>CM049429.1:83348462-85848462 GCA_026929855.1 Poa annua | reverse complement strand
TATGCGGTGAGTACAATGACCAGCGAGATGTAGATCTTGCTAGGATTTGGTGGTTCTGGATGAGCGTGTTCCTGATCGGCTACCCTCCTGATCTTTATATGGGGGTCCAGTTCTCGGATATGTAACCAACTAGGATTACAAGTATGAAAACTATAACCGACTATGTCTAACTTTGGTAATAATCTTCTTCTTGGGCCTCGCTTGTTGGGCTTCTTCGGTCTACTGACAATTGAGTTGTAGTCATCACGTTGAACGGGAATCCGGCACCTAGAGGGGGGGGGGGGGGGGGGGTGAATAGGTGCTATTACAAATTTTAGGTCTTTTCAAATTTAGGCTCAACACAAAGGTAAATTCTCTAGATATGCAACTACGGTGAATTTACCTAAATGATAATCTAAGCAATAATAAGATAAGCAAGTAAGGGAGCAAAGGTAAAGGGAACCAAGTGAAGCACGCGGAGACGAAGATGTAATCCCGAGTTCCACCCAAGGGTGTACGTCTCGTTTGGAGAGGTGTGCGCTACCACAACAGGTTAGCCGCAACGCCACAAAGGCTCACCTTCTTCTCCGATGAACTCAACCACAAAGGTTTCGAGTCCACCTTCCACTATTGATCCCCTTTTAGGGCGGAGATCAAATCCCTTACAAACGCTTGAGGCACACACCCACAACTGAATTGGGGGCTCCCAAGAAGACCACAAAAGGTCAAGGACCACAAAAGGTCAAGGTAACACCAAGAGTACACCAATGGTGAACTAGGGTTTCCCACCGGAAACCCTAGCCACGAAATCCCCAAGTGAATGGGGGAGAAATGCAAATCCCTTCGGTGAGGATGTAGATCCGGGCCTTCTCCTCCAAAGATCAATGAATTTGGGTGGGGGGATTGGGAGATCTTGATGATTTGAGCTTTCAAGAATGGTAGGAGAGAGAAAATCTGAGAGCTCGCTATTCTTGAGTGAGTGAGGGGGTATTTATACTCCCCCTCAAAATCTAGCCGTTGGCTGTCTTGGGCACCCGGAAATTCCGATTTAAGTAACACCGGAAATTCCGGTCACCCGGAATATCCGGGTCTTTGAAAATATCCGAGCTGAATTTCCGGTTGAGATCAGAACCAATTCTGAACTTGACTTAGCCGATTTTCTGAGGTTGACTCGGAATATCCGAGTCCTTGAAATTTCCGAGCTGAATTCCGATTGGAGTCAGTACCACTTCTGAATCTTGACTTAGTCAATTTTTCTGGAGTTGACTCGGAATATCCGGGTTGGGGAACCGGAATATCCGAGTCCTTGAAATTTCCGAGCTGATTTTCCGATTGGAGTGAGTAGTACTTCTGAACTTGACTTAGCCAATTTTCTGGGGTTGACTCGGAATATCCGGGTTGGGGAACCGGAATATCCGAGTCTGGGAAGAATTCCGGAAACTCTTTTTCTCTACAATTTGGCTTTAGGATCTGTGATATGAGTTTCACCCAAACTGAAATACTTAGCAATAGGATTAGTATATCATTGGTATTGTTAACTAACACACAAAACACTAGGGATTAAGAAATGTTCTTTCAATCTCCCCCTTTTTGGTGTTAGATGACAATACCAAGATTTGTATAGAAACAAAAGGCAATATCATGTTTTTGGCAGAAAATGGCTCCCCCTAAATAGATGCAAGTAAACAACACAAAATGACAAAGGATAGGAGCAATTTTATAACAACAACCACAAGATATCACAAAGGAGAAACGAGACAAAATGTAAGATTATGGTAGCAATTGAGACTAGATAGATTTTCATACCTTGTGTATATAGAATATGAAGAGAATACCAACACAATCAATTCGAAGTCTCAACCATAAGATAATGATAGCATGAAACCATTGTCTCAATACATAGTTATCACATAATGAAATAAAAAGAGTTCACAAATAACTTAAAACACAATAAATGGACACAAGCGCAAATAAATGATAAACGCATAAGCTTGTGCCCGACCCTTTGCAAATCCCCGAAGAAGTCCTAGTAGAGCAACTTCCCCCCCTTTGGCATCGAAACGCCAAAAAGGAAGAAGAGCGATGTTACGTCCCATGGAAGTCTTCAGTCCGAGGGGTCCTCCTCATCATCATCATCACCAGCATCCTCATCATAATCATCATCCTCTTCATACTCCTCAGACTCTGCCTCCTCATCATCATCTTCCTCCTCATCATCATAGTCATAGCCAGTGGTGTACGAGCTGCCGCCAAGGTCCTGGTCAATCAGTGTCCACGGAGCCAAGGATGAAGGATATATGCCCTAGAGGCAATTAATAAAGTGTATTCTTTATCATATCTCGTTTGTTCATAATAGGTTTTTTGTGTCATGCTAGAACCGTATTAAGCGGAAACATTAATGCGGGTGTGATACGTAAACAATCAGGTCCCTAATAGCCTCTACTAAGACTAGTTTCGTTGCGCGATTGATGATCGAGGTTTCCCGGTCATGGGGCATGGCGCCGGTCGGTGATGAGAGTCATATCGCTGGAGAGCGATGTGATGGACATACCCAGATTTGGAGAACGTAGTCGTTACGCCTTTGACCGTGAGATCAACTCTTATTGATATTCCCGGAAGATACTTTGATTGCACCAAACGTCGTATCTTATTTAGTATGACAATAACGGTGATACTTTTGGGTATCGGAAAGGAGTAGTTGAGACGAGGGGTCAAGAGCGGGATTTGCCAGTCCGCATAGCAGGATAGATACTCTCGGGCCCACTCGGTGAGATCATGTCTAATGAGCTTGCAAGCATGTGACTAGGTCACGGAGACATGAGATCATGAACGAGTAGAAGATAGCGTCGTCGGTAACGAGGTCGGGATTAGGTATGGAGATATCTATGGAACGACGCTCGGACGTGCTAAGTATCGCTATGGCAAAAGGTCTAAGACTTTACGTTCAGGTTTGATAGATGAAAGTCATTCGTTATATCTCAGGGATTAATTCATGGGGTCCAGGCCTACGAGTTAGTCGTTGATCATTGAGGAGTCTTGATCATACCTGATATTATATCGAACCGCTAGGGTAACACAGTTAAGGGGTTTCGACAAGACAACCGGAAAGGAAGGAGATCACCGGGAGCGTCCCGGGAGAGGTCCGATGGAGATCGGGCAGCGCCGAAAGAGTTTTCGGAGCTAGGAATAATTATATATATTATGTTTGATATTAATTAGTGTTATTAATATGCAAATATGATTTTATATATTTATTTTCGAATTTATTAAGACAGATTTCCCTAAATGGGCCTTCCGGACGAAAGAAGGCCCAAGAGGGGAAAATTCCCAAGGGGAATTCGGTGGGGGCCAGAAGGGGCTGCCCCAAGTGGGCCAAGGGCCCACCAGGGGGGCCGGCGCACCTCCCTAGCCGCACCAGGCTATGTGGGGATAGTCCCACATTGCCTGGCTGGCAAGGTAGGCTCCCCCTGGGAGCCTATATAAGAAGGGGCACCCCCAGCCTTTTAATTCACCAATTAATTCCCGATTTCTCTCTCGATATCGTGGTTCCCAAGTCGGACCGCGCCGAGCTGAGGAAGAGGGGATCTCCTCCACCATAGCCCGCTGCCGCGCTACTGGTGTTCCGGTCCAAGTCTTCCGCTGCTCGTCCTGGACTGCAGCTTCGGAGGCGTCGTCTCCACCGTACGTGTGCGACTCCCTGCGAGGTGCTGCGCTAGCGGTACTCGGAGGCCTGCTTCCTCTACACGACCTTGAGGTCGGCTTCGTCGGTCTTCATCGACAACGTTTGTGCGGGAACGTAATCCCCGCTTTCGGTCTACAAGGGTACGTATTCCGATCTCCGTTCGTACGACTATATCTGCATAGAATAGATCTTGGCATGCTTTTAGGATATCGTCGGTAGGAAATTTTTGTTTTCTGCACACGATCCCCTTCAGTGGTATCAGAGCCGATCTATCGTAGATATAGCTGTACGCTGTTAGAACCCGTGCTCTGCACGGGGGCACCGTTCCTGTTATTTGCTACCCTCTAGCGTGCACTTGTTACACCAGCGACATTGAGTTGATGAAGCGGCCCGGACCGACTTTACGCGTACGCTTACGCGAGACTGGTTCCACTACTGACATACGGCTTGTACCGTATATGTGGCTGGCGGGTGACAGTTTCTCTCTCTTTAGTTGGTCTTCGCATTTTCAATGGAGGGCCAGAAAGGGATGCTTAAACATGCAATTATTGGATCGTTGTTGTGGTCATAAGATTCGTAGGTATGAAGCGGTTCTATTTACGAAAGCCCCAAGCCACGTAAAATATGCAAAAGATAAAGTAGAAGCGTCTAACTTTATTTTGCAGGGGCTATGTGATATGGTCAAGGTAGGTTTATTAAATTGTTTATAAACTGCGGGCGCCAAGAAGACCATGGCGCGATGGACTATATCACATTGCATTACATTTGATGTTTTGTGTGCATCTTATTTTTGTGTGATTGTGTGTTACATGGCGGTAGCTGAATAAGATGATCCCTTCAAAATACCACTAGTGTTCTCCCTCCAACGCGCACCATCAAGAAAGTTCTACGTTATGAGGCAGGCCGTGATGATCGGGTGTCACACATCTCGTCGTTCGCATACAGTGGGTGTAAGCCATGTTGCACAAGCGTCAGCATGGAGGTCTTTGGTGGCGAGCCTAGCATACTCAGAGGTATGGCCTCAGAATAGGAAGACCGAAAGGTCGAGCACGAGTCACAAAATTGGTGTGGCGGACGATTTTTTCTACTCTTGAAGTTGTGCCGCCGGCTTTGATGATGAGGGGTGGTGCAATGGATGGGGGTCGTGTAATCGCTTAAACGACAAGGAGGGATGTTCGTTTGAGTGGGAGTTATGTTAGTTATTTTCTAAAATACTATAACTCAAAATTATTATGAACAAAGTCTTATGTTGTTGCAAATTCCATTGTAGATGTCTCACCCCTCCTTTAACCTAAACTTGTTCATTGAGAAAGAGAAGCTCAAGACCGATGGGTCTAACTTCGTGTCCTGGCTACGCGATCTGAAGTCCATTCTTGAAACCCACAAGGTGGCCTACATCCTTGATGCCCCCTTAGGTGATCTTCCAAGCACCGCCCCGGAAATCGAAAGGATTGTCCATGGGGTCAAGGCGGAGATTTCTTCTTATGTCCAGAGTGGCATGCTCTTTGCCATGGAGGCTGATCTGCAAAACCGCTTCATGAACAAGGGTGCTTATGATATAATCACTGAACTCATGGGTGTTTTTGCACGACAAGTCAATGCTGAGACGTACGAGGCAACTGTGCTTTTCTTCTCAGCCCAGATGGAAGAGCACGGCAATATCAGTGAGCACTTGGCCAAGTTGTTTGGCTGCGCTCGACTTCTGAGTGATCTGGGAAGTGTGATCCCAGAGGAGATGGTTATTGATAGGGCGCTGATTTCTCTGCCCCCTAGCTATAAGAACGCCATCATGGACTACGGCATGAAAGGGACGTCAAAACCCCTGTCGGAAATCCTGAAGATGCTCGAAGTGGCCGAATTAGAAATCAAGCTGAAGAAGATGGTGGTAACCATCAGATCACCTGAGCGCAACTGCCCCAAGTATCTGGAGGATAAGAAGTCTGGCAAGACGGTCAACAAAGAGCAAGGTATATTTGATATACATGTTATAGATGTGTACCTTACATCCGCCCGGAGCAATACGTGGGTATTTGATACTGGTTCTGTTGCTCATATATGTAACTCTCAGGAGGAGCTACGGAATAGAAGGCGGCTGGCGAAGGATGAGGTGACGATGCGCGTCGGCAACGGATCGAGAGTCGACGTGGTGGCTGTCGGCACGCTCCCTCTGCATCTGCCATCGGGATTAGTTTTGGTTTTAAATAAATGTTATTTTGTGCCATCCTTGAGTGTAAACATTATAAGTGGGTCTTGCCTGTTACAAGACGGTTATTCATTTAAATCAGTGTCAAGCAATTGTGCTATTTATATGAATGATATCTTTTATGTTGATGCTCCCGAGAATAACGGTTTATTCTTGTTGAATCTCGATCGTAATTCTCACATCCATAACATAGAAGCCAAACGAATTAAGTGTAGTGACGATACCGCCATGTTTTTGTGGCATTGCCGTCTGGGTCATATTGGTATAAAGCGCATGAAGCGACTCCACTCCGATGGACTCTTGGACTCGTTGGATTTCGGATCACTCGATACATGCGAACCATGCCTCATGGGCAAAATGACCAGGACATTCAAAGGTTTCGTTGAACGGGCGTCGGATTTGTTGGGGATCATACATACAGATGTGTGTGGACCGATGAGCGTTTCGACACGCAATGGTTATCGTTACTTCGTCACCTTCACTGATGACTTGAGTAGATACGGTTATATCTATTTGATGAAACACAAGTCTGAAACGTTTGAAAAGTTCAAAGAATTCCAGAGTGAAGTTGAGAATCAGCTTAATAGGAAAATCAAGCATCTCCGGTCCGATCGCGGTGGAGAGTACTTGAGTTTTGAGTTTGGCACACATCTGAAGAGTTGTGGCATAGTACCCCAACTTACGCCAGCCGGAACGCCGCAGCGTAATGGCGTGTCCGAGCGACGTAATCGTACTCTACTGGATAGTGTCCGATCTATGATGTCTCTTACCGATCTTCCAGTGTCCTTCTGGGGTTATGCGTTAGAAACAGCCGCATTCATTTTAAATAGGGCTCCGTCCAAGTCCGTTGAAACGACGCCGTATGAATTATGGTATGGCCAAAAGCCTAAGTTATCGTTTCTGAAGGTTTGGGGTTGTGAGGCGTACGTTAAGAAACTACAACCCGACAAACTCGAACCGAAGTCGGAGAAAGTCGTCTTTGTAGGATATCCGCGGGAGACCGTTGGGTACACCTTCTACAACCAAGCTGAGGGCAAAACTTTTGTCGCGAAGACCGGTACCTTTCTAGAGAAGGAGTTTCTCGCGAAAGGAGTAAGTGGGAGGAAGGTAGACCTCGATGAAATCGTTGATCCTGAACTCGAGATTCCGAGTGGCGCAACGGAAGCAATTCCGAAAACGTCCTCCGTGGAAGGAGTGGGAGAAACTGTCGAGGAAGATGTTCTACCTCGTAGGTCTGGTAGATCTCGGATCCCACCAGAATGGTATGGCAACATGGTTTGCACCGTCATGATAGTCGAGCAAGACGAACCTACAAACTACAAGGAGGCGATGGAGAGTCTAGAGTCCGAGAAATGGCTTGAAGCCATGAAATCCGAAATAGGATCCATGTATGATAACAAAGTGTGGACTTTGGTGGATATTCCCGAAGGGCGCAAGGCCGTCGAGAATAAGTGGATCTTTAAGAAGAAGACTGATGCTGATGGTAATGTGACCGTCTATAAAGCTCGGCTTGTCGCAAAGGGTTTCCCACAAGTTCATGTAATTGACTACGATGAAACTTTTTCACCGGTAGCGATGCTTAAGTCTATTCGGATTTTGTTAGCGGTAGCTGCCTACTATGATTATGAAATCTGGCAGATGGACGTCAAAACGGCCTTCCTGAATGGAAACATTGAGGAAGAGTTGTACATGGTACAGCCGGAAGGTTTTGTCGATCCAGGAAATGCTAACAAGGTGTGCAAGCTTCAGCGATCCATCTATGGATTGAAGCAGGCATCTCGGAGCTGGAATCTTCGCTTTGATGAGGTAATCAAAGGTTTTGGATTTATCCAGAATGTGGAAGAGACCTGTATTTACAAGAAAATGAGTGGGAGCTCGGTGTGTTCTTAGCACTGTATGTTGAGGACATATTGCTAATAGGGAATGATGTGGAACTTCTGAATAGCGTGAAGGAATATTTAAACAGTAAGTTTTCCATGAAGGACTTAGGAGAAGCTGCGTATGTTTTAGGCATAAAAATCTATCGTGATAGATCAAGGCGCCTATTAGCACTAAGTCAGAGTACTTATCTTGATAAAATACTGAAGCGTTTTCATATGGAGAAGGCAAAGAAGGGTTCTCTCCCGGTTATCAAGAATAAGATATTGCGTAAGGCGTAGTGTCCGGTGACGGAACTGGGTAAGGCCGAAATGACGAAACATCCTTATGCTTCAGCCATAGGATCGATCATGTATGCAATGTTGAGTACTAGACCGGATGTGGCATTAGCTCTAAGTTTGACAAGCCGGTTCAGAGTAATCCTGGAATACCGCATTGGGTAGCTGTTAAGAGCATTCTTAAGTATCTCAATAAGACAAAGGAAATGTTCCTTGTGTATGGTGGCTGCGATGAAGAACTTGGCGTAACGGGTTACGTAGATGCAAGTTTCTGCTCAGACCCCGATGACTGTAAGTCACAGACAGGTTACGTGTTCAAGGTGAATGGAGGCGCCGTGTGCTGGAGAAGTGGGAAGCAACCCATAGTCGCACAATCTACAATGGAGTCGGAGTACATTGCTGCCTGCGAGGCCGCGAATGAAGCTGTGTGGCTGAGGAAGTTCGTCATCAAACTTGGAGTGTTCCCGAGTGTGCAAGACCCCGTGATCCTCTTCTGCGACAATACGGGTGCCATTGCGAACGCCAAGGAGCCAAGGTCTCACTCCACCGCCAAACACATTCTCCGACGCTTCCACGTGATACGTCAGTACGTACAAGGAGGCGATGTGAAGATTTGCAAAGTGCATACGGATCTGAATGTGGCAGATCCGCTGACGAAGCCTCTCCCGCTTGATAAGCATGAACATCACCAGTTAGCTATGGGTGTTAAGCTTTTACCAAGTTGTAATCTAGATTAAGTTGTACTCTAGTGCAAGTGGGAGACTGAAAGAGATATGCCCTAGAGGCAATTAATAAAGTGTATTATTTATCATATCTCGTTTGTTCATAATAGGTTTTTTGTGTCATGCTAGAACCGTATTAAGCGGAAACATTAATGCGGGTGTGATACGTAAACAACCAGGTCCCTAGTAGTCTCTACTAAGACTAGTTTCGTTGCACGATTGATGATCGAGGTTTCCCGGTCATGGGGCATGGCGCCGGTCAGCGGTGAGAGTCATATCGCTGGAGAGCGATGTGATGGACATACCCAGATTTGGAGAACGTAGTCGTTACGCCTTTGACCGTGAGATCAACTCTTATTGATATTCCCGGAAGATACTTTGATTGCACCAAACGTCGTATCTTATTTAGTATGACAATAATGGTGATACTTTTGGGTATCGGAAAGGAGTAGTTGAGACGAGGGGTCAAGAGCGGGATTTGCCAGTCCGCATAGCAGGATAGATACTCTCAGGCCCACTCGGTGAGATCATGTCTAATGAGCTTGCAAGCATGTGACTAGGTCACGGAGACATGAGATCATGAACGAGTAGAAGATAGCGTCGTCGGTAACGAGGTCGGGATTAGGTATGGAGATATCTATGGAACGACGCTCGGACGTGCTAAGTATTGCTATGGCAAAAGGTCTAAGACTTTACGTTCAGGTTTGATAGATGAAAGTCATTCGTTAAATCTCAGGGATTAATTCATGGGGTCCAGGCCTACGAGTTAGTCGTTGATCATTGAGGAGTCTTGATCATACCTGATATTATATCGAACCGCTAGGGTAACACACTTAAGGGGTTTCGACAAGACAACCGGAAAGGAAGGAGATCACCGGGAGCGTCCCGGGAGAGGTCCGATGGAGATCGGGCAGCGCCGAAAGAGTTTTCGGAGCTAGGAATAATTATATATATTATGTTTGATATTAATTAGTGTTATTAATATGCAAATATGATTTATATATTTATTTTCGAATTTATTAAGGCAGATTTCCCTAAATGGGCCTTCCGGACGAAAGAAGGCCCAAGAGGGGAAAATTCCCAAGGGGAATTCGGTGGGGGCCAGGAGGGGCTACCCCAAGTGGGCCAAGGGCCCACCAGGGGGGCCGGCGCACCTCCCTAGCCGCACCAGGCTATGTGGGGATAGTCCCACATTGCCTGGCTGGCAAGGTAGGCTCCCCCTGGGAGCCTATATAAGAAGGGGCACCCCCAGCCTTTTAATTCACCAATTAATTCCCGATTTCTCTCTCGATCTCATGGTTCCCAAGTCGGAGCCGCGCCGAGCTGAGGAAGAGGGGATCTCCTCCACCATAGCCCGCTGCCGCGCTGCTGGTGTTCCGGTCCAAGTCTTCCGCTGCTCGTCCTGGACTGGAGCTTCGGAGGCGTCGTCTCCATCGTACGTGTGCGACTCCCTGCGAGGTGCTGCGCTAGCGGTACTCGGAGGCCTGCTTCCTCTACACGACCTTGAGGTCGGCTTCGTCGGTCTTCATCGACAACGTTTGTGCGGGAACGTAATCCCCGCTTTCGGTCTACAAGGGTACGTATTCCGATCTCCGTTCGTATGACTATATCTGCATAGAATAGATCTTGGCATGCTTTTAGGATATCGTCGGTAGGAATTTTTTTGTTTTCTGCACACGATCCCCTTCAAAGGAACCCTGTTTCCACTGAGCAAAGGTCAGGGGCTCAGACAGAGCAGCAGGAGCAGGAGAGCCAGAAGCATGGTGAAGGATCAAGTCTTGCTTGTAATCCAGCTGACGGCGATCCTTGTAGGCATTGTATTGCTCTTTGCGGATGTCCACATTCATGCAAAGGATGTTGCGCTGGAACCAGTTCAGCTTCTTGACATGCGCATGAGTGGTAGGAACATGAGTAGAGGCAGCAGCAGCCCTCCTAGCATCACCCATGAAAGATCCACCTGTAGCTGATGTAGTAGAAGGCCTAGGAGGGGGCTTGACCACAGTCTTCTTCACATAAAGCTTCTTGAAGTCATGTGGCACCAAATCACTGCTGCTGAAGTTGTAGTCAGGGAACTTAAACTGGAGGAACTTCATTATGTAAGGAGCATAAGGAATAGAGACCCTGGTGGTCATAGCTTCATACATCTCATTGTAGATGTAATCCATCACATCTACTCTCCAGTCAGTATCAGAACCCGAGTCCTCCACAATGCGGTTGGCGTGAAGGAGCAGGTTGCAGAGAGGGGTAACCACGTTGTCGTTGTTGCCACCACTCGGTGCAATGTTCTCACGCAGGATGCGCACAAGAACATCATACAATGGAAGCAAGTCACGAGAGAATCCAGGGGTGGCTCCCACACCATATAAGTGAGTTGTCTCCTTCTTGTTGAGCTTGTAGGGGGTGTGCATGCGAGTGCCTTGGGGATTGTCACCATCAAACCTGTAGCCCAGTACCTTGGCAAACTCCTCGAAGTTGGACTCACAGTATGATTCCCCAGTCATCCACTTCATGGTCTTCTTCGAGTCACCCTTGATCACTAGGGTGGCGAAGAACTGCATTACAAGCTGCGCGTTGTAGGGACAACGAATGAGCACCAACCTCTCCAAACCCATGGTCTTGACAATGTGGATGGCCTCAGCAAATGCGGTTTTCTTCTGCAGAGATGCAAAGTCAAACGGGTGCATGGGTCGAATGGGCTTCGACAGTGAGAGATAGAGATCCACGAATATGTGCTCTTGCGCTTGGCACCAAAAGTTGCGATCAGCGAGAGAGTTATCTCTTGCGCTGAGGTACCAGTCCCCCTGCCTCAGCTGAGAGTAATCCACAGAATGCATCTTGGAGTAGTCCTGACGTTAGGGACTAGGGGCATTCTTTCTCTTCTTGGATGAGGGCTTGCTGGCAACATCTTTCTTCTTCCTCTGAGTTGCAGGGCCCTTTCCCTTGTTGACTGGTTGCTTGTGGACAGGTGCTCTACCTGTGTTCCTTGATCCCCCTGCGGACGGACTTCCACCTGAACCTGTGAATTTGAGCATAGAGGGTAGCATAAGGTAAGTGCACACAAGTCAGGAGATAATACACACATTAGATAGGCATTTGATGAATCATATGCAGTTAAACATGAGTTAATCTTAAAACTGCAGTGTTTGACTCGGAAATTCCGGTTCAGACATGACCGGAAATTCCGAGTCAATCTGAGCCGGATATTCCGAGTCAGACAGAAACTGCAGATCTGAGATTGACTCGGTCTAAAACTAGATCGATCCAACATAATGCAAAACTAATGTATGTAGAAGGCAGGGAATAGTCCTAGGAACAATCTCTACCAAGCAACATTGAAACAAATAACTCCACATCAAGATCCAAGTGCAAGCACATAAGGAAGAAGAAAAGTGAAGTTACCCTCATCCATTGAGGCCATTGCTTGGAGGAGTGAGTTCCCAGGGCGGAGGAGGAGCAGATCCGGCCGAGAAAGAGGTTCCCCGGCGGTCGGAGTGCTCCGGAGGGACCTTGGAGCAGCAGGGGCGGCGGCTGGAGGAGAGGGAGGTCGGGGGTGGAAGAAGGGCACTAATGAGCCCTTCACCCCGAGCCTGCCCTTATATTTCTGGACAAACCGCCAGACCGGATATTCCGGGTGTGACTTACACCGGATATTCCGAGTCACCGGATATTCCGGTTCAAAATGAACCGGATATTCCGACCTGCTGAACCAAAATCCCAGTTTTCAAAAGGATGACTTGTGTGCAATAGAGAGAAATGTTTTCAGGGGAAAGTAGGCTTGGGATAGATTTCCAAACTGATATTGGTACACCATACTCAACTCACAACAACCAAATCGAAACAAAAGAGCCAAGTTGAGTAGGTTTCCCACATGCATGAAAAGGAGGGCAAATAGCAACAATAAGCTCCAAATAAAATCAACTCTTCAAGGAGAGGAGGTCGGTGGCCGAGGCCACCATGTAGGAGTGTATGGCATGTTACCGCGAAGATGTATCTTGGGTACATAACCAATACTCGTCGTTTTAGCTCATTAGTCATAACAATGAATATAGAGATAAAAGAACACTTGCTATCGGCATAATGGGGGGAGGGATGGTCCAATGTATTAGGACCGCCCTCCCCCTATTTCCATGCCTACATCTAAACTAGATAAGATGCAATTACGCCCTAGGTGAGTGTGCAAGCGATCAAACTAAGGACCTCGAATCAATGATATTAAGCTCATTCCTCAAAAAGCAAAACCTTCCTTCCTCAAGGGGCTTCGTGAAGATATCCGCCAATTGATCCCTTGCGCCCACATATGATAAGTCAATGTCTCCACGGGCCACATGATCTCTTATGAAATGATGGCGGATCTCAATATGCTTGGTTCTTGAATGTTGCACCGGGTTGTAGGCAATCTTGATGGCACTTTCGTTGTCACATAAAAGAGGCACTTTGTCGCAATCGACTCCGTACTCCTTTAAAGTTTGCCTCATCCATAGCAACTGAGTGCAACAACTTGCGGCGGCAACATACTCGGCTTCGGCGGTGGAGAGAGATATACAATTTTGCTTCTTAGAAGACCAACTCACCAAGGACCTCCCAATAAATTGACAAGCGCCGGAGGTTGACTTCCTATCATCATGATCTCCCGCCCAATCGGAATCCGTGTACCCATATAATGAGAAATTTGCATCCTTGGGGTACCACAATCCATAAGTTGGGGTATAAGACAAATATCTAAAGATTCTCTTGACCGCCACATCATGGCTTTCTTTAGGAGCCGCTTGATATCTTGCACACACTCCTACGGCTAGCACTATATCCGGTCTAGATGCACAAAGGTAGAGGAGAGATCCAATCATGGAGCGGTATACCTTTTGATCCACATCCTTACCCTTCGGGTTGAGCTCAAGATGGCATTTGGTTTGCATTGCAGTAGAGGCACCCTTGAGATCAAGCAACTCATATTTCTTGAGCATGTCTTGAATGTACTTTGCTTGGTTGATGAACGTTCCTTCCCTCAATTGTTTGATCTCAAATCCGAGGAAGAACTTCATCTCGCCCATCATAGACATCTCAAACCTGTCAGCCATAAGCTTAGAGAATTCTTCGTTAAATGCTTGATTAGTCGATCCAAATATAATGTCATCCACATATAATTGACAAATGAAAAGCTCTCCATTAACTTTCTTAGTGAAAAGTGTGGGGTCGATTTCCCCAACTTGGAATCCACGGTCTACAAGTAGTTCTCTAAGGTGCTCGTACCACGCTCGTGGGGCTTCCCCGGTACCCTGAGGGTGCGGGGTTATTGTGTTAATATTGCAGGAACAGGTGCATCTAAATAATAAAGAAGTAAAGGAAAAAGAGGAGACGGTGTCCCTGGCTTGTTTTGGCAAAACCTGGCCCGACATCTCCCTTCTTGGGCCGCGATGATGCAAGCCGGTGGGCCGAGACCGCACCTCACTGGATCAAACCGGATAACTGCATCTCGGTCTGAGATGCGTTTCGGTCATCTTCCCCAAACCATACAAGATCTCCTCGACAGCCACGGCTTCCCCGAGTTCGGACGCCCCAGCCTCCTACAACTCCGGCAGCGCCCCCGACCTCACCGAGTTCAGACGCGACCGGCCGCGTCCCACCCACGGCTCTACGCCCCGGCCGCGCCGCTCCCGGCTTCCTACGACCCCGGGCGAGCTCCGTCCCGGTTGTCTCCTACCTCGGCATCTCGGCACCGGCCGGCCTCGGCCCGACCTCGCCAGCGCGGCTCGCCATCCGCCGCCCCCGGCATCGCCTCCCCGAACACCAGACCACGGCCGAGCCCGCCACGCCAACGGCTCCTCTCCCCGATCTCCGCCACGCCTCCGACTCCCCCATCTGCCTCGGCGACACCCCGGCGTGGGTCCGAGCTCCACCGCCCGAGTCTCGACCTCGGCCGCCACCGGCTTCCACTCGAGCCCGAGTTCGGCATTGCCCTCGTCTTCCACGACATCGACCAGCGCCCGCGCCTCCGACCTCGCGACTCCGGCGTATCCTCCCACGTCGGCCTTCCCCAGTTTGACCAACCGCACCTCGGCAGCAACTCGGCGCCCCCGGCGTCCCCAGCATATCCTCCGGCACCCGATGCCTCTGCTGTGCTCAAGCTCGCCACCTCGTCCACGTCCCCGCCTTCTCCCACGACCTCGGCTAGTAACGAGATGGGTAACTCGGACGGACCGAGATGGCTAACCCGGGTGGACCGGGGTACATAGAGGAGGAGAAGAAAGGGGATGAGAAGAGGACAAGAAGATGCGTAGACAGGAGGAATAGAACAAATGCGAGTACGTGGACATCACGGGTCTTCTCTGTGCAGTACACTACGCGGTGACGCAGTGAGCAGTACCCGGATGTGACTATAGTACACTGTCGCTAACCTCGTGAGCAGTGTGACAAGACCCCATCGGTCAAATCGTGAACAGTGCACAGTGAACAGTGTTTTCTGTTTTCTTGTCCCCCACTTGTCCCCTGGGCTCTCCTATATAAAGGGCACCAGGGGAGGGGGAGAGGAAGGCCCAAGCCCCCCACGACTTCATTTCCCCCCTTTCCATTTGCTCCCAAAACTTTGAGGAGGAATGCCTAGCAGCTCGCGGAGCATATTGTAGCCCGGATAATGAGAATAGAAATATACCGAGTAGGCTAGATGCTGCAGTAGGGGTTTTATCTCCTCACGAGAGCCCCGAAGCAGGGTAAATGTTTGTGTCACCGTGTCAGTTGAGTTTACCTGTGCGCGAGTTCATCGCGCAATCCCTCCCCGAGATCCCCTAGCGTCCATCGGCCCCACAAATTAGCCTACCCGTAGGCATCTGTCTGTTCACCACGACGACAGTTGGCGCCCACCGTGGGGCAGAGTGGCGCTTGCGGGAACAATTTCGGACGGGACCCGGGATCCTAAATCCGGGATCCCTACGCTGCGGGCAGTGGTCACTGACATCCTGCACCGCGGGTAGCGGTCGCCGGCATTCCAAAATCCGGGATCCTAAATCCGGGATCCCTACGCTGCGGGCAGTGGTCACTGACATCCTGCGCCGCGGGTAGCGGTCGCCGGCATCCCAAAATCCGGGATCCCTACGCTGCGGGCAGTGGTCACTGACATCCTGCGCCGCGGGTAGCGGTCGCCGGCATCCCAAAATCCGGGATCCTAAATCCGGGATCCCTACGCTGCGGGCAGTGGTCACTGACATCCTGCGCCGCGGGTAGCGGTCGCCGGCATCCCAAAATCCGGGATCCCTACGCTGCGGGCAGTGGTCACTGACATCCTGCGCCGCGGGTAGCGGTCGCCGGCATTCCAAAATCCGGGATCCTAAATCCGGGATCCCTACGCTGCGGGCAGTGGTCACTGACATCCTGCGCCGCGGGTAGCGGTCGCCGGCATCCCAAAATCCGGGATCCCTGTGCTGCGGGCAGTGGTCATTGACGTCCCTGCGCTGCGGGTTGAGGTCGCTGACATCCCTGCGCCGTGGGTTGAATTCGCTGACATCCCTGCGCTGTGGGTTGAATTCGCTGACATCCCTGCGCGGCGGGTTGAGTTCGCCGACATCCCTGCGCCGCGGGTAGAGGTCGCCGACATCCCTGCGCCGCGGGTAGAGGTCGCCGACATCCCTGCGCTGCGGGTAGAGGTCTCCAACATCCCTGCACCGCGGGTGGAGGTCATCGACGTCCCCGCATCGCGGAAACCGGTCATCGACATCCCAAACCGGGATCCCTGCATCGCGGGCACCAGCCGTCGGCGCCTGCCCCGACACTCATCATCAGCAGACCCCTGGCGACTGCACACCAGTTACCCGAGTTATGTCGCCTCCGACATCCCCAACCGCTCCTGTGCTCCGTGAGTATCGTCGTATGTACCTTGCAATTATGTTATCTTAGATTTATTCGGGAGATGCCCATGCATACTTAGTTTAATTGTTTACCCGGGAACAAGATATCGTAACCCGGTGACTGCCCTGTTGTGCCTATTTTGTCATCTGTTAGTTTTTTCCCCGGGAGCAAGATGTCTTGACCCGGGGACTCGCTTACTGTTTAGTTCTACCTTGCATGCCTAGTCGGTGGAGTAGCGCGGTTTATATTTATTTATATGCTTGTTATATCCTGCTTCTTGCTGTATCATTTGTGTGCCGGCATCCCGAAACTGGACTCGGGGTCTGCCGTACTCCTTTGTCTTCCTGCCGTATCTGAAAATTTACCCGGGGACTCGGTGGAAACCGAGCCTCTGTACTATTGCGTGGTTTGCTGCTAGAGTTATTTTCTGTCTTTATTCTTGTTAAAATATATATGTCTTAACTAACGTTGAAAGGTGATATCGGTTTTACCGCGAGGATACTCATGTCGAAAGTCTTGATCATATCGGTTATCTCGGATCCATCTTATATTTATTGTTACCTCAAGGTACATTGCATATGATCTGTGGTATCAGTTGGCCCACGTATCGCGGTATCATGCACAATTTCCAGATCCCCGTTTATTTCGGTTCGCCAGTATATCATGGCATACTGCAATATCTCCATATCGCTATTCAGGTCGGCTCGCCATTATATCGCGGCATCATACCATAGCCCCAGATCCCCGTTTATTTCGGTTCGCCAATGTATCATGGCATCGGGCAATATTTCCAAATCGTCATTTGTTTCGGTTTATCAGAGTTCGCTAAAGGCAACACCTGAGATACCGAAACACCTGTGATGTGCCCATAGGGGTCGACATACCGAAACATGTGTGATATGCCCAGAGGGGCCGACATACCGACATATCGAGATACCTGTGTGACATTGTGTGCGTAGGCGTCTGTGTCGGTATATGCCCAGAGTGGCTAAACGCCGGCACATGAGACTCTGTGTCGGTATACGCCCAGAGTGGCTAAACGCCGGCACATGAGGCGTCCGTGTCGGTATACGCCCAGAGTGGCTAAACGCCGGCATGTGTTGTGTGTTTGTGTCAGACCGGCGGTGGCCGAAGACATCTATGTCGGTAAAACGCCCAGAGTGGCTAAGGAACCGGCATATGATTGTATTTTTTGCAGGTACTCGGTGGAGCAAGTGAGAACGGTGACGTTGGATTTTTTCTGAGTCTGCGCGCGACTCTGCGAGTCCCCCGCAGCCTCGGGGACTAGTGTCGGGGATGTGGTTTTTGACAAGACTTTCGGTATGGAAAATTCCTATAACTATTCGATTTTTAAGTTGATGCGCGATTCTGTGAATCCCCCATAAACTCGGGGACTAGTGTCGGGGATGTGCTTCCCCGGTACCCTGAGGGTGCGGGGTTATTGTGTTAATATTGCAGGAACATGTGCATCTAAATAATAAAGAAGTAAAGGAAAAAGAGGAGACGGTGTCCCTGGCTTGTATTGGCAAAACCTGGCCCGACATCTCCCTTCTTGGGCCGCGATGATGCAAGCCGGTGGGCCGAGACCGCACCTCACTGGATCAAACCGGATAACTGCATCTCGGTCTGAGATGCGTTTCGGTCATCTTCCCCAAACCATACAAGATCTCCTCGACAGCCACGGCTTCCCCGAGTTCGGACGCCCCAGCCTCCTACAACTCCGGCAGCGCCCCCGACCTCACCTAGTTCAGACGCGACCGGCCACGTCCCACCCACGGCTCTGCGCCCCGGCCGCGCCGCTCCCGGCTTCCTATGACCCCGGGCGAGCTCCGTCCCGGTTGTCTCCTACCTCGGCATCTCGGCACCGGCCGGCCACGGCCCGACCTCGCCAGCGCGGCTCGCCATCCGCCGCCCCCGGCATCGCCTCCCCGAACACCAGACCACGGCCGAGCCCGCCACGCCAACGGCTCCTCTCCCCGATCTCCGCCACGCCTCCGACTCCCCCATCTGCCTCGGCGACACCCCGGCGTGGTTCTGAGCTCCACCGCCCGAGTCTCGACCTCGGCCGCCACCGGCTTCCACTCGAGCCCGAGTTCGGCATCGCCCTCGTCTTCCACGACATCGACCAGCGCCAGCGCCTCCGACCTCGCGACTCCGGCGTATCCTCCCACGTCGGCCTTCCCCAGTTTGACCAACCGCACCTCGGTAGCAACTCGGCGCCCCCGGCGTCCCTAGCATATCCTCCGGCACCCGATGCCGCTGCTGTGCTCAAGCTCGCCACCTCGTCCACGTCCCCGCCTTCTCCCACGACCTCGGCTAGTACCGAGATGGGTAACTCGGACGGACCGAGATGGCTAACCCGGGTGGACCGGGGTACATAGAGGAGGAGAAGAAAGGGGATGAGAAGAGGACAAGAAGATGCGTAGACAGGAGGAATAGAACAAATGCGAGTACGTGGACATCACGGGTCTTCTCTGTGCAGTACACTACGCGGTGACGCAGTGAACAGTACCCGGATGTGACTATAGTACACTGTCGCTGACCTCGTGAGCAGTGTGACAAGACCCCATCAGTCAAATCGTGAACAGTGCGCAGTGAACAGTGTTTTCTGTTTTCTTGTCCCCCACTTGTCCCCTGGGCTCTCCTATATAAAGGGCATCAGGGGAGGGGGAGAGGAAGGCCCAAGCCCCCCACCACTTCATTTCCCCCCTTTCCATTTGCTCCCAGAACTTTGAGGAGGAATGCCTAGCAGCTCGCGGAGCATATTGTAGCCCGGATAATGAGAATAGAAATATACCGAGTAGGCTAGATGCTGCAGTAGGGGTTTTATTTCCTCACGAGAGCCCCGAAGCAGGGTAAATGTTTGTGTCACCGTGTCAGTTGAGTTTACCTGTGCGCGAGTTCATCGCGCAATCACTCCCCGAGATCCCCTAGCGTCCATCGGCCCCACAAATTAGCCTACCCGTAGGCATCTGTCTGTTCACCACGACGACAGGAACAAACACAACCCTAGAAATATCCTTAACATTTGCATTAGCATTCAAAGGAGTAGAGGTGCTAGGTTTCTCAAGAGTAGATATCCGAGATTGGAGTTGATCACGAGACTTGAGAAGACGTTCGTGATCACTTGTCAACACCTTGTGAGCATTGTCGAGTGACTCGAAGTCTTCGCAAAGTCTAGCATGAGCAACTACAAGCTCGGACTTTTCATTTTGCACAATTTTACATTTAGCAAAGTAGAGATCACGATCCTTAGTGATCTTAGCTAGTTGCTCCTTAAGGAGAGCATGAGCTTCTTGTTCATCTTCGAGAGAGAGGATTGGAGAGACACCTTAGCGTGTGCATCCTCTCTCTCAATCTCACCTTTTAATTCAAGCTCCTCAAGCTCACCTATACGACTCATGATTGAGCCAAAGTGTTTCTTTCCTTCTCCTTGCAAGTTAGTCATGAATTTATCAAAAGCAATGATTTCTTCCTTGACTTCTAAGCTCATAGCACCATCAATGTCATGTGATATGGAGTTGGGGGATAATTGTACCTCGGATGTCTTTGCCATAAGACATCTTGCATTCTTGACGATGGGGCTCTCGTTTGGTGAGGAGAAGAGTGATGGAGGTGTGGAAGAGATGGCTAGTGCGGCCACTTGCGTTGGAGTATCCTCCTTGTCACTATCTTCATCATCGGTGGGATATTGCTCTTGAGTCACCAAGACAATCTTTTGGTTCTTCTTGAATAAAGGCTTCTTCATGGGCATGGGCCCCTTGCCCTTCGTCTTGGCCACGAGCCTCCCACCATGATCCTCTCTTCTCTCCCATGGGCAATCGGCAACAAAGTGGCTCTTGTCATCGCAGTTATAGCAAAGCCTCACTTTGTTGAATGGCTTTCCTCCGTTGGGGGGAAACTTCTTGTCAATCCTTGCTTTGCCCCTTCCGGGGTTCTTCCAAAAGGTTCTTGCCGCAAGACCCATGTGTTGAGTGAGAGTGCTTGAGAGAGCTTCACTAGATAGCTCGACTTGATCATCACACTCCTCTTCATCCTCTTCTTCAACGGTGGCCTTCAAAGCAATTGAGGCATGCTTGTGCATCCCTATGGCTCTAGCTCTTGCATCTTGTGCAATCTTGGAGGCCACCTTGTATGCGGTCATCTCTTGCATAACTTCATTGGATGTCATCTTTGCAAAGTCATGTCTCCCTTGGAGTGTCTTCAAATCCGTTTCCTCAAAGGGCAAGAGAGCGGTCACAAACTTCCTCTTGATCCAAGCACCATTAATGTACTCCGCCCCGAGGTTCTTGAAGGAGTTGGCAACCAACACCAACCTCCGGTACATGTCCTCGTGGCTTTCTCCATCCAACTTGTAGAACCCTTCCACCTCATTGCATAAGGCATCATACCGGTTCTTCTTCATGCTCTCATTCCCAACAAAGATGTCGGAAAGAGCATTCCAAACTTCCTTGGCGGTGGAGAATTGTTGAATGAGCGCCATGTCCTTCTCTCCAACGGCCATTTGGAGTTGATGAAGAGCGGTGGCATTGAGTTGGCTATCAACCACCTCTCTTCTTGTCAAGTTGGTTGGATCATGGGGCTTGTATACTTCTTCAATGATGCGCCAAAGCTCAATGGAGGCACTACATAGATGAGACTTCATTAGAAATACCCATTGAGAGAAATGAATAGGTTTAAGCTTAGGAGGATCACTTCTAAAGTTTACATGAGGGTGAGGGATAGGAGGGTTGGGAGAGTAATTATGGTTGACATTATGAAATTCCTCTCCTTTGGGGTGTTAGAGGAGCTAGGTGGTTCATCCTTTTCCGCCTTCCCGGGAAAACTTGAGGTAACATCTTTGGACCCATCCGAAGATGACTCCTTAGAGTTCCCCGCATGTTCCTTAGGAGGAGGAGAGGGAGAAGTAGCCTCGGGCTCCTTAGACTTCAAGAGTGCCATGAGCATCTCATTCATCTTGAGGAGTTGGGCCTCCAAGGACGATCTCATATCAATAAGATCGGCCATGGTTGCCCCTTTGGCTAACGCCTCCTTCTCCGCCTCTAATTTTTCAAGGGCGGCCCTCTCGGCATCGGATTCCGTCATCGTTGCACTTAGGCGGTTAAGCCCTTAAAAGTGAACCTGGCTCTGATACCAATTGAACGGGAATCCGGTACCTAGAGGGGGGGGGGGGGTGAATAGGTGCTATTACAAATTTTAGGTCTTTTCAAATTTAGGCTCAACACAAAGGTAAATTCTCTAGATATGCAACTACGGTGAATTTACCTAAATGATAATCTAAGCAATAATAAGATAAGCAAGTAAGGGAGCAAAGGTAAAGGGAACCAAGTGAAGCACGCGGAGACGAAGATGTAATCCCGAGTTCCACCCAAGGGTGTACGTCTCGTTTGGAGAGGTGTGCGCTACCACAACAGGTTAGCCGCAACGCCACAAAGACTCACCTTCTTCTCCGATGAACTCAACCACAAAGGTTTCGAGTCCACCTTCCACTATTGATCCCCTTTTAGGGCGGAGATCGAATCCCTTACAAACGCTTGAGGCACACACCCACAACTGAATTGGGGGCTCCCAAGAAGACCACAAAAGGTCAAGGACCACAAAAGGTCAAGGTAACACCAAGAGTACACCAATGGTGAACTAGGTTTTCCCACCGGAAACCCTAGCCACGAAATCCCGAAGTGAATGGGGGAGAAATGCAAATCCCTTCGGTGAGGATGTAGATCCGGGCCTTCTCCTCCAATCCTCCAAAGATCAATGAATTTGGGTGGGGGGGATTGGGAGATCTTGATGATTTGAGCTTTCAAGAATGGTAGGAGAGAGAAAATCTGAGAGCTTGCTATTCTTGAGTGAGTGAGGGGGTATTTATACTCCCCCTCAAAATCTGGCCGTTGGCTGTCTTGGGCACCCGGAAATTCCGGTTTAAGTAACACCGGAAATTCCGGTCACCCGGAATATCCGGGTCTTTGAAAATATCCGAGCTGAATTTCCGGTTGAGATCAGAACCAATTCTGAACTTGACTTAGCCGATTTTCTGAGGTTGACTCGAAATATCCGAGTCCTTGAAATTTCCGAGCTGAATTTCCGATTGGAGTCAGTACCACTTCTGAATCTTGACTTAGCCAATTTTTCTGGAGTTGGCTCGGAATATCCGGGTTGGGGAACCGGAATATCCGAGTCCTTGAAATTTCCGAGCTGATTTTCCGATTGGAGTCAGTAGTACTTCTGAACTTGACTTAGCCAATTTTCTGGGGTTGACTCGGAATATCCGGGTTGGGGAACCGGAATATCCGAGTCTGGGAAGAATTCCAGAAACTCTTTTTCTCTACAATTTGGCTTTAGGATTTGTGATATGAGTTTCACCCAAACTGAAATACTTAGCAATAGGATTAGTATATCATTGGTATTGTTAACTAACACACAAAACACTAGGGATTAAGAAATGTTCTTTCAAATCTCAAAAAAAAAAAGTTCTTTCACACGTGCACCAGGTACCAACACGAAGGGGTACCCGTTTGGTATAACCTTGTCAGATGGCATATATAATTGTCGTGTGAATATATTATATTAACTAAAATCGGACAACGATATCTGTTAACCGAGTTTCGCTAAGACTCAGGAGGAGAAAGATGTAATCCCGTTAAGGAGTGCACTCTCAAACTAGAACGTAACTGACATCGTACCTACAAAGGAGCCATCAACCACAAGCTTTATCTTTACGACAACTCCTCGCAAACCTTGGTAGGAGACTTATGCGAGAAGGGTCACCTCAAAGAAGTTTTAGGCTACACATCAGGATTAAGAGCCGAAAAGGTCCTTTTAGCCTGCAAGTTCCAGGTAGGTTGCTTTACAAAAATAATCTTTAATTTAAATTTTAAAGAAAAACTAAAAATAATGTAAATGTATATATAGATGTAAATTATGTGCCACCAAATATTCACAAATATAAACTTTTATTTGTAATCAACACGAAAAATATAGAAAATCGAGTTTTTTTAGAGTCACAGTTTTGTGATCTTTGTGTAGTTCAAAATGTAATGTATTAATATCTCCATTTCAATAAATTGACATATATATTAGTAGAAAATAAAAAATTGCTAATTTTGACCAAATATATTGAAACAATGTCAACATATACAATATAAAAATATATCATGAAAATATATTTTGATGTGAATCTATTGATATTGGTTTGGTATTGTAAATGTTCTGGTCAAACTTTGAAGGCATTTATTTTTCACAAATTTTATATGTCTTATCCATTTGAACCGAACGTGTATTTAAGAAAACTTTGTACATACATAGAAGCTAAAAAACTTTGTACATACATATTTGTATATCGGCTAAAAAATCCATGTTTTCACTGAAATTTACAAAAAAAAATTTGGATAACGGGGAGCCAAAATAACGCAACTAGAGCATTTTGTCCTATGATGGATGACTTTTCCTTGGGGGTGTTCGTTAGAAGCTATTGTACTTGTATAAATGACCTACACTATCCTCAAAGGGGGAATAAATCTAGGGTTATCTAGTTTTATTTTGTCTATACACTCCATGAAAGAGAGGATCTTGATTCATCAGGCATGGTGAACCATGGGCTTGATGGGCCCACTTCTTTCCTATGAGCTTCTTATATTTGTATCACCTTTGACATTATGCTCCGACTTGTTTTTATGCTTGTAATTTTATTAGCTACCTCTAATGGTTTCGTATATTATCGTGCATTGAAAGCCCTTAGTCTCGGGTAAAATTTGTCAAAAATACACTACATTCTAAAACATTCAAGTAGAGAGATGTACGAGAGATTAATTACATGCTAGATATTAAGAGTCTTCCTGTGGTAGTGGTTAGGTGGATGGTTGTACTTCTAGGCGGAAAATATTCTTCAGTTGGAGCCTTGTAGGCGACGTTCCTGTTGACATCGATGCGCCTCTGATGACTTCATCAATCTAAAGACTTGACTGTCGGTTCAGTCTTTCATAAGTTCTAGGGTAGAGTATGTGTGTGTGTGTTCATAGGGTTGTGTGCACGTGTATGTGAGATGTCTACATTTGTACCGTGTTCCGCAAAAAAAATACATGCTAGATATTCTTTTAGGAAAATATTTTAAAATGGAGATCTTTACTAGTAGAAGCAGTAGTTATTTATATTCAACTATTATAACAGATAGATAAAAATCTTTACGCCTTTTTGCACTTCTATTAATTTTAATGTACATGTATTTTATCACTTGACACCCATACACTATCAGATGGTTGTGAGGAACAGTTAGTTCTTAGAGGCGCTTTTACATGATTTGTTAGTCGTTTGAGAAAGAGAAAACCATATACTATACTTAAATAACTCAACTATCTAGCCTCATATGACACAATAAACCTAAAATACTAGAAGGTGATGTGTGTACTGCTGTAAAATATAAAATAAATTTATTTGAAAAGTTTGTATGGTTTGGTGGGGGCTATTTGTGCCCTAGGATTTTCCTCTTCAACAACTGACCAATAAACAACGATAGCAAAGTTAACGCTGTGAACACAATAAAACAGAGAGCCTACCATGAAAAGCAGATTTGTATCAAACCGCATGTCTTGGTAATGGTGGTCAATCTCGATGTCTCCCTTTCTGTTGCGAAGTCTAAATCCTAAGGCGAAGCTAATCAATCGAGTTGAAACTCAGAGGAACATGTTGTGTCTCATTACAAAAAATGAATAATAATCACTTAAAATTCAATCATTTATATTAAACTTTTTTACTTGTTTACAACTCATTATATAAATATGATCATAATATTAATAATTTTCCCATACATCTGGAAAAAATAGAACACCGTTAAATTATAACATTTCACTAAAGTTAAACCATGCTATTTTTATATACTATAGAACATGCCTTATAAAACCTAGGGTTAAACATACATAATTCCCACACATCGCTAACATTATATAGAAAAGTTTAGTTTTTTAATGGATTAGTTTGTGTCACTTAGATGCGTTAGATATGTGTATGTGTTCCATCTATAACATTAAATGTGAATATCTTGGTAGAAAGCTCTAAAGCTTATACTTTAAGAAATATCTTGAAAGAGATTTTTGAAGTTCATGTCTATCAATATTTGGTGTAAATAAAAAATGCTAAAGTATGTGTGTTGTCTAGGACCTCCAATACTAACTGGCATTGCTAGTTAAATTGTTCTTTCACCAATCTATATACTCCTTCCGTCACAGTTTTTACTGCTCAATTTGCAAATCTCATGGCCCAAGGTGTTAGCTGTTTTGAGCTAAAAAATTACATGCATTGGTGGGGAGAGGCAACCATCCACTATTTGAGAGGGAATTAAATGTAATTTAACCTAAGAGGTGGGGGTTTGGGGACTAGTTGTTTTTGGGATTGTGCCTAGAAAACTGGGAGTCGATGGGTGGAATCATCTTTCTGGTTTACGAACCCGCGCCTCATCCCCACCCACGAAACCTAGCCGCCGCCGCCGGCCGCCACGCCCCTCCCGCCCGTCCTCCCCTTCCCCTCCTCTCCCGCGTCCGCGCCGCCCCGCGGCGGCCGGCCGCGGCCGCGCCTCGTCTCCGCGCGCCCCTCCCTCCATCTCCTCCTCCTCCGCGACCGTCGGCGAACGCCGCCGGGCTTTGCCCTTGCGGTGCCGGCGTCGGCGGCGTCTCCTCGTCCCGACGCAAGCACGGGAGGCCGTGGCTCGCGGCGGCGCGCCTCCGCGCCTCCAGGCGGCAGGCGTCACGGCGTGATGGCTCTTGGCGGGCGGGTGACGAGGTGTTAACTCGACAAGTCTCAGGGTTGTGCACCCCGGGTTGATTGATGGGGAGAGAGATGAGTGCAAGGTGGTCACGACGGCTGACAAGCAAGGATTTACCCAGGTTCAGGCTCCCGGAGGATAACACCCTACTCCTGCTTTTCTGGTTATTGATGCGAGTTGTGGTTACAATGGCGAGATTGCGATCTCGCTAGGGTTTGTGCCGTAGCTATGAGCGTGTCTCTTCGTTGATTGTTTTGGGGACGAGCCACCCTCCTGGCTTTATAGGTAGCCAGGTCTCGGGCGGTTGGTACAGATATGGCAGGTTACAAGACCTAACCGAGTTGGACTAGGATACGTGGTACCCCGAGCGGGCCTTCTGTGGGCCTTTCCATGCTTGGCGCGGCCCAGGTAGCCTTACGGTGGGCTAGTCGAATGGTAGCCCCACGTCAGCGGGGAGCGGCTCCGGGCGGCGGTGAGGTGTATCCCGACGGTGGGGTGCTCCTGCGACGGCGCGCGGCAGCAGTCCGCGATCGGCCTGATCTGGGCCTGCTGCGGGCCAGGTGGGCCTGCGGTGGCCTGGATCGGGGCGGACGACTGTCGTGCTGTTGTCGTCGGTGATGGCTGCGGCGGTGCTCGTTGGGCATTCGTACGCGGCCATGCCAGAGTTGGGCCAGGCGGGCCTGGATCTGGCAGCATCCTCGCATGCGTCGCGGTGTGCAAAGGCGTTTGCTTTGGAGCCTTTTCCCGTCGTACGAAAGGGGGCGCGGGACCCTGGACGGCGGCGGTGCTTTTCGGCGGGTGGCGGTCCGGCTCCGGGCAGTGTTGTCTGTGTGTTGGGTGGACAAAGGCGT
Organism: Poa annua; assembly: GCA_026929855.1. Lineage (NCBI taxonomy): Eukaryota > Viridiplantae > Streptophyta > Magnoliopsida > Poales > Poaceae > Poa > Poa annua. The sequence continues at coordinate 85,821,282 of CM049429.1, read as the reverse complement.
GGTGGCGCTGCCGTTGGCGGCAGGGCCGTGGTCGTTGTAGTGTTGGTCCGGCGCGTCGCCCCCAGCCCAGATCTGGGCCCTATGGGCCTATCTGGGTTTTAGGCGGGCTAGACCAAATCTTCAGTGGCGCGGTCCTCTATACATTGACGACGGAGAGCAGCTTGGATGGGGGGTGGCGGCGTCAACGGTGTGTCTTCTGCAGCGCGACGGCGGGAGCTTCACGGGCCTCACCAGGTGGTGAGGCCCGGCCGGGCTTGCGGGCCTGGTGTGGTCCTGTTGTGGCGTCCGGTTGGTTACCGTCTGTGATGGTGGAGGTTGGTCCCTCCCGCACGTCGGCGGTGCTGCGGCTCCTAGTCCCGGCTCTTCCTCTTCGGTGTGTAGGCTTCTTTGCTCTTGGCCGTGGTGAGACTTTGTGAGCGACTTCGCGTTCGGTTGGCGCTGGGTGGCGGACGGTGTGGTGGAGTGTTCCGGTACGCCTGGGGTGATGGGGTCGGGAGAAATCCTAGTCGGCTTGTCCGACATCGACGCGGTGGCGCCTGTGGGTACCACCAGTCTTTCCTGGAGGGCGTCGGGTGTTTCCCCCCTCTCCCCGTCGGGTACCAGGGGAAACCCTTGGCAGCAGCGTCGTGGTCGTCGCATCCCTTCCTGAAGGTGTTGTTTGGTACCTGCGCATCGGACCACTAGGAGCATTGTGGGGGGCCTCTGGTTGGCGCAGCGGACGCGAAGCTTGCTAACTTTGTCGATCCGCCGTTGTCGGCATTTTTCTTCTTCTTTTTCTTTTTCTTTTTCTTTTTCTCTTCGCTTTTCTTTTGGGCGTTTTTGTGTTGTCTCCGCCCCAGCAGCTCTTTTCGGCGTTGTGCTGTCTGGCCCAGCAGCGGTCTCAAACGGTGTGGCTTTATTTATAAAGCGGGGCGAAAGCTTGGTTCGAGAGAATCATGTTTCTAGGTTTTTTACAATCATATGCTTATTTGAATATTCTCTCTATAATAACATATTTCAGGCTGCGATCACATCCTTGCGTTGTACTTCTACATAAATGAAAGAAAATCACACATAAGTAAATAAAAAAATGCACATAAGTAATGGTTTAGTCCACAAATTTAAAGGTCGTCAAATACAAATTAAAAACAATGAATGGACATCCCCTCTAGTCTATCACCCTGCTTGAAAGCAAGCTATATCATAAAAAAATAATTAATTATTTCATATGGAGGCTATCGCGCCATGAAAGCACATTTTTTTCCTCGAGAATTGCGCGGGGGGAGTGAATTCCCCACCGATTTTGGGATTCATTCGAAAGAAGCCTGGCGGGCAAAAACATTCTTATCCCTACTGCAACTAATTTGAATAACATCCACACATGTTAATTTGTGCCTAAGACATGAGGAGCCCTTGGCGAGTGCACTTGTTTGCTTGACCTAGGGCCAACCTTGAATTCTATGTGATGACACTTACATTAGATGGTCGAAACTTATATATTGGTTTCTTTCACCCCAAATAATATTTTAAACATAAAGGTCGTGGTTCATTTGTTCACCGTTGTATGGAGTATTTAGCACTCGGATGATGCAACCGTGTGGGACATGCCAAAGCAGATGTGGCTAGCCAGAACCTGGCTAGGGTCAGAGTTTTTTTTGTTCACTTCAAAAAAACGATCCAGGCTCCTACGCTAGGCACATAGAACCAACAAAGCTTCACTCAGTCCTTGTAAACTTCTAGTGTATTAGGAGTGTATTTGCCAAGATTGGAGAGAATTATCAGGCATCTAAAAAATTCTCAATATTCCGTTCACTAATCTGATTTTGGATGGGGTAATCCCTAAATGTAAGCCACCAACCACCTTATTTTTGCCTAGATATAAAAATTTATGCTACTGTATTGACATGGAAAACTATCGAAATCAATAATTTCACCGAATTCCGTCAGAACCCCAATCCTTTTGAAAATACACCCTTAAGAAACAAAGTCTAAAAAAATAGATCAAGCGAGATTCTATAAGCAAAGCACATCATACACTTCCTGGTAGCGCATTTTGAATTGTGAAAATATGTGTATTTTTAGGATTGCGAATGGAAAATGCAATCTCATGTCGAGGACCTTGGTGAAGCACCGGCCTTCTGTAGTAACTAGTGACTAGTGAGCGAGCAATGGAAGGCTAGAAGCAACCGCGTCACAGTTCACGGGCGGTCGCAACTCGCGAAGCTGGATCACCAGTCCACTTCCTTCCCTTTTTTTTTGAAATTTACCAACACATATATTAGGTCAGCAAGCCGCCTCATTAAAACCCTGCCAGTCCCTTTCGGTACCCTGGTTAGGGAAAGAGTGCATCTGAAACTTGCCGCCTTTAAGCATTCACCACAGTTACATCATCCGCCAAGGCGTTTACAAGATAGTCGGGGGGTCCTCATACCAAACAACTGACATAGGTCCCTCCACATGTCTAGCTAACAAGTGAGCCGCCCTGTTGGCTTCCATAGGGGTATGTTCAAAAATCATAACTGCAAAGTTGCGACACAAAAAATTACAGTCTTCAAAAATTGCCGCTGCCTGCCCAAGAGAATTCCCGCCATTCCTCATTACCTCGATCACCTCCATGCTGTCAGAATTCACTTCAATTTTATTGCAGCCAATCTCACCTGCTAGTATCAACCCATCCCGGAGTGCTAGTGCCTCGTCTGTCGTTACATCGGAGACAAACGGAAGAGCACGACAACTTCCCGCTATAAAGAAACCCCTGTCATCGCGAATAATTGCACCAGTACTTCCTGTACCTGTATCAACCTCAAAGCCAGCATCCACGTTAAGCTTGACAAAGTCTGCTCTAGGTTTAATCCACCCATGTCGCTGAATACCACTCTTTTTCTTTTTTGCTCTTGTATAGTTCAGGTCAAGAGTTGATATTGCATGTGCCGTCCTCGCCGGCGACTGAACCGTCTCGTCATGTGTTGCCTTCCTTCGCTCCCACCAAATGTACCATACAGCGACAGCAACAAGATCGTTGCGATCCACATGTTCCAGGAAAGGAGCTTTAGCTGTTTTATTCCGGAGTAGAGCCTCAAGCACGGATCGGCCTTCCACTTCAACAACACATGCTTCCCTAATGATTGCCTCCATTCCAAGCAGCTTCCATATCTCACGAACTCTGGGGCAGCAAAAAAACGCATGCCGTATGCTCTCACACTCCGTATTACACAGCGTACATTGGGCACTGATTTGCATATGTCTATTAGCCAGGACCCCATTACACGGAATAGCACCAAGAAGCGATCTCCAACAATGAATTTTAATTTTCGCAGGCACATTTAGAGACCAAAGCGTTTTCCAAACTGGTAGTGTTGACGAGGATCCATAACCGCTGGTCCTCCTCAACTTCTGGCCATGTTGATGCTCCCACTCCATATGATAACAAGAACGTACCGAGAAAGTTCCTGATTTAGTATAGTGCCATCCAATAAAGTCCTCCATCATATTCCGAGCCAAAGGGATGTTCAGTATTCGTTGCGCATCAATAGGCCAAAAAGTTTCTCTAATCATTTGTTCATCCCAAGACTCGCTATCGACATCAATCAGCTCAGACACCCTAGTCAGAAGAATATTACCCCTCCTCATTGTCACTTTTCTGTTCGGGCTACTCGGAATCCACGGGTCGTTCCAAATATCAATCTGAGATCCGTCTCCGACTCGCCACATATGTCCACGCTTAAAAGTCTGAATTCCTGCCCATATACTTTGCCAAGTGTATAAACTCCCTTTTTTCAGCGTACAATTTAGAAGATCACCTGAGGGGAAGTATTTAGCACGGAGAACAGATGCACATAGAGAATCAGGTTCATAATTCTCCAACACTGCTTGGCCAACATTGCGAGATTGAAGCATTGCAAATCCCGGAAGCCCATACCACCTTGTCCTTTGGGAACACACATTTTCCACCACGCAAACCAGTGCATATGTTTTTGTTGATCGTCATCTCCCCACCAGAATTGGGACATTGCAGATATAATCCCTTTAATAATCTGTTTGGGTAGCTTGAAAACCGACATCGCATACGCGGGTATAGCCTGAATGATAGCTTTAAGCAAAACTTCCTTCCCTCCAAAGGACATTTTTTTCTCCTTCCAACCACTTAGCAGTTTACAGATCCTATCAATGAGGTGTTGAAAACAGTCTGACCTGTCAACCCCGACGATAGTTGGCAGACCAAGATATTTATCCGTGATTGCCTCCGTCATGATATTCAGTATCGAACACACCTCTTCTCTCATGTCAACCGTTGTGCACGGACTAAAGAAGATACTTGATTTGGCTTCACTTACAAGTTGACCTGACGCCAAACAGTACTCATCCAAAACTCTTTTCAGACTAGCGGCATTGATAGCGTCGGCTCGCATGAGAATGAGCGAATCATCTGCAAATAGGAGATGCGAAACAGTAGGGGCGTTCCTATAGACGCGAACCCCAAGAAGATTACCAGCCCTCTCCTCAGATTTCAGAAGGCTTGTAAGTCCCTCGGCACACAAGAGAAACAAATAAGGTGAGAGGGGGTCCCCTTGACGGAGACCCCGAGATGGGATAATATAATCAGAAAGATCATTGTTAACTCGAACTTGATATCTTACCGAAGAAACGCAGGCCATAATTAATTGCACCCAGTTTTGATTAAAGCCTAGTTGTAGCAAGATTTTCTGCAAGAATGACCACTCTACTCTGTCATATGCCTTGTGCATGTCCAGCTTTACCGCACAAGTTCCATATTTTCCCACCCTTTTCTTTTTTATAGCGTGATAGGACTCATATGCCACTAACACATTATCTGTAATCAATCGCCCAGGAACAAAGGCACTTTGCGTGGGCGAGATTATATCAGGAAGCAAATGTTTAAGCCTATTTGCAATAAGATTAGAAATCACCTTATAAACCACGTTGCACAGACTAATCGGCCGAAATTGTGTAATAGAATCAGGATTGTCTACCTTCGGAATCAAGACAATGGTAGTGTTGTTCCAGCCGTCCGGAATCACACGGGTGTTGACAGCCAGCAAGACCTCATCCGTCAAATCTTCCCCAATAATGTGCCAGAATCGCTTATAGAAAACAGCGTGAAGACCATCCGGGCCTGGAGCCTTTAAGTCGCCAATATTAAACATTGCTTTCTTTACCTCCTCACGTGTATATGTTGCTGTTAATTTCTCATTCATATCAGCCGTCACGCATGGAAACACCTTATCAAGAACCTCCTGGTTTGGGATTTCCTTCCCTAAGAAAGAACAAAGACCAGAGTCGAAACCCACGGTCCAAGGTAAAACCTATTTGACGCCCGTTGCGCAACGTGTCACGTGGTTTTGCTGGTTTGGCCCAAATGAGTCGGCCCAGATACGCTGGTTCTTTTCTGGTTTTGGGGAGCTTCTAGGAGCTTTTGGCCGGATTTTTATTTTGTTCCTGATTTCTTCACTTGTTTTTCTTTTTCTCCTTTTTTTTAAATATGAACATTTTTACAAATATGAGGTGGCGGCATTGCCCATCTAGCGATTTAGCGAGTCGATAGTGAAGAAATAAAAGCGTCGACATACTACTCACTCCGTTTTAAATAAGATGTCTTCCATTTATCTAAAAATGGATATATTTTGATTTGTAACATATCCAGATACATTCATTTTGTACAAATAAAAGTGATCTAATTTGAAGTAGAAGGAGTAACCTACTACCATACAAACTCTGCGCAGCGTCACCGTCTCACTCTCTTTTACCACCATAGACATAGATTATCATATCATATGTCCTTTGAATCTTGATGCCTTCCATATCTAAAATAGTAATCAGCGTACAATCTCATGCATGGCCGAGCGAATTCAGTCGACGATGCACCTGGGTTTGTTCCGGAGATCCGCACACCAATGGTGATGGAGCAACGGTCGGACGACGCCGGGGTTTTCTCGCCGAACATATAGGCACATATCTAGCCATTACTAGCCCTATGTTCATCGTTCCGCCGAAGAGAGGAGTGAAATGGTGAAACAGTGACAATAATATACAAGAACATCAAGCAATAAATGGTGAAACATTCACAATAATATACAAGGGTATCAAACAGCACAACATTGACAACAAATGGTGAAATAGTGACAATATTTTTATAACATTGTGAAATGGTGAAACATTGACAACATTGTTAATTAACTGATTGGGAACAAATGTAAACACCTCTTCAACATCAATGGCTATTTGGCTGAACACATACCGCATCATATTTTGATAATATTTTTATAGGTTTTTATTAATATAAATAACTCTAAGTACAAGAATGGCTTTCATCATTTTGTGCCCAAACTATGCAATAATGAATTAAAAAGGCAATATAAACCACTTCAATGCACAGGCTGGGGGCAACCCCCATTTCAAAATAAAATGAAATAATGTCTTGCATGTGTGCGGTTGCTGCAATAACCAGAAAAACATTGTATTTTTGTAGTGGTTCTTTGCTGCAATTATTGACGAGAGTGCAACACTGCAACCACTAAATAAGGTTCCGCCGTTTATTCTGGTAGCAAAACCCTGCTATTGCTTTCTTTGTGAGTCCATTGGTACATAATGACCGATCAAACTCTCATACTACATTTTTGCAAATCCAGAGAAAAGTACCCCAATTTTGGAATTAAACTGTTGTGGAATGCAATACTATAAAACCAAAGAGTACTGATCGACAGGACAAATAGCAGGTCATGTTTTCTGTAGGGAATTGTGAATTTGCACTCCCCAAATAGCACATGGATACATGTTACGATTTTCACTTTTACAATTGTTCACGGGCTCACGGCAGATGGAAGTAATATTGAATTTCCACGGGCCAACTTGGACAGGTTTATACAAAGTATCACACCATTTTGACCAGTACTTGCTAAACAATTCCATGGCAATCTACCATGTCAAAAATAAAAACCCATGGCAAGCTATATGTCCCATTTCTTGGTACTCCACTTTCGAGCTATGCATTTCCAGTGCCACATATTTTACTACCTGCAGCTTCTGTTGCAATAATATAAATAGCTTCACTCCTATATAGTATAGTGGTATACATCTTGTGTGCACTCCCTTTTGTGCAACAAAGTTTTGATAAACATGTACACCTAGGCGCTAGAGCAACACTTTATCAATTCCCTTTCTATATATCTACCATCTGAAGTTCTGAGCATATGCATGCCACATGCTAAGTTTCTGCTCGTGTGGTTGAACTGGTCGGACGAGTTCAGAAAAGCGAACGAGTGCGTTGCCATTTACCCAAGTCGTCTGTGCATAGGTGCGTCCGGTCATTAAATTACTTGCAGCCGCCGGCCGCGAACCCGATCCTGTTGCTCCTGACGTCGTAGACGACGCTGAAGGTCTGCTGCTGCGTGTTCCCGATGATGGCGGCGCTCCTGGCGGGCGCGAACGCCAGGCACGTGGTGGAGCTGTCGACGTCGACGAGCAGGTTCTGCGCCGAGAGCTTGAGCGACGCGCCGCCCGCGAAGTCCATGCTGACCGCCGGGGCGCGCACCGCCGACGCCTGGCCCACGAAGCAGGTGTCGAGGATGGAGTAGGCGTCGGCGCGCTTGGTCCCCTTCATGGCCCCGGCCACCGCCTTGCTCAGCGCCGTGTAGACGCTGGTGGGCAGGCGCGTGATGACGGTGCCGGAGTCGATGATGGTGGGCAGGCTGGAGTACTCGGAGGACGACACGGACAGCGGCTTCCCGGCGACGGTCATCCCGGAGAGCTTGATGAAGTAGAGGGAGTCGTCGAGGTTGCTGGCCACCATGGGCGTGTAGGAGTACTGGCCCGGGTTGTAGGAGCCGATGGAGAGGTAGCCGGAGGAGGAGGACGAAGGGAGACAGTAGGAGAAGGAGTAGCCTAGGGTGGGCGCGAGCTGGTAGAGCAGCGAGAGCTTGTTGCGGGCCAGGCCCATGAGGCCCGCGGAGCGGCCGAAGAGGCCCTCGTTGTCCTGCCCGCACCCGTAGTAGAAGTTGGGCACGCTGTTGGAGCCGAAGGAGACGGTGTCCTTGCTGAGGTACCCGACGGAGAAGGAGCTGTCGCCGTAGCTGGCCTGGTAGATGCAGACGTCGGAGGTGGAGCAGGCGGCCGGGTTGAGCGTGGCGGTGGAGAGGTCGGTGCACTGCGGGGTGGAGCAGGATACGGAGGCGTAGGAGCTGGACGCCTTGGGGTCGAACACCGGGCCGGACTGGCGGTGGCAGGAGATGCGGCACGGGGAGCACTGCAGCCAGGTGAGGGAGGAGCCGGTGTCGACCACCATGATGTACGGCTTCGCCGGGGTGCCCAGGCCCATGCGGGTCACGTAGTTGCCCACGCCGAACGACGTGCCGGGCGTGAGCGGCACGGACGCGAGGGAGCTGTCGGGGTGGCGGTCGAGCGAGGTGGCCGAGGTGGTGGTGGTGGCCGCGGACGACGACGTAACAGGCGTCTTGGCGAGGCGCGCGGCGAAGGAGGCGATGCGGGCGGCGTCGTGGGTGAGCACCGCCGAGAAGGGGAGGTCGGACGGGACTGCCGCCGGCGAGCAGGGCCCCCGCGGGTGGTGCAGCGGGAGGTGCATGGCGGAGCTGTTCAGGTGCTCGAAATCTGCAGTTGTCGATTAACACATGCATGGTCATTAGTTCGATTCTCCACCTCCGAAGTTACTGCAACTAGTGACATCTACTATGAGTTCAGGAGTACGATATAGTTTTGCTGTCTGCAGCGAAGCAAAGGATGCAACTATGCAAGCCCGTTGGTACGTTCAGTGCATCGTCGGCAACCACTAAACCTACCGCACCGATCGAGCAACTCGACCAATCGTGCCTCGAGCATTACGTACTGTGATCTGAGAGTGATGTTACGCTCATATTGTTATCCATGCCTCACCCGACATGGCAACAGAGAAGCTCCGTAGTACTACCAAAAGTGACAGTGAGCTAGCACATGTCATCGGATTTGGAGGCGTCAGGCATTCGGTGTAAAGAAACCTGACACCGGATTATTCCTTCCTTTCCCGATGGGCCTTGGAGTTTGGATCGTCACATTTGAGTCCAAACAAAGATACACGACTGTATAGTATTTGTACTTTGTCTCAGAGCTCAGAGGTAGCAACTGTCACATGTCGACCAGAATTGTTCCCGTGATCGCCCTCCGGCGCGTCTATCAACTGTTTATGACTGTATTAAACCACGTCCAAGATGATGTTAGTGGTAGGCACAGCAGAGCGTCGATTGCAACGTGTGACTAACCATAGGGCATAAACTAGTATATATTCTTTTGCTTTTCATGATCGACGTGTGGATTTCATCTATAGTTGCATAGCTCAATATTCTTACAGATGAGACATGCTGGATCTATTAGCAGTAATCTGCAAGCTTTGCATGCAGGCATGCCAAAGTACCAACAGTAGCTGTTGGTTCACTTGGGCAGAAACACTGAATATGGAGGTTTTTGTTAGACTTAAAATTCCAGCCTGATAGAACACACGTCAAAAGGAGAGTGAGGTGCATGCCCTTGGTTGGTACCTACTAGTAATAGTTAACAGTACTCAACATGATATAATGGATGATTGGAGTGGTTGCCATGATTAAGGACCACCCAGTTTATCGAACACACCTTCCATGACTTTTGTGCCTAAAGTCCTAAACACATAGGACTATATCATACACTCTTGTAGAGTACAAGATAAGTACCATATTCTCTCTACTTGTTTTCAGCAAAGAATATATGAGTGTAAAAAACACCCATATAGATGTTTTTCAGGGAGAAATAGTCCCACAACTCTACTAGGACCGCATTAATTTGATGATTTGAGCATGGAGAACCAACTTTCATGAAACAAAAGCTAGCCAGATGATGGACCACGTACTGCACTTACAAAGTACCCCAACATGGCTATATACACTACGCACTACGCAGATCATTCATCCACTCCTAGTCTCCGAACATAGCCGCATTTCCGGCGTGGGTACGTTACAGAAACAGAAAGTGAAGCGAAATTGGCCTCCTCCCCGTCGGCCGATCGACCAGACATTCAGACAGAGAGACACCACGGAGAACTCGTGCGTATCCTGGCGACGTTCTCGACGGAGCACCTTCTGCCTGCCCATTTCGACGGCCATCCTGCCGTGTCTCGCTAGATAGATACGGTGGTTGGCGGTGGGAGCGTACTCACGACGCACGGCCGACTAACTAATAAGCTGATTGATTGATTGATGCCACGGGAGTGGATGAGTACGATCGGCCACTAACTTGGCCATCAATTCGATAGCAGGACCATGCGGCGATCCCCTGATCCATGCATGGATGGCTCAGAAAGAAGCAATCAATCAGCTGCTTAAGCGGCGATTAAAACCAGGATCACTATCAGGCTAGCTATGGCAATTACTAACTCCGGTCCATAAATCTTGTGGTGCTCTTAGTTCAACTTAATATACGTGATTGTTTTATGGGAAGCCGACAGCCGATCGAGTCGCCAATTATATGGACGAATACGTGCACGAGACGCTTTCCACTCTGGTCGTGGTCGTGCTATGGAATTTCAGAAAGTGTTCGTAATTTATAGATCATGCATATGTACGGAACACCTAACATACTCCATACTATACTTCACCGGTGGAGAAAAGAATTAAACAAAACTGAGCGAGCACTATAAAACAGATTCTCTCTAGATTGTCCTTTTGAGCTGGCCCTGTAATTATCGTACGGTAATTATCTTTGTCATCGACAAACACTTTAGGGGACGCTCCGGGTTGGATTTTAATTTTTTTACACGGTTTTCATGTTGAAGGAAAAAATTATTGAGCTATCAGCTTGCCTTGTTTGTCACTGCAATTCAGGTTTTGGACACCTGCGTTCTTACCATCTGGGCTGGCCAGTGGCCACTTAAACAACGACACATCTTTTCAGCTGGATCTTTTCTCTTCCTACTGAACTATCTAATGCGCTATGCAGTTATTGTTATGTCAACAAAGCAGCTACCTGTCTCTGTCCAGTTGCATATAAACCAGAGACAACTAATTGCAAGGCAAGTATCTATAGATGCAAACTATCCAATATAGTTTTAGCAAATCTTAGGAGGAATCAATTCTATAACCTTTACTTTGACCCTCCTATCGATATGTCAACGAAGCATCTAGCTATATTTGGACGAGTTGCATGCATGAATCCGAAACAGTTACAGCAAGCAGGCAAATACATGCAAGAACACTCAAAGAAATTCAGCCAAGTCTAGGAGGAATCATATATGTACCCTGCACTTGTGACGAGCAGGCGTCAGTGATGTCTCTGATAGGAGTCGCCACCGCGAAGAGCAGGGAGAAGGCAGCAAGGAGAAGGGGCAACGGCGCCATCTTGCCTGAAAGACTGAAACCTTCTTCCTCTTCCTCTTCCTCTTCTTCTTGTTGCAGTGGGTAGCTCAGTTCAGGCTCTGGATAGCACTAAGCTCAGCACCCGTGTGGCCTTTTATAGAGTTTCCCCGCCTATGCGCTCGGGAATCTCGCGGGTAGCTTTCAGCAGTTTCTAAATGATCTTTCATCCATGGCAACTCCAACCACCGGATTACCACAACGGTTTATATAACTAACTTTGCACGTTTAAGTAGTATACCGCTGCTACTCCTAGCATGCAGTACTTATAATGTACTACCTGTTCAGTTCAGACTTGCCGGGAATTCAGGCGTCTGAAATCAGGGAGACCCTGAATATATTTTGGCATGTTGTTTCTTGTGTTTCTTCAGCTATATACTTTCTTCGGTTACACACGTCATGTAGTAAGAGTATTGTATTGTGACAGATTGAATGCGGTGACACATGTAGTAGTAGTAAGCAAAAGCTGCTTTTGTGTGAGTAGTTAGCATAAAACTACCACTCTGCAGACTAAATTACAAAAAACTACCATTTTTGCCCGCAATCGCAAAAAACTACCACTTTAGGTCCGCAATCGCAAAAAACTACCACTTTTGCCCGCAATCGCAAAAAACTACCACTTTTGACCGCAATCACAAAAAACTACCACTTTTACCCATTATTGCAATGCGATGTTTCTATTAATCTCGAACTGTTTATTTGTTTGACAGCATTACACAATAATAAAGATAGAATTGACATAATCTTACACTGTAATAATAAATATAGAATAATCATAGTTTAACACAGCAACACTGGCTGAATCCACATAGTTTACACAGCAACACAGAGTAAATTCACAAAGTTTTACAAAGCAATAATGGTTGAATCCACATAGTTTAACACAACCATTGTTGTGTAAGATTATGTCGATTCTATCTTTATTATTGTGTATTGTTGTCAAACAAATAAACAGTTCGAGATTAATAGAAACATCACATTGCAATAATGGTTAAAAGTGGTAGTTTTTTGCGATTGCGGTCAAAAGTGGTAGTTTTTTGCTATTGCGGGCAAAAGTGGTAGTTTTTTGCGATTGCGGACCAAAAGTGGTAGTTTTTTGCGATTACGGGCAAAAATGGTAGTTTTTTGTAATTAAGTCTGTAGAGTGGTAGTTTTATGCTAACTACTCCTTTTGTGTAGCCCAAAGTCAGGTTCTTTGTGTATAGCCCAAAGTCAGGTTTGGTGCGCACAATTATGAACTCGATTATCGGCTCCATCAATTTGGCAGTTAAGCGCACCCATCCAGCCAGATGAACCCATCTCACAGTAATGCGTGCCCCGTTCATTCACCATTCCGTGGCACGACGTCGTTGTCTTCCAACAATGATGATACCAATTTCTACAAAGTGTACACTGAAGCGTTAGCAGTCTAGCAGATGCTAACAGTAGCAGCTCGAGCCACCAACGGAATATTTTTTCATAGAACAGGCCCTCTGATATATACATATATATGTAGCAGCTAGCTTTTCAGTCCGAGCTAAGCTAACTGCCACCTTGCATCTGGGACCTTCGCAGAACTCTACCCTGCTTGCAATCAGTGGTAGAACAGTACAGTACAGTACTAGTCTCACTTGATAATCACGGAAAAAGAAGACAGTGACCTGCTAGCTAACCGATACACATTGGATCACGTCATCATCATCATATCATTTCTCCGCGATTGTCATCATCGTCTTCATATTATCATGTTCCCATTGGGTCAAATTCAGCTACTGGAGAAACGGAATCTTATCTAGTCCTAGCCATATGATTCTCCTTAATTCATATGTTTAGTTATCCACTACTGAATGTTCTTCGTCAGAGTTAAAGTTAAACGAGCCAGGAGGAGCCACCTTAATTTTTCTGTAATCGTCTAAATTTGTATGAATTGTCAAAGAAGCAGCCTCTGATCTGTTATGGCCACTTTAGTATGAGCTTGCAGCCACTACACAAAGCCTAGCTCACTTGAGAAAAACAAGAACAAGAAAGTGACCCCCATCGGTAGACATCGTGGCTTTCTGTTATAGTGATGATCATGCCACGCCATGTTCTCCTCGCTCCTCGGTGGAAATTCGGTTGCCGGAGAAACGGAATCTCGTACGTACGTACGTACTGACTGTACTCCATGATTAGCGGATGAATCTTTCTGAGAAGCTAGCTTAGCTTCGGCCTGAAGCCTGCGATGGGGGCAGCGCAACCGCTGGTAAGACGAAGAAGATGGACGGCCCGGCCGGGATGGTAGTGGTACGGGAATAATGCGCTACCGCCGGTCAGCTCAGGCACCAAACGGAGCAGAAATGCAACCGACGACACGGTCACCAGCAAGGACAACGACGGCGGTCTTACCGACCATGTGAGCTGTCACGGCCGGCCTCACTAAAGCCGCCGCGCCGCGCCGTGCAACCAGGAAATCACGCCAATTATCAGGCCGTGCGCGCGGTTTCTCACTGATCAGGACACCCTACGACATGGCGGAGACGGCTGATCGAAGAGGTCAGACGACGGCGGCGGCGGCGAAGAGGTAGAGACGACGGTACACTGCCATGCCGTATGCCGTACCGTTTCGAGAGAGAAAAAACTTGCGAATTGCGATTGCCCAAGTTGCACTCTTCTTTGGTCTTGATTGGTTGGCGGAGGCGATATGGTAGTATTTGTGGGAACTATTCCGACGTCCATAACGCCATTAATTGTCCTAACTTCCATGGCAACCATGGAGTAGCGAATACCAGTACTATAATCTTTTGGCATGATGTGACGACGGTGGCAAAGAAGCATCGTCGTTACACGTATACTCCTACGAAGAATCCTTTGCAGTTGCAGTGCAGGGAAGCCCCCGCGTACATATCCATTTCATTTCTGGTCGGCAGCAAGTATGACGCTACTTTCCCAACAGAAGAGGGCAAGATGCCAAGATAGAGAAAATCAGTTTTGGGTCGTTTTAAATGTCAAACAAAATTCTTGGGTGTACATCCCAATATTTTATGTTAACACACGAAGTTTCGCGGATAAATGACATTATTCGTAGGCTGTGTAAAGAAGACAAGTCCCAGCTCCCAAAATGACTTTATACGAGAATTTTTTATTTTGCACAGCCTATATAGAATGTCTTTTTTACGATGCTTTTTTTACTAGCCTAGAATATATAGATGTACATCCAAAAAAATTGTTTGATATTTTAAAATATATTAGAAAATATTTCCGTAACGAGTGTGTCTAGCATGAGTCAAAATACCGTGTCCGCAAGATAGTTCCTAATGGACAGTTTATTAGTGAGTGACATGGGCCGAGATTAACCAAATATTGAGTAAAGGAATGCTCACTTGATCAAACTTCAGTGCATGTATGAGGCTATTAGGTCTGAATTTGGCCCGCCCAACTTAACAACGATGTTTTTTTCCAAGAGAAAGGGCATACACAAGAAGGCCCTGCTTTTTTTTGGGAGAGGATACAAGAGGGCCCGGCTAGGCTGCTTTTTTTTAAGAAAAGGGGCAGTCACAACCTCTGCATCGATTGATACATACATGCTTTATTAATTTATTTCCGAACCAGGTTTACGTGCTAGGCCGTTTATGTGCAAGGATATCCTAGAAAGACCACTTTGGTGATATTGCTTGCGCGTTCTCTACAATGGTTTCCCTTCCCAGTGATCCATACTGCATCCAGACTTTAAGGAGCCATGGAGGCCCATTAACCTATCCATACGCCCCGATTTACATGTTCATTTTTTGTATGAATCAACCAACATTGGGTTATACTTACTTATTTTCAGGACTCAATAAGGAAAATATGACACAAGAGATATAACATTGGACCCCGATACGGATCAACGAGGAGTGGGTAATTTCATGCTTTAGTTTCTAGATTTCAACATCAAAAAAAAAAATCACACCATCGACCAACATCGACTCATCTCAATCTCGAAGGAAGAGATCGATGATTCAAAGTTCATTTTCCCACTTAGAAACAGTTTTGGGTTAGACGACTTAGGGGTTGAGAATTGATCCTAATCAAATCTCAAAGAGTGTAGACGACCCTACAATGTTATATCTATCTACACAAACTCGATCAAGAGATAGTGCAGATCCGACATAAGTAGAAATATCCACTTGTAGTGAATTACCTCACTAATTGTATAACGAATGTCAACGATGAAAGTCGCCTAGGGCTTCGGATCGGAGAGGCCAAGATGCACTTGATGATGTCGGACATCATCTAGTTTGCGGCTCTCATCAGGTACAAACCTCCTTGATAAACGAGATCTCCGAAGACCAACCCTATTAATATAGCCCTACTCAATCAGAAAATGTCTTTTGGGCCATAGCACCATATGCTTCTACTATGTCTTTTGGGCCAGTCCTGCCAACAAGATAACGAGCTATTTCCTGTCGGAGCTCGCCGTCACGAAGTCGGTGGCGTCGCTGCTGGTGACGATGATGGTAGTGGTGTTGAAGCCGCCATTGATCAGTGTCAATCTTTCACTGATCTGAGCCATCTTCTCGTAGAAGATCTGCGTCTCTCGCTGAGAGCTCAGCGAGGTATGCCTTGATCTCGGGATTCATGGCGAGGTATGAGTGTACAATAAAATTGGGGCAAATTTGAGGAAGGTGGTGACTGGCCTAATACTAGATGTTAAGTACCACGTACTCAACTAGCTCAATCAAGCAATGTTGCAGGGATTCATTATAGGATTTGGGTAAAAACGCATGAAAGGGGATTGCGAAATCAGAGCCGAGGTGGGTGAGAAGAAAGCCGCAGTTGTTCGCCTGGATGTCTTGATCATTGCCTCCTCCCAGGTACTTTTAGCCCGTCAGGCCGTCACTCGCAGCCTGCCCAGGCCCATGTGGTGGTGGCCCAGGAGACTAGCCCGTTAGGAGTATGGTAGGATAGGCTCCTAACAGCATATTGTCAACTGAGAATCTGTCTTACAGATATGGCAGCAACTTAGGGTGTGTTTGTTTTTAGAATGAAGTGAAATGGAATGGAATGGATTCCGTCCGAGTGTTCGGTTGATTTTTAAAGCAGTGGAATGGAACGGAAACTGATTAATCTAAACACTCAATTTATTACACCCTAATTTAATTATCCCCCTAATTAATCCCAAAGTATTCCCCTAATTATTCCCAAAGAGGAGCAACGTCGCTGCGCTGCGCTCGCTGCCGGCCCAACCCTGCGCCCGGCGACCTCCGCCGGCACCCCTCCGTCCTCCGCCCTCCGTCCGCGACATCCGCGCCTCTGTGTCGAGCTCCTCTTCGCCCCGGCGACCTCTTCGCGCCCACAGCCGCGCCCCGATGACCTCCGCTCGTGCCCTGGCGACCTCTGCGTAACCCGCCCACATCTGGCTCCTGGCGAGCTCCGCTTCCGTGCTCGTCCGGCTCCTGGCGACCTCGGAGGGAGACTGGGCAGCGAGGGCGGCGAGCTCAGAGGCGTCCTCGGACTGGCGGCGAGGGCGGCGAGCTCCGCACTGGCCATCGCTGTCGTGCCTGGGCTCCGACCTCGGCCCTCGCGGCCTCGCCTTGGCTCCGGCCGACGGCTCCCTCGCATCGTGTCTTCTCCAGCGCGACAATTAGCGCGACAATTAGCTAGCGATTCCATCCCGTCCGGCCGATTCGACCGGACGGGTGTATTCCGCATCTTCCCCGAATATTCGTTTTTGCGGTACGACCTGGTTCCGTTCCGTGCTACAACTGAACACGAGAATCCTCGTCAGGAACGAGTCGATTCCATTCTATTCCTTCACATTCCAAAAACGAACAGACCCTTAGCTCATGCTTTCTGAAAAATATGTATCCCTGCGAGAGAACATGCTACAGGATATATAGGTTATCTTCAAGGTATAAGCAATTACTCCGATAGTTCTGTTCAGTTATAAATTGGTTATAGAAAAAACTTTATTGCTGAAAGTTGAAGAGGTTAGGCTTGCTGAAATATTGGGCCTTTAGCCCATTATCAATTCCTGAAAAATCCCTAAGGCCCATGTTGTCATGGCATGTGGTGGGAGCTTAGTCCCATACTGCTAGTTGGATGAGATGTGCATCAACTTATATAGTGAGGCCTTCTACTACTAGTATGAGTTGGTATGAGGTATGAGGAGAATGGTTGTGTACCACACGCGCGCTCCTCCTCCTCCGTCGCCCGCCTCGTCACGACGCGACGCGACGCGGGTTGCGGGAATCTCGCCGAGCCGATGTATTCTTTTTGTCACGCAGGAATAAAATGTCAACGGTCACGAAACGCTCTGCGGTAATGGAGATTGATTGCTAGCTGAAACGCCGTGTCTTAAGTGCTCTTAAGTACGTGCGTTTTTAGTCTTAACGATCATTCATTACGTGTGTTTCGGCTGGACCCTTTGTCTCCCGCGTCTGTGCATAAAAGGAGAGGTCGCTCCTCTCCGAAAGATAGACCTGACAACATAATCATCCGCCCACAGCCGCCACCATCGTTCCTCCTCGATGTTGCTGCCTTAGTTGATCCGATCCCGTCCGCCGCGTACACGGTCGACGGGAGAGCAGGCCTCCGAAACCCCGCCTCTTTGTTTCCTGTACGGGAGAGGGGCGATTAGGTTTTTGGGGAGCGTCTCATACGCGACTGCTCGCCAATCTTCATCCACTACGTCGGCTACTTCCTCTACTTCAACTACGTCCTCGTCGCCTTCATCATCACCATGACCACTGACGCCAAGATCGAGAAGGCTGCCGCTGACAAGAGAGCTGCCGACAACGCTGCTGCTTCCGCTTCGACCAATTGGCCAACTGCCGGGTATGATATGTTCATACCTCTCCAAATTATTTTCGTGTTTGTAGTACTAGTCACATGTGTAGATGTTTCTACTATCTGTCTAGTGTGTAGTCTTATCATCAAGTTTCAGTATGTCATTAGCACTGTTTATGCCATGTTCATGATTTATTATTGGATTAGTTTAATCGAACAATTGCCTATATACTCAACAATCCAAAAACCTAAACTGTGTAGGCAATTTTCGGTCAATGGTTTTGCTGCTGCACTGAAACCAGTCCCGTTTACGGGGACATATTTTAAGCGTTGGCAAACCAAAACCATCTTATGGCTCACTGCGATGAACGTGTTCTGGGTCGCCGGTGTTACTCCCACTGAAACGATTACTCCTGAACAGGAGAAGGCGTTTAGGGATGCCACCGTCGTCTTTGTTGGAGCCATTCTAAGCGTGATCGGAGATAAGTTGGTCGACGCATATTTACATGTGCGGGTTGCCAAGGACTTGTGGGAGGCGCTCGAATCTAAATTCGGCGCAACTGATGCTGGAAGCGAGATGTACACTATAGAGCAGTTCCATGATTACAAGATGGTTGATAACCGTTCGGTATTGGAACAAGCTCATGAGATACAGTGCATCGCTAAGGAGCTTGAGCTTCTGAAGTGTGTGCTACCGGGCAAGTTTGTCGCGGGATGCATAATCGCTAAGCTGCCTAACTCCTGGAGGAACTTTGCTACTACTTTGAAACATCAGAGGCGTGAATTTTCTGTTGAGGATGTCATTGGCCATCTGAGTGTTGAGCAGAATTCAAGGGCAAAGGACTCGCATGGAAAAGGCGAAGGTGCTTCTGTTGCTAATATGGTACAGAAGACCTTCAACTCCCACAAGCAGAAGGGAAAAACTGTCGTCCAACAGAATACCGATTTCAAGAAGAAGGGTAACAAACCTTTCAAGACGGATAAGAAGAAAGGTGCATGCTACACCTATGGTTCGAATGAACATTGGGCTCCTAAGTGCCCGAAGAAGTTCAAGAAACCAGGACAAGACCCCAAGTCTGTCAACATGATCGTGAGCAACAATGAGAACGGTGCATCCGGGTACGGTAATTTATTTACTGTATTTTCAGTTTTTCAGTCTAATGAATGGTGGATTGATACTGGTGCAAATACTCATGTGTGTGCTGACATTTCATTGTTTTCTTCTTATCAGGTCACAGGGAACGGATCCGTATTGATGGGGAATTGAAGGGGATCGTGGGCAGAAAACAATAATTTTCCTAGCAACGATATCCTTAAACTAGCCAAGATCTATTATATGCAGATATAGTAGTACGAACGGAGATCGGAATACATACCCTTGTAGACCGAAAGCGGGGATTACGTTCCCGCACAAACGTTGTCGATGAAGACCGACGAAGCCGACCTCAAGGTCGTGTAGAGGAAGCAGGCCTCCGACTACCGCTAGCGCAGCACCTCGCAGGGAGTCGCACACGTACGGTGGAGACGACGCCTCCGAAGCTCCAGTCCAGGACGAGCAGCGGAAGACTTGGACCGGAACACCAGCAGCGCGGCAGCGGGCTATGGTGGAGGAGATCCCCGACTCCTCTTGCTCGGCGCGGCTCCAACTTGGGAACCACGAGATCGAGAGAGGAATCAGGAATTAATTGGTGAATTAAAAGGCTGGGGTTGCCCTTTCTTATATAGGCTCCCAGGGGGAGCCAACCTTGCCAGCCAGGCAATGTGGGACTATCCCACAGCCTGGTTCGGCTAGGCTTGGTGCGCCGGCCCCCTGGTGGGCCCCTTGGCCCATCCAGGCCGGCCACCAAGGCTCCCCACCGAATCCCCTAGGGATTTTTCCCCTCTTGGGCCTTCTTTCGCCCGGAAGGCCCATTTAGGGAAATCTGCCTTAATAAATTCGAAATTAAATATATAAAATCATATTTGCATATTAATAACACTAATTAATATCAAACATAATATATATAATATTTCCTAGCTCCGAAAACTCTTTCGGCGCTGCCCGATCTCCATCGGACCTCTCCCGGGACGCTCTCGGTGATCTCCTTCCTTTCCGGTTGTCTTGTCGAAACCCCTTAAGTGTGTTACCCTAGCGGTTCGATATAATATCAGGTATGATCAAGACTCCTCAATGATCAACGACTAACTCGTAGGCCTGGACCCCCTGAATTAATCCCTGAGATATAACGAATGACTTTCATCTATCAAACCTGAACGTGAAGTCTTAGACCTTTTGCCATAGCGATACTTTAGCACGTCCGAGTGTCGTTCCATAGATATCTCCATACCTAATCCCGACCTCGTTACCGACGATGCTATCTTCTACTCGTTCATGATCTCATGTCTCCTTGACCTAGTCACATGCTTGCAAACTCATTAGACAAGATCTCACCGAGTGGGCCTGAGAGTATCTATCCTGCTACGCGGACTGGCAAATCCCGCTCTTGACCCCTCGTCTCAATACTCCTTTCCAATACCCAAAAGTATCACCGTTATTGTCATACTAAATAAGATACGACGTTTGGTGCAATCAAAGTATCTTCGGGGAATATCAATAAGAGTTGATCTCACGGTCAAAGGTGTAATGACTATGTTCTCCAAATCTGGGTATGTCCATCACATCACTCTCCAGCGATATGACTCTCATTGCCGACCGGCGCCATGCCCCATGACCGGGAAACCTCGATCATCAATCGCGCAACGAAACTAGTCTTAGTAGAGGCTACTAGGGACCTGGTTGTTTGCGTATCACACCCGCATTAATGTTTCCGCTTAATACGGTTCTAGCATGACACAAAAACCTATTATGAACAAACGAGATATGATAAAGAATACACTTTATTAATTGCCTCTAGGGCATATCTCCTTCAGTCTCCCACTTGCACTAGAGTACAATTTAATCTAGATTACAACTTGGTAAAATCCTAACACCCATAGCTAACTGGTGTTGTTCATGCTTATCAAGCGGGAGAGGCTTCGTCAGCGGATCTGCCACATTCAGATCCGTATGCACTTTGCAAATCTTCACATCGCCTTCTTGTACGTACTGACGTATCACGTGGAAGCGTCGGAGAATGTGTTTGTCTGTGGAGTGAGTCCTTGGCTCCTTGGCGTTCGCAATGGCACCCGTATTGTCGCAGAAGAGGACCACGGGGTCTTGCACGCTCGGGAACACTCCAAGTTCGATGACGAACTTCCTCAGCCACACAGCTTCATTCGCGGCCTCGCAGGCAGCAATGTACTCCGACTCCATTGTAGATTGTGCGACTATGGGTTGCTTCCCACTTCTCCAGCACACGGCGCCTCCATTCACCTTGAACACGTAACCTGTCTGTGACTTACAGTCATCGGGGTCTGAGCAGAAACTTGCATCTACGTAACCCGTTACGCCAAGTTCCTCATCGCAGCCACCATACACAAGGAACATTTCCTTTGCCTTATTGAGATACTTAAGAATGCTCTTAACAGCTATCCAATGCGGCATTCCAGGATTACTCTGGAACCGTCTTGTCAAACTTAGAGCTAATGCCACATCTGGTCTAGTACTCAACATTGCATACATGATCGATCCTATGGCTGAAGCATAAGGATGTTTCGTCATTTCGGCCTTACCCAGTTCCGTTACCGGACACTGCGCCTTACGCAATACCTTATTCTTGATAACCGACAGAGAACCCTTCTTTGCCTTCTCCATATGAAAACGCTTCAATATTTTATCAAGATAAGTACTCTGACTTAGTGCTAATAGGCGCCTTGATCTATCACGGTAGATCTTTATGCCTAAAACATACGCAACTTCTCCTAAGTCCTTCATGGAAAACTTACTGTTTAAATATTCCTTCACGCTATTCAGAAGTTCCACATCATTCCCTATTAGCAATATGTCGTCAACATACAGTGCTAAGAACACAACCGAGCTCCCACTCATTTTCTTGTAAATACAGGTCTCTTCCACATTCTGGATAAATCCAAAACCTTTGATTACCTCATCAAAGCGAAGATTCCAGCTCCGAGATGCCTGCTTCAATCCATAGATGGATCGCTGAAGCTTGCACACCTTGTTAGCACTTCCTGGATCGACAAAACCTTCCGGTTGTACCATGTACAACTCTTCCTCAATGTTTCCATTCAGGAAGGCCGTTTTGACGTCCATCTGCCAGATTTCATAATCATAGTAGGCAGCTACCGCTAACAAAATCCGAATAGACTTAAGCATCGCTACCGGTGAAAAAGTTTCATCGTAGTCAATTCCATGAACTTGTCGGAAACCCTTTGCGACAAGCCGAGCTTTATAGACGGTCATATTACCATCAGCATCAGTCTTCTTCTTAAAGATCCACTTATTCTCGACGGCCTTGCGCCCTTCGGGAATATCCTCCAAAGTCCACACTTTGTTATCATACATGGATCCTATTTCGGATTTCATGGCTTCAAGCCATTTCTCGGACTCTAGACTCTCCATCGCCTCCTTGTAGTTCGTAGGTTCGTCTTGCTCGACTAGCATGACGGTGCAAACCATATTGCCATACCATTCTGGTACGATTCGAGATCTACCATACCTACGAGGTAGAACCTCTTCCTCGACAGTTTCTCCCACTCCTTCCACGGAGGACGTTTCCGGAATCGCTTCCGTTGCGCCACTCGGAATCTCGAGTTCAGGATCAACGATTTCATCGAGGTCTACCTTCCTCCCACTTACTGCTTTCGCGAGAAACTCCTTCTCTAGAAAGGTACCGGTCTTCGCGACAAAAGTTTTGCCCTCAGCTTGGTTGTAGAAGGTGTACCCTACGGTTTCCCGCGGATATCCTACAAAGACGACTTTCTCCGACTTCGGCTCGAGTTTGTCGGGCTGTAGTTTCTTAACGTACGCCTCACAACCCCAAACCTTCAGAAACGATAACTTAGGCTTATGGCCATACCATAATTCATACGGCGTCGTTTCAACGGACTTGGACGGAGCCCTATTTATAATGAATGCGGCTGTTTCTAACGCATAACCCCAGAAGGACACTGGCAGATCGGTAAGAGACATCATAGACCGGACACTATCCAGTAGAGTACGATTACGTCGCTCGGACACACCGTTACGCTGCGGCGTTCCGGCGGGCGTAAGTTGGGGCACAATGCCACAACTCTTCAGATGTGCGCCAAACTCAAAACTCAAGTACTCTCCACCGCGATCGGACCGGAGATGCTTGATTTTCCTATTAAGCTGATTCTCAACTTCACTCTGGAATTCTTTGAACTTTTCAAACGTTTCAGACTTGTGTTTCATCAAATAGATATAACCGTATCTACTCAAGTCATCAGTGAAGGTGACGAAGTAACGATAACCATTGCGTGTCGAAACGCTCATTGGTCCACATACGTCTGTATGTATGATCCCCAACAAATCCGACGCCCGTTCAACGAAACCTTTGAACGGTGTCCTGGTCATTTTGCCCATGAGGCATGGTTCACATGTATCGAGGGATCCGAAATCCAACGAGTCCAAGAGTCCATCGGAGTGGAGTCGCTTCATGCGCTTTATACCAATATGACCAAGACGACAATGCCACAAAAACATGGCGGTATCGTCACTACACTTAATTCGTTTGGACTCTAT
Source organism: Poa annua (assembly GCA_026929855.1). NCBI lineage: Eukaryota > Viridiplantae > Streptophyta > Magnoliopsida > Poales > Poaceae > Poa > Poa annua. The sequence goes on along the minus strand of CM049429.1, from coordinate 85,797,549 downwards.
GTTATGGATGTGAGTACTACGATCGAGATTCAACAAGAATAAACCATTACTCTCGGGAGCATCAACATAAAAGATATCATTCATATAAATAGCACAATTGCTTGACACTGATTTAAATGAATAACCATCTTGTAACAGGCAAGACCCACTTATAATGTTTACACTCAAGGATGGCACAAAATAACATTTATTTAAAACCAAAACTAATCCCGATGGTAGATGCAGAGGGAGCGTGCCGACAGCCACCACGTCGACTCTCGATCCGTTGCCGACGCGCATCGTCACCTCATCCTTCGCCAGCCGCCTTCTATTCCGTAACTCCTCCTGAGAGTTACATATATGAGCAACAGAACCAGTATCAAATACCCACGTATTGCTCCGGGCGGATGTAAGGTACACATCTATAACATGTATATCAAATATACCTTTCTCTTTGTCGACCGTCTTGCCAGACTTCCTATCCTCCAGATACTTGGGGCAGTTGCACTGAGGTGATCCGATGGTTACCTCCATCTTCTTCAGCTTGATTTCTAATTCGGCCACTTCGAGCATCTTCAGGATTTCCGACAGGGGTTTTGACGTCCCTTTCATGCCGTAGTCCACTATGGCATTCTTGTAGCTAGGGGGCAGAGAAATCAGCGCCCTATCAATCACCAACTCCTCTGGGATCACACTTCCCAGATCACTCAGAAGTCGAGCGCAGCCAAACAACTTGGCCTAGTGCTCACTGATATTGCCGTGCTCTTCCATCTGGGCTGAGAAGAGAAGCACAGTTGCCTCGTACGTCTCAGCCTTGACTTGTCGTGCAAAAACAACCATGAGTTCAGTGATTATTTCATAAGCACCCTTGTTCATGAAGCGGTTTTGCAGGTCAGCCTCCATGGCAAAGAGCATGCCACTCTGGACATAAGAAGAAATCTCCGCTTTCACCCCATGGACAATCCTTTCGATTTCCGGGGCAGAGCTGGGAAGATCACCTAAGGGGGAATCAAGGATGTCGGCCACCTTGTGGGTTTCAAGGATGGACTTCAGATCGCGGAACCAGGACACGAAGTTAGACCCATCGGTCTTAAGCTTCTCTTTCTCAATGAACAGGTTCAGGTTAAAGGAGGGGTGAGACATCTACAATGGAATTTGCAACAACATAAGACTTTGTTCATAATAATTTTGAGTTATAGTATTTTAGAAAATAACTGACATAACTCCCACTCAAACGAACATCCCTCCTGGTCGTTTAAGCGATTACACGACCCCCATCCATTGCACCACCCCTCATCATCAAAGCCGGCGGCACAACTTCAAGAGTAGACAAAATCGTCCGTCACACCAATTTTGTGACTCGTGCTCGACCTTTCGGTCTTCCTGTTCCGAGGCCATACCTCTGAGTATGCTAGGCTCGCCACCAAAGACCTCCACGCTGACGCTTGTGCAACATGGCTTACACCCACCGTATGCGAACGAAGATATGTCTGACACCCGATCATCACGGCCTGCCTCATAACGTAGAACTTTATTGGTGGTGCGCGTTGGAGGGAGAACACTAGTGGTATTTTGAAGGGATCATCTTATTCAGCTACCGCCGTGTAACACACACAATCACACAAAATAAGATGCACACAAAACATCAAATGTAATGCAATGTGATATAGTCCATCGCGCCATGGTCTTCTTGGCGCCCGCAGTTTATAAACAATTTAATAAAACTACCTTGACCATATCACATAGCCCCTGCAAAATAAAGTTAGACGCTTCTACTTTATCTTTTGCATATTTTATGTGGCTTGGGGCTTTCGTAAATAGAACCGCTTCATACCTACGAATCTTATGACCACAACAACGATCCAATAATTGCATGTTTAAGCATCCCTTTCGGGCCCTCCATTGAAAATGCGAAGACCAACTAAAGAGAGAGAAACTGTCACCCGCCAGCCATAGATACGGTACAAGCCGTATGTCAGTAGTGGAACCAGTCTCGCGTAAGCGTACGCGTAAAGTCGGTCCGGGCCGCTTCATCAACTCAATGCCGCTGGAATACACAAGTGCACGCTAGAGGGTAGCAAATAACAGGAACGGTGCCCCCGTGCAGAGCATGGGTTCTAACAGCGTACAGCTATATCTTACGATAGATCGGCTCTGATACCACTGAAGGGGATCGTGGGCAGAAAACAATAATTTTCCTAGCAACGATATCCTTAAACTAGCCAAGATCTATTCTATGCAGATATAGTAGTACGAACGGAGATCGGAATACATACCCTTGTAGACCGAAAGCGGGGATTACGTTCCCGCACAAACGTTGTCGATGAAGACCGACGAAGCCGACCTCAAGGTCGTGTAGAGGAAGCAGGCCTCCGAGTACCGCTAGCGCAGCACCTCGCAGGGAGTCGCACACGTACGGTGGAGACGACGCCTCCGAAGCTCCAGTCCAGAACGAGCAGCGGAAGACTTGGACCGGAACACCAGCAGCGCGGCAGCGGGCTATGGTGGAGGAGATCCCCGACTCCTCTTGCTCGGCGCGGCTCCAACTTGGGAACCACGAGATCGAGAGAGAAATCAGGAATTAATTGGTGAATTAAAAGGCTGGGGTTGCCCTTTCTTATATAGGCTCCCAGGGGGAGCCAACCTTGCCAGCCAGGCAATGTGGGACTATCCCACAGCCTGGTTCGGCTAGGCTTGGTGCGCCGGCCCCCTGGTGGGCCCCTTGGCCCATCCAGGCCGGCCACCAAGGCTCCCCACCGAATCCCCTGGGGATTTTTCCCCTCTTGGGCCTTCTTTCGCCCGGAAGGCCCATTTAGGGAAATCTGCCTTAATAAATTCGAAATTAAATATATAAAATCATATTTGCATATTAATAACACTAATTAATATCAAACATAATATATATAATATTTCCTAGCTCCGAAAACTCTTTCGGCGCTGCCCGATCTCCATCGGACCTCTCCCGGGACGCTCCCGGTGATCTCCTTCCTTTCCGGTTGTCTTGTCGAAACCCCTTAAGTGTGTTACCCTAGCGGTTCGATATAATATCAGGTATGATCAAGACTCCTCAATGATCAACGACTAACTCGTAGGCCTGGACCCCCTGAATTAAGCCCTGAGATATAACGAATGACTTTCATCTATCAAACCTGAACGTGAAGTCTTAGACCTTTTGCCATAGCGATACTTTAGCACGTCCGAGTGTCGTTCCATAGATATCTCCATACCTAATCCCGACCTCGTTACCGACGATGCTATCTTCTACTCGTTCATGATCTCATGTCTCCGTGACCTAGTCACATGCTTGCAAGCTCATTAGACAAGATCTCACCGAGTGGGCCTGAGGGTATCTATCCTGCTACGCGGACTGGCAAATCCCGCTCTTGACCCCTCGTCTCAATACTCCTTTCCAATACCCAAAAGTATCACCGTTATTGTCATACTAAATAAGATACGACGTTTGGTGCAATCAAAGTATCTTCCGGGAATATCAATAAGAGTTGATCTCACGGTCAAAGGCGTAACGACTACGTTCTCCAAATCTGGGTATGTCCATCACATCACTCTCCAGCGATATGACTCTCATTGCCGACCGGCGCCATGCCCCATGACCGGGAAACCTCGATCATCAATCGCGCAACGAAACTAGTCTTAGTAGAGGCTACTAGGGACCTGGTTGTTTGCGTATCACACCCGCATTAATGTTTCCGCTTAATACGGTTCTAGCATGACACAAAAACCTATTATGAACAAACGAGATATGATAAAGAATACACTTTATTAATTGCCTCTAGGGCATATCTCCTTCAGGAATGGCGCGAGTGCTTCTGTTCTTGGTGTTGGCACGGTCGATCTGAAGTTTACTTCGGGAAGGATCGTGCAGCTCAAGAACGTTCAGCATGTCCCCGCCATCAAGAAGAATCTCGTTAGTGGCTCCCTTCTATGTAGAGATGGGTTTAAGTTGGTATTCGAGTCTAATAAAGTAGTTGTTACGAAATATGGACTATTTGTTGGAAAAGGTTATGAATGCGGAGGCATGTTCCGCTTTTCTCTTGCTGATTTCTGTAATAAAGTCGTGAACAATATTCATTCGAATGTTAATGAAACAGAAGTTTGGCATTCACGTCTTTGTCACATTGGTTTCGGTTGTATGACGCGGCTAGCAAAACTAAGTTTAATCCCATCTTTCACTTTAGCCAAAGGTTCTAAATGTGTATCGTGTGTTCAAGCAAAGCAACCTCGCAAGCCTCATAAAGCTGTGGAGGAAAGACACTTGGCACCGTTAGAACTTATACATTCTGATCTTTGTGAAATGAATGGTGTTTTGACTAAAGGTGGAAAGAGATATTTCATGACACTGATAGATGATTCCACTAGATTTTGCTATGTATATTTGTTAGGTACTAAAGATGAGGCTCTACACTACTTTAAAATCTATAAAGCAGAAGTTGAGAACCAACTTGAAAAGAAAATTAAACTCATCCGGTCTGATCGTGGTGGAGAGTACTTCTCTAATGAGTTCGACTCTTTCTGTATGGAACATGGAATTATTCATGAGAGGACGCCTCCCTATTCTCCCCAGTCAAATGGGGTTGCCGAACGGAAAAACCGTACTCTAACTGATTTGGCTAACGCCATGTTAGTGTAATGTACCTGCACTTAAAAAAATGGCAGGTACCTATGTATAGTGCAAACCCCTGGATCGAATCATTTGCACACACAGTTTACGATGAATATCACAACATTGTATCAATATTACACGAATAATCCAGACTTAGTAAAATAAATAGTTCGATACATCTTTGCATAGCATAAAGCTAGCTCAAACAGTAAAGCAGCAGAAATAAACTTCAATGAGCCTCCATCTTCATAACACGCCACAGGCGATAACATGTTGGTGCAGACTCGAACCCAAAACGTATTCCTTACTCTTCATCAGAAACTTCTGCAATAAATAATAATTTGCAACAGAGTGGGTCAGATTCCATATAAAATGGAGTCTGGCAAGTGACACTATGGTGGACACTTAGTGGAATAACTCTATAGCCTATATGCATATTTGGCTGGTGGAGTTTAAGGCTAATTTGCATAAAGCCAATTTTTCCAACTCTTTTGAAAACACTTTCCTTGAATTCAAGACGAGTATGGCATGAAAACCATAATCTCATCTTCCCTTGTTCACCCATCAAATTTTAACTTAGAAATTGGAATGTTGGGAGCCTCCGTTGAATCCTTGATCAGCTGCTCAAATTATCCGTATCCGGGGACACGGCTAAGTACTTAGTTTTAACTCTGCAGAGATTGTGCACTTTCACCATTAGACCCAACAAACCCAAACTATCCTCAAGCACACCATTTGTGCTAAGGAAAAGGAGAGAGTTGAGACGAGACTTTTCATAAGCATTTTCCCGTCCCTTGCAGACTTGATGCGCTCCAAGCTAACCATCTACCACCACCTGTCAAGTCGGGCCGAGTCCACTCAGCTTACTCCATCTAGCCAGAGCCCATTGACTAATGGTTGCACGAGAAGCAATCTTCACTTAGAGAAAACATTGGTCCCTTTATTACCCTGGGTGGCCATCCACAAGTGACTATTCCTTAGAGGTCACCCCTAATGAATAACACTCAACATAAACCAATCAACACCAAATTCCACCCAGGTGTTACATTAACTTAGTAGAATTTATTTTTTCATAAAGCAACTTTTGCATAGCATCAATAATTCTACTAAGTTATTACATAGGTTCCTAGACTCAAGGGGTGGAGAGTTCTAAGGTTTTGCATAGCAAACTACTAAGTCCTACACATGCATATAGAAAATACTCTAGGTAATGCATAGAAAATACTTAGGAAATTTATGGGGTTGTGCCACTTGCCTTGGCAACAAGTAGAACAACAACAGCAACTGCAGTCCTCGTTCCTCTCCGAAAATTCTAACATAACAAACAAAACAACATAAACAACCAAGTTTCTTAAAAAATACTAAGGGAAGTATGCCATGTATGATGAGTAAAATATTTCTAAGGACTAGATGCATGCCATGCAATGAAATATGTGAGTTAATGCGAAGCAAGTTTTGTGGTCCAAAATTTTACTAAGGACTTAGGAGTTTCCAATAATTTTCTAAAGACAACACTTAGAGAACTCCTCACTTAGTTTCTAAGTATTTTAGGTGGTAAGGATTCTATAATATAATATATACTTTTATATTTCGAAAATATAAGGTAAACAATTCTTTTTTTTTTATCTTTATATTTAATTTTATTTATTATACAATGTCTACAAAGTTTTAATCACAATAATTACACAAAGCTCATAAAATATTCTAAACAAAATATTGGAAAATTCCTGCAGCTAGTACTTAGCCTTACAAGTTCATAGCAAAATAGTTTGATGAAAAATAAATTTTATATATTTAGTTATGCTTAACTTACCATTAATGCCACTTCTGTTTTTAAACAAAATTTATTCGATAAAATACCAATGTAATGATACCAAAAGTTTCTATACTTCATAAGCTTTCCAAAACAATTTTTTTTGTAATTTTTGGATAAAGGAGTGAAAATTAATGATAGAAACAACTTGCAGGGACTAATCTGTGATAAACAGAAAAGAAATCATCGCGCAGAGATCCTCGGCGACGTGGCCTCCTCTGATTGGTGCGCTCCTGGCGATGCGGGACAAGTGGGCGCGGACGGCGGACGGCGCGGCGCGGACGGACGCGGAAGGGATCCGGTGGGTTCTTCGGTGACGTGGCGCGCTCTGGTTGGTCGATACCTCTTCGCGATGAGATCTAATCTAACGCGTTGGATAACGATCCGACGGCGCAAAATCGCAGGACCAAAACGAGGCGGCGCTGCTCGCCGGTGAACTCCGGTGTGCAACGGCGAGCTTCGTTCCGAACGGTCCAAGGGGGTTGGAGATGAAAGAATCTTACCTCGACGATCGGGAGGTCGATGTGATCTCGGTGGCGTGCTCGAAGACCCTGACGTGTCCCCTTCGTCTCCCAGTTGCTCGCTGGAGTTGAGGGCAACTGCGGCGAGCTTCGGTTGCGGACGAGCTACTCGATTTCGTGCGGGAAAATTAGGGAAAAACTGTCAGAAACGTGCGCAACGATGTGTCAAGGAGTTTGAGAGCAAGGAGAGGTGCTCGGGTGCTCTATTTTCACCGGAAGACAAGGACCACGGCGGCGGCAATGTCGACGAGGTCGAGCTCGGACTCGAGCAGCCTGGAGGCGGATTCGCTAGGTTTTTTTTTAGGTGCGAGGCGAGGAGGGGTTCCGGGGTATTTATGGGGGGCGGGGAAGGGATAGAAGAGATTGAAAACTGCCCGGGATCGATCTCCGGATCGACGAAGGATTCTAACAGCAACTCGCTTCGGAGGTTGAAGAAGATATGATTCGTCAGAGGGTGGGACCCGCGTGTCGGCGAGAGAGAAGATGAGCTAGGCCTGGGCCGTGTGCGCGCGTGAGAGGAAAGAAGGGGGGGGGGGTGGACTGGGCCGAGGCAGGCCGGCTCGGTGGACTCCCGTGTTCAATTTTTTTTGTTCTTTCTTTTCTTTTCTTCTTTTCAAAGTTACACAATTTTTGATTTGCAACTCCAAAATGATTCAAACAAATTTGTAAAATTTTGTAAAATTTATCTTTAGCAAACTAAAGCTTTTAAGTATTTTATGAAATTTTTATAATTAATAATTTTTGTATTCTTTCAATATTTATAAATAATGATGCAAATGCAAAATGCAATGACATGGTGCATGCAATGATATGAATTTGGAAGTTTAAATTTTTTGTGAAATTTGGGATGTTACAAGACTAACCCCCTTAAGATGAATCTCGCCCTCGAGATTCGGACTGGCTAGCAAATAGGTAAGGATGTTCTTCCTTGAGATCATCTTGTCTTTCCCAAGTCGCCTCTTCTTCTGAATGGTGATTCCATTGTACTTTGCAAAACTTGATGGTCTTAGTTCTAGTAACTCTCTCAGCTATCTCCAAAAAATTTATGGGTTTTTCCTCATATGTGAGATCGCTTTCAAGCTGAACTTCTTCTAGTGGCAATGTATTGAAGGGGATCGTGTGCAGAAAACAAAAATTTTCCTCGCAACGATATCCTTAAACTAGCCAAGATCTATTCTATGCAGATATAGTAGTACGAACGGAGATCGGAATACGTACCCTTGTAGACCGAAAGCGGGGATTACGTTCCCGCACAAACGTTGTCGATGCAGACCGACGAAGCCGACCTCAAGGTCGTGTAGAGGAAGCAGGCCTCCGAGTACCGCTAGCGCAGCACCTCGCAGGGAGTCGCACACGTACGGTGGAGACGACGCCTCCGAAGCTCCAGTCCAGGACGAGCAGCGGAAGACTTGGACCGGAACACCAGCAGCGCGGCAGCGGGCTATGGTGGAGGAGATCCCCGGATCCTCTTGCTCGGCGCGGCTCCGACTTGGGAACCACGAGATCGAGAGAGAAATCAGGAATTAATTGGTGAATTAAAAGGCTGGGGGTGCCCCTTCTTATATAGGCTCCCAAGGGGGGCCAACCTTGCCAGCCAGGCAATGTGGGACTATCCCCACATAGCCTGGTTCAGCCAAGGGGGTGCGCCGGCCCCCTGGTGGGCCCCTTGTGGCCCACCTAGGCCGGCCACCAAGCCCCCACCGAATTCCCAAGGGGGTTCCCCCCCCCTCTTGGGCCTTCTTTTGTCCGGAAGGCCCATTTAGGGAAATCTGCCTTAATAAATTCGAAAATAAATATATAAAATCATACTTGCATATTAATAACACTAATTAATATCAAACATAATATATATAATATTTCCTAGCTCCGAAAACTCTTTCGGCGCTGCCCGATCTCCATCGGACCTCTCCCGGGACGCTCCCGGTGATCTCCTTCCTTTCCGGTTGTCTTGTCGAAACCCCTTAAGTGTGTTACCCTAGCGGTTCGATATAATATCAGGTATGATCAAGACTCCTCAATGATCAACGACTAACCCGTAGGCCTGGACCCCATGAATTAATCCCTGAGATATAACGAATGACTTTCATCTATCAAACCTGAACGTGAAGTCTTAGACCTTTTGCCATAGCGATACTTAGCACGTCCGAGTGTCGTTCCATAGATATCTCCATACCTAATCCCGACATCGTTACCGACGACGCTATCTTCTACTCGTTCATGATCTCATGTCTCCGTGACCTAGTCACATGCTTGCAAGCTCATTAGACAAGATCTCACCGAGTGGGCCCGAGAGTATCTATCCTGCTACGCGGACTGGCAAATCCCGCTCTTGACCCCTCGTCTCAATACTCCTTTCCAATACCCAAAAGTATCACCGTTATTGTCATACTAAATAAGATACGACGTTTGGTGCAATCAAAGTATCTTCCGGAAATATCAATAAGAGTTTATCTCACGGTCAAAGGCGTAACGACTACGTTCTCCAAATCTGGGTATGTCCATCACATCACTCTCCAGCGATATGACTCTCATTGCCGACCGGCACCATGCCCCATGACCGGGAAACCTCGATCATCAATCGCGCAACGAAACTAGTCTTAGTAGAGGCTACTAGGGACCTGGTTGTTTACGTATCACACCCGCATTAATTTTCCGCTTAATACGGTTCTAGCATGACACAAAAACCTATTATGAACAAACGAGATATGATAAAGAATACACTTTATTAATTGCCTCTAGGGCATATCTCCTTCAGTCTCCCACTTGCTCTAGAGTACAACTTAATCTAGATTACAATTGGTAAAAGCCTAACACCCATAGCTAATTTGTGATGTTCATGCTTATCAAGCGGGAGAGGCTTCGTCAGCGGATCTGCCACATTCAGATCCGTATGCACTTTGCAAATCTTCACATCGCCTCCTTGTACGTACTGACGTATCACGTGGAAGCGTCGGAGAATGTGTTTGGCGGTGGAGTGAGACCTTGGCTCCTTGGCGTTCGCAATGGCACCCGTATTGTCGCAGAAGAGGACCATGGGGTCTTGCACGCTCAGGAACACTCCAAGTTCGATGACGAACTTCCTCAGCCACACAGCTTCATTCGCGGCCTCGCAGGCAGCAATGTACTCCGACTCCATTGTAGATTGTGCGACTATGGGTTGATTCCCACTTCTACAGCACACGGCGCCTCCATTCACCTTGAACACGTAACCTGTCTGTGACTTACAGTCATCGGGGTCTGAGCAGAAACTTGCATCTACGTAACCCGTTACGCCAAGTTCCTCATCGCAGCCACCATACACAAGGAACATTTCCTTTGCCTTATTGAGATACTTAAGAATGCTCTTAACAGCTACCCAATGCGGCATTCCAGGATTACTCTGGAACCGGCTGGTCAAACTTAGAGCTAATGCCACATCTGGTCTAGTACTCAACATTGCATACATGATCGATCCTATGGCTGAAGCATAAGGATGTTTCGTCATTTCGGCCTTACCCAGTTCCGTCACCGGACACTGCGCCTTACGCAATATCTTATTCTTGATAACCGGCAGAGAACCCTTCTTTGCCTTCTCCATATGAAAACGCTTCAATATTTTATCAAGATAAGTACTCTGACTTAGTGCTAATAGGCGCCTTGATCTATCACGATAGATTTTTATGCCTAAAACATACGCAGCTTCTCCTAAGTCCTTCATGGAAAACTTACTGTTTAAATATTCCTTCACGCTATTCAGAAGTTCCACATCATCCCCTATTAGCAATATGTCGTCAACATACAGTGCTAAGAACACAACCGAGCTCCCACTCATTTTCTTGTAAATACAGGTCTCTTCCACATTCTGGATAAATCCAAAACCTTTGATTACCTCATCAAAGCGAAGATTCCAGCTCCGAGATGCCTGCTTCAATCCATAGATGGATCGCTGAAGCTTGCACACCTGGTTAGCACTTCCTGGATCGACAAAACCTTCCGGCTGTACCATGTACAACTCTTCCTCAATGTTTCCATTTAGGAAGGCCGTTTTGACGTCCATCTGCCAGATTTCATAATCATAGTAGGCAGCTACCGCTAACAAAATCCGAATAGACATAAGCATCGCTACCGGTGAAAAAGTTTCATCGTAGTCAATTCCATGAACTTGTCGGAAACCCTTTGCGACAAGCCGAGCTTTATAGACGGTCACATTACCATCAGCATCAGTCTTCTTCTTAAAGATCCACTTATTCTCGACGGCCTTGCGCCCTTCGGGAATATCCACCAAAGTCCATACTTTGTTATCGTACATGGATCCTATTTCGGATTTCATGGCTTCAAGCCATTTCTCGGATTCTAGACTCTCCATCGCCTCCTTGTAGTTCGTAGGTTCGTCTTGCTCGACTAGCATGACGGTGCAAACCATGTTGCCATACCATTCTGGTGGGATCCGAGATCTACCAGACCTACGAGGTAGAACATCTTCCTCGACAATTTCTCCCACTCCTTCCACGGAGGACGTTTCCGGAATTGCTTCCGTTGCGCCACTCGGAATCTCGAGTTCAGGATCAACGATTTCATCGAGGTCTACCTTCCTCCCACTTACTCCTTTCGCGAGAAACTCCTTCTCTAGAAAGGCACCGGTCTTCGCGAGAAAAGTTTTGCCCTCAGCTTGGTTGTAGAAGGTGTACCCAACGGTTTCCCGCGGATATCCTACAAAGACGACTTTCTCCGACTTCGGTTCGAGTTTGTCGGGCTGTAGTTTCTTAACGTACGCCTCACAACCCCAAACCTTCAGAAACGATAACTTAGGCTTTTGTCCATACCATAATTCATACGGCGTCGTTTCAACGGACTTGGACGGAGCCCTATTTAAAATGAATGCGGCTGTTTCTAACGCATAACCCCAGAAGGACACTGGCAGATCGGTAAGATACATCATAGATCGGACACTATCCAGTAGAGTACGATTACGTCGCTCGGACACACCGTTTCGCTGCGGCGTTCCGGCGGGCGTAAGTTGGGGCACTATGCCACAACTCTTCAGATGTGTGCCAAACTCAAAACTCAAGTACTCTCCCCCGCGATCGGACCGGAGATGCTTGATTTTCCTATTAAGCTGATTTTCAACTTCACTCTGGAATTCTTTGAACTTTTCAAACGTTTCAGACTTGTGTTTCATCAAATAGATATAACCGTATCTACTCAAGTCATCAGTGAAGGTGACGAAGTAACGATAACCATTGCGTGTCGAAACGCTCATCGGTCCACACACATCTGTATGTATGATCCCCAACAAATCCGACGCCCGTTCAACGAAACCTTTGAACGGTGTCCTGGTCATTTTGCCCATGAGGCATGGTTCACATGTATCGAGGGATCCGAAATCCAACGAGTCTAAGAGTACATCGGAGTGGAGTCGCTTCATGCGCTTTATACCAATATGACCAAGACGGCAATGCCACAAAAACATGGCGGTATCGTCACTACACTTAATTCGTTTGGCCTCTATGTTATGGATGTGAGTACTACGATCGAGATTCAACAAGAATAAACCGTTATTCTCGGGAGCATCAATATCATCTATTATATACTAAAAGCAAAATGAGTTAGTTTTTCGAAGCACCACATTAAGTCACATCATCATAATTATATTAACAGTTAGATCTAAAATCAACTGTTAAGATTTAATCAAGAGATTAATAGATGTTACGCTAGAAAATTAAATGTGTACATGAGAAATGATATGTCACGTTACCAGACTTTTTCTAACAGCCGCGTAATCATTAGTTACGTGGGAAAGACTCTTCACGCTGATCCCCTCCCAAAAAAGATTAAAATAAACTTCTCCAAAAAATAAAGAGATTGATGGTTAAGATATTACAGAAAAATAGCTACATGGACCTACTTTTGATTCTTCACGGAAAATCTATGGTATCTGTTTAACTATATTGATAGTTGGATCAAATATAATTTTTTATGTTATGATCTAATTTAATTAAGGCATATGATTTTACTACAGATCAAGAAATTGTACGGCAGAGGCTGAATCCAATACGACTCAACGAGTGTTCATGCTAATAACTTTTGGGTGGTTTGTTTCAAGATTTTTTTTTGTACTGTGCATGTGAGACGCCATCGGTGTATAGACTCTCCTGCACGAACCCTATTAAGACATACCTGATCGAACTAACTAAGCAATAGAAGGATGATGGATGCATGCATGGATGGACACAGAAGAGCAATCTCCAGCCTAACGCTGTTGTGCATAGTCTTTGTTTCCTGGCCTCCTAGCACATGTCATAAAAACGAAGTAGCACATCGTAGGCTTTATATCATAATTGTTTTTCACGAGCTAGATGTATGTATCATATAAATGCAAGATATACATGTCCGCAAGCTAAAAATCTATACTATCTAGTTCATATAAATAGCACAATTGCTTGACACTGATTTAAATGAATAACCGTCTTGTAACAGGCAAAACCCACTTATAATGTTTACACTTAAGGATGGCACAAAATAACATTTACTTAAAACCAAAACTAATCCCGGTGGTAGATGCAGAGGGAGCGTGCCGACAGCCACCACGTCGACTCTCGATCCATTGCCGACGCGCATCGTCACCTCATCCTTCGCCAGCCGCCTTCTATTCCGTAACTCCTCCTGAGAGTTACATATATGAGCAACAGAACCAATATCAAATACCCACGTATTGCTCCGGGCGGATGTAAGGTACACATCTATAACATGTATATCAAATATACCTTTCTCTTTGTCGACCGTCTTGCCAGACTTTCTATCCTCCAGATACTTGGGGCAGTTGCGCTCAGGTGATCCGATGGTCACCACCATCTTCTGCAGCTTGATTTCTAATTCGGCCACTTCGAGCATCTTTAGGATTTCCGACAGGGGTTTTGACGTCCCTTTCATGCCGTAGTCCACTATGGCGTTCTTATAGCTAGGGGGCAGAGAGATCAGCGCCCTATCAATAACCAACTCCTCTGGGATCACACTTCCCAGATCACTCAGAAGTCAAGCGCAGACAAACAACTTAGCCAAGTGCTCACTGATATTGCCGTGCTCTTCCATCTGGGCTGAGAAGAGAAGCACAGTTGCCTCGTATGTCTCAGCCTTGACTTGTCGTGCAAAAACAACCATGAGTTCAGTGATTATATCATAAGCACCCTTGTTCATGAAACGGTTTTGCAGGTCAGCCTCCATGGCAAAGAGCATGCCACTCTGGACATAAGAAGAAATCTCCGCCTTTACCCCATGGACAATCCTTTCGATTTCCGGGGCGGTGCTAGGAAGATCACCTAAGGGGGTATCAAGGATGTATGCCACCTTGTGGGTTTCAAGGATGGACTTCAGATCGCGGAACCAAGACACGAAGTTAGACCCATCGGTCTTAAGCTTCTCTTTCTCAATGAACAGGTTCAGGTTAAAGGAGGGGTGAGACATCGACAATGGAATTTGCAACAACATAAGACTTTGTTCATAATAATTTTGAGTTATAGTATTTTAGAAAATAACTAACATAACTCCCACTCAAATGAACATCCCTCCTGGTCGTTTAAGCGATTACACGACCCCCATCCATTGCACCACCCCTCATCATCAAAGCCGGCGGCACAACTTCAAGAGTAGACAAAATCGTCTGTCACACCAATTTTGTGACTCGTGCTCGACCTTTCGGTCTTCCGGTTCCGAGGCCATACCTCTGAGTATGCTAGGCTCGGCACCAAAAACCTCCACGCTGACGCTTGTGCAACATGGCTTACACCCACCGTATGCGAACGAAGATATGTCTGACACCCGATCATCACGGCCTGCCTCATAACGTAGAACTTTATTGGTGGTGCGCGTTGGAGGGAGAACACTAGTGGTATTTTGAAGGGATCATCTTATTCAGCTACCGCCGTGTAACACACAATCACACAAAAATAAGATGCACACAAAACATCAAATGTAATGCAATGTGATATAGTCCATCGCGCCATGGTCTTCTTGGCGCCCGCAGTTTATAAACAATTTAATAAACCTACCTTGACCATATCACATAGCCCCCTGCAAAATAAAGTTAGACGATTCTACTTTATCTTTTGCATATTTTACGTGGCTTGGGGCTTTCGTAAATAGAACCGCTTCATACCTACGAATCTTATGACCACAACAACGATCCAATAATTGCATGTTTAAGCATCCCTTTCTGGCCCTCCATTGAAAATGCGAAGACCAACTAAAGAGAGAGAAACTGTCACCCGCTAGCCACAGATACGGTATAAGCCGTATGTCAGTAGTGGAACCAGTCTCGCGTAAGCGTACGCGTAAAGTCGGTCCGGGCCGCTTCATCAACTCAATGCCGCTGGAATACACAAGTGCACGCTAGAGGGTAGCAAATAACAGGAACGGTGCCCCCGTGCAGAGCACGGGTTCTAACAGCGTACAGCTATATCTTACGATAGATCGGCTCTGATACCACTGAAGGGGATCGTGTGCAGAAAACAAAAAAATTCCTAGCAACGATATCCTTAAACTAGCCAAGATCTATTATATGCAGATATAGTAGTACGAACGGAGATCGGAATACGTACCCTTGTAGACCGAAAGCGGGGATTACGTTCCCGCACAAACGTTGTCGATGCAGACCGACGAAGCCGACCTCAAGGTCGTGTAGAGGAAGCAGGCCTCCGAGTACCGCTAGCGCAGCACCTCGCAGGGAGTCGCACACGTACGGTGGAGACGACGCCTCCGAAGCTCCAGTCCAGGACGAGCAGCGGAAGACTTGGACCGGAACACCAGCAGCGCGACAGCGGGCTATGGTGGAGGAGATCCCCGGATCCTCTTGCTCGGCGCGGCTCCGACTTGGGAACCACGAGATTGAGAGAGAAATCAGGAATTAATTGGTGAATTAAAAGGCTGGGGGTGCCCCTTCTTATATAGGCTCCCAAGGGGAGCCAACCTTGCCAGCCAGGCAATGTGGGACTATCCCCACATAGCCTGGTTCGGCCAAGGGGGTGCGCCGGCCCCCTGGTGGGCCCCTTGTGGCCCACCTAGGCCGGCCACCAAGCCCCCACCGAATTCCCAAGGGGGTTCCCCCCCCCTCTTGGGCCTTCTTTCGTCCGGAAGGCCCATTTAGGGAAATCTGCCTTAATAAATTCGAAAATAAATATATAAAATCATATTTGCATATTAATAACACTAATTAATATCAAACATAATATATATAATATTTCCTAGCTCCGAAAACTCTTTCGGCGCTGCCCGATCTCCATCGGACCTCTCCCGGGACGCTCCCGGTGATCTCCTTCCTTTCCGGTTGTCTTGTCGATACCCCTTAAGTGTGTTACCCTAGCGGTTCGATATAATATCAGGTATGATCAAGACTCCTCAATGATCAACGACTAACCCGTAGGCCTGGACCCCATGAATTAATCCCTGAGATATAACGAATGACTTTCATCTATCAAACCTGAACGTGAAGTCTTAGACCTTTTGCCATAGCGATACTTAGCACGTCCGAGTGTCGTTCCATAGATATCTCCATACCTAATCCCGACATCGTTACCGGCGACGCTATCTTCTACTCGTTCATGATCTCATGTCTCCGTGACCTAGTCACATGCTTGCAAGCTCATTAGACAAGATCTCACCGAGTGGGCCCGAGAGTATCTATCCTGCTACGCGGACTGGCAAATCCCGCTCTTGACCCCTCGTCTCAATACTCCTTTCCAATACCCAAAAGTATCACCGTTATTGTCATACTAAATAAGATACGACGTTTGGTGCAATCAAAGTATCTTCCGGGAATATCAATAAGAGTTGATCTCACGGTCAAAGGCGTAACGACTACGTTCTCCAAATCTGGGTATGTCCATCACATCACTCTCCAGCGATATGACTCTCATTGCCGACCGGCACCATGCCCCATGACCGGGAAACCTCGATCATCAATCGCGCAACGAAACTAGTCTTAGTAGAGGCTACTAGGGACCTGGTTGTTTACGTATCACACCCGCATTAATGTTTCCGCTTAATACGGTTCTAGCATGACACAAAAACCTATTATGAACAAACGAGATATGATAAAGAATACACTTTATTAATTGCCTCTAGGGCATATCTCCTTTAGTCTCCCACTTGCTCTAGATTACAACTTAATCTAGATTACAACTTGGTAATCTAGAGAACTCAGCATAGGGAAGATTATTATTATTATAATCTAGAGAACTCAACTTGGTAATGCTTCAAATGGTGCCATCTCTATGCTGGCTTGATAACTATTATTATAAGAGAACTCAGCATAGGGAAGATTGTCATCCCAACTAGACTTATAGTCTAAAGCACATGCTCTCAACATGTCCTCCAAAATTTGATTTACTCTTTCAGTTTGTCCATCCGTTTGTGGGTGAAAAGTTGTGCTGAACTCGAGCCTAGTTCCAAGGACTTCATGCAGCTGTTTCCAAAAATGAGAAGTGAATTGAGTGCCCCTATCTGACACAATCTTCTTAGGGACTCCATGCAAACATACTATTCTCTTCATGTAAATATCTGCTAGCTTGGTACTAGTGTAAGTCGTCTTTACCGGCACGAAATGAGCTACCTTGGTCAAACGATCAACAATAACCCATATAGAATCATAACCAGACTTGGTTCTAGGTAGACCTGTGATGAAGTCCATCCCAATCTGATCCCATTTCCAGTCGGGTACCGGTAGAGGTTGAAGTAATCCTGCTGGCTTCTGATGTTCAGCCTTCACACGGCTACACACATCACACTTAGCAATATACTCTGCGATATCCCGTTAGAAATAGTTCCACCAGAACCTTTCCTTCACATCCATATACATCTTGGTATTACCCGGGTGTATGGAGTAGGGTGAGTCATGGGCCTCCTGGAGTATCAACTTTCTGAGATCAACATCTTCTGGAACGCAAACTCGTTCCTTGAACCACACTGTGCCTCCTTCATCTAATCGAAAACCTTTGGCCTTGCCTTCACTTACGTTCTTCCTGAT
Organism: Poa annua; assembly: GCA_026929855.1. Lineage (NCBI taxonomy): Eukaryota > Viridiplantae > Streptophyta > Magnoliopsida > Poales > Poaceae > Poa > Poa annua. The sequence continues at coordinate 85,779,619 of CM049429.1, read as the reverse complement.
TTCTTCCATCGTTTTGTCTTTCTTCTGACCTTCTTTGATTTTGTCCATCAAAAGAGGTTGCACTTCAAGAGAGGCTACATAACCTTCTGGTACTATCTCTAGTCTCAGATCTTTGAGTCCTTTGCATAGGTCTTCTGGCAATTCCCCTGCCATGAGTCTGTTAACATAAGTTTTATGGCTCAAAGCATCTGCTACCACATTAGCCTTTCCTGGATGATACTGCAAACTCAAGTCATAATCCTTAATCAATTCCAGCCATCTTCTTTGGCGCATGTTCATTTCCTTCTGCGTGAAAAAGTATTTAAGGCTTTTGTGATCCGTGAAAACTTCACAACGTTTTCCCCAAAGATATGGTCTCCATGTCTTCAGTGCATGTACTACAGCTGCTAATTCTAAGTCATGCGTGGGGTAGTTCACTTCATGCTTCTTAAGTTGCCTTGAGGTATATGACACCACTTTGCCTTCTTGCATCAACACACCTCCGAGTCCCCGATGCGAGGCATCGCAGTAAACTTGGAAATCCTTCTCTAGATCAGGCAAACATAAAACAGGTGCTGATACTAAACGTTTCTTCAACTCTTGAAAACTAGTTTCACACTCTTCAGTCCACACAAACTTCTTATCCTTTTGTAGCAATTATGTTAAGGCCTTAGCAATCTTGGAGAAATTTTCAATGAATCTCCTATAATATCCCGCTAGTCCCAGAAAACTACGAATTTCTCCCACATTCTTGGGTGACTCCCAGTCGGTGACAGCTGAAACCTTTTCTGGGTCTACTGCTATTCCATCCTTAGATACGATGTGTCCTAAGAATCCAACTTGATCCAACCAAAACTCACATTTACTGAACTTGCCATATAGCTTGTGCTCTCTAAGACTTTGCAAAATTTGATGTAGATGTTCCTTATGTTTTTCATGGCTTTTGGAGTAGATTAAGATGTCATCGATGAATACAACGACAAACTTATCCAAGAAATCCATGAACACTTTATTCATCATATTCATGAAGTATGCTGGCGCATTGGTTAAGCCAAAGGGCATAACTGTGTACTCATACAGACCGTAACGGGTGGTGAAAGCGGTTTTAGGTATGTCCAACTCCCTAACCTTCATCTGAAAGTATCCAGATCTGAGATCAATTTTTGAGAACACACATGCTCCTTTCAATTGGTCGAAGAGGTCATTGATTCTAGGAAGTGGGTATTTATTCTTGATGGTTACTTCATTCAAAGCTCTATAGTGTGTGACTAGCCTCTGAGTACTATCTTTCTTCTGAACAAACAAGATTGGTGCTCCCCAAGGTGAAGAACTTGGACGGATGAATCCTTTCTGCAACTGTTCTTCTAACTGTTTCTTGAGTTCTTTCAGTTCATCTGTTGTCATTGGGTATGGCCTCTTTGCTATGGGCCCTGTACCTGGTTTAAGCTCAATAAGAAACTCAACATCTCTATCGGGTGGCATTCCCGGTAGTTCTTCAGGAAACACATCTGGGTATTCTCTTACTATGAGTACATCGCCAAGGCTAACCCCCTTAAGAGAATTAAGCCTAACTTTCTTCATTTCAAATTTTGACTTGAATCTGATCTTCTTGTTTTCTGGAGTGGTGAGGGTGATTGCTCTGTTTGCACAGTCTATGATTCCTTCAAATTGAGTCATCCAATCCATCCCTAGAATGACATCTAGACCTTGGGTTTCCAAGATGATTAAGTCTGCTGGAAACTCATGCTTTCCAATCTCAAGGCTAAGTTGTCTACACCCAGATGATACTAACATTTCTCCTCCCGGGGAACTGACTCTAATTGGACACCCCAAATTTTCGGTTGCTAGCCCATGTTTGTTAACAAAATCTCTTGATATGAATGAATGAGATGATCCGGTATCAAATAAAACTAATGCTGGAAAAGAATTGATTAGGAACGTACCAATCACAGCATCAGGTTCATCAAGGACTTCTTCAACATTGATGTGGTTCACATGTCCTTTGTTGAAAGGGTTGGTCTTGGTAGGAGTGTCCACTCTCTTCTCAGGGCATTCATTAGCATAATGTCCTTTGTTGTTGCATTTGTAGCATAGCACTTGACTGAGATCCTTCTTTTCAAAATTTGGGCGTTGCTGACCGTTGTTATGATTATTTCCAGCATTTCCATTCCCTTTGTGTCCTCCATTGGATCCTCCATTATTTCCTTTGTATCCACCATTATGATTGTGTCCATGTTTGTGGAAGTTACCCCCAGTGTGGTTTCCATGTTTGAAACCCTGGTTCCCATCATGAACAAAGTGTTTCTTGAATGAAGGTTCAGATGAGTGCTTGTTCATCTTCCTTTTCCTGTTTTCAGCTTTCTTTATGCTATCCTCAAGGGTGATAGCTTGATCAAGTAGTATCTGATAGTTTGGGGCATAAGCAACAGTCAGAGGTATCTTCAGCTCGTCACTAAGTCCTTTGAGAAATTTTGCCTTCCTCTTTGCATCTGTGTCAATGTCCTCAGGAGCATATCGTGACAAGGCATGCAAGTCATCCATATACTCCTTACGACTTCTGTTTCCCTGACGCAGATTGCGAAACTCTTCCTGCTTCAGATTCATAATGCCCGTGGAAATATGAGCATTACGAAAGCCATCTTTGAAGTCCTCCCAGGTTAAGGTATCTAGTGGGTGAGTAACCTGATAAGTCTCCCACCATTGTGCAGCATGTCCTTCTAACAGATGTGCGGTGAACCTCACCTTCTCAGCATCATTACATTCAGATGTCACCAGATCCTTTTGCACAGAACGCAGCCAGTCATCAGCCACCAGTGGCTCAGTTGAACTTGAAAACATATTTGGCCTAAGCCTAAGGAACCTGGCAAGTCTATCCACTGGAGGAGGGGGTGGTGGTGGATTGTTGTTGTTATTGTTGTTGTTGGTTGCTGCAATGAATTGAGTCATCATGGCCATCAGTTGGGCTTGGGCGGCCATCAACTGCTGCATAGCATCATTGTTGTTGTTTTTGGGAGCTCGACGGGGAGGCATCTGTTGTTTAAGCATAGATGAGTAAAGATAGAAAGGTCTAAGGGAATTAATTCTACCCATGCAAACACAACAACCAAGCAACAAAATTTCAAACAATTCAAACTTTTACTAATCTTGGTCCAAATAACAAGCAAAACGAGATAGTTCTCTTACCACACATTTGGTAGATCCTAAGCTTAGAAAATTCGAAATTCTAAATGCGTGTAACAAAAAATGGTAGTCTCTCTAACTATCCTAGTCTTCAATCATGAGAACTTCTTCTTCATCCACTTCTTCTTCAACGTCTTCGATCTCATAGCCTTCACGGGTTAGCATGTTTCTGAGGTCTGCCACTTCCTTCTCCAACTCTAAGTTCTGGTCTTGGAGGTACTTCTTCTCAGCACGAAGACGCTTGATCAAGTCGCTATCAGCTTCAAGCTCAACCTCATTGGTGGAAAGTTCTACCTTCAACTCTCTTATTTGCTTGTTTCTTTGCTTGACCCTCTTTTCTTGACTTATAAATTTCTTCTCTTGTAGCTGGAATTTCTCCTCTAGTTCCTTGGTCTTCTCCTCTTGTTCCTTCATCTTTTCTTCATTCTCCTTGACTTGGGCGCACATCTCATCATTCTTGTAGAGTTCTTCAAAGGAATCAAAATAAAGTTCATAGACTAAGAGTTCTAAGCCTTGGAAGTAATCGCTCACGAACTCATCCTTGCCCATGTCCTCGGTGCCATAGCAGCAAGGATATCCATCTTCATTACGTCTTCCGAAAGGGAGGGAGTAGTGTCCTTCCAGTTCCTTGGAGTAGCGTCCACAAAGACGACCTATTGTGTATTGCATGACGACGTCGATTCCTCTCTCTATGGAGACTCCCAATATTCTTGTCTCAATGGGCGCTTCGCCTTCACATCCTTGTTGACAAATTCTGATTCCCCAAAGGTCTTCTCTCATGAACTTCTTTAGTATGCATCCCTTGATCATGGGTGTTGGTAGCTTCAGATGCTTGAGTATGTCGAACAAGATGCTGCCAAAACGAGACACCGGGTAGTCTTCCTCGCAGGTGTACTCAAATCTCTTCATCCTTAAGTTATGAAGGAAAGATATGAGATAAAAATTAAGAGAACAGAAAAGAAAGTACGTAGAAGAAAAGCAAGAATATTTTATAGAGGTTTTTATACTTGGTAAAATTAAGTTTTTGGCCAACCTATTTCTAACCAAACCTAGGGTTCGAACCTACAGGCAACACAAAGCTCTGATACCATCTGTAATGTACCTGCACTTAAAAAAAGTGGCAGGTATCTGTGTATAGTGCAAACCCCTGGATCGAATCATTTGCACACACAGTTTACGATGAATATCACAACATTGTATCAATATTACACGAATAATCCAGACTTGGTAAAATAAATAGTTCGATACATCTTTACATAGCATAAAGCTAGCTCAAACTGTAAAGCAGCGGAAATAAACTTCAATGAGCCTTCATCTTCATGACACGCCACAGGCGATAACATGTTGGTGCAGACTCGAACCCAAAACGTATTCCTTACTCTTCATCAGAAACTTCTGCAATAAATAATAATTTGCAACAGAGTGAGTCAGATTCCATATAAAATGGAGTCTGGCAAGTGACACTATGGTGGACACTTAGTGGAATAACTCTATAGCCTATATGCATATTTGGCTGGTGGAGTTTAAAGCTAATTTGCATAAAGCCAATTTTTCCTACTCTTTTGAAAACACTTTCCTTGAATTCAAGACGAGTATGGCATGAAAACCATAATCTCATCTTCCCCTGTTCACCCATCAAATTTTAACTTAGAAATTGGAATGTTGGGAGACTCCGTTGAATCCTTGATCAGCTGCTCAAATTGTCCGTATCCGGGGACACGGCTAAGTACTTAGTTTTAACTCTGCAGAGGTTGTGCACTTTCACCATTAGACCCAACAAACCCAAACTATTCTCAAGCACACCATTTGTGCTAAGGAAAAGGAGAGAGTTGAGACGAGACTTTTCAGAAGCATTTTCCCGTCCCTTGCAGACTTGACGCGCTCCAAGCTAACCATCTACCACCACTTGTCAAGTCGGGCCGAGTCCACGCAGCTTACTCCATCTAGCCAGAGCCCATTGACTAATGGTTGCACGAGAAGCAATCTTCACTTAGAGAAAACATTGGTCCCTTTATTACCCTGGGTGGCCATCCACAAGTGACTATTCCTTAGAGGTCACCCCTAATGAATAACACTCAAAATAAACCAATCAACACCAAATTCCACCCAGTTGTTACATTAACTTAGTATAATTTAATTTTTCATAAAGCAACTTTTGCATAGCATCAATAATTCTACTAAGTTATTACATAGGTTCCTAGACTCAAGGGGTGGAGAGTTCTAAGGTTTTGCATAGCAAACTACTAAGTCCTACACATGCATATAGAAAATACTCTAGGTAATGCATAGAAAATACTTAGGAAGTTTATGGGGGTGTGCCACTTGCCTTGGCAACAAGCAGAACAACAACAGCAACTCCAGTCCTCGTTCCTCTCCGAAAATTCTAACATAACAAACAAAACAACATAAACAACCAAGTTTCTTAAAAAATACTAAGGGAAGTATGCCATGTATGATGAGTAAAATATTTCTAAGGACTAGATGCATGCCATGCAATGAAATCTGTGAGTTAATGCGAAGCAAGTTTTATGGTCCAAAATTTTACTAAGGACTTAGGAGTTTCCAATAATTTTCTAAAGACAACACTTAGAGAACTCCTCACTTATTTTCTAAGTATTTTAGGTGGTAAGGATTCTATAATATAATATATACTTTTATATTTCGAAAATATAAGGTAAACAATTCTTTTTTTTTATCTTTATATTTAATTTTATTTATTATACAATGTCTACAAAGTTTTAATCACAATAATTACACAAAAGCTCATAAAATATTCTAAACAAAATATTGGAAAATTCCTGCAGCTAGTACTTAGCCTTACAAGTTCATAGCAAAATAGTTTGATGAAAAATAAAATTTATATATTTAGTTATGCTTAATTTACCATTAATGCCACTTCTGTTTTTTTAAAAAAAATCGATAAAATACCAATGTAATGATACCAAAAGTTAATGTCATGTCCTGAATAAGGTTCCAACAAAAGATAATGAACTCACTCCCTATGAACAATGGGAGAAGAGGAGGCCAACACTCTCATACTTACGTACTTGGGGCTGTTTGACGAAAGTCAATGTGCCGATCCCAAAAAGCGTAAGCTTGGACCTAAGACCGTGGACTGTGTTAATTTGGGCTACGCTAAGAATAGCGTTGGCCATAGATTCTTGGTAGTGAAATCTGATGTACCTGACGTGAAGGTCGGTACGATTATGGAGTCTAAAGATGCTACTTTCTTTGAGGATGTTTTCCCTATGAAAGATATGCAAAGCACTTCTATACAGGAATCTGAGGAAACTCCTGAGCCTACCATTCCTATGGAATATTATGAACAAACCCATGATGAAAATCCTGAGAAGGATGATGAGGAAACCCTTGGTAGGGGCAAGCGACAGAGGACTGCAAAGTCCTTTGGCGACGATTTTCTCGTGTACCTTGTGGATGACACTCCCACTTCTATTTCAGAGGCTTATGCATCTTCGAATACTGATTACTGGAAAGAAGCAGTCCGTAGCGAGATGGATTCCATCATGGCTAACGGGACATGGGAAATTATTGAACGTCCTTACGGTTGTAAACCGTTGGGATGTAAGTGGGTGTTCAAAAAGAAGGTTAGGCCCGATGGTACGATTGAAAAGTACAAGGCTAGGCTTGTGGCCTAGGGCTATGCCCAGAAAGAAGAGGAAGATTTCTTCGATACTTACTCACCTGTTGCCAGACTGACCACCATACGAGTTTTACTCTCGTTGGCGGCCTCGCATGGTCTTCTCGTCCATCAAATGGATGTTAAGACGGCTTTCCTAAATGGAGAGCTAGACGAGGAAATCTATATGCAACAGCCAGATGGCTTTGTATTAGATGGTCAGAAAGGAAAGGTATGTAAGTCACTAAAATCTTTATATGGCCTGAAACAAGCGGCTAAGCAATGGCATGAGAAATTCAATACAACTTTAACCTCTGCTGGTTTTGTTGTTAATGAGGCTGACAAATGCGTATACTATCGCCATGGTGGGGGCGAAGGAGTTATACTGTGCTTGTATGTTGATGACATACTGATTTTTGGGACCAACTTCAAAGTCATTGAGGAGGTCAAGTCTTTTCTATCTCAAAACTTTGAGATGAAGGACCTTGGTGTGGCTGATGTTATTCTCAACATCAAGCTACTGAGATATAATGAGGGTGGGATAACACTTTTGCAATCTCATTACGTTGAGAAGATTTTGAGTCGATTTGGGTATTCGGACTGCAAAACTTCTCCAACGCCTTATGATCCTAGTGTGCAAATTCGAAAGTTTAATGGCACAGCTAAGGATCAACTGAGGTACTCTCAAGTAATTGGTTCTGTCATGTACCTAGCTAGCGCGACAAGGTCTGACATCATGTTTGCAGTTTGCAAACTTAGCCGGTTTGTTTCCAATCCGGGTGATGTGCATTGGCATGCTGTCGAAAGAATTTTGCGCTACTTGAAAGGTACTGAGAACTACGGACTTCACTATTCCGGAAGCCCGTCAGTGCTTGAAGGGTACTGTGATGCGAATTGGATCTCTGATGCTGATGAGATGAAAGCCACAACAAGATATGTATTTACTCTTGGAGGTGGTGCTGTTTCCTGGAAGTCTTGCAAGCAAACGATCCTGACGAGATCGACAATGGAAGCAGAATTAACAGCATTGGACACATCTGGTGTCGAAGTAGGATGGCTTCGAGATCTTTTGATGGACTTGCCAGTGGTTGAAAAGCCAGTTCCGGCTATCCTAATGAACTGTGATAACAAAACAGTGATTGTTAAGGTTAAGAGTTCAAAAGACAACATGCAGTCCAACAAACACATAAGAATGAGATTAAAATCTGTCAGACATTTAAGAAACTCCGGAGTTATAGCGTTGGATTATATCCAGTCGGCTAAGAATCTGGCAGATCCCTTCACCAAAGGGCTATCACGTGTTGTGATAGAAAATGCATCGAGTGAGATGGGTATGAAACCCACATGAGTTGCCATGGTAGTAACCCAACCTATGTGATCGGAGATCCCGTGAATTAGAACCTGGGAAAACAAGCTAGTGGTTAACTGAAGAGAGTAAAACCTTTACTAACCCACTCCGTTGGAGATGCAATACTCTCGGTAACTGTATGGCAGGTTGACGTATGTCTTAATGTGTTCCAAAGCTTTGCATAAGCAAGACGCTATCCTACAGAGCGATCTTTGGAGGAACACACCTATATGAACCTGACTGCTGGTCACAATTTATGAGATTAGGGTGATCTCTAGTAAGTTTATGAATAGTTCTGGAGTGACTAATATGCTCCACCCGAGGGGTCAGCCTTCGGCAGTCTAGTACTGGTAAGACAATTAGTGAAGCTACTTTACGCCAAACTGACAATTCAAGGCCTAGTCCATTGTCAGTTGTGAAGGAGTGTAGCTAATTTCTCTAGGTGGAGTTCAACCTTAACAGGTCTCTACTAAAAATACTGGTATATCAAAACAGTGTTTGAAACGGATGACAACTTCATGGGTCTTTGGGATCTGGTGGGGGATTGCTGAAATATTGGGCCTTTAGCCCATTATCAATTCCTGAAAAATCCCTAAGACCCATGTTGTCATGGCATGTGGTGGGAGTTTAGTCCCATACTGCTAGTTGGATGAGATGTGCATCAACTTATATAGTGAGGCATTCTACTACTAGTATGAGTTGGTATGAGGTATGAGGAGAATGACTGTGTACCAAACGCGCGCTCCTCCTCCTCCGCCGCCCGCCTCGTCACGACACGACGCGACGCGGGTTGCGGGAATCTTGCCGAGCCGATGTATTCTTTTTGTCACGTATGAATAAAATGTCAACGGTCACGAAACGCTCTGCGGTAATGGAGATTGATTGCTAGCTGAAACGTCGTGTCTTAAGTGCTCTTAAGTACGTGCGTTTTTAGTCTTAACGATCATTCATTACGTGCGTTCCGGCTGGACCCTTTGTCTCCGCGTTTGTGCATAAAAGGAGAGGTCGCTCCTCTCCGAAAGATAGACCTGACAACATAATCATCCGCCCACAGCCGCCACCATCGTTCCTCCTCGATGTTGCTGCCTTAGTTGATCCCATCCCGTTCGCCGCGTACACGGTCGACGGGAGAGCAGGCCTCCGAAACCCCGCCTCTTTGTTTCCTGTACGGGAGAGGGGCGATTAGGTTTTTGGGGAGCGTCTCATACGCGACTGCTCGCCAATCTTCATCCACTATGTCGGCTACTTCCTCTACTTCAACTACGTCCTCGTCGCCTTCATCATCACCATGACCACTGACGCCGAGATCGAGAAGGCTGCCGCTGACAAGAGAGCTGCCGACAACGCTGCTGCTTCCGCTTCGACCAATTGGCCAACTGCCGGGTATGATATGTTCATACCTCTCTTAATTATTTTCGTGTTTGTAGTACTAGTCACATGTGTAGATGTTTCTACTATCTGTCTAGTGCGTAGTCTTATCATCAAGTTTCAGTATGTCATTAGCACTGTTTATGCCATGTTCATGATTTATTATTGGATTAGTTTAATCGAACAATTGCCTATATACTCAACATGGCTAAAAGAAATGGTATCCATGCACATCAAGATCAGTGACACATGGAGTCCTTTAGGTAGACGACAAACTATGGTATGTCAGGCAACACAAGAAAACCATTACCTTCATACCCTGCAAGTATTTTAAAATGTGTTAAATAAAATCTTTGCATGCAGAAGCATTCTAATGCTCACAACAGGGCACTTTTTCCCGATTACATGATGGCATAGAGATGTTTTCCCCCTTGTATCGAACAGCCAAACATGAGCAGCCTAGTTCGATATAACGAAACCAAGCATGAATTGTAGAAACTTGATACAGTACAATAACAACATAGAGCAACGCCTGCGACCATGGGGACGACGGGGAGCGGCACGCCGCCGCCGCCCTGATCTCCCTTTACCGGCCTTTTCTGCCTCCACCGCGACAAGATCTTGCATCCCCGCGGCGTCCTCTCTCCAGCCATCTTAGCTTCCGCCGCTCCCGTCGCGAGGATTGCTGCGACCGCTCTACTCCATTTCTTGCGCTGCAGCTCGCCAAGACCTCCGGCTTCTGCGCGTCGGGCACCTCTGGCGGCCATGTTCCTGCCGTCCGTGCAAGAGCTGCAAGCCGCCCGGGGCAGGCTCGCTGTGCGTGCGTCCTTGCAGGATGCTCCGGCGCCGTCGGCGGACTGCCCCGCGCCCACGTTCGTGCCGACCCCTGCCGCGTCAGCCGCTTCCGTGAAGGTTATGGCTTCATCGACACTGGCAGTGGCTGTGGCTGCGTCCGCGCCTACTGCTGCGGCGCCGTTGAGCACCTCCGCCGCGATGGGCAACCTCAAGGCCGTGCTTCCCGATACCCGGTCTTCCGAACTGCTTGCAAGCGGCACATTGGCGTCCCCGCCCACTCCTCCGGCCTCCGTCCGTGCTCTGGAGCTCCTGTCTCCGCCGCCGTAGCCAACATTGCACCACTCGGTTACTCCCTCCATTGGGTTGTGTCTTGCTTTCTGGGGCCCTATTGTCGATGATGAGGAGGAGCTCGCCCCCAAGACGCCGTCCGTGTAGGGACCCTTGGATTGGGGTTTTGGGATGCCCCGCGCTCCCGAGACTACGACACCACCGTCCACCGGCAAGGATGCGGCTGCGACGCCCCACTGCCCGTTCTTCTCTGTCGAGGTGGAGATGGCCCAGCCTAAGCCGGTTGCGCCGGGTTCGTCGAGCACCTCCGTCGTCGCGCTGGCAACGGCCGTCCTGGCGTCCCGCAAAGCTGACCCGGCTATTGGCGGGTGTTTGTCTCATCCCCTTGACCCCCACGCGCGCGTCGTGACACCAATGGCGTCCATCCAAGGTGTTGCTTCTTGCTCACTTCATGGCAACGCTGATGTGCGCCATGTTGTGAAGGCGTCTGTGGAGACCTGCGGCAACCTCACTGCTGCTACTGTTGATGGCGCTCTAGGTGATGATGAGGAAGGTTGGGTGCAGGTGGGTCGGGGAGGCCATCTCGGCCGTGCATCCTCGTCTCCGCTTTCGGCTGAAGGTGTCGATCGTAGCCTTGCCTTCAAACATTGGGCTAGAGGGAGGTGTTTTCGGTGTCTTGAGCGAGGCCACCAGGTCAACACATGTCGTGGGCCCTTCAGATGCATCCGATGTCGTCGTTCAGTTCATCGGGAGCGCTTTTGCCGTGCACGGTCTCCTGCTGCTCGTTCTCGCTCGCCGGATGCTCGGGCTCTTCCGAAGATTCGTGCTCCTTGCCAATGGAGTCGTTCTCCATCCGCCCAGCCTCCTCGCACCTCGCCGACTCGGAGTGAGGCTGAGATCATGGTGCTGCCTCATAGGTGTTGTGAGGAGATCAGTGACTCTTTCCTTGAGTCCCACTTTGCCTTGCTACGCTTGGAGCTCCAACAGCTGGTCGCTCATCGCATTGAGGAGGCGTCACGCCCCCTTCGTGAAGAGGTGGCGACTCTCAAGTTGATGTTGGCAGGCGTTGGGGGTTCTTTACCCCACATTGTGTCTTGTGCTTCTGATTGTTTGGATCTCGTCCCTACGGAGGCATCAGAGCAGAAGTCGTCTGTGGTTGAGGAAGAAATTCTCTACGGTTGTTTCTCCCCTCGTTGTGGTCCCTGCCCATCACCACAACTTGTTGAGATGGTTGCCTATGAGGGTGAGGATACAAGTGGGATCTTGGTTCCAGTTCAGCAGGTCGCACCAGAGCTCCTTGGGTTGTGTGAGGATTCATCTGTGGTGCTTCCGATGGGGTTGGCCTCGTTTGAGACTTCGGCGACGACATCGACGCCTATCTCTGAGACTCTCTTTGGTAAAGAGGTTTGCGATTTGCTTGTCGATTTGGATGTGGCTTGCCCTGGATATGGCAAGAAGTTTGCTCGTATCTTGAAAGGGACACCTTCAGATGGTGTGATCTTGAAAGTGGAGAAGGTTCTTAGAAGGACGAGAAAGAAGAATGAAGTCGCACAAAAAGCTTCTGCTTTTGGTTGAGCCTTTTGAGCTTGTCGGTTCGTGGTTGTGGTCGGTTGGGTAGTCGGTTTGTGGTCGTGGTTGGTTGGGTTGTTGGCGGTTGGGTGTTGCTATTTTTAGTTGTGTCATGTGTGGGAGTTTGTGTGTGTTGTATGGTTTTCGTCCGGTTTCTTCCACAATAAACCGGGCAACCTTCTTCTTAATTAATATATAAGACAAAGCTTTTGTCTTCGTTTCAAAAAAAAAAAACATGAATTGTTCTGAAAGACCCAATGCTTGAAACCAAATTTGGCGTGGCTCTTGACCATGTCCTCGACGGTGGTTATTTTAACTGTCCCAAATCTTGACAAGAGCCATGCATGCAGACTCTTTTGGATCACACAACAAAATTGTTGAAGAAGTGTAAAAATAGATTTGTAAAATCTTAATACACAATTCAGCTCTGACTCACAAGTAAATCCAACTCAAGACGAATGCAAGTTAACAACAAATAGTACATAATGTCCAAATATTTCAAGTTCCGATTCGACGGCTAAATATTAATACTATAACAACTCATTCAAACAGTATTCCATATGTCGCGGCAGGGTCATGACCCACCAAAGTAGCTGGAGATAGCATAGATCAGGTCACACCGTCGCCAACGCCACCGCTGTTGTGCCACACTCTACTGCACCGGACCCAAGTGGCGGAACCTACAGATAATAGAAACGACATTATTATTCTTATTTTAGAAAAGGGGAGCCCGGCCTCTGCATCAAAGTGATGCATATGGCCACTTTATTAACTTATTAAATAGTAGAGATGACATTATTATTAAAACCATGTCTACTACAGTGCACATAAATTAAGAGTACGACATTATACACAACACAACATAGTTTTAAATAGCCCTCTGTAACTTTTTGAGCATGTTGCTGCTAAATGTATCCATGTAAAAAATCACTATAGCACCATTTAGTTCCAATTTAGTCGCGCTATAGCCGTGTTTTGAGGGTTGCCGCTATTTGCTATAGCCCACCATTTAAAACATCGACACACACATGACTCACATATGACTCACATACTTATGCACTAGCTAAGAGATGAGATGGATCGGCGTCGAAAGTCTCTGGACCGATTTTGTATTAGGAAATGGGTGAGGCTTCACATGTCAAAGACTCAAAGTAGATGTACAAATGATAAACCACATTTTATGTTAGGCAACTGCATATTGTGCCTGTGTTTGTAGCTAATTCAGGCCATTATAGTTAGATTGCCTAGGGTTTATTACCTTGTACATCTCGTGTAATCTGTCTATAAATATACGAGACAAAGGAGGTCACGATTGTGAACCATCCGGTTCCAACCCTATTCTATCTCTTCACGTTTAGTTCCCAGGTCTGTTTAGATCGCTACCTTAAGAGTGCGCTAATCAATCGATCTATCGTGGGGCCTGTGTTGAATATTAAGCCTTTAGGTAGCATAACTAAAGAGAATATTTATGCTTTCAGGATTCAGGGCCTGATCGATGGAGCTAGCCATGCAGTGTTGAATATAAAGGAAATGCTCAAACTACGATGCAGGAGAACTTCATGTTCTATATTAAGATAGGGGGAAAAGGCCACACACGCACAGGGAAAAGTACACGGCCACCCTGAGATAATACAGGTGGAATAGCAGGACTAAACATACAGAACGAGACGACCTCGACCTGACGAGGATAGCCACAGCAACAACAAAGGACATAATACTAGATGGAGCAACGATAAACCATAAGCCTAAAACTAAACACAAGGACCTAGCTACCCAGCTGCTAGTCAATCATCCTGAAAGAAGGAGGAAACGACCCCTGCTGGCATATGCTCATTGCATTGCATCTGTTTTTATTTGGGTAGCCACCTCTTGGACAGTTCTGAAGACGTTCCTGAATCTAATACTCACTCTGTTCATAAATAAGTGTCTCTCAAAAAGAAGATGTATCTAGAAACATTTCTAAATACATCTTCTTTTTGAGAGACTTGAGACACTTATTTGTGAACGGAGAGAGTAATTAATTACTAGAGTTAGTATAGTATACCTGAGTGCAATTTGATGAATCGACCTAAGCCTTTGGGGGGCCTGAAAGTGGAAAACGGTAGATGGAATAGGAATAAGCACTTGGTGAGAAAACAAGGGACTATGCAAGTTACAAAGAGGATCGTGGTGAATGTAGTCTGTAGAGGTGACGGGAATACATGCTTCTTGCGAGGCTAGTGTGTACGCACCTCTAATCGTGAAGAAGTGGCTGCTAACAAGTATTGGACGGTTGGGATGGTCCTGCACTGCGAGCCTTACGGCAGCCTGTGCTCTCTCCATCTCTGCATCGCTGGCTTTCTCCTGAAAAACTTGACCCAGCACTCGCTCGAGGGAAGGGAGGTGGCGCATCTCAAATCAAAGTTCTTACGGTTGATCCACTCGGCCGGGAAGTTGAAAAAAAAGTATTTAAGCCTTGGCGCTGCTCCTTCTGGAAACGTAGACGGCAACACACCATATTGACCGAACCAACAACATGTAAGACACGGGAATGCGCCAGGAGAAAGGACAGACACTTCCGCCTCATCCCATCGTGGGCCCTCTTCATCTTCTACGCAACCACCACCACCCTCAAGTAGCGTGAGATGAGAAAGAGCAGGCATCATCCCAAGAATCCGGACGTCCTCCGGTCGCAGTTCCTTCACAAATATAGACAAACAGGAGAGGAGAGAAAGCGACGAAGGATTAATCCATGACGGCACTGTCTTGAACCAACCGTCGATGCACGGCATACACAATCTATAGAGTTGTGGAGGAGGTACCCAACCTTCACCCATGAAATTGATGCGGGACCAAATTCCGGCATATATATCAAGACTTTCCAGTTTGCACAAATTACCTAAGGATTCCTCTAAACCTTTGCCCGAGCTCTCATCAGAATGCCAAAAATTAATAGAGAGCACCCTCAACTTGGTCAGATGGCCCAACCCTTTCACAACATCGAAGTCCTTTGAAAAAATTGTCAGGTCCTCTAGAACTTCTAGGGAAGTCAGGTTACCCATACCAGATGGAAGCTTCATATCTTTTTCAACATACAGGCACATCAAACGTCTTAGTGTAGCAACACTTGACGGTAGTACTTTTATCTTAGTGAGTCTTATGTCCAAGGTAATCAATTGTTGCAGCTTTCCCATTCCCACTGGAAGGTCCTCCACAGAGGTACCTTTTAGCCCTAAGTACCTCAAATGTATTAGATTCTCCACATACCTGATATCCGAGATATCACAATCTTCTAAATCCAATACACGCAGAACTTGAAAACATGAAATATCCAGTACTTTGCCAGAAACATTATGTGTGCAAATGGTAACAGATCTCACATTCTCCATCCCGGTGGTATCCACATCTATCTTGCTATTATGGATAGTCAATCTGCGAACCTTGCTTTCTGAGTAAGGCATTCTTCTTCCAGTGCCATCCAATATTGTGACAAAGTTTTCTTCACTTGACATTGAGCATATGAGGTCAAGAACCATGTCATGTACACGACAACCTTGTACTTTTTCACCAGAGAAATGATTAATAATTATTGGCTGGATCATACTTCTATTGACTAGTTCATTGAAGTAGCTATCACCGAGTTCATATAAGCTAGCTTCTAATTTTTCACTATAAACAAAGCCTTCTGATATCCATCTCCAAATTAGTCGGCTTTTCTCAATCGTTTGATCTTCAAGGAAGATGCTAAGATATAACAAACAAGGTTTCAAATATGAAGGTAAATCATAGTAGCTGAATAATAATATCTTCTTCGTCTGCTCCAAACTGCGATCTTCTGTGAGTCCATGACCCATGGAGTTGAGCAAAGCATACCATTGGTCCTTTTTTTAATCTGATTCCTATTAGCAAGAAGACTTGCAATAGTAATAATAGCTAATGGTATGCCTCCGCATTTCTTCAAAATGTCTTCAGATACTTGTAGCAGTTCTTGAGGACACCCTTTCTCATGAGAAAATACTCTTCTATAGAAGAGTGTTCTTGATACATCATGAGAAAGGGGTTCCATCCTGTAAATATCGTCTCCAGACGAGCAACATGCTTCAGAGACACTAATATTGCGGGTTGTCGTGATTAATCGGCTTCCGGGACTCTTCTTAGAGAAAGCACACTTAATCAACTCCCACGCTTTTCCACTCCATATATCATCGATTACGATAAGGTACCTTAAAATTAGTATTTAGTTAACAGATCAATACAATGAGGATATATATAAGACATTAATACATCATTTACTTTTAAGTAATCTCTAACAATACCAAGCTCCCTAGGAATAGAGGCATCTCCTTCTCCCACATGTCCACATCATGGTGGACCCCACTCATATTTCACTTTATATTTAGTTATAGTTCACAATTTTAAATTTAGTTTAAAAAATATTCGATTGGATATATTATATATACATATGATTGTACTTATCTACTAATTTTTTGTGAAATAAGAAGGGATTCCTATCTTTAAAAACAAAAAAAAACAGATTCATTTCCCTTAAAATTATTCTTTTTGTGTAGACAAAAAAACAAAAAAATCTAGAGTTTGTAGAATATGTGCACGTAGTAGTATGTTTTATTTTAAAAAATTGAAAGCTAAACATGTCGTTTTGATTTTTTTTAAACGAAATGTGGTGAGTTCGGAGCTACCAGAGAGATATCCGATAACCCTCTCTCTTATCTTTTCCTAGCGTCCACCATAGCGTCATGCCGCATGTGCCACACGATACCGTTTTTCTGCCTCTGCCTCCCTCGAGTCGAATTGTACCGAAAACAACCGTCCCTACTACCCAAAGTTTGCACTTCTCTCCACACACACACCATTGGCTTCGTCAAGCACTTGGGACTACATGGTACCTCATCCATGATGCCACGTGACACCATTTCTCTCCCTTCGTCTCTCGAGTCGTATTGTACCAAAAACACGCCATTGAGCTGACTTCTACGATCCTCACAGTAGTTGCATGCGAACACCCATGTCGCCTCCCGCACCGGTGACCGCTATCACCGTTTCTATTAGTAGTGGTCGACTCTCCAATCCTAATGTCGCCCCTCAAGTCCATTGGTAACTTGCATGCTACATGTGCTTAAACTATATGCCAAAAGAAATGTATTTCTGCAATTCAATATATAATGGTTGGTTGTATTCATACCATTTAATTTTTATAATTTATTTTATACAATCTACATGTAATGCATAAATTAATATTGCATGTAAACAGTTTTATCTCTTAGTTTGCTCTATATTTTTATGAATTATTTAGTATTTATTGATAAAATGTTTCTCTGTTTTAATATAGTATCGGTTGTATTTGATGCAATTTATTTAAATATGTTAGGACATAATTATGTCAACTATTATTGAATTTGGAATAATTTATGTCGGAAAATATACTTAATTTCATTATATTAAATCAATGACCATCACTGTATGACCTCGATGCTTAATCTAGCTCTTTGAGTTTGAAATGTTCATCATACAATGTGTCTAGATTGTCACAAATTTGATCAAATCATTATATAACCATGTACACAATTTAAATTTCTTGAAATTACAGCTAAATAATTATATCCATTCTCTACTTCATGTAGTGATCGAGTTACACAAATTTTTCATCATTAATATTGTTTTATAAGTATGTTTCGCTCAAAGTATTTTATTTATTTATCATTGATCGTATTGGACGGACGCGGCAACGCGCGTCTTTTCCTTCTAGTCTCGACCAAAGTGCATGATCTGAAACATGGATCTCCTCCCCACCCACCCACTCCCCCCCCCCCCCCCCCCCCCCACACACACACACACACATACACA
Organism: Poa annua; assembly: GCA_026929855.1. Classification (NCBI taxonomy): domain Eukaryota; kingdom Viridiplantae; phylum Streptophyta; class Magnoliopsida; order Poales; family Poaceae; genus Poa; species Poa annua. Next base: position 85,761,614 of record CM049429.1, on the reverse strand, counting down.
CAAATTAAGATCGCTTAAAAGTATGCACTCCCTATATAATGATGGTAATGTTTTAAAACAGTAGGAATTTACAAGAAAATCTTACATATAAAAAAATGCTATCAAGAATTCAAGATGCCTACACACCGGCTAAAAAGGATGTCATTATTTTACTAGACGAAATGAAAAATTGGTACATAAATATGTATGTACCTTTTGTCATTAAGGTATTCAATGATATCGTCAATGAGATGATTTTCGTCCCTTGCTGTATTATGGATATCTTCATACTTGACTTTGTTAAGTCCATAGAGAATATCCTTGAGAACCTTTTTCATTTCAGGGTTTTGTGAAACCGAGACAAAAGAACAACAATCAAATTGCACTTTGATCTTGTCATATGCTGCTTTGGCAAGAGTTGTCTTGCCTAGCCCACCAAATCCAACAATAGAGATCGTCTTCAACGGATGCTTCAACCAATCATCACCTTGAGTCAACATGTTGATCAACTTGTCTCTTGTTTCTTCAATGCCGACGAGCTCTGTCACATCTGTGTACAGGGCCATCATGCGAGGGTCAACACTAGCAGCAACGCCAGTGTCCCTCATCTCGAGCTCGTACCTTTGACGTAGCTCGGCCAATTGCTTAGCTTGATGGACCACTTCTTCCAAAGCATCAGAGATCCGATGAAGATGCTTGCCATTCTTGAATAACATCTTTACCTTCTTGAGTATCTTTTTAACTTTGTTCTTCGGATTGGCAGGTTCGGCACCATCCTCCACACGCACCATGAAAGTATCAACGATGTCCTCCATTTGGTAGGACAACTCCTTGACATTTCTTGCCCAGATCTTGACCCCCTCTTCAAGCTGTTCTACCGGCACTTTCGCCACCTTACGGATGGCAGCATGCATCAAGGTCAGCTCTGTCACGAGAGACTCGATGCCTTTCCTCACTTGCTTCTCCATGGCGAGCTCGCCCATGAGCAGCTCGCCAAGCTTCGGGAGGAGAGGGCCAATGGCGCCCATAGCGATCTCCATGCCCCGACCTTTCTGGTGGTATCTTTTGGGGGTAAGCTAGCGCTATGCGGTTGTTCCGAAGGCAGTCTGGGCAATGACGATGGAAAGTAGCCAACGTATAGAGACCAGCTACCGTTGTGGCCTTGTGGGGTGAATAGTTCTTATGTTAATTTAACGACGAACCGGGGGGGATTGGATCATACGAAGATCATGCATGTGTACATGCTGCCTGTCCTACGGGCCCGTGGATAACGGGTCCCATGTATCAGCGGCTGTGCACGGTAGTAATAGTACGACTAGATACTATGAGAAGGGCTCGAAATTATACACCGCGCCATGTGACATCGTTCAAAAATAAGTGAGATTCCTGCTGCTCCCTAGGTAAGCCCATGCGTTCAACACTAATGAATACGCGTATATGGCCCTTTCCCCTTTGGTCCCGTCCTTTGGTGCTTTCCAATGGCCTCAACACTTGCGATGATGCCTCTGAGTAGAGTAGGTGCACTAGTTTAGTTAGACAGCTCACTTTGCATTATCTATATACTAGTGTCAAGATGAGTAATTAAGAAACGTCTTCCCAGTCTAGATGCTAGTGTCAAGCTGTCAGGTTTTCCATATTGATAAACGCTCTTCTTTTTCCTCTTCTCAACTACTACGTGCGCTATGAAACGCCAAGGAGACACCGCATTTTAAACTACTACGTGCGCGCTATGACACGCCAAGGAGGCACCGCATTTTAAATTGTCACCAGCTAAGAGTAAGAATAATATGCATATATCGTTGCCCAAGTTGCCAACTGTACAAGATGCAAGTCATTACTACTACATATGTTTTTTAATATAGGATGTTTTAATTTTTTTCCATATTCACATGTCTAAAGTTATATCTAGACATGTTTTAGTGTTTATATTCACTCATTTTAATGTGTATCTAGGCAACAAGTGTAATAGCTAAAACATATTATATTACAAAACAGAGAAAATATTTACTAACTATATTAAAACTACACGAATCGGCGAGCTATCAACGCGTTATACTGTACACGCCTATCTCTGCACCGTTGATTGCATTTCTGCCACTTCACGTGGTCGTTTTACAAGAAAGTCCCGATATTTCTGGGAAATTATGAATCAATCCACATGCATAAATACCAGACGCTAGCCCTGGATCCTCAGTCCTTCTCATTTTCCGGCTGCTCTCCCCACTCTATTGTCGACCTGCTCCTCGCAAGGATTGCGCCGCAGAGCCCACGCCTGGTCGAGCCCTTGCCCACGGCGTCGAGTCCCTGCGCTGGACGAGGAGAAGATCATGCACTGATGCTCTCGCAATGTTGGGCAACCCCAAGAGAAAGGTGTGGAGAGTACAGCAGGAAGTTTCACTCAGTTAGAAAACAAGGTTATCGAAACAGTAGGAAACTAGAATTCTTCCGGAGGTGTCAACGGTGCCAGAAAAGAGCTTGATGGCCTATAGACGTGAAACCTGCACACAACACAATCATGATACTTTGTCTCAACTTAACTGTGAGGTTGTCAATCTCACTGCCTTGCTGTAAAAAGGGATTGAACGTATGTGTGGGAAGTGATATTTGTTTACAGAGAATGAAAGTAACATGATTGCAGTAGGTTGTATTATCAGTTTAAAGAAAACGATCGGGGTGCACAGTTCACTAGTGGTGTCTCTCCATAAATAAAAATAGCATACATGCGGGTAAACAAATTACAGCTGGACAATTGACAAAATAAAGAAGTGCATAATGATGCATATAATATAGTCATGATGTCTAATATGAGATTTATTTGGGCATTACAATAATATACATAGACCGTTCAACTGCATCTATGACTAATAATCCACATTCCGGTTAGCGTCCGCACCCCTCTCAGTATTAAGTTGCAAGCAACAGATTATTACATTAAGAAAAGTGTGTAAAGTAAGTAATACAAATATCGTTAGACAAAGTACTATTATTGTATCCATAGTAGTAACAGTACATTTACAATCTTAGAGGTTGTTGTCACTCCCCTAGATTAAATAGAGATATGAACCCATAATCGAGTATAAATACTCCCTCTTAAAGTCAGAGCATCTACTAGTAACAGAGAGCATGGAAGATCATAAATAACACACATAATATTTCTTTATACGGGATTTTTTTATTTTTGCACAGCCTATATAGAATGTCATTTTTTACCATACTTTTGTACTAGCCTAGAATATGTAGATGTAAATCCAAAAAATTGTTTGAATTTGTTTGATATTTTAAAATATATTAGAAAATATTTCCGTAACTGGTGTGTCTAGCCCACGAGTCAAACTATCGTGTCGGCAAGATAGTTCGTAAATGAACAGTTTATTAGTGAATGACATGGGCCTAGATTAACCAAATATTGAGTAAAGGAATGCTCATTTGATCAAACGTCAGTGCCTGCATGCGGCTATTAGGTCTGATTTTTTTTGACAAACACAGTACAACGTAAGTGCCCATATACACGCATACACACTCACCCCTATGAACGTACGCATGCACCCTACCCCTATGAGCACCTCCGAGAGACTGAGCCGGCGGGTCTTGAGATTAACGAAGTCACCACAGGCGCCTCGCTGTCGACGGGAACGTCGCCTCCCACTGAAAGAATATTCCGCCTAAATGAGAAACACCAGTGTCAAACCTGGGGCTTGAACTCTGGTGGGTTGGGGATATAACCATCCTGCTAACCATCTTGTCACAAGCAAGTTCTCTATTAGGTCTGAATTTGGCCTGCCCGACTTAACAAACATGTTTTTTCCAAGAGAAAGGGCATATCTACCTATATATAATAGCCACCAAGAATGGCCCTCAGTCCACCCCTCCACGTCACAGAGAAACAGCAGCCGTCGGATTCAGCGGATGGACGTCCTTGATTGCGCCACGCCGTCCGAACTCCCCGCATCACTGTTCATACCCGATTTTCGTCCAATCACATGCCGCCACGTAGCCCGGTCACCATCCGGTCACGTGGTGACCGTGGTCTTTTTGCACAAAAGCATCCGCACAAAAAAAAACCACCATCCGCGGTCCACACGTTAACACGCAGCAGGACCAATCCGCAAATACGACGCCTTCCCCCCGTCCTCTCTCTCTCACGCGCGCCTCCGAGTTCGCCGTCGCCGCCGCCGCGCCACCGGCTCTCCACGCCTCCTCGATCCAATCCATGGGCACGGCGGGCTTCGTCGTCTCCTCCTCTATCCCCTCGCCGGTTGTAGCGTCCTAGGACGGCCGGAGTTGCCTCCAATTGGATGGAGTTTCTCGCCCTCGCGCTCCGGTGCCGCCGCCGACGACTCCGGCGACCAAACGGCACGGCGCGCCGATCGTTCGACTCCGCGCTTCTCCCTCTCGCAAATTCCCGCTATCTCGACGCCACGCGCATTCGTCGCCGCGCAGCGCGGGCTCGGCAGCGCCGGCCACGTCCGCCGCCCGCTGACGTCCAGGGCTGACGTCAGCGGTGTGCGGCCGACACGCGGGGCCCGCCTGTCAGGCGTTTATTAATTACAGAAATTGCAAAAAATCAGAAAATTCATAACTTCAAAAGCACAGCTCAGAAAAATATGAACTACATACCAAAATTTGGAGAATTTTTTTATCTTTCCAACCAACACATTGATATGCATGTTTATGCAACTCAAAAAATAATAACTACACGACATGATATAGGATCAATCTTTCGAACATAAATATAATCGAAAAATTATAATTAAGTTAAAAAGCCAAATACATGAACTAAATATGCCTTTCTAGTATAACTCATTGTTGGTTTAGAACGTCCACGTAAAATATCTATAAATACAACCTTTATGAATTTAAAATTGCAGTCCACATGATAGATAATACAACCTTTATGAATTTAAAATTGCAGTCCACAGGAAAAAAACCCAATAAATGCAGGCCAAAGATAGCCTTATAACTAATACGTCTCCGTGCATGTTCTACCTCCTTTATAAAAATATTAATTACAATAAGAATTATGTCTTCTTATATGAACTATATGGGCTTACATAAAAACAATTCAAAATCCTGAATTTCCAGGTACACCAACACCCAAACCAGTTCATTCTAATTCGCTTTAAAAAATAATTAGAAGAACTAATTTTTTTAATACACCTCAGGTTCAATAATTTTTTAAATCTACACAACTTTTTGACGCGAACTTCTCACGATTTCACTAAACTTCAAATCAAAAAAAAATTAGAACTTCTTTCAATTTCACTACTCTTCAAATCCAACAAAAAAAATTAAATTTGCACATTTCCGAATTTAGATCTTATTTACTCTAGTACATATGAAGGCTCATATGAAGGCTCTGCTTTTTTTGGGAGAGGACACAAGAGGGCTCCGCTAGGCCTTTTTTTTTAAGAAAAGGGGCAGTCTCAGCCTCTGCATCGATTGATGCATACATGCTTTATTAATTTATTTCTGAACCAGGTTTACGTGCTAGGCTGTTTATGGGCAAGGATATCCTAGAAAGGCCACTTTGGTGATATTGCTTGCACGCTCTCTACAATGGTTCCCTTCCCACTGATCCAAAACTGCATCCAGCCTTTAAGGAGCCATGGTGGCCCGTTAACCTATCCATACGTCCCGATTTACATGTTCATTTTTTGTATGAATCAACCAACATTGGGTTATACTTACTAATTTTCAGTACTCACTAAGGAAAATATGACACAAGAGATATAACATTGGACCCCCATACGGATCAACGACGAGTGGGTAATTTCATGCTTTAGTTTCTAGACTTCAACATCAAATTATGTTTCACACCATCGACCAACATCGACTCATCTCAATCTCGAAGGAAGAGATCGATGATTCAAAGTTCATTTGCCCACTTAGAAACAGTTTTCGGTTAGACGACTTAGGGGGTGAGAATTGGATCCTAATCAAATCTCAAAGAGTGTAGGCGACCCTACAATGTTATATCTATCTACACAAGCTCGATCAAGAGATAGGGCAGATCCGACATAAGTAGAAATACCCTCTTGTAATGAATTACCTCACTAATTGTATAACGGATGTCAGCGATGAAAGTCGCATAGGGCTTCAGATCGGAGAGGCCAAGATGCACTTGATGTCGGACATCATCTAGTTTGCGGCTCTCATCGGGTACAAACCTCCTCGATAAACGAGATCTCCGAAGACCAGCCCTATTAATATACCCCTGCTCAATCAGAAAATATCTTTTGGGCCATAGCACCATATGCTCCCACTATGTCTTTTGGGCCAGTCCCGCCGACACGATAACGAGCTCTTTCTGTCGGATCTCGCCGTCACGAAGTCGATGGCGTCGCTGGTGGTGACGACAACGGTAGTGGTGTTGAAGCCGCCATTGAACAGTGCCAATCTTTCGCTGATCTAAGTCATCCTCTCGTAGAAGACATGGTTGTATTCTGCGTCTCTGGCTGAGAGCTCAGCGAGGTATGCCTTGATCTCGGGATTCATGACGAGGTATGAGTGTACAAAAAAATTGGGGCAAATTTGGGGAAAGTGGTGACTGGCCTGATACTAGATGTTAAGTACCACGTACTCAACTAGCTCAATCAAGCTATGTTTGCAAGGATTCATGATAGGATTTGGGTACAGTGATGAACAAGCATGAAAGGGGATTGCGAAATCAGAGCCGAGGTGGGTGAGAAGAAAGCCGCAGTTGTTCGCCTGATTGTCAACTAAGAATCTGTCTTGCAGATATGGCAGCAACTTAGCTCATGCTTTCTGAAAAATATGTATGCCTGCCTGCGAGAGAACATGTTACAGGATATATAGGTTCTCTGCAAGGTATAAGCAATTACTCCGAGAGCTCAGTTGAGTTATAAATTTGTTATAGAAAAAACTTTATTGCTGAAAGTTGAAGAGGTTAGGCTAAAAGAAATGGTATCCGTGCACATCAAGATCAGTGACACATGGAGTCAATTAGGTGGACGACAAACTACGGTAAGTCAGAAAACCATTACCCTCGTACGGTCATACACTGTAAGTATTTTAAAATGTCTTTAAGAAAATCTTTGGATACACATGCATTCTAATGCTAACAACATGGCGCTTTTTTTCCGATTACATGATGGTATAGATGTTTTTCCCCTTGCATTGAACATCCAAACACGAGGAGCCTAGTTCGATATAACGAAACGAAGCCTGACTTGTTCTGAAAGGCCCAATGATTGAAACCAAACTTGGCGTGACTCTTAAGCATGTCCTCGGACGGTGGTTATTTTAACTGTTCCAAATCTTGACAAGAGCCATGCATGCAGACTCTTTTGGATCACACAACAAAATTGTTGAAAAAGTGTAAATATAGATTTGTAAAATCTTAATACACAATTCAGCTCTGACTCACAAGTAAATCCAACTCAAGACGAATGCAAGTTAACAACAAATAGTACATAGTGTGCAAATTATTTCATGTTCCGATTCGACAGCTAAATGTTTATACTGCAACAACTTATTCAAGCAGTATTCGATAAGCCGCGGCCAGGTCATGACCGACCAAAGTAGCTGGAGATAGCATAGATCAGGTTGCACCGTCGTAGATGCCACCGCTGCTGCTGTGCCACACCCCTTCCCCCCTGCTGCACCGGACCCAAGTGGTGGAACCTACAGATAATAGAGAATTAAAGACAACATTATTACTAAAACCATGTTTACTACATTGAACAGAAATTAAGAGTACGTCATTATGCACAACACCCCATAGTTTTAAATAGCCCGCTATAGCTTTTTGAGCATGTTGCTGCTAAATGAATCCATGTAAAAAAATTGCTATATCACCATTTAGTTCCAATTAAGTCCCGCTATAGCTGTGTTTTGAGAGTTGCCGCTATTTGCTATAGCCCACCATTTAAAACATCGACGCACACGTGAATCACATACTTATGTACTAAGAGATGAGATGGATGCGTCAACAGTCTCTGGACCGATTTTAAAATAGGAAATGGGTGAGGCTTCACATGTCAAAGACTCAAAGTAGATGTACAAAAGAACAACCACATTTTATATTAGGCAACTGCATATTGTGCCTGTTGTTTGTAGCTAATTCAGGCCATTATTGTTGGATTGCATGGGGTTGATTACCTTGTACATCTCATGTAATCTGTCTATAAATATACAAGAGAAAGGAGGTCACGATTGTAAACCATCGGTTCCAACCCCTATTCTATCTCTTCACATTTACTAGTTGTCAGGTCTGTGTAGATAGCTAGTACCTAAGGGCTTCTTTAATTCATAGGATTCTTAAAGATTGGTGTAGGATTGAAATCCAATGGGAATTTTCCTTTTGACACCATTTGGTTCATAGGATCATATCCCATAGGAAAAAATCCTATAAGAATCTTGTAGTACAAACACCATAGGAAAATAACACGAGCTCCAACCTCTTGAAAAAATTCCTTTGCCAATCAAACAGACTTTCTCTTCCCATAGGATTTAACTAGACATGCCATACCAATCATATGATTTTCCTATTCCTACACTTTCATAATCCTATGAATCAAAGGAGAAGTTTATCTAAAAAAATGAATCAAAGAAGAGTGGGCGCCCAACTCAAGACAAAATCAAATGAAGCTAGCTACTAATCAATCGATCTATCAAGGGGTATGTGTTGAATGCTTCCTCTATCACAGTTTATAGAGCACGCACGTAATTTAAGAATGAACTTTGACCATTAATTTAAGCAGCAAAATTCAAATTTTAAATTACAAAAATTATATCATTAAAAACTTATTTTCAATATAAATCAAATGGTATAATTTTTGTAACATATAACTCATAATTTATTGACTAAATTTAAAGGTCAAACTTTTTCTTAAACTGCGTGTGTGCTCTATAAACCGTGACGGCGGTAATATTAAGCCTTTACTAAGCATAACTAAAGATAATATTTATGCTTTCAGGGCCTGATCGATGGAGCCAGCCATGCAGTGTTGAATATAAAGGAAATGCTGAAATTAATAATTGATGCCACACGCGCACAGGGAAAAGTACACTACCACCCCGAGATAATAAAGGTGGAATTAATAGCACGACTAAACATACCGAACGAGACGACCCTCGACCTGACGAGGATAGCCACATCAGCAACAAAGGACTGAAAACCAGATGGAGCAACGATGAAGTATAAGCCTAAAACTAAACACTAGTAGAAAACAGGCTAAAGGACCAAACTCCAAAACCCCACTTGTCCCGGTCGTACTGCAAACCAGGACAGATGGGGCCTAAAACCCGTCGAGCGCTCCAGGCAACACCTATTTGTCCCGGTTCCAGCCACGAACCGGGACAAATAAGGTAGCACCCACCGAGCGCTCCAGCGTTACATCTATTTGTCCCGGTTCGTGACTGGAACCAGGACAAATGTCATGGTTTCATCGCGGAAGCCGAGCCATCGCCGCGTTTTTTCGACGCGCACGGAAGACGAGCGGAAGTACTGCGCTGCCGGCGAATTCTCTGCCCTCTGGCGATTAATTCCTCTGCTCTCCGGTCGGTGATTCATCTGCCTCTCCGGCGCTATAAGCACAGTACGACTTCTCCACACACCATCTCTCCGGCTCCTCCACACACCATCTCTCCTATCTTTTCTCCGGTCCTATGGAGCCTTCGCGTGTCCGCCTCGGTCCGAGTTGTACTACTACAAGAAGGAAGGCATGCGGTTCAAGGTGTGGGTCACCCTTCGTGCCTGGCGCGCGGAGAAGTGGATCCGCGACGTGAAGAACTACTTCCTCGACGCCGCTCCGATCAAAGCCGTTGGACTCGATTACGAGTTCACCGACCCTCAACGGAAGGATACTCCGCAGCGCGCCGCCGTCCTTCAACTCTCGGTGGCGACCGTGACTCTTGTCTTCCAAATTTGCGAAGCTGATCGGGTGCCACAGGTCCTCGTGGATTTCTTAGGTGATGAGACAATCAAATTCTACGGTGTGGCAATCCATAATGACATGAAGATGCTAGCCTACTACGGAATTATTATTCGGTCCACGGTCGACCTGCAGAGGGATCGCCGAAACCCTACCGGCAATTTTACTCTGAGTCTCTATGCTCTCTCTAATGCGGTCATTGGGACAAATCTTGAGAACAAGAAGAAATACAAGACGAAGAAGAAGAACACGGACGACGACAAGGAAGACACGTTAGAAGAAGACCTAATTTTCGGATGGGGCAACGTTTCATTGAGCTACGATCAAGTCGTATATGATGCTTTAGACGCTCGCCTTGGCTTCGACATTGCACGGAAGTGGGATAGTCTACGCGGATATAATACTGAGTATGATCATCTTAATGTCATTGATGAGTAGACTATCTATGTATTCCGTTACGCAAAAATATTGTGTGCGCTTGTTCTCATGTATTGACCGAAATATATCTAAAGTTTGCATAAGTTATTCCAAAGTTTGCAAAAGTTTTTTCAAATTCCAAAGTTTGCAAAAGTTATTTAAAACAGAAAACAGAAAATGGTTTTGTATTAGTTACTCAAATTCAAACACTTTTCATATTCATAGTTTTTCCAAAATCCAAAGTTTGCAAAAGTTATTTGAAACATAAAAAAGAAAAAGAAAATAAAAATAGAAAAAAATGAAAAAACCCCCATCATCCCGGTTTCAGTCACAAACCGGGACAAATGGGCCTCCTTGTTGTCCCGGTTTGTGGCTGGAACCGGGACAAAAGGTGGGTGCCTATATATACTGATCATCAGCCCCCTCCCAAAACCATTGGAGGCATTTTTTTTAAATGGAAGGAGGGGGTGTGTGCTAGTATATTTTTTTAAAGTATGCATGCAAGGTGTTCGATGAAATGCCCGAGAGAGTTCACGAAATGATTTGATGTACACTTAAAGAAGTTTATCCTTCTTTTCGACCGAGTTTAATTTTTTTCTCATTTCATTTGTCATTAATTGATACCGTGTATATTCAGTGGTTATTTCTCGATGGTCTGTAATGGTTATTGATATAGTTAATTATATAATGTAGATGGACTGACAATGGATGTATGGTGACCGACGCACTGCCGAGTACATGACGGGTTTGAGGAAATTTCTCGAGAAAGCACAGGCCCACAGTACCAATGGTTTCATGTGTTGTCCATGTGTCAACTGTCAGGATAAGACAGATCACCCAAGCGCGAGAACCCTTCAAAGTCATCTTATTCGGCATGGTTTCATGCCCAGCTATAATTGTTGGACGAAGCACGGAGAAAAAGGGGTTATGATGGAAGACAATGAAGAAGAGGAAGATCATGACAACTATCCTATGTTCCCGGAGTACGGAGATTCTGCAACGAGGGCAACTGAAGATGAGGAGGCACCAGATGAGCCCGCTGACGATCTTGGTCGGACCATTGCTGATGCAAAGAGAGAGAGTGCATAACTGAAAAGGAGAGGTTGAAGTTTGACCAGATGTTAGAGGATCACAAGAAATTGTTGTATCCAAGTTGCGAAGTGAAGGGGTTACGGTGCAGAAAACAATAATTTTCTAGCGAACGAAACCCTAACTAGCCAGGATCTATCTATCTAGTACATGCGATAACGGTGGCGGAACGGGTTACATTACCTCCATGTAGACCGATAGTGGGGATTACGCTCCCGCACAAGCGTTGACGATGAAGTCGTACGTAGCCGACCTCGAGGTCGCGAAGAACTTGCCGCGATGTCGAAGTCGATGATGCCGGGGTGTCAACGATGATCTGCGTCGACGGGCGTCGGGCGGAAGAAGGCAGAGCGCCAGCACCGGGGCTGGTGCGTCGGCAGCAGAGGGGGAGGTGGCGCGGCGGCTGCAGGGGGTGAGACGACGTCGCCCAAGCTCCTCAAAAGAGTAGCCTCCGAGCACTCGCAAACATACGGAGCTTAGCGACAACTCCCGGTCATTCAGATCCAGCTGAAATCGCAGGAGTAGATCTTATCTGGAATCCCGCAGAGCAACGACGCTCTACGGTATGGCTTAGGTGGAGAGAGATCCCCTTTCCTCAGCTCGGCGCGGCTCCGACTTGGGAACCACGAGATCGAGAGAGAAATCGGGAATTAATTGGATTTTCCTATGAATTAAATCAATTAATATGCCTTGGTATATAAAGGGGGAAGGGGGTGTGCAAACCCCTTGGCTCCCCCATGTGGGACTAAAGGAGGAGAGGGGGGTGGTGCGCCCCACCATGGGCCGGCCGAACCTCCCATGGGTCCCACCCCCCTTGTGGGGTGCGGCTCCCCCCTCTTGGGCCCTCTTAGGGCCCATGTAGGTGGGAGCCCCATTTTTCCTTTATTTAATTAATATTAAATTAATATAAAAATCCCATTAATTCATAATTAATATATTTATATATAATTCAATATCCTATGACTCCGAAACTATTTCGGAACCACCCGAACAACTTTCGGACATTCCTGGAACCATTCCACACCTCCCCGGAACTCCTTCCGGACCACCGGGACTCTTTGCGGATCATTTCTCTCTCTCCAACAAAAACCTATAAAATTCCAGAACCTATCTCCTAGCGTCGCTAAGACCTTAAGTTTGTTATGCTACGGTTCGGGAACACTCCAGACATGGTCGAGACACTCCGCTCACCAATGATCGTCAGGGATACCTGGAAATATATGACGACCCCTGTGCATTCCACGAATATCATCGTTGAACCATAAATATGACATTCATTCCCTTTGTCTCTGCGATACTACCTTGTCCGAGATATGATCGTAGACACACCGATGCCTTTGCTGTATCTCGTTACCGACGAAGGTTATTAACTCGTCTGCGATATTACATCTCCATGACCTAGTCATAAGCTGCGCAGCTATATAGATGCAATATCATCGAGTGGGCCCAGAGTATCTTTCCATTACAAGAATGAACAAATCCCGCTCTTGATCCTTACGTCTTCATGCTCTTTCGGAATACCCAAGATGGACACCGTTATTGTCATGCTATATAAGACACAACGTTTGATGCTCTCAAAGCACTCCTACGAAGCAACAATAAGTACGGTCTCACGGTCTAAGGAATAAGCTATCATACTCTTATCTATTGCAAATGACAAACATCGTAATACGATCTTATTGCAATACTTTGCGTATGTCCACCACCTTATTCAACTAACAAGATGACCCTATTGTCAACCGACGTCATTGTCCTTGATCGGGAATCTCGATCAACTGTTGCCCAATGGACTAGCTCATATAGAGGCTTGTTAGGGACCTGGTTGTCTATGTATCACACGTGTATTAATAATTCCGATTAATACAGTTATAGCATAATACACAAACCTATTATAAACTTATGAGATAATGCAATAAATACTACTTATTTATTTTCCTCTAGGGCATATCTCCTTTAGTCTCCCACTTGCACTAGAGTACAAATAAACCAGCTGCATTTTACTTCGTCAAAATCCCTTATCAAATAAGAATCATTCGATGATGCTTGCTTGTGGAAGAGTGTTACTGCACAATCCATGATTGTACATGCTTTTGCGATTCACTGGCATCAACTTGCTTGATATCACCACGTTGTCTAACGACATATATGTAAATACCGTAACTAAGTGAGACTTCTGCTTCCCAGCGCTTACTCTGATTATACTAACCAGATAACTGCACTGAAAAACACACTCAGCCATGCAGAGCCCCTTGTAACAATTACAAACTCGCGATATCTACATACTTTCACACAAATGTAGAAAACTTGACATTCAAATGTCAATCCCTTAACTAACGCACTTCTACTTCCAGCAAATTCCAAATTTACTTTCATAACTGCTCTTATTCCAAGAACATCGGTTATATTTCATCGAGCAGATAATGTGGTTTCTGTATGATGTCTAATATTACATAATAGACCCACATGTCATACAACCATTACTTTCACGCATCATTACTCTTAATGATCAATTGGATTCCAAAGGACCATCCTTTTGATTCTATTCTGACTCCTCAGATATAATCTAAAGCAACTCGACTAACTATTTAAAATTCCTGTTCTATTTCAAAATATACTCTAACTTTCAAATAGTTTCACAACTTCATCCTATTCTATTGGTACAGTTTCACAATGTGTTAACTACACAAGGTGAATTCGACTCCCACTCAAATTATGTCTGCACATATTTGACAACACGAGCTCCCACTCAAAAACGTGTCATCCACATATTTGAGTTCCTGAGCTCCCACTCAAAAATATGCTCTTCACATATTTCACCTGAGTGAACTAACTATGACTCCCACTTAAATCGACATTTTGGTCAAACCAAAATCATTGATCTACTATCAATTCGAATTTAATACAAACTACAGTATTACATTAATACAAATCCCTCAGACTTCAAGCATGTCTACATAAATGTAGTAAACAAATTTGATCTTGTCCAAGACACATTTCTTGACAAGACATGCTACCGCGTCTTTCTTATAGTCACATTTATCATATAACAACTTATATGACGATTAAACAATCTTATTCCTCTAATAAGAATTGCAGCAATAATTACTCTTTTAATCCTTTAAAATGTAACTTTGGATTTCCAGACTCAAAAAGCCTTTGTTCGTATTCCGATATTTTCTCAACTTTCTTTGTATTCATAAAGTGCACCTTGATCTGTCAACAAGATCTGAAATACTTAATACAGTGTTGTGACCTAACAGCAATATTAAATATAACAGTACTTTATTTAGAAGTTTCTTTTATGAAAATATTATGATCTTTATGAAGAGGATTGCAAGCAGAAAACAATTTTCTAGTCTCCCTCACTCTTAATCACTAAACTTTCATTAGCAGACATATACTCCTTGGAACATCTTCCAACATAAGTCTGACACTTTATTCCAAACTTCTAATTTCAATCCATAAACCATAACTCGAAAAATCATCTTTTTCTCGGAATTACATAGACAACAAACTAAGTTTTGTTTCTATTTGGTTTTGGAATACACTCTCATCCAATGCGAGCAATCTACAAAGAACCACTCATGTATATTCCGAATTATCGCATAATCATATACATGTCGACACTACTGTCGATCCTACGAATTCTCGTTGAGAAAAATATCTATTTTCTAAAGTGGACATCGACTATAATGTTTCGAACATATTAGGAGATTCTAAGACAGATTCTGACAGACCACACTTTATTTGAAATAGAGCATAATTATAATTCCCCACATATCACCATATATGATATTATAATATTGTGAAACGAATTTCCACAAGTCTTTTGTGTTGAAACCATAATTTAAAAATATTGTCCTTTGATCGAATCTTGTGAATACAATATTCACTAATCTTTCTTCTGAAAAACCCCATTTGATCTATTATCAAATTAATTTCAGACTCCGTAATTTATCGGGCAAATACTCCTATTTACCAAAATCATGGAAGAATTCGGATCATGCAATAACACCATTGATTAATCATTAAAAATGACTCTCAATCAATTTCCTCTAGTATTGCAACTTCAATACTGCATTTCAAACTTTAATCAATTTTGGCACTCGAAATACTTAAATGGACCAAAATTATCCATTACTTCTTTCATTGCCTTTATGACTAAATTCGATGGTGTTTGTTCTTTGGACACATAATTTTATCATTCCTGCTATTATAAATGTATATCATACGCATAATGTAATTGAGATGTGATGTAAATTACTCATAACATGAAACAACTGCTTTTTTCCGTAACATAAAACAACTGATGTGTTCTATATGAATAATTATGTCTTGTAACATTCAAGACACCAAACTAGATCACATTCTCACTATTACAAAATGTCTTATAAAAAACTATTGATGATAACTAATATGATATCTCGAGGGCGTGAGCACTACTGGCCATTAACTTGCCATCACTTGTGCACTGTCACGTCACCCTTCGCCACATACTTGTGATAATCAGGGACTGTTTCACAAACAGAACAATTATCAAACACTTTTCATCAAGTATGAGAAGAATACATTTATATCTTCGTATATCAAATATACCCATAGCATCGAAGAACTCTTCTTTGATGAATCAACTTTTAGAGATTTGAACTTGTTCACGAACGTGAAGAAGCTCACCGTGTCTCTATAGCATATTCACGCACATGCTATTCACAGCTAGGAGGTAAAGCACAATCTCTATTGCACTGGAGTTCGCTATCTAGAAATCGTAGATATTCGTAAGCCTGAAGTAGATGTCACACAACTTCTTCAACTGAGTCTCCAGACAGGTATGCTCTCCATGTGAATGGTCCGGAACTTTCTAAGCTGTCTGAACTGCTCAAGACTCAATTCATCTTTGAAGTGACCTCTGATCGCATCAATCACGACATATGGCTCCATGTGTTGAAACAACTTTCAACTCAGGTGCTAGGCATACGCTCATGACGATCGTCACTTCCATGAACATGTCATGAGGCTTACGGAACTCATCATCTTGCTCCTTGCTATCAGAATCATCTGGTCTAACTCCTAACTAATGTTCTAGCACATATAGGATGTTTGTTGTGTTTGGAGAATGTTTCTAAAACCAATGCACCAGCTGATGAAGTTGGACCCGTCGGCTTCCAAGGTAGAATCCGAGCTCTTGAAGAAGTAACCGAAGCGTAGTTCCGTAGTCTCCAGATGTGATCGCAAAAGAGGTAAGATAAGTTTATAATATATAGGTGAGTTTTAGTTCTATAATCTCATTATCAAAAACACACCACACCAAGATTATTATCCCTAAAAATAATAATGGCGATTACACGACCCTCATCCACCACACTACCCCCGATCATCACGGCCGGCAGCACAGCTTCAAAAGTGGACATAACATGTCGATCACAACAACTCTGTGACTCGTGCTCGATATTTCGATCTTCCTGTGTTCCGAGGCCATACCTCTGACTATGCTAGGCTCGCCAATCAAACCTCGAAGACCCTGCGCGTGCAACATGGCTTACACCCACTGTATGCGAACGACGAGATGTGTGACACCCGATCATCACGGCCTGCCTCATAACGTAGAACTTTCTTGGTGGTGCGCAACGAGGGAGAACACAATTTTGGTATTTGTTAGGGATCATCCTATTTATGATGCTACCGTTGTATATCTAGCATATAAGCAATCAATAGGATGCACACACAACATCACACAATAATGATGCAATGAAGTGCGATGTGACATGGTCGATGCGCCTGGACCTTCATGGCGCCATGTGCCTGGCCCCCGGCGCCCCGGCATGGCTCCGAGTCTACAGAGCCCTCCATTGCCTCCGACAGTACGAGTAATATCAAAACTTACCGTAACCATGTCACATGAAATAACGCCTCTGCAAAACAAAGTTAGACGCCTCTAGCTTTATTTAGTTTTGCAAGTTTTACGTGGCATATAGGCTTATTCGTAATAGAATCGCTTCCCTACCTACGAACTTTGTACCACAACGTCGATCGTATAATTGCATGTTTAAGCATCCCTTTCGGGCTCTCCATTGAAAATGCTTTGCCGACTAGAGAGAGAGAAACAGACACCCGCCAGCCACAGATACGGTGCAAGCCGTATGTCAGTAGTGGAACCAGTCTCGCGTAAGCGTACGCGTAAAGTCGGTCCGGGCCGCTTCATCAACTCAATACCGAAGGCATCGCAAGTGCACGCTAGAGGGTAGCAAATATAAGAAAGACACCCTCATTCAACATGAGTTCTAACCGTACCAGCAGTACTACGCATAGATCGGCTCTGATACCACTGAAGGGGTTACGGTGCAGAAAACAATAATTTTCTAGCGAACGAAACCCTAACTAGCCAGGATCTATCTATCTAGTACATGCGATAACGGTGGCGGAACGGGTTACAATACCTCCATGTAGACCGATAGCGGGGATTACGCTCCCGCACAAGCGTTGACGATGAAGTCGTACGTAGCCGACCTCGAGGTCGCGAAGAACTTGCCGCGATGTCGAAGTCGATGATGCCGGGGTGTCGACGATGATCTGCGTCGACGGGCGTCGGGCGGAAGAAGGCAGAGCGCCAGCACCGGGGCTGGTGCGCCGGCAGCAGAGGGGGAGGTGGGCGGCGGCTGCAGGGGGCGAGACGACGTCGCCCAGGCTCCTCAAAAGAGTAGCCTCCGAGCACTCGCAAACATACGGAGCTTAGCGACAACTCCCGGTCATTCAGATCCAGCTGAAATCGCAGGAGTAGATCTTATCTGGAATCCCGCAGAGCAACGGCGCTCTGCGGTATGGCTTAGGTGGAGAGTGATCCCCTTTCCTCAGCTCGGCGCGGCTCCGACTTGGGAACCATGAGATCGAGAGAGAAATCGGGAATTAATTGGATTTTCCTATGAATTAAATCAATTAATATGCCTTGGTATATAAAGGGGGAAGGGGGTGTGCAAACCCCTTGGCTCCCCCATGTGGGACTAAAGGAGGAGAGGGGGGTGGTGCGCCCCACCATGGGCCGGCCGAACCTCCCATGGGGACCACCCCCTTGTGGGGTGCGGCTCCCCCCTCTTGGGCCCTCTTAGGGCCCATGTAGGTGGGAGCCCCCTTTTTCCTTTATTTAATTAATATTAAATTAATATAAAAATCCCATTAATTCATAATTAATATATTTATATATAATTCAATATCCCATGACTCCGAAACTATTTCGGAACCACCCGAACAACTTTCGGACATTCCTGGAACCATTCCACACCTCCCCGGAACTCCTTCCGGACCACCGGAACTCTTTCCGGATCATTTCTCTCTCTCCAACAAAAACCTATAAAATTCCAGAACCTATCTCCTAGCGTCGCTAAGACCTTAAGTTTGTTACGCTACGGTTCGGGAACACTCCAGACATGGTCGAGACACTCCGCTCACCAATGATCGTCAGGGATAACTGGAAATATATGACGACCCCTGTGCATTCCACGAATATCGTCGTTGAACCATAAATATGACATTCATTCCCTTTGTCTCTGCGATACTACCTTGTCCGAGATATGATCGTAGACACACCGATGCCTTTGCTGTATCTCGTTACCGACGAAGGTTATTAACTCGTCTGCGATATTACATCTCCATGACCTAGTCATAAGCTGCGCAGCTATATAGATGCAATATCATCGAGTGGGTCCAGAGTATCTTTCCATTACAAGAATGAACAAATCCCGCTCTTGATCCTTACGTCTTCATGCTCTTTCGGAATACCCAAGATGGACACCGTTATTGTCATGCTATATAAGACACAACGTTTGATGCTCTCAAAGCACTCCTACGAAGCAACAATAAGTACGGTCTCACGGTCTAAGGAATAAGCTATCATACTCTTATCTATTGCAAATGACAAACATCGTAATACGATCTTATTGCAATACTTTGCGTATGTCCACCACCTTATTCAACTAACAAGATGACCCCATTGTCAACCGACGTCATTGTCCTTGATCGGGAATCTCGATCAACTGTTGCCCAATGGACTAGCTCATATAGAGGCTTGCTAGGGACCTGGTTGTCTATGTATCACACGTGTATTAATAATTCCGATTAATACAGTTATAGCATAATACACAAACCTATTATAAACTTATGAGATAATGCAATAAATACTACTTATTTATTTGCCTCTAGGGCATATCTCCTTCACGAAGATGGTCAGAAAAAGCTGGGTACCACACTGGAATTACTGCAGTGGAAGGCAGAGTGTGGTGTGACTGATAAGGGATTTGGAAAGTTGTTGCAGATAATTAGGAAGATGCTTCCAAAGGTCAACGAGTTTTCCGGCAGCACGTACGAAGCAAAGAAGGTTGTGTGCCCTCTAGGATTAGACGTGCATAAGATACATGCCTGCCCTAATGACTACATCCTCTACCGCGGTGAGTACGAGAATTTGGATGCATGTCCGGTATGCACTGTATTGCGGTATAAGATCAGACAAGATGACCCTGGTGAAGTTGAGGGTGAGCGTCCCCGGAAGAGGGTTCCTGACAAGGTGATGTGGTATGCTCCTATAATACCACGGTTGAAACGCCTGTTCACGAACAAAGAGCATGCCAACTTGTTGCGATGGCACAAAGAGGACCGTAAGAAAGACGCGATGTGCAGACACCCCGCTGATGGGTCGCAGTGGAGAAAAATTAAGAGAGAGTTCCCGGAATTTGAAGATGACGCAAGGAACTTAAGGTTTGGTCTAAGTACAGACGGCTTCAATCCGTTTGGGGAGCAGAGCATCAGTCATAGCACATGGCATGTGACTCTATGTATTTATAACCTTCCTCCTTGGTTGTGCATGAAATGAAAGTTCATTATGATGTCATTGCTCATCCAAGGCCCGAAGCAACCTGGCGACGACTTTGATGTGTACCTCAGGCCATTAGTTGATTTTTTTTTACAGTTGTTGCGGGAAGAAGGTGTACGGGTGTGGGATGAGCACAAACATGAGGAATTTGACCTACGAGCTTTGCTTTTTGTAACAATTAACGATTGGCCTGCTCTTGCTAACCTCTCAGGGCAGTCGACCAAGTGGTACAATGCATGCACACACTATTTGGGTGAGACTGAATGTTTATATTTAGATAAATGTAAGAAGTGTGTGTATCTGGGTCATCGTAGATTTCTTCCGATCAGGCATACCGCAAGGAAGAAAGGCAAGCATTTTAAAGGTGAGGCTGATCACAGTAGGAGGCCTGTCAACCGTACTGGTGGAGAAATATTTGATATGGTCAAGGATCTAAAAGTAATCTTTGGAAAGGGTCCTGGAGTACAACAGGTTCCGAAAGACACTAACGGGCACGCACCCATGTGGAAGAAAAAATCTATATTTTGGGAGCTACCATATTGGAAGGTCCTAGAGGTTATATCTGCTATCAACGTGATGCACGTGACGAAGAATGTTTGCGTGAACCTGCTAGGCTACTTGGGCGTGTACGGGAAGAAAAAAGATACAGAGGAAGCACGGGAGGACCAGAAACGTGTGAAAGAACGAGACGGCCTAAGTCTCGAACACTACGAAGGTCCTGCCAGCTACGCTCTTACCAAACAAGAGAAAGTAATATTCTTTGAATGCCTGAGCAGTATCAAGGTCACGGCTGGGTTCTCGTCAAATATAAAGAGGATAGTAAATGTGAGACTCCAAAAATTTCAGAACCTAAAGTCTCATGATTGCCACGTGATTATGACGCAATTGCTTCCGATTGCACTGAGGGGGCTACTACCGGAAAATGTTCGAGTACCCATTGTGAAGCTTTGTGCATTCCTCAATGCAATATCTCAGAAGGTAATCGATCCGGCGATTCTACCAGGGTTGCAAAATGATGTGGTCCAGTGTCTTGTCACTTTTGAGTTGGTGTTCCCTCCATCCTTCTTCAATGTTATGACGCATCTCCTGGTTCACCTAGTCGAAGAGATTCAAGTTACCGGTCCTGTATTTCTGCACAATATGTTCCCATTTGAGAGGTTCATGGCAGTCTTAAAGAAATATGTGCATAACCGTGCTAGGCCAGAAGGAAGCATATCCAACGTCTACGGTAACGAGGAGATCATTGAGTTCTGTGTTGACTTTATTCATGACCTTTAGCCAATAGGTATTCCACAATCACGACATGAGGGTAGACTTAGTGGAAAAGGCACACTGGGAAAGAAAACAAAAATTTGTATGGATGGACATTCTTTCACTGAAGCACACTATACAGTTCTACAAAGTTCTACCTTGGTGGCCCCGTATATCGATGAACACAAGAATCTTGTACGCTCTCTACACGCGGGGAAGTCTGACAACTGGATTGTACGTACACACATAGCGACGTTCGGCGGTTGGTTGCGAGCACATCGTCAAAATAAAGACAAGGTTGATGAACAGTTACACTTGTTGGCCAGGGCACCATCTACAACTATATGTACTTTCCAAGGGTACGAGATAAATGGGAATACATTTTACACGAGTGTCCAAGATAAAAAGAACACGAATCAAAATAGTGGTGTTCGCATTGATGCAACAAACAACAATGGGCAGAAGAACACATATTGTGGTTGCATAGAGGTGATATGGGAACTTGACTATGGACCTTCTTTTAAGATCCATGTGTTTCGGTGCAAATGGGTCAATCTGAAAGGCGGGGTTGAGGTAGACAAGATGTACGGAATGACAACAGTGGATCTAAACAATCTTGCGTACAGAGACGAACCATTCGTGCTAGCCAATGATGTGGCTCAGGTTTTCTATGTGAAAGACATGTCTAGCAGACCCAAAAAAAGAAACATCTTGTGAGTGGAGGAGTCGAGGCGTCACATAGTTCTTTCAGGAAAAAAAAACATCGTGGGAGTGGAGGACAAGACAAACATGTCAGATGATTATAATAATTTTGATGAAATTCCGCCATTCGTAGTGAACATTGACCCAATCATCAAGTTGATTGAAGAAGATGCTCCATGGTTCCGACCCAGAAGAATTGGCGTGTTGTTTGATGGAGATGTTGGTGCGATGTGTAATAATTAATATATTAAACTTTTTATATGAAGAAGATGCTCCCTTTTTACCTGCATATCAAATGGATCCGTCAGCGTTGATAGAACAAAACACACGATTTCACCTGCATACAGCCCCACGGTGTCTCCTGATGAGTGCCTGCATATCAAATGCACCGTGGGGCGTATGCAGGAAATCCGAGTGATTTGTATATATTCCTCAGTAGATGAATTGAACTAGTCTTTTGATAGAACAAAACACACGATTTCACCTGCATACATCCCCACGGTGGCTCCTGATGAGTGTCTGCATATCAAATGCACCGTGGGGCGTATGCAGGGAATCCGAGTGATTTGTATACCACACCACCCGGCCGGGCACTAGAAGGAGGAAACACTGAGTGCTCGCCTCGTCCGAGAGGGGGCTATATATAGGGTCACGGGCTCAACTAGTGGTACTGATAGTGTTGATCCAACAACTCTCAAGTGCTCAAAAGAAGCACACCCCTGATCCAACGGCTAACAAGTGTTTCAAAGAAACACACGATCCGTGTGCTTTTTTAGTCCCGGTTTGGAACTGAAAGCGTTAATCGAACAACTCAGAAGCAATCAAAAGAAACACACACCTGATCAAACGGCTAACAAGTGCTTGAAAGAAACACACGATCCGTGTGCTTCTTTAGTCCCGGTTTGAAAGTTAAAGTGTTGACCGAACAACTGAATTCCAAAGTTTGCAAAAGTTATACAAATTCACATTCAAACTAGTTTTAAACTAATTAAAATAATTATTATAGAAAACAGAAAATGTTTTTGTGTTATTTAGTTAAATTCAAACACTTTTCATATTGAAAGTTTTTTCAAATTCCAAAGTTTGCAAAAGTTATACAAATTCACATTCAAACTAGTTTTAAACTAATTAAAATAATTATTATAGAAAACAGAAAATGTTTTTGTATTAGTTAGTTAAATTCAAACACTTTTCATATTAAAAGTTGTTTCAAATTCCAAAGTTTGCAAAAGTTATACAAATTCACATTCAAATTTGTTTTAAAGTAATTAAAATAATGGTTATAGAAAAGAGAAAATGTTTTTGTATTAGTTAGTCAAATTCAAACACTTTTCATATTGAAAGTTTTTTCAAATTCCAAAGTTTGCAAAAGTTATACAAATTCACATTTAAACTAGTTAAAATAATGGTTATAGAAAAGAGAAAATGTTTTTGTATTAGTTAGTCAAATTCAAACACTTTTCATATTGAAAGTTTTTTCAAATTCCAAAGTTATTTAAAACAGAAAATAGAAAACATAAAAAGAAAAGAAAAAGAAAAAACGCTATCTATCGGGTGGTGGCGCAGCCCGGGACAAATAGGGTGACATCTATCCCGGGTGCAGCCACGACCCGGGACAGATGACCCCTATTTGTCCCGGGCTGAGCCACCACCCGGGACAAATAGAGTGTTTCTATATAAGCAACACTTAGCCACGGGTGGTGGCTCAAACCGGAGCAAATCAGACCAAGCGCCATCAGGCTGCCGAAATTTTTCGTCGCCGGAGCTCGCCGCTGCCGTCCCCGACGCCGCTTTACGCACTTCACTTCCGGCGTCATCCTCCTGTCCTTCCTCGTCTCCGTCCCCGACGCCGCGTGCTCCTCCTCTCCGCGCGCGTCTTCTTCCTCGCCAGATCCCGGAGCTCCGCCGAGCCATTACCGAGCCCCACACGCACGGTGAGTCCGCCGACATCTCTCTCTCTCGCCGTGCCGCACTCCGCCGCCACCACGCGTATCTCCTAGGTCTTCCCTAGATAGGTCTTACGGCCGCCACCGAAAATCCTAGCTAGGTCTTCCGCCCGCCACCGCACAACCTCGTCGCCGGTGACTCTCCGGTTACATTTTGGTAGCGGTGCCACCAGTACTAGGTCCCCCTCGTCGCCCTCCATTGGAAACACCCATCAATTCATGCATAATCGCACAAATTCGTCGAATTCAACCTCTCCGAATTTGGGTTCACCATTGTTGATGTCAGCACGACGTCATCATTTTCAGAAAATGTCTTAAACTTTTGAAAATTATAATTAAATCATTTTAAATCAGAAAATACAAACTTTATATGAAAACGTCCAAAAAAAGAAAATACATGTTGTTGTGTCATTGATGTTAAGTTTGTGTATTTAATTTCTCTATTTTAAAAATAAAGTAAATGTTGTTGTGTCATACATGTTCAAAAAAAGAAAATACATGTTGTTTAGTTTGTGTAATTGATACAAACTTTATATGAAAAAGTTCAGAAAAATAAAATACATGTTGTTGTGTGATTGATGTTAAGTTTGTGTATTTAATTTCTCTATTTTAAAAATAAAATACATGTTGTTGTGTCATAATGTTCAATTTAATTTGTAATTAATTGATGTTTAGTTTGTGTATTTAATTTGTGTTTGTTAAAGTTTTTACATGTTGCAATGCAGATACTCAGACCCACCGCCGCCCTCTCGGAGCCCTAGTAAAGTTCGAGAGACTTCAAAAGAGAAATGTAAATAGAAATTGAGATACTCGATACGATTGAAATATGTTTGTAAAATTGAAATGTCTTAATGTATTTGTACAATTCAAATAGCTTTGCTCCGGGTTGAAATTGAAATGTGTTTGTACAGTTGAAATCTCTTGCAGAAACTATGGACACCGGTAGAAACCTTGAACAAGAAGAGTACATGTTCGGCATCATCCGCGAAAGCGATGGATTGGACCCCGGTACAATCCTTCAACATGAAGAGGAACACTTAGACGATTTCACCAGACAATTCCTGAACGAGTCCGTGATGGATCGGACGGAATAGACGTCACCGACAGTTCATCTCACCGACAGTTCACCGACTCTACAGTTGGAAAGTCATCCGCCGAGGTAGATATATGCCCTCAGGTTTTTGTCTCTATTGAATAGATTTGTGTGGATACATATATTAACTATCACTTTTTCTTGTGTTTAGCCGTCGGCGGGCCATGAACCAGGACCAAGCAAAAAAGCATCAGTGAAACGAGGCGGGCCACGAACCGGGACCAAAAAGCTGCAAGGGAAACAGAAGTACCACATCGACGTAATCAATGAAAAAGGCAAACCGATTGCTCCCGCTAACCACGCCAGGAAATTTGTAACTCAGTGCGGAGTCATCGTTCGGGACAGACTCTATCAAGGCTCAACAATGGTATAAGCCCAAGGTGCCAAAAGAGGGGGTTATTTATGTCTCGGATGAAGACAGACAACTCCTTTGGGACAAGCTCATGCAGAATTTCACTTTACCGGAAGAGGAGGATGTAGAGAAGCCGGTTATAGATAATCGATGCAAGGCCTGGACTTATATTGAGATGGGTGAACTGTTCCGCAGCTGGAAGAAATAAACAGGTTCATAACTGAAGGTAAGACTTCAGAATTTGTCGGAGTCTATGAAAAGATAAAAGATGAGTGGCCCGCATTTAAGGCGTACAAGCAATCGGAAGCCGCTAAGAAAATCTCAGCGAGAAATAAGAAAAATGCACAGAAAAAGATATATCAACATAACATGGGGTCAAAAGTTAGACCCTGAAACAGGTGACTGTCTTTTTACCAAAGAGCACGGAGCTGACCCTATTAAAGCTCTCAGAGAGGTATGGAAGGAGGTCACAGAAGGCAGGTTCCACCCTAACAGAGAGAAGGACGAGCTATCGCGAGCCCTTGGGAATCCTGAACACAGTGGACGAACACGAGGAACCGTCGACTCCGTACCGATGATAATTGGGTTTCCCAAAGATGTTGGCACTTACAGAAGCCGATCGAGAAAGAAGAAAGAGCATGCCGACCGGGCCCAGTGGATGAAAAATAAAATACTAGAGCATGAGAAGGCGATAGCAGAGCTGAAGGTAGACAAGCAGACCCGACGGATGCTCTGCGAATCTGAGACGGCCGAAGATCCTTCTCCTGATCCAAAATCAATGCGGAGAAGCAGCGTGGCTTCGACGGAGCTTGATCGCCACAATGATATGCCGGGTCCTCGTCACCCCGTGGATAATATCGTGCAGCGGGAACTTTGCGACCTACATGTGCCATGCTTAAACATAACCGTGAAGGTGGCGCACGGCTTTGCCCTACCGCTAGACCAAATGGAACTTACCATTGCCGTCCTATTCCAGATGGCTATGCTGTTGTTGGGGTTGATGAGGTTATAAAGACATACTAGATCATGTAGGCGCGCGTTGCCGCGCCCGTCTATTAGGTAAATAGATTTATACTTTTTGACAATATATTTATATTTTTTAAGATGGAGAACCGCCTAGTAGAGAATAATATTAAATCAATGATAATAATTTTTCAATAAATCAATTCAAGCAATACCAGGATGAGAATAACAAATAAAAATATATATGAAAATATATTCCTATTTCAGAGGGTTGAAAAGAAATACAAAAACTATTATTTTCTAAAGAGCATGTACTCACAATACTTACATTCAAAGAAAAGTAATAGTATTTTAGTAGCTACAGCTACACTATTTGCAATAAAAAACTTAATCAGTTTTAAGTTTGACCCTTACAGTGGAAAACAAACTGATTAGACAACCAAATTATGTAAAATCGACACTACTTTTGGTCAAATCTGCATGAACAGAGTAGAGAGTAAGAGATTAGAAAGATGATTCTAAATCAGAATTATAAAAAATATAAGATTTGCACCTGAGTTGTTTACTACGTAGGTCGCTTGTATGCACGCGTTAGATCTTTCTGAAATATCACAACGAAATTTGAGAATTGTTATAGATGGGCCAATAATTAGTCGAATTTAAAAGAAAATCATGAAAAAATGGAGGTCTACTCCAATAAATATCGAAGATGTGCAATCCAAGTATACTATGCAAAGTTTTTTATTGCTTCTACCTGGCCGTTCGGTTCACCGGCCCAACTAACCAGTATGTGGGAATTTGATGCGGGGAGTAGCGTCCCCTAGGGACTTCAATAAACGGGCGTGATTAGCAAAGTATATCAATCAACGGTTAAGAAAGGTAATGGCCTGAGAAGGCTCCAATTTGTGCCGGTTATAATATACCTAATGAGGGAATTAAGCTGGACTTCCCTACGGTTGAAGACGAGGTTGAGTTGAGATTTGCCCTCAATAGTACCTGCTTATGGAAAAAGGAATACATCATGTTCCCACACATGCAGCAAAATCGCCCTCCCAGTCCACATAACTACAACAACGACAACCAATGCGCTAGTCCAGACACCCCCCACAACGACAACCAAGGCGCTAGTCCATCTCCGCCGTCGCGTGAGCGTACTCCGCCACCGTGTCAACGGACTCCGTCGCCTCCGTAAAAGAAGCGGAAGTGCACCACTGCGTCGACTAGTACTCAGAAAAGCGAAACGGGGAAGTCTCGCTTTGTGAACTCTTGCGAAGATGTCGATATATGGGTCAACGAGATCCAGGCTGCACAGAGAAAGAAGGCAAAAAAGATCACTTTGCCTTTTCCGGTATATTCTTCGGACGCGATACGGTGGGCCATAAAATTTCTTACGCATCCGTCATAATATGAACTAACTATGGACGATGACTACACACGCGTTCTGGTGCGTACATCTAGGAGAGTGCGGGAAGAACAAAAATTTGCTGCCACCTAGAAGAGAGACGTTCCACAACTCGGAATGCAGGCGGGACAATCGGCCCCTCCACTCATATTGGCGCCTTACAACCAGAACCAGGTCGATGATGTACTTTCGCAGCAAGATAGAGATATGAGTCTAACTCTGGCAAAGCTTAAGGCATTACAATCTGGCGAGAGTGTCACCATACATGAGGTGGTGCGGAAATATGTGAGAGGAGAAGATC
This sequence comes from Poa annua, assembly GCA_026929855.1. Classification (NCBI taxonomy): domain Eukaryota; kingdom Viridiplantae; phylum Streptophyta; class Magnoliopsida; order Poales; family Poaceae; genus Poa; species Poa annua. Next base: position 85,733,366 of record CM049429.1, on the reverse strand, counting down.
TTGTCGAGCCTGCTATGGTGCGCACTCTACCAGCTAGGTTGCACCAACTAAATGCATGGTACATGCGTACTACGAAAAGTCAAGAAGGAGACTGGCTCTATGGGAACATCCAACGGATTTTTATGACCCAGATGATGATGAGATTCAAATTGAGTATTGCTAATTATGGCAGTTATTCAATTTTGACGCGCTCGACAAATCTATCATCAGTGCCTTTTACATGTAAGTAATTAAATTATGTATATATGTCATTAATTCTCTAGCTCAACTTATTTTTCATTGCTTGTAATTATCCTTATCACTATATTTCTTTTGTACTCTATTATGCAGGCTGAAAATTATACAATCTCGAAAGTTGGGACTCAATCCCAAGATTGGATTCATTGACCCTAATCGAGTTCATCATCATGGTTTGTTACATTACCCAGAGAATACAGAGGAGCTTTTGCTTACTTATTTGATGGCGCAACATTACAAAAACACCATAATTTTCCCGTTCAACTTCGAGTGAGTTGTTTACTTTCTTATACATACTCGATGTTAAGTAGTAATTGATGATTTAGTTATTAACAAATATAAACATATGGCATATTTCACTGGGTATTATTTGAGATTGATGTTGAAAAGGCAATCGTTGATGTCTTCGACCCATTATCGAAACCTGAAGAAAAGTTCGACGGCACGAAACAGATGCTTCAGAGGTAATTTCGTTCATTACAATCGACCTCGTATTTTCTAATAATATATAGTAATTAGTAAACTTCTTTACTAATTTTCCATACCGTAAACTTCAGGGTTTGGGACAAGTTCACCTCTTTCCACAAGGACGTCGGTATAACCCGGAACCTCACTTTTAAATGGCGAGAGGTAAGCCGTACTAGCTAGGTTCCACGTATGCATATTTTTAACTTTAGTCTCACAATACCATTTTTCAATATTTTTGATTATTTTTTGATTGGTTTCTTATCTTATTCTATCATAAAGTGCGCGAAGCAGCAACAAGGCACCAATTTGTGTGGATTCTATGTCTGCGAGTTTATCTGAATTCACTTCAATGAAGGGGCAGACTGGAATGACGTACGTTAACCATTTATTCAAACTTGTTCACTTTTTAAATTAAATTATTTTCATAATGGTTGATATATTGGTGTTGATCTCTCCTTTTTAGTTTGAGACGATCTGAAACATGATTCATGCAAAAGACCGCCTACAACCAATTACGGAGGAAATTGCGGGCTTTCTACTTGACTATGTCATAAAGCCAGCCGCAGAATGTAGTATAATCCAGCCGCCAAAAAAGACCATCCCAAGGAAAAAATATGGTCTAATGTCTCTCTGTCATGTAATGATCTCTGTTTGTAAATATTTAGACATGATCTTCCGGTTGTAAATATTTGTTCCGGAGAACTCGTGTATTAGTAGTATTCATGACTATCCCGAGGAAAAAATCGTGTATTTATGATATATATTATATAGTAGCATATAATATGCAACTCGATTTTGTTTGAAATGAAACATAAATATCAAAAACAGAAACACAAAAGAATTAGTAAAATAGAAAACAGAAAAAAAAAGCCATATATACTGTCCTGCTTCGTATTACGAACCGGGACAAATTAATGCCAGCCAGAGCCTGACTTGTTTGGCCACGTGCCCTACCTAATGGTCCCGGGTCGTGGCATGCCCGACACAAATAGGGGTGGCTATTTGTCCCGGAAGCGTGCCCGGGACAAATAGCCGTCCCGACCCGGGACCATTGGCTTGTTCTGCTCTAGTGAAACACAAGCACCTGGCTACCCAGCTAGTAAATCCTCCTTAAGGAAGGAGGAAACGACTCCTGCTGACATATATAAGCCCATTCCCTTGCATCTGTTTTTATCTTGGACAGTTCTGAAGACGTTCCTAAATCTAGTAATTTAATGCTGGAGTTAGTATAGTATACCTGAGTGCAAGATTTGATGAATCGACCTAAGCACTCGGACCGCCTGAAACCGGAAAACAGTGGAGGGAACAGGAATAAGCACTTGGTGAGAAAACAAGGAACTATACAAGTTAAAAAGAGGCTCGTGGAGAATGCACAGGTGATGGGAATACATTCTTCTTCTGCGGCTAGTGTGTACGCACCTTTCCTCCTGAAGAAGCGCTCAACAAGTACGGGACGGTTGGGATGGTCTTGCACTGCGAGCCGCACGGCAGCCTCTGCTCTTTCCATCTCTGCATCGCTGGCTTCCTCCTGAATAATGCGACACAGGACTCGCTCGAGGGAAGGGAGGTGGCGCATGCCCAAATCAAAATTTTCACGGTTGATCCACTTGGCCGAGAAGACGAAATCAAGGTCTTTAAGCCTTGGCGCTGCTCCTTCTGGAAACGTAGACGGTAACACACCAAATAGACCGAACCAACACGATGCAAGACATGGGAATGGGCCAGAAGAAAGGACAGACGCTTCCACCACATCCACTCGTGGGAACTCTTTATCTGTTACCAAAGCACGATCACCCTCATTTTTTTGTCTAAATGGAGAACGACCGCCCTCATGTAGCGTGAGATACGAAAGAACAGGCATCATTCCAAGAAGCCGGATGTCCTCCGGTCGCAGTTTCTCCACATATATATACAAAATGGAGAGGACAGAAAGCGACGAAGGATTAATCCATGCCGGCACTCTCTTGAACCAACCGCCGACGCACGGCATCCACAATCTAGAGAGTTGTGGAGGAGGCACCCAACCTTCACCCATGAAATTGATAGGGGAGCCAATTGCGGCATATATAGCAAGACTTTCCAGTTTGCCCAAATTACCTAGGGATTCCTCTAAAGCTTTGTCTAAGCTTTCATCACGATGGCTATAATGAATAGAGAGCACTCTTAACTTGGTCAGATGGCCCAACCGTTTCTCAACATCATGGTCCTCTATAGAAATCTGCATGCCCTCTAGAACTTCTAGGGATGTCAGGTAACCTATAACAGATTGAAGCTTCATATATTCTTCAACATACAGGCACATAAGACGTCTTAGTTGAGCAACACTCGACGGCAGTACTTTTATACTAGTGACTCTTATGTCCAAGGTAATCAAAAGTTGCAGCTTTCCTATTCCCACAGGAAGGTCCTCCACGGCAGTACTTTGTAGCCCTAAGTACCTCAAATGTATTAGATTCTCCACATGCCCAATATCCGAGATATCACAACCTTCTAAATCCAACACGCGCAGAACTTGAAAACATGAAATATCCAATACTTTGCCAGAAATATTAATTATGTGTGCATATGGTAGCAGATCTCAGATTCTCCATCCTAGTGGTATCCACATCTATCTTGCTATTTTGAATAGACAATCTGCGAACCTTGCTTTCCGAGTTAGGCATTCTTCTTGCAGTGCCATCCAATATTGTGACAAAATTGTATTCACTTGACAATGAGCACATGAGGTCAAGAACCATGTCGTGTACACGGCAAGCTTGTATTTTTTCTCCAGAGAAATCATCAATAGTTATTGATTGGATCATACTTCTGTTGACTAGTTCATTGAAGTAGCTATCACCGAGTTCATATAAACTAGTTTCTTGTTTTTCACTATAAACAAAGCCTTCTGATATCCATCTCCAAATTAGTCTGATTTTCCTAGTCATGTGATCTTCTGGGAAGATGCTAAGATATAGCAAACAAGGTTTCAAATATGAAGGTAGATCATAGTAGCTGAATAACAATATCTTCTTCATCTGCTCCAAACTGCGATCTTCTGTGAGTCCATGACCAATGGAGCTCAGCAAAGCATACCATTGGTCCTTTCTTTTTATCTGATGCTTATTAGCCAGAAGACTTGCTATAGTAATAATTGCTAATGGTATGCCTCCACATTTCTTCAAAATTTCTTCAGATACTTGTAGCAGTTCTTGAGGACACCCTTCCTCATGAGAAAATACTCTTTTACAGAAGAGTGTTCTTGATACATCATGAGAAAGGGGTTCCATTCTGTAAATATCATCTCCAGATGAGCAACATGCTTCAGAGACATTAACATTTTGGGTTGTCGTGATTAGTCGGCTCCCGGGACTCTTCTTCGAGAAAGCACACTTAATTAACTCCCACGCTTTTCCACTCCATATATCATCGATTACGATGAGGTACCTTAAAAATTAACAGTTATTTAACAAACCAATACAATGAAGATATATAAGATATTAATACATCATTTACTGCTAAGAAAACTAGACAAAAGTGCATAATCTGATACCTGCATCCCCTCCCCACCCACCCACCCACTCACACACATGCACACACAAATTCAGATCGCCCTAAAAGTATGCACTCCCCTATTGTTATATGATGGTTATGTTGTAACTGTAGGAATTTACAAGAAAAAAAATCAAGAATTCAAGATGTGCATGCACCGGTAAAAAGGATGTCATTATTTTACTAGACGAAATGAAAAATTGGTTCATAAAAGAAAACAATGTATGTACCTTTTGTCATTAAGGTATTCAATGATATCGTCAATGAGATGTTTCTCGTCCCTTGCTGCATTATGGATGTTTACATTTTTTTAAGAAAAAGAGCATATATTAATATCTATGGATGTTTACATATTTGACATTGTCAAGTTCATAGAGAATATCCTTGAGAACCTTTTTCATTTCAGGGTTTTGTGAAACCGAGACAAAAGCACAGCAATCAAATTGCACTTTGATCTTGTCATATGCTGCTTTGGCAAGAGTTGTCTTGCCTAACCCACCAAATCCAACAATAGAGATCGTCTTCAACGGATGCTTCAACCAATCATCACCTTCAATCAACATGTTGATCAACTTGTCTCTTGTTTCTTCAATGCCGACGAGCTCCGTCACATCTGTGTATAAGGCCATCACGCGAGGGTCAACACTAGGACGAACAGCAGTGTCCCGCATCTCATGCTCGTACCTTTGACGTCATGGGCGGAGCTGCATGTGCTCACCCTGGTGCACATGCATCAGGGGCAGAATTATTTTTCTTTATACTTATGCCAAAAAATCAGCTTGTCCAAGCATCACCTTATATCATGAAAAATGCTCCCGGGTGACTAAAAACTGGACACGCACCAAGCACCATGCACTCCGGTGAACCAGGGGTGACGCCGGTCCAGCTCCGCCCCTGTTTGACGTAGCTCAGCTAACTGCTTAGCTTGATGCACCACTTCTTCCAAAGCATCAGAGATCCGATGGAAATGCTTGCCATTCTTGAATAACATCTTTACCTTCTTGAGCATCTTCTTAACTCTGTTCTTCGGATTGGCAGGTTCACCACCATCCTCCACACGCACCATGAAAGCATCAACGATGTCCTCCATTTGGTAGGACAACTCCTTGACATTTCTCGCCCAGATCTTGACCCCCTCGTCAAGCTGATCTGCCGGCACTTGCGCCACCTTACGGATGGCAGCATGCATCAAGGTCAGCTCTGTCACGAGAGACTCGATGCCTTTCCTCACTTGCTTCTCCATGGCGAGCTCGCCCATGAGCAGCTCGCCAAGCTTCGGGAGGAGAGGGCCAATGGCGCCCATAGCGATCTCCATGCCCCGACCTTTCTGGTGGTATTTTGGTAAGCTAGCGCTATGCTGTTGCTCCGAAGGCAGGCTGGGCAATGACAGTGGAAAGTAGCCAATGTATAGAGACCAGTTAGAGCGTAGTGGGGTACGCAATTCTTATCTAAATTTAACGACCAACCGCGACTGGGAACGAAGATCATGTGTACATGCTGCCCTGTCCTGCGGGCCTATGTATAGCGGGGTCCTTTGTATCAGCGGCTATGCATGCATGGTGGTAATAGTACTAGACAGTAATAATACTGTAAAGACCTCAGAGTTTAATACACCGCGCCATGTGACATCGTAGGAAAAGAAGAGAGATTCTTGCTGCTCCCTAGGGTAAGCCCATGCGTGTGAATAAACGTGTGAATAATGTGTACATTTGAGTTTGTTGTGTTTATATTTTGTGCCCAATATTGTGTAGTCTTGGAGTTGTATTCGGCTTAGATATGTATGACTAGTGTTCGAGTCGAACTCTTATAGTCTGATCCTCCTATAATGAGGGGTACCACACAATGTAACCCACAACGACTATAGCGACTTGATAGTAACATGCACGCAGGAGAGCAAGCTGCTAGTGATGCCGTCTAGGTCAACTAGTTGTTGCGTTATCATGGGGAGAAGCGCCCCAAGTCTTGCCCCGCATATAGTGGCGGAACTAGGGCATATAGCACCCGAGTGCTTACCGGTGCACCAAGTGTGAAAAAACATCTTATAGGGGTACATGTATGGTGAAAAATTGCTATTTATCAAGAAATTCCGTTTGACCGGTGTCCTGTGGACCCTGTTGATTTCATGCTGCCCGTAGATATGTAGACGAGTTTGCTGAATTGCGTGAATAAAATTTTCGATATCATCATCATCATAATGATGTGATTGCTTGTATCTCGGTAAATCAATTATGCGTCTACAGAATGACAAACTAAGATATGTCGAGAAAGCTTGACGATGGTTGGGCTGAATGACATAAACTTAAAACCAGATTTACCTTTTGACACGTTTACGGTGAATTTGGAAAACCAAAAACAAACTAGCCGGAATTTTGTGATGGCGGTTTTCGCCTATGTGCATGAGATGCTCTCATTTCGTCCGGAACCTGAGCAGATCCGGTCTTCTGTCGTGCACCCACTTCTTCCCGCGTCGCCTCCTGCCGTCCCCGCTCGTCAAACCTTCGCCGCTTTGCCGCCCGCCCTCGCTCGCATTCCGCTCCGCCCCCGCCTCCAGATCTCGATGCGGCCGCCTCCCTGACACCACCCGACGACGCCGCCATGTCCTCCTCCGACTACGACGACCACGCCTCGCTCCTCAGATCCCACCCCGCCGGCGCGGGCGCCTCCTCGTGCCCCTCGCCGCGCGCGGCGGCCGCCAGCCACCGCCACGCGGACGTCGAGGCGGCTGACGCCTCCCCGAGGCGCGTCGGGGCCGTGCGCGGCCTCCTGCGCCACCTCGACCGCCGCATCACCGCCCGCGGATCTGCCCGTCGCCACCACCAGCCGCAGCCTGATCGCGCTCCGGAGCAGCCGTCCGCGGCGCCGTCGCAGCAGCAGAGGGAGGAGGTCGGGGACGGGGCGCCCCCCGAGTGGGCGCTCCTGCTCATTGGCTGCCTCCTCGGCCTCGCCACCGGCATCTGCGTCGCGGCATTCAACCGCGGGGTGAGTCGTGAGCGTGCTTGCTTGAAATGCTGACGTGCCACTGAACTTTAACCGACTGGCATTGATGTTGTTAAGACGTGCGATCCTTCTATTGGGTGTAAGCGGCAGGCCTATTTAGGAATGTACACACGCTCTCTGGGAAACGTAAATGCAAAATTGTACACAAATGCTACGGAAAGAGCTAAGCGCTGTGGATGAATTTCATGCTATGCTGCAAATTTTTGGTTCCATTTTCTGCATGACAGCATTGCCTTACAGTTACAGACGTCTCGCTACATTGGGTTACTGTTTTGTTTACATATCCAGGAACTGTAAAAATGGCCTATTCCCAGAGAGCCTGAGACTTTCTTAAATCCCACTCACCTTTCTAAGCCTTTGGATGATCATCCAAGTACAACCATCCTCATCCACAATTAGCTCCATATGTATATAACCTAGACTAAGAATTGCAGTAAAGACTTACCAAAATTGCTCTTGGGCACTTTTTTGACTGCAGTGTTAGGCTTTGCATTGTGCAGTTTTGGGTGACTAAGATGTATGAAAATCATAGACAGCTGAGCAAAACTCTGAAGTTAAGTGCGTATATCATGTGAGATGAAGTGGGTGAAGACAAAGCACGAACACTTGATTAAATGTGCCACCTTATGCGAATCCTGTTTAAAAAATGGACATAATATAGAGTTTATATTGGTGCTTTGATGCCTCTTAACTCTTGGAATCTGAAATAAAAGCAGAAATTATGTGCTTTCATCCTGCATGACTGATCTCATTTACCCTCCTGTTGTTGATTTGCTAGGTTCATGTCATCCATGATTGGGCATGGTCAGGTACCCCCAATGAAGGTGCAGCTTGGCTCCGCCTGCAGAGGCTATCTGATACTTGGCACAGGATACTGTTGATCCCTGTGACAGGGGGTGTAATCGTAGGAATGATGCATGGATTGCTCGAGATATTTGAGCAGCTCAAACTTGCAAAACTACCACAGGGTCAAGGAACCAGTTTACTTGCAGCCATCTTTCCAGCCGTAAAGGCTATCCAAGCCGCTGTGACTCTAGGCACTGGTTGCTCATTGGGACCCGAAGGTCCAAGTGTGGATATTGGTAAATCATGTGCACTTGGGTGCTCAGAAATGATGGAGAATAACCGAGAAAGACGGATCGCTCTTGTAGCTGCTGGGGCTGCTGCTGGAATTGCTTCAGGTTTAGCATTGGTTATTATTTAATCTTCTGTCTATTTAGCACTAAACAAAATATTTAACCATCTTCTATCACATGAAGTTGGGGGCAATCAGGAAAGCACTGAACATTTTAGTCAGTAAGAAATCACAAAATAACAGCACCATGTTAGTTCAGTATGAGATTAAGAGTCAGATTTATTGACATGTCTACATCACTACTTTCTATAACAGGATATAATGTTTACTAGTATTTGAAGAATTAGTCAGCATATCTTTAAAAAAATATTCTGAAATTTCATAAGTATTAACTATCTCGATGCGCCCTGTGGCCCCAGTTTTCATTTCTAAGCTATGCAGTTATCCTTTTGATATAGCCTTTGCTAATAAAGCGTTTCTTATGTGTCGGTTTTCAGGCTTTAATGCAGCAGTTGCTGGTTGTTTCTTTGCCATTGAGACTGTATTGAGGCCCCTCAAAGCAGAAAATGCACCTCCTTTCACGACTGCTATGATAATATTGGCATCAGTTATATCATCTACTGTATCACATGTTCTGCTGGGAGAAAGACCGGCTTTTATAGTGCCAGCATATGAGCTAAAATCTGCTGCTGGTACATGTCTTGATCCTTTTTTATCTTTAATTGTAAGAGTGGAGATTTATCTATTGATTACATTTTCGATGTATTTACTATAGCAATCTTTTTTATCATGTTGTGGGACACATATTGCATAATTGAGCCTGCCATTAATTGCAACCCGTTAGACCAAAATACACAATTTTGCATTTTTGTCAAGACTTCGGTTACAAGGTCGAGATCCAACGTTTTTGAAAAAGTTTAATTTGGACTATTCTATATGGACTTCGAGTTTCTCACAGAAGGCTCATTGATGGGTTCTTCACTCAGTAATAATTTCCTCCTTTTGTATTGTCATCTCTGAATAGAGGTGGTTTTGAAGGTTGGCATTGTCTCCCATTTTTTTTGCAGAGCTACCTCTGTACCTCATCTTAGGAATGCTTTGTGGAGCAGTCAGTGTGGTATTTGGACGGTTGGTAGTATGGTTTTCAAGATTCTTTGCGTACATGAAAGAAAGGTTTGATTTTCCTATTGTGGTGTACCCTGCTTTGGGTGGGCTTGGAGCTGGCCTCATAGCTCTTAAATATCCAGGGATTTTATACTGGGGTTTCACGAATGTTGAAGAAATATTGCATACTGGGAAAAGTGCTTCTGCTCCCGGCATCTGGTTGTTAACTCAACTTGCAGCTGCGAAGGTAGTGGCAACTGCCCTTTGCAAGGGGTCTGGTCTTGTGGGTGGGCTATATGCTCCAAGCCTGATGATCGGTGCTGCTGTTGGAGCTGTTTTTGGAGGGTCAGCTTCATACTTAATAAATGCAGCTATACCTGGTAGTGCTGCTGTTGCACAGCCACAAGCCTATGCTCTAGTAAGTTGCTCTGAATCTACATTCATTAGTGCTTGAAGCAATAGTGTCACATGGAACTGTCTGGACTGCAGGTTGGGATGGCTGCTACATTGGCTTCAGTCTGTTCAGTCCCGTTGACTTCAGTATTGCTTCTCTTTGAGCTGACAAAGGATTACAGGATTTTGCTACCGCTTATGGTGAGTATGATTCTTAGTGCTGTCCTCCCTACTATTTGTTTTGATCTAGTCTTCTTTCTCCGTGTTATGCAGAGGGTGTTCATGCTATGTTTTCTGGCATTTCTAAACTAATAATGCACATTCTGTTGTTTGGTTCTATCTAACAGGGAGCAGTTGGACTGGCAATATGGGTTCCTTCGGTGGTAAACCAACCAAATGATGGCGAATCTTCTGGGTTTGGAGCACCCATGCGTGGTTACTCTTTACTTTCACCACAAGATAAAAGAAGTATCTTGACTCGAAGTGATGGGGTAGATGAACTTGAGCTAACAGTTTCACAAAGTGATCTTCGTAACTATACCTACAAAGAGGAAATGCTTCTAGATGATTTGAAGGTTTGGTGGCCTCTTTAATCCTAGTTATTTTTTTGTTAGGGCTCGTTGAGCACTTAATACTAGAGAACCATATCGTAATTATGTGTCATTTATTTTTGTTTGCCATCTGTACATTTTTACTAGGTCTCCCAGGCCATGTCAAAGAGATATGTTAAAGTTCCACCATCTGCCACAGTGATGGAGGCTCTCAAACTGTTAAATGATAAGCAGCAAATGTGTGCCCTTGTTGCGGACCATGAAGATTTTCTGGAGGGACTCATTACATTAGGGGATATTCGCCGTATGGGATTTGAATTGCCTGGGGAGAGTTGCATCAGTGGAGACCAGCTCAAGTCCGATGTAAGTGTACATGTTGAGAACCTATCTTGTCAGTAACATGCATATAAGTAACAAGCAATTAGTGTATGCCATTTTGATAGAAAATAGATTGGATACTGATTTTGAAACCATTTTCCATCTAGGGCACTAGCTTAAAAGAAACTCAAAATCTTATATGTAGTAACAATTTTAATGTGCATGCACTTGATAGTTGAAAGGTCGTGATAGATTAAGAATTTTGATCTTCCGGGACACATGTATAATTAAAAGGAGATTTGCAGGAAGCCTGTTCGTCATGTCTGACTCGAGGATTCCAGTACCAGGGGAGTGAGCGTGGATTGCTAACATGCTTTCCAGATACCGATTTGACTACTGCAAAAAACCTTATGGAGGCCAGAGGAATAAAGCAGCTACCTGTTGTTAAGCGTGGCATTGGGCATAGAACTGAAGGAAAGCGCAAGCTTATTGCCCTTCTATGTTACGACTCCATTGGTCACTGCTTACGGTTAGATGCTTATACGACATCCAGGCTCACAAAATCTTACGCGTTTTGTCTTACCATTTTTTTTTGTGATTTGTGTTATCTAAGGTAACGGAGTGGGTTTCAATATACGCTAATATGCTGGTTCATTTGCTTGTCTAGGGAGGAGATTGAGAACTGGAAGACGATATATCAAAGGAAAGAAGATTTCCATATTTTAGCAAATGGGCACACATTACAGTGACGTGTGATGTACCAAAACAGCGTGTATCTAAGTGGATCTGTACAGCTTGGAGTCTATTCTCCATTATTTGAACATGAAGTGTCATCTGAGACGACCTGCGCGGGTGAAGGCTGTCAATTTTTGCAATGGCGGTTTATCAACAACCTTGTTGCGCAGGGTTTTTTTACTTCACACAAAAAGTTGTGGAGTATGCATGTAGAGTAGGAAGGCGATCCTTGTCGAAGAAAATAGAGTAGGAAGGCGATATTGCTGTGTACATTGTGAATTTTCTATGTAATAGCCTTCTGTAGCAGGTGCAGCTTATCCTTCAGCAATCAGCATGGGGTGAGAGGGTTGATCACATGGGAAACACCTGTGTTAATTACTGTGTTACTGAATATATGTGCAGTGCATCAATTTTGGGAAAGGCTACTTTGTAACACCACATGGTTTGTAACATCCATTATTCGCGACTTCAGACTAGTCATAATGGATAGTAAACATGGACTAGTAACATACACATTTTACGATACTATGTTACTATCTTCATAGTGGGTAATAACATATGTGTGGTGTCATGCAATGCTTTATTAATTATGCTGTAGACACATATTGTCTTGAAATATGTGATGTTACAGTAACATAGCTAGTTACTCCATTTGTCTCTCTTCCTTAATTGCATGCCACATCATCTTTTTAGCCTATGTGGCACTTATGTTAGAACTATGTTACCACCCATTATAACTAGTCTCATTGTCTAGCGTTTAGTACCTTCATTAATCTGGAAGACTGGAACTGAAGGCTGTCGCATTAAGCTTTACACGTACATCGACGTCGTGGTAATAATCGCATTTGCCCTGTGAGGTATGCTAATGCGGATGTCAGCCTGCTATAGCTAGCTTCCCCGTCGCGCGCGGCAGCCCGCCGAGGGTAAAAGGCGACACATGTCTAGGCCCTCCATGGCTGGACACGAGAAAGAGGCAATCTTGACGTATCCTCGTCCCATCGTAGTCGTCTCGGCCGTGTAAGGAGGGTCTCTTTGATTCTCAGGAGATTTTCCGAAGGCATGACTAGATTCTATTTAGATTATACTCCCTCTGTTTTTTAATATAAGATGTTTTAGCTATTGCACATGTTGTGTAGATACACACTAAAATGAGTGAATGTGAACAGTATAACATGTCTAGATATAAGTTTCGACATGTGCATGTGGTGAAAGGGTAAAACATCTTATATTAAAAAAACGAAGGGAGTAGGAAGTTTCGGGGATTCTAATATTTTTTTCCTATCGAAACTGTTTAGTTCGTAGGATCGAGGTCCCCATATGTCTATGTAGGACAAATATATTTCAATGTCCTCTATTCTACAGGAATCTCAACACATACTTTTTCTTTTCAAAGTCCAATATACTTAAACTTTCTCTCTAGTCTCTCTTCAATCCTATGAAACTGTTGTGTTTGGTTCGTATGCATTATCCAAAGACGCATTTTAGAAGAAAAATTGCAGTAACATTGCTAAGGATCAAAGTCCTTTCTTTGAATCAAAAGAGCCCTTAATCTCTCGCGCTGGTGATCCGCGGTCACAATATCTCGGCACACACTCGAGTTGGTTCGGCCGGCCGCCACCACCCCGTCTCATTCGCCGTGGAATTCCTGATAGTACTACCGGGTGGAATGGAAGCATGGAACTGTTCCATTCCACCCGTGCTCCCAGCACGCGCGCGCGACTCAACAATTTCGGATTATTCGAGTCAATCCCATAGCCAGCCTCACATATCATATACGGAAACGACGAAACTGCAGGAAGCTGCGTAGAAGCGTCTTCTTCCCGACGACGCACGCGATGCTGTGCTGGTACTTGCGGCCAAGCCGGTGAGGCCCCAGCGCCAGCGGGGCGTGAGACGTAGCCGCCGCGCCGAACAGCACGGCGAGCCATTCCCACGAAAGCTCGCCCAGGACAAAAACGACAGCGGAGGCGAAAGTTCAGTGCAAGCAAGAAGCCAAAGGCAGGAGAGAACATCAGATGGCTATGTCGGGCTTGTACGCACCCGGGAAGTGCTCCGTTGGCCATCAGAGGAGAAAGCAACTATACGCGCAACAAGCTAGAAGAAGAAGAGAAGGAAACACTAGTCAAGAAACCGATGATTGTTTTTCCCGAGATGAGTGGGATCCAGTACTGTTAACTGATGATCAGTTCAAATAGCTAGCTCGTAATTGTTTCTTTATATACCACTGATAGCACCGTGGCGCGTTGGCTAATCTCCCGGGACTTCTCACCGGTTAGGCCTGCCTCTCAATCAACAATAGGACGATACGATTTGGCAGACAGTCAATACACCCTTCACTAAAATAAACAGTACTACTATTCAGCTGTCACAGAGAAAAACGCAAGAATTCTACACACTGAAGGAGAATATAATGAAGAAAAAATACATGCATTGTATTTTTTGCTTACCTCAAACATCGGTGGACAAACATTGGAAGGGTGTCGAAGATCCTTTGATGGAAAACTTAGTGGTTGAAAAAACAAGCTCTTGTTCTATGAAGAAATGCAAGTTTTTTTTTTGAGAAATGAAGAAAGGTAAGTTGGGGGCGTAAGAGCATCACTAGCAGTGCACTCAAACTGATAACCCTCAACACCAGTTTGACGGTCGAGAAAACACGAGTTTGAAGGTTCAAAACGACCGGCGCAGATCAGTGCGCTCAAACTAACCCTCAAAACAGAACAAAATATTCTGTTTTGAGGGTTAGTTTGAGAGCACTGATCTGCACCCCGGCCTTCAAACCCTGAAAACAAGATTTCAACAGGATTTCAGACAACAATCAAAAATAACAGTTTGAATCACATAATAATCATTATATCTATCATAAAACACCAGCAAATAATAGTTTCAAACACACAATAATAAGTCAACTTATTACAACAATGTTCATTGCAAATTACAATAATAGTTCAAAGCAAATAGAACATGAATAAGTGTTCGAATCAAACATAACATGAATCAAGTGAAAGAAAGAGAGATCAGTGGCCACGGCCAACCAGCTGTCAATGGTGCTCGACCAGATCATCACGGAGCCGGTTATGAGTGATGGCATTTTCAATATCCCGATGTGCTTGGAGCCGATCGGGATTCCTCTCTGCTCGCACTCGAGTACCAATATTGTCATAAAAACATGGCAATTTTAACCCCCTCTCATCCTCGAGTATCATGTTGTGTAGAATGACACAACACTTCATGATGATCACAAGAGTTTCTTGTCTCAAAAACGAGCTGGACCCTGAACAATGGCAAATGTTGTTTGCAAAACACCGAAAGCTCTCTCAATTTCTTTGCGAGCTGCCTCTAGTGCCTGTGTGAAAGTAGCTTCTTTCTTTGATAATTGTTGTCATTTCTTCTCTTTAATGGAATTCACAAGAGTTGCCCACTCAGGATAAATGCCATCGGTGAGATAGTATCCCATTGTGTACTCATTGTCCATGACTTTGTAATTGCAAGTTGGAGCATCACCTGAAGCTAGTCTTGCAAACAAAGGAGACCTTTGAAGCACATTGATGTCATTGAGTGTTCCGGGCAACCAAAAAAATGCATACCAAATCCATAAGTCCTCCGATGCCACGACCTCAAGCACAATCGAGCATCACGGCTTTTATCGCAATACATTCCATGCCATGCCTTTGGACAATTTTTCCATGTCCAATGCATGCAATCAAGACTACCAAGCATCCCCGGCCATCCCCTTTTTTCATTAATTTCCATCAATCTCTTCGTATCTTCCTCGTTCGGTGCTCGAAGATACTTATCACCATACAACCGGATGACCAACTTTGCAAACCTACGGACGGACTCCGTGGTTGTATCTTGTCCAATGCGAAGATACTCGTTCGTATAGTCCGCAGGTATGCCATAGGCGAGCACCCGCATTGCCGCTGATATCTTCTGAAATGCACTAAATCCCATGGTGCCGACTGCATTTCTACGACGCTTGAAATAGTTTGAGTTGGCCTCACAATCATTAACTATTTTCACAAACAAGTCGCGGCGCATTCGGTATCTTCTACGGAAGAGGCGGGGTGGATATGTTGGTACCTCTGCAAAATAGTCTTGCATGAGTTGCTCGAATCATCCGATTAAGCAGCATCGCACGGTCCTCAAGCTCCTTCACGGCGACGAGAGCTACCGTCATATCGATGTCATCATCTTCCAGCAACTCTTCCATGTCCGAATCATCCGAAGATGACCAACCAGAACAAAAATGCAATTGAAAATGAGCTTTACCGGGGTCGGGGGCTCGTCGCGGGTGGAGGAGGGACGCGCGGGGTCGGCGGCGCGGCGATGTCGGAGGAGAGGCGTGCGGCGGCGAATCAGGCGGAGAAGGGAGGCGCGGGGTCGTCGAGATCGGAGGAGAGGCGCGCGGGGTCGGGGGCGCGTCGCGGGCGGAGGAGGGGCGCACAGGGTCGGCGGCGCGGCGAGGTCGGACGAGAGGTGCGGCGGCGAATCGGGCGGAGACGGGGCGAGCTCGGAGGCGGTGGGGCAAGCTTGGAGGCGGCGAGACGACCTTGACGGGCGGAGGCGCGACGAGGTGGGAGGAGAGGCGCGGCGGCGAATCGGGCGGACGTGAGGCGAGCTCGGAGCAGCGGGGCAAGCTCGGATGCGGCAGATCGACCATACCGGGCGGAGGCGCGACGCGGCGGCGCGGGCTCGTCGCGGGCGGAGGAGGCGGATGCGAGGAAGAGGTGGGAAATTTCAGCCCGCAAGCTCGCGTTGACTCGAATGAAGAGTCCTTCACATTTCCCTCTGTACCTGCACTAGTACAGGTCGAAGGTGAGTTTGAGAGTTCGGCCTTTATTTTTTTTGGAGGGTTAAATGGTCTGAGGGTTCTGTTCCGCGCCTTGTTTCGGACTCAACCTTAAAAAATCAGTTATTTTGAGTATTTGAACAGTTTGAGAGCACTGCTAGTGATGCTCTAAGACTCCTAACGTTATATGTGTCTCATCATCGCCCATTTCACCGATATGCAATATGCTCGTATATACCGAGGCGCCAATAATGATTCCATCGCTCTTGATGCTTTGCAACTCTAGCATTCAGTAGGCTTTATATGAGTGTTTGCACTATGCATTAATATGTGTTCCTAAATCCTAAATAAAAACATCTAAGGAATTGGTGATTCAGTCTGCCGAACTTTTGCGTTTTTCCTTAATTCCAAATATGGAAATTCCAACTCAT
Source organism: Poa annua (assembly GCA_026929855.1). Taxonomy (NCBI): domain Eukaryota; kingdom Viridiplantae; phylum Streptophyta; class Magnoliopsida; order Poales; family Poaceae; genus Poa; species Poa annua. The sequence continues at coordinate 85,716,737 of CM049429.1, read as the reverse complement.
CTCTCGTGCGAGGCTCCCAGACAAAATGGTTTCGTGCAATCACATAATTTCTTTCCACGAAAAATTATTGCTTGAAGACCACTGTTCAAAAAAAGACGAACAACTTGCAATCGTGCCTCTGTCTACAGGGACGGCCGAACTCTAAAAACTGGAGCTTTGTGCCATGATTTTCCATTTTCCTTTTGGAAGAGACTTCCCGTCGTGATCATGACGGCAGTATTTTTCGTTTGAAGGAGACTGCAAGCCTTCCATTTGGTCATCCTACACGCTTTGCCGCTTGCCACATATACAGAGTCAGTCAACCGCGAGTCCAATCAATTGCGTTCCTAGATTCTTATCTACTGTATTTAAGTTAAAGATTTGAGATGCCTGCCTTCCCCAACATTCTCTGTGAAGCAAGGAACAGCCATGGCGTCCGTGTCGCAGCTGTTGCTCATCCTCCTGTGTGGCTACCACGCTCTGAATGCTGTTGCAGGCGACGAGCAGAGCTACAAGATTCTGGCATCCAGCTCCCGGAAGCCTCAAATCGTCTGCTCTGAGCCCAGAGGTACTTCAGTACATGCACGACGTACCTATATACATGCGCAGTTCGTCTGTTATATATTCGCGGTAGTAATCAAGGAACGCCATTTTGAATCGTCCCACCGCGTTACTTTTGCAGCGACTCCACCTTCGTCAAGCGTGCCACTGAACCACCGGCAAGGCCCGTGCGCGCCTGTGCCGTCGGAGAAGAAGTCTACCCTGGCCGAGGTGCTCCGCCGTGACAAACTCCGGGCCGACTATGTCCAACGGAAGTTCTCCAACAACCACGGCGCCAGTGGGCTGGAATCATCGGAGGTTAATGTGCCGACCAACCTGGGGTCGAACTTCGACACGCTGGAGTACGTGATCGCCGTCAGCATCGGCTCCCCGGCGGTTACCCAGAACATGCTCATCGACACCGGCAGCGACGTGTCGTGGGTGCACTGCTCGTCCGGGTCGCCGTTCGACCCCAGCAAGTCGAGCACGTACGCCCCCTTCTCATGCGGCGCGGCGGCGTGCACGCAGCTCGGCGAGGAAGGCAACGGCTGCTCCCCCAGCTCGCAGTGCCAGTACATTGTCATGTACGGCGACGGCTCCAACACCACCGGGACGTACGGCTCCGACGAGCTGGCGCTGACCGGCTCCGACACGGTTAACAAATTCCAGTTCGGCTGCAGCGACGCCGAGAACGGGTTGAGCGACAAAACCGACGGGCTCATGGGGCTGGGCGGCGGCGCGCAGTCGCTGGTGTCGCAGACGGCGGCGACGTACGGCAAGGCCTTCTCCTACTGCCTCCCGCCGACCTCGAGCCACTCTGGTTTCCTCACGCTAGGCGCGCCGCCCAGCGCCAGCGGCACGTCGGGCTTCGCGACGACGCAGATGCTGAGAAGCGAGCAGGTCCCGACGTTCTACGGCGCGCTCCTCCAGGGCATCAGCGTGGGCGGGAAAACGATCGGCGTGTCGCCCGCGGTCTTCTCAGCCGGGTCGGTGATGGACTCCGGCACGATCATCACGCGGCTGCCTCCGACGGCGTACACGGCGCTCAAGGCGGCGTTCAAGGACGGCATGAAGCAGTACCCGTCGGCGCCGGGCAGGAGCATCCTGGACACCTGCTTCGACTTCGACGGCCAGGACAACGTCACGATACCGTCCGTCGCGCTGGTGTTCCACGGCGGCGCGGCCGTCGACCTGGACGCGGACGGGATCATGTTTGGCAGCTGCCTCGCGTTCACGGCGACGGACGACGACGGCACCACTGGCATCATCGGCAACGTGCAGCAGAGGACGTTCGAGGTGCTGTACGACGTTGGCCACAGCGTCCTGGGGTTCCGTCCCAATGCGTGCTAATTACCGGCGCAGCGCCCGCCGCGCGGGGTATATATACGAGTACACGACGGCGACACGGCACACGGCACAAGCGAAGAATGCTTTGTGTAGTTGTTTATCGCTCATGCCGTGTCAAAAAAAGTTGATTATCGCTGGTTAATTGCTAGCTAAGGGACAAGAAGTGGCCCAATATCATCATCGAGGTTCTGATTTTCGGCTGTATTCATTCCTACAAAATAATCGGCTTTATTAAATTGCAGTGATGTGAAACAGTTGCAATCGAGGAGAAACACCAAATGAAGATCCAAATGGGAATTCCATTATCCCATAACACAAATTTTACTAGTACTCGTAATATGAGGATAAACCCCTGAATAGTTTGGTGAAATATTGATTCGAAAGATGAATTATGTGATGAAAGAACATTCAGGGTAAATTTTGAATTTGAATTTAATTTTGAGTAATTCAAAACACTACGGCTAGCATTGAAGGATAACTTAAATACATGGATAGGAAATAGGGAGACGTTTAAACATTAATGAGGTGTCATGATTCAATCCGTTGAATGAAATGGATGGCTAGAACATATGCTAGAAGTCAAGTTTTATTTTTGGTCATGAATTCGATTCCCGTCGGGTACGAATTTTCTGGATTTTCTCATGAAGGAGACTTCTCTTATAAAAATTCCTTGGGTGCTATGGGTCTCATTTTTTTTAGAAGTCGAACTAGCGATAACGGAGATGTTGCCAGAGTAAGGAAAGGTGACGTCGCCATGGTTCATTGTAGTTGAAATCTTCAATATATTGTAGTTGTTCTCGTTCCTAGACTCTGAGAATTCGTTTAAGGCATCAAGGAGGACTCGACGATGAGTACGGTGTGGTTGTTGCTGCTCGGAGTGCTCCAACAGCGATAGCATGGCTTTGGTGATAATTCATATAATACTATATGATGCACCACCTGGAGGTAGACAACACGGAGAGGGAATAATTCTACCGGTTGAAGGGATCACCAGGATGGTGACCATATGCGATCAAATCGAGTGAAAAAATCAAATTTGGGGATGATTAAGACGAATATAACTCAAGCCGTAGGGAGATCCTCGAGACAAACTCTAAGCATCGAAATGGGGGAGGAGGATGAAGTTATATATAGGAAAATATTTTCTGCCCAAAGTTTAGTTTTATAAAATCATTCTGTTATGACACATGCATATAGGACTTTAATAAATCCTCAAAATTAATTTTTTAGGTTTATTAAATATTATAAGTTCTTTGGGATGAAATAAGGTCACAAAAGTTTTAATTTATTCAAAATATTCAAAAAGTTAAGGCATTTATTTTTTTCCTGGAGAAGTACCGTCCTACGCGAGTCCAAGAAAATGGCCCTAGTTTAAAGATGATTATAAATATTGTTTGGCATGTTCGGCGAATATGGCCCTAGTTTAAATTAAAAAAAACCCGAATTGGTGCCATTCGGACCATTTCAGTCGATACATATGTCGATTGGTGACACACTTGTGAAGGGATTTTATCTTTTATTTATGCGCGAGTTTCATACATAATTTCTCAAGAGAATTCAAGAAATAAAACAGTAGAACTTTAGAGTGCACAAAAATTTGTGTATATATAGCAAGACAGCGATATATACCATGACAAATTTGACTCTTTGTGTGTGTCTCAATTCTGGCTAAAGATAAGCAGATTCATGAGTATACGGATTCCTATCGGTCGACAACGTGTGGACTTGGTAGGCTGCTGATTATGTTACTGCATGCAGCCGATAGGCCACAAAATTTGAAAATCGTATGTCAACCAACCTATCAACACCATCACAGATCAGCACTGAAGAAAAATGATCGAACGCTAAGCAATACGGTACGCCCATACACGCAGTAGCACAGTGTAAATTACGAGGAAGGTAATATGTCCTATGAAAACTCCAATTTTTTTTTTTGAAGTTACCTATGAAAACTCCATAGATCATCATCCTACGCATGCACGCATTTTGTCGTCGATCGTACGTACGAACGCATGCCGTGCCGGTAAACTTCACACATACCCGCAGAGTCAACTACGATCGAGGGTGGCAGGCAAGGCGTCTAACTTGCCTGCAGGTTGTTATCTATATATAACCTTCAGTTCATCAGAGTTGCAAATTCACCAGCTCTGTCGATCGATGCAACAGCAATATGGGCTCTGACAGAGAAGCTAGGGCGTCTGCTAAGACGGTGCTGCTTGTGCTTCTACTGCTGTGCGGCTACCATTCTATCACTGCTCATGCAAGGGTTTCAGGTATGCCCTTCACGGTTTCCGCCAACGGCTCGGAGAAAGCTGCAGCCGTCTGCGCCGAGCCACAAGGTACGCACGTACGTATACGCAGGATTGTCCATGCATGCATGCCCACGCGCGCGCATTTGCTGATATTTTTCCGTTGTTTGCAGTGACTCCATCGTCGTCCAGTGGAGCCACGGTGCGGTTAAGCCACCGGTATGGTCCATGCTCGCCGGCGCCGTCCGGGGATGAGCTAACCATCGCGGAGCTTCTCCGTCGCGACCAACTCCAAGCGGAGGTACTACGGCAGCACTGGCGAGGTGAAGCCAGCTGAGCTTACTGTGCCCAATAACCTTGGGGACGCCCTGTAGCCCCTGGAGTACGTGATCACCATCGCCATCGGCACCCCGGCCGTGACCCAGAACATGATGATCAACACCGGCAGCGACATCTCATGGGTGCACTGCACCTCTTTCAACGGCTCGGTCCCCTTCGATCCCATCAAGTCCAGCACCTACGTCCCGTTCTCGTGCACCTCCTCGGCGTGCGCACAGCTCGCCGACGAAGGCAATGGCTGCTCCAGCTCGGAGTGCCAGTACATTAATTGTCACCTACGGTGACGGCTCCAACACCACCGGCACCTATGGACCCGACACACTGGCGCTGACCGACTCCGAAACTGTCCCCAACTTCCAGTTTGGTTGCAGCCGCAGCTCGGACGGATTCGACGACCAAACCGACGGGCTCATGGGGCTCGGTGGCGACGTGGAGTCGCTCGTGTCGCAGACGGCAGCGACGTACGGCCAGGCCTTCTCATACTGCCTCCCGGAAACATCGAGCACCCCCGGGTTCCTCACGCTCGGCGCGCCGAACACCACGTCGGGGTTCGTGACGACGCCGATGTACAGGAGCAAGGCGGTGCCGACGTTCTACGGCATTCTTCTCGAGGACATCGCCGTCACGCCGTGGGAAGGAGACGGCTTCGCATATCTCCCACCGTGTTCATCAACGGGTCGATCATGGACTCCGGCACGATCATCACGCGGCTGCCACCAAGGGCGTACTCGGCGCTCAGGTCGGCCTTCAGGGCCGGCATGACGGAGTACACTAGGGCACCGCCCCTCAGCCTCTTCGACATGTGCTACGATTTCACAGGGCTGGACAACGTCTCAGTACCAACTGTCGATCTGGTGTTCGACGGCGGCGTAGTCGTCGACCTCGTCTACGACGGCATCATGGCCGCCGACTGCCTCGCATTTGCTGCTAGCAGCAGATCACTCAGCATCATCGGCAACGTGCAGCAGCAGACGTTCGAGGTGCTTCACGACGTCGGCCAGAGCATCTTCGGGTTCCGTTGTCAGCAACCCACATCGCCTACGCTACGTGTGAAATGTGATTGACAGGTAAGGGGTACAAGATAATTTGCTTAATCCTTTTGGATTCATGGTGATTTCAGCTTTGGTACTGTATAAAAAATGCCCACATTATTCCAATTAAACCCTACTTAATTTAGTCTTCCAAACAAGCTATCAGTGCACCAATTTGTTAACTGCTAACAGTTTGATTGTTTTCTTACAGGACCAGTTTGATTGTTTGTAACAGCAAAATGATGTTATGTTTTGCTGGTTAAATAGTAGCTTTAAATTCTGTATTTCCCTTAAATCTTGTTGCTGTCATGCGTGGCCGGTAATGTAAGAAGATGGTTTGTGGATGGTAAGATTTTGACGCCATGTCCGTATTTTTTAATAAATGGAGTTCATGCTACTTCTGGTTTAAATATTACACCCGGCCTCTGCATAACTGGGATACGCACGGTCCAAAGAGTTCAGAAAATCCAAACTAAAAATAAAAGGGCTCATTACATATAAGATTGAGAAAGTATAATGACATTAATGGTCTAAAGAAGTCAATATAAAAGGCAACACTTTTGCCTCTTTAAATTTCAAAAAATGGTCTATGGAAGCAAGCAACGACATCCCGAACACCACCGGGAAATGGTCATACCGGATAAAAAATCCCGAATTTTTTAAATTCTAATAAAAACTCTCGGTAAATGGTCATATTGTGAACCAAAAAAATTAAATTTTCGAATTTTGGTTTTCAAATTTGACCGGTAACCGGTCAGGATTTTCCGGTAACCAGATATCCCGACCCGTCGGGAAAACAAATTCTACGGGTAATCAAAACCTTGGCAACGATACAATGACTATGTTGCCATCCTTGCGGGAAAACATCTCCCTCGCTGTAGCCTCTAACCGTGTAGCCATCTCCGAACAAAGCGTCCGATGCTCTACACACTGTAGGGCCGACCATGATTCGAGTATGGCCGTACACCGATAAATAACCTGCACACCAGAAGCATTTTATCAATTTTTTTTTGTCATTTCTATATAACCAGAGCAACTAAATAATGGCAATCTCGCTCCCACCCTAATAAGAGAAGACACTTAAATCTAGAGTCCACCCCATTACTTCTATAAAGGATGAGAGACTACCCTCCTCCTCACAACATTTGCCCCTCCTGGCTACTCTCAACCGTCGGATCGGCCTTATGAATAGTGAATTCACTCCCACTTTTCACCACAGCCGTTGGATACGGTAGAATTTGTTTTACTTCGTGGTGGATGGCCTTGACATGACTGTGTGGGGGTAGGGTGTGTGTTGGGCCCGCGAATCAGTGGGCGAGAGAAGCTTCTTCGCGTCGATCAGTTTCGCCCACTGGGTGGGTGAACTGGCGATGGGACAAAACCAGCCAACCTCCAATAAACCCTAGCCAATTCTCACTCCCGTCTCCCTCCCCAATCCCCTTTTTCCTCCTCATACAGGACGAGAAGGCGGCGGCAGCAAATCCGCATCGAGGCGGCCGCGCTGGCTGAGGCGGGCGGTCGGGCATGAATGAGGAGGCTGCAGCTGTCGGCCTGGATGCCGCGGAGTCCCTCGCAGCCGACCCCGAGGTGGAGCGCCGCCTCCGCGAGCTCGAGGAGGCCGAGGCCTACGCGTCCGACTGCGCGGGCGCCTCTCCTTCAACGACGCCGTTCGAGGCGGCCGAGGAGGACAGTGGCTCCTCCCCGGATGTCGGCCTCTGCCTCCGTCCATCATCCCTCCCGTCTCCCGCTGGTCGCCTGGGCCTTGCCGCCGCCCCTGGCGATGCCGGCGGGAGGATGCGGCTCGTCGACACGCGGCGCTCGTGGGGCGGTTTGGGTTTCAGGGGAAGGGGCCGATGCCGGAGGGGACGGTGTTGGTACGGGGATCACAGCGGCGGCGGCAGCCATGGTGGTGCCCGTGGTGATGAACCGTGTGCTGTACAAGCTGGCACTCGTGCCGATGAAGGATTACCCCTTCTTCCTCGCGCAGGTCCTCACGTTTGGGTAAGTTTTTTAATGCTTCCAATGAACACATCTTTTCTCAATTTCAGTGGAATTCAGTTTAGGTTGTACATGATTAAAATAGGCATACTACAGGCCTTTCAGAGTTCACTACAACTGAATGAATGTTGACTTGTGCAGGTAAGTTATAATGTACTTCTCTATTCTCTTCATAAGATATCACGCTGGCATTGTCAGTAAAGAAATGCTGGGACTTCCTAAATCGTGGATTATGTTGATTCTTGATTGGCTTACTAAAGCAATGTGTGTTGCTTCAGGCATGGCCGCTGCAGGTGATTGCTGATACTAATATTCGAACTTACTTTCAGAAATTTTTATTTTGGTTCTTAACAAGTTTAAAGTATGGTCGTAACTAAAATGAGTTCTGCATTTGCTTGTTTTTCTGTGCTCACAGCTATGTTTTGATTTAGCCCTTATGTTTTGATTTCGCCTGAAAGGGATAATTCTCCATAGCTTCACCTCTGAATAACTTATATATTGTACAAACGTTCGCATGTACTACTTGCATCCAATCCTGTATGAACTAGGTCACATGTGAACCCATCTTTGCAATATAATAAATTTGTGTATTTCAATTTTCTTATTGTCCCTCTTGATGATAGTCTTTTGTTATAAATATCAGTATTTTCTAAAGTACCACTTTATAATCCTGACAACTGCAATGCTAGATTTGACATATGTACATGATGATTATTACTACATTCTTTCTTTCTTTTGATGATTTGATGCATGCTGAATACTCTTAACACGAGTGCCCTTGCTTTGCAGTCTTTTTTGGTATGGCAGCTGAAAGATCAAGATGTCGCCTAGAGGAGGAGTGAATAGGCGTTTTTAAAATCAATTAAGTATTTTGCTTGAAAGAATGCGGAAATAAACTATCGTTTAGTTTTCAATCACAAATCCTAATTATGCTAGGCTCAAGTAAGTGCACCAACAACTTAAGCTAAACAAGATGAGCACAACAGATATAACACAAGTGATAAACAAGATATATATAACTTCAAGCACAAAGGCTATCACAAGGAAGTAAACTCGGGTATAGAAATAACCGAGGCACGCGGAGACGAAGATGTATCCCGATGTTCCCTTCCACGAAGAAACGTAGTCACCGTTGGAGAGGTGCGGGATACCACGAAGGTCACCCTTACGCCACGAAGGCTCACCTTCTTCTCCAAGCCCCACACGAAGCAAGGGACTTTTCCTTACATTAGTTTTTCCTCCACTCCGGAGATGGCAAGCTCCACAACCACTTCACAGTCCCCACGAAGGAGAAGACCCGGGCCTCTTCACAATCTTCCACGAAGAGGTCACCGCGGTCACAACCACCAAACCGTCTAGGAGGTAACCCTCCAAGAGTAACAAGCACACGGGCACCAATTTGTTAACTGCTAACAGTTTGATTGTTTTCTTACAGGACCAGTTTGATTGTTTGTAACAGCAAAATGATGTTATGTTTTGCTGGTTAAATAGTAGCTTTAAATTCTGTATTTCCCTTAAATCTTGTTGCTATCATGCGTGGCCCGTAATGTAAGAAGATGGTTAGTGGATGGTAAGATTTTGACGCCATGTCCGTATTTTTTTAATAAATGGAGTTCATGCTACTTCTGGTTTAAATATTACACCCGACATCTGCATAACTGGGATACGCACGGTCCAAAGAGTTCAGAAAATCCAAACTAAAAATAAAAGGGCTCATTACATATAAGAATGAGAAAGTATAATGACATCAATGGTCTAAAGAAGTCAATATAAAAGGCAACACTTTTGCCTCTTTAAATTTCAAAAAATGGTCTATGGAAGCAAGCAACGACATCCCGAACACCACCGGGAAATGGTCATACCGGATAAAAAATCCCGATTTTTTTAAATTCTAATAAAAACTCTCGGTAAATGGTCATATTGTGAACCAAAAAAATTAAATTTTCGAATTTTGGTTTTCAAATTTGACCGGTAACCAGATATCCCGACCCCCGTCGGGAAAACAAATTCTACAGGTAATCAAAACCTTGGCAACGATACAATGACTATGTTGCCATCCTTGCGGGAAAACATCTCCCTCGCTGTAGCCTCTAACCGTGTAGCCATCTTCGAACAAAGCGTCCGATGCTCTACACACTGTAGGGCCGACCATGATTCGAGTATGGCCGTACACCGATAAATAACCTGCACACCAGAAGCATTTTATCAATTTTTTTTTGTCATTTCTATATAACCAGAGCAACTAAATAATGGCAATCTCGCTCCCACCCTAATAAGAGAAGACACTTAAATCTAGAGTCCACCCCATTACTTCTATAAAGGATGAGAGACTACCCTCCTCCTCACAACATTTGCCCCTCCTGGCTACTCTCAACCGTCGGATCGGCCTTATGAATAGTGAATTCACTCCCACTTTTCACCACAGCCGTTGGATACGGTAGAATTTGTTTTACTTCGTGGTGGATGGCCTTGACATGACTGTGTGGGGGTAGGGTGTGTGTTGGGCCCGCGAATCAGTGGGCGAGGGCAGCTTCTTCGCGTCGATCAGTTTCGCCCGCTGGGTGGGTGAACTCGCGATGGGACAAAACCAGCCAACTCCAATAAACCCTAGCCAATTCTCACTCCCGTCTCCCTCCCCAATCCCCTTTTTCCTCCTCATACAGGACGAGAAGGCGGCGGCAGCAAATCCGCATCGAGGCGGCCGCGCTGGCTGAGGCGGGCGGTCGGGCATGAATGAGGAGGCTGCAGCTGTCGGCCTGGATGCCGCGGAGTCCCTCGCAGCCGACCCCGAGGTGGAGCGCCGCCTCCGCGAGCTCGAGGAGGCCGAGGCCTACGCGTTGCGCGGGCGCCTCTCCTTCAACGGCGCCGTTCGAGGCGGCCAAGAAGGCGGCCGAGGAGGACAGTGGCTCCTCCCCGGATGTCGGCCTCTGCCTCCGTGCATCATCCCTCCCGTCTCCCTCCCGCTGGTCGCCTGGGCCTTGCTGCCGCCCCTGGCGATGCCGATGGGAGGATGCGGCTCGTCGACACGCGGCGCTCGTGGGGCGGTTTGGGTTTCAGGGGAAGGGGCCGATGGCGGAGGGGACGGTGTTGGTACGGGGATCACAGCGGCGGCGGCAGCCATGGTGGTGCCCGCGGTGATGAACCGTGTGCTGTACAAGCTGGCACTCGTGCCGATGAAGGATTACCCCTTCTTCCTCGCGCAGGTCCTCACGTTTGGGTAAGTTTTTTAATGCTTCCAATGAACACATCTTTTCTCAATTTCAGTGGAATTCAGTTTAGGTTGTACATGATTAAAATAGGCATACTACAGGCCTTTCAGAGTTCACTACAACTGAATGAATGTTGACTTGTGCAGGTATGTTATAGTGTACTTCTCTATTCTCTTCATAAGATATCACGCTGGCATTGTCAGTAAAGAAATGTTGGGACTTCCTAAATCGTGGATTATGTTGATTCTTGATTGGCTTACTAAAGCAATGTGTGTTGCTTCAGGCATGGCCGCTGCAGGTGATTGCTGATACTAATATTCGAACTTACTTTCAGAAAGTTTTATTTCAAACATGGTTCTTAACAAGTTTAAAGTATGGTCGTAACTAAAATGAGTTCTGCATTTGCTTGTTTGTCTGTGCTCACAGCTATGTTTTGATTTAGCCCTTATGTTTTGATTTCGCCTGAAAGGGATAATTCTCCATAGCTTCACCTCTGAATATCTTATATATTGTACAAACGTTCGTATGTACTACTTGCATCCAATCCTGTATGAACTAGGTCACATGTAAACCCATCTTTGCAATATAATAAATTTGTGTATTTCAATTTTCTTACTGTCCCTCTTGATGATAGTCTTTTGTTATAAATCTCAGTATTTTCTAAAGTACCACTTTATAATCCTGACAACTGCAATGCTAGATTTGACATATGTACATGATTTACTACATTCTGTCTTTCTTTTGATGATTTGATGCATGCTGAATACTCTTAACACGAGTGCCCTTGCTTTGCAGTCTTTTTTGGTATGGCAGCCGAAAGATCAAGATGTCGCCTAGAGGAGGGGTGAATAGGCGTTTTTAAAATCAATTAAGGATTTTGCTTGAAAGAATGCGGAAATAAACTATCGTTTAGTTTTCAATCACAAATCCTTATTATGCTAGGCTCAAGTAAGTGCACCAACAACTTAAGCTAAACAAGATGAGCACAACAGATATAACACAAGTGATAAACAAGATATATATAACTTCAAGCACAAAGGCTATCACAAGGAAGTAAACTCGGGTATAGAAATAACCGAGGCACGAGGAGACGAAGATGTATCCCGATGTTCCCTTTCACGAAGAAACGTAGTCACCGTTGGAGAGGTGCGGGATACCACGAAGGTCACCCGTACGCCACGAAGGCTCACCTTCTTCTCCAAGCCCCACACGAAGCAAGGGACTTTTCCTTACGTTAGTTTTTCCTCCACTCCGGAGATGGCAAGCTCCACAACCACTTCACAGTCCCCACGAAGGAGAAGACCCGGGCCTCTTCACAATCTTCCACGAAGAGGTCACCGCGGTCACAACCATCAAACCGTCTAGGAGGTAACCCTCCAAGAGTAACAAGCACACGGGCACCAATTTGTTAACTGCTAACAGTTTGATTGTTTTCTTACAGGACCAGTTTGATTGTTTGTAACAGCAAAATGATGTTATGTTTTGCTGGTTAAATAGTAGCTTTAAATTCTGTATTTCCCTTAAATCTTGTTGCTATCATGCGTGGCCCGTAATGTAAGAAGATGGTTAGTGGATGGTAAGATTTTGACGCCATGTCCGTATTTTTTTAATAAATGGAGTTCATGCTACTTCTGGTTTAAATATTACACCCGGCCTCTACATAACTGGGATACGCACGGTCCAAAGAGTTCAGAAAATCCAAACTAAAAATAAAAGGGCTCATTACATATAAGAATGAGAAAGTATAATGACATCAATGGTCTAAAGAAGTCAATATAAAAGGCAACACTTTTGCCTCTTTAAATTTCAAAAAATGGTCTATGGAAGCAAGCAACGACATCCCGAACACCACCGGGAAATGGTCATACCGGATAAAAAATCCCGAATTTTTTAAATTCTACTAAAAACTCTCGGTAAATGGTCATATTGTGAACCAAAAAAATTAAATTTTCGAATTTTGGTTTTCAAATTTGACCGGTAACCGGTCAGGATTTTCCGGTAACCAGATATCCCGACCCCCGTCGGGAAAACAAATTCTACAGGTAATCAAAACCTTGGCAACGATACAATGACTATGTTGCCATCCTTGCGGGAAAACATCTCCCTCGTTGTAGCCTCTAACCGTGTAGCCATCTTCGAACAAAGCGTCCGATGCTCTACACACTGTAGGGCCGACCATGATTCGAGTATGGCCGTACACCGATAAATAACCTGCACACCAGAAGCATTTTATCAATTTATTTTTGTCATTTCTATATAACCAGAGCAACTAAATAATGACAATCTCGCTCCCACCCTAATAAGAGAAGACACTTAAATCTAGAGTCCACCCCATTACTTCTATAAAGGATGAGAGACTACCCTCCTCCTCACAACATTTGCCCCTCCTGGCTAGTCTCAACCGTCGGATCGGCCTTATGAATAGTGAATTCACTCCCACTTTTCACCACAGCCGTTGGATACGGTAGAATTTGTTTTACTTCGTGGTGGATGGCCTTGACATGACTGTGTGGGGGTAGGGTGTGTGTTGGGCCCGCGAATCAGTGGGCGAGGGCAGCTTCTTCGCGTCGATCAGTTTCGCCCGCTGGGTGGGTGAACTCGCGATGGGACAAAACCAGCCAACCTCCAATAAACCCTAGCCAACTCTCACTCCCGTCTCCCTCCCCAATCCCCTTTTTCCTCCTCATACAGGACGAGAAGGCGGCGGCAGCAAATCCGCATCGAGGCGGCCGCGCTGGCTGAGGCGGGCGGTCGGGCATGAATGAGGAGGCTGCAGCTGTCGGCCTGGATGCCGCGGAGTCCCTCGCAGCCGACCCCGAGGTGGAGCGCCGCCTCCGCGAGCTCGAGGAGGCCGAGGCCTACGCGTTGCGCGGGCGCCTCTCCTTCAACGACGCCGTTCGAGGCGGCCAAGAAGGCGGCCGAGGAGGACAGTGGCTCCTCCCCGGATGTCGGCCTCTGCCTCCGTGCATCATCCCTCCCGTCTCCCGCTGGTCGCCTGGGCCTTGCTGCCGCCCCTGGCGATGCCGGCGGGAGGATGCGGCTCGTCGACACGCGGCGCTCGTGGGGCGGTTTGGGTTTCAGGGGAAGGGGCCGATGGCGGAGGGGACGGTGTTCGTACGGGGATCACAGCGGTGGCGGCAGCCATGGTGGTGCCCGCGGTGATGAACCGTGTGCTGTACAAGCTGGCACTCGTGCCGATGAAGGATTACCCCTTCTTCCTCGCGCAGGTCCTCACGTTTGGGTAAGTTTTTTAATGCTTCCAATGAACACATCTTTTCTCAATTTCAGTGGAATTCAGTTTAGGTTGTACATGATTAAAATAGGCATACTACAGGCCTTTCAGAGTTCACTACAACTGAATGAATGTTGACTTGTGCAGGTATGTTATAGTGTACTTCTCTATTCTCTTCATAAGATATCACGCTGGCATTGTCAGTAAAGAAATGCTGGGACTTCCTAAATCGTGGATTATGTTGATTCTTGATTGGCTTACTAAAGCAATGTGTGTTGCTTCAGGCATGGCCGCTGCAGGTGATTGCTGATACTAATATTCGAACTTACTTTCAGAAAGTTTTATTTCAAACGTGGTTCTTAACAAGTTTAAAGTATGGTCGTAACTAAAATGAGTTCTGCATTTGCTTGTTTGTCTGTGCTCACAGCTATGTTTTGATTTAGCCCTTATGTTTTGATTTCGCCTGAAAGGGATAATTCTCCATAGCTTCACCTCTGAATATCTTATATATTGTATAAACGTTCTTATGTACTACTTGCATCCAATCCTGTATGAACTAGGTCACATGTAAACCCATCTTTGCAATATAATAAATTTGTGTATTTCAATTTTCTTACTGTCCCTCTTGATGATAGTCTTTTGTTATAAATCTCAGTATTTTCTAAAGTACCACTTTATAATCCTGACAACTGCAATGCTAGATTTGACATATGTACATGATGATTATTACTACATTCTGTCTTTCTTTTGATGATTTGATGCATGCTGAATACTCTTAACACGAGTGCCCTTTCTTTGCAGTCTTTTTTGGTATGGCAGCTGAAAGATCAAGATGTCGCCTAGAGGAGGGGTGAATAGGCGTTTTTAAAATCAATTAAGGATTTTGCTTGAAAGAATGCGGAAATAAACTATCGTTTAGTTTTCAATCACAAATCCTAATTATGCTAGGCTCAAGTAAGTGCACCAACAACTTAAGCTAAACAAGATGAGCACAACAGATATAACACAAGTGATAAACAAGATATATATAACTTCAAGCACAAAGGCTATCACAAGGAAGTAAACTCGGGTATAGAAATAACCGAGGCACGCGGAGACGAAGATGTATCCCGATGTTCCCTTCCACGAAGAAACGTAGTCACCGTTGGAGAGGTGCGGGATACCACGAAGGTCACCCTTACGCCACGAAGGCTCACCTTCTTCTCCAAGCCCCACACGAAGCAAGGGACTTTTCCTTACATTAGTTTTTCCTCCACTCCGGAGATGGCAAGCTCCACAACCACTTCACAGTCCGCACGAAGGAGAAGACCCGGGCCTCTTCACAATCTTCCACGAAGAGGTCACCGCGGTCACAACCACCAAACCGTCTAGGAGGTAACCCTCCAAGAGTAACAAGCACACGGGCTCTCACTCGAACAAATCGAACCGGAGAGCTCAAGACTATGCAACAAATGCAAAGCAAGAACACAAGAGGTGCTAAAATCCTTCTGTCCCAAATTCCACCAAAGCAACAAGTGCAAGGGAGGAATAGGAGAGAAAGAATAATGGAGGAGGTCAACCAATGACTCCAAGATCTAAATCCCAAGGGGTTTCCCTCACTAAGAAGGGAACTTGATTGGTGAGGATGTGGATCTAGATCTTCTCTCTCTTTTCCCTCAAAAGGATGCAAGAATCATAGGAGGGATGGAGAGGAAGCAACCTTTCTTCAAGGTCAACAATGGAGGTGAGAGAGGAATCCTTTTTCGTGTTGGGAGCTGGTTGCTTACCTCTTTGAGAAGAAGAGGATGGCTTATAAACTTGTCCCTTAAAAATCTGACCGTTGTGCAGAAAAAATGGTTCACCCGGTATGGACCCCGGTATGCACCGGACTGGGCGCTGGATGGATCCGGTATGGATTCCGGGGGGCATACCGGGCAGTCCCGTGACTCGCCCGGTTTAACCCCGATATTAATTCCGGATGGACCCGGTATGACACCCGGTAAATTCTGGGTTTAAAACCGGATTGCAAAACAAGAAAACCACTTATACGGAAAACGTGATATCTTTTGCATACGGAATTCGTTTTAGATGAACTTGGGCTTGTTTTGAACGTAACAACAAGCTCTATATCCTCATGCACATAAACACCAAATAAAACCAAATGAGAGTAGAACCAAAAGGGGAGAGATTTAACCTCTCTATAAATGAAGAACCGGTAAAACCTTCAACACAAAAAACGTAACAAGTTTTTCATACGAAAACTGTTTTGGTAAATTTAAACACGTCACGAACATCGCAACAAGTTCTAAAGCCTCAACAGAGAAAAGACAAATACGAACCAAGAAATATGTTGTCAAATATGCAATGGTTTGAGCTCTCTACGAACGATGCGGACAAGTTACTAACCCCAGAACCCCTCTTGATAGTACGGCTATCAAACCTATAACCCGGTCTCCCAACAACACCTTGAGACCGGCAAAATAGAAAACCTATCAAGGTTATACCTTTGACTTGCGCAGTCCACTTGACTTCGATGATGACGATCATGCCCGCCTCAAGATGGAGCAACTTTCTTGATTCCATTTTCTTGGTAAAGACTTGCAAATTTCTCCCCCATACTCCACTACGGAAGAGACTCGTGTAGGAATATCTTCCCATGTCCATTACACAAGAATGGACGACAAGATGCAAGCATGTGATCTTCGATATGCTCATCTTGAACTTGCCCTTATTAACCTTGGTGACAATCAACACTTGATGTCATCCTCTCATGGGCTACACGAAATCTTATTTTTGACGTAATCCCATGGAAAGGTACCTAACCACATACGTAAACACCAAACGCATATATCATGTGTTAGTTCACAAAGCACAATTAACAATTACTTACCATACCACGAGATCACTTGATCCCACATGGTACACATATATATGCTTTGCGAGTTGATCAACTTGAATCCAATATTTATACTTTGTCTTGATCAACCTCATATCTTCTCTTCTAACTTCATTATGATTGTGCCGTGAAGATAAACATGAATGCTCAAACAATCTTCATTCTTCAAGATACACTTGCCAAAGGCACAACTCTCACATGACCATTCTTCGGAGCACATTTGGTCATCACTTAATATTTTTCATGCTCTATCACACAAGCTTGAGATACATAAAGAATTCTTCACTTGCTTGTATGCTTAAAGGCTTGGTCAACTAGGACTCAACACATGAGTCCATCATGACCTTGACTTAGCACCATATGTTAAAATCTTCTCTTTAAATCCAACACTCGAGATCTTGATTCTTCATGGCTTAAAACATAAGCTAGAGCATGACTTATTTGAGTTCCATGCAAGAACTCCATCACCATTTCTTCGTCATCATCATATCATATTCATCTCTTCACATCGATGATTATGATGCCATTATCCAACCTATAGCTTTATCCTCATGGCATCTAACCTTGAATCCAACACATTGACTTCATAATTACCTATGGAAAATCCCTTCAAATATAACTCAATGAAACCATGCATTAGTCCATATAGATTGTCATTAATTACCAAAACCACACATGGGGCTCCATGCACTTTCAATCTCCCCCATTTTGTTAATTGATGAAAATCTCAAAAAGAGGGTTTATATAATGAATATTGAAAACAAGTGTGCAACTTATTCGAGAATAAATTGCATACACAAAAGGTTGTAATTGATATGGTCAATTATCACAAAAATACTTGACTACAGCAAAATTGATTGTACTCACATCACCTACTACCAAAGAAGGTGATGAGAGTAGAATCACAATATATAGACCAAACTCCCCCACAATATATGTAGGTGTGGTGAACTTGAATTCCATTGCATATGTTAGCAAGATTAACCATTGGTGGAGTTTACACTATATATTCAACTATGCAAAACATCAAAGATAGATATGCATGAAAGGCAAACACTTAAGAACAAACCAACCTTAAGCATAAAAGCATTTCCCTTAAACCCTCTAAACTTCTCCCCCACTGTCAACAATTGCCGAAATGGGCGAAAAATCTTGAGAGCCAACATAGTATGAGAACCTCACCAAGATGCGCACAACTCATATAATGAGTGTAATAAAGTGAACTTATCCAAGAATGAATAATTGGAGGAATTCAAACCATATCGAGGACCCAAAAATGCAACAAGATGATATAAGAGCGGCATCAACTTAAGAAGCAAAGAAACCATAAAGATACAAAGAATATATTTTGGAGATGATATAGATAAGGAATAATAAGTTTATCAAGACAAACTTTGGTCCAAAATATATCCACAAAAATATGAGTGCACCAAGATGTAATCAAGTAAAACAAGCACTCATGAATCAAATTCTTTTGGAAACCACCAAAACCAAACAAATAAGAAATATGGTCCGCTAAGAACGAGAATATCAAGGCGAGATAATAACTCTCTCATGTCTATAAGTTTCTAAGTGAACAAAACATCAAGATGAAGAATCCACAAAGAAACGTTCACACACAAGATAGTTACTTTCAAAAGAGATACCATGATATGCAAGAAAGAAGTCATAAGTACACCAATATGATTTTTTCTTAAAAGCAAATCACATAACTCAATTTAATATTAAAGGGTATAGATGAAATTCCAACACAAAAAATTTAAAGCATCACAAATACCACATAAGATTAGTGATAGTTGGGATGCATCGAGAAAGGTAACAATTCTCACATAGGGAAATGATTTTGAAAATTCATCAATATTGCACATGAGAGACTTTGAAAATAATTTGCTAGATTAACATATTGGGGATCGGTGAGTCATGAATATGATTCATTATATTCCGTTTGATATGTAATCATCCCGGCTTACTCAAATTTGCAATAAATATGTTTTTTTATTAGATCTTTTACAAGAACCACATCAATTGCAAGAAAAGGTATTCATGCCAAGATACAACCTACACAAGGTTGAAAACTAGAGATGTATGCATGAGGTAGATACTTGTTACCGAGATAGCATTGAAGGTGTAGGAGATGAGAGTTCACAATCATCGATCCAAGCTTGACTCCAATAAGCACATGGTGACAACATCTTCTTTGAAAATGAGACAAGCGCTCCAGTGCATCTTCCATGTACCTAAAAAAAATTCAAGTACAATATGGTACCCAAACTAATTGGGTCCAAAGTAGTTAGACCAACTACAATGCATAGGACAAACTCCACATAAATATGTGCATATTGATATGAAATAGAATTTCATGCACATCTTAGCCGTTTAGGATTTGATGGAGTCTATCCTATATATTGGATCAACGAAATTAAGCATGCAAAAATATATACATATAGTAAATATGCATGCATAAAACTTTCAAGAACCAAACAAGATATAATTTGGACAAAACACCAATTAAATCAAGAAGCTACACAAAAGTATGGAAATAGAAAGATTTGTCCATATTATATCAAAGACTCAAGTCAACCCATGATTGGAGAAACCAATTTGAAAAGATATCAAATGAAAACAAGGTCAAGGAAACATCAATGAGCATAAGAGATAAATCAAACAAACATGCTCAAAGGTTTATCTCATCCATGGAGGTAGACTATTAAACATGGGATGAGATAGCCAACTCTAAAAAGAAGAGAAATGTTCCAACGAATAAACCAAACCCTCTACACTTTCATGATGGCAAAAAGTATCAAAACGAAAAATGTTTGTCTTCCAAAGAGACACGTCATCGGGACCCAACACCAAAATAATAGGATCAAATGCCAATTGAAGACAACGAATATTCAAATGCATATAGGATTGATCCCCAAAGATTCATGCATTATTTATTATCTTGTATTTGAATACAAAATGCACACATATGGTTTCATCACTCTCCATATACATTGTTAGGAACTAGTCATGTTAAAAAAAACAATACGATACAATATCAATTTTAAAAGATGATGTTCTACTCAATGTAGAATAGCTACCCCAAGAATAGTCCACTATCTAGAAGTAAGACTTTGAATGTAAATGCACATGAATGGGATCCTTGCTTCTCCTAACACAAGAAATCACAAAACAAATATTTGAGTAGAGCACATAGGATTCAAAAGATGCAAGGAAGACAAAAATGGTATTAGACCGAAACAAAACCTTGGCAATAAGTAAGATAATTAATGAACAATAGCCAATGTAAATATGATCAATAAATTTACCACAAATATAATTATGACTTGTCAAAGACAATGAATGTATGGAGATATTTCTCGGTGGTACATGACATATATTTATTCAAGATCATATTCACAAAACATATAAGCATGTGGCAAAAGATAAGAGTTTTTAAAAAATGCTTATATAGATATTCTTGGTGGCTTTAAATAATCAGTGATCATACTAAGCATCAAGAAACTCTCTCACAAACAAGATACCAAAAGGTGAGTGATCAAATGCATTTAAGCAAATATGGAACTTGTTTGAGCAACATGCCACATAGAAACTAGATAATTAACAATATCAATTCTAAAGTGGCAATATGTCACATGTTCACATTTTCTTGGCTTGTAATATGCACATAGCTTATTACTCCCCCATAATGTGATAATCCATTCTTCTTAACATGAGACAATAATGGTCCAATAAGAGATAATTAAGGGAAATTAGAATTTGAATTTCACATGAGCAAGACATACCACAAAGAGAGTAAATAATATTGATATATCATCACTAAGTGGTATTCCTCATGAATACTCATTTTAGGATAGTGAATTCCCAAAGAGAAAATCACTCCCCCAAAATGAGATAGTCCACTAATATCCCAAAAGAGCCAACTAAGATAGAAACATTGTGCAATACAAGGCCTAACACAACCTCACATGTACATGGTGTGCAAACCAAAATACACATATTTGGTTACTCAATATAAGTAAATAGAGAGCACAACGTGGACAAACATATGCAAGGTACAAAACCAACACATGCAAATGGGAAAGCAACTTTCAATCTATATATATGGTTGAAATGCAAGTTACCGCAAGGAGGAGCATCAGATATTAACTAATACAATATAATCCAATTGACTTGGCTTGAGAGAATATGGTTGATGAAGATCCCTTAACCCTTCATGAAGTAGCCAAGTCTCCAATGCCCTCCTCCATCACCTATTGATCAAGTTTTAGCTTGGTGGTCCCTAATCAAGTTGGGTCCTAAGAAGTTAGTCACAATAGGCTTGTAAACCCAAATGGTTCTTTTCTTGAACCCACTTTGAGTCCCAACAAACTTGGCAAACACATTGCCACCCTTATCCTTAATAAGATAGTAATTATCATCAACAATGATAGGGTTTGCTAAGGTACCGTTGGAACATGATGAAGCAAAGTGCCCCTTCTCCCGACATAAATAGCAAGAAGTGCTCCCCTTGCCTTTATTCTTTGAGTTCTTGACTTGGGGAGCATTAGCTTGAATCTTCTTGGGAAGTTGCATTTCTCCAACTTGTGGTTGGAGTTTAGCTTTATTTAGTGGTTGCTTCCATTTTTGCTTCTCACTCAAATGATTTTTCTTCATTGGGAAAGATCTAAAATGATGCCCTTCAACCTTGCACTTGAAGCAAATGATCTTGCCCAAATTCTTGGCTTTGTCTTGACCCTTATTGTTATTGGTCTTGGACTTGTTCTTGTTAGTGTAGTTGAATCCAAGTCCACTCTTGTCACTAGGGGATTAATGCACACTCAACATTTTGTCATTTATTCCGTCATTACGCTTGTCCAAGTCTTTCTTAAAAGAAATGACTTGATCCTTGAGCTCTTTGATTTCCTTTACATTGTTAGTGACAACACAAGAACTATAGGAAGTAGAAACTTCATTTTTAGAGCAACAAGGCAAAGCAAGCAATTCATCACAATATGTGGCAATATTATGTCTAGATGAATTACTAGGACTAGCACAAGAGAATATAACATTTTGACTAGAAGTAGTGCTAATGTCCACACGAGGATCACAATAGGTTACCTTAGTGATACTTGCCTCATAAGCCAACTTAATACTATCATAGGAAATTAGAATATCCTCATGGCAGCTTGAGAGCTTTTTGTAAGTTTCTTCCAATTTCCTATAATTGCTAGTTAGCAACTCAAGTTGAGTTCTTAGATCAACATTTTCTTTTAATATAGATGCTTCACAAGAAGTAGAGTTAGTAACACAAGCATCATTATAATTATAGCATTTTCAAGCTTATAGGTTTCAAAGGATTGAGATAGATAAGCACTAGTACGTTTCTCGTTGCAAAGCTCTTGCTTAAGTAGATTGAATCTCATGTTCCCTTTATTAACAAGGGATTTCAAATCCTTGATGGTTTTCTTGTTTCCACAAATATTTCCGTTGAGGATTCAAGTTTAGCACGAGCATTATCATTACCACGAAGAGAGGCATACACAATGCCCATATCATGAACAAAAGAATTATGAGCATTAATATCATCCTCATCATTATCATCACACTGGGATATGTTTGGATTAAAAGTTCCCTTTTTTCCTCTAGCCATAAGGCATATGTGAATTTTTGTGGATGATGAGGAAACATCTCGTGGCATGTCCCATATTGGTGAAGTGGATGGCATTGAAGATTCTTCACAATATGAGCTAGAAGCGACTCTAACCTCTTCAAGATGTAAATATTAAGAAAGATCCTTGGGGAGAAAAACGATCTCAAGAGAATTAGATTCACCAAATGTTTCTTCAAGCTTGATCCACTTCTTGTGAGACAACTCACAATCTGACATCATCGACCACACTGAAATTTCATGGCTCAAGGAATGTTGAAACTCATAAGATATTTGATTATCAAGCTCTAAGTTTTTCTCATCCTCTAAAGATAGATTTTGCAAATCTTTCGGAAGAGAAAAAGCTACATCTAGAAATCGCTCTATATGTGGACTTATGGTCCGAAATTTACAAAGCATGCAATTTCTCCAAGAGATATACTTTGTGCCATCAAAAAGTAAATTGACATTGTGCATTATATTACTAGCCGACATCTTTTCACTCTAGGCGGTGAAGCCTAAACAAGAGAGAACCTGGCTCTGATACCAATTGAAAGATCAAGATGTCGCCTAGAGGGGGGTGAATAGGCGTTTTTAAAATCAATTAAGGATTTTGCTTGAAAGAATGCGGAAATAAACTATCGTTTAGTTTTCAATCACAAATCCTAATTATGCTAGGCTCAAGTAAGTGCACCAACAACTTAAGCTAAACAAGATGAGCACAACAGATATAACACAAGTGATAAACAAGATATATATAACTTCAAGCACGAACGCTATCACAAGGAAGTAAACTCGGGTATAGAAATAACCGAGGCACACGGAGACGAAGATGTATCCCGATGTTCCCTTCCACGAAGAAACGTAGTCACCGTTGGAGAGGTGCGGGATACCACGAAGGTCACCCTTACGCCACGAAGGCTCACCTTCTTCTCGAAGCCCCACACGAAGCAATGGACTTTTCCTTACGTTAGCTTTTCCTCCACTCCGGAGATGGCAAGCTCCACAACCACTTCACAGTCCCCACGAAGGAGAAGACCCGAGCCTCTTCACAATCTTCCACGAAGAGGTCACCGCGGTCACAACCACCAAACTGTCTAGGAGGTAACCCTCCAAGAGTAACAAGCACACGGGCTCTCACTCGAACAAATCGAACCGGAGAGCTCAAGACTATGCAACAAATGCAAAGTAAGAATACAAGAGGTGCTAAAATCCTTCTCTCCCAAATTCCACCAAAGCAACAAGTGCAAGGGAGGAATAGGAGAGGAAGAACAATGGAGGAGGTCAACCAATGACTCCAAGATCTAAATCCCAAGGGGTTCCCCTCACTAAGAAGGGAACTTGATTGGTGAGGATGTGGATCTAGATCTTCTCTCTTTTCCCTCAAAAGGATGCAAGAATCATAGGAGGGATGGAGAGGAAGCAAGCTTTCTTCAAGGTCAACAATGGAGGTGAGAGAGGAATCCTTTTTCCTGCTGGGAGCTGGTTGCTTACCTCTTTGAGAAGAAGAGGATGGCTTATAAACTTGTCCCTTCAAAATCTAACCGTTGTGCAGAAAAAACGGTTCACCCGGTATGGATCCCGGTATGCACCGGATTGGGCGCTCGATGGATCCGGTATGGATTCCGGGGGGCATACCGGGCAGTCTCTAAACTCGCCCGGTTTAAGCCCGATATTAATTCCGGATGGACCTGGTATGACACCCGGTAAATTCTGGGTTTAAAACCGGATTGCAAAACAAGAAAACCACTTATACGGAAAACGTAATATCTTTTGCATACGGAATCCGTTTTCGATGAACTTGGGCTTGTTTTGAACGTAACAACAAGCTCTATCTCCTCATGCACATAAACACCAAATAAAACCAAATGAGAGTAGAACCAAAAGGGGAGAGATTGAACCTCTCTATAAATGAAGAACCGGTAAACCTTCAACACCAAAAATGTAACAAGTTTTTCATACGAAAACTGTTTTTGGTAAACTTAAACACGTCACGAACATCGCAACAAGTTCTAAAGCCTCAACCAGAGAAAAGATAAATACGAACCAAGAAAGATGTTGTCAAATATTCAATGGTTTGAGCTCTCTACGAACGATGCGGACAAGTTACTAACTGTGACGCCCTATAATCGGTACTATGTAGATTTAAGCGCTCCCGCCGAAATCCGCATAATAACGATTTTAGGTCGCCCACCAGACATAATGTGCACGCCGAAACATGCACATTATGTGGGTGGAATTTGTGATAACATTACAACAGTTCCGATACATCCACAAATACAACAGAAGATATAATTACAACAACGACTCGAACGAGTCAAGATACAAATGATACAATACAAAGATTCAAATGAAAGCGGAAGCAAAAATAGTATCCGACTACGGATAAGATACAAATTGGACTAAGAGTCCTGAAGATAAGCAATGGCGCCATATCCCTGCCCAGTCAAGCCGGAGGGATTCCCAAGCTAACGTCGTCAGACTTCAAACCTGTTGACTGCACATACAACACATCCCAAAAGAGGGTCAGGGCACTCCCTGGCAAGCACCGACTTGCCTACTTTCTACACCATCTCCCAAAATATAGGGGAGGTGGACTTAGCGGCAGCAGCACTAGCAACCTAGAGAGACACGCTGTAACTTCCGTCTAATCAGAGAGGGATAAGGGAGCGCATAAGATAAACATCTACAACTAACACCAAACATAACCCATTCTCGGATTAACCCCCCTCAACCAAGTATGAGGAAGCAATTCGGGAAAACTCACACATTGAACAAATTTTAGTTACCAGTTATTGTGAAAGTAATTCTATATTACTAGTCTAATTAATTAACAATGATTAGGTGTAAGTTGTCTATGATCTTGTTATCCAGCATCATCACCAAGTCGTCCATAACCGTGGACACGGCTCATCGATAAGATTATACCCTGCAGGGGTGCACTACTGGACCCGTACTCGTTCGATCAACCCCAAAAGGAAAGCCAGAAGGTAGGGCATCTCAACACGGCAAATCTCTTCTCTACAACCCATCCAGGGAACCGCATGAATGTGTGCACGGCTAATCAGGTCCAGTGCCCGCGGGATCGACCTTCATAGCACTCTAAGAACGTGCCACCCTATATGAGAATCGACTACTCCATCATCATGAGATCGTTAGGTAACCATATGCATGCATCAAATGGAAAGCCTGAACTACTTACGGCGCCCTGGATAAGAAGCGGATTAGATCGAAGCCGCGGGGGGCTCCATAGGGCCTCCCACAAGCGGTTAGTGCGCTCAAAATTGGATCCGAGGACAAGAACTGAGTTCCTAGGTCGACACTTAGCAGAACAAAGCACCTCGCAAGGCCTTCCGCCGGTGCCTTATCTTTTAATTATAATACCCCAATATAGAACAACATTTTATTAAGGTAGAATAACCTACAATGCTAAGCAGGTGTAATTAAATAAGACATACAGACGACTCGCACAAACAACTCTAAGCAGGCGCTACGACTCGCAAGGCCAACAGATAAACATGCAACAGGTATTAGGATGTGGGGATAAAGCTGTATGGGCTGCAGGATAAACATGTGATGGGATCGCGATAAAGAATCGAATACTAGGGTAGCAGAGATCAACGGCAGGAATGAAAGACAATGTATAGGTAAACAAGCAAACTTTGCTTGCCTGAAATCCCGCATGGAAGAATATCTTGTCGGTGCTCACACATCTCAACGTAGTATCCGCGAAGAAGCAACAAACACTGGAAAGCATAAAAGATGCATTTTACAACTACGGCAAAAGATTCAGCATGATCATACGAGAATGATGCATGGCATGGCAAGTGCAGGTAATCCAAATTAAGCGGGAAAGCAACCCCGACAATTAATATTTAGGTGCAAGTTATTTATTTACTCAGCAATATTAAATGTTGGTTAACATGGTAACACATGGCATGGGTGCTCTAATTAAATTAAATGGAATAGGGCATTATATATTTATTACCCCTAAAATTCCATATTTAATTATTTAGTTGCAATTAACAAATTATACTAAGCAATTAAATAACAGATGCAAAAATGGCATAAGAATGGCATATTAATATTCATTGCATTTTTCTGATAAATAAACATATAAAGATTATTAAATTTGGAGTTATATAATTAAAGTTATTAGCAAAACAAGTTTTAGGAGTGTTTCTGTAATATACAGGGATCTATCTATGCTGGAAAAACTTGCTGGTGGGGTTCTCTGTGCGAAAACCGAAAGAGTAGGGGGCTGAGCGCAAAGATCCAGATCCAGATCTGGATCTGGACTTTTTGTACCGTGGCTAGGCTACAAAGAGACGATGACGTGCAGGCCCGGCGCCACGCTGGCGCGCGCGGTTGTTGTGTGGTTCCCGCGGTCACTGACCCGCGGGCCATGCATGTCAGGGAGTGCGAGAAAAGAAAAGGTGGGGCTTTTAAGCCACGACCCCGGGGGTCGAACTCGCGTCTCGCGCTAGCGCAAGGAACCAGCGATCGCTGCTAGCCAGAGGACCCGTTCGGTGTTTGTGATACATAAAGCAAGCACCTCTTTTTAACATGATTTAAGTGTATCGATTCTCTGACTAAACTGAATGTCACCGGAGACAGAAAGCACGACGGTGACGGTACTTGTACGCCGGCGACTTGCTACGGGCGGCACGGGGCGCGGTTGACACGGGAGGGAGTGCGGGTGTGCTGCGGCGTGTGTGCAGCCTAGGGTAGCGAGGAACCAGAGCAAAAGAAAAAGAAAAAGCGAGCTTTGCGCTCGGACACGACCATGGCGGAACGGGGCAAGGCGAGGACCAATCCGACGAACTCCTACTCAATTCAATAAGGGGAGAGGGGGAAACGGACGTGGTTCTCACAGAGAGGTTGCCGGAGGAGTGGTTCGGTGCGGGGGATGTCCGGGTCGCCGGAATTTGGAGGCGGACGTCCGCCGGCCGCGGGGGAGACGAGGACGAGGGCGACGGCACAGCGGCTCCGCGTCCAATTAAAGTGGGGGAGGTGCTCGGCGACGGTATGGTGCTGCTCCGGTGCTCCTCCTCGGGGCTTCGACGGCATCGGAGTGCTGGGGGACGGTGAGGTTGCGCCGGCGGCCTCTCGGTGGAGAAGAAACAGGGGAAGGGGCTGGCGGGGCGGATGGGGGAGGGGAGGCTAGAGGGGCTAGGATTTCGGGGGCGCTGCGGGCAAGCTTTAAGAAGAGAGGGGGAAAGGGAGCAGGTGGGAGGAGGTGGGGGCACATCGGCAGAGAGCCATGGTGCTCCGTCGAGCTGGAAAGCAGGCGTATGGAGGTTGGGGGTGAGGGGGAGTGGGTCGGGCTGGCTATGAGGATGTTGGACTGGAACAGATTAGTGGGCTTCGGCCCTTTTTAGGGTTTTTCCCCCTCTGTTGTTATTTTTCTTTTGTGTTTAACCTTTACTGTTTTGTGTTTTTAAAACAAAATAGAAAAGAAAGGATATATAAACTTTTGACAAATATTTATAATTTCAAATACACAATTTAACATATTTGTTAGAATATTTGAAAGAATTTAAATATCACATTTAAATTGATTTGGTTTGCAATTAGATTTAAAAGTGGAATTTGAATTTGAAGGGTGTGATTCAAATTTAAATGCAATAAAAAAAGAAGTGACAAATGCATGATGATGTGATGTCATGATGATGCAAAAAAAAGAAAAACAACAAAAATCTAATTGGGGATAATCTCGGGGCGTTACACTAACCCGAGAACCCCTCTTGATAGTACAGCTATCAAACCTATAACCCGGTCTCCCAACAACACCTTGAGACCGGTAAAATAGAAAACCTATCAAGGTTATACCTTTGACTTGCGCACTCCACTTGACTTCGATGATGACGATCATGCCCGCCTCAAGATGGAGCAACTTTCTTGATTCCATTTTCTTGGTGAAGACTTGAAAATTTCTCCCCCATACTCCACTATGGAAAAGCCTCGTGTAGGAATATCTTCCCATGTCCATTAAACTAGAATGGACGACAAGATGCAAGCATGTGATCTTCGAGATGCTCATCTTGAACTTGCACTTATTAACCTTGGTGACAATCAACACTTGATGTCATCCTCTCATGGGCTACACGAAATCTTGCTTTTGACGCAATCCCATGGAAAGGTACCTAACCACATACGTAAACACCAAACGCATATACATGTTTTAGTTCACAAAGCACAATTAACAATTACTTACCATACCACGAGATCACTTGATCCCACATGGTACACCATATATATGCTTTGCGAGTTGATCAACTTGAATCCAATATTTATACTTTGTCTTGATCAACCTCATATCTTCCCTTCTAACTTCATTATGATTGTGCCGTGAAGATAAACATGAATGCTCAAACAATCTTCATTCTTCAAGACACACTTGCCAAAGGCACAACTCTCACACGACCATTCTTTGGAGCACATTTGGTCATCACTTAATATTTTTCATGCTCTATCACAAAAGCTTGAGATACATAAAGAGTTCTTCACTTGCTTGCATGCTTAAAGTCTTGGTCAACTAGGACTCAACACATGAGTCCATCATGACCTTGACTTAGCACCATATGTTAAAATCTTCTCTTTAAATCCAACACTCGAGATCTTGATTCTTCATGGCTTAAAACATAAGCTAGAGCATGACTTATTTGAGTTCCATGCAAGAACTCCATCACCATTTCTTCGTCATCATCATATCATATTCATCTCTTCACATCGATGATTATGATGCCATTATCCAACCTTTAGCTTTATCCTCATGGCATCTAACCTTGAATCCAACACATTGACTTCATAATTACCTATGGAAAATCCCTTCAAATATAACTCAATGAAACCATGCATTAGTCCATATGGATTGTCATTAATTACCAAAACCACACATGGGGGCTCCATGCACTTTCAGCAGCTTATTTTATCGGTTGTCGTTTTGAGAAGGAAATATAGAGCAAACCAAATTCTTGGATGCCTATTTGTTACCACTGGGGTAATTCTGTCAGTTGTAAGGTATGTATTCGAACAGCTAGCCTCGTTTTATCTACTCATTTTACCACATCATTGTTCTCATAGTCTGCATTGAAGTAATTTCTGATATCTGCTATATTCGGCATCATGTATGGTCTATGGACATCATGTTGCTAATATGGAATATGTATACTTTTGTGTTGATTAGCTTTAGAATATTTCCTGGACATACTTTTATTTTATGAATGCACTGGAGCAAATGGTGGTCCATTTCTATCTGATGTAAACTTTTTTTGGCCAGCAGTTATGATGGCTTCATCTGCATGTCAGGTTAGTGCATCTATAATCAAGGTTGAGTGTACCTGCTTTGTGTTCCTCTGACAAAACTTTCAGTTATTCCAATTCTAAATATTGTTATTACTATGACAGGAATTTGTCTTCATTGATGGGGCAAAACGCCTTGAGGTTCGTAACAATAGTAATTTCAGGAGATAATGCATATGAATATCTGTTGTAGCTAATTTCTATTGTCATTTAAAGCAAAAAAAATCGTTGAAGCATAATGGGTTGATTTTGTCTGTTTCTTCACAGGGAAAGCGGCCTGACATATTTGTGGTTGAACTCTTTCGGGTCAGGATTCCAGGTAGACTATAAAGTCATCTTCATTTTTGTGCACTTTAGGTCTATTAGTCACTTGTGGAAATAGTGTTTCGTCTCATTCCTCGATCTTTAGAATTGTCTACGTTTTGTTCACTTACAATCTGCTACGTTAGACTATGCAGGCTCTTTTTGTTTTACTACTGCTTCTGTTACTCTCGAATTTGAAAGGCATTCCACTGACTGAGCTTAGTCATGGCCGTGTGTTGGGTCGGGCCTGAAAAAGCCAACACAGAAAACCCAGGCCGAGCCCAGCCCGGTCAAAAAGCCCGAAAGCCCGCTGGGCGTCAAGCCGTGGGCCGAGCTTCTTCCTGATTTGTGCAAAAAACGAAGCTCAGGCCCGGCCCGACCGTCGGGCCTAATTTTAAGGCCCAAGCCCGGTTTTTTCGGGCCAGGCCGGGCCTGTCGGGCCGGGCTAAACATGGCCAGGTCTAGCTGAGCTCCCTGCATATATAAACCGTGGTGCTTTCTGAATATTGGGGGTAATCTCAACGGTGAGTAATGCTCCTGATGTTTTTCACCGACCTTGTTTCCCTCCTGATCTTTCTCAATATCCATTTAGGAAATAATGTGTGATGTGCTCTGGTTGGAGTTCAGAGACACCTTGTTGATGGCCGGCGTTTTTGTTGCTCTGATTTGCTTCTCTTTTGTTGTCTAATTCTACTGGTCCAATAATTCTTGCTTCAAAACATTTACAACTTGAAGTAGTAATCACTTCTAGTTAAGCTATACTTAAATGAAATTGTAGCTAATCTTAACATGGAGTATATTGGGGTTAATTGTATGTTCTGATTGCAAATTTTAGTAGTTATTATTCATTTTGCACAATCACTGAACTATTTGCGGCAAAAAAAAAACCTGACAGTTCCTGTAGTATTGTTAAACTTAGTGAATTGGGAGTAGTGGGATGTCTAGAATTGGTTAAACAGAGGTAAACGTACATGCAAAACTTGTGCTTACGGCCTGCATATGGACTGGACTCGATCCTTGTGTGCTCATGTAGCAAGTTCCAGACTGCTCAAGTAATTTGCATGCCCTAACTGGTGTCACATTAGTAGCATTTTTGACATGTATAAATAACTGTGCTTAAGGTTGATGGTGTTGAACACGAGTAATTTAGCAAAACAAAGAACCGTAAAGTTGGAATATTTGAGCATTGGTTATACTGAAATAAATATCGAAATGCAATAATTGAAAGGTAAGAAAAATCATATATCTAGATAATAATAGCACCTGCTTAAGAATTGAAAACATGATAGACAAGATATGATCAAATGATGGAAAAAGAGGACGATTTAACAATATGCGAGCCATAACTTCTAGCATGTATTTACATCACTTAGCTACATTCGCTCCAGCTGCAACCTGGTATTGAGTTCAGTCCTCTTGACAATGACAGTCTGAGGATATCATCAGCAGTATCCCTTCTCCCCAGCGAGACTTAAATATCAGCAAGCATTTTATAGTTGGCTCGATTTTCTGGATCCAGAGATAGGAGATGTCTGGCTGCTGTTTCTCCCATCACCAAATTTCCACATGAACGGGAAGCACTTAGCAATATCCCCCATAATATAGTATTGTCAACATCGTTCAGAAATAGTATTCTTAATCAGGCCATATGCATCAGAAGCGTCCAGTGCGACAGAGCATATCAACAACACATGATACATGCTCCACATCTGGCTCAAGACCATATTGTTCTTCCATGCACTTGAGAAATTCCATTCCATCTTCAATATGACATGTGTTTCTACATGCAGATAAAACATCAAGTAAAGTGTAGTGGTTTTGTTTCACTTCTGTTTTCTTCATCAGCTCAAAAAGCTCGACAACTTCAGCAGCATGTCCATTCCAGGCATATACCTAAATCATAGTAGTCCAAGAGATTACATCCTTGTCCATGATCTCACTAAGGGCATCAACTGAATTGTGTAAGAATCCCACATCCACCATACATGCTAATAAGTGAATTAGCAATTGTCTTTTTATTCTGGAAACCTCTTTTAACAATCTGACCATGTGCTTCCATCCCCTTTTTCAGTCATGGAATCAAAGAGATCATAGGTATGATCTCCAAAAATGTGACATCATCTGGGTCAATGCCTGCCATCTGTAAATGCGATTGCCTTCTTCACCTGTCCACAAACTCCACAACCTTTGATCATAGCATTCCATGCAACTACATCATCTCTAGTTTCTTCGACTCCATCTATAAAATACCGATTGAGCAATCTAACTGCCCACACTTTGCGTACATATATACTAGCGCAGTTACCAAAGAGGGTTCTCTATCGAATTCACTAGAATCAGCCAGCACATACCTTTGTTCGATCTATTTTACTTCGTGCATTGTGTAGGCTTAGGACTAAAGTTTTTTTAATCAACATTTGTTTCATTCGCCATATGCTATACTATACAATACTTAGTCGGATACTTTTTTGTAAATATCTCTGAGTTTCCTTTCTATTTTATTTCAGCAACTGAATGTTGTAGGCTTGCCCAAATAAACCCTAAATCGGTTCTGTTGACATGCTCAATTATGGGTTACCGTTCTGTCGTCAAAATAAGCTAAATATTGTGGGTTCGTGCTAATGACTATTATGGTATTGCTGCAGGACTGATTCCAAAGTTCACATGCCTTTGTTTCAAGATGATGCAGATAAATGTAAGGCAATAGACTTTGGAGAAACTCACGAGGTAATATGGTACTCCTGATCGACCGGCCATTCCAATAGCTTTTAAACAATTTATGAGTACTAGCTTTTACTTTGACATGTTTCAGTTGTCTTAGCTAATGTGTCCAAACTTACATCTATTTTCTCAGGTTGTTAGCGCATCTTCCAAGCAAGATAAGCCTTAGAAAATAGGACTCCAGGTTCGCATCAGGTATAGATGATGTGTTTAGAATACATAAACCTCTTTGGCTTCCAATAATGGATACTTTCTCCAATTTAAATTCTCAAGCATACATGATTTTATTGACTTGCAGGGTTCCAATGGCGATGATCAGTTGGATTACATATTGCTTCAAGTGGGTGATGTCTGCCTCTTTGTATTTGAGTTAACAAGGCCCATCCAATCACCTGACCCTTAAGATGCACCCTTTCAAAACCCTGTTTATCCCGAGACTAAGCCGTAGTAAAACATCCGTACGTGTGGCTTCCCCTCACTATATTTTGTAATGGACATATGACAATATTTAGCCCTATATGAGCCAATTACTGTTTTCTTCTATCATGTTAAACACTGTGCCAAGCCATGAATTAAACTTACTTGCATTCTATCCTTTATATGAATCTATTTCTCACTGTTCTTAAAGGTGACCCAGTCAATGACATGTTTTAAGAGAAAGTTCACGCGTTTCAAATAATGTCTATAGGCTCAAACATAGCCAACCAGAAGCGGTGACAGTATGAATGTGATAGAGACAACAATTATTGCTATTCTGACGGTTTCACCCTTACTCCACTAATTGGTACCAACATAGAGCAACAAATAAACCTGTCCTAATAATGGTTATGAAAGTGTTACACATTTTTAGGGCTATTCAAATCGTCCGAGCCAGCTGACCATATGATGATTGGTGTATCTTGCACTCATCTTTCGCATAAAGGAAACGAAGCGGCAGCGAGGCCCACACTTCCACCTTATAGCCCAGACAACGCATTCAATAGAATCTGCTCCACCTACGTTGTACATACCCTCCTCTAACTGCCAAGATCTCCATCGCAAATGTCGGGATCCCGAAGCCCCAATCCTATGATGGAGAAGATCCACTGAAACCCTATCGGAGTCTTCGAGAAGGGTGGAATAAGAATGAGAATCCTGTCCAAAGGAGGTAGAATGTGGCGATTCTCTCAGTTTCAGGTGGAGACGAGTAGGTTGACACACAGCGGCGCGCGAAGCGCGTAGGATGGCAGAAACAAAGTGACCGTAAAAAAAAGAGCAGGATAGTATGATGCCAATTTAGAGCATGCATTTTGTTTTTCTTTGTCTCCTTTCACTATTTTAAAATATACGTTAGCATATCTTTCATATGCACAAAAAATTATTCAAGTTATTACTTCTCATCTTATTTTCTAATCGTCGAACTCCTACCTCGCACTAAGTATTCCATGAAAGACACTCAATGTTTCCATCTATCACCAAACTAAAATGACCATCAATTATGGGTAGCAAAACAAAGAGATACTATGGCAAGAATATTGTCTTGCTTTCGACGGTTGCGCAACGGGTCATCTAATTTAGCCAATTGTCGAATATATTCGCAACATTGTGAGGCGGATATAAGGTTGAGACCATCTGGATATACATTGGAAGAACAAATGTTTGATAGTCTCATCATGATGACAAAAGACACACATTTTTGCTTCCATGCCAATTATGTTTTGCAAGGTTTATCTTTCGTAAGAATTGCCCCCCAACGAAGAGACCACACAAACACCTTTGTTTTAAGCGGGATCTTCATCGTCCAATTACTATTATTATTATTGTTATTATTATTATTATTATTATCAAGTGGTATTTGAGGATATATTAACATAATGTACATTGAATCAACTGAGAATTTACCATTCTTGTCTAGATTCCAATGAAATTTATCCGGTCACTGTGTCAGCTGGACCGAGTCGCAATAGTAAAGCATCCCAAGATTCCTGTCTAGGACCAAATAAACTCCATCTGAATGTCACAGCCGGTGGGAAAGTTCCGAGCACCTTGTCGAGAGTATCGCTCATGTAACGCATGATATTGTACAAAGCCGGATATTGTTTACGGATGGTGGTTAGCCCTAACCATTCATCTGTCCAAAATCTAATTTCCAACCGTCCTTAATTGAGAAGGAACCATATGGAACGAAAAACTCTTAGTAGCCATAAGGCAAGCGCAAAAGTGTGAATCACCATGCTTCCAAAGAACCTGATATCGCTGCACGCGTTGTTGCCGGCTGCAACCTCTGCACGTCACCACCACACAGAGTCGTCTTCAACCACATCCACCGGGACAAGTGTCTCCAAGTATGTGCATCACTGTCAACATAGGGCTGCATCAACAACGCTCGTGGTCATCATCACCGACAATTTTCTATATCAAAAAGTCCCTGATATCTACTACCTCTACAACACCGACAACAATCTAGATCAAGAATATCCCCAACATCCACTACCTCTACGGCTCAAACGTCTTCAAACAAACACCACGCTGTCTTTGTAAACCAAAACCACGCCCCCAGAGTTGTAGTCTATTTTTATTTTTTATTTGCATGTACCTGTGCTAAATTTACTTTTTTTAACCATTTCGTCTACTCCAGCAACAACGGCAGAAAAATTGATCTATACACCGACCGATCACGAAGATCTCATGTCCTTCTTCTTCTGACTCGGTCTCACATGGTTCATGGTGATCTCAGGCGTCGACGTTGTCTTGGAAGAGCTGGCGAAGGGCTGTCCACAATAACTCGACTGGGGAAGAGGCGTCACGGAAGACATGATTGAATATCTCGGTGGAAACGCGTGTGTAAATCAACTGGATGATCGGAAGATCATCCTTTGCCCAGCACGGATCGGCGGGACATGGAACGGAGTCTTGGCGACGTGGTCGAGAAGATTGCAGCGCCCTAGGTGAAGTTCGAAGAGATGACACCAATTGTAATAGTTGTGGGCAGGACCAGGCCTGCTGACAACGTGAGGTATTGATTACTGTCTTACTGAACTCAGCGCTGTGCCGCTCTCATGTCCATGCCCATGTCCATGTTTCAATACGCCCCCACCGCCATGTCCATATTTCTCTAATTTTCTAGATTCTCCTTAGCGCTTGCCGCTCTCAATCATCCATTCGTCCTTACTTTTGAACTGCAGGATTACGGGAAGTAAAAGGGTGGTTTAATTATTGAAGGTTCAGTTTTCATCACGACCCTCTGATTTGTGTATTTTCTTTTCCTTCTTCACTTGCCCACATATTTTTGATCCTCTTATTTGCTGTCCAAATATCTTCATTTTTTATCTGTGATTGTCGCTTCAGCTGAAAGAAGCTTTCTAAGTTAAATATTATTGAAGAACTATTTGAGGTCCACAATGACTCAAAAGAGGTTAAATGGTTTGACGATATTATGCATCGAGGAGCAATTGTTGAACGACATTGACATCGCTCCTATTATAAGTGAATTTGCATCGGGAAATGTTAAAAGAAAATTTTAAGGTAAGATATATAAGTTATTTGATACATATACATTCTTATAGATGCATTTGCAAGATATTGTCAACATAGTTTTTTACACGTATATTCATTATTACTGTTATGATGGTAGGCCACAAATTTTAGTTTTGCCCTAGGCCTCCGAAATCTCAGGACCGGTCCTGGTTGTGGGAGGAAAGATCTAAAGTTTTTGGAATAAAGGACGAGACGTCGGAAATTGTATCGGAGAAAGACATTGTATTTAGGTAGAGATTTGGGTAGAGGAGGTGGGAGGTGCGCCGGCGACGCGAGCCTCCGCCATGATGAGGATGGGGGGGGGGCTGCGGCGGAGGGTTGTGCACAGAAGCATGCCAAGGTGCGGAGACCCTATCCCTATGCGTTTGAGACCATGCGAGACGTCTCGTTGTTCAGCATATGATCGACTCCGGCAATGGTTCAACCTGAGCACGAACTATATGGAGCGAAAATCACAAACCATCTTATTAATTACAAGCCACATGGGCTACAAAGTTCATATAGTACAATTGACGAGCAGCACATAGCATCGTGTTGCTGCAACAAACCCAAACCCAATCAAACTGGCGGTCGCAATCGCAGATTCACAGTTCAGAAACAAGTGGAGACCCAAAGTGTGATCAGCAGGCGCCTGGACCGAACCCGAAGACGCTCTGGCCAACGTCGTACAGCACCTCAAACGTGCGCTGCTGAACGTTGCCGATGATGCTGAGACCACTGGTGGCAGTGAACGCCAGGCAGCTGCCCAACATGATCCCATGAAAGTCGAGGTCGACGACGGCGCCGCCGTCGAACACCAGCGCGACGGACGGTATGGTCACGCTGTCGAGCCCCGAGAAGTCGAAGCAGGTGTCCAAGATTGAGATGGCCGGCGCTTCCGTGTACTGCGTCATGCCGGCCTTGAAAGCCGACGAGAGCGCGGAGTACGCCCTGGGTGGGAGCCACGTGACGATGGTGCCGGAGTCCATGATCGACGGTGTGGAGAAGACGACGGGCGATATGCCGAGCAGCTCCCCGCCGACGGCGATGTCCTGGAGGACAATGCCGTAGAACGTCGGCACCGTCTTGGCTCTGATCATTGGTGTCGTCACGAAGTTCGAGGTGTCCTTTGGCGCGCCGAGCGTGAGGAATCCGGACGCGCTCGTGTTAGGCGGTAGGCAGTACGAGAAGGCCTCGCCGTACGTCGCCGCCGTCTGCGACACGAGAGACTCGACGTCGCCACCGAGCCCCATGAGCCCGTCGGTTTGGTCATCGAAGCCACCCGCGTTGTGGCTGCAACCGAACTGGAAGTCGGGGACGACTTCGGAGTCGGTCAGCGACAGCGTGTCGGAGCCGTAGGTGCCGGTGGTGTTGGAGCCGTCGCCGTAGGTGACAATGTACTGGCACTCCGAGCTGGAGCAGCCATTGCCTCCATCGGCGAGCTGCGTGCACTCCGGGGAGGTGCACGAGAACGGGGCGTAGGTGCTGGACTTGACGGGTTCGAAGAGTACCGAGCCGTTGGAAGAGGTGCAGTGCACCCACGAGATGTCGCTGCCGGTGTCGATCATCATGGTCTGGGTCACGGCCGGGGTGCCGAGGCTGACGGTGATCACGTACTCCAGAGTGTCCAGAGCGATTCCCAGGTTGGTCGGCACAGTGACCTCGGATGGCTTCACCTCGCCAGAGGCCTTCCGTTGGATGTATTCAGCTCGGAGCTGGTCACGTTGGAGCAGCTCCGCGATGGTTGGCTCGGCGGCGGATGGCTTCGACGAGCACGGGCCGTGCCGGTGGTTTAACGGCACCGTGGCGCCACTAGAGGATGATGGAGTCACTGCAAGTTAACAGAACTGCCATGAAAAGACCATTACAGGAGCTGCCGTAGCACAAGTATGCAGGCATGCCATGGACGCGTACCTTGTGGCTCGGCGCACACGGCTTCAGCCTTGGATGAGAGAACCTTGTAGACGATACGTGCATCCCCTGCATGAGCAACCAAAGCATAATAACTGCACAGCAGGAGAACGAGCAGATGTGAGGCAGAAGCCATGGCTGTTGGATCCTTGCTAGCTAGTTTCTCTCTCGGTGCCAATGCTGGATCGAGAGCTGGTTTGATTTGCAGCTCTGAAACCCCACTATATATAGTTGAGAGTCCCCGAACGCCATCAGGCAACATGGAAGTCTTGGAACGGGCCTCCTAGTTGACCCGGAACAAATATATGGCCATTGA
This sequence comes from Poa annua, assembly GCA_026929855.1. NCBI lineage: Eukaryota > Viridiplantae > Streptophyta > Magnoliopsida > Poales > Poaceae > Poa > Poa annua. The sequence continues at coordinate 85,678,255 of CM049429.1, read as the reverse complement.
CATGGCAATGCGTTCGTACGTAGGACAGCGATATGAAGTTAAGGACACATTCTCTGTGGCTTGTTCAGTATCTGATGCATGCATATCTAGTGGGTGCGTAATTTAAACAGTACTACTGCGTATACATATGTATGCAGTGCTTAGTAATCAATTATACTTTTCTTCTACGCTCATTTTTGGTGCTATATAGTATATAACACACAAATACAATTGTCAAATTAGTGTTTCTTTCAGGGCCTAACCGCCTAGAGGTGTCATCTGAATTGTCAAAGTTGATCCCTGTCACGTGTGCCCTTTAAATTTTATGTATTATGTTTCTTAAATTCTTCAGATAACTTTTGCTATTTCCTATATATATGCATCTTGCAAAAATAAATTGTAAAATTCTAGCTTGCTTTTTCTTAACAGGGGGTAACTAGCTAGCTGATTCAAGGTACGGCATCAGACTGTGCCACAAAAAATACAAAAATCTAATGTCAACCAAACCATCCATAGTTCAAACCATCAGGGATAAGCTTAGAAGAAGTTAAACGCCGTCATTGAGCAATACGTAAGTGCGTATATTTAGAAGCATTACTCGCGCAGATGACGCAGTATATATACGAACTAGGAAGAACAGGAAAATGTATCGTCCTAAACGTACTACGGAATACGGATTGCCAGTTCGTACACTTGCCAAGTTGCCATATACATGCGCAGAGTCAACTACGAGACCCGTTCCAGGTTGCGTGCATGTATTTCTGCCGGGGCTCTTTTCTATCTATATCATATCAGTTAGGATTTTGGAGCCGCAATCAACCAGCTCAATCCAACATTGGGAGAGAAGCACTGAAGCAAGGATCGAACACGGAAATCCATTTTGGGTTGTGGGATTAGATACTAGCTCCTATTATGAGAAAACATATTTTGCAATATCATAAAATTCTGAAAAGAAAATCGGGTGTACATATAGAAATTTTATGTAGACGCACAAATTTCGTTAGAAAAGACATTTTCTGTGCCCTGTGTAAAACATTCAAAAACATGTCCAATAAAGAGTCATTTTTTAGCACCCAATTTCTCTTTTTCATACAGAACACAAAAAACATTATATTTTTACGGAACATTGTGGGCCATCATAAAATGTTCAGAGTTACACTCAAAATTTATTATATAATTTTACATTTCGAATATTTTTAAAATACACTTTCCTTAATAGGACTAGATAGTCTTGTGAGCCATAACACCATGTCCTATTGCCGGATCGAACAGCCATGTCATGTGTTACTCATCTACTGCTTATCCTGTTGTGCAGCTACCATTCTGTCGTTGATGGGGCCTCAGTTGCACGTTATATGGGAACGAGAATAGCTCTCGTTGGATACAACTTGGACACTAAAGCCTAGTGTAATACATTGTTATGATGAGTTCTTCAATGTTATGAATGTTGGAACTCATTCACATGTTGGCTCTCAAGACACCTCATCATAAGAATATGAACAATTCCAATTTGAACATGAGGGGTCTTGACAATGACGATGAAGGGATTTGCGTAGCATGGAAGATGGTCGGTATTGATGCGGTTGTGTGTGTTCGTGGGGGGGGGGGGGGGGGGGGGGGGAGCAACTGAAGAAAGAATATTCGGCGCACTTGTGCTAGTACTTTGTTTCTTGGAACAAGAGTCTCATTGATCGGAACATGGGTTCTATTCATCATCGATGGAATGTCACCAACACCAGTGGTCAGAAGGGGTTGGCTTGTTTGACGAACGTGGACCGTTTGAACCCAAGTGGCACCAATAGTGAGGAACTATGCATGATGAACTATGTGTTTTTTATTGTTTGAACTAATTTTATGATTTGAAGTATGTGTTGTTTGTGTGGAACTATGCTATGATGTGAACTATGGTATGCTATGGATTGAACTAAATTTGTATGTGTAATTTTACAATGTTTAATTTATGTTTTAGTTCATATGTTCAATTCCATCTCTCAAATATCAAAAAAAGATGGAAAGTGGGGCGACCGCGCTGGTCTATTCTAGCGCACTTATTGGAGCGGCCAATGCCCTATTATAGAGAATCTGGAATAGCAAAAAAAAGTTTGGTATCGAAATAGACGCCCTATAACTAAAAAGTGGTGCACTATTATAGGGGATCATCAGTTAGAGATGCTCTAAATACCACTGACGGGACATCGTAGGAGATATGACATGGGAAGAAAATAATTATTTAATTTCTTAAAATAAGATATGCGATGATGCGCATGTAAAGTGTTTACAACAAATAAGCTTGGGCCCAAATCAGGCAAATGCTTTTTCATAGGTTAATCCAAAGAAAAGGTTATGCATTTTTCTCGCAAAGAACATTGTGTTTCTTGAGAAAGAGTTTTCTTGGAAAGTGGTGAGTGGGATACCAGTGTAACTCGATGAGTTCAAGAATTTTTGTCATCAGAGGAGGGTCGCCCGACGCTGGAATCTGTTTCAATATCACCGAAGTGTTACTGGGATGGAACCTCCTTCATGTGATGTAGATATTTCAGTTGAGTTGGCAACTGATATGCTTAAGTCGGGTTGAGGATCGTAAGAAAGTGCTTTGGTATTCAGAGGAGGTATTAGGGTTAGACAATGATTACCTTATCACTTGCAAGGAAACAATGATAGACCTTGACTCCGTTGAATGTCTAGAGACCACGAAATTTGAGATAAAATACATTTAGGAAAATCAAGTTTCAAATTCCTCTGAAAGGCAGGAATTCTATCAAATGTAAATGGATCTAAAAAAACAAAAATAGACGTGGATGGGAGGTTTTTTCGAAAAGTTAAACAAATCAACAATGTATGTTGTCTCGCCAAAGTCTATTTAGAATAATATAGCGACGGCCTCATAATCAGTTAGAGATATGGCAAATGAATACCAAAACACGTTTCTTAGCGAAGCCAACCGAGCACGTGCAGATAATACATTATGAGATATTTGCTGATCCTAATATAATGTTGGAAAGACATGGATAATTCAAAGTTTCAATTATGTACTGAATCTAGCATGACGGAGTTGGAGTCGCCATTTTATGAAATGGTCAGCGCATTTGGATTCATCCAGAAAAGCCATAAGGCTTGTGTACACAACAAAGTAAGGGACAACTCCATATAATTCCTAACACTAGACGCGGATGATGGATTGTTATTTGGGAATGATGTACTTTCTCTAAACACAATCTCTTATAACACGATAAATACTTAGGCGAGACAACATACGTATCGGTCCTCCAGATCCATAGTGATAGATCCAGTTGCCAAGAGAGGATTCTCGCCGATGAGATTCAATATGGTAGACACGGGGGGGGGGGGGGGGATCCGAGAATGTCACCTGGCAAAAGCTTAAGGCCCTGTTTGACATGTTGTTTATTAGATAAAATGATCGGATGAAATTACGGAGTGGTGGTGGACCTCCGGTAGAAAATACGATGAACCACCATAATGTATTAGTGGCCGATACATGTAGAATCAAGTAAGTGGTAAAAGCAACGGATTTGTTGAGTCTGGGTCCATTATTTTTTCTTTAGTGTCGGTCAAAAAGTTAAACCACAATTTAAAGAATATGTAATTGCATTTTTTCTGTATAAAAAAGTGCAATTAAACTTTTTAAATATGTAGTTGCACTTTTCTTGATTGACTGAAACTTTTAAAAAATATGTTAAATTTCACGTTTGTTTTTTTAGTGATGCTTTATTCTTTAGGAAATAATCGTTTGAAGCTCTGGAAGATTTACATTTCGGACATTTGGCATGAGGTACGAACCGGTATACCAAAGGATCAAATACAAGTTATAGTTTTAGTTGAAAATAAATAAACCAATTTCTTTTTAGTTGAAAGCGCCATACGTCTTTCTTATCCAAATTCGAAGAACAGGGTTCTTGACTTTCCGACGATGGTGTTGGGATAACTAACCATTATCCACCGAGCGAATGAGCCCGTGCCGCGGGGCAGAACAATCCTCACTTTTCTCCACTGGTTACCGATGTAACCCCATCATCATCAGTTGCTCCTTGCTCGTCGAGTCATTGACCGCGACACCCAAAAATCAAACGAATCGTCAACACGCCTATGCTTAGCTCGATTATTCCCTGATTGAAAATGTGCTGTGCTCAATCTATATCCACCAACCAAAGTTAACCTAACTACAAGCTGTATGCGTCATCTCTGCCAGTTCGTGTTCGTACACTATACACACGGTGTACGTGTATGAAGTAGTAATTTGTAAGGTAAGTATTAGTCACGAGTCAATGGATCGATCAGCATGCGCCGGGCATGAACCCGACGGAGGTGCCGTCGAAGCGCACGGCGAAGGACCGCTGCTGCACGTTCCCGAGGATCGCCGCGTCGCCGTCCCCGGCGTTGGGCGCGAACGCGAGGCACCCGCTGGACAGGATCCCGGGGGCCTCCAGCACCAGCGTCGCGCCGCCGGCGAACACCAGCGCCACCGTCGGCATCGTCACCACGTCGTACCGGCTGAAGTCGTAGCAGGTGTCCAGGATCCCCATGGCCGGGGCGGACGGGTAGCCGTAGCGAGCCATGGCGGCGCGGAACGCCGAGCGCAGCGCGGCGTACGCCGTGGGCGGCAGCCGCGTGATCACCGTGCCCGTGTCCACCACCGTGCCCCCCGCGAACACCGACGACGTGACGCCGCCGCCCACCGGCTGCCCGCCCACGCTCATGCCCGTGAGCATCACCATGTAGAACGTGGGTGCGTTCCACGCCGTGAGGAGCCCCGTGGTCGCGAACCCCGACGCGCTGCCCGGCCCGCCCAGCGTCAGGTACCCCGTGGAGGTCTCCTTGGCCGGGAGGCAGTAGGAGAAGACTCCGCCATACGCGCTCGACGCCTGCGACCTCAGGGACATGGACTGCCGGCCGAGCGCCAGGAGCCCGTCGATGCCCGCGAACAGCCCCATCTGCGCGCGGCCGCACCCGAAGAGGAAGGGCTCCACTACCGCCGCGCTGTCCGACGACAGCGTCAGCGTGTCGGAGCTGTACACGCCGGTGGTGTTGGACCCGTCGCCGTAGCTGACCACGTACAGGCACTGCGACCCAAGGCAGCCGTCGCTGAATATCCCGAGCTCCAAGCACGCGTCCGCGCTGCACTGCACGGTGGAGTAGGTCGACGACCTGGCCGGGTCGAAGAGGGGGCCCTTCTGGGCGTAGCACGCGGGCGGGGAGCACGGGCTGCACTGCACCCACGACACGTCGCTGCCCGTGTCCAGCTCCAGCGTCTGCTGCACGCCCGGCGTGCCCAGGCTCACCGTCACCACGTACTGGAGCGTGCCGATGGAGAACCCCATGGTGGCCGGCACCGTCGCCGACCTGCCGGAACCGGCCGCCGCCAGCTGCAGGTCCACCTTCTGTCCCCCGGAGACCCTCCTCTGGATGTAGTCCGCGCGGCGCTGGTCAGCGCGCAGCACCTCGGCGAACGACGGGCCCGCCTGTACCGACGACCTCGAGGAAGACGGCGGCGCGCACGGCCCGTGCCGGTGCGCCAGCCGCAGCAGCACCGCCGCCGACGTGCCGTTCCGCTGCCGCGGCGCGATCACTGAAAAAGCAACGAACTCATCAACCACTCTGCCGATCGAAAAGCTACCAGCTTGCTAGCGAACTCTCCCGTCCCGTTGAACAACTCGATCCAGAAAAGCAAAACCGATCGTTACCTGCTCGTCCGGCATCGTCGTCGCAGGTCGTGCCCGACGCCACGAAGCTGGCGGTGGAGACGGTGACGTAGCTCGCCGCGGCAACATGGCGGGGCAAGAAACAGAGGGCTCCGGCGGCGCAGAGGAACGATGATAGGACCAGCACGGGGGAGACGGAGAAGAAGGCGGCCATGGCCAAGGCGACGCGTCGGCTCGTGGTCGATCGGCCGGACGCGAGATGACGAGGACAAAACGCGGCGCCTAAATACGGCCGAATAATTGGCAGCGCGCCGAATTCATTCCACCCATCATGTCGTGGAATTTGGAAATTCTTCCGTGCTCTGGCCGGCGGGGGTAGGAGGCCTCGCTGCTTTGTGTGTGATCGTGCCTGGTCTTTTCCTCTCCCCACCGAAGCAGACGCCGGCTCTGAGTCTGAGCGCAACGCAGCCGGGGGGGGGGGGGTCTTCTTTCCTTCGGTGGTTGGCTGATGGCACCTGCACGCGCGTCTGCTACGTATGCGCGTACCATAGGCATCGGCGAGACGTCCCCGGTACTCCGTAGCATGGTTCGCCGGTTTCGACGCCGTCAAGCTTGCGATCCATGGCTCACTACGTGTGTTGTGTTTACTCTATTTGCTGAGTTAATATACAGGCAGAGCTCAAGAACATCGCCGAAGCCTTCCTCGGCCATCGTCCGATGGAGCACCTCCGTGCATCCCGGTCCTCAAGAACCCCTTGAAAATCTTCGTGGTAAAGCCCCGCTAGGATTTCCCGTCTGTTTACCTCACTACCGCGCCATTTGCGTGAATATAAATTGCAGAACAAAAACATTCAACCCTAGCGTGCCTCGTACAGTGATTAACAGTGACCGTTTGTTTTTTGTTGATCAAAAACTGGGGATAAGACATAAACTACAATCAACCTGCATACATAAAGAAACAGGAATGTACTTCATGATCTTAATATTCACTGGTAGACTGGTAGTGTATTTCTTTCTCAAATGCTAACACGTTTTGCTTCCAAGAATTGCTTCAATCAATAAGACAAAAAACATGAACAAAGAACCAGAGGAGTAACTAAGAAGGAACATGAAAACAGTCACATTAACATGAACATCTCAGTGAGCATATGCGAGCCAAACTTTCAAGGCCTTCGAGCAGCAACCTTCCAGAAACAACAAACGCTAATTTTTTTCGAGAATAACGGGGGGATAAATCCCACCGCTTGTTTCATTCACCGAAAGCAGCCTGGCGGGCCATGTTCTTACAACAGAATAGCACATGTACAGGGGGATACAGAGGAAGAGAAACAACAAAATACAGGAAAAAATACAACAAGAAGGGGGACAACAAGAGCCACCAAGAGACACGAGCGGTGGGGAGTGTTGTCGAGGGATCACAATGCCAAGACTCAGCAATCAGCCTCACGCACCGTATCGGCATGCGACTCGAGCCCCACGGCACAACTCAGGAGCACCACCATCATCATCGGATCGAAGTGTCAAGCCTAGCACCTAGCACCATCCTAGATAGGGAGCTCCGCCACGGACATCGAGACGAGGCAGGAGGGGGAGACATACATTGTGTCGTCAGTGAGCAAAGGTGAGCCGAGACACCACCAAGAGCACGAAGCTCTCACACCGTAAAAGCAGCCACACGGGGCTCGAGGGCAAGCACATCCATGTGGTTGAGACCACGTGAAGGCTAGCCGAGGAGAGAAACAAACCACCGTCGGCCCCAATTCAGCCGCAAGAAGCTCCGCGACGACAAGCCCACTCCAAAGACGAAGCCCCCAAGAGGGAAACGACACCAAGGCGTCATCATCGCCCGACCACAAGATCAAGGGTTTCCCCCGGAGTTGCACCGACAAGCAACGGTGTGTGGGAGCAGACATGTGATGCCTCAAGAAGGTAAACGACAGCTGCAACCGCCGTCCTCACTGGGCTTTCACCCGAGCTCCCCACACACCAAGCACCGCCAAAGGCGAGCCAACCAGCCACCACCACCGCAGCCACCCACACCTCGCGGAGACAACCGGTGGCCACTCCGCAACAAAGGCAAACCAAGAGCAGGACCTCCGGACGCAACACTCCGCCGACGCAGACCGAGCACCATGCCGGCAAGGAAGGAGAGAGCGTCACCCGAAGCCACGATCCAACACGGAGCATGACCGAAGACCTGCACCAGACGCAACGACGCGCACCACGCGCGCCTCACGGCTGTCGGCGATGTGAGACAACAGCCACCGACGCCACCTCAACCACCACTCTTGACAAGCAGCCATGGCAGCCGCGATGCACGACCGTTGGGCGACGGAGCACCTCCAGCCTCCGAGCCGCAACACGCCAAGACCTGCCGCGCAAGGTCCCAGCCGCTGACGGCCACGGAGCAACTCCATCCTCCAAGCCGCAGCAGGCCTCGACCAGCCGCGCCGCGCCGCCAAAAAAGCCACACCGTGCCACCAGCCACGTCGCGCACGCAGCGCCGCACCCGAGCCATCGCTTGAGGACCGGGCGACCAAGGGCCACGGCGCCGCGCCAGCCAGGTGCAGCGGCCGCCAAGCCCATCGGGGCCCAGACGGGCCCGGGCGCCGATGGAAGGCCGCCCAGCTCCATCGGCAACCACCGCGCCAGGGAGATGCGCTGCAGCCTCCGGGGACGACGAGGCAGCCGGGCACCGGCCGGCGAATGATGGCGGCGGAAGAACCCAACGCAGACTCGACCTCCATGCTGCTGCGCGAGGGCCTCGAGGCCAAATCCCCGCCTCCCCCATCACCGGCGCCGCGTGACCTAGTGCGGCGGCAACCTCCGGGAGCGACGAGGCAGGGGGAGGGAGAGAGGGGGTGGCGGCGGTGGGGGGCTAGGGTTTGCCCCCTCGATCGCCTGGAGGAGACGACGCGAGGGGGGCGAGCAAAAATGTCCATCTCCAACAAACGCTAATGATAACAAATGAACATGAAAAATAGTAACAGTCACATGAACATCTCAATGAGCATTAAACATTACACGTTATGTAGCAGCAAACGTTCATTAAACAATTTAGGCTTCTAATAGGAAAGGTATGAATAAATATGAAGATATCAATAGCCCCATCACTAATCATTTGGATCGATCCACGAGGATCCAGAAGTGTTGGTTCAATGTCAGTTAACATTTTCTTAAAAAAACTATAAGCATGTACAACATGAACAACTCTCGACCTCTTTTTTCTATTTTGCTCTTGGTGTGTTACACTGCTTCACCTGTAGAGTTTTCCTATTTACTTACTTACTGTCTAAAACTATATAAAAGTGTTGTGCAATACTACTTTTGTTCAACATTTTAGATACAACAATACAAATGGTATGTCTATAACTTTTACCATGTGAATAAATCAATCAAACTAATCAGCTTAAGTTCATAATTGGAAAACTCAAAGTGGATCATTTTCACCATTTTTATAAATAGATGATTTTTTTGTATCTTCTCCGTTCCTTTTTTTAGGTGCAAAACAGTAGGGGAAATCCCTACTATTTAATTTTCTATTTTCTCATGAAATAACAAAGGAACAATTCTTACAGATGGTGTTCATAAAGTGTCAACCCACTGGGTCATACCCTCTTTAAGAGAGGGTTTGGCTCTATGTCTCACAAGCGAAAAAGAGTCTACGAAATCAAGGAAACAACCATCAAGATCAACATGCTGGTGATCAAAAATGCACTTATTCCTGTGAGTCCAAATGCTCCAGCGGTCCACAATCAGAGATTCCTTGAAACAAATAAGTTTATATATTCTGTTCTTGGCCTCAATCAGCATATTGATCAAATCCAGATCAGTATCCCATTCAAAATTTAACTTGAGCCAAAAATTCTTGCTGAAGTCACACTCGAAAAAAAGATGGGCAAGATCCTCAATTGATGTAAGTGATTCAAGCCATCTCAATTTGGAGCAATAAGCGAACAAGCATTATTTATCTTTTTGCTCATAAACTTGAGGTACCCCTATGGCAGCTACTTCACAAACGAGTAAAATTTGGACTTTGGGGCGGATTAATCTTAATATAATTTATATTAAGATGTGTCGTCAATGAACTAGACGTTAAAATCTTTACTTGGGGCAACACTTCATATTCTCCGGCTAAATACTACAAATTTATCTTTCTCCTCTCTACCGAAGGATAATTCCATCCGAATGATTTGGACATCTAAGCTAACGCCCAAATTAAGGGTCTTTGCTTGGCTTCTTCAGAATAATCGCCTAAATACTAAATATCTTATGCTTCGGAAACATTGGCAAATCACAGGGGGTTCTTCCTGTGTTCTCTGCAATAGCCCAACCATTGAGACGTGCAATCACTTATTCTTTGAATGCTCCTTTGCGACCAACAGCTGGGATCAGATCGATATCCACTGGGATAATTCTCTTAACATATCAACTCGTATGGAACAAGCTTAGAGGATGTTTAGCAACCCATGCTTCATGGAGATTACAGTATGTTCTTTCTGGAACATTTGGCGAGCTAGAAAGGACTTCATCTTCAAAGGCATTGCCCCCTCTTTGGCTCGGTGGAGAGTCCTCTTCCAACAGGATGTTATGCTGTATCAGTATAGGGTTAAACCTGCTCTAGTTCAACCTCTAGTTCAGTGGGTATTAGATACTTTCACTTAGATGGACCTCTTTTCCATTTTTAGTTTCCATTTTCTACCTCCTTAGACCCCCTTTTTTGTTCAGTCTGGGTGTCGATACAGAGATGCGCTTAAAGTGGGGGGTGTGCTGGCGGCTGCTCGCTTTTTGATCAGTGATTCACCGGCCACTAGATCGACGTTCTAGTTCTAAACGCAAGGAACTTACAGATATGAACGAAACTTACTGGGGAGCATGCCACGATCCATTGAAGACAGGCAAGCACCTAAAGAAAAGGAAAAGAGAAAGAAAAACCGCTGGTTTTTCCTTGATCTCATACATATATATAAAGCCCTAACCGTAGGGGTTTCCCCTACGGTACACTGTTCAAAATATATATATTTTATATTAAACTTTTATATTTATTTTTTGCATGCAACATTCTTGACAAATATAATGTTCTATTTCTTATTTGGCATTATTTTTCAATGTTGATTTTAACATTTTTGTTATATAGTCATAACTTTTATGGTTGAAAAATATTGTGCTATATTTAATCTATTTTTTGCATAGTTTTTCTCCCAATTAATATTTGATTAATTCATAAACTATATAGTATATATATATAAATGGTAGAGATATTTAAGGATATGGTCTAACAATAATCTATGTTAACGTCATAACCTATTTAATATATTTATTATCGAGATATCTAAAGATGTCTAACAAATATCTTAAAAGGGATTCAGTGTATGATTAGCTAAACACTATTATAGAAACTTCAGGAGTATAAATTGAACATTAACGTGATTCTTTTACCTATTATTTATTTGTGTCATGATGTATCTCCCTGCCCACACGCTCACCGCGGCAACGTAGGCGAGGTCTTCTTACCTTAGGTGGTTGGCTGATTGGCTCCTGCACGCGTGTCTGCTACCTATGCGCGTACCATAGTAGGCATCGATGCATCGACCACTAGAGAGAGAGCACTAGAGAGTGATGTGTTTAGTATATTTTCTGAATTCACTGGCAGCAGAGAGCAGGAGCAATTCTAAGATTTGGTGTCAGCCAATAAGAGCTAAGAATAGTGTGGACTTTTTCCATAGGAAGCTTAAGAAGGTTAAAAATGATCTGAAAGGTTGGGGTGCAAATCTAAAAGGGCTGAAAAAAGACTTTATTTCTGAGCTGGCCTCTATTGAAGATGAGGAGGAGAGAAATTCTTTATACATACATCAGATAAATAGGAGACATGAGATTCAGAAGAAACTCCTTGAACTCTTTGAACAAGAGGAAGATTTCTGGAGGCAAAGAGCTGCAGAAAATGAAGGGAAACGTAGGCAGAAAACAATAATTTTGCTAACAACGATATTCTTAAAACATGCAAAGATCTATTCTGTGCAGATATACTAGTACAAACGAAGATCGTAATACATACCCTTGTAGACCGAAAGCGGGATTACATTCCGCACGAACGTTGACGACGAAGAACGACGAAGCCGACCTCAAGGTCGTGAAGAGGAAGAAGACCTCCCACCACCGCTAGTGCAGCACCTCGCAGGACGTTACACACGTACGATGGAGACGACGGCCTCTGAAGCTCCAGTCTAGGACAAGCAGCGGAAGACTTGGACCGGAACACCAGCAGCGCGGCAGCGGCCTTATGGTGCAGAGATCCCCCTCTCAATTCGACGCAACTCCGACAAAGTGAATCACGAAATTGAGAGAGAATTGGGGAATTAATTGGTGAATTAAAAGGGCAAGGGTGCCCCTTCTTATATAGGCTCCCAGGGGTGAGCCAACATGCCAGCCAGGAAATGTGGGACTAATCCCACATGCCTGGTGCGACAGCCCTTGGTGCGCCGGCCACCTGGTGGACCCCATTTTGCCCACCTAGGCCGGCTGAAAGTGCATTCTATGCACTCCCAGATTTTGGTGACTAATGACAACACAAAAGGTGTTCTAATGTTTGTGATGAAGCTTGCAGGTTCTTTTACAGGTATTTTGATAAAGAGGAACACTTACTTGGCCTAAGTTTCTTGTCTACTTCACTTGGTCTTTCTTCAGGATTTCAATCAAGAGATTTCCGGGGTTCGGAGATTTCCGGTCCCTAGACCAGAGATCTCCGAGCCAATCAAGTTTTTCGCTAAGTCTCAGATCAGAATGCGTACTGACTCCAACTCAAGCTGAGCCGGAAATGCTCTCGGAGATTTCCGGCGCTCGGAGATTTCCGAGCCCCAGTCCGAAGATCTCCGAGTGACAGGGAAATTCAACCAAGTCCAGAACTCAATTGCGTACTGACTCTAGATCAAGTTGAGCCGGAAATGCTCCCGGAGATTTCCGTAGCTCGGAGATTTCCGAGCCCCAGTCCGGAGATCTCCGAGCGCCAGAGATTTTTCGACCAAGTCAAGAAGCCCAACCAGTACTGATCCAGAGTCAAACACAGCCGGAATTCCTACCGGAAATTTCCGGAGTCCGGAGATCTCCGGTCCTCAACCCGGAGATTTCCGGGCTGGCGGCTGTTCAACGGGCAGATTTTGAGAGGGGTATAAATACCCCTCCACCTACCTCCAGCAGACCAAGCTTCCAGATTTTCTCTCTCCTCCATTGGTGCTGAAGCTCGTTTCTTCCGGATCTCCCAATCTAGCCACTCAAATCCTTTGATACTTGGGGATCTGAGGAAGAAGCCACCGATCTACAACTCCACCGAAGCGATTTGATTTCCCCCCTCTATTTCTTGAGGGGCAACGAATCTAGGGTTCCTTTGTGGATAGCTAGGTTCATCTTTGTGTGTTCTTGATCCTTTGTGGATTCCTTTGTGGATTTGACATGTTGTGGTCGTTGTGGGAGCCCCCAATTCAGTTGTGGGTGTGTGCCTCACGTGTTTGTACGGGATCTTCTCCGCCCTTAAAGGAGTCGTTAGTGGAAGAGTGGATTTGGACCTTTGTGGTCGAATTCACAGGAGAATAGGGTGAGACCTTTGTGGCGTTGAGCAAACCTTTGTGGTAGCTCACACCTCTCCAACGAGACGTACACCTTTGTGGTGGAACTCGGGATAAAATCGGTGTCTTCGAGTTCCTATGGTTGTCTTGCTCCACTCTCCTTTACTGCATTCCTTTCTTGCTTAGTTTCCTAGTTGTCTTTCACTTCTATCACCTAGTTGCACATTTCGACAACTTACTTTCCGCTAGCCTAAAAACTGAAAAAACACATAAAATTTGGTCACCACCTATTCACCCCCCCTCTAGGTGGTCAACTGCCGTTCAATTGGTATCAGAGCCAGGTTGTCTCTTAAAAGCTTCACCGCTTGAGACCAACCTTGGACAATGCAAGTTGACCCGAAAGAGGGTTCTGAAGCGGACGCCGCGACTTTGGCGGCAATGCAAGAGAAAGGTGCCACTATGGCCGATATCAACTCTTTGGAAACAAAGTTGACATCGTCCATACAAACCGAGTTCAAGAAGTTTCATGATATGCTTGAGTCTCTCAAGACATCTAAGGAAACCTCTCTTGCTTTGCCCTCAAAGTCTCCGGTGCTTCCGGGCATTACTCAAGATGTGGACCCCGAATTGTTGAAGGGAAAGCAATTGCCTTTGTATGGGAAGGGTGATGCTACTAGTTCCTAAAACCATCAAAACACTTCATCTTCCCAGGATGAAGTGCCTAAAGGCTACAACACCACTCCTCCCCCATCCCAATACCATACCCCCGATCCCATTATTCCTCATCCGCAAGTTTCTCATAAGGGTGATCCCCCATTGCTTAAAGATTATACTTTCTCTCAATGGCAATATGTGATGAAGTCTCATGTGTGCAGCTCTTCAATCGAGTTGTGGCGTATCATTCAAGTTGGATACAAGCCGCATGATCCAACCAACTTAACAAGAAGAGAAGTGGTGGAGGCTCAACTTGATGCCACCGCTCTCTACATGATCCAAAAGGCGGTTGGGAACAAGGACATGTATCTCATCCAACACCTTACCACCGCCAAGAATACATGGGATGCTCTATCCGAGTTGTTCGTTGGAAATGATAGCATGAGGAGGAACCGATATGACTCTTTGAGCAATGAAGCCGAAGGCTTCTTCAAGCTTGATGGTGAAGATCATGAGATGATGTATAGAAGATTGGTGACAATAGCCACAAGCTTTCGTGAAGTTGGTGCCTCTCATATTGATGATGCTTGGATCAAGAGAAAGTATGTTAGTTCTATGATGGCATGTGAGCCAACCGATGTCAAGAGTCTTCAAGGAAGACACAACTACCATCTCATGACATCTAATGAGGTTATGCAAGAGATGGCCGCTTATAAGGTAGCCACTAAGAATGCTCAAGACGCAAGGGCAAGGGCTCTTGGAATGCAAAGAGGCACAACCAACCTTGCTTTGAAGGCTACCGTTCAGGAAGACAACGATGATGATGATCTTGGAAGCTTTGCCGCCATGTCCGAGGAAGCACTCAAGATTGCCTACAATGATCATCTCGCTCTTGCGGCTCGCACATTTTGGAACAACCCCTCAAGAGGAAAGATGCGTTTTGACAAGAGTGCACCTCAAGCCGATAGGGTCTCACCCTCCAAGTCAAGGACATGTTACAATTGTCAAGACAAGTTCCATTTCGTTGCCGAGTGCCCTTATGAGAAAAGAGAAGAGCATGGTGGACGTCTAGTGCTCAAGGACAAAACCAAGATGCCCCCCAAGAAGGCCTATGGAAAGAAGAGGCCTTTTAACAAGAAGCCTCGCATCGTGTTGTTGACTCAAGAGTAGTATCCTACCGATGATGAAGAATCGGAGGAAGAAACGCCAAATGAAGTGGCGGCTCTTGCCACCACATCAACAACTACCGTTTCTCCATCAACAACAAGAACTCCTTCAACTACGACAAGCTCTTCATCATCACTATTCACATCGCCAAATGAGAACTCCATCACCAAGAGCTAAAGGTGTCTTATGAAAAAGGCATCAGAGGTACCTTCATCCTCTCCCTCTATCATGAATGAAATGAATGAACTTGATGATGCCTCTAGCCTTCAAATCAACTAACTTGCAAGGTGATAGCAAAAAACATGTTGGTGCCCTCATGGCTCGGATTGGTGAGCTAGAGCATCTCAATGAAGAGAAGGGTAAGATAGAAAGAGAAGACGCTATTTCTCTATCTTACTTGAAATCCTCTCTTGAGGAGGTTGAAGAGTCTCATGCTCGTCTTGAGGAGCAACTTGAAACTATTGAGGAAACTCATAATTCCTCACATGCTAAGCTCATTAAGGATCGTGATATGTACTTTGCTAAATTCAAGGTGGCTCAACAAGATAAAGCCGAATTTGCGGTTGGGCATGTTAGACTCATTGAGGACATGGAGAAGCTCGTCATAGCCCACAAGGCTTTGGAGAGTGAACATGCTCTTCTAAAGGAGTCGTATGCTCAACTCCAAATTCGGCTAACTAACCTTGATTCTCTTAGCATCTCTGCCTCTAAGTGTTCGTGTGATAATGCTAATCTTGTGAAGGAGAATGCTAGGTTGAAGAGTGAGATGACTAAGGCCTCCACATCCAAGATCATCCTTCTCAAGGGTAAGCAAGTTGTTGAGACTCCTATCGTGGAGCCTCACACTCGACAAGGAAAGGAAGGTCTTGGATATGTGCCTCCCATGAAGATGAATGCCAAGAAGGGTATTCTCAAGAGCGTCAACCCCATCCAAGCCAAGAAGGCCGACTCCATTCAATCCAAGGAAGGTCTTGCGAGTAGGAATGTCACAAGGGGCAAGCCTACTCGTAAAGATCACGCCGGGGACAACAACCCTAACTATGCTTTATATGTCGATTATTATGGGAATGTTTGTGCTCGTTACATTGGACCCTACTATGGTTTTATTTCATATGCTATTTGGGTTCCTAAGTCTCTTGTCGCTAACCATAAAGCGCCCATTGTGAAGAAATGGGTTGCTAAATGCAAGAAGTGATCTCTTGTAGGATCTTGCTCCCGGTGGTTCAAAATGGATAATTGATAGTGGATGTACAAGTCATATGACCGGGAGCAAATAACTCGTCACGGAGTTGAAATCTAATGAAGATCAAGTAATCGTGACGTTTGGTGACTTATCAAGGTCTAAGGTAACCGGGCTTGGCAAAGTGGTAGTTGCCCCCGACATTACTCTAGTCAATGTTATGCTTGCTGAATCTCTTGGCTATAATTTGTTATCGGTTCGTGCCTTAACAAAGATGGGGATCTCTTCCTTCTTTGATAAGGACATTGTGGTCCTCTTGTGGAGTAAGTCGCTAAGAGTGTCTTTCGTGGGATACGTGGAGCATGAGCTCTATGTGGTGGACTTCTCCGGAGCCAGCACTTCTCAAGCCATGTGTCTCTTCGGAAAAGCCGACGTGGGTTGGCTTTGGCATCGCCGACTAGCCCACGTAAACATGCGTACTTTGCAAAGTCTCCACAAGGGTGGCCACATCCTTGGACTAAAAGATCATGTTTTCTTTTCAAGGGATCGAATTTGTAGAGCTTGTGTGGAAGGCAAGATGCATGATATTCCTCATCCTAGCAAGACCATGATATCTTCTTCCCGGATTTTGGAGCTACTTCATGTTGATCTATTTGGACCAATTCCGGAGATAAGTCTTGGTGGCAAGAAATATTGTCTCGTGATTGTTGATGACTACTCAAGGTATACATGGGTCTATTTCTTCAAGACCAAGGATGAAACTCAACAAGTCTTCATCGATTTCTCAAAGGAAGTTCAACGCCAACATGACCTTCCCATATTGGTTGTTCGAAGTGACAATGGGTCGGAATTCAAGAACTACACTCTTAACGACTTTCTTAGTGAAGAAGGCATTCGTCATCAATATTCCGCTGCTTACACTCCTCAACAAAATGGCGTTGCCGAAAGAAAGAACCAGACTCTCATTGATATGGCGAGATCTATGTTGGCGGAGTTCAAGTCTCCCATCAACTTTTGGGCGGAGGCTATTTCCACTGCTTGTCACTCATCAAATCGCCTCTATTTCCGCAAGGGCTTGAAGAAGACTCCATATGAGATCCTTACCGGCAATAAACCCAACATTGGCTACTTCCGAGTGTTTGGATGTAAGTGCTATTATCTCGTCAAGAGTGTCCGGTTGGGTAAGTTCCACTCTAAATCTATTGAGGGTATCTTTGTCGGATATGGTAGCGAGTCCCACACTTATAGAGTCTTTGATAATTCCTCCCGGATTATCATAGAGTCTTGTAGTGTGGAGTTCGATGAAAATAATGGCTCCCAAGTGGAGCAAGTTGGTGTTTGTGATGTAGGTGATGAACAACCTTTTGATGCCATTAAGAAGATGGGGGTGGGCTTTCTTCGCCCCATTGAAGTCCATCAAGAAGTTGTTCAAGAAGTCGCAAGTTCTCCCATCAAGGAGACCTCACCATCACAAGAACCACAAGGTGGCTCACCCATAGCAAATGATGAATCCCCTCAAGAACAATCTCAAGATCTTCCTCAACAAGAGCATACTATTTCTTCTCAAGTTGAAACTCAAGAGGATCATCATCAAAAAGATCATGTCTCCTCCACCAAGATTATTGAAGACAACTCCACTTCTCCAAGTTCTACTCTAGGGCAAGATCATCCCTCTCCACCGAACGAAGAGACTTCTCATGATGATCAAGGCCCCCTAGAAGGTCAAGACGAGGATCCAAAGGATCAAGATGGTCAAGAAATTTTCCCCTCAACAAGGGCGGCAATTGAAACTCGTCGTCAAGCTCGCTTTGCTAAGTCTTTGGAACTTAGGGCATTATTTCTCGACAAGTTCATTGGTGATATACGAGCGAAGGTCTCCACACGAAGTCAATTAGCTCATTTTAGTGAGCATCAAGCACATATTTCCATGGTCGAGCCCAAGAAAGTTTTCGATGCTCTTGAAGATCCCGATTGGCTAGGGGCTATGCATGAAGAACTTAACAACTTCGATCGCAAAAAAGTGTGGCGCCTAGTTGAGAAGCCGAAAGATTGCCGCAACGTTATTGGCATTAAGTGGATCTTCAAGAACAAGCAAGATGAGCATGGTATCGTTGTAAGGAACAAGGCACGGTTGGTGGCCCAAGGATTTTCTCAAGTCGAAGGCATCGATTTTGGAGAAACTTTTGCACCGGTTGCAAGACTCGAATCGATTCGCATTCTTATCGCTTATGCTTCTCACCATGGTTTCAAATTGCAGCAAATGGACGTAAAAAGCGCCTTTCTTAATGGTCCCTTGCAAGAACTTGTGTATGTTAAACAACCCCCGGGTTTTGAAAACCCCAACCATCCTAACCATGTCTATGTCTTGGACAAAGCTCTCTATGGCCTTAAACAAGCCCCCCGTGCATGGTACGAGCACTTGAGAGAGTTCTTGGTAGACCGTGGATTTGAGGTTGGGGTAATCGATCCCATTCTTTTAACTAAAAAGGTTAATGGTGAACTCTTCATTTGTCAACTATATGTCGATGACATTATCTTTGGTTCTACTAACCGTGTGTTCAATGATGAGTTTTCCAAGTTAATGACCGACAAGTTCGAGATGTCCATGATGGGTGAACTCAAGTTCTTTCTTGGCTTTGAGATAAGTCAATTGAGGGAAGGGACCTTCATATGTCAAGCCAAGTACATTCAAGATTTGATCAAGAAATTCAAATTGCTTGGACTTAATGGTGTGACTACCCCTATGCAAACCAAGTGCCACCTCCAACTCAACCCCGACGGTAAAGAGGTAGACCAAAAGGAGTATCGTTCTATGATTAGGTCTCTTCTTTATTTGTGTGCGTCTAGGCCCGATATCGTTTTAAGTGTTGGAGTGTGTGCTCGTTATCAAGCCGCGCCTAAGGAAAGTCATTTGATGGCCGTGAAGAGAATCTTCAGATATTTGGTTCATACCCCTTGATTTGGGTTGTGGTATCCCAAAGATGGCACCTTGTCTCTTTGTGGATACACCGACTCCGATTGGGCGGGCGAAATTGATGATAGGAAGTCCACATCCGGGACGTGTCAATTTCTTGGAAGATCTTTGGTGAGTTGGTCCTCGAAGAAACAAAATTGCATCTCTTTATCCACGGCGGAGGCCGAGTACGTCGCTGCCGCAAGCGGATGAACTCAACTTCTTTGGATGCGGCAAACTTTAAAGGATTACGGTGTCCTCTTGGACAAAGTGCCGCTTTTATGTGATAATGAGAGTGCCATCAAAATTACATACAATCCGGTGCAACATTCAAGAACCAAGCACATTGAGATTCGTCATCACTTCATCCGCGATCACGTGGCACGTGGAGATATTGATCTATCATATGTTGGTACAAGGGATCAATTGGCGGATATCTTCACGAAGCCCCTTGATGAAGGCCGTTTTTGCTACTTGAGGAATGAGCTCAATATCATAGATTCTCGGGCCTTGGCTTGAACTCCGTACACTCACTCCAACGCTTAAGGCTTTATTAGACCTAGAGGTACGCATGGACTTAGGGGGAGTGTTTTCCTAATACATTGGACTCTTCCTCCCCCTAATATGCATATAGTGACATATCATTGCTAAAACTTCAAATTAAATATAATTTGTGAGCTTCAATGTTGAGATGTAGTTATGGACCCAAGATATATCTTTGCGGTACCATGCTACAACTCATACACGGTGGCCTCGTCTACCAACACTCTTTTTTCTTTGGACTCTTTTTGGTTCTATTTTTGATTCTCACTTGCATTGTCTTTGGCTCTTTTTGGGAAAACACACTCCTGGTTGGTCTTCTCTTGTGCTTTACGTTTCTTGCAACTTGAGTGTGTCTTCTTTTTCAGTTTGAGTGTCTATCCTAAGTCTTTTACTATCTTTAAACATGCTCTTCCCCACTCATGTCCCCTTTTGTTTCTTGTTCCTGGAGTTTTTGGGTTTGAACGGAAATCTCCGAGCCTTACTCGGAAATCTCCGGTCCACTAGAGAATTTCGAGACTAAGTCCATTCAAAAATCAGCACTGGCCTGTGATGATTATTGACCGGAAATAGTCCCTGAAATTTCCGGTGTCCAGAAATTTCCGAGCTTAGACTCGGAAATGGCCCCTGCGATTTTTCGGCACCTAAGTCCTTTTCAATTTCGGCACTGACCTCAGGCGAAGCTGAATCGGAATTAGAGCCGGAAAATTCCGGGGTCCGGAACTCTCCGGTCCGATGTCCGGAAATCTCCGAGCGTGCGAAAGTTTTCCAGGGCTAAGTCCGAATCCGGAAATAGCCCCGGAAATCTCCGGCACCCGGAGATCTCCGAGCATCAGTCCGGAGATTTCCGGTTCAAATTTTCCTGCCTATATAAAGGCACGGGTGGACCGGCCGGTTCGGCCAGTTCATCCACCCCGTGCCCTATTCCTCTCTCTCCTCCAAAAATCTCCAAATCTTTCGTTCCTTGCTGCGGGTGCATCGTTCGAAGGTTTCTCGCGTGCTTCGGGGATCTTCTTCTCCTCCTCGAGGGCTTCGTTTTCATCCGCACGCTTTCCGCGATGTCTTCCGGTAACTCCTCGTTTTTCAAATCTAGGACGAAACTAGTTTTCGTTTAACCTAGCCGATTTAAAAGGTTGTTGCTTGTTTCCTTTGGAAGAATTGCTCCCCTTGGCATGCTCTACACTCCACGTGCACAGGTCTGTTTTTCGTTTATAGTTCTTGTTCAGATCTGTCAAAATTTCGTGCAGACCGGATATCTCCGAGTTTGACTCGGAAATCTCCGGGCCCCGGAGATCTCCGAGTCAGACCCGGAAATCTCCGGCCTACTCAGAATTAAGTCAGCTAATGAAAGATATTGTGTTTGCAAAAACTTCTCTAGTACGTTCCATTTTCATTCTCGGACATGAGTGCTTACCCCATATGCTTTCCATCCTCTCTTTGATGTGTGTTTGCAGGTTCCAACCCTAGAGGCCGTTTCAAGAAAATCTCTACACGTGGAAAAGGCAAACCAGTTCATTCTCGCCCTCCCAGTGGGTCCTCAAGTGAAGATAGCACACCTGCTGAGTCTGCAGCTCTGCTCAGGAAACCCACTGGGCCTAGCAAGAAGAAGAGGCCCGAGCTCCGTCTTGAAGACTTCAACAAAGGCAGTTTTCGCAAGTGGCGAAGTGAGCTCTCCTATAATGTGGAGTCTGATGATCCTAAGTACTTTTGCACTGAGATGGCATGGCTCTACAGGGAAGTTTATCAGAAGTTCTCAATTGACAAGCCCATCTGCCCCATGAAGTGGATTGACTTTGACAAACTAATGAAGAAGGCTGACTATTTTTGTGGTGCTGTCAAGGTATGTGGACTTCTGGGTCTGGAGCACTTGATGAGGACTGAGTGCAACTACAGCGTATCTCTTATCCATCAGTTCTATGCTACTGTGGTGTTTGACTCCTTAGAGGATATTGGGATGACCTGGATGTCTGGCAGGCAGCGCTTGACTTCCTCTTTCCGAGAGTTTGCTCGGATTCTTGGATGTCCCTTCAGTGGTTTGTCTGTTCCAGCTAGCGCCCGCATGCATGTCCAGGGCATTTCTTACAACAAGCATGGCATGACTGATCTTTATCAGCCTGGAGGAAGGATTGGCTCTCATAATGGTCTTCTCCCTACTTATGATATTATGCTTCGCATGTTTCGTTGGACTATTGCTCCCATTGCAGGTAATGTGGACAATATTGCTGGGGCCCTAGTCAACTTGATGGTGAAGGCTCATGCGGCCTATCTTGGTGAATATGAGGTTGATCAGGAACTCTACAAAGTGGATGTCATGGACTTCATTTTCCAGGAGATGTCTCTCGCGGTTTTTGAGAGGAAAGTTCCTCCATATGCTCCCTATGTGATGTTACTCATCAAGAGGCTATACAAGCTTTCTGAGCAAGACGGAGATGATTTTGATGCAGCCTTTGGTACTCAGTCCCACAAGGCAGCCCTGCTTATTCAGAAATCTGCTCACCTTGTTCAACAACAAGCCACCATGCAAGATATCAACGAGGATGAGATTTTTGGTGGTCCTTCTCGGGTTCCCTCCAATCCCAACATCAAGAAAGCTGCCAAGAAGAGTCGCCCATGGGTAGTTCGAGCTATTGAGAAAATCATGAACATAAATTGTTGCATTCACAGTGAGAACTACTCCATCTACTCTCAGAACCATCGCATTATGAAGCGCCAAGAAGAGATGATGGCTCATATGAAGATGCATGCTCCGAAGCACCCTTTGAAGCCTGTGATTCCTTTCAAGGATTGGAATGCAGATGGACTCACTTTTGATTGGAATGATGCAGTGCCAGAGGATAGTGATCTCGAGTATGATGATGATGCTGAGGAGGACGAGGATGATGATGCCGAGCAGGATTCCGACTCTTGAGTCATGGGACGTTAGTAGAACCTCCTCCCTTTTTGGTATCTTGATGCCAAAGGGGGAGAAGTATCTCTGGGACTCTCGGGATTTGCATGGGTTGGGAGTACTTCCTTCTTTTCGTTTTGTTTTTCTTGTGTGCTCCCTATTTTCGTGACTATTTATTTTCTTCATGTGTGTGAGACATGAGTACCGTTAAATTCTCTATTGTAATAACTCTATTGTCTAAGTTTGTTGCTTCTTGTATGTATTGTGTATTTGTGTGTTTTGTAAGATCTAGGGGGAGTGTTGATCCTAAGGAACGTGCACTTTGTATTCCAAAAACATACTAAAAATAGTGCACTCACTTAGGGGGAGCTCCGTCTATATTTTGCAACTCCGTTCTCCTCTCGTGTTGTCATCATTCGCCAAAAAGGTTTAGATTGAAAGTGCATTCTATGCACTCCCAGATTTTGGTGACTAATGACAACACAAAAGGTGTTCTAATGTTTGTGATGAAGCTTGCAGGTTCTTTTACAGGTATTTTGATAAAGAGGAACACTTACTTGGCCTAAGTTTCTTGTCTACTTCACTTGGTCTTTCTTCAGGATTTCAATCAGGAGATTTCCGGGGTTCGGAGATTTCCGGTCCCTAGACCGGAGATCTCCGAGCCAATCAAGTTTTTCGCTAAGTCTCAGATCAGAATGCGTACTGACTCCAACTCAAGCTGAGCCGGAAATGCTCTCGGAGATTTCCGGCGCTCGGAGATTTCCAAGCCCCAGTCCGGAGATCTCCGAGTTACAGGGAAATTCAACCAAGTCCAGAACTCAATTGCGTACTGACTCCAGATCAAGCCGAGCCGGAAATGCTCCCGGAGATTTCCGTAGCTCGGAGATTTCCGAGCCCCAGTCCGGAGATCTCCGAGCGCCAGAGATTTTTCGACCAAGTCAAGAAGCCCAACCAGTACTGATCCAGAGTCAAACACAGCCGGAATTCCTACCGGAAATTTCCGGAGTCCGGAGATCTCCGGTCCTCAACCCAGAGATTTCCGGGCTGGCGGCTGTTCAACGGGCAGATTTTGAGAGGGGTATAAATACCCCTCCACCTACCTCCAGCAGACCAAGCTTCCAGATTTTCTCTCTCCTCCATTGGTGCTGAAGCTCGTTTCTTCCGGATCTCCCAATCTAGCCACTCAAATCCTTTGATACTTGGGGATCTGAGGAAGAAGCCACCGATCTACAACTCCACCGAAGCGATTTGATTTTCCCCCTCTATTTCTTGAGGGGCAACGAATCTAGGGTTCCTTTGTGGATAGCTAGGTTCATCTTTGTGTGTTCTTGATCCTTTGTGGATTCCTTTGTGGATTTGACCTGTTGTGGTCGTTGTGGGAGCCCCCAATTCAGTTGTGGGTGTGTGCCTCACGTGTTTGTACGGGATCTTCTCCGCCCTTAAAGGAGTCCTTAGTGGAAGAGTGGATTAGGACCTTTGTGGTCGAATTCACAGGAGAATAGGGTGAGGCCTTTGTGGCGTTGAGCAAACCTTTGTGGTAGCTCACACCTCTCCAACGAGACGTACACCTTTGTGGTGGAACTCGGGATAAAATCGGTGTCTTCGAGTTCCTATGGTTATCTTGCTCCACTCTCCTTTACTGCATTCCTTTCTTGCTTAGTTTCCTAGCTGTCTTTCACTTGTATCACCTAGTTGCACATTTAGACAACTTACTTTCCGCTAGCCTAAAAACTGAAAAAACACATAAATTTGGTCACCACCTATTCACCCCCCCTCTAGGTGGTCAACTGCCGTTCACCAGCCACCTTGGCCCCCACCAAATTCCCCTAGGGAATTTTCCCCTCTTGGGCCTTCTTTCGACCAGAAGGCCCATTTAGGGAAATCAGCCTAAATAAATTCGAAAATAAATATATAAAATCATATTTAGACATTAATTACACTAATTAATATCAAACATATTATATATAATTTATTCTACATCCGAAAGCTATTTTTTGCTGGCCGATCTCCATTGGACTTCTCCCGGGACGTTCCCGGTGATCTCTTTCTTTTCCGGTTGTCTTGTCGAAACCCCTTAAGTGTGTTACCCTAGCGGTTCGATATAATAACAGGTATGATCGAGACTCCTCTCTGATCAACGACTAACTCGTAGGCCTGGACCCCATGAATTAATCCCTGTGATATAACAAATGACTTTCATCTATCAAATCTAAACGTAAAGTTTTAAACCTTTTGACATGGCGATACTTAGCATGTCCGAGTATCGTTCATAGATATCTCCATACCTAGCTGACCTCGTTACCGACAACACTATCTTCTACTCGTCTATGATTTCATGTCTCTGTGACCTAGTCACATGCTTGCAAGCTCATTAGACATAATCTCACCGAGTGGGTCCTAGAGTATCTATCCTGCTATGCGGATTGGAAAATCCTGCTCTTGACCCCTCGTCTCAACTACCCCCTTCTGATACCCAAAAGTATCACTGCTATTATCATACTATATAAGTTACGACGTTTGGTGCGATCAAAGTATCTTCCAGGAATAACAATAAGAGTTGATCTCACGGTCGAAGGCGTAATGACTACGTCCTACAAATATGGGTATGTCCATCACATCGTTCCACCAACGATACGACTTTCATTGCCGGCTGGCGCCATGCCCTATGATCGGGAAACCTCGATCATCAATCGTGCAATGAAACTAATCTCAGTAGAGGCTATTAGGGACCTGGTTGTTTACGTATCACACCCGCATTAATGTTTCCGCTTAATACGGTTCTAGCATGACACAAAAACCTATTATGAACAAACGAGATATGATAAAGAAATACACTTTATTAATTGCCTCTAGGGCATATCTCCTTTAGTCTCCCACTTACACTAGAGTACAAATTAATCTATATTACAACTTGGTAAAAGCTTAACACCCATACCTACTTGGTGTGTTTGATGCTTGTCAAGCGGAAGAGGTTTCATCAAGGGATCTGCCACATTCAGATCTGTATGCACTTTGCAAATCTTTACATCGCCTCCTTGTACAAACTGTCGTATCACATGGAAGCGTCGTAGAATGTGTTTGGCGGTGGAGTGAGACCTTGGCTCCTTGGCGTTAGCAATGACACCCGTATTGTCGCAGAAGAGGATCACGGGGTCTTGCGCGCTTGGGAACACTCCAAGTCCAGTGATGAACTTTCTCAGCCACACAGCTTCATTCGCGGCTTTGCAAGCAGCAATGTACTCTGACTCCATTGTAGACTGCGCGACGATGGGTTGCTTCCCACTTCTCCAGCACACGGCGCCTCCATTCACCTTGAACACATAACCTGTCTGTGACTTAGAGTCATCGAGGTCTGAGCAGAAACTTGCATCAACGTAACCTGTTACGCCAAGTTCTTCATCACAACCACCATCGACAAGGAACGTTTCGTCTTATTGAGATACTTAAGAATGCTCTTAACAGCAATCCAATGCGCCATTCCTGGATTACTCGGGAATCGTCTTGTCAAACTTAGAGCCAATGACACATCAGGTCTAGTTCTTAAATTGCATACATAATCGATCCTATGGCTGAAGCATAAGGATGTTTAGTCATTTCGGCCTTACCCTGCGTTACCGGACACTGTGCCTTTCGCAATGTTTTATTCTTGATAACATGCAGAGAACCCTTCTTTGCCATCTCTATACCGAAATGTTTCAGTATTTTATCAAGATAAGTACTCTGACTCAACGCTAACGTCTTGATCTATCACGATAGATTTTAAGGCCTAAGACGTATGCAGCTTCTCCTAAGTCCTTCATGGAAAATTTATTGTTTAAATAATTCTTCACGCTATTCATAAGTTTTTCATCATTCCCAATCAGCAATATGTCATCTACATATAGTGCTAAGAACACAACCGAGCTCCCACCTCACCAAAGCAAAGATTCCAGCTCCGAGATGCTTGCTTCAATCCATAGATGGAGCGCTGAAGCTTGAATACCTTGCTAGCATTTTCTGGATCGACAAAACCTTTCGGTTGTACCATGTACAACTCTTCCTCAATGTTTCCATTTAGGAAGGCTGTTTTGACATCCATCTGCCATATTTCATAATCGTAATACGCAGCAACTGCTAACAA
Organism: Poa annua; assembly: GCA_026929855.1. Classification (NCBI taxonomy): domain Eukaryota; kingdom Viridiplantae; phylum Streptophyta; class Magnoliopsida; order Poales; family Poaceae; genus Poa; species Poa annua. The sequence continues at coordinate 85,651,559 of CM049429.1, read as the reverse complement.
AATCCGAATAGACTTCAGCATCGCTACCGGTGAAAAAGTTTCATCGTAGTCAATCCCATGAACTTGTCGGAAACCTTTTGCGACAAGCCGAGCTTTATAGACGGTCACATTACCATCAACATCAATCTTCTTCTTAAAGATCCATTTATTCTCGACGGCCTTGCGTCCTTCGGGAATTTCCATCAAAGTCCACACTTCGTTATCATACATGGATCCTATTTCGGATTTCATGGCTTCTAGCTGACGTGGGGCTACCTTTCGACTAGCCCACCATGAGGCTACCTGGGCCGCGCCAAGCATGGAAAATCCCACAGAAGGCCCACTCGGGGTACTACGTATCCTAGTCCAACTCGGTTAGGTTTTGTAACCTGCCATATCTGTACCAACCGCCCGAGACCTGGCTACCTATAAAGCCAGGAGGGTTGCCCGTCCTAGAAGACACGCTCATAGCCACCACCACAAACCCTAGCGAGATCGCAATCTCGCCATTGTAATTGCTACTCGCATCAATAATCAGACAAGCAGGAGTAGGGTGTTATTCTCCGGGAGTCTGAACCTGGGTAAAACCTTGCTTATCAGCCGTCGTGATCACCAACACCTCTCTCTCTCCCCATCAATCAACCTGGGGTGCACAACCCTAGGATTTGCCGTGTCACCACCTCGTCAATTGGCGCATCTCCCTAGTCTAGGCCGCCACTCGAACCACTCGGGGGCTGCGCCAAAACAGGCACAACTCAAAAATCCTAGGCCTCTATCCGACTTACTCGGGAGATGCGCCACACAGGTTGAAATAAAAGTCTAGGACGCCACTCGAACAACTCGGGGGCTGCGCCAAACAGGCACAACTCAAAAATCCTTGGCCTCTACCCGACTTACTCGGGAGATGCGTGTAACGCCCCGGTTTTTATCCCCTTTTAATTTGGTGAGTTTTCTTTTTGCATCGACATGGCATCGCATTGCATCGCATTAAATTAATTTGTTGCATTTAAATTAAATTTCCATAATTAAATTCAAACACATTTCAAATTAATTAAAATTGTGATATTTTTAAAATCTTTGGCAAATGTTAAAAACTAGTTTATTAAATTGTCTATTTAAAACTAAAAATATTTTGTATAAGATTCGTGTTCAAATTCATTTTCGATTTTGTTCTAAAAATATAAACTGAAAAAGATAAACGCTGACAAATAAGGCCCAAAGCCCATCTAACCCCAAACCCTAGGTTTTGTCCCCTGAAAACTTTTTCCCACCTCCTGCCATTTTGCAGCTACCCTCCTCTATTTTCTGGTTTTTGCAAAAAAATCCTTCCACCCCTTCTTTTCTTCCCCCCCTTCCTTTTCTTTTCTTTCCTTTTTCTTTCTTTTTCTTTTCTCTCTTCTTTCCTTTTTCTCTTCCTCTCTCCTTCCTTCCCGAGATCGCCACGCACGGGAGAAAATTTCCCGCACCCCGCTCCCGAGCGCCCGACCGCCGCCGCTCCCCTCCCGCGCCGCCGCGCCCGCGCGCCGGCCGGCTACCCCGAGCCGCGCCGCCTCCGGCCACCTCCACCACGCCGCCTCCCCGGGCCGCCTCCCCGGACGCCGCCCGCCGCCGCAGCGCGCCGCCCCTTTTCCGCGCCTGCCGCCGCCGCTTGCCGAGCTCCGCCCCCGCCGCGCGCCCTCCGGCCTGCGCCGCCGCCGCCGTCTGCTCCCCTCCGCCGCGCGCCTCCCTGCTCTGGCCGCGCGCCGCAACGCCTCCTCCCGACACCGCGCCGGCCGAGCCGCTCGCCGCGCCGCTCCTCCCACCGGCCGTCCTCGCCTCCACCCCGCCGCCGCACGCGCCCTTCATCTCCCCCCGAGCCCGTGCGCTCCTCTTCCTCCCGCAGCCAGCCCGAGCTCGCACCCGCATGCCCGCGCTGCGCTCCCTCGCCCCGACGCCTCCAAGCCGCGCGCTCCGGCCGTCCCACGCCGCCGCCGCGCCGCGCCTCCGTCCGCCCGCCCGCGCCACGCGCCCCCGTGCGCCCGCACGCTGCGCCCGTCTCCGCCGCCTCCGCCGCCGCGCGCGTCTCCGCCTACCGCATGCACGAGCCGCCGCCTCCTCTTCCCGGGCACGTGCACGCCGCCGCCGCCCCATGCCCGCGCCGACCGAGCCCGGTTCTCCGTCCGGTGGCGTCCCCGCATCCGGCGCTTGCAAGGTGTTTGGTGAAATGCCCGCAAGAACTTCGTCGCCACTTTTGTCCGAGTTGTCCACCCTTCGAGGTGCTGCCCGTGCGCGTGCGTGTGCTTCCTCCGATGTCGCGTCACCATGACCGCTCGTAACCGTGTCGCGGTGCCCGCCCGCGCGTGCCTCTTCCGGTGCCCGTTGCCGTGCTCCTACGTGCCCGCGCCCGTCAACGGTGATGACCGAGTACGACTACTTCCCACCCACTTCCACGACACCGACAAACGACGATGCCCCGGTTCCGCGAGGGCTACTTCCCCGACGGCGACCACTTCCTCTACGGACCGAAGACGTCGGTTTCGAACCCTATCTCTCCCGACCCGACGTACGGAGCCAAACCCTAACCTTAAACCTATTTTATTAAATGTCATCTATCTTGTGCATTTCGCATCATAATTGCCTGTGTTGCATCTCTTGGGTTTCCGGGTGTAGCAAATCACCTAAATAATTCAATATGGAATGTGTGGGGTAATAAATACATATTGCCCTATTCCGTTTAATTTAATTAGATCACCCATGCCATGTGTTGCCATGCTAACCAACATTTAAAATTGCTGGTAAATAAATAACTTGCACCTAAATATTAATTGCCGGGGTTGCTTTCCCGCTTAATTTGGATTCCTTGCATTTGTTTTGCATCTTGCCATGGCATGCATCATTCTCGTATGATCATGCTGGATATTTTGCCGTAGTTGTAAAATGCATCTTTTACGCTTTCCAGTGTTTGTTGCTTCTTCGCGGATACAACGTTGAGATGTGTGAGCAACGACAAGATCTGCTTCCATGCGGGATTCCAGGCAAGCAAAGTTTGCTTGTTTACCTATACATTGTCTTTCATTCCTGCCGTTGATCTCTGCTACCCTAGTATTCGATTCTTTATCGCGATCCCATCACATGTTTATCCTGCAGCCCATACAGCTTTATCCCCACATCCTAATACCTGTTGCATGTTTATCTGTTAGCCTTGCGAGTCGTAGCGCATGCTTAGAGTTGTTTGTGCGAGTCGTCTGTATGTCTTATTTATTTCACCTGCTTAGCATGATAGGTTATTCTACCTTAATAAAATGTTGTCTTATATTGGGGTATTATAATTAAAAGATAAGGCACCGGCGGAAGGCCTTGCGAGGTGCTTTGTTCTGCTAAGTGTCAACCTAGGAACTCAGTTCTTGTCCTCGGATCCAATTTTGAGCGCACTAACCGCTTGTGGGAGGCCCTATGGAGCCCCCCGCGGCTTCGATCTAATCCGCTTCTTATCCAGGGCGCCGCAAGTAGTTCGGGCTTTCCATTTGATGCATGCATATGGTTACCTAACGATCTCATGATGATGGAGTAGTCGATTCTCATATAGGGTGGCACGTTCTTAGAGTGCTATGAAGGTCGTATCCCGCGGGCACTGGACCTGATTAGCCGTACACACAATCATGCGGTTCCCTGGATGGGTTGTAGAGAAGAGATTTGCCGTGTTGAGATGCCCTACCTTCTGGCTTGCTTTTGGGGTTGATCGAACGAGTACGGGTCCAGTAGTGCACCCCTACAGGGTATAATCTTATCGATGAGCCGTGTCCACGGTTATGGACGACTTGGTGATGATGATGGCTAACAAGATCATAGACAACTTACACCTAATCATTGTTAATTAACCTGACTAGTAATATAGAATTACTTTCACAATAACTGGTAACTAAAATTTGTTCACTGTGTGAGTTTTCCCAAATTGCTTCCTCATACTTGGTTGAGGGGGTTAATCCGAGAATGGGTTATGATTGGTGTTAGTTGTAGATGTTTATCTTATGCGCTCTCTTATCCCTCTCTGATTAGACGGAAGTTGTAGCGTGTCTCTTTACGTTGCTAGTGCTGCTGCCGCTAAGTCCACCTCCCCTATATTTTGGGAGATGGTGTAGAAAGTAGGCAAGTCGGTTTTGCTTGCCAGGGAGTGCCCTGACCCTCTTTTGGGATGTGCTTTATGTGCAGTCAACAGGTTTGAAGTCTGACGATGTTAGCTTGGGAATCCCTCCGGCTTGGCTGGGCAGGGATATGGCGCCATTGCTTATCTTCAGGACTCTTAGTCAATTTGTATCTTATCCGTAGTCGGATACTATTTTGCTTCCGCTGTCTTTTGTATCTTTGTATTGTAACATTTGTATCTTGACTCGTTCGAGTCGTTGTCGTAATTATATCTTCTGTTGTATTTTGTGGATGTATCGGAACTGTTGTAATGTTATCACAATTCCACCCACATAATGCGCATGTTTCGGCGTGCACATTATGTCTGGTGGGCGACCTAAAATCGTTATTATGCGGATGTCGGCGGGAGCGCTTAAATCTACATAGTACTGATTTTCGGGCGTCACAATGCGCCGCACAGGTCAAGTCCAAAATCCTAGGTCGCCACCCGACGCACTCGGGGGCTGCACCTCACAGGTCACACTTGAAAAGCCTAGGCCGCCACTCGAACCACTCGGGGGCTGCGCCAAACAGGCACAACTCAAAAATCCTAGGCCCCTACCCGACTTACTCGAGAGGTGCGCCGCACAGGTCAAGTCCAAAATCCTAGGTCGTCACCCGAAATACTCGGGGGCTGCACCTCACAGGTCACACTTGAAAATTCCTAGGCCGCCACTCGAATTACTCGGGGGCTGCCACATACAGGCTTCACTGAAGAAATCCTAGGCCGCCACCCGAGCTACTCGGGGGCTGCGCCACACAGGTCAAGTCCTAAACCCTAAATCGCCACCTGATGCATTCGGAGACTGCGATATACAGGTCTCACTTGAAAAATCCTAGGACGCCACTCGACTCACTCGGGGGCTGCGCCACACAGGTTCACAACGCAGGCTTAGGCCGTCACCCAAGGTACTCGGGGGCTAGCCACACAAGTCAAAACAGAAGCAAATACTCGCACAGTAATGAAAACAATTTCACTCGTAGCTCGAGAATTCTTCTAATTTCATATACTGTCATTTACATTGGCATAGTCGACACATTAACTAACCCTATACAGCAGAAGAAAACTACTCTTACTCTGCAGGCTCGTCCTTCGGCGCCCCGAGCGGGCCTACAAGGCGCTCGCTATGCTTCTGCACCTGTTCAATCATCTGGCGCGCAGCCGCCAGGGTATCAGCGTACTCGATGTCGCCAGGCAACCCACCCATCAGCCTCTCCAACGGAAGGTTGGGCCGGTGCAGCCGAACGTACGCCAGAGCCGCATTCGCCCCGGCGACAAGCTAAGCATGGACGATCTCCTTCAGAGCATCGCCATCACGGAACCTCTCGAGCAAGGTAGCCAGCCCATGCGGCTGCCCATTGTGCGGGAAGTAGACGCGATGGATATGCCACAGGGTCTTCCGGCAATTCTCCTAAAGGACGACCGCACGCCAGGTTTGGTCGAGCATGCGAGCAAGGATGCGCCCTCGCGACTTGTTCACCCAGAATTGGCGAGCTTCGGGAGAGTCGCCAGACGCCTCCCGGGTAACGCGCTCCTCAACACGATCCCGCTCAGCCTCCCAATCTGGATTCACGTATGCATACACAAGCTAGAAGTCAGAACAAGCAAATTCCAACAAGGAAAGGCAGCCGCAGAGGGTACCAACCTTGAAGCTGCCGACTGATGAGATCGATCTCCCCGATCAGAAAATCTTCGCGTTGGGAAAAACCCGCAGTCGGATGCGACCTGGAGCGCTGCAAGAGCAGCTCGGTATTCTTCAAGGTAGCCTCAAGCTCAACCACCTTATTCTTCAAGTAAGTGATTATGCGCTGGTCGTTCGCACTTCGCGGAGGAGCCGGAGCAGCTTGGCGACGGCGAGCACCTGAAGAAGATCCCCCGCCACTTGGTCCAGCCGCAGAAGCAGAAGACGTGCCGCCGCGCAAGTTAGTCTGTCATGAACGTGCAGAATCAATACCAATACACGACTGCTCAGCAAAGACAAATATGATGGGAAGAAACATTCGATTCTAGCCAAAATATTGACAAAAGGCCAGAAGACCAGACAAAATATCGATCGACAGTAATTACAAAGCAAAAGTTATCAGTACATGACACTGCGACTGCTAAGCCCCTACAACTACTCCTGGGCAACAGACTCCGACTGCGAGCGACTCTTGCGAGCAGCAGCCGCCCCAGTTGCCTGGCCAGCGCCCTCTCGAAGGTAGACACAAGCGTCACAGCAAGCTGTGCAGCCCGCACTTTAACTCCGCCCAAGGACGCGGTCCGGCCATCAGGACTACGGAGGAAGCCGCCGACGACCTTCTCGAAGTCGCCCTGAATTTGGTGGCCTAGGAGGAGCTGGAAGGTGAGCTCGGAGCCGCGTACCGTCTGCGTCCGAGTGAAGTCGGCGAGGGTGGTCGCGTCATCCTCAAACGGAGAAGCAAGGGCATCCACGGCAGTTGGCGGCGGGTCGCTTGGGAAGATGTTACGGTGCACCGTTGTAAGGGCTCCCGTCGACTTCTTCAGCGCATCTGTTGACTTCTTCAGCGCATCAGACGCATACGCGCACACACGGTCTAGGAAGCCGACAGCCGTCGCCAAGTCGACGGTGTCACTCGACGAGCCCTCCTCAGGAGCTCCACCGCATGTCTCTGCGCAGAAAAGTCAAACATCAGACAAGGGCAAAAGCAAAAACACAGTAGGCATCAAGCCGAAACTTACCCCCAAGAGCACCGGCAAGTGAAAGGAGGCGGTCGACTTGAGTCTTCTCTTGGCCAACCCGCACCCGCTCGCGCTCCTGGAACTCGTGCAGAGCTTTCTCAAGATCAGCTTGAGCCTGGAGCTTCACTTCTAGCTCAGCAACCCGCCCGGTAACCTGGTCCAGAGACGCACGCAGCTGGTCCCTCTCCTTCTCCAGGCGAACATAAGCCGCGGCTGCATCTAGCTGCTGGCGATAGTACGGCTGAAACAAAAGCAAGATCTTAATAAAGTTGCGGGCGACTCTACTAGTCACCCACACCTTCGGGGGCTACTCCCATCGGGAGCGCTGATCGCGCACCCGATGAAAATTCAAGACTACAAGCTAAAAATACAAGGGACTTACGTGGTCCAGGAGGTCGACGTCTTCAGAAGGCGGCGGAGGAGCGCGACTCGAAGACGCGATGACAGCAGGTTGCGGGCGCTCCTCGGCCGCCACCTGGGTCACCAGCTCGGTCGAAGGGGCGGATGTGTGCTCCACTTCACAACGAGGGGAGTGGACATCGCCAGAACGGCGGCTGAAGCATAACAGTACAATGACCAACTAAAGGATTGGAACTACAAAAGATAACTTGAAGTCAACAAAGTACTAACCTGGTGGTCTCGAGTTCATCATCACTCCCCAAGGAGACAGACGGTAGCCGCGCGAAAGTACGGGGTGGCGCGGAGCTGACAGGGGGAACAGCCAGGGGATCGATCCAGCCACCTGGAGACCGCGCACCCGACGACATTGCGACGACTTCCTCTGGATCAGTTTCCGCACCCCTTGCGGGCGACGAGGCAGTCGCAGAGTCACCGCCGCTCCGACGCTTCTGCCTCTTCCGTGCGGGTTCCTCGTCGTTGCCATCATCCTCCACTTCGTCGTTGGGGGAGACAGCGGACGGAAGCTCATCATCGTCGTCAGCCTCCTCCACAACCCTCGATTCGTCGTCAGATCCATTTTCAGGGAGAGGAGGAAGGCTGACCAGCAGAGATCGACCCTGAAGGAAGTAGACGCAAGTCGAATTAAGGAGCAGGATTTCAAGACAAGAAGAAACAAAGAGAACAAGTGAGGAACATTACCTCAGGAACAGGGTTCGTCGCCCCATAAGGGTCAACCGGGCACTTGACATTGCAGATATCCGCGACTCGGAGGTTGGTGATGGACCTCACCTTGGCTTCCACCTCCTCATCGTCCAGTGGCTCGGTGCTGACGCCCTCGACGGCCCACATCGGGTGGGGCCGAGCACTGAGCGGCTGCACCCGAAGACGAAAGAAGGTGGCCATCAAGAAGACGCCACCCGCCTCGCGCCCAAGGGTCTTGGTGAGGTCGTGTAGCAGGCCCAGCAGCGTTCGCGCGGATTCCTTCTCCCCCGCAGTCAGCGGGTGCGACCAGGCGTGAGTCTTCCGCAGCCCGCGTCCGCTGTCGAATGCCGCCAGGCCGTCCTGGCTCGACTGGACGTAGAACCACTTCTTGCGCCACCCCTGGACGGAGTCCGACTTCTTCATCTGGAAGTACGCGGTGTCACCGCGCACTTGGATTCCGAAGCCGCCCACGGGGAATGGCAACCCGCTCTTCCCAGCGTTCTTGCGAACGAGGAAGAGCGACTTCCACAACGCCCAGTGGGGCGCGACACCCAGAAAGCACTCGCAGAGCACAATGAAGCATGCGTTGCTCAAGACGCCATTGGGGGTAAGATCATGGATCTGAACTCCATAGGCATACAAGAGACCGCGCACAAAATCGTGCAAGGGGAACCCGAGGCCCCGCGGAAGGAAATCCACGAAGCATACGCGTTCCCCATCCCGGGGTGTGGGGTAAACTTCTTTGCCAGGAGCGCGTACCTGGACTTGATCAGCAGGAGGAAGAAGACCTTGAGCATGGAGGAGTTCGACCTCCGCCTTCTTCACCGACGACCTCTGCCAGTCGCCGTCGGGCTTCTTCATCAGCCCGGCTTCGTCGGCGGCGGCGGAGGAACCAGCGGCAGTCTTCGGCTTGCCCATGGCTTCGCGGGGCAGCACAAGGTGCGCGGACAATTAGCACAAATCTCTGGTGAGGGCGAGAATGGCAGAAGGCAGAGGAAAGGAGGCGCGGACGAATGGAGAAGACGATGCCCTCGCGCTGCGGCGCAGTACTTATGCCTCAGCAAAATCAATCTCAGCCCTCCGTCGCGCAGCGGTTCAGAGCATCTTCATCCGGTCGTCCACGTGTCAAGCAAAGAGGCCAACTGTCGCCGCCAACTTCCTCCACTACGTACGAGAATCGAGGCATCATCATCGTGCGCGAAAATTTCGCGCTCAGTTCGGAAACGTGACAACTGCTGACCGCGGTCAGCGCTGCCAGTGGGCCCTGCCATGTCACGTCCCATCGGGCGCAGAGTCGTGCAAGGAAACGTCAGCAGCGACGTCATCAAGCCAACGGCTCCAAACAACTGGACATCGAGATAACTCGAATGCAAGATTCGAGTGGTAGGCTTGTAAGCTGAAACAACTGAAGACAATGCGCTGGTCAAGGAACCCGAAACGTCTATTCGGGTGACAAAGAAAGTCGAGTAAGCTCCCGCAGCCGAATCAGATCTACAAGTAAGCCAACAGGCCGAATAGAAACAAGCTTCACATGAAGAACATGACAAAGTAATTCGACTGCAAAGGTTACTCCCATCGGGAGAGGCCTATTCGACTGAAGAAATCGAGTTCAAGCTCAAGATCAAGCAATCCAATGGCGCGTCCAGGAGGAGGAAGTCCTTTGCCCGACGCTGCGCTTCGACCAAGCACTCGGGGGCTACTGACGTGGGGCTACCTTTCGACTAGCCCACCATAAGGCTACCTGGGCCGCGCCAAGCATGGAAAAGCCCACAGAAGGCCCACTCGGGGTACTACGTATCCTAGTCCAACTCGGTTAGGTTTTGTAACCTGCCATATCTGTACCAACCGCCCGAGACCTGGCTACCTATAAAGCTAGGAGGGTCGCCCGTCCTAGAAGACACTCTCATAGCCACCACCACAAACCCTAGCGAGATCGCAATCTCGTCATTGTAATTGCTACTCGCATCAATAATCAGACAAGCAGGAGTAGGGTGTTATCCTCCGGGAGCCTGAACCTGGGTAAAACCTTGCTTGTCAGTCGTCGTGATCACCAACACCTCTCTCTCTCCCCCCATCAATCAACTCCGGGTGCACAACCCTAGGATTTGTCGAGTTACCACCTCGTCACTAGCCATTTCTCGGACTCTAGACTCGCCATTGCCTTCTTGTAGTTCGTAGGTTCGTCTTGTTCAATTAACATGACGGTGCAAACCATGTTGCCATATCATTCTGGTGCGATACGAGATCTACCTGACCTACGAGGTAGAATACTTTCCTCGATAGTTTCTCCCACTCCATCTGTGGAGGACGTTTCCGGAACAGCTTCCGTTGCGTCACTCGGAATTTCGAGTTCAGGATCAACGATCTTATCGAGATCTACCTTCCTCCCACTTTCTCCTTTCGCGAGAAACTCCTTCTCTAGAAAGGTATCGGTCTTCGCGACAAACGTTTTGCCCTCAGCTTGGTTGTAGAAGGTGTATCCTACAGTTTCCCGCAGATATCCTACAAAGACGACTTTCTCTGACTTCGGTTTGAGTTTGTCGGGCTATAGTTTCTTAACATATGCCTCTCAACCTCAAACCTTCAGAAACAATAACTTAGGCTTCTTGTCATACCATAACTCATACGGTGTCGTTTCTACGGATTTGGACGGAGCCTTATTTAAAATGAATGCGGTTGTTTCTAACGCATAACCCCAGAAGGATATCGGCAAATCGGTAAGACACATCATAGAGCGGACACTATCCAATAGAACACGATTACATCGCTCGGACACGCCATTACGTTGCGGTGTTCCGGCAGGCGTAAGTTGTGGCACTATGCCACAGGCCTTTAGATGTGTGCCAAACTCAAAACTCAAATACTCGCCACCACGATCAGATCAGAAGTGCTTGATTTTCTTGTTAAGCTGATTTTCAACTTCACTTTGAAATTCTTTGAACTTTTCAAAAGTTTCAGAGTTGTGTTTCGTAAAATAGATATAACCGTATCTACTCAAGTCATCGGTGAAGGTGACGAAGTAACGATAACCATTTCGTGTCGACACGCTCATTGGTCGACACACATCTACATGTATGACTCCCAACAAGTCTGACGCCCGTTCAATGAAACCTTTGAACGGTGTCTCTGTCATTTTGCCCAAAAGGCATTGTTCGCATGTATCGAGGGATCCAAAATCCAACGAGTCCAAAAGTCCATCTGCATGGAGTTTCTTCATGCGCTTTACACCAATATGACCAAGACGACAATGCCACATATACATGCATACACATGGTGGTACCATCACTACACTTAATCCTTTTGGCATCTATGTTATGGATGTGAGTACTATGATCGAGATTCAACAAAAAAAAACCATTACTCTCGGGAGCATCAACATAAAAGATATTATTCATTGAAATAGCACAACTGCTTGATACCGATTTAATGAATAACCGTCTTGTAACTAGCAAGACCAACTTATAATGTTTACACTCAAGGATGGTACAAAATAACACTTATTTAAAACCAAAACTAACCCTGATGGTAGATGTAGAGGGAGCGTGCCGACAGCCACCACGTCGACTCTCGATCTGTTGTCGACACGCATCGTCACCTCATCCTTAGACAGGCGCCTCTTATTCCGCAACTCCTCCTGAGAGTTATAAATATGAGCAACAAAACCAGTATCAAATACCCAAGTGTTGCTACGGGCGGATGTAAGGTACACATCTATAACATGTATATCAAATATACCTTGCTCTTTGTCGACTATGTTGCCAGCTTTCTTGTCCTCCAGGTACTTGAGGCAGTTGTGCTCAGGTGATCCGATGGTCACCACCATCTTCTCCATCTTGATTTCTAATTCGGCCACTTTGAGCATATTCAGGATTTCCGACAGGGTTTTTGACGTCCCTTTCATGCCGTAGTCCACGATGGCGTTCTTATAGCTAGGGGCAGAGAAATCAGCACCCTATCAATAACCAGCTCTTCTGTGATCACATTTCCTAGATCACTCAGGAGTTGAACGCTGCCAAATATCTTGGCTAAGTGCTCACTTATATTGCCGTGCTCTTCCATCTGGGCTGAGAAGAAAAGCATGGAAGCTTCGAACCTCTCAGCCTTGACTTATCGTGCAAAAACAACCATGAGTTCAGTGATTATCTCATAAGCACCCTTGTTCTCGAAATGGTTTTGCAGGTTAGCCTCCATGGCAAAGAGCATGCCACTCTGGACATAAGAAGAAATCTCTGCCTTAAACTTGTAGACAATCATATCAATTTCTGAGGCGGTGGTTGGCAGAATACCTAAGGGGGCTTCAAGAATGTAAGCCACCTTGTGGGTTTCAAGAATGGACTTCAGGTTGCGGAACCAGGACACGAAGTTAGACCCATCGGTCTTAAGCTTCTCTTTCTCAAGGAACGGACCTAGGTTAAACGAGGGGCGAGACATCTACAATAAAATTTGCAACAACATAAGACTTTGTTCATAATAATTTTGAGCTATAGTATTTTTAGAAAATAACTAACATAACTCCCACTCAAACGAACATCCATCCTGGTCGTTTAAGCGATTACACGAGCCTCATCCATTGCACAACCCCTCATCGTCAGAGCCTGAAGGGGATCGTGTGCAGAAAACAAAAAAATTCCTAGCAACGATATCCTTAAACTAGCCAAGATCTACACTATGTAGAGAAGTACGGCGGAGATCGGAATACATACCCTCGTAGACCGAATAGCGGGGATTACGCTCCCGCACAAGCGTTGACGACGAAGACAACGTAGCCGACCTCTAGGTCGCGAAGAACTCGGCGACGATGATGACCTCGAGGTCGGGTGGAGGAAGTAGGCCTCCGAGCACCGCTAGCGCAGCACCTCGCAGGGCGTTACACACATACGGTGGAGACGACGGCCTCCGAAGCTCCAGTCCAGGACGAGCAGCGGAAGACTTGGACCGGAACACCAGCAGCGCGGCAGCGGGCTATGGTGGAAGAGATCCCCCTCTAACCTCGGCGCAACTCTGACAAAGGGAATCACGAGATCGAGAGAGAATTGGAGAATTAATTGGTGAATTAAAAGGCCAGGGGTGCCCTTCCTATATAGGCTCCCGGGGGGAGCCAACCTCCCTAGCCAGGCAATGTGGGGCTATCCCACAGCCTTGGTGCGGCTAGGGGGGTGCGCCGGCCCCCTAGTGGGCCTCTTGGCCCACTTGGGTCGGCCCCCAAGTCCCCCACTGAATTCCCCTACAGAATTTTCCCCTCTTGGGCCTTCTTTCGACCAGAAGGCCCACTTAGGGAAATCAGGCTAAATAAATTCGAAAATAAATAGAAAAATCATATTTAGACATGAATTACACTAATTAATATCAAACATATTATATATAATTTATTCTAGCTCCGTAAACTCTTTCGTCGCTGCCCGATCTCCATCGGACCATTCCTGGGACGTTCCCGGTGACCTCTTTCCTTTCCGGTTGTCTTGTCGAAACCCCTTAAGTGTGTTACCCTAGCGGTTCGATATAATAACAGACATGATCGAGACTCCTCTCCGATCAATGACTAACTCGTAGGCCTGGACCCCATGAATTAATCCCTGTGATATAACGAATGACTTTCATCTATCAAATTTGGACGTCTAGTCTTAAACCCTTTGTCATGTCGATACTTAGCGCGTCCGAGCATCATTCTCAGATATCTCCATACCTAGTATGATCTCGTTATCGACAACACTATCTTCTACTCGTCCATGATATTATGTCAGCTGGTGACCTAGTCACATGTTTGCAAACTCATTTGACATAATCTCACCGAGTGTGCCCTATAGTATCTATCCGGCTATGCGGACTGACAAATCCCGTTGTTGACCCCTCGTCTCAACTACCCCCTTCCGATACCTAAAAGTATCACCGTTATTGTCACACTAAATAAGATATGACGTTTGGTGCAATCAAAGTATCTTCCAGGAATAACAATAAGAGTTGGTCTCACGGTCTTAAGGCGTAATGACTATGTCCTATAAATACTGGGTATGTCCATCACATCGTTACACATAACGATATGACTTCCATTGCCGACCGGCACCATGCCCTATGATCGGAAAACCTCGATCATCAATCGTGCAACGAAACTAGTCTTAGTAGAGGCTACTAGGGACCTGGTTGTTTATCTACCACACATGTATTAATGTTTTTCGCTTAATACAGTTATAGCATGGTATAAAACATATAATGAACAATTGGGATATTGCCAATAAACTTTGTTTATTAAGTGCCTGTAGGGCATATTCCCTTCAGAGCCGGCAACACAACTTCAAGGGTAGGCAATTGTAAATCACAACAATTCGGTGACTCATGCTCGACCTTTCGGCCTCCGTGTTCCGAGGCCATATCTGCATATGCTAGGCTCGCCACAATAACCTCCACGTAACGCTTGTGCAACATGGCATGCACCCACTATATGCGAACGACGATATGTCTGACACCCGATCATCACGGCCTGCCTCATAACATAGAACTTTCTTGGTGGTGCTCGTTGGAGGAAGAACACTAGTGGTATTTTGAAGGGATCATCTTATATATAGTTACCGCCGCATAACTAATATATACTAATATATATAATCACACAATCTAAGATGCACACAATAACATCAAATGTAATACGATGTGATATAGTCCATTGCGCCATGGTCTGCTTGGCGCCCGCAGTTCATAAACAATTTAATAAACGTACCTTGACCATATCATATTTCCCCTGCAAAATAAAGTTAGACGCTTCTACTTTATCTTTTGCATATTTTACGTGGTTGGGGCTTTCGTAAAAAAACCGCTTCTTACCTATGAACTAATGACCATAACAAAGATCCAATAATTGCATATTTAAGCATCCCTTTCGGGCCCTCCATTGAAAATGCAAGACCAACTAAAAAGAGAGAGACAGACACCCGCCAGACACAGATACAGTACAAGCCGTATGTCAGTAGTGGAACCAGTCTCGCGTAAGCGTACGCGTAAAGTCGGTCCGGGCCGCTTCATCAACTCGATGCCGCTAGAATCACAAGTGCACGCTAGAGGGTAGCAAATAACAGGAATGGTGCCCTCGTGCAGAACACGGGTTCTAACAGCGTACATCTATAGATCGGCTCTGATACCACTGAAGGGGATCGTAGGCAGCAAACAAAAAAATTCCTAACAACGATATCCTTAAAACATGCCAAGATCTATTCTATGCAGATATAGTAGTACGAACGGAGATCGGAATACATACCCTTATAGACCGAAAGCGGGATTACGTTCCCGCACGAACGTTGACGATGAAGACCGACGAAGCCGACCTCAAGGTCGTGAAGAGGAAGAAGACCTCCCAGCACCGCTAGCGCGGTACCTCGCAGGGCGTTACACACGTACGGTGGAGACGACGGCCTCCGAAGCTCCAGTCCAGGAAGAGCAGCGGAAGACTTGGACCGGAACACCAGCAGCGCGGCATCGGGCTTATGATGGAGAGATCCCCCTCTCAACTCGGTGCAACTCCGACAAAGGGAATCATGAAATCGAGAGAGAATTGGGGAATTAATTGGTGAATTAAAAGGGCAGGGGTGCCCCTTCTTATATAGACTCCCGAGGGGGCCAACCTGCCAGCCAGGCAATGTGGGACTAATCCCACATGCCTGGTGCGGCAGCTCTTGGTGCATCGGCCACCTAGTGGGCTCCATTTGGCCCACCTAGGACGCCCACCTTTGCCCCCACCGAATTCCCGTAGGGAATTTTTTCCTCTTGGGCCTTCTTTCGACCAGAAGGGCCATTTAGGGAAATCAGTCTAAATAAATTCGAAAATAAATATATAAATCATATTACATTAATTATACTAATTAATATCAAACATATTATATATAATTTATTCTAGCTCCGAAAACTATTTTGTCACTGCCCGATCTCCATCGGACCTCTCCCGGAACGTTCCCGGTGATCTCTTTCTTTTCCGGTTGTCTTTTCGAAACCCCTTAAGTGTGTTACCCTAGCGGTTCGATATAATAACAGGTATGATCGAGACTCCGCTCTGATCAACGACTAACTCGTAGGCCTGGACCCCATGAATTAATCCCTGTGATAGAACGAATGACTTTCATCTATCAAATTTGAACGTAAAGTCTTAAACCTTTTGCCATGGCGATACTTAGCGTGTCCGAGTATCGTTCATAGATATCTCCATACCTAGCTGACCTCGTTACCGACAATGCTATCTTCTACTCATCTATGATTTCATGTCTCCGTGACCTAGTCACATGCTTGCAAACTCATTAGACATAATCTCACCGAGTGGGCCCTAGAGTATCTATCCTGCTATGCGGATTGGCAAATCCCGCTCTTGACCCCTCGTCTCAACTACCCCCTTCCTATACCCAAAAGTATCACCGTTATTGTCATACTATATAAGATACGACGTTTGGTGTGATCAAAGTATTTTCCAGGAATAACAATAAGAGTTGATCTCACGGTTGAAGGCGTAATGACTACGTCCTACAAAAATGGGTATGTCCATCACATCGTTCCACCAACGAACGACTTTAATTGCCGACTGGCACCATGCCCTCTGATCGGGAAACCTCGATCATCAATCGCGCAACAAAACTAGTCTCAGTAGAGGCTACTAGGGATCTGGTTGTTTACGCATCACACCCGTATTAATGTTTCCGCTTAAGACAGTTATAGCATGACATAAAATGTATTATGAACAAACGAGATATGATAACGAAATACACTTTATTAATTGCCTCTAGGGCATATCTCCTTCAGAAAATTGGCTTCATAATGGGGATAACAACACTGAATTCTTCCATAGAGTTTCTAATGGCAAGAGGAGGAAGAGAACCATATCTTCTCTTAATGATGGTCCTAATATTATCCAAGGCACTCCTGAACCGTTGAAACATGCAAACAATTTCTACAAATATCTGTTTGGTCCTGCTACAACTCCTGGTTTTAGATTGAGACAGGAAGTCTGGGGAGATGATGAGAAGCTCTCTGATGCTGATAGAACATAGCTTCATAAAAATTTCACTGTTGAAGAGGTTAAAAATGTTATTAATCAGATGGAAACTAATAAAGCGCCAGGAAAGGATGGTTTTCCTATTGAATTCTATCAATCTTGCTGGGATGTGATTAAGGATGACTTGATGCAGATCTTCTTTGATTCAACCATCACAGGGTCTCCCTTGATAGCATCAATTATGGGGGTGATTACTCTGATTTCTAAAGGGGACAATGCTGATGAGATTAGAAAGTTCATAATTGTCTGTTTGCTTCAGGTCCACTTTAAGATTGTTACTAAAGTGTTGACCAACTGAATGGAAGGGGTGATGCAAAAGATCACTATGCCTTGTCAGACTGCTTTTGTTAAGGGGAGATTCATTCATGACAGTGTATCTCTCCTCCAAGAAATTCTGAGAGATACTAAGGTCAGAAAACAACAAGGTGTGATCTTGGGTAGCTGGTGGGTACCCCGTGATGCAATATGTTGATGATACTGTGTTTATGCTTTAGGACTCCTTGGAGGGGGCTAGAAACCTGAAACTTCAGCTGTATATTTTTGAAGGAATGTATGGTCTTAAAATCAACTTTGAGAAAACCGAAGTGTTCTTGATCCAGGAAGATGATGATAAAATGCAAGACTATGTTGATCTTTTTCATTATCAGAAGGGGAAGTGGCCTTTGAAGTATCTGGGAACTCCTATCAGCTCTAAGAGGATTATTGTTGCTGAACTGAACTTTGTTGAGGATTCTTTTAAGAAGAAGATGGGGGGCTGGATGGGTAACACTATGTCTATTGCGGGCAGAGTTACAAAGATTGATGCTTGCCTTGCTTCCTCTGTTGTATATCAGTTAGCCTTGAGGCTGTTCCATAAGTCCAATATCAAGGGGGTGGAGAAACAAATGAGGGCTTTCTTCTGGGCCAGAGGTACTGGGAAAAAGAAAATTCACTCGGTCAAATGGAAGTATATCTGTAGACAAAAAAAGAAAGGAGGTCTTGGTCTTAAAAATCTCCAGCTTTTTAATGTCAGTCTGTTGTGTAAATGGTGGTGGAGATTAGAGTCTGGGCATGGACCTTGGCAGGATTTTATGAGATGGAAGTATCTGGATGTTGGGGGCATCCAATCTGCTAAGCACAGACCCACTGATTCTCCCTTCTGGTCAGATCTACTTCATGTCAAGAATGCTTATTGCTGTGGCAGGAAAGTTTTAATTGGTAATGGCAGACTAACTGATTTCTGGAAGGATGCCTGGTGTGGAGAGATTCCTTTTCAAGACAGATTTAGGGAGCTACTGGTGATCTGTAATGAGGATAAATTAACTATGTCAGAGGCTGCTCTGAGGGGCTGGAGACTCTCCTTTAGAAGGTGTCTATCCCCACATCTGCATGTTCAACGTAATGAGATGTTAAGCTTGTTATATGTTGTCGCTTTAAACAATGATAGAGATAAACCCATCTGGAAATGGGCTAAGAGTGGGCAGTTCTCAGTCAAATCCATGTATCACCACCTCAGCAGAGCAGGTGTGGATAGATCTTTCAAACATCTGTGAAAATAAAAAATTCCTCTAAAGACTAAAGTTTGGTTCTTGCTGATTTGGCATAATGCTATCGCCACTAAGAACAATCTGGCTAAGAGAAACTGGACAGGAAACACAAAGTGTCAATTCTGTGAGGAAGAAGAGACTGTCCTCCACCTATTCTTTGAGTGCTCGGCGGCTAAGTATGTTTGGTCTTGTGTTGCTAGAGCTATTTGGGGCTCCTGACAGACCTGCATCCTTTTCTCAGTTTTTCTGGTGGATTCCTCGTTTTTTTCCTGTGAACAGGAATGTGCAGATTACCTTCCTTGTTGCCATGTGCTGGGCCACCTGGAAGCTTCGTAATCGTGCTTGCTTTGAAGGGAAACTCATTAAAAGCCCTGTGGAATTGATTAGTTACATGTGTGTTTTTGTTAAACATTGGGCAGGTTTGCACAACTCTGCAGATCAGGCGGATCTGCACGCTAGAGCGGATATGCTGAAGTCACCCCTTCTGTTGGCGGATAGAGTGGTGACCCTTCGCCTATAGTGCTTTCTCCTTTTGTTTTTTATTTTCCGGTGGGTTGGGGCGTTCTAAATTTCTGTATTTTTGTTATCTTGATAATGAAAATTGGCATGTGGGGGTTGCGTTGTAAAAAAGCAGAGAGTAGCAAAGAGAGCTTGAAATGAGTGATGTTCATGACAATCCGCATTTGAATCTGTATCCGGTCATTATCCGATCCGCTCCGAAACCGAAAAAAGATATGGTAAAGGATATGGAGAGAGCATTAGCCGATCTGACCGATCTGTTTACATCCCTGCCTAGTAACCTGCATCCTTTTCTCAGTTTTTCTGGTGGATTCCTCGTTTTCTGCCTGTGAACAGGAATGTGCAGATTACCTTCCTTGTTGCCATGTGTTGGGCCACCTGGAAGCTTCGTAATCGTGCTTTCTTTGAAGGGAAACTCATTAAAAGCCCAGTGGAATTGATTAGTTACATGTGTGTTTTTGTTAAACATTGGGAAGGTTTGCACAACTCTGCATATCAGGCGGATCTGCACGCTAGAGCGGATATGCTGATGTCTCTGGCTACAACAGGTGCCAATGCTGCGTCTTCTGGTCCATCTGGTTCCAATGCGCCTCTACTCAACCGAGGACCTGACGATGTTGATTCCTAGCTGTTTCCTGGAAACTGTCTTTTATTTCGGTGCCCTTTGAGTAAGGTGCATCTCTAATATTTCCAGTAGAAAAGTTGTTAAGACAATCTTCCTGTTTTGTTGGTCTGTTTGTTTCTCTGGTGTGTCTATGTCCCTCCTGCTACTGCTTTGGTCCTCTTTGTCGCCCCTCCTGTTGGCGGACAGAGTGGTGACCCTTCGCCTATAGGGCTTTCTCCTTTTGTTTTTTGTTTTCCGGTGGTTTGGGGCGTTCTAAACTTCTGTATTTTCGTTATCTTGATAATGAAAATTGTCCTATGGGGGTTGCGTTGTAAAAAAAGCAGAGAGTAGCAAAGAGAGCTTGAAATGAGTGATGTCTCATGACAATCCGCATTTGAATCTGTATCCGGTCATTATCCGATCCGCTCCGAAACCGAAAAAAGATATGGTAAAGGATATGGAGAGAGCATTAGCCAATCTGATCGATCTGTTTACATCCCTGCCTAGTACCTAGCATGGAGTTAATTGTATAAAAAACACTTCATGGAAGTTAAATTTACCGGTTGGTACTTCTTTACGTTTACAATATTATCGGTTTATTAAAGGGAAACTTCATCACATGAGAGAAGGGTTTTTTGTTTCGCGTTGTGTTCCCCCAAAACAGACGGAACTAGGGGCGTGTTGGGTGTAGTTTACCTCTAAATCTACCTAAATTACCCTTAGTGCCCCCCTCCAAACAAGCAAGATGTGTATTTGCCCCCCCCCCCCCCCCCTAAATAGGATTTGTAAGTCCATCCCTACCCAACACGCCTCACTGGTGAGGGAGGTGCCTGTCACGCCCATGTAATAATTGTAAACTAATACAGTGACAAAGATGAATCACCACATTCCAGCCGTTGGTCATGCTTCTCGAATCTAGCATCCATTGGTTCAGAGAGGTATCGCCCTCAGGGAGGAAACTTGGCGGAAGGTTGGCCATTTGAAGGATCTCGTGCAACAGCTGAATGGTAAAAGGGCGAGTTGCAAGCATATGTACTTCCGTCTCCAGCTCGGACCGGCAAAGAGGGCACAACTCATTGTTAGACAAATCTTACTCCCTCCGTATCAAAATATAAGATTTTCTAATCTTTTTAACATTGTCCACAAATCGTTCTAAAATGAGTGAATCAACACACTAAAATATGTCTAATTCGTATGAATTAGAACATGCAGAAAGGCTAGAAAGTCTTATATTGTGATAGGGAGGGGGTACATCGCAATGGTGCATCGCTGTCACACAGTGCAGAACCATCAAATTGAATTGCATATGCAGAAGCAGCAGAATACACTCCATTTGCAGTCCATCGTCAAGTGACAGATTCAGTTGTGCCTTGGTTGAGTATAACATTGCGTGTCTGGATCCATAGCTGAACCGCCTGGTCTAGTGCTTCCATCGGCATGTCATCTGCCATAGCCTAGGCGACCCTGAGGTTTCGGCAAGTGCTTGTACAGCTCTGACATAGAGGTTTCAGGCAGGCGGCATTGGGAAGCCAGGGCTCGGTCCAGAACTTGATAGTCTCCCTGTCCCCAAGTTTGATTCTGAACTTTGTCCTGAACTTCTGATTTGTTTCTAAATGAATGAATCAATACACAAAAATATCTCTACATAAGTATGAATCAGGAAAAACTAAAAAAGACTAGTAATTCTTACATTTTGAAACAGAGTGAGGACATAATATACTTCCATTCCATGTACGGACCCTGACCAGCAAGAACTTGATAGCCTCCCCGTCCCCAAGTTTGATTATAACTTTGTCATACAGTAAAATATCTTTACATAAGTAGAGAATATGAACAAACTTAAGAAGACTGCATAGTCTTTACATTTCGAAAGAGAGTGAGTATATATACTTCCACCCAAGTGCTTATTCTCGCGCGCGCGTCAATCGGAGAGAAAAAACGGCCGGCCGCGAGCCGCCCGATTCTCTCGATGCACATGGTCGGGCAGGGGGCCACGTGCGGTTGCATTTATGTTGCCCAAACCTCCCACGTCGCGCATTATCCCCCAAATCCTGCTCCACAAAATCTGGCGCGCTCTGTTCTTCTCTCCGCGCGAGATCCTCCCCCAAATTCCGGCAGGCTCCGTCGCCATTTCCGGATCCACCTTCACCTTGTTAATACCGCCGCCAGATGCGAGGTATTCCTGTAGCGGGGTAGAGAGGCGGAGAACAGCGGTTGGAGGGGCGGTGGTGCGGAGCACCGCGGGCTAAGTCGGCGGAGCGGAGCAGCGGTGCGTTTTGGCGGTGGTGGTTTGTAGCTGCGGCGGCAAGGGCGGAGCAGCGACGACAAGGCGGTTGACGCGGAGGTGCGACGGCAGTGAGGGGTAGCTTTTCTCCGGTGGGTTGATCTGCTGGTGAGCATCTCCACGCCGACTTTGATCTGTTCATTTTGGGGTTTTCAGACAGATTTGATGGACGATTTCAGTTGAATAGAATGGAATCAGCACGTTGCTGTCGGGGTTTTTGTGCAGTAATTATTGCACTTTTTCGATTAAAACTCTGTAGATTTTTTTGTTGTTGTTGCCTTGTTGTGTAGTTTGTGTAGGGGGCAGTTGCTAGAAATACAGTCGTAGGTGCCAAAAGTACAATCGTAGTTGCCCGAAATGCATGTCGTACTTGCCAAAAATGCAGCAGCAGTTTGTGTTGCACATTTTTCGTCATCTGCGAGTTGCTAGACGTTTTTAGTGAGAGCAGTTGCCAGAATTGAAGTAGACAGTTGACAGAAGTTGGGTAGCAATTTTAATAAACAACAGGGCCCTACTAGTTTGTTTTTAGGGTTAGAGGTGTTTACCAACTCACTAAGTTATATTTTTAAGGTTGTATGGATAGGTTGTATGGTTAGGGTTAGTTTCTTTTTTTCAAAAACATTGTGTTAATGCTCACTTTGTCCATTTATATTTTTTGCTCCCTTTAGGTTTCATGGCTAGCAGTGGAGATCCAGCGCCAAGTTCGGATCCTGGGACTGTTAAGGGGAAAGGGATAGTAAGTTTTTTCCAGTCAGTTTCTCTGTTTCTCATGAGCACATTTTTGTCTGTTTTTCTTTTTCATTAAATGATGTCTATACGTAGGAGGCTGGTTTTAAGCGGAATCAGAAGCAAGCAGCGATGCGTGGGAAAGCTCCTAAAAGGAAGTATCCTGATTTGGTTGGAAAGGAGGCAGACAGTGAGCCAGCAAACCCTAAAGACAAAGAGAAATCAAATCTAAAGGATGACCCATCAGATGTAAGCCACCAAATATACTTATGTTTATTTGTTTGCCAGAAAACGGCAGCATAATTGCTTAGTCACGAGATATTGATGATGCTTCTTTTTTGCTTACCAAAGTTGCTTAAATATGCCCACCACTTTTTTCTAATGTGTTGATCCATTTCTTTTTGTGTTTGCCTAAGAGCTAGTATGTTTTGCCTAATAACTAGTAGTTTTTTGCCTCAGACTACTAGTTGTGCTATTAACCAGATTGGCTACTAGTTTCGTGCATGGTATCTGCATGGCATTATACTTTCCTTTTGGCTGTATGGTAAGTCCTTTTAAATATGACAATGTCCCTCATTTCTTTTTTGTGTTTTTTTGTATCAACAGACTCTAAGAAACAGGGCATCCCCATCAAGGCTTGTGGCTCTGAATAAGAATCTAAGCAGCCAACAAAAATGTGCCCTCATTGATAGGCACTTTGGTGGATTGCTTGCAATTGAAGCTCCAACAATGCCAGCTGACCTCAGTCAATGGGTCATGAGGTGTTATGATCCAGACAAGTCAGAGCTTGTGATTCCCAACAGGGGGAGTGTTCCTGTTGATGCAAATAGCGTATCTGACATGTGGGGGTTGCCAAATTCATGCATGAAGGTTGTGTGGGAGATTAATGCAGAAGTTGTAAAGGCAATCAATGCTGAATATGGTTTCAAACAAAGCACTGCTCCTGATTTGACAGCTTGGTGTACGATGATTAAAGACAAATTGAAAGGGGATTTTGGTGATAAGTTTGTGCGAGCATGGGCTGTTGTAGCATTCGATTGCTTTCTCGCACCAACTACTGGTCTTAAAGTTAGCCCTCGGTGTTACGTAGCGGTTTCTGACCTGGACCAGCTAGAACGAATGAACATTTCTCAATTTGTTGTTGATCAAATAAAGCAAGCATTCTTAGGATTGAAGAACAATAAGAAGTCAGTGTGCTGTTGTGTTTACGACCTAGTAGTAAGCATCCAACCGCTCCATCCTCTTTTTTTTGTTCTCATGGTTCTAATTTTTTAACCCTAGTTTGTTAATGTACTTTTTTTGTGTTATGAATGATTTGCTCTATGCGGAGAAGTTGCTTAGATTTATCTGCTTGACTTTTTTTTGGATAATAGGCGCATGCTTGTACTGTTTTTGTTTCCGGAATCATGCTATATGTTTTAGTTGCTTAGATATACTGAAACTTTTTGCTAAATTGCTTTTAACCTGTACAATAATTGCACAGAAATGCAACTTCTGTTGCATAGAATTGACCAAAAATTGCCATGATGCTCTTATTTTCTGTACATGTTTGTTTTTTTACTAACTTTTCCTCTTCATGACACTTTTTAACTAGATGCGGTACCTAGATTCACTGGTCGTTGACGAGCTAATTAGTGATTGCATGCCTCGCATAAATGCTTGGAACTCTGACTTGGTAAAGAAGGTTATGAAGAAGGACAGAATTGCTCCTGGGGTTTTTGGAAATTACAAGTGAGCTTTATCTTCATCAATCTTGTATCACTAAATTACTTGTTTCTGTGTTTTTTCTTTGTGAAGTTTTTTGGCTTTTTTTTGTTTTTGTTAATGTTGTAATCATCTCTTCACTCCAAAAACAGCTTAAAGAGAAGTTCAGAAATACATCCCAAATCGGCTTTTTTGGGGGATTTCTTAAGGCAGAGCAATTTGTGAACGCAAATCTACCTGGAAACTACAATCAGAGCGTGAGTTCATGCTACTTCTATTTTTATTTTTTTTCAAACGGTTGGTCATTTTTTATTTAAATCTACTTAGTTGCTGATCATGACATATATGTTGCTTAAATAAACATAATTAGTTGCTCATATTATTAATGACATTTTAACACTTTTTTCTACTGTGTTTAATTTGTCACCTAGCTGATTAGTACCATATAAAAGTTGCTTCATTTTTCAAAGTTTGTTCCTCATGCGCACAAATTTAATGCAGAAAAAGAGGAAATTGGGAGTGCTCATTCACGGTTTGTGTTCGGAATTCGAGGGATCTCTTGCTAAATTTGTGCAAGACGTGGGCAAGTTGGAACAAGCAGACAGCTCCACGAATAAACGCACTACAGGTGCTAATGAGCAGGGAAAGACAAAGAAGCAGCGCACAAGAACCCGTGGGAAGAACATCATCCATGCAGATGAAGAAAGCCAAGAAGAAGATGACAGTGAAGATACCGAACCAGAGGACGCTGACAGCGAAGATGACACAGGGTATGTTTGAATTACTCAGTTCTACTGTTTAAGCTTATACATTTTGCACATAACTGAAGGTTAAGTTGCTCATTTAGTATCTATAATTTGCCAACACAAGCAGTACTAGTTGCTTATATTCCAAAAGATTTTGCCTGGTATTTTTATTACTGCTGATGTTTTTTACACAAACTCACTTACTAAATTGCCCAACCTACCAATAGTAGTTTCTTTTATAATTATCAATGTTTATGTACACTTGTGTTTTTATACCTTATTAATGTTGCTCACTTTCATTTTTTTGACAGAAAGCACAAAAAACAAGACACAGACGAAGATGACGATGACGAGGACCATGATGATGGGACAGGCAACGTAGAGGCTGAGGAAGAGGAGCAAGAGCAGAGTGAAAACAACAATGATACTGATGAGGAGAAGGAAGATGAAGATGAAGATACAGCGGATCATGATGAAGCTCAGGGAGACCCAAGCAACAGGGACAATGACAATGATGCTGCTGGTGGAAACGATGATGGGAGTGCAAGAGGGGGAGCATCAGATGACAGGCAAGATGGAGACGATCCTGGCGACAAGATACCCCCAGGGCAGTACTATGTCAGGACTAGGTCCAAGAGATCCAAAGATAACACAAAATGGGAGACAGGTAACAACAGCAGCGCATCACCATTGGGGGGTGAGATCTCTCTTTTCGATATATGCATGATGGAGAAGAAAAGCAAATACCCTCATGTCCCGCAACTAGAGTTGCCATTCATTTGGGACGAGACGCCAACATCCTGGTCTAAAATGTACAAATTTGATGATTTGATCGACCGATTAGCAATCCCCGTAGAAGAGCCAGATGAAATGAAGCTGAGTGGAGTCTGGTCTCAAGGTACATACAATGAGTGGTTTGAAGAATCACTCATGGCAGGAAAAGATACAACTAAATGCTCTGCAGGGAAATCAGCAACCATGGTTCTCAAAGAGATTAGCGAGAGGAGAGCCATGGCTAGGCAGCGGAGGACAATAAGCGGGGGTCCTGAATGCTCTCAGAAAAACAATGCACCAACAGTAGTTTCAGAAGAGCACCAAATTAGACTCCAGAATACTGGAAATACATTCGCACATCAGACACCTGCAAAAACATGTGGAACAACTTCAATGGAGCAAGAGGCAACTAAATCAGTCATTTGGGACGCCAGCCCTTTATCACACGCCAGGACAACTTGTGCACCATCTTAGACGCGTGGTGGATCAGAGGTAATTTGGGATGAAAGCAGGACAACTTGTGCACCATCTGAGATGCGATGTGGATCAGAGGTAATCTGGGATGAAAGCCCAGCAACAGCTTCTTATAACCCATCTTACATGTCACAGGCAAAAACACCAACTACTCAGGCAACAACATCAACTGCACATGCCACAACATGCAGGGTTCAGGCAACATCATACATGTCACATTCAGCAACACCTACTGCACAGGCAACACCATCAACTGCACAGGCAAGAACATACAAGGTTCAGGCAACATCATACATGTCACAGGCAGCAGCAGCATCTGTATGCGGAACGTCGGAGCTAAAATATTCCAAGCCCACGCTTCAGAGTTGCCCTCCACCTTCTCCGGCACAAGCAAAAAAGCATTCAGTGACGGCTAAAGACCTGGCTGATATTCTGAAAAAAGTAACTCCTCCAAGCAACAGATATGGGTTATCAACAACGACCAATCCAGCAACTGATCAAGCCATAGCAAGCAATGTTCGAAAGAAGTGCATTGGCGAAGGATACTGTGACCCCCCAAGCTTCAGCCTAGGGCCAGAATTTGATTCTCCTATTCAATCCACCATAGATTCAGCGGCAGCCTTATGCGAGGCCGGCGACGAACTTTTTGAGCAACTAGACGCAGATGATTTAGTTAGAGCATGTATTGAGGCTGAGAGACAGTCAAAACTGAAAGAGCAACAAAATTTCACAGCCACCGTTGTAGCCTCAACATCTGATTTTGAAACACCAGCAAAGTAAATCATTGTCCAAAATGGAGACTCTGTATCTGATGGAACCAATAGCTCATCATCAGGCAACAAAATTCATGCCAGGAGAATTATAAACCCCCCGGCTCACATGCAATCATATGTGGATGATGGATGCAAGAAGCATTTTGTTTGCACCCCTGAGATTAATAAGCTATATGCATTAGTCATTTTGCATGGTGGAAGAAACACAAGAAGCAAGCAGGACTTCAAAAGGTACTTGTTTGTCCTTTTTTGCAGTGTTGCCAAAATGATTTTTTTTGTTCCATACTTTATGCATGTCTGATTGCCGACGTAATCTGGCTTAGTTGCTTTTTGTAAGCTGCTTTTTAATTGCTAACTTTTTAAATCTATCTCAGCCCACCTGTTGTAAACTTCAACGGCTACTTCATCACACTAAAGGAACTAGCAGATTCGGTGAAACCAGAGGGATGGTTGCACAATTCTGTAATGGAAGTAGGTTTCTTGCAAATTGCAAACAACTTGCCTGCTTTATCGAGGAAGATCATAATGCCTTTGAGGATTGCAGTGAGTTCATTATTGCTAGCTTTTATCTTTCGTTATTTAAGTCTAGCCATCCTTTTTTGCCAATATGTGTGTTCAATTTTTTTTAGTTGTTGCTAACTAGATCAATTTCTATGCAGACACGCTTTCAGCAGCTACAGTCGTCAGGAGCTGAAATCAACAAATTGTTCAGTGCTCAACGACGTCTAGAAAAACAAGACATGGTTAGTTTCCTGGGGGATCAAACACGTGTGTTATGCCTGAAATCAGCAACTATTTATGTTCATTTAGGCAACTTAAATACTAACTCAGGCAACAAGATATGTTGAGATAAGCAATTGTTTATGTTTACTTAAGCAACTAGTTAGACTTTTTAAAAAAGCAACAATTTGCTGTTTTTGTAAACACTTTCAACAGTTGTTTTACTTTGTAACACAATTTTTACCTTGGCCTCAAAATAATCTGTTTTTATATAACAGGTCATGCTTCCTGTCATGGAGTGTCTGGACCCAAAGGCAAAAGATCCAGTGAACCACTACTGGATTCTGAATATCAACATCAGAGACAGGAAGTTTGAAGTGCTTGATTCATGGCGGACTCTACAAGATCGGGCTTTAAAGGATTGCGCACTAAGGATAATATCTTCCATTCGCAGCATTTGGGATGACAACTATGCCAAGTCTAAAGTAAAGCTGGACCCGTTCCCCCTCGTAGAAATACCTGTTCCAAGACAAATAACAAAGTAAGCATACAAAACTCCCCCTCTGTTGTATTTTTTTTACCTTATTTTAGTACAGCCTAATCCTGCAGTAGTTTTTTTTACATTCTCTATGAAGTTGCCCATTATATGATCATAGTTGCCAAGAACTATGACAAAGTTGCCAAGTTGGTGGTCATAGTTGTCCGAAAAACTGATCAAAATTGCCCTCACACTAATCTCATGTGTTTTTACCCTAATCTGTGCTAAATGTTTGACCAGCATATAAAAACGGTGGCCAAATAATCAAAGTTGCCCAGTTACGCTTTTTTATAATGCTCCTGCATCAACTTTTTATAATGCATTTCTTTTTGGAAAATAAACATTTATAAACGCACTTCTAACTGCTATTTTCCTTTTTAAAAGCCACGACTGCGGTATATGCACAATTGCTAATGCACAGTTGTGGGACGGAAGAATCGTGCCAACCTATACAGGGAAAGATGTCCCAAACATGCGCAAGTTCATGAGTCATAGCTGGGTTACATCTGATAACAACAAAGCACCGTGGAGGGCTGCATTGCAAATGAAGTAGAAGGGTATGTTCCATGAAAAGTTGCTTTTTTCATGCACTATCGTACATTCATGAAAGTTGTTTATTTTTCAATCCAACCTTGTTTTTCTGAAACATTATAACAATTTGCACAACAGAACAATTTGGGTTGCCTAAAAACACAACACAAATTTACATTTAAAAGTAAGAATATAGAAGTTGCTTGTCTTTGTGCCTTCAACTTGCCTCATTACATCACCATCGCAACCCTTACATCAGGAAGTATTTTTTTAGTTACGCGCTTTGAAAATGCCTTCATCATCACAACCCTAGCGACGCAACCTCTCCTCACATGTAGCCGAATTGTGATCAAATGAACCACACAAGCTGCACCGAATTTTTTGTTTTGGCTGCAACTCAAGAGCAGATTTAGTCTTGTGGGATTTTGCACGCCCTTTTGTTGTAGATTTAGGGGGGTCTCGAGCCTCATCAGGTGCGGGCGCACTGGTAGATGGTCCATCTTCTGCCCTTCTCTTCTTTTTCCGCGACTTGTTGAGCTGAGAGATTTCAGTAGCCGCTGCACGGACATGCCTATTCAAAATAGCAGCAGCAGCATCTGTTACACAGGCAATTTTGGCAACTTTGCCAAAATTCATGTTCAGGTTCGCATGACGCAGCTGCATTTGTGATTCTGGAGGAAGCACGTCAGGTTGGTGCTGCCCACCTGCTGCTGCTTCTGCTGCCCCCATCGAAACTGCACGCTGCGTCCACCTTTTAATTAGGTACCGATCAGGTATTACATCAACACCCAGGTGAGTGAAAAGCTTGAGAATATGGCAGCACAACATTCCATCCATGTCCATCTTGGAGCACTCACAACTGTACAACCCACCTTCTCTATCTGCAGACACCATATATGATCTAGTCCCATACTTAGCTAGACATCCCCTATTTGGCTCAAGCCTATAGAGGTTGCCTCCAAAATAGATAACATTGTACCTACCAATGAGCTCAAACTCATTACGGAATCTCCTGTAGATATCCTTGGTATACACTGCAAGAGCTTGTGCCTCAATGGGGAAGGGGGACCATGGTCTAAGCTCAAGATAATCTGTTCTGAAATCATTTCCCTCTTCTCTCACTAGGACATGGTTCTGAATCTTCTCGTATTGCCTAACAAAGTTTAGTATAGACTTGTTAGGGTTGACGTACCGCTTCAGAACAGAATTGAAGCCTTCACTTCTCTGTGTGGACTGCAAGAATGGGAAGAACCTGTGCTTGAAGTAACAAGGTACCCAGCCAGCACGGGTGTCATAGAGCTGTCTAAAATGCGGGTGCGCAGCTGCAGCAGGCCACTTGCCCAAAAAAAGAGCCCATTTTGCCTCAAACTCCTCAGGGGAAAAACTGAAATCTATGCAATCATTGAAATCTTCAGCTAAGCCTGGGTTTCTACCAAGGACAGTTCCAACCTTGTTTTGTGCCTTTTGCATTATATGCCATCGGCACCAACGGTGCACAGAGAATGGGAACATCGCAGCTATCGATGACTTCATAGCAATGTCTTGGTCGGTGATAATATTGCCCGGTGACATCCCTCCCATTGCTTCAAGGAATGCACCAAACAACCAATCAAAACTGGTAGCCAACTCCTGCCTAACAAAACCACAGCCCAACAAGATAGACGAACTGTGCCTGTTGATGCCAATGAAAGGAGCAAATGGCATATTGTACATGTTTGTCATGTAGGTGCTGTCAAACGAGATGCAGTCATGGTATGCTTCAGCATATGCCTTCCTTGCAAAACCTTCCACCCAGAAGATATTCTCTACCCTATCCTCAGCATCCCTTTTTATTTTAAAAAAAAAATTCTGGATCTTTATCTCTAATCTCTTCAAAGTACTCCAGGACTAATACCATGTCGCCTTCATTTGCCTCTGTATTCAGAGTTGCGCAGAAATTGGTAATGTGTTTTGTGGTGTACGGAACAAGCATTTCTGTCCCATAATACTCCGACATGATGCTCATAATCCTCCCTGTGGAAATGTAGTTTCAAAAATGAATCTCAGTCAGTTTTCACATTTTAAAATGGTTTTATTTTCATTCAGATAATAACACACAAACTAATAGGAGCAGGCAAGCAATCTTTTTTTTGCTTTTTTTTATGTATGTTCTATAAGACTAACAATGAATGTATTTTTTTCACATAACAAAATACATAAAGTTGCCCAGACTAATCCTTCAGAAGTTTGTGTTGCCTTCTAATAGATATATGGTGCCTAGTATATTTTTTATGATGATAGTTGCCCATTGTATGATCAAAGTTGCCTAACTATTGCGAATTTGTTGCCCAGACCATACACTACAATTGTCAAAAAATACCACACCAACGATGTGTCCTAAAATTAAGCATACTTACTAGTTGCCCAAAAACATAGCTAAGATGGTCCAAATCTAAAATATAAGTTTGCCCAACAAAACAATAGTTCTATAAGCAAAAATGTACAAGCACTGGAAAAAAAATTAAAAGACAAAAACACACGCACCTGAAGACAAGTTTGTGCTATGTAGATTCTTCACAAATTCCTTCTCTTCAGGAGGTATCCCTTGATGTGATCTCAAGTATTTGGACAAGGATGGTTTCCATACCAGAGGATGGTTATGGTCAGGATTGAAAGTGATCACTTCCCATCTCCCATCTTTGAGCTTTACAACCATGCTAGCTTTGCACTGCGTCTATTTGATAGTTAAACGTTGCCTCTGTTTTACAACCTTCCTCTTTGGACCAATCTCTGCAATCACAGACGCAATTTCAGCTGCCTCAGCTTCAACCTCATCAAGTTCAGATGGATCTGGGACAGGTCCAGCTTTGAACTGCAATTCTGCACCACCATCATCCACTGTAGATTTCCTGTCCTTGTTGCACGAAAATTGCTGTTTTACCAAGACTCCAGTGTATGCTGACCTCCGAGAAGTGTTTTGTTTGATTGAAAATCCTTTCCTCAAAACATACTGGTTGTAGTGCTCTTTAGCTTCAAGTAACGTGTCAAAACGCATACCAATTTGTGGATCGTGGGGCTGGGATGATGCTTCATCCTCTCCTGTGTCCATTGGGCCAGAACCAGTTGCCGTACCATGCTCGAAAGTGCCTGTTTCTGTTGCTGTTGTTGCCTGGACATTAGGTTCTGCTTCATTCACAGCAACATCTTGGTTTGCTGACTCACCAATAGCTTCATCCATTAGCCCCATAAAGTAGTTATGCGGTATCACACCAGCCGCTGTGTTCAGATCAAATGGCACCTCATTAAGATCAAGCGCACCACGTTGGACCTGTACACGCATAGGAAAATTACATGTTAAAAACAAGTAACTATCTAGCAGAAACAAACAACGGACAAACAAACACTGATATTAAAAGTGGGCAACTTCCATTTTTGTAACAGGTTTGCTCTTTTTTTATGTTTTGTATTTCTATGTCCATCATTTGCCTTCTTTATTTTTGGTGGCAGGTATGTTCTTGGGCTAAAGGTGGACAATATGGATGCAGACATCAAACTTATTCAGAAGAATCAAGTACAAAAAATTGAAGAACTTTGACATTATTCCAAGCATGCACAGGCAACGTTCCAAGAACCATGTCCAGTTACATTTAATTGGATTAGTTCTACTCAGATTATGCAGTTAGTAGACTAAATGTGTCACTGCCAGTTTTAAGAAGTTTGAACAATGTGTGATTACTCTGTGCGAATGCCTTTTTGTTCTGCATATTTTTTCTACCACTTTCTACCAACCATGCGTACCAGCACTATATTTTTTGCTAAATTCTGTTTGTTTCATGTTCATGGTCATCTTGCATACAATTTTCCTATTCATGGTTATCTTTGCATACAATTGACCTGCCAAGTACAAAAAATTTCGTCCATTAATCTAGCAATTTACATCAGACAATTTGTTGCCTACCAGCAATACATGTTTACCTACAAGCTAGTACATTGTTGCCCAGATCCGCTCATACTATAATTTCCCCAGAGTTTTTATTTGCTTAATAGCAATACCATGTTTGCCTAAAAACTTGTAGTTCTTCCCCTGAAATCAGTAAACATGTTGCCAAGAGAAATACACAGCAAGAAACTTAGCCTCATGTTTTGCCTACAGGGGTGAATAGATCCAGTCTAAAGAAGATACAACCATTAGGAGAAGGGGGGTCGAGGGGGTGGGGGGGAGGGATGGGGTTGTTACCTCATCTGGAATCTGAAACACAGTTTCAACTCTGTTCATGGATCTCTCAGAACCTGGAGAAGAAGCCATGATTTTCGAGTTGCTCAAAGGAGAGAGGAGGGGTTTGGAGGAGAAGGGGAAAGTGAGCACGAAGCATACGTTCTGTTGCCTGTATCGATACAAATAGGACCAGCTCCAGTAGATTTCAAGAAAAACGGGAGGGTGGACCAGACCTTTGCATGTGCGTTCGCTTTTCAGCTGGGGCCGTTGAAAAGTAGCTAAAAAACGGCAGGCTGATTAGCGTGCGTTACTAGGACAGAGAAAAACGGCCAAACCTTGCATGTGCGTTCACTTTCCGCTTTTTACACATGGGGGACAGAAAATTTCCTTTTCAGGATGGCCGAAGGGCCGGCCGTTGGCTAGACGTGTCCATACTTCCATGCACGGACCTTGACCAGCAAGTACACTACACTGTACCGTCTCTCAACAAAAATCAATGAACAAAACATCTGACAAGACAAAGAGGCTAAAGAAACGGGCAGGCTCGTCATCTCGTCTGATCGGAGCAGCGGTTGCATGATCGATGCATGCATACAGCACCGTGTCACAATCCTCTGAACATCAACGGCCTCGTGCCGACCAATCCTTTCCTCTCAATCTCCATGCGCCCCATCTCCATCCCGCAGTTCGTTGGGCCGCCGGACGGCACGCCGCGGCGGCGGCGAGCATCAGCCGCTGTACTAGTGCTCGCCGCTTCCCGTGGCGCCCCCGTCGGCGCGGCCACGGGGACCGCAAGCCTCTTGTACTTGCCGGACCACTTGGCCTGCACGTACCGCGCCCGCCTCCACGGCGGCACGTGCATGCCGGCGCCTAGCATGGACTCCGCCGCCGCCGCAGACATTACCGCGGCGACCTCCTTGAACGTCTCCGGCCTCGCGACGAGCACAGGAGGGAGGGCGGCGAGGAGCTCCTGGTACTCGGCGCTGGGCCTCGCCGTCTCAAACTCCGCCGCGACGTTCACCTCGACGATGTAGCGAGACGTCAGTAAACCCAGTGGCAGCACCACGTCCACGTACTCGTGGCTCCCCGCCGGGGAGCCGCTGCTTCTCTCCCACGCCGATCGGCAGACGCCTGCGCCCAACCACAAAGAACAAGAAAAATGTCAAACCGTGTTGCTTAATCAGCACGCTCCGATTCGTTTTTGGCTTAATGCATCTAGAACGTCAAGAGGAAAAAAACACTTACCGGCATCGAACCCTCTCGCTCGGAGCCGTTCCGCGACGCGCTTCCTGACACCTTCGCCGCCGGCGGCCACGGTGGTCGTCCGTGCATCCATGACGGCGCGCTCCGCTTCGGCGCGTATCCGCGACGCCGCCGCATCGGCCGACGCATCTGCCAGCGCCGCGCGCAGAGCGTCGATCGACGCGACAGCGGCCCGCGGCACCGCCGACACGCTGACAACGGAGTCCTCGCCGCCGCATCCGTTGTAGAACTCGTCCACCAGTTCCACCAGGCCATCGTCGACGTCGTCGTCCTCGCGCCGCCCGGCGGGCGGCGTGGTGCTGCCGAAGAACGGGCCCCGCAGCCGCGCCCTGGCCGCCTCGTCCAGCGCCGCCGTGGCCTTCTTGTACGACATTGGTGACAAATCCATCGCCGTAACAAGCCTGTACTGGAGAGACTCGCCGCCGCTGTGGCCGATCGAGAGTCGGCGATTTTAAGGCGTACGTGTCCTTTGCACTGGCTTGCCCTTTTATCCTATGTTTCGGCGAGCGCGCAGGGTCCGTCTAGGTTCGCTGGGCCAAGCGTTGTACGTCCAGGTGCAATGAATCTGGAGTGCACACGGTATCCGTGTTGGCGTTGGGCACTCTTACGGTCAGGGCACCTCGCACCCGGATTGCTTACCACTTATGGAAGTTTACGTGGAATGGAATAGTGCAGACACTTCAGAGTGTGGTAGCTTAAGTTCCATTGTGCGTCCAGATACATCATTACAATTTACATGCTAATATATGCTATGTTAGTAACAGGTCAATGAGTCTATAGATCAATAATTTATAAAAACGTTGAACTAGATCAATAATAATTAGCTCTAGAAAAGTGTTCATGTGATTTTCGGGGAATTATTCTGCACGAATTTAAAGCGATGGTTGTGATTAGGGGCATGGATTGGGGTACTAATCTCACATGATTAGTACTCCACTTACGTCACTTCTATATCTCAAGTAAATATAATCACAGCCGTTGGTGCACTTTAAAATTTATGTAGAAAAACTTTCCGAAAACACACATGAACACTTCTCTTAGCTCTATATACGAATTCTAACAAAAAAGGTGAATTGCCTAAAGTATTGACCGGATGCCCGAATTCCTAAGATGTGTGATTCTTGTTAAGAGACTACTCCCTCTGTTCGAAATTAGATTAGATGACTTCCATTTATCCATATGATGATGTATCTAGGCATGTTACACACATAGGTACATATAAATATGGACAAACAGAAGTCATCTAGTCCGTTTCAAATTAGATGACTTTTCTTTATTTAAAAGTGGATGTATCTAGACATAGTACAAGTATAGATACATCCAGTTTTGATCAAATGTAAGTCATCTAATTTAGAACGGAAGGAATATTTAGTTTTAATGAATTTCATCAAAATTTGGAGGATTCTATTGCTGATAAAAGTTCTTATAGAGATTGTTTGGTTTGTAGGATGTTTTTCATAAGAAATTTCATAGGAAGTTTTCCTTTAGGTCCAACCTCATGAAAAAAAATCATTTGATTCTATAACAATTATAGCATACAAACAATCATTCAAAAATGTGTTTTTCCTGAAAACACGCCAAACAACGTCACAAATTCATGGATTTTCAATTCCCTACAGGATTCAATGTGTCGTTACATTCTATACCTATGTTTTTTCCTATCTGTGTGTTTTGAATATCCTTCGAACCAAAGAACCTCCCTTCCTATTTGAATTGCATTTCCTTTTTACAGTTTGAACTGACCTTTGTTTACATTTTACATAGTACTTTGTACGCCTAGGTTCATCCAAGTGGAATTATTAACAGTTTTTGGGTACAACGGCACTAGTGAAGGCTTCTCTTATTCAAGGGACTTGCATACGATTTTATGGATGATCGGATCACCAGGGATATTTTCTACTCCTTATGTTGGTATTATTGATTCCTGCTACATGGAATTTTCTTAAGGATTGTTTTGCACTATATTTTATACTTCCTTTTTTTCCGAATCGTTCCCTCTGTTTCTAATATAAGATGCTTTAGGTGTTTCACATGTCAACTATATACAAACTGAAATTGAGTGAACACACCAGAAGGTGTCTTTTTCTATAAAGAGAATATATTAATACCAAAATGGTATCATTACATTCAACGTATGAAATTCTCCATCCACTCAAATTCTCTTGGAAAGAACCCTTATTTTCCTATGATACAACCAAACGAACCAAAAACATTTAGAGTTTGAATGGACGCGACATTGCTCTCCTACATTTGTTTTTAATACTCACTCCGTCCCAAAATAAGTGTCACAACTTTGATAGAAAATTAATGTGTGTAGACATAAACATGTCTACATACATCCACTTTCTATTAAAGTTAAGACACTTATTTTTGAAACGGAGCGAGTATCTATGTTGCAGTACCTTAGAATATATCGTTGCACAATTTTTTTCAGTTACATGAATATTAAAGATAAGAGTTACAGTTGTTGAGAACACCCCGGTGATACCAAATCAAATAGAAGTTGCAAAACCGGAGTACACCAAGAAGTTCAAAATGAACGATGGTGGCGAAATAAGTGACTCCATAACTTTTAAAAGAAATGGACTTGTTTATGTTTTTCTTATTCCCTAAATTTACAAAGTTCTCCTCCGTTCTGAATTAATTGACTCAGATTTAGTATAACTTACACTAAATCTGAGTCAATTAATTTAGAACGGAGGGGTAGCTTTTAGTGAAGGCAGAGAGGCATGGATCGCGATGGGCAAAACTGTCACAACGAGGGTTATAATGCACCAAGACACCTTAGGGGCTGACAAAAGGACACAGAAGACAGCCGTCACAACAGTGGAATTCGCCGTTGCCACTGGTAGGAAAATTGAATGATTTGGCAAAAAAACGGTTGTGCCAAGAAAATTTCAGACCTGCGGAGGTGGGAGGCTGGAAGCCAGGAATGCGGAGCATACATGTTCCAAGAGTTATGCAGGTAAAGATATTTGAGCCACCAACCACCAGAGATCTCTAAGATGAGTGCCTGAGTCTACTGCCAAATAACCCAACAGGCACAAGATCATTTGCCTGAACCATTTCTCAATCTGGTGAAATCAAAAACATCCAGCGACATAGTCGATAGACCTAGCAGTAACATGCATCCATAACAAAGGGTATGTAAACTGTCAAGTCATCTTAAGAGCTGTCCATCTGGTTGTCAGTCGAAGCTGGGGCGACTCCGCCGTTGTTGTTCCCTGCAGGATTGACTCCTCCCATTGAACCCTCCGCTCCGAAAGTGAAATTACTGGGAACATTGTTTGGGTCCGCTCGGTCGAAGATGGATGGCACAGGAGTCTGGTTGAACGCCGGCACTTGGGTGTCACCTGATGGTTTAGGGAAACCAAATCCGAGCGAAGGAAATGTTTCGGTTAGAACCGTGGTCTGAGCTAGCGTGCCAGCGTTGGGGCCAAAGAGCTTCTGTTCATACTCAGCGAGCTGGCTCTGAGAAGCTGTACAAAAGAAACACTACAGTTAGTTTAGGAGAACACGTTTGGTTGTATTTGCTCAACTAAGTAACAGATAACTTGATTTTATTTCTCGGTTAACAAGAATGGCAATGACTTGAAGAGAGAAAAGAAGGCTAAGTTTATTCTTTGACGCACAAAATTAGGGAACAATGATCAATCTGGATAACAGGTTCTAAAAAAGGTTATGCATTCAATGATAAGTTGATAACATGTATCTGCACATTAACTAACAAGGTTGGTTGTTAACACAGTAATTTCACTGTATTGTCTAAAGAGAATTCTCAAACTGATCTTACCACACCAATTTAACTATGTACGATGCGGACAACAAAAACTATGAATGGTTGATTGGCAAAGATTTTTCAATACATGAGGGGTATTTGCTACTGAACTAACTACAGGGGATATGGGGTTACCTTCTGTTAGTTGGACCTGTGGCCGCCTATCTTTTACCCACTGGTAAGACGGTGAAAGTCTCCACCCTCTAGACTTCATCAAGAAGGCACATACCACAGCAGCTGACCTAAAAAATATGTCCCAGGGAAGTATTCAGTATTCACCAATCAGTAATGTGTTCCAGAAAAGTAATCATTAGTGAATCAACACAACACTAACAACTACAACAAGCACCTGTTTTTCCCAGACATGCAATGGACTAGAACACGTGATTGCCCTCTTTCACATTCTTCTGCAATTGCAGAGAAGGACGAGATGAGACAAAGCATCTTCATAGATAGTATGAGAGCAAGGAGGAGCCCTCCTAGCTCAGCACTGGCAAAGAAAATATGATCTGATTCTATTGCAGTAATCCGTTTGTTCAACAAAGAACATGAGCAACGGAAAGAGTAAAGTGCATTAAACAAGCCAAGGACTAAAGGGATAGATTACAGATACCTAAAATTTATTCCTCCATAAAGAAATAAATAAATTTTAAGGGCAGTTTGGCTTCAAAGATCATGTTCAAACAAATTATGGAAAGACGAAAATATTACTTCCTCTGTTCCAATGCCTTTTTAGCTTTTTCTTGATCCGTAAGTAGCTAGACGTGTTTTACTGTGTCGAGTCACTCATTTCAGTCCGTATTTAGTTCACATTGAAGTGGTCAAAACATCTTATAATTTGAAATGCAGGGAGTAGAAAATGCAGCATTTAAGGGTTAGGATGTAGGGAATAATATATATGCTGGAACAAAATAAAGTGATACTGTCAGAGTGACAGGGCTAAAAATGAAGGTAAGTAGTAGGCAGCGGTCAATCTATTCCAGAAAAAATTGTTGGAAGCATAACATGGACAATACCTAGAAACTGAGTAGCACCATCAAAATCCAAAGTTTTATCATCTTGGAGGCAATGATAAGTGAATGAGTTCCGGTAAAGATTATGGCAGTCTGGCACAGTCTGTTAAACAATACACTGTGAGTAGCCCTCAAATTTCAAATGAAGCATGGAAACAACAAAAGATAATGCTGACATGCTAAAGTCCTAAGCAGCAAAAGACAGATACAATACAATATAGCAATATTGATTTCAGCAGTTCATCACAAGAATGTAGTAAACATAGGAACTTCTTAGGCACAACAAGTTCGGCAGTTTCTTCCTCTCCCAGTTCCCCGCTTGCAGGATGAATAGTGGATGGTGGAGAAGTTGTTTGTAAAAGGACAGAAAAATGTATTCTAATTGTGTAGTCCCTTCTAAAAATAAAAGCACAGAAAACAAATGATTGTCTGGCCTGCAGTGGCCTTACAGAGAAAATGACCAGCAAAAACATTGATGAGCACATGATATACATCATCCGTACAACTGAAATATTGATTGTTTAATTCATGGCTATCATGTAGGGAAATATAAATAACTACTAGTATAAGCATCATAGGTTATTCCTCTTCTTCCAATGTTTGACAATGTACCCTTATTCTAATAAATCAAAGATAACCAGTGAGACACATATTTCCTATATAAGTTTCAAACAAGTGTAGCACTTGAAAATTGTCCACTTGGGTCCTCCTATTCGATATAGGTTCAACGAATTCATTCATGCTATCTGTCGAACCTTGCACATAAGGGTTGCTTTATGTTTCATATTGCTTCAATATTCCTATACATTAAGTGTACCTTTCCTGGAATATTATTATTATGATATGAATTCATCATAACTATATTTAAAAGAACATTCATTGCACTTGTTAATAAAATACAAGCAGTACTCACACCACAATCAAAACCTACCAAAATTACCTCTGAGGCAAGTGTAGCTCATGACAAATTAACAACTAAAGAGGTACTCCCAATATTCACATAAGCACTACCACTGTGCAATGTTCACATCAAACGATCCTTCTTGCAAAATTTATACGAGCAATGGGAGTGGGCTCATGGTAGGAGTAGGGGATAGTATTTCACCTTCTCTACATCTAATCGGTACACCCAAGCAAACTTCGACCGTACAGCCACGCTTCAAGCAATCCTACCAAGTTAATAATAACAAACCCTAGGGAAAAACCCCACAAAAACGAATGTGGCGCAAAAGGGCACCACCGAATTCATGATATCACACTACTAGAGTATCACCACGCACAAACAATCCAAAGTAATAAGGGGGGGACGGGGATCGGGAAGAAGAAGAGGCACATTACGCACGTTGAGGATGTGTGTGATGTTGAGCGTCTTGAGGACCTCGGAGCGGGATGCGTTGTCGTAGCTGCCGAGGAAGAGGAAGCCCGGGAGCACCTCGGTAGGGAAGGCGGAGTCGAGCCTGGCCGGGGCCACCGCGTCCGCCGCCGCCGGCCTGTGGCCGCACACCCCGCATATCTCCCCCTCCTCGACCTTGTGGTAGTGCCCGCAGACGCCGCACGGGTTCTCCCTCTCCCGCTTCCTCATCGGGATTCCGCCGCTGCGCTGCCCGATCTACGGCGGGAGGCGGTGGGATCGCCGCGGCGGCTCTGGGTGCTTGGCCTTGGGAGGAAGCAAGCAGAGGGTCTGGTCAGGACGGCGATGTGAATTTTTTTTTCTCTTCGAATTATTTTTTGAGGGCTTGGACTTTGGATCGAATCAATTTTAGAGTTAAATATGCTCACGGTCCCTATACTTGTCAGGTTTCTCGATTTAGTCCTCAAATTTGCTGAATTTTACCCCTGTACTTATGAATTGTGCTCGATTTAGTCCAAATTCGATGTTTGTCATCGCATTTGAGTTGTCGCGGATGACACGTGGACTGAAATCGTACAAGAGCACCCTCCCGCATATGAGAAAATTGCAAAAAAAAACAAACACAATTGGGGCTAAGGTTTAAAAATAGGGAAGAAAAGTAGCACATTACATGACTTGCTTCGTTGGTCGTATCCCTCATCAAGACAAGCCAACACGACTTCGCAACTGGAATC
This sequence comes from Poa annua, assembly GCA_026929855.1. NCBI lineage: Eukaryota > Viridiplantae > Streptophyta > Magnoliopsida > Poales > Poaceae > Poa > Poa annua. The sequence goes on along the minus strand of CM049429.1, from coordinate 85,610,342 downwards.
CACGCCTCCGGCACGGTGGACATCGACGGCAGCGCGTCGTTGCTGCTAGCCATCAGCAACGAGGTGTTAGTGCATGTATGTGTTGGGGTGCCCGCCTCCACGATGCGTCAGAGCTCGTCCCTGAGGGATTTTCTTGGCGAGGTCGATGTGTTTGCGCTCAGGCGCTCGCTGGCAGGAGGAGGTGCATAGGCATTACTTTCTAGCGGGTCCACCCATTAAAAACATGTTAAATCATATTGTCATTGCCCGGCCTGTCATAATAACATTTAAGTGACTAAACTTATCCATCGGTGCTATCTGCAATAGTTCGAGTTTTTCTTAATAAAAGTTTGAATAGTGGTTGCTTTTATAAGCCTAGTCCAAATTATGGTCGTTTTCAAAAGAAAAATGTTGGATGCAGGGGGGTGTTCTTGCAAAATTACAGTCCACGTGTTGTCCGCGTCAGCTCAAATTCGACGGCAAACACTGAATTAGACTAAATTGAGCCCAATTCACATGTACACGGGTAAAATTCAGCAAATTCCGAATACAAGGACTAAATCGAGCTAGTCCGACGAGTACCTGGACTTTTAGTGTATTTAACTGTCAATTTTGGGGTTGGGGCCTGTCACGTTTGTGTTCGTCATTTCCCCCGACGAGCAGAAACCGGGCATTTGGCCCGTTGATGTTGGATCATGCGGTGGGGATTGCTCGAGCACCTTGGAGTCGACGGAGGAGAGATTGGATCTGGATGATGTTCTTCCCTGATTAAAGGGAGTCTTTGATTCGAATGGTTTGTATTTTTTTTAGAGAATTCAAATTCTTAGAAAATGTTCGGTAAGATGGTTGTTTGATTTCTATGATTGAAATGCCATAGATTTTTCTATTAATATACTTGCTCTAGATTTAATAGAAAATTTAACATCCATGCAAACCTCATTTTTGATATATATATATATAGGACATATTCATACTACACCCGGGTGTAACTACTGAAAGAATATTTCTTAATCCCTAGTGTTTTGAGTGTTAGTTAACAATACCAATGATATACTAATCCTATTTGCTAAGTATTTCAGTTTGTGTGAGTTTCATATCACATATCCCAAAGCCAAAATGTAGAGAAAAAGAGTTTCTGGAATTCTTCCCATAATCGGATTATTGGAACCGGAAATTTCCAGGATCGGAAATTCCGGGTCTCATATACCTAACAGAAAAAGGGCTAAGGAAAAATCAGAAAGTGGTTCTGACTTCAATCGGAAATTCAGCTCGGAAATTTCACTGACTCGGAATTTCCGAGTCACCCTTAGAAAATTGGCTAAGTCAAGTTCAGAAAGTGGTTCTGACTTCAACCGGAAATTCAGCTCGGAAATTTCACTGACTCGGAATTTCCGAGTCACCCTCAGAAAATTGGCTAAGTCAAGTTCAGAAAGTGGTTCTGACTTCAACCGGAAATTCAGCTCGGAAATTTCACTGACTCGGAATTTCCGAGTCACCCTCAGAAAATTGGCTAAGTCAAGATGTCAAAGTGGTTCTGATCTCAACCGGAAATTCAACTCGGAAATTTCACTGACCCGGATATTCCGGGTGACTCGGAAGTTCCGGGTGTCACTTATACCGGAATTTCCGGGTCCCCAAAGCAGCCAACGGCCAGATTTTGGGAGGGGGTATAAATACCCCCTCACTCACTCAAGAACAGCTAGCTCTCAGATATTCTCTCTCCTACCATTCTTGAAAGCTCAAATCAACAAGATCTCCCAATCCCTCCACCCAAATTCGTTGATCTTTGGAGGATTGGAGGAGAAGGCCCGGATCTACATCTTCACCGAAGGGATTTGCATTTCCTCCCCATTCATTTGGGGATTTCGTGGATAGGGTTTCCGGTGGGAAAACCTAGTTCACCATTGTTGTAATCTTGGTGTTGCCTTGACCTTTTGTGGTCCTTGACCTTTTGTGGTCATCTTGAGAGCCCCCAATTAAGTTGTGGGTGTGTGCCTCAAGCGTTTGTAAGGGATTCGGTCTCCGCCCTAAAAGGGGATCAATAGTGGAAGGTGGACTCGCAACCTTTGTGGTTGAGTTCATCGGAGAAGAAGGTTAGCCTTTGTGGCGTTGCGGCTAACCTGTTGTGGTAGCGCACACCTCTCCAAACGAGACGTACACCCATGGGTGGAACTCGGGATTACATCTTCGTCTCCGCGTGCTTCTCTTGGTTCCCCTTCTCTTTGCTCCCTTACTTGCTTGTCTTGTTAGCTTGTTTATCTTGTTATTTCTTAGATTGTCATTTAGGTAAATTCACCGTAGTTGCATATCTAGAGAATTTACCTTTGTGTTGAGCCTAAATTTGAAAAGACCTAAAATTTGTAATAGCACCTATTCACCCCCCCCCCCCCCCCCCCCCCCTCTAGGTGTCGGATTCCCGTTCAATTGGTATCAGAGCCAGGTTCACTTTTAAGGGCTTAACCGCCTAAGTGCAACGATGACGGAATCCGATGCCGAGAGGGCCGCCCGTGAGAAATTAGAGGCGGAGAAGGAGGCGTTAGCCAAAGGGGAAACCATGGCCTATCTTATTGATATGAGATCGACCTTGGAGGCCCAACTCCTCAAGATGAATGAGATGCTCATGGCACTCTTGAAGTCTAAGGAGCCCGAGGCTACTTCTCCCTCTCCTCCTGAAGGGGTTACGGTGCAGAAAACAATAATTTTTCTAGCGTACGAAACCCTAACTAGCCAGGATCTATCTATCTAGTACATGCGATAACGGTGGCGGAACGGGTTACATTACCTCCATGTAGACCGATAGCGGGGATTACGCTCCCGCACAAGCGTTGACGATGAAGTCGTACGTAGCCGACCTCGAGGTCGCGAAGAACTTGCCGCGATGTCGAAGTCGATGACGCCGGGGTGTTTGACGATGATCTGCGTCGACGGGCGTCGGGCGGAAGAAGGCAGAGCGCCAGCACCGGGGCTGGTGCGCCGACAGCAGAGGGGAAGGAGGCGCGGCGGCTGCAGGGGCGAGACGACGTCGCCCAGGCTACTCAAAAGGAGTTACCTCCGAGCACTCACAAACATACGGAGCTTAGCGACAACCCCCGGTCATTCAGATCCAGCTGAAATCGCAGGGGTAGATCTTATCTGGAATCCCGCAGAGCAACGGCGCTCAGCGGTATAGCTTAGGTGGAGAGAGATCCCCCTTTCCTCAGCTCGGCGCGGCTCCAACTTGGGAACCACGAGATCGAGAGAGAAATCGGGAATTAAGTGTATTTTCCAATGAATTAATCCAATTAATATGCCTTGCTATATAAAGGGGGAAGGGGGTGTGCAAACCCCTTGGCTCCCCCATGTGGGACTAAACAAAGGACAAGGGAGGGGGGGTTCGGCCCCCACATGGGCTGGCCGAACCAGCCAATGGGGCCCACCCCCCTTTGGTGGTGCGGCTCCCCCTCTTGGGCCCTCTTAGGGCCCATGTAGGTGGGAGCCCCATTTTTCCTTTTTTTAATTAATATTAAATTAATATAAAAATCCCATTAATTCATAATTAATATATTTATATATAATTCAATATCCCGTGACTCCAAAAACTCTTTCGGACCACCCGAACAACTTTCGGACATTCCTGGAACCATTCCAGACTTCTCCGGAACTCCTTCCGGAACACCGGAACTCTTTCCGGATCATTTCTCTCTCTCCAACAAATTCCTATAAAGATTCCAGAACCTATCTCCTGGTGTTGCTAAGACCTTAAGTTTGTTACGCTACGGTTCGAGAACACTCCAGACATGGTCGAGACACTCCGCTCACCAATGACCGTCAGGGATACCTGGAAGTATATGACGACCCTGTGCATTCCACGAATATCGTCGTTGAACCATAAATATGACATTCATTCCCTTTGTCTCTGCGATACTACCTTGTCCGAGATATGATTGTAGACACACCGATGTCTTTGTTGTATCTCGTTACCGACGAAGGTTATTAACTCGTCTGCGATATTACATCTCCATGACCTAGTCATAAGCTGCGCAGCTATATAGATGCAATATCACTGAGTGGGCCCAGAGTATCTTTCCATTACAAGAATGAACAAATCCCGCTCTTGATCCTTACGTCTTGATGCTCTTTCGGAATACCCAAGATGGACACCGTTATTGTCATGCAATATAAGACACAACGTTTGATGCTCTCAAAGCATCCCTACGAAGCATTAATAAGTACGGTCTCACGGTGTAAGGAATAAGCTATCATATTCTTATCTATTGCAAATGAGAAACATCGTAATACGATCTTATTGCAATACTTTGCGTATGTTCATCACCTTATTCAACTAACAAGATGACCCCATTGTCAACCGACGTCATTGTCCTTGATCGGGAATCTCGATCAACTGTTGCCCAATGGACTAGCTCATATAGAGGCTTGCTAGGGACCTGGTTGTCTATGTATCACACGTGTATTAATAATTCCGATTAATACAGTTATAGCATAATACACAAACCTATTATAAACTTATGAGATAATGCAATAAATACTACTTATTTATTTGCCTCTAGGGCATATCTCCTTCAGTCTCCCACTTGCACTAGAGTACAAATAAACCAGCTGCATTTTACTTTATCAAAATCCCTTATCAAATAAGAATCATTCGATGATGCTTGCTTGTGGAAGAGTGTTACTCTGACAATCTGCACAACACACGATTTATGCAAACTTTTGCGATTCACTGATATCAACTAGCTTGATATCACCATGTTGTCCAACAACATATATGCAAATACCATAACTAAGTGAGACTTCTGTTTCCTAGCGCTTACTCTGATTATACTAACCAGATAACTGCCCTGAAAAACACACTCAGCCATGCAGAGCCCCTTGTAACAATTACAAACTCGCGATATCTACATACTTTCACACCAATGTAGAAAACTTGACATTCAAATGTCAATCCCTTAACTAACGCACTTCTACTTCCAGTAAATTCCAAATTTACTTTCATAACTGCTCTTCTTCCAAGAACATCGGTTATAATTCATCGAGCAGATAATATGGTTTCTGTATGATGTCTAATATTACATAATAGACCCACATGTCATACAACCATTACTTTCATGCATCATTACTCTTAATGATCAATTGGATTCCAAAGGACCATCCTTTTGATTCTATTCTGACTCCTCAGATATAATCCAAAACAACTCGACTAACTATTTAAAATTCCCGTTCTATTTCAAAATAGACACCAACTTTTAAATAGTTTCGCAACTTCATCCTATTCTATTGGTACAGTTTCACAATGTGTTAACTACACAAGATGAATTCGACTCCCACTCAAATTATGTCTCCACATATTTGATAACACGAGCTCCCACTCAAAAACATGTCATCCACATATTTGAGTTCCTGAGCTCCCACTCAAAATATGTTCTTTACATATTCCATATGAGTAAACTAACATTGGCTCCCACTTAAAACGACATTTTGGTCAAACCAAAATCATTGATCTATCATCAATTCGAGTTTAATACAAACTACAGTATTACATTAATACAAATCCCTCAGACTTCAAGCACGTCTACACAAATGTAGTCAACAAATTTGATCTTGTCCAAGACACATTTCTTGACAAGACATGCTACCGCGTCTTTCTTATAGTCACATTTCTCATATAACACCTTATATGACGATTAAACAATCTTATTCCTCTAATAAGAATTGCAGCAACAATTACTCTCTTAATCCTTTCAAATGCAACTTTGGATTTCCAGACTCAAAAGCCTTTGTTCGTATTCCGATATTTTCTCAACTTTCTTTGTATTCATAAAGTGCACCTTGATCTGTCAACAAGATCTGAAATACTTAATACAGTGCTGTGACCAGACAGCAATATTAAATATAACAGCACTTTATTTAGAAGTTTCTTTCATGAAAATATTATGATCTTTATGAAGAGGATTGCAAGCAGAAAACAATTTTCTAGTCTCCCTCACTCTTAATCACTAAACTTTCATTAGCAGACATATACTCTTTGGAACACCTTCCAACATAGGTCCGACACTTTATTCCAAACTTCTAATTCCAATCCATAAACCATAATTCGAAAAATCATCTTTTTCTCAGAATTACATAGACAACAAACTGAACTTTGTTTCTAATTGGTTTTGGAATACACTCCCAATCAATGCGAGTATTCTACAAAGAACTATTCATGTATATACCGAATTATCGTGTAATCATATACATGTCGACACTACTGTCGATCTCACAAATTCTCGTTGAGAAAAATATCTATTTTCTAAAGTGGACATCGACTATAATGTTTCGAACATATTAGGAGATTCTAAGACAGATTCTGACAGACCATACTTTATTTAAAATAGAGCATGATTATAATTCCCCACATATCACCATATATGACATTATAATATTGTGAAACGAATTTCCACAAGTCTTTTGTGTTGAAACCATAATTCAAAAATAGTGTCCTTTGATCGAATCTTGTGAATACAATATTCACTAATCTTTCTTCGAAAAAACCCCATTTGATCTATTATCAAATTAATTTCAGACTCCATGATTTATCGGGCAAATACTCATATTTACCAAAATCATGGAAGAATTCGGATCATGCAATAACACCATTGATTAATCATTAAAAATGAATCTCAATCAATTTCCTCTAGTATTGCAACTTCAATACTGCATTTCAAACTTAAATGGACAAGAAATACTTAAATGGACCAAAAATATCCATTACTTCTTTCATTGCCTTTATGACTAAATTCGATGGTGTTTGTTCTTTGGACACATAATTTTATCATTCCCGCTATTATAAATGTATATCATACGCATAATGTAATTGAGATGTGATGGAAATTACTCATAACATGAAACAACTGCTTTGTTTCATAACATAAAACAACTGATGTGTTCTATATGAATAATTATGTCTTGTAACATTCAAGACACCAAACTAGATCACATTCTCACTATTACAAAATGTCTTATCAAAAACTATTGATGATAACTGATATCTCGAGGGCGTGAGCACCACTGGCCATGAACTTGCCATCACTCGTGCACTGTCACGTCACCCTTCGCCACATACTTGTGATAATCAGGGACTGTTTCACAAACAGAACAATTATCAAATACTTTTCATCAAGTATGAGAAGAATACATTTATATCTTCGTATATCAAATATACCCATAGCGTCGAAGAACTCTTCTTCGATGAATCAACTTTTAGAGATTTGAACTTGTTCACGAACGTGAAGAAGCTCACCGTGTCTCTATAGCATATTCACGCACATGCTATTCACAGCTAGGAGGTAAAGCGCAATCTCTACTGCACTGGAGTTTGCTATCTAGAAATCGTAGATATTCGTAAGCCTGAAGTAGATGTCACACAACTTCTTCAACTGAGTCTCCAGACAGGTATGCTCCCCATGTGAATGGTCCGAAACTTTCTAAGATGTCTGAACTGCTCAAGACTCAATTCATCTTTGAAGTGACCTCTGATCGCATCAATCACGACATATGGCTCCATGTGTTGAAACAACTTTCAACTCAGGTGCTAGGCATACGCTCATGACGATCGTCACTTCCATGAACATGTCATGATGCTTACGGAACTCATCATCTTCCTCCTTGCTAGCAGAATCATCTGGTCTAACTCCTAACTAATGTTCTAAGACATGTTTGTTGTGTTTGGAGAATGCTTCTAAAACCAATGTACCAGCTGATGAAGTTGGACCCGTCGGCTTATAAGGTAGAATCTGAGCTCTTGAGGAAGCAACCGAAGTGTAGTTCCGTAGTCTCCAGATGTGATCGCAAAAGAGGTAAGGTAAAGTTTATAATATATAGGTGAGTTTTAGTTTTATAATCTCATTATCTAAAACACACCACACCAAGATTATTATCCCTAAAAATAATAATGGCGATTACACGACCCTCATCCACCACACTACCCCCGATCATCACGGCCGGCAGCACAGCTTCAAAGGTGGACATAACATGTCGATCACAACAACTCTGTGACTCGTGCTCGATCTTTCGTTCTTCCCGTGTTCCGAGGCCATACCTCTGAAGGGGTTACGGTGCAGAAAACAATAATTTTTCTAGCGTATGAAACCCTAACTAGCCAGGATCTATCTATCTAGTACATGCGATAACGGTGGCGGAACGGGTTACATTACCTCCATGTAGACCGATAGCGGGGATTACGCTCCCGCACAAGCGTTGACGATGAAGTCGTACGTAGCCGACCTCGAGGTCGCGAAGAACTTGCCGCGATGTCGAAGTCGATGGCGCCGGGGTGTTGACGATGATCTGCGTCGACGGGCGTCGGGCGGAAGAAGGCAGAGCGCCAGCACCGGGGCTGGTGCGCCGGCAGCAGAGGGGAAGGAGGCGCGGCGGCTGCAGGGGCGAGACGACGTCGCCCAGGCTACTCAAAAGGAGTTACCTCCGAGCACTCACAAACATACGGAGCTTAGCGACAACCCCCGGTCATTCAGATCCAGCTGAAATCGCAGGGGTAGATCTTATCTGGAATCCCGCAGAGCAACGGCGCTCAGCGGTATAGCTTAGGTGGAGAGAGATCCCCCTTTCCTCAGCTCGGCGCGGCTCCAACTTTGGGAACCACGAGATCGAGAGAGAAATCGGGAATTAATTGTATTTTCCAATGAATTAATCCAATTAATATGCCTTGCTATATAAAGGGGGAAGGGGGTGTGCAAACCACTTGGCTCCCCCATGTGGGACTAAACAAAGGACAAGGGAGGGGGGGTTCGGCCCCCACATGGGCTGGCCGAACCAGCCAATGGGGCCCACCCCCCTTTGGTGGTGCGGCTCCCCCTCTTGGGCCCTCTTAGGGCCCATGTAGGTGGGAGCCCCCTTTTCCTTTATTTAATTAATATTAAATTAATATAAAAATCCCATTAATTCATAATTAATATATTTATATATAATTCAATATCCCGTGACTCCAAAAACTCTTTCGGACCACCCGAACAACTTTCGGACATTCCTGGAACCATTCCAGACTTCTCCGGAACTCCTTCCGGACCACCGGAACTCTTTCCGGATCATTTCTCTCTCTCCCACAAATTCCTATAATATTTCAGAACCTATCTCCTGGTGTTGCTAAGACCTTAAGTTTGTTACGCTACGGTTCGAGAACACTCCAGACATGGTCGAGACACTCCGCTCACCAATGACCGTCAGGGATACCTGGAAGTATATGACGACCCCTGTGCATTCCACGAATATCGTCGTTGAACCATAAATATGACATTCATTCCCTTTGTCCCTGCGATACTACCTTGTCCGAGATATGATCGTAGACACACCGATGTCTTTGTTGTATCTCGTTACCGACGAAGGTTATTAACTCGTCTGCGATATTACATCTCCATGACCTAGTCATAAGCTGCGCAGCTATATAGATGCAATATCACCGAGTGGGGCCAGAGTATCTTTCCATTACAAGAATGAACAAATCCCGCTCTTGATCCTTACGTCTTGATGCTCTTTCGGAATACCCAAGATGGACACCGTTATTGTCATGCTATATAAGACACAACGTTTGATGCTCTCAAAGCATCCCTACGAAGCATTAATAAGTACGGTCTCACGGTCTAAGGAATAAGCTATCATATTCTTATCTATTGCAAATGACAAACATCGTAATACGATCTTATTGCAATAATTTGCGTATGTCCATCACCTTATTCAACTAACAAGATGACCCCATTGTCAACCGACGTCATTGTCCTTGATCGGGAATCTCGATCAACTGTTGCCCAATGTACTAGCTCATATAGAGGCTTGCTAGGGACCTGGTTGTCTATGTATCACACGTGTATTAATAATTCCGATTAATACAGTTATAGCATACTACACAAACCTATTATAAACTTATGAGATAATGCAATAAATACTACTTATTTATTTGCCTCTAGGGCATATCTCCTTCACCTCCTCCTAAGGAGCATGCGGGAAACTCTAAGGAGTCATCTTCGGATGGGTCCAAAGATGTTACCTCAAGTGTTCCCCTCGGGAAGGCGGAAAAGGATGAATCACCTAGCTCCTCTAACACCCTCAAAGGAGAGGAATTTCATAATGTCAACCATAATTACTCTCCTAACCCTCCTATCCCTCACCCTCATGTAAACTTTAGAAGTGATCCTCCAAAGCTTAAACCTACTCATTTCTCTCAATGGCAATTTCTAATGAAGTCTCATCTATGTAGTGCCTCCATTGAGCTATGGCGCATCATTGAAGAAGGATACAAGCCCCATGATCCAACAAACTTGACAAGAAGAGAGGTGGTTGATAGCCAACTCAACGCCACCGCTCTTCATCAACTCCAAATGGCCGTTGGAGAGAAGGACATGGCGCTCATTCAAAAATTCTCCACGCCAAAGAAGTTTGGAATGCTCTTTCCGACATCTTCGTCGGGAATGAGAGCATGAAGAAGAACCGGTATGATGCGTTATGCAATGAGGTGGAAGGGTTCTACAAGTTGGATGGAGAAAGCCACGAGGACATGTACCGGAGGTTGGTGTTGGTTGCCAACTCCTTCAAGAACCTCGGGGCGGTCTACATTGATGATGCTTGGATCAAGAGGAAGTTTGTGACCGCTCTCTTGCCCTTTGAGGAAACGGATTTGAAGACACTCCAAGGGAGACATTGAAAGAGCATTTTCCCTCATGTGTGGTTTTGGTAATTGAATGACAATCTCTATGGACTAATGTTTGCTTTTGAGATATCATTATAGATCATGTCCATAGAATTGTGGAGTTCATGTGTTGGACTCTTGAAGCTTTTTGCAAGTATGTCTTGAAGATTCAAGACATCATCTTAGTGAAGAAAAGATGAGTTGTGCAAGACCAAGAGAAGCTTTCTCGAAAAGATCCCATGCTTGGTGCTTACAATGGATACATGAAGACGAAGCTTAGCGAGACTCTCCCATTGTGAGCATGGGGGAGTATTTGGAGAAGTCTTCATCAAGCAAGTGTTTGGACGCGCAATCAAGAAAGATGACCCACTTGAAGAGATCAAGATAGTCATCATCCAACTCAAGTGGAATGCTCAAGTCAAATGTATGATCTTGATAGGGCTATAGGATAGATAGGCGTACTATCAAGAGGGGCTCTCAAGTTAGTAACTTGATCGCATTCTTGTGGAGAGCTCAAACCTTTGCATACTTGGCATATCATATTTCTTGGTTCTTATTTGGCTTTTATGTTGGTGAGGAATTAGAGCTTGGTTCATCTCAATGTCAAGCTCTAGTTCATCGAAATCGGTTTTTCTTTGGACAACTTGTTGCGTTTTCGGTGGCGGAAATATTGCTGGTTCTACCTTGAGGAAAGTCCCACACCTTGCCATGTGTGGAGATTTTACTCTATTTATGGGATGCAATATTTCCAACAAATTTTTTTGGGTAGTCATCGTCGCTATCTTTCCAACAAAATTGGTCTCACCTCATTTGGAGTTCATTTGCAAAAGTTATAGCAGTTTTCGTTTCGATGTTCTGCTGATTCGGATTATTGGGGGTCGGATATTCCGCCCTACCGGAATTTCCGGTTCCCCAGCTCATCCAAGAAAACGGCTAAGGAAAGGAGAAAAAGGGTTCTGACTCCAGTCGGAAATTCTGCTCGGAATTTCCGTCTACCGGAATTTCCGAGTGCTCCCAGAAAAGTCCTCCAGAAATGGCTAAGGAAAAGTTTGGTTTTGCTTCTGACTCCAGCCGGAATTTCCGAGCTCTCTTAGACCGGAATTTCCGGGTGACCGGAATTTCCGAGTCTCTCTAGACCGGAATTTCCGAGTGACCGGAATTTCCGAGTCTCACTTATACCGGAAATTCCGAGTGTCGAAACAGCCAACGGCTATATTTCCTGGAGGGGTATAAATACCTCTCCCCTTCTTCTTCCCCAGCCAATCCAAGGCAGCACGACTTTCCCCTCTCTCCTACTCCATTGTTGACCTTGGAAAGCTCACTTCCCTCTCAATCCCTCCATTGAATCTTCCATATTCTTTAGGGAAAGTTGAGAGGAGATCTAGATCTACAATCCTACAAATCCATCTCTCCTCTAAGTGAGGGGAACTTAGTGGATCTAGTTCTTGGAGTTCCTTTGTGGTTCTTCTTCTTTGTTCTTCCTCTCTTCTCCCCCCATAAGCATTAGTTGCTTTTGGTGGGATTTGGGAGTGAAGGATTTGACTCCTTTGTGGTTTCCTTTGTTCTTCCTCTCTTATTCCCCCATAAACATTTGTTGTTGTGTTGGAATTTGAGAGTGGAGGACTTGAGCACTTCGTGTGCTCTTGCCATTGCATTTGCATCGGTTTGAGCCCTCCACGAGGATTCGTGGTGGTGATACTTGTGAGCTTGTTACTCTTGGGTCTTTGGACCCTAGACGCCTTTTGTGGCCGGCCTTTTGTGGCCAAGACCTTTTGTGGTCAAGACCTTTTGTGGTCACTTGAGAGCCCCCAATTAAGTTGTGGGTGTGTGCCTCAAGACTTGGGAGCCCCCAATTAAGTTGTGGGTGTGTGCCTCAAGAGTTGTACGGGATTCGATCTCCGCCCCAAATGAGATCAATAGTGGAAGGTGAACTCGAACCTTTTGTGGTTGAGTTCATCAGGAGAAGAAGGTGAGCCTTTGTGGCGTTGCGGCTAACCTGTTGTGGTTGCGCACACCTCTCCAAACGAGACGTACACCTTTGGGTGGAACTCGGGAATACATCCTCGTCTCCGCGTGCCTCGGTTATTTCTATACCCGAGCTCTTTACTTATGCACTTTACATTGTGATAGCCTTCGTGCTTGAAGTCATATACCTTGCTATCATCTTGTTACTAGTATTGCTTAGCTTAAGTTGTTGGTGCACATAGGTGAGCCTAGTTTATATATCTAGGTTGTATGCTTGTTAAATTAAACCTCTAGTTTTATTCCGCCTTTATCAAGCATACCGGAATTTCCGGGTCATTTGTGTACCGGATATTCCGGCTACTCGGAATTTCCGGTCACTCTTGGACCGGATATTCCGGCTCCTCGAAAAAGTTTTAAATCGCCTATTCACCCCCCCCCCCCCCCCTCTAGGCGACGTCTATCCGTTCAGACATGACTTCGCAAAGATGACATCCAATGAAGTCATGCAAGAGATGACCGCATACAAGGTGGCCTCCAAGATTGCACAAGATGCAAGAGCTAGAGCCATAGGGATGCACAAGCATGCCTCAATTGCCTTGAAGGCCACCGTTGAAGAAGAGGATGAAGACGAGTATGATGATTAAGTCGAGCTATCTAGTGAGACCCTCTCAAGTACTCTAACTCAACACATGGGTCTTCCGGCAAGAACGTTTTGGAAGAACCCCGGAAGGGCCAAAGCGAGGATTGACAAGAAGTTTCCATCCAATGGAGGAAAGCCATTCAACAAGGTGAGGCTTTGCTATAATTGTGATGACAAAAGCCACTTTGTTGCAGATTGCCCATGGGAGAGAAGAGAGGATCATGGTGGGAGGCTCATGGCCAAGACGAAGGGCAAGGGGCCCATGCCCATGAAGAAGTCCTTTTTCAAGAAGAACCAAAAGATTGTCTTGGTAACTCAAGAGCAATATCCCACCGATGATGAAGATAGTGACAAGGAGGATACTCCAACGCAAGTGGACGCACTAGCCATTTCTTCCACACCTCCGTCACTCTTCTCCTCACCAAACGAGAGTCCCATCATCAAGAATCCAAGATGTCTCATGGCAAAGACATCCGAGGTACAATTGTCCCCCACCTCCATATCCCATGACATTGATGATGGTATGAGCCTAGAAGTCAAGGAAGAAATTATTGCGTTTGATAAATTCATGACTAACTTGCAAGGAGAAGGAAAGAAACACTTTAGCTCAATCATGAGTCGTATAGGTGAGCTTGAGGATGAGCTTGAATTAAAAGGTGAGATTGAGAGAGAGGATGCACACGCTAAGGTGTCCCATCAATCCTCTCTCGAAGATGAACAAGAAGCTCATGCTCTCCTCAAGGAGCAACTTGCTAAGATCACTAAGGATCGTGATCTCTACTTTGCTAAATGTAAAATTGTGCAAAATGAAAAGTCCGAGCTTGTAGTTGCTCAGGCTAGACTTTGCGAAGACCTCGAGTCACTTGAAAATACTCACAAGGTATTGACTCGGAATTTCCGGTCCATGAACCCGGAATATCCGGTCCTGCTGACATTCCCGGTGGCAGCTCGCAGCAAGGCCAAGATCAACCCTCTCCTCCACCTTTGGACGTCACTCCAATGGTTGATCAAGGCCATCAAATCTGTCAAGGCGGAGACATGAATGATCAAGATGATCAAGCGATTCCTCCCACCACTCGGAGGGAAATTGAGATCCGCCGTTTGAATAGGGTTGGCACCTCACAAGAATTAAGAGCTCTATCTCTTGACAAGGTGCTTGGTGATGTGAGAAGCAAGGTCTCTACCCGAAGACAATTTGCAAGCTTTAGTGAACATCAAGCTCACATCTCCATGGTGGAACCCAAGAAGGTCTTTGAAGCTCTTGAAGATAAAGATTGGCTTGATGCTATACATGAAGAGCTCAACAACTTCGAGCGCAACAAGGTGTGGAAGTTGGTGGAAAGACCCAAAAATTGCCGCAATGTTATCGGCACCAAGTGGATTTTCAAGAACAAGCAAGATGAACATGGCATGGTGGTGAGGAACAAGGCAAGATTGGTGGCTCAAGGTTACTCCCAAATTGAAGGCATTGACTTTGGAGAAACCTACGCGCCCGTGGCTCGACTTGAGTCAATTCGTATTCTTCTTGCTTATGCCTCTCATCATAACTTTAAGTTGCAACAAATGGATGTCAAATCCGCTTTTCTAAATGGTCCAGTAAATGAACTTGTTTATGTTAAGCAACCACCGGGGTTTGAAGACCTCAAATATCCGAACCATGTCTACAAGTTGGATAAGGCACTCTATGGCCTTAAACAAGCCCCACGAGCGTGGTACGAGCACCTTAGAGAACTACTTGTAGACCGTGGATTCCAAGTTGGGGAAATCGACCCCACACTTTTCACTAAGAAAGTTAATGGAGAGCTTTTCATTTGTCAATTATATGTGGATGACATTATATTTGGATCGACTAACAAAGCATTTAACGAAGAATTCTCTAAGCTTATGACTGACAGGTTTGAGATGTCTATGATGGGCGAGATGAAGTTCTTCCTCGGATTTGAGATCAAACAATTGAGGGAAGGAACGTTCATCAACCAAGCAAAGTACATTCAAGACATGCTCAACAAGTATGAGTTGCTTGAGCTCAAGGGTGCCTCTACCCCCAATGCAAACCAAATGCCACCTTGAGCTCAACCCTAAGGGTAAGGATGTGGATCAAAAGGTATACCGCTCCATGATTGGATCTCTCCTCTACCTTTGTGCATCTAGACCGGATATAGTGCTAGTCGTAGGAGTGCGTGCAAGATATCATGCGGCTCCTAAAGAAAGCCATGATATGGCGGTCAAGAGAATCTTTAGATATTTGGCTTATACCCCAACCTTTGGATTGTGGTACCCCAAGGATGCAAATTTCTCATTATGTGGGTACACGGATTCTGATTGGGCGGGAGATCATGATGATAGGAAGTCAACCTCCAGCGCTTGTCAATTTATTGGGAGGTTCTTGGTAAGTTGGTCTTCTAAGAAGCAAAATTGTATATCTCTCTCCACCGCCGAAGCCGAGTATGTTGCCGCCGCAAGTTGTTGCACTCAGTTGCTATGGATGAGGCAAACTTTAAAGGAGTACGGAGTCGATTGCGACAAAGTGCCTCTTCTATGTGACAACGAAAGTGCCATCAAGATTGCCTACAACCCGGTGCAACATTCAAGAACCAAGCATATTGAGATCCGCCATCATTTCATAAGAGATCATGTGGCCCGAGGAGACATTGACTTATCATATGTGGGCACAAGGGATCAATTGGCGGATATCTTCACGAAGCCCCTTGAGGAAGGAAGGTTTTGCTTTTTGAGGAATGAGCTAAATATCATTGATTCGAGGTCCTTAGCTTGATCGCTTGCACACTCACCTAGGGCGTAATTGCATCTTATCTTGTTTAGATGTAGGCATGGAAATAGGGGGAGTGCGGTCCTAATACATTGGACCATCCCTCCCCCATTATGCCGATAACAACTGTTCTTTTATCTCTATATTCATTCTTATGACTAATGAGCTAAAACGACGAGTATTGGTTATGTACCCAAGATACATCTTCGCGGTAACATGCCATACACTCCTACATGGTGGCCTCGGCCACCGACCTCTTCTCTTTGAAGAGTTGGTTTTATTTGGAGCTTATTGTTGCTATTTTCCCTCCTTTTCATGCATGTGGGAAACCTACTCAACTTGGCGCTTTATGTTTCGATTTGGTAGTTGTGAGTTGAGTATGGTGTACCACTGACAGTTTGGAAATCTATCCCAAGCCTACTTACCCCTGAAAACATTTCTCTCTATTGCACACAAGTCATCCATTTGAAAACTGGGATTTTGGTTCAGCAGGTCGGAAATCCGGTTCATTTATGAACCGGAATATCCGGTGATTCGGAATTTCCGGTGTAAGTTACACTCGGAATATCCGGTCGGGCGGTTTGTCCAAAAATATAAGGGCAGGCTCGGGGTGAAGGGCTCATTAGTGCCCTTCTTCCACCCCCGACCTCCCTCTCCTCCAGCCGCCGCCCCTGCTGCTCCAAGATCCCTCCGGAGCCCTCCGACCGCCGGGGAACCTCTTTCTCGGCCGGATCTGCTCCTCCTCCGCCCCGGGAACTCACTCCTCCAAGCAATGGTCTCAATGGATGAGGGTAACTTCACTTTTCTTCTTCCTTATGTGCTTGCACTTGGATCTTGATGTGGAGTTATTTGTCTCAATATTGCTTGGTAGAGATTGTTCCTAGCACTATTCCCTGCCATCTACATACATTAGTTTTGCATTATGTTGGACCGATCTAGTTTTAGACCGAGTCAGTCTCAGATCTGCACTGTTTCTGTCTGACTCGGAATTTCCGACTCAGTCTGACTCGGAATTTCCGGTCATGTCTGAATCGGAATTTCCGAGTCAAACACTGCAGTTTTAAGATTAACTCATGTTTAACTACATATGATTTATCAAATGCCTACCTAATGTGTGTATAATCTCCTGACTTGTGTCCACTTACCTTATGCTACCCACTATGCTCAAATTCACAGGTTCTAGTGGGAGTCCGTCCGCTGGGGCATCGCGGAACACAGCAAGAGCTCATGTCCACAAGAACCCAGTCAACAAGGGAAAGGGTCCTGCAATTCAAAGGCGGAAGAAAGTTGTTGCTAGCAAGCCACCATCCAAGAAAAGGAAGAATGCCCCTATTCCTCAACGTCAGAACTACTCAAAGATGAACTCAGTGGATTACTCTCAGCTTAGACAGGGGGATTGGTACCTTAGGCCAAGGGACAACTCTCTGGATGATCGCAACTATTGGTGCCAAGAGCAAGAGCACATACTCGTGGACCTCTACCTCTCTATGTCAAAGCCCATTCGACCTATGCATCCGTTTGATCTTGCAACTCTGCAGAAGAAAGCCTCATTTGTCGAGGCTATTCATATTGTCAAGACCATGGGCTTGGAGAGGCTGGTGCTCACCCGTTGTCCTTACAACTCCCAGCTTGTTATGCAGTTCTTTGCCACCCTAGTGATCAAGGGTGACTCGAAGAAGACTATGAAGTGGATGACTGGGGAATCTTTCTGTGAGTCCAACTTTGAGGAGTTTGCCAAGGTTTTGGGCTACAGGTTTGATGGTGACAATCCTCAAGGCTTTCGCATGCACAACCCTTACAAGCTCAACAAGAAGCAAACAGCGCACTTATATGGTGAGGGAGCCACCCCTGGCAATTCTCGTGACTTGCTTCCACTTTATGATGTTCTTGTGCGCATCCTGCGTGAGAACATTGCACCAAGTGGTGGCAACAACGACAATGTAACCTGCTCCTTCATGCCAACCGCATTGTGGAGGACACTGGTTCTGATGCTGACTGGAGTGTAGATGTTATGGATTACATCTACAATGAGATGTATGAAGCCATGACCACCAGGGTCACTATTCCCTATGCTCCTTACATCATGAAGCTCATCAAGTTCAAGTTCCCTGACTATAACTTCAGCAATGATGATATGGAGCCGCATGACTTCAAGAAGCTCTATGAGAAGAAGACAGTGGTCAAGCCCCCTCCTAGGCCTTCTACTAGCTCAGCTCGGGTGGATCTTTCATGGGTGATGCTAGGAGGGCTGCTGCTCCCACTTATGTCCCAGCCACTCATGCGAAGGTAAAGAAGCTGAATTGGTTCCAACGCAATGTCCTATGCATGAATGTGGACATCCGCAAGGAGCAATACACTGCCTACAAGGATCGCCGTCAGCTGGCCTACAAGCAGGACTTGATCCTTCATCATGCGTCTGGCTCTCCTGCTGAACTCTCTGATCCCCTGACTTTTGCTCAGTGGAACCAGGGTTCCTTGGCTCCATGGACTCAGATTGACCATGACCTTGGCGGCAGCTCATACACCACTGGACATGATTATGATGATGCGGAGGAAGATGATGATGAGGAGGCAGAGTATGAGGAGGATGATGAGGATGCTGATGATGATGATGCTGATGATGATGATGAGGAGACCCCCTCGGACTGAAGACCCTCATGGGACGTAGCATCGCTCTTCTTCCTTTTTGGCGTTTAGATGCCAAAGGGGGAGAAGTTGCTCTAGTAGGGCTTCGGGGATTTGCAATGGTTCGGGCACAAGCATATGCGTTTACCATTTATTTGCGCTTGTGTCCATTTATCTTGTTTGAAATTATTTGTTAAACTCTTTTATTTTCTTTATGTGATGACTATGTGTATTGAGACGACAATGTTATACTATCATTCTACTATGGTTGAGATTTCAAATTTATTGTGTTGGTATTCTCTTCATATCCTATATACACAAGGTATGAAAATCTATCTAGTCTCAAATGCTACCATAACCTTACATTGTGTCTCTTCTCTCCTATGTGATATCTTGTGTTTGTTGTTAAATTGCTCCTATTGTTTGTCATATTGTGTTGCTTACATGCACTTATTTAGGGGGAGCCATTTTCTGTCAAAAACATAATATTGTATTTTGGTTTCTTTGCAAATCTTGGTATTGTCATCTAACACCAAAAAGGGGGAGATTGAAAGAACATTTCTTAATCCCTAATGTTTTGAGTGTTAGTTAACAATACGAATGATGTACTAATCCTATTTGCTAAGTATTTCAGTTTGTGTGAGTTTCATATCACATATCGCAAAGCCAAAATGTAGAGAAAAATAGTTTCTGGAATTCTTCCCAGAATCGGATTATTGGAACCGGAAATTTCCAGGATCGGAAATTCCGGGTCTCATATACCTAACAGAAAAATGGCTAAGGAAAAATCAGAAAGTGGTTCTGACTTCAATCGGAAATTCAGCTCCGAAATTTCACTGACTCGGAATTTCCGAGTCACCCTCAGAAAATTGGCTAAGTCAAGTTCAGAAAGTGGTTCTGACTTCAACCGGAAATTCAGCTCGGAAATTTCACTGACTCGGAATTTCCGACTCACCCTCAGAAAATTGGCTAAGTCAAGTTCAGAAAGTGGTTCTGACTTCAACCGGAAATTCAGCTCGGAAATTTCACTGACTCGGAATTTCCGAGTCACCCTCAGAAAATTGGCTAAGTCAAGATGTCAAAGTGGTTCTGATCTCAACCGGAAATTCAACTCGGAAATTTCACTGACCCGGATATTCCGGGTGACTCGGAATTTCCGGGTGTCACTTATACCGGAATTTCCGGGTCCCCAAAGCAGCCAACGGCCAGATTTTGGGAGGGGGTATAAATACCCCCTCACTCACTCAAGAACAGCTAGCTCTCAGATATTCTCTCTCCTACCATTCTTGAAAGCTCAAATCAATAAGATCTCCCAATCCCTCCACCCAAATTCGTTGATCTTTGGAGGATTGGAGGAGAAGGCCCGGATCTACATCTTCACCGAAGGGATTTGCATTTCCTCCCCCATTCACTTGGGGATTTCGTGGCTAGGGTTTCCGGTGGGAAAACCTAGTTCACCATTGTTGTAATCTTGGTGTTGCCTTGACCTTTTGTGGTCCTTGACCTTTTGTGGTCTTCTTGAGAGCCCCCAATTAAGTTGTGGGTGCGTGCCTCAAGCGTTTGTAAGGGATTCGATCTCCGCCCTAAAAGGGGATCAATAGTGGAAGGTGGACTCGCAACCTTTGTGGTTAAGTTCATCGGAGAAGAAGGTGAGCCTTTGTGGCGTTGCGGCTAACCTGTTATGGTAGCGCACACCTCTCCAAACAAGACGTACACCCTTGGGTGGAACTCTGGATTACATCTTCGTCTCTGCGTGCTTCGCTTGGTCCCCCTTATCTTTGCTCCCTTACTTGCTTGTCTTGTTAGCTTGTTTATCTTGTTATTGCTTAGATTGTCATTTAGGTAAATTCACCGTAGTTGCATATCTAGAGAATTTACCTTTGTGTTGAGCCTAAATTTGAAAAGATCTAAAATTTGTAATAGCACCTATTCACCCCCCCCCCCCCCCCCCCCTCTAGGTGCCGGATTCCCGTTCAACTACACTCACTTGTGTTTCTGTGATAATATTTTACACTATATACACAAAATACCGTTATATATGCATATAAAAGAGAAGTATGTACAATTTTTTTACATACTACCTAAAAAGAAGTATCTATAGTATTTAAATAGCATTATATACTCCATACTACATGTTACATACCTCCCGGTATGATAGATACCCCATATATGTGTGAAACACACGTGGGTGTAGTTACACCCAGGTGTAGTATGAATATGTCCTATATAGCTACACCCGGGTGTAGTATGAATATGTCCTATATAATATATATAGGACATATTCATACTACACCCGGGTGTAACTACACCCACGTGTGTTTCACACAAGTATGGAGTATCTATCATACCGGGAGTTATGTAACATGTAGTATGGAGTATATAATGTTATTTTAGTACTATAGATACTTCTTTTTAGACAGTATGTAAAAAAATTCTACATACTTCTCTTTTATATGCATATATGACGGTATTTTGAGTATATAGTGTAAAATATTAGGACAATTGCAATTTTTTCATGAAACTTATTTTAGGATATCTTAGTTATAGTATATGAACATACTCAAACCGATAAAATATCACAAATACTTCAGTAAGGTGGTATATGAGACGTGGGTGTAGTTACACCGAAAGCATTTAACATATATTTATATATACGTATTTTACATAATATTTTTTATATGCCACATAAATAAATTTTTACGTCATGTTAATATTTTCTTACGTTCCTATGAACTTACGAAGTACGGCAAAATTTACGTTACGTAAAAATTCTTTACGGTTCAAAAGATATGGGGTGGGTGTAGAATAACTATTCTACTCACAGGGAGTCAAATAGCGCTACCCTATATATATATATATATATATATATATATATATATATATATATATATATATATATATATATATATATATATATATATATATATATATATATATGCAAAATAGCTGGCTACCCATGGGGGTAGCTGCGCACCCACTACCAACCCTTGGATCGCTCTATAGAGCAGTTTTGATATCTGATCGAGATAACGCCGTTCGGTCCGTCTGTTTCTCCACATGATTCAAAAAAAACACCCCACCCGTACTTGTGCGCCCTCTTCTCACCAAAAGAAAAGGAAAACCTCATCCCCGTACGGCTCCCCCTACAGCACTCGTGTTTTCTCCCCCACCGCGCACAACCTCTCTCTCTCTCTCTCTCAAGCTTCCCCTGCTCAGCCACTCCTCCCCTCACCGAACACCAGCTGCTCGCCCAAATGCCGACCCCGAGGCTCCTCCGAATCCTTCCGCTCCTCCTGGCGCTGCTCCTCGCTCGCCGGAGGGCGGCGCCGCCGGAGCCGGCGACGAAAACGGGACGACGTGCCCGATGGACCTGAGCTACGTGCCGGCTTTCCCGTGGGACCCCACCCCCTGCGCCGGCACCTCCCCCAACATGACGGCGTGCTGCCAGACGCTGCTCTCCGTGTTCGGCATCGGCCTCGCGGGCCGGCTCCGCGCCACGGGCCAGTTCCGCCTCCCGTCCGCGGACGCCTCCGCCGCGTGCCTCGCGGGCCTGGCCGACGGGGTCGCCGCGTCCCTCCCGGGCGCCGCCTCGCTCGTGCGCTTTTTTCGGCCGCCGCGGGTCGCCTCCCGGTTAGGTCGTCGTCGGCCGGCAGCCGTCGCGCGCTTCCCGGCGAGGTCGCCGTCCTTCACGGTCGGCCGCTGCGGGTCGCCTCCCGGCTAGGTCGCCGTCGGCCGGCAGCCGTCTCACGCTTCCCGGCGAGGTCGCCGTCGTCCACGGCCGGCCGTTGGAGTCGGTCCTCTCACCACGACGCCGCCGATCTGCCCGACCACAATCCCGACGCCATCCACATCGAGCATCTGATTAGTCTTTTTTTTCCTCCCGATCTGCATTTTATGTCCATGTCCACGTTTGATTTTAGGTCTTTTTTCCTGATCTGTTTGTTTCTTCACAGTTTGAGGAAAGTGTATGTCCCCGATCCAGATCCCACGTTTTTTAATCTTTTTTTGCTTTCCATTTTGAGTGATTCACGAGTTGATGTTTTCTTTTTTGCAAATAGAATCACGAGTTCATGTTGACTTTATATATTCCCGATCCAGATACCATGTTAACCCAAGTTTATTTTTACAGAAAACCTGGTATGATGTTGTGTTAACCGAGATGAAGATGATCGACAGTTCTTATGTTCATCGATTTGAATCTGCTTTTCTGAATGGTAAACAAAACCACTATTAGAAAAAAATTAAGAAAACAAATCCCCTTCTTATTAGGAGCTACTTGATGGATGTCTACCGGAAATGCTAGGATTTGTAGATCTTTTTGAGAATTTCATGGTGAAAACTAGATTGCTAGTATGGGTCACATCTGTAATTGACTCAACTTTCCACAATCAGCCCGCCGTAGTGTGTTCCGGTGCAGATGCATTTCTTTTGATATGTCATTTTCAAGAAGATCCAATCCATCTCTCACTGTAATTACGTTTGAGCGATAAAATGGAACGAAAAAGTTGCTAGTACGGGAAAGAGTTGACAACGGTTTTTTGTGCCGAGCACGGTGCATTATATTTTGTTCCTAGTAGGGAAGTAGCTAGTTCTTTTTGCTGAAGCGAAAGCGATGGGAACAGCAAAATAAACTGCAGCGCGTATGGGTAAACGGACGTGAACATCAGAAAACGGCAGCACGAATCGCAAGACAAGATCTAAAGGTCAAAAAGGCATGCACAGCTACCACCATAGGCAGCAAATCCGCGTTGATATATATATATATATATATATCAACGCGGATTTCCTGCCATGGGGATAGCTGCGCATATGGTGGCTACCGTAGGATACAGAGAGTAAAGTAAGTTTGATAAGAAGCGCATTGGAACGACGAGTGGGCAGAGAAGTTTCTTTCACGGAGGCGTTAAACGCTCCGTAAGCCGTTCCCATGTCATATACTCGGTGCATCACATCATTTACGCAGGCATGGGCTACCAAGCTTCCCATGATAATGATGCCAACCGGTGTCCATGAAAACACGCGACCGTCCATTACAAATCAACCATGGGACCGTGAAATAACACTACCATCCATCACAAATCAACCATGGGGACCGTGAAATAACGCTACCGTCCATCACATATCAAACATGGGATTGGTGTCCAGCCATACAGCTACAAAATGATGTTCGTAGTACCCGTGATTTAATCATTTGTGGTTCTATCATCCACCGTTGCATGACATTCTTAGTACCTCGCCTTCTAGTACAGATTAATCTTGTTTCCATCATCCGCGGTTCCGAAGTTATTCATGGATGGAGTAGGGGAGCATGATGGGTAAGCAAAACATCCTTTCTTATTTAAAATATGCATTGTGCAAGCACCACCCACCAACCTAGAAGGCAGCCAACGTCAAAAACGTTTTACTAACCCTGCTAACAGCACTAGCACAAGCACGCACACACTAACCCTGCTAACAGCACTAGCACAAGCACGCACAACCTAGAAGGCCCGCCGACACACACGACGCACACACTCACTAACAGCACTAGCACAAGCACGCACATACTAACCCTACTGCCACTAACAGCACTAGCTGCACACACGCACAGCACGACCCGGCCAGCTAACTGATTCGCTTGGTCTACGTGTTTGGCCCGGTAATGATGGATGGTACGCATGACCCAGCCCGCCCGAGCGTGTTTTCTCTCCCAACGGCATGGTTGCGTCTACACCACATGCAAGAGTGTGTGCTCTATCTTTGTCTCTGTTTGATGTCTGTTAGCCATGGCAGTGAACCGTCACTGCGAAACTACACCTTATATCGGATGTGGATGGTTGGATGAAGGTGCGCAGCTATCACCGTGGGCAGCCAGCTATTTTGCATATATATATATATATATATATATATATATATATATATATATATATATATATATATATATATATCAATGCGGATTTCCTGCCCACGGGGATAATTGCGCATATGTTGGCTACCGTAGGATATGGAGAGTAGAGTAAGTTTGATAAGCAGAGCACTGGAAGGACGAGCAGGCAGAGAAGTTTCGTTCACGGTGGCGTCAAACGCTCCGTTAAGCTGTTTCCTATGATGGAGCATGTCATATACGCGGTGCAGCACATCATTTACGCGGGGCATGGGCTTCCAAGCTTCCCATGATAATGGTGCCAACCGGTGTCCATGAAAACACGCGACCGTCCATCACAAATCAACCATGCGGACCGTGAAATAACACTACCGTCCATCACAAATCACCCATGCGGACCGTGAATATAACGCTACCGTCCATCACACATCAAACATGGGATTGGTGTCCAGCCATACAGCTACAAAATGATGTTCGTAGTACCCGCGATTTAATCATTTGTGGTTCTATCATCCACCGTTGCATGACATTCTTAGTACCTCTCCTTCTAGTAAAAAATCTCAACTAGCATATGTACCGGATCAATCTTCTTAACAACTAACTTGAAAAAATCGCATCCTTGTAAACGACTTACTGACGCGAGGAAGGCTGCCGAGCCGGTGCACAATGAAAAAAAAACGACGATTATCCTTCGATCTCCGGATGATGGGTTGTGTTAGCTTCTTTCTGGCCGCAAGAAAACGAGAGCAACTGTGATATAAAGTTGTGCACTACGTGTTTTCTCTCCACACCACCATGGTGATGTCTAGTATTGGCTAGCGTTATTTCACTCCACACCACGGTGGTGATGCGTACTAGCCAGCATGTGTTCTCTCCACAACACGGCGTTATTTCACTCCACACCAATTCTGGCTAGCATGATTTCTCTCCACCCGACGGTGTTGATGAGTTATGGCTAGCATGATTTCACTCCACTACACGGTGGCAGCGTGAATCTCATTTTCCGTATACAAAAAAGCAGGGTCATCGACTAGCGGTCTAGTTGCGTGAAAGACGTGGGTAAGAATTCGTTCTCTCGTTACGACGTTGATAGCAAGCTCCGTCGAATGTCCGTTAACTATGAGGTTGCAATGTCTCCGGGGAAGTTCACTCTATATCGCGTATGGATGGTTGGATGCTGGTGCGCAGCTATCACTATGGGCATCCCACTATTTAGGATATACATATATATATATATATATATATATATAGGACATATTCATACTACACCCGGGTGTAACTACACCCATGTGTGTTTCACGCGAGTATGGTGTATCTATCATACCGGGAGGTATGTAACATGTAGTATGGAGTATATAATGTTATTTTAGTACTAAAGATACTTCTTTTTAGGCAGTATGTAAAAAAATTCTACATACTTCTCTTTTATATGCATATATATGCATATATGACGGTATTTTGAGTATATAGTGTAAAATATTAGGACAATTACAATTTTTTGACGAAACTTATTTTATGGTATCTTAGATATAGTATATGAACATACTCAAACCAATAAAGTATGACAAATACTTCCGTAAAGTGGTATACGAGACATGGGTGTAGTTACACCCGGGAGTAGAAAGCATTTAACCTATATATATATATATATATATATATATATATATATGAAGGAATCAAACAAGGTGAATACGAAATCTTATATGATTGGAGTTGGTGTGACATAGCAATCGAAGAAAACGACTCTTGACTTGGAGAAAATTGCAGATAACACCAACCTTTGGTGCAAAAGTTGCACAGAACACAGAAATCAAACATCTTTTGCGGCTAGCCCCAGCTTTTCGCTTAATAAGTTGCATCTAGCCCAAAACATTGATTTAGTGGCTTAGCATTTAACTAACATGAGTATTATTATACCATAAATCATAACTATACGAGAATCTCCATCATCTATATTATTTGATTGGATCTAAAATTTATGGCTAATAATTAACAAGATATTATAGAAATCTTACCAGGTAATCTAGGTTGACACGATTAAGTTGAAATACTCTCAATATGAAAAATCATTTCGTATATAATAATAATGTACGCGTACATTTTTTTCTTCGGCGGTCCGTTTTATCCATTTTAGACTCTCATATTTTTCGCTACAGACAATTCTCATGTTTGATCAGACGTGAAAACTGAAACTCGTGTGTCAAGATAATATACTAGCTAGTGCGTTAAGAAGAAAAAACTTAAACATGAAGAGATGTATATGCGCGGGATATTCAAGCTAATTAGTTTGTGTGTGAGTGTATGTCATGACATTGTGATGGTGGTACATTGTAAAAACAAAATCTAGCCAGAAAACATAAACGATGCAGTAACATAATCGACTACCTTTGTTATAATATATATCATAATTATAATAATATCATATAATTATGTTATACAGTGTAAATATACAATATAATGATCATGTACCTACACGTCAGAATCTTGTTAAGCCCCTAAATCAATGTTTTGGGTTAGATGTAACTTATTAGACGAATAACCGGTGCTAGCTGTAAAAGATGTTTGATTTCTGTGTTTTGTGTAACTCTTGCACCAAAGCTTGGTGTTATCTGCAATTTTCTCCTTGACTTGACATAGCTAGACGGAAGAGTCTCACTCCCACCACAAACATAGCATTGATTGTTACGTACTCTCTCCACAAACATACTCCTTCCGCTCATAAATAAGTATCTCAACTTTGTTAAAAAGAAGATGCTAGCATTGATTGTTATGTACTCTCTCTGTTTTAAAATATATAAGGTGTTTTAGACTTTATCTATATTTACCTTTATACAATATATATATATCTAGACATGATTTAGTATGTGTACACTTATTTTAGTATGAATCTAAACAACATGTGTAACACCTAAAATATCTTTTTTTAATCTTATATTCCATGTTTACATCCCAACTTTTATCAATATTGCCCTGAAAAGCAGGCCCAACTACACGGGGCCAAAAAAAACTTATGTGTAATTGGCAAAATAGTACTCCCTCCGTCCCAAAATAAGTGTCTCAACTTTACCCAAAAGTGAATGTATCTAGACATGTTTCATATAAAGATATATCTAGTTTTATTTTGAGACGGAGGGAGTAGTATATATATGGAGAAGAGGTAAATAAGTTGTGATGTGGTAATAGTTAATCCTATATAGGTGTCTTCAACCTCTTGATCATCAGCCAGCTGAAAATCCTGATTTAGAACAAAATGGCAAGTTTATTCTAAATCGCATTAATACTGTTTACACCATGAAAAACACATCACTACACTGGCCAGACAAATAGAGTGCAGTCAAGAAAAAAACTCAGTGTAGGCAATTTACCAACATCCAGCAAACAGGCTGATGACGACACAAACCTGCGAGAGCCTCTTTTACTTCTAAAGATACAGACTCAAACTAGACATGTACTCGAACTGCTCAGACGTTAGAACACCACTAAGCCACTAACGAGTTATCACAATATTCAACATTAGATTACCAAACTCTAGTTCAAAACCTAACAAGAGATAGCTACAAAAATATTGCAGGGCACTAGAAACAGAGGGAGACATCAGGTTATGACGAAGAAGGGATTGGACCAGTGTCAGACTGGTGAATGGATGTGTCTTCTTCCTTGGCTGTTGCAGCTTCATTCAGGGAAGCTGATGTATTCACCGTCGCAGCAGCAGCATCTTTCTTGCCATCCTTACCAGCAGACCGTGAACTCCTGATCTCGTTCTGCTGAGTGCTGGTTGAGAGTCTTCTACCAGGGGACCCGTTTGCTGCACTACTGTTGGGCCTTGGGCTAGCTACCTTCTTTGTGGTAGCAACTCTATAGGGACTGACACGTGTTCCGAAGGGCCCTTCACGATCGATGTTCAGCAGCTGCTCAGTGTAGCGCTTTTGTTCCTGGAATGTGGAAGAAATAGAACGATGAAAGCTGACAGCAAGCGCAACATCTGATAAGGTCATGAGTAAGTATCACTACAACATCATTATTGGTTTATTCGTGAACATCACATAACTTCAACCAAACACAAAGGCAAACTGGCAACTGACAAGGAAATTCGGTGAACAAAACAGCAGAATAAAGGAATTCACACTAACCCGCATTTTTTTCTTCTCTTCTTCCTTCTCTTGCCTAAGCATAACATACTCATCCAACATAGCTAGGAGAGGAACACCGTCATATGTGAAGGACAGACCATGATTCTCTTCCCAATCCCTAGTCTTGGCCACCAGAGTTTCAACAAGGACTGGAAAGAATGCTTACATCAGCAGAGAAACAGGAAAACATATTTCAACAAGATAAACGTTAGCCTTATGCATTTTCCTACAAAGCAGTTCTTCTAAATTAGATAGTAGTGGATCCATAAGTATAAGGTATAAACTATTCAGCGTCACCCCATGGATTATGTACTTGTGCACCACTATAAGAACCTGGAATTTTGTTAACTTGAATTCGAGCCTTTTCGGCGCGTTTGAGATTCAGGTGGGCACCTCGGCCTGAGTTATATCTGTTGTCATCCTGCAAATGGAACTTGCTGTAAGAAAAGGTAGGAATGAGTGACACCATAAGCACGATAACATGATTTACTAGAACTTATAACTAGCATACTCGGCTATAATCTTCAAGCCAGCTTTCCTCCTCACAAGCAGATATCCATCTCTCGACTTTATCTAATATTTCTTTTCTGCTCAGAGCTTCTTCTTTTGCTTTCAGTATCTGACTATCCATATCGGCGATCAATTCCGTAGGTTCCATGTTACCTGACTCGATCAGTGCAAATATTTTATCATGGGCAGCTGCTGTGTCTAGTACTATGTGAGCACCGGCGTAAATATCTTCCAATGTAGTTTGCTTCTTAAAAGCAATTTCTTTCATCTTGCTGTACTTCAGTTCATCCAATCTTTGAACCTCAATCTCAACCTGAATGTTGCGGAAAAAAGGTCAGACAAGAAACTAAATGATATAAGAACATGATGTTGCTTCATCTCACTTGATTAATTATGTCCAGAGCAAGTGCTCCAGGTGCAGTGACTTCTTCAACAGGCGCTGTTCTGTTACAGGTAACATGGTCAAATAAGCTTCTTTCGTCGGTTGGCGTATCCATGAGATCCCATAGATCATTTAGCTGAGTGACAAGCTCTTGAAGCTGTAAATGATATTTCAAATATATTCATGAGACTGTGCATGTAAAGAATATAATAGCTATTGGATGGCAAGTACATAAGTGGAATATCGATTTACCTTATTTAGTCTCAACCTTTTATCCTCATTAAGAGTGGCTATTGTCCTATCGAGTTTTGACAGTGTATCATTGCTAATGCTCTTGCAGTCCTTACTGACAGAATCGTCTAGACTGTTATGAACTTCAGTTATTATGCTAAAATATTCCATCCCCAATACAGTACAGAGATCCTGTACTGTACTTACATGCTCAAATACCTTCTTCAGCCTCTCTCGCTGTAGTGTCAAGGAAAATACATCTTACTCGTCACCATCAAACTAAAGATACAACCATCACCAAGCACAACATATGACTACAAAGCAAATGAAACAGAGAAATGCATACCTTTTTTTTCTCGAGCTCTTGCAGCTGAGACTGAAAGTCCCGAAGCTTGTCATCCGTCAAGTCGTCCTCGTTAATTTGTGGTATTGCCACCTGCTGGCCAATCTCAAGACTGCCAGCCATCTCACCCCGGATTTGTTCGATTTTCGACATTATATCAGCAAATTCCTTTATTCTCTGTTTTTTCTGGTTGCCCAGTTGTTCAAGTGTTGGAGCTAAAGCAGCTAATTGTTGCTTGATTGTCCGTGTTGTTTCCTCAGGCTGCATAAATGAAGCTTCATGTAAGGCTCGTAATCTTTAGCAAAACATGTAAAATTATTATTTCCCATCTGGCATGCAGTAAAGCAGTAACAAGGTCGATGGCCAGGAACTATATTTCCAGCCCGAGAAAACACAAAACTACGTATAAGTATAAGACACACAGATTACCAAAAAAAGTATAGAGGATCAAACATGCCTTACTCTGTTACCGTCGGACCGAAATTTACCTAAGATTATTGAAAGCAGACGCATTTGCACTTACACTTGTTGCTATGGATTTCTGTCCAAGTGCAGAAGCAAGCCTGGCAAGCTCCATCTTCGAGTAGTCAAGTGCTTGGAGAAGAAGGTCCCTCGACTTCAGAGCCTGATCAATTTTCCTCTTGTAGACATCCAGGCATTCCTGATCCAGCTGAAACAGAACCTTGTCGCGGTCCTCGTCGCTCTCACCCACTTCGTCCCATAGTAACTAGCAAACCCAAAAAAAGAAAGGAAAAAAAACAGCCTTGTCATAAATGGAACACAAGAAAATGAATCGGTTATTTTATGGCACCATTAAGGAGCAGTTTGAGCCCGTACCTGCAGTTTTTGCAGCAATGATCCACACGAGGTTTGACCGTGCAAAGCATCCATTCCAGAATAGATGAATCCTTATGTCGATATAGCCTATTATGGCTAAGGCGAATGCAGTGTATTTCAAAACTTGCCAATGCCAACGCTTAATCGAACCGAATCTGTGTGTTGAATATTTGAATCAGATAGGAATATATGGTGAAACTAAGACACACATAGACGGCATTCAAGCTATTTCTCCACAAGTTAACATACCCCACAAAAAT
Organism: Poa annua; assembly: GCA_026929855.1. Classification (NCBI taxonomy): domain Eukaryota; kingdom Viridiplantae; phylum Streptophyta; class Magnoliopsida; order Poales; family Poaceae; genus Poa; species Poa annua. The sequence goes on along the minus strand of CM049429.1, from coordinate 85,579,135 downwards.
TCGTAGAAATATCGTTAAAATGTTGATTACTCCAAAGGCTAAATACCCAAACACAAGTAGATAATCACAAATTGCCACATGAACCACAGGTACACCTAAAGAATCCACAGGTGCAATGCCAATGCAGACAAAAATCCGCGAGGAACCAGCATTTGGTGGTGTTATTGAGAATACAGCGACCGAAGCGTGTCGAACACACCACTTCAACCCACAAACAAGGCACGGATTTCAGCAGGTCCGCTACTTTAATGACTTCAAGGAAGTAACAGCAAAGTACTGGAATATTGCGACATATAAGCATGATGCAGCTTTACATCTTAATGCTAAATTCAAGGAAGTAAGATATGGTTTAAAGAGGCGGTGCAAAAATCTATCACAATTAAATAAAATTATCGAAAGATGTCAATTTACTTTGGCTCTTCTGGATGGGTTGGAGGATCAAAGATTACTATCTATTATGGAAAATAACTTCAGAGCTATTCTGAAAGAGCACACCCGTAAAATGACTGAGGCCAAAAGGATTTATTGGAAGAATCGAGCTAAAATCAGGTGGGCCAAATTGGGAGATGAAAACACCAAATATTTTCATACAATTGCTACATAGAGTTATCGAAGAAACCTTATTACTTCGATTAAAGCAGAGGATGGGACTGTGGCTGTTAATCATGATCATAAAGCCTCTATTATTTGGAATTCTTACAAAGATAGGCTTGGCATCTCTGATAACGCAATTATTCAATTTGACCTGGACAATCTGATCCACACTCATGACCTACGTGATCTTGATCTTCCCTTCACACCTGAGGAAATTGAAATAGTGGTAAAAGAGATGCCAATTGATAAGGCTCCTGGACCTGATGGATTTAATGGATTATTTCTTAAAAAATGTTGAGAAGGAGTTTTACAAGCTAGTGCAGGACTTCTCTGATGGCACTATTAATCTCAGCAGTATTAACACTGCCTTCATCACCTTAATACCGAAGATCACAGATCCTAAAAGCATGAATGACTTCAGACTATATCCTTGGTGAGCCTCCCAATGAAATTCCTTACAAAGCTCCTAGCTAATCGTATGCAAAAGATCATCATCCCAACACTTCATCCCAATCAATATGGGTTCATTAAAGGAAAGAATATCCAGGATTGCCTTGGATGGGCCTTTGAATATCTTCATATTTGCCATAAATCCAAAAGGCCTATTATTCTTTTGAAAATAGACTTCGAAAAAGCCTTCGACAAAGTGGATTAATGCTATCATTGCCATGCTTAAAGCAAAAGGTTATGGGCCTAAATGGATTGCCATGGTCACTAACATTCTCTACTCAGCTTCCACATCTGTCCTCCTGAATGGAGTGTCGGGGAAAAAAATTAATTGTAAGCGAGGAGTGAGACAAGGTGACCCACTATCTCCAATTCTATTTGTCAACATGGCTGATCTTCTTCAAAGTGTTATAAATGAGGCATGGCAAAATGGTTCTCTTAGCCTACCGGTAACAAGTGATTTTGGACAACAATTTCCGGTTGCTCAATATGCGGATGATACTATTATTATTATGCCTGCAGACCAAGCTCAACTGATTCATTTGAAGGATCTTCTAGGCAAATTCAGTACCTCTACGGGGTTACAAGTCAACTACCATAAAACTTCTCTGGTGCCTATTAATATTGATGCCAATGAAGCCAATCTTCTGGCGCAAACCTTTGGATGCAAAGTTGAAAGCCTTCCATTCACATATTTGGGTTTACCATTAGGTACCACAAGGCCTTCTGTGGCTGATCTCATGCCATTGGTATGTAGAATGGATAAAAAGCTCACTGGTATCAATTCTTTGATGACCTACACAGGGAGACAGACTTTACTCAACTGGAATGCAAACAATAACAATCTTTATGATCTCTTCCAACTAGCTCTGACTGCCATTGCCCATGAACAATTCCTAGAACTCAAAGAGGAGCTTCAGAATTTCTTACCTACTCATGATCATGACATTTGGTTAGTCTCAGCATCTGAGGCCAATTATCCTACTCGGAAAGTTTATAGACAACTTCTGGGACAATTTGACACAACACAGTCTATTCTGGATATATGGAAAACCTGCTGCCTGCCGAGACATAAATTTTTTGCCTGGTTACTACTGAATGGAAAAATAAATACTAAGGATATTATGAAGAAAAAGCATTTTTATGTGGAGTTTATGGACTGTGTTCTTTGCGATACATGCCCGGAGGAAACTCTCTTCCATCTCTTCTTTGAATGCAGCTTCAGTCAAAGCTTTTGGTGGGCGCTGGGATTTGAATGGAATACAGATTATAATATACATCTGATGATACAAGAAGCTAAGACAAGATACACATCAACATTTCTAATGGATATTCTTATTACTGGCTGCTGGAGTATTTGGGAACAAAGAAATGATATGATATTTAGAGATATTGATCCTTCGGTGAATAGATGTATTATTAGATTTAAGAACTTCTTTTCACTTGCTATGCATAGAGCTAAACCTAGCCTCAAAGAGTGTATGCAGTCCTGGCTAGATACCTTATGAACACTTTTTTGATGTAACGATCCATGTAAATATTTCCCCATGAATGTGAAAATGGAAAAGGAGCAGTAGGGGTTTTCCCCTACTGTAGTTGCATCAAAAAAAAAATAAGAAGCACTACCTAAAAACGACTGGAAAAAATCGGGTTACCCGTAGCAGGGGAAGAAACGGCATCATCTCATCCGCCGCTGCGGCAATCCCAGCGCCCAAGCTAAGAGCGCCCCCCTAGATCCCAAATTCACATTGAGCGTCGGCTCGCCAGATCTCGGTATGAACACTGGGAAGGCTTACTTACCAGATCGCGTGACGGGGGAAGCAGGTGAAGGACGGGTTGCCGGAGCTGGCGAGCCCGGCCTAGAGGGTGGGGAGTCAGAGAAGCGGCGAGAGCTGGGCGTCGCAGGGCGGGCGGTGTCCGGAGAGGGGAATGCCGTGGGAGGAGGGGTCGCCGTCGGCAGGGGAGGTACTCGTCGGTGGTCGCTCGTACAGTCGTACTGGTACTGTGCTGCTGGTGTGGCAGTGTCGGCTGTAGTGCAGTTGGTGGGGCTGCGGGATCAGCCCGACGTGGCGGTCGACGAGCGATCGTCGGACGGGACGGTGCGGTCGTCGCTTTCACGCGCTGACCAGATAATGTGACTTTGTGCATAAGCTCCGCAACACTCGTCCACAATATTATGACTGAACTTAAATGATAGAAATTTGACTCTGAAATATGGGAGTCTGAACCATGGAATTTAAAGAACTTCTGTATCGAATTATATGTAATTCAAATGAGTAAACTGAAATTTTACTCCCTCGAAAATCAAGTGTCGTGGGATAAGTTTTAAATTGCGACACTTATTACAAATAGAAGTTAATGTTCCTTTGGTGCGATAAAATGCGACATCGGTAGCCAGTGACGGAATCAGAAGTATAAACATCTGATGTCAAATACATGTATTTCTAATATTTATTTGTACTTTTGCATAATTTTAACCGTAGATATGAAGCTTTTCTTTAAAACGGGTGTACTCAAATGACTATGCAGCACGTGTGGCTCTGTCATTGTCGATAGCCAAGGAAATAAAACCGATGTAGTGCTTGTGTGTGTGCGCGCGTGTTTTTGCGCCTTAGAGCAGCTCTAGCGGTTTAAGGCAAAAAACTAAACTTTTCCGAAATCGGTTTTTGCGCCAATTCCATATTCACGCTGGTGCGACCCAATTAGAACTCTTGCGTCCCAAAACCGAACCCAGTACACAGGCGGGCTAGCGGGGGGCGTCGGCGCGACGAAAACACGTCGCGGGCCATACCTGTCGGCGACAGAGGCAGAAAACCCACCCCACCTTGCCCTTTTTTTCCCTAGCAACGGCCACCGAGGCACAACCACCCCTCCCACCAACCCTGCCCGCCGCCACCACCCCTCTCCACCAGAGCTCGTTCGCCGCCGTCCACCTCTCCTCCCCAACGCGACCACCCCTCTCCGTCGCGCAGCACCCGCCGCCGTGCACCAACGCCACGCGAAGACCTCTGTTCCCACCGTGGCCACACCGTGCACGCGAGGTGTTCGACGATGTGCCCAGGCCATGGAATCCGACGATGAGGCGGTGCTCGTCGCTTTGATGGACGAGGAGGTGGTTGCGGGACGCTGGAAAGGGAAGGGGACATAGACGAGGAGCATATACAGATCCTCGTCTCCCTCCTCGCCATGATCGCCGAGGACAAGCCAATTGTTGGCGGTTATGCGCCTAGACGCTGCAAGAGCAGGCCGAGGCAGAGGATTGGAGGGTACTGCATGTTGTGGGCAAACTCTCTTCAACGACGATCCGGTGCATGGCGAGATCAAATTTCACGGTGTTTCAGGATGACTCGGCGGCTGTTTCTGAAGATTATTGAGTCTTTGAGAGAGTTTGATGATTACTTCAAGCTCAAGAGAGATGTTGTTGGTTTGCTTGGATTCTCGACAATTCAGAAATGCACGGTTGCCCTCTGGATGCTTGCATATGTAATGCCGGTTGCCCTCCGGATGCTTGCATATGTAATGCCTAGAGATGCCCAGGACGACTACCTGTGAATGGCTGAGTCCACGACGTTCGACTGCATGTACAGGTTTTTCCGGGCTATTGTGGCAGTCTTTGGAAAGAAGTATCTGGGCACACCCAATGTAGAAGACACAGCTCGGAGCATAACTTCGAGAGAGGCTTTCCTGGGATGATTGGAAACATCGACCGTATGCATTGGGGTTGGAAGAAGTGTACATTTGCATATCAAGGCATGTGCAAGGGTCACAAAGGATCATGCAGTGTGGTGCTTGAGGCAGTAGTTGATCAGGATTTGTGGATTTGGCATGCCTTCTTTGGGATGGCAGGATCACACAATGACATTAATGTGATGCAGTGCTCTAATGTGTTTGTCAAGGTTGTCGAAGGCACTGCTCCTCCTGTGAATTTTGAGATCTATAACCACTAATATGACAAGGCATACTATCTGGCAGATGGCATCTATCCAAGATGGTCAACAATACCATCTCAAACCCTATGTCTGGAGGCAAGGAAGCTTGATTTTCTTAGTAGCAAGAGTCTTGCGGGAAGGATGTGGAGCAGGCATTTGGTGTGCTACAGTCTCGATGAACCATTGTACGGTATCCAACTCTTACTTGGTCAAAAATCAGATGTGGGAGGTCGTGACTGCCTGTGTGATCATGCACAGCATGATCATTGACGACGAGCGGGAATCCAGTCTTTGACACTAAGCCGTATGAACGGCAGGGGCCTCTTGCAGAAATTGATCGCAATGTCCCTACAACATTTACAGAGTTTCTCGCGGCAAGAGCTACGAGACACAAACATTCATCACCAGTTGCAAGATGATCCTGCAACGTGTGGAGCATCGGGACTTATTTTCGGAGGTGGCGTTGAGACTGGAGGTTGCGGCCAGGGAGTTTCTATCCCGGTAAGGTTGGCAGCATAGACTCCGGATAGACCTACCAGTTGCCTAGTCGGATCGTCATTTTCTCATTATGATATGTAATTCGCCTTTTTCATTGGCTTGATTTGTTTTCTGGTGAACTGGTGGATGTGTGCATCTTAGTTATGCATTGGCCGGGTGTAATGTTTAACACTCTTAAGTAATAGTATCCCTTTATCTAAAAAAAAAGTTGCAAGATGATCTGATGGAGCATTTGTGGATACTGAAAGGAGAAGCTGCATGATTTTATCGATTTGTCATTGTGATTCAAATTTGTTTATTTTCTTGTGTGAAACTTTATTATTTGAGTGTGCGGTTTATAAAACTATTATTATTTGCTTCTATGGTCTGTAAAATTATAATAAATTAGTTACATTTATGTTTATTTTTATTCATATTTCATAACGGAAATTTAGCCTTTGGAAGCGTATGGAAGGACAGTTGGGCGCGGGGTCCTCCCCCATTTCGGCGACCACACCTGCTGCCGCCATACGAGCCCAAAATCACCTGACCACACTGGCTGCCCCCGGTGCAAGCGCAAAATCACCTGTTTTGGACGCCGTTTGGAGACACCCTCTGTAAGTCCAGCCGAGCACACCGGTACAAGTGGGGATGCTCTCATAAACCTACCTTTCTTCGAGAGCCTACCGTTCTCGCGACAGACTGACAGGACTGGTAGTTGTTCGAGGCAGAACTTCGTCTCCTTCGTCCAACCAACATAGGGCAAACGACTCAGTTCATCGCCTGACACTCCTACAAACGAACAGCACACCATACCACATTCCATCTCTCCCTGCCTCCGGTTCCCGGCCTCCTCCTCCGCGATTCAGGCGTGCCGCACGACATGGCTGTCGCCTCCGCTACAAACCACCGGGTTGCAGCCGCCGCCGCCGCCGGCCTGCTGTTTCTTGCTGTCACCATGCATCAACACGTCGCAGGAGCTGCACCCGATGCTGCTGTTACCACTACTCACCATGTCGTCGGAGGTCATCCGGGGTGGGACGCGGCCTCCGACGTCCTTGCCTGGTCAGCCGGCAGGCACTTCGCCGTCGGAGACACCCTCTGTAAGTCCAGGTCCAGCCGAGCACACCGGTTATACCTGTAGCCATCACGTACATGCTCTGGCTAATCTTTCGAAGTCTGAGGTATTGAGTCCATGATCTCAGGGTTCGCGTACGAGGCTGCGGATGGCGGCGGCGTCGCTGAGGTCGGAGGCGAGGCGGAGTTCGAGGCGTGCGAGGTCGGCAGCCCCGTCAGGATGTACACGGACGGGCTCAGCAGGGTGGGCCTCGACGGCGAAGGCGCGACGTACTTCCTCAGCGCCGACCCGGCCAGGTGCAGGAGCGGGTTGAAGCTGCGCGTCGACGTGCGGGCTTCAGTGTCTTCGCGCGTGGAGGAAGATGGAGCTGCCGCGCCGGCACCGTCGGCATCGCGCGGCGACCCAGGTGTGACGGTGGCACCACCGCTGATGCGCCGCGCTGCGTTGTGCTTGGTCTCTCTGTCGTGCTTTCTGTTCCTGGGTGCGTGAACCGGCCGGAGTTCGGCGTGTGTTTGATCAGGTTGCCTATGTATGGCCTGGAATCCGATATGCGTATGTTGTCTTTCGTTGATAAATCTACCGGGCTGTTCTATTTCACAGCACAACGTCAGACGAGTTGTAAGCTTGTAGCAATATGTTGTGATTTAACTACGCTTTTGCTAATCAGCAGCCGACTGTTTTTCTTTTCGGCAACAATCGATTTGTGTCACCAATCAGAGTACCTCCGAATAGATGCAGTAAAGTTGAGTAATTCTGTCGAGCACTCGTGTGCAACGACCTGGTTCGTGCCAAATCTTGCTAGGGGCAGTCAATGAGTTGAAGTCGGTCGTCGCAGAGAAGGAAAACACTGTTCGAAATAGAATATGAGAGCGATCGAGAGAGAAGCGAATGAATCGAACTGTCCTTTATTCCATTGATGAATCGAGTATTTATACAAGGGAACCGTCACGACAGAGAGTCGCGACCGATCGTGAGGGGGCGAGAGGAGCGCCGCGACGGTTGCCTGGCAACCGTACGACGGTTTACATAGGGAGGATTATCCCTTTAATTAAGCTAATTAATTAAATCCTAACACTCCCCCTAATCCTTCCTTGTGCTTGTCATCAAACATCTTTGGAATAATCTCCTCCAAAAACCCTGTGGGAAAAATATAAGGAGTAGTGTAGTATATGCTGGTAAAACTCCTTCAAACCCTGTGGGAAAATAAGGAGAAAATGATCCAGCATATGAGGATTATTGTCTCCGCTAACTCAATATGAATTATATCCATAGAATTTGGGAGGCAATAAATATGTCGTGTGTACTTCCCTAAAAACCCCGGTGGGGAAAACAGAAAGTATGACATATAATTTTATGTTGATATTACCTCATTAAAAACCTTGATGAGAACCTGAGAAGTAAACTCATGAAGGAAAAAGAGTGTAATATGATGCTTTGAACAGAAATGTTTAGGAAGATACTCCCCCTGACTTTTGCAAATCACGAAGCCGTCGCATACCAATCCCATGAATGTATTTCTGGAATGTTGAAGTTGGTAGAGACTTGGTAAAAAGATCAGCGAGATTATCGCATGATTTAACTTGCAAGATGTTGATTTCCCCGCTCTTTTGGAGTTCATGGGGGAAAAACAACTTAGGGGCAATATGCTTAGTGATATTGCTCTTGATGTATCCTGTTTGCATCTGTGCAACACAAGCCGCATTATCTTCATAGATAATGGTAGGTGATTCGATAGAACCAATTCCACATGACTGTTGTATGTGGTTTATCATCCTGCGAAGCCACACACATTCGCGTGATGCTTCATATATTGCAATTATTTCAGAATGATTGGTGGACGTTGCAACCAGAGTCTGTTTTGAAGACTTCCATGATATGGCCGTTCCACCATGTAGGAACACAAAGCCGGACTGCGATCTGGCGTTATGGGGATCAGATAAATAGCCAGCATCAGCGTATCCAGTCATACTAGAGTCCAGGTTTCTCTGGAACTGAAAAAATAGGCCAAGATCCTTTGTGCCTTGGAGATATCGAAAGACATTCTTGACTCCCGCCCAATGGCGTTTGGTGGGAGCTGCGCTGTGTCTAGCAAGTAGATTTACTGCAAATGCGAGGTCAGGTCTCGTACAATTTGCAAGATACATAAGCGCTCCAATGGCACTGAGATATGGAACCTCGGGTCCCAACATCTCTTCTCCATCATCCCTCGGCCTGAACGGATCTTTCTCTACGTCTAGAGATCGAACCACCATGGGAGTTTTAGACGGATATGATTTGTCCATATTAAACTTCTCCAATATTTTCTGGATATAGGCAGCTTGGTGTACCATTATTCCCGAGGGAAGGTGCTCGAGTTGGAGACCCAAGCAAAATTTGGTTTTACCCAAATCCTTCATCTCAAATTCCCTCTTTAGATGATTGCGTGCTTCATCAATATCTTGTTCGTTGCCAATGATATTGAGATCATCGACGTACACGGAAATGATGCAAAATCCCGAAGAGGACTTTTTGATGAAAACACATGGGCAGTCATCACTGTTGGAGTAACCCTTCTGAAGAAGGAACTCACTAAGTCGGTTGTACCACATCCGCCCCGACTGTTTCAAGCCGTATAAAGACTTGTTCAGTTTTACACAATACATGTTGCGTTTTGCGCTTGCATCCGGGACAGAGATTCCGTCAGGAACCTTCATGTAAATGTCCGAATCTAGTGACCCGTAAAGATATGCGGTCACGACATCCATCAACTGCATAGATAGACGATTTTGCACTGCCAAAGATATTAAATATCGGAAAGTGATACCACTCATAACTGGAGAATATGTCTCATTGAAATCAATGCCGGGTCTCTGCGTGAAACCCTGTGCTACGAGCCTTGCTTTGTATCTCACCACCTCATTGTTCTCATTCCGTTTCCGGAGGAAAACCCATTTGAATCCCACAGGGAAAACACTGGGAGGTGTTGGTATTGCTTCCGTGAATACCTTCCTTTTATTAAGCGAGGCTAATTCTGCTTGTATTGCATCCTTCCATTGAGGCCAGTCGGAGCGTTTTTCACACTCAACGATAGTCCTTGGATCATGATCATTAAGAAGGGTATTTGCAATTGTAGCAGAAAAATAAGTGTCGACAATCGTAGACTTACGGTTGAATGATTCTCCAGAATCGATATAGTTGATGGATATCTCGTGCACCCTTGATGACTCTTCGTGATTTCCCAATACGCGTGAGTCTAGGTGTTCCGATGTCCCAGCCAGTGTGTGCATGCTGGAGCTTGGTTGTGGAGGTTGTCCTTCCACTGGGTGTATACTACCCATAAGGTGTTTGTCAACGTTTAGTTGACTTGCATTTACTGACTTTGAGGAGTTTCTCCTCGCTCTCCTTTGCTGCTTGCGAGAAGCAGGATCCAGGTCAGAGGCCGTACTACTCCCCCTCTTTTTAGGAACGGGTAGTTGAGTGGTTTTTGTTGGTACCTCCACTCTTTCGGGCGCATTTTTGGCCGGATTCAAGGATTTTGTGACACCTTTTAGATCAGTAAATGAATCTGGCAGATTATTTGCAAGATGTTGCAAATTTATGATTTTCCGAACTTGAAGTTCAGTCTCTTGGGTACGTGGATCGGAGACTGAAATGGCAAGAGCATTCCAATCAATTTCCGGGCATTCTTTCTGGTACTTGAAATCTCCCCCTAATGCCGGAAAATGTTCCTCGTCAAATCTACAATCAGCGTGACGGGCTGTGAATAGGTCCCCAGTAAGGGGTTCCAGGTACTTAATAATCGACGGCGATTTGTACCCCACATAGATCCCTAGTTTTCTGTGTGGGCCCATGGATGTCCGCTGAGGTGGTGAGATCGGGATGTATGTAGCACATCCGAACTTACGCAGATGGGAAATGCTAGGTGGATTTCCACGTACCAATTGCAGAGGGGAAGTACTGTGATATGCAGTAGGTCGCAATTGTATTAAGTCAGCAGCGTGTAAAACTGCATGACCCCAACAGGACGTTGGCAAGCTGCAATTCATCAACAAAGGTCTTGCAATGAGTTTGATCCTCTTAATTAGGGATTCAGCCAAACCATTTTGAGTGTGGACGTATGGAACAGAGTGCTGAACTTCAATCCCCAAGGCCATGCAATAGTCATTGAAAGCACGTGAGGAGAATTCTGCAGCATTGTCCATGCGAATTGACTTAATTCGACTTTCTGGATAATGGGCTTGTAACTTAATTACTACCCTCATTATCTTGGCAAATGCATGATTCCGTGTGGAAAGAAGGCACACATGTGACCATCGTGTAGATGCGTCAATAAGAACCATGAAATACCTAAACGGTCCAGACAATGGTTGGATGGGACCAAAAATGTCTCCTTGAATTCGTTTAAGGAATTGAAGTGGTTCAGCTTGTATCTTAAGGTGCGAAGGCCTCAGAATAAGCTTTCCCGTGGCACATGATGTGCACACAAAGTCTGATGATTGAGGAAATTTGGACTCAAGCAAATTGTGACCAATGGAATTGCTAGTAATTTTCCTCATCATCCCGATACCAGGATGGCCTAGGCGATCATGCCAGGTTTGGAATGCGTTAACATTCTGAAAAATTACCTTGTAAGCAACATGTTCTACGGGTTTGATGTACGTATAGTACAATCCAGACGATAGAGAAGGAATTTTTTCAAGTACTTGCTTGCCATATCCATAATCTTTTGTGAAGAGTAAATACTCCTCTTTGTTGTCTTCATGGGTTTCGATGTGAAAACCATTCTTACGAATATCTCGATAACTGATTAGGGTACGTGAAGAATCGGGGTACAATAATGCATCCTCAATTGTCACTTGTGTACCACTTGGGAGGGTAAATATGGCACGTCCAGTGCCAACAATTACCGTATCGCGTCCAGCGATAGTCAAAATATCACCATTCATCTTTTTCAGAGTTTGGAAATATTTCAACTCCCTCAGTATGGAGTTTGTGGTAGCACTATCCACAAGGCATAATTCCTCTTCCATCGGATTGTCCCGTAGAGAACTATATATAAAAATGAAGAATTTTCATTAAGAATCCTTTATTTAAATACATAGATTACAATCTTATTATATCAAAGTGCTGATACAATATAAATGACAACAATACTTATGTTCTATTACAACATCACAAATGGACATGAATATATCAATCACTAAGGAGGTATAGGGACTAATCGAAGTCTCCAAACACGTCGGTTGATGCATACTCAACCATCATGTCCTCCGTTCCTGTAGGGTCCTCTGACCGAAGGGGAGTAACGGCCTTGCTAGGTCCCGAGGGGACATCTTGCGAACAGCCAGCTCCATCAGTGCCATCTGGATGAAGGTTGAAGTTGGCTTCAAACCTTTTCCCTCGAGGTCCGTTGCGTCCTTGGGATTACTGGTACAGAATGGCCAGATGCTTTGGGGTTTTGCACTTGTTCGTGAGGTGCGTGTAGCATCCACACTTTTCACAAAGTTTAGTTTTGTCAAACTTGGGCTTTGCGGTGCTTTTCCCACGGTCTGAGTTTCTAGGCTTCCTGTTCCAATTGCGCTTTCGCTTACCATTGAAGTTTGAGGGCTTGCTATTGAAGCCACTATCAAACTTTCGTCCGTTCGCGACATTCATATGAACTTCAGGTAGAGGTTGGGAACCAACCGGACGCTGAGAGCCATTCTTAGCGAGCAGCTCATCATGCTTTTCAGCCTGAAGTAAAATATGAATAAGATCGGAATAGACTTGGTAGTCGCGAGCACGGTATTGCTGCTGGAGGATCCTGTCAGATGGGAGCATAGTAGACAGAGTTTTCTCTATCTTCTCCGCATCAGTAGGTTCCTTCCCGCAAAAGCGCAGTTTGGAACTGATCTTATGAACCTCATGATTGTACTCTCCGACGGACTTAAAGTCCTGGAGTCGGAGGTGAGTCCAATCATGAAGTGCTTCAGGCATGACAACTGCCTTCTGTTGTTCATACCTCGTCTTGAGGGCCTGAAACAACGTACTAGGGGATTCTTCCTCCAAGTACTCAGATTTGAGATCTGGATGAATATGGTGCCTTATGATGTACAAGGCGGCATATTTTTGCTCATCTGTCAGCGGCGTCACTCCAGCCGGGGGTGGTTCCACCGGGGTCTGGATTGCACGCACTAATCCACGGGACGCAAGAGCGATCTTGATGTCCATGGCCCATATAGGGTAGTTGTGGCCGTTGAGAGCGAGCGAATCGAACTCTCGAGCCATCGTTCACCTACATGGGTAAACCAGAGGATATTAATTTACGTCCGGTAAATCAAATCCATCATGGTTATGTTGTAATGAACTATACAAAATAGATGAAGATTCAAGAAGTGGGCTTGAACTCATCGGTGTGAACTTCAAATTGTTAAGCATGACATGTGTAGATAATCTCCAAAAGAAATTTTGGAGTAGGTCTATCAGCATTAGCGGAGTATTCGATACTCGCACTTCGAATGCCTTATGCCATAACTTAATTGAATGCATGGGAGAGCACATAGGCAATCATAATGTCAAAAATGACAATATGTAGGCTTAAATAGTAGGTGTAGATAAATCTACAGGCTACCTCGTGATCCCAGAACATCAATTTGAAGAAGTCACCTTGAATTTTGCATTTTAAATTAGCAAGAGAATTAAAATCTCAATTGCAAACTGTGAATGTAATAAATCTCGACGTGTGCACACACGGAAATATATTACAACACACATTTTCAGTGATACACATAGTGCTTAAACTGAAAAGCTGTACTGAAAAACTGTACCATAATCAATAGTGTCTAACAGTGTCTACTATAATAGGAAGAAATTACTGCTAGAACTTGTTGTTAAAGAGCTAATTTGGTATAGCTAACTGAACTAGTAGTACGAAACAATAAAGCAAATAGCTACTGTACTAGAAACTGCACAACAAGGCATGCCGGTGTCTCCGCATGCACATGACCACGTATGCAGTCAACCTGCTCAATTCTAAGAGATAAAGGAGAGAGACTGTGGAAATAAATCCCACTCGAGTCTCGATCCCCAATTCTCAAGACTGAACCAAGCGGAGAGCACAAGTCCGGGCCGGCCGCATATGCCATCACCGGCGACAGGCAGAGGGGTCCAAGCGCTCCGCCGTCTTCCTCGGAGGAGGAGCCACCAGGGAGCAGGATCCCCGGAGCGACGCCGTTGGAGGCGCCGTCTGCGAGCCCGAGCGCGGCTGGGCTCCAGTTGCCGGCGCGGCGGCAGGTTGGCGAGTCCGCCGACGGGCTGGCCAGCGGGAGGCCGAGGGCCAAAAGGCGACGGCGAACCCCCGCGCACGGCGAAGTCGGAAGAGCCGGCGGCGGGGACGGCAGGCGCGGTGCGGCTGCGTGGGCGTCGACAACCTGCGGTGGCGGCGCTGCTTGTTCCAGTCTCCACGCAGGAAGCGGCGGAGGTCGCGCTGGCGACGCTGGAACCGGCGAAGTCCGCCTACACCATGGTAGCGGTGGCGCGCGACGAGTCGGCGGCGACGGCCGTGGTCGCGTTGAAGGTGAAGACACAGGGACATCGTACCTTGATGCATTGTTCTATTTCTCACCTTCTTTTGCCCGTTCTTCTTGTTCTTCTTTCTTCCGGCGAGTTCGTCGGCGTCGGAATCGCTCCGGCGAGCAGTGCTGATAACGTGTTCGAAATAGAATATGAGAGCGATCGAGAGAGAAGCGAGTGAATCGAACTGTCCTTTATTCCATTGATGAATCGAGTATTTATACAAGGGAACCGTCACGACAGAGAGTCGCGACCGATCGTGAGGGGGCGAGAGGAGCGCCGCGACGGTTGCCTGGCAACCGTACGACGGTTTACATAGGGAGGATTATCCCTTTAATTAAGCTAATTAATTAAATCCTAACTCGACGATGTCCTCGAACTTGGGCGCCTTTGCCGTTGCTGCCAGCCTGCCACCACCGTCGGAGGGGAGTTCATCTCGGCTTGATGCTTCAACATGACGAGGCTGAGCTTGCCAACGCGCCAGGAGTCACATTTTCGACCTTGGGAGTGTCGCTGAGGAAGGCATGTGACGGTCAATGTTTTTGTCACACTGTTAACCATCAGTGGTCTTTTGTGAATAGATTTGATATCCCGGTTGTTTTGAGGTCTTATGTCGTAATGTGGCTGTTTTCTATATTTTTTCTACAAAGATAGTAACCACGCAGTCATCAAAGCTTCTTCACACCGCAATCTCTTCAGAACACCCACAAAACAGCAGTCAGAAACCAACCTGACATTTGGCACATGAAATACCAGCCAGACACCACTGATTTAAGGACGGAAAGGTTCCGTATGCGTGAAACATAAGAGCCTAGAGGGAAACTGAGAAATGATCATGCCACAACAGATCTGAACTGGGCACGTTGCAAGCCACAGCGGATCAGCAACCCGAGCAGACCTGCTGCCGGGACAACGGGCATCTCAAAACAAGCCTTTCACGCTATCGCAGGCAGAGCAAGTCAAAATCTTTACCTGGATGGCCCTGCCTAGATATCTCGACAGGGTGGAGACAGATGACACCGTTCTCCGGTGACCCAAACAACGTACCCCTTGGCACAAGGTGACCGGGACAGCAGATGTCATTATTATGACGTAAATAATTCAGTCTTCACAATCAAAAGCCTATCTAATTACAGCCCTCAAAGATTAGCACAGAACATCAGGCAAGAAAAAGAATAGACTAGTTAGAAACGGATAGCTAAAGTAAACTACATAAAGTACAACAACCTCATGAAGCAGCAAGAGGGAGTAGACACCTGCATAAATTTAAAGGAAACCTTATGTCAGCAGAGCTGAAGAAAATTAAGCTGGGTAATACTAATAAAATGCATGTACCATGCAGTACGAACCTTGACGAAAATGGCTATCCATGACTAATAAATCTAGTGATCTGGAAGAATGTAGAGAGGATGCTAATCAGTCATGCTAGTAACAAACAACTACTGGCAGATCCTTCATACTCCCCATCTGTTAGGATTAAACGGAAAGTCAGGTACTAATTGTTAAATGAAAGTCATGTACTCTAAAGTATTAACAGTACAGTTTCAAAGAAGTGATAGGGGTAATAACATGTATTGGATCCCGAAGATTCAAACAGGCTGTCATTAAGTTATAAATATCGAAGTTGCGCCAAAAGAACCAAATATATTGCTCTTAAAGTTAGAATTACCGTAAGTCAAATATATAAACAGATAGCTATCTTTTAGACTGAATTTACCAGTGTGACTTAAACATCTATTACAAAAAGTTTATACTGGCTGGGTTCAAAACGCACCTGTAAAACTAAATGTGGTGCAACTCTAGTATCTGAATCTAGATGGTTTCTTCTCTTGGTGCTGCGCTGCAACCCACAAGTTCACCCTCCTGGCTGCATAGAACTTCATCCTTCACATCTAGCACCCCATTTGGAATCACCTGATGGTTGCTATGATGATCTGGCATTGCATTGAAGTCAGAATTTTCTATGCACGCCTCTAAACTCAGAGGTTCTTTTACTTCATTCTCAGCAGCTCCATTTGCTAGGGGCATATGATCTGTTGATATAATAAGATCGGTGGTCATCTGCACATCTTTGACTGCACCTATTGGTTCAGACCAGGGTTTTTCTTCAGTACCATTGTTGCTCTTTTGATCCACTGCCGTTGGGTTGGCGGTCACTTCCATATCTTTGATAACATGTGGCTCAGAGGTTGTATCAGTCTGGAACTTATCTTCCACGGTAGTGTTGCTGCTTTGACCTATTGGTGTTCCAGTGCTGATAGTCATCTGCACATCTCTCGTTGTATGTGGCTCAGAGGTTGTATCAATCTGGAACTTATCTTCCACAGCAGTGTTGCTGCTTTGACCTATTGGTGTTCCAGTGCTGGTAGTCATCTCCACATCTCTCGTTGTATGTGGTTCAGAGTCTGCTTCAGTGTCGACCTTCTCTTCAGCAACAACATTGCTGCCTTGATCTATTGGTGTTTCCGTGTTGTTAGCAATATCCACATTGTCTGCATCTGGTGCTGAGGATGCTTGAGTCCTGATATTTTCTTCAGTAGCACCATCAGTCGCTTGATCCACAGGTGTCTCATCGTTAGCAACCATTTCAACATCTGTGCTCAGAAGAGCTTCAGGCTCTGCTTCGGACTTGACCTTTGCTTCATCGGCAACAGAAAAAGAACTATCCGAACAGCTTACCCTGGAGGTTACTGCAGGTTGTTGTCCGTGGGTGGTATCGTTGGCGGAATCGACAGAGTGCAAAGATAATGCGCTGCTTACTTTTTCATTAGGAGATTTGCCAGAATGAGTACCATAACTACTGCCAGCAGTCAATTCACATCCTGTACTACTGCAAGGTTGCTCATTCCATTCCATTTCATTGGATGAAGTTTCGGCATTATTAACATTTACTTTTGCAGGTTCAGATATAGAAAGTGCGTGTACTTGTGAACGGTCTGTGGGAGCACTCAGAGCCAACACGGTACTATTCTGCACAGTACTACTAGCTTGCATGGAATTTGGCTTGGGAAGGTTTCCATTTACAGCAACCTTTTGGTGATTTTCCTTTGCAGTCATATTTTCTCCGGCTCCCTGAACAGAAAACTGTGTTCCACCACCAGGTGGACCAGCCTGTGATGCTACAACAGTTCTTGTAACCTTGCCGTATTTTGGTGGCAGGGGTTTACCCTTACTCTGTGCTACGCATGTCGGACAATGCCAGTCAGCTATAGGAACACCTTTGTTACCATAATGCTGAAGGCATTTCAAGTGTGCTCCCCTCTCACAAGCATCACAAACAAGCAAACTGCTTGCATCCATGATAGCAACTTTGCATATCTGGCAGTCCAAACGAGCATGCATGTACTCAGTTGATGGTGGAATCCAGTTAGGATGATTAGCAGGCTGCTGCAGAACGTGTTGAACATTTTTCGCTATTGCACTGTGGTTGGCAAAAGTAGGTTTTGCAGCAACAGATGTTGTTCCTTGCGTAGCATGATGCCCCATAACAGGGTTTCCCGTCGCAGCTTGAATTGCTGCTACCTTTGCGTCCTGACTTTTGATGACCTGATTCGTACTCGCTACTGCATTAAGATTTGACCTAGCAGACGTATCATGCAGCGATTTGTTCAAGTGGCCAACGGTCGCTGCAGTTGTGGGCAAGACAGGAAAATTAGTTTCTGAGCTTGGCAGAAAATACATGCGGAAAATAAAACATTTTTAGAGACGATGGGTAGTGACAGTTAAGCAGCTAAGCAGCTTACAGAATAGTTCTCGGATAAAAAATAAATGCTACATGACACACATCTAGACAGTTTCAGTTATAGATACTTGTTATAAACTGTTCATTGTAAGTGTCTTTTTCTTGCACCTCTGCCAATAAACTCGAACGATGTTGGCATTGCCTTTAAATTTGCGTCCATAATATTTGTGCAGTTCACAGTAAAAACACATTTATATGTGAGATCATATGCAGCAAGACATATTCTTCCAGAACCAAGCAAACATTTAGTCTAAAAACAAGAGAATGATGTTCATGATCTAAAAAAAAGAAAGTATTAACTTACAGAATGCAGATTAAATGATATAATGTGGTAGACAAGATGATGGAGCAGTACCTCGTGTTAAATTCAAAGGGCCATTAGCACTTCTTTCCAACTTAACATGTGGCTGAGCGGTATGGGATAGAGCAGCAACTGAAGGGTTAGTAACTGGCTTTACAGGAGATGTTCCACGTTGTTTCAAGGCCATCACTGAGTTAGAATTTGCTGGGGCTGTAGTAGGCAAGGCTGCAACAGCTGGTGGAGTCCTAAGAGATCCAACACCAAACATGGGAGCTCCATGTGAACCTTGGAAATCAGCCATTCCACTCGAGACAGTTGTTTGAGTGATGGTTGTTTGTTGAACTGGAGGTTCCTTAACTTCTTCCATCTATAGAGTGAAAGAAGATAGCCAAAATAAGCCATGAGAAAATATGTGATAAGTTTACTAGTTTAGCAAAGAACAAAGGTCCATAGATAATTCAGGTGATTTCAGAAGCTAGATATTATTATTACTAATTCCGTAACAGTTATCTAGTCAACCAAGATATAACAACATAACAAGGAAATCCATATAAAAAAGAACCAAGTTAAATATCTTCTGAAAAGAGAAAGTATATACAATGCAGTAACAAATATAATAACAAAATCCATAAGTCCAAGCAGTCAGCTTAACAGAAGAAAATTCACAAAGACACTAAATGGCAGATTTTTAATTTTAGAAGCTAGAAGCTACCATGTAACATAAAGCAAAACATTTACATAACATATGTACATGATAAAGGTAACTATACCAGCTGTCACCTTGAATGCTGGAATATTGGAAAGAGAGGAATCGTGGAATCTCCGACTTGGTTTATGGTTCGGATTTTGGAGCAATCTGTTTGTAGATGACATTCAGGAAGATATCCATCTTAGGCACCTTGCCTAAGGTGGTAAAGGATAATAAGATTGAGATTCCTAGCTCGTCATTTTCCTCTTTTTGTTATGTTTAGGAGTTTCAGACACCTTGCTGTTCCTTTACATACTTTGTTCATGGCCTCGCTTTGTTTTCTCCTTCTAGTAAATGGATAGCACTCTTGTCGTGCATTAAAAAACCTATACAAAAAGGGGAAGGAACCCCACGGTATTTCATTAAGAGGGGAGCTAGGCCAAGTATGTTTGTAATCACAAGGCACGCCATCAATGGCCTAGTGGACAGGATGTTACTACAATGAACATCTGCAAGCGGTGTTCAAGCCTTGAGAAAAGCTATTGTTGTGCAACTGTTGTATTTATTATGCTCCGCAGCTTACAATTTCAAACATGATATGTTGTCCTTTTCTTTTTCCAAAGCTACTCTGTTAATGATGTCACATACTTTTCATAGTGTTTGGGAATTGAACAGTATCTTCAAAAAATGAACAGCAGGTACCAAGACTGCAGGCTTGTGATGTGCGGGGGAAAAAGTTCCAGCGCAGGAGAAGGAATGCACCGAGCCCACAGGGTGCAGCACCACGCCGTTCTGTACCAGGAGTCTAGGACCCATATAGATACGTATTGCGTGTTGTCTTTTAATCTAGTTATTAGTGCCAGGATTTGGAAAGTGTTAAGGTTCACCACGAAGAACGTATTCCTAATACTTCCAAATGTTAAGAGTTTATTTCTTTAGACTACAAGTTGTAATTGGACTATATAAGTTCACCCCGCGTTCATCAATAAAGCAAACAGAAACTTATCGACATATTATCTCGTCTCCTTGCTACCTGGGCGCCGCCTTCTCACCCCTCTCTCCAGCCATAGCCCATAGGTCGGAGCAACCTGCAGCCATGGCCACCGATCACCGACAGCCACTACCTCCACTCCAATCCACAGCCTCATAACTATATTCCTGGCTCTGTTACCTACCGCTCATGAGGTCAAGTAAAATTAATCGAACTACTACAGTGCAACAAGAGTACATGAAGTATATATTGAAATATAAGTTTTACAAGATATTCGTCGGTATGAACTACTAGTAGCAAACAAAGTAGCATTCAGATGTTATACGTATAGGTTACGAGCAGCAGCATAATCAATCTATCTAGCTAATGAAGTTCGATTCACTCTCACATCGACACCACCAAATCGCTCCAATTCAGCCACCGGTACCGGGGCTTCACCACCACCACCACAGACAGGGCCACCAAAACGGTTTTAAGCAAATTAAGAATCGACAAACCTTGCGCTTAGTGAGCGTGAGCCTATCGGCGATGGATGCCCTGGGCGGTCGGAACCCGAGCGCGGCGGGGTCCTTGGCCCTGTTGAGTCCGAGATCCTCGACGAGGGCGCGCACGGCGTCGCCCGGGAACAGATCCCTGGGTCGGCCGGCGGCCCCCTCGGCGACGGCGGCGGCCAGCCTCTCCCGCGCCTCGGCGGCCAGCGCCCGCTCCGCCGCCGTGGGGTCCCTCCCGCCGCGCACCTCCCCGGCGGCCGCCAGCACCATCACGATCTCCGCCACCCGCCGCATCCCCGCGTCCCCGCGCCGGCGCTTCGGCGGCTGCGCCCGGTGGGGCGACGCCGCCGCGGCGTCCCCCATGTGGACGAAACCCTAGGCGGGCGGGAGCGCGGCCGGCAGGGGGAGGCTCGGGAAGGTTCGAGAAGGCGCTGGAAGCTTCGGCGGCGGGCAGTTCAAACTGGCTGGCGCGCTCCCCCGTTTGGCGCTCAATTAGACGAGGAGATGGCGTGGCGGTGAGACTGAGATGCTCCAAGTTTTGCCGAAGTTTTGGGGAAGGCGATGAGAGAGAGGGGATTCTCTTCCCTACGGAGTAGAACACGGCAGGGTTTTTTTTTTATCCCGGCAGCTTCTGTTGAGATTTTTTGAGAGGTGGGGGTTGGGTTGGTGTGCGGGACAGATGGACGGCCCGGATGATTGGAGGAGGTTGGGAGGTCGTATCCGTGACGTTGGTTTTGACTTTTTTCGGCGAGCGATGACACCGGTTTTGGTTTTTTTTCTTCTTCCTCTTTTGTGATCTCCGCAGGGATTGGGCCTGCTAGGAGGTCTGGGCTAGTGGTGGGCTGTTATGTTTAAGGCCTAAAGGCCCTAAATCAAACTACAAGCTCTGATTTTCCTTTTCTTTTCTAATCCACTCAAAAAATAATCTAACTTGAACTGCAGGCTCTGATATACTTCCCTCTCTACTAACTTACAAATTATGTTGTTATATACTACATACATAATGAAATGAGTGAACATACGTACTAAGACAAATCTATATACATGTGATTCATAGAACATCTAATAGTAAGAAACTATTTCATATCCAGTCTTTTATAAATTAGGTGCTTATTTAAATAGTAATCATCGATTACCCGCTTGATACAGCCTACTTTGGTCCATGTTGTCAACCAAAAGGCTCACAAGCCCATGTTTCCTTACAAAAACAAGTTGAGTTTCTTTTACTGTAAACCGAGTTGACAGTGCATCCCAATATAGCAATTAGTCACTACCTAAAAGAGCGACACAAAGTTTCCACTTTAAATATTAAATGAGAAAACCAACATCCTTTTCGACTTTTGGAGAACATAACGCATGTTGGGGAAAAAGAAGGAAATAACAACAAAACGATGGTTCGATCATCCCCTATCTTGCTCATGGTGGTTGTCTCGAACGGCGACCTAATCCTAGCACAGTCGTATCCCTCCCATGTCGCTATCAAAGGAAGCCAACAAGCAGCTGCATGATCGCTCGTGAAGGTGGCAGCGAGAAACCCGTCGCTCCGCTCTCTCGCGATATTTGGGATTTCATCCATGTAAGGGAAGGTAAGGAGGTGAGCTTACCTTGATGACGCCTTAAGGAAGAATACGACACCCCAAGTGTCGCCACCACCAACCGTGTATTCCTTCTCGTCCCCAGACTGACCTCCAAATTCCATACCTGTATCAGATCTGGCGAGGGAGGCTACCGGAGTCCAGATCTGGCAGGGTGAAGAAGCCCATGAGGTGAAGATGCATATCTTCAAACCTGGCATGGGGTAATTGATGCCCCCCTCCCCCGCGTCAGATCTGAAACGGAGGGAGGGGTGCACCCTCACGTCCAACATTCAGAGCCACATCAGATCCGGTGACAGAGGTTATCAAAATTTAGATCTGACGCGGTGAAACAAGTCAGGAGGATAACACACACGAACCTTCAAATCTGGCAGAGGGATTGATAGACCCCCCCCCCCCACCCCCCACCAAATCTGGTGCACCACGACCAACACTTATCGCCCTCACGGTCGAGGAGAGGACCAGCACAACCGGCGCTACTCGCCATAAAGCCAATTGTTTATTAACAGCCATCCTTTGGAGATTAATTAATTTAAATAAAGCCGAAACTTAACGTCTTTGTTCTATAAGAAACAAAACGTCAAACCAACCACTCTATATCCATTTATCTTTTGTTTGGCTTTTACACATGTCATACCTGTTTTTTTTTTGGCAACTTTAGTGCAAGAAAACAGAACATCAAATCACTGCTTTTCTCATTTTGTGGTTCCGCTTAGCACACCGCAATTATAGGGTTGCTATCTGAAGCTCTCGACAGAAGTTTCCTTTCATAGACTCTTGTTTCCCGTAGAAAACTCCCTCGGCCCAAGTCGTCAATCTTTCTAGCTCTAGTCTCGGTCTTAATTGTGTATCCTCAGGATTTGTATGTCCCGACCCGCTGTCAAAGAAGGTGGCGACGAACGGTCCAATAATGCGACACTTCGCCCATGCCGCAAGAAAAAAGGAAAGAGATCATAAGACCATTATCAGGGAATTAGATATAAGAACACTCTAGAACAATGCTCACTAAACAAAACCCCAAGTCGAATCCTCTTTCATTCGTATGATAGGAGAAAACAACGTTGAATTAGAATGTCATGTAGAGGTAAATCCGAGTCTTACACGATTTTGAAGGTACACAAATTTTCATCAAGTAGTGTTAGGAAAAACAATTGGATAAAAATGAGGTATGAGTAGATGAAAAAAATTCTTTCAAACACAGTGCAATATAATCCTAAGGAAAAAAAACCCCAAAGCTATAAATTGAACAATGGACATGGGAATTTTGACTAAGGATCATAATCCTTTCAAATTCCTATGGTATTTATGTTAAGAAGCCCTCAAATACAAGCATCCAAGCATCAGAATTCAGCTTTCAGGGCGAGCAATAACAAGTGGGTGCCCTCTAGGAGGAATCACGAATCGCAAAATCCTGACTATTTCCACAATTGGTATTCGTTTCATCATGCTCGTATGTCATTGTACGATGGTATGCATCCACCAAATACTCCACATGTATCTATACTTGCTTGGTATACTGCGATCTCACTGCTACTTCAGGCTACGCGGCGCACGCTAGAGCACCCCGAAGAACCGCCCCCAGCACGTGCCGCTCCTCCTCGCCTCGCCTTCCTCCTCCACCACCACGGCCGCCGGCGGCGCCTCCGCAACGCCCCAGATCCCCTCGAGGACCTGCCCGAGGCTCGCCGGGACGCCGTACGCGTCGGCCTCGGGCGCCGCGAGCACGGAGTCGAAGACCTCCTGGAGTCCGACGACGCGGCGGCTGACGGCGCGCCTCGCCTCCCTGACGGCCGGGTCGTGCCCGGGCACGGCGTCGAGGCGGAGCAGCACGGCCATGAGCGCCTCGGAGAAGCGCGCGCGCTCGCGGCCGTCGTCGGCGCGGA
Source organism: Poa annua (assembly GCA_026929855.1). NCBI lineage: Eukaryota > Viridiplantae > Streptophyta > Magnoliopsida > Poales > Poaceae > Poa > Poa annua. The sequence goes on along the minus strand of CM049429.1, from coordinate 85,555,389 downwards.
CGGCGTCCACGGTCTCCTGCCGCCGGAGCAGCCGCTCGAGCCGCGTGGCCTCGGCGTCGGCGGAGCGCACGGCCGCCGCGTGCCGCCGGACCAGCTGGCCCCGGAAGGCCGCCTGGATCCTCGTGGCGGCGGCGGACGCCGGGGTTTGGGGGGCACGAGGCGTCGGCGAGGTGACGACGGGGATCCGCACGGTCTTGGTGGCGGGCTTGTGGGTGGTGGGGTTAGGGTCGGGATCGCCGGCGGCGGCGGAGAAGGAGAAGTGCGAAGTGGTGGAGCTGTAGTGGTAGGAGCCCATGGCGAGCGAGCGCTCTGGGTTGGATCAGTGGAGCGGAGGTCAGTGTGGTGATGCTGCGGACATTGTTATGTGGAATCTTCCACGCCTGCGGCGTGCTTCTTTGGGGCCAGGACGTGTTTTCCTCGTCTCTTTTTCCGGTGGCGGTAGTGGTAATCCAAATCCTACAACGCTTTTCTGTACGACGCTACTTTAGCATATATATACATAGATATGCTTTTGCACGGTGAATGCATTACCGGCGATCTGTGCCCTGTTTGGGCTACGAACAGCTCAATGCCACCGAAAGGTGGGAAACAACAGCCGCCGGAAAGGACACTGAAGAAGTGTCCGGAAACGTGATCCGAATCGTCATTCCACGGCACCACAGTCCACATATGCAACGCAATCAGCCGGATCGGAAACCTTGTCCCGCCCGCGCGATGAGCGCCGCCGAGACCGAGAGGCAAGCAAAGTGTGTCCCGAGAGAGTCCAAGCCCCGTACGACCGGCAACGCACTTGTGCGCGGCGCGGGCCCGTGTTGTGTTGTGCTAGTGTGGTGAGACCCAGTAATCAAACATGAAGAACCCCAAACCGGACATTGAAATTATTTGATGTGTCATGCCCTCCAGCCGTTGGCGTTGGCGCCCCTAAGCTGCTTTCCGACGCTCTAGCCGGGACGCAGGGAAGGGGCAACCATGTCGCCCTCCGGGAGGCGAGGGCCAAAGGAGAGACTGCGAGTGTAACACTCCTCTAGTTGAGTTACTTATTGCTATTCCAGACGGTTGTTTCTAACATGATTAAAATGTGTGCTATTTTTTGATCACCTCTATTAGCTTGATTATAATTGATCAGCTTGGTTTGCTTGTATATTGAACACCCTTTACACATTTTTTTTCAAACAAAGCAAAAGCTTTGCCTTTTATATTGATATAGAAGGAGAACACCCTCTACCCTTGAACGAATACATATAGCAAAGTCACTTCATCCGTGAGCACATAGATGGTTCAGTACCGTGATTCCTTTAAAGTATAGAAAATCGCATTGAGTTTAGTCATTTTAAGAATTGTACGTTCGCACTGTATATGGTAATCTTGTTTGATGAAGAAATTATGCATTTCAATATCTATACATATCGTCAGTTCCAACCTAAATACCAGTATGATACAATGCCTTAGAGGCCTACAATTGTGTTTTGTCACTGATCCTTTTTTTTCGAGAATAACGGGGGGAAGAGCTTTCCCCACCATTTTTTATATAACTCGAAACAGCCCCAAAGGGGGAGGCAAACGGTTTTACAACATCAACCGCTCACAATCAGAGAGAGAGGGGGTGGGAGGAGGGGGGCGTGGAGATACAGGCGCATCAGCTTAGACCGAGCATTGCGCAATATAACCACGCAGGGTCAAAACAGTCGCACGATCGGCGGGGGGGGGGGGGGGGGGGGGATCCTGTGGCACCAAACACCTATGTCGTCTGCAGCCCGACTCAGAATGGTAGGGGCGGATGCAATCCTGGCGTTGAAGACTCAGTCGTTTCGCGCTTTCCAGATCTGCCACGCAAGCGTAGAGGCGCATAAAGCCCAGTCGTCTTCGGTGTTGCAGGCAGGCGGGGGCATAACATCGCTGGTGGAGTGGGCACCGGTCACAGTGCAGCCGAGGCGCTGTCAGGTCTGTGCGGCCCGAGGACAATCAAAAAGGATATGGCGAGTGGTCTCAAGGGCGGAGCAGGAGACACAATCAGGAGAGGGCGTGCACCCTTTGAAGTAGAGGTTGCTGCGGGTGGGGATGCGGTCGGACGCCGCGAGGATACTGGAGATTTTTATTTTTGGGGGGAGGCGGGATCGCCAGAGAAGGAGTGAGGATGTGTCGAGGGTTCCCACGCCGGAGGTCGCGGCATAGGCTGCGCGGGAGGAAAAGGATCTCTCCGAGCCCCACGACATCGCCCTGGTGTCAGGAGCGCCATCGAGGGAGAGAGAGAAGATGAGCGAGAGAACGCTAGTAAGATCACCTGTGGCAGCAGTAGATAGACGGGGCTGGAGGGGGAGCCCACTGGCGCAGACATCGGCATCAGAGATGTGGGGGCGAACGCAGTGGGAGAGTAAGGCGGGGAACCTGGCAGCAAGAGTGGAGTCGTGGGTCCAGAGATCGAACCAGAAGGAAGTGCGGGCGCCGTTATGGACGATGCAGCGAGTGATGGAACGGTAGGTCGGCAGGCAGAACTGGACAATCTTCTCCAAGTAGGACATGGAGCTGGAGACCTCGCCAAGTTCGCGGTGAGTAGTATGGTGGAACCACTCCTTCCACGGCAGATGTTCCGACTGATGAAGCTTGTGCACGAAGTTCATGAGGAGGACCAAATTTTGCCGCTAAAGATCCCGCATCCCAAAGCCGCCGACCTGCTTAGACAAACAAACTTTCTCCCAAGCCATTAGACAGCGAGCCCCAGACCAAGAGTCCTTGCCAGTCCAAAAGAAGGCACGACGCCTCATGTCGATCGCAATTACCACACCACGGGGAAGGAGAGAAGAGCACATAAAATAAGTAGCAAGATTATTTAAATTAACATTGCATAAAACCAACCGACCACCCGAGGAGAGGAGGAGGGCGCTCCACCCTGCCAATCTCCGGTCGAAGGAGGAGAGCAGAGGCGCGTAGGCGGAGGTGGGAAGCTTGGTGGGGGAGAGGGGGAGACCCAGATAGGGTTGGGGGAAGCTGGAGATAGGACAACCCAGAGTGGCGGCGATGGACGTGGAGGTAGCATGATCAATGTTCATGGGAATGAAGCAGGATTTGTGGAAATTAATCGCTAGACCAGTGGCGGCGGCAAAGCTGTCGAGGATTTTTTTAAGGATCTCGGCAGAAGCGACGTCCCCGTTGCAAATGATGAGGGTGTCGTCGGCGTATTGGAGGATGGGGCAGGGGCGAGAGGGCTCGAGGGGCTGGTGCAGATTGTCGGAGGCAAACGCGGCATGGATAAGCTGTTGCAGGACGTCGGCAACGATGATGAACAGGTAAGGGGAGAGGGAATCCCCTTGCCGAAGGCCATTGCGACAGCGAATCCAGGGGCCGGGAACACCATTAAGGATGATTGCATTGTGGCCTGAATCCAGGATGGCAAGCATCCAGTTGCACCACCTGTCGTCGAAACCGCGGGCACGAAGGATGACGATTAGACTAATCCAGTTGACCGAGTCAAAGTCTTTACGGAAGTCAATTTTGAAGACCATGGTGGGGTTTTTGCGGAGGTGGCAGCAGCGAACCAGGTCTGCCGCGTAAACAATATTTTCAGAGATACGATGGCCGGAGAGAAACCCACTTTGGTCAGGATCGACGAGGTTATGGATTGAGCTTTGGAGGCGAGTGGTGAGCACCTTGGTGATCATTTTGGTAATGCAGTTCTGGAGGGAGATGGGCCGAAAGTCGGAGGGAGAGCAAGCGACTTCATGTTTCGGCAGGAGGACAAGGAAGGCGCGGTTGATCCGGGTGAGGTCCATGGACCCGTGGTGAAAATCACGGAAGGCACTAAACACCAGGGGGAAATGAGGGCCTAGAAGGTGGAGTAGAAGCTGGGCCCAAAACCATCGGGGCCGGGGCTTGAATCTTTGTTCACGCGGGAGAGGGCGGTGACAATCTCGGAGCCAGAGAAGGGGGCGGAAAGAGAGGAAGGCAGAGGAGCCATTTGGGGGTAAAGGTCGGAAAGGTCAAAATTCTAGGTAGTGTGAATTGCGGTGCCGAGGAGATCCTTGTAGAAGTAGTCCAGAGCCTTGGCTTTGTCGTCGTGGGAGGTATGCGTGGCACCGAGATAGTCGAGAATAGGGATGGCGTTGCGTCGTTTGCGGCAAGAGGCGAGAGCGTGGAAGTAGGCAGTGTTCTCGTCTCCGTCGAGCGCAAAACACACCTTAGCACGAGTTTTACAGTAAACCCAACGCTCGCGGATGAAGAGATAGAGGGCCTCAGTAGTGAGAAGCCTGAGACTGAGCTCGAGGGGGAGGAGGGGACGTTCTTCTTCCACAAGGTCGAGGAGGTTAATAACAATACGAGCATCGTTCTCCCGTTGGAGGAAGTTGGGGCAGCGTTTAGTCCAGGTTTTGCACGCGGCTCGACAACGTCTGAGCTTGGCAACAATGCAGGTTGTTGGGTCGGCACGGGAAGTGGAGGCCCATGCGGAGGAAATAGAGGTTTTGAAGGCGTCGTGGAGCCCCCAAGACCGGTTGTAGCGGAAGATAGTCGTCTTAGGGGTTGTGGAGGAGATTGTGGCGACAATGGGAACGTGGTCGGAAGTGTTGCGAGAGCGGGAGGCAAGAGAGGAGGTCGGGTAGGTCGTGTTGGCCGCGATGTTGAAGAAAAATCTATCGAGCCTAACGAGCGTTGGGACGGCCCTACGGTTGGACCAGGTGTAACGGCGGTCGCGGAGGGGTAGCTCGACCAAAGCAAGGTCGTGGATGCAGTCGTTGAAGAGAGAAGCTTCCGATAAGTTGAGGTTGTCGTTGTTGCGGTCGGAGGCGGAGCGACAGAGGTTGAAGCCCCCGCAGAGATCTGCAGGAGTGGAGGTGCCAGGGTTGTTGAAAGGAAAGACGTCGCCTAGAGGGGGGGGGGGGTGAATAGGCGAGGAGCACTTTTTACAATTTAGGCTTGATAAATGCGGAATAAAACTTAGTGTTTAACTTATCAATGACACAACCTAAATATACTAGGTTCACCTATGTGCACCAACAACTTAAGCTATGCAAGACAAACATCAAAGGTATATCAAGGTAAAGAACTTCAAGCACGATGGCTATAACAAAGTAAAGTGCATAAGTAAATAGCTCGGGTATAGGGATAACCGAGGCACGCGGAGACGATGATGTATTCCCGAGTTCCACCACAAAAGGTGTACGTCTCGTTGGAGAGGTGTGAGCAACCACAACAGGTTTGCTCAACGCCACAAAGGCCTCACCTTCTTCTCCGATGAACTCGACCACAAAGGTCCGAGTCCACCTTCCACTATGAACTCCTTTGGGGTGGAGAACAATCCCGTACAACAACCTTGGGGCACACACCCACAACCGAATTGGGGGCTCCCAAATGACCACAAGAGGTCTTGACCACAAAGGTCCCAACTAGCCACAAAGGCCTTGACCACAAAAGGTCCTATGCCACAAAGGCGGCCACTAAGGCGTTTAGGGTCCAAGACCCAAGAGTAACAAGCTCACGAATTTCACCACCACGAATCCTCGTGGAGGGCTCAAACCGATGCAAGATGCAATGGCAAGAACACACAAAGTACTCAAGTCCTTCACTCTCAAATTTCAACAAAGCAACAAATGCTTATGGGGGAATAAGAGAGGAAGAACCAAGAAACCACAAAGGAGACAAATCCTACACTCCCAAATCCCACCACAAGCAACTAATGCTTATGGGGGGATAAGAGAGAGCAAGAACAAAGGGGGAGAACCACAAAGGAACTCAAAGATCTAGATCCAGTATGTTCCCCTCACTTAGAGGAGAGATGGATTGGTAGAATTGTAGATCTAGATCTCCTCTCACTTTTCCCTCAAAGATATGCAAGAATCATGGGAGGATTTGAGAGGGGGCAAGATTTCCCAAGGTCAAAATGGCAAGAGAGAGAGGGGAAAGTCGTCAGCTAAAGGAAGAAGAAGGGGAGGGGTATTTATAGCCTCTCCCTGATTTCTAGCCGTTGGGAATCTCCAGTCCGGAAATTTCCGAACTGAGGACCGGAGATTTCTGGACCCCGGAAATCTCCGGTAGGAATTCCGACGCGAGCTGAGAAAAGATCAGTGCTGAAGGCAAATAAGACTTGGCGAAAAACTGCAAGTTGTGACCGGAAATATCCGAACCAGGGCCGGAGATTTCCGGACCCCGGAAATCTCCGATAGAAAATCCGATGGAAAACTGAACTGAGTCAGTACGCAATTGAGTTCTGGACTTAGCAAAAATCTTCCGTCGCTCGGAGATCTCCGGACTGGGGCTCGGAAATCTCCGAGCACCGGATATCACCGAGCAACAACAGAACTGAAATCTCCGGACATTTCCGACCCTTAAAAAAACTACAGAAACAACAGAACTGAAATATCTTTTGCAAATAAACTCCGAATGATTTGAGACCAACTCCGTTGGAAAGGCACTGACAAGGAGAGGGCTACCAAAACCATAAATAGAGCAAAGTCCCCACACATGTGAAGGTGTGGAACTTTCCTCAAGGTTGAACCGGTAATATTTCCACACCGAAAGCGCAACGAGTTTTCCAAACTAAAACCGTTTTCGAAGAACTTGGTCTTGTTATGAAGATCACGACAAGAACCAAAAACCAACAAGGATAAAAACCAAATAAGAACCAAGAAAGATGATATGCCAAGCATGCAAAGGTTTGAGCTCTCCACAAAGATACGATCAAGTTACTCACTCGAGAGCCCCTCTTGATAGTACACATATCTATCCTATAGCCCTATCAAGATCATACCTTTGCCTTGAGCATTCCACTTGAGCTAGATGATGACGATCTTGATATCTTCAAGTGGACCACCTTTCTTGATTGCGCTTGCTAGCACATGCTTCATGAAGACTCCTCCATATACTCCCCCATACTCCATCATGGGAGAGTCTCGCTTAGCTTCGTCTTCATGTCTCTGGCTTGCGCTTGCTAGCACATGCTTGATGAAGACTCCTCCATATACTCCCCCATACTCCATCATGGGAGAGTCTCGCTTAGCTTCGTCTTCATGTCTCCGGCAGCTTCCCTTGGTCTTGCACTAGTCAACCTTGATGACGATCATGGCATGACATCATCCTCCATGAGCTATATGAATTGATCTTCTTGTTGCAAGCTCATGGAAGATACCATCTTTCTTCATATAGGTGATGGATTGACAACTTCAAGCCATACTTGCAATATGCTCAAAACACACATTGGTCCTTAGGGGGTGTCACTAATTACCAAAACCATACATGAGGGCACATGCCCTTTCAGTTGTGAGTGCGGAGATCAAGGAGAAACCGTTCCTTGTCGGAATGGGAGCAGGGGGCGTACACGTTGGTGATCCTAAGAGGGGACGCGTCCGAGACCGTTGCAAGGTCAACCGAGAGGATGTGGCGAGAGGGTGTGGTAGAGTCCAGAGAAAAGAATCTATTGTCCCAGGCCGTGATGATCCCACCAGAGGAACCAACGGCGTTGACGGAGGCAAAAGAGCGCATGGTGGGGGGAGGAAGGTAGCGAACTTGGAGCTAGTCGTCTCGGCAAGTTTGCTTTCTTGTAGAGCAAGGACATGAGGGGTGCAAGCGGAGATGTCGGCCAGAACAACAGAGCACTTAACCGGATCCCCAACACCGTGAATGTTCCAGGACTCGACCAACAAGTTCATGAGGGTTAAGTTGAGTGCATTCATAAGCTAACAAAATGCACCAGGATTACAAGCTAGCAAGCTAACATGAAAGGAAAGGTACGGCCTAGCATCGTACGGAAGCACAAGCGAGCCAAAAGAAATGTGGGCCCAGCTTTAAAAAGCACACGAACAAGGTCCCACCAGGTGCACTAAAGCAGGCCGGCATCGCGGCCGTAGGCAACGTGTGCAAGACACGCCCTGCCCAGCCCACAGAAGGGCTGCAGATCATGCGGAAGAGGAGGCCACCAAGTCGCCGGCGTCCAGAGCCGCGGGGTCGACGCCGCAGGGCGCGCCCAGGTCCTGGAGCATGGCGAGGGGGATAGCCGTCGGGATCCCGTCGTCAAGACAAAGAGCCGTGATGGCCGCGCAGAGACGGGGAGAGCCCTTGGAGGTGTCCAGCTTGGACGCCTTGACGGCCTTGGCCTTGGCGAGCATTGCAACGAAGTGAGGCACCTCCTTGGAGGCGAGACGGGTGCTGCGGGTCTTGAAGGCGGAGTCAGCCTCCCGCTTGCGACGGGCGCGCTGCTTCCGAGCAGCGTCCTCGTGCACGTCGGAGGCAGGGACAAACGCAGGGGCGACGAAGGAGGATGGGACCCAGACGCGGCGGGAGGTGCGGCGGTCACAACAGTAGCACGATTGTCGTGGCCGCTTCCCCCTTCAGGAGGAGTGGCGGAGCCAAGCGGCGCAAGGGTGTCGTACCACTGTAAACGAAGGGGCGAGAGGTTAGGGATAGGTTCAGCAACAAGGGTAGTCAGGTGTGCCGGTAGGCAAGGGGTCACCTGATGCTCGTCGAGGCCTGTCACAGGGAACTGAGCGGCGAGGCGGCGCGAGAGGATGCGGTCCCAGAGGACCACCGCCGAGGCCGTCGACACGTGCCCGTCCGAGGAGCCGAGGGCGGCGGCGGCGTTGGCCTTGGCGACAGGGGAGTTGCGCCTACTCACGACGCGAGTCAAAAGGCCGAGCGCGGAGTTGCCCTGGGGCGCGGCGGGCTGGGCAGCAACAGGAGAGTCGTCATAGGTGATGGTGAGGTCGATGACCTCGATAGGCCCTTCGGAGGCAGTATCGATGTCGTCGAGGCTGCCGGCGCGCGGAGGAGGGGAAGGGGCGCGGCGGGCAGAGGTGCCCCCGTTGCCAGCGTAGTGACCGTCGAAGGAGGCGCCGGCGTCCGCTCCGGGCCAGACGTGGACAAGCTCGAGGCGCACGACAGAGGTCGTTTCTCCTTCGAAGTCGCGCAACAGGAGGGAGTAGGGGACGACGCGGTTGTGCTCCAGGTTGAGGACGACGCGGACAGAGGAGAAGTCGGACTCGTTGAGGCAGAGGGGGTCAATGTAACAGACATTCCCGATGGGGCGGAAAGCCGTGTGAATCCCCCCTTCCGTCCAGTGCTCCAGGGGAAAGCCAAAGGCCGAGACCTGCGCAAAGTGAGAGTAGGACCAACCAACACGGTTTTCGGCGATCTCGGGTTTTTCCAGGGAGATCTTGTGGTCGAGGAAGGTGACGGGGAAGAGCTCCATCGTGGCGTCCCTCTCTTCAGGGGAGGAGAAGACAAGCATCATGGCTCCGTAGTGGGAGGCGGCGAGGCCGACCGCCGGGTTCCCCCCCCCCCCCCCCCCCAAAGTTACCATGATCCTTTTGAGATTTTTATTGGGGCAAAGTTACCATACAATGATATAAACTAGAATTGTTTTTAAACATAGTACAATGCAAGCGCTCATATACACGCGCACACACTCACCCCTATGAACGCACGCATGCACACCCTACCCCTATGAGCACCTCCGAGAGACTGAGCCGGCGGGTCTTGAGATTGACGAAGTCACCACAGGTGTCTCGCTGTCGACGGGAACGTCGCCTCCCACTGAAAGAATATTCCGGCTAAATGAGAAACACCAGCGTCAAACCTGAGGTTTGAACTCAGATAGGCTGGGGATACAACCATCCTCCTAACCATCTTGCCACAGGCAAGTCCTCATATAAACTAGAATTGTTGTAGAAAGGAACTTGCCATTTTAAATGTGAAAACTTGGGCAGCCTGTAAACGTTACTGACATGACAGTTTAGAATGATTTCTGACTGATTACACTAGAAAGTTTATGTGTTCTATCTGTAATTAGCAAGATTCTGAGTTGTACTCCTTTTTTTTACGATGCTTGTAGTGTCTTCAGTTTATTTGAGTTGTATGTGTGCAACCTATCCATGGTTCATTTTTTAATTGAGAAGTCTTATCACACGGTTACTTTCTCACAATAAAGCTAGGAGCTCGTATAAAGCTATATGTGTGAATGTTTAATTGTTCTTCTCCAGGGAAAGAATTGTATGTTGGGACAGTTTACCTAAGTGTAAGCCCGGTTTCTGTGGCTCTTCTCAGCCCGTTATAGTGTTGGAAATACATTGTTGTTTTCCCATTTGTTATCTAAATTTGAATTTCGGGGGAAAGATTGGTGTAGGGTTTCTTTGTGCTACCATTACTAAGAGGTAGAACTGTTTGCTGCTTCACACGGATTGGCACTATAAGCTGCATGTCTTTTCGTCAGTACGGTTTACTCTCTAGACGCACATGTTTGCGTTATCGTCCATGTGGCGTAGTCTTGGAAATTTCGGCAAGATATACATCGCCTGCTTCGCGACAACAATCATTTTGCCATGTTTGTCATACATGTAGTCTCCTTTATCATAGAAGACACAAGCATTTGCACCTAAACGGAAGGTTGGGTTATTGTGAACAAATGAATTATGATTTCGTTTTCGGAAATGGGGCAACGACAGCCAGAGCGATGTGCACTATTTTCTGATATACTGAACAATGACAAAAGACTTAAGATACAAATTACATGCAGAATAAGTTTTTAGCCAATTGTTTTAGTCCGTGTAAATCATATGTCCATCTTTTATTTGCTCCCTGCACGTAGACGAAAATGAGGCTACTCTAATGTGTACAAGTGTGCAAATTCTATTATTTTTTTACTATGCTATACTCACCTTGCTGTATGTCCACATGCTCTATGATTATCAGGCAACAGGCATGGCAGTGGTCGTAACATGATCGAACAGCTTGTCTGGCCCAATTTTAATGTGTCAAACCAGCCCAACATACTACTCCATCCGTTCTAAATTAATTGTCTCAGATTTATTTCAAGTTGTACTAAATCCGAGTCAATTAATTCATAACTGAGGGAGTAGTAGCTAGATATACCTGTTTTATGTATACCTTCAGTTTGTAATACAAGCACGTTACTAGATTGTTGTGAAAACACTTTCAAGTGTTTAGGCGGCTACCACAAATTTGTGTTATCTCGATTTCTTGATGTTGCATACGTTTTCCAAAAAGTGTAACAAACACCTATGCTTTCTATTACAATATCACACGACCCATGTTGCAACGTTTCTAGGTGGTAGCTATATAGTTTTCAGATTCATTGATGGTTATGTGTTTTTTAAAATGTCATGAACATATATTTTTGTTTATTGTAATCGTCTGTCTTTTGTTGAAATAAGTGATGCTTTTTGTTGATGATGAATCTATATAAAAAATTCTCAGATACCTTTTTATTGGTGCAAACATATTTTGTTGTTGTGATGGTTTGCAATTTTTGTTGAAAGAGTTGGTATTTTTTTGTTCCAAATGAATATCTGCAGCGTTGTGCTCTTCTTGAAGATGCCACATTTGGAGTCCACGATTAATGTGCGCCTCCCCGAAGGTCGTGTGGCGGAGATGGCAATATTTCTTCCAGTGATGTTGGCTCTTTGTGCTGCTTTTTTCAGCAAAGTTCTTTAGATGTTCTACAACCCCGGCGTCCTTTTTCATTGTCTGGGTACGTGATGTCCGATGTTGTAAGCTGGGTTCAGTTCCTTGTATTTGTACCATGTCACCGTTGTTGACATTATTAATTTAACCGATGCGCATTTGGCCTGTTTTCCAATTAAAAAAGATAAGACATCACAAACCTCATTTCTCCTAAACGAAACGACACCCAGATTTCAAGGTGCAATGCGCGGGGATCCGGACAAGATGTGGCACTTGGCACGAGGGTGAGGTTTGCTGGCAATGGCATCGTAGGCTGTGCGCGCGCGCTTCTCGTCGTCTCCCCGGCCTAGCGGCGTAGAGTCTCCTCCTGTCTAGGCGCTGCCGCTGCTGCCGGCACTGTTGACTGTGGGCATGCCATTGGCATGCAGTGCAGAGGTCGCTGCTGGTCCTAGCCCCCTGTCCGCGCAAGGACTGGTAAGCAGGGCAAGACGATCATCATATAACTGTGATGTGATGCAGACAACGCCTACTGCATTTGCACTTGGTTTGTTGTTGGGCTCACCCTGATCACCATGTAAGCTGCCTAGAGCCAGGCAGCTAGAAAATGAGCTTGCCGTTTCAGCGGCATGCAGCAATTGTGATTTATCAGGAGATTCATATGATGCAGCTAACGTCCGTCGAACTATGTCAGTCAGTGTATAAGTTTTCTTTCTGTGATTTGAACCAAAGAAGAGAGCGAGACAGAGGAGGAAGCAAGGTTCTCTCTGTCCGCGAACATGTCCCCCGATTCTCCCTTGTATCATGGCTGCCTGACTGCTACCCAGAACATGCACTGTAGCCGGCCTGATGGCCGCAGCGGACGAACACTATGCCTGCCGCGTACTGTTTAGGCAGCACGCGGTCGAACGAGAGCTCAGTTTGCTAGCTGCTTAATCACTGTGCGCCGTCCTGCGTTAGATTAGATCGATGTGCAATGCAAGTACAGCTACAAGCAAAGAAGAGAAGATTTCACGCGCAAACAAACAGAGCAGAAGAAGAAACAACGGAAATCATCATCACACTTGCAACAGAAAAATCATCATCAACAGAAACCATCGTTTGATTTCTTCCCAATAAACAGATACAGATCAATAACCCGAGGTTATCCACACCACTCTCTACATTTGCACCGACGACTTATGATGTCGGCTGCACTCAGAGAAAAGATGAACGAGGAGCAAGGAATTACTAGTACTAACTAGCTAGGTAACTAGAGAAAATACTACTATGGTAGAAGAAGATCAAATGCCTGGCCTGCCCCATGTATGCCGCCGCTGATGGATGCTACGAATAGCAAAGGCCGGTTCAGTTACCACGTCGCCGGGTCAGCTATCCGAGACCACCGCCAACAATGGCGGAAGCAGCGAACCGAGACCACCGCCGGGAAGCTCCTACCTTGACGACGACGACGACGACAAGGAGCGGAGGAACCATCGGGTCGTTCCAGCTTGACTTGCATGTGCAGGCTCAGGCTGGGGAGAGTTTGCAAGGAGGGAGGAGATGCGCGGGGAAGGAGGAGAGGAAATGGCTTGCAGCTGCCTTTACTTGATACTTGACTTCCGGGAGCAATGCGTATTAAGGAGGGTGAGAGGAAATGGCATGGAGCCCAGCCCTCCGCTCCGGTGCTGGGCTTGCGTCTGTATGCCTGCGAGAGAAGCAGCAGTGTCATTGGAAGACGCAACATGCAGTTCCCGCGACTCGTCATCTCGGTGTCATGTTCCGCAGCTCCATTGTACGTAGTATTTGGACAAAAAAAGAACGGACCGATACTAATTTCCAAGTGCCACTATTCTCCATGTGGAAGTTCCGTCATATCATGCGCACATGCCGCTTTTCATGCTGATCTAAACGAGTGTTAGCATTGATCCCTTTCAAACGAGGTATGAAAGAAACATCCGTTCTCTTTATTTATAGGCTCGCCAGTATGAGGTTGAATGTTTTCTATGTATTTTAGTGATAGATACATCCGTTTTAGCGTCAATAATATGGGACGAGGGAGTACCTTACAAGCTGTGTATCTAACCAAATTACAGTCCTTTTTAATACCTATCCGTCATTTAGGCATCACTATCCATGTCGGACATGTCATAGTGAGTGAAGCTCCGACATGTCACATTGGACTCAAATGAACAAAGATACAGTACAACAATGTGTACAATAATTTCTTCACATGTCACATTGCACTCAAACGAACAAAGATGCTACTACAATGTGCACAATAATTCCTTGACATGCCAGAAATCCTTCAATATGTCATGTACAGCTCACGCATGGTCCACAGCAGCGACAGTTTAGTACAAACGGTAATGGCCACAGCAGTACAAACCGGGAAAAACCAGGCACATGGACCGACAAGACACAGGTTGGGTAAAGGAGCTTTGACATCAAAGTGTACTAAAGTGTGTACAGGAAATGGCCACCCGGCCGGTGGCCCATGCCTACGGTTTTCTGTGTATTTCTTACCCTCGTATAGCAGTACTATCGAGCAAAATTTAATGAACAAACGCGGCTAAATCTACATATATGGTGTACCTATTATGCTACCTGAAAAGCAGGAGAAAAATTCACTTCTGGTAGCAGCAACTTTGGACATCCAACCATCCTTGTATATATAGAACTAATGATGGACAGCACTACGGCGGCGGTGAACATATAATCATCAAGATCCTGCTGCGTCATTTCCATTTTCTGCAGGCGGAGCATTTGAAGCAGCATCATCTGTGGTCAGGTTTGACATACCGTCGGACAGCGAGTTCACCTCTTCTGATTCAGATGGTGCTGCTGTCGAGGCACCGTCCTCCGAACCAATATCAGAGGCAGCATCAGAAGCCATACTGGATGGCTCCGACGGTTCAGTCATATCAGATTGTGATAGTGGCGTTCTCTGTAGGCTCCAGTACATAATGCTAGCAGTAAGAGTTAGGATCATCTTCTGGTTCACCTGTTCAAACGACACAAACAAAAGAATATGAAACCAGTAATATAAATAGCACAACTCAGTTTCTATTCTCGATCAACAACCAGCATCAGCCTTCAGATAAGAAAAAGGATTTACAAAAGTCGGAGATGAAGGCACTATAGCATCCCTTTACCTCTATAATGTCCTCTGGCAGTAGGAAGACAGAACATCCGAGCTTTCTTGCAACACTGATGATGTATGTAGCATTTAGCTTCTTTTCCTCGTCTACAAAATCAAAATAATGTGTCTATCAGCCAGTACAATGTCGCTTCTTCATTTCTAACGAAAGCTTATATTGTTAATAAGAAATCAATTCATGAAATAGCACATATGGACCCGAGTACATACCAGCTTCCCCCTTTGTAACTACTTTCCAGTTAACAACCCTTGGCTGAACGGCACTAAGAAGTTCGAGGAAGAACACTCCACTTGATAAGCTCTTATCCTAAAGGGAAAAACATAAAGGAAAAAATGAACAGCTGGAGTTTCTGATATGCTGAAGTAAAATTTATGGAAAATAAAATCACCTTGAAGCTTTCCATTCGAGATGTTCTTCCTGATGCTTTCACTTTGTTGTTGGCCCAGTTCAGTATATCTGCATCAGTAATTTGTTTTCCTTGGGATCCTTGGGAGTGGGATCTCAGTCTGTTTAGCAATTGAAGGATATTAAATCTCATCAATTGCCACAGAAGTGCTGAAAGACATCACAAAGAAGGCTAAATTTATATATCAAACAAATTATTAAGGCAGCATCTACAAAAGTTACATGCATTTAAACTCACCAACTATCAATTTCTTATTTCCCTGAACAATATCATTCCCAGCTAAATTGACTAATGAGAATTTTAACTCCTTTCCAATTTTTATAACTTGATTGCAATTCTCCAGTTTCCTAAATGGCAATTTAATTGGAGGTTTTGATGCTAGCTTCCAATTGACAGATCCTGGAGAAACTTTGTCAAGTACCTCAAGAAGTACCCATCTGCAAGATGATATATACTAAATTATTGACTCGCTAATTGATAAACACAAGATACTATGAAAATAATCTTGTTACCCATTGCGAACATCTTCAAAAACATTATTCACGTATGATTCGACCCCCAGGCTGTTGATCCACATCCTGAAGGCCCTTTCTTCTCTGGATACTAAAATATCATCACGTGTTGCTGTCTGTGTGAGTGTAACTTGTTTAATGTCACTGGTTAGACCATTCCTGCACATCATGTAATGACAGCATTCAAGTGATGAATGTTTAACAGTAATAAGATCATCAGCAAAAACAGTACATAGGGCTTTTAGTCACATATTAAAATTCTAGAACCTTTTCAGGAACAGGAGAGTCAGCACTTACCGATGCTGGAATATTTGCGCAACAAATGCAAGATTCAAGTTGGCAGAACCCTCAGTGATATCCTTTGGTGTAAGGTATCTTTTGCAGTCCAACTTCTCTGCTTGTTCTAGTACCATTTTTGCCCTCTGTTCAGGATCCTTAGTCTCCACTGCTGTTTCAGGGGCGGTCTCTGGAGCAAGAGCTTTCAGAAGATAAGCATAGGCTTCACCATCCTGTACAGAACTAACTCATGTGATCATCTAAGTTGAACAGAGCAAAAAGAAAGCATGAATAAAAATAGTATGGTGGATCAAGTGCAGGCTTTAAACAATATTACGAAAGTGAAGAAGAAAACAATCAACTGTGGACAAATGGTTTACAGATAATGCTGCAAAGATGGTTATTGTTTTGCTGAAATAACTCAAATGAACAGTAAGATCTTCTATCTTACGGGTTTAGGCGGATCCTCTTATCATTGCAGGAATGCAGGTACACAAAAATTGCCATAATTAAGTGATTAGTAAGTGTTGTAGCATTTGCTGCCATACGCACCTTCACATCTGAAGAGAAATTGTTAACAGTTTTCTTGTAGCCAGCTTTTTTCAGATGATGGTTCATCCATCGAAGTAGCATTTTTTCTGGTGACAAACTCAAAACCTCGTCTATATCCTGCAGAACATGCATTAAGGCAGATTTTCTTTTGAGCAAAGGTGTAAACTAGGAGATGAAGCAAAGGTAGAATGCTTTTATATACCTTGCTGTCATCAAACAATTCAACCAGCTGCGGTGTCTTCTTGAAATTAAGATCAGCCAAAAGTTGAATCTGATGAACAAGTGCAAGAAACTCTTTACTTGGTAAAGCCGGAGTTCAACCATTGTTTGTCCATTTAAATGCAGAAAAATGCAAAATTCAACTCAATATTTACCTTTATGATTTGAGATATCAATCCAAGAATTAAATGCGGCTGGCAAAAAACAACAGAAGTATTTGTAAGTCACCATTGATTTATTAAGTGAATTTGTAGAATCTAACATGGGAATTTTAAAAATTTGTCCGTAAGGAAGGTGGCTAAAACATCTGGATACGAGAAGAGCACACACATCAATCAGCAAATGAAAAAAGAAGCACGAGAAGGGCATAATAGTAAGTGATATACTGAAGAAGACAAAGGATAAGCAGCATTTAGTAATGATAAAGAGCGTTAATAATTATACCCTGAATATCTTTTATAACCTGAACTATCTATCAGTTCATCAAACAAAATTATTGATCACCATACAGGACATGAGAGAACAGAAGAAAGACGAATGAATCAGCTTGTTGCAAAAAAGAAAAGGATAATTTAGATATCAGCAACATTTTTCAGATCAATCACACTGCATCATGCGCTACAAGAAAAAGATATCAAGTATGGAGTACATGACATACCCTTCCTTCCACTAAATCCTGGGTACCAATGTTGACAACAGTGCATCCAATGGCCTTGGCAGAGTTGAGGCACAGTGTGTGGTTTTCATTCCTCTCCCAGGGGTTAAGAACTCTTTTCTTATTTATTGCCCTCTCATCAATGGTCCCAGGTACAGCCACATTGATCAACTTACTGACAAAAGGTCAACCAATGAATTAACATCAGTTAGCACCAGCAGACAATTTATGTTCCAAGAGTAAATGGGCATGTGCCCTGCAGCTAGCTACAAAGTCATCTCACCAGAGCACAACACCGTCCCTAATAAGATCAAATAGCTGGTTGCCCGATGGGTCGATTGGCAAGTACTTCTTCAGGAATGGGTCGTCACCCAGGTAAGTGTTAATATGCGCCACATACGAAGATTTCTCTGCCTGGTTGAGATTGTGCAGCAGCGTAGTGACGGTAGATTTGAGGAAAGCCGACGAGTTCTTGCCACGGCCAGCCCCGCCGGCAGCGGTGGCGCTTTCTTCCTTGGAGCTCACCCTTGCTTGCATATTCAGGTACTCCTGCAAAAACAGCACACCAAATTCCCCATTCGAACCAAAATTTGTAAGACAATGAATGACGTGCTCTCCCCTCCACAGATAATGAATAATACAGCCAGGGAAACTCAAGAGAATCGCCGGGATGTACCCGGAGGAAGGACTCGAACTCAATCTCCTGGTCGCTGTCGGGGTACGACTCCAGCAAGAAAGCGGCGATCTCCTCCTCGGAGGCCACTTCGTTGAGCCCCCGCAGCTTCTTCATCAGCCCGGGGAGGTTCTTGGTGGTGACATGGCCTGATTCCCTCTTCAGAGACACGAACTGCAACCCAAACGAAACAGAAACCTCGAATTGGAGCGGAGCTGATATGATAGGGGGAAACTCTAACAATTGTGGTTTTCTTTTCTCGTGCAGAGGAGCGAAAATAAAAACCGACGGATTTGGGGCGTCACCTTGGCCTTGAGCGATCGGAGCTCGACCTGCGTGAACTGCCCCTGCAGCGAGGGATCGGAGACGACGACCCCCACGTAACTGGACATTTCCTCTCACCACGGCCCGATTCTATCCGTAGCTGCAACAAGATTTCAGATCAGGAAACTCGGAACCCCAGAAAGAAAGAAGAAGGAAACAGATCGCCCGCGCCGTCGGCATGGACGGGGGGAAAAGGTTAGGAGGAGCTGCGGCGACGAAGATACCTTCCGAATTGATCACGGTAATTCTGCCACCCGCCCCTCCTCGCCTTGGCGCGCTTTCCTTGTGCCTGAGGGGAAAAGGTTGGCAATGGCGTCCGGGAAGTTCCAGATTTCGTGGGGGCGGGAGGGAGGCAGGGGGAAGTGGCGGAGACGAGGAGAGGAGGTAAGGGTGGGGTCGCCTTTTCTTTTCTTTTTTCTTTCATTTAGGTTTCCTCGTGGTGAAGACATTGGAAAAAGTAAGCACAATGGAGAGGAGATCCATAAACAAAGAAGAAAAATGGGAGAAATGGAGGAGGATAGTTTTTCTGCGTTTTATAATTGTTTAAAATGGTAAAAAAATGTGCGTATTTAGGACTGTAGAGTGCACATACAAAATTAATTGGGACAATTATTGTTAAAACAACAAAATAATTATTTGCTCGACATTAGTTGGTAGAGTACTCCTTTGGCTGAAAACAATCAAAAGGATAGCTCATTGGTCTATGATATGAGTAATCACCGATCTGTGTTTTTCCTTCACAAGTATGATACGAGTAAGACTCCGATAAACGTACTTGTATTTTATCTTTTTTCTTTTCATGTGCATTTTAACTATGCATAGGCTCGGTGCAAACTCTTGCAGGTTGTAATGGACATGATACAAAATTAAGGTCTTAATAAAACTGACCTTTATAACAAAAGTAAAACACGGTAATGGTTCGATGAACTATATTATTATTATTCTTATTTGATGTCATGTTATACAAATTTACACGTAGGAGATACCAAAATAGATGAAGCATGCACTAAAATAGATTTAAAAATGGGTAGCCTGTTGTAGTGCTAAATGCAGCCTAAAAACTACATATGCTAGTCAATTGTTCCTATAACATCATGTACGTAAAGCCGATTCAGAATGTCATTATGCTTCTCTCGCACGAGCTGGTTTTGGTGCTAAGAACATGTACAATGGTGGAAAGAACATGTCTTCTCTTAATCGTCCACGTCACCTAAAGAACGTAATTTTAAGTTGTAAAATACATTGTATCTTATTCTCATGTCTAATATTTAATGATTAATAATATCTAAATTTTAGTGAGAAATTGTGTTGTCAAGAGAAGACTGGATATAAAGAAACAAAATGGTCTCCTCCTATTTTGTAAGAGACAATTGTTGAGCCAAGGGAATTCATTTTTATTATTCTCTGTTCCAACAAACCAAAGATTCTACTACGTATCATCAATTTTGAACTAAGAAGATTGGCAACACCACATTGTACGTGCCTTACGAAAAAAAATGAACAGTGCAGTACTTGGCATCTTAACTCTGTAAAATCTTTATTTATTATGCTTGCCAGGTAATCAGGAGTACAAATGGACGAAAACAGGACAACTACGATGGCGACCAGCTATAGCAGCGTGCATGTTGGTCGACCACGACGCGTCGTTGCTCTGTTCTTTCTGCCGAAAGCGTCACCGGCGGTTTCCCATCCCAACGAAGAGAAAAGAAAACCGGCCCCGGCCTTGGCTTGGCGTGTTGCCAGTCGCCGCAACGCTACTCGCCACGGCTTCGCATCGGAACAATCCAACATGCATCCCTGTGCCACCAACACATGTCCTCCCCACCGCCCGCGCGCGCGTCACGCGGCCACCGCTGGGTCATTCTATTTGCGTCTGTTTACTGACGAGGACGGACTGACACGGATAAGAGCATCTCTTGAGGCAAGGCATGATCGAAGAATGAACACCGATTTTAAGTTTCTTGTAAAAAATGAAGAGTTTTTGTGGGGATTGGGTGTTGGGTGTTCAACAAATCCCCTCCTATCCCCACTCTTCCCATCCCCTAAAATACCCATGAAGTAAACAAGGCCTAATGTGGACGTGGCATCGAAATGAGTCCCCAACCGCCTAATATGTTGGATCACGCGGCGGGATTTACATTTCGCAACCACAACATCCCGTGGTTGCACCTTCGAATAGGTCCCTGACGATCATCGCTTCTTTCCATCCGTTTGGGAGCTCGCGGGTGGCTATGTTGTTTTCTCCATTCTTGATCAGCGTCATTGTTATGAAGCCGTCGTTGAGCTCCTTGAGAGTCTCTGAGTTTGTCGGAACGACGCCCCTCCGAACATGACTGAGCAACGGATTTGCCATCATAGTCATTGGCGCTCTGTATTTGAGACCGTCCGTCCGTGCGGAAAAGGGTCGGATCGTCCGTCTATGGGGAAAAAGGATACACTAATTTGAGGACTCCATCTCCTGGAAGGTTTTATTTATTCATTTGTAGTTAAGAGATTTGGCGATATTTAATGTAACATAAAATTATTTTTCCATATAATTTTAATTGGCACTCATCGTCGAATCATGATTCTGACATAAACGGTTTGATTTAGGACGATGATGTCGAGCACCTCATCTTGATGCACGATGTGAAACGAACTCTAAGGACGAGCATAAGAGAAAGCGTCGAGCCTTAAAGATTGGACGTCTTCACATTCCGTGCAACCGAGTTTCTGACCACGAATTTCTTATGAAAGATTATCTTGCCCAGATTTCTCATAGCTGCCTCATATTTTCCTTTGACATTGTCGAATGAAAAGAGATATTTTTGTTTGCACCGTGGAACCTTGTGAGCAAAACTCTCATATTTTCACTCATTGAACGAATGTTTCGGTTTACTTGGATTTTTTTTTTGAAAACACAGTACAAACGCAGAGCCTAACAAACACGCATATACAGACACCCCTATGACGCCTCGCTGTTGACGGGCACGTCACCTACCACTGAAAGTATAGTGCCGGTTAAATCCTGAAAAATCCAGAAAATGTGAGCACCCATGCCAAGTCTGGGACTTGAATCTGGGTGGGCTGGTTCCATCACAAGGAACCAAACCAGTTGAGCTAGGCTCACTTCACGGTTTACTTGGATTTGATACAAACCAGTTGAGCTAGGCGCACTTCACGGTTTACTTGGATTTAGTTTGTACCAAAAGGTATAATGAAAGTGATAGCACACGATCATTCCGGCTGACTACACCGATGAGTACCTTTACATTGGAGAGGATACCACGCTTAAATATGGCGGTTATTTCAGAAATTTTCTGATAAACATTTCAAAAAGATACCTTGACTAAAACGCCCCGACCCTATCCTCTCGTTCCCCACCTACAGTGTTCAGAGGCGATTTTTGGGCGACCCCGTGCGGACCAGCTCGCCGGCGGCGATCCGCTCGATCCCTCGCCCTCCGCGGCCGCTCCGGCGGCGGGGGGACGGGGAATCGACGGATCCCGCCGTGTACATAGTCTAGGTGTGCGTGGGTGGCCTGCCGGCGGCGCTGTGGTGAGGGCGGCGTGGCCGGAGAGGCCTTTGGCGGCGGCTCCCTCCTCTGTTCTTGGTACTCCTCTGGAGGACCAGGGCAGATCTGCCGTCGCGGGCGTGGTCGCTGCTCTCCGGAGTCGCGGCGTGCTCTTCCTGGAGCTGGCGGCCGTGGTGGCGGCGCTGGTTCTTGCTTTTGGGGTTCGGCAGCCTCCACTTCGGTGGATGGTGATGCTTTTGCTTAACTTTCCTGTGAGTTTGCAGGCGGATCGATCTTCCTCGTCGGTGGTTGCGGTGGGTGCGGTGGATGTTGGGTGACGCTGTCGTTTTCGTCTCCGGCGTGAGACGGCGATGGCGGCGTGGTGGCAGCTCGAAGCCGATGTTCTTTCAACGTCCAGATTCTGGCGCCTGCGTCAGATGGCTCCTGCGGCTTCTCAACGCGGTTGTTCGAGCTGGCTGCTCCGGTGTGAGGTGAGGCCGCCTTCTTCGTCTCCGGCGGCGTGGTGCTGGCGCTTGAAGACGGCGTGCTGCTCGGTGGTTCCGTCGCCGCTGCGTGTGAGTTTGTTCTTGTATGTGTTCGTGCGTGTGTGCTCCTTTGCTTGTTGATCTTGTACACGAACTCCCTGTCAAAAAGATACCTTGACTGGCGCCTCCCAGAGAACACGCCGTCCCGGAAGGTCGAATGGAAGCCGGAGGAGAGACGGAGAGTACAGACTACAAGAGTGCCTTCACTATTAAACGTGGATCCTAAAGCTCCTGCAGAACTACTAGCTAGAGTACTATATATAATCTTGCAGAACGATACGGCATGTGATGCGATCGAGGGCAAAGAGCGAAAGAGCGCAACGAGTTTAGCTTTTGCGAGATGGAGCTATTAATATTTGTAGATGGTTTGCTCGTCCGATCCACCACGTGCGACAGACGACATGGTGGTGGGAGCAGCCTCAACGTGCTCGCGACATTCTTCTTTCAAATGCACGAGAGGAGCTCGATCGCGACTTTTCTGGCGTGAACTTTTTGCCAAGTTTATAGGCTAGCTATTTCTCCTCATGCGTTCCCGTGTAGCCACGGTTTTTTTTCTGATACAGAAGAGAAACGTTCCACACAAATTTAGTGATGCTGAAGGACCTGTCATTCATATCAACTCAAGGATTAGCATGAGAAGTGCATCTGACGTACATCATGCATTATGACATCGGTAAATAAACATAGGAAAAATTCAAACTTGATTTAAAATCAGCTTCATCTCTTCATAAGATCAGGTGAAATCCAAGTATGAACCAAAGAACGCATGATTCGCCTTGAGACACGGGTATTCTTTGGCGCTGAGACAGAGCGACTGATTATTCCCAAGAAACAGCACATGGTCACCCCAAACCTTCTTGCGTCTTTTCCCTGCAATGTCGACTTCATACATCCGAAACCTGGCGGTGTTCCGATATGCAAATGCTCCAGGCTCAGGTTCTAACTCGTAATCTCCAAAGGACCTCCCAACTTGCAGTAGACCGCGCCATGGAGCCTGTACATTTGTACAATGTACATGCTGCAACACTTCACAACCTCCGACCGCCCCATGTAGATGGCTTTACCTGTTCTACTTCTACGGTGATCATCGAAGGGAGGTCGATCTGCTCACCGGTGATCGGATTGACGAGCTGCATCTCAGACCCCTCTCGTCGACTGTAACCAGCAAGGCCTGGGACGATCCGCTCAAGAACCTGCTGCGGATGGGTGACTCACTGGCTCTGGCACAGTTAGCTTGTAATAAAGCATCTTCTCCGCGAGACTGTAGAGGCGTATTCAGAAGCGTAGATCAGGCAAGGCATCTGGGACTGTTTGTTGTACTGTTTCTCGATTTTTTAGTAGACTGGTGTAGGCCGAACGCCATGATCAGGCACTGCGCGCGCGGTCAGGGATCTCGAGGCGGGCAAGTGTGTATATCGATCAAGTCATCAAGATGTCCTGAGGCAGCTCCGGCACCTGGCACGTCACGATATCCGTCGTCTGTGGATCAGTGCGTCCATGTTTCCCGCAGTAAGGCAGCTCTGGCAAGTCGCCCGTCACAGTCGCCATTGTTTGTGGATGAGTATCTTCTTTCCAATAAAATTTCTTCACGAGCAGGTAAAAAGAAAGTCGACAGCAGGAAACACGAGGGTGTCTCGGAGGAGCAGAAGCAAATCAGAGGAGAGCGTGGCCGTGGTTCCGCGGCGAGCTGCTG
Source organism: Poa annua (assembly GCA_026929855.1). NCBI lineage: Eukaryota > Viridiplantae > Streptophyta > Magnoliopsida > Poales > Poaceae > Poa > Poa annua. Next base: position 85,531,504 of record CM049429.1, on the reverse strand, counting down.
GATCCGAACCGTGTCGACGATGAGTGCGGCGTTGAGATTTCGCGCGGCGGGGGGGCTGGCAGAAGATGGCTGGACAAACTAGCTGGGCCTAACTAATGGTGCATGCGCTTTTCTGATTCTTGATGGACAAACACCAAGGGCGTATTGTAAGCCCAGCTAACGCTACTCCATCCCCGTGGCCTTCTTACCTAGCATATGAAACAAACTGGGCCAAGAAGCAAATGAAGAACGCTCACGTCACGAGTCTATCGCCGAGCAGGACAGGCGCAAAGGGGGCGCTTTCGACATCTCAAAGATAGTGTTTCAAGTAAAAAAAGAAGAGAGAGTTTTTTTTTTAAAGAAGAAGAAGATAAGAGTTTAGAAAAGAGTGCTAGTAGGTTGGATGGAGCAATCACGGAGTATCTTATCTCTTGCTTCATATTACCTAGAGCACCCTGTCAGCATATAAACTCCGTGATTCGAGATTTTCGTGGTGTAGTAACTAGTAAGAGGGGGAAGAGGAAGTCGGAACCGTGGAATTATATCTATAATAAAGCTCATTTTGTGCCTTTATCAGATGTTAGTGTTGTGATCATATGGACTCATAATCATAATAAGCAATTTTCTAACTGAGCATACGAAATCTTATGGAGGAGAGCAGTTTTGGCTCCCAAGCACACATGCTCCTGCCTGATTATAAATTTTTTAAAAAAGGTAAAACAAATCTAAAAGAAAACCAAAGACAAACATGTACAATACACGTTTTCTAAGGACTTGCAAAGTTTCGTATAGAAATGATATTTTCCGTGGTATGTAGAAAAAAGAAAATCAGTGCTTAAAAGGGGCATTTTTGTAATACCATGTTGGGCTTTAATTTTGATTTTTCGCACAGAGCACCACAAGTGTCATTTACACATGAAACTTTGCACGTATCTAGAGCATTTGAATATGTTTCTTGACAAGAATTTCAGGATTTTTAGAAATATTTCTCTGTATTCTTCAAATTTTGCACACAATAGGAGCATATGAGCTCCGATCAACGTTGTATTTCCGCTCTTTTGCCCCCAATCGTATAGTTTATAAACGGATGTAGAAAGTAAAATTACCACTGAAAATTCAGATTCCTATATGGCAACTCATGCAAAAGATGAGTTTCAGTTTTAACAAAAGGTAATATGAAAAGGGAGAACTGGACTAGTACTGCTAACTGCACTTTCCATAATCAATTGGAATCTAGAAATCGCCTTTTCTTTACTTGTGCATCTGCAAAGGTTGTGTAGGGCATCATTGGCTCTATCTTCAGAACTACCTCCTGCCCTAATTGGATTTGGCAGTGCTGGTCTTGGTTGTATGCTTTCTAGCCTAGGGAAAAGAATTATCCTTTACTCATGGTTGTTGTTTCCTATGACTATGAGGCTGTGACTATGTGTCTATGTTAATTTTTTTTTAAAGACTATGTATATATGTTGTTCACTGTCTACACATTGAAGAAGAAGGCAAAAGATATTGCTGGGGTGAGTACCGGAGGTTCTTTTCGTCACTATAGTTCTTAGAGGGCGAACACTTCCTGTTACTGCCCCAACTCGCTTTCCCTTCCTTTCTTCTTTCCCATTAATTGCTCTGTAATAAACTTTTATTTCTGTTAGTGGAAAGGGGATTAACCCAGTTGTCAAAAGAAGACAAGACGCCACAACCCGCTCGGTCTCTAGGTCGCCCAGCAGCATGTGGAAGTTCCGCGAGTAGCATTTCTCCTTCCCCAGAAGTTAGAATCCAAAAACAATTGGGTTTACACATTACAAACAAGGCTAGAAGATGAACCCGAACATTTAGTAAGTGAGTGACAGAAAAGATATTCTGTTTTGAGCATTACATGAAAACTCAAACCGGTGTTTGACAGAGCTCAAACACAGTGACGGATTCACTGTCCTGACGAGTCAAACAGCCGAACAAAGGGACAATATACACACACACGCACACAGACACAGAGACAAGAACCCTAACAGCAAAAAAGATGGAGGTGAAACTTAAAACGAAACAAAGACCCTCTGCTTCAACGGCAACAGTAATCAACCCAGGCAGTCTGCAGGTGTCACTTCTACGCGGCGGGCCACGAACTGGTCGGCGGAAAGAATGGCTCAGCACGACGCCGGCCAGTCCCGGCGTATGTCGAACGTGTAGTCGATCTGCAGGTAGCACTTCCGGTCGTCGTCGAGGAACTGCCCAAATTAACCAAGAAGCACGCTCAAGATTACCCTATCTGAAACCCTGAACTACTGGAGCAAGCTGTGATGATCATCGGTGGTTTACTTACCTTGGTCCTGGCGGAGTAGGATCCCCGGGCAAACATCCCCGACGGCGTGGTCTCCTCCGGCGTCACGTACGTGTACTCCTCCGGCTGCGGGCTGAAAGTGCCGAGCATCTCCTTGGTGCTGTCCACTGCGCCGGCGAAACCAAAACATTATCCATGAGTTCGCAGGTTAATTGGTCGAAGTCAGCTGGTTTAACCAAGCGCACCTTTGATGCCGGTCTTCCAGACGCGGTTGGTGTAGCGTAGGCCGGAGACGATGTTGTTGCTGACGGAGAAGGTGAACTTGAGCTTGTACATGGAGCCTTCCTTGAGCGTGAACCACACGCCCTTGGCGTTTGGCTCCACCGGCAGCGGCAGCACGATGTCCGGCCGCCCCGGGGACTGGATGGACAGGCTCATGATCTTCACGTCCGGCTCCAGCGTCTCTGCAGCAAATTAAATCCATTCAGGGTCGAGGATTTAAATCTTCAGGTCAACATTCTTCTTGCATTCAAACCAAATGGGACGAAAACATGACCACGGATCTTTTTTGCCAAAACAATGGAATCTAGATTCTATTGTAGGTGCTGACTTCCTGAAAACATCTACAGTGCGTCTCAACATTTTGTTCCGCTGAAGCGAAGAAACTTAGGCCTAGTTTGGCTGCAGAGTTTTTATAAAATGAAGTATTCTAATACCAAAGTATTCATTTGCCTGGCATAGCAATACTTCAGTTTCCGAAAAACAGGTCCCTGGTTGTTTTTCCAATACTTCAAAAATAGCACGTTTTCAGACATATTGAAGTATTAATACTACAGTATTTATTCACAACCAAACACATCAAAGTATTTGAAACTGAGGTATTTTAATAAACTGCAGTACTATTACTGAAATACTTCGAATATACTTTGGCACCAAACTAAGCCTTAAGTATCAGCAGCACAATCAGAACCCATTTTTCAGGGTAGGGAGAAGAAACTGCTGTACTCACCACCAGTACCCATGAATCCCGTTTCGTATCATCATTGGCGAAGACCAGATAACGACCAGTGCATTCGAGAGAAAAAAACTACGGAGTATTATTTTTCATATGAAAAGACAAAGGCGGGCCGGCCGGCCAGCCGGCCAATCCAACGGAGCCCACAGCCGGGACGGCACGGCCGGCCGGTGCAGAGATAGACGCACAATTTCAGATTAATCACGGGAAGCTACGGATTGTTCACGGGATCGTACGTGTTGACAACAACACGACGGTGCTCACATGCTAAGCTGATCCAGAACAGCAGAAGTGCCGGTATCCTGGTTAGTGCTACTGTCAGGATCGCAAGGACGAGAAGAGGCGATTGAACGCTAGTCGCAAGCATCGATCGAAACCCAATTTGGGTTGATCTTGGTTTCATGCATTACCTCCGACGGAGTTCAAATCCACGCTGCCGAGGAGCTGCTCCTTCCACCTCCTCAGGCTCTCGTCATCCTGCAGATCAAGCGCACAAACGCACATACAACGCACCGTTAAGCGATCGATCGATCCGCAGCAGCAGCAAATGCCAAGAAGGATTCAGGTTTCAGGAGCGATACATCATATATATGGCGCGAAATGGCAAGAGCAGGGGTAGCGTACCTTGTCCTTCTCGAGCTGGTCCTTGATGCTGACGATGGGGCCGAGGTCGATGTGCTCGGGGACCTTCTCCCCGTCCTCGTCGTCTTCCTCCTCATCGGCCTTGCGGCAATGCGGCGCCGCCTTCTTCCCGGCGGTGGCGGCGTCGGCACAGCCGCCGTTGCTCTTCTCCACCACCGCCACCTCCTCCGGGCAGGCCGAGGCCGCTATGTCGACGACCTTGGAGCAGGAGATGGCCGCTTCCACCGCCGACGACATCCTCGCGTGACCTCGTCTCACACGCAGCGCGAGAATGGCTTTGTTCAACGGCTAGCTAGCCGACCAAGAACGTGGAGACAAAAGGGGGAGAGCGTGGCTAAAAAGCGACGAGGAGGAAGGGGGTGGCACGGCACGGGTACCGAGAGAGAGCTTGCTCGGCCACGAAAAGGAACGAGCGAGCTCGCAGAAGGTGCTGGTAGAGAAGCGTCGAAGCGGGTTGTGACAGGGAGAAAGCGGCGCGGCGCAAGGCTCCAAAAAGAGAGAGCTTCAGAGGTGGGGAGACCGGGGAGGGAGGGAATGGCTGGATCCAGCGGCACGGCAATGGCAGCTGCAGCGCGCCAGAGAGGATAAGGAGGTTTTAATTCCTCTGCGCGAGGCGGCAGGGCAGAGGAAGGGGAGGAGGAGGAGGAAGGGAGTAGTGGAGACGACGTGAGGGTCACGACTGGCGCTGCAATGCAAGCTCCCTCTGGTACAACTGTAGCGTTAGTTGGGGGAGTTTTATTCTTGTGTTGGATAAGAGAAGCCCTGCTCGATCGTAGCGTCCAGTTAGTGCAGATTAATTAGCGTTTCCCCTGTCTCACAAATCATTGCTGTCAAGGGAGAGCTGCAAAATGGTGCACATAATTTGTAACCTGGCAAGTGGCAACCCTGCAAAAAGTATGTAGGCGTTTAATACAAGACGGACATAGTACTGAATTTTTTTTCTCTTGGTTTAAGCAGTTTTGTCCCTCATGTATGTAACTCGTCGTCGCCTTTTTCGAACTGTTTGCAATGATTTCGCAGTTCTAGTTTGAACCGCTTTTGGATGCAATGCAAAAGTCGGGAGAGTTTATTATCTACAAAGATGCACACACCGAGGCTTCAGAATCCATGGGGTCCGGTAATTACTTTATGCTGCTGCCGCTGCCGGATCTTTTTACTGACGGGGGTAACTGAAGATCTGGGCGGAGAAGTTACCTGAACCAGTGTCCTCCCGGCTGCAGGTTTTTGTCCCAGGTGCTGTCGACTTGCCCGGTAAAATAGGGTCCGTCCATGGCGCTCCAATCATGCATGGATCTGCTGCTGCTGCACGCACGATGATGCCGTTCCACGCGGAGCGAGTGATGCTCAATCAATCAATCGGGTGCCCAGCCCCGACCCAGAGGCTCAGACGGATTCATTTCGTCTTATCGGCTGAGCAGTGCGCAATTGCTCGCTTTTGAAGCAGCAAGTGGCCACCGCTCGAGCCATTACAGTCGTCTGAGTGTCTGACCGACCAGGCAAATTGTCGCCCGCCCATTCATCCTGCCAGCAGATTCATGACATGACGATGATGTGCACAACTGCAGATTGCGATCACACCATTTGTCTAACTGTACCATTCTTATTATGTAAGGTCTTGCAATGCAATGAGATGTGGTAGTTTAACTAAGTACACCCTCTCAGAAACCATGTATGTCTTAATCTAGAAGAAACCATGTATGTACATTGAAAAATGTAGGGCTTCTGTTCTTGAGTAAATCGTGGTGATGACAATTGTGCAAAAAAAACTGTCCGGTCTTCTCCTGAAGGCCTCAGCTGCTAGGTTTCATCTGGAGCGCCCGTGGGTAGAAATGGATTCGTGGCGTATGTGTAGAAGATCTACTGCTCTACAGGAACTGAAGTTTTACCAGACCCAATTATCTACAGCAAAGATTTGTCAGCAACAGCAGACTGAACTCTGCTGATGAAATCGTCGACGGGCATAGTGCCCATCTCCCCGCTGTGCCTGGACCTGATGGTAAGTGTCCTGGCTTCAACTTCTTTAGGACCAACAACAGCCATGAGCGGCACCTTTTGTGTTTCGGCGTTCCTAATTAACTTTGGTAGACGCTCGCCATGACATACCTCGGCACGGATACCTTTTGATTTCAGCTCGGAAGCCACATCATTGCAGTATTGCAGCTGAAAACATCAAACACAAACGTCATGGCTTTGCAAGTAACGCTAACAAGGCAAGCATCCAAGTATATGCGTGTCCTATGAATATCTACAGACAGAAACACAACAAAAAAAAGTTTGCTAGCATTCTAGAATCCAGAGACAAAAAATGTTAGAACAAAAGGTACCGATCTCAAACAAATGTAATCTCTACTCGTAGAAAAAGGTGAAACAGAATCAAATAAAGGAATGCTATGGTAATTGGTAATTTAGATATGCAATGTCTTCTTTACTCTATGCCTTTGTAACAATATTAATTTGACAACACGGGAAACTAACACAAAGTAAATGAAACAAACCTCATTATTTGTCACGGGTAGAATACGGGCTTGGGTTGGAGCAAGCCAAAGTGGAAAATCACCAGCGTAGTTTTCAATGAGGATGCCAAAAAAGCGCTCCAAAGAACCAAGGACAGCTCTATGAATCATAATAGGTCGTTTCTTCTCAGTATTTGAATCAACATAAGTGATGTCAAACCGTTCAGGCAGATTGAAATCAACCTAGAATATATGAAGATTCAATAATGTTATATGCCATTTTCATCAAGAACCCACAAATATACCATTTCTTCACACAACAATATATGGCCTACCTGCACAGTCGAACATTGCCATTTTCTGCCAAGAGCATCCTCAATCTTTAAATCTATTTTTGGACCATAAAAAGCACCTCCCCCTTCATCAACCGTGTACCCCCAACCTTTGCCATCTAGCGCGTCTTTCAGAGCAATTGTTGCCTTTTCCCATATGTCATCACTGCCAACAGATTTTTCTGGTCTGGTTGAAAGATTTACCTCGTAACGCCGGAAGCCAAACTGCCCCAGTATTTCTTCAGTTAAATCAAGAACCCCTCTAATTTCATCTTTGATCTGGTCCTCGAGACAAAATATGTGGGCATCATCCTGCATAATAAACACATTTTAAGACAATATCGAGAACAATTGATAACTACATAAGGTAACTGTATATTCTAAAAGCTGTTGCATCCACCTAGTGCAATCTTGTTAGTGAAATGACAGAGTCGTAGGCTACTATTAAAAAAAAATCTAGAATAACATACAGAAGTGGGGGTGTCAAGACTCTTGACTTCCACATTTTCTTTATAGGACACACAAAAAGATGTCCCTCTGGAATATAAGCTAATGGCCAATGGCTTTGCTTAAAACTTCATACTCGATAGAGTAAAAATGTGGAAAATAGTCCAGAGAAAAAGAAAAAGGAAACCTCTGTCATAATGTTCAATAATTATCAGGTAATTGCTGGCAACAGGAAAACATCATCACGCAATCAAACAGAAAAGGATAAGAGAATCAGAATTCAGAATCGATGAAATACCTGTGTGAACCCTCTAACACGGAACAGCCCATGCAGAGCACCAGAGAGCTCATATCTGTAAACAGTTCCAAGCTCTGCCACTCTGATGGGTAAATCCCTGTATGAATGTAGCTTTCTCTTGTATACCAAGATGTGGTAAGGGCAATTCATGGGCCGAAGTTGATATGGCTCATCTTCTACATCCATTTGGTTGTACATGTTCTCTTTGTAGAAATCTATATGTCCACTAATCTTCCAGAGTTCAGCCTTCGCAACGTGTGGAGTGTACAATAGATCATAACCACGTTGCAGGTGAATTTGTTTCCACGAATCTTCTAAGACGTGCCTGATAATAGCGCCTTTTGGATGCCAGAACACTAAACCCCCACCAGCATCTTCCTGTTAAAAGATCATAGGCTACAATCACTACTAATTAAAAAGCTAATGGACACACAATAGACATGGTATATACAGCAGTCAGGTACAGATACCAATGCCAGAGTTATCCGAGTTTAACCAACGGACGATATTTTGTTAGACAATCACTACTAATTACAAAACTCATGGACACACAATATACATGGTATATACAGCAGTCAGGTATGGATACCAATGGCAGTGTTGTCAGAGTTTGACCAACAGACGATATTTTGAACAAACTGTGCTAGGTCGATATACCATGGTGCAACACACCATTCTAATAGTTGGAGTTAGTCTGTTATTACTATTGTCGCATAACAGCTGGATGGAAGGTTAAGGCTAGCTTGGTTTCTCAAGGAAATTTAGAAGTAAGATCATACCTCTATAGAGAATAGGTCAAGGTCCTGACCTAGTCGCCGATGATCTCTGCGCTTGGCCTCCTCCTTGAAGTGGATGTAAGCTTTCAATTGCTCTTCACTCTCCCATGCGGTCCCATATATTCTTTGTAGCATTTGGTTTTTCTCATCACCTCTCCAGTAAGCGCCAGCAACAGACTCAAGCTCAACAGCCTTCCTCTGTATTTTGCCAGTAGACTCAACATGAGGGCCAGCACACAGATCCCACCACTCTTCTCCTGCAGGAGCAAACAAATTTGGGAGTAAGTACATATAAATCACCAATCATTATTCGTTAACAACTGAGAACAAATAACAGACGATTACACAATTACCAATATGATAAATTGTGATAGGTTCTTCCTTAATTCTATCCAGAATCTCCAACTTATATGGCTCATTAAGCGCTTCGATCCTCTTTTGAGCTTCTTCCCTGGTGACCTCCTCTCTCACCAATGGTAGGTTCTTTCGGATGATCCGGTCCTACGAACATAAGAATGGTATACATGTCAAATGCCTACTCGACACCTTAATCCAATCCACTCGTCGTGGAATTCAACCAAAGGATGCTCACCATCTCCTTCTTGATCTTCTTGAGGTCCTTATCCGTCAGGGGCTCCATGTCGAAGTCGTAGTAGAATCCATTGTCTATCCAGGGACCTATGGTCACTTTGGCGTCGGGGAACAGCTTCTGGACGGCCATGGCCATGACATGGGCACTCTGCAACAGCAAGCAGGCACCAGGAATTAAGCAGCTTTACTGTACTAAGAATTGGAGACGGTAACAACACCGATTAACGGGACACGACATTAACCAACAGAAATACGCATCCTAGCGCTAGCAAATTGACAGAATGAGACTACGATCAGTAACGAAATCAATCACTGGGATGAAGGGAAAGAGTAGGGCAGGGCAGCACTTTATCGAAAAAAAAGGGCAGGGCAGCAAGCAGTACGTACGGTGTGGCGGATGCGAAGCAGGCGTTCGGAGGACTCGTTGGTGGGGAGCACGACCCGCGCCTCCTCGGCTGGTTTTGTCCCGGCATCATCGTCCGTGGCCGCTTCCGCCGGCGCCGAGGCTGACGCGGTTGAGGAAGAGCGGATGACGGTGGAGTGCGAGGGCCTAGAGGAGAAGAGGGATTGGAGAGGAGGGAAGCTGCGCTGGAGGGCGGCGGCCGCCGGAAAGCGGCGCGTTGAGGAGCGTATGGGGAGGAGGAGAGAACGGAGCAAGGGAGCGGAGAGAGCCGCCATTAGGGGCGGCGCCGAGGTCCGGGAAGGGGGAGCGTGTGGCGGGCGTTCTGCCCTTTGGCCGTTGGATATCCTCTCATCGTCTAGATGAAGTCGTCCTTCCACAGATTACCGTTTACACTCTCGTCAAATTCGTCGCACAAAACCACGTCCCTCATGAAAATTGCACGGGGCACATGACTTTTTTGTGTAATTAGTTGCACAAAACATATAAGGCTGTTTGGTATCCAAGAATTTTTTAAGTATCACGAAAATAAATACAATAAATAATTTTTACTATTAAATGAGAGTTGGTTCGTACCTCTCCTGCGGAACGCGTCCTACCGAGTCAGGTTTCTCTTGCTTCCGCCTCTTCGCGCGCAGGCCCATCTACCAGCCATCACGGTATGGCCTACGGCCCAGTAAAGAACCGCATGACCTGCCCTCTTTTCCGCCCCCTTCCTCCATCCACGCCACCGCCGACCACAACTTCATCTTCCCCAACGACAGCCCTCGCCAACCCCGCACCCCGTAGTTTAGTCCGGCGCGGCGATCTACTCCGAATCCATTGATCGAACTGGAGGAGGAGGAAGCCGTCAACGGTGGTTGCACCGCCGCAGGCTGCTGTCGGGCAAGTTCGTCGTGCCGCAGCTCAGCCCCGCGGAATGCGGCGTTCTGGAGGCAAACACATCATCCTCTACCGCGTCGGAGGCGACAACCTGCGCAAGCTCGTGGGAATTGGGAAGGCCATTATGAGGGGATCCACGACCTAGATTGTGGCCCGCCGTGCCGCGAGTGCCGCCATTGCGGGAGGCGGGAGCAGCTCACAGCGCCCCGCTCACGGGAAGGCCATAACCACCAGATCCACGACCCGTCCTGGTGGAAGCAGCTCACGACGCATAGTTCAGGGTCCAGACGGTCAGTGTGAAGACAAACAGCAGGCCACGATTGCCGTCGGCCGTCGCCAGCGTTGCCTCAGGACTCCGTATGGCACCCGCCGGGTTCGGGTGAGGGTATGGCATCCCCATACCCATACCCGCACCTCTACCCGCTCCCTGCCCGTACCCGCCTGCGGGTATAGATTTTCCCCATACCCGACACCCGTCGGGTACCCGACACCCGTCGGGTACCCGCTAAAGTCGTGTCAACAGCAAAATGTTCGGTTCTCCGGATGGATTGTCGGGCTCTCGTCAGACTCACTCATCTCCATGACGCCTGAGGACATGTCTCCGGGGAGCGGCGGTGCAGCGCGGGAGGTTAGGATTTGACTTTGATGTCGGGTATGTGTTTTACCATATACCATATGAGACATACCCACTGACATATGGGGTCTCCCGGGTATGCGGGTAAAAAGGTACGGGTATGGCATCCCCATACCCGCACCCGCATACCCGATGGGTATAACATTTTCCTACTAAGTATACCCATGAGTATTTTTCTATCCCAAACCCTCCCCATTTGAGGCGGGTATCGGGTTTGCGGGTATCGGGTACCATCCGGACTCAGGACGACGCCAGCGCTCCGAGACGCATCAGGACACTCCTGGCCGTGGTCGGGCTTCGCCCAGAGTGTCGATCGGCGCACGTTGGAGGCAAGTATCGATTGGGTTAGTAGTCAGCTGAATACATGCAGGAAGAAAGAACTTAGTCGATTGGGTTACACCAGATTTCTCGATTTCTTCCGCTGGTAGAACTCAAACCGATTTGGGATTAGAGAGTGACAATTTCGTGGAGTACAACGTCCATGAGCAAAAACTATCTGCGATTGATGCACCATTTGATCATTAGGACCCAGTCGTGCATTCAAGTCCTCGTGGAGGACGGCATGCTGCCATTCGCGACTATGCTGATATATAGACTTTATACTTGTGGTCAATGGAGTTCAAAGGACGGGTTGTTGCACAGCTGAGCTCAATTCAGGCAAACCCAAGAGGGTGCGTGAAGATGCAGATTTAACTATGCTTTTGCTTGTAGTTCACCATTAATTACTATTATGCACTTTTAAGTAATTATATGATTCACATTGCTGTTGTATGAACAAATGAATTCATATGTGTCTCTTTGGTATTGCTTTATATTTTAGCTCTAAGTCTAAACTGACAGTCATATAAGTGACTGACTACCTCGACACTAGTAATGTCGGGGGACTGCCCCCGGTAGGGTCATGATGTGGTAAAAGCTATGTCCGAGGGTGGACCGAGACACCTGCGTTAACCGACATGCGCTAACCGACTTGTGTATGTTGGTATCTTCTCGTTTTCTTTTATGTGCAGGAAGAGCGGTTTAGGAAGGGTAACCCGGCATAACCATGCCGGGTCTCGGGAGAAGGAGGTTATTCGGCATACTCATGCCGGGTAGAGAGGTGGATTCCGGCATATCCATGTCGGGTTGCGCTGGAGAGGAGTCGCCAAGGCACCCGGCATACCCGTGTCGGGTTACACGGAGAGGATGACATGCCAAGCGCTACAGGACAAAAGACAGACAAGACATGTCAAGCCCATCCCCTGATGTGACAAGAGTACAACTGCATGACGTAGTGAACAGTGCCGACAAGACCCCAGTAGTCATCTCAGCTACAGTGCGCAGTGAACAGTGTTCTTTGTCCCCTTGTCCCCGGCTTGTCCCCTGGGCTCTCCCTATATAAAGGGCACCAGGGGGAGGGGGAGAGGAGGCCAACCCCCACCACTTCATTTCCCCCCTTTCCATTTGCTCTCAAAACCTCATGGAGGCGTGTGTAGCAGCTCATGGAGCGTGTTGTAGCCCGGATAATAAGAGGAGAAATATACCGAGTAGGCTAGATGCTGCAGTAGGGGTTTTATCTCCTCACGAGAGCCCCGAAGCAGGGTAAATCCTTGTGTCACTGTGTCGGTTGAGTTTATCTGCGCGCGAGTTCATCGCGAAATCCCTCCCTGAGATCCCCTAGCGTCCACCGGCCCCACATATTAGCCTACCCATAGGCATCTGTCTGTTCACCACGACGACAGTTGACGCCCACCGTGGGGCCGAGTGGCGCTTGCGGGAACAATTTCGGACGGGACCCAACATCCCCAAAACCGGGATCCCTACGCTGCGGGCAGTGGTCACTGACATCCTGCGCCGCGGGTAGCGGTCACCGGCATCCTAAAACCGGGATCCCTACGCTGCGGGCAGTGGTCACTGACATCCTGCGCCGCGGGTAGCAGTCACCGACATCCCCAAACCGGTATCCTAAAACCGGGATCCCTACGCTGCGGGCAGTGGTCACTGACATCCTGCGCCGCGGGTAGCGGTCACCGACATCCCCAAACCGGGATCCTAAACCGGGATCCCTGCGCCGTGGGCAGTGGTCGCTGACATCCTGCGCCGCGGGTAGAGGTCGCCGGCATCCCCAAAACCGGGATCCTAAAACCGGGATCCCTACACTGCGTGCAGTGGTCGCCGACATCCCTGCGCCGCGGGTAGCGGTCATCGGCATCCCCAAAACCGAGATCCTAAAACCGGGATCCCTGCGCCGCGGGCAGTGGTCGCTGACATCCTGCACCGCGGGTAGAGGTCGCCGGCATCCCCAAAACCGGGATCCTAAAACCGGGATCCCTACGCTGCGGGCAGTGGTCGACGACATCCCTGCGCCGCGGGTAGCGGTCACCGGCATCCCCAAACCGGGATCCCTACGCTGCGGGCAGTGGTCACTTACATCCTGCGTCGCGGGTAGCGGTCACCGACGTCCCCAAACCGGGATCCTAAAACCGGGATCCCTGCGCCGCGGGCAGTGGTCGCTGACATCCTGCGCCGCGGGTAGAGGTCGCCGGCATCCCCAAAACCGGGATCCTAAAACCGGGATCCCTACGCTGCGGGCAGTGGTCGCCGACATCCCTGCGCCGCGGATAGCGGTCACCGGCATTCCCGAAACCGGGATCCTAAAACCGGGATCCCTGCGCTGCGGGCAGTGGTCGCTGACATCCTGCGCCACGGGTAGAGGTCGCCGGCATCCCCAAACCGGGATCCCTACGCTGCGGGCAGTGATCACCGACATCCCTGCGCCGCGTGTAGCGGTCACCGGCATCCCCAAAACCGGGATCCTAAAACCGGGATCCCTGCGCCGCGGGCAGTGGTCGCTGACATCCTGCGCCACGGGTAGAGGTCGTCGGCATCGCCAAACCGGGATCCCTACGCTGCGGGCAGTGGTCGCCGACATCCCTGCACCGCGGGTAGCGGTCACCGACATCCCCAAAACCGGGATCCTAAAACCGGGATCCCTGCGCCGCGGGCAGTGGTCGCTGACATCCTGCGCCGCGGGTAGAGGTCGCCGACATCCCCAAACCGGGATCCCTGCGCTGCGGGAAGAGGTCGCCGACATCCCTGCGCCGCAGGTGGAGGTCATCGACATCCTTGCGCCGCGGGTGGAGGTCAACGACATCCCTGCGCCGCGGGTAGAGGTCGCCGACATCGCTCCGCCGCGGGTAGAGGTCGTCGACATCCCTGCGCCACAAGTACCGATCACCGACATCCCAAACCGGCGTCCCCGCACCGCGGGTCATGTCGCGCCATCCACCCCAGCACTCATCATCAACGGATCCCGGGCAGTTGCACGCCCGTTGCCCTGGTTATGTCGGCTCCGATATCTCCGACCGCTCCTGTGTTCCGTGACTATTACCATCTCTATCATGCAGTTATATTATCTTAGAAATTATTTGGGAACCGCCACTGCCTGCCTAGTTTAATTGTTTACCCGGGAACGAGATATCGTAACCCGGGGACCGCCCTGTTGTGCCTGTTTTGGCATCTGTTTGTTTTTTCCCCCGGGAACAAGATTTCTTGACTCGGGGACTGGCTTACCGGTCGGTTGTACCTTGCATGCTTAGTCAGTAGAGTAGTTTGGTTTATATTTATTTATATGCTTCGTTTGTATGCCGGCATCCCGAAACTGGACTCGGGGACTGCCGTGTTCCTTCGTCTACATGCTATATCTGTAAAATTTACCCGGGGACTCGGTGAAACCGGTATCCCCATGCCTGCCTCGGCGGATAGTTGTATTTTTGTGTCTCGCGTTAAATTCTCTTTGGCATGTCGTTTAAAGTTTTCACTTCCGCCAAATATTTGTTATACATACCTGTCTTCACACACATTGAAAGGGCATGTTGGTTTTACCGAGATGGTACCCATGTCGGTTTTACCGAGATGGTACTCATGTTGGTTTTACCGAGATGGTACCCATGTTAGATAATCGCCTTACCGAGAGGATATTCATGTCAAAGATTCTGGGGATATCGGTCCTTTTATTGGTTATCTTCTTTCCAACTTATATTTATTACTTTCTCAAGTTATATTGCATATTGTCTGTGGTATCAGTTGGCTCACATATCGAGGTATCATGCACAATTTCCAGATCGCCGTCTATTTCAGTTCACCAATATATCATGGCATCCTGCAATATCTCCATATCGCTGTTTATGTCGGCTCGCCATTGTATCACGACATCATGTCCTATCTCCAGATCCCCGTTTATTTCAGTTCACCAATGTATCATGGCATCGGGCAATATTTCCAAATCGTCATTTATTTCGGTGTGTCAAGGTTCGCCAAAGGCAACACCTAAGATACCAAAACACCTATGATACGCCCAGAGTGGCTGAGATACCGAAACCTATGTGATATGCCCAGAGTGGCCGACATACCGACATACCGACATACCTGAAGGGAATATGCCCTAGAGGCACTTAATAAACATAGTTTATTGGCAATATCCCAATCGTTCATTATATGTTTTATACCATGCTATAACTGTATTAAGCAAAAACATTAATACAGGTGTGGTAGATAAACAACCAGGTCCCTAGTAGCCTCTACTAAGACTAGTTTCGTTGCGCGATTGATGATCAAGGTTTTCCGATCATAGGGCATGGCGCCGGTCGGCAATGAAAGTCATATCGTTAGGAGTAACGATGTGATGGACGTACCCAGTATTTATAGGACATAGTCATTACGCCTTAAGACCGTGAGACCAACTCTTATTGTTATTCCTGAAACATACTTTGATCGCACTAAACGTCGTATCTTATTTAGTATGACAATAACGGTGACACTTTTGGGTATCGGAAAGGAGTAGTTGAGACGAGGGGTCAACAGCGGGATTTGTCAGTCCGCATAGCCGGATAGATACTCTAGGGCCCACTCGGTGAGATTATGTCAAATGAGTTTGCAAACATGTGACTAGGTCACCAGCTGACATAATATCATAGACGAGTAGAAGATAGCGATGTCGGTAACGAGATCATGCTAGGTATGGAGATATCTGAGAATGATGCTCGGACACGCTAAGTATCGTCATGACAAAGGGTTTAAGACTAGACGTCCAGGTTTGATAGATGAAAGTCATTCGTTATATCACACGGATTGATTCATGGGGTCCAGGCCTACGAGTTAGTCGTCGATCATAGAGGAGTCTTGATCGTACCTGTTATTATATCGAACCGCTAGGGTAACACACTTAAGGGGTTTCGACAAGACAACCGGAAAGGAAAGAGATCACCGGGATCGTCCCGGGAGGGGTCCGATGGAGATCGGGCAGCGCCGAAAGAGTTTTCGGAGCTAGGAAAAATTATATATATTATGTTTGATATTAATTAGTGTAATTAATATGCAAATATGATTTTATATATTTATTTTGAATTTATTTAGGCTGATTTCCCTAAATGGGCCTTCTGGTCGAAAGAAGGCCCATGGGGGGGGGGGGGGCAACCCTCAAGGGAATTTTGTGGGGGAGGATTGGCCGGCCTAGGTGGGCCAAATGGGGCCCACCTAGGGCCGGCGCACCATCCCTAGCCGCACCATGGCTGTGGGATAGTCCCACATTGCCTGGCTAGGGAGGTTGGCTCCCCCCGGGAGCCTATATAAGAAGGGGCACCCTTGACCTTTTTAATTCACCAATCAATTCCCAATTTCTCTCTCGATCTCGTGGTTCCCTTGTCGGAGCCGCGCCGAGTAGAGGAGGGGGATCTCTTCCACCATAGTCCGCTGCCGCGATGCTGGTGTTCCGGTCCAAGTCTTCCGCTGCTCGTCCTGGACTGGAGCTTCAGAGGCCGTCGTCTCCACCGTATGTGTGTGACGCCCTGCGAGGTGCTGCGCTAGCGGTACTCGGAGGCCTACTTGCTCCACCCGACCTCGGGGTCATCTTCGTCGTCTTCGTCGCGCCGAGTTCTCCGCGACCTAGAGGTCGGCTACGGCGTCTTCATCGTCAACGCTTGTGCGGGAGCGTAATCCCCGCTATTCGGTCTACGAGGGTATGTATTCCGATCTCCGCCGTACTTCTATATCTGCATAGTGTAGATCTTGGCTAGTTTAAGGATATCGTTGGTAGGAAAAATTTTGTTTTCTGCACACGATCCCCTTCAATACCGACATACAGAAACACCCGAGATACCTGTGTGACATCGTGTTTGGTTGGAGCCGTATGTGTCGGTATACGCCCAGAGTGGCTAAACGCCGGCACATGAGACTCTGTGTCGGTATACGCCCAGAGTGGCTAAAGGCCGGCACATGAGGCGTCTGTGTCGGTATACGCCCAAAGTGGCTAAACGCCGGCATGTGTTATGTGTTTGTGTCAAGCCGGCGGTGGCCGAAGACATCTATGTCGGTAAAACGCCCAGAGTGGCTAAGAAACCGGCATATGATTGTATTTTTGCAGGTACATGGTGGAGTAAGTAAAGACGGTGATGTTTGTATTTTTTCTAAGTCTGCGTGCGACTCTGCGAGTCCCCCGCAGCCTAGGGGACTAGTGTCGGGGATGTAATCCCGGGACCCCTAAAAAGCATAGTATTCGGTAAAGGTACATTTAATAAGAGAAATTAAGGAGACGGAGGAAAGAATATCTCGGGCCGGAATGAGTGGACCTGGGCCGGGATCCCGATCTACTGGACTCCGGATAGGCCAGCATCTCCCCTACCCAGCCAACAGAGGAAACTGCAGCACAAATTGGTCGTATACCACCGCATCTCCTCTACGCCGAGACGAGCACCGAGACAGCGATTGACTTCCTCATCTCCTACCTCGACACCAGCTGCCCCAACGCTACTCCGGATCACCCCCGACCTCGGCTCATCCGCCTGCACTTCCTCGCCCGTGTCTGCTCCAACCCCGGCATCAGCACCACCGAGCGACGCCTCCGACTGGCCCGAGTTTGTCCCCAACCCAACCTCGCCGCGCCCCGGACTCCCGCAAGCTCGCGCCCGCGCCCCGGCTCTGGAGATTTTTTTAGATGGAACGACATGGGTATCAGGTTGTTGGTCAAGGTGATTCCATTGTTTAAATCTGGTACGGCCCTTCATTCAAGTCTGCAGGACCACACCAGCTTCGGGACTAGTGTCGGGGGACTGCCCCCGGTAGGGTCATGATGTGGTAAAAGCTATGTCCGAGGGTGGACCGAGACACATGCGTTAACCGACATGCGCTAACCGACTTGTGTATGTTGGTATCTTCTCGTTTTCTCTTATGTGCAGGAAGAGCGATTTAGGAAGGGTAACCCGGCATAACCATGTCGGGTCTCGGGAGAAGGAGGTTATTCGACATACTCATGCCGGGTAGAGAGGTGGATTCCGGCATATCCATGTCGGGTTGCCCTGGAGAGGAGTCGCCAAGGCACCCGGCATACCCGTGCCGGGTTACACGGAGAGGATGCCATGCCAAGCGCTACAGGACAAAAGACAGACAAGACATGTCAAGCCCATCCCCTGATGTGACAAGAGTACAACTGCATGACGCAGTGAACAGTGCCGACAAGACCCCAGTAGTCATCTCAGCTACAGTGTGCAGTGAACAGTGTTCTTGTCCCCTTGTCCCCGGCTTGTCCCCTGGGCTCTCCCTATATAAAGGGCACCAGGGGGAGGGGGAGAGGAGGCCAACCCCCACCACTTTATTTACCCCCTTTCCATTTGCTCTCAAAACCTCATGGAGGCATGTGTAGCAGCTCATGGAGCGTGTTGTAGCCCGGATAATAAGAGGAGAAATATACCGAGTAGGCTAGATGCTGCAGTAGGGGTTTTATCTCCTCACGAGAGCCCCGAAGCAGGATAAATCCTTGTGTCACTGTGTCGGTTGAGTTTATCTGCGCGCGAGTTCATCGCGCAATCCCTCCCCGAGATCCCCTAGCGTCCACCGGCCCCACATATTAGCCTACCCATAGGCATCTGTCTGTTCACCACGACGACAAGTAAGTCGAGTTCAACCAGGTAACTGTTTTAAATAAATATCAGCAATATTGCATTGCAGTATCTGAATTTGACATGATCATTTGTTATTTGAACTTGATCGTCATGCAAGGCAAAATATTGTTTACTGGTAAGTGAGATGGGTCATTTTGGGTGTGCAGGATGTTGGGCAAGCGATCATTGAACATCGTCTCTTGGACAATAGAAGTTGTTGCATACAAGACCGGCAGGAAATAGAAACGATAAACCTAGCGGATCTATCTGGGGGGGGGGGGGGGGGGCTCCTAAACTATTCATGATGTTGGAGTTGTGAAAGTATATACTAGGATGATCGTACGGTAAAAAAAAATTGTAAGGTTTCTTCTAAGGTAGTGCGACTTGTAAGATTTCTCTTGAAGAAGAATCAAGCAGATTGTTTCTGACCAACCAATGGTGAGTCTTGTGTCTTACTGGCAAGTACTTTTGTTGGATCTACAACATCATGTTCCTAGCACTTGCACTTAACAGTGACGACCTTGGTGCTGCAGTGTACTTTCAGAGAGAACACGGCGTGCCCGCGGCTGTTCAACTAGAGTGCCCTCTCGTTCGGTGGTAGCTGGAGCTCTGACCGGAGATGGTCTTCGCTAAGGCTCCCCCGACATCGTCGCCTGCCTTGGTGGAATCCAGCCTGGTATGCCCGTCTCCGGGCTCTGTCCGTCCGCCTGAGTCCCTTCATAGGTGAGCTGCTGCTGCTTGCTCTAATTGCAGGAAATAATCGTGGAAGACCTTTACCTCGGACAAAGTGTGTGAAATTTGCTCCAACAGGAAGATCTTTTGCTGCAGCAACCACTGCTGGTGTTTTGTTGTACTCAGTCGATGAATAATTTATTTTTGATCCGACAGATCTTGACATAGACGTTACTCTAGAGGTATTTGCTTGATCTTGTGTGAGACTTGTTTTCTCAAAGATGGTGTTGATCAGTCTGTAACAAATTTTTGCTCTTTGTGTTTCTACAGAAAGTGGAGGAAGGTCTCGTAGAAAGGGCCCTTTTACTAAGTCTCCGGTTAAACGATGACCCCTTGATTAAGAAATGCATTTTTGTTGTGGATCCATCCAATGTGCGAGCAGTCTGTTCATCATTACCGTTTACTCTTTAAGTATATTCAGATATTGATTGATGCATTTGCTGACCTCCTGGAAAGTAGTCTCCGTCTGAAATTCATCCTTCTCTGGGCTCAGGTACCATTCTCCCATTTTCGTTTAACAGAAGCTGATGCGCCAGACTTTATCTTATTCTAATAATAAATATTTTGTGTACAGGAGCTTTGTAACGTTGATGGAAGCCACATCCAAAAAAACTCCAGGGTCTTGCTTCCCGCTCTCAAAATGTTGCAGAAGTCTATAACAAAAATACATCAGGATTTGGCGGACACTTGCTCCTCCAACAACTACTTGCTCAAGTATATGTGCGTTGCTGGGACAAAGTAGGCCATAGTTGGAATGTGATGTCTTTGTGAGTATTCCGCCAATCTTTACGCTCCGCAATTGTCAAAAAACGCAATCTATGAATGTGTTCTCAAGTCTTGAAAACCAAAGCTGATTCGGGTCTTTGACGTGTTGATGCAGTGGATGGTATAGCAACAACATGATCACCAGCAGCTGAGGTTTATCTGCCAACCCTTTCTCAAGTCATGCTTGGATCTTCGTTACATGGGTGGTGGTTGTGGTACTCGGGATGCCACCATAGATGCTTTCCAAGGAATACATGTTGATTCTTATGCTGAAGTGGAGCTTGAAGCTTTTTCTTATTTTTTGATGACAAAACAGCTGAAGCCTCTTGTGGAAGGCAGGCGTTTGACAGTTTTGTCTGGATGAAGGATTTGTGTCGTCGACCAGAAATCTGTAGCCACGCTCTTGGGACGTATGTATACCTTTGTTTGTGTAAAACCATGTGACATATTTTGTTACAAAAAATATTATTATCGGTACTCTATGACCAATGGCATGAAAATTTTGTGGTCTCTCTGTGTGTGTATGTGTTTGAATTAGCTCCAGTTGAACAAGTCATCATCGGGACATGCGATATGTTGTTGTAGAAGCTGAGTTTAATTAATATCTTTCTGATATAAATATATTCTCTTTGTTGAAAAAATTGGTTTATGCCCGTTTCTTATTCGAGTTCGAGTCATCTACTATATGGCGTCCAAGTCTAATATAGGCTTACATTATTTGAATCAGCTACCGTCCCACTTTCGAATTATAACTTTTCTAACTGATATGTGGGTTGCTACAAGATTCATGTGCTAGCGAAGACATGCAACCACATGTATAGAAATTAATTAGTATGTTTTTGTTTTGTTTTTCTACAAGTTGAGATGAGTTTGTGATGTTTTCACATGTAACTACTCCCTGTGGTCTGAATTAATTGACTCAGATTTAGTGCAAGTTGTACCATATCTGAATCAATTAATTAAGAATGGAGGGAGTAAAATTACACATCATAAAACCAAATCTAAATCTATAAATGTCTTTACCTGAAAGATTAAAATACATTAAGGGCAACATTATGTAGCTCATTAGAATCTGTAATAGTTGTCTACAATTTGGGAAATACAATGTTTAAAACAATGAATAGTATATATAAACATTTATCACAATTTCACAGTTCATGCACTTTGTCGAGTCTCATGGTTTTAAATTTACAAATGAGAGCCCGATGCAACGCACGGGCATTTTACTAGTGTGGTTTTAAAACTGAAGTATTCCCCAATGTTTCACTTTCTTTTTGAAAACTTTGGTGTTGGCCTTTTTTCATCCACCAAAAAACTAAAATGTTCAACTCCCTGACACTGAAGTATTTCAACATTTCAAATGTGGTGGTTTCAACAAAACTAAGCTCCCAAACTACGCCATAACATGTCATTGCCATCTTCGGCTTCAATTTAAATCACTTGATCTGGACCATCTTATGAGATCTGGCTACGTGCCACCATAACATGTCATCAGGTCAATGGTGAAGACTACCACAATCGAGTCGTCATGGTGACTCATAGCTGCTCTCTTGGTTTGAGTCGAACGGGTCTTATTTAGGTCTATGTTAAGCCTCAAATAGGTTTTGTATATGCCTCAAATAGGTTTTGAGCACTATTTCCCCTATGTATCAACCCCTCAGCTTCCAACCCCCCTGAACCATTCCTTGTAACATTTGAGACTTGTTTAAAAAAAAAATTGAAACTTGAGTCTATATATAATGAAAAATTAACCACAGGGATTTTCCCTACGGTAATGGTGTTAAAAAACTAGTTAACACACGCGGTTAGGAGAGAATCTCACCTTTCCCTCATGTGCGGTTGAAACTTTGGCACACAACAGTTGCTCCATGTATTACAGAACTAACCTCTTGGAAGGCATCTCTCACAATGTATAAAAGTTGGACCAATCATCAATAAGCACTTGAATTATTTATTGTCTCTCTCGGTTAACTCTTCATCATTTCCAAGAGTCTTGGACTAGTTTGTTTAGCAAATCGAGTGGACCCAATCATTAAACCGATGATCAAAAACCTTATGAAATGATATTCAATATGTGCTTCTAATTAAAGTAAAGTTTTGTGTCTTGTGCAAAATTATATGTGGTCGCGGTTTTATGTAACAAAATCCTGAATATTTGGTGACATGCGCATTTTTTTCTTTTTTTCATTTAATCGGCTGAAAGAGTAATCATTTCCAAACACATGAACGGAGGATTCATGTGGATGAAGTTAATATGTGCCTTTGCTGAAATACAAAGTTCTCCATTTAATCGGCTCCAAAGTAAGCTTCATTTCCGAACACATGGACAGAGGTTTCAAGTGGATGCAGGAATGCCAAAAGGGGAGATAAGTGGACCCGTTTTCACATCCTTTTAGGTGGATAAAGTTAACATGTGCCAATGCTGAAAATACAACCCTACTAAAAAACAAGGTGATAATCCATATTATAAGGTGTATACCGTCTTATAAGAGGGATTTAATAAATTGTGTTCATTTTTTGATATATAAAAATCATCTCTTGTCATTTTTTAAACTTGAGTCTATATATAATGAAAAATTAACCACAGGGATTTTCCCTACGGTAATGGTGTTAAAAAACTAGTTAACATACGCGGTTAGGAGAGAATCTCACATTTCCCTCATGTGCGGTTGAAACTTTGGCACACAACAGTTGCTGCATGTATTATAGAACTAACCTCTTGGAAGGCATCTCTCACAATGTATAAAAGTTGGACCAATCATCAATAAGCACTTGAATTATTTATTGTCTCTCTCGGTTAACTCTTCATCATTTCCAAGAGTCTTGGACTAGTTTGTTTAGCAAATCGAGTGGACCCAATCATTAAACCGATGATCAAAAACCTTATGAAATGATATTCAATATGTGCTTCTAATTAAAGTGAAGTTTTGTGTCTTGTGCAAAATTATATGTGGTCGCGGTTTTATGTAACAAAATCCTAAATATTTGGTGACATGCGCATTTTTTCTTTTTTTCATTTAATCGGCTGAAAGAGTAATCATTTCCAAACACATGAACGGAGGATTCATGTGGATGAAGTTAATATGTGCCTTTGCTGAAATACAAAGTTCACTTCTCCATTTAATCGGCTCCAAAGTAAGCTTCATTTCCGAACACATGGACAGAGGTTTCAAGTGGATGCAGGAATGCCAAAAGGGGAGATAAGTGGACCCGTTTTCACATCCTTTTTGGTGGATAAAGTTAACATGTGCCAATGCTGAAAATACAACCCTACTAAAAAACAAGGTGATAATCCATATTATAAGGTGTATACCGTCTTATAAGAGGGATTTAATAAATTGTATTCATTTTTTGATATATAAAAATCATCTCTTGTCATTTTTTAGAAAAAAAGATGTCCACTATTTACAAAATAGGCATGTCTTTATATTCATGCAGAAAACTATGCACCCTAGTCAGAATAGAGCAGAATAGAGGGAGTATATGTCGGTGCATAAATACAACAATATTAAGAATAGAGGTGGTATGTGTCAGTGTATAAATACAACGATATTAGAACAGAGGTATAAATACAACGATATTCAAAAAGGTTATATGCATGTAGCCAACAAAAGAATACATAAACAGATCATATACGCAGTGAGCAGCCCTTAAGCTTACGGACAAATCACACAGATATTTGGAACCAGATGCAGCCAATGAAAGAAAGGAGATAAACATAAGCAGACAAGGAAGAAAGAAGTTTCAGAGGCAAGTTAATTTCTATACAAATGAAGGTTTGTAGACTAAGATCAAATCATACGTGAAAGAGTTTTTCATAAAAGAGGCTCTGCAAGCTAAGTTTCAAATACGTAGGAGCTGTTGTACCTAAAGCTGGAAAACTATTACTCCCTCCGATCCATATTAATAGGCACAACTTTGTCTAGATACTTAACTAGATACATATGAATTTAGACAAAGCTGTGCCCACTAATATGGATAGGAGAGACTACAAGTTTCCATTTCAAAGAACTATTAACATAAAAATCAATTTTGAAGACAGAAACAATCGGCCATGAAATTAGAATCCTGAATTAATTTCTAAACACGAGATAACAAGTGCAAGGAAATCGAATAAATGAGTAGCAACAACAAACATACAAGAACACAGCATAATAATCAAGGAAGTATCAAACAACCAAAAAATAAAATCAAAACAATGCAAGCAGGGAGAATAGTGAACACCAACGGCTTAAACTTGTCTTTTAACTCATTCGATCGAGGACAATATATGGAAGGAAAATTGCCCAATAACGGTTCAGGGCACATACTCGAACTCAAACTCAACTACCATAGTGATTGTCTGGTGACTGCTGCCGCAAACCTACGACAACCTTCGGAGTTCGATGCCTCCACCAAAAACGAATGTTGGGAAAATCCACCCTCTACAGAAAATTATTGCCTTTCAACGTTAAAAAGATAACGTTCACCAGATCCTGAAAGGGCAGGACTGGGAACAGAGTACTCTTGATCGTCATCATTTGTTGCCCTCTAGGCACCGCCTGAGCCGTACTTCTTGCCGAAGAAGAGGATCTGGAGCTGATCGTAGCCGGAAAGCACACCAGCACCAGCAATGGCACGGAGGATGTTAGCACCAGCGCCCTTGAAGAGAGACTTGGGGCCCTCCTTCTTGAGGATCTGCTGGAACGCGTCGAATGAGCTCTTGTACTTCACAGCTTCTCCAGAGGTCATCATCATCCTTCTGCGGACAGTGTCAATGGGGTAAGATGCAAGGCCAGCTCCGTTGGTGATCAACCAACCAAGACCAAAGCTGGCAAAGAAGTTGTCCTGCACAGATGAGAAGATGGTTAAGTTTGAGTTCATAGAGACATGCCAAAGCCAAACGGAACATTGAGATGCTAGAACAAACCTGGAGCTTGCCAGTAAGGAGAACTGGCTTCAGAGAATCATACAGTCCAAAGTACAGACCACGGTAGACAATGATTCCAACACAAGAGATGTTGAATCCACGGTAAAGCCCAGCAATACCATCTGACTTCAAAGTCTTGCGGTAGACATCAACGAGACCATTGAATTGCCTCTCACCTCCTCCCTTGGATGCCTTTGCGTCATTGGCCAGCCTGGTCCTAGCATAGTCAAGAGAGTACACGAAAAACAGCGAGGAAGCACCAGCGGCACCACCAGAAGCAAGGTTGCCAGCAAACCACTTCCAGTAACCATCTCTGTCCTTCTTGAAGTTGAACAAGCTCTTGAAGTAATCCTTGAATGCAAAGTTCAAAGCCTACAAAAATAAAACAAGGAATTATACTTGGGAACACATAATATGAAGGACATGTTATAGCATCCAAGATTATGAATATTTAAAAAATGGTGGAATACAAAGTCATCTGTAATGAGCACAAACTAGATAAAACACTATGTAAGTGTTGACTAAATTTCATCTGTTGAAGCTATACAGGCTCAGTCAGGGTGTTTACTAGTCATCATTAGCATTACAAGGCATTCACAAAACATAGGCACTTTGACAGTCAAACATAACATAACAATACAAATCATTCAAATTTATGGTAGTTATTCTGTTCTATCAATAATGAAGTGAACAGGAAAATGTAAAACAAGCTTAAGAACAGATAGCTACCAGAGTTGGCAAGTTAAGGATAGCCATACAATATCAAAAACTGAAGGCATAGTTATTCTATTCTATACCACAAAGCAAGTATGGAGGCAATTGTACCATAGAACAGATAGCTACCATAGTTGGGAAGTAATGGATAGCCCTACAATATCAAAATGCAAGTATAGAGGAAATGCAAAACTAGCTCAACAGAAACTTAAAAGATGGCTACCTGAGTAGGGAAGTAACGGATAACATTGGCGGTGTTTCCTCTCCACAGGGAGCCAAAACCTTCATCTTTGATTGTGCGCCCAAAGCATTCACCAATACCCTTGTATGGCTCAGAGAGCCTGCCAGACTTGAGCATCTCATCCTGGTTCTGAATAAGCAGCTTAACACGCTCAATGGGAGCAGCAGCAGTCTTTGAAACTGCAGCAGACACACCTCCCATCAGGAAGTCAATGGCAAAGGCCTTGGGACCTTTCTTCTCAGCTGGTGAATCGGCAAAGATTGGAGAGGTCGACACCATGTTGCCACCATTGAGAGACATGGTTGGAGCATAAAGGTTCTGAGTTATGTAGCTGCTTGTGGTGAAGCGCCTTTCATAGGCTGACACGGAAGGGCACATGTTACGGGAACGGACAACTCCAGAGAAGCTGGAGCCAAGGTGGAACTGTCCACCGAACTTCTGAACCACAGATGGTTGGTTAGCTCGGTCCGCCATCACCACCTAGTAGTACAGTCCTGCAGAACCAATCACAACAACACATAAATCAGTAAGCCAGACAAATAGATGAAATAGTAGAAAAAATAAACAAGAGATTAAATAGGATAAAACATTAAGTCACATAGAAAAGTGAGGAGAATGTGTCCTAGTAATGCATTAGGAAAAGGGGAATACTATTCTTTAATAATTTACCTAAATAGGTACCAAGCAAAGTTCCTAACCATAAACAGGGTAATTAACTTCGTCCTTCAGGGAGTAATTGCATTCCAAAATCAATATAAAAACAACTGATAAATTTATAGATATACATTATTAGTAGCATAATGTTTAAACAGGGGTACTGAAACATGTGACATGATGAAGAGACTAGTTATGAAAACAGTATACAGTGAAAATTACGCAAACAGGATATAAAATGGTGGCACCAAACATTACCAGCGTAAGCAGTGGTAAGTAAACACACAGCACAAACAACCAATATTGAAAAACAAGTTATCTACAACTCAAACTAAATATCTAGTTATCTAGCAATAATTAAGATGTCAGTTCTAAACGAGTAGTACTATAATTCTTAATGGACAACACAATTGAGAGACAACTCGACATCTACATCAAGGTGTGCTACGATAAGTCCGATGATTAGTTCAACAAGGGGGAAATGTGCAAACAGTTCTATTTTTGCGCAAGCGTATGATGCAGGACAATCAAGAGCATAATTAAAGTTCTAAACAAAATGGTGAGAGCAGACCAGAATTGTTTCTGCTACAAATCGATCCAAGCCAACAAACAAGTTTCATCGCCTTTCCAGACATGACAAGGGCCATCAGATCAAACAAACATCTCAAAACTAGACCAGATCCGACAGACCAGCGCGACCTCCACCAATCTGCTCATACCCGAACTACCACCTTCACATCCAGCTGTTTTCAGAGCTATAGATCCCGATCCAAAACCGCGATCCAAAAATACTCGAGAGCCATCGTGTACAACGAGAATAATAACAGGGGAAATGGGTGATTCCACAGAAAAACCAACGAGATCTAACGAACAAAGGATCCAGCGGGTACTATAGCAGCAGATCCAACCTACCAGGGAGTGAACAAGCACGGATCTGACCGCAAACACAGTAGACTAGCACCACCCGACCGAACGCAACGACGGAAATGGATCTACAAGAGCGACGACGACGCAGATCTATATATACACACACAGAACAGCACGGCCCCGAGAGAACAATAGCTCGGCCACGAATAGACATGCAGATCGAGAACGGGGTGGGGGACTAGGCGGCCATGGACGAAGGAACTCACCCTTCGGAAGCGGAGGCGATGGAGGTGGGCTCGGCGGCTCCGCTCCTTCCGGTCTTTCTTCGGAGAGAGAAGAGAGAGAGAGGAGGAGCGAGGCGGAGCGGGGGAGGGGAATATATTGCGAGGGATGGCTAGGGTTCGCGTGCCTTTTTATATTCTCCCCCCTCCCGTGGAAGGTAAGCGGGTCGGGTCGGGTCGGGTGCGGGTTCGGCTGTGCGCTGGCGATCTGCGGGATCCCGGTCATTTCTCACTCGATCTGGACCGTCGATTCGGCAGGGTTGGTGGTGGGCCCACGTGGGTGGCGGCCTCTGGTGGGGCGTTCCGGAACGGGTCTTTCGATTCGCCCGATGCCCTCACGTGGCGTCCGTTGATTGGCCGCCCGGGAAGAATGGGGAAAAATGACGGGAGAGTCGTGTCTGGACTTTGGCGGGCCAGATCGGATCGGGCGAGCGCCCGGTGGTGTGGGAAATGGGAAATTCGGAACATGGGCTCGTGCGAGTGGGTTGGAAAAAAGTTGGAATATCGCCTCTTCTTTTTTGCCCCTTTGGAAGATGGTCAGCTAGGGAGGCTAGGCTGGGTGTAGCTCAATCATATCGATTGTTTATACGGTGTACAGTACGTATATGTTTTTCCACTTTCAAGAGAAAGTATAAGCGTACTTTTCATCTCTGTATTTTAGATCGGCCTACCTGTTCTTGTGGTGCGAGTCTCGGCCGTCCATTGTTGCCTCAAAGGTCATTTTGCGCGAAAGGTCGTTGGGTATAGAAGGGGGGTTTGCATTTATAAATGATGAAGGTGGTGGTTGCAAAATAGAGGTGTCTATCTGGTGTCTCATCTCTCATTTTCATGTTCTCAGAAAAAACGATCCCTACTTTTTATAGTGTTGACCGCTCATATAGTATGGATCCATAAAAAACTAATTCATGACATGGAAATTTTGTTTGGTGAAACTTTAACACAGGAAGAGGACATACGGAGAGGGCAAATGGCTCCCAAGATCTAGGGATATCTTTTTTAGAAAATCTGAAACGACATATTTTTGTTTAAAGAAATCCTAAGTGTTGACTTGTCAAGGTAGGCTGTTGCGCAAAATTTCAATGAATCGTCGTATTTTGGCCTAGAAAAAAGGTAAATTTCTAGATCTTGAACAGTGCGCATATTCTAAAATTTGAAGCTTTTGCAAAATTTGTCATTTTTGTGTAGCCTAACGTAACATGAAGTTTTCATTGAAAATTGTCTGGCGCTAGACCTCCACATTATCTACACCTAGAAAATATCAAACTTTTTGAAACAAATAATGTCTTTTTTCAATTTTTTGAAATACCGAGCTCCATGGAGCTCGGCCAAAATACTGTTTCCGGTGACATATGATAATTTTACCACCCTATATAGTTGAAAAAACATATTAGCCTGTATAAATAATGTTCTAGAAACTTGCGGATAATCTTGAACGATTTGATTGTCAAACAGGGCAGTTTCAAAGATCCATGGCTCACTTTACTATGTAATTACTCATGCATTTCTCTTGTATGCTATCATATATTCTAATATTTATCATAGGTTCATAGGTCACTAAGCTAATTTTATTACATCTTAAATTGCAAATGAAGAAGATATGCCCTATAGGTAAATAAATAAGTAGTATTTATCGCATTAACTCATAAGTTTATAAAAGGTTTTTGTATTATGCTATAATTGTATTAATCGGAATTATTAATACACGTGTAATATATAGACAACCAGAGTCCCTAGCCTCTATATAAACTAGTCCATTGGGAAACAGTTGATCGAGATTCCCGATCAAGGACAATGACGTCGGTTGACAATGAGGTCATCTTATTAGTAGAATAAGGTGATGGACATACGCAGAGTATTGGAATAAGATCGTATTACGATGTTTGTTATTTGCAATAGATAAGTAATATGATAGCTTATTTCTTAAACCGTGAGACCGTACTTATTGCTACTCTGTAGGGTTGCTTTGAGAGCGTCAAACGTTGTGTCTGAAGGGGATCGTGTGCAGAAAACAAAAAAATTCCTACCGACGATATCCTAAAAGCATGCCAAGATCTATTCTATGCAGATATAGTAGTACGAATGGAGATCGGAATATGTACCCTTGTAGACCGAAAGCGGGGATTACGTTCCCGCACAAACGTTGTCGATGAAGACCGACGAAGCCGACCTCAAGGTCGTGTAGAGGAAGCAGGCCTCCGAGTACCGCTAGCGCAGCACCTCGCAGGGAGTCGCACACGTACGGTGGAGACGACGGCCTCCGAAGCTCCAGTCCAGGACGAGCAGCGGAAGACTTGGACCGGAACACCAGCAGCGCGGCAGCGGGCTATGGTGGAGGAGATCCCCCTCCTCAGCTTGACGCGGCTCCGACAAGGGAACCACGAGATCGAGAGAGAAATCGGGAATTAATTGGTGAATTAAAAGGCTGGGGGTGCCCCTTCTTATATAGGCTCCCAGGGGGAGCCTATCTTGCCAGCCAGGCAATGTGGGACTAATCCCACATGCCTGGTGCGGCTCTGGAGGGTGCGCCGGCCCCCCTAGTGGGCCCTTGGCCCACTTGGGGCAGCCCCTCCTGGCCCCACCGAATTCCCCTTGGGAATTTTCCCCTCTTGGGCCTTCTTTCGTCCGGAAGGCCCATTTAGGGAAATCTGCCTTAATAAATTCGAAAATAAATATATAAAATCATATCTGCATATTAATAACACTAATTAATATCAAACATAATATATATAATTTTTCCTAGCTCCGAAAACTCTTTCGGCGCTGCCCGATCTCCATCGGACCCCTCCCGGGACGCTCCCGGTGATCTCCTTCCTTTCCGGTTGTCTTGTCGAAACCCCTTAAGTGTGTTACCCTAGCGGTTCGATATAATATCAGCTATGACCAAGACTCCTCGATGATCAACGACTAACTCGTAGGCCTGGACCCCATGAATTAATCCCTGAGATATAACGAATGACTTTCATCTATCAAACCTGAACGTAAAGTCTTAGACCTTTTGCCATAGCGAATACTTAGCACGTCCGAGCGTCGTTCCATTGATATCTCCATACCTAATCCCGACCTCGTCACCGACGACGCTATCTTCTACTCGTTCATGATCTCATGTCTCCGTTACCTAGTCACATGCTTGCAAGCTCATTAGACATGATCTCACCGAGTGGGACCGAGAGTATCTATCCTGCTATGCGGACTGGCAAATCCCGCTCTTGACCCCTCGTCTCAACTACTCCTTTCCGATACCCAAAAGTATCACCGTTATTGTCATACTAAATAAGATACGACGTTTGGTGCAATCAAAGTATCTTCCGGGAATATCAATAAGAGTTGATCTCACGGTCAAAGGCGTAACGACTACGTTCTCCAAATCTGGGTATGTCCATCACATCGCTCTCTAGCGATATGACTCTCATTGCCGACCGGCGCCATGCCCCATGACCGGGAAACCTCGATCATCAATCGCGCAACGAAACTAGTCTTAGTAGAGGCTACTAGGGACCTGGTTGTTTACGTATCACACCCGCATTAATGTTTCCGCTTAATACGGTTCTAGCATGACACAAAAACCTATTATGAACAAACGAGATATGATAAAGAATACACTTTATTAATTGCCTCTAGGGCATATCTCCTTCAGTCTCCCACTTGCACTAGAGTACAACTTAATCTAGATTACAACTTGGTAAAAGCTTAATACCCATAGCTAACTGGTGTTGTTCATGCTTATCAAGCGGGAGAGGCTTCGTCAGCGGATCTGCCACATTCAGTTCCGTATGCACTTTGCAAATCTTCACATCGCCTCCTTGTACGTACTGACGTATCACATGGAAGCGTCGGAGAATGTGTTTGGCGGTTGACGAGGTGCTAACTCGACAAGTCCCAGGGTTGTGCACCCCGGGTTGATTGATGGGGAGAGAGATGAGTGCAAGGTGATCACGACGGCTGACAAGCGAGGTTTACCCAGGTTCAGGCTCCCGGAGATAACACCCTACTCCTGCTTGTCTGGTTATTGATGCGAGTAGCGATTATAGTGGCGAGATTGCGATCTCTTTAGGGTTTGTCGTAGTGGTTATGAGCGTGTCCTCTAGGACGGGCAACCCTCCTGGCTTTATAGGTAGCCAGGTCTCGGGTGGTTGGTACAGATACGGTAGGTCACAAGACCTAACCGAGTTGGACTAGGATACGTGGTACCCCGAGTGGGCCTTCTGCGGGCCTTTCCATCCTTGGCGCGGCCCAGGTAGCATCATCGTGGGCTACCCGCAAGGCAGCCCCACGTCGGTAGCCCCCGAGTGCTTGGTCGAAGCGTAGAGTCGGACAAAGGACTCCTTCCTCCTGGACGCGCCGTTGGATTGCTTGATCTTGAGCTTGAACTCGAATTTCTTCAGTCGAACCAGCCACTCCCGATGGGAGTAATCTGTGCAGTCGAATTACTTTGCCTTCATCTTCTTGTGAAGCTTGTTTCTACTCAGCCTGTTTTGGCTTACTTGTGGATGGATTCGGCTGCTCGAGCTTACTGCGTTGCCACTCGAATGGTTTCTTCGGGTGCTCGGATCATTGGATGATCCTACCTTGTTGATTTCAGCTGTGAAGCTTACCACTCGAACAACTCTTTCGAGTTGCTTCAGTTGATTTTGGAGTCGTTGGCTTGATGACGTCATTGATGACGATCTGTTGCACGCCTCTGCGCCCGATGGGACGTGACGTGGTGGGCCCCGCTGTCAGAGCTGACCGCGGTCCACAGTTGTCACGTCTCCGAAGTGGGCGCGAAATTTGCGCGGCACGATGACGACGCCTCGGTTTTCGTGCGTAGTGGAAAAAGTGGGTGGTGACGATTGGTTTCTCCGTGCGACACGTGGACGGCTGGATGTGCCCGCTCTGAGCCCTTGTTCGATGGACGGTTGAGATGCTGATCTTCGAGGCATAAGTACTGTGTCTTGACGTTTGGGACTTCATCTTCTCCAATCGCTCCGTGATTTCTTTCCTCCTGCGCTCTACCATTTCCGCCGCCGTCCCGAGCTCCGAGCAATCCGTCCTCACACCTTGCGACCTTGGCAATGGGCAAGCCGAAGAGCGCCGCTGGTTCCTCCGCCGCCGCCGATGATGCCGGGGTGATGAAGAAACCCGAAGGCGATTGGCAGAGGTCCTCAATGAAGAAGACCGATGTTGAGCTGTTCCGCGCGCAGGGTCTGCTGCCACCTGCCGACCAGGTCCAGGTACGCGTCCCTGGCAAGGAAGTCTTCCCCACTCCGCGCGATGGGGAACGTGTTTGCTTCGCGGATTTCCTTCCGCGGGGCTTCGGGTTCCCCATGCACGATTTCGTGCGCGGTCTCTTGTTTGCCTATGGGGTTCAGATCCACGATCTGACCCCAATGGCGTCTTGAGCATCGCGGGCTTTATCGTGCTCTGCGAGTGCTTCTTGGGCGTCGCGCCCCACTGGGCGTTGTGGAAGTCGCTCTTCCTCGTTCGCAAGAACGTAGGGAAGAGCGGGTTGACCTTCCCCGTGGGCGGCTTCGGAATCCAGGTACGCGGTGACACCGCGTACTTTCAGATGAAGAAGTCCGACTCCGTCCAAGGATGGCGCAGGAGATGGTTTTACGTCCAGTCGAACCAAGACGGACTGGACGCGTTCGACAGCGGTCGCGGACTGCGGAAGACCGGCGCCTGGGCGCACCCGCTGTCCGCCGTGGAGAAGGAGGCCGTGCGGCCCCTGCTGGGCCTGCTGCGCGATTTGACCAACACCCTTGGGCGCGAGGCGGGTGGCGTCTTTTTGATGGCCACCTTCTTCCGTCTTCGAGTGCAGCCGCTCAGCGCCCGGCCTCACCCGATGTGGGCCGCCGAAGGCGTCAGCGCCATGCCGCTGGGTGACGAGGAGGTGGAAGCCAGCGTCAGGTCCATCACCAACCTCCGAGCCGCGGATACGTGCAACGTCAAGTGCCCGATCTCTCCCTACGGGGCCTCGAACCCCGTACCTGAGGTAAGTCTTGTCTTGTTTTCTTTCTGTCCTTGTTCGACTTGAGTCTACCTTTCTTTTTGATTCGACTTGTGTCTACTTGCTTCAGGGTCAAGCTCTGTTCATCAGCTTTCCTCCCCTCCCTGAGAACGGACCCGAGGATGAGTCGAAGTTATTCGAGGAGGAGGACGAGGACGAAGAGATTCCCTCCGCGCATTCTCCCCGCGACGAGGTGGAGGAGGAAGATGAGGTGGAGGAACCCGCGAGGAAGAAGCGGAAGCTTCCGAGTCGCGGCGAGTCCGCCACTGCGTCGTCACCTGCCCGGGACGTGGACGTTGCTGAGGAGGAGGTCGTCGTGACGTCTCCGGGTGCTCGGTCTTCGGGTGGCTGGGAGGAACCTCTGAACGTTCCTCCAGTCAGCTCCGCAGCACCACGCTCGTTCGCGCGGATGCCTTCGCCTTCCCTGGAGAGCTACGACGACGCCGGCACCCCCAGGTGAGTTTCTTTGCGATGTGTCCTTCGAGTTGTACTTTGCAGTTTGGACGTTTTGATTCGACAGGTGTTCTTGGTTTTGCTGCAGCCATCGTTCTGACGATGTTAGCTCCCCCCTTCGGGACGTGGAGCTCACATCCGCCCCTTCGACTGGGTTGGGGACGCCAGTGGTGGTGGAGAAGGTGCATGCTGAGCCTGCCGGTATTGCATCCTCTAGCCGCGTGCCTCCTTCGACTGCAGAGGACCTTGAGCTCCTGGACCACGTAAGTCTTTCATGCTCTTTCTTGCGTTCTTGATTTTTCATCGGGTGCGCGGGACCCGAAGGTGTGGGTGACTAGTATAGTCGCCCACAACTTTATTGACATCTTGATTTTGTTTCAGCCGTACTATCGCCAACAGCTCGACGCAGCCGCGGCTTATGTTCGCCTGGAGAAAGAGAGGGACCAACTGCGTGCCTCGCTGGACCAGGCTACTGGGCGGGTTGATGAGCTTGAGAAGGCTCTTCACGAGTCTCGAGAGCGGGAGATGGCGCGGGTCGCTCAGGAGAAAACTCAAGTTGGTCGTCTCCTTTCACTCGCCGGTGTTCTTGGGGGTAAGTTTCGGCTTGGCGCCTACTGAGTCTTTGATCTTTTTCTTGTCTTGACTTTGAATTTTTTGCACAGAGACTTGCGGCGGAGCTCCTCCAGAAGACGC
The DNA here is from genome assembly GCA_026929855.1 of Poa annua. NCBI lineage: Eukaryota > Viridiplantae > Streptophyta > Magnoliopsida > Poales > Poaceae > Poa > Poa annua. Next base: position 85,496,578 of record CM049429.1, on the reverse strand, counting down.
GTCGAGTGATACGGTTGACCTGGCGGCCGCTGTTGGCTTCCTCGACCGGGTCTGTGCCTATGCCTCAGACGCGCTGAAGAAGTCTGCGGCCGCGTTGCAGAAGTCGACTGGAGCTCTGGCCGTGGTGCATCAGAGCATCTTCCCGGGTGACCAGCCGCCGGCGACCGTGGACGCCCTGGCTGCATCGTTTGAGGACGCGACCACCATCGCCGACTTCACTCAGTCGCAGACGGTACGCGGCTCCGAGCTCACCTTCCAGCTCCTATTAGGCCACCAAGTTCCAGGTGACTTCGAGAAGGTCGTCAGCGGTTTTCCTCGCAAACCCGATGGCCGGACCGCGTCGCTGAGTGGCGTGAAGGAGCGCGCCTCGCAGCTGGCTGCGCAGCTTGTGGCACTCTTCGAGAGGGCCCTTGCTAAGGCGACCGAAGCGGCTGCCGCACGGAAGGGTCGTTCCCGGTCGTAGTCCGCGGCCTTAGAGTAGGCGTAGTTGTAGGAATGCGGCAGTCGCCGCGATCTGTATTTTGAACTTCATGCTTGTAATGAATATTGCCTTGTCGGGTCTTTTGGTCTTCAATATTGATTTTGCTGGCTTTATTTCTTCTGAGTTGATCTGTGCTTCGTAGTCGCATGATTATATTGACTCTGCGTATCCCTGGCAGAGTGCTGCGCGCGATGATGCTCCGTCTTCTCCAGTGGCCGAGCCGAGTGGCGCGGCTTCTTCTTCGGGTGCTCGCCGTCGTCGGGCGGCGCCGGCCCCTCCACGCAGTGCAAATGATCAGCGGATAATCACATGTTTGAAGAACAAGGTGGCGGAGCTTGAGGCGACCCTGAAGAATACGGAGCGGCTGCTGCATCGTTCTCAGTCGCATCCCACGGCGGAGTTCTCGCGACGTGAGGATTTTTTGCTTGGGGAGATCGACCTGATCAGTCGGCAGCTGCAAGGTATGTATCCTTTTGGCGGCTGCCGTCCTTTGTGGCTTTCCTTCTCGTTCTGACTTGCATTTTGTGTGCGCAGATGTTAATCCCGACTGGGAGGCCGAGCGGGTTCGCGTTGAGGAGCGAGTCACCCGAGAGGCGTCCGGCGACTTCTACGAAGCTCGACAGTTCTGGGTGAACCGGTCGAGGGGGCGCGTCCTTGCCACCATGCTTGATCGTACGTGGCGCGCTTCTTTTCTTCTGGAGAGCTGCCGGAAGACACTTTGGCACATCAATCGTGTGTACTTACCGCATAATGCGCAGCCGAACGGGTTGTCTGCCTTGCTGGAGAGGTTCCGCGATGGTGAAGGGTTGAAGGAGGTCGTCGACGCCCAACTTGTGGCTGGTGCGAACGCGGCGTTGGCATACGTCCGGATGCACCGGCCACATCTCCCGCTTGAGAGGGTGCTTGAAGGCCTGCCGGGTGACGACGACTTCGACGAGACCTTGGCGGCTGCGCGTCGGATTATCCGGCAGGTTCAGGACCTGAGCGAGCGCCTTGTAGGGCCCCTTGATGCGCCGAAGGCTGAACCTGCAGTTTAGAGTAGATGTTGTATGTTGTACAGGGTTAGCTATAGGGGGCAAATGTGCCTGTGTAAGTATGATAACAGATTGGAATACTTTCGAGTTATGAGAGTTGGTCTTTTTACTCGAAAGTGAGAGTGCCTGATTTGATTTGCAACCTGTATGGCGCAGTCGCCTAGTATGATAGGCAGCGGCCTAGGTTTTTCAAGTGTAACCTGTATGCCGCAGACTCTGATTTTATCAGGTGGCGACTTAGGATTTTTGTAACTTGACCTGTATGGCGCAGCCCCCGAGTCGCTCGAGTGGTGGCCTAGGATTTTGGCTAAGACCTGTCTGGCGCAGCCCCCGAGTAGGTCGAGTGGCGGCCTAGGATTGCAAGTATTACTTGTTTGGCGCAGCCCCCGAGTACGTCGGGTGGTGACCTAGGATTTGGAACTTGACCTGTGCAGCGCAGCCCCCGAGTGGGTTCGAGCGGCGGCTGAGGATTTTTCTGAGAAGGCCTGTTTGGCGTAGCCCCCGAGTAAGTCGAGTGGTAGCCTAGGATTGCAAGTGTGACCTGTGTGGCGCAGCCCCCGTGTGTGGCGGGCGGCGCCCTAGGATTTTGAACTTGACCTGTATGGCGCAGCCCCCGAGTCGGTCGAGTGGCGGCCTAGGATTTTTGACTTTATGCTTGTATGGCGCAGCCCCCGAGTAAGTTGGGTGGCGGCATAAGCTTTTATTTCAACCTGTGTGGCGCAGCCCCCGAGTAGTTCGGGTGGCGACCTAGGATTTTGGTCATGCTTGTATGGCGCAGCCCCCGAGTGGTTCGGGTAGCGACCTAAGCTTATATTTCAACCTGTGTGGCGCAGCCCCCGAGTGGTTCGAGTGGCGGCCTAGGATTTTTTGAGCTTCCTCTGAGTGACAGGTAAAGGAGACAGAATTTCTTCAAATCACTTTATTGATTCTTGCGAACAGGCAGCCTCATTAAAACCCTTCTAGTCCCCTCAGGTACCCTGGTAAGGGAAAGAGTGTGTCTGAAACCTGCCGCGCTGGTTTTCTTGTACAATGGCTGTTTTTGAACTAGGCGTAGAACCGGCGGAGTTGTGCTACGTTCCATGGGTTGCTGCAGTCTGCTCCTGTCTTCGAGTCCTTGAGGCGGTAAGCTCCATTGCCTATTGCTTATGTTACGATGTACGGGCCCTCCCATGGGGAAGCGGGCTTGTGCACCTTCTTTTGCTTGAGTCGAAGAACCAGGTCGCCTGCAACGAACGCTCTTGGTCGCAGCCTCCGAGTGTGATAATTGCGCAGGTCCTGCTGATACACGGCTGATCGTGCCAGGGCGATGTCGCGTGCTTCGTCCAGGGTATCTCTGTTGTCTTCGAGTGCCTCCTCTGCTTCCGACTCGTCGTAGGCGACTACTCTCGGTGCGTCGAACTTGATGTCGCAGGGGAAGACCGCTTCTGCACCGTACACCATGAAGAATGGAGTGTACTGGGTGGATCTGTTTGGCGTTGTTCGCAGACTCCAGAGGACCGATGGCAGTTCTTCCACCCATGCGCCCGCTGCGCGTCTTAGGGGCACGCGTAGTCGTTTCTTGATGCCGCTGCAAACGAGGCCGTTGGCTTTCTCCACTTGTCCGTTGGACTGCGGGTGCGAGACAGACGCGTAGTTGAGTTTGATCCCCTGCTCTGAGCAAAAGTCCTTGAATTCTTCGGTTGTGAAGTTCGAGCCGTAGTCGGTGATGATCCCGTTTGGTACCCCAAATCTGAAGATGATTGACCTGATGAAGTTGACCGCTGTGGATGCAGTCGAACTTGTGATGGGCACGGCTTCGATCCACTTTGTGAACTTATCGACTGCAACCAGGAGGTGAGTGTGACCTCCGGGTGAGGATTTCTTCAGCGGGCCCACCATGTCCAGACCCCATTGGGCAAAGAGCCAGGCTAGTGGTATTGTCTTGAGTTCTGACGCTGGGGCGTGCGGCTTGTTGGCAAACTCCTGGCACCCTGTGCATTTCTTCACCAGCTCCTCGGCGTCCTGCATGGCTGTCAGCCAGTAGAACCCGGCGCGTAGCGCCTTGGCCACCAGTGCCCGACTGCTGGCGTGATGCCCGCAGATACCCGCGTGGATGTCGAGTAAGATGGCTTGGCCGTCGACTGGATCTATGCACCTTTGCAGGATTCCTGAGATGCTTCTTTTGTAGAGTTCACCGTTGATGACGGTGAAACTTTTGGAGCGCCTGATGATGCGCTTTGCTTCGACTGGATCGGCTGGCAACTTCTGGTGTAGTATGTATGCCAGGTACGGTCCTGTCCATGTGGCTTCGACTAGCATGACCTCCATGGGGACCTTGTCTTGGCTTGGCGGGTTGGCATCGCCTTTTGTTGTTGCCGTGCTTGCTGTACTCTAAGTCTTGATGGATCTCTGCGTGATGCACTCGAGAAAGACGCCGGGTGGGACTGGCACCCTGTCTGAGCCCATGTTAGCGAGGACGTCGGCTTCCTCGTTGCTTTCACGGCCAATGTGGCGCAGCTCGCAGTCGTCGAAGTTGCCTTCCCACTGATTGTAGAGGTCTCTGTAGGCGATCATGTTGTCAGCGATGGCGTCGCAGGACTTCATGGTTTGCTGTACCACCAGGTAGGAGTCGCCGTAGATCATGAGGTGCGTGGCGCCGCAGTTCTTGGCCATCCGCATGCCGTGGATCAGGGCCTCGTACTCGGCTTCGTTGTTGGACGGCGTTGGAAAGTCCATCTGTAGGACATACTTGAGCTTGTCGCCTTTGGGGGAGATGAGCACGACTCCTGCCCCGGCTGACTTGAATTTCTTGGAGCCATCAAAGTACATTGTCCATGCGTTGGACAGGTCGGGGACATTTGGTAGCTGGGCTTCTATCCACTCGGTTGTGAATTCTGGGAGAACTTGGGCCTTGATGGACTTCGGGTGAGCATACTTCAGCCCCCATGGTCCTAGTTCGACAACCCACTTGGCGACTCGTCCTGTCGCGCGCTGGTTTGTAAGAATGTCTGCTAGTCCAGAGGAGCTTACCACCGTGATCGGGTGCTCGGAGAAGTAGTGGACGACCTTCCTGGAGGTCATGAAGACTCCGTATGCCAGCTTCTGGTAATGAGGGTAGTTCTGCTTGGACAAGGTGAGTACTTCGCTGAGGTAGTAGACGGGCCTCTGGACAGGGTGACTGACGAGGTTGTAACTCGGCAAGTCCCTGGGTTGTGCACCCCGGGTTGATTGATGGGGAGAGTGTAGAGTGCAAGGTGATCACGACGGCTAACAGGCGAGGTTTTACCCAGGTTCAGGCTCCCGGAGGATAACACCCTACTCCTGCTTGTCTGGTTATTGATGCGAGTAGCGATTACAATAGCGAGATTGCGATCTCGCTAGGGTTCGTGGCCGTTCTGAGCCTGCGCGTGTATATGTGTCTGTCTTCTAGGACGGGCAACCCTCCTGGCTTTATAGGCAGCCAGGTCTCGGGTGGTTGATACAGATACGGTAGGTTACAAGACCTAACCGAGTTGGACTAGGATACGAGATACCCCGAGTGGGCCTTCTACGGGCCTTTCCATCCTTGGCGCGGCCCAGGTAGCCTCATCGTGGGCCACCCGCAAGGTAGCCCCACGTCAGTAGCCCCCGAGTGCTTGGTCGAAGCGCAGAGTCGGACAGAGGACTCCTCCTTCCTGGACGCGCCATTGGATTGCTTGATCTTGAGCTTGAACTCGAATTCTTCAGTCGAACCGGCCGCTCCCGATGGGAGTAACCCTTGCAGTCGAATTACTTTTGCCTTCATCTTCTTTGCGAAGCTTGCTTCTACTCAGCCTGATTGGCTTACTTTGTGGATTGGTTCGGCTGCTCGAGCTTACTGTGTTGCCACTCGAATGGTTCTTTCGGGTGCTCGGATCGTTGCTCGATCTTACTCTGCTGACTTCAGCTGCTAAGCTTACTACTCGAACGGATCTTTCGAGCTTCTGCGGCTGATTTTGGAGCCGTTGGATTGATGACGTCACTGATGACGAACTGTTGCACGCCTCTGCGCCCGATGGGACGTGACGCGGTGGGCCCCGTTGTCAGAGCTGACCACGGCCCACAGTTGTCGCGTCGCCGAAGTGGGCGCGAAATTTTCGCGGCACGATGACGACGCCTCGGTTCCCGTGCGTAGTGGAGGAGGTTGGCGGCGACGGTTCGTTTCTCCGCGCGACACGTGGACGGCCGGATGCCCTCGCTCGGAGCTCTTGCGCGATGGACGGCTGAGATGTCGATCTTCGAGGAACAAGTACTGCGCCCTGGCGTTTGGGATGTCATCTTCCCCGATCCCTTCCTTCCTTTTTCCTCTCCTATTGCGCTCTGCCATTGCCACCGCCATCTCGAGCTCTTAGCGATCTGTCCACACACCTTGCGACCAAAGCAATGGGCAAGCCGAAGGGCACCGCTGGGTCCTCCGCCGCCGCCGCCGACGCTGCCGGGCTGATGAAGAAGCCCGAGGGTGACTGGCAAAGGTCGACGATGAAGAAGGCCGACGTCGACATGCTCCGCGCGCAGGGCCTGTTGCCGTCTGCGGACGAAGTCCAGGTACGCCTCCCTGGCAAAGAGACTTTTCCCACTCCTCGCGATGGGGAGCGCGTTTGCTTCGCGGACTTCGTTCCGCGTGGCTTCGGGTTCCCCATGCACGATTTTGTGCGTGGGCTCCTGTACGCCTATGGGGTTCAGATCCATGATCTGACCCCCAATGGCGTCTTGAGCATCGCGAGCTTCATCGTGCTCTGCGAGTGCTTCTTGGGGGTCGCGCCCCACTGGGGACTGTGGAAGTCACTCTTCCTCGTTCGCAAGAACGTGGGGAAGAGCGGACTGGCCTACCCAGTGGGCGGCTTCGGAATCCAGGTGCGCGGTGATACCGCGTACTTCGCGATGAAGAAGTCGGACTCTGTCCAAGGGTGGCGCAAGCGCTGGTTCTACGTCCAGTCGACCGGAGATGGCCTGGACGCATTCGACGGCAGGCGGGGGCTGAGGAAGACTAGCGCCTGGGCGCACCCGCTGTCTGCCGTGGAGAAGGAGGCGGTGCGGCCCCTGCTGATGCTGCTGCGCGAGCTGACCGAGACCCTAGGGCGTGAGGCGGGTGGCGTCTTTCTGATGGCCACCTTCTTCCGCCTTCGGGTACGGCCGCTGAGCGCCCGGCCCTACCCGATGTGGGCCGCGGAGGGCGTTAGCGACAAGCCGCTGGACGATGAGGAGGTGGAGGCCAACGTCAGGTCCATCACCAACCTTCGAGCCGCGGACGCTTGCAACGTCAAGTGCCCCATCGCTCCTTACGGGGCCGCGAAGCCCGTTCCTGAGGTGAGTCCTTTCTTGCTTTCTTCTTGTACTTGTTCGACCGGAGTCTACTTTGTGTTTTGATTCGACTTGCGTCTACTCTGCTTTAGGGTCGGGATTTGCTCATCAGCCATCCTCCGCTCCCTGAGAACGGACCCGACGATGAGTCGAAGTTCGTCGAGGATGAGGATGATGACGAAGAGATCCCCTCCGCCCACTCTTCCCGCGACGAGGTGGAGGAGGGCGACGAAGTGGAGGAACCCGCAAGGAAGAAGCGGAAGCTTCCAACTGGCGGCGAGTCTGCTTCTGCGTCGTCGCCTGCCAAGGGCGTGGGTGCTGCTGAGGAGGTAGCCGTGGCGACGTCCCCGGGTGCGCAGTCTTCGGGTGGCTGGGAGGAACCTCTTAATGTTCCCCCGGTCGCCTCTGCGGCGCCACGGTCCTTCGCGCGGATGCCGTCGCCGTCGCTGTCAAGCTTCGACGATGCCAGCTCCCCCAGGTTAGTTTCCTTGCCACGCGTTCTTCGAGTAGTACTGTTGCGGGTTCGCCGCTTATTTGACTTTGTGTTCTTGATATTACTGCAGCCATCACTCTGGCAATGTCGGCTCCCCCCTTCGGGACACGGAGCTTACTTCTGGCCCTTCGACTGGGCTGGAGGCACCTGTGGTGGTGGAGAAGGTGCACGTGGAGGCCAACGTCATGGCCTCGTCCAGCCGGGCTCCTCCTTCGGCTGTCGATGACCTTGAGCTCCTGGACCACGTAAGTCTTCTTTTGTTTTCCTTGTTCTTCTGATTTTTCATCGGGTGCGCGATCAGCGCTCCCGATGGGAGTAGCCCCCGAAGGTGTGGGTGACTAGTATAGTCGCCCGCAACTTTATTGACATCGTGCTTCTTTTATTTTCAGCCGTACTATCGCCAGCAGCTAGACGCAGCCGCGGCTTATGTTCGCCTGGAGAAGGAGAGGGACCAACTGCGTTCCTCGCTGGACCAGGCTACTGGCCGGGTGGATGAGCTTGAGAAGGCTCTCCGTGAGTCTCAAGAGCGGGAGCTGGCGCGGGTCGCCCAGGAGAAGACTCAGATCGGCCGCCTCCTTTCACTCGCCGCTGTTCTTGGGGGTGAGTATCAGCCTTTCGCTTACTTAGTTTTCGCTTCCTTTCTTGTCCTGACTTTAATTCTGGTGCAGAGAGTTGCGGTGGAGTTCCTCCGGAAGATGCTTCGAGTGACACCGTCGACCTGGCGACTGCGGTTGGCTTCTTCGACCGTGTCTGCGCCTATGCCTCGGATGCTCTGAGGAAGTCTGCCGCCGCGCTGGAGAAGTCGACCGGAGCTCTGGCCGTGGTGCATCAGAGCATCTTCCCGGGCAGCCAGCCGCCAGCGACTGTGGACGCTCTGGCTGCGCCGTTTGGGGATGCGACCACCATCGCCGACTTCACGCGGTCGCAGACGGTACGCGGCTCCGAGCTCACCTTCCAGCTGCTTTTAGGCCACCAAGTTCCAGGTGACTTCGAGAAGATCGTCAGCGGTTTTCCTCGCAAGCCTGATGGTCGGACCGCGTCGCTGAGTGGCGTGAAGGAGCGCGCCTCGCTGTTGGCTGCACAGCTTGTGGCACTCTTCGAGAGGGCCCTTGCTAAGGCGACTGAAGCGGCTGCTCGGAAGGGCCGTTCCCGGTCGCAGTCCGCGGCCTTAGAGTAGGCGTAGTTGTAGGCATGCGACAGCGCTGCGATCTGTACCTTGAACTTTTGTTTTGTAATGAATATTGCCCATGTCGGGTCTTTTGATCGTCAGTATTGGATTTGCTGACCTTTCTCTCTTTCTAAGTTGAACTGTGTCTGGCAGTCGCCTTTTTGTATTGACTTTGCGTATTCCTGACAGAGTGCCGTGCGCGATGACGCTCCGCCTCCTCCCTTGGCCGCGCCGAGTGGCGCGGCGTCTTCTTCGGGTGCTCGCCGTCGTCGGGCAGCGCCGGCTCCTCCGCGTAGCGTGAATGACCAGCGGATAATCACCTACTTGAAGAACAAGGTGGTGGAGCTTGAGGCGACCCTGAAGAAGACGGAGCTGACGACCAGCGCTCCCAGTCGCACCCCACGGCGGAGTTCTCACGCCGTGAAGATTTTTTGCTTGGAGAGATGGACTTGATCAGTCGGCAGTTGCAGGGTATGTATCCTGTTGGCGACTGCCGTCGTTGTTGTTTATCCTTCTCGTTCTGACTTGCAGTTGATGTGTGCAGATGTTAATCCCGATTGGGAAGCCGAACGGGATCGCGTTGAAGAGCGAGTCACTCGAGAGGCGTCAGGCGACTCCTATGAAGCTCGGCAGTTCTGGGTGAACAAGTCGAGGGGGCGCGTCCTTGCCACGATGCTGGATCGTACATGGCGCGCTGCCTTTCTTCTGGAGAGCTGCCGGAAGACACTTCTGCACATCAACCGCGTGTACTTCCCGCACAATGCGCAGCCGAACGGGTTGCCTGCCTTGTTGGAGAGGTTCCGTGATGGCGAAGGGCTGAAAGAAGTTGTCGACGCTCAGCTTGTGGCTGGTGCAAACGCGGCGCTGGCGTACGTTCGGATGCACCGGCCACATCTTCCGCTTGAGCGGGTGCTTGAAGGCCTGCCAGGTGACGGAGACTTCGAGGAGACCTTGCCCGCTGCGCGCCGGATTATCCGGCAAGTGCAGGACTTGAGCGAGCGGCTTGTAGGTCCTCTCGACGCGCCGAAGGCTGAACCTGCAGTTTAGAGTAGCTGTCGTCTGATGCACAGGGTTAGCTATAGAGGGCAAATTTGCCTTTGTAAATACATTGTAATATTTCATAGTACTGTGTCGAGTAATGAGAGTTGATATGTTACTCGAAAGTGAGGGCGCATGATTCTGGCGCAACTGCCGAGTATGTCAAGCAGCGGCCAAGTGTTGCCTGTATGCCGCAGTCTCTGGTTCTACCAGGTGGCGACTTATGGCTTTGACTAACTCCTGTCTGGCGCAGCCCCCGAGTAAGTTGGGTGACGGCCTAGGATTGCAAGTGTTACCTGTTTGGCGCAGCCCCCGAGCGCGTCGGGTGGTGACCTAGGATTTGGAACTTGACCTGTGCAGCGCAGCCCCCGAGTATGTTCGAGTGGCGGCCGAGGATTTTTCTGAGTCCTGTTTGGCGTAGCCCCCGAGTAAATCGAGTGGCAGCCTAGGGTTGCAAGTGTGACCTGTGTGGCGCAGCCCCCGAGTATGTCGGGTGGTGACCTAGGATTTTGGAACTTGACCTGTGCAGCGCAGCCCCCGAGTAGGTTCGAGTGGCGGCCGAGGATTTTTCTTTGGCCTGTTTGGCGTAGCCTCCGAGTATGTCGGGTGGCAGCCTAGGCTTGCAAGTGTGACCTGTGTGGCGCGGCTCCCCGTAAGTCGTGGGTGGCGCCTTAGGATTTTGGACTTGACCTGTATGGCGCAGCCCCCGAGTCAGTCGAGTGGCGGCCTAGGATTTTTTGACTTTTTGCTTGTTTGGCGCAGCCCCCGAGCGGATCGAGTGGCGGCCTAAGCTGTTATTTCAACCTGTGTGGCGCAGCCCCCGAGTGGCTTGGGTGGCGGCCTAGGATTTCGATTGTGCTTGTATGGCGCAGCCCCCGAGTGGATCGAGTGGCGGCCTAAGCTGTTATTTCAACCTGTGTGGCGCAGCCCCCGAGTGGCTCGGGTGGCGGCCTAGGGTTTTTGAGCTTCTTGGGTGACTGGAAAAGGAGACAGATATTCTTCAGATCACTTTATTGATTCTTGCGAGCAGGCCGCCTCATTAAAAACCTTCCAGTCCCCTCAGGTACCCTGGTAAGGAAAAGAGCGCGTCTGAAACCTGCCGCGTTGGCTTTCTTGTACAATGGTTGCTTGGACTAGGCGTAGAATCTGCGTAGCTGTGCTACGTTCCATGGATTGCTGCAGTCCGCTCCGGTCTTCGAGTCCTTTAGGCGGTATGCTCCATTGCCTATTGCTTCTGTTATGATGTACGGGCCCTCCCATGGGGAGGCGAGCTTGTGCACCTTCTTTTGCTTGAGTCGAAGAACCAGGTCGCCTGCCACGAACGCTCTTGGTCGCAGCCTCCGAGTATGATAGTTGCGCAGGTCCTGCTGATACACGGCTGATCGTGCCAGGGCGATGTCGCGTGCTTCGTCCAGGGTGTCTCTGCTGTCTTCGAGTGCATCCTCTGCTTCTGATTCGTCGTAGGCGACTACTCTTGGTGCATCGAACTTGATGTCGCAGGGGAGGACTGCTTCTGCACCATACACCATGAAGAATGGCGTGTACTGGGTAGATCTGTTGGGTGTTGTTCGCAGACTCCAGAGGACTGATGGCAGTTCTTCCACCCAAGCGCCCGCTGCGCGTTTGAGGGGCACGCGCAGTCGCTTCTTGATGCCGTTGCAGACTAATCCATTGGCTCTCTCTACTTGTCCGTTGGACTGCGGGTGCGAGACAGACGCGTAGTTGAGCTTGATCCCCTGTTCTGAGCAGAAGTCTTTGAATTCCTCGGCTGTGAAGTTCGAGCCGTTGTCGGTGATGATCCCGTTAGGCACTCCAAACCTGAAGATTATTGACCTGATGAAGTTGACCGCTGTGGACGCAGTCGAACTTGTGATGGGCACGGCTTCGATCCACTTCGTGAATTTGTCGACTGCGACCAGGAGGTGAGTATGACCTCCGGGTGAGGATTTCTTCAGCGGGCCCACCATGTCCAGGCCCCATTGGGCAAAGGGCCAGGCTAGTGGTATTGTCTTGAGCTCTGATGCTGGGGCGTGCGGCTTGTTGGCAAATTCCTGGCACCCTGTGCATTTCTTCACCAGCTCCTCAGCGTCCTGCATGGCTGTGAGCCAATAGAACCCAGCTCGTAGCGCCTTGGCCACCAGTGCCCGGCTGCTTGCGTGATGCCCACAGGTACCCGCATGGATGTCTAGTAAGATGGCTTGGCCGTCGACTGGATCTATGCACCTTTGAAGAATTCCTGATATGCTTATTTTGTAGAGTTCCCCGTTGATGACGGTGAAACTTTTGGAGCGTCTGATGATGCGCTTCGCTTCGACTGGGTCAGCTGGCAGCTTCTGATGCAGTATATACGCCAGGTATGGTCCTGTCCATGTGGCTTCGACTAGCATGACTTCCATGGGGACCTTGTCTTGGCTTGGCGGGTTGGCATCGCCTTTTGCCGTTGTTGTGCTTGCTGTACCCTGAGTCTTGACGGATCTCTGTGTTATGCACTCGAGGAAGACGCCGGGTGGGACTGGCACCCTGTCTGAGCCCATGTTAGCTAGGGCGTCGGCTTCCTCGTTGCTTTCGCGGCCGATGTGGCGTAGCTCGCAGCCGTCGAAGTTTCCTTCCATCTGATTGTAGAGGTCTCTGTAGGCGATCATGTTGTCAGCGATGGCGTCGCAGGACTTCATGGTTTGCTGTACCACCAGGTAGGAGTCGCCGTAGATCATGAGGTGCGTGGCGCCGCAGTTTTTGGCCATCCGCATGCCGTGGATCAAGGCCTCGTACTCGGCTTCGTTGTTGGATGGCGTCGGAAAATCCATCTGTAGGACGTACTTGAGCTTGTCGCCTTTGGGGGAGATGAGCACGACTCCCGCCCCGGCTGACTTGAATTTCTTGGAGCCATCAAAGTACATTGTCCATGCGTTGGACAGGTCGGGGACGTTCGGTAGCTGGGCTTCTATCCACTCCGTGGTGAATTCTGGGAGAACTTGTGCTTTGATGGACTTCGGGTGAGCATACTTCAGCCCCCATGGTCCTAGCTCGACAACCCACTTGGCGACTCGTCCTGTCGCGCGCTGATTCGTGAGGATGTCTGCTAGTCCGGAAGAGCTTACCACCGTGATCGGGTGCTCGGAGAAGTAGTGGACGACTTTTCTGGAGGTCATGAAGACTCCGTATGCCAGCTTTTGGTAGTGCGGGTAATTTTGCTTGGACAAGGTGAGTACCTCGCTGAGGTAGTAGACGGGCCTCTGCACCGGGTGACTGTGTCCTTCCTCTTCGCGTTCGACTACGAGTACCGTGCTCACCACCCTGTTTGTTGCTGAGACGTACAGGTAGAGCGGCTCGTTTTCCAGTGGTGCCACGAGGACCGGGGAGGTTGTCAATGTCTTCTTGAGATGGTCGAACGCGTCTTGCGCCTCTTGTGTCCACTCGAACTTGTCTGACTTCTTCATCAGTTGGTAGAAGGGTAAGGCCTTTTCTCCCAACTTACTAATGAACCGACTGAGAGCTGCGACTCGGCCAGCTAATCGTTGCACCTCCCTGAGCTTCGTTGGTGCTGGCATTGTGAGTATGTTCTGCACCTTCTCGGGATTTGCTTCGATTCCTCGTGCGGATACAAGGTACCCTAGTAACTCTCCGGCTGGCACGCCGAATACGCACTTCTCTGGATTGAGTTTGATCTGGTACGCGTCGAGTGCGGCGAAGACCTTGCGCAGGTCGTCGACTAGGGTGTCCTCCTGCCGGGTAGTGACGACGATATCGTCGACGTAGACTTGGACGATCTGCCCGATTAGCCCCTTGAGGCACGCTTGCATTGTCCGCTGATATGTGGCACCTGCGTTTTTTAACCCGAACGGCATCGCCTGGTAGCAGAAAACGCCGTCGGGTGTGATGAAAGCTGTCTTCTCTTCGTCCTCGACCTTCAGTCTGATCTGCTGGTAACCTGAGTAGGCGTCCAGGAAAGACAGGCGTTCGCAGCCTGCGGTCGAGTCGATGATCTGGTCTATCCGCGGGAGCGGGAAGTGATCCTTGGGGCAACACTTGTTGATTGCGGTGAAGTCCACGCACATGCGTAGTTTCTTCGTCTTCTTTTTCTCGACTAGGACGGGGTTAGCGACCCAGTCTGAGTCCTTGATCTCTCGGATGAACTTGGCATGCAATAATCTGTCGACTTCCATGGTGATAGCGTCTCGTTTGGGCCCTGAGAAGCGTCGCATGGATTGCTTGACAGGTCTTGCGTCCTTGTGTACTTTCAGAGAGTGCTCGGCGAGTTCCCTGGGTATCCCCGGCATGTCAGAAGCTTGCCATGCGAAGATTTTCCAGTTCTCACGTAGGAACTCGACGAGCGCGCTTTCCTATGCGGGCGTCAGGCTTGATGAGACCTTGACTGTCTTTTTGCTGTCGGTCGGGTGGACCTGGTGGGTGACTATGTCGTCGTTTGTGTTGAACGCTGCGTCCTTGGCGGGCTTCTTGCGAGTCGGGAAGATGGTCTTGTCATTGTCGGCTGATATGGCCTTGAAGTGCTCTTCGACGCCGAAGAACTCGGAGATCTTGGCGAACTCGCGGTCGCAACTGTTGGAGAGGCCAAAGTCGCCGCGGACGGTGATCACCCCCTTTGGCCCAGGTAACTTTATCATCAGGTAGGCGTAATGGGGTACCGCCATGAACCTGGCGAAGCTTGGGCGTCCGAGGATGGCATGGTACTGTGACTTCCAGTCGACGACCTCAAAGTCTATCGACTCCTTCCTGAAGTGTTCGGGTGTTCCGAGGATGACGTCGAGTGTGATTGTTCCCATGGGTGTGATTGGCTGCCCAGGTACTATGCCGTGGAAGGTGGTCTCCGACTCCGGCAATTTCTCTGTCGATCTGTTCATCCGTCTGAGGGTGTCGGCGAATATGATGTTGATGCCGCTGCCTCCGTCCAGGAATACCTTTTTCAGGCTGTAGTCGCCGATCAGGGCCTCAATCACGAGTGCGGCGTGTCCGGGTCGGACTACCTCTGCTGGGTGATCTGCCCTGGAGAATGTGATTGGTGTCTCAGACCCGCGCAGGTAGTCTGGTACCGCGCGCGGGCTGTTGATGGCCTGGAGTACTTGGCGTGTGATGATCTTCTGCCTCCTGTTCGACGGGGGGCCCTTCTGGATCATGTTCAGCTGTCCTCGTGCGGCTGGGTACGCGTCGGCTGCTGCCGGTGGAACCTGCTGCTGCTGCTGCGGCTGGTGGAATGCCGCTTGCACTTGGTTATTATTTGCGGGTGCCGCCTGGATGGCCAGCTGCGGTGCTGCTTGGATGGCTTGCACCGGGGCGATGATTTGCTGCATGGCATGGTATATTTTTCTTGCTTTGCGGCAGTCTTTCAGCAGGTGGTTTGAACCATACTTTCCTGTTACCGGGTTGCGGAACGAGTGATGTTTGCAGGGCTGCATCAGTTCTTCTGCCGCAGTTAACGGGCGCTTCCACTCGCGCTTCTGATTTCCGTCGTTGCGGTCGACGCTGCTGCTACCACGGTTGTACTGGCTCGAGCTTGGTTGTCGACTTTGCTCGTGCTGTCGACTGTCCTCACGCTTGACCTCGCGGGGGGTTTCGTAACCCGCCGCTACTAACTCGATTGAGTCGTGCGTGTATCGTGCCTTCCTCTTCTGACGTGAATCGCGCCAGTTGCTTGTTTCGCCTTCCTTTTTGGGAGAAGTTTCGCGGACGTAGTCCTCTCCTTCGGCCCATTGGTTGGCTGTCTTCATTAACTCTATTGTTGTTTTCGGCTGGAGCCTACCAAATTCCTCCCGGAGGTCGCGGCGAGAAACGCCATGCATGAAGGCGTCCATCACCCTGTCCTCTGATACGGGTTCCATGGTGTTGCGAAGGAGTGTCCACCTCTGGATGTAAGATCGGAGCGACTCGTTTTTCCCTTGCTTGCAGGCCTGCAACTCGATGTAGGTTGTTGGTCTGGCGAATGTTCCTGAGAAACTCTTGATGAAGTTGTCCTGGAACTCCTCCCACGTTCGGAACGAATCTTTGGGTTGGCTTGTGAGCCACCCGCGCGCAGAGTCTGTCAGCATGAGCTGGATGTACTGCATTGCCGTTGTCGATGTTCCGCCTTGGCAGGTGCAAGCGATAAGGTAGTCCTCAAGCCATAACTTCGGGTCTTGCTTCCCGTCGTTCTTTGGTGTGCCGGCCGTCAATTTGAAGCCTTTGGGCATGCGGGTGTCGCGAATGTTGAAACTGAAACATGCCGCACCACATGGCTCGAAGTCGCGGTCGGTGTGATCATCCGCCTGTGTGGCGTTAGCCGAACGTTCCTTGCGGCTGCGGTCCACCGTCTTTTGTGTCAGGACGTCTCGAAGGTCCTTGACTGGCTGTCGCTGCGCCGCCGGGATGCCCGACGTCGTTGGCCCATGAGCTTGATTACCTGGCCCTTGGGCCGCTAGAGCTTCTTCGATTGCCCTTATGGAGGCAATTTGTTGCTTGTGGAGGAGCGAGCGCGCGTCACCCTCTGGTGGCTGCGTGAGCCGAAGGTATGTCTCGACTGATATCAATGCTGTGTTTGCTGTTTTTGGGATGGGTATCCCGTTTTCATCTTCGGTGACGAAGGAAGAATCGAGGTTGCGGGTTAGCCTTGTTCGGTCGGCTTCTGCCATGTGAGGGACACGGGCTCTGGTTCGCCGTGCTCCCTGGTTCACCTCAGTGGAGGATGTGAAGGAGAGGGCGGCCCGCCTGGCGCTTGATGCATCCGCGTCCCTTTTGCGCCTGAGAAGTTCGGCCTTTTCGGCGCGAATCCGTTCGCCTTCCTTGCGTAGCAAGTACTGGACCGCCAGGTGGTCCTCGCGAGATGCGTTGGGTGGGGGGAACGTGCCCTCGTCCACATGCTTCATGGCTTGGATCGCCATGTCCCGCGTGATGACCAGTTTGGTATTGTCTGGCATGTCCACCTCTAGCGGGTATACGGGTTCATCTTCGTCGTCATGCGGTGCTGTGCCGGCCATGAAGACTTGCCTGGGGTAGACTTTGGTTGGAGAGTTTGTGCTGCCGCTGCTGCTTCTGTCACCCTCGTCTTGTTCGGGGTCGAAAATTGCTGCAACGTGGCGCGCGGCGCACTTGTTGTCGCGTCTCTTCAAGATTGTCCATGTGCCCGCACTCGACGGGGCGAGTGCGAGTGGCGTGGGGTAGACCTGGGACTTCCACGTAGGTGAGGGCGCGCGCGTTGTTGATGTCGGACGCGGGCCCCTGGTCGCGCGTGCGGGCGCGGCGGTGGAGGTGGGTCTTGACTTGATTGTCGGTGTAGATGTCCTCTTCGCGGGTGCGACTGGCGCAAACCTTGCGGGTTCGGTGGGCGCGATCTCCGCGGGTGCGGAAGATGCGATCTTGACGGGTCCAGCGGGCGCGATCTCCG
Organism: Poa annua; assembly: GCA_026929855.1. Lineage (NCBI taxonomy): Eukaryota > Viridiplantae > Streptophyta > Magnoliopsida > Poales > Poaceae > Poa > Poa annua. The sequence continues at coordinate 85,479,694 of CM049429.1, read as the reverse complement.
CGAGTGCGGCAGATGCGATCTTGGCGGGTTCCGCGGGCGCGATCTCCGCGGGTGCGGAAGATGCGATCTTGGCGGGTCCAGCGGGCGCGATCCCCGCGAGTGCGGCAGATGCGATCTTGGCGGGTTCCGCGGGCGCGATCTCCGCGGGTGCGGCAGATGCGATCTTGGCGGGTTCCGCGGGCGCGATGGTCGGCGATTTTGGTGACGCCGTCGCGCGTAGCGCGGTAGTCGTAGACCTGAGTATGCCACGACTATCGATGCAACAGAATACGGAGCCGAAGGTGATATGTATACCTTTGTCCAGATCGGCGTACATCGACTGGTGGGCTTGCGAGTGGATGACGTACTCGAAGGAGCCGAATCGAATCGACTCCCTGATGGCGGGTTCGCCGATCTTCATTGCGGATGGAGCCGGTGCGACCATGATCCTGGCACTTGTTGAACTTCCCACGGACGGCGCCAATTGACGAGGTTGTAACTCGGCAAGTCCCTGGGTTGTGCACCCCGGGTTGATTGATGGGGAGAGTGTAGAGTGCAAGGTGATCACGACGGCTAACAGGCGAGGTTTTACCCAGGTTCAGGCTCCCGGAGGATAACACCCTACTCCTGCTTGTCTGGTTATTGATGCGAGTAGCGATTACAATAGCGAGATTGCGATCTCGCTAGGGTTCGTGGCCGTTCTGAGCCTGCGCGTGTATATGTGTCTGTCTTCTAGGACGGGCAACCCTCCTGGCTTTATAGGCAGCCAGGTCTCGGGTGGTTGATACAGATACGGTAGGTTACAAGACCTAACCGAGTTGGACTAGGATACGAGATACCCCGAGTGGGCCTTCTACGGGCCTTTCCATCCTTGGCGCGGCCCAGGTAGCCTCATCGTGGGCCACCCGCAAGGTAGCCCCACGTCAGTGACTGTGCCCTTCTTCTTCGCGTTCCACTACGAGCACCATGCTTACCACCCTGTTCGTTGCTGAGACGTATAGGTACAGAGGCTCATTTTTCAGTGGTGCCACGAGGACTGGAGAAGTTGTCAGTGTTTTCTTGAGATGGTCGAACGCGTCCTGCGCCGCTTGTGTCCACTCGAACTTGTCTGCCTTCTTCATCAGTTGGTAGAAAGGTAAGGCTTTCTCTCCCAACTTACTAATGAACCGGCTGAGAGCTGCGACTCGGCCGGCTAATCGTTGCACCTCCCTGAGCTTCGTTGGTGCTGGCATTGTGAGTATGTTCTGCACCTTCTCGGGGTTTGCTTCGATTCCTCTTGCGGATACAAGGTACCCTAGTAGCTCTCCGGCTGGTACGCCGAACACGCACTTCTCTGGATTGATCTTGATCTGATATACGTCCAGTGCGGCGAAGACTTTGCGGAGGTCGTCGACTAGGGTATCCTCCTTTCGGGTAGTGACGACGATGTCGTCGACATAGACTTGGACGATTTGCCCGATTAGCCCCTTGAGGCATGATTGCATTGTCCGCTGGTACGTGGCACCTGCGTTCTTTAACCCGAACGGCATCGTCTTGTAGCAAAAAACGCCGTCGGGTGTGATGAAGGTTGTCTTCTCTTCATCCTCGACTTTCGGCCTGATCTGCTGGTAACCTGAGTAGGCATCCAGAAAAGATAGGCGTTCGCAACCTGCAGTCGAGTCGATGATCTGGTCTATCCGCGGGAGCGGGAAGTGGTCTTTGGGGCAGCATTTGTTGACTGCGGTGAAGTCAACGCACATGCGCAGTTTCGTCGTCTTCTTTTTCTCAACTAGAACCGGGTTGGCGACCCAGTCCGAGTCCTTGATCTCTCGGATGAACTTGGCGTGTAGTAATCTGTCGACCTCCATGGTGATCGCGTCTCTTTTGGGTCCTGAGAAGCGTCGCATGGATTGCTTGACTGGTCTTGCGTCCTTGTGGACTTTTAGAGAGTGCTCGGCGAGTTCCCTGGGTATCCCTGGCATGTCAGAGGGTTGCCATGCAAAGATTTTCCAGTTCTCACGCAGGAACTCGACGAGCGCGCCTTCCTATGCGGGGGTCAGACTCGATGAGACCTTGACCGTCTTTCCGCTGTCAGTCGGATGGACTTGGTGGGTGACAGTGTCGTCATTCGTGTTGAACGCTGCGTCTTTGGCAGGCTTCTTGCGAGCCGGGAAGATGGTCTTGTCGTTGTCGGCTGATATGGCCTTGAAGTGCTCTTCGACGCCGAAGAACTCGGAGATCTTGGCGAACTCGCGGTCGCAGCTGTTGGAGAGCCCGAAGTCGCCGCGGACGGTGATCACTCCTTTCGGCCCGGGTAACTTTATCATCAGGTAGGCGTAGTGGGGTACTGCCATGAACCTGGCAAAGCTTGGGCGTCCGAGGATGGCGTGGTATTGTGACTTCCAGTCGACGACGTCAAAGTCTATCGATTCCTTCCTGAAGTGCTCGGGTGTACCGAGGATGACGTCGAGTGTGATTGTTCCCATGGGCGTGATTGCTTGCCCTGGTACTATGCCGTGGAAGGTGGTCTCCGATTCCGGCAATTTCTCTGTCGACCTGTTCATTCGTCTGAGGGTATCGGCGAATATGATGTTGATGTCGCTGCCTCCGTCCAGGAATACCTTCTTCAGGCTGTAGTCGCCGATCAAGGCCTCAATCACGAGTGCGGCGTGCCCGGGTCGGACTACCTCCGCTGGGTGATCTGCCCTGGAAAATGTGATTGGTGTCTCCGACCCGCGCAGGTAGTCTGGTACCGCGTGCGGGCTGTTGATGGCTTGAAGTACTTGGCGTGTGATGATTTTCTGCCTCCTGTTCGACGGGGGTCCCTTCTGGATCATGTTCAGTTGTCCCCGTGCGGCTGGGTATGTGTCGGCTGCTGCCGACGGACCTTGTTGCTGCTGCTGCGGCTGGGGGAACGCTCCTGCCGCCTGCACTTGATTGTTGTTTGCGGGTGCTGCCTGGATGGCTAGCTGTGGTGCCGCTTGTATGGACTGCACCGGGGCGATGATTTGCTGCATGGCATGGTAGATCTTTCTTGCTTTGCGGCAATCCTTCAACAGGTGGTTTGAACCCCACTTTCCTGTTGCCGGGTTGCGGAACGAGTGATGCTTACAGGGTTGCATCAGTTCCTCTGCTGGGGTTAACGGGCGCTTCCACTCGCGTTTCTGACTTCCATCATTGTGGTCGATGCTGCTGCTGCCACGGTTGTACTGACTCGAGCTGGGCTGTCGACTTTGCTCGTACTGTCGACTGCCGTCACGCTTGTCCTCACGGGGGGTTTCATAACCCGCCGCTACTAATTCGATTGAATCGTGGGTGTAACGTGCCTTCTTATTTTGACGTGCCTCGCGCCAGTTGCTTGTTTCGCCTTCCTTTTTGGGAGAAGTTTCGCGGACATAATCCTCTCCTTCGGCCCATTGGTTGGCTGTCTTCATGAGTTCTATTGTGGTCTTCGGCTGGAGCCTACCGAATTCCTCCCGGAGGTCGCGGCGAGCGACGCCATGCATGAAGGCGTCCATCACTCGATCGATACGGGTTCCATGGTATTGCGGAGGAGTGTCCACCTCTGGATGTAAGAGCGGAGCGACTCGTCCTTCCCTTGCTTGCAGGCCTGCAACTCGATGTAGGTCGTCGGCCTGGCGAATGTTCCTGAGAAACTCTTGATGAAGTTATCCTGGAATTCCTCCCATGTTCGGAAAGAGTCTTTGGGTTGGCTTGTGAGCCACCCGCGTGCCGAATCTGTCAGCATGAGCTGGATGTATTGCATTGCTGTAGTCGACGTTCCACCTTGACAGGTGCAAGCGATGAGGTAGTCCTCGAGCCATAGCTTCGGGTCTTGCTTCCCGTCGTATTTTGGTGTGCCAGTCGTCAACCTGAAGCCTTTAGGCATGCGGGTGTCGCGGATGTTGAAGCTAAAGCATGCTGCGCCGCATGGCTCTAAGTCGCGGTCGGCGTGGTCGTTCGCGTGTGCCATGCTAGCCGAACGCTCCTTGCGGCTGCGGTCCACCGTCTTCTGTGCCAGGACGTCACGGAGGTCCTTGACTGGCTGTCGCTACGCCGCTGGGATGCCCGACGTCGTTGGTTCATGCGCTCGGTTCTTGGCCCCTTGGCCGCCAGAGCTTCTTCGATTGCCCTTATGGAGGCAATTTGCTGCTTGTGGAGAAGGGAGCGCGCGTCTCCCTCCGGTGGCTGCGTGAGCCGGAGGTATGTCTCGACTGATATCAGGGCGGCATTCGCCGTCTTTGGGACGGGTATCCCGTTTTCATCTTCGGTGACGAAGGACGAGTCGAGGTTACGGGTGAGCCTTGTTCGATCAGCTTCTGCCATGTGGGGGACACGGGCTCTGGTTCGCCTTGCTCCCTGGTTCACCTCTGTGGAGGATGTGAAGGAGAGGGCGGCTCGTCTGGCGCTCGATGCATCCGCGTCCCTTTTGCGCCTGAGAAGTTCGGCTTTTTCGGCGCGAATTCGTTCGCCTTCCTTGCGTAGCAAGTACTGGACCGCCAGGTGATCTTCTCGAGGTGCGTTGGGTGGCGGGAATGTGCCCTCGTCCACATGCTTCATGGCTTGGATCGCCATGTCCCGCGTGATGACAAGTTTAGTCTGGTCCGACATGTCCACCTCAAGGGGATATGCGGGTTCGTCTTTGTCGTCATGCGGTGCTGTGCCGGCCATGAAGACTTGCTTGGGGTAGACTCGAATTGGAGAGTTGGTGCTGCGGTTGCTGCTTCTGTCGCCCGTTTCTTGCTCGGGGTCGAAAATTGCTGCAACGTGGCGCGCGGAGCACCCGCTGTCGCGTCTCTTCGCGATTGTCCATGTGCTCACACTCGCCGGGGCGAGTGCGATTGGCTTGGGGTAGACTTGAGATCTCCACGAAGACGAGGGCGCGCGTGACATGGCTGTTGGACGCGGGCCCCTGGTCTCCCGTGCGGCTGCGACGGTGGAGGTGGATCTGGACTTGATCGACCGCACGACCGAGGTTGGGGTAGCAGACTCGATTCGCGCGGCTGTTGCCGAGATTGTCGATGTAGATGTCCTCTTCGCGGGTGCAGCTGTCGCGACCTCTGCGGGTGCGACAAATGCGATCTTCGCGGGTTCGGCGGTCGCGATCTCCGCGGGTGCAGTAGATGCGATCTCGGCGGGTCCGGCGGTCGCGATCTCCGCGGGTGCGGCAGATGCGATCTCGGCGGCTTCAACGGGCGCGATGGTCGGCGATTTTGGTGACGCCGTCGCGCGTAACGCAGTAGTCGTAGACCTGAGTATGCCACGACTATCTATGCAGCAGAATATGGAGCCGAAGGTGATGTGTATACCTTTGTCCAGATCGGCGTACACCGACTGATGAGTTGGCGAGTGGATGACGTACTCGAAGGAGCCGAATCGGATCGACTCCCTGACGGCGGATGCGCCGATCTTCATTGCGGATGGGGCCGGTGCGACCATGATCCTAGCACTTGTTGAAGTTCCCACAGACGGCGCCAATTGACGAGGTGCTAACTCGACAAGTCCCAGGGTTGTGCACGCCGGGTTGATTGATGGGGAGAGAGATGAGTGCAAGGTGATCACGACGGCTGACAAGCGAGGTTTACCCAGGTTCAGGCTCCCGGAGGATAACACCCTACTCCTGCTTGTCTGGTTATTGATGCGAGTAGCGATTACAATGGCGAGATTGCGATCTCGCTAGGGTTTGTCGTAGTGGTTATGAGCGTGTCCTCTAGGACGGGCAACCCTCCTGGATTTATAGGTAGCCAGGTCTCGGGTGGTTGGTACAGATACGGTAGGTCACAAGACCTAACCGAGTTGGACTAGGATACGTGGTACCCCGAGTGGGCCTTCTGCGGGCCTTTCCATCCTTGGCGCGGCCCAGGTAGCATCATCGTGGGCTACCCGCAAGGCAGCCCCACGTCAGCGGTGGAGTGAGACCTTGGCTCCTTGGCGTTCGCAATGGCACCCGTATTGTCGCAGAAGAGGATCACGGGGTCTTGCACGCTCGGGAACACTCCAAGTTCGATGACGAACTTCCTTAGCCACACAGCTTCATTCGCGGCCTCGCAGGCAGCAATGTACTCCGACTCCATTGTAGATTGTGCGACTATGTGTTGATTTCCACTTCTCCAGCACACGGCGCCTCCATTCACCTTGAATACGTAACCTGTCTGTGACTTACAGTCATCGGGGTCTGAGCAGAAACTTGCATCTACGTAACCCGTTACGCCAAGTTCTTCATCGCAGCCACCATACACAAGGAACATTTCGTTTGTCTTATTGAGATACTTAAGAATGCTCTTAACAGCTACCCAATGCGGCATTTCAGGATTACTCTGGAACCGGCTTGTCAAGTACTCAACATTGCATACATGATCGATCCTATGGCTGAAGCATAAGGATGTTTCGTCATTTCGGCCTTACCCAGTTCCGTCACCGGACACTGCGCCTTACGCGATATCTTATTCTTGATAACCGGTAGAGAACCCTTCTTTGCCTTCTCCATATGAAAACGCTTCAGTATTTTATCAAGATAAGTACTCTGACTTAGTGCTAATAGGCGCCTTGATCTATCACGATAGATTTTTATGACTAAAACATACGCAGCTTCTCCTAAGTCCTTCATAGAAAACTTACTGTTTAAATATTCCTTCACGCTATTCAGGAGTTCCACATCATTCCCTATTAGCAATATGTCGTCAACATACAGTGCTAAGAACACAACCGAGCTCCCACTCATTTTCTTGTAAATACAGGTCTCTTCCACATTTTGGATAAATCCAAAACCTTTGATTACCTCATCAAAGCGAAGATTCCAGCTCCGAGATGCCTGCTTCAATCCATAGATGGATCGCTGAAGCTTGCACACCTTGTTAGCACTTCCTGGATCGACAAAACCTTCCGGCTGTACCATGTACAACTCTTCCTCAATGTTTCCATTCAGGAAGGCCGTTTTGACATCCATCTGCCAGATTTCATAATCATAGTAGGCAGCTACCGCTAACAAAATCCGAATAGACTTAAGCATCGCTACCGGTGAAAAAGTTTCATCGTAGTCAATTCCATGAACTTGTCGGAAACCCTTTGCGACAAGCCGAGCTTTATAGACGGTCACATTACCATCAGCATCAGTCTTCTTCTTAAAGATCCACTTATTCTCGACGGCCTTGCGCCCTTCGGGAATATCCACCAAAGTCCACACTTTGTTATCATACATGGATCCTATTTCGGATTTCATGGCTTCAAGCCATTTCTCGGACTCTAGACTCTCCATCGCCTCCTTGTAGTTCGTAGGTTCGTCTTGCTCGACTAGCATGACGGTGCAAACCATGTTGCCATACCATTCTGGTGGGATCCGAGATCTACCAGACCTACGAGGTAGAACATCTTCCTCGACAGTTTCTCCCACTCCTTCCACGGAGGACGTTTCCGGAATTGCTTCCGTTGCGCCACTCGGAATCTCGAGTTCAGGATCAACGATTTCATCGAGGTCTACCTTCCTCCCACTTACTCCTTTCGCGAGAAATTCCTTCTCTAGAAAGGCACCGGTCTTCGCGACAAAAGTTTTGCCCTCAGCTTGGTTGTAGAAGGTGTACCCAACGGTTTCCCGCGGATATCCTACAAAGACGACTTTCTCCGACTTCGGTTCGAGTTTGTCGGGCTGTAGTTTCTTAACGTACGCCTCACAACCCCAAACCTTCAGAAACGATAACTTAGGCTTATGGCCATACCATAATTCATACGGTGTCGTTTCAACGGACTTGGACGGAGCCCTATTTAAAATGAATGCGGCTGTTTCTAACGCATAACCCCAGAAGGACACTGGCAGATCGGTAAGAGACATCATAGATCGGACACTATCCAGTAGAGAACGATTACGTCGCTCGGACACACCGTTTCGCTGCGGCGTTCCGGCGGGCGTAAGTTGGGGCACTATGCCACAACTCTTCAAATGTGTGCCAAACTCAAAACTCAAGTACTCTCCACCGCGATCGGACCGGAGATGCTTGATTTTCCTATTAAGCTGATTCTCAACTTCACTCTGGAATTCTTTGAACTTTTCAAACGTTTCAGACTTGTGTTTCATCAAATAGATATAACCGTATCTACTCAAGTCATCAGTGAAGGTGACGAAGTAACGATAGCCATTGCGTGTCGAAACGCTCATTGGTCCACATACGTCTGTATGTATGATCCCCAACAAATCCGACGCCCGTTCAACGAAACCTTTGAACGGTGTCCTGGTCATTTTGCCCATGAGGCATGGTTCACATGTATCGAGGGATCCGAAATCCAACGAGTCCAAGAGTCCATCGGAGTGGAGTCGCTTCATGCGCTTTATACCAATATGACCAAGACGGCAATGCCACAAAAACATGGCGGTATCGTCACTACACTTAATTCGTTTGGCCTCTATGTTATGGATGTGAGTACTACGATCGAGATTCAATAAGAATAAACCGTTATTCTCGGGAGCATCAACATAAAAGATATCATTCATATAAATAGCACAATTGCTTGACACTGATTTAAATGAATAACCGTCTTGTAACAGGCAAGACCCACTTATAATGTTTACACTCAAGGATGGCACAAAATAACATTTATTTAAAACCAAAACTAATCCCGATGGTAGATGCAGAGGGAGCGTGCCGACAGCCACCACGTCGACTCTCGATCCGTTGCCGACGCGCATCGTCACCTCATCCTTCGCCAGCCGCCTTCTATTCCGTAACTCCTCCTGAGAGTTACATATATGAGCAACAGAACCAGTATCAAATACCCACGTATTGCTCCGGGCGGATGTAAGGTACACATCTATAACATGTATATCAAATATACCTTGCTCTTTGTCGACCGTCTTGCCAGACTTCTTATCCTCCAGATACTTGGGGCAGTTGCGCTCAGGTGATCCGATGGTCACCACCATCTTCTTCAGCTTGATTTCTAATTCGGCCAGTTCGAGCATCTTCAGGATTTCCGACAGGGGTTTTGACGTCCGTTTCATGCCGTAGTCCACGATGGTGTTCTTATAGCTAGGGGGCAGAGAAATCAGCGCCCTATCCATAACCACCTCCTCTGGGATCACACTTCCCAGATCACTCAGAAGTCGAGCGCAGCCAAACAACTTGGCCAAGTGCTCACTGATATTGCCGTGCTCTTCCATCTGGGCTGAGAAGAAAAGCACAGATGCCTCGTACGTCTCAGCATTGACTTGTCGTGCAAAAACAACCATGAGTTCAGTCATTATATCATAAGCACCCTTGTTCATGAAGCGGTTTTGCAGGTCAGCCTCCATGGCAAAAAGCATGCCACTCTGGCATAAGAAGAAATCTCCGCCTTGACCCCATGGACAATCCTTTCGATTTCCGGGGCGGTGCTTGGAAGATCACCTAAGGGGGCATCAAGGATGTAGGCCACCTTGTGGGTTTCAAGGATGGACTTCAGATCGCGGAACCAGGACACGAAGTTAGACCCATCGGTCTTGAGCTTCTCTTTCTCAATGAACAGGTTTAGGTTAAAGGAGGGGTGAGGCATCTACAATGAAATTTGCAACAACATAAGACTTTGTTCATAATAATTTTGAGTTATAGTATTTTAGAAAATAACTAACATAACTCTCACTCAAACGAACATCCCTCCTGGTCGTTTAAGCGATTACACGACCCCCGTCCATTGAACCACCCCTCATCATCAAATCCGGCGGCACAACTTCAAGAGTAGACAAAATCGTCCGCCACACCAATTTTGTGACTCGTGCTCGACCTTTCGGTCTTCCTGTTCCGAGGTCATACCTCTGAGTATGCTAGGCTCGCCACCAAAGACCTCCACCCAGACGCTTGTGCAACATGGCTTACACCCACTGTATGCGAACGACGAGATGTATGACACCCGATCATCACGGCTTGTCTCATAACGTAGAACTTTCTTGGTGGTGCGCGTTGGAGGGAGAACACTTGTGGTATTTTGAAGGGATCATCTTCTTCAGCTACCGCCGTGTAACTAATTTATGCTATACACACAATCACACAAAATAAGATGCACACAAAACATCAAATGTAATGCAATGTGATATAGTCCATTGCGCCATGGTCTTCTTGGCGCCCGCAGTTTTATAAACAATTTAATAAACCTACCTTGACCATATCACATAGCCCCTGCAAAATAAAGTTAGACGCTTCTACTTTATCTTTTGCATATTTTACGTGGCTTGGGGCTTTCGTAAATAGAACCGCTTCATACCTACGAATCTTATGACCACAACAACGATCCAATAATTGCATGTTTAAGCATCCCTTTCGGGCCCTCCATTGAAAATGCGAAGACCAACTAAAGAGAGAGAAACTGTCACCCGCCAGCCACAAATACGGTGCAAGCCGTATGTCAGTAGTGGAACCAGTCTCGCGTAAGCGTACGCGTAAAGTCAGTCCGGGCCGCTTCATCAACTCAATGCCGCTGGAATACACAAGTGCACGCTAGAGGGTAGCAAATAACAGGAACGGTGCCAGCACGGGTTCTAACAGCGTACAGCTATATCTACGATAGATCGGCTCTGATACCACTGAAGGGGATCGTGGGCAGAAAACAATAATTATCCTAGCAACGATATCCTTAAACTAGCCAAGATCTATTCTATGCAGATATAGTAGTACGAACGGAGATCGGAATACGTACCCTTGTAGACCGAAAGCGGGGATTACGTTCCCGCACAAACGTTGTCGATGAAGACCGACGAAGCCGACCTCAAGGTCGTGTAGAGGAAGCAGGCCTCCGAGTACCGCTAGTGCCGCACCTCGCAGGGAGTCGCACACGTACGGTGGAGACGACGGCCTCCGAAGCTCCAGTCCAGGACGAGCAGCGGAAGACTTGGACCGGAACACCAGCAGCGCGGCAGCGGGCTATGGTGGAGGAGATCCCCCTCCTCAGCTCGGCGCGGCTCCGACAAGGGAACCACGAGATCGAGAGAGAAATCGGGAATTAATTGGTGAGTTAAAAGGCTGGGGGTGCCCCTTCTTATATAGGCTCCCACGGGGAGCCTACCTTGCCAGCCAGGCAATGTGGGACTAATCCCACATGCCTGGTGCGGCTCTGGAGGGTGCGCCGGCCCCCCTAGTGGGCCCTTGGCCCACTTGGGGCAGCCCCTCCTGGCCCCCACCGAATTCCCCTTGGGAATTTTCCCCTCTTGGGCCTTCTTTCGTCCGGAAGGCCCATTTAGGGAAATCTGCCTTAATAAATTCGAAAATAAATATATAAAATCATATCTGCATATTAATAACACTAATTAATATCAAACATAATATATATAATTTTTCCTAGCTCCGAAAACTCTTTCGGCGCTGCCCGATCTCCATCGGACCCCTCCCGGGACGCTCCCGGTGATCTCCTTCCTTTCCGGTTGTCTTGTCGAAACCCCTTAAGTGTGTTACCCTAGCGGTTCGATATAATATCAGGTATGACCAAGACTCCTCAATGATCAACGACTAACTCGTAGGCCTGGACCCCATGAATTAATCCCTGAGATATAACGAATGACTTTCATCTATCAAACCTGAACGTAAAGTCTTAGAACTTTTGCCATAGCGATACTTAGCACGTCCGAGCGTCGTTCCATAGATATCTCCATACCTAATCCCGACCTCATTACCGACGACGCTATCTTCTACTCGTTCATGATCTCATGTCTCCGTTACCTAGTCACATGCTTGCAAGCTCATTAGACATGATCTCACCGAGTGGGCCCGAGAGTATCTATCCTGCTATGCGGACTGGCAAATCCCGCTCTTGACCCCTCGTCTCAACTACTCCTTTCTGATACCCAAAAGTATCACCGTTATTGTCATACTAAATAAGATACGACGTTTGGTGCAATCAAAGTATCTTCCGGGAATATCAATAAGAGTTGATCTCACGGTCAAAGGCGTAACGACTACGTTCTCCAAATCTGGGTATGTCCATCACATCGCTCTCTAGCGATATGACTCTCATTGCCGACCGGCGCCATGCCCCATGACCGGGAAACCTCGATCATCAATCGCGCAACGAAACTAGTCTTAGTAGAGGCTACTAGGGACCTGGTTGTTTACGTATCACACCTGCATTAATGTTTCCGCTTAATACGGTTCTAGCATGACACAAAAACCTATTATGAACAAACGAGATATGATAAAGAATACACTTTATTAATTGCCTCTAGGGCATATCTCCTTCAGTGTCTTATATAGCATGACAATAACAGTGTCCATCTTGGGTATCCCGAAAGAGTATGTTGAGACGTAAGGATCAAGAGCGGGATTTGTTCATACTTGTAATGGAAAGATACTCTGGGCCCACTCGGTGAGATTTCATCTATATAGCTGGGCATCTTACGACTAGGTCATGGAGATGAAATATCATAGACGAGTTAATAACCTTTATCGGTAACAAGATACAACAAGAACATCGGATGTCTGCGATCATATCTCGGACAAGTTAGTATCATAGAAATAAAGGGAATGAATATCATGTTTATGGTTCAACGATGATATTCGTAGAATGCACAGGGGCCGTCATATGCGTCCAGGTATCCCTGGCGGTCATTAGTGAGCGGAGTGTCTCGACCATGTATGGAGTGTTCTCGAACCGTAGCGTAACAAACTTAAGGTCTTAGCGACACCTGGAGAAAGGTTCTGGAATAATATAGGATTTTTTTGGAGAGAGAGAAATGATCCGGAAAGAGTTCTCGTGGTCCGGAAGGAGTTCCGGGAAGGTCTGGAATGGTGCAAGGAATGTCCGAAAGATGTTCGGGTGGTCCGGAAGGGGTCACGGGATATTAAATAGTATTCAAATATATTAATTATGAATTAATTATATTTTATATTAATTTAATATTAATTAAAAAATAAGAAAAAGGGGAAACCCACCTAAATGGGCCAAGAAGGGCAGAAGGCCCAAGAGGGGGGGAGCCGCACCAATGAGGCTTTGGAGCCCATGGTGGGTGCGGCTCAACCCCCACCTCTCCTTTGTTTAGTCCTACATGGGGGAGCTAGGGAGTTTGCACACCCCTCCCCCGGTCCCCCCTTTATATAGCAAGACATATTAATTGGATTAATACACTAAAAATACAATTAATTGTATAGCAGGCCGACCGAGCTGTTTCTCCGCCCGTTTTGCCTCCTCTCTCCACCAAAGCTATACCGCCGGGCGTCGTTGCCCTGCGGGATTCCAGAAAAGTTCTACCCTTGCGATCTCAGCTGGATCTGAGTGACAGGGGGTTGTTGTTAAGCTCCGTATGTTTGCGAGTGATCGGAGGCGCCACATTTGAGGAGTCTGGGCGACGTCGTCTCGCCCACCCTGCAGCCCTGCCGATGCCCCTGCCGTCGGCGCCACCCCCAGCTGCCGGCTCCACGCCATCTTCCGCCCGACGCCCGTCGACGCAGGTCATCGTCGACAGCCCGGCGTCATCGTCTACATCGTCGTGGCTAGTTCTCCGCGACCTCGAGGTCGGCTACGTACGACTTCATCATCAACGCTTGTGCGGGAGCGTAATCCCCGCTATCGGTCTACATGGAGGTAATGTGACCCGTTCCGCCACCGTTATCGCATGTACTAGATAGATAGATCATGGCTAGTTAGGGCGTTCTTACGCTAGAAAGTTATTGTTTTCTGCACCGGAACCCCTTCAGTAAACTCACGACCTAAATATGATCCTAGCGTGTCCCATATCCACCAAATTCTTACCGATGCTCTAAACCATTAGTCTGTTTTGGCTCATACACAATCCTATTCGCCCTTTCCAATATTTCAATCGTAAAGGAATAGATACATTGAACTTCCATATCTTCTCAAGCTAATTCTTGAGTTGGATATTAAACTTTCATGATCTTCTACTTCTAAGGCCGGATAGTCTACAATCTTCAACAATTAATGACCTATATCATGATGTTGAATGTTTTCTCGAGGGTGCCAAAATATACAATGACAAATACATACTTTGAGAAATGAAGATAAGTAGAACCTTCCAAATAAATAGGTGGCAAGATTGATCTATATCCAAGTGTTTTTCCATTGCTTGCAAGTTCATACATGCATGGTGATTTTGCATTTTTGGAATATATCATCACAAATCTCTTCATCTTTTATATCGTATGGATGAGGTTATGGGAAGGTGTCATGAAAACCCAAAAAAAATGTCTTGTCAAGAGTAGGTGAAATGTTTTGAGTTGGTAACTTGGTGTCATCTATTCGACGCCATGAAAGGGTACTGCAATGATGGTTAGTGTGTTTTTTGTGGGATGAAGCAAATGGCAATCACATACCCACCATCCTACAGAGGTGCCATCGGGGATGCTACTCTGACTTAAGTGGTCAGGGTGGTGTTGATGACTTTCCGTATGTTTTTTTTTTGGAACAGACAGGGGTGCGAGAGGAGATCAGCTGCAAGTGGCAGCGAGCAGTACAAAGTCCTGCATAGTTACACTTTGAAGCGCACAGAGACGAGGACATCGATCTGCAGAATGAAACGGCTTGTACATCTGATGATAGGTTGAGCTAGGCTATGCCTAAGCACCTGTTTTGCACATGCATGGGATTCTGTATTTTTAACCCTGGAGATATGAAACACATAGCTGGATAATCTCGCGGAGATTGCAAAGAACTAAGCCAGATGTGCTCTAGCATTCCAATGAAGGAGGGGATGATCAATCCTGTTAGATGATGTTGTTTTGGCGAGGATCTGATTATCTGTCATGAAGATTGGATTGTGGACATGTAGAAGTTCAGCTAGCAATGCTGCAAGAAGTAGCGCCTTCGCCTCCGCTTGAAACACAATTGCATGGTGATGTACCAAGGATTGAATCATGAATGTTCGGCTGGAAATATGTAATGAAGACTCCCAATCTTGTGTTGTTCTCCTATAAATAATTTGAAGACTGCGAACTTGGGGTCTTCCAGGACGCATCCGAGAAGAAGAGTGTACCCGCAACAAGGAAAAATCGTGCAGTGTCTCTACTTGCCGAGGATTAAGCAGCCTTGCCTCCTGGGAGTGAACCTGCATACTCGATGACGAGGTATTAGCAATTTCTAGGTTATTCAAAAGGTCTTGAGTGTTTTATGTAGATTTGGTGTGGCTCTCCCTTTTTTCTTTTAAATAAGATATCATTTCTTGATTTCCAAATGCACCACATAGACGTAGAAGTAGTTGGCAAAGAGTGAAGGAGATATGCCCTAGAGGCAAATAAATAAGTAGTATTTATTGCATTATCTCATAAGTTTATAATAGGTTTGTGTATTATGCTAGAACTGTATTAATCAGAATTATTAATACACGTGTGATACGTAGACAACCAGGTCCCTAGTAAGCCTCTATATGAACTAGTCCATTGGGCAACAGTTGATCGAGATTCCCGATCAAGGACAATGACGTCGGTTGACAATGGGGTCATCTTGTTAGTTGAATAAGATGATGGACATACGCAAAGTATTGCAATAAGATCGTATTACGATGTTTGTCATTTGCAATAGATAAGATTATGATAGCTTATTCCTTAGACCGTGAGACCGTACTTATTGATGCTTCGTAGGGGTGCTTTGAGAGCATCAAACGTTGTGTCTTATATAGCATGACAATAATGGTGTCCATCTTGGGTACTCCGAAAGAGTATCGAGACGTAAGGTTCAAGAGAGGGATTTGTCCATTCTTGTAATGAAAAGATACTCTGGGCCCACTCGGTGATATTGCATCTATATAGCTGCGCAGCTTATGACTAGGTCATAGAGATGTAATATCGCAGACGAGTTAATAACCTTCGTCGGTAACGAGATACAACAAAGACATCGGTGTGTCTACGATCATATCTCGGACAAGGTAGTATCGCAGAGACAAAGGGAATGAATATCATATTCGATATTCGTAGAATGCACAGGGGTCGTCATATACATCCAGGTATCCCTGACGGTCATTGGTGAGCGGAGTGTCTCAACCATGTATGGAGTGTTCTCGAACCGTAGCGTAACAAACTTAAGGTCTTAGCGACACCACGAGATAGGTTTTAGAATAATATAGGAATTTGTTGGAGAGACAGGAATGATCCGGAAAGAGTTCCGGTGGTCCGGAAGGAGTTCTGGGAAGGTCTGGAAGAGTTCCAGAAATGTCCGAAAGTTGTTCGGGTGGTTCCGATATTGAATTATATATAAATATATTAATTATGAATTAATGGGATTTTTATATTAATTTAATATTAATTAAATAAAGGAAAAATGGGGCTCCCACCTACATGGGCCCTAAGAGGGCCCAAGAAGGGGAGCCGCACCACCAAAGGGGGATGGGCCCCATGGCTGGTGCGGCCAGCCCATGGTGGGGCGCACCCCCCTCCTCCTTTGTTTAGTCCCACATGGGGGAGCTAGGGAGTTTGCACACCCCCTTCCCACTTTATATACCAAGGCATATTAATTGGATTAATTCATTGGAAAATACAATTAATTGTATTGCAGGCCGGCCGAGCTGTTTCTCCGCCCGTTTTGCCCCCTCTCTCCACCTAAGCTGTACCGCCGGGCACCGTTGCCATGTGGGATTCCAGATAAGATCTACCCCTCCGATTTCAGCTGGATCTGAATGACCGGGGGTTGTCGCTAAGCTCCGTATGTTTGTGAGTGCTCGGAGGTAACTCTTTTTGAGGAGCCTGGGCGACGTCGTCTCGCCGTTGCAGCCGCCGCGCTGCCTCCCCCTCTGCCGCCGGTGCAACCCCCTGGTGCCGGCGCCTCATCTTCTTCCGCCCGACGTCCGTCGCCGGCGTCATCGTCTTCGTCATCGCGGCAAGTTCTCCGCGACCTCGAGGTCGGCTACGTACGACTTCATCGTCAACGCTTGTGCGGGAGCGTAATCCCCGCTATCGGTCTACATAGAGGTAATGTAACCCGTTCCGCTACCGTTATCACATGTACTAGATAGATAGATCCTGGCTAGTTAGGGTTTCGTACGCTAGAAAAATTATTGTTTTCTGCACCGTAACCCCTTCAGTGGTATCAGAGCCGATCTATGCGTAGTACTGCTGGTACGGTTAGAACTCATGTTGAATGAGGGCGTCTTTCTTATATTTGCTACCCTCTAGCGTGCACTTGCGATGCCTTCGGTATTGAGTTGATGAAGCGGCCCGTACCAACTTTACGCGTACGCTTACGCGAGACTGGTTCCACTACTGACATACGGCTTGCACTGTATCTGTGGCTGGCGGGTGTCTGTTTCTCTCTCTCTAGTCGACAAAACATTTTCAATGGAGGGCCCGAAAGGGATGCTTAAACATGCAATTATACGATCGACGTTGTGGTACAAAGTTCGTAGGTAGGGAAGCGATTCTCTTACGAATAAGCCTATATGCCACGTAAAACTTGCAAAACTAAATAAAGCTAGAGGCGTCTAACTTTGATTTGCAGAGGCGTTATTTTATGTGACATGGTTACGGTAAGTTTTGATATTACTCGTACTGTCGGAGGCAATGGAGGGCTCTGTAGACTCGGAGCCATGCCAGGGCGCCGGAGGGCCAGGCACATGGCGCCATGAAGGTCCAGGCGCATCGACCATGTCACATCGCACTTCATTGCATCATTATTGAGTGATGTTGTGTGTGCATCCTATTGATTGCTTAGTTGCTAGATATACAACGGTAGCATCATAAATAGGATGATCCCTAACAAATACCAAAATTGTGTTCTCCCTCGTTGCGCACCACCAAGAAAGTTCTACGTTATGAGGCAGCCGTGATGATCGGGTGTCACACATCTCGTCGTTCACATACAGTGGGTGTAAGCCATGTTGCACGCGCAGGGTCTTCGAGGTTTGATTGGCGAGCCTAGCATATCCAGAAATATGGCCTCGGAACACGGGAAGATCGAAAGATCGAGCACGAGTCACAGAGTTGTTGTGATCGACATTTTATGTCCACCTTTGAAGCTATGCTGCCGGCCGTTGTCGTGGTATCGGCATAATTGATAGGAGACGGGGGTCCTCTAGCCTACGTATGGATTGTGGGGAAGAAGGTTGGTGTCGTCGAGGACGGGATAGAACACGGCGAGTTTACCCAGCTTCGGATCCCCCGGCGGTGGCGAGATCCTACGTGCGGCTATAATTCACTATGAGGCAATAGCCGTGAACAGGTTACAATGGGTATGATGCCTATTGAAGTTGTCTCTGCCCTAAAGGCTCCCTGGTGGCCGACTTATATAGGCGGCCAGACCCCAGGGTACAAGGTAAGTACTTGTCCGGCAAGTAAACAGAGTCCTAGACCTAGCCGGCTTAGTTGCCGCCTTCCGTCTTGGGCTCGGTGGCTTGATGGGCTTCGGCCTTCCGCCTTCCTTGGACCGTCCGCCTACTTCCTTGTACGTCAGCTATCTGGGCCGCCCGGCAGGCCTCGGCCTTATCACCCTTGGGCCACCCTGGACTAGCCGGATTGATCCATGTTGGTTATACCCCTAGTTGATATATCCCCAACATTAGCCCCTAGAAAGGTTGAAGTTCTCCAGGCGCCGGCTTCTTCTTGATTCTTCATCTGCCAAAGTTTGGCGGCTGCAGGACTTGAACCATTCTGAAAATCAACGAGGCATGCGTGTCTTGAGGTTGACATGCGGCCGCCTTTATCCATCATGGGAAAAGACGGCTGCTCGGCAATCTTGCCGAGCATCCTTCTTGGCGGTCTCCGCCTAGCCAGCTCACGACAGTTTGAAAACTGTCTAGGCGGGAATCTCGCCATGATCACCAATTGCGGGAAAAGAGGAGGCGTGGAGATCGTGCAGTCGTGTGCTGCAACGGATGCTGGACACGTGTCCGACTAAAAACGTCGTTGCACAGGGAGCAACGCCTGGCCCTATAAATAGGTAGCCAAACGGTCCATTTTCACTACCCAGCCTTAGCTCTCCGTGCGCTCTTGCCTCTTCCGCTTCCCTGCTTCTTGTCTCCGAGCGAGCTCCGGCGAACTCCTCTTCTCCGACGACCTCTCCTCGCGGCGATGTCCACCGGTCAGACCCTCTCCACGGCGTCGAGCGGTCCGGCGACCGAGGTCGCGCCCGCGACTGGGATGGGCGGCGCGATAACCCGTCCCGCGGCGGCGGCGACGGGCAATGTCGCCACCGTCGCCCCTCGGACTTCCACCGCGCGCATGCCAGCGGCGGGTTCTTCGGCTCCTCCACCAACCACCGCGGCAATGACGACGGAGGGCGCCCCCGCCGACGAGGAAGAGGAAGCGGCGGACCTCGGGTCCCGCTACTGGCTACCTTCCATCGTCGACGAAGATGCCCTCCAAGATTTGGAGGCTGTCGGCTACCTCCCCACTCGGGAGGATTGCCGGTGGAGGGCCGCCTTCGGAGACGTCATCCCGGCCCCGAGAGCCGGGGAGCGGGTAATCCTCACCTCCCATCTAGTTAGGGGAATGGCGCTTCCGCCTTCCGCCTTTTTTAGCGAGGTTTTGGATCACTATGGGCTCCAGCCCCACAACATTGCACCCAATAGTATATTAGTCCTAGCCGGCTTCACAGCTCTGTTCGAAGGCTACCTAGGTATTAGGCCTAGTTTAGACTTCTTCAGATACTGCTTCCGTTGCCGGCGACAGACGGTGCCGGACGGCGGGCTGGCAACATGCGGCAGCGTCACCTTCAACTGCCGCCAGGGCCGCCAGTGGTATCCTAAGATACCATACCTTGAGTCCGTCAAGGGCTGGACCTCCACGTTCTTCTACTGCCAAGATATGGCAGCGCCGGGCCGCCAAGTTGGCATCCCGACATTCGTCAACGCGCCACCCATGCCTCGGCCATGCTGGGACGAGGCGGTGCCCAAGTTGACGGAGGAACTCTGCCTTATTCAAAGGCGGATTGAGTTCCTCACGAGGACGATGGCTCCCCCTCTGCTGGATGGGGTCGACACCGTCATCTGCTGGCTCGGCCGGCAGATCCTCCCCCTGCGGTACAGCCCGCACAAGATGTGTCAGTATTCGCCTACTGACACGGCCTCTCTTCGCGTGAGCGAAGAGATATTACCGGTTGCCGACCTGGCATTCTGGCTCCGCAGCCTCGTCAAGGCGGGGCTGGTGAAGGCGGCGGAGGGCGTGCCCATGCACACCCACGACAACCCTCCCCTCGAGGTAAATATTTTCTTCCTTGCCCCTTGTTTGATAGTTTTGCCGGCTAGAATTGAGTTCCATTACACTTGTCTTCTTTTTCAGCTCTCCGAGTTGGGGGAGGATGACCTGGCTCCCGACTTCTACGAGTCGGAAGCCGGGAAGACGAAGAAGCGCAAGGCGTCCGGCGCTGCTTCCTCTACGGCGAATGCCGAGAGGAAGAAACGGATCGCGTCGGCTACCGAGTCGGCTCTCGCCAACATTGGCGAGAACGCGGGGATTAACATCCCCCGAAGGTACTCAATTTTGCCTTTAATAGACGACAAACCTCTTCAATACAGGCCAATTGACTGTGCTTGCTTTTTGTTGACAGGGAAAGGGTCGCAACTTCCCGGTTGACGACCAGGCTTCTTGGCAAGGGTAAGCGGCCACAAGGCAGCTCGCCGGCTACCGTGCCGCCAACTCCTCAGCTCCAAGCCGGCAGCTTTATGGGCGACGCCCGTCGTCAGCCCCCGGCTCCGGCTTCTGGCGCTCCGCCAAGGGTCTCCTCCTCCGACCGCGCGCCCAAGACGCCCCTACTGTTGGCTGAGGCTACGACCGATGAAGCCGCTCAATCGCGCGCCGCCAATGAAGGGTTGCTGGAGTCGACCGTCGGCGGGTCTCGGACGGCAGCCCCGACTGCGGGAGGCGGCAAGGTCAGGGACCCTTGGTCCACCTTTAAGGAGGCCAATGAGTCAACTTTGGCTTTCGCCACCCTCGCCTCGCAGGCCTTCGCCGACTTGGAGGGCGACCTATCCGTAAGTTTTTACCACTCCGGCATATACATAGCCTTTCCCCCGAGCACTTAGATGGCAAGTAAAAAATAAAAGAAATTTGGACTGCCAGCTTAGTGGTTATTCGAAAATATGTTATATGCCTTTGTTTTGTCTTGCAGGGCCTTGTCACCGCCAACGTCGAGCTTGTCTCCTCCCGAGTTGAGATAAACCGGCGCTGCCGCGACCTTAAGAAGGAGTGCGAGGCGAAGGACCTGCGGATTGCCGAGCTGGAGGCGGCCCGCAAAAAAGATGAAGGTAGGGTTGATCCTTTTTCGCCTTCAACTATGCTTTCGACTTATGTTGCCGTCAATCATTTAGTTAGCGGATCCATATTTGTATAATTGCTAGACCACGCCCAGTATATCCTGAAGGCGTCCACTGATATGCAAGCTCTTATGAATGAATCTTCAGACTTGGCGGCCGCCAACTTGGAGTTGAAGGAGGCTCATCAGAAGGAGATGGAAGCCCAGCAACTCAAGTTTGCGCAGGAATCTAGCCAGCTCACTGGTGAGCTAGAAAGCCTGCGCAACAAGTTGTCGGAGGCGGAGAAGACGGCTGCGGAGGAAATCTCCAAGCAGACTTCTCACGCCCAAACTGCGGAGGACGCGCTGGCAACTCATATGATTGAGTTGTCTCCTTTCCATAACTCGGTCCTTGGTAATTTCTTACTCCTTTTTGATGCTGCCATGTTGCTTTAGCCTGAGCCAAACTAATGGCTTTATTTTTTGATACAGTTCCCGCCGGTTTAGGCGATGACAAGGTTGTCAGCCCCCGCCTGGATCGCCTTGCGCGTCTAGGCGAACTGATCACCGAGACTTTGGCGGCGTCCAAGCGGTTTGCCGCCAAGTTCTTCACCTCGTCCGGCAGCCAGGAACCGACCGAGTTCAGCGATGTGCCCGCCATCTTGGAGCAGGCGACCAAACTGCACAAAAGCTCGCTGAAGTCGGCGGCACGGGGTGGAGACAAGACCGCCCTTGGGTTGTTCATGGCGCACTACCCCGAGGCGGAGATAGAAGCCGTCACTGAAGGCATGCCGTCAACATATGAAGACGGCATCGAGGTTGAACCGGCCGAAGTTCTGGACAGCGTTGCCGGCTACGCCACGCGTGTTGCCGACATGGTCGACACTTCAATCTTCTACCGGCGCCATCCTGTGCCTGGCGGAGAGGGAGCTGAAGCTGCCGGCGCGGCCGAGGCGGAGGGGAGTGATAGTTCCGGGGTTGAAGTTGTCAACCCCCAAGCCTGATGTAGACGCTCCCCCGAGCCATATCTTTTATGTCCTTGCCTCCTATCAGCCTTACTTGTCGGCTCCTGAAACAATGCAACATTGACTTGTAATATTTGTATATACTTTTGCTGCTGCTTTGTTAATCGGAAACTAGCTGACAAGTTTTATTTTGTCTTTATTTATATGGCCCGCCTTAATTTTACCCTGACTTATATGCTTGACTTTTTGTATGTTGGCGAAACCTCAGCCGGTAACTTTAGCTGAAACAACCAGGGCAAAACCATGCGTTTAGAATCAGAGACCAAAGCCAACATGTTGGTGTCAAAGACATACTACTAGGCGAACCACATATAAGTAATCAGAGGTAAAGGAATTAGGCGGCGCAAAAAGGTTTATTTTTTGCTTTGGGTTGGCTCGAAAGCTGCAAGTATCTACCAGTTTGAACCTTTGCACGGAGCTAGAAAATAGGTAACTTAGATACATAGGAGAAATATGATTGCAAGAAAAGATAAAAGATGGCATGCTTCTCAACACAGATGAGGAACCATAGACTTTTATTTCATAATCATATTTAACTTGTTACAATTATAAATTGCTAAGTGTAGAAAGGACGTAGCTGCTCAATATTCCAAGGCCGTCTTGTTTGTCGAACGGATCGTCAATGCCTTTTTTGCGCTTGGTTCCCCTTTTTCCTGCCGCCTTCTTGCGCATCAACTTTTCGTCTTCGTCGCGGATGTCAACTAGGTAGTAGGAACCATTGAGCAGCGCCTTTGTGACTATAAACGGTCCTTCTCATGGCGGGGATAACTTGTGCAAGCCTTTTTTATTTTGAATTAGGCGGAGAACCAGGTCACCTATTCTGAAGCTTCGCTTCCGCACTCTCCGGCTATGATAGCGGCGAAGTTGTTGCTGGTACAAGGCGGAGCGATGGAGAGCGACGTCTCTTTCTTCGTCTAGCAGGTCTAGGCTATCCTGTCTTGCACCTTCTACGTCTTGCTCGATGTAGGCTTGAACTCTTGGGGAATCGTACTTCATGTCGGTAGGTAGCATTGCCTCAGCGCCATATACTAAGAAGAAAGGAGTGTAGCCGGTAGACCTGTTTGGCGTTGTGCGCAAACTCCATAATACCGACTGTAACTCATCTGCCCAAGCGCCGGCGGCCCTGTGTAATGGAGCTTCGAGACGAGGCTTAAGTCCTGATAAGACTAGGCCGTTTGTACGCTCTACTTGTCCATTGGATTGAGGGTGTGACACGGATGCCAAATCAAGCCGGATACCCAGATCGTTGCAGTATTCTTCTATGTCGCCTTGAGACAGATTGCTGCCATTATCGGTGATAATGTTGTGTGGAACTCCGAACCGAGAGATAATTCCCCAGAGAAAATTGGTGGCTGTCCGTGCGTGAAGTTTGCTGATCGGTTTAGCTTCGACCCATTTGGTGAACTTGTCGACAGCGACCAATAAGTGAGTGTACCCACCACGCGCCTTTTTGAAGGGACCCACCATGTCTAAGCCCCAGACCGCGAACGGCCAGGTGATTGGGATCGTCCTTAGCTCCTGTGCCGGCAAGTGAGGTTGTCGAGCGTACAACTGGCAGCCTTTGCATGTCTTTACGATGTCCTCGGCGTCTTCTTTGGCGGTGAGCCAGTAGAAACCTTGGCGGAAAGCTTTGGATACAATGGACCTAGCGGAAGCATGATGCACGCAGGTGCCAATATGTATGTCCTTTAGAATTTCCCGGCCTTCTTCCGGCTATATGCACCGCTGATAGATGCCGCAAGTGCTTCGCTTGTATAGTTCGCCTTTTATTATCGTGAATGTCTTGGCTCGCCTTATGATCTGCCTCTTTAGCACCTCATCGTCCTCCGGCAACTTTTTGTCGATTAGAAAATCGAGATATGGGACTGTCCAATCCGGCTGTGTTAAGTAGACAGCGAGACTTGCCGCTTCTACCGGTTCTTCTGCGTCGGGGTCCATCAAATCGGCGCCTTTATTGGATGGATTGTGCAGATGCTCCAGGAAGATATCTTTTGGTACCTTTTTGCGTTCCGATCCTAGTCTTGCAAGTGTGTCCGCCGCCTCATTCTCAGCTCTTGGAACATGCCGGACTTCGTAGCCTACGAAGTTTTTTGCGAATTCGTCAACTTTGGCTCTGTAAGCCGCCATTGTTGCACTTTTCGCATCCCATGTTCCGCTTACTTGCTGCGCGACCAAATCTGAGTCGCCATAACAGAGGATTCTTTTGACGCCTAGGTCGTTTGCCACGTGTAACCCATGAAGCAAGGCTTCGTACTCGGCAACATTGTTGGTTGCTGTGAAGTGGATTTGTAACACGTAGCTAAGCTTGTCACCTTTAGGCGTGCGCAGGACGACTCCAGCCCCCGAGCCTTTGAGCATCTTTGATCCGTCAAAGTGCATGACCCAATATTCTGATTCGGGGAGTGTCGTTTCCTCCATGGCCTCTGTCCAGTCGGCGACAAAGTCTGCAAGCGCTTGAGACTTAATGGTGGTCCGTGGTTTATAGACTATATCAAAGGCGGCAAGTTCGATGCCCCATTTGGCGACTCGACCTGTTGCCTCTGCATTGTTGATTATGTCTCCCAACGGTGCCTTGCTGACTACTGTCACTGTGTGTTCCTGGAAGTAATGCCTAAGCTTTCTGGCGGCGAAGAATACACCATAAGCCAGCTTTTGGTAATGCGGATACCTCTGCTTGGAGGCGGAGAACACTTCACTGATGAAGTAGACCGGTCGCTGCTCACACGCCGCGGCTTCGTTCTCCTTTCTTTCCACAGCCAAGACAACGCTGACAACAGCTCATGTTGCCGCGATGTACAGCAGCATTGGTTCCTGTGATCGAGGTGCTGCCAATATTGGAGCGGATGTGAGGGCCTCCTTAAGTTGTTGTAAGGCGGCATCTGCCTCTGCTGTCCACTCGAAGTTGTCGGATTTCTTCAATAGCCGGTAGAGAGGCATTGCCTTTTCCCCTAGGCGGCTTATGAAACGACTGACGGCTGCTGCCGATCCGGCTAGGCGCTGCACGTCCTTCAGACAAGTAGGTCTGGATATGTTTTGGATGGCCTTGATCTTCTCCGGATTAACCTCGATCCCTCGTTCTGAGACGATGAACCCTAGCAGTTTGCCGGCTGGAACGCCGAAAACGCACTTGGCGGGATTGAGTTTCATCTGGTACCTCCGTAGATTCTGAAACGTTTCTTCCAAATCCTCTAGGAGATATGCCTTCTTTTTTTACATTACCGCGATGTCGTCTACATAGACGTGAACATTGCGGCCGATCTGTTCGTGCAGGCAATTTTGCATACAGCGCTGGTATGTTGCCCCTGCATTCTTCAGGCCGAAAGGCATTGTAATGTAGCAGAAAGTCCCGTATGGAGTTGTGAAAGATGTTTTCAGCTGATCTGACTCTCTCATCTTGATTTGGTGGTATCCTGAGTAGGCGTCCAGAAAACAAAGCAGCTCGGAGCCTGCTGTGGAGTCTACGACTTGGTCAATTCTAGGCAGCGCAAAGGGATCCTTTGGGCAACACTTGTTAACTACACATCCTCAGCTCTTTATTCTTCTTTGGAACAAGTACATGATTTGCCACCCAATCGGTGTGTACAACTTCTTTTATGAAATTGGCGGCCTTCAGCCTATTTATCTCCTTTCCTATAGCCTTGCGCCTCTCATCTCCAAAGCGTCTTGTTGCTTGCTTCACCGGCTTGGATCCTTTTATGACGTTGAGCGAGTGCTCGGCAAGTTCCCTCGGTACACCAGGCATGTCGGAAGGCGACCATGCAAAGATGTCACGATTCTCACGGAGGAACTCGACGAGCGCGCCTTCCTATTTGCTGTCAAGGTTGGAGCCGATGACAACTTGCTTAGACTTATCACCTGGGATGAGGTCCGCTTTTTTGGTGTCTTCTGAAGCTTCGAAGGTCTTCTTGACATCCATCTTTGGCTTTGGCATGGAGTTGTCTGAATCCGCCCCGAGCAGCGCGAGTTCTTCCTTGTAGATGACGGCTTCTGCGAAGGCGGCCATGCCACGCTCGCACTCCTTGGCTTTCTTGAAGTTGCCGGAAATCGTGATGGTTCCGTTTTCCCCCGGCATTTTAAACTTGTTGTATATGTTGCACGGCCTTGCCATGAACTTGGCGAAAGCCGGTCGTCCGAAGATTGCATGATAGGCGCTTTTGAAGGGGACAACTTCGAACCGGAGGAACTCTGAGCCGTAGTTCTCTTTTGGTACGAAAGTTACCTTCAGCCTGATGCTCCCCATTGACTTTGCTTGCCTGCCGAGCACTATGCCATGAAAGGTGAGGTTGCTGTGGTCCAGCTGATCCTCTGATAGGTTCATGCGGCTTAGTGTGTCGTAGTACAGGATGTTGAGGCTGCTGCCGCCATCCATAAGTACCTTTGTGAGTCTGAAGTTGTCGACAATGGGATCGACGACAAGGGCGTACTTGCCTGGGTGAGGGACGTGATCAGGGTGGTCGGACCGGTCCCAAGTGATTGTTGCCTCCGACCAGTTCAAGTACCGAGGGACGTCCGGCATTGTCGCGTTGAGTTCGCGCATTTCCGCCTTATCCGCTTTAGCCGAAGGCGTGCCGACAAAGCACACAAGAGATTCTTTGACCTTCGGATACAACTTCTTTTTCTTGGCGGCTGCGTCATCTTCGCTTGAGATAGACATGTCGTCGTCATCCTCATCCTCCTTGCTGTCTTTCTTGTCGTTCTTCTTTGACTTCTTTGACTTTCAGCCGACTGTGGGATCCTTTTTGAAGTCGTCCATGAAACGGCACTCTCCAAGCATATGGTTGACCTTGCCCAATGAGGCGTGGATGGGACACGGCAAAAGCTTTGCCTGTTCATAAGTGATTCGCGCCGCCTTAGGCCCTGAGCCGGCTTCGCGACTATCTTTCTTTTTCCACTTCTTTTTGCCGGCGTTTCCTTGGAACGCTGCGGCTACCTCATTGGAAGGCCCGGCTTTGTCATCCGCCGCCTGCTTGCGCTTGTTGTTCCGCTTTGGTATGATGTTGACGTCTTGGTCATCGTCCCGGGCGTTGTCATCCGCCGCCGCGTATTGGGCGGCTAGGTTGAGCATCTCACCAAGGTCCGTGATTTGGTCGCGGACGAGCCTATGACGGAGTAAGGACTTCTTCTGTAGGCCCGTGTAGAAGGCGTGGATAGCCTGTGCGTCCGAGACACCATGACAATTGGCTTTTTCGGATATCCAACGGCTGACAAAATCTGTCATGGTTTCGTCCGGCTTTTGGATACAGCGTTGCAAATCCGTGTAGGTATTTGGACGCTTGTATGTTCCTTGGAAGTGCTGGGAGAAAACCTTTTCCATGTCGTACCAGCTATGGATGGACTTTTCAGGAAGGTTGTCGATCCAAGCTCTTGCCGTGCCTTCCAACATGAGAGGTAAGTAGCGGACGGCAATATGGCTGCTCCCGCCGGCAATTTCTATGGCCATGGCATAATAGGATAGCCATGAGTCCGGCTTAACGAGGCCGTTGTACCTAGAACAGTTTTTTGACACTGATGTCATGTCCTTAGGGAACGACTCTCTGCGGATGGCGTCACCGAAGCACTTTGGTCCATAGTATAGCGGCTCGTTTCCTCTTGCTATGTCTTGTAGGCGGTGTCGTGCGTCTTTTGGATCGAGCTGCCGTGCGCCTCTATTTGCGTCCGGCTCGTCCTGCGCTGCCCGGCTTATGCTGCGCCTGGGCCCTTCTACCTCCTCTCTCTTCTTGCTGCCAGTGCTACGCTGCGGAGATCGGCTTCGGCCTCTCCTGGGAGGGTCGTTGCCGACATCTTTTCTAGGCGGCGGCCTGTTGTTCCGGCTACCGCCATTGTCGCGTCTTGGCTGGGATGGAGGTGGCAGGTCTCCTTTGCTTCCTGTCCTTGAATTCTCGTCTCGCCTTGCTTTTGGCGGTGGCGTCTTCTTTGGAGGTGGTGTTGCCTTCCTTTTGTCGCCATGGCTACTGGAGCCAGACGGGCCATCGGGGTCTGCGCCGGGTGCAACTTTGCACTTTCCCGACTTAGACTCTAGGTCTCCACCTCGGGCATCCGCCATATGGCCGTAGGAATCAGCGAGCTTGTTGTTCTAGGGCCTTGCTTACGAAGTGTCTTGCATTGGCCAGCTTCTCTTCCGCCGTGTAAGTGTTGTCGTCCAGGGTATCTAGTGCGGCGGCCGCGTTGAGGACCGGGGTGCAGAAGACAACATCTCCCCTTCCGTCCACGCGCTGTGGTGTCGTGCGCCAGTCGAACCCTAGATCTTGAGCCGCTGTTGTTGCTTGCGCAAGCGGCTCTTTTCCACGGCGGTTTTTTGATGACCTTTTCTCCTCGAAGAGTTGCCGGCCTGTTTTGGCCGACATCTTCTCCTGCTCTTTCTCGATCTTCTTCGCAAGGCTCTCAACGTGCTCCTCTCTTTTTCGCAGGAAGTCAGAGTGCTTAAGCATGTTAAGCCTAAGCTCTTCCACTTCGTCGAGTGGGGTGTTTTTTTTCACCGGAGTATTCATGATCTCGTCTACTTCTTTGATGACGGAGAGCAAATCCGTGGGTTTGTTGCTGCCGCCTTTCTCGAGGCCAGCTTTCTTCTTCGCGCGCACCTTGTCGGAACTTTCAATGAGTTGGCCGGCAGTGGTGTCGCCGGCATCTTCCGTCGGCTTGTTTTGCGCCTCCGAAGTAGCTGGGGTTGTCTCGTGACCGACAACAACCATCATAGCCAGCTTGTCAGGAATGTCTGTATCCGCTGTACCCTCTGAGGGAGCCGGATTACCACTGGAAAAGCGGGGTTTGATCTTCTCTTCGAAGAGACTAGCATCATCATCGGAATCAGAGTCTACGTTGACTTGAACGGTAGATCTGGATCCGGCATCTGACATCGCATCCTCCTGTAGAGCAGGGAGGATTGACTCAGGGTCGTTGTTTTCCGGCTGGGAGTCGGATCCCAGTCCGACAACTCCGACGAAGTGGAAATCAGATTCGGCCGACTCCTGGGAGAAGGCGGATTCAGATCCATCTTGCCGGTCGACTGCTTGGTCGAAGAGTTGGTGGGTGGGGTTGTAGAAACGCGGTAGGCCGTACGCCTCTGGCGTGTACCCGATGAAGACGTCGATCCCTCCGATCGGCACGATTGCGCATCCGATAAGGTAGTCGTCCGCCGGGAGCCAGGACTCATCCGAGTTGACGTAGCTATGGCCGCCATACCTTGTGACGCGACCGACGGCGATCTGCTTGCCCACGCCGCCAAGTGTTCCCGCCTGGAACGTGACGCCAGGAACCTTACGCCCCACGGTGGGCGCCAACTGTCGTGGTATCGGCATAATTGATAGGAGACGGGGGTCCTCTAGCCTACGTATGGATTGTGGGGAAGAAGGTTGGTGTCGTCGAGGACGGGATAGAACACGGCGAGTTTACCCAGCTTCGGATCCCACGGCGGTGGCGAGATCCTACGTGCGGCTATAATTCACTATGAGGCAATAGCCGTGAACAGGTTACAATGGGTATGATGCCTATTGAAGTTGTCTCTGCCCTAAAGGCTCCCTGGTGGCCGACTTATATAGGCGGCCAGACCCCAGGGTACAAGGTAAGTACTTGTCCGGCAAGTAAACAGAGTCCTAGACCTAGCCGGCTTAGTTGCCGCCTTCCGTCTTGGGCTCGGTGGCTTGATGGGCTTCGGCCTTCCGCCTTCCTTGGACCGTCCGCCTACTTCCTTGTACGTCAGCTATCTGGGCCGCCCGGCAGGCCTCGGCCTTACCACCCTTGGGCCACCCTGGACTAGCCGGATTGATCCATGTTGGTTATACCCCTAGCTGATATATCCCCAACAGCTGTGATGATCGGGGGTGGTGTGGTGGATGAGGGTCGTGTAATCGCCATTATTATTTTTAGGGATAATAATCTTGGTGTGGTGTGTTTTAGATAATGAGATTATAAAATTAAAACTCACCTACATATTATAAACTTTACCTTACCTCTTTTGCGATCACATCTGTAGACTACGCAACTATACTTCGGTTACTTCCTCAAGAGCCCGGATGCTACCTTAGAAGCCGACGGGTCCAACTTCATCAGATGGTACAGGGGTTTTAGAAACATTCTCGAACACAACAACATTCTATATGTTCTCGATGAACCGTTAGGAGAAGGACCAGGAGATTCTGCTAGCGAGGAGGAGGAAGATGATTTCCGTAGGCGTCGAGACATATTCATTGAAGTGGAGATCACCATGACCGTATGCCTGGCACCCGAGTTGAAAGAGTTGTTTCGACGCAAGGAGCCGAGCGTCATGATTGATGCGATAAGGACACACTTCGGGGATGAATTAAAGCGTGAGCAATTCAGGCAGCTTAGAATGTTCCAGACCATTCATATGGAGGAGCATACCTGTCTGAAGACACATTTGAAGAGATTGTATGACATCTACTTCCAGCTGACGATGGTCTTCGATTACTGGATGGCAGATTCTTGTGCCATTCGGACTGTCCTGATATCTCTACCTCCTAGCTATGAGAAGCATGTGCGCAAGTACATTTTGAAGGCCGATGATATGAACTTCTACAAGTTTGTGTCTGAATTCAAATCTCTGAAGGTTGATTCCATCGAAGGAGAGATCTTCGATGCTACAGGTATATATTTGATATATACAGAATTATGAATTCGCCTCTTGGTATATGATGAAGTATTTGATACTTGTTCTGTTTATGAAACAGGTCCTAATTATCACATATATGCGGCGCAGTTTGATGTGACCTGGCGCTGAAGCTGGTGATCAAGGAGTTGATGGCCATTTGGTGTTCACGTCCTCGAGTTATCATAGTTATCATTAATAGTTTTTTATAAGATCTTTTGTAATAGTGAGGGAGTGTGTGTGTCTTGATTGTTGCAAGACAAAGTTATTCATGTAATAAGACAAGTTCAGTTGTTTTATGTTATGGAACAAGTCAGTTGTTTTATATTATGAATAAAGGTTCCACATCTTAGTTACATTGATTGTATGATAAATATTCATAATTGTAGAAATGATAAAATAGCGTGTTCTGTGAATAAGAGTTCTATTACTAGAACAAACACCGTCGAGTTTAGTCATCAAAGCAATGAAAGAAGTAATGGATGTTTTTGGTCCATTTAAGTATTTTGAGTGCTGAGTTGATTAAGCTTGAAATCAAGTATTGAAGTTGCAATACCAGAGGAAGTTAATTGAGTGTCATTTTTAATGATTAATTAATGGTGTTTATTGCTTGATCCGAATTCTCCTATGATTTTGGT
This sequence comes from Poa annua, assembly GCA_026929855.1. Lineage (NCBI taxonomy): Eukaryota > Viridiplantae > Streptophyta > Magnoliopsida > Poales > Poaceae > Poa > Poa annua. Next base: position 85,448,354 of record CM049429.1, on the reverse strand, counting down.
AAATAGGAGTATTTGCCCGACAAATCATAAGTCTGAAGTTAATTTGATAAGAGATCAAATGGGGTTTTCCAGAGGAAAGAATGGTGAATGTTATATTCACAAGATTCGATCAAAGGACAATATTTTTGAATTATGGTTTCAACAGAAAAGACTTGTGGAAATTTGTTTCGCAAAATTATAATGTCATATATGGTGATATGTGGGGAATTATAATCATGCTCTATTTTAAATAAAGTGTGGTCTGTCAGAATCAGTCTTAGAATCTCCTAATATGTTCGAAACATTATAGTCGATGTCCACTTTAGAAAATAGATGTTTTCCTCAACAAGAATTCATGAGATCGACAGTAGTGTCGACATGTATATGATTACACGATAATTCGGTATATACATGAATAGTTCTTTGTGGGATACTCGCATTGAATGGGAGTGTATTCCAAAACCAAGTAGAAACAAAGCTCAGCTTGTTGTCTATGTAATTCCGAGGAAAAGATGATTTTTCGAATCATGGTTTGGAATTAGAAGCTTGAAATAAGGTGTCAGACCTATGTTGGAAGGTGTTCCAAAGAGTATATGTCTGCTAATGAAAATTTGGTGATTAAGAGTGAGGGAGACTAGAAAGTTGTTTTCTGCTTGCAATCCTCTTTATAAAGATCATAAAATTTTCATGAAAGAAGGCTTCTAAATAAGGTGTTGTTATATTTAATATTGCTGTCAGGTCACAGCATAGTATTGAATGTTTCAGATCTTGTTGACAGATCAAGGTGCACTATATGAATACAAAGAAAGTTGAGAAAATATCAGAGTACGAACAAAGGCTTTTTGAGCCTGTAAATCCAAGTTACATTTGAAAGGATTAAGAGAGTAATTGTTGCTGCAATTCTTATTAGAGGAATAAGATTGTTTAATCGTCATATAAAGTGTTATATGAGAAATGTGACTATAAGAAAGACGCGGTAGCATGTCTTGTCAAGAAATGTGTCTTGGACAAGATCAAATTTGTTGACTACATTTGTGTAGACATGCTTGAAGTCTGAGGGATTTGTAATACTGTAGTTTGTATTAAACTCGAATTGATAATAGATCAATGATTTTGGTTTGACCAAGATGTCGATTTAAGTGGGAGTCAATGTTAGTTTACTCAGGTGGAATATGTAAATAACATATTTTTGAGTGGGAGCTTAGGAACTCAAATATGTGGATAACATGTTTTTGAGTGGGAGCTCGTGTTCTCAAATATGTGGAAACATGTTTTTGAGTGGGAGTCGAATTCATCTTGTGTAGTTAACACATTGTGAAACTATACCAATAGAATATGATGAAGTTGTGTAACTATTTGAAAGTTAGTGTCTATTTTGAAATCGAACGGGAATTTTAAATAGTTAGTCGAGTTGTTTTGGATTATATCTGAGGAGTCAGAATAGAATCAAAAGGATCGTACTTTGGAATCCAATTGATCATTAAGAGTAATTATGCATGAAAGTAATGGTTGTATGACATGTCGGTCTATTATTTAATACTAGACTTCATACAGAAACCATATTATCTGCTCGATGAAATATAACTGATGTTCTTGGAAGAAGAGCAGTTATAAAAGTAAATTTGGAATTTAATGGAAGTAGAAGTGTGTTAGTTAAAGGATTGACATTCGAATGTCAAGTTTTCTACATTGGTGTGAAAGTTTGTAGATATCGCGAGTTTGTAATTGTTACAACGGGCTCTGTATGGCTGAGTGTGTTTTTCAGGGCAGTTATCTGGTTAGTATAATCAGAGTAAGCGCTGGGAAACAGAAGTCTCACTTAGTTACGGTATTTGCATATATGTTGTTAGACAACATGGTGATATCAAGCAAGTTGATGTCAGTGAATCACAAAAGCATGTACAATCATGGATTGTGTAGTAACACTCTTCCACGAGCAAGCATTATCAAATGATTCTTATTTGATAAGGGATTCTGATAAAGTAAAATGCAACTAGTTTATTTGTACTCTAGTGTAAGTGGGAGACTGAAGGAGATATGCCCTAGAGGCAAATAAATAAGTAGTATTTATTGCATTATCTCATGAGTTTATAATAGGTTTGTGTATTATGCTAGAACTGTATTAATCGGAATTATTAATACACGTGTGATACATAGACAACCAGGTCCCTAGTAAGCCTCTATATGAACTAGTCCATTGGGCAACAGTTGATCGAGATTCCCGATCAAGGACAATGACGTCGGTTGACAATGGGGTCATCTTGTTAGTGAAGGGGATCGTGGGCAGAAAACAATAATTTTCCTAGCAACGATATCCTTAAACTAGCCAAGATCTATTCTATGCAGATATAGTAGTACGAACGGATATCGGAATACGTACCCTTGTAGACCGAAAGCGGGGATTACGTTCCCGCACAAACGTTGTCGATGAAGACCGACGAAGCCGACCTCAAGGTCGTGTAGAGGAAGCAGGCCTCCGAGTACCGCTAGCGCAGCACCTCGCAGGGAGTCGCACACGTACGGTGGAGACGACGCCTCCGAAGCTCCAGTCCAGGACGAGCAGCGGAAGACTTGGACCGGAACACCAGCAGCGCGGCAGCGGGCTATGGTGGAGGAGATCCCCGACTCCTCTTGCTCGGCGCGGCTCCAACTTGGGAACCACAAGATCGAGAGAGAAATCAGGAATTAATTGGTGAATTAAAAGGCTGGGGGTGCCCCTTCTTATATAGGCTCCCAAGGGGAGCCAACCTTGCCAGCCAGGCAATGTGGGACTAACCCCCCACAGCCTGATTCGGCCAAGGGAGTGCGCCGGCCCCCTGGTGGGCCCCTTGTGGCCCACCTAGGCCGGCCCTCCTGGCCCCCACCGAATTCCCCTAGGGAATTTTCCCCTCTTGGGCCTTCTTTCGTCCGGAAGGCCCATTTAGGGAAATCTGCCTTAATAAATTCGAAAATAAATATATAAAATCATATTTGCATATTAATAACACTAATTAATATCAAACATAATATATATAATATTTCCTAGCTCCGAAAACTCTTCCGGCGCTGCCCGATCTCCATCGGACCTCTCCCGGGACGCTCCCGGTGATTTCCTTCCTTTCCGGTTGTCTTGTCGAAACCCCTTAAGTGTGTTACCCTAGCGGTTCGATATAATATCAGGTATGATCAAGACTCCTCAATGATCAACGACTAACTCGTAGGCCTGGACCCCCTGAATTAATCCCTGAGATATAACGAATGACTTTCATCTATCAAACCTGAACGTGAAGTCTTAGACCTTTTGCCATAGCGATACTTAGCACGTCCGAGTGTCGTTCCATAGATATCCCCATACCTAATCCCGACCTCGTTACCGACGATGCTATCTTCTACTCGTTCATGATCTCATGTCTCCGTGACCTAGTCACATGCTTGCAAGCTCATTAGACATGATCTCACCGAGTGGGCCCGAGAGTATCTATCCTGCTACGCGGACTGGCAAATCCCGCTCTTGACCCCTCGTCTCAATACTCCTTTCCAATACCCAAAAGTATCACCGTTATTGTCATACTAAATAAGATACGACGTTTGGTGCAATCAAAGTATCTTCGGGGAATATCAATAAGAGTTGATCTCACGGTCAAAGGTGTAATGACTATGTTCTCCAAATCTGGGTATGTCCATCATATCGCTCTCCAGCGATATGACTCTCATTGCCGACCGGCGCCATGCCCCATGACCGGGAAACCTCGATCATCAATCGCGCAACGAAACTAGTCTTAGTAGAGGCTACTAGGGACCTGGTTGTTTACGTATCACACCCGCATTAATGTTTCCGCTTAATACGGTTCTAGCATGACACAAAAACATATTATGAACAAACGAGATATGATAAAGAATACACTTTATTAATTGCCTCTAGGGCATATCTCCTTCAGTCTCCCACTTGCACTAGAGTACAATTTAATCTAGATTACAACTTGGTAAAAGCCTAACACCCATAGCTAACTGGTGTTGTTCATGCTTATCAAGCGGGAGAGGCTTCGTCAGCGGATCTGCCACATTCAGATCCGTATGCACTTTGCAAATCTTCACATCGCCTTCTTGTACGTACTGACGTATCACGTGGAAGCGTCGGAGAATGTGTTTGGCGGTGGAGTGAGTCCTTGGCTCCTTGGCGTTCGCAATGGCACCCGTATTGTCGCAGAAGAGGACCACGGGGTCTTGCACGCTCGGGAACACTCCAAGTTCGATGACGAACTTCCTCAGCCACACAACTTCATTCGCGGCCTCGCAGGCAGCAATGTACTCCGACTCCATTGTAGATTGTGAGACTATGGGTTGCTTCCCACTTCTCCAGCACACGGCGCCTCCATTCACCTTGAACACGTAACATGTCTGTGACTTACAGTCATCGGGGTCTGAGCAGAAACTTGCATCTACGTAACCCGTTACGCCAAGTTCCTCATCGCAGCCACCATACACAAGGAACATTTCCTTTGTCTTATTGAGATACTTAAGAATGCTCTTAACAGCTATCCAATGCGGCATTCCAGGATTACTCTGGAACCGGCTTGTCAAACTTAGAGCTAATGCCACATCTGGTCTAGTACTCAACATTGCATACATGATCGATCCTATGGCTGAAGCATAAGGATGTTTCGTCATTTCGGCCTTACCCAGTTCCGTTACGGGACACTGCGCCTTACACAATATCTTATTCTTGATAACCGGCAGAGAACCCTTCTTTGCCTTCTCCATATGAAAACGCTTCAATATTTTATCAAGATAAGTAATCTGACTTAGTGCTAATAGGCGCCTTGATCCATCACGGTAGATCTTTATGCCTAAAACATCCGCAGCTTCTCCTAAGTCCTTCATGGAAAACTTACTGTTTAAATATTCCTTCACGCTATTCAGAAGTTCCACATCATTCCCTATTAGCAATATGTCGTCAACATACAGTGTTAAGAACACAACCGAGCTCCCACTCATTTTCTTGTAAATACAGGTCTCTTCCACATTCTGGATAAATCCAAAACCTTTGATTACCTCATCAAAGCGAAGATTCCAGCTCCGAGATGCCTGCTTCAATCCATAGATGGATCGCTGAAGCTTGCACACCTTGTTAGCACTTCCTGGATCGACAAAACCTTCCGGCTGTACCATGTACAACTCTTTCTCAATGTTTCCATTCAGGAAGGCCGTTTTGACATCCATCTGCCAGATTTCATAATCATAGTAGGCAGCTACCGCTAACAAAATCCGAATAGACTTAAGCATCGCTACCGGTGAAAAAGTTTCATCGTAGTCAATTCCATGAACTTGTCGGAAACCCTTTGCGACAAGCCGAGCTTTATAGACGGTCACATTACCATCAGCATCAGTCTTCTTCTTAAAGATCCACTTATTCTCGACGGCCTTGCGCCCTTCGGGAATATCCACCAAAGTCCACACTTTGTTATCATACATGGATCCTATTTCGGATTTCATGGCTTCAAGCCATTTCTCGGACTCTAGACTCTCCATCGCCTCCTTGTAGTTCGTAGGTTCGTCTTGCTCGACTAGCATGACGGTGCAAACCATGTTGCCATACCATTCTGGTGGGATCCGAGATCTACCAGACCTACGAGGTAGAACATCTTCCTCGACAGTTTCTCCCACTCCTTCCACGGAGGACGTTTCCGGAATTGCTTCCGTTGCGCCACTCGGAATCTCGAGTTCAGGATCAACGATTTCATCGAGGTCTACCTTCCTCCCACTTACTCCTTTCGCGAGAAATTCCTTCTCTAGAAAGGCACCGGTCTTCGCGACAAAAGTTTTGCCCTCAGCTTGGTTGTAGAAGGTGTACCCAACGGTTTCCCGCGGATATCCTACAAAGACGACTTTCTCCGACTTCGGTTCGAGTTTGTCGGGCTGTAGTTTCTTAACGTACGCCTCACAACCCCAAACCTTCAGAAACGATAACTTAGGCTTATGGCCATACCATAATTCATACGGTGTCGTTTCAACGGACTTGGACGGAGCCCTATTTAAAATGAATGCGGCTGTTTCTAACGCATAACCCCAGAAGGACACTGGCAGATCGGTAAGAGACATCATAGATCGGACACTATCCAGTAGAGAACGATTACGTCGCTCGGACACACCGTTTCGCTGCGGCGTTCCGGCGGGCGTAAGTTGGGGCACTATGCCACAACTCTTCAAATGTGTGCCAAACTCAAAACTCAAGTACTCTCCACCGCGATCGGACCGGAGATGCTTGATTTTCCTATTAAGCTGATTCTCAACTTCACTCTGGAATTCTTTGAACTTTTCAAACGTTTCAGACTTGTGTTTCATCAAATAGATATAACCGTATCTACTCAAGTCATCAGTGAAGGTGACGAAGTAACGATAGCCATTGCGTGTCGAAACGCTCATTGGTCCACATACGTCTGTATGTATGATCCCCAACAAATCCGACGCCCGTTCAACGAAACCTTTGAACGGTGTCCTGGTCATTTTGCCCATGAGGCATGGTTCACATGTATCGAGGGATCCGAAATCCAACGAGTCCAAGAGTCCATCGGAGTGGAGTCGCTTCATGCGCTTTATACCAATATGACCAAGACGGCAATGCCACAAAAACATGGCGGTATCGTCACTACACTTAATTCGTTTGGCCTCTATGTTATGGATGTGAGTACTACGATCGAGATTCAATAAGAATAAACCGTTATTCTCGGGAGCATCAACATAAAAGATATCATTCATATAAATAGCACAATTGCTTGACACTGATTTAAATGAATAACCGTCTTGTAACAGGCAAGACCCACTTATAATGTTTACACTCAAGGATGGCACAAAATAACATTTATTTAAAACCAAAACTAATCCCGATGGTAGATGCAGAGGGAGCGTGCCGACAGCCACCACGTCGACTCTCGATCCGTTGCCGACGCGCATCGTCACCTCATCCTTCGCCAGCCGCCTTCTATTCCGTAACTCCTCCTGAGAGTTACATATATGAGCAACATAACCAGTATCAAATACCCACGTATTGCTCCGGGCGGATGTAAGGTACACATCTATGACATGTATATCAAATATACCTTTCTCTTTGTCGACCGTCTTGCCAGACTTCCTATCCTCCAGATACTTGGGGCAGTTGCGCTTCCAGTGACCCTTCCCCTTGAAGTAGAAACACTCCACGCTAGCTCTGGGACCAGACCTGTTAGTCCTGGGCTTGGCAGCCAACTTTGCCTCCCTCCGGGACTTCCAGCTCTGCTTTCCCTTGCCACCGGACTTCTTGAAATCAACGGTCTTGTTGACCATCAACAGCGTGTGCTCCTTCTTAATCTCTACCTCAGCAGTCTTGAGCATCACGAACACTTCACCCAGGGACTTAGCCATGCCCTGCATGTTGTAGTTCATGACGAAGCCTTTGTAGCTCGGTGGCAACGATTGCAACACCCTGTCAATCGCCAGCTCATCGGGAATCTTGCACTCCAGAGCATTCAGGCGTTGAACGTAGCCAGACATCTTGACTACATGCTCGCTCACACTGCTATGCTCTTCCATCTTGGCTGAGAAGAAAAGCTCAGAAGCCTCATATCTCTCGGCCTTAGCCTGCGGCGCAAAGACAGCCTTAAGATCCGAGATGATCTCAAAGGCACTCATCTTCTCAAAGCGCTTCTGCAGGTCGGCTTCCATGGCGTAGAGCATGCCACTCTGGACAAAGGCAGAATCCTCCGATCGGGTCTGGAAGACCTTCTTCTCATCCTCAGAGGCTTCATCTGCAGGAGGGTCACCTATGGCGGCCTCAATGACGTAGGCCACCCTATGGGGAGTGAGGAGGATCCTCAGGTTGCGGGACCAGGCCATGAAGTTTGACCCATTGGTCTTAAGCTTTTCTTTCTCAAGGAACAGACCTAGGTTAAACGAGGGGCGAGACATCTACAATGGAATTTGCAACAACATAAGACTTTGTTCATAATAATTTTGAGTTATAGTATTTTAGAAAATAACTAACATAACTCCCACTCAAACGAACATCCCTCCTGGTCGTTTAAGCGATTACACGACCCCCATCCATTGCACCACCCCTCATCATCAAAGCCGGCGGCACAACTTCAAGAGTAGACAAAATCGTCCGTCACACCAATTTTGTGACTCGTGCTCGGCCTTTCGGCCTTCCTGTTCCGAGGCCATACTTCTGAGTATGCTAGGCTCGCCACCAAAGACCTCCATGCTGACGCTTGTGCAACATGGCTTACACCCACCGTATGAGAACGAAGATATGTCTGACACCCGATCATCACGGCCTGCCTCATAACGTAGAACTTTATTGGTGGTGCGCGTTGGAGGGAGAACACTAGTGGTATTTTGAAGGGATCATCTTATTCAACTACCGCCGTGTAACACACAATCACACACAAAATAAGATGCACACAAAACATCAAATGTAATGCAATGTGATATAGTCCATCGCGCCATGGTCTTCTTGGCGCCCGCAGTTTATAAACAATTTAATAAACCTACCTTGACCATATCACATAGCCCCTGCAAAATAAAGTTAGACGCTTCTACTTTATCTTTTGCATATTTTACGTGGCTTGGGGCTTTCGTAAATAGAACCGCTTCATACCTACGAATCTTATGACCACAACAACGATCCAATAATTGCATGTTTAAGCATCCCTTTCGGGCCCTCCATTGAAAATGCGAAGACCAACTAAAGAGAGAGAAACTGTCACCCGCCAGCCACAGATACGGTACAAGCCGTATGTCAGTAGTGGAACCAGTCTCGCGTAAGCGTACGCGTAAAGTCGGTCCGGGCCGCTTCATCAACTCAATGCCGCTGGAATACACAAGTGCACGCTAGAGGGTAGCAAATAACAGGAACGGTGCCCCCGTGCAGAGCACGGGTTCTAACAGCGTACAGCTATATCTTACGATAGATCGGTTCTGATACCACTGAAGGGGATCGTGGGCAGAAAACAATAATTATCCTAGCAACGATATCCTTAAACTAGCCAAGATCTATTCTATGCAGATATAGTAGTACGAACGGAGATCGGAATACGTACCCTTGTAGACCGAAAGCGGGGATTACGTTCCCGCACAAACGTTGTCGATGAAGACCGACGAAGCCGACCTCAAGGTCGTGTAGAGGAAGCAGGCCTCCGAGTACCGCTAGCGCAGCACCTCGCAGGGAGTCGCACACGTACGGTGGAGACGACGCCTCTGAAGCTCCAGTCCAGGACGAGCAGCGGAAAACTTGGACCGGAACACCAGCAACGCGGCAGCGGGATATGGTGGAGGAGATCCCCGACTCCTCTTGCTCGGCGCGGCTCCAACTTGGGAACCACGAGATCGAGAGAGAAATCAGGAATTAATTGGTGAATTAAAAGGCTGGGGGTGCCCCTTCTTATATAGGCTCCCAAGGGGAGCCAACCTTGCCAGCCAGGCAATGTGGGACTAACCCCCCACAGCCAGGTTCAGCCAAGGGAGTGCGCCGGCCCCCTGGTGGGCCCCTTGTGGCCCACCTAGGCCGGCCCTCCTGGCCCCCACCGAATTCCCCTAGGGAATTTTCCCCTCTTGGGCCTTCTTTCGTCCGGAAGGCCCATTTAGGGAAATTTGCCTTAATAAATTCGAAAATAAATATATAAAATCATATTTGCATATTAATAACACTAATTAATATCAAACATAATATATATAATATTTCCTAGCTCCGAAAACTCTTTCGGCGCTGCCCGATCTCCATCAGACCTCTCCCGGGACGCTCCCGGTGATCTCCTTCCTTTCCGGTTGTCTTGTCGAAACCCCTTAAGTGTGTTACCCTAGCGGTTCGATATAATATCAGGTATGATCAAGACTCCTCAATGATCAACGACTAACTCGTAGGCCTGGACCCCCTGAATTAATCCCTGAGATATAACGAATGACTTTCATCTATCAAACCTGAACGTGAAGTCTTAGACCTTTTGCCATAGCGATACTTAGCACGTCCGAGTGTCGTTCCATAGATATCCCCATACCTAATCCTGACCTCGTTACCGACGATGCTATCTTCTACTCGTTCATGATCTCATGTCTACGTGACCTAGTCACATGCTTGCAAGCTCATTAGACATGATCTCACCGAGTGGGCCCGAGAGTATCTATCCTGCTACGCGGACTGGCAAATCCCGCTCTTGACCCCTCGTCTCAATACTCCTTTCCAATACCCAAAAGTATCACCGTTATTGTCATACTAAATAAGATACGACGTTTGGTGCAATCAAAGTATTTTCGGGGAATATCAATAAGAGTTGATCTCACGGTCAAAGGTGTAATGACTATGTTCTCCAAATTTGGGTATGTCCATCATATCGCTCTCCAGCGATATGACTCTCATTGCCGACCGGCGCCATGCCCCATGACCGGGAAACCTTGATCATCAATCGCGCAACGAAACTAGTCTTAGTAGAGGCTACTAGGGACCTGGTTGTTTACGTATCACACCCGTATTAATGTTTCCGCTTAATACGGTTCTAGCATGACACAAAAACATATTATGAACAAACGAGATATGATAAAGAATACACTTTATTAATTGCCTCTAGGGCATATCTCCTTCAGTTAGTTGAATAAGATGATGGACATACGCAAAGTATTGCAATAAGATCGTATTACGATGTTTGTCATTTGCAATAGATAAGATTATGATAGCTTATTCCTTAGACTGTGAGACCGTACTTATTGATGCTTCGTAGGGGTGCTTTGAGAGCATCAAACGTTGTGTCTTATATAGCATGACAATAACGGTGTCCATCTTGGGTACTCCGAAAGAGCATCGAGACGTAAGGATCAAGAGCGGGATTTGTCCATTCTTGTAATGAAAATATACTCTGGGCCCACTCGGTGATATTGCATCTATATAGCTGCGCAACTTATGACTAGGTCATAGAGATGTAATATCGCAGACGAGTTAATAACCTTCGTCGGTAACGAGATACAACAAAGACATCGGTGTGTCTATGATCATATCTCGGACAATGTAGTATCGCAGAGACAAAGGGAATGAATATCATATTTATGGTTCAACGACGATATTCGTAGAATGCACAGGGGTCGTCATATATATCCAGGTATCCCTGATGGTTATTGGTGAGCGGAGTGTCTCAACCATGTCTGGAGTGTTCTCAAACCGTAGCGTAACAAACTTAAGGTCTTAGCGACACCAGGAGATAGGTTCTGGAATAGTATAGGAATTTGTTGGAGAGAGAGGAATGATCCGGAAAGAGTTCCGGTGGTCCGGAAGGAGTTCCGGGAAGGTCTGGAAGAGTTCCAGAAATGTCCGAAAGTTGTTCGGGTGGTTCCGAAATTGTTTCGGAGTCACGGGATATTGAATTATATATAAATATATTAATTATGAATTAATGAGATTTTTATATTAATTTAATATTAATTAAATAAAGGAAAAAGGGGGCTCCCACCTACATGGGCCCTAAGAGGGCCCAAGAAGGGGAGCCGCACCACCAAAGGGGGATGGGCCCCATGGCTGGTGCGGCCAGCCCATGGTGGGGCGCACCCCCCTCCTCCTTTGTTTAGTCCCACATGGGGGAGCTAGGGAGTTTGCACACCCCCTTCCCCCTTTATATACCAAGACATATTAATTGGATTAATTCATTGGAAGATACAATTAATTGTATTGCAGGCCGGCCGAGTTGTTTCTCCGCCCGTTTTGCCGCCTCTCTCCACCTAAGATATACCGCCGGGCACCGTTGCCCTGCGGGATTCCAGATAAGATCTACTCCTGCGATTTCAGCTGGATCTGAATGACCAGGGGTTGTCGCTAAGCTCCGTATGTTTGTGAGTGCTTGGAGGTAACTCTTTTTGAGGAGCCTGGGCGACGTCGTCTCGCCCCTACAGCCGCCGCGCTGCCTCCCCCTCTGCCGCCGGTGCACCCCCTGGTGCCGGCGCCTCGCCTTCTTCCGCCCGACGCCCGTCGACGCAGATCATCGTCGACACCCCGGCGTCATCGTCTTCGTCATCGCGGCAAGTTCTCCGCGACCTCGAGGTCGGCTACGTACGACTTCATCGTCAACGCTTGTGCGGGAGCGTAATCCCCGCTATCGGTCTACATGGAGGTAATGTAACCCGTTCCGCTACCGTTATCACATGTACTAGATAGATAGATCCTGTCTAGTTAGGGTTTCGTACGCTAGAAAAATTATTGTTTTCTGCACCGTAACCCCTTCAAAGAGGCATAAGGATGGTTCCTTGTAAGTAAAGTGGTGATAATGTCCGTAAGAGTTGAACAATTGACAATTAAGACTTATATCCTCAAGAACAAGGGGTTGTAAACCAAACTGCTTTGACACAGGGGCAGGTAAAGAAAAGGTGAATTTCATCTTCTTGCATTCCACACCTGCAGCAAAATTCATCTATGTGTTTAGAGAAACAACCTGCCATTGCACCAGTAGGAAGAGCTTTTCGGAGAAGACGCCAAGCAAATGTTTGAATCCTCAGAATCATATCTTTGGACTTCCATATTAGACGTAACAACTGCAACGTTTGATGAGAGGGCTGACGAGGTCGCTCCTACTGGTCTTGCCTTAATATTACCTGCAAACAAGCATAATAGGCCGATTTCGCATTGCATTTGCCATTTTGGGTCAGATCCCAACAAAGAAGGTCTTGCTCCTCGGAATTGATAACGCTAGTGTTTTTATCGAGATTGCAGCCGAGGGGGCGAAAAGGGAGTCAATGAGAGCATGATTCCAAGCTTTCTCACCAGGGAGTCACAAGTCTTTGATTAATGCTGGGTAAGTGAACCCTATATTTTGGATGATTAAGTCTTCGTAAATAGAGGTCCACTGATAGTACCAAGGTGAGTTCCAAACCGAGATATTATATGTAGTCAATTGATAGGAGGCGTGGGATTTGAAAATTGGTAAGACCTTTATAACAGAGGACCATAAAGCAGATTTAGGGACATTAGGGTTTGGCCTCCAAATAGAAGAGTCATGAAAATACTTTGCTTTGGAATTGATTAAATCTGTTTTTTCCTCTATACTTGTTTACTATATGTCTAACATTATTTTTCCCAAAAAGTTCATCCAAAAACTCACGTCGGTCATTAGAACTTTTTGGTAGACGGATATTAGAGAAATCCTTCTACGAGAAGCCTCTGTCTCAAAGCCTGCAAATATATATGTGCTCCAAAAAATGAAGGAGGCCTTGGAATTAGGAATTTACAAGTGGTAAATCACAGTCTTATTCTCATGGCTATTTGGCGTTTAGCTCAAAACCCAGATGACCACCTTCATGTCTTATAAATAAAGGTTTTTTAATCAATCTGATGTGTTATATTAAGTTGTCTAATAATATATATGTTGTGTAATATAACGAGTTTTCCTCGTGTCTTCAGACGAAATAGGTGAAGCAAGTTCGCAAAGCACGGGCTTGACTGCCCGACCGAGTGAACAAGCTCGTTGGTCCATTGCCCGAACGATTGAACGAACTTGCCGATTGAGTGGTGAGGCCAGACCATGATTTGTGTAATAAAGTGAGGGTTCCTACATAGGGGTAGAAGGGGGCTAGCATTCCATATTGTAGTTTGACATTAACCATTAATCAGAGTCGGATATTACGAAGCATGTCTGCTATGGGAATGGGTCGACCCGGACCCAGGATGGGAATAGGTCAATTTAACAAGCCAAGGCTGACCCATTTATAAAAGTTGGTGTCCTCGCTGGCCCATTGGGTATCGTGGGTCGATCCAAAATTTACGTGTGGTATTTTTATATTGTAGTTTTTACACTTGCAGCTAGTGTTTTTTCGAGAACAGGTATCAGATAGTTAGCTGACTAATTAAGTCAGTTCAACAGTACATGTCATATGCAGACATGCATCAAGTAGTCCTGTATGGGGTGGATTATAGCCTCGGCAAAATGCAAAGGCTTGTGGCTGACAGTGCCAGCCTTTTGCCCATGGAACAATTCATTAATTTTTATTGGCTCCTGTAATTTCAGCCGATGAATTTTGGCGTAGCATGGCATGCCAGACTGAACCTCCGCCAATGATTGTAGACTGCTCAAATTTGATGAACCGGTGAGAGAATTTTCAAATCAGCTTCACTTCAGTCCGACAATAGCATAGATCACCAGATATCATTAGTCATTAGATTAGACTAAGTAAAAGCAAAACACAAAATTGGTCAATCAGCTAACCCAGCACACATAACGTCTAATCCTAACTGTTGGCCGGCCCAACTGACCCAATGGGTCACTCAATGCCGGCCCTATTGACACAATTCTTGTTCAATGCTGGCCCATCTTCCCATTTTCCTTGATTTTGGGCCGATCGACAACCTAACGGGTCGATCCGGTTCATTCACATCTAGACTGCAACGTCTAGTGTGGCCCAGCCCAAAACAATAAACCCATCAGGATAATATGTCAAAAATGATTTCCTACCGGCAGGAGGCCGGCGGTATTTTTGAAAGAAGAAGAGTGCAAGAGAGCACTGATGAGTACACGTTGGTGTTGCGAGCACGGGGCTCGAACCTAGGTGGGGAAGCATGCATCAACCCATGCCTACCATCCCGGCTATGTCGTGGTTCTCACCAGGATAATATGTCATGGCTCATGTTTGACTTAAGTCCTCTCGTATAGTATAGTATCTTCTATATATTAAAAGGAAATTTGGTTCCTATTTTCCTTGTTTCGTCCAACATTTTTTTCCGTAGGGTAAGTCGCCTCCATCGCGCTTGACCCGCTCCCAGCCACCCTACACCTATATCGCCTCTCACCCCGCATCTGCGCCCAACTACTTCTCTCACCGGCGGCCAGACCCACCCGTCGCCTGACCCTTCGGGTTGGGCAAACAACCCCGCCCTCGCGTCCAGTTCCTTCTCCAGGAAGATGCCCCTTTAGTGAGCCAACGCCCTCCACCCGAACCTCTAACGTCCCTCTCATTTAATGCAGGGGACAAGGGCAGCCTCGTGGAGCGCAACGCCGGCCTGGACTACCGCCACCGACGACCTCCTCCAACCACCGCGTGCAGTCTCCGACATGGCGGCGTCAAGGCTGCATGGCGTGGCGGCATCGAACTCGAAGCAGTTGTCGACGTCCTCGAAGGATCTCAGCGGGAGGCTGCGGATCGAGATGCAGAGGCCCGTAGGGTCAGACCATGTGGTGATGGACTGAGGAAGCTCCTCTAGAGGTGCGGAAAGAACATGCTTGCTCTTAATTCGTTTTGGAGTCGATAACAACACATTCACAAAACTAATTGTATCTATAAGTTATCGCACGGGGTTTAAATGTCTACACGTGAACAGGGAATGGCAGGGACAGGGGCTCAAAAAACACTAAGGCATAATCCCTGCCAGCGCTAGTACCGCTTGCCTCAAGCGGGAGTATCGCTCCTGCTGCGACACTACTACCACATGAGGTAGGTTCCTCGCCCTGCGAGGGTAGTATCGCAACGAGCATTGTGCCTTTCAGGCAGCGGTACTTGCAGCCATACTACCACGTAAGGTACCGTTAGCGGCGATTTCGGCTCTATTGTCCATATGACACCTCACCCGTATCGACCACGAACTACGTTGGACTAAAACATGCTGTAGAAGGCGA
Source organism: Poa annua (assembly GCA_026929855.1). Taxonomy (NCBI): domain Eukaryota; kingdom Viridiplantae; phylum Streptophyta; class Magnoliopsida; order Poales; family Poaceae; genus Poa; species Poa annua. Next base: position 85,432,785 of record CM049429.1, on the reverse strand, counting down.
TGCGGTGACGTGAGTATCATTGCGGCGTTGAGCTAGCGGTTTATAAGACATATCTTTAAGACATACTATTTTTAAAGTTTTTTCTATAGGATGTGATCTAATAAATTCTATGTTTTTTATGGGTAAATAAATCACTATATTTGTGGAACAAATTTCTGACCCAGTACTAATATTAAGGTAATGACATTACCAAACCTAAATTGATGGTGTTCTTCATAGCATCAATGAACCGTGGGCTCACTCACGCTCGTGCATCTCAGGAAAAAAGTTTCTACAAAAATGAAGAAACAGAAACAAGCGAGGGCAGTCGTAATATGCAAAAAAGCTATCCTTAAGTCCTAGGTGGCATTCCTTATGGTGTTCATATACATTGTGCAGAAATACAAAGCTATGCATAAGGCTAAAGTGCACCTTAAGCTTATAGGTCATCCATAAGCAATAGAAAATTATTTCTCTCTCTCCTCTCTCACATATGTGTGTATAATAAGAGTACGTGTGGGTCCCAGCTTATGGCTAAAGTTCACCTTAGATATTTATGATAAAATAGAATAGCTAAAAATTTGGATAGTGGGTCTCACCCTATGGTGTGGTTGAGCTAAGCATTGGGATGCCCTACCCATGCACCACACTCCACGAGATCAAGCTTCCAGCTGCAGCTGTGTCACATAAGACACTAACCACGTGTTTCGCCAGCCTAATAATCGCGGGCGTCCGTCTCCACGACGTCACGTTCCGGAAGAAAAGCGGTTGCCCACGCGATCCGGCGGGACCCTAGCGCCACGCCCTCCTCGCCTCGCCTCCCCTCCCCGCGTTTTACCATCTTGGCCCCCAACCGCCACGCCCACTCCCGCCACGCCCCAGGGGCAGAACCGTCTCGCCCTCCTCCCCGTTCCGTTTATAGCAAAGGAAAAAAAACCCATTCCCCGCAGCACCACCACCCAAAAAGCAAAGCGGAGCTGCGGAGGCGCGAAGGGGACGCGAGGGAGCGGAGCACGGCACCGGGACGGACGGACGGACAAACCCTAGGCCGGCCTCCGACGCCGCCCGCGCGGCGGAGAAGAGAGGACGCAAGGAGGCACCGCCGCCAGCCGCGCTGGTCGGGTCTGATCCGGCCGGGCGGCCATGGCGAGCAGGTACTGCGGCCGATTCCTCCTCCTCCCCTTTACTACTCAGCTCTGGTGCCTCGCGGCCGATTCGTACCGGTTCAGGCGGCGCCGTTAAGCTTGGAGGTGGAATCGTGTTCGTTTATGCCTGCCGCGCGTGGCGAATTTCGGGTTGGATTTAGCTTGTTTCCGTAGGGCGGTCGGGAGGTCATGAATTGCTTGTTGTTGTTGATTTGGGTGAGGTGGTTAAGCTGGCACTGGCTTGATAGAGCATGGAATTGTAGGTTTCGGGTAGTCTCTGACCAGCGATGTAGCTGAATTGAACTCGGAGGGGCCAGGGGCCAGCGCCAGCCTAAGTTTTGTTGCGGATCAGGTGGTGGTACATTGGTACCGCACCTATGGTCCAACAGCTGGATGCAATTTGTTTGGCGTAAAGGGAGAGAGTGGTGATTATGTGGAAATAGGACACTACTGGTACTGGATGCAGTTCTAGGCCTAAACAAGTAGATTTCTGGAAGTCTCTCTGGCTACCGATGTAGCCGAATTGAAATCAGAGGGAGCATTGCTATTTGCTTATCTCGTATGGTTTTTGGTTGTGGGGACACTAGGGCGTGTATGGTGATGGACCTCAGGTTCTTACTGTGCATCACTGTGTCTGTGTGTTGATTGGGTTTCTATTCAACCGCCCAAATTCTGTTGCGGATTCAGGATTTCAGGTGATGGTACACTGGTACTGCGCCTACAATCCAGCACCCGGATACATTTTATTGGGGGGAAGACGGATAGAATGGTGAATTTTGTAGAACATAACACTGGTTAGGGTATAATCCCATACTGGTACATGGGTATCGACAGAAGAGAGTGATGATGTTGACAACTATGTCTGAATTTTTATGAACTAGTGAGAGAAATATTGTAATATATAGTACAGATAAGAATAAATTGGGCTCTATGCAGATAACAAGTTCTCAATACATGAACCTTGGGATAATTTGTTTGTTTGAGTGATGATCAATTGATTCCTGGTATATTCCTATCTAGCTTAGCTGTCTGTATTAAGGAGGGCCATGTCTGTTGTCGTAGGTACTGTGTGGTCCTACTATCGGTACCAGATAAGAAACATTTGCGGGTCATAACCCTATGGCTTAGAAAGTGTATTTTTCAATTAGCACTACAAGTAGGCAATTCAAGTGATTGTAAAGCGTATGGTGATGGACGTCAGGTTCTCACTGTGCATCACTATGTGTTGATTGGGTTTTCTATGCAACCCCCCAAATTCTGTTGTGGGTTTAGGTGGGGGTGCAGGTACTGGTTCTGTGCCCACAATCCAACATCTGGATACAATTTATTTGGGGAAAACGAAGGGGATGGTGAAATTTCTAGAAACATGGCACTGGTCAGGGTATTATCCAGTACTGGTGCATGGGCATCGGCAGAAGAGAGTGGTGATGTTGACAATTATGTCTGAATTCTTTGTGAATAAGTGAGAGCAGAATTACAAGGTACAGTGATGTAGTAGAGAAAATCATAAATTGGACTCTACGGAAATAGCAAGTCCTGATTCCTGAATATTAGAGACCGTGCGATAATACTATGCTTGTCTGAATGATGAACAACTGATTCCTTGTATTTTCTTATCTAGCTTAGGCGTCTCTATTATGGAGGACTGCATCTGTTTTCTTAGCATATCAGTACTGTGTGGTCCTACTATATCAATAACAGATAAGAACCACGGGCAGGTCATAAACCTATAGCTTCTAATTCGCAAAAAAAAAAACCTATAGCTTCTGAAAGTCTATTTTTCATTTAGCACTACAAGTAGGCAATTCAAGCGATTGTAAAGCGTTTTCCCAGCTCTGCTTCTGATTTGTTGCTTCTTTCTGCTTCATGAGAATCTTTTAATATCTGTGGAGAATCTTTTACAGGTCTGTTTGTTGTTTTGTATATCCATAGGTCCATTTGCAAGTTCTTCGTGAATGGTGCATGCTTTAAAGGAGAGCACTGCCAATTCTCCCATGATTGGAATGACCAACCAAATGATGTAACATACGAACTTCCATATTTAATAATCTTCGGACCACTTTCCTTTCACAGTCTAGTGCTTATTCTTGTGATGCTTATTCATGCAGGTTTGCACATTTTACCAGAATGGTGTGTGCTCCTATGGTAGCCGCTGCAGATATGAACACGCTGAAGTCTCCTTTGAATACCCTCCACCATCAACCACTGCAGCAGTTGCACCATCCAACTCTTCTCAGAGATCTGGTACTTTTGCATGTCCTCTTTGCGACGGATGCCCAGATGCGATCAACCAGGCACTTGAGTTGCAGAGATCTGGATTGGATTATGTGTATCGACCTGCTTCAAGATTTGACCATGAAGATAACATTCCAGAGGATGGGAATAGCTTGTCATCAACACTACCTGCACAAAACCAATCACCCCATCCACTTGCTCATCTCCCCATATGCTCTTCCGCTGCAACTGGAACTTGTCCCCATGGGAAAGGGTGCCCTCAGGTGCACGGGGATCTCTGCCCAACCTGTGGAAAACAGTGCTTGCATCCCTACCGTCCCAGTGAAAGTGGGGCTCATCTCAAGCTATGCAAGAGAAAAAACAATCGTCTTGAGACCTTGAAGAAGAGTGAAGAGATAGAATGCAGTGTGTGTTTGGATCGTGTGCTTTCAAAGTCAACAGCTGCTGAGAAGAGGTTTGGACTTCTACCGGAGTGTGATCACGCCTTTTGTATCACATGCATTAGGAAGTGGCGCAGCAGCTCTGTTACATCTGCCACAGATATTGACTCTGCAGTCAAGGCATGTCCAATATGTCGCGCGGTCTCATACTATGTCATTCCTAGTGCTACATGGTACTCCACACAGGAGGAAAAACAGGATATAATTGATGGTTACAAGGCCAAGCTCAAGTAAGATACCTTCTTCATTTAGTCTTAGCATCAGGCACATTCTCATGCGATTATTATGGTTTTTTTAGTACATAAATTCTTGAGTTAGTTACAGCAAAAACAGATCCAATGGTTGCGTGTATCCAGTTATATGATTACTTAATTCTACCTTCCCTCCAATGAATATTAGTCAGAAGTCAAGCTTATTAAGTTTGACTAATTTGTAGAAGAAAATATTAACATCTACACTATTAAATAATAAAATATGTGAATCTATCGAAATTGATTTGGTACCGTAAATGTTTATGTTTTATCTGTAACATTGATTAAACTTATAGAACGTTGACTTTCAACTAATTTTATACGCCTTACTCAAAACTAGAGGAAATTTTCATTGTATGTTCTGTCACCTGTAAGAGCCGAGGTCGATTCATGTTTCATTTGTTTAATCTACACATTTTATTGCAGGTCTATTGATTGTAGGTACTTTGACTTTGGAAGGGACACATGCCCTTTTGGTGGTCGATGTTTTTACAAGGTATACATATGCGTTTGTCATCGCATATGCATCTTATATAATGTATGAATTTACATCTGAAACATTACCTGTTGATCCCTTTTGCCTTTTAATCCAGCACTCCAGAGTGATATTTTGCCTGGTGTTACCTTCTTGTACTTAATTTGAGCACCATTCCTGAATGAAACGTAGTTAAAATATTATAAGCAGTAACGTCATAGCTGCTGATGAAGAGTTGTGCAAATAATTCTCCGTTTGAACTAGCACATGTAGATATAAGTGAAAATGTTAAGCTTTCTGCAATCTGTGCTAGCGTAGGCAATATAGAACTCTGAAAAAGATAAGCTGAACGGTATTTTTGTCAAAGGCTCCTGGAAATAGTAACTGTCAGATGGACTTGGAATTGGAATAGAAAACTTGTGGTTCAACTCATGCAATGAACTTTGCAAGATGAACAATTTAGTTGCTCTCTTCTCCTTTTCTCATCACCAATAATCTATTTTCGTATGCTCTTTGCTCCTTTGTTTTGACTCCTGCGGTGATGTATGTTCTTCAGCATGCCTACACCGATGGTCGTTTGGAAGAGCCGACACCTGTGGCAATAATTCATTTTCACGCCGACGATGGAAGTAGAGAGCGTATAAGAAATATCGGGTTGGTAACTTGGTACTCTCTATTGGTCTTTTCATTCAAATTTTGTAAAGTTGCTTTCTGATAGAACTTGTACCTTCCAGGTTGGCATACTTGCTCAGCCGGTTACAACTGTAGGGAAGACATCAAACCATCAAATTAAGGTTTGTTTTGGTTGGATGCAATTCTTCAACTCCATTCTATTGTAAATAAATCGAGGTTTCTTCTCTGTCCGTACATTATTGAATTTTGTTTTCTACTGAATATTCAAAAAAGCAGAAGGAAGCAGCTTGAAAAAAAGGTATACTTACTCTTCAGCTGGTGGTTGTTGCCAACGAATAATTCACAGGTAATCCTTGGTGTCAAAGATAGTGGTTTCTTTGACGTGTGATCATGCCTTCACTTGCGAACACTTTCCGCCGTTCTTACTGTTTACATGCTCCTTGCAGAAACTTAGTTTGCTAGCGGAAATCGTCAACAAGCTACAAGAGCACTTTAAACCCGAGGACAGCAGAAAAGATTGCATGACTAGGATCATCAGTCCGGGGTCTTTGCTATGAGTGATCTTTATGTACGCTTTGGGTTGCAAGTACTCATGTGGAACAGCATAACGTGACATCGTTACCTTGCCTATGTAAAATGCAAGGCACTGTATATACTCTTAGTGGTGTTAGTTCCTTCCATTTCGACTGCGTCGATCCATTGAGTAAATAATTTGTTCAAGTAAACAGGTAAAACAGAGCAAATCAGAGCCTTTGTAGTCTGCAAGGCGTGACTTCGTACTTAACGGGTTGGAACCTAGAAAGGTGGTCTCAGTTGTACGTCACGCTTTGGAGCACAGAAAATGAGAGTTTGAAATACAGAAACCGAAAACCGCGCAGTGCAGGCCAAGCCTAGCAGATTTTGAGCTTGCAGTGGACAGCATCGATTCAATTCCCTGTTTCTAATTCAGCCATGTGTTCGAGATTTCAGTGGCTATATGTCGTGGCGACTTCACTTACGTTGATCTCTTGGTTAATTTCTGTGTTTTGCCCTGTGAGTACGAATTTTCTGTGCATCAACAGCGAACGAATGTGACGTTTTGCCATCGAATTCAAACAGGGAAAGCCGAGGCAATTTTTTTTTTGGAACTAGGTAAATCGAGTAGCGGAATTCCAGAACTGAAGATGAAACCTTCGGCAGGCACGCACCCACTGTGGTAATCCAGGTTGACAAGCCGTAACTTTGAATCTCGCAGCGTAGACAGATTTGTGGCTGTGAAAATAAACGTAACATCGAACAGAGCGATTAGGTGAGAAAGATTCCTAGTTCCAAACAGAGTCCTAGACAAGGGTGACAGGTTGCTATCTTCGGATTGCTTGCTGTCAAATGCAAACAATGAGAACACAGATTAGGCGAAGAACGAGAGATGAGAACTGAAATACCATCCTCTTTATTCATAGAATCAACGACACAGAGACGAGACACTCAACACACGCAGGTAGGCAACAATATATGATACAAATGAATAAGCAATATAATCAAACGCCGACTCATCCCCCTACCAGAGTACTCCCTAAACCCGAGAAGTAAGCAGACCGGCCGGAATCCATCGCCGGACGAACGACCAGCAACGAACCCTCACCACCACCACTTCACGGCCTTCCTACTGCACGAGCCCGCCGGCGACGAGCAGGGACAGCACGGCCGAGCACGCGACGGCCAGGGCCGAGGCCGCGGCGCCAGCGGCCGCGCCCGTGGCCGGGGCCGGCGCCGGCGGCATGCCCATGTCCATGTCCTGCGCGGACGCCGCCGCGAACAGCAGCGCGGTCACGGCCACCACGACCACGGCAGCGCGGGACGCCATTGTTGTAGTGTAGGAGACGAGATGCTGGCGCGGAGCGAGCAAGACGACGAGGCTGGCTGCGGCGGATGGCAGGCTGGTTATCAGGCGAGGTGGTGAGTGAGATGAGACGACGGCATGGGGGTGGGTATATATCGAGGCGCGGCATGGGCGGGAGGACGCGTGGGGCGCTGCGGCGCGACACGTTGAGCGGAGGTGGCGCGAGGCGAGCCGGTTTCGGCGCGCCCTCGGCCTCGGGGCTGACGATCGACGGGCCAACCGCAGTGCGTTCGCCGCACGGCTCCTAGCTTTAGCTAGAACAGCTAAGCCAGAACCGACGCCACAACGGCTGGTCGACCGGTCGGCATGTGTGAATGTGTGATGTAGCGTGGGTGTGTACGCAAGTTGTGTCCAACTGTGGGCTGTGGCCGTAATCGGCGGCGGTTGAAGCTTCTGTTTTGATCAAATAATTGCGATGATAGGCCGTACTCTCTCCGTCCCGGTTCATATATGTTTTATAAAGTAAAAGTATATCACTAAAAATATATCATTTAAAGTTTTTTTAATGATGCATTTTTTATAAATATATTTTTGTGCTATCAAATTTACAACTTAGATATAAGCACATGACTTATAAATTAGGACATAGCGACTATGTTAATATTATTACTTGCATTCGTGACACGTATACAACATAATTTGATCCACTAAGAAAAGACTTTGAGGTGAAAACTAAATCGGCATCCAAAAGTGTGTTCTCTCATATGAAATAAATGATATTTTTAATTATAAAAAATTAATAAATTACACATGCATGTCCTCCCGAATATGTATCACATATGTATATATAAATTCTTACAAAGATGAAATGAAAAGTTGAATAAATAATTTTAGCTCCCTCCTTAAAATATTATTTATAACTCCACACCTCATGAGATACTTTTTATTTAGAGGTGACATGACGATGAGAAAGGGATTTGGTGTTGTCAGGATGTTCTCAAAACGAATTTTTAAGCCAAATTGATTAATCTCGATATGATTTATATTAAATATTTATACTTATTTTGTGCGTGTAACATTCTTAACGAGTATATTGTTTCTATTTCTTATTTTTCATTTAGTTAAATGGTTATTGTAACACTATTTTACATAGTTGTAATTTATATGGTTGAAAATACATTTCATTTGCTATATTTAGAACTATATTTTGTAGCATAGTTTCCTTTGTTTATTACTCTCGGATAACTTCATAAACTATATAGTATATTTATGGTAGAAACATCTAAGGATATGTTGTAATAAATATCTTTAAAATGGGTTTAAGGTGCGATTAGCTAAGCATATTTGTAGAAACTTTCCGGAGTATACATTGAACATTGGCATGATTGTTACCCCTATTTTTTCTGGTAAAATATCTTTTTCAAGTTATACTAAAGTTGTTGGAGTTGATTAGATTGGTTTGTGCTTACATATGTGGCGCACAATATTAGTTAGTTCAATATACTTTGTCTTACATTTTCCTGTGAGGCTCTGCAGCAGTGATCAATCGTGGAAAAGTAGAATCACGTTTTTGGATTTTCCATGAGGCCTTTTTACAAAGCTTGAAGGATCGTGTTGTAACTTATGCTATGTGTGGCTCTTATATGGAAGCTTACTCCCACCGCTATGAATCGAACTTCTAGGGTCTATCTAATTCTACGATAATAACATACACACAAGTACACAACACAACATTTTCATATAAGAGTTAGGAATCCAATTTCATCTTCACGAACAAAGACAGGCATGAATAATGCTTTAAAATAGGGAAAATTACAGTTGTTTTCTATGCACATGCGCAGAGGGGGGGTCATACGACCAGGCTACCCGCCTAGTGGCTACAACATCACACGACCCCATGTCGTGTTAAACGTTCAAAGTCTAGCTAGGTTATTACTTCGCATAGTGCCGTGCACCCAATGTATACTGCGTGGACGACGACTTAGGCCAGATCGAAGGAACGTTCCGAGGGATCTGCGAATGGTGACACGCGAGGTTGTTACATACACTTGCCCTGGTGGAAGATTGACCCGTACTCCATGCATATTCTTCTTCTTTTTTTCGACGGAGACCGAGGAAGAACAGGCCGAAATGAACGAGTGATCCTGGCTGAAGCGCGCATGGCACTTGCATTTGCAATCAGTCCGCGGAACCTTCCGTCTGCTACTAATTGTACTACTTGCATTTGCAATTAGTCCGCGGAACCTTCCGTCTGCTACTAATTGCTAGAGCGAGGTACCCATCGCCCTGGAAGAATCTTCTAGGTACACCTAAAGTCCTCCGATAGAACAAGACGAAAGAGTAACGTGTGACAGATTATCTCTTTCGTTAAGCTAGCGAGATTGGTCCTCTCACCGGCAGCCACCTCGGCTGGCGCCGCTCGTTAGTTAATCCGCCGGCAAATATAATGTCTAATTTATGTGTGATTTTGCAGGATCTTCTTCACGTTGTTGATCTCCAGGATGACACTGTTTCTGCTAATTTTGTACCACTAAAAGAGATTCTCTAGCACCAATCATTTCTTATGTATCCGCCATTTTGCCCGCACGAAACGACTGGATGAATAGGTGGGTATAGTAGGTGCGACGTAGTGTTGGATGAACACAGGAGCCGCACGAACGGGAACCGTATGAACGGGGCATGCATGTCGACGTTCGGCGCCACCAATGCATCGGATCCGTCATCCGTGGAAGCGATGCACTGAAAGTGAGGGCTCAGCCGCAGGCAGAGAAGCTGTCCGTTTCGGCGGTTCGTCGACGCACCAGCTATCGACCCAAGCCATGGCGGTTGCCGGCCGGCGCCCCCATTTCCGCCGCTACTCCTCGTCTCGTTCCGTGTGTCTCGTCGTCGCCACTCGCCAGATCGGAGGTCCGCATCTGATGCAATCGTCGACAACGGCAACAGAGAAAAGCTCAGAGCTACGATAACCCTGCGGTGGATCATGCGTGATCGTAAATGCAGATGAGATAGTGCGGCGGATGTCAAGGCGTGCCGCACAGATGAGAGCGTATCAGCCTTCGAAGGCAAGCTGGCCTCCATCGGTCCATGAATGGCGTATGTGCAACTCCTAGCTCCCAACTGAACACTCAACACTCACTGGGCGGCGGTGCTCGCCGACGATGACGTGGTGGCAGTGGTGTGAGCCCATCTTTTCTCATGCTGTGTTGGGCCACGGCCCAGTTAGGAATAATTTTCCATTTTTGATAGTGGTGTGAGCCCATCTTCTACTTTGTTTTCTCTGACAATACAAAGATACATTTTTCCAACTCTTTACTTAAGTTCTTTTTCTCAAAATTTTAACCAATAATTTCGAATTACGCAAACATCCTTACGTGCTTTGAATCCACAAATATTTTTTGAAACATGTGATATTTTTATCAACCCGTGAATATATTTTTGAACCACCTGAACAATACTTTGAGATCCAAAATTAGCCAAGTGGTGTTTTTTTTAGCAAAAGGATAGCGAAGAAAGTACATATCGTCCATGTAATTTACAATATCATAGGTTGACAACCAATTTTTGGTTTACAAATGGATTCCCTCAAGATTATTTCAAATGAAAAGTTTTTAACATGAAAGTTGTGTTTCTCGTCGAGGCAATTTTTCAATTCTTGGATCATCTTTATCTACGGTCGAATGTGATTTCAAAAGCCAAAACAAGGGACGAAACAAAGTGTACATGGTACAAGTACTAGCCAAGTAGCCATGTTTGGGATCTCGAGAACCAAAACAAGATACCAAATAGACGCTGACTAGTATAGTTCAACGATTATTTAAAACATGATCTTCAAGATAGTCTCTGAAGGAAAAGTCAATACAAAAGTTGTGCGTAAACAACTTTGATTTTTTGATCATCTCAATCTGACATCATTTGCGAACTTCAAACACAAAACAATAATCATGTCATAAGTGTTTAGAACTATTCGAATTTGGCTTGTTTTAGGTTTTTTTAATGGGATTTTGAGTCTTTTTTTTCCTGTATGGTGATGAGCACATGCGTGTGTGGTTGATGAATCCCCAAGAGGAGGGTGTGAAGTAATGCAGCAGCAAGAGTTCACTCAGTTATGAAATCAAGGTTATCGAATCCAATAGGAGATGAACATTCCCCTCGAGGTTGTTGGCGGCGACGTTGGCACGGCGCACCACCAGCGTCAGCAACGAACGTGGAGCCTGCACACAAACAATCAAAGTATTCCTAACTCAACGGTGAGGGTGTCAATCCCACCGGCTTGCTGTGACAAAAGGATTAACCGTATGTGTGGAAAAAAGATGTTTGTTTGTAGAAAGTAACAAGTTTGAAGTTGTGGTTTTATCACATTAATGAGAAGGACCGGGATTCACAGTTCACTAGTGGTGTCTCTCCATAAATAATAACATCCATCCATGCGTGGTAAACAAATTACAGCTAGGCAATTGACAGAATAATGATAAACAACCCAATGCATATACTAATGATATGGTGTATAGTGTGAGATTCATTCGGGCATTACAACAATATACATAGACCATTCCAACCGCATCTATGACTAATAATCCACCTTCCGGTTAGCGTCCGCACCCCTTTCAGCATTAAGTTGTATGCAACAGATTATCACCTTAAACACTGTGTGTAAAGTAAGTAAGTAACATCATTCTTAGATAAAGTACTAATGTTTTATCCCTAATAGCAACAGTACATCTACAACTTTAGAACTTTCTGTCACTGCCCCACGTTAAATAGAGACATGAACCTACTATCGAGCATAAATACCCCCTCTTGGAGTTACGAGCATCTACTTGGTCAGAGCATACACAAGTAACTGAGAGCATGCAAGATCATTAAATAGCACACACATGATATATTATGAAGCAATAACTTTAGTACTCAATATTAATCGGATCCCAACAAACACAACATGGAGAATTACATAAAGATGATCTTGATCATGATAGGTAGCTCACAATATCTAAACATGATAGCACAAGAGGTGAAAACAACCATCTAGCTACTGTTATGGACCCATAGTCCAAGGTAGACTACTCACGCATCAGTCCGGAGACGGTCATGGCGACGTAGAAGCCTCCGAGTACGATTCCCCCTCCCGGCAGGGTGCCGGGGAGCAGTTCTGATCTCTCTCGAAGTGGTGGCGGCGACGGCGGCGGCTCGGGACCCGTGGAGGGAAAAGTGATTAACCGTATCGATTTTTTAGGCCAGTGAGGTATTTATGGGCGAAAGACCGAGGTCGGTGGGCGCCCGAGGGCGCCACACCACCTCTCGGCGCGGGCCCCATGCTAGCCGTGCCACCAGGTGGTGTGGGCCCCTCGGGGTCCGTCTTCGTCTCATCTTTAGTTCTTCTGGTCGCAAATATTCCAAAAATAAATACTGGTTGGCTCGTTTCTAATTTGGCGGATATTTCCTTAAGAGCTTTTCTGAAACCAAAAATAGCAGAAAACAGGGAACTGACACCGTGGAATCTTGTTAATAGGTTAGTACCAGAAAATGCATAAAACTATATAAAATGCATATAAAACATGTAATAACATGATATAACATAGCATGATATAACATAAATTATGGATACGTTGAAGACGTATCAACATCCCCAAGCTTAGTTCTACTCATCCCGAGTAGGCAAGAACGATAAAAGAAGAATAATTTATGAACTGACATGCTTAACACATGTAATTCATTGTAAGGCATGTAAACTGAAATCAAATGAATAAGGGCTGTAGTTTATATTAATATCAAATGAGTAATGAACAAACAAGTAGGTGAAGCAAACAAAGCTTTCAATGATATAGTAGTAGATAGCAATCAAATGTGCAAAATAGATATTAGAGATGATTTAAGCTTGAAGCACAACAATATAATCATCTAATGCTTCCAACAAACATGAAAACTTTATGAAAGGATCAAGTCAACTTATAGCAATATGCACATAGATGATCAATATATTATTTGTTCAAAAGAAACAATCAAGCGTTCAACGTTGGTTCCTAGCACCAGGATGTTATGGCTAAGAGAATGTTAACGGAGGTTTGGAAGGCCAACGGAAGAAAGGCTCACAAAGCTATAGATGATCATTAGACAAGAGAAATTCATACAATCAAAGCTATGCAAGGATTAGTGATTGCCATACAACGGATGCACATGGAGCTATAAGTATATGAAAGCTCTCCAATGTAACTAGTGGGGGTGCATCCAACTTGCTTGCTCACGAAGATCTAGAGCACTTTTGAGGAGGCTCATCATTGGAATATACAAGCCAAGTTCTATAGTGTAAAGTTCCCCACATAATTATGCAACTAAGACATGAAAACTCTCTCATATGGAGTAAATGTGCTAATCATGAGCATAAATGATGATCTCAAATGATATGGTGCTATAACATGAGCACAAGTAATGACTATAAATGATATGATGCTGTAACATAAGCACAAGTGTGTGATAAAGAATAGTAATGCGGCCCCCTTTTTTATTTCTTTCTTTCTTTTGTTCTATTTTTTTCTTTTTTTGTTTCTCTTTTGCTATGGCCTCCATGGCTCTTTTCACTTTTAAGGGCAAGCATCCTAATATGATACATGATGTATGACAACACACTAATGATGATAAAACAACATACTGATGATATAAGTAACTATATGAATGTGCCATAAGAATACATATGACAACGGTGCCTCTGCCAGTGTAGCAGGTTATGCAGTGCTCTAGCGTAACATGGGTAAAACCACACATCAGGTTTATAGAAACACGCAAAGCAATAAATAAGTAATGAATGACAACAAGTCATGTAATGTAAGATGGATGTTGCATGGCAATATATCTCGGAACAGCTATGGAAATGTTGTAGTAGGTAGGTATGGTGGATGTTTTGACGAAGATGTTTGGCCTATGTGTAGGAGACCAAGATGAAGATCTCCCACGAGATATACCCACGAGAAATGCACCAACTCTCAATGTGAGAAAGGGCAAAGCAAAGTACCGAAGAGACTAGCAATATGGTGGTGGAAGTGCCATGAAAACCGCAGTTTTAGAACTCACAAGTAAATAGATTTCAAATAAAAATATGATCATGCAAAGCAATTACTCCTAGGGGTGTTGTGGAAAATGAACAAGTTCACTGTTGGGGACCCGACCGTAGCGCATAACATAAAGACATTACGGTTGCCTTAGGCAAAAAGAAGTCATATACCATTATTCAATCAACTGGAAATTGAAGTGTGGCACAGTTTTCAAGTTTCTCTAGACCAACCATTTAATCATTCCACTTTACTAGACCATCATGTTCACCATTAAGAAAATTAATATCTCAAAACAACATCAATGATTCAAGTGACACAATTTAATAATATACATGATTAATGTATCATTTAATTATACCATCTACCACATTTAGCATTTTTTGTTCTCAACCAAACGCCAATCAACTTATTTAAAAGATAAACTCTCCAAGTAATTAAAAAATAAGATATGAGAGTATGACATAACAAAGCTAATAGCTCTACAAGAGATGCATGAAAAACTAGAGCTAGAGAGCAAACGATAACAAAAGACGAATACTAAACGAATATAAGAGAATGGGTATTCATATGAAAAAGCGGAGCGTGTCTCTCCCACAAAAAAGAATGCTACAATCCATATTTATTCAGAGAATGAAAATAACAGAAATAAAAACAAACATACGCTTCAAGATAAGCACATAAGATGTGACGGAATTAAAATATAGTTTCACTAGAAAGGACCTGATAGTTTGTCGATAAAGAAGGTGGTGCCTTGTGAAGGGGTTACGGTGCAGAAAACAATAATTTTTCTAGTGAACGAAACCCTAACTAGCCAGGATCTATCTATCTAGTACATGCGATAACGGTGGCGGAACGGGTTACATTACCTCCATGTAAACCGATAGCGGGGATTACGCTCCCGCACAAGCGTTGACGATGAAGTCGTACGTAGCCGACCTCGAGGTCGCGAAGAACTTGCCGCGATGTCGAAGTCGATGACGCCGGGGTGTCGACGATGATCTGCGTCGACGGGCGTCGGGCGGAAGAAGGCAGAGCGCCAGCACCGGGGCTGGTGCGCCAGCGGCCGAGGGGAGGGGGGGGGGGGGGGGGGCGGCGGCTGCAGGGGGCGAGACGACGTCGCCCAAGCTCCTCAAAAGAGATGCCTCCGAGCACTCACAAACATACGGAGCTTAGCGACAACTCCCGGTCATTCAGATCCAGCTGAAATCGCAGGAGTAGATCTTATCTGGAATCCCGTAGAGCAACGGCGCTCTACGGTATGGCTTAGGTGGAGAAAGACCCCCTTCCTCAGCTCGGCGCGGCTCCAACTTGGGAACCACGAGATCGAGAGAGAAATTGGGAATTAATTGGATTTTCCTATGATTTAAATCAATTAATATGCCTTGGTATATAAAGGGGGAAGGGGGTGTGCAAACCCCTTGGCTCCCCCATGTGGGACTAAAGGAGGAGAGGGGAGGGGGGGTTCGGCCGAACCCCCCTTGGGCTTGTGAAAGAACATTTCTTAATCCCTAATGCTTTGTGTGTTAGTTAACAATACCAATGATACTAATCCTATTGCTAAGTATTTCAGTTTGGGTGAAACTCATATCACAAATCCTAAAGCCAAATTGTAGAGAAAAAGAGTTTCTGGAATTCTTCCCAGACCCGGATATTCCGGTTCCTCAACTCGGATATTCCGGGTCATCCCGAGAAAATTGGCTAAGTCAAGATTCAGAAGTGGTACTGACTCCAATCGGAAAATCAGCTCGGAAATTTCAAGGACTCGGATATTCCGGTTCACCAACCCGGATATTCCGAGTCAACCTCAAGAAAATTGGCTAAGTCAAGATTCAGAAGTGGTACTGACTCCAATCGGAAAATCAGCTCGGAAATTTGAAGGACTCGGATATTCCGGTTCACCAACCCGGATATTCCGAGTCAACCTCAAGAAAATTGGCTAAGTCAAGATTCAGAAGTGGCACTGACTCCAATCGGAAATTCAGCTCGGAAATTTCAAGGACTCGGATATTCCGAGCCAACCTCAGAAAAACGGCTAAGTCAAGTTCAGAATTGGTTCTGATCTCAACCGGAAATTCAGCTCGGATAATTTCAAAGACCCGGATATTCCGGGGCACCGGAATTTCCGGTGTAACTTAAACCGGAATTTCCGGGTGACCAAGACAGCCAACGGCCAGATTTTGAGGGGGAGTATAAATACCCCCTCACTCACTCAAGAACAGTGAGCTCTCAGATCTTCTCTCTCCTACCATTCTTGAAAGCTCAAATCATCAAGATCTCCCAATCCCCCCACCCAAATTCATTGATCTTTGGAGGATTGGAGGAGAAGGCCCGGATCTACATCGTCATCGAAGGGATTTGCATTTATCCCCCATTCACTTGGGGATTTCGTGGCTAGGGTTTTCGGTGGGAAAACCTAGTTCACCATTGTTGTACTCTTGGTGTTACCTTGACCTTTTGTGGTCCTTGACCTTTTGTGGTCTTCTTGGGAGCCCCCAGTTCAGTTGTGGGTGTGTGCCTCAAGCATTTGTAAGGGATTCGATCTCCGCCCTAATAGGGGATCAATAGTGGAAGGTGGACTCGAAACCTTTGTGGTTGAGTTCATCAGAGAAGAAGGTGGGCTTTGTGGCGTTGCGACTAACCTGTTGTGGTAGCGCACACCTCTCCAAACGAGATGTACACCCTTGGGTGGAACTCGGGATTACATCTTCGTCTCCGCATGCTTCACTTGGTTCCCTTTACCCTTTGCTCCCTTACTTGCTTATCTTGTTATTGCTTAGATTCTCATTTAGGTAAATTCACCGTAGTTGCATATCTAGAGAATTTACCTTTGTGTTGTGCCTAAATTTGAAAAGACCTAAAATTTGTAATAGCACCTATTTACCCCCCCACCCTCTAGGTGTCGGATTCCCGTTCAATTGGTATCAGAGCCTTGTTCACTTTTAAGGGCTTAACCGCCTAAGTGCAACGATGACGGAATCCGATGCCGAGAGGGGGGCCGTGAAAAATTAGAGGCGGAGAAGGAGGCGTTAGCCAAAGGGGCAACCATGGCCGATCTTATTGATATGAGATCGTCCTTGGAGGCCCAACTCCTCAAGATGAATGAGATGCTCATGACACTCTTGAAGTCTAAGGAGCCCGAGGCTACTTCTCCATCTCCTCCTCCTAAGGAACATGCGGGGAACTCTAAGGAGTCATCTTCGGATGGGTCCAAAGATGTTACCTCAAGTGTTCCCGGGATGGCGGAAAAGGATGAACCACCTAGCTCCTCTAACACCCCCAAAGGAGAGGAGTTTCATAATGTCAACCATAATTACTCTCCTAACCCTCCTATCCCTCACCCTCATGTAAACATTAGAAGTGATCCTCCTAAGCTTAAACCTACTCATTTCTCTCAATGGGTGTTTCTAATGAAGTCTCATCTATGTAGTGCCTCCATTGAGCTTTGGCGCATCATTGAAGAAGGATACAAGCCCCATGATCCAACCAACTTGACAAGAAGAGAGGTAGTTGATAGCCACCTCAACGCCACCGCTCTTCATCAACTCCAAATGGCCGTTGGAGAGAAGGACATGGCGCTCATTCAACAATTCTCCACCGCCAAGGAAGTTTGGAATGCTCTTTCCGACATCTTCGTTGGGAATGAGATCATGAAGAAGAACCGGTATGATGCCTTATGCAATGAGGTGGAAGGGTTCTACAAGTTGGATGGAGAAAGCCACGAGGACATGTACCGGAGGTTGGTGTTGTTTGCCAACTCCTTCAAGAACCTCAGGGCGGAGTACATCAATGATGCTTGGATCAAGGGGAAGTTTGTGACCGCTCTCATGCCCTTTGAGGACACGGATTTGAAGACACTCCAAGGGAGACATGGCTTTGCAAATATGACATCCCATGAAGTTATGCAAGAGATGACCGCATACAAGGTGGCCTCCAAGATTGCACAAGATGCAAGAGCTAGAGCCATAGGGATGCACAAGCATGCCTCAATTGCTTTGAAGGCCACCGTTGAAGAGGAGGATGAAGAGGAGTGTGATGATCAAGTCGAGCTATCTAGTGAAGCTCTCTCAAGCACTCTCACTCAACACATGGGTCTTGCGGCAAGAACCTTTTGGAAGAACCCCGGAAGGGCCAAAGCAAGGATTGACAAGAAGTTTCCCCCCCAACGGAGGAAAGCCATTCAACAAAGTGAGACTTTGCTATAACTGCGATGACAAGAGCCACTTTGTTGCCGATTGCCCATGGGAGAGAAGAGAGGATCATGGTGGGAGGCTCGTGGCCAAGGCGAAGGGCAAGGGGCCCATGCCCATGAAGAAGCCTTTCTTTAAGAAGAACCAAAAGATTGTCTTGGTGACTCAAGAGCAATATCGCACCGATGATGAAGATAGTGACAAGGAGGATACTCCAACGCAAGTGGCCGCACTAGCCATGTCTTCCACACCTCCATCACTCTTCTCCTCACCAAACGAGAGCCCCATCGTCAAGAATGGAAGATGTCTTATGGCAAAGACATCCGAGGTACAACTATCCCCCAACTCCATATCACATGACATTGATGATGCTATGAGCCTAGAAGTCAAGGAAGAAATCATTGCTTTTGATAAATTCATGACTAACTTGCAAGGAGAAGGAAAGAAACACTTTGGCTCAATCATGAGTCGTATAGGTGAGCTTGAGGATGAGCTTGAACTAAAAGGTGAGATTGAGAGAGAGGATGCACACGCTAAAGTGTCTCTCCAATCCTCTCTCGAAGATGAACAAGAAGCTCATGCTCTCCTCGAGGAGGAACTTGCTAAGATCACTAAGGATCGTGATCTCTACTTTGCTAAATGTAAAATTGTGCAAAATGAAAAGTCCGAGCTTGTAGTTGCTCATGCTAGACTTTGCGAAGACTTCGAGTCACTTGACAATGCTCACAAGGTGTTGACAAGTGATCACGAACGTCTTCTCAAGTCTCGTGATCAACTCCAATCTCGGATATCTACTCTTGAGAAACCTAGCACCTCTACTCCTTTGAATGCTAATGCAAATGTTGTGAAGGGTATTGCTAGGGTTTTGTTTGTTCCTTCCATGGCAACCAAGCCCAAGACATCTCTTGATAAAGGTAAGGGGACACTCACTACTCCTCTTCATGAGCGAGTGCCCCACAAGGGTAAGGAAGGTCTAGGCTATGTTGATAAGGAGAAGAAGGAGATCAAGAAGAAGACCAAGTCCGCACAAGCCAATAAGGTTGACATTGCGAGTGGAAATGCCACAAGGGGCACTCCCACTCGTAATGACTTTGCGGGCATATCTAACCCCAACTATGCTTTATATGTTGATTATTATGGGGACGTCTATGCTAGATACATTGGTCCTTTTGATGGTTACACTGAATATGCTATTTGGGTACCAAAGACCCTTGTTGCTAACCAAAAGGCACCCATTGCAAAATGGGTACCTAAACCTAAGAATTGATTGTGTGTAGGGCCTTGCTTCCGGAGGATCGAAATGGATAATTGATAGTGGGTGCACTAGTCATATGACCGGAAGCAAGGATATTGTAACGGAGTTGAAGCCCAATGATGATCAAATGACCGTTACATATGGTGATAATTCTAAGTCTAAGGTAATAGGGCTCGGCAAGGTGGTAGTGGCACCGGACATCACACTTGTGAATGTCTTGCTTGTCGAGTCCCTAGGTTTCAACTTGATCTCCGTCCATTCCTTAACTTGTTTGGGCTATACCGTTGTCTTCGAAAAGGAAATGGTCATTCTCTTGCGGAGCAAGTCTCTCAATGTGTCTTTCGTTGGGTACATTGAGAATGGGCTCTATGTGGTTGACTTCTCCGGAGTCACCACTTCCCATACAATGTGCCTATTCGCAAAGGCGGACTTGGGTTGGCTATGGCATCGCCGACTAGCCCATGTCAACATGAGGACTTTGCAAAGTCTCCACAAGGGTGGCCATATCCTAGGACTAAAAGACCATGTTTCTTTCTCGAAGGATCGAATGTGTAGGGCGTGTGTTGAAGGAAAAATGCATGACATCTACCATCCAAGCAAGACCATCATTTCGTCAAAGAGGGTTTTGGAACTTCTCCATGTTGACCTCTTTGGTCCCATTCCGGAAGCTAGTCTTGGTGGCAAGAAATATTGCTTGGTGATTGTTGATGACTATTCAAGATACACATGAGTTTTCTTCTTCAAGACGAAGATGGAGACTCAACAAACTATCATCGACTTCTCCAATGAAGCTCAACGTCAACACAATGTCCCTATCTTGGTGATACGAAGTGACAATGGGTCCGAGTTCAAGAACTACACCTTAAACGAGTTCCTTAGTGAAGAAGGGATTCGTCATCAATATTCCGCTGCTTATACTCCCCAACAAAATGGTGTAGCCGAAAGGAAGAACCGCACACTTATTGAGATGGCAAGGTCGATGATGGCGGAGTTCAAGTCCCCTCACAACTTTTGGGCCGAAGCCGTCAACACCGCTTGCCATTCATCCAACCGTCTCTTCTTTCGCAAAGGACTCATGAAGACACCTTATGAAGTGCTCACCGGGAACAAGCCCAATATCTCCTACTTCCGTGTATTTGGTTGTAAGTGTTTTTATCTCATCAAAGGTGTTCGTTTGGGCAAGTTTGATTCCAAGTCTCTTGAAGGGACATTTGTGGGGTACGGATCCGAATCCCACACTTATAGAGTCTATGATAAGGCCTCGCGCATAATCATAGAAACTTGTAGTGTGGTGTTCGAGGAGAATGACGGCTCCCTCGTGGAGCAAAGTGGTGTTTCCGGTGTAGGTGATGATAAACCTCAAGATGCTATCCGAAGAATGGGGTTGGGAGTCCACCGCCCCGTTGAACTCTATTATGAGGTTGATCAACAAGGACCAAGTTCTTCACAAGTGGTGACCACCCCAACACAAGGAACACCCATCGACAACACCGTGCCCAATGCACCCTGCCAAGAAGAAGAACAAGATTCTACAGCTGCTCCTGGAATTTCCGGAGGACCGGAAAATCCGGGTCAAGATGGACTCGAAAAT
Source organism: Poa annua (assembly GCA_026929855.1). Taxonomy (NCBI): domain Eukaryota; kingdom Viridiplantae; phylum Streptophyta; class Magnoliopsida; order Poales; family Poaceae; genus Poa; species Poa annua. The sequence goes on along the minus strand of CM049429.1, from coordinate 85,411,732 downwards.
TCCGGTGGTCCGGAATTTCCGGTTCCTGAACCCGGAATATCTGGTCCTGCTGACATTCCCGGTGGCAGTTCGCAAGGCCAAGATCAACCCTCTCCCTCACCAATGGACACCACTCCAATGGTTGATCAAGGCCATCAATTCAGTCAAGGCGGAGACATGAATGATCAAGATGATCAAGCGATTCCTCCCACCACTCGGAGGGAAATCGAGATTCGCCGCTTGAATAGGGTTGGCACCTCACAAGAATTAAGAGCTCTATCTCTTGACAAGGTGCTTGGTGATGTGAGAAGCAAGGTCTCTACCCGAAGACAACTCGCAAGCTTTAGTGAACATCAAGCTCACATCTCCATGGTGGAACCCAAGAAGGTCTTTGAAGCTCTTGAAGATAAAGATTGGCTTGCTGCCATGCATGAAGAGCTCAACAACTTCGAGCGCAACAAAGTGTGGAAGTTGGTGGAAAGACCCAAAGATTGCCGCAATGTTATCGGCACCAAGTGGATATTCAAGAACAAGCAAGATGAACATGGCATGGTGATAAGGAACAAGGCAAGATTGGTGGCTCAAGGCTACTCACAAATTGAAGGCATTGACTTTGGAGAAACCTACGCGCCCGTGGCTCGACTTGATTCAATCCGTATTCTTCTTGCCTATGCCTCTCACCATAACTTTAAGTTGCAACAAATGGATGTTAAATCCGCTTTTCTAAATGGTCCACTAAATGAACTTGTTTATGTTAAGCAAACACCGGGGTTCGAGGACCTCAAGTATCCGAACCATGTCTACAAGTTGGATAAGGAACTCTATGGCCTTAAACAAGCCCCACGAGCGTGGTACGAGCACCTTAGGGAACTACTTGTAGACCGCGGATTCCAAGTTGGGGAAATCGACCCCACACTTTTCACTAAGAAAGTTAATGGGGAGCTTTTCATTTGTCAATTATATGTGGATGACATTATATTTGGATCGACTAACAAAGCATTTAACGAAGAATTCTCTAAGCTTATGACTGACAGGTTTGAGATGTCTATGATGGGCGAGATGAAGTTCTTCCTCGGATTTGAGATCAAACAATTGAGGGAAGAAACGTTCATCAACCAAGCAAAGTACATTCAAGACATGCTCAAGAAGTACGAGTTGGTTGATCTCAAGGGTGCCTCTACTCCAATGCAAACCAAATGCCACCTTGAGCTCAACCCGAAGGGTAAGGATGTGGATCAAAAGGTATACCGCTCCATGATTGGATCTCTCCTCTACCTTTGTGCATCTAGACCGGATATAGTGCTAGCCGTAGGAGTGTGTGCAAGATATCAAGCGGCTCCTAAAGAAAGCCATGATGTGGCGGTCAAGAGAATCTTTCGATATTTGGCTTATACCCCAACTTATGGATTGTGGTATCCCAAGGATGCAAATTTCTCATTATGTGGATTCACGGATTCCGATTGGGCGGGAGATCATGATGATAGGAAGTCAACCTCCGGTGCTTGTCAATTTATTGGGAGGTCCTTGGTGAGTTGGTCTTCTAAGAAGCAAAATTGCATATCTCTCTCCACCGCCGAAGCCGAATATGTTGCAGCCGCTAGTTGTTGCACTCAGTTACTATGGATGAGGCAAACTTTAAAGGAGTACGGAGTCGATTGCGACAAAGTGCCTCTTTTATGTGACAACGAAAGTGCCATCAAGATTGCCTACAACCCGGTGCAACATTCAAGAACCAAGCATATTGAGATCCGCCATCATTTCATAAGAGATCATGTGGCCCGTGGAGACATTGACTTATCATATGTGGGCACAAGGGATCAATTGGCGGATATCTTCACGAAGCCCCTTGAGGAAGGAAGGTTTTGCTTTTTGAGAAATGAGCTTAATATCATTGATTCGGGGTCCTTGGCTTGATCGCTTGCACACTCACCTAGGGCGTAATTGCATCTTATCTAGTTTAGATGTAGGCATGGAAATAGGGGGAGTGCGGTCCTAATACATTGGACCATCCCTCCCCCCATTATGCCGATAGCAAGTGTTCTTTTATCTCTATATTCATTCTTGTGACTAATGAGCTAAAACGACGAGTATTGGTTGTGTACCCAAGATACATCTTCGCGGTAACATGCCATACACTCCTACATGGTGGCCTCGGCCACCGACCTCTTCTCCTTGAAGAGTTGATGTTATTTGGAGCTTTATGTTGCTATTTGCTCTCCTTTTCATGCATGTGGGAAACCTACTCAACTTGGCTCTTTTGGTTCGATTTGGTTGTTGTGAGTTGAGTATGGTGTACCAATATCAGTTTGGAAATCTATCCAAGCCTACTTTCCCCTGAAAACATTTCTCTCTATTGCACACAAGTCATCCTTTTGAAAACTGGGATTTTGGTTCAGCAGGTCGGAATATCCGGTTCATTTTGAACCGGAATATCCGGTGACTCGGAATATCCGGTGTTACTTATACCGGAATATCCGGTATGGCAGTTTGTCCAGAAATATAAGGGCAGGCTCGGGGTGAAGGGCTCATTAGTGCCTTTCTTCCACCCCCGACCTCCCTCTCCTCCAGCCGCCGCCCCTGCTGTTCCCAAGTCCCTACGGAGCACTCCGACCGCCGGGGAACCTCTTTCTCGGCCGAATCTGCTCCTCCTCCTCCCCGGGAACTCACTCCTCCAAGCAATGGCCTCCATGGATGAGGGTAACTTCACTTTTCTTCTTCCTAATGTGCTTGCACTTGGATCTTGATGTGGAGTTATTTGTTTCAATGTTGCTTGGTAGAGATTGTTCCTAGGACTTTTCCCTGCCTTCTACATACATTAGTTTTGCATTACATTGGATCGATCTAGTTTTAGACCGAGTCAAATCTCAGATCTGCAGTTTCTGTCCGACTCGGAATATCCGGTCCAGATTGACTCGGAATTTCCGGTCCCCCGGAATTTCCGGTCATGTCTGACCCGGATATTCCGAGCCAAACACTGCAGCTTTAAGATTAACTCATGTTTAACTACATATGATCCATCGAATGCCTATCTAATGTGTGTATTATCTCCTGACTTGTGTGCACTTACCTTATGCTACCATCTGTGCTCAAATTCACAGGTTCAGGTGGAAGTCCGTCCACAGGGGGATCAAGGCACACTGGTAGAGCACCTGTCTCCAAGCAATCAGTCAACAAAGGAAAGGGCCTTGCACCTCAGAGGAAGAAGAAAGCTGTTGCCAGCAAGCCCTCATCTAAGAAGAGAAAGAATGCCCCTAGTCCCCAACGTCCGAACTATTCCAAGATGCATTATGTTGATTACTCTCAGCTGAGGCAGGGGGACTGGTACCTCAGCGCAAGAGACACCTCTCTCGATGATCGCAGCTTTTGGTGCCAAGCGCAAGAGCATATATTTGTGGATCTATATCTCTCACTGTCGAAGCCAATTCGACCCATGCACCCGTTTGACTTTGCATCCCTACAGAAGAAAACTGCTTTTGCTGAGGCCATCCACATTGTCAAGACCATGGGTTTGGAGAGGTTAGCGCTCATCCGTTGTGCCTACAACGCGCAGCTCGTAATGCAGTTCTTCGCCACCCTAGTGATCAAGGGTGACTCGAAGAAGACCATGAAATGGATGACTGGGGAATCATACTGTGAGTCCAACTTCGAGGAGTTTGGCAAGGTACTGGGCTACAGGTTTGATAGTGAAAATCCCCAAGGCACTCGCATGCACTCCCCTTACAAGCTCAACAAGAAGGAGACAACTCACTTATATGGTGTGGGAGCCACCCCTGGATTCACTCGTGACTTGCTCCCTTTGTATGATGTTCTTGTGCGCATCCTGCGTGAGAACATTGCACCAAGTGGTGGCAACAACGACAACGTGGTTACCCCTCTCTGCAACCTGCTCCTTCACGCCAACCGCATTGTGGAGGACTCGGGTTCTGATACTGACTGGAGAGTAGATGTGATGGATTACATCTACAATGAGATGTATGAAGCTATGACCACCAGGGTCTCCATTCCTTATGCTCCGTACATAATGAAGCTTCTCCCGTTTAAGTTCCCTAACCTCAACGCCAGCAGCAGTGATTTGGTGCCACATGACTTCAAGAAGCTCTATGTGAAGAAGACTGTGGTCAAGCCCCCTCCTAGGCCTTCTACTACATCAGCTCCAGGTGGATCTTTCATGGGTGATGCTAGGAGGGCTGCTGCTACCTCTACTCATGTTCCCACCACTCATGCGCATGTCAAGAAACTGAACTGGTTCCAGCGCAACATCCTTTGCATGAATGTGGACATCCGCAAGGAGCAATACAATGCCTACAAGGATCGCCGTCAGGAGGACTACAAGCAAGACTTGATCCTTCACCATGCTTCTGGCTCTCCTGCTCCTGCTGATCTGTCTGAGCCCCTGTCCTTTGCTCAGTGGAACCAGGGTTCCTTGGCTCCATGGACACTGATTGACCAGGACCTTGGCGGCAGCTCGTACACCACAGGCTATGACTATGATGAGGAGGATGAAGATGAGGATGAGGAGGCAGCGTCTGAGGAGTATGAGGACGATGATGATGATGAGGAGGCTGATGCTGATGATGATGATGAGGAGGACCCCTCGGACTGAAGACTTCCATGGGACGTAGCATCGCTCTTCTTCCTTTTTGGCGTTTCGATGCCAAAGGGGGAGAAGTTGCTCTACTAGGACTTCTTCGGGGATTTGCAAGGGTCGGGCACAAGCTTATGCGTTTATCATTTATTTGCGCTTGTGTCCATTTATCGTGTTTTAGTTACTTGTGAAACTCTCTTTATTCCATTTGTGATAACTTTGTGTTGAGACAATGGTTGATGCTATCTTTATATTATGGTTGAGACTTCAAATTGATTGTGTTGGTATTCTCTTCATATTCTATATACACAAGGTATGAAAATCTATCTAGTATCAATTGCTTCCATAATCTTTCATTTTGTCTCGTTTCTCCTTTGTGATGTCTTGTGGTTGTTGTTATAAAATTGCTCCTATCCTTTGTTATTTTGTGTTGCATACTTGCATTTATTTAGGGGGAGCCATTTTCTGCCAAAAACATGATATTGCTGTTTGTTTCTATGCAAATCTTGGTATTGTCATCTAACACCAAAAAGGGGGAGATTGAAAGAACATTTCTTAATCCCTAATGTTTTGTGTGTTAGTTAACAATACCAATGATACTAATGCTATTGCTAAGTATTTCAGTTTGGGTGAAACTCATATCACAAATCCTAAAGCCAAATTTTAGAGAAAAAGAGTTTCTGGAATTCTTCCCAGACCCGGATATTCCGGTTCCTCAACTCGGATATTCCGGGTCATCCCCAGAAAATTGGCTAAGTCAAGATTCAGAAGTGGTACTGACTCCAATCGGAAAATCAGCTCGGAAATTTCAAGCACTCGGATATTCCGGTTCACCAACCCGGATATTCCGAGTCAACCTCAAGAAAATTGGCTAAGTCAAGATTCAGAAGTGGTACTGACTCCAATCGGAAAATCAGCTCGGAAATTTGAAGGACTCGGATATTCCGGTTCACCAACCCGGATATTCCGAGTCAACCTCAAGAAAACTGGCTAAGTCAAGATTCAGAAGTGGCACTGACTCCAATCGGAAATTCAGCTCGGAAATTTCAAGGACTCGGATATTCCGAGCCAACCTCAGAAAAACGGCTAAGTCAAGTTCAGAATTGGTTCTGATCTCAACCAGAAATTCAGCTCGGATATTTTCAAAGACCCGGATATTCCGGGGCACCGGAATTTCCGGTGTAACTTAAACCGGAATTTCCGGGTGACCAAGACAGCCAACGGCCAGATTTTGAGGGGGGGTGTAAATACCCCCTCACTCACTCAAGAACAGTGAGCTCTCAGATCTTCTCTCTCCTCCCATTCTTGAAAGCTCAAATCATCAAGATCTCCCAATCCCCCCACCCAAATTCATTGATCTTTGGAGGATTGGAGGAGAAGGCCCGGATCTACATCGTCACCGAAGGGATTTGCATTTCTCCCCCATTCACTTGGGGATTTCGTGGCTAGGGTTTCCGGTGGGAAAACCTAGTTCACCATTGTTGTACTCTTGGTGTTACCTTGACCTTTTGTGGTCCTTGATCTTTTGTGGTCTTCTTGGGAGCCCCCAATTCAGTTGTGGGTGTGTGCCTCAAGCGTTTGTAAGGGATTCGATCTCCGCCCTAAAAGGGGATCAATAGTGGAAGGTGGACTCGAAACCTTTGTGGTTGAGTTCATCGGATAAGAAGGTGAGCCTTTGTGGCGTTGCGGCTAACCTGTTGTGGTAGCGCACACCTCTCCAAACGAGACGTACACCCTTGGGTGGAACTCGGGATTACATCTTCGTCTCCGCATGCTTCACTTGGTTCCCATTACCCTTTGCTCCCTTACTTGCTTATCTTGTTATTGCTTAGATTCTCATTTAGGTAAATTCACCGTAGTTGCATATCTACATAATTTACCTTTGTGTTGTGCCTAAATTTGAAAAGACCTAAAATTTGTAATAGCACCTATTCACCCCCCCCCCTCTAGGTGCCGGATTCCCGTTCAGCTTGTCCCACTCCTAGTCCAACTCGGACTAGGAGGCCCAAGCCTTCCCCTTCCTTGTGGGGTGCGGTTTCCCCCTCTTGGGCCCTCTTAGGGCCCATGTAGGTGGGAGCCCCCTTTTTCCTTTATTTAATTAATATTAAATTAATATAAAAATCTCATTAATTCATAATTAATATATTTATATATAATTCAATATCCCATGACTCCGAAACTATTTCGGAACCACCCGAACAACTTCCGGACATTCCCGGAACCATTCCATACCTCCCCGGAACTCCTTCCGGACTCCCGGAACTCTTTCCGGATCATTTCTCTCTCTCCAACAAACTCCTATAAAATTCCAGAACCTATCTCCTAGCATCGCTAAGACCTTAAGTTTGTTACGCTACGGTTCGAGAACACTCCAGACATGGTCGAGACACTCCGCTCACCAATGATCGTCAGGGATACCTGGAAATATATGACGACCCCTGTGCATTCTACGAATATCGTCGTTGAACCATAAATATGATATTCATTCCCTTTGTCTCTGCGATACACTACCTTGTCCGAGATATGATCGTAGACACATCGATGCCTTTGTTGTATCTCGTTACCGACGAAGGTTATTAACTCGTCTGCGATATTACATCTCCATGACCTAGTCATAAGCTGCGCAGCTATATAGATGCAATATCACCGAGTGGGCTCAGAGTATCTTTCCATTACAAGAATGAACAAATCCCGCTCTTGATCCTTACGTCTCGATGCTCTTTCGGAATACCCAAGATGGACACCGTTATTGTCATGCTATATAAGACACAACGTTTGATGCTCTCAAAGTACCCCTACGAAGCATTAATAAGTACGGTCTCACGGTCTAAGGAATAAGCTATCATACTCTTATCTATTGCAAATGACAAACATCGTAATACGATCTTATTGCAATACTCTGCGTATGTCCACCACCTTATTCAACTAACAAGATGACCCCATTGTCAACCGACGTCATTGTCCTTGATCGGGAATCTCGATCAACTGTTGCCCAATGGACTAGCTCATATAGAGGCTTGCTAGGGACCTGGTTGTCTATGTATCACATGTGTATTAATAATTCCGATTAATACAGTTATAGCATAATACAAAACCTATTATAAACTTATGAGATAATGCAATAAATACTACTTATTTATTTGCCTCTAGGGCATATCTCCTTCAGTCTCCCACTTGCACTAGAGTACAAATAAACTAGCTGCATTTTACTTTATCAGAATCCCTTATCAAATAAGAATCATTTGATAATGCTTGCTCGTGGAAAAGTGTTACTGCACAATCCATGATTGTACATGCTTTTGCGATTCACTGGCATCAACTTGCTTGATATCACCATGTTGTCTAACAACATATATGCAAATACCGTAACTAAGTGAGACTTCTGCTTCCCAGCGCTTACTCTGATTATACTAACCAGATAACTGCCCTGAAAAACACACTCAGCCATGCAGAGCCCCTTGTAACAATTACAAACTCGCTTTATCTACATACTTTCTGAAGGAGATATGCCCTAGAGGCAATTAATAAAGTGTATTCTTTATCATATCTCGTTTGTTCATAATAGGTTTTTGTGTCATGCTAGAACCGTATTAAGCGGAAACATTAATGCGGGTGTGATACGTAAACAACCAGGTCCCTAGTAGCCTCTACTAAGACTATTTTCGTTGCGCGATTGATGATCGAGGTTTCCCGGTCATGGGGCATGGCGCCGGTCGGCAATGAGAGTCATATCGCTGGAGAGTGATGTGATGGACATACCCAGTTTTGGAGAACATAGTCATTACACCTTTGACCGTGAGATCAACTCTTATTGATATTCCCCGAAGATACTTTGATTGCACCAAACGTCGTATCTTATTTAGTATGACAATAACGGTGATACTTTTGGGTATTGGAAAGGAGTATTGAGACGAGGGGTCAAGAGCGGGATTTTCCAGTCCGCGTAGCAGGATAGATACTCTCGGGCCCACTCGGTGAGATCTTGTCTAATGAGCTTGCAAGCATGTGACTAGGTCACGGAGACATGAGATCATGAACGAGTAGAAGATGGCATCGTCGGTAACGAGGTCGGGATTAGGTATGGAGATATCTATGGAACGACACTCGGACGTGCTAAGTATCGCTATGGCAAAAGGTCTAAGACTTCACGTTCAGGTTTGATAGATGAAAGTCATTCGTTATATCTCAGGGATTAATTCAGGGGGTCCAGGCCTACGAGTTAGTCGTTGATCATTGAGGAGTCTTGATCATACCTGATATTATATCGAACCGCTAGGGTAACACACTTAAGGGGTTTCGACAAGACGACCGGAAAGGAAGGAGATCACCGGGACAGTCCCGGGAGAGGTCCGATGGAGATCGGGCAGCACCGAAAGAGTTTTCGGAGCTAGGAAATATTATATATATTATGTTTGATATTAATTAGTGTTATTAATATGCAAATATGATTTTATATATTTATTTTCGAATTTATTAAGGCAGATTTCCCTAAATGGGCCTTCCGGACGAAAGAAGGCCCAAGAGGGGAAAATTCCCTAGGGGAATTCGGTGGGGGCCAGGAGGGCCGGCCTAGGTGGGCCACAAGGGGCCCACCAGGGGGCCGGCGCACCTCCCAAGCCGAACCAGGCTGTGGGGGGTTAGTCCCACATTGCCTGGCTGGCAAGGTTGGCTCCCCTTGGGAGCCTATATAAGAAGGGGCACCCCCAGCCTTTTAATTCACCAATTAATTCCTGATTTCTCTCTCGATCTTGTGGTTCCCAAGTTGGAGCCGCGCCGAGCAAGAGGAGTCGGGGATCTCCTCCACCATAGCCCGCTGCCGCGCTGCTGGTGTTCCGGTCCAAGTCTTCCGCTGCTCGTCCTGGACTGGAGCTTCGGAGGCGTCGTCTCCACCGTACGTGTGCGACTCCCTGCGAGGTGTTGCGCTAGCGGTACTCGGAGGCCTGCTTCCTCTACACGACCTTGAGGTCGGCTTCGTCGGTCTTCATCGACAATGTTTGTGCGGGAACGTAATCCCCGCTTTCGGTCTACAAGGGTATGTATTCCAATCTCCGTTCATACTACTATATCTGCATAGAATAGATCTTGGCTAGTTTAAGGATATCGTTGCTAGGAAAATTATTGTTTTCTGCCCACGATCCCCTTCAGTGGTATCAGAGCCGATCTATCGTAAGGTATAGTTGTACGCTGTTAGAACCCGTGCTCTGCACGGGGGCACCGTTCCTGTTATTTGCTACCCTCTAGCGTGCACTTGTGTATTCCAGCGGCATTGAGTTGATGAAGCGGCCCGGACCGACTTTACGCGTACGCTTACGCGAGACTGGTTCCACTACTGACATACGGCTTGTACCGTATCTGTGGCTGGCGGGTGACAGTTTCTCTCTCTTTAGTTGGTCTTCGCATTTTCAGTGGAGGGCCCGAAAGGGATGCTTAAACATGCAATTATTGGATCGTTGCTGTGGTCATAAGATTCGTAGGTATGAAGCGGTTCTATTTACGAAAGCCCCAAGCCACGTAAAATATGCAAACGATAAAGTAGAAGCGTCTAACATTATTTTGCAGGGGCTATGTGATATGGTCAAGGTAGGTTTATTAAATTGTTTATAAACTGCGGGCGCCAAGAAGACCATGGCGCGATGGACTATATCACATTGCATTACATTTGATGTTTTGTGTGCATCTTATTTTGTGTGATTGTGTGTGTTACACGGCGGTAGCTGAATAAGATGATCCCTTCAAAATACCACTAGTGTTCTCCCTCCAACGCGCACCACCAATAAAGTTCTATGTTATGAGGCAGGCCGTGATGATCGGGTGTCAGACATATCTTCGTTCGCATACGGTGGGTGTAAGCCATGTTGCACAAGCGTCAGCGTGGAGGTCTTTGGTGGCGAGCCTAGCATACTCAGAGGTATGGCCTCGGAACAGGAAGGCCGAAAGGCCGAGCACGAGTCACAAAATTGGTGTGACGGACGATTTTGTCTACTCTTGAAGTTGTGCCGCCGGCTTTGATGATGAGGGGTGGTGCAATGGATGGGGGTCGTGTAATCGCTTAAACGACCAGGAGGGATGTTCGTTTGAGTGGGAGTTATGTTAGTCATTTTCTAAAATACTATAACTCAAAATTATTATGAACAAAGTCTTATGTTGTTGCAAATTCCATTGTAGATGTCTCGCCCCTCGTTTAACCTAGGTCTGTTCCTTGAGAAAGAAAAGCTTAAGACCAATGGGTCAAACTTCATGGCCTGGTTCCGCAACCTGAGGATCCTCCTCACTCCCCATAGGGTGGCCTACGTCATTGAGGCCGCCATAGGTGACCCTCCTGCAGATGAAGCCTCTGAGGATGAGAAGAAGGTCTTCCAGACCCGATCGGAGGATTCTGCCTTTGTCCAGAGTGGCATGCTCTACGCCATGGAAGCCGACCTGCATAAGCGCTTTGAGAAGATGAGCGCCTTTGAGATCATTTCGGATCTTAAGGCTGTCTTTGCGCCGCAGGCTAAGGCTGAGAGATATGAGGCTTCTGAGCTTTTCTTCTCAGCCAAGATGGAAGAGCATAGCAGTGTGAGCGAGCATGTAGTCAAGATGTCTGGCTACGTTCAACGCCTGAATGCTCTGGAGTGCAAGATTCCCGATGAGCTGGCGATTGACAGGGTGTTGCAATCGTTGCCACCGAGCTACAAAGGCTTCGTCATGAACTACACCATGCAGGGCATGGCTAAGTCCCTGGGTGAAGTGTTCGTGATGCTCAAGACTGCTGAGGTAGAGATTAAGAAGGAGCACGCGCTGTTGATGGTCAACAAGACCGTTGATTTCAAGAAGTCCGGTGGCAAGGGAAAGCAGAGCTGGAAGTCCCGGAGGGAGGCAAAGTTTGCTGCCAAGCCCAGGACTAACAAATCTGGTCCCAGAGCTAGCGTGGAGTGTTTCTACTGCAAGGGGAAGGGTCACTGGAAGCGCAACTGCCCCAAGTATCTGGAGGATAGGAAGTCTGGCAAGACGGTCGACAAAGAGAAAGGTATATTTGATATACATGTTATAGATGTGTACCTTACATCCGCCCGGAGCAATACGTGGGTATTTGATACTGGTTCTGTTGCTCATATATGTAACTCTCAGGAGGAGTTACGGAATAGAAGGCGGCTGGCGAAGGATGAGGTCACGATGCGCGTCGGCAACGGATCGAGAGTCGACGTGGTGGCTGTCGGCACGCTCCCTCTGCATCTACCATCGGGATTAGTTTTGGTTTTAAATAAATGTTATTTTGTGCCATCCTTGAGTGTAAACATTATAAGTGGGTCTTGCCTGTTACAAGACGGTTATTCATTTAAATCAGTGTCAAGCAATTGTGCTATTTATATGAATGATATCTTTTATGTTGATGCTCCCGAGAATAACGGTTTATTCTTGTTGAATCTCGATCGTAGTACTCACATCCATAACATAGAGGCCAAACGAATTAAGTGTAGTGACGATACCGCCATGTTTTTGTGGCATTGCCGTCTTGGTCATATTGGTATAAAGCGCATGAAGCGACTCCACTCCGATGGACTCTTGGACTCGTTGGATTTCGGATCCCTCGATACATGTGAACCATGCCTCATGGGCAAAATGACCAGGACACCGTTCAAAGGTTTCGTTGAACGGGCGTCGGATTTGTTGGGGATCATACATACAGACGTATGTGGACCAATGAGCGTTTCGACACGCAATGATTATCGTTACTTCGTCACCTTCACTGATGACTTGAGTAGATACGGTTATATCTATTTGATGAAACACAAGTCTGAAACGTTTGAAAAGTTCAAAGAATTCCAGAGTGAAGTTGAGAATCAGCTTAATAGGAAAATCAAGCATCTCCGGTCCGATCGCGGTGGAGAGTACTTGAGTTTTGAGTTTGGCACACATCTGAAGAGTTGTGGCATAGTGCCCCAACTTACGCCCGCCGGAACTCCGCAGCGTAACGGTGTGTCCGAGCGACGTAATCGTACTCTACTAGATAGTGTCCGATCTATGATGTCTCTTACCGATCTGCCAGTGTCCTTCTGGGGTTATGCGTTAGAAACAGCCGCATTCATTTTAAATAGGGCTCCGTCCAAGTCCGTTGAAACGACGCCGTATGAATTATGGTATGGCCATAAGCCTAAGTTATCGTTTCTGAAGGTTTGGGGTTGTGAGGCGTACGTTAAGAAACTACAGCCCGACAAACTCGAACCGAAGTCGGAGAAAGTCGTCTTTGTAGGATATCCACGGGAAACCGTTGGGTACACCTTCTACAACCAAGCTGAGGGCAAAACTTTTGTCGCGAAGACCGGTGCCTTTCTAGAGAAGGAATTTCTCGCGAAAGGAGTAAGTGGGAGGAAGGTAGACCTCGATGAAATCGTTGATCCTGAACTCGAGATTCCGAGTGGCGCAACGGAAGCAATTCCGGAAACGTCCTCCGTGGAAGGAGTGGGAGAAACTATCGAGGAAGATGTTCTACCTCGTAGGTCTGGTAGATCTCGGATCCCACCAGAATGGTATGGCAATATGGTTTGCACCATCATGCTAGTCGAGCAAGACGAACCTACGAACTACAAGGAGGCGATGGAGAGTCTAGAGTCCGAGAAATGGCTTGAAGCCATGAAATCCGAAATAGGATCCATGTATGATAACCAAGTGTGGACCTTGGTGGATATTCCCGAAGGGCGCAAGGCCGTCGAGAATAAGTGGATCTTTAAGAAGAAGACTGATGCTGATGGTAATGTGACCGTCTATAAAGCTCGGCTTGTCGCAAAGGGTTTCCGACAAGTTCATGGAATTGACTACGATGAAACTTTTTCACCGGTAGCGATGCTTAAGTCTATTCGGATTTTGTTAGCGGTAGCTGCCTACTATGATTATGAAATCTGGCAGATGGACGTCAAAACGGCCTTCTTGAATGGAAACATTGAGGAAGAGTTGTACATGGTACAGCCGGAAGGTTTTGTCGATCCAGGAAGTGCTAACAAGGTGTGCAAGCTTCAGCGATTCATCTATGGATTGAAGCAGGCATCTCGGAGCTGGAATCTTCGCTTTGATGAGGTAATCAAAGGTTTTGGATTTATCCAGAATGTGGAAGAGACCTGTATTTACAAGAAAATGAGTGGGAGCTTGGTTGTGTTCTTAGCACTGTATGTTGACGACATATTGCTAATAGGGAATGATGTGGAACTTCTGAATAGCGTGAAGGAATATTTAAACAGTAAGTTTTCCATGAAGGACTTAGGAGAAGCTGCGTATATTTTAGGCATAAAGATCTACCGTGATAGATCAAGGCGCCTATTAGCACTAAGTCAGAGTACTTATCTTGATAAAATATTGAAGCGTTTTCATATGGAGAAGGCAAAGAAGGGTTCTCTGCCGGTTATCAAGAATAAGGAATTGCGTAAGGCGCAGTGTCCGGTGACGGAACTGGGTAAGGCCGAAATGACGAAACATCCTCATGCTTCAGCCATAGGATCGATCATGTATGCAATGTTGAGTACTAGACCGGATGTGGCATTAGCTCTAAGTTTGACAAGCCGGTTCCAGAGTAATCCTGGAATGCCGCATTGGATAGCTGTTAAGAGCATTCTTAAGTATCTCAATAAGACAAAGGAAATGTTCCTTGTGTATGGTGGCTGCGATGAGGAACTTGGCATAACGGGTTACGTAGATGCAAGTTTCTGCTCAGACCCCGATGACTGTAAGTCACAGACAGGTTACGTGTTCAAGGTGAATGGAGGCGCCGTGTGCTGGAGAAGTGGGAAGCAACCCATAGTCGCACAATCTACAATGGAGTCGGAGTACATTGCTGCCTGCGAGGCCGCGAATGAAGCTGTGTGGCTGAGGAAGTTCGTCATCGAACTTGGAGTGTTCCCGAGTGTGCAAGACCCCGTGGTCCTCTTCTGCGACAATACGGGTGCCATTGCGAACGCCAAGGAGCCAAGGACTCACTCCACCGCCAAACACATTCTCCGACGCTTCCACGTGATACGTCAGTACGTACAAGAAGGCGATGTGAAGATTTGCAAAGTGCATACGGATCTGAATGTGGCAGATCCGCTGACGAAGCCTCTCCCGCTTGATAAGCATGAACAACACCAGTTAGCTATGGGTGTTAGGCTTTTACCAAGTTGTAATCTAGATTAATTTGTACTCTAGTGCAAGTGGGAGACTGAAGGAGATATGCCCTAGAGGCAATTAATAAAGTGTATTCTTTATCATATCTCGTTTGTTCATAATAGGTTTTTGTGTCATGCTAGAACCGTATTAAGCGGAAACATTAATGCGGGTGTGATACGTAAACAACCAGGTCCCTAGTAGCCTCTACTAAGACTATTTTCGTTGCGCGATTGATGATCGAGGTTTCCCGGTCATGGGGCATGGCGCCGGTCGGCAATGAGAGTCATATCGCTGGAGAGTGATGTGATGGACATATCCAGTTTTGGAGAACATAGTCATTACACCTTTGACCGTTAGATCAACTCTTATTGATATTCCCCGAAGATACTTTGATTGCACCAAACGTCGTATCTTATTTAGTATGACAATAACGGTGATACTTTTGGGTATTGGAAAGGAGTATTGAGACGAGGGGTCAAGAGCGGGATTTGCCAGTCCGCGTAGCAGGATAGATACTCTCGGGCCCACTCGGTGAGATCTTGTCTAATGAGCTTGCAAGCATGTGACTAGGTCACGGAGACATGAGATCATGAACGAGTAGAAGATGGCATCGTCGGTAACGAGGTCGGGATTAGGTATGGAGATATCTATGGAACGACACTCGGACGTGCTAAGTATCGCTATGGCAAAAGGTCTAAGACTTCACGTTCAGGTTTGATAGATGAAAGTCATTCGTTATATCTCAGGGATTAATTCAGAGGGTCCAGGCCTACGAGTTAGTCGTTGATCATTGAGGAGTCTTGATCATACCTGATATTATATCGAACCGCTAGGGTAACACACTTAAGGGGTTTCGACAAGACAACCGGAAAGGAAGGAGATCACCGGGACAGTCCCGGGAGAGGTCCGATGGAGATCGGGCAGCACCGAAAGAGTTTTCGGAGCTAGGAAATATTATATATATTATGTTTGATATTAATTAGTGTTATTAATATGCAAATATGATTTTATATATTTATTTTTGAATTTATTAAGGCAGATTTCCCTAAATGGGCCTTCCGGACGAAAGAAGGCCCAAGAGGGGAAAATTCCCTAGGGGAATTCGGTGGGGGCCAGGAGGGCCGGCCTAGGTGGGCCACAAGGGGCCCACCAGGGGGCCGGCGCACCTCCCAAGCCGAACCAGGCTGTGGGGGGTTAGTCCCACATTGCCTGGCTGGCAAGGTTGGCTCCCCTTGGGAGCCTATATAAGAAGGGGCACCCCCAGCCTTTTAATTCACCAATTAATTCCTGATTTCTCTCTCGATCTCGTGGTTCCCAAGTTGGAGCCGCGCCGAGCAAGAGGAGTCGGGGATCTCCTCCACCATAGCCCGCTGCCGCGCTGCTGGTGTTCCGGTCCAAGTCTTCCGCTGCTCGTCCTGGACTGGAGCTTCGGAGGCGTCGTCTCCACCGTACGTGTGCGACTCCCTGCGAGGTGCTGCGCTAGCGGTACTCGGAGGCCTGCTTCCTCTACACGACCTTGAGGTCGCCTTCGTCGGTCTTCATCGACAACGTTTGTGCGGGAACGTAATCCCCGCTTTCGGTCTACAAGGGTATGTATTCCGATCTCCGTTCGTACTACTATATCTGCATAGAATAGATCTTGGCTAGTTTAAGGATATCGTTGCTAGGAAAATTATTGTTTTCTGCCCACGATCCCCTTCACTTTCACACCAATGTAGAAAACTTGACATTCAAATGTCAATCCCTTAACTAACGCACTTCTACTTCCAGTAAATTCCAAATTTACTTTCATAACTGCTCTTATTCCAAGAACATCGGTTATATTTCATCGAGCAGATAATATGGTTTCTGTATGATGTCTAATATTACATAATAGACCCACATGTCATACAACCATTACTTTCACGCATCATTACTCTTAATGATCAATTGGATTCCAAAGGACCATCCTTTTGATTCTATTCTGACTCCTCAGATATAATCCAAAACAACTCGACTAACTATTTAAAATTCCCGTTCTATTTCCAAATAGACACTAGCTTTTCAAATAGTTCCACAACTTCATCCATTCTATTGATACAGTTTCACAATGTGTCAGCTACACAAGATGAATTCGACTCCCACTCAAATTATGTTTCCACATATTTGACAACACGAGCTCCCACTCAAAAACGTGTCACCCACATATTTGAGTTCCTGAGCTCCCACTCAAAAATATGTTCTTCACATATTTCACCTGAGTGAACCAACTATGACTACCACTTAAATCGACATTTTGGTCAAACCAAAATCATTGATCTGCTATCAATTCGAATTTATACAAACTTCAGTATTACATTAATACAAATCCCTCAGACTTCAAGCATGTCTACATAAATGTAGTCAACAAATTTGATCTTGTCCAAGACACATTTCTTGACAAGACATGCTACCGCGTCTTTCTTATAGTCACATTTATCATATAACACCTTATATGACGATTAAACAATCTTATTCCTCTAATAAGAATTGCAGCAACAATTACTCTCTTAATTCTTTAAAATGTAACTTGGATTTCCAGGCTGAAGAGCCTTTGTTCGTATTCCGATACTTTCTCAACTTTCTTTGTATTCATAAAGTGTACTTTGATCTGTCAACAAGATCTGAAATACTTAATACAGTGTTGTGACCTGACAGCAATATTAAATATAACAGCACTTTATTTAGAAGTTTCTTTCATGAAAATATTATGATCTTTATGAAGAGGATTGCAAGCAGAAAACAATTTTCTAGTCTCCCTCACTCTTAATCACTAAACTTTCATTAGCAGACATATACTCTTTGGAACATCTTCCAACATAAGTCTGACACTTTATTTAAAACTTCTAATTTCAATCCATAAACCATAATTCGAAAAGTCATCTTTTCTCGGAATTACATAGACAACAAACTGAACTTTGTTTCTAATTGATTCTGGAATACACTCTCGTCCAATGCGATCAAACTACAAAGAACTACTCATGTATATTCCGAATTATCGCATAATCATATACACGTCGACACTACTGTCGATCCTATAAATTCTTGTTGAGAAAAATATCTATTTTCTAAAGTGGATATCGACTATAATGTTTCGAACATATTAGGAGATTCTAAGACTGATTCTGACAGACCACACTTTATTTAAAATAGAGCATGATTATAATTCCCCACATATCACTATATATGACATTATAATTTTGTGAAGCAAATTTCCACAAGTCTCTTGTGTTGAAAACATAATTCAAAAATACTGTCCTTTGATCGAATTTTGTGAACACAATGTTCACTAATCTTTCTTCTGAAAAACCCCATTTGATCTATTATCAAATTAATCTCAGACTCCATAATTTATCGGGCAAATACTCCTATTTACCAAAGTCATGGAGGAATTCGGATCAAGTAGTAAACACCATTAATTAATCATTAAAAATGACACTCAATTAATTTCCGCTAGTATTGCAACTTCAATACTAGATTTCAAGCTTAACCAACTCAGCACTAGAAATACTCAAATGGACCAAAACATCCATTACTTCTTTCATTGCTTTTATGACTAAACTCGACGGTGTTTGTTCTAGTAATAGAACCTTTGTTCATGGGACAAGCTGATTTATCATTTCTACAATCATGAATACTTATCATACAATCAATGTAACTGAGATGTGGAATCTTTATTCATAAGATAAAACAACTGACTTGTTCCATAACATAAAACAACTGAACTTGTCTTATTACATGAATAACTTTGTCTTGCAACAATCAAGACACACACACTCGCTCAATATTACAAAAGATCGTATCAAAAACTATTAATGATAACTATGATAACTTGAGGACGTGAACACCAAAAGGCCATCAACTCCTTGACTACCAGCTTCAGCGCCAGGTCACATCAAACTGCGCCGCATATATGTGATAATCAGGACCTGTTTCACAAACAGAACAAGTATCAAATACTTCATCATATACCAAGGGCGAATTCATAATTCTGCATATATCATATATATACCTGTAGCATCGAAGATCTCTCCTTCGATGGAATCAACTTTCAGAGACTGGAACTCATGTACGAAATTGTAGAAGTTCATATCGTCGGCTTTCAAAATGTACTTGCATACATGCTTCTCATAGCTAGGAGGTAGAGATATCAGGACAGTCCGAATGGCACAAGAATCTGCCATCCAGTAATCGAAGACCATCGTCAGCTGGAAGTAGATGTCATACAATCTCTTCAAATGTGTCTTCAGACAGGTATGCTCCTCCATGTGAATGGTCTGGAACATTCTAAGCTGCCTGAATTGCTCACGCTTCAATTCATCTCCGAAGTGAGTCTTTATCGCATCCATCATGACGCTTGGCTCCTTGCGTCGAAACATCTCTTTCAACTCGGGTGCTAGGCATACGGTCATGGTGATCTCCACTTCAATGAATATGTCTCGACGCCTACGGAAATCATCTTCCTCCTCCTCGCTTGCAGAATCTCCTGGTCCTCCTCCTAATGGTTCATCGAGAACATATAGAATGTTGTTGTGTTCGAGAATGTTTCTAAAACCCCTGTACCATCTGATGAAGTTGGACCCGTCGGCTTCTAATGTAGCATCCGGGCTCTTGAGGAAGTAACCGAAGTATAGTTGCGTAGTCTACAGATGTGATCGCAAAAGAGGTAAGGTTAAGTTTATAATATGTAGGTGAGTTTTAGTTCTATAATCTCATTATCAAAAACACACCTCACCAAGATTATTATCCCTAAAATAATAATGGCGATGACACGACCCTCATCCACCACACTACCCCCGATCATCACGGCCGGCAGCACAGCTTCAAAGGTGGACATAAAATGTCGATCATAACAACTCTATGACTCGTGCTCGATCTTTCGATCTTCCCGTGTTCCGAGGCCATACCTCTGAGTATGCTAGGCTCGCCAATCAAACCTCGAAGACCCTGCGCGTGCAACATGGCTTACACCCACTGTATGCGAACGACGAGATGTGTGACACCCGATCATCACGACCTGCCTCATAACGTAGAACTTTCTTGGTGGTGCGCAACGAGGGAGAACACAATTTTGGTATTTGTTAGGGATCATCCTATTTATGATGCTACCGTTGTATATCTAGCATATAAGCAATCAATAGGATGCACACACAACAGCACACAATAATGATGCAATGAAGTGCGATGTGACATGGTCGATGCGCCTGGACCTTCATGGCGCCATGTGCCTGGCCCCCGGCGCCCCGGCATGGCTCCGAGTCTACAGAGCCCTCCTTTGCCTCCGACAGTACGAGTAATATCAAAACTTACCGTAACCATGTCACATAAAATAACGCCTCTGCAAAACAAAGTTAGACGCCTCTAGCTTTATTTAGTTTTGACAGTTTTACGTGGCATGTAGGCTTATTCGTAAGAGAATTGCTTCCCTACCTACGAACTTTGTACCACAACGTCGATCGTATAATTGCATGTTTAAGCATCCCTTTCGGGCCCTCCATTGAAAATGCTTTGCCGACTAGAGAGAGAGAAACAGACACCCGCCAGCCACAGATACGGTGCAAGCCGTATGTCAGTAGTGGAACCAGTCTCGCGTAAGCGTACGCGTAAAGTCGGTCCGGGCCGCTTCATCAACTCAATACCGAAGGCATCGCAAGTGCACGCTAGAGGGTAGCAAATATAAGAAAGACGCCCTCATTTAACATGAGTTCTAACCGTACCAGCAGTACTACGCATAGATCGGCTCTGATACCACTGAAGGGGTTACGGTGCAGAAAATGAAAAGGATCGTGTGCAGAAAACAAAATTTTTCCTACCGACGATATCCTAAAAGCATGCCAAGATCTATTCTATGCAGATATAGTAGTACGAACGGAGATCGGAATACGTACCCTTGTAGACCGAAAGCGGGGATTACGTTCCCGCACAAACGTTGTTGATGCAGACCGACGAAGCCGACCTCAAGGTCGTGTAGAGGAAGCAGGCCTCCGAGTACCACTAGCGCAGCACCTCTCTGGGAGTCGCACACGTACGGTGGAGACGACGCCTCCGAAGCTCCAGTCCAGGACGAGCAGCGGAAGACTTGGACCGGAACACCAGCAGCGCGGCAGCGGGCTATGGTGGAGGAGATCCCCTCTTCCTCAGCTCGGCGCGGCTCCGACTTGGGAACCATGAGATCGAGAGAGAAATCGGGAATTAATTGGTGAATTAAAAGGCTGGGGGTGCCCCTTCTTATATAGGCTCCCAGGGGGAGCCAACCTTGCCAGCCAGGCAATGTGGGACTATCCCCACATAGCCTGGTGCGGCTAGGGAGGTGCGCCGCCCCCCTTGGTGGGCCCTTGGCCCACCTGGGGCAGCCCTCCTGGCCCCCACCGAATTCCCCTAGGGAATTTTCCCCTCTTGGGCCTTCTTTCGTCCGGAAGGCCCATTTAGGGAAATCTGCCTTAATAAATTCGAAAATAAATATATAAAATCATATTTGCATATTAATAACACTAATTAATATCAAACATAATATATATAATTTTTCCTACCTCCGAAAACTCTTAAGTGTGTTACCCTAGCGGTTCGATATAATAACAGGCATGATCAAGACTCCTCTATGATCAACGACTAACTCGTAGGCCTGGACCCCATGAATTAATCCCTGAGATATAACGAATGACTTTCATCTATCAAACCTGAACGTTAAGTCTTAGACCTTTTGCCATAGCGATACTTAGCACGTCCGAGCGTCGTTCCATAGATATCTCCATACCTAATCCCGACCTCGTTACCGACGACGCTATCTTCTACTCGTTCATGATCTCATGTCTCTGTGACCTAGTCACATGCTTGCAAGCTCATTAGACATGATCTCACCGAGTGGGCCCGAGAGTATCTATCCTGCTATGCGGACAGGCAAATCCCGCTCTTGACCCCTCGTCTCAACTACTCCTTTCCGATACCCAAAAATATCACCGTTATTGTCATACTAAATAAGATACGACGTTTGGTGCAATCAAAGTATCTTCCGGGTATATCAATAAGAGTTGATCTCACGGTCAAAGGCGTAACGACTACGTTCTCCAAATCTGGGTATGTCCATCACATCACTCTCTAGCGATATGACTCTCATTGCCGACCGGCGCCATGCCCCATGACCGGGAAACCTCGATCATCAATCGCGCAACGAAACTAGTCTTAGTAGAGGCTACTAGGGACCTGGTTGTTTACGTATCACACCCGCATTAATGTTTCCGCTTAATACGGTTCTAGCATGACACAAAAACCTATTATGAACAAACGAGATATGATAAAGAATACACTTTATTAATTGCCTTTAGGGCATATCTCCTTCAGTCTCCCACTTGCACTTGAGTACAACTTAATCTAGATTACAACTTGGTAAAAGCTTAACACCCATAGCTAACTGGTGCTGTTCATGCTTATCAAGCGGGAGAGGCTTCGTTAGCGGATCAGCCACATTCAGATCCGTATGCACTTTGCAAATCTTCACATCGCCTCCTTGTACGTACTGACGTATCACATGGAAGCGTCGGAGAATGTGTTTGGCGGTGGAGTGAGACCTTGGCTCCTTGGCGTTTGCAATGGCACCCGTATTATCACAAAAGATGATCACGGGGTCTTGCACGCTCGGGAACACTCCAAGTTCGATGACGAACTTCCTCAGCCACACAGCTTCATCCGCGGCCTCGCAGGCAGCAATGTACTCCGACTCCATTGTAGATTGTGCGACTATGGGTTGCTTCCCACTTCTCCAGCACACGGCGCCTCCATTCACCTTGAACACGTAACCTGTCTGTGACTTACAGTCATCGGGGTCTGAGCAGAAACTTGCATCTACATAACCCGTTACGCCAAGTTCTTCATCGCAGCCACCATACACAAGAAACATTTACTTTGTCTTATTGAGATACTTAAGAATGCTCTTAACAGCTACCCAATGCGGCATTCTAGGATTACTCTGGAACCGGCTTGTCAAACTTAGAGCTAATGCCACATCCGGTCTAGTACTCAACATTGCATACATGATCGATCCTATGGCTGAAGCATAAGGATGTTTCGTCATTTCGGCCTTACCCAGTTCCGTCACCGGACACTGCGCCTTACGCAATATCTTATTCTTGATAACCGGCAGAGAACCCTTCTTTGCCTTCTCCATATGAAAACGCTTCAGTATTTTATCAAGATAAGTACTCTGACTTAGTGCTAATAGGCGCCTTGATCTATCACGATAGATTTTTATGCCTAAAACATACGCAGCTTCTCCTAAGTCCTTCATGGAAAACTTACTGTTTAAATATTCCTTCACGCTATTCAGAAGTTCCACATCATTCCCTATTAGCAATATGTTGTCAACATACAGTGCTAAGAACACAACCGAGGTCCCACTCATTTTCTTATAAATACAGGTTTCTTCCACATTCTGGATAAATCCAAAACCTTTGATTACCTCATCAAAGCGAAGATTCCAGCTCCGAGATGCCTGCTTCAATCCATAGATGGATCGCTGAAGCTTGCACACCTTGTTAGCACTTCCTGGATCGACAAAACCTTCCGGCTGTACCATGTACAACTCTTCCTCAATGTTTCCATTCAGGAAGGCCGTTTTGACGTCCATCTGCCAGATTTCATAATCATAGTAGGCAGCTACCGCTAACAAAATCCGAATAGACTTAAGCATCGCTACCGGTGAAAAAGTTTCATCGTAGTCAATTCCATGAACTTGTCGGAAACCCTTTGCGACAAGCCGAGCTTTATAGACGGTCACATTA
The DNA here is from genome assembly GCA_026929855.1 of Poa annua. NCBI lineage: Eukaryota > Viridiplantae > Streptophyta > Magnoliopsida > Poales > Poaceae > Poa > Poa annua. The sequence continues at coordinate 85,388,260 of CM049429.1, read as the reverse complement.
CCATCAACATCAGTCTTCTTCTTAAAGATCCACTTATTCTCGACGGCCTTGCGCCCTTCGGGAATATCCACCAAAGTCCACACTTTGTTATCGTACATGGATCCTATTTCGGATTTCATGGCTTCAAGCCATCTCTCGGACTCTAGACTCTCCATCGCCTCCTTGTAGTTCGTAGGTTCGTCTTGCTCGACTAGCATGACGGTGCAAACCATGTTGCCATACCACTCTGGTGCGATCCGAGATCTACCAGACCTACGAGGTAGAACATCTTCCTCGACAGTTTCTCCCACTCCTTCCACGGAGGACGTTTCCGGAATTGCTTCCGTTGCGCCACTCGGAATCTCGAGTTCAGGATCAACGATTTCATCGAGGTCTACCTTCCTCCCACTTACTCCTTTCGCGAGAAACTCCTTCTCCAGAAAGGTACCGGTCTTCGCGACAAAAGTTTTGCCCTCAGCTTGGTTGTAGAAGGTGTACCCAACGGTTTCCCGCGGATATCCTACAAAGACGACTTTTTCCGACTTCGGTTCGAGTTTGTCGGGCTGTAGTTTCTTAACGTACGCCTCACAACCCCAAACCTTCAGAAACGATAAGTTAGCCTTTTGGCCATACCATAATTCATACGGCGTCGTTTCAACGGAGTTGGACGGAGCCCTATTTAAAATGAATGCGGTTGTTTCTAACGCATAACCCCAGAAGGACACTGGCAGATCGGTAAGAGACATCATAGATCGGACGCTATCCAGTAGAGTACGATTACGTGACACACCGTTACGCTGCGGCGTTCCGGCGGGCGTAAGTTGGGGCACTATGCCACAACTCTTCAGATGTGTGCCAAACTCAAAACTCAAGTACTCTCCACCGCGATCGGACCGGAGATGCTTGATTTTCCTATTAAGCTGATTCTCAACTTCACTCTGGAATTCTTTGAACTTTTCAAACGTTTCAGACTTGTGTTTCATCAAATAGATATAACCGTATCTACTCAAGTCATCAGTGAAGGTGACGAAGTAACGATAACCATTGCGTGTCGAAACGCTCATCGGTCCACACACATCTGTATGTATGATCCCTAACAAATCCGACGCCCGTTCAACGAAACCTTTGAACGGTGTCCTGGTCATTTTGCCCATAAGGCATGGTTCGCATGTATCGAGGGATCCGAAATCCAACGAGTCCAAGAGTCCATCGGAGTGGAGTCGCTTCATGCGCTTTATACCAATATGACCAAGACGGCAATGCCACAAAAACATGGCGGTATCGTCACTACACTTAATTCGTTTGGCTTCTATGTTATGGATGTGAGTACTACGATCGAGATTCAACAAGAATAAACCGTTATTCTCGGGAGCATCAACATAAAAGATATCATTCATATAAATAGCACAATTGCTTGACACTGATTTAAATGAATAACCGTCTTGTAACAGGAAAGACCCACTTATAATGTTTACACTCAAGGATGGCACAAAATAACATTTATTTAAAAGCAAAACTAATCCCGATGGTAGATGCAGAGGGAGCGTGCCGACAGCCACCACGTCGACTCTCGATCCGTTGCCGACGCGCATCGTGACCTCATCCTTCGCCAGCCGCCTTCTATTCCGTAACTCCTCCTGAGAGTTACATATATGAGCAACAGAACCAGTATCAAATACCCACGTATTGCTCCGGGCGGATGTAAGGTACACATCTATAACATGTATATCAAATATACCTTGCTCTTTGTCGACCGTCTTGCCAGACTTCCTATCCTCCAGATACTTGGGGCAGTTGCGCTCAGGTGATCCGATGGTTACCACCATCTTCTCCAGCTTGATTTCTAATTCGGCCACTTCGAGCATCTTCAGGATTTCCGACAGGGGTTTTGACGTCCCTTTCATGCCGTAGTCCACGATGGCGTTCTTATAGCTAGGGGGCAGAGAAATCAGCGCCCTATCAATAACCATCTCCTCTGGGATCACACTTCCCTGATCACTCAGAAGTCGAGCGCAGCCAAACAACTTGGCCAGGTGCTCACTGATATTGCCGTGCTCTTCCATCTGGGCTGAGAAGAAAAGCACAGTTGCCTCGTACGTCTCAGCATTGACTTGTCGTGCAAAAACAGCCATGAGTTCAGTGATTATATCATAAGCACCCTTGTTCATGAAGCGGTTTTGCAGATCAGCCTCCATGGCAAAGAGCATGCCACTCTGGACATAAGAAGAAATCTCCGCCTTGACCCCATGGACAATCCTTTCGATTTCCGGGGCGGTGCTTGGAAGATCACCTAAGGGGCATCAAGGATGTAGGCCACCTTGTGGGTTTCAAGGATGGACTTCAGATCGCGGATCCAGGACACGAAGTTAGACCCATCGGTCTTGAGCTTCTCTTTCTCAATGAACAGGTTTAGGTTAAAGGAGGGGTGATACATCTACAATGGAATTTGCAACAACATAAGACTTTGTTCATAATAATTTTGAGTTATAGTATTTTAGAAAATAACTAACATAACTCCCACTCAAACGAACATCCCTCCTGGTCGTTTAAGCGATTACACGACCCCCATCCATTGCACCACCCCTCATCATCAAAGCCGGCGGCACAACTTCAAGAGTAGACAAAATCGTCCGCCACACCAATTTTGTGACTCGTGCTCGACCTTTCGGTCTTCCTGTTCCGAGGCCATACCTCTGAGTATGCTAGGCTCGCCACCAAAGACCTCACGCTGACGCTTGTGCAACATGGCTTACACCCACTGTATGCGAACGACGAGATGTATGACACCCGATCATCACGGCCTGCCTCATAACGTAGAACTTTCTTGGTGGTGCGCGTTGGAGGGAGAACACTAGTGGTATTTTGAAGGGATCATCTTATTCAGCTACCGCCGTGTAATACACAATCACACAAAAATAAGATGCACACAAAACATCAAATGTAATGCAATGTGATATAGTCCATCGCGCCATGGTCTTCTTGGCGCCCGCAGTTTATAAACAATTTAATAAACCTACCTTGACCATATCACATAGCCCCTGCAAAATAAAGTTAGACGCTTCTACTTTATCTTTTGCATATTTTACGTGGCTTGGGGCTTTCGTAAATAGAACCGCTTCATACCTACGAATCTTATGACCACAACAACGATCCAATAATTGCATATTTAAGCATCCCTTTCGGGCCCTCCATTGAAAATGCGAAGACCAACTAAAGAGAGAGAAACTGTCACCCGCCAGCCACAGATACGGTACAAGCCGTATGTCAGTAGTGGAACCAGTCTCGCGTAAGCGTACGCATAAAGTCGGTCCGGGCCGCTTCATCAACTCAATGTCGCTGGAATACACAAGTGCACGCTAGAGGGTAGCAAATAACAGGAACGGTGCCCCCGTGCAGACCACGGGTTCTAACAGCGTACAGCTATATCTACGATAGATCGGCTCTGATACCACTGAAGGGGATCATGTGCAGAAAACAAAAAAATTCCTACCGACGATATCCTAAAAGCATGCCAAGATCTATTCTATGCAGATATAGTAGTACGAACGGAGATCGGAATACGTACCCTTGTAGACCGAAAGCGGGGATTACGTTCCCGCACAAAGGTTGTCGATGCAGACCGACGAAGCCGACCTCAAGGTCGTGTAGAGGAAGCAGGCCTCCGAGTACCGCTAGCGCAGCACCTCGCAGGGAGTCGCACACGTACGGTGGAGACGACGCCTCCGAAGCTCCAGTCCAGGACGAGCAGCGGAAGACTTGGACCGGAACACCAGCAGCGCGGCAGCGGGCTATGGTGGAGGAGATCCCCTCTTCCTCAGCTCGGCGCGGCTCCGACTTGGGAACCACGAGATCGAGAGAGAAATCGGGAATTAATTGGTGAATTAAAAGGCTGGGGGTGCCCCTTCTTATATAGGCTCCCAGGGGGAGCCAACCTTGCCAGCCAGGCAATGTGGGACTATCCCCACATAGCCTGGTGCGGCTAGGGAGGTGCGCCGGCCCCCTTGGTGGGCCCTTGGCCCACCTGGGGCAGCCCTCCTGGCCCCCACCGAATTCCCCTAGGGAATTTTCCCCTCTTGGGCCTTCTTTCGTTCGGAAGGCCCATTTAGGGAAATCTGCCTTAATAAATTCGAAAATAAATATATAAAATCATATTTGCATATTAATAACTCTAATTAATATCAAACATAATATATATAATTTTTCCTAGCTCCGAAAACTCTTTCGGCGCTGCCCGATCTCCATCGGACCTCTCCCGGGACGCTCCCGGTGATCTCCTTCCTTTCCGGTTGTCTTGTCGAAACCCCTTAAGTGTGTTACCCTAGCGGTTCGATATAATATCAGGTATGATCAAGACTCCTCAATGATCAATGACTAACTCGTAGGTCTGGACCCCATGAATTAATCCCTGAGATATAACGAATGACTTTCATCTATCAAACCTGAACGTTAAGTCTTAGACCTTTTGCCATAGCGATACTTAGCACGTCCGAGCGTCGTTCCATAGATATCTCCATACCTAATCCCGACCTCGTTACCGACGACGCTATCTTCTACTCGTTCATGATCTCATGTCTCCGTGACCTAGTCACATGCTTGCAAGCTCATTAGACATGATCTCACCGAGTGGGCCCGAGAGTATCTATCCTGCTATGCGGACTGGCAAATCCCGCTCTTGACCCCTCGTCTCAACTACTCCTTTCCGATACCCAAAAGTATCACCGTTATTGTCATACTAAATAAGATACGACGTTTGGTGCAATCAAAGTATCTTCTGGGAATATCAATAAGAGTTGATCTCACGGTCAAAGGCGTAACGACTACGTTCTCCAAATCTGGGTATGTCCATCACATCACTCTCTAGCGATATGACTCTCATTGCCGACCGGCGCCATGCCCCATGACCGGGAAACCTCGATCATCAATCGCGCAACGAAACTAGTCTTAGTAGAGGCTACTAGGGACCTGGTTGTTTACGTATCACACCCGCATTAATGTTTCCGCTTAATACGGTTCTAGCATGACACAAAAACCTATTATGAACAAACGAGATATGATAAAGAATACACTTTATTAATTGCCTCTAGGGCATATCTCCTTCAGAAAACAATAATTTTTCTAGCGAACGAAACCCTAACTAGCCAGGACCTATCTATCTAGTACATGCGATAACGGTGGCGGAACGGGTTACATTACCTCCATGTAGACCGATAGCGGGGATTACGCTCCCGCACAAGCGTTGACGATGAAGTCGTACGTAGCCGACCTCGAGGTCGCAAAGAACTTGCCGCGATGTCGAAGTCGATGACGCCGGGGTGTCGACGATGATCTGCGTCGACGGGCGTCGGGCGGAAGAAGGCAGAGCGCCAGCATCGGGGCTGGTGCGCCAGCGGCCGAGGGGAGGGGGGGCGCGGCGGCTGCAGGGGGCGAGACGACGTCGCCCAAGCTCCTCAAAAGAGATGCCTCCGAGCACTCACAAACATACGGAGCTTAGCGACAACTCCCTGTCATTCAGATCCAGCTGAAATCGCAGGAGTAGATCTTATCTGGAATCCCGCAGAGCAACGACGCTCTGCGGTATGGCTTAGGTGGAGAAAGACCCCCTTCCTCAGCTCGGCGCGGCTCCAACTTGGGAACCACGAGATCGAGAGAGAAATTGGGAATTAATTGGATTTTCCTATGATTTAAATCAATTAATATGCCTTGGTATATAAAGGGGGAAGGGGGTGTGCAAACCCCTTGGCTCCCCCATGTGGGACTAAAGGAGGAGAGGGGAGGGGGGGGGGGGGGGGGTTCGGCCGAACCCCCCTTGGGCTTGTCTCACTCCTAGTCCAACTCGTACTAGGAGGCCCAAGCCTTCCCCTTCCCTGTGGGGTGCGGTTTCCCCCTCTTGGGCCCTCTTAGGGCCCATGTAGGTGGGAGCCCCCTTTTTCCTTTATTTAATTAATATTAAATTAATATAAAAATCTCATTAATTCATAATTAATATATTTATATATAATTCAATATCCCATGACTCCGAAACTATTTCGGAACCACCCGAACAACTTCCGGACATTCCCGGAACCATTCCATACCTCCCCGGAACTCCTTCCGGACTCCCGGAACTCTTTCCGGATCATTTCTCTCTCTCCAACAAACTCCTATAAAATTCCAGAACCTATCTCCTAGCGTCGCTAAGAGCTTAAGTTTGTTACGCTACGGTTCGAGAACACTCCAGACATGGTCGAGACACTCCGCTCACCAATGATCGTCAGGGATACCTGGAAATATATGACGACCCCTGTGCATTCTACGAATATCATCGTTGAACCATAAATATGATATTCATTCCCTTTGTCTCTGCGATACACTACCTTGTCCGAGATATGATCGTAGACACATCGATGCCTTTGTTGTATCTCGTTACCGACGAAGGTTATTAACTCGTCTGCGATATTACATCTCCATGACCTAGTCATAAGCTGCGCAGCTATATAGATGCAATATCACCGAGTGGGCTCAGAGTATCTTTCCATTACAAGAATGAACAAATCCCGCTCTTGATCCTTACGTCTCGATGCTCTTTCGGAATACCCAAGATGGACACCGTTATTGTCATGCTATATAAGACACAACGTTTGATGCTCTCAAAGTACCCCTACGAAGCATTAATAAGTACGGTCTCACGGTCTAAGGAATAAGCTATCATACTCTTATCTATTGCAAATGACAAACATCGTAATACGATCTTATTGCAATACTCTGCGTATGTCCACCACCTTATTCAACTAACAAGATGACCCCATTGTCAACCGACGTCATTGTCCTTGATCGGGAATCTCGATCAACTGTTGCCCAATGGACTAGCTCATATAGAGACTTGCTAGGGACCTGGTTGTCTATGTATCACACGTGTATTAATAATTCCGATTAATACAGTTATAGCATAATACACAAACCTATTATAAACTTATGAGATAATGCAATAAATACTACTTATTTATTTGCCTCTAGGGCATATCTCCTTCACCTTGGGCATACCCAAGCTTTGACGTTTGAGTCTTCTTGAATTATATTGGGGTGAACCACCGGGGCATCCCCAAGCTTTGGTTTTACTATCCTCTTGATCACATTATATCATCCTCTTATCTTGATCCTTGAAAATTTCCTCCACACCAAACTTAGAGAAACTTCATTAGAGGGTTAGTGCACAAAAAATTATGATATTCTGTAGGAACACAATTGCTACTATTTCTACTGGACATTAGCTACAGCCACTGATACTTAAAAGGATAAAAAGATCCAATCAAAATAGCAAAAGAGGCACTTCAAAAGAAAATGGTAAAATCTATCAAAAAACAGAACAATCCGTAAAGACAAATTTTTTTGAGTCACTTAACGTGCTCAGATCAGAAAACGGAAAAGTAATGAAAGTTGCGTATACATCTGTGGATTATGCACAAAAAGTATCAGATTTTTCTGACGTTCTACTGATTTTATATAATTGTTACGGTGGACAGCAGAAATCTGTTTCAACACAGGAATTGAATTTTAACATCAACTTTTAAATAGAGGCTTAACTTGACACAACATTGCAATAAAAATAAGATATAAAGGAATTGATACAGAGGTAGGCATGTTCCTTGACAAAAGCAAACCAAATTAAAATAACAAGAAATAAAAGTGGGTTGTCTTCCATAAGCGCTTTTGTTTAACGCCTTTGAGCTAGGCACAAAGTGAAACTCAAGTATTATCAAGAGATGAAGCATCAACACCATAATTTGAACGAATAATAGAATCAAAAAGTAGCTTCATTCTTTTCCTACGGAAGTGTTCCATACCTTTCTAAAGTGGGAATTGATACTTGATGGTACATTCTTTCATATCAATAATTGCACCCACAGTTTTTAGAAAGGGTCTTCCCAACACAATTGGACAAGATGGATTGCACTTACAAGACAATAAAATCAACGGGGACCAGGTTATTATTAACCATAATAAGTATGTCATTGATACTCCCCAAGGGTTTCTTCAAAGCATTATCAGCAAGAAAAACATCCAAATAGCAATGTTCCAATTGTGGCAAGTCAAACATATCATAGAGCTTTTTAGGCATAACGGAAATACTTGCACCAATGTCACGCAAAGCATTTCAATCAAATTTATCTACTTTCATTTTAATGATGGGCTCACAACCATCTTATAACTTCATGGGGATAGAAGCTTTAATTTTTAATTTATCTTCCCTAACTTTTATGAGAGCATTTGTAATATGAGTAGTAAAAGACAAATTAAGAGAGCTAGCATTACGACTTGTGGACAATTTTTACAAGAACTTAATAACTTAAGAGATATTACAATTATCAAAATCAAAATTATTGACATCAAAGCAAACCGAACCACTTTCTCTCATGTTATTAAAAATTTCAGCACTTTTATCAACTCTAGTTTCAGCAGTTTTGGGCAAATTTAAATTTTTGGGTGAAGTAGAGGAGACATTTATAACACCAACTATGTTACCATGGATAGTAGGAGGTTTACTAACATGTGAAACACCATTATTTTCAGAGGTAGTAATAGTAAAAACTTTAACAATATTAGTCTCTTTCTCTAATTCTCTCTCTCTTTCTCATCTTGCCCGTAATTGAGCCATTAATCTAACATTTTCATCAATTTGAACTTGAATGGCATTAGCAGTAGCAAAAGGATTATCATCTAAATTTTATGGTTTAGCAGACATTTTATTAATTAAAGAAGATTGTGATGTAGACATAGAGGAAATACAAGTTTCAGCATTAGTCATTTTTCCTTGAAGACCCGAAATCTCCTTATTGAATTTTTCCATTTGGTGACTAATGTTTCTTAGCATATTAGATTGTCCAACCATGGTTTTAGTGAATACTTTATTTTTCTCATATTGATTTTGCATATAAACTTTAGTAGATTTCTCAATTTCTAGAATCCTTTCCTCACTAGGCATTTTAACATAAGAATTACCATAAGAGTTACCATGAGAGTTGCCATTATTAGGAGGATAGGGCTTATAGTTGTTTGTTGTTTTTAATAAAGTTTACATCAACATTATCTTCTTGTGCAACTAAAGAAGCTAAAGAAACATTATTGGGATCAATATGGGATTTACCACTAGCAAGCATAGACATAATCATATCAATCTTTTTACTCAAAGAGGAGGTTTATTCAACAAAATTTACCTTCTTACCTTGAGGTGTCCTCTCTGTATGCCATTCAGAATAATTCACCATCATATCATCCAAGAGTTTTGTTGCAGCCCCCAAAGTGATGGACATAAAGGTACCTCCCGCAGCTAAATCCAATAAGTTTTTTGAAGAGAAAAATTCAGTCATGCATAAAAGGTTTGGATGATCATCCAATCAGTCAGTCCATGGGTTGGGCAATTCTTTATCATAGATTTCATTCTTTCCCAAGCTTGAGCAACATGTTCATTATCAAGTTGTTTAAAATTCATGATGCTACTTCTTAGAGAAATAATCTTAGCAGGAGGATAGTATTTTCCAATGAAAGCATCTTTGCATTTAATCCATGAATCAATACTATTCCTAAGCAATGAAAGCAGCCATTCTTTAGCTCTTCCTCACAAAGAGAAAGGAAATATTTTCAGTTTTATAATATCACCATCTATATCTTTATATTTTTGCATTTCACATAATTCAACAAAGTTATTTAGATGGACAGCAGCAGCATCAGAACTAACACCAGAGAATTGCTCTCTCGTAACAAGATTTGACAAAACAGGTTTAACTTCAAAGAACTCATCTTTAGATGTAGGTGGAGCAATAGGTGTGCATATAAAATCATTATTGTTGGTGCTTGTAAAGTCACACAACTTAGTATTTTCAGCGGAACTCATTTTAGCAAATTAAAATAACAAACCGAAATAACAATATAAGAAAAATATTACTAAACCAAAATAAGAAAAGCAACAAAACTGAAAATAAAAGTGCAAACCGAAATAAGAATAGTAATGCAAGTAACTATTTTTTTTGTATTTTTGATATTAAGCAAACAAGACAGTAATAAAAATAAACTAAGCAAGACAATAACAAAATAAAAAGATTGGAAGTGGGAAAACTCCCCTCATGAAGAACGCTCAAATCCCCGACAACGGCGCCAAAAATTCTTGATGAGCACATGCGTGTGTGGTTGGTGAATCCCCAAGAGGAGTGTCGTGGGATTGTCACGTCAGATGTTTCCGGGTGGAAGCTTGAGATGAGGGGCATGGCGGATTCGGACATCAAGAGCTTGTCTAGCATGGCGTGGGGAAACAGGGGTTTACCCAGCTTCGGCCCCTCGTCTTGAGGTAAAGACCTACTTCCTGCTTCGGTTTTATTGATTAGGGTTTTGAGGACTCGGCGCCTTAGCTTCCGGGTCTCGAGATTACAATGGTGTCTCTCCTATGACTCGTGTCGATTGAACTTGCGTTTAGAACTTAGATCTCAAGGAACCAGGAGACCCCCTTATATAGGCGACGGGTCTAGCTGGAGGTACAAGGCCGGGTCCGGGTTCCTATCATACCCGGACTCTACTCTAAGTCCTCTAAGACTCTTCTTTCTTTTGCAGGACTTTGTCTTGTACTTGGTCTCCAGCCTTCTGGATCCTTCTTGCTTGCATGCCAAGGCACACGTCGCGCATCGGCTTACTTGTCACCCGGCCCATGTCTTTATGCTTGATCTGGCCCAGACTCCTGCCAGGCCGGCTTATCTTCTATGTCGGTGGGCCTACCGAGTTATGATCCCCCCAACAGTAGCCCCCAGGATAACTTGGACATCAGACTGGACTTGCTTCACCTTTGAGCCTTGGAGCATGTTTATGGGGGAAGCCGTCAGTCCTTTTGTCCGGGTTATCTGAAAAACAATAAACAACTTATTAAGCAAGAAGGCTCTCGGGTTTCCCGCTCAGCCGACCTGACGCTTTGTCAACTGCTCGTAACCAGGCCACCACTTGCCGGCTTTCACTTCTCTAAGCCTTTGACTTTCTTGTTTATTTATTCTTTCTCTTGTCTTTCGGTCAATCTTCTCGGTCAACGACATATTTAATGTCCATCCATGCGCGAGATCGAGGAGACAGTAACCACCTCGGGGAGGCAAAGATCATGTCGCTTTTCGTCCCCCGGGATAATGATTATCCTTTCGCTTTTTACGTTTTCACCCCTAGGTCAAACCCTAGAAGGCTATAAATATGGTGCCCGGGGTGAGCCCGAACACACACTTGGTCGGGTTTAGCTTCATCTGGTACTTGCGGAGATTGGTGAAGGTATCCTTCAGGTCATCTAGGAGTGACCCAGCTTTCTATGATTTGATCACAATATCATCAACATAAGCGTGAACGTTGCGTCCGATCTGATTCTCAAAATACTTCTTGATGCACCTCTGGTACGTTGCCTCTGCATTCTTAAGGCCGAAGGACATTGTCTTGTAGCAGAAAGTGAAGGGGATCGGGTGCAGAAAACATAAATTTTCCTAGCAAATGCCAAGATCTATTCTATGCAGATATAGTAGTACGAACGGAGATCGGAATACATACCCTTGTAGACCGAAAGCGGGGATTACGTTCCCGCACAAACATTGTCGATAAAGACCGACGAAGCCGACCTCAAGGTCGTGTAGAGGAAGCAGACCTCTGAGTACCGCTAGCGCAGCACCTCACAGGGCGTTACACACGTACGGTGGAAGCGACGGCCTCCGGAGCTCCTGTCCAGGACGAGCAGCGGAAGACTTGGACCGGAACACCAGCAGCACGGCAGCGGGCTATGGTGGAAGAGATCCCCCTCTCAACTCGGAGCAACTCCGACAAAGGGAATCACGAAATCGAGAGAGAATTGGGGAATTAATTGGTGAATTAAAAGGCCAGGGGTGCCCCTTCTTATATAGGCTCCCAGGGGGGAGCCAACCTCCTCACCAGGCAATGTGGGACTAAACCCCACATGCCTGGTGCAGCATTGTCTGGTGCGCCGGCCCCCTGGTGGGCCTCTTGGCCCACCTGGGTCGATGACCAAGCCCCCCACTGAATTCCCCTAGGGAATTTTCCCCTCTTAGGCCTTCTTTCGACCATAAGGCCCATTTAGTGAAATTAGCCTAGATAAATTCGAAAAGAAATATATAAAATCAGATTTGGACATTAATTACACTAATTAATATCAAACATTTTATATATAATTTATTCTAGCTCCGAAAACTCTTTCGTCGCTGCCCGATCTCCATCGGACCTCTCCCGGGACGTTCCCGGTGATCTCTTTCCTTTCCGGTTGTCTTGTCGAAACCCCTTAAGTGTGTTACCCTAGCGGTTCGATATAATAACAGGCATGATCAAGACTCCTCTATGATCAACGACTAACTCGTAGGCCTGGACCCCATGAATTAATCCCTGTGATATAACGAATGACTTTCATCTATCAAACCTGAACGTAAAGTCTTAAACCTTTTATCATGGCGATACTTAGCGTGTACGAGCGTCGTTCCATAGATATCTCCATACCTAGCTTGCCATCGTTACCGAAAACACTATCTTCTACTTGTCTATGATTTCATGTCTCCGTGACCTAGTCACATGCTTGCAAGCTCATTAGACATGATCTCACCGAGTGGGCCCTAGAGTATCTATCCTGCTATGCGGACTGGCAAGTCCCGCTCTTGACCCCTCGTCTCAACTACTCCTTTCCGATACCCAAAAGTATCACCGTTATTGTCATACTAAATAAGATACGACGTTTGGTGCGATCAAAATATCTTCCAAGAATAACAATAAGAGTTGGTCTCACGGTCAAAGGCGTAACGACTACTTTCTCCAAATATGGGTATGTCCATCACATCGTTCTCCAACGATATGACTTCCATTGCCGACCGGCGCCATGCCCTATGATCGGGAAACCTCGATCATCAATCGTGCAACAAAACTAGTCTTAGTAGAGGCTACTAGGGAACTGGTTGTTTACGCATCACACCCGTATTAATGTTTCCGCTTAATACGGTTATAACATGACACAAAAACCTATATGAACAAACGACATATGATAAAGAATACACTTTATTAATTGCTTCTAGGGCATATCTCCTTCAGAAAGCTCCAAAACACTACTAGAATTCCCCATATTTCCGACGGTGAAATATAATAGCCAACGAGCCGTCGGCTAATACAGTTATAACCGACGGTGCCATATATAGCCGACCGTGATAAGCGTCCCCTCAGGCATGACATCGTATAACCGACGGTACACCTAATTTACCGACGGGGATAAATTAACTCTCGGTTATACTAATTTATATCCGACGGTAAATTATAATACCCGACGGTGCATATATGACGGCCGGACATTACTTTGTATAACCGACGGGTGATATGTGACCGTCGGTTATGGACCAAAATGACCGACGGGCTGAATTCGGTCATCGGTTAAAGTTTACATAACCGACGGGGAATTGTAATAGCCGACGGGCGACATTACCCTCGGTGATATGTTTTTCGATGGTATTGAGAAATAAAAGGTGATAGTGCAAACGCTCGCTCGATCGGCAATTTTTTGTTGTTGTTACATGTTATTTAAAAGCGCAGTCATGCGATAGAATAAGAAAGATGCGTGTTCATTTATCGAAAATACCAAGAAAGAGATATTAAAGAACTATTACTAAAGGATTTTGTACGCAATTAATTCTCGGCAACTTCAAATCACCAGTAAAGTTTAGATACATGGATGTGCATTTTATTAAATTTGACGAAGCAAGAGTAACTACTAGAACAAATAAAAATATACCCTTCTCAACTATCTTTTGTCGGTGTTGTCGCGTAGGGGGACAGACATGGAGCGTGGATAAAGAGAACCTGGCGGCGGCAGGTGCTCCCGTTTTTGGGAAATTCAAAAAGTAATCCAAAAACAAGTTAAAAAATGTAAAATAAAAATTTCATGTACAAGATTTACTGAACATGTACCCGTGCATAAATTTTGTGTCAAAAATATTATTTATTTCGTCTCTGTAAAAAAGAGAAAATTTATTTGTTATATAGCAGTCTATATGTGACGTATTTTTGTCTTTTTACATGGATCAACTAAAAATTCATTTTTCCACAAAACCTGCGACACATGCATTGTACATAGGAGATGTACGTGCACATACAGTTTTAACATTTGAAAAAATGTTTTTCCACCCGGGTGCACATGCACCCGGGAGCTCCGTGGTATTTTCCAACATACATGCATATATTTAGTTTGGGTTCAGATTGTTTTTTCAGTTGGAGTAATATGTCTTTGGCCAACGTCATATGGTGGAGCTCGCTTTGACTTCACCATTTTACTCTTTACCTAGTCCATATTAAAATATCTAAATCATCTTATAATTTGATTGGAACATAGGTAGTAGCTAGAACCAGTGTCGGTTATTCAACTTGCAAAAAGGGACTAAATAAAAGAAAATCACAAAAAAAATCAGTGACGAGGTGTTAACTCGACAAGTCCCAGGGTTGTGCACCCCGGGTTGATTGATGGGGAGAGAGATGAGTGCAGGTGGTCACGACGGCTGACAAGCAAGGATTTACCCAGGTTCAGGCTCCCGGAGGATAACACCCTACTCCTGCTTGTCTGATTATTGATGCGAGTTGTGGTTACAATGGCGAGATTGCGATCTCGCTAGGGTTTGTGGCGGTGGCTATGAGCGTGTCCCTTTGGACGAGCAACCCTCCTGACTTTATAGGCAGCCAGGTCTCGGGTGGTTGATGCCGATGGCAACTACAGATATGGCAGGTTATGCTTCCTAACCGACTTGGACTAGGTTACAAGATAACCCACGTGGGCCTTCTGTGGGCTTCCACGTCCTTGACGCGGCCCAGGTAGCCTTATCATGGGCTACCCAAAAGGCAGCCCCACGTCAGTAGCCCCCGAGTGCTTGGTCGAAGCGTAGAGTCGAGCGAAGGACTTCTTCCTCCTGGACGCGCCATTGGATTGCTTGATCTTGAGCTTGAACTCGATTTCTTCAGTCAAACCGGCCGCTCCCGATGGGAGTAACCTTTGCAGTCGAATTACTGTGCCTTCGTCTTGAAGCTTGCTTTTACTCGGCCTGCTGGCTTACATGTTGATGGATTCGGCTGCTCGAGCTTACTCGATTTTTTCTTTGCCACCCGAATGATTTCTTCGGGTTCTCGGATCATCAATCGATCCTACTTTATTGGTTTCAGCTAAGTAGCTTACTACTCGAATCACTTTGTCGAGCTGTTTCAGTTGCTTTTGGAGCTGTTGGCTTGATGACGTCACTGGTGACGATCTATTGCACGCCTCTGCGCCCGATGGGACGTGACGTGGCGGGCCCCGCTGTCAGAGCTGACCGCGGTCAGCAGTTGTCACGTCTCCGAACTGGGCGCAAAATTTGCGCGGCATGATGATGACGCCTCGGTTTTCGTGCGTAGTGGACGAAGTGGGCGGCGACGGTTGGTTTCTTCGCGCGACACGTGTACGGCCGGATGTGTCTGCTCGGAGCCCTTGTTCTATGGACGGTTGAGATGAAACTTTTCGAGGCATAAGTACTGCGTTTTGATGTGAGGGACTTCATCTTCTCCAATCGTTCTGGCCTCCCTTTCCTCTGCGCTCTACCATTTTCGCCGCCATCCAGAGCTCCTTGCTTTTCTGTCCGTGCACCTTGTGCTGCCTCACGGCGCCATGGGCAAGCCGAAGAGCGCCGTTGGCTCCTCCGCCGCCGCCGACGATGCCGGGCTGATGAAGAACCCCGACGGCGTCTAGCAGAGATTGTCGGTGAAGAAGGCCGAGGTGGAACTTCTCCGCGTGCAGGGTCTTCTTCCACCTGCTAACCAAGTCCAGGTACGCGCTCCTGGCAAAGAGGTTTTCCCCACTCCCCGCGATGGGGAACGTGTTTGCTTCGTGGATTTCCTTCCGCGGGGCTTCGGGTTCCCCATGCACGATTTTGTGCGCGGTCTCCTGTATGCCTATGGGCTTCAGATCCATGATCTGACCCCCAATGGCGTCTTGAGCATCACGGGCTTCATCGTGCTCTGCGAGTGCTTTCTGGGTGTCGCGCCCCACTGGGCATTGTGGAAGTCGCTCTTCCTCGTTCGCAAGAACGTTGGGAGGAGCAGGTTGCCCTTCCCCGTGGGCGGCTTCGGAATCCAAGTGCGCGGTGACACCGCGCACTTCCAGATGAAAAAGTGCGACTCCGTCCAAGGATGGCGCAAGAGATGGTTCTACGTCCAGTCGAACCAGGACGGCCTGGGTGCATTCGACAGCGGACGTGGACTGCGGAAGACCAGCGCCTGGACGCACCCGCTGACTGCCGTGGAGAAGGAGGCTGTGCGGCCCCTGCTGAGCCTGCTGCGCGATCTGACCAAGACCCTTGGGCGTGAGGCGGGTGGCGTCTTCCTGATAGCCACCTTCTTCCGTCTTCGGGTGCAGCCGCTCAGCGCTCGGCCTCACCCGATGTGGGCCGCCGAGGGCGTCTGCACCGAGCCGCTTGACGATGAGGAGGTGGAAACCAAAGTAAGGTCCATCACCAGCCTCCGAGTCGCGGACACGTGCAACGTCAAGTGCCCGGTTGCTGCTTACGGGGCATCGAACCCCGTTCCTGAGGTGAGTCTTGGCTTGTTTTCCTTTTTGTCTTGACTCGACTTGCGTCTACTTTCTTATTGATTCGACTTATGTCTACTTGCTTCAGGGTCGGTCTTTGCTGGTCAGCCTTCTTCCTCTTCCCGAGAACGGACCCGACGACGAATCGAAGTTTGTCGAGGAGGAGGATGACAACGAAGAGATTCCTTCCGCACATTCTCCCCACGAAGAGGTGGAGGATGAAGATGAAGTGGAGGAACCCGTGCGGAAGAAGCGGAAGCTCCCGAGCCGTGGCGACTCTGCTACTGCGTCGTCACCTGCTAAGGATGCCGACGTTACTCTGGAGGAGGCCGTCGCGACGTCGTCGGGTGCGCGGTCCTCGGGTGGTTGGAATGAGCCCCTGAATGTTCCTCCAGTCAGCTCTGCGGCTCCTCGTTCGTTTGCGCGGATGGCGTCGCCCTCCCTGGAGAGTTACGACGACCTTGGAACCCCCAGGTGAGCTTCTTGATGATTTGTTTCCTTCGAGTTGTGTTTTGTAGCTACAACGTTTGATTTGACAAGTGTGCTCGTTTTTGCTGCAGCCATCGTTCTGGTGATGTTAGCTCCCCCCTTCGGGACGTGGAGCACACATCCGCCCCTTCGACTGAACTGGGGACTCAGGCGGTAGTGGAGAAGGCGCGTGCTGAGCCTGCTGGAGTTGCATCGTCGAGCCGCGATCCTCCTTCGGCTTCAGAGGACCCTGATCTTCTGGACCACGTAAGCCCTTTACGCTTGAACTTGTATTCTTGAGTTTTCATCGGGTGCGCGATCAGCGCTCCCGATGGGAGTAGCCCCCGAAGGTGTGGGTGACTAGTATAGTCGCCCGCAACTTTATTGACATCTTGCTTTTGTTTCAGCCGTACTACCGTCAGCAGCTTGACGCAGCCACGGCTTATGTTCGTCTGGAGAAGGAGAGGGACCAGCTGCGCGCTTCTCTGGACCAGGCTACTGGGCGGGTTGCTGACCTTGAGAAGACCCTGCATGAGTCTCGAGAGCGGGAGCTGGCGCGGGTCGCGCAGGAGAAGACTCAAGTCGGTCGTCTCCTCTCACTCGCCGGTGTTCTTCGGGGTAAGTTTCGGCTTAATGCCTACTGTGTCTTGATCTTTTTCTTTGTCTGACCTTGAATCCTTTGCGCAGAGATTTGCGGTGGAGCTCCTCCGGAAGACGCGTCGAGTGACGCGGTTGACTTGGCGACTGCTGTTGGCTTCCTTGACCGGGTCTGTGCCTATGCATCCGACGCGCTGAAGAAGTCCACAGCCGCGTTGAAGAAATCTACTGGAGCCCTTACTGTGGCGCACCAGAGTATCTTCCCGGGCGACCAGCCGCCGGCAGCCGTGGACGCTCTTGCTGCGCCGTTTGAGGACGCGACCACCATCACCGACTTCACGCGGTCGCAGACGGTACGCGGCTCCGAGCTCACCTTCCAGCTCCTCTTAGGGCATCAGGTTCCGGGTGACTTTGAGAAGGTCGTCAGCGGCTTTCCCCGAAAACCCGATGGACGAACCGCGTCGCTGGGTGGCGTGAAGGAGCGTGCTTCACAGCTGGTCGTGCAGCTTGTGGCACTCTTCGAGAGGGCCCTTGCTAAGGCAACTGGGGCGGCTGCCACTCGGAAGAGTCGCTCCCGGTCGCAGTCTGCAGCCTTAGACACGTGGGCGAAGATTTGGGCTGGCCCTTGGAAGGCTGGGCCCATTACACCCGACAGTTAGCTTGGGTTTCTAAAAAAAACTCCTCAATGCTGGGGTCCACCATTTTGCTCAAGTTTACTTCTAGGCCCCGCTTGTAAATTTACGTGCCTAGTCAGGTCCGTATTTTTCTCATGTTCATTTACAGAGCAGGGTCCTAGTGTATTTCAGCGGATTGGTGGAGATTATTTTGGAATCTAAAAATCCCCACTATTACGTTTACCTCTAGTATATTTTAAAAAATTATTAGAGGGAATAATCCCTAAAATCCCCCACCAACTAACTGGTTTTTGTTCAAGATAAAAACTCTAGTACATACTAGTGTATTTTAAGCAAAGAATATTTGCTGGGATGGGCTGAACACCCAATCCCTATCTCCACTCTTCCCATCCCTAATAAAACTCTTGAAATAAACAAGGCTTTGAGCATTTTTTCCTTGTGAGCAAGACCCATTAGCGCGTTTTTCTTATCTTTGTTACGTATGGTGGTTGTTGGTTGTTCTTCGTTGCAGAGTGAGACATGGGACAGTAGGAAATCCGTCAAGGATGATGTGGTGTGTACGCCTTCCATCTTCACATGGAGAACTGTGTGGCTACAAAAGAAGCTTACGACATGCCGCCAACAATTAATGGCCAGTTCACCAGAAATGTTGAGGTATGATACCTTTTAGAGCCACTTGTTAACTGTCAAACTGTGTAATTCAGGGCCTTGAAAGATCAAGTGATACACTGATCAGTGCCTCGTCAAGAATAACAACCTTCTACAACATTGCAAGGGACTGACGCTCCCATCTTCACCTGATTCCACTTCTTTGCCACTTCCATATACGAGGTGTACAACGGACCCAATATAGACAGCTAGGAAAGACAATACTCACATGCTCGTATTTTCCATGAAATAATCAATGCGAGTAACTGAACTGCAACATGTTTATGTGTAGTGTTGTCGTAGTGTACTTAAGCATCATGGTAATGTGGGCAAACGAGTCCAAACAAATACCATGATAGAGTTTTCTAGAGTACAAGATTGTGATGGTGGTTTTTACAAGTGGTTGGTTTGGATTTTTTGACACTTTTAAATATGACTTTTGATTTCGAAAATGAAGAGATCCATTTAGCTCAGGAGCCATATGTTTGTGCTCGCCAACAAGTGGTTTGTTTTCCAGTTCCCTCTCATCACAGTGACTTGTACACAATGCTCGTTTCCCAATTATTTCTTTGGTAACCTTTGCTGACCTGATTTCAGGGCTCTAACCGGCCAATGACAGTCTAATACGAACATGGTGTATTTTTTGCACCGACAGTCATAATATGTTGTCCTGTTTTTATTTTTTCATCGACCCCTAGGATTGCTTAGACTTTCGTTACCAAAAGAAAAAGCTACCACAGGAAATAATAGAATTTTTTAATAAATATCAACGGCTTTGGAAACGAAACATACAGCTAACACGAAGGCTACATCTAACGCGAAGGTCGGTACCAGAGGCATGGGTAAGATATTGGCTGACCCTTGGTAGGCCAGGCCCATTACACCCGACAGTTAAGCTCATGTAGCCCACTAAGGGTCCTTTGGGTCAACGAAAAATTGTAGGACTCCAATTCGTAGGCTTCTTTTTCTAGTGAGTTTGTTTGGTTGAAATGAATAAATTCTTGAAATTTCTTCTATATATTCCTGTATTTCACTACAATTTTGTAGGACTTGTAGCAAGAAGGAAGAATTCTCGAGATGAAGGAATATAAAAACAAGTTTAGAGGGACCATGATGCTCACCTTTAGCAAATCAGATCGGTTAGTGTTGGTGACCAAAGGATCAACAAGGAACTAGGAGAAGACATCGGCGCCAACTCTTCACTAGCACACTCTCTCCTCTGCACAACATCTCCACATGCCCGGTCTCCTGTCATCGTGGATGTTGGCAAGGTGCTCGGCCGCGGCGCACTGGGATGTTGTTGCTGTGGAGGGCAACCCGGCCATGGTAAAATGGGCAAACGAGGCCAAACAAATACCAGGAAACTCTCCATAGCATTCCAGCTTGTAGCTGGTGGTGTTACTTCAAACCTTTTTCTTGCGTTTCCGTTCATACCTTCCTTTTCACGATCTTTTTCATTCTGCCAAATTTAGTGAGGTAACTTGGACAAACAAGAAACTGCACGACGCATAATTACCATCTTGTTTTGGATGTCCAGCACTCGCATAATGCAACAACGTTACATCACGAATAGCAAGACCGGCTAGTAGTTTTACATAGATCACAGAACACCTTATAGATACGAGATACATCTTCGTCACCACACAGGTGACCGATGACAAGTTGACAACCAGCCAACCAAAGAATCGAACAAGCAATCTGCTCGCTCATGCCTGATTGAGCTCAAGCTCTGAGCTCTCGGATGAAGCTGGGGCTCATCTGGCCGACGACATTGGGCGAGAGGGCGCCGGAGGCACGCTGCTGCTGCTGCACGTCGTTCAGCGCAGAGTTGAGCTTGCTCTCCAGTGGGCTGAACGGCATCATCTGGTGGAGCTGATCTGCCGCCGGCTTCTTCACCGCGCGCAGGCAGGCCAGGTAGCTGTTGGTCTGGTTGTTCCAGTTGGGCAGCTTGCTGATCTGCACCGTCGACTCATTCTCCCTCGACACCGGAGCACCAGAAGGATCCTGCATCCAACAATACAAGTCCCCCGCATTTTCTCGCCATCATCAATGAATGAATTATGTTGATCAAACAAATATCATATCATTAACAAGATAAGGTTTTCCAAGACATGTTACGATGACTGACAGACAACATCGCCGACAGTAATAGGCAACAAAGAACAAAATGGGTGAAAACATGAAAAGGAACTAGCTGAATGACGTACCCCGAGGAGGAGGAATGTGAATTGGTGGTGGTGCTGGTGAAATTTCACAAAAATAATCCTTTGGTCAAACTTTAACCAAAACTAACCCCTTTTCAAAACTATTTCAAAATCTAACCCTTTTTGGTAGCGCCCAACAACGTGGCGCTACCCTCCCTGCGGTAGCGCCACGGGCTTCGGCGCTACCCTCGTGACAGCGTGGCACGGCGGGCCCCGCGAGGTGGACGCGCAACGCCGAGGCCCGCGGCGTTGCCCTTCAGAGGGTAGCGCCACACGCCTAGGCGCTACCCTTCAGAGGGTAGCGCCACACGCCGTGGCGCTACCCTCCGCGACTTAAGGCGCAACGCCCGCGCCCGAACGGTTCTTCCTCTCCATCCCGTGCGCTCTGTCCTCCATGGCGGCTGCTGCCTCTCTCTCTCCTCCCTCCTAAATCCCCACCAAATCCGGCCGGATTTGAAGCAGCTCTTGGAGGAGATCGTCTCCATCTCCTTCCCCCGGGTATTCTCCTCCTCTCCTCTCAATTTCATCCATAGGAGTTGTCAGATTTGCTGTATATTTGCTATGGTAGGTGAAACCCTAGTTCATGCGTGATTCGGAATTAGGGCTAGTCTAGATGAAATCTTTCAAGTTTTGTTGGGGTGAAATCATTTGCCAATACGTGTAGGTCGTTGTACTATTTTTTAGATTTATTTAGAATAGATTTGTGGAATACTCCTCCAATTTGTAGATGAATACTACACCTATTTTGAAGGGTAGCTATCTATTATAGTTTCTTTTAGCAAATGTATAGTTCAATGCTCCTCCGATTGTATAGTTCAATACTCCTCCGATTTATGTAGTTGCTCACATGCTAAATTTTGGATTTCTACAAATATGGGCTACATCTTACTTGTGTATCTTTATATGTAAATGCGTAGGATGGAATTACTTAATGAGGCATATGACCGAGTGCATCGTGCACGATTCATAGCGGAAGGGAGTAAGGTACTACTTTTTTATGACATAACTTGTAAAATATTCTTGAGATGGATTATATGTATTTAACTTGTGTTTAATTTTTGTAGGTTTTTAAACCTCTTCCTCTTCGCTCTCATGAGGTATCAGACCCCGATAAGATGCAATACGACGAGAGGTATACCCTGTACATCCGCAGGCTGCGTCTACTACCCTTCATCCACCTTGTCACCCGGTCAACGGTGAACTTGAACCCTTCTGCTATCACCGCTCTCGTTG
Source organism: Poa annua (assembly GCA_026929855.1). Lineage (NCBI taxonomy): Eukaryota > Viridiplantae > Streptophyta > Magnoliopsida > Poales > Poaceae > Poa > Poa annua. Next base: position 85,365,920 of record CM049429.1, on the reverse strand, counting down.
ATCGATGGAGGCCGGAGACGCACACTTTTCACCTCCGCACGGGTGAGATGACCGTCACTCTCCAGGACACGGCGATGATCCTAGGGCTCCCTATCGATGGAAGGCCCTTGTGTTTTAGCACAAGTTCAGATGGTTGGAGAGCAAATATGGAAGGTCTTATTGGGAGGTCTCCTGAACCGCATCCAGAACCGAAAAAGAATAGAATGCCTTCTGGAGCGTCCTTTCATTGGGTCCGTGCAACCTTTGGTAGACCACCGCCTGCCGATGCGGATGACATTGTGGTTCAGATGTACGCCCGTGCGTACGTGTGGTACGTGATCTCACGGGCGTTGTTTGCGGATGGTAGCGGAAGGACGTGTCCGTGGATGTGGCTCAAGGCGTTAAGCGGTTGGGACACAAACTGGAGTTGGGGTTCTGCGGCTTTGGCATACTTGTACCGTCAGGTAACAAATTGAGTTTGTTTGTGCTTCTAACATCTCATGAAGTCATTACTTATCACAATGCTTACCCTACACTTGCAGCTAGACGATGCCTGCCGTCGGGGAGAAGGTCAGTCCGGGATAGGTGGCTCGTTACTCCTGCTTTCTGTTTGGAAGTGGGAGCGCTTCTCCGTTGGTCGGCCGACCCCCGGGCATTGGCTGCCTTGGGATAATGGCGGCGACGAGGACCGTCTGCCAACTTGGGCGTGCAAGTGGGACGTGATTCCCCCGTTCTATGGCGACGGTGAAAAGGAGTACGAGAGGTGCACAAACGAGTTCGACGCGCTAACGCCCGAACAGGTAATGGATGTCTTTTTTTTGTTAACTCTTCTTTTGTCTATATTGCACCATGTGAAATGAGCCCACTATTATGTTGTAGGTGGTATGGGATCCATATGGTCATGGCCATAGGTTGGGAGACACGGGTGAATTCGAGCTCAACCCTATATGCATGGCGGAACAACATCTTTGGTTGATGGAGACGCCGCTCATATGCTTGTGGGCGGTCGAGTTTCACTTGCCGCAACGAGTGATGACCCAATTTGGGCTATTTCAGAGTACACCGCCGGAGTGGGTGAACACGGGCTTAGCGCTCCACGAGTGAGATCATTGTTTATCTCGCTCGGTCCTTCTATTCATATTGAACTTGGTTGTGGTTGACGGTACAATTGAACTTTAATTTGCAGGTTGGAGCGCAAAAGGCAGAAGAAGGTATTCAAGTGGGACGTGCATCACGAGGACTACGTTGCTAAGTGGCATCAGGTGTTGGCGGCGGCGAAGGCGCATCCGAAAACCCTCTCACATTACCGTCAATATGACCAAGGTGCTTTCGACAACTATCTAGCTTGGTTTCTTTCGAACAGTCGTGTGGAGCTATGCGCGCCGGCTTTTGATTCTACCATACTTGAGGACCCGCCCACCGATACAAATTTCCGGACGCTTGGTTACAACAAGCTTGTGAGAGATGGCACACAAACCAAGTTTGCTCCATTGCTCAACTTCATGGTAATACGATTCTCTTGTACCTCACGTTGTCATAAATATAAATTGTGTGTTGACATATCTCTATATTGTTATAGCGCAAGGAGATCTCGCAGCAAGCCGATGAGGCCGAGGAAGCAGCCGCTTATCCTCGGACCAAGAAGGGCGACAACGTCGTTAGAGAGTTTGCGAAGGTAAGTCGATATTGTGAATCCTAGTAAGGTAGTTATATGAATGTTATCCTTAGACCTATGTTGCATCCATCTCCTTATATGCACTCCAACACAACTCGGAGTTGATAGGCATGATCTTCCAACGGGAGTGAGGACTGAACCCAACATTGTGCCTTCCCTCCAAACAAACTATATCATTTAGGTCCATCCAATTCAATGCAATCCTCACTTTAGCAACAACCTCGGCATAGTTCGGACTACGGTCAAACACCACAACCTTCTCCTCCGGGTCATGCTCAACGTTGCCTTTAAAAAATGCTTCTTTATCCACATGATGCACACTAACCATTCTCTCCATCTAAAAACAAATAATTTGTAGAGAACAAATTATTTGATAATACTATAATAACATGATATAGCAAATTAAATCCTAAAGCAAAATTAAACTAACCTAAAGCTAAATTAATCAACACTAACCCTAACACTAACATACAATGTGTCCAAATCAACACTAACCCTAACCCTAACATACAATGGGCAAATAGAAGCATACACACACATTGCCCACTATTATCCACAAAAACGAAATATTACACCCTCATATGACATTTCTAGGGTTTCCAAGATCTAAACATAATGCCACAAAATTGCAACAATTTGGTTGGACAAAAACATGGGGGATGGAGGAGATTACCTCTCTGAACGTAGGGGAGCCCAAATCCACGGCCAAATCGAACCAATATGGAGGGATTTGTGAGGGGGTGAGTACAAGGAGAGAGAGGGAGAGAAGAGCTGTTGGGGTCGAATGGAGAGAAACAGAGAGAAGAGAGAAGAGGGCAGCTATTTTGGGCTCGGGCGCTGGGCGATGCGCCTTAAGTCGTGAAGGGTAGCGCCACGGCGTGTGGCGCTACCCTCTGAAGGGCAACGCCGCGGGCCTCGGCGTTGCGCGTCCACCTCGCGGGGCCCGCCGTGCCACGCTGTCACGAGGGTAGCGCCGAAGCCCGTGGCGCTACCGCAGAGAGGGTAGCGCCACGTTGTTGGGCGCTACCAAAAAGGGTTAGATTTTGAAATAGTTTCGAAAAGGGGTTAGTTTTGGCTGAAGTTTGACCAAAGGGTTATTTTTGTGAAATTTCACATGGTGCTGTTGCTTCTTGTTGGTGGCTTCTTCGAAGTGAGCCTCTATGAGCTTCCTCAGGTCCGAAAGGCAGGCTGTCGGCAGGAGCTTCAGCCCCTTGATAAGATTGCCGGACTCCCACTTGATGTACACTTCCAGCAGGCCCTCTCGCTCCTTCAGCTTGCTCTGGTCATTTGCTTCAGGTGTGGTGCATGACTTCAGCTCCTCCGGCACAGTCAACCCAGCCTCATCCACGACTTGGCAAACTATCGGCGAGAGCTGCGACGATACTGGGCTATCAGCCACTTTGACGTCACACATGGGGGTCTCTATGGCTGCCCATGCTGACGGGTCCTTGTTCTCATCACCGAACAGCTGCTTTGCCGGCAGATTGTTCTCATCTCCTAACAGCTGCTGTACCAGCTGCTTGTTCTCGTCGTCTCCAAGCACTTGCGGCTTCACTGGTGACCCCGCGTTCTGCTTCTTGACAAGCTCACGGTAGTTCCCACAGAGCCTAAAGATGTTCTGAATACGGTTAGTCCTGTCTGGTTCTGCAAGCGGTTGTTCCATCCTGTCCACTTTGTAGCTCCCCTCTTCCACGACTTCCTTGCACACTTCCTCCTGTTCAGCACCATTGTCCTTCTCCTCACCTTCATCTCCCTCCTCAAAGACAGTGCTCAGGACGGCCTTTTCCGGGAATCCAGACAGTCTCACCACATCTTCTTGCTCCAGGGCACTGGTGCAAGAGCCTGCTGTGGTAGTGCTGTTCCATATCTGGCCCTGCTGGCGAGTATCCTCCTTTATCACCTTCACATCTAGCACCGTTGGCTGATCTCCCGCGTCCAGATCCATGGACATCGACATCGCCATTGACATGGATGGATCTCCTCCTGCAGCCATCTCTGACAGTCGTGCCAACAGTCTACCTCCGACTATATCCTGCTGTACAGGCTGACGAGCTTCCACCTTTTCACGCTCAACCTCCTGCAGTCGCTGCTTCAGAGCAAGGAGCTCTTGCTGTTGCCTAGCATTTTCTCCTCCATCGCCTTGGTTTTCTCGATGACCTTTGAGTTAATCATTTTCTCCTCTGCAGCTGCAGCCTGCCCTTCCATCAGCCGGAGCTTCGCCCTTACTTGTGCTAGCTCCTCATCCTTTTGACGAAGAACAGTCTGAGCCTCGTTGCGCTCTTTCTCTCGCTGTTTATTCTCCTTCTGGAGCTTGTATATGAACTGGTTCATTGCTTCGATCCTTGAATTGAGCATTGAAGATGACTCATCAGAGTTCATTTTGTCCCTTGGTGTTGACGCATGAGCAGCACGGATGATGCATTTTGCTTTAGCGCCGTATTCCAAGGTAGAAACTGTCTTGTGCAATTCCTTTGGGTCAGGACTCGCACACAGAATCATCAGAATCTTCGATTTGTCATCCTCAAACGAATCCTGAAATCCCAAGAAAAAACTCAAGTTTAAAATTATCCAGGAAAAAACATAGCGTTAAGTGGTATCAGGAAATGAGGTTCTTCAGTGTTTTGTACCTGTAAGAGCATTGTCAGCTTGCTATCTCGAAATGGAACATGTGAATCACCATTGGCTATAGACTCAACAACTCGTTTCAAGGCTGTGTTTCCCTGGTTGATCTTTGCCGTCTGTGGAACAGTAACCAATGTTATAGACCAGATGTGCAAAACAAAGTGATTAATTAACATACAGTTCTGCAAATTGCCTTGCAGAATAAGAGAGTCATCGTGAAAGTACAATCTGCGGTTTATTATGGGTTTTTAAATTATAATGTTACATTTCATATGGCTATATCAGCATGGAAACAGAACGTTGTCATCTTATTTTAAAACGAAAAGAGAACTGTGTCATCTTAATTAACATACACTTCTGTACATCGACTTGCAGAAAAAGAGATTAGTGGTGAAAGTACAATCTGTGAGTTAATTATGGTTTTTCATGCTGCAGTTCATATGGCTATATCAGCATGGAGAACTTTGCCATCTTATTTCAAAAGAAAACAGAACTGTATCATGAGGAAACTCTAATATAGTTGCTGCATGTGTGCAAGATTCAGATAATTGACTGTTTGAAATATGTCATGAAGTGATTAAACATGCGTCATTTTGCAAGAAGGCAACTAAGATATATTGGATGCTACTGAAATTACAAGGATTGTAACATCACACACCTGCATTTTGGCTTCAAATCCAGTCTGGCCTGCAGCTTCTATGTTTTCAGAGCCAGCCATATCCACCAACATCAGTCTTCCTCCCACCGATGGGACATCCAAGATTATCTAGAGAAGTGACACAAAGAAAGTTAATAAACAGTTGTATCTTTCAAGAACATCAAGGTTACAATTCATTACAACTCACCATGCAGTGACTTCGCGAACTTCTCTCATTACAAAGCGTACTCTTGACAGTGCGCCGCTTTTCAACTTTAGCAACCTCCCTTGATATCTTCCCAGCTTCATTCCCAGATATGTAAGTTGCATTCTTGGCTTTCTTCCCCATTACTTCAAGCCTCACCTGTACAAAATGTATGGAGAAACTTAAACAAGATGGATGAATTACATCAAGTCAATAATTCTCATTGACATTGCCATTTGCCACATAGCAAAGTAGTTTTATCATATTTTGTCAGTTGAATGCTGCTTGAAATCCCTGTGGGGCTTTTGCACTATCCAGAACACGAACATGACAATATAAGTAATGGATAACGACTTATTTTAGGTTGGTCATAGTTCATGCAGTAATTGTTCAGCTTGTCAGGTGATAAATCTGAGGAATACTATCACACTTAGTATGAGATTGTCTAAACTAATACACTCACACATAACTCACATGTTATAGCAACGATCGCTACAGATTAGTCATCTACACTAATACACTCACACAAAACTCAAATGTTATAACAATGAGCACTACAGATTAGTCATCTACACTAATACACTCACACTGTCAGTCTGTCACACACTACTCAAAGGCTATAACAATGAGCGATATAAGATACAGCAAGGCTTATTGCCCACTTACAAACACATGTTTTAAACATGGAATTTCAGATTAGTCGTCTAATAGACTAGCACACATACAACTGTCAACCAATTTACTAGAAAGCAGTGTTAAAATTCGTGAGAAAGTACCCAGCATTCTTCAACACGCAGATAAACTCAGCTATAATTAATGATCTAAAACGATCACTACAGTTCTTCTCTTAAGCATCGTAAGTTCCAAACTTGGATCTTCAGGTTAGCCATCTAACATTACAACAGACATTCTGTAGCGTACCTGCACTTTTAATAAGGCAGATACCTGTGTATAGTGCAAATCACTGGATCGATTCATTTGCACACACAGTTTACGATGTAATATCACAACAAAGCATCAATTATATTACATCGATGATCCAGAATTACAAAATATTTGTTACAAGTTGCATAGCGTAAAGCTAGCATTGACAAAGTACACAGCGGAATTACAATAGCAGTGAGTCTCTATAACTTTCATGCTGCCACAGGCGAAAAACATGTTGGTTGCAGACTCGAAACCTTTAAACGAAACCTCACTCGTCATCTGATCAAATCTGCAATAAGAAAAATATTGCAACAACGTGGGTCAGATTCCATTAAAAATGGAGTCTGGCAAGTGACACTATGGTGGACACTTAAGGCAGTAACTCTAAAGCCTATATGCATATTTGGCTGGTGGAGCTCAAGGCTAATTTGCATAAAGCCAATTTTTCCTATTCTTTTGAAAACACTTTTCTTGAAATCGACGAGTATGGCATGAAAACCATAAATCTCATCTTCCCTTGTTCACCCATCAAGTTTTATTTCTGAAGTTGGAATGATGGAATCCTCCGTTGACGTCCTTGATCAGCTGCTCAAAATTGCCCGTAACCGGGGACACGGCTAAGTACTTAGTTTTACACTCTGCAGAGGTTGTGCATTTCACCATTGTACCCATTCAACCCAAGGTATCCTTTACACACCATTTGTGATAAGGAAAGGAGAGAATGAGACAAGATCTTTCAGAAGCATTTTCCCTCCCCATACTGGCTTGACCCGTTCCACCTAACATCCCCCCTACATCTGCTTGTCAAGCCGGAGAGAGTCCACGCAACATAATTGATCAAGCCAGAGCCCATATGGCAATGGCTGCACTGGAAGCAATCGTCACTTGGAGTTCCTTCAGATTCCTCTGTTCCTGGGTGGCCGTTCTCAAGTGTACATACTCTTTAGGAACCATAGAAATGGACCGAGTAGCCACTCAACATAAACCATACAACCAATTACCACCCAGGTGTTTCATTAACTTAGTGGATGTGCACTCTCAGGTAAAAATCACCATGCTCACAGCCCTAAGTAGAATAGAAATTCATCCTAGGCGAAGACAGCCATGAGCACAGTCCTGAGTAGTTACTTAACATTTTGTAAAAATCTTTCATCAATTGCATAGCATCAATATTTCTGCTAAGTATGATATAGGAACCTAGACACAGGAATAAGGGATTCTACACAGGTTTAGCATAGCAACACATGCATATAAAAATACACTAAGTAATGCATAAAAATAGGAAGTTTATGAGGTGTGCCACTTGCCTTTGAATGTTGTCGTTGTTCACAACTCTTTTCAACAACGAACGTTTGCTCTCCGTTTAGTCTAAACAATACAAACAAACAACAATACAACAATCATAAAACAACACAACACTTACAAACAAGTTTCTTAAACTTCTAAGGAAAACATGACATGCATGATATGCAAGTTATTTCTAAGGACTAGAGATGCATGTTATGCTATGAAAATCTCTTTAGTTAATGCAAGGCAATAGGTTGGTCCAAAAAGACTAAGGACTAAAGTCTTAGGTTGGATAAACATACTTTGTTTTATATCTTCTTGAAACAAGCACTCTAATGGCTTAGCCATGATGTGCAACATACTTAGAGAAAAATACTAAGTCATTTGTTCAAGATGATCACGATTGTTATCAACTCTTTGTAAGTTGGACATTCACTATAGTGAGAGAGACAGACACCCGGCCAGCCACTTAAATTGTGGAACAGGTCTCATGTACGTGGACATGTAAGGTTTGTTTCCAGGCCGCTTCATCCCACTATGCTGCTAGGATCCAACAACTTCAAGATGATAACATCATGATCAAAATTTGTTTAAGTCTAGAAGACAAGATTAGGAAAGAGGGAAAAGATAGAAAGAAAGATGTAGTTGTCCTCCAGGCTTCATCTCCAGACTTGTAATATTCTCCTTGATGATGTCTTGATTGAAGTTTTGATAGACTTGATAAATCTTCAGACTTGATGGTTCTTGTATCCTCGAGGCTGGTCTTGGATTTACTCAGTCTTCATGAAATCTCAGAGGAGAAGAAAAGACAGAGAGAGAGACTTAGAGAATAAAAGGGAGTTGGCCTTCTTGAACTTCTTCTCACTTTTCTTCTAAGTGTTTCTTCTCCTTGAAGATACTTCTGAAGTCTTGTTTTTGGCTAAGTCCTTCAATGGTCTTCTAGCTCCATCTTGAAAATTACTAAGTGTCTAAGCACTTTTCACAAAATACTAAGTTTGAAAATAATCCTAACTTAGAGAAATTGGGGAGGAGTTTTCCTTATGAGAATGAAATATGCTATGAAATGAAATGAAATCTTATATCACAAGAAACATAAGAATAACTTTTGTGATTCCTTTAGATATATGCATGAATTTATAATGCAATTTAAATAAATTCCTAGTTTTGGAAAATAAAATAAAAGGAGTAATTATAATATTAAAGTCTTCCTATGATTAATTTTTCTATAACAAAATTTTATAATTTGTGTTAATAGACAGAGAGCATTAGTATAATTCCAAAACAATTGGATTTATTTGGAGAGAGAATTTATTAATTAAATTATAGATTTAATATCCGAAAGTTAAACAATTTAATTTCGCAATTTAATATACACTAAAAGGATAAACTAATGAAACCATATTAAACTACACGAGCAGAGCTTCACGTGGATATAAAATTCATCAAATTTGGATGAACAGATCAAAAGTTATGATTTTTGCAAGCTTGTGTTATTTTCTGTTTTTAAAACAAATTCTCTGCCGAAATAGAAAATAAAATCGCCACGCGGCGCTCGCTGATTGGCCGGTACCGTTTCGCGCGGATCGCGTACGTGGACCGTACGATCTAATTTGAATCTAACGCACCAGATCTGATGGACGAAGCGGTAAGGGTGATCTAATCTCGCCCGTTCGATCTCGCACGAACTGCTCAGATCTAAAGGGTGCAGCGCGGCCAGCCGGAGCACGCCGGAGATCTCGTGCCCGCGGCGGCGCCCTCGCCGGAGGTGGTCTACCACTCGCAAACGAAGGATCACGGGGATGATTTTCATACCGTTCGGTGCGTGACGACGAGACGGACTCGGTGGCGCGGCAGAGGCGGTCGTAGAGGTCCAATTCCCCCTCCAAGGCTCGTCGGAGTTGAAGTAGCGGACGGCGGCGGCGGTTGCGGACGAAGGCGTCGCTGGCCTGCAAACCGAGACACGAGACCATGTCAAACCGATGCGCAAGGTCGAGAGGAGGTGAGGGAAGTAGACGAGGAAGCGCGGGATGGTCGTAGGGTCCCGTACGGTGAGCTCGACGGCGGCGGGCTTCGGCGAGATGCAACTCCGATTGTGACAGCCGTACGGCGTAGAAAATAGGGTTTTGGGGTGCGGGAAAACAGCGGCGGGGATGGGGTATAAATAGGGGGAGCTAGAGATCGTATCCCGCAAGAAAAGGATCGGATTGATCCGATTTGTATTCAGTTAGAGTTCGGTAGGATCGTGTTTGAGTTCTACACGATGAAGAAGAAGATGACAAGCGGGGCCCGGTCGTCAGCGAGAGAGGAGAAGTGCGGGCTACACTTGGGCTGCTCCTGGGCCGAAGCAGCGCGCGCGCGCGGTAGAGAAGAGGTGGGCTTCGGCCCAGGTGGCCTCTCTCCCCTTTTTTTTTAAAACAAATCATTTTCTGATTTTATTTCTTTTATTCATATCTTTTGATTTATAACTCCAAATGATGTCAAATTAATTTCTAAAAATTTGTAAAAATAATATCTTGCTGTTAAACCAGTTGTGGGTATGTTTGGAATATTTTTGAAAATTAGTATTTTGAAGTATTGCTTAATTACAAATATGACACTTAAAGTCAAATTTGAATTTCTATCTCATTTAAATTTTCCTTTGGCTAAAATAAATTTGTAAAAATACCCCCATTTCAATATGTTTGAATTTAAGTTATTTAAACTTATTTTGCTGAAATCATTTATCTTTATTTTGGCATAATATTAAGGAACACATATAACAATGTTTTAGGAAAAGTGAAATATAGGGTATTCATTTTTAATTGAAAATAATTTGTGCAACATTATATTTTAATTATGATGATTCATTTGAAAACTTCATAACAACTTTGGGAAGGAATTTTGCTTCAATTCTTTTCTTATATAGAATACATATTCATGAAAATCATTTAAGTGTTGAAACTAAATGGAATTCATTTTAAGTTAAAGCAATGTTGATTTGGATAATCCATGTTTTAACCAGTTTAAAAAGGATCACTTATAAATATTATTTTAATTTATGATTAGCTATGGCTATGTGATTGGAATCAATTTCTTATATGTAACTATTTACTTAAAATAAAATGGATTGTAGTTTGTAAAATATTTGTCAACTACCTTTTTAGGTTTTTGAATTCCAGTGGATAATAAAATGTTTAAACTGTGACATTTGAAATATTGAACTCAATTTTGAAGTCTTTCATAGTTGGTTTCCTTATACTTTTAATATTTTATTTTAATAAAAGAAAAGTTTTAAATTTTAGTGATTTTTGAACATTATAAAATGTTGGGATGTTACACGTTCATGACTGCGAATTTAATAGAAAGCACAGTAATAACTCGTAAGAAAGCACACACCATTTTTTAGATAAATCCCAGCAAGTAATTAATGATTTAAAATTTAAACAAAATGGATGAATTACATCAAGTCAAATTCACATTGACATTGCAACATGCTACATAGGAAAGTAGTTCAACATCTTTGTCAGGGTAAGTCCTGCTGCTGAAAATTCTATGCGGCTATAACACTGTCCAGCTATCACTGTATAGAATGATGTGGACATTTTAAGTACCAGATGCAACATGTTTTAGGTTGGTCACCATTCAAGCAGCTGTTGTTTATGCTTGGAACACACACAACTATTGGGTCATAAAAATGAGGAATATCAGTTTACGGTGGGTTCACCACACTTAGCATGACAATTTTGTAACTTTGCACTTCAGATTAGTGATCTAAACTAATACACTCACACACTACAAACAGGCTATAACAATGAACAACATAAGAGACAGTGAGGCTTACAGCTCACACTTAGAATCACGAGTTTAATACTTGGAACTTCAGACAGCCGTCTAATATACTACTAGCGCGCGCGCGCACACACACACACAAGTGCCAAAAAAATTACTAGAAAGCACAGAGGAAGTCCCCAGAAACTTTTATATAGATCTCAGCAATTAATTAACAATCTAAAATCATCATATCAGGATCTATTCTCATCGTCAGTAGTTAACAAAAACTCAGTTACATAATTAGAAGCAACAATTAATGATCTAACACAATCAATCAAAACAGATCTTCTCTGAAGCACACGGATGAACAGAAATTGAACACAAAGCATGCGACTTCCACGGCGCACCTCTCATCAATCAGTAAAGGACGACATTGCGTGTGTAAATTAAGTCGTAGTATGAGTGTTTCACCTTGGGCGTGTTCCCTTTGGTGCTGGCCCCGCTCCCCACGAGCAGGTCGTAGATCTCCTCGTTGTAAATCTCGAGCACAGCGACCTGCACAAAGAGGCCCACCCCGAACCCGGCATCCTCCTCGCCGTCGCCCTCGCCGCAGCCGCCCCCGCCGTCCAGAATGTCCCTGAGCGCGCGGTAGACGATGCCGGGCTGCCTGGCGCAGCCGAACATGGTGTGGCTCTTCCCGGAGCCCGTGGGCCCGTAGACCATGACGGTGCACTTGGCGCCGACGCGGACGCCCTCGATCCTGGACCGCACGAAGCGGCGGTAGAAGGCCTCCAGGTCCTCGTCGTCGGACACGGACACCCCGTCGAGGCTGAAGTCGCGGCAGTGGCCGCCCGCGTCCCCGCGCACGCGCACGGTCGTGGAGGCGCCCCCGGACGGGACCTCGAGAGCGGAGGCGCCGGCGGCGGAGGCCGTGAGGTTGCGCACGCGGCCGATGACCTCGACGGGGTGCTCCGTGGCGGCGTGGTTGTGGGCGTGTGTGTTGCTTCGCGGCGTGGCGGGCGGGAAGTGGAGGCGGTGCTTGGAGGTGGGCGTCCGAACGGGGTCGCGGTCCCCGCCTGCGGCGTCATCGGTGGCGCGCCTGGCCGTGGGGAGAGTGTGGGGAGCGGCGGCGCCCCCGGACGGGGCGAGGGCGTGGGCAGCGGCGGCGCCATGGATCGGGCAGGTTTAGGGTTTCGGGAGGTGGGATCTCGTGCGAGAGGGAAGGAGGAAGATGAGGGGAGATGGGGGAGGAGGATTTGAAATGGGAGGGTAGCCGTTGGTGCTGCAACGGCAATGAGCTTTGTTTTGAAGCTGGAGAGGAGGGAGGAGGCGCCAGAGATCAGGAGATTTCTTTGTTTTTTGATGAACCAGATCACGAGATTTTCGGTGGATGGGAATACGAGGAGAAATCAGGGGACAGATTTGGATTTCGGAATTTCGTGAAAGAAAAATACCGTTATCCGTCTCGTCTAGTTGCATAATAAGTGAATCGGTGTTTTGGTCTTGGTAAATCATGCAATTATTATACTTTGAGCGACCAAGTTGGAGTTGTGATGATTTTTGGAATTATTATCAGTCTCGATCGACATTGTGATTAAGCCAAGTAGTTAGTTTTCTGTGTCATCGAACTTAGAAGGTTTATTACTGAATATTAGTTCGGTTACAATCAGGCCATTAGGCTAACAGCCAAGAAGCCGGGGACTTTTATCAAGCCACACTTCCGACACATCCAGCGAATATGCTAACTTAACATAATGGTCTGCCATATTATAAGACTACAAGCTAAAACCCGACAATCTCTCCCCTATTTCATCAAGAATAGGCGGAACTACCAAGCGAGCATAGTTGCGCGAGCACTAAAGGTTAACAGCCTCTAAACAATGAACTTTAAATCTTCTATATCTAAATAGCAAAGACCCACTACAAGAATTTTCTCAACATGCAAGCTGTCCACCTCACCAAACATTTGTGACCAATCCTAGCCTACCACCTAAGCAAATCGCCACCAAGTGATAAGGGCGAAAAAAATCATGTGAGGAGACAACGTGTATCACACCACTAGCCGGCCACACATCTATTTCCCTTCCCATTCATCTTGCCATTTATTTCTATTCATGCACGACTCCCCATCTTCATCTCCAATTAAGAGATAAACCTCCACATCCACATCCATACGGCTAGCTTTGTTTCATAAAAAAAGCTTTGCTATCGCTCGGTTCAAATTCTCATTATCACTCTCCCATTAATACTCTTGAAACTGTTGTGTAGGTAGCCGAGCAGTCAACTTCTTTGCCTTCAAATACCCCGATTGCTCACTGTCAGCAGCCTCATCACCATCATGAGCTCCACACAACGGGTGTTCCATTCCCTATCATTCCAGTTTACAACAACTCCATTTGTTCTCTTTTCGCCTCCCTCTTTCATGATCATCGGCAACAACCAGTACTATGAACCGGTTCATCGCTTCTACCAATAGGATTTAGCCACCTCCGTGGTGGCTAGATCAGATCGCATATTATCGGCAAGGGATACATCATCTTTGTCGTCAAGGTATATGTCGCACCTTGACACTGGATCTTTGGATCTTCGACTGGTGTTAAGATATTTGGATTCGGCATGTTGCTAATGTCAATTAAGAGGTCATACTTTTGCTTCAATTTCCTCAAGTATTTTCCGTGCCCGATCTAGACAAGCTCAGCTGGAAACTCCGCACTCAAGGCTTCAACCACCGGTAGCATGATGGTATCAGATCCTTTGCATTTTCATTTTTCCAATCCCCCTTAAATATTTGTACTGGATTAAAGTGAACTCCTGAGATTCTTGGAACTTTGCAGTATTTGACCGGTGCGTACATATCTGCTTTATTCGCGTTGGAATTGTGATGGTCAGTTGATGCAATGAAAAATATTGTTTCACCAGACATGGATAAAATAGCCGATGTATGCTTGCAAGAGTGGGGCCTGCTGCTAAGATGGTGTATCAGCATCTCCGTTGAAAGCTGGTTTTCAGTTAATATTTGTCCTATCCATACTGCAGGTGTGACAGCGGATCGTTCTATCTTTGCCTGATGCTAGCTTCTGCTATTTTTATCTCATCGACAGCAAAACAACATTGGGTACTAGCAAATGATTGCCTGGAAATGTGTCCTTGACATGCATTGATTTACTTTTGATGATTCTATAATTCACTCAGTAATACAGAGTTTGTTTTACAGAAGCAATACGTAGCTGTATGTACTTATGAACGATTAATATTTACATCTTATTGAGTGAATAACTTCTACATATTTCAGAAACTGTTTTTCACATGCTACAACTATGCAACGTTTCATAACTTACACCATCTGTTTGGGGTTTTCCTCTCCCCATTGTATGTTTGTGCCTTCATTTTCAGTGGCCAACTTCCGAAACGATTTGAACATTTGTTTTTGCACATTTTGCTAAGTAAACAAATCATGAGAACAAATCTGGTGTATTTTGCGAGCCATCATCCATCTGCTCTCTGTCAATCGAATTCAGTCAACGTATCAAAGGGAATTCTGATTCAGATCATTTAAATGCTTATAGTCACTGTTTTTAAACTTTCTTAAGGCGAGTGAATCGTCTTCATCTATGTTTATTTTTCTTTTACAATAATGGTGATTAATTTTTATGTCAGCCATAGTTTAGCAAGGTATTTTTAGTTATCTTCGTAGTATAATTGTTTCCAGGAGCAACACATGAGATTTATGCATTATGTTAGTGTTTGTCTATTCAATTTGTTGTGTAAGCATTATAGAGATATTGAACAAATTTACCACAGCAACGCGCGGGGCATCATCTAGTATCACATGTGAGTATCCCGCGGTTGAGCAAAAATCACACCTCAGAGCTTCTGCAATCAGCTTCAGTAACTCCTTACATGGCGATATAGAAACCATCGTCAGGTCCTCGTGAGCCCTTCTTAGAGTTTGCCAAGTAGTTAGGTTGATCTTGGTAACTTATGTGATTATTATCATCTTACAGCCTCATCCATGGGTATAAACTTTTGTACTGAACATGGTATCTCATGTATTCATGTTTTCATGGCGTGCTAGGTGTAGATGTGCTGGCACTAAAAAAAATTGATCTTAAATATTATATTTATGAAAATTAAAAAATAATACAAATTTCAGTTAATTTTAGATCTAGTGGACCGTTAGCTCTCCTCGAGCCGAAAAGTAGTAATCGGCCTAGCCCGAGTCGAAAGAAGTTAATAGTGTAGCCCAATAAGTAATCAGCGACTAATAAGGGTCAACCTGATAATTATGGTTATCGCGCAAACGCCAAGCCGATTATACTAATCAAATAGTTGGATTTTTACAATTTTCTCCCTTCTTTTTTTTGATACAACTACAGTAGGGGAGAACCCCTACTGCTCCTTTTCCATTTTCTCAATTAGCGTCAATATTTACAAGTTACGAACTGTCATCCCATAGAGTGTCTAGCCAAGATTGCAAGCCTTCTTTAAGACTTGGTTTAGCCCTATACATAGATAAAGATAGAATTTTTTAAATTTTACAAGGCATCTATTAACTGTCGGGTCAATTAATCTGAAGATAACATCGTTTCTCTGTTCCCAAATACTCCAACAGCCTATGATTAAAATGATGGGTTCGTAGCATAGAAATCAGAAAATTTCCTACAGTGAGACAAACAACAAGTCAAGATCTACTCTAGGAGATGCTCGTTACGAGTGGAACATATTCCAAGAGAAACTCACCCTCGAAGACCGTAAGCGTTTTGAGAATAATTCTCGTGGATGATGTAGTCGTTCACTTGCCGATCTCAAGATCGTGAAGATGTGCGCTGCAACGGGCAGCGCCTCCATGCTCGGTCACACGTACGGCTTGATGACGACCTCCGTTCCCTCGATCCAGCGGGGCAGCGGAAGTAGTAGAACCACCAAGGAACTCCAACAACACGACGACGTGGTGTGGTGGAGAACTAAACGGCCATGGCTTCGCCAAGCGGATGGCTAGAGGTGGAGCAGCGGGAGGAGGGAGAGAGAATCAAATGTGTGCTCAAAAGGGAGCTCCCACCCCTCCATATATAGGAGAGGGGTGAGGTTGGGTCGTTGCCCCTAGGGGTGACTCCACCTCTTCCCTCTTGATGTGAGTGGAGCATCCACTCATGCCCACTCATTCTCTTTTAATCTCCACTCAAATATCCCAAGGGTTTTTCTTTATTAAATAAAATAATTTCATTTCCTTTTAATATTTGTTAATTCTATTAACAAACATTAACACTTACCCCCTTGGTTCATCTGTTAATTATATTAACAACCATTGTCAACTATTGACAATTAACCCCTTGAACTATTTCAATATTACCCGAAACAATTTCGGTGTTGTCCAAACTTTTCTCCGAAATTCCGTGTCTACCCAAAAGCGTCGACAAACCTTAAGTGTGTCACCCTACGGTTCGTGAATAATATAGACATGATCAAGACACCTCTCCGATCAATAGTCAACAGCGGGATCTGGAGATCCATAATGACTCCTACATATTCGACGATGAATCTTGTGATCGTGTGAACCAAAAACGTCATAACCAATTCCTTTTGTCTCGCGATATTTTACTTGTCCGAGATCCGATCATTGGTATCATCTATACCTTGTTCGATCTCGTTCCCGACAAGTACTCTTTACTCGTTCTGTGATATGACATCCTTGTGACCTAGTCACGTGCTTGCAAGCGGTGTCGATGTGATATCACCGAGAGGGCCCAGAGTATATCTCTCCGTCATCTGGATGGACAAATCCCACTTCTTGATCCATGAGCCTCAACTAATACTTTCGGAATACCCAACGCCACCTTTATGGTCACCCTGTTACGGTGTGACGTTTGATGTCATCAAAGCATTCTTCCGGTGTTAGTGATTGACATGATCTCATGGTCTAAGGATTAGGGTTACTTCGTATGCTCAGTACAACAATATAAACTTAATGACTTGATCGTATTGCTATACTTAATTTGGGTGTGTTCATCATATCATTCTCCTAATGACGTGATCACGTTATTAACAACATCTAATGTTCATGATCAGGAAACCTTGATCATCAATTAATCAACGAGCTAGTTAAACGAGAGGCGTTACTAGGAACTCTAATTTGTTCATTAGTCACACATGTATTAATGTATCCGATTAATACAATTCTAGCATGAGAAATAAACATTTATCATAAACATGGAATAAGATAATAACCACTTTATTATTGCCTCTCGGGCATATTCTTTTCACAAAATTTCCATCATAAAGCTTAAAGAGTATCTTGCTTTTGCTTCCTGAATCATATCATGGATATTGTAATCTCTATTCCATTAAATACCCAATGCCCACCAAAAACTTTGACTGAAGCAACAGTCGAAGAACAGATGCATAATTGATTCTTCTGGACATGTATCTCAAAGTATGCAGTCAGAGAACTCAACATAGAAATTTTCTCCCTTCTACCCTGTTTTCTTCATTCCTATCCATTTTGTTCCCACCGCAATTAATGCACTACTTCAAATGAATAATCTTTTTTGCGCTAAGATTCAAATGAATAATCAACTAGATTCTTAGTTCAATTACATCAATGCTGAGGTATACAACTTTGGGTCTGGGTCTTCCCAGGTAACAACGAGAGGCAAAAGTGTAAAAGAAGAAGGGTCTTTTCGGATTGCATGATTTTTCAAATATAAAAATGGAAAAAATGATTGAGATGTCATACACTTCAATGTCTATAAGATTTTACAACATAGAAATTTTGTAAAGAGAGAGTGGATAGAGTACCGGAAATTTTGTAATCAACTAGAAATTTAGATGGTGCACCGGAAATAACATAGGAAATTTGCAGGAATAAGGAGAGAGTGGATAGAGATAGAGTATGAGTGCATTGAACCTTGCCAAAAAATGAGGTTTGAGCTCATGTTTAGATTCATATGGAATAAAGGGTATAGGAATGGAACTTAGGAATTTAGTGTGCTCAATCTTTTGATCCAAAGGCATTTCATAAGAAAAAATCCTATGGATTGAAATCATTCAAAATTACTACGTATTTCAGTCCAAAGAGGCCCTAACCGAAGATTATGAGTGCATAGATGCCCTTAAACTCGCTTGCCATCCAGCTTAGTTTTGGCCTATCACCTTCCTTGGAAAAGTTCTCCAGAGTTGGGCTTGCTTTTTGTTGAAGATTGTGCAAATTTGTCGCTTGCATAGGTGGTCTGATTTGCCAAAAATATCCGACCGTTCACCCCAAAAAAGGTAATCCTTTTAAAAATGCCACCTTTTAATATTTTCCTTGTTCATCATTGTGATTTAATGATAACATTTTGTACTACCAAGCACAAAGTCTATAATTTACATTGTACTAGTGCTCCCACTATTTGAATTCAGAGTGGCACTACAAGCGATCGACCTCCGTTCCCATCTCATATCCACACAAGTATGTCCATGATTCACGGTCGGCAATCTTCTCGAGTTCCTTGGTCTTGAGGTTGAGAGCAAATGTGCCACGGATAGAGCTACCTTGGCCGAGCGTGAAGAAGAGCACACCGCTCTTGTCACAGTACCACCGGGCCATCATAGCTGTCGCAACTTCCACTCTGAACTAATCTAGATGGATATCCCTACTCCCTTCATGTGGTTCCCATCTTCCTACACCCATGTCGTCGCTGTCAGGGTCTTTCCGGAAGCTCCTTGCTATCACTCCAAAAATGGGCCCGGCCATTATTATGGTAACCAAGCACAGTCTTCCCTCTAGCGAGACGCCGATGGTTCGGTTGCTAGCTTTGTTCACAGGCGTCGGATGAGGGCAGCCGTAGGGCACCCTGCTCCATGGTCGTCGTGTCATCAATGCGCACCCCCCAGAACATGCCAGGCAAGACGCCAGTAGACCACGCCGCGCGCAGCCACCCGTTGGAGTTGCGCTCTTCGGCCTTGGCTTCCGGTCCCCAACTTGCCGTGTCCGACGAGTACATGCGGAGCGCCGTGAAGCCACGGCGGTTGTAGACCAGGAGCAGCCGTTGAATTATATATAAATATATTAATTATGAATTAATGGGATTTTTATATTGATTTAATATTAATTAAATAAAGGAAAAAGGGGGCTCCCACCTACATGGGCCCTAAGAGGGCCCAAGAGGGTGGAGCCGCACCCCACAAAGGGGGGGTGGGCCCCATGGGAGGTTCGGCCGGCCCATGGTGGGGCGCACCACCCCCCTCCTCCTTTAGTCCCACATGGGGGAGCCAAGGGGTTTGCACACCCCCTTCCCCCTTTATATAGCAAGGCATATTAATTGATTTAATTCATAGGAAATTCAATTAATTCCCAATTTCTCTCTCGATCTCGTGGTTCCCAAGTTGGAGCCGCGCCGAGCTGAGGAAGGGGACTCTCTCCACCTAAGCCATACCGCAGAGCGCCGTTTCTCTGCGGGATTCCAGATAAGATCTACTCCTGCGATTTCAGCTGGATCTGAATGACCGGGAGTTGTCGCTAGGCTCCGTATGTTTGTGAGTGCTCGGAGGCTACTCTATTGAGGAGCTTGGGCGACGTCGTCTCGCCCCCTGCAGCCGCCGTGCCTCCCCCCCTCTGCTGCCGGCGCACCAGCCCCGGTGCTGGCGCTCTGCCTTCTTCCGCCCGACGCCCGTCGACGCAGATCATCGTCGACACCCCGGCGTCATCGACTCCGACATCGCGGCAAGTTCTCCGCGACCTCGAGGTCGGCTACGTACGACTTCATCGTCAACGCTTGTGCGGGAGCGTAATCCCCGCTATCGGTCTACATGGAGGTAATGTAACCCGTTCCGCCACCGTTATCGCATGTACTAGATAGATAGATCCTGACTAGTTAGGGTTTCGTACGCTAGAAAATTATTGTTTTCTGCACCGTAACCCCTTCGGTGGTATCAGAGCCGATCTATGCGTAGTACTGCTGGTACGGTTAGAACTCATGTTGAATGAGGGCGTCTTTCTTATATTTGCTACCCTCTAGCGTGCACTTGCGATGCCTTCGGTATTGAGTTGATGAAGCGGCCCGGACCGACTTTACGCGTACGCTTACGCGAGACTGGTTCCACTACTCACATACGGCTTGCTCCGTATCTGTGGCTGGCGGGTGTCTGTTTCTCTCTCTCTAGTCGGCAAAGCATTTTCAATGGAGGGCCCGAAAGGGATGCTTAAACATGCAATTATACGATCGGCGTTGTGGTACAAAGTTCGTAGGTAGGGAAGCGATTCTCTTACGAATAAGCCTATTTGCCACGTAAAACTTGCAAAACTAAATAAAGCTAGAGGCGTCTAACTTTGTTTTGCAGAGGCGTTATTTTATGTGACATGGTTACGGTAAGTTTTGATATTACTCGTACTGTCGGAGGCAATGGAGGGCTCTGTAGACTCGGAGCCATGTCGGGGCGCCGGGGGGCCAGGCACATGGCGCCATGAAGGTCCAGGCGCATCGACCATGTCACATCGCACTTCATTGCATCATTATTGTGTGCTGTTGTGTGTGCATCCCATTGATTGCTTATATGCTAGATATACAACGGTAGCATCATAAATAGGATGATCCCTAACAAAATACCAAAATTGTGTTCTCCCTCGTTACGCACCACCAAGAAAGTTCTACGTTATGAGGCAGGCCGTGATGATCGGGTGTCACACATCTCGTCGTTCGCATACAGTGGGTGTAAGCCATGTTGCACGCGCAGGGTCTTCGAGGTTTGATTGGCGAGCCTAGCATACTCAGAGGTATGGCCTCGGAACACGGGAAGATCGAAAGATCGAGCACGAATCATAGAGTTGTTATGATCGACATTTTATGTCCACCTTTGAAGCTGTGCTGCCGGCCGTGATGATCAGAGGTAGTATGGTGGATGAGGGTCGTGTCATCGCCATTATTATTTTAGGGATAATAATCTTGGTGAGGTGTGTTTTTGATAATGAGATTATAGAACTAAAACTCACCTACATATTATAAACTTATCTTACCTCTTTTGTGATCACATCTGGAGACTACGGAACTACGCTTCGGTTACTTCTTCAAGAGCTCGGATTCTACCTTGGAAGCCGACGGGTCCAACTTCATCAGCTGGTGCATTGGTTTTAGAAACATTCTCCAAACACAACAAACATCCTATATGTGCTAGAACATTAGTTAGGAGTTAGACCAGATGATTCTGATAGCAAGGAGCAAGATGATGAGTTCCGTAAGCATCATGACATGTTCATGGAAGTGACGATCGTCATGAGCGTATGCCTAGCACCTGAGTTGAAAGTTGTTTCGACACATGGAGCCATATGTCGTGATTGATGCGATCAGAGGTCACTTCAAAGATGAATTGAGTCTTGAGCAGTTCAGACAGCTTAGAAAGTTCCGGGCCATTCACATGGGGAGCATACCTGTCTGGAGACTCAGTTGAAGAAGTTGTGTGACATCTACTTCAGGCTTACGAATATCTACGATTTCTAGATAGCGAACTCCAGTGCAATAGAGATTGTGCTTTACCTCCTAGCTGTGAATAGCATGTGCGTGAATATGCTATAGAGACACGGTGAGCTTCTTCACGTTCGTGAACAAGTTCAAATCTCTAAAAGTTGATTCATCGAAGAAGAGTTCTTCGACGCTATGGGTATATTTGATATACGAAGATATAAATGTATTCTTCTCATACTTGATAAAAAGTGTTTGATAATTGTTCTGTTTGTGAAACAGTACCTGATTATCACAAGTATGCGGCGAAGGGTGACGTGACAGTGCACAAGTGATGGCAAGTTCATGGCCAGTAGTGCTCACGCCCTCGAGATATCATGTTAGTTATCATCAATAGTTTTTTATAAGACATTTTGTAATAGTGAGAGTGTGATCTAGTTTGGTGTCTTGAATGTTGCAAGACATAATTATTCATATAGAACAAATCAGTTGTTTTATGTTATGGGACAAAGCAGATGTTTCATGTTATGACTAATTTGCATCACATCTCAATTACATTATGCGTATGATATACATTTATAATAGCAGGAATGATAAAATTATGTGTCCAAAGAACAAACACCATCGAATTTAGTCATAAAGGCAATGAAAGAAGTAATGGATAATTTTGGTCCATTTAAGTATTTCGAGTGCCAAAATTGATTAAGTTTGAAATCAAGTATTGAAGTTACAATACTAGCGGAAATTAATTGAGTGTCATTTTTAATGATTAATTAATGGTGTTTATTGCTTGATCCGAATTACTCCATGACTTTGGTAAATAGGAGTATTTGCCCGATAAATTATGGAGGCTGAGATTAATTTGATAATAGATCAAATGGGGTTTTTCAGAAGAAAGATTAGTGAACATTGTATTCACAAAATTCGATCAAAGGACAGTATTTTTGAATTATGTTTTCAACACAAAAGACTCGTGGAAATTTGCTTCACAAAATTATAATGTCATATATAGTGATATGTGGGGAATTATAATCATGCTCTATTTTAAATAAAGTGTGGTCTGGCAGAATCAGTCTTAGAATCTCCTAATATGTTCGAAACATTATAGTCGATGTCCACTTTAGAAAATAGATATTTTTCTCAACGAGAATTCGTAGGATCGACAGTAGTGTCGACATGTATATGATTATTCGATAATACGGAATATACATGAGTGGTTCTTTGTAGATTGCTCGCTTTGGACGAGAGTGTATTCCAGAATCAATTAGAAACAAAGTTCAGTTTGTTGTCTATGTAATTCCGAGAAAAGATGACTTTTCGAATTATGGTTTATGGATTGAAATTAGAAGTTTGGAATAAAGTGTCGGACTTATGTTGGAAGATGTTCCAAAGAGTATATGTCTGCTGATGAAAGTTCAGTGATTAAGAGTGAGGGAGACTAGAAAATTATTTTCTGCTTGCAATCCTCTTCATAAAGATCATAATATTTTCATGAAAGAAACTTCTAAATAAAGTGCTGCTATGCTTAATATTGCTGTCAAGTCACAGCACTGTATTAAATGTTTCAGATCTTGTTGACAGATCAAGGTGCACTTTATGAATACAAAGAAAGTTGAGAAAGTATCGGAATACGAACAAAGGCTCTTCAGCCTGGAAATCCAAGTTACGTTTAAAATGATTAAGAGAGTAATTGTTGCTGCAATTCTTATTAGACGAATAAGATTGTTTAATCGTCATATAAAGTGTTATATGAAAATGTGACTATAAGAAAGACGCAGGAGCATGTCTTGTCAAGAAATGTGTCTTGCACAAGATCAAATTTGTTGACTACATTTATGTAGACATGCTTGAAGTCTGAGGGATTTGTATTAATGTAATACTATAGTTTGTATTAAATTCGAATTGATGTTAGATCAATGATTTTGGTTTGACCTAAATGTCGAATTAAGTGGGAGTCGTAGTTAGTTTACTCAGGTGGAATATGTATGGAACATATTTTTGAGTGGGAGCTCAGGAACTCAAATATGTGGATAACACGTTTTTGAGTGGGAGCATGTGTTGTCAAATATGTGGAGACATAGTTTGAGTGGGAGTCGAATTCATCTTGTGTAGTTAACACATTGTGAAATTGTACCAATAGAATAGGATGAAGTTGTGAAACTATTTTAAAGTTAGTGTCTATTTGGAAATAGAACAGAAATTTTGAATAGTTAGTCGAGTTGTTTTGGATTATATCTGAGGAGTCAGAATAGAATCAAAAGGATGGTCCTTTGGAGTCCAATTGATCATTAAGAGTAATGATGCGTGAAAGTAATGGTTGTATGACATGTGGGTCTATTATGTAATATTAGACATCATACAGAAACCTTATTATCTGCTCGATGAATTATAACCGATGTTCTTGGAACAAAGAGCAGTTGTGAAAGTAAATTTGGAATTTACTGAAAGTAAAAGTGCGTTAGTTTAGGGATTGACATTTGAATGTCAAGTCTTCTACATTTGTGTGAAAGTATGTAGATATCGCGAGTTTGTAATTGTTACAAGGGGCTCTGCATGGCTGAGTGTGTTTTTCAGAGCAGTTATCTGGTTAGTATAATCAGAGTAAACGCTGGGAAGCAGAAGTCTCACTTAGTTACGATATGTGCATATATGTCGTTAGACAACGTGGTGATCTCAAGCAAGTTGATGCCAGTGAATCGCAAAAGCATGTACAATCATGGATTGTGCAGTAACACTTTTCCACAAGCAAGCATTATCAAATGATTCTTATTTGATAAGGGATTCTGATAAAGTAAAATGCAGCTAGTTTATTTGTACTCTAGTGCAAGTGGGAGACTGAAGGGGATATGCCCTAGAGGCAAATAAATAAGTAGTATTTATTGCATTATCTTATAAGTTTATAATAGGTTTGTGTATTATGCTATAACTGTATTAATCGGAATTATTAATACACGTGTGATACATAGACAACCAGGTCCCTAGCAAGCCTCTATATGAGCTAGTCCATTGGGCAACAGTTGATCGAGATTCCCGATCAAGGACAATGACGTCGGTTGACAATGGGGTCATCTTGTTAGTAGAATAAGGTGATGGACATACGCAAAGTATTGCAATAAGATCGTATTACGATGTTTGTCATTTGCAATAGATAAGAGTATGATAGCTTATTCCTTAAACCGTGAGACCGTACTTATTGTTGCTTCGTAGGAGTGCTTTGAGAGCATCAAACGTTGTGTCTTATATAGCATGACAATAATGGTGTCCATCTTGGGTATTCCGAAAGAGCATCAAGACGTAAGGATCAAGAGCGGGATTTGTTCATTCTTGTAATGGAAAGATACTCTGGGCCCACTCGGTGATATTGCATCTATATAGCTGCGCAGCTTGTGACTAGGTCATGGAGATGGTAATATCGCAGACGAGTTAATAACCTTCGTCGGTAACGAGATACAACAAAGGCATTGGTGTGTCTACGATCATATCTCGGACAAGGTAGTATCGCAGAGACAAAGAGAATGAATATCATATTTATGGTTCAACGACGATATTCGTGGAATGCACAGGGGTCGTCATATATTTCCAGGTATCCCTGACGATCATTGGTGAGTGGAGTGTCTCGACCATGTCTGGAGTGTTCCCGAACCGTAGCGTAACAAACTTAAGGTCTTAGCGACGCTAGGAGATAGGTTGTGGAATTTTATAGGTTTTTGTTGGAGAGAGAGAAATGATCCGGAAAGAGTTCCGGTGGTCCGGAAGGAGTTCCGGAGAGGTATGGAATGGTTCCAGGAATGTCCGAAAGTTGTTCGGGTGGTCCGAAAGAGTTTTCAGAGTCACGGGATATTGAATTATATATAAATATATTAATTATGAATTAATGGGATTTTTATATTAATTTAATATTAATTAAATAAAGGAAAAAGGGGGCTCCCACCTACATGGGCCCTAAGAGGGCCCAAGAGGGGGGACCCGCACCCCACAAAGGGGGGGTGGGCCCCATGGGAGGTTCGGCCGGCCCATGGTGGGGCGCACCACCCCCCTCCTCCTTTAGTCCCACATGGGGGAGCCAAGGGGTTTGCACACCCCCTTCCCCCTTTATATAGCAAGGCATATTAATTGATTTAATTCATAGGAAATTCAATTAATTCCCAATTTCTCTCTCGATCTCGTGGTTCCCAAGTTGGAGCCACGCCGAGCTGAGGAAGGGGGTCTCTCTCCACCTAAGCCATACCGCAGAGCGCCGTTGCTCTGCGGGATTCCAGATAAGATCTACTCCTGCGATTTCAGCTGGATCTGAATGACCGGGAGTTGTCGCTAGGCTCCGTATGTTTGCGAGTGCTCGGAGGCTACTCTATTGAGGAGCTTGGGCGACGTCGTCTCGCCCCCTGCAGCCGCCGCGCCTCCCCCCCTCTGCTGTCGGCGCACCAGCCCCGGTGCTGGTGCTCTGCCTTCTTCCGCCCGACGCCCGTCGACGCAGATCATCGTCGACACCCTGGCGTCATCGACTCCGACATCGCGGCAAGTTCTCCACGACCTCGAGGTCGGCTACGTACAACTTCATCGTCAACGCTTGTGCGGGAGCGTAATCCCCGCTATCGGTCTACATGGAGGTAATGTAACCCGTTCCGCCACCGTTATCGCATGTACTAGATAGATAGATCCTGGCTAGTTAGGGTTTCGTACGCTAGAAAATTATTGTTTTCTGCACCGTAACCCCTTCACAACAAATGTTTATGGAGGAATAAGAGAGGAAGAACAAAGGAAACCACAAAGGAGTCGAATCCTTCACTCTCAAATCCCACCAAAGGCAACTAATGCTTATGGGGGAGAGGAGAGGAAAAACAAAGGAGAAGAACCACAAAGGAACTCCAAGAACTAGATCCACTAAGTTCCCCTCACTTAGAGGAGAGATTGATTGGTAGGATTGTAGATCTAGATCTCCTCTCAACTTTCCCTAAAGAATATGGAAGATTCAATGGAGGTATTGAGAGGGAAGTGAGCTTTCCAAGGTCAACAATGGAGTAGGAGAGAGGGGAAAAACGTGCTGCCTTGGATTAGCTAGGGAAGAAGAAGGGGAGTGGTATTTATACCCCTCCAGGAAATATAGCCGTTGGCTGTTTCGACACTCGGAAATTCCGGTATAAGTGAGAATCGGAAATTCCGGTTACCCGGAAATTCCGAGTCCATGAAATTTCCGAGCTGAAATTCCGGCTGGAGTCAGAAGTAAAACCAAACTTTTCCTTAAAAATTTCTAGAGGACTTTTCTGGGGGCACTCGGAAATTCCGGTAGACGGAAATTTCCGAGCACAATTTCCGGTTCGAGTCAGAACCAAAAGTTCTTCTTTCCTTAGCCAAAACTGGAGGGCTTTCTGGGTGCATTCGGAAATTCCGGTAGACGGAAATTTCCGAGCACAATTTCCGACTGGAGTCAGAACCCTTTTTCTCCTTTCCTTAGCCGTTTTCTTGGATGAGGTGGGGAACCGGAAATTACGGTAGAGCGGAATATCCGGCCCCAATAATCCGAATCAGCAAAACACCGAAACGAAAACTGCTATAACTTTTACAAATGAACTCCAAATGAGGTGAGACCAATTTTGTTGGAAAGATAGCGACGATGAGCACCCAACAAATTTTTTTGCATCCCATAAATAGAGTAAAATCACCACACATGGCAAGGTGTGGGACTTTCCTCATGGTAGAAGCGACAATATTTCCGCCACCGAAAACGCAACAAGTTGTCCAAAGTAAAACCGATTTCGATGAACAAGGGATTGACATGGAGATGAACCAAGCTCTAATTCATCACCAACATAAAAGCCAAATAAGAACCAAGAAATATGATATGCCAAGTATGCAAAGGTTTGAGCTCTCCACAACGATGCGATCAAGTTACTAACTTGAGAGCCCCTCTTGATAGTACGCCTATCTATCCTATAGCCCTATCAAGATCATACCTTTGCCTTGAGCATTACACTTGAGTTGGATGATGACTATCTTGATCTCTTCAAGTGGATCATCTTTCTTGAATGCGCGTCCAAGCACATGCTTGATGAAGACTTCTCCAAATACTCCCCCATGCTCACAATGGGAGAGTCTCGCTTAGCTTCATCTTCATGTATCCATTGCAAGCACCAAGCATAGGATCTCTTCAAGAAGCTTCTCTTGGTCTTGGTCTTGCACATCTCACCTTGATGACGATCACCACAGGACGTCATCCTCCATGAGCTATATGAAATCTTCATTTGATGCAAGCCTTGGGAAGATACCTAACCTCATATAAAGATACCACACACATATATCATGGGTTAGTTCACAAAGCTATGCGGACAAGTGTTTACCATCCCAAGAGATACATGATCGCTCTTGGTACATCTTGTAGTTTTGTGTGTTGATC
Organism: Poa annua; assembly: GCA_026929855.1. Classification (NCBI taxonomy): domain Eukaryota; kingdom Viridiplantae; phylum Streptophyta; class Magnoliopsida; order Poales; family Poaceae; genus Poa; species Poa annua. The sequence goes on along the minus strand of CM049429.1, from coordinate 85,338,014 downwards.
AACGTCTTGATCAACCTTGTATCTTCCAACATTTCTTCACTGATATGATGTCTTGAATCCTTCAAGACATACTTTCAATATGCTCCACTCAACACATAAGCTCCAAGAGTCCAACACATGAACTCCACAATTCCATGGACATGATCTATAATGATAGCTCAATGCAAACATTAGTCCATAGAGATTGTCATTCAATTACCAAAACCACACATGAGGGGAAATGCTCTTTCAGGATGTGTGGCCCACCAGCACATATTTTTTCCCTCACTCCTCTCCCTCCTCCCTTCTCATGTTAGATCTCCACCCGCGAGAGCACCTGGTTGCCGGCCACTGCGCAGCCCCCAACAAGCTCGGAACGCTCATCGACGGCGTCAGCCTCTTCTACAAGCCACCACAGGCCCTCGACCGCGGCGAGCAGGAGCTCGACTTCTACAAGGCCTTCTCCGTCCACCCCGAGGTACTGCCCCGCATCCGGGCCAGCTACTTCCCCCGCTTCCACGGCACCCGCCTCCTCCCCACCGCGGCGAGCCCTGACGAGTCCCACCCTGGACGATCTCCTCAAGCGCCTCGCCTTGCCCTCCGTCACCGACATCAAGATCGGCGTCTGCACCTGGCTCCCTCGCCTACCGGAAGCGTACATCTCCAAGTGCCTCGCTAAGGACCGCGGGACCACCAGCGTCTTCCTCGGCTTCCGCGTCTTGGCAGTCCTGGTCTCCGACGCCGGGGGCGCCGTTTGGCGGTTAGACGCGCGGGAGTCCTGGTCACCGACGCCGGGAACGCAACGTTGTGCCAACTCCACCTCCGACGAAGCCGACACGCGCGGGTTCGTGGCCATCTACACGCTCGCCGGTGACCTCACGGGCCTCAGCGGTGACGACAGGATCGTCTCGGCCGTCTTCATAGCTCTGCCCACGCAGGTCACCTGGAGGTCCTGGATGAAGGCTCGCAAGGCAGCCAACGCAGACGCAGAGGACGCCTTAGAGCATTCATCGACCGCCGCCCCGCTCCTCCTCCACCTCCTCCCGACAAAGCCGCCGACGACTGCAAATCAGAGCAGTGAGTCTCGTGCCCCCGCCGAGCGGCCTCGGCTCCACGAGGAGCACACCATGGCGGAGGCGTTGTCGGTGCTCGACTCTTGGCTGCTCTTCTCCTCCTTCCGTCCACCTCGAGCCCACCCAACCCCGACCCGAATGGGATCCAGACATCCAGTCCACGAGGGAGTCCACGACGCGGTGGAAGAGGAAGAAAAGGGAGGGGAAAATAGGTGCTGGCAGGTGGGCCACACATCCACCTCAGCATTTTCTCCACTTGTACTGCCTAGTCAGCCCCGACAAATGGGTCCCACCAGTCAGCGCGGCTGTCAAAATGGTATTAGACACGGATTTGTGTGTTTCGTGGCGCCATGCCTCAGAAATGGTACTGACACGTAAAAATCACCAAAATTGGTACTGACCTGTGATTGAGCGCTGAATTGTGGTAGTATTTTGTAATTTACTCCCAACTAGGATCAGGCTCTGTTTCATCGACGTGGAAAGTGCTGGCTATTCCCTTCACTAGTATTCTATATCTTCTATACCTAAATAAAAAGATAAGGCCCACTAAAAATATCATTCTAAATTCTGATCACTTTTAAAACCGTTCCAAATATGTTTTCTTTCAAATACCTATTATGTTCTACTCCCTCCGGTCCGTTCTAAGTGTCGGACGTTTTTCCCGTGCGTAGCACAACTTCGTACCCACCTTATTATGGATCAGAGGGAGAATTCACTTTTTTAAAAAATCATTCAAAAATAAATTCCGTCCACCGCCGTTTTCTTTTCACTAAGTTATTTCAAATGAGATCAATATTTTAATTGACATAAGTCCAGTCTAAAATATAATGTATCTACTTATTTTTGGGAAATCCTTTTAAAATGGTTCAGGTTTTGAAAATGATTTAGATTTTTATATAGTTTTTTTTATATCCAGATTCAGAAAATGTTCAGATTTTTTTTAGAAGCTTGTATGTGACAGACCATGAAGAGCCGTGAGCTGGATAACAACGCGACGATATCAGTGCGGCATGGCGTCGGACGGTGGTACATCAACAATCACGGAGTAAACCGCGACGAGCATCAGCGATGCAGGTTGGAGAAGACGGATACAGTGAGGAGTGTAAACACGTTCAAACCTACAATAGAAGATTATTTTGTATATCACCATCAAAACGAGCAGGAGCAAGATCCCTCGGAGAGTCGAAGCAGCTAACTGAATCAAACCAGAGTGCACTTGTTCAGGTTTAGAGGCTGCACTTTGTCAGGTTAATGTGCAGTCTAGCTATTCTATTCAACCAATCGTGTGTCACGACGGTGAGTTTAATTCCTCTTGATTCCTCCTGTGTTATGCATTCTAGGTCATCATATTTGAACATCGGTGTTCCTTGTGCAGAATTTATGTACATCGGCCTACTGGAGCACAGGTTAAACGCCTTGTTCCGCCTTGGCGACACTTCCCCGTAGTTTGGATTCTGTCCCACCATCCTTGTGTTGAGTTTCAAGACATCAACGAGAGGAAGCGGCGTCGTTAATGGCCTACACAAATTTCCTTTGTCCTTCTTCTTTATCTTAAAATTAAAAATTTCCAGTGTCATCATTAAGTAGTTGTATACAAAACACCACTTGTTTAGCTGGAATTGGCAGTGGAGGACCAAACCACAGGGGAAGGGAATATATTTGATGAGGTTCCCAAACAAGGCAAAACTGTTAGAGCTGATTAAATTCAAGAACTTCAATCAGTTAGGCACTAATGCTGTGATTTGTGTCTCCAATTGGACACCAGAGAGCCAGGCTAAGGGGAAGCTTCATATTGTTTGGGTTAAGGTAGGGGGAGTGCCAGACTGTATGAGACACTTCTTTGGCATGTGTGAGATTGGATCGGCTCTTGGTCCTGTCCTGGAGATAGACATGGATACCATTCAGCATGAAGAGATTCATATGAAAGTTGGGGTTCGAGATGTCAATAAGATCCCTAATTACACTGAGATAAAAACTAGAGATATGTTCTTCTTTGATGTCATCTTTGTTGTGGATAAAGTGGTAGAACAAGGGTGGTATAATTGCAACTACAAGAGACATGGTGCAGGTAGTGTAATGGATGAAGGAGGAGATGCAGGTAAACAAGAGGAGGCAAGTAAAAAAGCAAAAACTGATGGGATGCAACAAAGCAAAATCACACCGGGAAGCATGTCTTTGGCTCAGTTTGAAGAAATGCAAAACAATAAGGACCTTGTGACTGTGGAATCGATGCTAGTTAAAGATATAAACAATGTGCCACTAGATATGCAGAAAAAAATTGCTACTGAGAATGAGGAAATGCTCAAAAAACTCAGACAGATGGAAGAGGAGTTTGCAAGGCAGGCAACCAAGATAGCTTTTGAGGAAAAGAAAAGGGAGGAGGCTGAGAAAATTAAAGAAGATCTGGAGAAAGAGATAGCCATACAGGGGAAACTGCTGCAACAAGCAATGGAGAAGCTGGAACAGGAGAAGCTGGAGCAGAAAAATGATGAGGATGTGGAACATGTGTCAAATAACTTAGAAGATGATGTTGAAAAGGAAGATGCAGAGCAGCCAGTCAGGAGTCTGCTGATTCATTCAGATCCAAGATGGAGAAGATTACTGGTTATAGAAATGATGACACAAGTGAGAAGGAGACCAAGTAAAACCCGAGGAGGAGTGATAGGTTCAAGAACAAGGATGATACAAGGGTCGAAGAATTACGAAGGAACGTGCTGCTGCCAAAAATGACTATGGTAATTACATTAAACTTGATATCTTTGAATGTTCCAATATCTCTCTTGCAAATATGGCACAATATGTGGGAATTGATTTAGGATGCTCCTTAGATATGATTGATGTCAATTTAGAAATTATGAGGAATTTGGAGAATGCTAGACATGATTTGATGCAACAAAATTTAAAGAAAAAAGATGATGTTATGGAGCCGAGCTCCCCTGTTCACATTGAGACAGGGGATGCTGATGTGGAAGAATTGTTCTCGGATCATGAAAGAATTGAGGAGGATAATGAAGATTTGGATTTTGGTGAATTAAAGCATCTCTTTTCGGGCAAGAAAAAATGGACTAGCAATGTTGAAGCAATGGGCTGTATGAAAGTTGCTGGTCTAGCTTCGGCCAAAAAAAAGGAAAAAAAAAAGCCCACAAATAAATAAAAATAAATTAAAAAGTTGATAGGTTTTATCTGGAATTTGAGAGGGATTGGAGATGATAGGAAGCAGTTATTAGTAAGAGAAACAGTAATGGAAAAAGGGGTTGATTTCCTGGGATTACAGGAAACAATCAAGCAAGATTTTTCAAAGAATGAATTACATAAGTTGGGTGGATGGAGGCAGAAAATTCCTTTGGAAATGGGCTGCGGCTAAAGGTAGATCAGGAGGTATCTTGGTAGGTATTAATAAGGATACGCTAGAGTATATTGAGCATGAAATTGGCGACTATTTTGTGAGAGTCCTGGTACATGATAAAAATGAAGATTTTAAGTGGAATCTGGTTATTATTTATGGAGATGCACAACCTTCTGGAAAAGCTAAATTCCTTGCTGAATTGGCGAGGGTGTGTCATGATAATTCCTATCCTTGTCTCATGGGCGGGGGGGGGGGGGGGGGGGGGGGGGGGGGGGGATTTTAATTTAATCCGCAGACCTGATGAGAAGAATAAACCTGGCAATATGTCTCACTGGAGTTTTGTCTTTAATATCATAGTCGAAAATGCTGGCTTGCTTGACCTATCTCTCTATGGTAGGAAGTATACTTGGGGGAATTATCATTTAAATCCAACTTATGAGAGATTGGATAGAGTGTTAATCTGCCCAGATTGGGAAGATAAATACCCTCTAACAATTCTATCTACGTTGAAAAGGGAGATCTCTGATCACACTCCTTTGATAATTGATACTGGTAGTCCTAGAAAAAGTGCACCAATTTTTAGATTTGAGAATGCATGGTTTGAGAGAAAAGATTTAAGAGAAAATGTGGAAAGAATCTGGAATAATCACCAAGTGTCGGGTGATAATGTAGATAAATTACAACAACGATTACATGCCCTTAGGAAATTTTTGAAAGGCGGGAATAGAAATATGGATTCTGAATATAAAAAATGTAAGCGCAGTATCTTACAAAGGTTGGATGAGATTGATAAACTTAGTGAAAATATTGGCATTACTTCTTCTATGAGACAGGAGCAATTGTAGTTGAGATCTAGTTTGAATTTTCTATTACGTCAAGAGGAATTAAAATGGAAACAAAAATACAAAGAGAGGAAAGTCAAAGAAGGGGATCTAAATACGAGATATTTTCATGCCAAGGCTAATTGGAGGCATAGGAAAAATCAAATTATATCCCTGGAACAGGAAGAAGGCACTATTAAAGGGGAACAACAGCTAAAGGAATACATAACCAACTTTTATAAAAATCTTTTTGGTCAGCCTGAGGTGTCTACCATTAATATAAATATTTAAAGTAATGTGAAAATTAGTAGTTTGGAAGCTCACGAGCTGATAAAATCCTTCTCTTTGGAGGAGATTAAAGATGTTGTTTTTTCAATAAAACACAATAAATCGCCAGGCCCGGACGGCTTCACTGCAGAGTTTTATACATACTTTTGGGATATGATTAAGTGGGATCTGATGGCATTGCTAGATGATTTCCATAGAGGACATCTTAATTTAGCTAGGTTGAATTACGGTATCATCACTTTGGTGCCAAAGAGCAAAGATGCAAAACAAATCCAAAAATTTAGACCTATTTGTTTACTAAATGTAATCTTCAAAATATTTACAAAAACCTTGATGAATAGAATGGAGAAAACTGTGGACAAAGTCATTTCACCGGTCCAAACTGCCTTTATTAAATGCAGATATTAAAGGGGATCGTGTGCAGAAAACAAAAAATTTCCTACCAACGATATCCTTAAACTAGCCAACATCTAAACTATGCAGATATAGAAGTACGGCGGAGATCGGAATACATACCCTCGTGGACCGAATAGCGGGGATTACGCTCCCGCACAAGCGTTGACGACGAAGACGACGTAGCCGACCTCTAGGTCGCGGAGAACTCGGCGCGACGAAGATGACCCCGAGGTCGGGTGGAGGAAGTAGTCCTCCGAGTACCGCTAGCGCAGCACCTCGCAGGGTGTTACACACATACGGTGGAGACGACGGCCTCCGAAGCTCCAGTCCAGGACGAGCAGCGGAAGACTTGGACCGGAACACCAGCAGCGCGGCAGCGGGCTATGGTGGAAGAGATCCCCTCATCCTCCTCGGCGCAACTCCGACAAAGGGAATCACGAGATCGAGAAGAAATAAGAGAATTAATTGGTGAATTAAAAAGCCAGGGGTGCCCCTCTATATAAAGGGGCAAGGAGGCTGCCAACCTCACCAGCCGGGCGGTGTGAGACTATTCCCACACCAGCCACGACCTTGGGAGGTGCGCCGGCCCCTTGTGGCCCACTAGGGGCTGGCCGAACCAGCCCCCTCCGTTGGGGGGAAGCTTCCCCCCTCATGGGCCTTCTTTCCACTAGAAGGCCCATTTAGGAAAATCTGCCTTTAAAAATTCGAAAATAAATATATAAAATCATATTTAAACATTAATTACACTAATTAATATCAAACATATTTTATATAATTTATTCTAGCTCCGAAAACTCTTTCGTCGTTGCCCGATCTCCATCGGACCATTCCCGGGACGTTCCCGGTGATCTCATTCCTTTCCGGTTGTCTTGTCGAAACCCCTTAAGTGTGTTACCCTAGAGGTTCGATATAATAACATGTACGATCAAGACTCCTCTATGATCATCGACTAACTCGTAGGCCTGGACCCCATGAATTAATCCCTGTGATATAACGAATGACTTTCATCTATCAAACCTGGACGACTAGTCTTAAGCCCTTTGTCATGTCGATACTTAGCGCGTCCGAGCATCATTCTCAGATATCTCCATACCTTGCATGATCTCGTTACCGACATCGCCATCTTCTACTCGTCTATGATATTATGTCAGCTGGTGACCTAGTCACATGTTTGCAAACTCATTTGACATAATCTCACCGAGTGAGCCCTAGAGTATCTATCCGGCTATGCGGACTGACAAATCCCGTTGTTGACCCCTCGTCTCAACTACCCCTTTTCGATACCCAAAAGTATCACCGTTATTGTGACACTATATAAGATATGACGTTTGGTGCGATCAAAGTATCTTCCAGGGATAACAATAAGAGTTGATCTCACAGTCTTAAGGTGTAATGACAATGTCCTATAAATACTGGGTATGTCCATCACATCGTTACACCTAACGATATGACTTCCATTGCCGACCGGCGCCATGCCCTATGATCGGAAAACCTCGATCATCAATCGCGCAACGAAACTAGTCATAGTAGAGGCTACTAGGGACCTGGTTGTTTATCTACCACACATGTATTAATGTTTTCGCTTAATACAGTTACAGCATAGTATAAAACATATAATGAACAATTGGGATATTGCCAATAAACTATGTTTATTAAGTGCCTCTAGGGCATATTCCCTTCAGTCTCCCACTTGGACTAGAGCAACACTTAATCTAGTTTACAACTTGGTAAAAGCTCAACACCCATAGCATCTTGGTGCCTGCTCGCCTCGTGGAAGAGGAATACAGTCAATAGATCTCACACATTGAGACCTATATGTGCTTTGCAACACTTCTATGTCACCTAGTTTGACATCATCCTGTATCTTACGATGACGGTGAAATATACCTAGTGGATGGAGTGAGACTCGAACATTCGCGCAACATGGGCCTTAAAAGTCTAAGAGATCTATTAAGGGGACCACCTACGCTCGGAAAACTGCTCAGTCCAATCACACTTGCTACTTCTGAAGTCGCGGTATATTTCTATACCTATGTAGATTATGCGACAGTGCATTCATATGCGACTTTACAAACTAACCATGTCTATATTCAAAATAAAGGACATCTCCTATATGAGATTTCTAGTCGTATGGGTCAGTGTCATAACTTGCATCATCGTAACCGCTTTACGGCAAGTTGTCTTTCCACTCTTACCCTTTACTAGAAAACATATCTTCGGTTCTCATAGACACTGAAGAATAAACTTAACGTTTGTTCATTGATCCACACAAGGACCACTCCAGAACCTGTTCTTCAACCAAGAACTTGGGTCACACTAAGTCGAGCTTTCAATCTGATAGCATCTATGACTGATACATAGATAATGTTGAACATCATTTGCTATAACTGAAAATGCCAAGATAAACTTAATATTTTACCTAGTCATACAAGCAAGAACCTCTTTCTTTGCTTGTTCTATTCTGAAACACTTCAGAATCTTGACTTAGGAAATATTCCGACTTAATGTTATTAAGCCCCTTACGATCTATACAATTATAAATCGGATGCCTAATACTCCTAACTTCATTTCATAGAAAATTTAATCACTTAAATAATCATTTACACTCTACTAAAGGATCTGTGTCATTCAATATGTCGTTACATACAAAATCACGAATGACACCTAGCTCCCACTCAAATATGCCTTCCGCATATAAGATCAAGGAAAAGCTACTCAGCTCCCACTCAAATATGCCTTCCGCATATAAGATCAAGGAAAGCTACTTTGCTCCCAATCACTTCTTTGCAAATGTAGGTTTCTTCAACTATTTTGGACAACTCCAAAATCCTTTGATCACATTATCAAAGTGAAGATTCCAGCTCCGATATGCTTGCTTCAGCCCATGAATGGACCACTGAAGTTTGCATACATGTTTAGCATCCTCAGGATCACCAACTCTTTCTTAATGACACTATTAAGAAACATGGTTTCCTTATCCATCTATCAATTTCTCATTCGAAATTATAGTGATTGCTAAACGACCCAGAATAGATTTAGGCTTCGCCACTTGGGACAAACTCTCATGTGGTCAACTTTTGAATCTGTCGGAACTATTTCACGACAAATCGATCCTTCTCAATGTCTATTCTCTCATAAAATTCCATATACTATTAGAATCCTAGATGCCATCAAGAAGATCTCCCAAGTCATTACCTGGTAATCGTATATGGATTTTATTTCGGATCACAAATGACTCATAGCCATTTCTCGGACTTAGGTCCACCATCTCTTCTTCGTAGTTCGTAGGTCTATCATATTCCATTAATATGACCTTCATAACAAGATTGTAGTAACACACAGTGTGGAACACAACCTCGTATGCCTACGCTCTTAGTATGAGCTCAGAACATCATGATCTTGAATCATCAGCTTTTTCAAGCTATGGAGCCTGACACCGAAAACACTTTCGGTTGCGCCACTCTGATGTCTGGAGAAGAAGTTCACCAACTTCGTCTTGCTCTACTTTCTTTCTCACTTATACACTCAGACAAGAAACTATTTCTTTCGCAAGGTATATCCCGGCAACTGTTTTTCCTATGTCGTGAGACATGTACCCAACTAACTCTTTAGGTAGGGTATGATTAATCCATTTTAGGTTTGATCACATCGAAACACTAAATTGCTGAAACGACAATCCAGGCTAAAAGCCATGCCATCACTTGTATGGTATTGTCTCCATGGATTCAAATGGTTTCCCTATTTGCTAACGTGAGTGTTTACGTTTCTACCATATGACTCTAATGATCACAATAATTTGATAAGAGATTTATTTATCACACACTATCCGATAGGGTGTAATTACGACGTCCTAACACACCATAACACTATGGTGTTCCATGCGACGTAATTTGTGAAACTCTTCTCACAAGTCTTCCAATGATGTGCCAACATTATAACTCAAATCTTTATTTACTCGATTTGCATCGCGGGAATTTGATTTTCTTGTTAAGTTTATTTCCTACTTCATTCTGAACTTGTTTGATTGAATCAAAGCTTCCAGACCAACATTCCCCGAGTGGATATCCGTATATCTACTCGAATGTTCATGAAGTCTATGAAATAAAGACTTTCACTACACGTTAAAGTACTTCATTGATTCACATACACCCATAGGCACGATTCTCAACAAGCTATACTCAAAACGTTCAGTGAAGTTCACAAAATAAAGGTCTCCACTACCCGTCAATTACTTCATTGAACCACATACATCTCTATGTATGACTATCAACAAGTTATATGCCCGTTTTTCCGAAAACGGTGTCACAGTTATTTTGCAAGTGTCAAAAGATCAAATCTTAGGACTTGTAGATCCATCCGGTATGGAGCTAATGCATTGACTATAACATTGACATGACTAAACGGTAGTGCCACACATATGTGGTATCTTTATTAAGTTTGTATCCTTTGGCATTAATATTATGAATGTGGGAGCTTCTACCATCTAAATTCAAATCGGCATATGATCATTACTTCATAAATATAGGACACCAAATTTGTCACTATCATGTATGAACAAGTGTCTCGCTAGAGGAGACACACTTGTAACGATCATACTAACAGGCGATCATAAAGAATTTATTCAAATGGTAGATCTAAAGGGAGAGTGTCTATGGCCATCACAACAACTTGACTGCCATTATCAACACGCAATGTCGCCTCATCCTTTCAAGCTACTCAAGTAGTAAACCTGGTTTTCACAAAACATGACTAGTACAAAACTTAGTCACTACTGCCAGTAATTGCTTAGCTAAAACATTCATAACATGTATATCATATATACACCATCATCATTGATGACTTCCGGCGATCTGTTTCATTTTCTTGGTACTTCCACCGTAATCAAGAACCATGAAGGTGAACGATTCCCCTTACATGACATAGTCTATGACAGAGGAACGATGTCTGTCATCCAGTGATTGAGCTGAGTGAGGCGTCTCAATGTTCATTAAGTATGAACATATGTCATTAAGTATGACCGCCACGTGCTCCTCAATGTGTGTATTCTCTTCCATCTTGGTTGAGAAGACAATCAGTCAACGTACTGATAAACTTCATCAACCCAACGTTTGGGGTACCCCGAGTTTAGCGACCATCTCATATGTTCGCGATCCAATAACTCGTACCCACCATTGGTTCTCTATGGCAGAGATCACAACATACACTGGACTATGATGATATCATCCGCACAAAATCTGATAATCCAAATTATCTTTTGTTAGCGGAATCTCCGGGGTTATCTCCTAGCGGGTATTGTAACACAAAGAGCTAACGGTTTAAACAAGGAGTATCCTCAAGCTAAAGCATAAAACTATGAAGTTTGGACCCAACCTTTCAAGTTTCTCAATCGCAGGAATGCGCCTAATTTGAAAAGATGCTATCACAATGGTTAATATCTACAAAGGTTTGCAAAACAGACTCTGTTCATTATATTCTGAGTTCTAGTATTTAAAAAAATAACTATCCGAACTCCCACTCAAACGAACATCCCTCATGGTCGTTTAAGCGATTACACGACCCCCATCCATTGCACCACCCCTCATCATCAGAGCCGGCGGCACAACTTCAAGAGTAGACAATTGTCCGCCACACCAATTTTGTGACTCGTGCTCGACCTTTCGGTCTCCCTGTTCCGAGGCCATATCTGCATATGCTAGGCTCGTCACCATAACCTCCACGCTGACGCTTGTGCAACATGGCTTACATCCATTGTATGCGAACGACGAGATGTTTGACACCCGATCATCACAGCCTGCCTCATAACGTAGAACTTTCTTGGTGGTGCGCGTTGGAGGGAGAACACTAGTGGTATTTTGAAGGGATCATCTTATATAGCTACCGCCGTGCAACTAATATATACTATATATATAATCACACAATATAAGATGCACACAAAACATCAAATGTAATGCAATGTGATATAGTCCATTCCCATGATCTTCTTGGCGCCCGCAGTTTATAAACAATTTAATAAACCTACCTTTACCATATCACATAGCCCCTGCATAATAAAGTTAGACGCTTCTACTTTATCTTTTGCATATTTTACGTGGCCCGGGGCTTTCGTAAATAGAACTGCTTCATACCTACGAACCTTATGACCACACCAACGATCCAATAATTGCATGTTTAAGCATCCCTTTCGGGCCCTCCATTGAAAGTGCAAGACCAACTAAAGAGAGAGAAACAGGCACCCGCCAGCCACAGATACGGTACAAGCCGTATGTCAGTAGTGGAACCAGTCTCGCGTAAGCGTACGCGTAAAGTCGGTCCGGGCCGCTTCATCAACTCGATGCCGCTGGAATCACAAGTGCACGCTAGAGGGTAGCAAATAACATGAACGGTGCCCCCGTGCAGAACACGGGTTCAAACAGCGTACATCTATATCTACGATAGATCGGCTCTGATACCATTGAAGGGGATCGTGTGCAGAAAACAAAAAATTTCCTAGCAACGATATCCTTAAACTAGCCAAGATCTACACTATGCAGATATAAAAGTACAGCGGAGATCAGAATACATACCCTCGTAGACCGAATAGCGGGGATTACGCTCCCGCACAAGCGTTGACGACGAAGTCGACGTAGCCGACCTCTAGGTCGCGGAGAACTCGGCGCGACGAAGACGACGAAGATGACCCCGAGGTCGGGTGGAGGAAGTAGGCCTCCGAGTACCGCTAGCGCAGCACCTCGCAGGGCGTTACACACATACGGTGGAGACGACGGCCTCCGAAGCTCCAGTCCAGGACGAGCAGCGGAAGACTTGGACCGGAACACCAGCAGCGCGGCAGCGGGCTATGGTGGAAGAGATCCCCTCATCCTCCTCGGCGCAACTCCGACAAAGGGAATCACGAGATCGAGGAGAAATAAGAGAATTAATTGGTGAATTAAAACGCCAGGGGTGCCCCTCTATATAAAGGGGCAAGGAGGCTGCCAACCTCACCAGCCGGGCGGTGTGGGACTATTCCCACACCAGCCACGACCTTGGGAGGTGCGCCGGCCCTAGTGGGCCCCTTGTGGCCCACTAGGGGCTGGCCGAACCAGCCCCCCTCCCCTGGGGGGGAAGCAACCCCCCTCATGGGCCTTCTTTCCACTAGAAGGACCATTTTGGGAAATCTGCCTTTAAAAATTCGAAAATAAATATATAAAATCATATTTAAACATTAATTACACTAATTAATATCAAACATATTTTAATAATTTATTCTAGCTCTGAAAACTCTTTCGTCGCTGCCCGATCTCCATCGGACCATTCCTGGGACGTTCCCGGTGATCTCTTTCCTTTCCGGTTGTCTTGTCGAAACCCCTTAAGTGTGTTACCCTAGCGGTTCGATATAATAACAGATATGATCAAGACTCCTCTATGATCATGGACTAACTCGTAGGCCTGAACCACATGAATTAATCCCTGTGATATAACGAATGACTTTCATCTATCAAACCTGGACGTCTAGTCTTAAACCCTTTGTCATGTCGATACTTAGCGCGTCCGAGCATCATTCTCAGATATCTCCATACCTTGCATGATCTCGTTACCGACATCGCCATCTTCTACTCGTCTATGATATTATGTCAGCTGGTGACCTAGTCACATGTTTGCAAACTCATTTAACATAATCTCAGCAAGTGGGCCCTAGAGTATCTATCCGGCTATGCGAACTGACAAATCCCGCTGTTGACCCCTCGTCTCAACTACCCCTTTCCGATACCCAAAAGTATCACCGTTATTGTCACACTATATAAGATATGACGTTTGGTGCGATCAAAGTATCTTCCAGGGATAACAATAAGAGTTGATCTCACAGTTTTAAGGCGTAATGACTATGTCCTATAAATACTGGGTATGTCCATCACATCGTTACACCTAATGATATGACTTTCATTGCCGACCGACGCCATGTCGTATGATCGGAAAACCTCGATCATCAATCGCGCAACGAAATTAGTCATAGTAGAGGCTACTAGGGACCTGGTTGTTTATCTAACACACCTGTATTAATGTTTTCGCTTAATACAGTTACAACATGGTATAAAACATATAATAAACAATTGGGATATTGCCAATAAACTATGTTTATTAAATGCCTCTAGGGCATATTCCCTTCGGATATATCATGGAAGGGGTACTGGTTTTACATGAGGCCTTAAAGAGCATTCATATGGCCAAACTTGATGCTATGCTTTTTAAGGTAGACTTTGAAAAAGCGTACGAAAAAATCAAATGGCCTTTTGTTTGTAAAATCCTGAAAATGAAGGGATATCTTGACATTTGGATTGATTGGATCATGAAAACAATGAGAGGGGGACATGTGGCTGTTAGGGTCAATGATTCCCTTGGAAAATATTTTACCACTCATAAAGGATTGCGGCAAAGTGATGCTTTGTCGCCTTTGTTATTTGATCTTGCGGCAGATGCACTAGCCATCGTGCTTCTTAATGCTAAGAATAATGGGATTGTGAAAGGAATGCTAGTGGATGAAAGTAATGGAGGAGTAAATATGTTACAATATGCGGATGACACAATTTTTTTGTTGCCGGATGACATAGAGAGTGCAAAAAATTTAAAGTTTATCCGATGTGCTTTTGAACAAATGTCGGGGTTAAAAATTAATTTTCATAAAAGCGAACTTTTCCTTTTTGGAAAGGCAATTGGTAAGAGCGAGGAATACAAAACAATTTTTACTTGCCCTAATGGATTGTTACCTATGAAATATCTAGGGGTACCTGTGCATAAAGTGAGAATTAGGAATAGTGATTGGAATTTTGTAGAAAGAAAAATTGAGAGTAAATGTGTTGGTTGGTATGGAAGGATATTAAATATTGCAGGAAGTGCTACTTTGGTCCAATATAGCCTTTCCAATGTGGCTTTATACATGCTGTCCTTTTATAAAGTGCCTGTTGGTGTAAGAAAAAGATGTGACTATTTTCGAGCCAGGATGGTTTGGCAGGAGGAACAAGATAAAAGAAAATATCATCTGGTTAGGTGGGATGTGGTATGCCAACTGAAGGATCAAGGGGGTCTGGGCATCCTTAATATTGACTTAATGAATCAAGCCCTGCTAGCCAAATGGCTTTGGAAACTGGAAACAGAGAATGGGCGTTGGCAGACAATCATTAGGAATAAATATATTGGTAATAAATGCATCTCGGGGATTAAGCATAAACCAGGAGATTCACAGTTCTGGTCTGGAGTTCTTGGGGTCAAAGACACCTTTTACAGCTATTGTAAGAAGGTTGTCGGCAATGGTGAAAATACTAGGTTTTGGGAAGATTGGTGGGTAGATGATAAACCACTTAAATTACGCTGCCCCAGATTATATGGCCTTTGCAGAGAGAAGAACATCACTGTAGCCTTTGTTATGAACAATGGTTTGGGATGTATAACTTTTAGGAGAACGTTGTTTGGTGATACCATGCATTTGTGGGAGAATATTAAGCAATCCTGTCATGAGGTAATTCTACGACAGGTCCTGATCAGGTTAGGTGGTCGCTTACAAAAAATGGGATTTTCTCTGTAAGATCTCTGTATAGAAAGCTGAGCCAAAATGAGATAGGATTCCCACATGCTTTTATGTGGAAGATCAAAATCCCAGAAAAAAATAAAGATCTTTCTTTGGCTGTTGTTAAAGAATAGTATACTCACAAAAGATAATCTCTTGAGAAGAGGTTGGGTTGGGAGCCCAGATTGCTATTTCTGTGGTAAACCCGAAACTGTAGAACATCTGTTTTTATCTTGTTCAATGGCTAGGCTAATCTGGAGTATTGCCCGGTGTGCCTTTAATTTTGGAACAATCCCTGATAGTATCAATGGTGTATATGGCCCTTGGCTTCGGAATTTTGATAAAGAGGGGAAGCAAATGATGTTGGTGGGGATTGCATCCATTCTTTGGGGTATATGGAACGCAAGGAATGCAATCTGTTTTGAGAAAAAGAAGCTGCAAAATCCTTTATCACTGATTCATTTGATGACAAGTTCGATTAAATCATGGGCTGTGTTACAGATAAAACAAGCAAACCAAGAGGCGCTGATGTGGGGGGCAAGATTAATAGAGCAGGTGGCAAATGAATCTTTTCACTCTTCGAATGGATGGAGACCAGGGATACTCAGAATTGCGGGATGACGTTACATAGCTGGTGGAAGTTGTGGCCCTGTAGGGTGTGTTTTTGTAGTTGGGTCTAGTTTTTTTCAGGAAGCTTTGCGTTGTTGCTAAGTGGTGTTGTAGGCCTCTGTTCGAACTCCTTGTCTTGGTTGTTTCGTCTCTGGTTGTAATTTCCTGCTTTTCAGTTCTCTACTCTACCTGTTGTAATGCTACTTCTACCTACCCTTGTTTCTGGTAATAGAAATCGGAGGGGAGACTCTCTTTTTTTCAAAAAAAACAAAACACCACTTGGAACAAGTTTAACAAAGACTTAATCTTCAGTAAGCACCATTGCAACACCAGTATAGAAACTACGAATTCACTGCTTGCATAATAATAGGAGCACTCACAACAACATAAATATAACGGGGGATACACTTCTTCGAGCAAAGCAAATCGCCGAAACTGAGCTCCGATGTGCTCATGCAATTGTTGCTTTCCCAAGTCAGTAATAGGAACGGAAAAGGGACCAGGCAACAGTCACCTCCATACGGCAGGAGCCAATCTTAATCTCGCCACCTGAGCTAACACCGGCTTTCTCAGGCACGAAAGATGCTTCACAACACTCTTCATCACCGGCAGCAGAAGACGCAAAGACGAAAACTTTCAGCATCGCGAGCAGCTGAACCGAGACGACTCGGCGTGAGAGCCTGATCATGCCATCGGCAGCATTAACAGGCAACCCATCGTCTCCGACAGCAAGTAGCTTGACTTCCGTGGGATCACTTCTAGCTTTGGCAGCGCTGAACACACCCTTGAAACCATCTGGCCAGGACCCTGCAATGACTCTTACATGGACCGTGGCTTCGACAGAATCGCACCGTAGGCTAGATCTCAACTCCAGCGTGCTAAGCTCAGCAGGGTATAGACCGTTAATCAAGCAGTACTGACGGTAAATCAGAGCTAGACGGCTCAACTCTTTATCCTCTGATGATGACTCAGTTTCACCCTTGACCTTGAGCACGACCTCGATGTAAGAAGGATCCTCACACACCACGATCGGGCGGCTAGGGCCGGTCAGCGTCAGGTACGGATCATGCTGCGTGATGGTCTGGCAGTCGTCTCTCTCGCGGTGAAAGATGAGGTTGCGCTTGCGATCCAGCACGTCGCGCGCGGAGACCATGCCGTACACTTGCAGCGGCCAGCGTAGACCCTCCTCGATCGATGCAATTTTGAGTGAGAGAACCTGCAGGGTGTCCTTCGTTGTGAGGTTGGCACCGCTGTCGACGTGCGTGTAACACATGGCGGGGATAGTTGCTGCATATATAGATCAATCACATGTGATTAATTAGCTATGAGAGGATTCACGGCGTAATGACATCGCCACAAAGCATAGCATACATCTCAGAGCAAGTTGATGAACGAACGTACGGAATTAACAACATAGAAGGACGTAAGATTAGGAGGTAGGATGACTCACTGGTTTCATCGTAGGCGCAGAGGTCGCTCCAGCATGTGTTCCAAAAACTCTCAAATCTGGCGCCAAATTCTTCCGCATCTTCAAACACCACAAGCTCCTCCTCTGGAAGCGGCACAGATTCTTCAGTTCTAGCCTCTTGTGTCACATCGAGAGCCGTGGCCGCGGAGTCGTCGTCGTCGTCGTCTGTCGACTCGGCCGCCCTCAGCTTCTCCGACTTGGTCGCAATCTTCATTTTTCTGCTGCAGGCTGGAGGTTAGAGTTTAGATCGATGTTTGCTTGGATCCTGGCGGGTCGTATAAATAACAGCAGGGGGCGGAAACTGGGGACGCTAGGAGTTCGAATCGGAACTGGACTCAAACCGGAAACTGGCCCCACGTATGGAATTTCTCTAACACAAACCGGTCGGACTACGGACTGATCGCCCTTTTTTTCTTTCTGTAGATTAGATTGAGTAATTTCGTGTTTTATTTATCAACCTCAAAATTATTTTTCTCTGTCGTGGAGATGGATTTCCATCACCTAGAGACTATAGCGCTTGCAAGTTTTGCTACTATAACTGAGAGACAATTTCTTGGAGCATCGCCTTCCCGCTTTAACCTTTTGAGCATGTTGCAAATGAACCCATGCACAATTTATCAGCTATAGCCCCATTTAGGTCCGATTTAGTCTGCTATAGTCCTATTTTAAGAGTCATCACTATTTTAAACATAAGTTTCGGCACGCAGAGCAAATTGGGCAAGAGAGTGAGCCACCATATTGCACCTACGACGAGCAAACTAAAACGAAAAAGATTCCAAAGAGCCGATACAAACTTCTACTAGCAGGACACCAATGTTTGCAAACTCATAATTGCTCGACTGAAGAGCAGACACCAAAGTACCTGATTCAAACTAAAAAATGAAAACAAATCTTATTTAACATTGGGTTAAAATATGATTCCTTGTTTTCCTGTGATGAAAAAAATATATCCATTTAACATCTAATATTTACTATTAAAGAAAAAACCGTGGTATGGTGTCCCACGTCTAACAAATCATAGTAAAAATGCCACAACACTAACCACCTCGCCGTGAATCGCTCCACATCCGCCATCCCCACGTATGTTTCCGCTACATAAACGTAGATTAGCTGGCGACGTGGCTCAGGTGGTCACCGGGCGGGAGTACTCCTTGATGTGGTCGTTGACGTGGACGATGCGGATCCCGACCACTTATAATTTACTAGTAGCCGTGTACGTGCAACACACGTCTTTACAGTACAATAATAATTTTAGGATGAAACCGTTTATAGGTCACTGTGAAAGATCATGCGCTCTTTAATTTTGATTGGAACAGATGGTACTTTTCCATCTCGGTATCCCTCATAATCTAGTACAATCTCTATAGGAAACAAAATAACTGTACACCAACAATTAGTCGAGCGCCTAGAAAAATCAGCAAAATTAAACTTGCAATGACAAATTCAAGTTGATTTCAGAGCCATGGAGAACTACATAATATGAAAAAAAATGTTGTCTTGTAATATTTGAGAACATGGAAGTAGACCAGCACGTGGATCTGGGCTTCATATATTATCATCTGTACTTAATATGAGATGATTCTCATGGAGAATATGAAACTATTTTCAAGGACAAATAGAAAAAAACTCATCCGCAATAAAATACATGACTTGTCTTTTGTACCTATGAGAGAGAACAAAAATGTCAAATATTGATCTGAAATCATGGTGGCACCACCCAGGGGGCCATCCAAATCATGGCCAAAATCCCGTGTCCCAAGCAAACAGCGCAAGTCAGGTCGTCGGCTACCTCGCCAATGCCACCACAACTCTTCCCAACGCCCACCCCTGGCCGCAGCCACTCTTCTACTCCGGAGCCCTACTCCTCCACAATCCCGTGACACTGCCACACTTGTACCCCCATGTCAGTGAAAGCTCCGCTGCCAACCTATCCAACCTATCGATTAACCCATCTATCCCTGGTAACTCTCCGCTGCCTCAGCTTCACCCATTGCATCTTGATGCAGACATGTCAGCAATCAAGTTATATCACACCTTCTCCACCATAAACCTCAAGTCCATGACCTAAACCTGCAGCCACATTACAATATGCACACCGCTCCTCCTCAGAGACCCGATGAAACCTAGAATGAAAATATTGGTACTTTGCGGTTCGTTTGTATATGATGACTGGCTAGAATGGCTAGAGACAGTTGCACCAAGCCTCTTGCATACAAGTTTACAACTTGGCACATAAGGAATCCAATGATAAAAGTATCAGAACAAGCCCTCGGTTCCCCTGAATATAAATATTTTTGAAGATTAACTCAAGAAATCATTTTAAGCGATTTGTGCAAACATACACAGAGTATAAAAGTGTAATGATGTACAACCCCCCTATACAGTATGTTCAATGGTTTTAAAATACCTTGAGAACATAATGGTATAGTACTTGTTCTATGCTCTATACCATTTAGCACTTAAAAATGAGAGGAAACACCATTATCTCTGTCAAGTCCATGCCCTGAAAATAGCAGTCAAATAATTATCCAAGGGGACAACTTAGAGATCAAAGATCTCCACATTAATATTCAAGTGAAAAGATAGGAATGGAGCACACTGGATGTTAGCAATTTCCAAAAAAAAAAGTCAGCTATTTTCTTAAAATGTGGGCAGCAGTTAAACATCGTACAAGACTGTAAATTTGACTATATTTTACATAAGAGATAGGCAACAATATAACAATATCAAATTCTCTCCTCCCGTGCATACCTTATAAGACCAGTACCTGCATAAGATCTTCACATGAGAAGTCATGGTTTTTTATAACTAAGGTCGCCTCACTTCCAAGGAGCAGAACTTCAAGTACCAGAAATAGAAAGGCTGATAAAGATGCAATATAGTTCTTTGAAGAATTTGTAGTCCACCAGCAGACATCAGTGGTAAATGAACTGAAAGAGTTACAGTATACGCCATGTGTGTAGTGTCATGCTATCTTATATCGCTGCCATTTTCTAGACAAACTCAACGCCAGAGATCCACTAAAAACACCAAGGTCACTTGTTCTGATGTCAAATCTAGCAGGGTCACTTGTTCTGATGTCAATCACTAAGAGACAACCCATGCTGCTGCTGCTGCACCTGCGAGATACAGATAATACAAGATGATTAACCAGCCAAAGGAGTAGCAGCCACAACAGTATAAATGCACAAGTTACTCAAAGAAAGGACATATTTTGCTATGTTTTCTAACCTGCGATGTATTAATGTAATTTGTATCATCATGAACAACAGATCCAAAGATCTTAGATTCTCCACGGAACCACACCCCTGTCCATGATCTGCTCTGTCAAATACCATCCGAAGACTAAACTGCAGTACTTCACAGACCTTTAACTTGGCACATAACTGACCATCTGAGGTGCTTATCTCAATTTTCATATCGTTGCAGTACTAAGTAAATTGCAGGTGAAAACACACCCAGGTTTACCCCTGGATCAGCAAAACTGGGAGTTCAACCTGAATCATCTTTTAGGTTAGATCTTGATAAATCAAGAAACATTCTGTAACAGGACACGGAATAAAATTGTATTGTCCTCTGAAGATTATGAACTGAAAAGGGCCACGACCATGATTGGATCCTTACATTTGTGATACCCCTTTCCCATGGCAGCTCCAGTCGGACACCGCAAAGAAAACTGCAAAAACAGAACAATCTCTAGATCAACATTCCCTGTCACATAAAACAAATCAAGAACCACTGTTATTGCCTATTGGAAACCAAATCCAGAGCAATTTATCATCAGGCAATCGGAAGACGCCAGAGATGGCTAACCCCTTCCATCCCGGTGTCGGCCTCGGCGGCCACAAGCCCTTCAAGGCAAGCACGGGTGGCGTTGGAGAGGTCAGGGCATGAGGGGAATGACCACGTTGGGGTCGGCCTTGTCAGGCTTCTTGCCGAGGTACATGGAGAAGTAGCAGCTGGGCGACTCGGTGCAGGTGGAGCCGCCGTCGCCGCCTCCGCCACGGAGACGCGCTCCGCGGAGGTGGAGGGAGCCGGACGCGGACGGCCATCGGAAGCGAGGTAGAAGGAGGAGGGGGAGGGAGCGGAGGACAAAATCACGGAGGTCGCCGGTTACGGTAGAGAAAATCACGGATCGGGGCAGAGGCGTGGGAACGTGTTTCGGTTGGCTTCGGGCTCGGTGGTGTATCGCCATGGGGAGCAGATCCACCACCTCCCTCCCCTTTGGTCATGGTGTGGGGATCTTCGGCGTCAGACGCGCTAGTCGTGGGGCGTGGGATTGCGCCGGCGTGGTGGAGCTGAGATTGTGGTGGAGGAGGAGACGGCGGTGTGGGCGTCGGGAGGATGTGGAGGAGGCGCGGTTTGGGTATGGGTACCCAGACGTGGGGCGGGTACTGGCAGGAAATTTCTCTACCCGGTCCACAGGATTCATCTGAGCCGTTTCTTTGACCAGATCAGATCTGTGTTGTTTGATCTGTTTTAGTGGGTTAGATTAATTCAGATTGTTTGTTTGGGTGGCTTTAGCAAAACTAAAATTGGCTCTTTTATAAGTAGTAGAGATAGTATCCTAATCAAGTGAGCCACAATTGTGGCTAGGTTTTCAAAAACCCACCGGGATACGTATTTTTTTAAAAAAACCACCGGAATACAACTAATGACTTTCGGACAGCCAGCACTTTCGCGTTAACCATCAGCGACGCTCGGTTAATCACGAAACTGACGGGTGGGTCCC
Organism: Poa annua; assembly: GCA_026929855.1. NCBI lineage: Eukaryota > Viridiplantae > Streptophyta > Magnoliopsida > Poales > Poaceae > Poa > Poa annua. The sequence continues at coordinate 85,315,764 of CM049429.1, read as the reverse complement.
ATTGTAAGGCGTGACGTGGCAAACGCAAACGGTCAACTATTAGTCAGCCGATGTGGGTCACATCTATCAATGATTCGCAGCTTTATAAAAAAATAAAAATATATTCTTCCTCTACATAGAGGACCATGGCCTCCACCATGGCGGCCAATCAGAGAGGAGGCCGGCGAGCACCCGTGCTGCGCCCCGCGCGCCCCCCACCCAACGACGCCACCGAGCTTCACGCCTCATGCCGCACCCCGCGCGCCGCGCCGCGACCTGTGCGCGCCCGCCACGCTCCACGCCTCGTACTGCGGCAGCGGCAAGGATGGCGGCCCACCACGCCGGGGCGAGCGCGCCCACATGGCCGTCGTCGTCGCACTGCTCCACCTCACCGTCGCATGCCAGTGCTTCACCGAGAGGTCCCGCCCCGAGCTCACGGAGAACATCTTCTTCGCGGTCGGAGTCGTCGTCGTTGCGTACACCATCTGTAGCCCGCTGGGAAGCAACCCCTCTGGCGACCTGGACACCCCGTGCAGCAGCAGCGACCACATGCCGACGAAGAAGATTTTCTCCAGCCACCGATGCTCACCATGGGCATGGGGTGGCCGAGAATCCGACGCAGGCGAGCTGCTCGATGAAATGCCCATGAGAAACAGAGGAAACAAAATTGTGAGTCTAAATGAAGGTGATGACTGATACGTCCATTTTGCATCATTATTTTATATCATTATTTACTGCTATTCATTGATATATATCGTATTTGGAGATGATACTTATGTTATTTCATCTATTTTGCATGATTGATGATCATTGGGGGTCTGAATTCTGCTGGAAAAAGCATCATCAAGATACAATATTTGCGAAAATCAGAAGAACAAAGTGGACATCTGGGATTTATTTTTGATCTATATCATGAAGGAGGCCAAAAGTAGAGCCTGGGGTGGGGCCCAGGGAGCCCACACCACCTCCCGGCGTGACCAGGAAGCCAGCCGCGCGAGCAGGTGGTGAGGCCACCCTGGCCCACCACTTGGTGCACCCCTTCGCGTACTTCTTCACTCCGAAGACCTAAATTTATTACGTTGTCAAGAAACCCTCTCCGCCACCACCACGAGGCGGAGAAGTTAGAGAGAGCAAAGCTCTCCGGCAGGCTGCGTTGCCGCCGGGGAAATTCCTTCCCGGAGGGGGGAAATCGTCGCCAACATGACCATCAACGAGTTGCACTCCATCACCATCACCAACACCACCATCTCCACCGCCGACGCCATCATCTCCATCCATCCACTCCATTCCCGATGTAATATCTAGGGCTAAACTCTGTCTATTTGATAGGGGAAACTCTCCCGGTGTTGATTGCTATTGTTATTGATGCTGTTGAGTGAAACCGTTGAATTAGGGTTTATGTTCAGATTGTTATCCATCATTATATCACCTCTGATCATGTTCATTATGATTTGTTGTGAGTAGTTTGTTGTGTTCTTGAGGACATGGGAGAAGTCTAGATGTTAGTAGTGAACTATGTTGAATAATATTTGATGTTTTGATATTTAGTTGTGGTGCCATTCTTCTAGTGGTGTCATGTGAAGGTTGAAAGTGCATGGTTGCCCCCATACGTGGTTTTGGTAATGAATGACAATCCTTATGGACTAATGTTTACATTGAGATATTCTTATAGATCTTGTCCATGGGAAAATATAGGAGTTCATGTGTTGGACTCTTCAAGATGACATAATGACCAATGCTCTATTCAAGGGTTAATATGAAGAATGGTCATGTATAGAGTTGAGCTCATCGCAAGTATGGCTTGGAATAGAAGATTGAGTGAACAATCATGTTTACCCCCAAGCCATCTTACATATCAAGAGAAGAAGATGAAGTGCAATTTCAATATGATGCATCTCGGAAGATATCTTTTGATTGAAGCTTGCAAAGGAGACATGAAGACGAAGCTTAGCGAGGCCCTCCCATAATGGAGTATGGGGGAGCATTTGGAGAAGTCCTCATTAAGCATGTGCTAGCAAGCAAAATCAAGGAAGGTGTTTCAACTTGAGAGAGTCAAGATCGTCATCATCGAGCTCAAGTGGAATGCGCAAGGCAAATGTATGATCTTGATAGGTTTTCTATTTTACCGGTCTCATGGTGTTAGTGGGAGACCGGGTTTTAGGATAGATGGCGTACTATCAAGAGGGGCTCTCGAGTGAGTAACTTGATCGCATGTTTGTGGAGAGCTCAAACATTTGCATACTTGCCATTTCATCTTTATTGGTTCTTACTTGGTTTTTCTCCTTGTTGGGTTTTGGTGCTTGTTGTGATCTTCACGACAAGCCCAAGTTCACCGAAAACGAATTTCATATGGAAAACTTGTTGCGTTTTTGGTTTTGGAGGTTTGCCGATCATTCCTTTTTAGAGAGGTTTTAACCTCCTCCATTTGGTTTTATCTTCCATTATTGGACTATGAGGTTTATCTGCATGATCTTGTAAAGCTCTTCGTTGTGATTCCAACGAGCCAAAAATCATCGAAAACGGAGTCCGGATGGAAAATATATTGACTTTTTCGTTATCGGTTTTGCTGCAGTTTTTCCTAGGCCGGAGTCTCCAGTCCTAGACCGGAAACTCCGGTCTGTGCAGGACCAGAGTCTCCGGACTCAACGTTTTTCTCCAAAGATGCTTTGAAGCTGTTCAGCCCCTGGTGGGGGGGCGGAGTTTCCAGCCCTAGAGGCCGGAGTTTCCGCCCCTGGATGAACTTTCCGGCCCAGGGCACCGGAGAGTTTGCCCAAGCCTCGGCGGTGTTGACAGTGTTCAGACCCTGGTGGGGGCGGAGTTTCCGGTCCCAGTAGGCCGGAGTTTTCGCCCCTGGCCGGAGTTTTCGGCCCTAGTGACCGGAAACTCCGGTGTAAAGCTTTCCTGCAACGGCTCTTTTTCGTGGGACCTATAAAAAGGCCCCTTCTTCCCCAGAGAGAATAGCTCTTCCAAGCACGAATTTTCCCCCTCTCTCTCCTCCATTGTTGACCTTGGAAAGCTTGCCCCTCTCTCTATTCCTCCCATGATTCTTGCATATCTTTGAGGGGTTTGAGGGAGGAGATCTAGATCTACATTTCCACCAATCCATCTCTCCTCTAAGTGAGGGGAACCTAGTAGATCTTGATCTTGATCTTGGAGTTCTTGGTGCATCTCCTCTTTGTTCTTCCTCTCTTATTCCCCCATAAGCATTTGTTGCTTTGTTGGAATTCGAGAGTGAAGGATTTGAGCACTTGTGCTCTTGCCTTTTGCATTTGGTGCATCGGTTTGCTCTCCACGAGGATTCGTGGAAGTTGAAAGTTTGTGAGATTGTTACTCTTGGGTCCTTGGCCCCTAGACGCCTTTGTGGTGGTTGGACCCTTGTGTGGTCACTTGAAGCCGTTCGGGAGCCCCCAATCCCATTGTGAGTTGTGCCCCGGATTGTTGTTGGAAGCCGTTCGGGAGCCCCCAATCCCATTGTGGGTTGTGTCCCGAATTGTTGTTGAAAGGCTCCGGATTCCGCCTCGAAGAAATTCCGATAGTGGAAGGTGAACCAAGCCTTTGTGGTGCGGTTCATCGGAGAAGAAGGTGAAACCTTTGTGGTTGTTGAACCGTTGTGTCGGTTCACACCTCTCCAACGAGACGTACTCACTTAACAAGGAGGAACTCAGGAATACATCCCCGTCTCCGCGTGCCTCGGTTATTTCTATACCCGAACTTTTTACTTATGCAATTTACATTGTGATAGCCTTCGTGCTTGAAGTATTCTATAGCTATCACCTTGTTGTTTGTCTTTATTAGCATAAGTTGTTGGTGCACATAGGTGAGCCTAGTTTATTTAGGTTGTCGGCTTGTTAATTTAAACACATAGTTTTATTCCACAATTAATAAGCACAAACCGGAAAAGTTTTAAACCGCCTATTCACCGCCCCCCCCCCCCCCCCCTCTAGGCGATATCATTGTCCTTTCAAACGTCGACCACATTACACTTCACCTTTATGGACCTAGGGGAATGCATCGTGTACTCGGTTATCATTTATGGGGTTGCCGGAGTGACAGAAACCTAAACCCCCGTTGGTATTCCGATGTGCGAGGGATCGCAGGATCTCAGAGTTTAAGGCTATGTTAGATTTATCTTAATTATTTTCTTATATTTGCGGATGCTTGCAAGGCGTATAATCATAAGTATGTATTAGTCCTCGGAAGGGCGGTGCATTAGCATAGGTTCACCCACACGACACTTATCTAAACACTAAAGATTATTCATCAATATGAAGCGAAACCACTAGACAGAAATCTCGTGTGTACTCAAGAACGTTTGGTCATCATAAGTAAACAAATCGGCTTGTCCTTTGCTCTCAAAAGGATTGGCCACTCGCTGCAATTATATTTGTCGCGCTCTACTTACTCGCACTTTATTTCTCTGTTATATCAAAGTCTACTAAAAACTTGTCTGCTATTGTTTACAGTGAAATCCTCATCACAACCACATGTCAACATCTTCTGCTTCCCGTTGGGTTCGACACTCTTATTTATCGAAAGTACTGCGATACACCTCATATACTTGTGGGTCATCAATGACATGTGGACCCTACGTCTACTTTGACGAACAGTGGGCCCTGTTTGTCAGTCTTGTGCTTAACCGAGCGTCGCGGATGGTCAACGCGGAAGTGGTGGTTGTCTGAAAGTCATTAGTTGAATCCCGGTGGTTTTTTGAAAAAAATAACGTATCCCAGTTGTTTTTTGAAAACCTAACCGAAATTATGGTGATTTTTTGTAATTAACTCTCATTTAGTAGTACCCTGTTTCCACGACCTGTTTGCTTCCCAGGTTTCCTTATCAGCTTTCCTCTTCTTAAGAAAAACTGTCCGAGTGGAAAAAATCAAATAAAAAGATTCTCACCTTAGCGTTTTTGTATAAGTGCTTTCTCGCCAAAGCTATATCATTACAACACCTACATAGAAACAAGTTTAACAAATACTTCATCATCAGTAAGTTTCTAACATGAATGCATACGGATCTGTGCCAATTCCAGCAACCACAACCGAAGCAAAGCGTTTAATTGAGTTCATATACAAGATAAAGAATGACGATCAATAGTCGTGAAAAAGGGACCAGTCAACAATTGCTTCCATACGACAGGAGCCAATCTTAAACTCAACACCTGAACTAACACCAGCTTAACACCAGCTTTCTTAGGCACGAAAGACGCATCAAAACGCTCTTCATCACCAGCAGCAGAATATGCAGAGACGAAAACTTTCAGCATCCCGTTCAGCTCAACAGAGACGACGCAGCGTGAAAGCCTGATCATGCCATCGGCAGTGTCAACCGGCAGCCCATCATCCCCGACATCAAGTTGCTTGACTTTCGTGCACTCGGTTCTCGCGGTGGCGGCGCTAAACACGCCTTTGAAACCGTCAGGCCATGAACCTCCAGTGACCTTTACATGGACCGTGGCTTCGACGGACCTATACACCTGGCTGAATGTCAACTCCAACGTGCTAAGCTCACAAGGGTAAAGACCGTTTATCAAGCATGAGAGACGGTATGCCACAGCTCGAGGGCTTAACTCTTTATCCTCTGATTCAGTAGCACCCTTCACCTTCAGCACGACCTCAATGTAAGAGGGATCATAACACACCACAACCGCACGGCTTGGACCGGTCAGTGTTAGGTATGGATCCTGCATGCATGTAACAATTAATTAGTAACAAAAAACTGCTCTGCCAACAATAAAGTATTTATCATTTTTTATAACAATCAATTAGTACTGTTTTCTCGTTTGCATGTAACAATTAATTAGTAACAAAAAACTAGTGTGCCAACCATAAAGTTGTTTTCAATTTTTTTATCATAAAGTACACCTTAAAGTAAATTATAAATATTTTGTATTGAGATTTTATACACTTGTAGAATATGTTATTGAGAACATGCATGATTTTTTAGAAGTTTAATTTTTTTTGTTTGACTTGAAAAAAACGCGACATCACTAGTTCTACCAAATCTCTACTCCTACGGTTGGACTCAAATAATTAGTGGGGCCATGAAAAAAACAAAACAATATACGAACCTGCTCAGTGATAGTTTGACAGTTATCCCTTTCACGGTGAAAGATAATGTTGCGCTTGCGATCCACCACATCCTGTGCAGAGACCGTACCAAACACTTGCAGCGGCCAGCGTAAGCCTTGTGTAATTGATGCAACTTTGACTGAAACAACCTGCAGAGCATCCTTGTTTTGACCTCGGCATCAGTATTGTACATAGTTATAGCATAATACACAAACCTATTATAAACTTATGAGATAATGCAATAAATACTACTTATTTATTTGCCTCTAGGGCATATCTCCTTCAGTGACTAGCTGGTTTGTCGTTCTTGGTGTGCCTAGGGCACGACATGTTGTATATCTCGCTGATGTTTGGGCCTCTCGCAGGACCTCCTCTGAAGTTTCCGCCGGGTCTCGGTCCTCTGTTACCTGTGGCTTGGGTGGTTCCAACAAACTCTGAATTTCCTCCCTCATAGGGTCTTTTGTTGTTGTTTTGATTTCCGTTGTTCTCGTTTGGTGCTGGGTTACGCGTTGCGTTGACCCGGTTATTCTTTTGCTGCTCTTCCGTCTCGCCCACTCTTTTGTCCGTTGATGCGTACTTGTAAGTAATTGAAACTACTTCACCTATGGTGATGTCCTGGCGAGCCGGGTCTTCCCTCATACGTCCGAGTTTGTGCGTCAAAGAATCAAAAACGCAGTTCTTCTACATTGTTGTTATTGTCGTGTGAGCCGAGATATTGATTGATGATTGTAAGATCTCTGTGATCCGGCACCCATTGCCTTGCTGACTCGGTATTTCTCATGACACACCGATCAAGATCCGCCTCGGTGTACTATTTCTTGCATGTTCCGGAAAAAATTGAGATAAATGTCGTCTTGAGTTCCTCCCATGAATGGATGCTGTTCGGCGGAAGCCGGTCAAGCCAAATCTCCTTCTGCCATCATCAGATACAGGTATCGCACACACAAGTTTTTTGTTGCGTTCTTCATGTCCATGGCCATGCTATAACCACTCAACCACGTCTCCGGATTCATGTTTGGCTCATAGTTGTCAATCTTGCTTGGCTCTTTGAATTTTTCTTGGAAATGTTCTGATCTGATCGCATCTGATAAACACTTGGGCCCTGTCAGGTTTGCTGACGAGCCTCCTCCCTGACCCGGCGCTAGTGAATTCACGGCTGGTCTGGGGTGAGCCGTAGCTCCAACTCCCACTCCGGCTTCTGGTGCGGCAAGTCCGGCTGCCGCGCGTCTTGCTCTTGAACTGTCTACTATGGACTGGTCAGCAGAGGCGGCAGGCGCGGACATCCTCCGTGGCGCGGGCGCCTGCTATTGTTGTTGTTGTGGCTGTGGTTGTAGTTGATGTACTTCTGGTTGCGGGGCTGGCCGGTTTACCGGTCCCAGCCTGTTTTGAACTGATCTTGCTGCCACCGGCTCTGGGTGTCGGGTTCTGGTACGGCTCCTCGCCGACTCTGAGTTGAAAGCCTGTGAACCTCGTGGGTTATTGTTCTGCTGGACCACGGCTGTCAGTAGTAGATCTACATCTCTCCGTGCCTCTAAGTCGACCGGTGAGTTGTCGAAGGGTATTTGCTATAGGGCGTGTGTCGCTGCAAAAATATTGTCAACTGGGTTATTGTAATGACCCGGAGGAGGATCAAACCTGGGTGGTGGTGGTTGCTCGACAACTGCTACTCCGGCTCCTGCCGAGTTTCTCGCTGGTACTCCTGGTAACCCAGCCGAGGGCGCGCCTGCCCCTGGCGCCGGTTTAACCGTTGCCACTGGTACTGGCATAGGCACCGCGTTTGGTGTTGTCTGATACTCCAAAGCTCGAGGTGCTATGGTGTTTGTCCCGGTTGGTAGATGACGCCGGCTTCCGTGTCTCCTGTTCTGGACAGCAGTTAACTCGTCCCTTCTTCTCTGGAGGGTGTTCCTTTGTTCCAGTAACCTCTGCTCTTGCTGAATCACCAACCACTCTCTATCCTGTATACGCCGGATCTCGTCCGCGCGCTTTTGATTTGCCCTTGCCACTGCCTGCCTTAGATCTTCTAACTCTCTCATCATAGCCGTGCTATTGTTAGTTATGTCTGCCTGATGCTGCGCCGGGCTTGCTGATGTTCCCGCGAGTACGTGCTGCTGCAAGAGCGGTGGTCTAACCAAGTTGGTCGGGTTTGGCGCTGGCATGGGCGTTTGTGCTAATATCGGGGGGGGGGGGGGGGGGGGTCCTGCAGCTGGTGTCTGCGTATGTGCCAAATAACTCAAAGTCGGTAAAACTCCTCCGATCACTGGATTAGGTGGTGCGTAGTTTGCTGCTGGTGCGACTTGGTGTTGATCCCAATTGTCTATGTTGTGCCTCACCAGTACTTCGGCGCTGGTCTCGTCGCTTACGGAAGCCGATCCTCCATCAGCCGGTGGTGCCCGGGTCACAACGTGAACCGTCATGTGACGTACGGGTCCCAACGGTGCCGGGTAATCTTCATCTGCAAGCCCATCTCCATAACGATCCCCAAACAAGGGTAAGATTGATTTTGTGTCTGTACCCAGATCTGACATACCTGCGGGGGTGACGATGGAATCCTGCATGACCCGGATCGCCGACTCTCCCTCTTCGGGTGATCTGATTGATTCTTCTCCGTCCGTCTGGGCATCGTGGTTGACCCGGACTCTGATTCGAACTCCGGCAAGTACTACTCTCTGTCGGCTCCGCTAGATCAGATCACACCGACGAAAACATCAATATGCCCAAAGATGAGCATAGATCCGGTTTCCAAGAAATCTGCCTCTTCTGTCTAGTCGGAGTCGTCCACGATCCGTTCCCCTCCTGGAAGCGTGTGGATCTGGCTGATAGCTAGGTTTTTCATACCTCGCCGCGCTTCTCCTGAAAAAGTGATGCTCTTGGCCGCATGCCCCATGGTGGGGGCCAACTGTCGTGGGATTGTCACGACAGAAGTTTCCGGGTGGAAACTTGAGATGAGTGGCATGGCGGCTTCCGACATCAGGAGCTTGTCTTGCATGGCGTGGGGAAACAGGGGTTTACCCGAGTTTGGCCCCTCGTCTTGAGGTAAAGACCTACTTCCTGCTTCGGTTTTATTGATTAGGGTTTCGAGGACTCGGCGCCTTAGCTTCCAGGTCTCGAGATTACAATGGTGTCTCTCCTATGACTCGTGTCGATTTAACTTGCGTTTAGAACTTAGATCTCAAGGAACCAGGAGACCCCCTTATATAGGCGACGGGTCTCGCTGGAGGTACAAGGCCGGGTCCGGGTTCCTATCATACTCGGACTCTACTCTAAGTCCTCTAAGACTCTTCTTTCCTTAGCAGGACTCTGTCTTGTACTTTGTCTCCACCCTTCTGGATCCTTCTTGCTTGCAGGCCAAAACACACATCGCGCACCGGCTTACGTGTCACCCGGCCCATGTCTTTATGCTTGATCCGGCCCAGGCTCCTGCCAGCCCGGCTTATCTTCTATGTCGGTGGGCCTAGAGGGTTATGATCCCCCCAACAAGTAGGGTGTGAAGTAGTGCAGCAGCAAGATTTCACTCAGTTATGAAACCAACGTTATCGAATCCAGTAGGAGATGAACGTTCCCCTCGAGGTTGTTGGCGGCGACGTTGGCACGGGCAACACCAGCGTCAGCAACGAACGTGAAGCCTGCACACAAACAATCAAAGTATTTTGTCCCAACTCAACGGTGAGGGTGTCAATCCCACCGGCTTGCTGTAACAAAAGGATTAAACGTATGTGTGGAAGAAAGATGTTAGTTTGCAGAAAGTTACAGGTTTGCAATTGTGGTTTTATCAGATTAATGAGAAGGACCGTGGTACACAGTTCACTAGTGGTGTCTCTCCATAAATAATAACATTCATCCATGCGTGGTAAACAAATTACAGCTAGGCAATTGACAGAATAATGATAAGCAACCCAATGTATATACTAATGATATGGTGTCTAGTGTGAGATTCATTCGGGCATTACAACAATATACATAGACCGTTTCAACTGCATTTATGACTAATAATCCACCTTCCGGTCAGCGTCCGTACCCCTTTCAGTATTAAGTTGCATGCAACAAATTATCGCCTTAAGCACTGTGTGTAAAGTAAGTAAGTACCATCATCCTTCGATAAAGTACTACTGTTTTATCCCTATTAGCAACCGTACATCTACAACCTTAGAACTTTCTATCACTGCCCGAGGTTAAATAGAGACATGAACCTACTATCGAGCATAAATACCCCATCTTTAAGTTACGAGCATCTACTTGCCCAGAGCATACATAAGTAACAGAGAGCATGCAAGGTCATTAAATAGCACACACGTGATATATTATGAAGCAATAACTTTAATACTCAATATTAATCGGATCCCAACAAACACAAAATGGAGAATTAGATAAAGATGATCTTGCTCATTAGGCAGCTCACAAGATCTAAACATGATAGCACAATAGGAGAAGACAACCATCTAGCTACTGTTATGGACCCATAGTCCAAGGTAGACTACTCACGCATCAGTCCGGAGGCGGTCATGGCGACGTAGAAGCCTCCGGGGACGATTCCCCCTCCCGGCAGGGTGCCGGGGAGCAGTTCTGATCTCTCCCGAAGTGGTGGCGGCGACGGCGGCGGCTCGGGACCCGTGGAGTAAAAAGTGATTAACCGTGTCAAGTTTTTAGGTCAGGGAGGTATTTATGGGCGAAAGACCGAGGTCGGTCCCGGCGTGGGCCCCATGTTGGCCGTGCCACCAGGTGGTGTGGGACCCTCCGGTCCGTCTTCGTCTCGTCTTTGGTTCTTCTGGTCGCAAATATTTCAAAAATAAATACTCTCGTTTCCAGTTTGGCGGATATTTACTTAAGAGCTTTTCTGAAACCAAAAACAACAGAAAACAGGGACCTGACACTATGACATCTTGTTAATAGGTTAGTCCCAGAAAATGCATAAAACTATACGAATGCATATAAAACATGTAATAACATGATATAATATAGCATGAAACATAAGAAATTATGAATACGTTGAAAACGTATCATATGGGAAGTCCAGCCGCCTCATATACGGATGAGAGATCCTGGCGGATTGAACCAACAACAATTGGAAAACACACACTAGTTTTTCATGTTCATCTTCCATCCCTCTTATTGTATAGTTGTTCTCGTTCTTCATGTGTAAGGCATCAAATCCCAAGTTGAACCAGGGGCGGACGAAGCAACCTAGGACAACCCATAGTCATCACAAGCTCTAACGGGTCCCTCCATGACTAAACAGGGTTTCATATCTCAAAAGTGCTCACCGGATTGTCTCGTGTGTTGTGCTTTAGTCGGGTCTCTCAAGACATTTTAGTGTGCGCACACGCATGTTATTTTATGTTAGAACTCATCCATGAAGACCCTTTCCTGTTCAAAACTAATAAAGTAATAATGTGTTGTCCAATGTTCGATAAGCGTGAGTGCGAGTACATGAAATGTATATGCCTACATGTTGTACAGTTGTAGCATCTGTCCTGAAAGAAAATGGTAGGCACAACATCAAAAGTTGATCCACGTTTCAGGCCAATGAGTGATTGGTTTTACCTAATACGTTAATCATAACATGTTCCTGACCGAAATCATCGCATAAAGCGGGAACTAAATAATGCAATAATAAGGGGAGATACTTCAAGGAAGCCGACGAGCTAACTTGAACCGATAACATTCGCCCTAGACAAGGAGAATGCAAAATCTGACGGGATAAACATAGAGGGTCCTTCTGGTAGGTGTTTTTGGCGTCGGAACAAAGAACAGCGAAATATAGTTGTTGAGAACGTGGTATCGGACTCATCTTATGCTCCGTTGGTGCTTGGCTAGCCGGACGGGCCCCATTGCACCGTTAGCTCACCGTGGGTTAATGAATTGGTCGACTTGTGTATTTATTTATTTATGCAGACTTTGCATAATCAAAACTGAGAATATCTTATTGGAACCGAAAGTTGTCGACTTCCTTTTGCCAGCCTAAAACCTGATGCTACAATGGCGCACGACAGAAACTAAAGCTTCTCCCATCAATTCTGATAGACGGGTATCTGGATAAACAGAACCGACAGATCCTCGGAAATGGAAGTCCAACTTCGCTTTATGTTGCGATTATGTAATGCAGCACGAATAGATAGATGGTCGATTGTTTCATACGAGTATATCTTTGGAAGATGGCGATTTTACCCGGTTTCGAGCAGTAGAAACCCCACTAGAGAGTACTCTCTCATTACTTTACGGGTGTTTCTTAGCTTTATCACACCTGTCTAGCAAGACTGACTCTGAAGTCTGAATACATTATGTACCTGGTGTTTCATTCTGCTTGATGTCGATGGACGGACAATGCATGATCCTACCTTGGACTAGGCTCTGTGGAAAACACCTTGGATTTCCAACGCCAAGACACGCGCTAGTTTCCAAAATTAAAAAATCAATTCCGAGAGGAGAGGAGATTTCGATCGTGCTCCCGAATTCCAGTGATCCTGACATTTTCCGTTCAATTCCAACCTTCCCTAGTTGAATCATACCTAAATTTAGCACGGGAACGTGCGCGCGTGCTTTGCCTAAGCATGGCCAGACGCGTTCAAAGATCAAAACCGAGCCAGCCGCGCGACGCGTTCGTCTCCGAGAGAGATTACCGCCCGCCCACCCGCCCTCATCGGTCGCATGCACATGCAGTCATGCACCCACGGAGAGGAAGCTCCGATCCTCCACTCCACATGGACATGGCGACCACTCCTCCTCCCCAAGATTAGCCCACCGATCGCCCTATAAATGGCGGCCTCCGGGCTCCCGTCCTTCCTCAGGCAAAGCAACAAGGACACAGAGCCATCCAGAGAGCAGCATCCTTCCTCGCCTCCGTTCTTCTTCTCCGGCACCGGTGCTCTCGATCGACCGAGACCACCACCTCGACCGACCAAGAAGCGATGGAGATGAAGAAGATCGCCTGCGCCGTCCTTGTCGCCGCCTCCGCCACCGTGGCCCTCGCCGCCGACGCCCCCGCCCCGGCCCCCGGCGCCAGCTCCGGCTCCGCCGCCGCAGCCCTCCCGGCCGTCGGCGCCGTGCTCGGGGCCACCGTGCTCTCCTTCTTCGCCTACTACCTGCAGTAAGCGCGCCTTCGTCATTCGTTCGCGCGCTGCGTGGAGGAGGAGGCGAAGAAGAAGATTTTGCTACATAATATGGCTCTCCGCGGCCGCGATCATCCAGAGCATGCGCGTGCATCTTGATCGATGCATGCGTGTGCTTTGATTTTTATCTTGATTTAATTTTGTTTTTCTCCTCCTTTTGGCGAATTCATATGAACCGGCCTGATATAATTTTGGTATTTTCTCTTGTTATATTCTGTTCTTCCCTTGGAGAGAGGGATCGATGGATATTGTATTACTGTTTGCCATCTGTTTGGCCTAATTAATTTAAAGATTGGATTCAATCAGACCTCAAATTTGTTTTAATTATGTCGATCGTGATGATTTCTACAAGGTTTGGTTTCAAGGTATTTCGATTCGTACTAGTTCAAATGCTTTGCGTCCAAGTATGATAATGTTAACAAATCGGCGGATCGTCTTCATTTCTCAGCAAAGAACAATTTTTGTATAACGACAATGTCCAATTCTCTTGTTCTCTAACACAATGCGATGTTGGATTATTCACTAAAGGTTTGGGAGAATTTTGTACAAATTTCTTTCTGAAACATGCGTGTCACACTGCCAGTCTGTTTCTCGGCGGAACAATTTAGAGACGATTTATAACATGTTAAAAAGAAGGAAGAAATTAGTTTTCTAGTGCAATTGTCCACACACAAAAAGAACCTCAATTTCCAAAGATTAGCGCTTGCTTGTAATAGAGAAATAGAAAATATAAGAATTATAACTTCTTGACTAGAGATGGGATAAGACATAAAGAGAATGATATCACCACAGACTATGGGAAAATTCAGGAACATGGAAGTCACGTTTCCTGATTAGAGATGGAATACGAGAGCAAGTGGGTGATATCACCTTAAGGCTTGTTTGATTTATAGGATAGTAAAGACAAAGGAATAGGAAATGTATAGGATTGCTATGTCATGCCCACTCCAATCCTATAGGATTTGGTTTGTACCCAAGTTTATTTGTTTCCACCAAAGAAATTGTAAAATGAGTTTGGAGTGGATGCTGAAAATCTATAGGAAAGTACAAAGATTCCTATAGGAAAAATTCCTATAGGAACTAGTCCAATGAATCAAATGACTAAATAAGAAAAAATTCCTATGGGATAAAATCCTACACAAATCCTATGAAACTCCTTTGAGTCAAACAACAGACTTCTGAAACGGATTTAGGGTGATGGAAGATACGTGAATAAACAAGAATGGTAAATTAAAAATATCAAACACATTATAACTATGGAAGTACTGGGATTACAAGAGTAAAAACATGCGGTACATGCTTCACAGAGGAAAATGCGTCAATAGTGACAACATCACCGAGGTTTTTTAGCAAATATTTCTTCCCTAAAAGTTACTATGTACTATTAGATATGAGACAGCACACTGGATATTTTCATAGTACCTCATTCGTTCCAAATACATAATTCCTTTCTTTTACTTTTTTTTCAATGAGACAATTGCACAAGGTGTGAGTTTGTTTTTTAAATACTCCAAAATGTGGAGAAAGAAAAGATAATCTTCAGAAATCTTTGCACCATTCTACATTTCCAAAACCTCCAAATTTATGTGGGCGGGGAAGTGCGAAACTGCAAAACTGCTTTTCTATTCTCCAACTAAGACAAACATCAAGTAAAAAAAAGACAAACATTGTGAACTGGCAATCCCCATGAAAATCATGTAAAATCCCATGATAATGAACACATGCATGAAAAGAAGAGTGCAATGTTAATCTTACAATATACAGTTAGTAACAAGTAACGTAATTTGAGTACAAGTAGTGCAAATCATATCATCCGGAAGAACAGAGGATGACCTAGATGTGATATGAGATAGTCGTCACATCGTAAGCAAATAATATCATCCGAAAGAGCAGAAGGTACAGTGAAAGAGCCCTTCCCACCACCTAGCCAGTAGCAACTTTGTCTAGCAAGGTCAAGAAAATGGTAACCAGTACTCTTGATGAAGATACTGATTTCCCCATCCCAATGCATGAAGAAGAAGAAAAATACCAATGGTTTGTAGGCTTGATCCGAAGCTGAATTGGGACTTGGGAGTGCAACAAACTACCTAGTCAGAGAGCTGACAAAAGCAGCGCAAGTGATGCTGCTTATCTAATTGCTAAGAGCAGAGCTTTGTTGCCGGTGAGCCTTCTGGTTAGGTCCTAATACTGTGACATAACAAAATGCCGGTGAATCTTTGTCAGTCCAAATGAACAGGTTATTACATGATTACACCCAAAATGCAGCCTACAACAAAACTAACAGGGGATGCCTGATGTATGTTCTGTACAAAACAGTGCCACTTGGACATAAGCTACACTGCGACTACGTAAAGGGTGATATAGTGTATACATAAAATTTGATGAAAGGCTGCATACCTTTGTCAGATTCATTATTCTGAATTACTGTCTACAATGTGCTATACAAAATCACCAGATCCTAATATTTCTCTAGATATTAGATAACTTGTCTGGTGTGAATCTTAACTTCTCAGGTACCAAATTTATCAAATTATAGCCAAGTAAAAAATATTTGCTCAGGCCTCTGTAGTCTATAATGTGTTCTTTGCACCTATTTCAATTATCGCTCTTCAAGGCCAACAAGAAATATCACCCTTCAGAGGTGTTCAACAAGAACCCAGTTTGCCTGATAAATTCACATAAAGCTAAATTTTGATTCATATGTGCATCAGGTCAAGACCCAAGAATGGAAAGTCTCAACTCTCAACTTTACTAATCAGTAGATTCCAGAAGCAATTAAATTTGCAAGAACTAAGTCCCAATTCAGGTTGAGAACTCAGCACTGAATCATATATAATCCAGTAAAGTTTCATCTATGGACAGGCAAGAAGAATCAGTAACTTTTTGTTCGGTTCAAGCCGTTCCACCAAAAATATTGCTTATAGGGAATACCATGGAAAAAAAAAATCAAGACATATCTGCATTTCATCGCCCAAGTCATAGTGCACCAAGCCGAGCTGAACTGAGGTGGTTTTTTTTTTGAGATCAACTGGGGTGGTAGTTACAAAAGACAAGAACTTGCAGTTCTCTCCAATAACCACCTCATAAACAAACAATATCAATATAGTGTGGTGTGAGTGCATTGAACCCATTAAATGAGTAAGATTCCCCAATAAAACTTGTCAATAAGAAGAAACACAGCCTAGACCTTGAACAGCTTAAGTGGCAATAAGATATGAAGTCTAAGCGGATCTATCCAAGTTTTCTGAAATTTTACTTGATGACGAGGAAGGCAATAAGAAATCCATGCTTCGACAGTGAAAATAACAAGAGAAACATAGTACTGCCAGAAATGGATAAAATATACATCCCCATTTAACTATAAGTGAGGAAATAACCGACAAAAATAAGTAAGCTTAATATTACCTCCGTTCCCTACCAATTTGTACTAAAACATCTTATAATTTCGGACGTTGTAGTATATACATAGGTACCCCATTATCCAAAACGAGACCATATTCACCACCTTTTATTGATGCACTCTTACCAAAATCCTTCAAATCTTGTAAGGCATAACTAACTAACTAATTATCTCACAAACCACAGTCGATAAAACTCAACTAACTGGTTAATTTTCAAAGCTGAGCTTTGGATGTGAACTGAAGGCTGAAGGCATGATCTTCTGATGCCGAGAAGCCATAACTACACAAACAACTTGAGGGTACACTCACACCTAAATACTTCCGTGGACAAAATGGAGGTTTAAGATTCAATCCAAGTTGCCAAATCATGTAAATTCCAAAACTCATTTCAGTAATACAGAGCAAAGCAGTAGGCAGCTGGAATCTAAAATGCAGGTACAGTTCATAAACAATTTATCAACCAAGAAACGGAGCTGGTTTGAACATAAATCAACCGAAGATGGTAAGATTCTGGTGCTGATTTGACTTAACAGAACAGGAATATCACTGTAATAAGCAGCATTCATACGATCAATTCAATACCTCTTTTGCCCCCATGTACATAATACATATAATACCAAAACTACGCACGGTTCAACATTCAAAAGCACCGCAATTCAGTGTCCCAAGGTCTAATCGCACATATCCGGTTCACTCTTATTCCTCGAATATACTGACACTACTCATCCTTGCTGGTTAGAACGGACCATGATAAGCTTACCGCATCAAGATGGCAGCTACCGACCCTACAGACACCCCGAGGGCGCAGGAGATGGCGACCACCCTGGTCCGTAGCAGCATGAGGTTGACGTTCTTGGTGGCCTGGAGGCAGAGCGTGAGCACCTGCAGCCTCCCGTTGGCCTCCATCCTCTGGAAGAAGGCGACGGGCTTGATGACGCGGCGCAGCACCAGCGCGGCGGTGAATGGGAACGCGAACGCGGCGACGCCCTGCACCGCGGCGGCGGACTCGACCCCGAGGGGAGCGGCCCCGGATACGAAGATCCACGCCCCCGTGGCGAGGTGCGCCCCGCCGAGGACCGCGAGGGAGGCGCTGAGCCGCTGCGCGGCGCGGCGGAGGGCGTCGAGCTCCGCCCGCGCCTCGTCGGCCAGCGGCGACGTGTCGCGCTCCACCGTGGGCCCCTCGATCTCCTGGTGCTTCATGTTCTCCAGAGACGGGGGTGCGGCGCCGGTGTCGGCGGCGGCGGCGGCGGCGCCGGGGTTGGGCTGTGGTGGAGCCGTGGAGAGGCGGCGGTGGGGGTGGAGTGGTGGGAGCGGGTTGTTGCGCGCATGGGCGTGTGGGTTCGGGAAGGTCGTGGCGGGGAGGAGCCTGGCGGCGGCGGTGGTGGTGGGGCGCAGGAGGTGGCGGGTTAGGTGGGAGATCGCCATCGGAGAGTGGGAAGATGGCCGCGATGCTGCGACGGAGGTGTGGCGGACTGGCGGCTACAGCTTCCAGCGACGCCTTGGAGAATGGCGAAGTCTCCGGTCTGGTCAAAGCGTAATCTACATAATCCGCTTTCATGGAGATATGGCGACCCACTTCATTGTAACGCTTTCCTGGCCCCAAAGCGAATAGCACGGAAGGCGCTTAGGCTCAACACGTGGCGGAATGAAGGATAACCCGAGCGACACGCGGGACGAAGCACATGCTGCCCACCAGTCCACCACGCCGCTTACCGACCCGCTTTCGGTTTCCGGTTTCGCCTTCTTCTCCAATCCAGCAGCCGCTACAAGAAAGAACCGTCGCTCTCCGATCCCCTTTCTTCCTGCCCCCGATCCCCGCAAGAGAGAAATCGAGGAATCGAAATCCAAAACCCCGCGAGCGAGCCAACCACCAGCACTCCAACACCCGAGCTAAGCCATGGTGGTGTACGTGCAGGAGCACGTGTACCGGCACCCGTGGGACCGCGTGACGGCGGCGGCGTGGCGCAAGTTCACGGACCCGGCGTCCCGCACGGCGCTCACGCACGTCGCCGACGTGCACACGCTGCAGCGCCGCGTCGACCCCGACGCCGGCCGCCTCCACGCCGCGCGCTCCATCACCGTCCGCTCCCCGCCGCTGCCCTTCATCCTGCGCCGCCTCCTCCCGGCCGCCGCCGTCGCCTCGCCCTCGGGCGCCGCCATCTGCCACTGCGTCGAGACCTCCGTCGTCGACGCCCCGCGACGGGCCATGGACGTCGTCGTCCGCAACGTCAGCCTCCGCGGCATCATCGAGGTCGAGGAGCGCTCCACCTTCCGGCCGCACCCGGACCGGCCCGACGACTGGACGCAGTTCAGGCAGGAGACCACCATCCGATGCCGCCCGCTCGCCAAGCTCGCCGCCGTCGCCGAGAAGGTCGAGACGCGGTGCGCGGAGAGGTTCCTGCAGAACAGCGCCAAGGGGAGGGACGTCGTCGAGCGGATCTGCCGATACCTCGAGGCCGAGGCCGCCGGCGCCGCTCCCTCAGCCGTCTGAGTGAACTCGCCTCCGCCGGTTTGCGCCTCCTGTCCTACCCCCGTCCTGGATCTGGTCGAATCGAAGGGTTCGCTCGATCCGCGCTGCAGGCCCAGACCTCCCTTTTTGTTTTTGTTTTGCTTTCACTTTGTTTTGTATGTCAGCTGAATCCTGAATGGAATAAAGCTTTGGGGCATAGACTTACTAATTCTTGTGTTGTCTGTGAAACAATTTTGACCCTCTTTTGCGCACATTGGGATTATGCTTATACATTCTAATATGCTATGAAATCACTGATTGTTCCAATTGTAGCATCAAGTTTGTTATTGAATAAGGGAGATGATAAATTTTCTGATTTAACGAACACGGCTACTTCGTTGATTAGTAATAATCTTTTGCACATATTTTTGTTAAGCTACATTCTGGTCTGCTGTAAAACACATGGATTGTTCTTATTTCTTACTGCACTAGTTTGATCAATACGGGTAAAATGGTAACCCTGCTGTTTTTGATGGATGGATGTATGACTCTGTCAACAAGTTGGACATTGAATACAGGAAGTGAGTGATTATGTGGTTTATCGCAGATGTGTCTAATTGGTTTGTTAGTCAAGATTTACAGCAATTTTGCGCCGATTACTTTGAGTAACCTTGTAATATGCTAGTTTTGGTGTTAGTTCACTGGTACAATAAACAGCCTGCAGCTCCTTGAATTTTCATTTGAGAAACATTATTACTTTCTTAGGTAGTAGGATAGGATTGTGGCACGGTATGGCATGGATTCTTCTTCTTTTACTTAAATTTGACTTGGATGTAATGTTTGTCCTCACGGTGGATAAGTACTTATGTTGAACTAGTTACGATGTAATGTTTGTCCTCACGGTGGCTTAAGTAGTTATGTTGAACTAGTTAAACATCAAGTTAAGAATTGGGGCAGCTCGCTTTCGGGTAAAATAATGTGAGCCATAACTATAGCTTCTGTAAGGATGGCATTTGTGCGATGTAGTACCCTGCTGCCTTTTTTTACCCCTGAACAATTGCACTCCATCTGGGTGTCTAATGCTTACAGTAGTTGGGTTGTTTCCAGAATTCCAGTAGGGGTGAAAATATATGTTCTGTGCCTAGCTAAGTAAATCGGCATACGATGTCTTGCTAATAGCGTGATATAGCACGTTAATTGCGTATTTTAAGGCCGGCGCTATTTTGCTATACCGCGCTATTTTTTTCCTTGCTATACCACAGATTACATTTAGTTGTGTTTTTCATGTTGATGCATATATTCATCTTTTTCCAACTGGGTACAGCTTCTCCTTAATTCTGATGTTCAATTGTTCAATTTGTTTGTTGGATTCTAGGATACTTAAAATGATTTATCAACATCTTGTGAAACATAGATCTCGTGGTATGGGAAATGCGGTCATGGCACCATTACAGCGCAGAAAACTCTCAAATTCAGGATTGCTGGGGTCATGCATTTTCTTGGCAGGAAAACGTGCATTCAACCAATCTACTACTTCCTCTGTTTCAAAATGCGATGTTTTAGCATTTTTTCTGATTCGGATGTATGTAGGCGCTATGTAGTCCATATTGAAATATGTAAAACATCTTATAATTTGGAAGGGAGTAAGTAGCTTTTACTTATTTTTCTTCATACGCAAGTGGATTTATTGTTTTGTTTCACAAATTTCTTGCACACTTGCGCATGCCTTCTGGCTTCAAATTTTCTTTGTTTGATCATTATATTTGTTTACAGGATTGAACATTTCAATATGGTAGACTAACATCTGCAAACAGAAAATGTGTTATGAATTCTGAACTAGGATGTTCAATCTTACCAAGATTGCTCGTTATTGTGGCCTAAAACATTGTACAATCTAGTTATATTATTCTGTGCCAGGGCTTTCTTTTTTAATCTGACATGGCTGAAAAGTTTAGAATGACAACTATAGTGATTATCGCACGTTTGTGCTTGGCCCTCAGCACCTGCTTGTTTCAGTCTTTGGCTACTGCCGCATGTCATTAAACATTTTGCAGACGTGCTTCACTGCTGGTTACACAGATCCTCATTTGCTGCAAACTCGGGTTGCCTGAGTTCTCAATGGTAGTAGACCGTTGGTACTTGGTAGTTCTCTATGGTACCGTGCTCCAGTTTCGCCAAAATAGAATGTGTACATATTGCAGCAAAATGTTTCAGTACTGTGCTTCAAAATCGGTGGATCTTGGATGCTGCTGTCACCGGAGAAACACCGGTTCATATCTGTTTGGTTGCTGCTTCAGACTCTGTTGGGCATAGCTGTGAATTATATAAAACCTTCTTACCTTCTGTTTTGGTATGATGTTCTGGTATAATCTGTGTATAAGGAGTCCAAAAATTAAGTGTTGACTGCTTTGGGAGTATTTTTTTGGTTTAAAAATGATGATTGTCTGATAAGTTGAGCGTGTCATAGTTCAACAACACACAACTGCAAACTGGCGCATGATCGTTAGTCGCTTACAGATCCGGTTAGCTGGGCACCATCGTATTAGTAGGAAAAACACTAAATCAGCACATATGTGTAATAGTCAAACCGGTTGATTTCATTTCACGGTACAATCTGGAAGACTCAAACCAGGAACACCCAGTAGGCCACTCAAAAGTCACACCGTCAGCCATTTCAGCCAAAGCACTGCTCACTGTTGGAAGTACTGCAGCCCGAACACAACGGCGATAGCGGCTATGGTGAGGTAGGACACGCCCTCGGCGGCGCCGAGGAGGCCATAGGGCCCGGCCGGGAGGCCCGATCCGGTGCGCACCTTCGTGGTCACCGACCACCCGACGAGCGCCGCCACCACGAGGTAGCTGACACCTTCCACCGCCCCGAGCGCGCCGCCGGGACCCGGTGGGAGGCCACTGCCCGTCGTCTTGAGCGTGTAGAGAGACCACGCCACGATCGCGCTCGACGCCAACCCGGCTGCCCCGCCGGCCAGCTCAACGGTGCTGTTGCCACCGCTCGGCTCGGCCTTGCACGTCACTGGTTGCCGCCGGCGGCGGCAGAGAATGGTATAGCCGCGGCTGCTGGCGCGGTTGGGAGTTGTCGTCGTGGAAGCGGCCGCGACGATTGTTGGCATCATGAGGTGGAGGGTTAACGACGCCATGGCTGCCTGGATTTCTTGCTGGAAGACGAGAGGCGGTAGACGAGATGGGGCTATCCTATCCTGGAGCCTAGTACTCTTGGCCTTGGGCTTATAATTGGCACTATCTGCTTGTGCTTGAGCCAGGCGAGTTTTAGCTGAGCGTGCAATCTTGCAAAAGAAAATTTGCAGGAGGAATAGGCGGAGCTTTATTCATCAAACCTATATATCAGGATCTGTCCCGGTTGTCCGAGACGTCCCAATAATAACTTTTGGATTTATGTAATTTAATTTTAGATTTATGTACCCATAACAAAATTGTGTACATGCATTGACAGAAAAATTAAAACCACGCATTAACATATTTTTTGTTTATCAACACATCAATAATTACTAGGAGTAATATCATTTGTCGGATGTAAAATCAACGGTTATGATAAGATGGGTGATCCCCATATGTGTGTGGGAAAACTGCATTGACACCCTCACGTCTGGCCTCAGGCCTAAACGTGACCCGAGAGTGGGCTATCATTTTTTTTCTTCTAAATGTCTATTTGGTTGCTGCTTCATACTCTCTTGGGTATAGCTGTGAGCCTGTGAGTTCTATAATACCTTCTGTTTTCATATTTCCTTTTGTTCCAATCTGTGTATAAGAAGTTCATAATTTACTTCGTGAGGGCTTTTTTTTGGTATAGTCGGTTTCTGGAGTACGAATGATTGTAGAATAAATTCAGCTTGTCATAGTTTAACAGCTTACAAGTTGCAAAACTAGCAGATAATCGTTTGGCTTACATACTGGGTTGGCTGGGCACCTGAGATGCTCAGATTGAGCACTTAAACCCCACAATCAGGAAGACCAGGAATACAAGCTCCACACAACTCACTGCATGAGCCGTTCTAGTTTTTTTTTGTTTTTTGAAACGAGTTGAGCCGTTCTAGTTTAGCCAAAGCACTTCTCTGATGGCAGTGGACCTGGGAGCCATCCCTGCTGGAAGTACTGAAGCCCGAACACGACGGCTATGGCGGCTATGGTGAGGTACGACACGCCCTCGGCGGCGCCGAGGAGGCCAAAGGGCCCGGCCGGCAGGCCCGATCCGGTGCGCGCCTTCGTGGTCAGCGACCACCCGACCAGGCCCGCTACCACGAGGTAGCTGATACCCTCCGCCGCGCCGAGCGCGCCGCCGGGACCCGGTGGGAGGCCGCAGCCCGTCACCTTGAGCGTGTAGAGAGACCACGCCACCATCGCGCTCGACGCCAACCCGGCCGCCCCGGCGGCCAGCTCAACGGTGCTGTTGCTGCCGCTGGGCTCGGCCTTGCATGTCGTCACTGGTTGCCGGCGGCGGCGAAGAATGGTAGAGCTGCGGCGGCTGACGCGGTTAGCAGCGGTGGTCGTGGAAGCGGCCACGGCGATTGTTGGCATCATTGGGTGGAGGGTTAACGACGCCATGGCTGCCTGGATTTCTTGTTAGAAGATGAGAGGCGGTAGACTGGCCGGCCGGTATCCTATCCTTGGTCTGGAAATGTCTGATGCAAATAATCGTCACCTTGGCCTCGCATATAATCGTAACCTTTTTCTTGCGAAAACTAATTCGTTGGAGGAAACATTCATCCTCTCACGCGTGGCCTCAAGCCTTAAACGTGACCCAAACGTACGTGCGCCATAATTGTTTTCTAAAATTGTGTCAGCTCCTCCTGCACTCAAAATCTTTTCAAGTAGAATTGCACGCGCCAAACATGTTAAACAGTAGCAAACGCTGATCGGGAAATGATGCAATACATTTATACGTCATCAAAATTTAACATAGTCTTTCTTTCATCCGGAGCTCTATGACCCTGAAGGGGTGTAGAGCCACCGCGGAGGCCTTAACTTAACAATGAATGAGCTTTCGCAAACATTCTTGTTTATATAACCAAACTATC
The DNA here is from genome assembly GCA_026929855.1 of Poa annua. Classification (NCBI taxonomy): domain Eukaryota; kingdom Viridiplantae; phylum Streptophyta; class Magnoliopsida; order Poales; family Poaceae; genus Poa; species Poa annua. Next base: position 85,291,713 of record CM049429.1, on the reverse strand, counting down.
TAAACATACCGAGTTTATTGCAAGGATAATTTTCAAACATGCTTGTTCATATAACCAAACTATTCGATAATTAGGCATGCGTTGAGGCCTATGCCTCACATGAGTGGATGTGAGGCCTAAATAGAGGGCTGGACATAACGGAGGTGGGGTGGGGTCGCTACGTGAAATCCGACAGTGGAGGGAGGCACGCCGAGACTGTGGTTGCGACTCAATTTTATGTGGGTGTTTGTTTTGTGTTGAGATTATTGTGCGGGTATGTTTGATAGCCTGTTTTGAAATTGTCTCAAGATGGAGCACAATGGACTATTGAATTAAATCAAATGGATGTTGGATGTTGACTGTATCCCACAACTTCATTCTTTTATAATTAGGGGAGAAGAAACCACTCAATTCTCAAAGTTCCTTAGATGACTATGTGTTCAAAGTTCTTTTAGGAGACTTTGTTTTCAAAGTTTATTACGAAGAAATGGGAATAAAAACATGCATGTCATCATATTTTGTAGTAACATATCTAATATTAGATGCATGCCCATCTCCACTAATATTAAAATACCCAGAGAGTCAGATCCAAACAATATCCAATGATCCATATCTGACCTTCTGTGTCAAACGCGTTTAACTCCACCACAAGAAAAAAAAAGTGCCCCCGCATCGCCGCACTCTTTAGCTCCGGAGAAACCGTCGACTCTGCCCGCTCCCCTCTTCCGGCCTCCACTCTGCAGTCTGCACTGCCGGAAGCAGCCGCCCAACCGGAAGGATCCGCTCCGCCCGGCCACGCACACGCGCCACTGCTGCACAACCGCCGCCCTCCCACCCATGCGGCTCTCACAAAGATGCTCGAACAGGGCAGGGCGGCCCAACGAGGCGACAACGGTCGCCCAAATCCTACATCCGGCCGCCCTCCGTCCCTGCCACCGCCCAATCCTGGCATCCGGCCGCCGGCTTGCACCACCACTACACCGGCACCGCCCTCCACACCACCGGAGCTAGGGTGGCCCGATCTGGACAGAGGAAGACAGTTGCCCTCACCGGAGGAACTGGCTGGCCACTAGGAGGAAGACGGCAGTTGCGCAACAGCAGCTCCTCGCTGCCCTTCCACGGTTCCACCGATGCTCATCCACCACACACAGCACATGGTGTGGGGCACACGATGTTAGAGTACTTTTGATTTGATCACAAGTTTGTTAATCACTGCAGACTAGACTATTTATTTCTCCAACTCATCTCTTCTCCTCTCTTTTTCTTGGCTTCACCGACGCAGGCAGTGTGGATTTGTCTAGGAGATGTTTAACAGTCAACAGGGCCACGACAGGTAGAGCAGAGCACCGAGTAGATCTCACACCTCCACTTCTATTGATGAAAACCCCTCGGTGTGCAACAAAGCACCATCAATCTTGATTCACGCAAGGAAAATTGTATACATTCATTGTATTGGCCTCTGATTTGTGGAGCTTCTGCATATGTACGACTAACCGATTGATGCTCTGAGAAGATCAAACTTGAATGCTTTTACACATGCTGCATTTGGATAATTCTCTATTGGAATTTCAGTCTGTATCTTTGAAGCAACCTGACCTGGATGTTTGGGTAGGGTCAGGCTCAATACAAAGGAGGTATGGCGTCAACCAAATGTATTTAAATTTTCTTGCTTACCTTTTTGGAATCTCCGCAACTAAAGTTGTTGAAATTGATTATCAACCATGCAAACAAGATACAAATGTGTAGGGAATAAAGGTAACATATTAACCCTTAATGTAATGCAGTGTTTTTCCTATGAAGTTTGAACTGCTCTGGCTTTATCAAATTTCCGCAATTGTTGTAAGTAGCTTTGATTTAGAAACCGTTGATTGCCGAATGATGCATCCTTAGACTCATATTCATCAACGTTCTTCTTATCCATTCACCTTCATCTTAGTCAGTTTTATATATCCAGCCGTATTTTCTGTTTTGGAATAAAAAATATTAGAATAAACATTGTGAAACCAAGAGACTAAGCACAAGTTGTTTGTGTGTGCATTTGAGGTTACTGATGATCATCATCGAAAGAAAATGATTATCGAGGGGAATAAGAAGATGAGAAGGAGGTGGAACAAATGGTGTGGGGCATGTCATCTACGATATTGTGCTATGAAAAAAATACCGAGCTCAAGATATATGGCTGAGTAAGACCAAGTGAGAAATGTGAACCGAGTGATGTATTAGACGCATTGTCTAAGCTGTGAATTCTAGATTTTTCAGTGTTCAAATCATGTGTTTAATCAAATTGATCTTTCCAATGGGGAGCTAACAGTATTTTATATTACAAAAGATTTATTCTTGGAAAAAAAACAACGCAAGGTTCTGATGCTATTTTGAAAGCTGACTATGAACTATGTATATGAATATGGAAACTGACTATGAGCTATCTAGACATCACGTGTAACAATTCTAGCAAACATGGAAATGGAGATTGTATACATACCTATCACCATTTTCTTGTTGCTCTTTTTACCCATGTTTGAAATGAGTTCAGTCATTAATTAAACCAGATATATTAGCAAAGTGAGCCATCGAATCAAATTGCATGCAAACTTTGATAAGGGGTACCATACCTAACTACCTATGTCACGCCCTTAGTGTGGGTCTTCTGCAATTAGTTCTGTTGAGTATCACCTACGAGCTGCATACGCCCATGCATCGCCATATCCACCAAGAAAACTGCAATGAAATTGGTAAACTGAAATATAGTGTTAACCATTTGGTAATAGTGATCGACAATCCCATGCATTGCCACATCCACATGATGTACACGAAAACGGCAATGAAATCAGTAAATCACTTCACTTAATGTTTCAATATTTTTTAGAGAAGAACTTTTCCTGATGACAATTCCCTTTGTTTTGTGAGATTGTGACTCAATGCTTGGCCAGTTCACTTATCTGATTGATAAATTAGTTTTCCATGATTCGTATGCTGTCATGACTTGAAATTTGTTGCACTTCAGTTTTACTTGAGTTGCTACAGCAGGGGTGATGTAGCACCCCCTATTGGAAAAAGATGATACACTGACTAATTTCCATTTGTTGTCAAGGTGCTTCCTGCCCTTAATGAGAAGTTCACTAAGATGGCATGTCATGCCCCCACATTGATGTTCATGTTATTGATTGGGAGTCCAACCACCTATAAGCTGATTAAAATGCTGGTACCAGATGAGTTAGGAAACTTTATTTGCTAATTTTTTGCTATCCTAATTCAGGTCAAAGACACTCCTCAGTTCAACAGTATATTGTGGAAACTGAAACAAATTCTCGCGGAATGAAATGTTTATTACCTCAAACACAATAAGGTTTGTTCCTTGATAGCAATTGTAGTATGTTTTGGGAGACCAGTGGTGGTTCCATGTTGGTTTGCCTTCTCATCTTCCCAAGGATTTCTTTCACCTTAGGACGCTACTTACGTGTCTGATTTGAAAGATATACTCAATGTCCCACTCCTAATGTCTTACAACAAATCTAACTGCTTGTGAATAGTTTTTTTTTGCTCATGTGCTTCACTGAAAAAAAATTGCAAAGAGAAAGAGTAAAACTGAACCATAATTTATACCTTGAAAGAAGATGGCAGACAGTGGCATAGTTCTTGCGAGAGTACTAGAAGATGTACTGTACGACCTTATGTTCAGGTTCAAAGGGAAATCAAGTTTGAACTCCTTGACCAGTAAGTTAACGAACACTAGATTGACCATATAAGACAACTGTAGCAAACTTAGTGTGAGAGGCAAAGGAGGTTGGATGAATATAACTTGTCCATGACCTGACATGATTTTGTGTAGAGTAAATAACCAAAAAAATACCATGAATGCATTTTCTTAAAATAACTATGATATCTGAGTTTTCCATCTTTCCCCTAGCATTACTTCTTAAGTCTATATATACAGGTTCATCCGAGGGATATATAGACGTAAGAATTCATTCAGAAAACTGAAGACAATGAACAAAAGTTGTTTATGAAAGGTCATAATTAGGGAGAACAGAGTGAGATGTTGGTTAAAGTGTTTAGTTCTTGTACAGTGATATTATTTTCTTTAAACTTTTCTATGTTCCTGCACATGAGATGGAAGTTATGATACTGTGAAACTAACGTGTGATCCCAAAGTTCTGGTGTGCATGGAAGTGTTCTCTCAATGTATTAGATATTTCAAAAACAGTGGTAGTTGTTTCAGTTTAATTCATGCTCACATATTTAACACAGCTCCAGATTTGATTCAAGTCGAGGAATATTTTTGACGTTCTGTTCCTAGATGAAATGAAACATAAAACGCTATTTATACGCAAACCATTAATCGAAATAGGATGTAACTTTCAGAGAATCCAAAACGAAACATTTATGATTTACTGTAATTTTTTCGATTTTTTCTGAAAAGTTTTATTTCTGTGTTTCAGATCTGGATGAAGAGTCCGGATAGACTGAGCAAAAGGGGCTTCATTTCGATTCTCCAATTTGGAAAATCACATATTAATTTCCTTTGTATGAACTGCAAAATATGATGACTCAAAGAAGTTCCCTACCACGAACTGTGTAACACACGTATTACTTAGAACAAATAGGAAAGTAAGATAAGATAATCAAGAAATCAAAATATTATGTACATTTTTGTCTATTAACATTATTATTCTCGACTCCTGATTTTTCCAATGGGCATGTAGAAAATTGTGTTATTGTCCATGATACTTACAGTCCTCATTGTAATAACTTTATATTGATCGTGTTTCAACGTACAAGGTATACTTAAGTCAGTTTGCCTTTAGCCATTTACATAAGGGTTGCACTTTAAGTTGATACAAGCTATGCTCATGGCAGCTATGTTCATTCATTTTTCTTAAACAATGGTAGATATAGTAGGAATGTTCCATTGATGGACATAACATAGGTTTTGCAAGAAAAAATTGAAGACCAAAGTTTAGAGTAAGGTGATTGTTTTTCTATGTAATTTATATACTCCTTCCGTCCATAAATAAGTGTTTCAAGTTTGTCAAAAAGAATATATATGTCTAGATACATATTCTTTTTGACAAACTTTAGACACTTATTTTGGGACGGAGGGAGTAGGTTCGATGTAATTCTCAAATTACATATCCATATTTTCTAATTAACGTGCATGTGCACGTGCTTGATTACTAGTTAGATGAAGGAAACGGAACATGGACATTTGTCCCAAATAAGAAGCACAAAATGTCCATAAAAACAAAAATACATCCAGAACAATGAGGATTTTCGTCTTCCTTGATTTGTGACTCTATCCATCCACGTCCTTGTCTAAGCATAGGAAAATAAATGTAACAACTAGCAAGCACAACCTGTGATATGTTTGCATAGAACTATATATGACTAAGCCTTGTTTGGTCGTCACAATAGAAGGCTATCACAAGATATGGAGAGCGTCGGAGGCGATTTTTTTGGCACCCACCACACATTCTAACTAAGGATCACAACCACACTTTATTAACTTATGACTACTATTCTGCTCGGCGTATATGACAGGAAAAACTCAAAAAATTCTTTGTTGAAAGAGATGAATGTGAACTAACCAAATAATTTAAATAAGTTTTTCAAAAAAAATAGTTAACAAGAAAATACTAAATTGAATTATTTCATACTTCTTACTTTCTTAGTGTCTATTTGTTTGGGCTGCAGCTTTTGAGAATCAGCTGTAGCTGTTGAGCTGTGGAGAAGCAACTGTGAGAAGCAGCTGTTGGAAACAGAGATTTGATGTTTGGTAGGAGTGTTGTCGATAACTATATTGTTGCTTTTCTAGGTGAGATGTCTGAAATGACCCTGAGTGTTGAAGATGTTATATAAGTGCTGATTTGAAGCGAAATAGTTATTTTCAACTCATTTTATTCATAATTATGTTGTTTCATATTTATATAGCCATATATTTCTTTTATGGGAAAATCTAGGGTGAGGCGCCGCACCAAGCGATTTGCATGCGGCGGGTGCAAAGCGTAGCTTTTCCCTATAGGGAGAGCACATGCATGCATGCAGAGTAGGTGATATCATCACTTAATTACCAAATTCAAAAATCTAAAATGATTTATCTTCTAAACCATTATTCTGACTAGACATATGTTTATACCGTTAGATTTGTCTCGACTAGGGCTTCAAAACAAAATCCATTGTTAATATGTTTTAGATGAAAATAAAAAAATTACACCAGTTACCAGATTGTGGTACTATGGATATCATATTAATATAAATAATTATTAAGATAAGTATATATCGTTACCAGATAGATTCGAATCACTTGTGACACATCTACAATCTGGTGTGACGAAATTTTCTCGTCACATCAGTTACCTGATTAAACATTATATTTACCAAGTTTATATTAGATAGCTATCATGATAATTATGTGTGGTTACCATATAATTTTATTAAGGTTCTACACATTATAAGGATATGCACAGCTAGTGAGTCAGAGTTTATGTGTTTCTAAGACCCAAGAGAATAATACGGTTTCACGTAAAGTAGTATCTATCGACGTTATATAACCATAGAATGGACTTACAGAAACCTGATAGCCAAGTTATTATAATGTGATAAGTTAGTTATAATAATCTGGTAACTACTGAAAGAAAAAAAGTTTTCAAAACATGTCAACATGGGATCTAGTTTTGTAGATTTAATCACGACTAAGCCAACGGTGAAAACGGATTTTGAATCAGATTAATCATTTGAAAGATAAACCATTTTTAATATAAACAATAAAGGGAATCTCAACGATAAACGATGTCATCGGTGATGTCACTGCTTGCATGTATGGAAATGGAAACTATGCGGCGCCGCCGTGTAGTGTTGTCCTTCTTTTATTCATATTGATATGTCTAAGTTGTAGGATATTCGTATATGTGCCAAATCTGTATTCAAAAAAGTTGCAGGAGGTCGGGAATGGAGAAGGGGAGGAAGGCGACGATGTATTGTTGCGTCGACAGCGGGGAACGACGGTGCCGGTGGCGGGGGATGGTGGCGACGGCTGGAGTGCTTAACCCTAACCATATCCAGGCATAGCTAGGAGACGGGGAGAAAGGGGAAAATGGTCGGGGGCGCTCGGTCAGAATAGTTTTGCAGGGAGAAGTTGGAGTTCTATTGGGTGGCAGTTTTTCCGTTAATACTGTAAATTATTGAGGGCAATTCCGTCTGATAGCACTCGGTTAGCAGCTCGGTGCTAGCTTTCCCTCTCGCTCGTGCCGCGTAGTTCATTTTCCGTCCGCGTTTTCACAAAGCGCTTTCCTACCATTAGTTGTTTGTTTGCGCTGCCACTTCTGAACCTCAAAAGATGTAGCCACAGCGGAAACAAACAACCCTTTAGTCACACAACCAATCCTTTCAAGTCTTCTTCTTCTAAGAGAACAAAGTTCATTGAGGCACAAATAATCGACAAAGGGCGTGTTTTGGTTGATTAGATAGTTTGACCGTACCTAGTTTTTTTGCGATGACCTTTATTTGAGTCATGCTTGGATGGCTGTAAAACATTCGACCTGTTTATACTTCAGCTGTCAACTTATCTTGCATGTCTATCCTCCTTGGTCAACTTATCTTGACAATACCTGAAAAATACTCGAGGAGCCAAAACCTTAATGAAGTACTAATGGCTGGCAAGTTTTTTTCATTTGCGAAATAACGCTTGGACCTTTTTAACAAACACACTCAAAATCGAGAACAAAGTTCAGTGTCACATAAAGAAAAACGAAGGGCCTTATTAAACGGGCCGTCATGTAACTGCTCGGAGAGGCCCAGTAAGCCAGCAAGACCTAATTTTCGCCCCTATAAAGCCGTGACCCCTCGCAGCCTCCGCTCTCCACTAGGGTTTACCTCCTCTCGCCGCAGCCTCCATCGAACCCAAGCGAGGAGAAGGGAGAAAGGCGGCGGCCGGAGATGTCGGAGAAGAAGCGCGCCCCAGGGCCCCGCAAGGACGAGGTGGTCACCCGCGAGTACACCGTCAACCTCCACAAGCGCCTCCACGGATGGTATCGTCCTCGTCCAGCTCTCATCCTCTGCCTCGTCCTGTAGATCCGCGAGTTAGTCTGTAGATTCACTCTTTACGACGCCTCGCCATGGCGCTGCAGGCTCGCCTGTTTGATATGCTGGCCGCGAAAGGTTGACGCCCGCGAGCACTTTGTGGGCTCGTGAATGGCTGTTGCACCTGTTTGGATCGACATCCTTTGTCCAGCTAGATGATACTAGGGATCTACTGACCGAGCGGGATGTCCATCCTACGGATCCTGCTCTTGTATCTGATCTCACATTTTAAACATAGATCTCTGTTTAGAACAGAAAGTTTTTGAGATTTCGTATTGCTGTTTGTTTAGTTATGAATCGGGTATAGTCATGTGTCTGCCTTCTAAACTATGTGGCTGATCACGGTTACATGCCCGGGAAAACAACTCTGCTCATCGTTACACGTATGGCTTCTCTTAATGCTACTATGTGTTCCATTTGGGCTGTATATGTTATTTGTTATTTCTGCTTCATGATGTGACTTTGTCAGATGTTTGATTTGTGTGCCTGTAATGTAGTTATTAACTCATCTGTTGTACCCGGACATAGTCAGGTATCTGTCTTGAAATTGTGGTTGATACAGTTACTTGTCCGGTAGATTGATGTTGCTCATCGTTACATGTGTTGCCTTCATATGCTCTCACGTGTTCCATTTGGGTGCTACATTTTAACTAAGTTTTATTATTTAATATGATTTCTTTCATCCCCGGTCATAGTCAGGTATCTTTCTTGAAATGATGTGGTTGATACAGTTACTTGCCCGGTACATAGATGTTGCTCATCGTTACATGTGTTTCCTTCAAATGTAATCATGTGTTCCATTTGGGCTCTACATTGAAACTACATTTGTTCGTTTTGCCCAGTCATAGTCAGGTATCTTTCTTGAAATGATGTGGTTGATACAGTTACATTCCTGGTAAAAAATGTTACTCATTGTTACACTTGCTGCTTTCATATGCTGTCATGTGTTCCATTTGGGCACTACATTGGAATGATAATTATGTTTTTGAGAATTGCTTTGGTTTTTTGTGCGAGCAACTTGTTTCTAATGCAGTAGGTATATATATTATCCTCGTAAATTCACCTTGTATCATGGCACCCATTACATTCATCCTTCTCATTCTTATTTGTGGTTTATGATAGCCTGTGTGTATCAATTGCTGATGTTAACCTGCTCTATTGAACAGTACCTTCAAAAAGAAGGCACCAAATGCGATCAAGGAGATCAGGAAGTTTGCGCAGAAGGCCATGGGAACCACAGATGTTCGCATTGATGTGAAACTCAACAAGCACATCTGGAGCAGTGGTATCAGGAGTGTCCCGAGGAGAGTCCGTGTCAGAATTGCCCGCAAGAGGAACGATGAGGAGGATGCCAAGGAGGAGCTCTACTCTCTGGTCACCGTCGCTGAAGTCCCCCAGGAAGGTCTGAAAGGTTTGGGAACCAAGGTTGTTGAGGATGAGGACTAAACCCTCTGTTGTTTCTATCAGTTAGATCTTAATACATATTCCTGCTCAGAGACTCTGAAGTCTTGCTTTGAGCTTGTCGTTATCTACTGTTCATGACTTCTTCATAGAAGATTTGAGATGTTGGATATTTTGTTGAAGTGCATGAAGTTTTGACTTGGTTGTTGACTAGCTATTCTCATGCGTGGTGATGTTCTGTTATGATCACATTTGAGCTTGAGGAATTACCGGACTTCATAGCGTTAGTTGAATTGGAATGTTCTTGCTATTCGTTAGGAGTTGATTGTGATGCTCCTTGCCGGAATTGTCCCGATTTCCACTTTTCTCACTAGCATTTCCGTCTTTGCACCTTCTTTATTGCAATGTTGGAAGCACAAACTCTATATATATATATTCCTTTTTTGCTATGTTTTCCACAAGCTAAAAATGCATTTGCTCAACCATTTAGATAAATTCTAATGTTCTTCGTAAATGACTTCCATCTATTTAAATGGAGGGAAACTTTAACCGCTTAAGGAACTCACACCAAATGCTATAGTTGTAACTGTTTAAGGAACTCACATTCCACAGTAACTATATTGGCAGAATGGATACCAAATCTTCTCTAAATGTAAATGTATAAGAATATAAGATCCCACAATTATTTGAGCATCTGCACTCATCAAACACCATATGAACAAGTATAAACAAAACCAACATTAGTTATGACTTCACATTAGACATAGCAGAAATTTCAAAACTTGAGTAATTGATAACAATATAAATAAGCAACTAATGTAGATTTGTGTTTTATTTTGGATACACAAGTGCGTACCGGTTTTATTAACTAGAGTTGTTCCTGCCGGAAGAAACAGCAAAACACCCACCAAAAACATGTGGTGTTTACATTATGTATTACAAACGGCAAAATAAACCTCAGAGGGTCTCTACAAACGGAACTATCTTTAGATCCACATGCCTTCTTTCCTAATTGGTGAGCCACCTCATTCGCATCCCTTTGGACAATGCTGGAAGGAAATACCCAACATTGTACTTGCCTTGACAAGCCATTCCCGCAATTGCCTCTCCTTTGCTTTGATAGGTTCCAGTAAAATTGGGGGAACCAAAGAATCCAAACGCTTTTTGTGTCTCTTCTTCAGCAAGGCCCTCTCACCCAGTCAGCAGGACTCGATCTGGTCGAACTAATTCGACACATTCACAGGGATCTGCATTGTTTGCTGACAAGTATGCCAAACTTGCCTAGCATACACACTGAAGACTGAACCAGGATATGGTCAACTGCATCCACACACTGAACCAGACCGCATCCACTTCTTGCAAGCAAAAACGACACGCGTCAGCCTGTTGTTGCAAACCATGACGAACTCGTCTATCCGATGTCTAAATCCTGTGGTTGACTGCGAACCACATGAAGATTTTACACTTCAAGGACGAATGGCATCGCCAAATGAATTCTGCAGCAGCAAACCTATCATGTCCCTGGCAAAACATCCTGTATGTTGAGTGCGCCATGTACTTGCCAGACATGGAACAAGGCGAACTGAAGGTGTCAACCTGCTGTGAGTCCCACTCAACAGCGTTGATTGAATCCAAAGCCTGGTCAGTCTTCCCCACATCCGTTACGAATTACAAGTGGATAACGGATGTGGGGGAGATCTTTCCCCTGTGAAAGTACATGGCAATCAACAAGTGGATAACGGATAAGGGAATAAGGCTTCCAGAAACCATAGAAATTGCTGAAACACATGTTAACGTTAGCTCTGTAACAGACTCTGTACCGCACTACTCCCTAGTCTTCTGCTTATTCCTAGAGTATAGGATCTATAGCACTACGTGCAGCACCTCTTGTAACCTCCTATATGTACTGGTTCTCTCAGTCAATACAAGCATTCATTCAATCCTTATCATTCTGCTTGGTATCAGAGCACTCCGGCTCCCATGCCGAACTCCCCTCCTTCTTCCCCACCTCCGGCCACCACACCGAACAACTTCCCAAACCCTTCTCCGGCCGTCGATCCTCTCACGGCTGATCTCCAAACCCCACTACAGCAGCGACCGGCCATGCCTCGAGCTCCCGCCTCCCCAGCCGTGTCCGCCGAGCTGAACCTCGGAAACCCTAGCCCAACCATGCCACTGTCCTACGGCGGGCTGCCGAATCTGGTCTTCCCCACCCAAATACCAACCCCCAACTCCCACCCAATCCTTGGCACCCACATCTCCACCTATGTCAAGTACCAAGTCTCCTCTGTCGGGGCAAATTTCTCTAAATGGCGCCACACCTTTCTCATGCTCCTCACCATGACCGCAACCCTTGATCACATCCAGCGCGAGCCGCCAACCGCTCCTGACGCCTCCTGGCTCGCCATCGACATACACATATGTCTCTGGTTCGTGGCTACCCTGTCCGACGATCTGTACCGTCTGGTTCAAGGGCCCTCTGCTTTCAGTACCTGGACTCGCCTCAATCAGTTCTTCTTGAACAATCAGTCCGCTCGGTATCTGTTTCTCAGCAAGTCCCTGCGCTCCACTCCACGCGGCGACATGACGATCACCGACTACGCCAGCAGACTTCGCGGTATCGCGGATGATCTTGCGGCCATTGACCGTCCCCTTGACGAGCGTGATCTCACGCTCCAGTTCCTGGATGGACTCGGGGGCGCGTACAAGATGCAGGCCGAAATCTTAAAGGCGGCAAATCCATTGCCCTCCTTCGCCGACGCGTGTTCTCGTCTGCAACTCGCCGAAGTCGAGGACTCCCCGGCCCAACAGCCAGCCGGTGCTCAGGCTCTGGTTGCACACGGTGGCACCCGCGGACATACCAGCGGCGGCGGCCATCAGCGCTATCCAGGAGTCAGCCCCAACTACAAAGGCAAAAACCCCATCCCCGGTTTCCAGCACGGGGAGGGGGGGGGGGGGGGGGGGGGGCAACATCACGCGGGTCGTGGCTCTGGCCGTGGTTCACCTGGCAGCAGCAGCAGCTCCCACAACGGACACGGTGGCGGCGGCTCGTCCGGTGGGCGCGGCGGCGGGTCCTCTAGTGGGACATCACAACAACCATGGCTTGGGTATTTCGCGCCCGTCGGCGCGCCGTTCCCCGCTCGCATGCCGTGGATCCCTCCCAACGCGACCAGCGTACTTGGCCCCCGCCCGGGTGGTCACTCGAGTGCCTACCCAGTGCTGTTCTCCGACACAGCGCCTCAGCAAAAGCCAGTCTCGCCCTACTCTGCGCCTCCGCACCAGGGACATCCTTCGTACGACGTCAACGCTATGGTTCATGCTGCCAACAGCTCCAACAACCCGTACAACCATCCAGATTGGGTGCTGGACTCCGGCGCCTCCTCCCACATAACTGGTAAGACGGGTAACGTCTCCACATTTCATTCTCCATTAGCGCATAATTCTCGTCATATTATTGTCGGTGATGGATCTAGGTTACCGATTATTGCTGTTGGATCTGTTCAAATATCTTCACTGCCACTCACTCTACAAAATGTCCTTGTCTCTCCCAAAATTGTAAAAAATCTTATATCTGTTAGATAATTCACTCGCGATAACTTTGTATCCATTGAATTTGACCCTTTTGGTTTTTCCGTGAAGGACCTAGCCACCAAGACCCTCCTCCACCGCTCCAATAGTGTCGGCGATCTCTATCCATTTTTTGGCTCCAAGACCTCCACCACGGCTGCCTTCACCACAACCACCTCCAACGAACTTTGGCACCGGCGTCTCGGCCACCCCAGCGCATCATCCATGCCTCATTTAGGTCTTGATTTCCGTAACACTTGTAACAGTGATGATACTAGACGATCTCCCCTTTGTAATGCTTGTCAACTTGGACGCCACACACGTCTCCCGTTTCCCACCTCAACCTCAACCACCACCGCTGCCTTTCAACTAGTTCATTGCGATTTGTGGACGTCCCCTGTTGCTAGCTTCTCTGGATATAAATATTATTTGGTCATTTTGGATGATTTCTCACACTACTCATGGACTTCCCCTTAACGAAAAAATCTGATACTTGTGCCACCATAAAACGTTTCTTCGCGTTCGTCAACACACAATTTCATGTTACCATCCAATGCTTACAATGTGACAACGGCGGCGAGTTCCTTTCACATGACTTATGTTCGTTCTTCTCTGAACATGGCGTCTCGTTCCGCTTATCCTGCCCTCATACCTCCCCTCAAAATGGAAAGGCAGAACGTCTCATTCGCACTCACAACGACATCATTCGAACACTCCTTCTGCAAGCCACAATGCCACCGCCGTTTTGGGCCGAAGCTCTTCATACGGCAAACCATATACTTAACCTACACCCCTCACGTTCCATCCAATCAACCACACCTCATTTTCGTCTATATGGCGTAAACCCAGCCTATGATCACTTGCGTGTTTTTGGCAGCCTGTGTTACCCAAATCTTTACGCCACGGCCCCTCACAAACTATCCCCACGATCAACGCAGTGTGTTTTCTTAGGCTACCCTCGCGAACATAAAGGATATCGTTGTCTCGATCTGGAAACTCGTCGTGTCATCGTATCTAGACACGTAATTTTTGACGAATCCACTTTTCCTTATTTTTCTCCTGGCCACAGCCCGCATGGCGCAGAGGATCCTAACCGTGCCAACCAGCCTGATCCGATCCCCATCGGGATCACCGCCTCAGCTGCTGCGCCCTCTAACAACCACAACCCACGACCCGCACAACCCTCCCGCACCAACCCAAGCCCGCCACGTCGCCCCGACACCCCTATCCTACGACTGACCGCGTCTACCATGCCCACCGAATCTCCCTCGCCACCAACCCCGACCACATCCTCCTCGACTGCCTCGCCGGCCTCGCCAGAAACCGCGTCGCCTGCACACGTCCGCACCCCCCCAGCCAATACAACCACGCCACCTATACCTCCTTTCCCGCCCAATGCTCATCCGATACGGCCACCCCAAAATCCACACAACATGGTGACGAGAGGCAAATCTGGTTTTTCCATGCCCAAACAACCTTTTTCCCTAGCTGCCACCGTCACTCCCATTTCACCTATCCCCTCCAACTATAGAACGGCACTTAAAGATCCTCATTGGAACAGTGCTATGAATGATGAATATAATGCCCTAATTCAGAATGACACGTGGTCTTTGGTCTCTCGTCCTGCAGGTGTTAACGTGGTGACGGGAAAATGGATCTATCGCCACAAGTTCAATTCAGATGGGACACTCTCAAGATAAAAGGCCCGTTGGGTTGTTCGAGGCTTCACCCAAAAACATGGTGTGGATTATGATGAGACTTTCAGTCCCGTGGTGAAGCCTACAACTATTCGAGTGGTTCTCAGCATTGCCACCTCTCAAGAGTGGCCCATTCATCAAATGGATGTCAAAAATGCCTTCCTTCATGGCACCTTGCAAGAAACGGTATATTGCGAGCAACCTTCTGGTTTTTTGGACCCCACACACTCCACTCATGTTTGCAAGTTGCTCAAATCTCTCTACGGCCTCAAACAAGCTCCTCGTACATGGTTTCATCGATTCACCACATTTATCCTCTCCCTTGGTTTTTCGGCCTCTAAGAGTGATTCTTCCTTGTTCATCTTGAAACGTGGCTCTTCCATTGCATATCTCCTTTTATATGTCGATGACATCATACTCACCGCCAACACCCACACTCTTCTCAAGTCAGTAATTGATTCTCTTTGTCAAGAGTTTTCCATGAGTGATTTGGGTGATATACACCATTTTCTTGGCATTAATGTTCATCGCACTAGTGATGGTTTTTTCTCTCACAACAACAATATGCTTTGGAGATTCTTGATCGAGCCAATATGTTGGGGTGTCATCCCATAGCTACACCAGTTGACACAAAACACAAGCTTTCAGCCAATGATGGTCCACTATATTCTGATCCAACCCAATACAGGAGTCTTGCCGGTGCACTACAATATCTCACACTCACCAGACCCGATATATCATATGCCGTGCAGCAAGTTTGTCTTTTCATGCACGCTCCTCGGGACAGCCACTACAATTTCCTCAAAAGAATTCTTCGGTACATCAAAGGGACGTCTCATCTTGGCTTGCAGCTTCATAAAGCATCCACTACCGAGCTCATCTCATATTCGGATGCTGATTGGGCAGTCTGTCCGGATACTAGAAAATCTACCTCGAGGTTCTGTGTTTTCCTCGGAAACAATTTGATCTCTTGGTCATCTAGAAGACAGCCCACAGTGTCACGTTCTAGCGCGGAGGCTGAGTATCGGGCTGTAGCAAATTGCGTGGCGGAATCATGCTGGCTCCGCCAACTGCTAAATGAACTTCATCGGCCTCCTGCTCGAGCTACCGTGGTCTACTGTGATAATGTAAGTGCTATGTACATGTCTTCAAACCCGGTGCAGCATCAACGAACAAAGCATGTCGAGATTGATCTCCACTTTGTACGTGACCGGGTTGCTCTCGGCGAAGCACGTGTTCTCCATGTTCCAACAAGTTCTCAGTTCGCCGATATCTTCACTAAGGGGCTGCCTCCAAGTGTGTTTCAAGAATTTCGCCTCCAAGTGTGTTTCAAGAATTTCGATCCAGTCTCAACATCGCGGCAAGCGTTGTTCCGACTGCGGGGGGCTGCTGAAACACATGTTAACGTTAGCTCTGTAACAGACTCTGTACCGCACTACTCCCTAGTCTTCTGCTTATTCCTAGAGTATAGGATCTATAGCACTACGTACGGCACCTCTTGTAACCTCCTATATGTACTGGTTCTCTCAGTCAATACAAGCATTCATTCAATCCTTATCATTCTGCTGAAATAGTCTTGTGAAATATCATTATCATGCGGTAACTGGTATTATCATGTTCCTCGGGAACCCTTGCATATCACCCAGCATCGTAGAACTACAATCGCATGCACTTCACTAAATGTCTCCAAGTCCAATCTTTGGGTGATGCATACTGAATATGTCACGGAGTTGGTCAATATCTAAAAGCAAAACCTCAAGAGGCTCGGTAGCAAAAGCTTCTCTTTCAGCGATAATCACTGCATACTGTTAAACGGTGTTACTTATGATGCAGAACTTTATGAAATAGGCATGATTGTGTTGTGTGTTTATGTTAGGTCATTTGGTAGATGCCTAGAAAGTCTTGATGAACTACAGTAGCTCCTACCAAATAGTACTTCGGGGTAATGGTTTACCATCTACTACCAGGGATGCAAGCGGCATCGTGCATAAGCCCGCTAAATCAAGGGGCAGCACAAACTAAACTAATGGCTAGAAAGATCCTACAACTAACCAGATGGATATTGAATAGGAAGCGGGGTGGATCAGGCACCGCGTTGCATCCCTATCTACTATGCAGAGAACTCATCAGCTCTAACACAGGTTGAGAAAATCCCCCATCACTAGTCCATGACTGACAAAGCTTAGCACAACAGCTTACTTACTGAAAGAGCTAGCAGTAACTTTCGAGATCCACAGATTTATCCCAGTTGATCAGATAATACAACACCGAATTTTATTTTTATGAATGTAGTAGGCGATGAGACAAAGAAATGCAGTCTCAGTTGCGTTATTACCCATATTGGATCAGAAGTACACGGCCATCTGAACCCCCTTCTCGACGAAGCCGCATCTGGCGTAGTACGCGCGCAGCTCGGGAGTGCAGTCCAGGATGACCTTGTAGCAGCCGGCCTCCCTGGCGATCTCCACGAGGCGGCGCACGACGCGGAGCCCGAGCCCCCGGCCGCGAGCGGCGGCGTCGACCACGACGTCCTCCACGTGCCCGACCTTGCCGCCGCCCCGGAGGAACTTGCGCTCCACGAAGAGGCACCCTGTGGAGACGATACGCCGGTCCGGGGCCGCGGCGGGGTCCTCGGCGACGAGGATGACGTGGTCGTCGCCCAGGGCCGCGAGGTCGGCGAAGCACGCGGCGAACTCGGACGCGGTGAGGTCCGGGCAGGAGGAGAGCTGGGAGAGGAGGGGCAGGAAGCCCTTCTCGCGGTCGGCGAGCTCTAGGCGGCGGATTTGGATGGAGCCATCGGTTTTGACGGCGGGCTCCGGCGAGGTGGATGCCATCTGGGTTCGAGAGCTCAGACGAGAGTGTCTAGCCGGCGAGGTGAACACTATAGCTGGCCAAATGGACGGGCCAAATGGCACAGCACGAGGCAACGTCTTTTTTGCCCGGCCCAAGCACGGCACGGCACGATTTAAATGGCCGCGGCACGGCAAGGGCCCATTAGTGCCTGGGCCTCTCTTCAATTTGAAGCACGTGGGCCGACACGGCACGACACGATTAACTATTTATATATATTTTTAAAGATTTTATACATATTTTTACTTACTTTTCTTAAATTTTATTGTTATTTTTTTAATATTTTACAGCTACTAGTAAAATGGCCGTGCGTTGCTACGGGCAAGAAAACCATTTTTACAAAAGAATATCAAAATGATGGAGAGAAATGTGAAGATTGTGTAAATTAATCTGTTTATTTTTTGTGTTCAAGGAACATGATAAAGAATTCAGAAATCGTATTCATTTAAGTTTTAAAAACCTTTCCAAAAAGTGGGAATGGATTATAAATCTTAATATTCAGTAGCACAAAAAATTGACATATTATTCTTGGAGCGATAAAAGGATTCAGTGGTCATCCCTTGATCGCGCCACAAGGTTTCAATGATTACAAGCACATGAAATAGACAAAAAAAACACTTGAACTATAGATAATCAAGATCTACAAGTGTCTAAAGAAAGCAATGGTTATTTTCTTTACAATTACCTCATACAGGTGATCCTTGCACTATGAGACCCTACAGGTGATCCTTGCACTATCTACAATTCCATGTCTAGCAAATGAAGCCTCGATTTTTTAGCTATTGGGCCCTGCACAGAAGAAACTGCATGACATGTGTTGCTTAGCACAAAATAAGGTTTTTGATGCTGCAACAAGCTGCAGTACTTAACCAGAAGAGCAAATATGCAATTCTCACCGTCTTCTCCGCAGCTTAGTTTCAGCCAGTGCTTGATCAATATCACTGTGACTTCCCCATCTGAAATGCTTCACCGGATCAGAGTCAGACCTCGGCTGCTTCACAATAGGGCCTGAAGTATGTACAAAACCTGGAAGTATCAGTTCCCCTTTTTTCTCCTAAAGATAGAGAAGTACTATCAAAACGTCTTTCTTTCCCTAAAGTAACAATTGTTAGCTCATATCTAGAAATAGCAGTATATTGACCATGAAGAATTATTTTGTGAGATCAGTTATTTCATGCAATTCAGAGATAAAGCTATAAGAATGAAGCAGTAAGAGGAGATGTACCATTGAAAAGCGAGCACACTTCGATATCAATACCTCACACACTGCCTTAAAAGGAAGGTGTTCGTTGATTGCATGAATCAAACTATCCTTCTCTTGCTATTTAAATCAGCATGCATGTCTTCCCCTAAATGTATTAGAACACTTCAAATATGAATGCCAAAAAGTAATCATAGTATCAACATTACAGTCAGCAAACATTACGTTGTTCCATATCCAAACGACAGAAGCAAGCAGCCTTACCTGGACCATATTGGCGATGGTGCACATTACTGTGGCAGCAGTGCTTCACGCGACGATCATATCGTCCTCCGCCCTCGCAGAGCTTCCCATCATGATTATAAGCAATTAAGCAACAAATAGTGAAACATTCCTACCCTTGCTAAGCTACATTAGTGCTACCATTTTCTTACCTTCATGCTTGATTGCGACCAAATTGAACTGATCTAGTACTGGTATTGCCTATACAACTTATTCATTAGAACAACCCAGGTAGCTAAGCCATGTCATGGGATCATCATAAATTTAATCGACCACAAGAGCTAAACACTAACCAAGGGAGAGACAAATAAATATATGATAGTACATCCATGTGCGGAGGGAGTTGTACATCAACAGATGCTAAGCTACATTAGTGCTACCATTTGCTTACCTTCATGCTTGATTGCGAACACCCCGCGTCCCTTCCAAAATATTTACTCCAAAATATCAATTCCCTTCCAAACACCCCGCGTCCCCGCCACAACTACTAAGATTAGACTGAACTCAGCTAAAAAAGATCCAAACTTTATGAGGAGAAACAAATGACACGCCATAGATTCCACACTTTCTCGCGACAATGGCCAGCGCAATCCAGCTGACACTTCATTTCTATCCTCTTGAGATTCTGGTCGGCCAACACTCTCTCGTGACAATGGTGAGCATAATACGACTGGTTCTTCATCATCCAGATCGATGAGCAACTGGTTGGGTTCTTCATCATCCAGATCGATTAGCAGCTGGTTGTGATCCGGAGTTTGACCTTGGTCGGTGAGTAATTTCCTCTTCTTGAATGGGTTGTTGTCAGGGGTGTTTTTCTGCTCCACTTTGTTGCTTTCCAATGCCGGAGTGGAATGCTTCTGCAGCAAAAATTTGCCAAGGGCAAGGGCTCCTTTGTTGCACTTCTGTTCACCATTAGTAATCTCATGAACAGCAGATGCTGTTCAAGAAAACAAGAAAAAGTTGTGAGAAGTCCTGGAGTAGAGTTAATCATTGCAGTATATAGCAAATCTCACTCTCTTTTTCAAGAAAAGGAAACCCCTGAGCAGCAAAGTAACTAATGCATAGCTTAACAGCATTTAAACTTGACATAGTTTTTAAACAGTATATAAGAAAACACTTGCCTCCGATGTTATCTTCGCTTTCCTGGGATGAACAGATTGTAACAGAACTCTCTTGTGTCAGAATTTCCTGAGAACCATACTGATTAACAACATTGAGAGCAGAGGTATCAATAAACTCGATGACGTGGGGCTGCCTTGCAGGTAGCCCACGGTGATGCTACCTGGGCCGCGCCAAGGATGGAAAGGCCCGCAGAAGGCCCACTCGGGGTACCTCGTATCCTAGTCCAACTCGGTTAGGTCTTGTAACCTACCGTATCTGTACCAACCACCCGAGACCTGGCTACCTATAAAGCCAGGAGGGTTGCCCGTCCTAGAGGACACGCTCATACCACCACGACAAACCCTAGCGAGATCGCAATCTCGCCATTGTAATCGCTACTCGCATAGATAACCAGACAAGCAGGAGTAGGGTGTTATCCTCTAGGAGCCTGAACCTGGGTAAACCTCGCTTGTCAGCCGTCGTGATCACCTTGCACTCATCTCTCTCCCCATCAATCAACCCGGGGTGCACAACCCTGGGACTTGTCGAGTTAGCACCTCGTCAATTGGCGCTGTTTGTGGGAAGTACAACAAGTGCTAGGATCATGGTCGCACCGGCTCCATCCGCAATGAAGATCGACGCATCCGCCGTCAGGGAGTCGATCCGATTCGGCTCCTTCGAGTACGTCATCCACTCGCCAACTCATCGGTCGGTGTACGCCGATCTGGACAAAGGTATACACATCACCTTCGGCTCCATATTCTGCTGCATAGATAGTCGTGGCATACACAGGTCTACGACTACCGCGCTACGCGCGACGGCGTCACCAAAATTGCCGACCATCGCGCCCGCTGAAGCCGCCGAGATCGCATCTGCCGCACCCGCGGAGATCGCGACCGCCGGACCCGCTAAGATTGCATCTACTACACCCGCGGAGATCGCAACCGCCGACCCCGCGAAGATCGCATCTGTCGCACCCGCAGAGGTCGCGCGAGCTGCACCCGCAAAGAGGACATCTACATCGACCATCTCGGCAACGGCCGCGCGAATCGAGTCTGTTACCCCAACCTCGGTCGTGCGATCGATCAAGTCAAGATCCACCTCCACCGTCGCACCCGCACGGGAGACCAGGGGCCCGCGTCCGACAGCCATGTCACGCGCGCCCTCACCTTCGTGGAGATCTCAAGTCTACCCCAAGCCAATCGCACTCGCCCCGGCGAGTGTGAGCACATGGACAATCGCGAAAAGACGCGACAGCGGGTGCGCCGCGCGCCACGTTGCGGCAATTTTCGACCCCGAGCAAGAAGCGGACGACAGAAACAGCAGTGGCAGCACCAACTCTCCAATTCGAGTCTACCCCAAGCAAGTCTTCATGGCCGGCACAGCACCGCATGACGATGAAGACGAACCCGCATATCCGCTAGAGGTGGACATGCCGGACCAGACGAAACTTGTCATCACGCGGGACATGGCGATCCAAGCCATGAAGCACGTGGACGAAGGCACGTTCCTGCCACCCAACGCACCTCGAGAAGATCACCTGGCGGTCCAGTACTTGCTACGCAAGGAAGGCGAACGAATTCGCGCCGAAAAAGCCGAACTTCTCAGCGCAAAAGGGACGCGGATGCATCGAGTGCCAGGCGAGCCGCCCTCTCCTTCACATCCTCCACAGAGGTGAACCAGGGAGCACGGCGAACCAGAGCCCGTGTCCCCCACATGGCAGAAGCTGATCGAACAAGGCTCACCCGCAACCTCGACTCGTCCTTCGTCACCGAAGATGAAAACGGGATACCCGTCCCAAAGACGGCGAATGCCGCCCTGATCGCAGTCGAAACATACCTCCGGCTCACGCAGCCACCGGAGGGGGACGCGCGCTCCCTTCTCCACAAGCAACAAATTGCCTCCATAAGGGCAATCGAAGAAGCTCTGGCGGAGTGGTATCAGCCGTGTATCAGCAGGACCTGCGCAATTATCACACTCGGAGGTTGCGACCAAGAGTGTTCGTTGCAGGCGACCTGGTTCTTCGACTCAAGCAAAAGAATGTGCACAAGCTCGCTTCCCCATGGGAGGGCCCGTACATCGTAACAGAAGCAATAGGCAATGGAGCTTACCGGCTAAAGGACTCGAAGACAGGAGCAGACTGCAGCAACCCGTGGAACGTAGCACAACTCCGCCGGTTCTACGCCTAGTTCAAAACAGCCATTGTACAAAGAAAACCAGCGCGGCAGGTTTCAGACGCACTCTTTCCCTTACCAGGGTACCTGGGGGGACTGGAAGGGTTTTAATGAGGCGGCATGTTCGCAAGAATCAATAAAGTGATTTGAAGAAATTCTGTCTCCTTTACCTGTCACTCAGAGGAAGCTCAAAAATCCTAGGCCGCCACTCGAACCACTCGGGGGCTGCGCCACACAGGTTGAAATATAAGCTTAGGTCGCTACCCGAACCACTCGGGGGCTGCGCCATACAAGCATGGCCAAAATCCTATGTCGCCACCCGAACTACTCGGGGGCTGCGCCACACAGGTTGAAATAAAAGCTTAGGCCGCCACCCAACTTACTCGGGGGCTGCGCCATACAAGCATAAAGTCAAAAATCCTAGGCCGCCAGTCGCCGACTCGGGGGCTGCGCCATACAGGTCAAGTTCAAAATCCTAGGACGCCGTCCGCCACACACGGGGGCTGCGCCACACAGGTCACACTTGTAACCCTAGGCTACAACTCGACTTACTCGGGGGCTACTCCAAACAGGCCTTCTCAGAAAAATCCTCAGCCGCCACTCGAACCCACTCGGGGGCTGCGCTGCACAGGTCAAGTTCCAAATCCTAGGTCACCACCCGACGTACTCGGGGGCTGCGCCAAACAGGTAATACTTGCAATCCTAGGCCGCCACTCGACCCACTCGGGGGCTGCGCCAGACAGGTCTTAGCCAAAATCCTAGGCCACCACTCGAGCGACTCGGGGGCTGCGCCATACAGGTCAAGTTACAGAAATTCTAAGTCGCCACCTGATATAATCAGAGACTGCGGCATACAGGTCACACTTGAGAAACCTAGGTTGCCGCCTAGCATTCTAGGTGACTGCGCCATACAGGTCGCAACTCAAATCAGGCACTCACTTTCGAACGACAGCTACTCTAAACTGCAGGTTCAGCCTTCGGTGCATCAAGGGGCCCTACAAGGCGCTCGCTCAGGTCCTGAACCTGCCGGATAATCCGACGCGCAGCCGCCAAGGTCTCGTCGAAGTCGTCGTCACCCGGCAGGCCTTCAAGCACCCTCTCAAGCGGAAGATGTGGCCGGTGCATCCGGACGTATGCCAACGCCGCGTTCGCACCAGCCACAAGTTGGGCGTCGACGACCTCCTTCAACCCTTCACCATCACGGAACCTCTCCAGCAAGGCAGACAACCCGTTCGGCTGCGCATTATGCGGGAAGTACACACGATTGATGTGCCAAAGTGTCTTCCGGCAGCTCTCCAGAAGAAAAGAAGCGCGCCACGTACGATCAAGCATGGTGGCAAGGACGCGCCCCCTCGACCGGTTCACCCAGAACTGTCGAGCTTCGTAGGAGTCGCCGGACGCCTCTCGGGTGACTCGCTCCTCAACGCGAACCCGCTCGGCCTCCCAGTCGGGATTAACATCTGCGCACATGAAATGCAAGTCAGAACGAGAAGGAAAGCCACAAAGGACGGCAGCCGCCAATAGGATACATACCTTGCAGCTGCCGACTGATCAGGTCGATCTCCCCAAGCAAAAAATCCTCACGTCGCGAGAACTCCGCCGTGGGATGCGACTGAGAACGATGCAGCAGCCGCTCCGTATTCTTCAGGGTCGCCTCAAGCTCCGCCACCTTGTTCTTCAAACATGTGATTATCCGTTGATCATTTGCACTGCGTGGAGGGGCCGGCGCCGCCCGACGACGGCGAGCACCCGAAGAAGAAGCCGCGCCACTCGGCACGGCCACTGGAGAAGGCGGAGCATCATCGCACGCAGCACTCTGCCAGGGATACGCAGAGTCAATATAATCATGCGACTGCGAAGCACAGACCAACTCAGAAGAAATAAAGCCAGCAAAATCAATATTGAAGACCAAAAGACCCGACAGGGCAATATTCGTTACAAGCATGAAGTTCAAAATACAGATCGCGGCGACTGCCGCATTCCTACAGCTATGCCTACTCTAAGGCCGCGGACTGCGACCGGGAACGGCCCTTCCGAGCAGCCGCCTCAGTCGCCTTAGCAAGGGCCCTCTCGAAGAGTGCCACAAGCTGCGCAGCCAGCTGCGAGGCGCGCTCCTTCACGCCACTCAGCGACGCGGTCCGGCCATCGAGTTTGCGAGGAAAACCGCTGACGACCTTCTCGAAGTCACCTGGAACTTGGTGGCCTAATAGGAGCTGGAAGGTGAGCTCGGAGCCGCGTACCGTCTGCGACCGCGTGAAGTCGGCGATGGTGGTCGCGTCCTCAAACGGTGCAGCCAGGGCGTCCACGGTCGCCGGCGGCTGGTCACCCGGGAAGATGCTCTGATGCACCACGGCCAGAGCTCCAGTCGACTTCTGCAACGCGGCTGAAGATTTCTTCAGCGCGTCCGAAGCATAGGCGCATACCCGGTCGAGGAAGCCAACAGCGGTCGCCAGGTCAACCGTGTCACTCGACGCATCTTCTGGAGGAGCTCCACCGCAAGTCTCTGTGCAAAAATTCAAAGTCAGGATAAGAAAAAAAACAAAGACTCAGTAGGCGTCAAGCCGAAACTTACCCCCAAGTACACCGGCGAGCGAAAGGAGACGACCAACTTGAGTTTTCTCCTGGGCGACCCGCGCCAGCTCCCGCTCTCGAGACTCGTGAAGAGCCTTCTCAAGCTCATCAACCCGCCCAGTAGCCTGGTCCAGCGAGGCACGCCGTTGGTCCCTCTCTTTCTCCAGGCGAACATAAGCTGCGGCTGCGTCGAGCTGTTGGCGATAGTACGGCTGAAACAAAAGTAAGATGTCAATAAAGTTGTGGGCGACTATACTAGTCACCCACACCTTCGGGGGCTACTCCCATCGGGAGCGCTGATCGCGCACCCGATGAAAAATCAAGAACGCAAGAAAAAGCATGCAAGACTTACGTGGTCCAAGAGTTCAAGTTCTTCCGCAGTCGAAGGAGACACGCGGCTAGAGGATGCAATACCGGCAGGCTCATCATGCACCTTCTCCACCACCACTGGCGTCCCCAACCCAGTCGAAGGGGCGGATGTGAGCTCCACGTCCCGAAGGGGGGAGCTAACATCGTCAGAACGATGGCTGCAGCAAAACAAGAACACCTGTCAAACCAAAGCGTCGAAACTACAAAGTACAACTCGAAGGACACATTGCAAAGATGCTCACCTGGGGGTGCCTGCGTCGTCGTAGCTCTCCAAGGAAGGCGAAGGCATCCGCGCGAACGAGCGTGGCGCTGCGGAGCTGACTGGAGGAACGTTCAGAGGTTCCTCCCAGCCACCCTAAGACCGCGCACCCGGAGACGTCGCGACGGCCTCCTCCTCAGCAACGTCCACATCCCGGGCAGGTGACGACGCAGTGGCAGAGTCGCCGCGACTCGGAAGCTTCCGCTTCTTCCTCGCGGGTTCCTCCACCTCTTCTTCCTCCTCCACCTCGTCGCGGGGAGAATGCGCGGAAGGAATCTCTTCATCCTCGTCATCCTCTTTGACAAACCTCGACTCATCGTCGGGTCCGTTCTCGGGGAGGGGAGGAAAGCTGATGAACAGAGCTTGACCCTGCAGCAAGTAGATACAAGTCGAATCAAAAAGAAGGGCAGACTCAAGTCGAACAAGCACAGAAAGAAAACAAGACAAGACTCACCTCTGGCACGGGGTTCGAGGCCCCGTAAGGAGAGATCGGGCACTTGACGTTGCACGTGTCCGCGGCTCGGAGGTTGGTGATGGACCTGACGCTGGCTTCCACCTCCTCGTCATCCAGCGGCATGGCGCTGACGCCTTCGGCGGCCCACATCGGGTGAGGCCGGGCGCTGAGCGGTTGCACCCGAAGACGGAAGAAGGTGGCCATCAAAAAGACGCCACCCGCCTCGCGCCCAAGGGTGTTGGTCAAGTCGCGCAGCAGGCCCAGCAGGGGCCGCACGGCCTCCTTCTCCACGGCGGACAGCGGGTGCGCCCAGGCGCCGGTCTTCCGCAGTCTGCGCCCGCTGTCGAACGCGTCCAGTCCGTCTTGGTTCGACTGAACGTAGAACCATCTCCTGCGCCATTCTTGGACGGAGTTGGACTTCTTCATCTGAAAGTACGCGGTGTCACCGCGCACCTGGATTCCGAAGCCGCCCACGGGGAAGGTCAACCCGCTCTTCCCTACGTTCTTGCGAACGAGGAAGAGCGACTTCCACAACGCCCAGTGGGGCGCGACGCCCAGGAAGCACTCGCAGAGCACGATAAAGTCCGCGATGCTCAAGACGCCAGTGGGGGTCAGATCGTGGATCTGAACCCCATAGGCGAACAAGAGACCGCGCACGAAATCGTGCATGGGGAACCCGAAGCCCCGCGGAAGGAAATCCGCGAAGCAAACACGTTCCCCATCGCGCGGAGTGGGGAAGACTTCCTTGCCAGGGACACGTACCTGGACTTGGTCGGCAGGTGGCAGCAAGCCTTGCCCGCGGAACATCTCCACATCGGCCTTCTTCACCGAAGACCTCTGCCAGTCGCCTTCAGATTTCTTCATCAACCCTGCGTCGTCTGCGGCAGCGGAGGAGCCAGCGGCGCTCTTCGGCTTGCCCATGGTCACGGTCATGGATTGCTCGGAGCTGGGGATGGCGGCGGAAATGGTAGAGCGCAAGAGGAAAGAAGGCAAGAATCGATTGGAGAAGATGACATCCCAAACGCCAAGACACAGTACTTATGCCTCGGAGATCGACATCTCAACCGTCCATCGAACAAAGGCTCCGAGCGGGAACATCCAGCCGTCCACGTGTCGCACGGAGAAACCGACCGTCACCGCCAACTTCCTCCACTACGCACGAAAACCGAGGCGTCGTCATCGTGTCGCGCAAATTTCGCGCCCACTTCGGTGACGTGACAACTGTGGACCGTGGTCAGCTCTGACAGCGGGGCCCACAACGTCATGTCCCATCGGGCGCAGAGGCGTGCAACAGCTCGTCATCAATGACGTCATCAAGCCAACGGCTCCAAAGTCGACTGAAGCAACTCGATAGAGTTGTTCGAGTGGTAAGCTTCACAGCTGGAATCAACAAGGTAGGATCAGCCAACGATCCGAGCACCCGAAGAAACCATTCGAGTGGCAACGCAGTAAGCTCGAGCAGCCGAATCCATCCAACAAGTAAGCCAAAACAGGCTGAGTAGAAGCAAGCTTCAGAAGAAGATGAAGGCAAAGTAATTCGACTGCACAAATTACTCCCATCGGGAGTGGCTGGTTCGACTGAAGAAATTCGAGTTCAAGCTCAAGATCAAGCAATCCAACGGCGCGTCCAGGAGGAAGGAGTCCTTTGTCCGACTTTACGCTTCGACCAAGCACTCCGGGGCTACTGACGTGGGGCTGCCTTGCAGGTAGCCCACGGTGATGCTACCTGGGCCGCGCCAAGGATGGAAAGGCCCGCAGAAGGCCCACTCGGGGTACCTCATATCCTAGTCCAACTCGGTTAGGTCTTGTAACATACCGTATCTGTACCAACCACCCGAGACCTGGCTACCTATAAAGCCAGGAGGGTTGCCCGTCCTAGAGGACACACTCATACCACCACGACAAACCCTAGCGAGATCGCAATCTCGCCATTGTAATCGCTACTCGCATCAATAACCAGACAAGCAGGAGTAGGGTGTTATCCTCCGGGAGCCTGAACCTGGGTAAACCTCGCTTGTCAGCCGTCGTGATCACCTTGCACTCATCTCTCTCCCCATCAATCAACCCGGGGTGCACAACCCTGGGACTTGTCGAGTTAGCACCTCGTCACTCGATGGGGCTAATGGTTCTGGAAAATTTATCAAATGTATCCATTGTAACAGGATTCAAGCGTCCCTCTGCAATTGCTCTTGCCATTGATGGGGCTATCAGGGAAATCCCCCCCCCCATCCCCCCGCGGTTGGAGGAAGGCGATGGTGAAGCGGTTTGCAGGCCCTGCCTCGACGGATCCTACTGGGCATGGATGGGGTTCGGTGTTGGCGGGCAGGCCCTCCATCCGTCGTCCAGCCGCTCCCCGTGGCCAGCACCATCGTCGCGTCCTGCAGATCAGAGCAGATCGGGAAAAAGAAGGACATAAGAGGTCGTCCATGGCCAGACGACTCCTCCCGTCGTTGAGGTCGGTCCAGAGGATTCTTAGGCGGCGCTCCTACCCCATACAGCGCAGCGCACCACTCCTGTCCTCGCCGGAGGCAGCACCACCAGAGGAAGTGGTGGGGCGGCGGTTGTCTCCATCGAATCGCCGCCGCTCAGAGGAGCGAGGGGATTGGGGTGTTGCGGTGCTACGGTTTGGACTAAAGTGCAAAAGTCCTGGACTTAAGCTGCAGTAGTGCGGGTTGATTTCCATAATCTCCAGGGACTAAAGCGAAAAACGGTCACGACGTACGACCGGAATACCCAAGACATATTATATAGTAGAGATTTTTATCGTGCCGTGCCGTGTCTGACGTGCCGGCGTGCTCGTGCCTAACTTCAAAACACGGCCTACGTGTCGGCCCGGCACGGCACGAATAGAATCGTGCCGCTATCGTGCCGTGCCGTTAGCGTGCCGTGCCTAGAGTGTCCGTGCCATGCCGTGCCGTGCTGGCCATGAACACTTTTTTTTTCCTTGTGCTGCACGATGTGCCAGCCGTTGGATGACGCATCAACGCTCTCGATCGACCATGGTCATTTGTTTCCCGTGCAAATGCAAGAAGAACTGCAGTGAGGGGAGGCTATCGCCGGCAGGAAGAAAGCAGGTGTTTTTTTGGAGATAATTCGGCTTTTATTGATCACAACAAATCATTACAAAGCATCTCCCGAATTACAAAGTATCTCCCAAATACAATCCGGGGGTACATGACGAAAGATAACGAAACCAAAGTGTTCGGAGCGTCTAGCTAAAACATGTGCCGATTTATTTAAACGACGAGAAATATAAAAGATAGAACAAGAGACGAAGGAGTTTGCCAACTTCTTCACATCTTGAATCACCGCTCCTAGGTACGAGCGATCAATATCCGGAGCATTGGTGCGTGGTACCACAGAAAGGCAATCTGAAGACAGCATCACCCGTTTATACCCTCCTCCTCCGCGAGAGCCATTGCACGCCTCAAAGCCAAGGCTTGGCGTTGGGTGGAGGCTTCAGCCATTGAGAAAAGCTCAGATCGGGTAAACCTCGACTAAAATAAACTTGCTTGATCTAAATTTTCATAAAATGAACAACTTTTTAATGTAACTTTTTTTCATCCGGCCTTATGAAAGGCCGAGATACAATATCTGGAGAGAAAAAAAAAACACTAAACAAACCGAACAATGCCGCAAACTGCTAATGCCAAAACTAACATTGCAATGGTGTTTTTTGCTTCATCATGTGTACCATTGTTTGCACATTGTTCGCCCTTTCAACATCAACTACGGGTGTTGTAAAAAAAATCGTAGTGAAGGTATATGTCCAACACTTTCACTTCTAATAATAGAGTCAATACAGGAAGATCCGGAACATGCTTTAGGTGAGAGGACAAGTAGAGTAAACGAACCATATTCCATTCAAAAAACAGTTACTGATTGTCTTATTGCACTTGTTTAAGTTGTGAGTTGCTTTGAAAGCAGGGATAGCCACGAAGACGAGGTACAAGGGAAAAAACAAATCACATGACATCGTTAAGTTTTGAAAATAAGATGCCGTACGTTTGGACTAGATCTTGCCTCTTCCTAATACTAGGATGGAGATTAACCCGATAAAGTAGCATACACATGACAACGCTCGTACGCGACTTTTTTTTACAATTGTTCAAAAAAAAAGTTTATATGTGAACTGTAAGGGTGTTTAAGACTTAAAAGATGCACATAGACATGTTTGTGTAGCGGGTAGGAGAAATGCAAATGTAAACATGGATCCATATGAATTCAGTCGGTGATTTTTGCCGAAATCTATCACATGCAAGTTTCAGAAAGTTATGGTGAGAACAAACATGTACATAGAGGGCCAGTATAACTTCATAGGTGTATTCTGGTAAAAACATTGAACTAGTTTATTTTTTGTGCTTGTTGTGACTTATAGACTGTTTTGTTTACTTAAGTGTTACGGTAATTGTAGTGTACCTAATTGTACATTGACTTAAATTGGAATTTTATCTCCGACTCATAATTAATTATCATATTTCTCAACAAATTCATGTTTTGTGTGTGATTACCTGTCTTGTACATGCATGTTTTTTTCACAGTTTGTTGATTAAGAACCTTTGTTCGTTATTTTATTCATTTAGGAGTTTATGGTCCCATGATGAGGAAATTCACATATTTCGTGCAGTGCGTGTCTACAGTGTATTATAGCGAAATAAGAACAAAAGAGTGTTCAAATATGATTATATATTTGTGAAGTCAAAACTATTCCCCAATCAATTGATTGAGCGTGACTGCTCTATTTCTTTGTAGTTCCTCACTTACTTGTATGACAAGGTCACCGAAGAAATAACTATATATATTCTTCTTCCTCATGAGTCATGACATCACAGTTTCCATGGAATTCATGTTTGTCTTTTGATAGCTCCATAGAATTCATGTTGGTATCACACGTTGGCGATTTGGGATTGGTGAATCCCAAATTAATGGAGAACAGCGACACCAGGGGCTGGTGAGAAATTTCCTTCTTGTACGGGCAGTACATTTACTGAAGAATGAAACTAAATTATCGGTGGGAATTTTTCTTCGGCCGTGATGTCACGGCGATCCATGTCAACTGTGGATGAATATCCAGTCAGATTCGATGCTATCACGATGGCGATGTCCAGTGAGAGCGATAGAATTTCGCAGGAGAAGACTTCTAGATTGACGAATGGGAATCACTGAATGCATGGAGCATCTTCAGATCCATTGAATCGTGTAGCTAGCACGGGATTAAAAAAACACTGTTCGAGTTAATGGAGAACAGGAGGGCGTCGTCCTGTATGATTAGTCGATTACGTGGACGCCATTACCCTGAAGGTTTCTGTCCTGTAGCGTATACGCACAGGTATAGGTACGTGTACGTACTAGTGTAGCTCTGGGGTTTTTTTTAGCCGGTCTGGCTCAGGGCTGAGCTTTAGCCGGTTTAGCCTAACGTGACGATAGATTGTTCTAGATGCATCGCCTTTTTTCACGAGAAGAAGACAGAAAGGTTCATGTGCACGGACCGGTCTGGAATCAGATGGACGGTTCACATCTCTTGAGCGATTGATCGGAAGCACCCACGCACTCGGCAAAATCCAAAATTTCAATTCCACGCGTGCTAACCTTTCCGCCCCCATCACACACCGGTAAATGGTGATAAAGTAAAAAAAAATACAATCCTTGTTTAAACAATGGACGGCACGAGTTCACCTACCGGAGTGTTTATGTGCTCCCATTTCCCCTCCACATACACCCCCACACACGAGATGCACCACTTACAACAGGGTTAGCGTATTTTGAATTGTGTCCTTTCGATCCGTTCGGAGAACCCTAAATGTCTGGACACTCTTAAGACCCTCAAGTTTTAGGGTTGACTAGGGGTGACCAGGAATCAGGCCGCACCACACCCACATCGAACGATGACCTAGTTAGCCCACCCGACCTAGTTAGTCCACACATCGCTCTTCTATTTCATCTCTCCCAAACCGTCGGTTGACGTCGTCGACACATCCCACCATTTTACTCATCCCGCCCTTCTCATTGCCACCTATCACGGAGAGGAAGATTTGGCTCACTTTCAACAGAGAAGAAGGTGAACGGTTTCACTTAAACGATCTCGGAGTACGTTGGCGTACAACCCGCCTATGATGATTTGATGCTAGCCAATATAAGCCAAGAGATCACACGACTAGGGATGGAGTTAAGTCCAGGGAGCGATTCAGTTGACACAGTAGAGCTCCAAATTTACTTGAGGAGATTGTGATTGTTCTAATCTAACGACACCATATGTTTAACATACTTAGATGCAGTACATGACCTCGGGGACTCGTATTTTTGGCTTCAACCTTGTCATATGTATGCACAAACTTTATTTTGGTGGCCGAATTTGATTGATGTGTCAACATATTTGTGTGCTTCTAGTTCATTGATATTTGTGTGTTCGGAATAAGCAAAAACAACAACAAAAGGAACTAGCTGAAATGACATGAAAATAATAAGAAAATGACCTAAATGGTCTACACAAGTGCACAAACATTTTGCCACCCCTGAACAGATAATATTCGGGTCGGGACAGAGAAGCTCTTGCAGCCGGGCCACCACAAACACGGCCCGCTTTTAATCCAAACTCTCCTCTCATCCATCCACCCCTCAAACTGCTGTTCGCGTTTCCACCTTCTTCTCTCCGGTCGCGGCCGGTCCCGTGGTGTGGAGTCGCGAGAATCTTCCTGGCCCGCCGCGACGGCGACGGGGCGGCAGCGGTGGTTAGTATCCGAGCAAGTCAACAGGGCTAGCTAGATCCTCCCCGTATATAGCACAGCCCCACGGCCGATTCATTTGGCTGATCGATTCTCGATCGTGAGGCAGGAAAGAAGGCAGTAAAGCCAAGAGAAGCATGCCCATGGAGAGCGGGAGGAAGCATGGCGTGGTGGTGGCGATCGAGTGCGTCGCCGGCGGGTCGCGCGCGGAGGAGTGGGGGCCCGGTTGCAGCGAGACGGTGCAGACGGGCGACGTGGTGGAGGAGCTCCTCATCGGCGTGGGCGGCCGCGGCGGCCCCACCGCGCACGCCGCGCCCTTCAAGGGCGGCCGCGCCGCGCTGCAGAAGCTGCTGCACTCCGCCTACAAGCGCGGGGACACCTCCGTGGAGGTGCGCGTCCGGCGGCCCGCGCCGAAACAGCTGCTGGAGGTGGACAGCAGCGGGGAGCTGGTGAGCAGCAGCCCCGGCTCCCCCGCCGGCTCGGACGCGTCGTCCGTGGAGACCACGACCACCACCAGGATGCAGGCCTGCATCGTGCCGCAGGAGGCCGCCGGCGGCGGAGGCGGCGGCGTCGGGGGCATCGTCGCGATGGGGGGCATGGTCGTCGGGCGCAGCAGCCGCAGCTACGTGCTCCGGTCGATCCGCGACCCCAACTACGCCGTCGGGCTGGTGGACCGCATGGAGAGCGAGTGCGTCGCCTTCCGAGGTAAGCATCCCGCAGCCACACGGCACCACACCATCGCAGCCAGCATTTCCTCCATCAATCAATTTGCCGCAGATCGACCAGTTCACAGATATTTTTCCTCAACAAAATATTAATTGCAGACTTTTTATTTATTTATTTATTTTCGATGCAACTTGTTTGGATTTCCTTTTTGTTCTGCAAAATTGCGGTAGGGAGGGAAGAAAAGTAAAAGTCCGCGACTGCGTTTTCGCTATACGCCGAGTTGGACTTGAGAAAGAGCACGCTGCGTGCGTGCATGCGTCCCTTCCTGCATCTGCATCTGCATGCGACTTTCGCGTACAAGTAGGTGGCTCCGCTTGACAGATGACACCTTCTCTTCCGATCGCGATGGAATTCTTTTGTCGTGCTCCCTCGCTCATGCATGAGGATTGCTTACTGGTTGCTGCTGTGGCATATGCCTGAATCAGTTTTAGCTCCTAGTCAGAACGATCGCGTACGTTCCGAAGATATGATTATTGGGTTTAATCAGGATATGATCAGAATATACTTAGTACGCCAGGATAGAGACAAAGAGGGTTACAAGGGCTGCTGCTGATTACATTGTTGTTCTTGTTATGTTTGGGTAGGGTGACTTTACTGGATACTGTTTACATGGGCCTGCTCAACTTATAGAATTATTATCGCGTGGGCATCCATCCATCCGCGGTGTCCACTCTACACTATACAGATATACGATTTGACGTATACCCTCCACTGCCTTTGAGTTCATCGTAGTATTAGCTGACAGTATAGGAAAGAGGGGGTAAGCAGCTAGTTTAAAATTTTGTTCTGAGCATATATACTGGTATATGCCTCCGCCGACCAGCGAAGTGTTGTTCTACTGTGCTATAGTTAGGATGATTTTCAGGCGCATATGCTGAGGTTTTGGGGTAGAAAAATAACAAAAGGATGCTACCAATAACACTATTACACGTCTCTTTGGAGTCAGCCCTGTTCCTTCTACCCTTACCACTGTATAGCCGCGTAAGGTACCACCAGCTCCTTCTACCCGTAGTATCACTGTGTAGCCGCGTAAGGTATACGGTATACCCATGCTTAGCCAGACCTTACCAACCATCAATCCATTGGTCTAGCTCAAGTAGTAGGCCCGTGCTTCCAGGCAACGGACACGGCGGTGCACGTTGAATGGAATCTGCATCTAGATTACTCCTACTCGGCAACCACCTGCTGATTATTGAATGCTAAATGCAATTTGGATACTCGACAGTTGACAGTTGACTTGCCAGTAGTAAAGTCGATCATGTCTCAGCCAGCCTATTGGCACTAGGAGTAGAAAAACCCCGCACATATATAACTGCAGATCGTGCAAGCTCTCACATAATTGCAGATCGTGCAGAACACGCTTAATTAGAGATTCCTCTGCAAATCTATCCTGAATTCCTGATGTCATCGTCCCCTGAATGGTAAATTGAAAACGGAAGCATGATAGATATGAAAGCTCGATCAATTAAAGAAAGAAACTGTTACAGTATTATTTTTACGTCATGGCTGATCGCTAACACGGCAAGTCGACAATGGTGGTGCGCGCTCGCAGGGTCGAGGAGCTCGAGGGTGGTGTGCGCGCTGAGCAAGGCGCAGCTGCTGGACGGCTACGTGAACTACCCGTGGGAGAAGAAGATGAGGGAGGTGCTGCCGGTGCCCAGCTCCAGCAGCTTCCTCTCCATCCTCGTCCTCCCCACGTCCCTGGACCGCGCCAACTCCCGTTACAACTCCGTCGACGACACGCTGGCCCGCGCCAACGCATGGTTCATCTCCTCGCAGGCCTCCGGGGTGCCCGTCGCCTTCGTCAACGTCCAGACCGAGGCCCTCCTCACCAAGGTTAGTTCTTACTTTGCAATCCACAGCTTGTGTGCGTCGCGCTACCATTTTTGTTTTTCCTGAACGTGCACATGCTGTTGCAGATCTCCGGCGACATGGCGTCGGCGACGGTGAACTCGGGGTCACTGGCCGACCTGCCGAACCTGGCCAACGCGAGCCTGTACGGGTTCGAGGACTACCACGGCGTGGACATCGGCGTGGTGAAGGCGGTGCGCATCTGGTTCACGGCGGCCGCCGGAGAAATGCCGGTGGAGATCACCCTCGAGGAGGGCGACACCAAGCTCGGCTTCGCCATCAGCCGCACCGAAGAGGTACCGATCGATGCGATCAACACGCGTTCAGTTCAGTCATCACTCAGGAGTACCTGCTTCACCGTTTCTACTTACCAGTGTACGTACGTACGTAGGCGCATGAATAAATGAATCGCTCTTGGGATCCAACGCAGGGCTTCCTCTACATCTCGTCGGTGATGGAAAACGACGACGACCTGCCGGCGCCGTCGACGCGGTCGGGGATCCGCGACCTCTACCGGGAGGCGAAGCGCGCCTCCAAGCTGCTGGTCATCTCCAGGGTGTCGTGCCGCAAGGTCCTGCCGTGGATGGTGTCCACCTCCGGCGCCATCCGGTGCTTCGACACCGTCTCGCTCAGCCAGAAGCTGTCCCTGCACCGCCACGCTCTGCGCCCCATCCTGCTCCACGTGCTCATGTGGGAGGGCAGCACTACCGGCATGCCGGCCCGCGCGCAGGGGGAGCCGCCATGCCCGACGCCGCAGCCGTCGCCGGCGTTCGCCGAGGTGCTGCGGCAGAACTCGTTCGCCTTGGGCGACCAGCCGGTGCAGCTGGAAGACGAGTCGGGACTCGTTCAGGGGAGGGACACCGCGGGGGACGCGTCCTTCAGGTTTCACAATTTCTCGCTGCCCAACAACTGGGTCTGATGAACGCTTGCTAGCTGCACAACGCCTCTGACGCCTTACGGTCATGGTCGCTGTATTGTACATAATTTACATCTTGGTTCGATTAGTCTGTTTGTGATGAGAAAGAACACTTTGTAGTGTGACAGCTTTTGTTTGCGTAGAGTGGAGCATAATTTTGACCACTAAAATAGTGTTATGTTTCACATTTGAGTTCTGAAACACTGTTCAATTCATGAGCCAACTGAACCAAAACTTCGAACTGATTACTACTCCCTCTGTATCAAAATGGTGTAGTCCGCATAAAAATAAATAACACTGCGTTGGCAGGGTCATAACTCACATCTCCACCATATTGAATTTATGCACCAAGCAACTCAACCTAAATTCCAAGAATGGAGAGGCGGGCAATATATTTCAAGAAACACTGCAGATTACCAGGCCGATATCACTCTCGCAACACTTTGTTTCAGAGTTAACAATATTATTTGATTTTCACAAGTAACATCAGTTCAGTACACCAGAACATTCATTCACTCACTAAATCTTGACATGATGATTAAATGGACATACTTAACATGCAGATGGAAGGGTTGCGTAGGGAGTCATGCAGGGCAACCCCATTCTGTGAGCAACCGGGAATGAAGACACAAGTATCAGCAAGGACTACCACATTTTCACGGTCTGACCATATATGAGTCATCGGATTAATCGGCAGCCTACGCACCTATAATCCATTCTTCCCTTTCAGATTAATAGCCGAGAGCTCTTGTTCAACATACTCCCCTGCTAATATTGGTGGATAATTAGGAGCATTGGTTGCTTCAGCAAAGTGGCCCAATGGTTTAAGCGTCGCATCAGAAGCAATGTGCGAGAATAGCTGTTTAGATATAGATAAAATAGGTTAGTCAATAGCTCACTAGAACAAGCAGGATTCTTGAAATTATCATGAGGTTAGCAAACATATTGT
The DNA here is from genome assembly GCA_026929855.1 of Poa annua. NCBI lineage: Eukaryota > Viridiplantae > Streptophyta > Magnoliopsida > Poales > Poaceae > Poa > Poa annua. The sequence continues at coordinate 85,254,568 of CM049429.1, read as the reverse complement.
GCGAAACAGGAGTACTTACTGTTGACGAGACCCTCCACAGGGTTCGATTTTGCTCTTTAGCTAATGCCACAGCCTCTAATGTTCTCTTGGTCACGACTACCTCATGCATTCCAGCTAAGCACTCACCACCAGTAAGCCATTCTAACTGCACAGAAAGTATAGTGGAGGTGTGTCCATCAACCCATGAGGGTGGTTCAATTGAAAATGTATCCAGCGCAAATGGCAAACCTAACCTGTTTCCCTGACTGAATGAGAAGACAGCCTACAGGAACCTTCACCGCCATCTTTTTGCCATTGCTTAACCAGATGTTCAGGCCAGGAAATCTACTTCGGCCATGTATGGTCAGGAAATTAAGATCATAATGAAACCCAGCAAAAACAGTGCCCTCAGAACCATGACGCTCCAGATCACTTCCGGTTGGTGCTAGGAGGTGCGGACCCTGTCGAAACACAAGAATAATTGAGCAATAGATGGTTAAAGAACTTCGACGAGCAATAGATGATTAAAGAACTTCGACATGAACAATACCACATTTTCAGGAAACATGACTATACTTCTAATACTTTTTTTGCATGAATATCCTTCTAATACTGAAAATGTTGAATTGTGCAAGACTAGGAAAAAAAGATCTACACCAGGCCTTTGAACCGAGTAAGGCCCGGATTGGATCGGCGTATATTATGCGAATCTTACATACGTGGGGAGGCCCTGCAGAAATTGCAACGCGAGCGGATAAAAGGTTTTGGTTCTATATAATTAGAAGATGAGACAATCGGCGTCTAAGGAGTTAAAATTTTACTAAAACCTGAGGCTTGGCATTATTTTAAGAACATGCTTTTCAAAAACAATGAGTGCAGAGAATTAAAATACTACCTCCTTCATCAAAGAGGTAAATGCATCCTTTGACAAGCCAAATCCAACAGCAGCCATCTCAGCAACAACCTACATAAGAGTATGATAGAACCAACTTCTGAATAGTCTACAATATAGAGTTGTTATATATAAACTTCAAGAAACAACGATCCAGGAGCGCATGCATCATATGTGTACCTCAATTGCAGAAATCATTTTTGCACCCCAGGAATCCATCGTCTCTTTCCACTCCGGTAATTCATCGGGAATAACCGGTTCAGAGTTCAGCTCCTACACAAAATTTTAGTTGCAGTTCAGTATAGACCACGGAAGAATGGTCAGGCGTGGGGGGGGGGGGGGGGGGGGGGGGGGGGGGGGGGATTCGTTCAAGACTTAGACACCACTTTGAAGTGATCAAGTAGAAATGACAACCTTAAAGCGGGTATTCGACGGGCGAGGGCCGACCCTCCACATGTAGCGCCATTTTGGGTCTGGTCCCTTGGGAGTGGTCGGCTGGAACTCGTCTGGCATACTCTTGATCCTGCTTTGCATCTCCCCGTCCACAAGGCTGCGGGGTACCTCCACACCTTCAGGTGTCACGCCGACCTTAGAATTTCAAAAGAATCAAACATTTCATTATTCGCAGACAGACGGGTCAGGTTACTAAGGTGGTGCCACACATTTAGCGTGACTGTTGGATACGCTGATCCTAATAAGTGTCTGAATTCTCATGGCGATTTTACCACCGCACTGCAGCGGACCATATATTCATATCAGAAAATTGAGCCGGCAGCATGTTGGTACAGTACACTACAGGTGGAGCTCAATTTCGCCGGAAGGAACCCTGGACTCCGATCCCACCTAGTCGGATAGTAGTACCAAAATTCGCCGGGGAGACAGGCAGAGCAGAAGGGTGAGGAGGGTGGAACCTTACCCATCCATTTTACTGACTGTACCTACCTGGTAGTGGAGGTGCGGGCGCTCCTGGAGGCGCTTGGATTCTGCGGATCGGGCGAAATAGCGCTCGACGACGTCGAGGAAGCGGTCGTTGTCGGCGGCGGAGCAGCGCGGGTCCTTGACCAGGAGCGCCCCCGTGTCCCGTAGGCTGGCGCTCACCGTTGCGCAGAGCGCGCGCACCGCCTCCGCCTCCGCGTCGCCGGCGATCTGCAGGTACGGCGCGAGATCCACCACGGGGAGGTCCATGGGGCTGCGACTGCGAGCGCGCAAGTGCGGCGGCGGGAGAGTCGAGAGTTAAATTCGCTGCGGGGAATGTGGAGGGGGATCGGATCGTGGAGCCCGAACCGGCTGTGTGTCAGCGGCTATTATGGAGTAACTGTGGAAATGGAAGGGCGAGAGAGAAATGTTGCGTGAAGGAAGCGAGAGTCCAAGCCGGGACGACAAACCGGGAGCGCACGCAACCGGTCCGGATAGAGAGATTCGGCTTGCGCCGGACCAAGTGCGGTCACACACGCAACGGAAAAGCGGCGACTATTTCTTTTGTGGCCACTTGTTTGGGGTGGCCTTGTCCTAGCGGCGCGTTTGGTTCCCGTTATCCTATGCATAGCATAGGATTGGTCTCCTCCTAGGGCTAGGGATGTAAATGGTGCCACATAGTCCCACACTAGAAGGAAAAGATGTTGTCGTGTTTGTCCTAATATGAACAATGATAGTTGAATAAAAAAATAGTGAGGCTTTAGAAAAATTATAGATAACATAATATCACTGGCTCACTGTTTTAAAACACGATTACTCAGACATACATACATAAACATAGAGGAGTAGACAAGGGAAATAATTGTTTAGTTGTAGTAAGGTCAGAAGTACATCACTCAGCAGAAAGAACATGACCCCCCTCCCCCCCTTAAAATTTACACTAAGTTAGACGATTAGAATACAACGACAATTATAAAAAATGTCATGAAAGTTAAATTGTGTACATTGTTTTATAATGATTCGAACAAAAAAAGAATTGATCAAAGTACCAACAATATGTAGACACTTTACAATATGACGAATCTTGCAAAAACAGAGGGATAGATTAGTCAAGATTTGATTAGCCATTGAGGTCCACACAAATTATACCAAAATCAATAATAATAATAGTTGGTATAATTAAATCAAGTACAAACATATGTATATATCCAATATAATTTTTTCAAACTGAATTAAAACTATGAACTATAAATAAATAATGTTAGCTAAGTGGGGTATAGCATGGTGTTGACATGTGGGAGATGAGACGGCTCCAATTCTAGGGAGCTTAGTATTTAGAAAGAGATGGGAATCCCTTTTATTTCACCAAATTTTAGGAGATAAGTTATATATCTAATATAATTTTTTGAAATTGAATTTAAACTATGAACTATAATTAAATAATGTGAGCTAAATGGCTCCACCTTGATGTTGACATGTGTGATTATAAACTATAAATAAATAATGTGAGCTAAGTGGGGTATAGCATGATGTTGACATGTGGGAAAATGAGAGAGCTCCAATTTTAGGGAGCTTAGTATTTAGAAAGATATTTAGGTGAACAGTTTTAAATGTTTCTTGTTTCCTGAAAATTTAACTAACAAGTCGTTATGCTGCTAATTCTTTGTCAAATAACCAACACATAAAATGACATGTGTCTTTCATGACGTGTGAGAGGAGTATGTAAGGTCCAAGGAAATCTTTACCTCCTCACATTGTGTGCTTGGCTATATGGTTAAAGGTACCGTCGATTCAACTGTGTGCATATCGAGAACAAATCTCTATCACCGTGTGCATCGATTATGTCCATGTTGCTTTCACATGGTTGTTTATATTTTTCACTCATGTTGTTTAGCTTAATTTGGTAGTGCACAACACTAACTTATCTGAAACTTTTGTTTGGAAAAGTGTCAAACTATTTAGGACCACATATATTCAAGACAAATCCGTAAATGTTTCAAAATATCCATTAACCCCCTGTTGGCGACACCTAGGTGTTTTCAACATGCAGCATGGTGAGAAGTTTCCTCTGATCTAGTACACAAAGAGATTGCGATGACATGGATGTGTGTAAGGAGAAGGACGTTACATCGTGGTAGTGAACAGAAGAGGAAAATGATCATAAGGATAATATATATCCAGGGGGGGGGGGGGGGGGGGGGGAATCATTTGAGCATAAGCTTTAAAATGCAACTCTAATAGGGAAAAAATTACAAGTAGTTTTAGACAATGGAGTTGAAGATTTCAGTGAGTTGGAAAATACCTTTTGTATATATTTATATATCATTTCGAAACATCAATTTAATCCAAGAGAATAACCATGAAATGATGAAAACCCCTATTATGTAGGAAAAACAATTAAAAAATATCGCAAAGAAGAAGACAAAACGATACTTCTCGTAGTGATGCATCTCTTTCTCACTACCCGATCTTGTCAAGGCTGTCAACGACAGTCTTCATCTTGGGCCGAAGGTCTGGATCGGTTTCGGTGCACGCAAGCGCGACATGGAACGCCGCAACCAACTCCTTCTTTGGTAGTGTTGGTGCCTCTCGCAGCAGCGCTTGGTCCACCATCTCCGTCACAGGCCGTGCGTCCTCCTGAAACCCCTGCCGCACCCACCTCACCACCTCTGGAACATAACCGTGCTCCCCGCTCGCGGAACGATCTGTAGTAGTAGACGACGACGGACCAGAGAACGACGTCGACATGGAAGGAGACGCGTGGTCTGATGGACCGCGCCCAGTTAGCAACTCCAACAGGATCACCCCGAAGGAGAACACATCCCACTTTTGCGTCGGTTGGGTCCTTGGAGAGCACGCCTCTGGTGCTCGGTATCCACTCACATGTGTTGGCGCCGGCTTAGTGTAGGGGATGGCGCCGTCGAGGAGGCTGCCTGAAGACGGTGGTGCAGGGTAGAGCGTGCCATCCGGGACGCATCCGGCGATGGTGAGGAGACGGACTAGGCCAAAGTCGGCGACACGGGGGGAGAAGTCGGCGTCGAGGAGGATGTTGGAAGGCTTGACCTCTCCATGGACAAACCGCCGTGGGCTGCACTCATGGAGGTACGCTAGGCCGCGCGCGACGCCCTTGACGATCTTCAGCCGTGTCGACCATGAAAGCACCACTTCACCGGGGCGACCTGTATTGTCAAGAGAGTGGAAGTCAGACAACTAATTAACATCTAACGTATCTATTTAGAAACTAATGATACAAACAATAAATCGATTTTACAACAAACAACTCCCTATGTCTGGAATACATGATTAATTATAAAATTAGCGATACTATGATTTTCATAGATAATTGCAAAAAAAATACCGGGAATTACTATTAGCGCGTCATTAAAAAAACACCACTTTTGATGCATTTTGGTGGTTCTTTGTCCATATTTGCCGAATTATGGTGGTTTCTTGCATTTTACTCATGATTTTCAATGCCCTAGGCGATGAATGCCATAGTTTTATTGTGATTCTCTGTTTTGTACAAAGAGAAGTCTCTTTAGAAATTTCAAAAGTATTGCTGTATATTCTTGCAACGACTATACTTTCAACTAGAGAGCCAAACGTCCTCAAATTATTGCATGCCATGGTTATCTAAACACCATGGTAATCTAAGAATACTTTAAAATACCAGGCTCTAAAACACTCCCTAAACACTGTAGTAGAGAACTAGCGGTCCTACTGATAATTAGAAATTAGAGACCCAACAAGGCGACAACTTGACCATCAAGTAATTATGGGTTCCTCACAGCACACAAAGCTCTCAAGCTTTGTCCTATGAAAGCTTAAAACGCCACATGAAGTCCATCAAGCAACCTCAGCAACAACCGGTGTACTACATTCATCATTGATCACAAGGTAATCAAAAAACATTGATCATGAAGGCATGCGCGTCGCCGAGGCGTGCGCCCACACTCTCAATTATCACCTCTTTGCGTTTTGCTTTTGCCTGGCGTGAAGAAACTTTTGAGCTTCGTATTAACCTTGGAAGATTGGTGTAAAGACACGACAATGAGGAAGGTTTCAGGACCGAAAAGGTCTTTTTTCCAGAACCAGGTTGGTGTAAAGACACCTTCCATTGTCATCCCCTTGTTTATGTTCTTCTTTGGTTTGTCGGTGTGCGTCTTCTTTAATCTCTCTATTTTAATCGATCCCCCGTCACATGGCGTCACTCTTATACCTCTTAAGTAATACTAGTGTAAACAATCCACTCAATTTCGAAAAGTAAAGCAAAAAAAATATGTGAGAACTCGAACAAGAGCATGATGCAAAAGGATTTTTTGCGCGGTGTCTCATTATCATATTTGTGTGAACTTCAGCATTAAAAATATTATAGTGGAGTTCGGGCTTCGTTTTATATCACTGGGATTAACTGTTTGACCTAAATGTAATGGCAAGTTACTTTTGCATACACTAATTCTCCGTCGACTTAGATTTTACTAAATCTCAGTCACTTACACATAAATGCATCTAATGTGCAACTCTCAGTGTTGCACGAATCACACCGTAAATCTAATGGTTATGAAGTCGACTAAGAATTGAGTAAATCTCAGTTATAAACCATGTGCAACTCTTAAATTAGTACGAATGACGATGCAGAATCAAATAACGAGAGAGGTGGCTGATTAATTCATGGTCGACTTAGAATTAGCAAAACCGAAAAAAAATCCGGTCTTATCAAAGAGTTTAATTTGACTTGGCTGTCCGTCTGTCCGTCGGCAACAGATCATGCCATGAATTGCAGAATGTGGTCCTTCCAATCCATGTCGGTGTGCTTCCTTCTTGGAAGCTTTCGCTCAATAGCCTGACCAGTCCGTTTGGTTCAGGACATGGAAACCTTTCATGTGAGGCCTCGATCGCACTCCTCCAAATTTCAACCGCACACACACATGTGTTCATATTCCTATATGCAACTGTCTAGCCAAATTCACCTGCCACTAGCTCATGCCATGAGATTTGAAACTGACGAGCCATGCTATGGTTGTTATTTGCCATGTTTTTACCACTCTTTCCACCTCCATGCAAGTAGATTTCTGCTAATACTTGACAGCACTAGTTACATGTGATTTCAGAGTCTCAGTGTTATTGTCATATATATGCCGTGTGTTTGGTACCAAGAAGTAAGCAGTTCAGCACGGTGGCGATCGAGGTTACTTACCACACAGCGCGGTGGCGAGGTTGCCGTTGCCGACGAAGTCCGTGACGACGAGCTTCTCGTCAGGAGACCAGTAGTAGGCGCGCAGGCGCACCACGTTGGGGTGCCGCACCCGCCCCATGGCGCGCGCCTCCGCCCTGAACTCCTTGCACCGCTCGGCGCCACCCCCGCCACCGCCCAGCCGCCGCACGGCCACCGGAGTCGACCCGTTCCCCACCACCACCTTGTACACGATCCCCTTCCCTCCCTTGCCCAGGACATACGCTGACGACCGGAGCAGCTCGTCCAGCTCCATCCGGAATCCTCGGTCGATCGCCACCAGCACGCCGTCGCTGCCACTGTACTTGCGGCCTTGCTCCTCGTCATCGTCGTCGTCCGACGAGCCGTCGGAGGAGTCGCCTCTGCCGCGGAGGCCCCAGATGCAGCGGCAGAGTCCCTTGCTGTTTCGATCGTCGTCGTCGTCTTGTGCGATGGCACGGCCTCGGCGGCCTTCCGTCCTCCTCCTGTCCTTGACTTTCCAGTATACGTACACCAGGATGATGCCGACGAGGGCGACGCCCGCGGCGTCGGCGACGGAGATGAGCGCTATCAGGCTTGTTTTGATCGGCTGGTGGTGGCTGCCGTCCTGGGAAACAGAGGAGGCCGTTGATGGGTTGGTGATGTTCTGTGGCGGCGGAGACTGCGTCGGCGGCGGGACGGCGCGGCAGGCGACTTGGAGCGGGAAGCCGCAGAGTGCGGGGTTGTGGAGGAAGGCGGTGGGTCCCTGGCTGGCCAGGGAGCCTGTCTGCGGGATAGCGCCGGAGAGGTTGTTGAAGCGGAGGTCGAGGGTGACGGTCGCCGGGAGGCGGCCGAGCTCCGGGGGCACGATGCCGGAGAACTGGTTGTGGGAGATGTTGAGCGTGGCGGAGAGCTTCGGGAGCTGGCCGAGGCTGGGCGGGATGGAGCCGTTGAAGGCATTGGAGGAGAGGTCGAGCTGCTGCAGGCTGGACATCTCTGGCCATACGCCGGCTGGCACCTCGCCGGAGAAGGCGTTCTTTGCGAGGATCAGCCGCTGCAGGCTCCGGCAGCTGCGGAGGTCGAGGGGCAGCTCGCCCGAGAGCGAGTTCCGGGACACGTCGAGGTTCTGCAGCCGCGGGAGGTCGCAGAGCGCCGCCACCGGGAGCTTGCCGGTGAGCGCGTTGTTGTAGAGGAAGAGGGAGTGGAGGGATGAGGCGTTGGAGAGCGCGGCCGGGATGGCGCCGGTGAGGCGGTTGTCGTGGAGGTTGAGCCGGCGGAGGAAGAGCAGCGAGCCGAGCTCCGAAGGGATGTAGCCGGAGACGTTCTTCCCGGCCACGGCCACGCCAACCACGCGCGGCACCGACGAGATGTTGGCGCATTTAACGCCCGGCCAGCGGCATGGGTCGGCGTCGGACTCGGACCACTTGGAGAGCACCGAGAACGGGTCGTCCGTCACCGCCGCCTTGAACGCCAGCAGCGCGAGGCCGTCGGCGGTGAGCGCCACGGCTGCCGGCGGTGCCAGTACGAGGAGGAGGAGGAGGAGGATTGTGATTGGGAGTGTCCTCATTAGCAAAAGCACGCCTCTTCAACCGCCTGCGACAGTAGGTATATGTGAGTGGCAGAGAGCCTAACAATAACTGTCAGTGGGTAGAGGGAGAGATGCAGGTTATAGAGACATACCCCAGATCTGCTGCAGCACTGCACAGCAGGCTGTGATGTTTGTATGTTGGCACCTTGCCAAGCATGTGGGGAATTCTGACCTCAGATGGAGGCCCGCGTGTAACTAAATTTGTTGTTATTCTTCAGGAGATGCCCACCATCTGGTCCATTGATATTCGAGAAAAACCCGCACTCACACTGCGATCATGGTCATCACGAGCCGACGTAAATTCCAATAGGTGACGTAAAATACGACACCAAAATATCACAAAAATCGGAGGTTTTACGGTACCTAAAATAACTCTAAACATTACATTTCATCTGAGAAACATAATATTGATAAAGATATAACTAAATCTATAGAACTAAACATTAACTAAGCATAGAAACCCTAATCATCCCTGTCAAATGGGGATGAATCCAAGCTCTAGTCGAGCGAGGAGAATTTGGATTCCACAGTGATCATCATGTAGGGTCCAACCTCGCCCTCCTTCTTGACCTTCACCGTCAAGGGTCCAGCCTCACCGACCATTTCTCCCCCTCGAGGTCGTGCTTACAGTAGAACTCCAGCCCGTACTGCACGTACTGAGGATTGTCCCGCACAAACCTCGTCATCACCTCCTCATTGCTTAGGTGTTCGGCTACTACTCTTGCCGCTTCACCGAGTGGCTATTCATCATCATCATCATCATCAGCGGGCTGAGTAACTCCGCAACCTACAGAGATTCGATCTTCGAGAAGTTGAGATCCTCACGCGGAACCCCGAGTCTTCAATAGTGACTTCGCATTTTAAATTTTAGAAACAACCGCGTGATCTGGACCGTTGATATTTTAGTCGCACTCACTTGATCCGCATACAAGACAAGTAGACCATGCTTTTTGAGTTCTAGGAAAAATGAGTGGACATCCTGGAATTTTAAGGTGTAGTGGAGTGTGGTGTGCCGGTGTGCATGCTACTCTAGCCACTTAATTAGCTAGTGGTGATCGATGGGAATTTCCTTTTGTTTGCTATGTTAGTGAGGAAGTGGCTATGTGTGGAAAGATGGTTAATGGTGGCTGTCTTCATTACAGTAAGTAGGACCCCAATGTGCCAACGGAGGGATGTGTGGAGGAGAGAGTACAAGGGAAGCAAAGTTGTCTAGTTGCCGTAGTCTTGTAGAATGTAGGACTGACATGATGATGGACGTTGCGGTTTGCCCAAGAATGGACGGCCGTCCAATCATTCATATGGTTACGGACTTTAGGTGGCCTGGTTGGTGATGCGTAAGCTCTGTTCATGCACTATGCTCGTCCTGGTAGCTTTTCATGGCACGCTTCACGCCTCGACCTGGCCTGGTCCTAGTTTATAATGCCAAACCGCATGTGAGAATTAGCAATAATCAATCATGTTTGCTGTGACGAGCCATCTCCAATTCTTAATTTACCATTTTTCTGCACCACTCGCAGAAATCCGTTTTACTCCCGACTACCTGTCAACGGGCACTTGAGCCCGAGCGCCCCCCCCCCCCCCCCCCCCCCCTCGAAGCTGTGACACCTCTCCCAGGCACATCTTGCCGGTGAGGCGGTCGTGCCCATATATTTGGCCGCACGTCACGATAGTACAACATACGGGAAATCATAGATGACTAAGGCAACTGCTTGGAATGACTCCATTCCACATGCATCTGGCTGGGCTACTGATTCTAGCACGATCTTACTCCATATTCGTGCTAAGTTATAAGATGAATCCTTGTCAAAATCCGGCTAAATTAGAGAAGTCAAGTGAGTACATTGCATGCACTCGCAAGAACATAACCATTCGACACAAACAATCCAATAATCATGCAACAAGATATTCATCAGAAATAATATTCTACAACATGACAAGTGTCTACACTAGATAAGCCAATATAACAACATAAAGGTAGCATGTCATAAGTTTAGGGTATAGCATGGCAAGTGTGAGTCCAAACTTAAGGGTTGGAGTTAAACTTCGACAACCGAGGAGTGGCGAGCGACGTAAGTGTAGTTCCAAGTTTCACAAGTCTTCCACAACTAGACTCTCGAGTTTCTAGCCAACTCTGACTCATCACTAGGCTTTCAAGGTTCACATATTTATTGAGTTGCCGGTTGAATAAACTTCATATTTGACAAGACTAACTCGTTGACGAGGCTATACCAAACGGGTACTCCTTCGTGTGGGTACCTGGTGCACGCAATGACTAAATCTCAATAGTCAATAGGCTGAAGAAGCCCAACAAGCGAAGAGTACCATAGATAGCATTGTCGGAAGTACTTTCCATATCTGTAATGCTAGTCGGTTACTAACCGAGAGATGTACCACATAAAGAACAGGATGGTGGCCGATCAAGGATACGTCCAACCAGAATCATCAAACCCTAGCAAAACGACATCTTGCTAGACCCCTGTACTCGCCACATATTCACAATCAATAACAGACAAGTAGGACATAAGGGTGTTACCTCACTCGAGTGCCCCGAACCTGGATAAATCCCGCTTGTCAGCTGACGAATCCATCAATACTACGCGTTCTCTACCTCATAAACTCTTACCCTAGTCTAGTAACCATGGTTATTGATGGGGCATCCCTCGTCACTCGTAGTACGACTTAACCCAAACTTGTCCTGTAACCTGGGTAATATGCTATATTCTAGTTTGACACTCTCAAGGTTGTAACAAATCCACACACTACGGTGTAGGCATATCCTGTCGGTATCAAAGTACAAAACTATTCATGGTGATCGATATAAGCCCACACTTCCACACGGTTCACACCACAGGGATACTCCCTGTATAGTCACACGCCACACAGACCAGTCTTATGAGCGACGCCTAGAATCGGAACTTTCACAAAACTAGCCCCGACTACAGTCAAATAAGAGTTGACACAAGCAATAGTTAAACACAAAAAAGAAACATACGAATGCAAACACATGGCATGGTAATAAGCAATCACGTAAACAAACAATCACTACGGAACTTCTCGTAGCAATGGTTGGCTTGTCTTCGGAGATGGGTTGTATAGACAGTTCGGAAAGATTTGGACTCAGGGCGGATTGGAATCAAGTTTCGGACTCACGGCAGATTGGAACCCCGTAGGCCGTCTAAACCACACAGCGATAGACACCGTATTAAATATAGACCGCGAAACTAAACAATTTTATAAAATAACAAAACCAGTACCGTTGGTTACATCTCGTGGATATACAAATTTAGGAAATTAATTGAACTTTCAAATTTAGAAATTTGAATCACTTAAATTGGAGGTAGAGAGATACGAGCGTACAAAGTTGCAAACCAGAAAAACATAACAGAACCGCGGGAAAAAAACAGGACAGGCCGGTCGCTGTCGCGCTGCTGGGCCGCCGCTGGGCTGTGCAATGCTGCGCGGCAAGGCTGTGCGCCTGTGCCGCGAGCTGCTTGCTTCTGGGCTGCCGGATAGAAAACAAACTGCACGAACAGTTTTTTCCCAGGTCGTCTTCTTCAACTTTGGTTCCACGCATTGGTTGGTGCGGTACTGCGGTGGCCGGCCGGGGACGGCCGTGAAGCTCGTCGGCAGGAAGTCCAGCGCCGTGAAAGGGACGTTTAGACCGGTTGTTAGTGGTAAGCGGATTTAGGTCATGACAAAGCGTGCGTCCAGGACGTACAGAGCGCGGCGCGAGCGGCATTGTCGATTTCCCGGTAACTCGGAGAACGAAATGGAGAAAGGGTGGTATCTCTGGGTTCTAACAACAACGAAAACGTAACAAGTTAGGTCACACGCAAAGAGTTCACACTTTGTAACACAACTTTTCTGAAATTCGAATGCACACAAGGTATTCGATGAGAAGAAAAAGGTCCGCATCAACTTGGAAAAATCCTGAATAATTACCACCTGGTAAGTTTGGCATAAGGATGGTGTCCAAGGATTTGATATCGTTTGGTAGTCTAGAAAAGGGGTTTTAGAAATGTGTCCACTAAGTCGCGTACGGGTATCAGTTTTAGCTTACAAAGGAGGTAGGTCAAAACTTGATCAAAAGGATATGAGTTCAACACAGGAACCGTAGGAAATGCAAAAATATACATCCCATCACATTATGAGAATTTTCATAAACTCCTATGTTAACTGAATAAATTTAGGTTTAGAGATGGCATTTAGCAAATAACATCTAAAATGGAAATATGTCATTTAGCAAATAGCAATAATTTTGTCTGAATTGGAAATATTTCATTGAAGTATGCAATAATTTTGTATGCGTTTTCTAGATATGGAGTAGGGGAGTCTTCTTGTGATTTAATATAGAGCAATCCCTAAGTTAAATTGTCTCAAATGATTTGGAAAATATATATTAAAAGATTAAAAAAATACGTGAGAAAATAATTTAAAGTTCGATCTAATTTTTTGAGGTGTTACACAAACAACCCTGACACAATGGGCAAAGTTCCTGCTGGTAGTTCAGCGCCATCCTACACTCCTGCCTTTTGTGTGTCTTTCGTGTAGGTTGGTCGGGTACCGATTCTTGTCTTTGGGTCAGTTACACGTGGGGCCCACCTAAGGTGTGATCCACCTGTCAGCCACCCAAAGTCAAGGCGCTGCGACGTATGCACGTCGAAGGATACCAGTCTCGGCAACTGCCGGGCTCTGTGCGGTCTGCTTCAGGCCGACCACTTTCCGCGCAAGCAGAGCTCCTCCCGCTCGATCCTGGTTCATCGTGGGAGTATCCATAGCGCCGGCTATGGATGTCAAAAGAGTTCTAGAGGATTCCATGACTGGAGATGCTCCTAAATCTAGATGAAAGGGCCGACCTAAAAATGTGACCACATCCGGTAGGCGGCTGACCTAAACATGGATGAAAGTATCTCCTTCATGCGTGCAAACCTGGAAAATCAAGGTATGTTAGGTGTTTTAGTTCATACTACCTTCGTTCTGAATTAATTGACACATATTTAGTATAACTTACACTAAATCTGAGTCAATTAATTTAAAATGAAGGGAGTAGTATTCTCGGTCCCTGTAGAAATCAAGACGTAGAATCTTGAACAGTAATGATTCAGTCCATAGAAACACGCAGCATGTAGATATCCGTTTCTCTGATAAGGATATCAGGCGTTAGTATCAACTAGTAATTATGCACGTGCACGCACGATCTTTACCATGACTTGGTATTGAAGTGCGTCCAGCATGCCTGCAAGCCATTCTCTAATAGCTAGGAACTCATTACTCAAACTTAATACAAATGCTATGAATATTTGTTTAACATTCTTGTTAGCACAAGAAAATTCATTGATTAGCAACAACGTACATGTACAATGGTGCATTGCAGCAGAGACGAAAGTGCAGCAGCAGTTGCCCTAAAGCTATCTACCTAGCAAAAATTTGTTGGGGAAATCCTATGAAAACAAACTTCTCCACAAACAATGGCAGGCCCTAAAGTACGGTAAGCTGATGTCTCTTAGGGAATAATATCAAGAAAAATCACTCTTAGGCCCTGAAGTACGGTTTGACATAAATTACCTAAATAATATCAAGTAGACAAGTCTCTTAGGGAATAATTAGCAAGTGTACATCCCCGGAAAAGATCATATTTATTTTGTTGCTTCAGGAACTGGCGACAAAGGAAAGTAATAAAACATGTATGTAGATTTTCGTACTGCAGATATAATGATAAATTATATCATTCTTGTGTATCTCGCATGTGTGATAGAAATGCAAAACACTAAGAACTCAAAACTGCACGGGATAGTCCAATACAGACAATAGTCAAGCATCTGGTTAGTACAAATATGGTATCAAATATTAAAATATGTTCAATATTATATATGAAACAGATGAAGTGCTTTAGCGAATCACTAACCATAATATTTAGTGAATTGGTATATCAGATCGATCAAATGGTCTGACTGCTTGCTCTTCAAACACAACATGTCCTTGTAGTCTTGCCCACGAGATCACTTGCGTCAAAATGTAACACTCAGGTTAAAGTAATATGGCATCATACAACATTTTCCTTTCGTAGTGTGCAAGATCAAATCAACCTTTGATATGAGGCTTCTATGTGTAGGCATTCTCCCGCTTATAAAGTTAGAAACAAATCTGCTTGCTATGTCAATATCTCATATTTGAACAATATGCACGGCTAAAGCCTGAAGAAATATGTGTACTTACTCGGCGAGCCAATGATGTAGTGGATGCACTGATATGGGCATACACTAACACAGTAGCCTTGTGTACATAACATCATGACTCTGGACGCATTATCTGAAACTGCGATATACTGATAGCGAAACAATGGGCCGCATGTTTTTCCTGGAACCCTGGTTGCAAAGGGAAGATAAGAAGCAAAGGTGATCAGAAGCAAAAAAAAAAACTGCTTGATGACATCAATACACACTCGTTGGACTTCTGAACGCAACACTGCAAGGCTGCATCAATTTGGCATTTGATCGAGCAATCAATCTCTCCACTTGCTCTGCTTCTACCAAACATGCCACGTAACCTTGGCCTACTGCGCACCACCGGTGATGGGAGACTCTGTGCAGCGGGTCGATGAGCAGGCTGAATACAATAACAAGAGGTAGCTTCTGTACACTACCTACACGGGAGTCCGTAGAGGGCGTAGCAGAAGAGTTATCGGCGCAACCTCGGAGGCATGTTAGGGTGTGTTTGGTTTAGGGGATATGATTTGGGGGATGAGGGCATCCCAAGTACCTGGTTAGGGGTAGCCACTTTTTAGCTTTGGTTGGAGGATGAGAAATGGTTGTGGGTAACCGACTTTTTGTTTGGTTAGAGTGATCGGAGTGGCTAGCCTGTTGTGATGACTCTCTTTGATTTAGGTGGTGAGATTACCTCTATACTTCACATTTGAGTAATAGAAATATTTCAAAGATTTGAAACGACATACATACATCGTTTGTTTTTATGATTGGATGGAACTACTATACAATAGTAAAAAACAACAACAAATGAAACTGAACCCAGTTCAGTGGCCGTGACCATTGACCAGTATTTGACTAGTATTCAGTATTCAGATGCATTAAGAACCAAACCTTCAGAAATACACAACATTGTACGTTCAGATCGAAATAAAGAATAGCCAGGATCGTCTCCGGCTCGTGGATCTGCAGAAGCAACCGGGGACGATGGTGCTGAGAGGTTTGCCGCCTTGCCGCCGTAAGAGCATCAAACATCGGGCAGCCACCAGCAACCGCCGTCTGTCGCAGCAATCTAGAGGATTGGAAGAGGGAAAATACGGGAGAAATGGAAGCACCGCCGCAGCCGTCACCCTTGATACTCGGTCGCCGTCGGCTCGATCTTGCAAGGCCCCCGTGATTGAAGAGATGGAGAAGGAGGAACTGGGGTGTTTTTCCCGGATGTGGGGTGAGCGAAGGAAAGAGGTGACGAGCCAAAAGTGGCTGCGCTCGTCCGCCACTTTTTGCCAGATGAGCTCAACCACCGTTTCCGACGAATATTCCCCAAAAGTGGTTACTGAGCGGATAGACGTCGCCTAGAGGGGGGTGAATAGGCGATTTAAAACTTTTTCCTAAGAGCCGGAATATCCGGTCCACGAATGACCCGCAAATTCCGGTATGCTTGATAAAGGCGGAATAAAACTAGAGATTTACTTAACAAGCATACAATCTAGATAAATATACTAGGCTCACTTATGTGCACCAACAACTTATGCTAAGCAATACAAGAAGCAAGGTGATAGCTAACAAGATAGATAACTTCAAGCACGAAGGCTATCATAAAGTAAATTGCATAAGTAAAGAGCTCGGGTATAGAAATAACCGAGGCACGTGGAGACGAGGATGTATTCCCGAGTTCCACCCAAGGGTGTACGTCTCGTTTGGAGAGGTGTGCGCAACCACAACAGGTTAGCTGCAACGCCACAAAGGCTAACCTTCTTCTCCTGATGAACTCAACCACAAAAGGATGCGAGTTCACCTTCCACTATTGATCTCCTTTGGGGCGGAGATCGAATCCCGTACAACTCTTGAGGCACACACCCACAACTTAATTGGGGGCTCCCAAATCTTGAGGCACACACCCACAACTTAATTGGGGGCTCTCAAGTGAGAACAAGAGGTCTTGGCCATAAAAGGCCGGCCACAAAAGGCGTCTAGGCTCCAAAGACCCAAGAGTAACAAGCTCACAAGTATCACCACCACGAATCCTCGTGGAGGGTTCAAACCGATGCAAATGCAATGGCAAAAGCACACGAAGTGCTCAAGACCTTCACCCTCAAATTCCAACAAAACAACAAATGTTTATGGGGAAATAAGAGAGGAAGAACAAAAGAAACCACAAAGGAGTCAAATACTTCACTCTCAAATCCCACCAAAAGCAACTAATGCTTATGGGGAGAGAAGAGAGGAAGAACAAAGAAGAAGAACCACAAAGGAACTCCAAGAACTAGATCCACTAAGTTCCCCTCACTTAGAGGAAAGATAGATTGGTAGGATTGTAGATCTAGATCTCCTCTCAACTTTCCCTAAAGAATATGCAAGATTCTATGGAGGGATTGAGAGCGGAGTGAGCTTTCCAAGGTCAACAATGGAGTAGGAGAGAGGGGAAAGTCGTGCTGCCTTCGGGTGGCTGGGGAAGAAGAAGGGGAGGGGTATTTATACCCCTCCAGGAAATATAGCCGTTGGCTGTTTCGACACCCGGAAATTCCGGTATAAGTGAGACTCGGAAATTCCGGTTACCCGGAAATTCCGAGTCCATGAAATTTCCGAGCAGAAATTCCGGCTGGAGTCAGAACCAAAACCAAACTTTTCCTTAGCCGTTTTTGGAGGACTTTTCTGGTTGCACTCGGAAATTCCGGTATGTGAAAATTTCCGAGCACAATTTCCGGCTCGCATCAGAACCCTTTTTCTCCTTTCCTTAGCCGTTTTCTTGGATCAGCTGGGGAACCGGAAATTCCGGTAGAGCGGAATATCCGGCCCCAATAATCCGAATCAGCAAAACACCGAAACGAAAACTGCTATAACTTTTGCAAATGAATTCCGAATGAGGTGAGACCAATTTTGTTGGAAAGATAACGACGATGAGCACCCAACAAAAATCAACACACATGGCAAGGTGTGGGACTTTCCTCATGGTAGAACCGACAATATTTCCGCCACCGAAAACGCAACAAGTTGTCCAAAGTAAAACCGATTTCGATGAACAAGAGCTTGACATGGAGATGAATCAAGCTCTAACTTCTCACCAACATAAAAGCCAAATGAGAACCAAGAAATATGATATGCCAAGAATGCAAAGGTTTAAGCTCTCCACAACGATGCGATCAAGTTACTAACTTGAGAGTCCCTCTTGATAGTACGCCTATCTATCCTATAGCTCTATCAAGATCATACCTTTGCTTTGAGCATTCCACTTGAGTTGGATGATGACTATCTTGATCTCTTCAAGAGGTTCATCTTTCTTGATTATGCGTCCGAGCACAGGCTTGATGAAGACTTCTTCAAATACTCCCCCATGCTCACAATGGGAGAGTCTCGCTATGCTTCGTCTTTATGTATCCATAGCAAGCTCCAAGCATAGGATATCTTTAAGAAGCTTCTCTTGGTCTTGCACATCTCACCTTGATGACGATCGCCACATGACGTCATCCTTCATGAGATATATGAAATCTTCATTTGATGCAAGCCCATGGGAAGATACCTAACCTCATATAAAGATACCACACACACACATATCATGGGTTAGTTCACAAAGTTATGCGAACAAGTGTTTACCATCCCAAGAGATACATGATCGCTCTTGGTACATCTTGTAGCTTTGTGTGTTGATCAACATCTTGATCAACCTTGTATCTTCCAACATTTCTTCACTAATATGATGTATTGAATCCTTCAAGACATACTTGCAATATGTTCCACTCAACACATAAGATTCAAGAGTCCAACTCATGAACTCCACAATACCATGGACATGATCAATAATGATATTTCAATGCAAACATTAGTCCATAGAGATTGTCATATAATTACCAAGACCACACATGAGAGAAAATGCTCTTTCAGTTACCCCTATCCCTCCTATCCTCTAAACCAAACGGTGGATAACTGCTAAAAAAGTGGCTATCCCTAACCACTTGAGGGATAGCCACTGAACCAAACACACCCTTAGTCGGAGGTGTTGAGAGGTGGCAGATGGCGCGGAGGTGGTGAGAACTCACTCGGGATTCAGGGCGTCATATTCTCCCGGGTGGATCCGATGATGTTGTACTCCGCTACCTAGTGCTCTTCGACAAAATCTTCCCTCGTAGCTCTCAGCGTGCACAGTAGTAGCCGCCGCCTCCGACTCCTTTGCCTCCGTCTCTCGCCACGACTCGCCGTCGTGACATTGCCCCACGCCCAAGGGACCGCACAGCCGACCGCTGCAGGGATAGGAGGAGGGGGGAAATAAATCTGCATCTCCGGCAGCATGGAGAAAGGTGACCGTGCTCCATCACATGGTGAGGGGTTGTAGCGGCGGTGGCGGAGGAGCGCTAGGGGAAGGATTGGAGCTGCGGCGAGATAGATGCAGTGGTTTTTTTCTTCCCTTTTTTCTTAGCGATTCGTTAGAGTTTTCATTCACCGGGCAGAGTTTTCGTCTGCCCGATTAAACTGCTACGTATACACATTGTGGGTATACACATTGTGGGGGATTGGGGGAATTGGTCAATCTTTTTTTTTTGAGGGAAGGGGATTGGTCAATCTGGGTGGTTTATTTTAGGTAGCCATGCCAGATCGGGTGGTGGGGGTTTATGCGTGTACATCTGTTGGGGTGGCTTTAGCGAAACTCAAGTCTGCTCTTTTATAAGTAGTGTAGATTTCTTCGTTAGAGTTTTCATTCACAGGACAGAGTTTTCGTCTGCCTGATTAAATTGCGAGAAATGCTCCTACGCTTTTCCGAAAGTTTTTTTGCACGAATTTTAAAGCACATCAATGACTGTGATTAGGAGTGGAGATTAATCACAACCATTGATGTACTTTAAAATTCGTGCAAAAAAACTTGTAGGAAAGCACATGAGCACTTCTCTTAAATTGCTACGTACACACATTGTGGGGGATTGGTCAATCTGGGTGGTTTATTTTAGGTAGCCATACCAGATTGGGTGGTGGGGGTTTAGCCGTGTACATCCGTTGGGGTGGCTTTAGCGAAACTCAAGTTTGCTCTTTTATGAGTAGTGTAGAAGAGTGGTAGAATGAAATCTCGTGCCTCAGTGATAAAAAAGAAAAAATCTCCGTCAATCTGGAGAGAAGATAATACTAAAAATAAACAAAAGAAACACATGCTGATGCTGGAGTAGAGATTACAGCATCGTTCATCCTACACTTGCATCTCTCTCTACTAATCCATTTTGTACTAAGATTAATACTCCATGACTGCTTAATTAATACAGTACGTGGAATCGTAGCGCAATACCGGCGTAGCAATACGTGATTTGATTGGTCCACGCGCGCGAGTACATAGCAGTATGTCGGCTGGGGTTGCTTACAGGAGGCCGCCGAGTGAGAGGGTGAGCGTGGCCTGGAGGTCGAGCCGCCAGAGGTAGCCGCCGGCGTCGAGCCGCCAGACGTCGCAAGGGGCCACGAGGGAGCCGTGGCGAAGGCACGCGTCGTACGTGACGCGCACGCGGCAGGTGAACCCGGCGCAGGCGCCCCACGCCGGCACGGCCGCGCCGTCCTTGGCGGCGAGCACGACGCCGCCCGCGTCCGATGAAGCCGCCGCCGTCGGGACGACGGTGGCTGCGTCGCCGCCGCCTCCGGACACCGCACGGTTGAAGGCTAGGTTCATCCACGTGACGCGTCCCCACCGGTCGGACACGAACGCTGGAGCCTCGTCGTCGCCGCCGTAGGCCGCCGCGGCAGCGGACGGCGGCGCCTCACCGTCGCGCCACGTCCCCGTCACGCTCTCGACGGTTACGCACGACAGCACCGGCCGGAACGCCAGCTGGGGTGCTGCTGGCGCGAGATCCACGGCGGAGGAGAAGCCCGGCGAGGATGGGGGAGCACGCGGCGTGAGCGTCGCCGGGGGCGGTGGAGGCGTTGACGAGTCCTCCACCGACGTCGTCCCCGACGGCGAGGATAGGGAAGGCGAGGATAGAAGAGGCTTGTCCCTCCGCTCCTTCCGTACGTCGACCACTTTGCGCGTCGGCGTCGCCGCCTTCTTGGGCTTCCGTCCAATCTTTCCGCCGCCGCCTGCAACTGCAACCGCACCAGCCTTCCGCTTCCGTTTCCCAGCTGTGCCCGCGGAGGGCGTGACCGGCGCAGACGGCGCCATGGGCGCGGGCGCCATTGCCGCCGGCTTGGGCGCAATGGGCCTAAACTTGAGCATGATGTTCCTCGTCTGGCAAGCAGACGCAGGTCCGTACCTCGGCGCCAGACAGCACCCTCCCTTCCTCTCCATTGTCACAACGTTCAGATACTACTAGTAGAAACAAACCGGCGGTGGGAGCAGAAGCGACTAGTCGTCTGTCTGTGTTGCGATGCGAGTAAGCCACGGCGTGGGTTTAATACACGCGGCAGAAACGACACGCGTCGGCGAGCACAGGTGCGACTGATTGGGCTCGCGTCAACACGTGGCCCCCGGCGGGCACGTGAAAGGGCCGTTGGGCCATTCCCGCCGTGCCACGCAAACATTTTCGCTGAAGCGGGGACAGTGTGGGTCGACCACATTGGGTAAAAGCAGAGATCTGCTTCTGGACCTCCTTGCTGGTGGTGGGTCTGGGAAGAGTGGGGGTGAGGAAATTTGGACCAATGGGAGCGTGGAGAGTGTGCCGAGCCTTCTGGTGGGAAGGGAACACGTCCCAACCTTTTTATCTCGGGAAAGGAAAGCAACCGGGCACCAGCACCACTATCCCCACCCCAGCACAACACACCGGATTCTAGCTTATGTCGCCGATCCCGATGTACTACATGCATCGTCAGATCCACGCAGCCTCACAGCGAACAGAAAATTTGAAATCGACGGCGTCGCCCTACGGCGAAATCACCTCCGGCCAGGGATTTCTCGCTGGGGTCATCACCGGCCCTCCCGCTGCAAATCCTGTGTCCAACATCATCGCTCTCAAGCTTCCAGGTCAATGTAGTGTAGGTCGCTGCCCCTGATCGCTCCCAGGTCGCAAGTCGCTCAGTACCGGAGGACGCTTTTGGGCATCAAAGCTCCCATGTTGTTACTCATCACTGGAGATAACAAAGCATGATCAAGTAAGTTTTCCAAAGAAGTAAAAAAATTATAGGAGTGCATACTCAATAAAATATTGCAACAAGTAAATTGTGAAAGAGTACATACCGTGCAGGAGCATGATCAAGTTGCAATACTCAAGTAAACGTTCTGACCAGGACTCAAATTCATTTTGCAAGCAAGCCTCCTGGAAAATGTTAGTGCTTCAGTGGTAAAATTACAAGTGCATGTTCAGTGGTAAAATTTACTCCTAGCAAATTATTACTACTCCAATAAAACTCAGCACATAGTTTTAGAAAAATAAAAAATAAAACTCAGCACTGCTTGCACACGACATAACTGGTTGCTTGCAAATTATTCGACGCTCCTGGTTTTCCTACTGGTATTTGTTGTGTGTATTTGTTGCTACTGGTATTTAAGCAGACTCAATTTACTCAGCTAAAGTAATACTCCAGCAAGCAAACAAGTTATTCAAGCAGGTTCAGTTTTTTAACATGCATGACACGACACAGCTAGGCTAGGCAAGTGCGTTTATTGCGGGAATATAGCAGTAGCGGTAGCAGTGCAAGCAAACACTACAAGGAGTGCAAGCAAGCTACAGATAAAAACAAGTGCACGACAATGCATACCTCAAGCAGTGATTCACAAGCAATCAGAAAAGGAAGCAAATTTCATTTAATTGTGATAAAGTTACTCCAGGTATTGCTACTGCTACCAGAAAAGGAAACAATTTTCATTTAATTTGATACTGACAGAGCAAGGAAAATTAATATAGAGTTTTCAAAAAAGTTTCATGAATTTTCGAGGAAGTTTCATGAATTTTCAAGGATTACTGCTCCAAGCAAGCATTCAATAATTACATTAAATTACAATACTCTGAAAAAAGTTACTGCAGTACTCTGAAAACCCCTAGAAATTACTGCAAGTTCACTACTATACACAGAGTTCTTGCATTACTCCAAGTTCAGCACACAAGCAAAAACACAAGAACTAATCCAAGTACTCATTTATTCGGCAAGCAAGTTAAATTAGTGAAACTCAGTTTCTCAGTACTGCAAGCAAATCCTACCAAGTTCAAATTGCTGGAACAGAGCAATAATTCTTTTTTTTTAACATGAGAGCAATAATTCAGTACTGTCCGCACCACAAGTTACATCAGAAGAAATAAATTTATATGTGTACAGAAGGAGTGCAAGCAAGCAAGGAGTACGGTAGGAGAAGAAACAGTAAATGTGAAAGATTATTTGCTCTAAATCTATTTTGGAGCTTAATGACAACATCCTAACAGGACTAACTATGTTGTTAACAGTTGCAAAATTTATAGGATCAACACAGGATTTGGAAATGGAAAAGTTGAACCAGGAATGTTGTTTGGGGTCTTGCGGTAGTGAATCTTTGAAAGATAGATATTATGACTAGTTCTTTTCTTTACTATCTACCGTCCTTCTATTTTTGTTAGTTATTTAGTGGAACAATTATATAATAAGAGAATATAATGAACTGTCTCCATCTCACAGCAGAAGTGACATCCTTCATTTCCAATCCAACCTCTTCTGGCTAGATTTCCAATCCATCAGCCAAATGAGATGTTCACTTTCAGAGGGATCTTGCCCTTCCACATAAACTTGTGTGGAAGAACCTTAGCTGTTGTCAAACTCAAGTATAATCCTTTTACTTGGAACTTCCCATAAGCTCTTATCTTCCATCTCACTCTATCAAGTAGACCAATTAGCTCAATTGAGTCTACCAAATTTGCAAACTTACAAAATAGTGTAGCCGTTTCTGCCCACAATGTTCTGAGTCTAAGCACACCCGACCTTCTTCTTTGACCTTTGGCACTGTCACTTTCTTGGAGAAGGTCATATTGTATAGTCCGGGGAATTGTACTACTAAAGGTAGAATGTTTTATCGTACCGCTATAATCTGCTAGCTGTAGGCTGCAGCTAGGTTCCACATCGAATGCCGGGAACTCTACTGAATCTGGACTAAGAATTCAAGAACTAAGTCCCAAACCTTGTAAATATCTCGCAGAAGTTAAAATTTACACACAATCCACATCAACAGATGGGTGTGAGAGCATCAATTGCTAAATCCTCAGTTCAGATTAACGGATCCATTAGAAAAATAATACATACAGGGGTTTATATCGAGAATCTTCTATTTCCAATAAGAATCTGTTTAAATTCATAGAACTTGCATCATCTTGTCATGGATACATCAGCTCCAGCCCGTACAGAATCAGATAGAAAGAAAATAGATATCCATCAGAGTTCCATGAAGTCATGAACTGATGCAGAGGCTAAAACTACACAGATAGAATATCTCGTTCACTTTGGAAACAGAACTACAGAGCGACCTAACTAAACCCAGCTAGCCCGGGAGTAGACATCAGGCCATCAGGGCGCGGCCCTCGGCGATGGTGGCCGTGCATCGGACCTGGACCCGCCGTCGGATGATCTGGTGCTGCTTCTTCTGCCGCTGCCTCGCCATCTCCGGCGCCTCGACCACCTGGACCTTCCGCTGCCGCCTCGCCTCCTCACATTCCATGTACCCCTCGTTCAGACTGCGCTTCGCGGTCGCCAGCATCGCCTCCATGCTCTGCTGCGAAGACTGCGCTGGTGCCTTGTTCCTGTCTGCAGCGGCGGCTGGAGGCTTTGTGGAGTTCTTGCGCGCGAGTTCGTTCTTGACCGGCGCCGTGGCCTTCTCTGCGTAACTCGCTGGTGGCTGGCCCTCCTTCTTGCTCACGGCCACGGGCCGGCATCCCTTCAACGGCTTGGCACTGGAAGCCGAATCCTTGTCGTTGTCGGCATCGTCGCCGCAAGAGAGGATGCCCTCGGTGTAGAGCCTCCGCGCGATTCGTTCGCGCCTCTGCTTGAGCTCGGCCGGCTGGTCCAGCGCGGCGACGGCGACGGCGGCGTCGATGATCTCGAAGATGTCAGCACCACCGGCGCCGGCAAAGAACCTCCTCCACTGCGAGTGCGCGCTACCTTCGGACGAAGCCATCTCGCTCGATCGATCGCTGGTTTCGTGTTGTGGGTGGAGGCGTGGAGCAGAGTGTGAGATGTGGGACTGCGGAGGAGGACATGGCGAAGGGCATTTATTGGCGACGGACGTGCTGCGCGTCGCGGCGAGTCCGACTTCGGCTTCAACTCGGTGATGCAAGTTCAGGGTAGCGCCAAGCACTTCAAGTGCTTCTCATGTTGGACTCCGACTGGGGTCGATCGGATTGTTTCCAAATCATGCCTGTACGCGTCACGCGGCTGACAGTGCAAATAAACTGTAGTTTTTGATAGTGAGTAAAACTGTAATAATTCACATACAAAAAACTGCGGAAACGTCTTATGGGATCTGAATTCAAAATGCTCCATGTTGCCCATAGAAGACCTGAAACGTGAACTCCCGCACGCGCTCGGCCGCTTTTCACATGTCCGTAGACCTGTTAGCCTTGTGCAGAGTCATTGCAATGCGGCGACACTGCAGTGGAGTGGTGGAATGCACAAAGGAAGTGGTTCATCAGAAGCACAAAGGAAGTGCTTGTTATCTTGCTGAAACTTGTGCAATTACTTGTACTGTCAAGATTAATACTCTCAGTAGCTGTCAAGTTACTGTCCTTTGCCCTGGTAGTGCTTTCAGGAAAGATTACCAAAGTTCCAGAGTGCAATCAGAGAGGCTTCTCTGAATGGACTAAGATGATAACTTCTGAAGATCACCCTTCAGTAGTCCAGGTAAAAATTGGTAGTTTTGTCAGTCTGACTACTATATGCAGTACATACATGGAGTATATGCTAACTATGATATGTTAGGTTTTAAAAACAGCTTGTGTGGCTAATACAGAGCTGGCAAACTGGTTATAACAACTGAATTGAACTATGATATGTTAAGTTTTAAAAACAGCTTGTGTGGCTAATACAGAGCTGGCAAACTGGTTATAACAACTGAATTGAACTGATGTGGAAAAATAAATATGTCTCTATAGCTCTGTATATTTATCAAGTAAGTACCTATGATGAATAATTATAGGCAATCTATATCAGTACTGGAGCTTCCATGTACGCTCTGGGAAGCTACAAGCCTTACAGTAATCGGATGGTAAAGACAAATATATACATCACCCGTTTTAGTGTCTCCAAATTATATAAGTGCAAATTAATCAGTGCACATCAACACATTTACAATTATTGAAGTACTCAGCATCATATTTCTGAAAAGAATACAACAATTGTCTAGTTTTTAGTTATTCAATGTAGCAATGGATTGGGGAGTCAACAAGTAAAAATAAAGGCATAATGCTTATTTTGCTTCATTCACATTCAGCTTGATGCAAAACGACCCTCACATAGTCGATATTGATCAAGAGAAAAATCTATCTTCAATGGAACAATGAAATTTATTTCTCTTCTCTGAATGATTTTGGTGATCCGATCTGATCAAATTGTTCACCCTTGTTAGTTCCTCAATTTCTCATAGATAGAAATAAACAGAAGGTCGTTGATGTTGATGGAAATGCACTCCCAAAACTTGTGTATATGGCACACGACAAGATACCACAGGAAAAACTTCACTTCAAAGTTGGGTCATTAAAGTCTATGGTAGGTCATTTGGTCTCTGTTTGTTATTTTAAAGATTTTTCTAGAAGTACCATGTAGAATATAGCTGCATTGTGCTTTTGTAACTCCTGATTTTTGTTGATACTCCAGAATAAATGCAGTTGTGCATATAAGGTTTTTTTGGGTGATAAGCATCCGTCCGGTCCTTCTGTCTATTTATATCAATTCATAGTCCATCAGAGATGCATTGTGTTTCTTCCTAGATGAAAACGGTTGGGAATCTTTCCGACTTTTCCAAGAAAAAAGGGAAACATAATTGAAATACGAGAGACAAAATTTTACGGAACGAAAACGGATTTCGTATGCGGATTCCGACGGAATGACTGTGGAAACGAAAATTCCGTTTCCGGTAGTATGGAAATTTCCGTTTTTTGTTACGCGGTGATTTTCAAATCCAACTGGCATGAAAATTTCAATAAGAATATTTAGACTTAACCTAAGAGCTGAATAGAAAAGAAAATAATCTGAATCTACCATGTTTAGGACCTATACTATCTCTCCTCAGTTCGCTCTCGGTTATCCATTTCAGTGTTATATCGGGATAGATAATATAACTTTTCTACCCCACTAAATGTATTTTTCTCGACCTGCAATATGTCCACCTCATCAAGTATTTTTGATCAATGCTACCTTGTCACGTCCCATCACAACTCCCACGGTGCCGCATGCAGCTGGCCATGCATGCTTTCAATTGCATATTCAACGAGAGCGACGAGATAAAGCGGCCAACTCATGCATGGTTTTCACAGGCTGTTGTGCAGCATGATTTTTTTAATGTATCAGGGACAGATTAATCCAATCACGCTTTAATTTAGTTAGCTAATCCCAGATCTTCCTTGCTATCTATTCTTTGCCAAAAATGTGGACTAAAAATAAACGAAGGGAGTAGAATTTATCATATAAGCGGTGATTCGGCAATCAGACGGGTGAGTCCGCCTCATGTTGTACCTTCTCCAAATATTGCATATATCCCGCCACAACGTGCGGGGTTTTGTCTAGTATCTTAACGTTGCATACTTTTATTTTGTCTCCGCACCATATTCGGTTTGTATCTGTTTCTGACCATATTTGTTTCAAGTTTTTGTCTTTCTTTCCACTTTTGAAAAAAATATATAAACAAATATGACACCCGTCAGTTCCGTCCGTATTTTAATTCCTACCACTCAGCGTCTAGGCCAAGATTAAACATGCAATTAAACACTATATTAATAAACACTATATTAAGAAATACTACGTGCGCTCACACGTGCGCACTACTAGTGTTAGTCTAACCATTGATTAGCCGGCGCC
Source organism: Poa annua (assembly GCA_026929855.1). Classification (NCBI taxonomy): domain Eukaryota; kingdom Viridiplantae; phylum Streptophyta; class Magnoliopsida; order Poales; family Poaceae; genus Poa; species Poa annua. Next base: position 85,226,876 of record CM049429.1, on the reverse strand, counting down.
TTAAGATCTGTGTGAGCTCTAAAACCCCCTCCCAAAACCCTAACCACCCCCCGAAATGCCACGCCGAAGTGTGCTCCGACGCTGCCCATACCGAAACTGCCCCTGCAAAGCAGCACACCAAACGCACGAATATATCACCACCGCCGTGCTTGCACCAGGGGTTAGAAAATTAAAGAGCCGTCTTACCCAGAGCCCCAGAGGCCAGCCGCAGAGTGGGATCAGGCTCGCCCGTATAAGAAGGAGCGGCCGGCGCAGCCATCCTCCGCCTCCTACCCGTGTTCTACCCAAACAGCCCCTCCCCCTCCAAAAGCCAATCGTCCCCGTCTCCTCTCCGCCTCGCGCCGCCTCTCCTCTCCCCTGGTGCCGAAGCTTCGGCGGCGGCGCCGCGGGCGGCAGGTCCGTTTGTCGCCCCCCCCCCCCCCCTCTCTCACGCCCTCGAATTCGGTCCCTCCTTAAGCCGACTCCGGGCCCGCCCCATTCGGCCGCGGGCTTTCGTTCGAGCTCTCGGGGTCGATTGGGCGAGGGTTTAGGGTTTTGATTCCGCCCCAGATCGGCGGTGGACGGTGTTTCGTTGCGAGGAATTGTTGCGCTCTGGCATGCAGCTGTGAGCTGCGGCGGGGTTTTGACTGATGAGATTTGCCTTATTATTTGAGCAGGGAAATGGCGGGGAAGTCGAAGGGCGGGAGGAACAAGGCCAAGGCGCCGGCCGAGAGCCAGGCCGTCTCGGTGGAGCCTGAAGTCCCGGTTGCTGGTGTGGTCGAGGAGGACAAGCCCGAGAACGGGGAAGTGACTGAAGCCCCTGCTGCGGATGACGTTCCTGTTGCGGCGGATGTCGAGAAGGAGGAGGATGGGGATGCGAATGCGGCTGTGGCCGCGCAGGCTGCAGAGAAGCCAGCTGAAGGTGAGGACACTTGCTTATCTATGCCATAGCGACACCATAATTCGTTCTGTTAGGCTAGAAAATGTGTTATGCACTTCATAAGTTCGAACATTTTGCAGTATCCAACTGGCACACATACTTTTAGTGACCAAGTAAATCGCAACAAGGCTAGATTTGATGAGTTTAATTTTGTTGCGCTGAATGAATAACACGCTGTATGGTTCTATGTTTAACTCTGATCTTTCATCAGTGATGCCGGATGATTAGAAAATTAGTGTCACTGGATATGCAGCAGAAACTTGTCTCTGGAACTGCAGTTTACTCTGCTATGTATATCTTCAGCTGCACATGGCCAGTATACAAGTGCATTCTAGTTAGCTTGTCATCCGCATGCGATATTTGTTCACGTAACATCTGAACTTTTCATGTTCATTCCATGATCTGCGTTTGTTCTCTTACCAATATGCCGTCTTCATGTTATACAACTCCTTTAACAAGCAAAGCTTCTTATGTCAAGCAGGAGAGCTTCATCTATACCCTGTTTCTGTCAAGACACAATCAGGTGAAAAGCTAGAGCTACAGGTCAGTGTAAAAATCGGTGGTTGTCTTTATCTCTTGTTTCTATACCCTCTGAGCAGAAACATGTGGCATTTGCAGTTAGAGTTTGAAGGGTCAAAATTCCTTGCCTTGACTTCTGATAAGCACAAACTTATTTATATTGGTCACTTGAAAATAGTATTGATGTACTTTCAAATAATAATTTATACTTTTCTTTTGGAAATATACATTTTTAGCTTAGTCAGTATACTTTTATTTAATTTTAGTTCCAAAGTTGCTTGTTGGAGACCCCTGTTGTCCAGATAGCATATAATGTTGAAAAAAAGGACATACAATGTACTTAAATTGTTCTATTACATATGCAGTTAAGCCCTGGAGATTCTGTCATTGATGTCAAACAATTCCTCTTGGACGCCCCTGAAACTTGCTTCTACACATGCTATGATTTGATATTACATACTAAAGATGGCTCAGCTCACCAGTTAGAGGACTACAATGAAATTTCTGAGATTGCTGATATAACTACTGGTGGTTGTTCATTGGAGATGGTTGCTGGTATGTTATACATGCGTTTACAGTTTTTTTTTCACTATTTGATACAATGAGGCTGAAAATAATGTTTTTTTCAGGAACATATGATGAGAGGTCTATTAGATCACATCTCCGCCGAGTACGGGAGTTACTCTCTCTTTCTAGTCTTCATGTCTCGCTATCGACATCCCTAGCTCTGCAGCAGGAGTCTGCACAGGCAAAAAATGCAGGTACTTTGGATACCATGTGGAGTTTCTTCCTTCTTTGATGGATGGGATTGTTTATAACGCTCTATCTTAGTTTTGGGACCACCTACAATTTTATTCAGTAGTAATATGGTTTGTGTGCAATTCCTAAGTCAAATTCATGTCGATGTTAATCTTATTTGCTTTTTTCCTCCTGCTGAGCAGATACAGGAAAAATTTCTGGCCAGGAGCTTGATGGTTTAAATTTCATGGAGGATACGACTGTAGCCCTTACTAATTTGTTGGCATCTGCACCGGCAGAAATCAAATGTGTTGACAGCATAGTTTTTTCATCATTCAATCCTCCACCAAGCTATAGGAGGTAACTCTTCTAATTGTGATTCACCTCCTTGTCTCCTTGTTATTTTTGTATACCTTCAAACCATTGTTCTAAATATTAGCCTTCTATATTCCCATATGACAGGCTCTGGTTAAATTGTCTATCCTTTAATGGTAGGGTCACTGATCAAGTAGGTTAATATTTATTAAACAGTGAGTATGTTACACTTGAATTTAGTCTTCAAAATTTAGCATGACTGATGGCTTCTTCAGTCATGCTAAATCTTAGTAGAATTAATACTCCACACACTCTCCTAACTATCCAGGAGTCCCACATGTGATACTGGCATGGTAGGGAGGATGTGGACATGAAGTGTTTAATATCATTTTACAAGTACCAGGTCCATCCCCTTGAAGTTCCCTTGATGCAATGAAAAATATCATTCATTCCTACGATATCAATATTTTCTTGGCATGTCTATGCTCATTAATGTTTGGCTGACAGTTCCTGCTACAGTAGAATAAATTGATTTACACGTGGGCTATATTATTGAATGCTCTAATTTGTCATCATTCACTATTAAGCTTTTACAATCTTGGTTAACTTTGAAGTATTATTTTTTCTCCTCTTCTGCCCTCAGTCAGGACTTGTGTATTAATGTATATAAATGCCTTATGTATACAGGTGTCAACTGCTATTTTGATTGTCGAGAAATTAACAATTTTTGATGGTTTCCTTAGGTTACATGGGGATCTCATTTATATTGATGTTGTGACATTAGAAGGAAACAAATACTGCATCACGGGGAGCTCCAAATCTTTTTATGTGAATGCTAGCAATGGAAGTGTTTTGGATTCAAGACCTTTGAAACAATCTCACGAGGCTAGTACTTTAGTTGGTCTGCTACAAAATGTTAGCGCCAAGTTCAAGAAAGGTTTAGTGTTTTACAAGTTTAACTGTAATGTCCCTCAATAGTATTTCTTCTTATGATAACAATTGGACAAATCTTGTGAAGGTTTTCGAGAAATATTGGACCGAAAAGCATCAGCCCATCCTTTTGAGAATGTTCAGGCCTTGCTTCCAGTGACTTCTTGGCTGGGAGCTTACCCCGTGCTAGGTAACTTTCTCACTCTGTTCCCATGCTCACCATATTATCTTGTATAGCTTAAAAACTGAGAAGCTTGGAAATGGTCTCCCTTATCTGTCTTAATAGGGCTTGATGTTGAACTTTTTGTTAAATGATTTTTGATGGCTCCATTTCGATTAATAATGTTCTTATACTGTTTGTTATGCTTTTTTAACACACTAAACATTTATATGAACACCAGAACATAGAAGGGACGCAGCCAGGGCTGAGGATTCAGTTGTGTTGTCATATGGTACTGAGTTGATCGGTATGCAGAGAGACTGGAATGAGGAATTGCAGTCCTGCCGAGAGTTCCCTCATGGCAATCCTCAAGAAAGGTTCTTATTTTCCATTGAATGATCTTTGTTACCCATGAACTACAGTGACATAGTAATTCTGAATATTTTAGGATATTGCGAGGCAGAGCACTCTACAAAGTGACATGTGATTTTGTTGATGCCGCGGTAAAAGGAGCAGTTGGTGTCATCAATAGATGTATACCTCCAATTAATCCAACTGATCCAGAGTGTTTTCATATGTAAGTAATACTTAAATCATGCAGTTGGCTGAAAACTCCATCATGACTTTTCTATTTCTGCTTGAAATATCGCTTGACATCATAACATAACGCGCTATTGAAGCAATAAGTTTTTTTATGGCTGTAATAAGGGTATCTATGTGTACAGCAGCAGTTGTAACTTATCTTCCATTGCACATAGTTGTTGGTAAACTAAGAAAATATGGTTTCCAACAACAACAACAACAACAACTAAGGCCCAATTCTTTTGCTAACTTATTCCATAAGCTACCCCTCCATCTAATTCCATAAGCCGAGCAGTTTATTACTTGCAGCTTCCAGATTAGTTATAAGATAATTATTTTAGAAGCCCCGAGCAATAAGCTGGGTGGCTTATGAGGGAAACTGGGGAGGGGCCAGCTTATTTTTTAAGCCAGCAAAAGAACTGGCCCTAAGCCTTTTGTCCCAAACAAGTTGGGGTAGGCTAGATATGAAATCCACATTGGAACTTGTGAAAAGTAAAAGAAAAAACAAAATGACAAAAAAGTAAATCAAGGTCTGGGCACATGGATTGCTGATCCATGCAGCCCTACCAGAAGTCAAATCTTTAGGTACATTCAGTCCTTCAAGTCCCTTTTAACTACCTCCTCCCATGCCAAATTTGATCGCCCTCCACCCCTCTTTGGATTATCAATGCCCCTTAGAATCCCACTATTAACTGGTGCTTCCGGTGGCCTCCATTGGACTTGCCCAACCACCTTAGTCTGTGTTGGACAAGCCTCTCTTCAATCGGCGCCACTCCTACTCTCTCATGAATCATCTCGTTCCTGATTTGTTCCTTCCTTGTGTGTCCACAGTCCACACATCCACCTAAGTATACGCATGTGGACGCGTGGACACACAAGGAAGGACTGAATCTACCCTGATTTTGGCAATTTCAGTGACCAGTCTTGTTATTTCAACTTGATGCAACATACTCATTCTCTTACTTTCAGTTTCTTATTTTGTGGATATCATTATGTCTGGTTTGAGTGGCTTGACTTGCTTACATATATGCTTGTATATATTCCAGGTATGTCCATAACAACATATTCTTTAGTTTTGCTGTCGACTCTGACTATGAGCACATTTCAAAGGACCAAGATCTGGTTTGTCAAAATGGTTCTGGCACAAGTATACCAGTCCCCTCCAGTGTAGCACCAAACTCAAAGAGTGAAGAGCCTAACAGTGTGTTGGAAGCATCTGCAGAGGCACAAATAGCAGACAGTGAGCAGGCGACCTATGCTTCTGCTAATAATGACTTGAAAGGAACTAAGTCTTACCAAGAAGCTGATATTCCTGGGCTTTACAATCTTGCCATGGCAATAATTGATTACAGAGGTCACAGAGTTGTAGCTCAGGTATGTCTAGAAATTAGTTACTTGTTTATGGCATTTCTCGATACTTATGCTGCTTACATCATAATTTTCTGCTTTTCCTTGAATACCATTTTTTTGTGCACCTGAAGTCCTCTGTCTATTCTTGTTGTATGGTTACTAGGATTATATATGATATTTTCTCAATTGGTGGATTCCCTAAAAAGGCGATTCATTTTACGAAGATTATCATATTTGCAGTTTGTAGTTCAACATATATCCATGTTTGAACCACCTTATATTTTTTTCCTTACAAATGCTTTCCCTATGTATTAAAGTGACTTGTGCAATTCTACTGGATTTGTAGAGCATCATACCTGGTATTCTCCAAGGGGACAAGTCTGACTCCCTTCTGTATGGTTCTGTCGATAATGGCAAGAAGATATCTTGGAACGAGTCATTCCATGCAAAGGTCAGTCATCATTTATCTTCTGATCTACATATTATTGTTCCACATGATTGGGCGATTTATCTGTTTGTTGTTACCTCCATCATTCCAGTGCTAATAGATTTCAGTTGTGCTTTCAGTTGATTATTCAAATATACTGGTTGCCCTATTATGTTAGGTAAAGTTTTTAGTTGCTTAATATAGTGGCTAATGACTGGAGTCTGACTGGTCTATTGCATTCTTATTTTGAGACTGCCATCAGCAATGCAAAAATTGCAATGCTATACTTAATACCGCTAGCTGTAACACTATTTCCACTGTTCCATGTCTTATTTTCTATTGATTCAATTGTCATGCTGATTCATAATGCCTGACATGTGTACAATCGATTATCTGTTAAAGGGCACAATTTGCATACTTGTTTTTTCTTGTCAAAGGGCATGATAGAATTTACACCTGCAATTTTTTCTTTAGAGAAATATATGCAAGTATTTAGAATGTTAAGTTATCATAATGGTTCCTGAAGAGTTTGTGGAAATGACCAACCTTCTTTGTGATTTAGTATTTAGAATATTAAGTTATTATAATGGTTCCTGAAGAGTTTGTTGAAATGACCAACCTTCTTCGTGATTTAGATATTCTTATTTCCTGGTAATATCTTCATGTAAACTCTAACTAAGATATGCTCTGTTAGGTAGTTGAGGCTGCAAAGCGACTCCATGTGAAGGAGCATGTAGTTTTGGATGGTTCTGGTAATCCAGTAAAATTAGCTGCTACGGTTGAATGCAAAGGAATTGTTGGTAGTGATGACAGGTAACTATTATTTTGAGGTTAAACATTGATTTGTGTACATTCGTTAATGAAATGTGGTGCAACTGCTGCCTTCATTTATTGTTTATTAAAGGCTTTTTGTTGGCAACACTGGTCAGGTCGTTTCTTGGACTTTCACGGCTTTGTGTAGATACATTGCTCGAAACAAACCTAATAGGGGTGCATTCTGGTCTGGCCTGTACACAACTATCACATGCCTGAATTATAGGGATCTCTAATCTTGTTTCTCTTGCTTTCGTCATGATACTCTTGTACTATCTTTGTTTACATACAGTACAGTTTGTTCATGTGGCCAAGTTCATTTTATTCCTACATTTGACTTTTCCCTCACTCTATAGGCATTATATTTTGGATCTGATGCGAGTGACTCCTCGGGATTCTAACTATATTGGACTGCAGCACCGCTTCTGTGTGTTGAGACCTGAGCTTGTAGCCTCATTTGTTGAGGTCAGCTGATCACATTGTTTGTGTATTTTATTCGAAAGACCGTAGGTTTCACCGATACATAATTTATTTTGTGGCTATTCCTAACTATCTATTTTGTTGAATTGCATAGGCTGAATCCACAAAGAAATCCCCTAAAGCCCCAGATGTTCCTCTGGAATTGAATGAACCAGAATCTGCTGACCAACATGTCAGTGCTCCTGATGCTACGGTATGTGCAGAAACTGTTGTTAATGCATTCCTACTCTCGTTTGGGGAAGATGCATGCATTTTTGTCTGCCGAGAACAGGCCTGGAGGGCCCTGCTGAGAATATATTAATTAGAAACATAATAGCACAAAAGAAAATCGTCAAGATCCAAACAACATAGAATAATATCCGAAAGGAGCTAACAGCCGATGCAGTCTTAAAAAACTAAAATCAGACTGTTTCCCTACAAAATTTGCCAATTAGCATGCATTTTAAAATATGTAACTTGTATTAGTTTTTTGTTGTCGGTCTGAAATAGAATAAATATTGAATGCCTTTTTCCTAAACAACGCATTGTTTTACGTTGGTAGGTTTGTAATCACTTGATCATAAGTTATTATCAAGAGCTTTACGTTCTTCAGCAGCACCAGCAATGGTTTATATGTGTAACACGTTTCTGGCGAGACAACTTTATGACCTTTTTACTATTCTTTCTGTCAAGGTTAACTTCATTGCGACAGCCTCAATTAGTGTAGTAATTTTAATCACAACACTAAGTTCGTGTGACTGCAAAATAACTCACAGCCCATAGCACATTAAATCATTGAGCACAACGTAATCTAGGTAACCCTTTACAAACACATAGAAGAAATGCAAAATATCCTAGCAGCATAGGATAAAAAAAGAAAGAAAGAATGAAGTTGATGCAAATCACAGCCCAGCTTATGATCTGTTTCAAACTGTGATCTAGTTGCGTCATCTCCGCTTCCCAAATGCATCATCTCTCTTTTGCCCCTTCTCCACCAGCTCCTCCATTCCTTTTATACAAGAAGATGATCTTGTTGCTTCTATGGAAGCTAGAAACTCATTCCTGATATTTCAGGCTGCTTCCATGGACGGACATGACAAGTCTGATGAAAGCTCTGCTCCAACACCTGCCGAAAGTAACGACTCAACTGATGACATTCTTTTCAATCCAAATGTATTTACGGAGTACAAGCTTGCTGGCAGTCCTGAGGTTAGTTTAAGAGCCATGTTTGTTTAATACTACCTTCGTTCCAATATATAAGACGTTTCGGTACGCCATTTGGAACAGGGTAATACTTGCTATGAAGATTTAACTTATATTCTGCTCTTCAATATTCTTAGGAGATTGCAGCGGATGAAGCTTTGGTTAAAAAGGTTGGCTCATATTTGCTAGATACAGTGATCCCAAAATTTGTTCAGGATCTCTGCTCCCTTGATGTCTCCCCTATGGATGGTCAAACTTTAACTGATGTGCTGCATAGCAATGGGATTAATGTTAGATATCTGGGCAGAGTGAGTCTCTCTGGACTGATAAAGCTGAAATTTAAAACATTGCATTGCATTTAACATTATTCTTTTCTCAGATTGCAGGTATGATCAAGCATTTGCCACACTTATGGGACTTGTTTTTAGCTGAGATAATTGTTAGGTCCTCAAAGCATGTTGTGAAGGTGCTGTTCCTATCCTTAATACTGAAATGCAGCTGTTTACTTTTCTAACATCAAACACTTTACTGTGTTTATGGGATATGTTTTCTTCTATGGTAGTTGTTTAGTCTGCAAAGATGGTTTCAGCGTGGTTCATCTATCTTTTAATGCTAATTGTAGTTGGTTATTTCTGTGACATTGAAAAATCTGGTCTAACATGCTTCTGTTAGCTCATGATCTATGTACTCACAATAGGTATTATATTTCTTAGCACATACCACATATTGGGGGACTTGCTAGAGCGTGAAAACCAGTTTAAAAAAGAACTTCAAGCCACCATGAGCTTTCACTCTGAACTTTTTCCGGAGGTGTAAACAAGTGATAACGCACCCATTTAATATGGTTGTCAGCATTTACAAAGGAAAACCCATACCTTACCGTACAAGGAATTTTTCTGAATCCAACCTTTGTCACCAAGGCCACCTTCAGTTTTGCACACTGTCAGGCTCGGTGCTCATTTGTGACCATCTGAAGCTTTATTTAGTTGTCAGACTCAGGATGGATATCTAGCTTGATTGAGCTTTAAGAGACCTAGAGAACTGCGGTAAGAAAGACGAAATGAATCAGTGGCACATACATTTTGTGGATAAGGATGTACAGTGATCACCTGACTACTTTTAGAGTAGACAGGTGTTGACAAATTGAAGTCTGTGGACAATGGTGAATGCTGAAAATGGGATCTCCAAAGCTACCAGCCCACATAGGCTCAGTTTGCGGTTGCTAAACTGTGCCACTCTGAACTTATTTCGTATCATGCCATGAAAAGTAACTGCAGAAATAGGAATAGGTAATGACATGCACGTCCTAAGAAGTTTTTGAGGAATGGAACTTACAGACACCTGCTTTTCTAACAAAGTCCCTTACGAGGACCCTTTTGTAATGCCTTCTCTTGTTAGCAAGCGGTAGCTTACAAAGGCCTTTTAGAAGCAAAGTGGACAGAAAGGATATCTTCTACTCCCTCCGTTCCTAAATCCCATAGGCATTTATCCCAACACTGATATACTAAGTCTCTCGATTTCACATTTGGCTCAAAGATCTTATTCGTATACGCATCTTAGTTGACTGACAAAGTGAATAACTAATGAAAGTTGAAGCTGACTATGGAGTTCAATGTGGCATCTTTAGTTGCACTCCATGAATGTGCATCCTCGGTTCTGGAACACAATTCAATAATGTTTTTATGCAATGTCAATGCCCCTCACATGTTGTTGTGGTATCCACTGTGTACTAGCTTAAATCATTATATTATTGGATGATGAGCCTTTCATATGAAAATATCAAAAATCTCTGCTTACAATAGATGCTATTGTTGAACTCAGTTGTGGTGTAAGGATACTTTTTAGTTGACCATTGTTTGCACTACATGAACGTGCATCCTCGGTTCTGGAACACAATTCAATAATGTTTTTATGCAATGTCAATGCCCCTCACATGTTGTTGTGGTATTCACTTTGTGTACTAGCTTAAATCATTATATTATTGGATGATGAGCCTTTCATATGAAAATATCAAAAATCTCAGCTTACCATAGATGCTATTGTTGAACTCAGTTGTGGTGTAAGGATACTTTTTAGTTGACCATTGTTTGCTCTTGCTACTCCAGGAAATACTCAGGCTTTGTCCAGACCATAATGTTGCACCTGCTGTTGCTCACTTCTTAAATTGTTTTGCTGGCAAAGTTTTGGCTTCTTCGACTACAGGTAGTGCTGGCCGCACACAATCGAAAACCCAGAAGGTTTGTATTCATAACCAATCTCGTGACATTTATGTTCACTTTAGTGTCTAATGTGGAACTTTGTCTGGAGATCATGTATGTGATACCTATAATCTTTATTATTTGATGTTTAGTTATTGTTTATACCATATTCAATATTTTAGGGACAGAAATCAAGTCTCTCAGCTTCTTCAACAAAGGGTCAATCTGCATATTCCCATCTAACATCTGATGGAATTTGGTCTGACATTAAGGAGTTCGCAAAACATAAATATCAGGTATTGTCTGATGCTATTTCTTTGTGTTTTCATCTTTTATTGAACACCATGACTAATGGACTTCATTTATTTAGTTTGAAGTGCCAGATGATGTGAGGGTTGGGGCTAAAAGAGTTGCAGTTCTCCGTAATCTTTGCCAAAAGGTTAGCTATGTTCAGCTGTACATAATAATTACAATTGCTGGAGGAAGATTGCTTTGGTCTTCACTTTGATTGTTTATATCATTTTGGCTCGAGAATTTCACCACTCCTTTTATTTTGCGTCTTGTGTAAAATGTTGGCCTGCTTATTAGAATGATGTTCCACATAGTATATAGTCCCTGTCGCAGTTATCCTGGCCGTGCCATCTAATATGCTTTACACATCATTTAACAGGTGGGAATAGCAATTGCTGCTCGCAAATACGATTTAGATTCTGCTACGCCATTCCAAGCTTCAGATATCTTGAACCTCCAACCGATTGTGAAACACTCAGTTCCTACTTGTACTGATGCAAGGAAGCTTATGGAAGCAGGGAAAAACCGAATGGCCGAGGTATATATTTCTTTGACCATCTTGTTTATAAAAAATTTTGAACTCAGCTCCTTCTCTCGAACTGATCTTGTTACCTGGTTAGTAATTATGAATTTAATGCATTTCAGGGAACACTAAATGAGGCATATGCACTATTTTCTGAAGCTTTTTCACTGCTTCAACAGGTACACAGCACATACAGATATCATATCATGACAATCCACTGAATTTCTGATATTTACCCCTTAATCATTGCTATCGCAGATCAATGGTCCCATGCACAAAGACGCTGCAAACTGTTGCCGGTAACACACTAGCTTATTCTTAACTGATTATGTTATCAGTACTCTCTCAGTCTATGTAGACAAGGCCACTTTGTATTTCGGTGCCTAATTTGACTAGGGATTTGACTGATAAAATATGTTATGTCACACAAAATATATCATCAGAAACCTCTTCATACAATCATACATGAATCCAGTGACATACATTTTGTTGGTAAAATTAATGGTCAAAGTTAGACCCATAATATGAAGCGGCCTTATATTTAAGAATTAAGACGGAGGGAGTATTTGCTTTTATTGGGAGAATACATTGTTGAGGTTCTGAACCTTCTTGCTAAATATGCTCACTCCAGTTGTAATCTCTCAACTGTTTTTTCGGATAAATTCTATGATAAACAACATGAGAAATCTATTGTGCCATCGCATGTTTGATTGTAACCTAGGAAGCACGGATACGGGGATGGAAAGACAGGGATACGCATACGGGGATACGGGATACAACATTTTTCAAAAACAGCCATTCGGGGATACGGCAAGTATATATAAAATAAAATGAAAATATGCCGTGTGGCCCACTTGTCATTGCCTCACCCCCTCACTTAATTAATGCACACCCCACACACACACAGACACACGTACACCACGCAGGCACGCACACACAGCACACCCCACGTGCGTCAGTTGCAGTTCCACAAATCCACATCCAGGTCGTCGTCGCTGCAGTTCCACGCGCGGACGAACCAGATCCGCTGCCGCTGAAACAGTTCCCCTTCTCTCCCTCTTGCCGCCGCCGAACCAGATCCGGCACCCCCACCGCCCTCTTCTCTACTCCGGCAACCTCTCATCGAGCCGGAAGAGCTCCCCGACCTCCTGCAGCTTCTCGTAGCCTGCGTGGCTGCGCCGCGCGCGGACGTGCCCAAGCACTCGACGTCGATCTGGAGGCGAGCGAAGGGGACTCAGGCGAGGGCCCGGTCGAGCAGCAGCAAGAGCCCACATCGACGCTGTCTCCGCCGCCTGGAGATGCACCGCCGCCGTACTCCTCCATATCCCAGCCGTATCCCTCTGTGTCCCTGTATTCTTTTCTTTTTAAAAAATTAGAATTTTGTGGATACTCCAAATCCTCGTATCCCGACGTATCCTGATGTATCCCCGTATCCCGCCGTATCAGGACGGCAGTTCGGCAGTTTCTGCCGTATCCGTGCTTCGTAGATTGTAACTATTTTGCAGATGAGAAGATGGCAAAAAATAATTCATATTAAACAACATATTCTGATTGAAACAACTATTTTTTGTGTGACTGATTAACAAATTGTATTGTCAATTTCTAGTTGTGAACAAAGTTTTGTTGAAACCCTTCTCTTTTTTTGTTTTTTTTCCAAAGGTACCTTGCAATGGTCTTGTACCATGCTGGTGATATAGCAGGAGCAATTGTGCAGCAACATCGGGAGCTTATCATAAATGAGCGGTGCCTTGGTCTAGATCATCCTGATACAGCCCACAGGTATATACTTTGATTTAGCTTATTTGTGCTATATTTTTTTATTGTTGTTTGTTCCGTTTATCTTAAAACTAACCTATTTATCCATTCATAAGTCATAACTGATTTTCTAGTCATTGTAGCAAATCATTACGTCCAATTCTTAGAATCGCCAGTTGTCTGAAATTTGTAAAGCAAGAGTGTAGAGTCAACATCTTTGTTTAAAAGCAAATAGCTTGTACAAAATGTAAATGTGGAGGTGCTGTTGGGTCTAGACTATAGTAGCACGAACGATTGTTATATTCTCCTCAGCTTGTTAATACTAGAGCATAGTCTCTTTGTTATTCATACATGCAAACAAAATATGACATACAACCTTTTTTTAGTCCGTATTTGTCAGCACTGTGCCCGTGGCTAACTTTCTGCGGCAGATTATAAAACAAGTACGAAACAGTTCACCAACCACATACTGAGCCTAACTCTTATGTTTTCTTTCTTTTCAGCTACGGCAACATGGCTTTGTTCTATCACGGTCTCAATCAAACTGAGCTTGCGCTGCGGCACATGTCCCGTACACTGCTTCTGCTGAGTTTAGCATCAGGTCCTGATCATCCGGATGTTGCAGCAACTCTTATAAATGTGGCGATGATGTACCAGGATGCGAGCAATATGCAAACCGCTCTTAGGTATCTGCAAGAAGCACTTACAAAGAACGAGCGCCTTTTAGGCCCAGGTCATATTCAAACAGCGGTTTGCTATCATGCTCTCGCCATTGCATTCAGTAGTATGGGTAATTATAAGCTTTCAGTTCAGGTTAGTTCTGCCGGTGTATCAGAAAGTTATAGAATAATAACATTCTGACACATTGTATTGACGTCCAAATTTTCGTGGCAGCATGAAACCAAGACACGTGATATACTGGTAAAACAGTTAGGGAGTGATGATTCACGAACAAAAGATTCAGAGAACTGGTTGAAAACATTTGAGGAGCGAGCACTACAGGTAATGTGCTGAGATGTTAATTTCCAGGGTTTTTCCGCCGTTGGTCCTGAAATTCTTGTGCCTACTCTACAAAAGCTAAAAAATAAAAATGCAGCACAATTTGTCTCCGTTATAAATTTTAAAAACTGTGTCTTCATATCTGCTTCACATTCTCCCTCCGTTCAAAATTAGTCACAGTCAAACCTTGTAAATTTTGACCAAATATATAGGAAAAACTATCAATATCTATAATGCTCCGTTTGGATGTTTGCATTGGGAGCTAGACATTGATATTGGGTTGAATGTCCAATATCCAGGATATTGATATTGAGATTGAATGTTAATATTTTTTGTTTGGATGTGTTAGATATCCGGACCTAGACACGATATTGAGGTTGGATGTCAAATGTTGTTTGGATATTCTAAAAGCAGTTTTTCGTGATATTGATCATTTGACTGTTGCATTCATGCCAAAATGTACAGAATGTCCACATATTTTGGTACAGTCAACAGCTAGACAAATACATAATACTCTCCAATATTTCAACAATAACATTATATCAAATTCAGTGCATAATCCATCATAAACTACCATTGTTGCGATACACATGTGATTTCCATCCATTTTAGGCATGATCTGCATTGTTGTGATGCTCAACAAGCATGTCCAACGAGGCAAGGTCCATTCTGGAGTATTGTTTCATGAACACAGTCGTTCTCCTCTTACTTCTTTTGTTTTCTTCCGGCATATAATTAACCAACGCTAACTCTACCGACATATGTGATTGTAGAAATGTTAGGATCATAAAATTAATTTATTACAAACATGTTAAATAATATATAGCATCTACCACTATGAGACAAATTTCAGTACGATAGCACAGTACAAATTCAGCACTATGAAAATCATCCAACGGGAGCGTAGCACAAATTTTATCTTAGGAGTGTGCAAACAAATTTTATCACGATATTGAGGTTGAATTCTCATCTAAAATCAACACTACAAACCACATCACAAATTAGTTCACGAGAGAGCACGTCAGGAAGAATCTAATAAACTAGTTCCTTGATGGCTCTCTCACGGAAACAGCTTAACCCTGCTACAGTCTACAGACTAGTTCCTTGATAACCCTGCTACAGATCCCAAAACAACGGCAAACAACAAGAGAACCGAGCAGAAGAACTAGCAGAAAATCTAATCTTAACTAGACACGCTGCTCCGCATGGACGCACGGCCCCTTGCCCCTTGGGCCTGCCCATGCGTTCGAGCTGCGGCCGCCAGGGCGACACCGCCGCCGGGCGCGAGGGAGCCGCGGGCTTCGTCGTTGTCTGGACACTTGCGGTCGCTGTTGCCGGTGAAAAGCGCCTCGACGGGCAGGTGTGCCGACGACTCATCATTCACCAGAGCCAGCCGTTGGAGCTCATCCAACAAAACCCAACCTATAGTGAAGAAAAAGGGATGCGACGGGAGGACGGATGGATCCGTTCCTAGATTCGCCACCGGTCACCGGGAAGGAGGAAGGGGGCGGGAGTCGAGTCTACCTGCGGTCGCCTAGCTCTCGAGGGAAGAGGACGAGCGAGGAAACTGACCGCTCGGTGTCTCGGGTACCTCTTCGCAGCGAATATCTCACAATGTCTAGGGGAACCCTTTGACATTCGCTCGGCTTCTTTTTGCCTTCCCGAGCGATGGCTCGATATTGGGTGCGAATATACAAGACAAATATCTAGAACAGCCAAACGGCCTTATTTAGGATATTCGGGGCTGAAAACCTTTAAATAATATCCAGCTTCAATACAAACATCCAAACGAGGCATAATATAAATTCAAACTTTTTGATATTATAAATTTATTTTCATATTATATGCATACCATATTATAAGTATTGATATTGGTTTGTACATACTTGGTAAATTTTGTAAAGCTATGACTTTGAGAAGTCAGAGAATGTGAAGTAAATAAAAACAGAGGGAGTGGCTTTCTTCCCTTGCATGTTGAATCTAGTTGTATTGTCTATGGGAGATGACACTCATTTCTTTTACAGGTTAATGCGCAGAAGCAAAAGGTCCAATCGGCAGCTAAACCCTCTGCTGCCACTCTTAATTTGTTGAAGGTAAAATCTTATTAGGTGCAACTTTCAAGTTTTTCTACTCACCCTTTGAATTTTGTCTTACTTGGACGGCAGCACCACAAAATGCTAGAAACTGAAATACCGATAGCCCGTTAAAACCTTTAATATTCATACCCCCTCCGTTCTAAATTAGATGACTTCTGTTTGTCCAAAAGTGGCTATATCTACACAGTTATTAGTGTTTTCTGAAGGGCGTGAACTCGATATTTTGAGAGAATAATGTTATCTGTTTAGTCTTCTGATGTCAGCTTGTGGAAGGGTGGAAGCTGGCAACCGTAATTTGTTAGCATATCATGGATGGGCAGTTGGGACTGTGAATGTACTAAATTATTATGTTTAGTCTAGTTCTTGCCTGATGCTGTCCCTACCCCTGAAAATGGATTCAGTTTTCGCTATAGCAAAATGTGCACACTGTTGGACACACAAGATTGTTTGAACATATATCTTTTGTCAAATGCGCCACCGTTTTTTGGGCTTCCGAAGTCTAACATCAATGCTTATGTATTTAACACCTGGCCTTATTAATTAATTAATTTATTTTGCAGTCACATCCAGGGTTGATTCAAGCAATGAAGGCAGCTGCGATCCAATCTGGTGATGGATCAGCAAACGTCAACAAATCACTTAATGCTGCAGTTGTTGGAGAAGGGGTTCCTCGAGGAAGAGGAGTTGACGAGCGAGGTGCTAAGGCAACTGCAGAGGCCCGAAAAAGAGCTGCTGCCAGAGGTGTTAATTTGCGCAAAGCCGCACCTGCTACTAACAGTGTTTCTGAAATAAATCAGCTTCTCAACCTTCTCAACTCAGCGACTTCTGCTTCTGCTACTTCTCCCGCTGCCAACACTCGAGCAAGTGAACCTTCAGTTCCGCACTCCAATGGTCCTGCCCTGAATGGTGCAAAGGAATCCAAGGCTAAGGTTGACGGTCAAACTCCAGTAGGATTAGGTGCTTCGTTGGAGCTGAAGAAGCAGAAGTCGAAGCAGAAAGGTCAGTAAGAAGGAATCTGTATTCTCGAAGCAATTTTGGATCTCTAGGGTGATCATTTACCCATAGGATTGCCACGTCCACATAGTGGCAGAGTCATTTTTATTTATTTTGGGTGGGTTCTTAGGATGAGTGCAATAATAAGAACGAGGATGAAGATAAGAGAATTATTGTGGTAGGACTGCTGATGAGATAATTGATCAAGCCCTCTCAGTATCCAGATAATCCTTGTAAGCCTCAATTTCTGTAAACTGGCTACACTAATTTTTGGCCTTGTGAAATTAACAGGTTGAGGATTACCAAGGCCCAGCAGGGTAAATATGTTATTTTGGTTTCACCAAATTCTGGATGTTGTCCATTAACTGTGAATTGTTATGTTGACAAATGCCTCAAAATCATCTTTTGTACTGGTGTTGTAACCTGCTGTGATGATTCTTCTCTATTATCTTGTCATTGGGATCTTCAGTTTTCTGGCACTGATGGACGTGCATTATGCCATTAAAAAGAAGCGAAAAGTGTATTTGTCTACGAGTACAATTTGATCCTAGTCAAATAAAACTTACAAGTTATGAGTGCCAATATTTTTTTTTGAGAAAAATCGCGAGTTCCAGCTGAAGATGCAGAAATCAATGCAGAACTCAGAAAAACATATACGGAATAATTGTTTTCTCGGACACAACATATTTTAGAACTCATTTAAGTGATCTTTTTTTATCAAGGATTGCCATGCAAGTGAATTAAACTTTTTGTGCCATGTGATTAGGTCGCTTTGTCTTTGTTTTTGCATTTCGCCCCTCTGAATCAATCCGACTAAACCCGTAGTCCCAAACCCAGCTCTGACCCCATCGTCCTCCTACCAGATGCCGGTGGTGCACCTGCCTCGGCTCTCAAGCATCGCTGCCGCCATCCACCGCTACGGATGCGTAGAGGAAGTACGGGTTGCACCTCCTCTCCATAAGAGAACCCCTCCCCCCTCCTCTCCAGCGCCGCAATCCGCTCCCTCTCCCTCGTCAGCTTTCTCCAATAAATCATAGTGGCTAGCGTTTAGCAAATAAATCATTTTCTCCACCACAGTGGCTAGCTTTTGATTTGTTCAATTTCATTGGTTAGTATGCGATTTTGAGGAATGCTATCATTGGTTAACTTACAATTTCCTTTACTATTAATTGGAGCAATAGTGCAGATCAAATTTTGTAACACACTTGATCCAGAATCTAGAAACTGAGATACAGACCTTTTGACTCTTGGTTTTACGCATGCAGCAATAGAATAAGTTCTGTAAACCCACAACTTCAAGGGCTAGGGTAACACTATTGCGTGCGTCACAGGTGATAATTGTGGCCCACGATGAAGCAAAGTAATATCAAATGTTTATTCCAAGCCTGTTGTATTGCCCTCTAGCAAATCAAGTTGCCATGAATTTGCAACGAAACTAGGTGCATCAGCAAAACAAAGATAACAACACACATCAGCTAAAAATTCACCGAGCTGATGGTTTTGCAAGATTTCTGCTACAAGTTCAACCTTCATCAATGTGCAGGCTTCTTCTCCGTTGTGTACGCATGGTATGCTTTGCCATTATCCACTCTGGTAGTATTACCACCAACGTCCAGTGCAGCAGATGTGAATGCCAGAGCAGAACCACCAATGAGGGCAGACTTGATGCTCTTTCCTGTCAAATTGCAGTGTTATGAGTCTTGCTAGCCAATATACTGTGGTTCATATGAATAAAGGTTGTACCAAAACATGTAGCTAGGTTAACAATCTGATGCTACTCTGATTAAAAGCCCATGTCGAATAACCATATCTACATTCATGCTTCCATAATACCTTCAAGATCAATAAAGGCTCATAAACAAAACCATGCACATACAAGTCATTACATAGTTAGTTACATGCACACATATTTTTAAGTTAAATACAATAAACATATCTAACATAGGTAATAGGCTCTACGTACTTTTCGTGTTCTTTAGGCTTATTAGTGAAGAAAACAAGATAAAACAGAACTGGATGCAAACATGACCATCCAGAGACGTCTGTGACTTTGGAGGCTTAACTTCTGTTTTGGAAAAGGAAAACACAGGTGTTTAACAGACTTCCAAATATTCTTAAATATTTTTTTTACAACACTTTGATTTCACAAAACTCTGTAGTTCGTTGTACCCAAACCCCTAATTTTTTTGAATAGGCTATATCTTTGGAAGCCATAGTAGTATCAAGGCACCCCAACAATACTACTGACCCATCTGGATCCAAATACTACTCTCAGTGAATCTTAGTAAGTTAGCATACAATCCCACCCAATTAGAATAATCCTGTTTCTACAACAAAGTTAATTTAACCATACTAAAGTCAAGGACTCATTTTGTGAAAAAAAAACATTGTAAGTCTAATGTGAATTGCAAAATACAATGTATATGTCTGACCCGTATCTGTCCACACAATAACTCTTACTGTGTAGTCACCAGAAGCCAACGAATATAGGAGCATAAACTATGCCATCATCCAATATTAGGATGGACCAATCCAAATGCTCCAGATGTGAGATATCTAAGAAATGGTTCCTCAAACAAGAGAACCATTCGTTCATTTATTGTGGTTCCCTAGAAACTATTGACAAAGGCAGGAACACTTTCAAGTTATTCGAGATTTCAACTAACATCCTATAGACGTATAAGTGCAACCGGTTTACTCAGGTTAATCACCAAATTTCATTATTATGCATAGAAATAGTAGTTCTACCAAAAGAAGCTGTGTCTACTCCTACTCTTATTAGATAACAAGCTAAATATAACTTCTGTTGATACAAAAACCTAGTGAAGATCGATTCATCAAGCTGCCAAATGAAAATACTCTTAGAGTAAAACTGCATTTATATAACAGACAAGTTTAAGTTATATTGATCTATGGCTTAATGGCGGTGATCATCAGAGAGCAAGTAATGGTGTTGAATTATTTAATCCTAGTGCCTCTCCTCTTCTATCGCCTTTAATAATCATATATAAAAATCCTTCAAATGTAACTAAATCCAACGATCAGTTCTAGCCCAATCATGGGAAGTGAATCAACATAATATCATGGTAAGTTGATCATCATAATATCATGGTAAGTTTCAGTCAAACAGAGTACGATATGCGTACAAGTGCATCCACTATCCAGGAAAAACACTGAGAAGGGTCACAAACCAAGTAGAGCACCATCTACTAGTATTAGCACTATATATCCCATTGTGTACATGGTGACGAGAACCTAGAAACCAAGTCGTATGTCGGACACAGCAAGCAAAGGGCATGCATCTAACCTCTCCAGCCGTAGACGGTGGCGCCCGAGACGAAGGCGCCGATGGCTCCGTTGACGAAGTCCCGCTCCCTGCGCTGGCTCTGCACGAGCTGCTCCACGCCGATGTAGAGCCCCCCGACGGCGGCGAAGGTGACCCCGTAGCTGCCGCACATCTTGAGGGTCCGGATGAGGCCCGGGAGCGCGACGTGGCGCTCGACCCGGGGCACGTCGTACCAGGTGGCGACGATGGTGCCCCAGATGGTGCCCGCGGCCAGCCCGGTCACCGCGCCCTTGGCGGTCTTGACCATCGGCGAGTCCTCCTCCATCGCTCCCTCTGCCCCCGCTCACTGCACGAGGACCAAACACGTAAACGCCTGTGAGACGAGGAACCCTAGGGGACGAGATCGGGATCTGGTGGGTGAAGAGCGCGTGCGCTCGATTTGATCGGTGGCCGGCCTGGGAGCGATGCGAGCTTCAAGCGTACGGCTTGGGAGGAGAGGCAGCGGCTTACCTGGGGAACCTGCGCAGCGTGTGCCGGGGCGGAGGCGGAGGAATGGTTGGGGAATGGAAGGGGGGAGGAGACGGAGAGGGGATCGCGTCGTGGGACTTGGGAGTGCAGGTGAGAGTGAGACGAGACGGGAGAAGTGGCGATGCTCGTTGGTCAGGGTTTCGGCCCGGTCGCTCGGCCCTGGCCGACCGTTTCACTGTGTTGAGCATCTACTGGGCTTCTTTAAGCCCTGTTTCCATGAGAAATGTACTGTTTTCACATCTTCCTTTTTTTGAATTTCAAATCTAACTAAACGAAAAAACTCTCTAGAAAAATGTCTTTAATCTTCGTTAGATTTTTTCTGAAACCAGTATAAAGCAGCACTCACCCCTATAAACGTACGCACGCACACCCAACCCTATAAGCACCTCCGAAACACTGAGCCGGTAGATTGGGTCTTGAGATTAACAAAGTCACTAAGGAGGCCTCGCTGTTGAAGAGAATATTATCTCCCACTAAAGAATATTCCACCTAAATGAGAAACACTAATGCCAAACCTGGGGTTTAAACTCTGTTGGAGTGGGGTACAACCACCCCCCTAACTATCCTACTACAGGTAGGCTAAGTGTTATTGATTTGGAGTGTTTCTTAGGCACCACCACATGTGAATTATTGCCCACAAATTTTGGAACAACTCGCTCTCTGGATTATGTCAACCAAAACCGGAAAGAGAAAAAGGAGAAGTACAACTACCTGGATGAGGGTACAAATTTTGAAGAAAGGTAATAATAACAACTCAAAAGATTATAAACGAATCGGATATAAATGCGTGTCCACGTCAATGTCCAATAAAGACAAGAACTAGGGATGGACTAATATGCTCAGACCGTTAAGGCTCGGCTCATAATGGCTTGCAATTGTTAAGTCTAGGATTGTTAAGCTCGCTAAGAATAACGAGCTAAATCTAAAAAATTGACTCGGTTCCTTATGCGTTCACGAGCAACTAGTTAAACCTTGTTAAGAAGATGTATCAGTGGTATTTAACTAATCAATCAAGCAAAGAATTTGGACATACATATGCTTACAGAATATGCTGACATGCATCTATCAAAGACCTACCGTGTGTAAAAATACTTAAAAAAATGCATCAAGCCATACAGATTAGCAGCATGCTACCATGATATTAGCGAGCTTAATGAGTAGCTCATAAAACTCATTAGCTTGATTGTTTAACTCGTTAGTCTTAACAAACTAAAATTACCGTTCAGAAGGAAACGAGCTGAACTTAAGCGAGTTGAGCTACCGAACGCTGTTAAGCTCGCCGTGCCTCGAGCTTCGTGTCCAACCCTAACAAAAACCGAACCAAAACTGCTGTGGTCAAGCACTCAAGCTTGACCGGAGTACTAGGCAGCAGCAGTAGCAGGAAATCCACGCCGACACGTCCTCGCCGGCCCATCCTGAGCTCCACCTCCACCTAGTCTCCAGCCTTCCAGCCGCGACCACCGGCTCTGTACCATGGCGAAGCGCCGCTCGTCGCCATGCGCAGAGTGCCCCATGATGGCGCGCCGGAAGGGAAGATCGGACGGAACCGGGCCACGGCAGGCACGGCAGCGGCCATGATGGTGTCGCCGGCAGCATCACTCGCTGCCCGCCCGTACCTCGAAACGAGCTCCGCTTCCGCCGTCTCGCGCCCGTCCATCGGCCGACCACCGCACCACGTGCCCGCTGGACCGGCGGAGCAGGCAGGCCACCACCACCGGCCAGAGTCGCAAAGTGGCGCAGCTTTGGCTTTGCGGAAAGGAAAGGAAAGCCGCTGCCCCCTGCACCCCGCGACCCGCGTGTCCGGAACGAAACCCCCTCCGACGCGCCCTCTGTTTCTGTCGCTACAGCGACACCACCCTCCTCATGTGATCGGAATTGAATTTTGTCGAGGGCTCACTCGGTATTGGTTGCTCGTGGGATGGGATAATATTATATGTGTACTGCTCCAGTTGATTCTAGGAAAAGAACTCACTAGCTTGTGAGATGCTTCATCACGTCACACACACGATGGATCCACTTCCAGCATCAAGCTTGCACGATGTTCCCTACGCATGAGTCATGAGGATTCGTTTTCCCTCGAGTATCGTCTAATTATTTTGTTTGCCCTGGATTTGGATATGATTGGCGAGTCAGAGTACGACAAAACAAAATAAAACAAAATTACTACTCAGATCACTCATATTCAGAAGAAAAGAACCTCTAGTCTAAGATTCAATAATCAGGATCCCAATAGACTGCCAATAGTCACCCTTCAACGGCATGGCGGACCGGGAACATCATCATCGTATAATAAGAGGGCAAGCAAGAAGGTGCGCCTCACGATCAAAATTGCAATACTAGCAAGTATATATCGGTCTCTGGCTGTTCCCTGCAATTAAAACTCTGCTACAAAGCAGACCAAAATAGTTGTGTACTCGGCCTACAGCAGCCGAACAAGTTCCATCCCCCACATCAGTTCATACATTTCTTGCACCAACATAAAACATCGAATTTCAGCGCTCGGTACGTGCTCTGTTTACATTTCGCATCTTCGAGGAAAACTACAAATAAAGGCCAGAAAGAAACGGCAAATTTTTGATTGAAGACTACCTGGCTGGTGGCACCGAAAATTGTGTGGCAGCAGTGGTGCTCACTTGCATTCTACGCCCGCCTCCGCTGCTCGCCGGGGCGTGCTCTTCCTCCGGTTCCCAGTCTGCCTGAACCCATTGGTCCTAGCCGATTCGTCGCTGCTGGATCGAACGCTGGAGTTGCTGTTCTCCTCTAGGACAGTGTTGGGGCTCTCTTTCAGTGGCCTGCCTCTCTTCACACCTGAACCTGCTTTCAGCTTGCCATCTTCATCGCCGCCATCCACGTCTTCTACTACGAAATTCTCCACATCTACTTGCTCTATCTTATCGACGAAGTGCTTCTGCGGCCTTCCCCTCCTCTTTCTCACAGGCACAACCTCTTCGCCGCTGCTCCCTTTCTCTTCATGGCTCCTGGCAATGGTCAACTTCCTTCCTCTGCCTCTTCCTCTACCCATTGCTTGATTCAACTCAGCAGCAGTAGCAAGATATATATTATTGGTTTGGGCAATCACTGAAGCTGCTGCTTCTGATTATCAGATTGCTTGCTGAGGCTCAAGTGTTTCACGGAGATACCTTGTGCTAAGATTATCCAGCCAAAGCTATGCTACAAATCTGCAGTACAAGTATGAAGGATACAGCGGTTATAAATCTCTAATTTTGAGCAAAGAGGCGAGAAGCCTCCGATTTGCATTAATATAAATCGATGTAAACCGAACCAATCTACAGGACGTTATATAATATAACCTACTCTATCACTAAAATGTTCTATCGAGTTCGTGGCGTTTTGAGGTGAGAAATGGACTATGATTCTTATTGAGATCCACGGTAACCAAGAAGATGCGAATTCAGATCAAGCAACATAAATATCCAGATGGAAGCTACACGAAACAGCAAGCAATACGCATCTGACGAACACAAACTCAAATCCCTTGCGAAATAATTTATGGAAAGAAGACGAAAATTAAACATAAACAAGGACTGATTCAACAACTGAACCATATATTTCTTAGAAGATTAATGGATGGATTGAAAGTAAGTAACTGACCTGCCATAAAGCTTGCCTCTACTCCAAGCAGCATCAATAATCTCCGCAGGAAGATGGTATTCCGCTGGTGATAAAGGAAAAGAAAAGATGGATCGGCGGCAATCTTTAGTTTGCGATGCCGGAAGTACAACAGATCGAGACGTAACAGCAAAGATTGATATGTGGTGTGTAGGAAGTAGGAGGGGTCTTATCAATGAACTGCTGCTGCTGCTATGGCCTTCTGGATGGCTGAGCTCCAATAGCAGGCAGCGGCTGGAGAGAGCGAGAGAGGAAGGGAGAGAGAGAGAGAGAGATTTGGTTCCTTTGTGGAGGCCTTCTGAATATATCGTCGAGGGCCATTTGCTCTCTTTGTTTATGGTTTTTACACGCAGTGTACCAACCGTTGAAAAGTGTGTGTGTGTGAGAGAGGGCGCGGTTCTGTGCTTCTAAGCAATTTCCAGAATTAAAAAGTAAATCAACGTGGATCCCTAGGAACATGGTTTACCTTTACCATGACGGTATTTTTGTTCAGTGTTAGCGGATGTTTAACATCAGTAGCAGTAGTACGTAGTTACTTACCCCAACACCTGACAGTCCTGTTCTACTACTATTTACCACACAGTGGTAGCCCTGCTCTACGTTTTAATTCTGCTGACTAATGCTACCACTGTAATTAGCAGTACTAAGCAGCAGCAGTATCTTTGAGAGGGTCAACGTCGTTAATTTCCTACGGTAAAAGCGCTTCTACACTTAGCAGACAGTAATTAGACAGAGCCAAAGCCCCACTTCAGCTCCTCCGGCAAGTGGCTCCATTCAATTATTATGAAATCCTGACACAGTACTGCACCATGATTTGTTTTCCCTCTCTACTTTGAATTCGTATTCATCAGATTTTTTTTACAATTACTAACTTGGATTTGGATCAAGGTGATCTTTCTTTCCCTAGATCAAGTACCCAACTAGGATGTGTACTGATGGCTCAAGCATCGAAAGAAAGGTGTACTTGTTGCTCTTCATGTTCAGGTCCTTGCTGAGTTACTGTCCTTCAATGCGCACCGCTAACCTGTGAATTGGGTATCTTTTGGTACCAGAACAGTAAATTTTAAGAAACAAAATGATGGATATCTGTACAGTCTACACTAATTCAGTAAAAAAGCTAGAAAATATGAGGATTTTCAAATGAAAAATCAAGATTTTTCCTGCCACTATCGGAGTCATAATTTTCCATATATGCTTCGGACAAAGTATTACATGGCCTCTGCAAGTTTGGACATCTTTTATCATCCAATACACAAATACTACCATGCACCACGGCCCAGGATACATGAGATGGAGAAGGAAAACCTTGTGTGTCTGTCTCATCGCCATCGGTGGATCTGCATGTGCTCTTCATTAGCACGGCATCAGCTGGGGCAGAGTTTACACCGAGGAAGTCTGAGATGCAGATTTTTGCAAATAAAGTGAGGCAGATTAGGACCACGACCTTGATGACGCTTGCTGCAGATCCACACCATCTGCAGCAGACACCAAAAAAAAGTGCTGGAGAATGGTCTAGGTGCAGACCAAATCACAGGAGGATCAGACCTAAGGACACCCAGCTAGGCCCCTCTTGTTTCAACTCAAATCCATCACGTTTCCCTTTCACAGCTAAATTCTCAAGTGGAGCCTCAACAAGTTGCAAGCGGCACATAATTCCTGGGCAGGTAGCTAACTGCTGATACTTTGGAGCAAGAACATCAGGAAAGGTTGTAGTAACAATTGCATTCTTTCAACCTCCAGGTTGCTAATCATACATGTTTCTGAAGCTAATGAAACCCCTCAAAACCAAATATCTGCCGAACCGGGTTTATTGTTCCTTCGAGATGGATCAACAACGTTACGTTCGTCTCAAGTTTCTAGTCTTTATTCGTAGTGATGACGGCCACTTGCCACCAACCTGACAACAGAGAACAAGACATAAGATCATATATACATACACCTACGCCAAAGTAACCGCTTAAGAAACAATTTAAACAGAAAGAGATTGAAACTCTACCTGGATCAGTCAATTATAATGATGTCAGTGAGATTTTTGAGGAATAACGACCACTCACAAGTCACAAGTTGAAGCATGAGTGTACAGACATATGAGTGCAAGTGAAAGGTCGATGACCGTTCATGAAGGCAATAAGATTTCCATATAGCTTGCATCGTTGCGTCTGAACCTCATATTACAGCAGGGTTACCATAAAATGGATTAGGATTTAGAACACCACACTACTGTACATATGTTCAGAATACACACACGCAGTGTACACATACAACATGAGAAAATACAAACCGTGACGGCACTATCCAAGTAGTATGGTTTGTTCATCAGTCATTTACTCATTTTGCACACTTCCACACAATTACACTATTTGGGCAAAGATTTGATGAAACTGACAATAAGATCTACCATCTCGGCATCGAAAGCAGGACCTTCCATTTGGAAGTGACCGGCTCCTTCAATCAAGTGTGTATCAACCTGCCCGGCTGCAGATTTGAGCTTGTTTTGCAGCTGCTTTACACTTGTAAAACCATCTTTCGTTCCCATGATGAATAACTTTCGTTTCTCAGACTTGAGGATAGCGTCATGGTGTCTGCCGAATAGGATCGAGGCCATTAGACCGAATGGGTACCCGATGCTGACATAACCAACCACATGGTCAACCTTATCAACTGCCGATCCCGCAATTGGTGCCCCTGTTAGATGACCAAACACAGTTCAATAGCTTCACAAATGCATAAAGACATTCTGTTGGCAGAATTGTTTCAACGTCATCCTGATACAATATTTTATTTTGTGCAACAACAAAAAATCTCTTATATGTACTGAACTGTAACTGTGTTGCTCAGTTTAGGGAGCTATATTGGGTCTGGCTAGATGTATGTAGAGTGGGTTACAAAACCAGTTGCAGAGCATGAGTTTTTTTACCATCAAGTCCATTCTAATGTTTAGGAGAGATAATAATGGCCAGAAAATAGGGACAAGTGTATATGTGCCACAAAATGTCCAGGGTCCTATATTGCCTACGCTAAGGATTGGGTAAAAATAGTGGTGGTAATAAAAAAAGAAAGATCGCTTCTGAGAAGACTGGGGTTTCCCTAACAGAAGGAAAAACTCTGTATTAAAAGGCTGTGTGCATCACTTTGTTGCAGAGGCCAGGGTGTTCCCCTTTTCGAAAGAGAAAACAGAAGTCAAAACTACTCAACTGCCCCAAGCAAAAACCAGTGAGTAATACCCAGCTGTTAATCGAATCTTTGGATTTGGTGGCACTGAAAATGATAAGAAATTCTATGAGTATTGTTTAAGACAAATTACTTTGAGGCCAATAAGTTTGAGGTTTCAAATTTGATGCAACAGTTCTACACATCGCCCATTTAGTTGGAGTTCACAACAAGTGATTAATAATCAATCGTGTATTCGGTCTGTTCATATTCAGTTTCAGTAGAGCTCAATAGTTCAGGGAGCTATATTTGTTCTGCCTAGAGGTAAGTAGAGTGGGTGAATAACTAGATGTAGAGCATAAGTTTTTTTACTATCAAGTCCATATTAATATTTAGAAGAGTTCAAGAATGGCCAAAAATAGTTACAAGTGTGTATATGCTACAAAATGTCGAGAAAGCCTATTTTTACTACACTGAGGATTGACTAAAAATAGTGGTAATAATCAAGCGAGAAAGATCACTTCTGAGAAGACTGGGGTTGCCCTAACAGAAGGAAAAACCACTTAACTTCCCAAGTACAAATCAATGAGTAATATCTAGCTGTTAGTTCGATCTGTGGATTTTGGGGGTCTGAAAATGATATGAGAAATGCTATGAGTATTTTTTAAGGTAAATTCCATGAGGCCAGTAAGTTTGATGTTTCAAATTTGATTCAACAGTTCTACACATGGCCTATTCCTATTTAGTCGCAGGTCGGTCAAGTGATTAATCGTTGAATGGGTATTCCGTTTGTTCATATTCAGTTTCAGTAGAGCTGCATGTGTGGTCAATTTGATCACCGGCATCACCGAATCTCGCTCCAAGGCAAACTGCACACTACGGACGGGGATCGATCAAGAAAGCAAGGTATCGGCGATTTAATTAACCTACCAGCGGAGGAGCCGACGAGGAGGACGGCGCGGGGCTTGAGGGTGTCGGCGACCCAACGGCAGACGGCGACGACGTCCTCTACCTCGCTGAAGCCCGTGAGCGAGGCGCGGCCGGTGGAGCGCCCGGCGCCGCGCATGTCGAAGGTTACGGCGCGGTACCCGCGCTGCGCGAGGCCCTGGGCCATGCCGCGCAGCAGGCCCTGCACGCCGCCGAGGATCGTGTAGGGGTGCACCAGCACCACCGCCACGTCCTCCGCCTCCTCCACCGGCGCCGCCGGCTTGAAGAGCCGCACGCTCAGCTTGGCCCCGTCCGCCGCCTCCACCGTCGTCCACTCCATCCCGTCCGAGACAGTCTACTCCGGGGAGCGGAGTCGAAGCTACTTCCTCTTCCTCTGTCTCGATTTGATCTGGCTTGTGCCATTTCTTCCTTGACTTCGCCTGGTTTCGATTTGGTTGGGTAGTTACTGCTCTATGGGCCGTCGGCCTGTGATTCGGTGATACGGCCTGTATCTAATTATTATCTGAGTCCAGTCTCTCGCATGGGCCGCCTTCAGATAGAATGGCGATTCTCTATTCGGCGGCGAGTAGATTTTAAACTTTAACAAAAAAAAAACGAGAGCTACATGTAGCTCATGTTTGCATTTGGACTTTCCGCTATAGCACCCTATCTCCTTTTGTTTGCAACGAAGGGCCTTTCGTTCCTCTCGGGAATGAAACACTTTATGAGAGGAGACGTATTTGGGGATGTCATCAGATGTAGGGAGAGGATATTTGAAAAATTTCCGAGGATAGTCTTTGGAAGAAAGTCTAGGGATGGAAGGGATGGAGCAATTACTCTTAGTTGGAGGAAAGGAAATTCTAATAAAGTCAGGTGCCCAAGTTGTTCCTACTTACTCTATGTCTTGCTTCCGACTACCAAGGGGTTTATGCCATCATCTGAATTCTTTGATTAGCAATTTTTGGTTGGGAAGCAAGGAAGGGAAGAGAAAGATACACACCGAGGTCTCCAGGGATGTGATGACATGTACAAAAAATATGGGAGCCTAGGTTTCAGAGATAACTCTCCACGTTCGAAGCTTGTTAAGTGCAACATGGCTGAAAGCCATTTATTTCGCTCAAGGTAATATTTTGCAAGCCACTTTGGGAGCCATCCATCTTAGATATGGCGATCAATTGTTGATGGATTGGATGTTACTATACTACATGAGTTCTTTCTAGAAATGGATGTCATTCGCAGTATTCCGTTGTAAGTGTAAAAACTATTTATCAAAACCTATCAATATGGGATCTATTTTGAAGATCTCGACTCATGTGGATCAATAGTAAAAACTAACCGTTATCAAGATATTTTGTTTTTAATTTTTAATAAAGGGAAAACTGCACTCCCACCACTCCGTGTCCTCTCTCAGTCTCTCACTTGTCAAGACTTGCGGGTGACCATATTTAAGTCTTCCTTTTCCCTAGTTATTTCTACCTTCACCCCAAACAAATAAGGGGCGGACATGGACCGTACATTTCTCATGTCCGATTTGGGGTGGCTTGTTAGAGATGCCTTAGCCACTTTTGCTCAGCTAAGCAAATTTCACAAAAGAACCAAACACATATTTTATTGGCAGTTAGTTTCTTCTATAATATGCCGGAGAAACACAACTTGAACTTGTTTAAATTATACAAATGCACACACAGAAACAAAATCCATCATATTATTTTTTTCACCATGACACGTAAGTTGTAGCCAACAGTTTTCCAGCAACAAAGAACTTGCAACTTGCACAGCTTGGTGCCAAAAGCTTGACGCATATGCTGATATGCCTAATCCCTTAGATAATCCGTGACCGTACGTTACATACCATCATCTACTCCTTTCCCTGCTGTTGGACCGTTCTTGGCCGATGATGCTCATCAGACCATGCAAGCACGTTGCTAATGTCGGCATCAGTCTTCTAACCAGCCTTCCACTAAACAAATTAGATGTCCAATCCAACAAAGCTTCGACCCACCCATTTCTTTCCAACTTGCCAGCTAGAGTTAGGCACTGGCTAGCTGCGGAGAGTCAGCTTCCACAGCAACATCCAGCTCCTACATTAGTTTAGAGTGGACTACAAGGCCGACCTGGATCCAGTGATAGCTTGTCACTTCTGGCCGTATTTGACTGACTGGTAGCCACTATCGAGTGTCGACGATGAAACAGAGACATGTTCGTATACAAAGCCAGTCGGCGACAAGAAAGGAGAGCTGTAGTATAACTTGACTTGTGCAAGCTGCATGCTAGAGACTTATCCACATTTTCCCGGTGTACACAGTAATAAATATAGCCATTTAAACCCCACATCGCTGATGCATCGTGTAAAAAATGCAATAAACAAAGCCATGTGCGATGGGTAGGCAATCACCAGCTGATAAAACGAAAAACGTTGAGATGTATTTACACACAGTTGCGCACGATGCCCATGGAGGAGATTTTTTTTAATAAAGCACTTTATTACTTAAAAGTTTTAAGTATTATATTCAGTCTCTGCATAACAACAATCAAAATTTAACAGTCCCAACAAATATAAAAAGAAGCAACAGACATATTGTAATCATAGAGGGGTAAAAATGCATATACCTACAGAGGACTGATACGACTATCAAGCGACCATCTATGTTGGACAGAAATATACCTCGCCACCTCCTTCAGCCATATACATGCCTCCATAAAAAGCTCTCAAAACCCTACTCGTTGTAACGTGGATCACGAACGGATAGTACTTGTACAACGATAGAGTACATCCAAACGAGAGGAATTTTGTTACAAAAAATATGAATTGTCATTTCTACTTAGCCAAAACGACCAATACAACGATCATCGCTCCCACCATAATAAAAAAAGTTCTTGACTTTTTATCTATCCCATGTAACCAATTGTCAAACATATTTGCAACAAACTTGGGTGGATACAAGTTAGAATCTATCTAGATAGTCGAAAAAATAGAACGTGAAACTCGGATTCAAAGAATAAGTGTTTATTGTCCCTTGTTATGAAAAAAAAACTATGTAATTCCTAATAAGGTTATCTCTTGTTAAAATGACACGCGTATTTTTTTTAGCGGTATCTTTATTTGCCATATTATATTAATTTATCGGCTGGAATATCGGAATGGACTAACGCTATATACATGAAATCTACTGTGAACTTTCCATTCGCACATAAATTCCAACAGAACTCATCGGACTTGTGAGAGTTGAACCAAAGGCAACCAGTCAAGCAAGCATTCCTAGATGCTAGTAATATGTCATGTTTAAAATGAACTTTCACAAAAGTGAAGTTATCTTTGTTTGTCTTCTTTAAGGCCTTGTTGACTTGTAGTGTGTTTTAGGGGATTGAAGTGGATTATCTCGAATTCCGGAAGATCATGAGTAATATGTATACTTCTAGTGTATTTTAGGAGATTAGAAGGGATAATCCATAAATATATATCCCCTATCAACCACCTATTTTTTTCTCAGAACAAAACTCTAACTCATGCTAGTGTATTGTGGGGAAGAGTATTTAGGCTTTGCTAAAAGTGTTCTTGTGGGGACTAGTAGGGATAATTCCTACATATTGGGTGAAACCCCAATCTTCACCCAATGACGAGGTGTGATTACCTCAAATCTCATGGTAAGATACCCTGGGTTTAGTCGGGAGTAAGAAGATATGGTCGTTGGTGACTTCGGACGGCTGACAAGTAAGTATTTATCAAGGTTTAGGCCTCCGGGTAACAACCTACTTTCTGCTTGTCTGATTATAGATCTCTGTATTACAAGATGGATACAATGACGACCCAGTGGGTCGAATGCTCGCTAGGTTTTCTGGTTATCAGATTGCGTGTCCTCTATCGTCTCCCTACCTGGCCCTTATAAAGGAGGACATGTCTCAGGAGTTTGAATACGACTAGGTTACATATATCGTAAGTTTTGTACCGGTACGATTGCTCCTTTCTTGAGTCGCACTCCTTGTGCTTGGGCCGCCATATGCATTCCCTTGTAGTCTTGTTTATTGGGCCACCAGGACCACGTCACCCAATCCCTTCAAAGCTCCTCAATCCACTAGGTAGGGATAATGGGATGAGTATTGAGAAAAATGCACTAGAGCTTGGGGATTTGTGGGAAATATGGGGAGAAAACATGTCAAATACACTAGAACCAAACATTGTTTTAGAATATGTGGGGATTTAAGGGTTTAACCAATATAATCTCTACTAGTCCCCTAAAAATACACTGGTACCAAACAAGGACTTATGGGATTTTGTGGAGATTAGGTGTTCACCAAATTCCCCCATCTCGAAACCCCCCATCCCGTAAAACCGCCTGAGTAAACAAGGCCTAAGATAGACACGCGCACTATGAAATTAATTTTATATCTAAACGGGGATATTTGAGTACAGCATATACCAAGGCATTCCAATATATTCCAAAGATTATCAATTAGTGTTTGGGACCATGTGGAGAATAACAGGACAATAATTTAGATGTAAGAGAAACACAATTTGAACTTGAATTACTTATATAACAGATCAATAAATCCATCATATAATTTTGTTCCACCATAATTTGCAAGTCACAGCTAATTAATCACATAGCAAACAACTTGCAACTCAGACAACCTGGTTCCAAAAATATAGACACATGACTAATCATAGATAATTAATCGGTCACTGTAACATGTTCTAAACATCATGTTCAGTCGCACCATCATATTTCCCCTCCTTTCCTGGTTGTTTGACCTTTCTCGGCTCATTATGCTCACTAAATCCATGGACGCACTTCGCTAATGTCAGCCTGTTCACTTTCGGTATTCCAGCGTTTCCCTCTTAACTTGGTTTCTACTTTTTTTGGTACAAAGGGAATATACTTTCAAATCCAACTTTTAATTTATATGATAATTTCTAGCTTAAGTTTTTAATAAATTAGAACTGGAAATTAAAATTGAAAATTTACAATGCATTAGATTTGCTTGCAAAAGGGAATTGGGG
Organism: Poa annua; assembly: GCA_026929855.1. Classification (NCBI taxonomy): domain Eukaryota; kingdom Viridiplantae; phylum Streptophyta; class Magnoliopsida; order Poales; family Poaceae; genus Poa; species Poa annua. The sequence continues at coordinate 85,193,086 of CM049429.1, read as the reverse complement.
GAGGCGTTAAAGGAAGTTCTCTCTGAGCACCGAGTTTTTTTTGTTGAAAAAACAGGCGTTAATATACACGCGCATACACTCATCAATATGAACGCACACACGCACACCCTACCACTATGAGCACATCCACGAGACTGAGTCGGCATATCAGGTTTTGAGATTGACGAAGTCATCATAGACGTCTCGTTATCAACGGGAACGTCGACTACCACTGAAGAATATATTCCGCATAAATGAGAAACACCGGCGTCAAATCTAGGATTTGAACTCTAGTGCAATAGGAGGACAACCACCCCTCTAACCATGTTGTCACAGACAAGTTCTCGCACCGAGTTAGACATGAGCTACCTGAGTATACCACGACCAGCCAGTAGAGGCGCACCTGGATCCAGTGATAGCTTATCATTTTTGGTTACGAAGGAACCCAAGCATATGCGTTTAGAAAGGGCAGGGGGCGACAAGGAAGAAGAGCTATCACCTCCTTTTTTTAAGGATAAATAAGAACTTTGTTTTTTGGCAACTCGTAAAGAAGAGCTGCCACTTGACTTCTGTAAGCTGCATGGAAGTCCACATTTCTGCTCTATACTAGTACTACTCTGCTTATCACGGTGCATGCGTCACACGTTTCGTCTCCCTCCTGCCGGGGCAGTTCTTGCCGTACGTGGTGCTCTCTGATCAACCAGTTCGGATATACTCCGAGATTCGTTGTACGTTTGATGTCACAAGGACAAGCTCACTATGAACTAATGTATCATGTGGGGTGTATGTATGTATGTATGGATAAGTATGTGGTCAACTTGGCTAGGGTTCATCTTGGCTTTTTGAGTTTCTCCACATGAAACCTGAGATAAGCGCGATACGCAAGCAATTTCTATAGTGCTCAAGTGAGAACTCCCGTCATGGAGCCACCTAAAGCAAATAAACTTGTAGTATAGGTTGTAGGAGTTATTAGACGTATAACCGTGGCGTGAGCTTCCGTGTGCGTGAGTTTGATGTATATGCCCATGCGCCTGAATGTAGATACTACAAGTTATATTCTGAGTTGAGAAGTAATAAGAGGAATCATATTATCCATAGTGTGACAAAATGTATACTTACAAACACAAACCCTACCACATGGCATATGTGGTCAGCAAACTTGTTTATTTATTTATAGAAAAACAAACCCACGCCCATTGAGAAATCTATGTAGCCTATGATAGCGCCTTAAAAAAGACACAAGACTCAAATGGCAAGACTTTAATTTTGTAACAAGCCAATGCAGGACAGTTTTGCCCTTGAATTGCTCCTCGAGAACTTCAATACCAGATCTTATGAGATCAACAAGCTAGGACTTGTACCATTTTAAGAAACTTATATAATTAAATTGATTTTGTCCATAAAGTACATTTGTAACATCAATATATATAAAGAGTGAAACACACACGAGGTCACCGAGTTCACGAAAAGTAAGTATCGGTCACCAAGTTGAAAAACCTCAAAATGTGGTCATCAAACTGCAGATTGGCAACATGTTAGTCATTCCGTCATGACGTATATTATGTTGCTAACATGGTAACTGTTTGTTACAAATAACACCTTCCCACTTTGTTTCTTCCAATTGCTAGGTTACTTTCCGATTTTGTTTTCTTATGATTTTTCATGTTTTTCATTATAGATCCATGTAGTTAATCACTTCATAGTAGCTCTTCCTCTTAGTGCACCCAAGAAATGCAAAAGAATATCCTCATAGTTAAACTTATTTGTGATTTTTCTATGTATGTTTATTAGAAAGATGTTGACAAGAAAATTATCCTCCATCTTATCGCTAATAATTTTCAAATTCTGCATTTTTTACACAAGCCACAAGAAAATAATATGAATTTTTTATGTGAGACTATAGAATGTTGTGATGTACAACCAGTTAATTTTTCTATTTTTTAAACATTTTGAAAGACGATATTGGACAGTGCAAGCATATACTGTTATGACTCAAAATGGATATTACTTTTTTGAACCCATCGAAGAACGAGATCCACAATTAGAAGAGGCGATACACCAGAAAGTCACCAGATTCAAAAACTTTGGTGGGCTGTGTGTAACCACCACAGGGCTAATTACCCAAGTACTACTCTGTTCTCCTCAAAATTGATTCCTCAAACATATTCGACTCCTAAGCTGTCCTTTCTAATTTATCACATTTGTTTCCTCGGAAACGGTGTGTGGACAACTGGACACGCACAATTGCAAATTTTCATCATTTTTTTCGTGTATTGCAACACATTACTCTCTCCGTTCCATATAAGATTAATTCCATTTATCTAAAAATGGATGTATCCAGGTTCTAGAGTCTAGACTTGTAACATGTCTAGATATATCTAATATTATATAAATGAAAGTTATCTAATTTAGAACGGAGTGGGTAGAACATATATTATTCTTCGGTGTTTCAACGAGGCTGCACTAATAGAAAGAAACATACAACCATTGTCCATTTAAATTGTGAGCTATTTGGAGTTGGAGTATTCACCACGAGCGCGACTCATTCCAGTATCAGCATAGCAACACGGATTGAGATCCAGTGCCTTTACTATCTAAAGTCATCATGCCACTTTAGTCCTCTTATCTTAATCCGTTTTCAATCTAACGGCTCAGATTAGAGACAAAAAAATTTAAACATTTAAAAAAATCGAAAAAATTCTAAGAAGTAATATATGGCCCGATCATTAGTCTGAGAAAGTTTAGTCTTCTTTGAATTAGTGGTTTATGACTTAATAGCTTGTTAAGTTTTAAACATAAAAATCAATTTAATGCTAAACCGTTTATCCAAATGAATTCAAACTTTCTAAGACTTTAGATCGGGCCATATACTACTTGCTAGAATTTTTCGATTTTTTGTTAAATACTTATTTTTTTGTCTCCAATGTAAACGGTTAGATTAAAAACGGATAGATATAAGGGGGCTAAAATTCCATGGTGACATGGTAAAGGTACTGGATTTCAGTCCAGCAACGCTGCCGCCGCGCGCCTCCCGAGGTCCGTAAATACACGGCCACTTCACCCCCGGTTCATCTCACAAACACATCCATTTCCTTCTCCAACTCCGTCGCCGGCCGGTGCAAGCAAGCTGCTCAGTGCGTTTTGCTCTATAAATGTTTAGAGGCCTGCCCGGTTGTCGAGCTGTCTTCTGGGCTGGACGCGGCGCTGGTTCCCGTCTTCGCTCCTCCCCGTAGCCGGAGAAGAAGCTGCGCTCTTGCACCGGAGAGTTCATCAACGCAGGTATATATCTAGTAGACCGTAGCTGTGTACACATGGGCGCAACTGAAGTACCATATGCATGGGCGATATCAGCTCTTTGCATGGTTCTATCGTCCCCTTGTCGTCTGTTCTAGTATTCACCATTCTGTGTTTGACTTGACTGGCTTAAATGTCGGCTCAGCACCCAGAGACCTCCGGTCATATGCAATGCATATACCACACATAGGACCCCTTTATATGTCTGGCACCAAGATGTAGTCTTCGATATACTATATGTTTTTTTCTTAAAAGATAAAACGTAGCAGTAATATATATACCAAGATGAGACAGTGCACATGGCGATAAGTGCGCCTGCGTCTCTATTTTGTATTTTTGTTAGACTTTATTTAATGTTAGATCACCAGGAATAAATTTATAAGGAGACTTAATCAAGTTGAAAAACTATAAGCAGACTTAATCAAGTTATGTTGATATGTTTTGCAAACAAAAGTCGATGAGTTCTTATTTGTGTGGCAATGGATATGGTTGATTCATCTTGACATGGGTTGTACTCGCAGGTTGAAACTAATCTTACTGCCTTTCCAAGGATTGCACATAAAGGATCTGCAGGAGCTAGCGAACAAAACCCACACGGTATTGTGTGGGACATATTAATTTCCGGGAACTGAATTGCGCCCATGTTTGCATCACTTTCTAATACAGTATATGTTCTGAACTCTTGATGAAACAGAATAAACGTTAAGTTTCTGAAAACTCACTAAAGATGGTCATGGCTCCAAACACTGTCGACTCGAACACCATATCTCCCATCACTGAAGATGGTTCAATGGACACACGTGGAAACCCAGCAGTCAAGGCAAAAACTGGGAAATGGAGATCTTCCATCCTGCTGCTAGGTAAAATAAAATCACGCTCTCAGCTGGACTCTATTTTCCTCGGATCACTATGAATGAACTTGATCGGAGATTTTGATCGAGATTATTGCCCCTAAATTATGCAGTGAACTATGGACTTGTCACTTGCGCCTTCTTCGGCGTCGGTGTGAACCTGGTGGTGTTCCTCCGGAGGGTGCTCCACCAGGACAACGCCGAGGCTGCCAACAGCATCAGCAAATGGACCGGCACCGTCTACATCTTCTCCCTCATCGGCGCCTTCATGAGCGACTCCTACTGGGGCCGCTACATCACCTGCGCCGTCTTCCAGATGATCTACGTCACGGTATGCTCAGTTTAAATTCGTGCTGATCAACTGATTGATCGTATAAACTTAATTTGTCTGCTTAAATGTGTGCTGTTCTGAACATCTGAACCCTGAACACAGGGCCTGGTGATCCTGTCACTCACGTCGTGGTTCCTGCTGGTGAAACCCACCGGGTGCGGCGATGAGGAGACGAACTGCGACCCACCGTCGACGGCCGGCGTAGCACTCTTCTACCTGTCGACGTACATGATTGCGTTCGGCAACGGCGGGTACCAGCCGTCTATCGCGACGCTGGGATCGGACCAGTTCGACGAGACGGACCCTGACGAGGCACGTTCCAAGCTGGCCTTCTTCAGCTACTTCTACCTGGCGCTCAACGTGGGATCCCTCTTCTCCAACACGGTGCTGGTGTACTACGAGGACGCCGGCCAGTGGGTCATGGGGTTCTGGGTCTCCGCCGGCGCCGCTGCACTGGCGCTCGTTCTCTTCCTGCTCGGCACCCCAAATTACCGCTACTTCAAGCCCAGCGGCAACCCGCTGACTCGCATCGCGCAGGTGCTCGTCGCTGCGTCCCGCAAGTGGCGCACCGATGCACCCGCCAGCGGCGAGCTGCTCCACGAGCTTGAAGGAGACGAGTCTTACAAGGAAGCCGGTATCAGGAAGATCCTGCACAGTGATCAGCTCAGGTATCTCGACAAGGCGGCGACGGTGACAGAGCAGGAGTACCACGATCCGAAGAACTTGCAAAACCCGTGGAGGCTGTGCACGGTGACGCAGGTGGAGGAGGTGAAGTGCATCCTCAAGATGCTTCCCATCTGGCTGTGCACCATCGTCTACTCAGTGGTGTTCACGCAGATGGCCTCCCTGTTCGTGGAGCAAGGCACCACCATGAACACCAACATCGGGTCCTTCCATGTCCCGGCGGCGAGCATGTCGGTGTTCGACATCCTCAGCGTGCTGGCGTTCATCGCCATCTACCGGCGCGTGCTGGTGCCGGTCATGGCGAGGCTTTCCGGGAACCCGCAGGGGCTGACGGAGCTGCAGCGCATGGGCGTCGGGCTCGTGATCGGTATGGCAGCGATGGTGGTGGCAGGCTTGGTAGAGGTGGAGAGGCTGAAGCGGGTGCCCGCGTCCGCGCCGGACCAGCCGAGCTCCATGAGCGTGTTGTGGCAGGTGCCGCAGTATGCGCTGATCGGGGCGTCGGAGGTGTTCATGTATGTCGGGCAGCTGGAGTTCTTCAATGGTCAGGCGCCCGATGGCGTCAAGAGCTTCGGAAGCTCGTTGTGCATGGCGTCTATCTCGCTCGGTAACTACGTGAGCATCATGCTGGTCAGCGTGGTGACCAGTCTCACCGCCGGGGACAGGAGGCCAGGGTGGATCCCGGGGAACCTCAACTCCGGCCACCTCGACAGGTTCTACTTCCTCCTCGCAGCGCTCTCACTCGTCGACCTGGCCGTGTATGTGGCGTGCGCGATGTGGTATAAGGGCATTAAGCTCGACAGCAACGGAGAGAAGGGAAAAGTGCCCGTGCACGTTTAGGCCTTTCGGCCTATGAGGTATCTAAAGTGGGTTTGCAATTTGTCGAGCCGACGTATAATGGGCCTTTCAAAAAGTGTTGTCATAATAAGTTACTCCCTCCTGTCCAGATTAAGTGTCCCCGTAAAAGAGGAGGCCATGTACAAATGAATATTATAAGCAGCGACAATCTTTTTTAAACCGGAGGTAGTATTGTGCTCGATTAAGTGTCATGGTTTTGATGGTTATGGATTAGCGGGATAAATGTGTCACTAGTATGTTTGTTGGATTGTCTCATGTTGCTTTTGTGTTCCAAGTTCAGTTTCGGTTTCAAGGAATCGAGTTGATCTAATCATGCAAAGTTTTGTATGAAGTTTGAAATTTTGTAGCACTCAAGTTTAGAAATTTAGATCTACCAAAAAGGATCCAAAGGAACCATGTTAGGGAGACCTTGCTATATTATGATTGTTCGACGGATATTGATGTTATTCAAATGGGGCTATACCACCACCAGGAGGATGGTGAGTACATTAAGATCATGTTCAAATCTAGAAAACCATATGGGATGCAACATAGGGGTTGTGGATTATGACCATTCGATGGTAATTGATGTTGTCCAAACTAGCAAGGTGGCCCTCTCAAATGCGAGGACAACAACTATAATGTGTTGAAATGAAAATATATGGTTTACGTCGATTACAAAAATTATCAGGTAAATGCAGTTGGGTTGATCTTAAAGGATTGATTTTTTTTATTTGCTTGATTATGTATTGTTTGTGGTCCGATTTAGTAACGAACATTAAAATCTATCAACTGTGGTCTACTCATAAAAGAGGGTCAATGTTGATGGTATTTTGTGTGTGTTGTGCTTTTAATTAGACTAATACTTGTGATATATTTAATTATAGTTAGGTGCTTTGTTGGCTATTATACCTATGATGATCTATCGTGTACGGTCTATATAAAGAGGTCCATGATATATATATATATATATATATGTGTATATTTTTAATAATTTAAATTAGATATCTAATAATTGTTAATATTGTATTATCTTAATATGTAATATAGCCACGAATAAAGTATTGCAAATGTGGTAAGCTTAACTGAGGTACCAAGAATTATCTACCGGATAAACGTATAGGTATAATTATAAAATTTTATACTAATGAGTTGTCATTAGCGTAAGCAGATCTACGAAGGTCTACGGTTGTTATATATTTAGTTTTAACCACTAAAAGTCATATTTTTTGTGCTATAACCATATAACATCATGTTCATGTTGTTTGTGTTGTTTGTCCTATACGAACTACTGTCACATTTAGTTTTCTAATATAGTATATTGGAGATGGATGTAAAATATTTTTTCGATATAAAATAAATAAGGCGGATTTTCTACCATGGTGTCTAGCTATGCATACCCTAGCAGCCGTTGGATATAGAGAGTACTAGATCTCTTATACTCGATAGTAGTTGCATGTGTTGACACCGTTTCTACTACCGTGAGGTGTAAAATTTAAAACAACACATAGAGAAAAGATGAATCTTTGCATCCACGTTTAGATTGTGGTTCTAGACATACAACTGTTTTGCCTATGTCTAAATATAGCACTTTGTTACTAACAATTAGATAGTTTTTTTGCATCTTTTTAAGAGAATAATGAGCGTTCTTGCTAACGATGACATAGTTATTTTTTGCCTATTTTGAAAACATGTGCTGCTAACGATCATATACATAGTATTTTTTAGGAAAACTTGGTAGTACGGTATGAGTGAGTAATAAAGATTGGACAGGATTAAATGGTGCCGATTAATGAGGGTATAAAGTCGCGCTTGTTTTTTAAAAGTAAGCTACGCCTGCCCAGAAATTTTAATAAATTATGTTTTCATCACAAAATATGGCTGGTGCGAAGTGTAAAAAAATTGTTGGTATGACTTTGAAAATTTCAATCTTGTTTTAATTACCTCTAGTAAATAAACACAAGTTCATGCAAACAAAAAAGAATAAGAAGCCTATTTATAACTTTAAAAAGCGGGGGACATTGAAAACAAGAACAAGTTATTGTATACAATGTTTAACGATTAGTAACAATTTTAAAAAAAGAACTGGATATATGTAAACAATATCTAGATGCTTATAATACAGTAATTTTGCAGTTGATGTAGTAATAATAATATTATTTTCGGATTCATGTAGTAGCAAAATCTGGATCCACGTCAAGATATGGATGATATCTCCATCTCCTATATTGATGATGGTACTAGTCGTAGTGCATAAATTTGTGGTGTGAGCTGCCCATAATTCAAATAAAATGTGTTGTGTCCCATCCACATAATCCTAGTGCAGGAGATGGTTATCATATTAACATATTACCAGTGCTAAAATGTGTGGTGTGAGTTGTTTAGGATTCAAATAAAAGGTGTTGTGTCCCATTCACATAGTCCTAGTACTCGAGAGGGGTATCACGTTCAGATAGTACTAGTGCTAAAATTGTGTTGTGAGCTACCTAAAAATTCAAGTAAAAAGGTTGTGTAACTTATAGGATTCTCGAGCTGACAAGCTGGGAACGGCGTCAAATCTTCTGTTAAATGTGACCTATATGTGTGCATACTCTCATCATCTCAAATGGGTGATGCCATGCACAACCACCATGTGAGGAGGCTATTTCCCATTTAATAAATTCAAATATAATTCCAGATATATAATATGTTGCGTACAAAATGTTTTGTTAAAAGATGACACATTTTGTGGCCTAGGTAAAAAAGACCAATAAATATTCGTGAACATTTTATTTTGGAGCACCGGAATTTGTTTTTTTTCACATGTCACAAAAATTACATTTTTCCACGAAACACTCCGTGGGAACATAGAATATGTTTTCAATAAACCGCCAAACTGTGAGACTTGTTCCTGCCGGTTATACCCCAAGTCGTCTATTACATTTTTAAAACGGAGACAAAATCTTTGCCTTACCCATTAATTAAAGGAAAAATGCCCGATTTAGTGGGATAAACCGGACGAAAACCACACAACAAATAGCACGGGGCAAAGCCCACACAACCACAAAAGCCCAAGTGCCAAGCACAACCGACAACGCCGCAACTGGCCAGCCACCCCTCCACCTCCCCCCCCCCCCCTTTGCCTGACTTCTATATCTCCCACGAAATAGGCTTGCAAATTTGAACAAACATCCACACAGGAGAAGACCATGTTGTGCCACGGACCTCTGTCGACCACCACCAAATTAAACCAGTGATGTCGCCACCGAGCAACACCTCTTGCTGCGAAGAACGACACCACAATGACCTGAACCATTTAGGCCAAAGTGACGGCCATCGGCGCCGACGTCTTCAATCCGAGGCCGACGGCCCAACGTCCACCATGTGCAAAAACACACAAACCTCCTGCCAATGTGCACCGACATACCCAGATCAAAGCTCGCTGCCAGCAGGCCCGTGTCACCCATATCCGGCCCGTGCGGGCCCATATCGCTTGTAGTGTTGCCACCGCCCTGAGGCTACGACCGCCGCACCCCGCAGCCGGTCGCCCATCCCTGGCCACACCTCAGCCCGGCGGCCACCACCGGAGCCCACCGCGGCCACGCCGATTGACGAGGGTGTAACTCGGCAAATCTCAGGGTTGTCCACCCCGGGTTGATTGAGGGGGAGAGATATAAGCGTTGGTGATCACGACGACTGACAAGCGGGGAATTAACCCAGGTTCAGGCTCCCGAAGGATAACACCCTACTTCCTGCTTGTCTGGTATTGATGGCGAGTAGCGATTACAATGGCGAGATTGTGATCTCGCTAGGGTTTGTGGTGGTGGCTATCGGCGTGTCCTTGAGACGAGTGACCCTCCTGGCTTTTATAGGTAAGCCAGGTCTCGGGTGGTCGATGCCGATGGCAATTACAGATATGGGAGGTTATGAGACCTAACCGACTTGGACTAGGTTACACGGTACCCCTAGTGGGCCTTCTGTGGGCCTTCTCAAGCTTGGCGTGGCCCAGGTAGCCTCACCGTGGGCTAGTCGAAAAGTAGCCCCACGTCAGTAGCCCCCGAGTGCTTGATCGAATCGTAGAGTCGGGCAAAGGACTTCTTCCTCCTGGGCCCGCCGCCGGATTGCTTGTTCTTGAGTTCGAACTCGCTTTCCTCAGTCGAACAGGACACTCCCGATGGGAGTAATCTCTGCAGTCGAATTACTTTGCCTTGACCTTCTTGTGAAGCTTGCTTCTATTCGGCCTGTTGGCTTACTTGTAGATGGATTCAGCTGCTTGAGCTTACTTAATTTTCTTTGCCACCCGAATGATTGTTTCGGGTTCTCGGATCAACACCCTGTCCTACTTGGTTGCTTTCAGCTATGAAGCTTACTACTCGAATCGTGCATTCGAGTTGTCTTGCTGTTTCACGTCTTTTTCAGAGCCGTTGGCTTGATGACATCAATGATGACGCTCCGTGGCACACCTCTGCGCCCGATGGGACGTGACGTAGCGGGGCCCGCTGTCAGAGTTGACTGCGGTCAGCAGTTGTCACGTCTCTCCGAACTGCGCGCAAAATTTTCGCGGCACGATGATGACGCCTTGATTCCCGTGCGTAGTGGACGAAGTGGGCGGCGACAGTTTGTCTCTCCGCGTGACACGTGGATGGCTGGATACCGTTGATTGGAACAGTTCCTTTGCAGACGGCTGAGATGTATCTTGCACGACATAAGTACTGCGCCGCAGCGCGAAGGCATATCATCTTATCCAATCGTGCACGCCTCCTTTCCTCTGCTTTCTACCATTATTGCCTCCATCCAAGCTCTGTGCCTCTTGTCCTCCCACCTTCTACGATCCCTCAAAGCCATGGGCAAGTCGAAGACCGCCGCTGGCACCTCCGCCGCCGCCGCCGAAGCCGGGTTGATGAAGAAACCCGATAGCGACTGGCAGAGGTCCACGGTGAAGAAGACTGACCTCGAGCTGCTGCGCATGCAGGGCCTCCTGCCACCGACGGATCATGCCCAGGTACGTGCCCCTGGCAAGGAGGTGTACCCCGCGCCTCGCGAGGGGGAGCGCGTATGCTTCATGGATTTCCTCCCACGGGGCTTCGGGTTCCCTCTCCACGATTTCGTTTGTGGTCTCTTGTATGCCTATGGGGTTCGGATCCACGATCTGACCCCCAATGGCGTCTTGAGCATCGCGAGCTTCATCGTGCTCTGCGAGTGCTTCTTGGGGATCGCACCCCACTGGGCGCTATGGAAGTCGCTCTTCCTTGTTCGCAAGAACGTTGGGAAGAGCGGGTTGACATACCCAGTGGGCGGCTTCGGCATCCAGGTGTGCGGCGACACCGCGTACTTTCAGATGAAGAAGTCGGACTCCGTCCAGGGGTGGCGGAAGAGGTGGTTCTACATCCAGTGGAACCAGGACGGACTGGCGCAGTTCGACGGCGAGCGCGGGTTGCGGAAGACTCGCGCCTGGTCGCACCCGCTTGCCGAGGAGGAGAGGGAGTCCGCAAGGCCGTTGTTGAGCCTGCTGCGCAACCTCCTCAAGACCCTGGGGCGCGAGTCGGGTGGCGTCTACCTGATGGCCACCTTCTTCCGTCTTCGCGTCCAACCGATTGGCGCTCGGCCCCATCCGATGTGGGTAGTCGAGGGCGTCAGCGACCAGCCACTCGACGACGAGGAAGTGGAAACCAAGGTGAGGGGCATCACTAACCTACGAGCCGCGGACCTTTGCAACGTCAAGTGTCCGGTTGCTGCGTACGGAGCAACGAACCATGTTCCCGAGGTGAGTTCTTGATTTATTCTTTTCCTGGCTTGCTTTCATCTTCTTCTGTTTCTTGAGTCGACTTGGCTTTGCTTGCTGCAGGGTCGCTCTTTTCTGGTCAGCCTTCCTCCTCTCCTAGAAAACGGACCCAACGACGAGTCGAAGTTTGTTGAGGAGGAGGGTGAAGATGAAGACCTCCCGTCCGCTCTCTCTCCTAACGAAGAGGTGGAGGACGATGACGAAGAGGAGGCACCCGCACGGAAAAAACTGAAGCGGCGATGTGGTGGCGATTCTGCGACTGCTTCGTCGCCGACGAAGGATGCAGGTATTGATATGGAGGAAGCCGGCATGTCCTCGTCGGGTACCCATCACGACTGGGACAAGGCCTTGGTCGTTCCTCCTGTCAGCTCCGCGCCGCCGCGCGCGTTTGCGCGGATGCCTTCCCTCTCCGTGGGGAGTGACGATGACCTCGAGACCACCAGGTGAGTTACTTTTTTCCCTCCTTCCTTCGGGTTGTAGATTTGAGTCTCAGTCTTCAAGTTTAGTTTTGTCTTGCTTTGCTCCAGCCGTCACTCTGGCGATGTCAACTCCCCTCGTCGCGAAGTGGAGCACACATCTGCTCCCTCGACAGAGTTGGTGACGCAGGTGGTGATCGAGGAGCGCGCTCCGACTGGCGTCTTCGCGGCACCGAGTCGTGCTCCTCCTTCGACTTCGGAAGATGTCGACCTCCTGGACCACGTGAGTCTTGTTTTGTTCTTGTAGTATTGAAATTTCATCGGGTGCGCGATCATCGCTCCCGATGGGAGTAGCCCCCGAAGGTGTGGGTGACTAGTATAGTCGCCCGCAACTTTATCACTTTCTTGCTTATTTTGCAGCCGTACTACCGCCAGCAGCTTGAGGCAGCCACTGCTTATGTTCGCCTGGAGAAGGAGAGGGACCAGCTGCGCACCTCTCTGGACCAGGCTACCAAGCGGGTTGAGGAGTTGGAGCTGAAGCTTCAGGCTCAGGCGGAGCTTGAGAAAACCCTGCACGAGTCCCAGGAGCGCGAGCGAGTGCGGGCCATCCAGGAGAAGACTCAAGTCGGCCGCCTTCTCTCACTCGCTGGTGCCCTTGGAGGTGAGTTTTCGGCTTTAGCGCCTACTTGTATTTGCTTTGCTCTTTGCTGACAGTTGGTATTTTTGTCCAGAGAGATGCGGTGGCGCTCCTCCGGAAGGTTTGTCGAGTGACGACGTTGACTTGGCGACCGCTGTCGGCTTCCTCGACCGCGTCTGCGCGTATGCGTCCGATGCGCTGCAGAAGTCGACGGCCGCGCTGCATAAGTCGACAAGAGCGCTCGCGACGGTGCACCGCAGCATCTTTCCGAGTGATCCGCCGCCGACTGCCGTTGATGCTCTTGCCGCTCCGTTTGAAGACGACGCGACCACCCTCGTGGACTTCACGCAGACGGTACGCGGCTCCGAGCTCACCTTCCAGCTTCTGCTAGGCCATCAGGTTGTTCGCGACTTCGAGAAGGTTGTCAGCGGCTTCCCTCGATGGTCTGATGGGCGGACGACATCTTTGAGCGGGGTGAAGGCGCATGCTACAAGCTGGATGTGAAGCTTGTGGCTACCTTTGAGAGGGCGCTCGCCAAGGCGACCGAGGTGGCTGCTGCTCGGAAGAGTCGCTCCCGGTCGGAGTCTGCTGCCTAGGGGCCATTGTAGTGTAGATTTCCAGTAGTCGTGGTGGCCTGTACTTTTGTCTTTTGCTTGTAATGAATGATGTTCTGTCGGGTCTTCTGGCCTTGAACAATATTTTATGCCGAAATTGAGTGTTTCTTCCCATCGTCTTTTGCTTTTGCTGAGGAGTCGCCTTTTTGTATTGACTCTGTGTATTCCTGGCAGATTGACGTGCGTGGAGCCACTCCCACTGCTGCGGTGAGTGGCGCGAGTGGCGAGGGCTCTTCCTCTTCGGCTGTGCACCGTCGTAGATCAACGCCAGCTCCTCCGCGAAGTACAAACGACCAGCGAATAATCACCTATTTGAAGAACAAGGTGGTTGAGCTTGAAGCGAGTCTTAAGCGTGCCGAGCTGGATTTGCGGCGCTCCAAGTCGCATTCTACTGCGGAGTTCTCCAAGCGCGAAGATTTTTTGCTTGGCGAAATCGACATGATCAGTCGACAACTGCAAGGTTGGTATCTTTTGTAGCTTGCTTTCTTCATTGAGACTTGCCTGTTATGACTTCTATCTTCTGGATGCACACGTGAACCCAGATTGGCAGGCTGAGCAGGCTCGTGTTGAAGAGCGGGTCACCCGGGAGGCGACTGGCGATTAATACGAGCCTCGCCACTTCTGGTCGAACAAATCTAGAGGGCGAATTCTCGCGTGCATGCTTGATCGGACTTGGCGGGCTGCCTTTCTCCTTGAATATTGCCGGAAGACCCCCTGGCACATCCACCGTGTGTACTTCCCACACAATGGGTAGCCGCATGGGTTGGCTGGCTTGTTGGAGAGGTTCCGTGGGGGTGACGCGTTGAAGGAGGTGGTCAACGCCCAACTCGTCGCGCGGGGATGACGACTATGACGACACCTTGTCGGCTGGGCGCCAAATGATCGAGCAGGTTCAAAAGCTGAGAGAGCGCCTTGTAGGCCCACTCGACGCGCCGAATGACGAGCCTGCAGATTAGGGGTAGTTGTCTTCTGTTGCACAGGGTTAGCTATAGGGGGCGAATTTGCCAATGTAAATGACAATGCATGAGGTTAAAGGAGTTCTCGAGTAATGAGAATGAAACTATTTGCATTACTCTGCGAGTATCTGCTGTGGTTTTGACCTGTATGGCGCAGCCCCCGAGTACCTTGGGTGACAGCCTAAGTCTGTGTTGTGAACCTGTGTGGCGCAGCCCCCGAGTTCTTCGAGTGGCGTCCTAAGATTTTTCAAGTGAGACCTGTATAGCGCAGTCTCCGAGTGTGTCGGGTGGCGACTTAGGGTTTTAGGACTTGACCTGTGTGGCGCAGCCCCCGAGTAGCTCGGGTGGCGGCCTAGGATTTTCCGAGTGAGGCATGTATGGCGCAGCCCCCGAGTAGTTCGAGTGCGGCCTAGGGTTTTTCAAGTGTTACCTGCGAGGCGCAGCCCCCGAGTGCGTCGGGTGGCGACCTAGGATTTTTGACTTGAACTGTGCAACGCAACTCCCGAGTAGATCGGGTAGAGGCCTAGGATTTTTCGAGTGAGGCCTGTATGGCGCAGCCTCCGAGTAGTTCGAGTGGTGGCCTAGGGTTTTTCAAGTGTTACCTACGAGGCGCAGCCCCCGAGTGCGTCGGGTGGTTACCTAGGATTTTTTTACTTGACCTGTGCGGCGCAACTCCCGAGTAGATCGGGTAGAGGCCTAGGATTTTATGAGTTGTGCCTGTATGGCGCAGCCCCCGAGTGATTCGAGTGGCGGCCTAGGCTTTTATTTCAACCTGTATGGCGCAGTCCTCGAGTGATTCGAGTGACGGCCTAGGATTTTTCTTTGACCTGTATGGCGCGGCCCCCCGAGTTGTTCGAGCAGCGGCCTAGGTTATTGGTTGCCTTGATTGAGAAGGTAAAGTGGACAGCATTTTCTTCAAATCACTTTATTGATTCTTGCGAACAGGCTGCGTCATTAAAACCCTTCCAGTCCCCTTAGGTAGCCTGGTAAGGGAAAGAGTGCGTCTGAAACCTGTCACGTTGACATGCTATCCTTGGTACAATGATTGGGTCGACTAGGCATAGAACCGACGAAGTTGTGTGATGTTCCATGGGTTGCTGCAGACTGCTCCTGTCTTCGAGTCCTTCAGGCGATAAGCTCCATTGCCAATTGCCTCTGTCACAATGTATGGGCCCTCCCATGGGGAGGCGAGCTTGTGCACCTTATTCTGCTTGAGGCGGAGGACCAGGTCGCCTACGATGAAAGTTCTTGGTCGCAACCTCCGTCCATGGTAGTTGCGAAGGTCTTGCTGGTACACGGCTGATCGCGTCAGGGCGATGTCGCGGGCTTCATCCAGGATGTCCATGCTGTCTTCGAGTGCCTCTTCTGCATCTGACTCGTCGTAGACGACCACTCGTGGTGCGTCAAACTTGATGTCGCGGGGTAGTACTGCCTCTGCACCGTACACCATGAAGAATGGAGTGTACTGGGTGGATCTGTTAGGCGTGGTTCGCAAGCTCCATAGGACTGATGGCAGTTCTTCCACCCATGCGCCTGCTGCGCGTCTCAGCGGTACCCGCAGGCGCTTCTTGATGTCGCTGCAGACTAGGCCGTTGGCTTTCTCGACTTGCCCATTGGATTGCGGGTGCGAAACAGATGCTTAGTTTAGCTTGATGCCTTGATCTGAGCAGAAGTCTTTGAATTCCTCGGCTGTGAAGTTCGAGCCGTTGTCCGTGATGATCCCGTTTGGCACTCCGAATCTGAAGATGATGGACCTGATGAAGTTGACCGCTGATGATGCAGTCGAACTTGTGATGGGCGCGGTCTCAATCCACTTGGTGAACTTGTCGACTGCGACCAGGAGGTGAGTGTGTCCTCCAGGTGAGGATTTCTTCAGCGGGCCCACCATGTCCAGCCCCCATTGGGCGAAGGGCCAGGCTAGCGGTATTGATTTTAGCTCGGACGCCGGGGCGTGTGGCTTGTTGGCGAACTCCTAGCACCCGGTGCATTTTTTTACTAGATCTTCGGCGTTTTGCATAGCGGTTAGCCAGTAGAACCCGGCTCGCAGCGCTTTGGCCACCAACGCTCGACTGCTGGCGTGATGCCCGCAGATACCCGCATGGATGTCGAGTAGGAGGGCTTGGCCGTCGACTGGATCTATACACCTTTGTAGGATTCCTGAGATGCTTCTCTTGTAGAGTTCTCCGTTGATGACGGTGAAGCTTTTGGAGCGCCTGATGATGCGCTTTGCTTCGACTGGGTCTGCTGGCAGCCTCTGGTGTAGTATGTATGTCAGGTATGGCCCTGTCCACGTAGCTTCGACTAGCATGACCTCCATGGGCTCCTTTTCTTGGCTTGGCGGGTTCGCGGTGCTTTCTGCTGGTGTGGAGGGGATTGCTGCGGGTCGAGTATTGATGGACCTCTGCGTGATGCGCTCGAGGAAGACGCCAGGTGGTACTGGGACCCTATCTGATCTCATGTTGGCGAGGATGTCGGCTTCCTCATTGCTGTCGCGGCCAATGTGTCGCACTCGCAGCCGTCGAAGGTGCCCTCCAGCTGGTTGTGCAGGTCTCTGTAGGCGATCATGTTGTCGGCGATGGCGTCGCAGGATTTCATGGTTTGCTGTACAACTAGGTAGGAGTCGCCGTAGATCATGAGGTGCGTGGCGCCGCAGTTCTTGGCAATCCGCATGCCCTGGATCAGGGCCTCGTACTCGGCTTCGTTGTTGGAGGGTGTTGGGAAGTCCATCTGCAAGACATACTTCAACTTGTCGCCTTTGGGGGAGATGAGAACAACTCCTTCCCCAGCCGCCTTGAATTTCTTGGAGCCGTCAAAGTACATCGTCAATGCGTTGGACAAGTCGGGGACATCTGGTAGCTGAGCTTCTATCCACTCGGTAGTGAATTCTGGAAGGACTTGGGCCTTGATAGACTTCGGGTGAGCGTATTTCAGCCCCCAGGGTCCTAGCTCGACAACCCACTTGGCGACTCATCCTGTCGCGCGCTGATTTGTGAGAATGTCTGCTAGGCCGGAGGAGCTTACCACCGTGATCGGGTGCTCGGAGAAGTAGTGGACAACCTTCCTGGAAGTCATGAAGACCCCGTATGCCAGCTTCTGGTAGTGCGGGTAGTTTTGCTTGGACCATGTTAGAACTTCGCTGAGGTAGTAGACTGGCCTCTGGACAGGGTGACTATGCCCTTCTTCTTCCCGCTCGACTATGAGTACCGTGCTCACCACTCTGTTTGTCGCTGAGACGTATAGGTATAGTGGCTCGTTTTCCAGTGGTGCCACCAGGACTGGAGAAGTCGTCAGGGTCTTTTTGATCTGGTCGAACGCCTCTTGCGCTTCTTGTGTCCACTTGAACTTGTTCGTCTTCTTCATCAGTTGGTAGAAAGGCAGGGCCTTCTCACCCAACTTACTTATGACCCGGCTGAGAGTTGCGACTCGGCCGGCTAATCGTTGCACTTCCCGGAGTTTGGTGGGTGCTGGCATCGTGAGTATGTTCTGCACCTTCTCAGGATTTGCTTCGATTCCTCTTGCGGAAACAAGGTACCCCAGTAATTCGCCGGCTGGCACGCCGAACACACATTTTTCTGGGTTGAGCTTGATCTGATATGCGTCGAGTGCCGCGAAGACCTTGCGGAGGTCGTCGACTAGGGTGTATTCTTTTCGGGTCGTGACGACGATGTCATCGACGTAGACTTGGACAATTTTCCCGATGAGCCCTTTGAGGCATGCTTGCATGGTGCGCTGATATGTGGCGCCCGCGTTCTTCAACCCGAAGGACATCGTCTGGTAGCAAAAGACACCGTCGGGTGTGATGAACGCCGTTTTTCTTCATCTTCGACTTTGAGCCTGATCTGCTGGTAACCTGAGTAGGCGTCCAGGAAAGACAGGCGCTCACAGCCTGCCGTCGAGTCGATGATCTGGTCTATCCGCGGGAGCGGGAAGTGATCCTTTGGACAACATTTGTTGACTGCGGTAAAGTCCACGCATATGCGCAGTTTCTTCGTCTTCTTCTTTTCCACTAGGACAGAGTTGGCGACCCAGTCCGAGTCTTTGATCTATCGGATGAACTTGGCGTGCAGCAGTCGGTCGATCTCCATGGTGATCGCATCCCGTTTGGGTCCTGAGAAGCGTCGCATGGCTTGTTTGACTGGTCTGGCATCCTTGTGGACTTTTAAAGAGTGCTCGGCGAGATTCCTGGGTATTCCTGGCATGTTAGAGGGTTGCCATGCAAAGATTTTCCAGTTCTCACGTAGAAACTCGACGAGCGCGCTTTCCTATGCCGGGGTCAAGCTTGATCATACTTTGACCGTCTTGCTGCTGTCAGTCGGATGGACTTGGTGGGTTACGATGTCATCATTAGTGTTGAAGGCGGCGTCTTTGGCTAGCTTCTCGCGGGGTGGAAAGATGGTCTTGTCGTTGTCGACTGATATGGCCTTGAAGTGCTCTTCGACCCCGAAGAACTCAGAGATCTTGCTGAACTCGCGGTCGCAGCTGTTGGAGCGGTCGAAGTCGCCGCGCACAGTGATTACCCCTTTGGGTCCAGGCAACTTGATCATCAGGTAGGCGTAATGAGGTACTGCCATGAACCTAGCAAAAGTTGGGCGTCCGAGTATGGCGTGGTACTGTGACTTCCAGTCGACGACCTCGAAGTCAATCTACTCTTTCCTGAAGTGCTCGGGTGTGCCGAGGATGGCGTCGAGTGTGATTGTTCCCATGGGCGTGATTTCTTACCCTGGTACTATGCCGTGGAATGTGGTCTCCGATTCCGGCAACTTCTCCATCGACTTGTTCATTCTTCTCAGGGTGTCGACGAATATGATGATGATGCCGCTGCCTCCGTCCATGAATACCTTCTTCAGGCTGAAGTCTCCAATTAGGGCTTTGATAACCAAAGCGGCCTGACCGGGTCGAGGTACCTCTTACAGGTGGTCTGCCCTGAAGAATGTGATTGATGTCTCTGACCCTCTCAGGTAGTCTGGTCTGCGCGCGGGCTGGTGGTAGCCTGGAGGACTTGGCGGGTGATGAGCTTCTGGGCCCTGTTCGAAGGGCGTCCCTTTTGGATCATGTTGAGCTGTCCTTGCGTAGTCGGGTATGCGTCGTGCACCGCTGTCTGGACTTCTTGCTGCGGCTGCTGCTGGGTGAAGGTCCCAGCCGCTTGTGTTGTGTTGTTGTTTGCGGGTGCTGCCTGAATAGCGAGCTGCGGAGCTGCCGGCAGTGCTTGCACGGGAGTGATGATTTGCTGCATAGCCTGGTAAATCTTGTGTGCTTTGCGGCAGTCCTTCAGCAGGTGGTTGGCACCCCACTTGCCTGTGTCCGGGTTGCGAAACGAGTGATGCTTGCAAGGTTGCATTAGTTTTTCAGCTGGGGTAAGCGCGCGCTTTCTCTCGCGCTTCTGGCTTCCATCATTGTGGCTAATGTTGCCGCTGCTGCGGTTGTAGTGTCCCGAGCTGGACTGTCGACCCTGATCATATTGGCGACTGTTATCTCGTGTGTCATCACGGGGGGTTTGATATCCCGCCGCTACTAGCTCGATTGTGTCGAGATTGGTGAAACGTTGTTTCTTCTTCTGGCGTCCATCCCGCCAGTTACTTGTTTCGGCTTCCTTCTTTGGAGAGGTGTCGCGGACGTAGTCCTCTCCCTCGGCCCACTGGTTGGCTATCTTCATGAGCTCGATCGTGGTCTTCGGCTGGAGCCTACCAAATTCCTCGCGGAGGTCGCGGCGAGCGACGCCGTGCATGAAAACATCCATCACCCGGTCTTCTGAGATGGGTTCCATGGTGTTGCGGAGGAGTGTCCACCGCTGGATGTACGAGCGGAGCGACTCGTCTCTTCCTTGTTTGCAGGCTTGCAACTCGATGTAGGTCGTCGGCCTTGCGTATGTTTCAGAGAAACTTTTTATGAAAGTATCTTGGAATTCTTCCCAGGTTCGGAAGGAGTCCTTGGGCTGGCTGGTGAGCCACCCGCGCGTTGAGTCCGTGAGCATGATCTGGATGTACTGCATTGCCGTAGTCGACGTCCCGCCTTGGCAGGTGCAGGCGATGAGGTAGTCTTCGAGCCACAGGCACGGGTCTTGCTTCCCGTCGTACCAGGGGGTTCCCGCTGTCATCTTGAAACCCTTGGGCAAGCGGGTGTCGCGGATGTTGAAGCTGAAGCATGCAGCGTCGCACGACTCGAAGTTGCGATCGGCCTGTTCGTCCAGGTTCGTCGTGTCAGCCGAACGCTGGCTGCGGTTGCGGTCCACCGTCCTTTGCGTAATGACGTTGCGCAGATCTTCACCTGGTTGGGCTTGTCTTAGTGGATGTACTGCCGGAACCCCTAATGTTGCTGGCTCGCGGGCTTGGTGCTCTCGCTCTTCACGTGCCCGGTTGCTTGGCGCCCTGGTCGCCAGAGCTTCCTCGATTGCCTTCATGGACATGATCTGCTGCTTGTGGAGAAGGGCCCGTGCGTCTCCCTCTGGTGGCTGCGTGAGCCGAAGGTATGTTTCGACTGCTATGATGGCGGCGTTCGCCATTTTGGGGACAGGCATTCCGTTCTCGTCCTCGGTGACGAAGGACGAGTCGAGGTTGCGGGTGATCCTGGCTCGATCGGCGTCCGTCATGAGGGGAACACGAGCTCTGTGTCGCCGTCCTCCTTGGTTAACTTTTGTGGAGGAAGTAAACGAGATGGCAGCCCGTCTGGCACTCGACGCATCCGCATCCCTCTTGCGCCTGAGCAGCTCGGTCTTTTCGGCGCGAAGTCGCTCGCCTTCCTTTCGTAGCAAGTACTGGACCGCCAGATGATCCTCTCTATGTGCGTCGGGTGGAGGGAACGTGCCATCGTCGACATGCTTCATGGCCCTGATCCCTATGTCACGCGTGATGGTGAGTCGCGTCTGGTCAGGCATGACCACCTCCAGTGGATATGCGGGTTCCTCGTCGCCTTCTAGGGGCGCTGTGCCAGCCATGAAGACTTGCGCGGGGTAAACCTGGGTAGGAGTGTTTACGCTGCCGTTGCTGCTTCCGTCGTCCGAATATTGCTCTGGA
This sequence comes from Poa annua, assembly GCA_026929855.1. Lineage (NCBI taxonomy): Eukaryota > Viridiplantae > Streptophyta > Magnoliopsida > Poales > Poaceae > Poa > Poa annua. Next base: position 85,171,719 of record CM049429.1, on the reverse strand, counting down.
TCAAAAATTGCTGCTACATGGTGGGCAGCGCAGTCGTCGTTGCGTCTTCTTGCCATCGTCACCGTGGTCGTGGAAGGAGATTTCACAGTCGCCGGAGCGAGTGCGATTGGCTTGGGTAGACTTGATGGGTCCAGGAAGATGCGCGCGATGCGGCTGTCGGCAGCGCGCCCTTGGTCGCACGCGCGGGTGCAATCGTGGTTGAGGTAGATCTTGACTTTGCCGGCCGTGCGACCGAGATGGTTGGAGTAGACTCGATCTGCACGGCCGTTGCCGAGGTTGTCGATGTAGTCGACGTAGGTACAATCTTCATGGGTGTGGTAGATGCGACTCCCGCGGTGGGTGACGGTGAGTGCGGCGCGAGGGTGGCCGATGCGTGTGCTGCCGCCGCGCGTGGCGCTGTTGCTGCGGACCTAAATATTCCGCGACTGTCGACAAAACAGTATATGGAGCCAAAGGTGATGTGTATACCTTTGTACAGATCGGCGTACACCGAGCGGTGGGCCGGCGGATGGAAGGCGTACTCGAAGGAGCCGAAGCGGATGGGCTCTCGGGTGGCGCAGACGTCGATCTTCATTGCGGATGGAGCTGGTGCGACCATGATTCCAACGCTTGTTGTGTTCCCACAGACGGCGCCAATTGACGAGGGTGTAACTCGGCAAATCACAGGGTTGTTCACCCCGGGTTGATTGAGGGGGAGAGAGATAAGCGTTGGTGATCACGACGGCTGACAAGCGGGGAATTTACCCAGGTTCAGACCCCCGGAGCATTACACCCTACTTCCTGCTTGTCTGGTATTGATGGCGAGTAGCGATTACAATGGCGAGATTGCGATCTCGCTAGGGTTTGTGGTGGTGGCTATCAGCGTGTCCTTGAGACGAGCGACCCTCCTGGCTTTTATAGGTAAGCTGGTCTCGGGTGGTCGATGCCGATGGCAACTACAGATATGGCAGGTTATCAGACCTAACCGACTTGGACTAGGTTACACGGTACCCCTAGTGGGCCTTCTGTGGGTCTTCTCAAGCTTGGCGCGGCCCAGGTAGTCTCACCGTGGGCTAGTCGAAAAGTAGCCCTACGTCACCGATGCGCCAGAGACCACGTGAGGTTGTCGAACGGCCTCCCCATACAACTTTTTTTGGCAGCAACGGGCCCGCCACCACCGTGGTATGGCCGGTGGCAGCGGCGGCAAGGAGGTGGCCGGCGTGAGAGAGCCCCGGCGACGCGGAGTGGGTAGCCCTCGGGTCGTCCTTGGGCAGGGCGAAGCGAGGGAAGTATCCGTATTACCCAAAATCACCAAACCAAGTTTCACATAAGAACCAAACACACATCTTAAGGCTGCCATTTTCTTCTCTTCTGAGTATTCACCTTAAATATTTTTTTTAGATTAGTATTCACTTTAATTAACTTACAGGTCGCAGCCAATCTCCCAGCGCAACTTGCACAGATTGGTTCCAAAAGCTTTGACGCATGACTAATCTCATAGCTAGATAACTAATCCGTCACCGTAACACGCTCTAAACATCATGCCAATTCATGCATCTCCCTCACCTTTTCCCTCCTTTCCCGGCTGTTGGACCGTTCTGGGCTCGTGATGCTAACCAGACCATGCACGCACGTCGCTAATGTCGGCATCGTGCTCACTTTCAGTCTTTCAACCGGCCACACAGCCTTTTCGTCTGGATTTGTTTCCGCCTAATTAAATCAGTTGTATCCTATCAAACAAAGCTTTCGTTATTTCCAACTTGCAAAAGGGAAGATTCCAAGCAGGAGGGGGGCAACAGAGGGAGTTCTCTCCCGGCGACGGGAGTTAGGCAGCCATGACCAGTCAGCTTTCAGTTCACGGCAATATCCAGCTCCTACGTACGTACGTTAGCGTGGACTAGAGGGAAAGCTAGCACCCGGCTAGCTGGGTATGCACGGTGTGATGTTGATAACAACAGGGGCAGGAGGCGCAGGATCGACCTGGATCCGTTGATAGCTTATCACTTTTGGCCCCGTTCGCCTGATCTTTGCGGCGGCGCGGTGGGTGCCAGCGACGGAGGAACAGAGACATATCCGTATAGAAAAGCAGTTGGCGACAAGGAAAGAGAGCTTTCACTTGACTTGTGCAAGCTAATTTAGCTGCATGCAAGAGACGTATCCACATTTCTGCTGTATTCTACTCCAACTGTGCGTACTTCTCGTCTCACTCATGCCGGCTCAGTGCTTGCCATGGTGCTGTCTGCATGAAATAAAGAAATGGCTGTGACTGAAACCCTTGTTTTCCCAGCTACTCCTAGTTCGGATTATGTGCGAGATTCGGTGTACGATGATATGACAGACCGAGCTGCTCTTGTCTGATCGTAAAAAGTCAGTAGTCCATGGACAAGTATATGAGTTCGACTTGGCTTTGAACTCCACAGATTTTTAAAGCAAAATTAGACACTTCACAGTTGAGACTTCTACACTCCAGCTAAGCTAAGCGCCGCCTGCCTATGTCGTGAGCTGTGTCACAAATAGGCAAGAATCTTAGCTAAGCGTGGTACGTATACGTGTATATTGTATAACCGCTAGGATTGGTACGTGTGCGGTGAGTTGGCAAGCGAGGCATTTTATTATGCGTGAGATCGAGCGACCGACTGGCATGTGTGGCATTTTCTTGAACTTCAGAACTCTGTAGACCGTTTAGATCATGTCGCGTAGAGTTTTCCTAGAAGAAGAGAGATGCAAGCACACTTTGGAACTTCTGCTTGAAGTTCTAGTACGTACTGAAACGGATAGAACGGCGTTGAGCTACATCAGCGGTGCCATGACGTTCAAACCCATGCATTCATAATCATACATACACATGTGTCGAGAACTACGAGGTTGAGACTGTAGAGAAACATCTGTGTCCTTTGTGTGGAAGTTTTTATCTTTTCAGTGATCTGAGCTCTGATCGACGATAAGCACCGTAATTTTGACAAGGAACGGATACTCTCCCCGGTTAGACAGCACAAGGAGCACACCGTGCAAATTGCATAACCAAGGAAAGCAGCCGATCGCGTGCAGCCGTACATAGTTAGGTCCCTTTGCCGTCGAGTCATACATGGCACCAAAAATCCACAGTCATTCGCTTTATTCCGTGTCATCGGATCCCATGTTTCGCCAGGAGCATGCAGGCGTCCCGATCGTCCGCGGGAAAGGATTAAAGGAGAGCCACCTAAATTTCACGAGCTAGCTTAGCATGGCAATCAATTATTTCTAGGGTTGCTAATTTTCAGTCGGCCTGCCATTATATTTCATTGTGGTTTGCGCTAGTGATAGGTTGCAAAACTGCAACTGAGATTTTTGCAGTTGAATTCGGCTATTGATTGATTCGCTTAAGTCATGTTTGTGACAGAGAAAAATATCTTGAACCCTTGAATTATCTCGTGTTTCGTATGTATTTGGACAAAGGAAGATACATCAATATTCAGATGATACTAAGTACATGTGCTCTACAACAAAACAATGGCAAGCAGTTATTAAAACTTAACAAGCGATAAAACCATAATTCGTGATTATAAAAGTGGTAGTGGCGCATCAGTTCAGGCTACACCAAGCAAATTCAGAATCAAATTGGTTTTTTAGGGGGGAAACTCAAGGTTGAAACATCCTGCATAAGCGTCTGGATATATAGACTGGAATACAACATGAAATTACTTTAAATCTATAGAAATGCGTGTAAAAGAAGGTTAAATTAGTCTAAAAACAAAAGGTTTCGTGATAGCTTTGACATGCCTAATTTTTTCAATCATCCAATAGCAAAATCCAAAAGTACAAGAGATTCCAATAGATATTGTATGTAATAGAAACGTGCAACAACCACCCAAAAGTGGTAGTGGCGGCCTCGGGCACCCACGCGGTGATGGTCCTATGAGGTCGGGTAATGGCTAAGTGCGGGTAGGGTGATGTCTTGATGCTGTGCGACCAGCACGTTCGTCGACCTGTGCGAAGTTTTGTCCTCCTTACTACATTAGTGTGCGGTCACGGAATTGGTGGAATTGGGTGGCGTGGTGTTGTGCATGGATCAGTCTCGTCGACGCTGACATGTTTGATTTCAGGCAATGCGAAGCTTTGTACTAGTTGCTACGTCGTGGTGGCGACCTCGGAGCAGGAGGTTTGTGTATGTGGCATTTGATTGACTTGTGTCGTATGGTCCGCGGGTCGCCTCATCAGCGCGGGGTTTTGGCCTGATTTTCCTCATAATCAGAGCACCGTACATCATGTAAGGTTTGTTAACCCGGTTTCTCCTCTGTTCTAAATTATAAAATATCTTGGATATTTTAATGTGAACTACAGACACATTATAACGATTAAATCTACTAGATAACACCTATCTAGGTACATGTGAATCGGATAAAAGTTTAAACATCTTATAATTAGGAACGGGTGGAGTAATTTTGCGTGCGACCGGACAATAGACATCCTTCTACTACCTCTCTTTAAATTGTACTGTAAGACAGACATTTAACAAGGTAAACTAGCAAACTAGAGGTTTCTATTATGAAACAGAGAAGTGTCATTTTTATAAATTCTGATCTGACGGTCGAGAATAGAATTCTTGTCTTCACAGCGGACAGCCCGCAGCCTCAAGTGACCAATTAATACCCTGCGCTGCACCGTAATTTTCGTGTGGCTAGGACGGCCTTCCGGAGCCGTGTCCGGTTCACAGGATCTCCGGGAAAGCAGTCAAGAAAACAGCTGTGTCACGGGCCATGCACGCTGCCGCACCACATGTGTCGGCCGGCTCGTCCCCTAGCTTCCTCCCGCAGGAGAAAACCAAAACGTACTAGTCACCAACACCACCGGCTAGCTCCATCCAGTGACCAGCTAGCACTGTCGCCGCGCGCCTCCCGACGTCCATAAATACGCAGCCACCCCACCCCACAAACACAACCCATCCACTTCCTTCTTCTCCGACTCCGGTGAAGAGAGAGCAAGCAAGAAGGCGATCTCGCCATACCCCTGGGCTTTGCTCTGTAAATGTCTGGAGGCCTGCCCGGTTTCGTCGAGGTGTCGTCCGGGCTAGAGGTCGCGCTGGTCCCCGTCTTAGACGCGCTGGTCATTTCCTTCCTTAAGAGCTCGTCGTCCCCGTCGCCGGAGAAGAAGCTGCGAGCTTGCACCGGAGGGTTCATCAACGAAGGTATACGATAGAGATAGACCGTACCGTAGGTGCATATGCATGTCCGTGTTGCCGTGAGTGCATGCGGGTGCGGCGATGCCAGCTCTTGCATGATTTACTGTATCGTTGTCGTTTCGATCTGTTTCTTTGCACCATTTCTGTAGTGGAATGGATTAGATCGAGCGCTGCTAAGGACAAGCTCGATCACCACTCTACAGAACTCCGGTCCTACGCATGCATCACACGTGGGACCCTAGGATTATATTTATATTTATATACCCCAAAATGAGGTCCTAGATATGTATATATGGATTTTTTCTCCGAAGAGAAAAGGTACCACTAGCCACTAGGGGACGATGCATGGCGATAAGCCCGTTGGCGTCTCTACTTTATTTTTCATCCATGTTGGAAAACGTACGATGAATCGATTTTAAACAGACTTGTTGTATAGCGTTTTATTTATGGTAATTGATATGGTCGATTCTCGATTCATCCCTGACACGAGTTGTACTTGCAGGTTGAACTAATCTTGCACAAAACAAATACTGAAGAACTTGTTGACGGGTCTGTAGGAGCTAGCGAACAAAACAGACAAGGTACCTTGTGGAACATAACATATTTCGTCCAACTTGTATGCGCTACGTACTGATATAACATGATTGCACGCTACGACGTTTGTCATATGTAGCAATCGAACATTTCGTAGGAATAAAGAACCGATAAGCAGTCCTGCATTTAGACTGAAACAGACCAAACTAAGCAAAACGTAGAATAGACGATATCTAAGTAACTGAAATAACAAGTTAAACAACTAGCTCACTGAATACATTTAATGTTGCTGTCCATATTTTCATTGAATTAATGAAGATAAATATATATATGAACTTAACTCCGTTCCTTTTACATGAAGTAATCGAACAGATTAATAATTAGAGAAACAACAATTTCTTGCTCTTTATTTGGCACTTTCTAATGTATTTTCTGAACTGATTAAGCAGAAGAAAAACGTCAAGTTTCAGAAAACTCACTGAAGATGGTGATGGCTCCAAACACTATCGACTCGAAGACCATATCTCCCATCACTGAAGATGGGTCGATGAACAGACGAGGAAACCCAGCAGTCAAAGCAAAAACTGGGAAATGGAAATCTTCCATCCTGCTGCTAGGTAAATAAAATCACGCTATAGTTATTTGATATTGCTCAGCTGGACTATGTTTTCCCTGGACCCATCTCTGAATGAACTGGATCTGAGATTTTAATCGAGATTACTGCCTGAATGATGCAGTGAACTATGCACTTGTAACGTGCGCCTTCTTCGGCGTCGGCGTAAACCTGGTGGTGTTCCTCCGGAGAGTGCTGCACCAGGACAACGCCGAGGCTGCCAACAGCATCAGCAAATGGACCGGCACCGTCTACATCTTCTCCCTCATCGGCGCCTTCATGAGTGACTCCTACTGGGGCCGGTACATCACCTGCGCCATCTTCCAGATGATCTACGTCACGGTACGAACACACTGACACTGATTGGTCGATCGTACATCTGTCTGAATTTGTTTCGTTCAAATTAATGTCTGTGTGTTGTTCTGAACATCTGAATTTCTGAACATAGGGCCTGGTGATCCTGTCACTCGCCTCGTGGTTCCTGCTGGTGAAGCCCACCGGGTGCGGCGACGGGGAGACGCACTGCGACCCACCGTCGACCGCCGGCGTGGCGTTGTTCTACCTTTCGACGTACATGATCGCGTTCGGTAACGGCGGGTACCAGCCGTCCATCGCGACGCTGGGATCGGACCAGTTCGACGAGACGGACCCTGACGAGGCGCGTTCCAAGGTTGCTTTCTTCAGCTATTTCTACCTGGCGCTCAACGTGGGATCCCTCTTCTCCAACACGGTGCTGGTGTACTACGAGGACGCCGGCCAGTGGGTCATGGGGTTCTGGGTCTCCGCCGGCGCCGCTGCACTGGCGCTCGTTCTCTTCCTGCTCGGCACCCCAAATTACCGCTACTTCAAGCCCAGCGGCAACCCGCTGACTCGCATCGCGCAGGTGCTCGTCGCCGCGTCCCGCAAGTGGCGCACCGATGCTCCCGCCAGCGGCGAGCTGCTCCACGAGCTGGAAGGCGACGAGTCTTACAAGGAAGCCGGTATCAGGAAGATCCTACACAGCGATCAGCTCAGGTATCTCGACAAGGCAGCGACGGTCACAGAGGAGGAGTACCATGACCCGAAGAATTTGCAAAACCCGTGGAGGCTGTGCACGGTGACGCAGGTGGAGGAGGTGAAGTGCATCCTCAAGATGCTTCCCATCTGGCTGTGCACCATCGTCTACTCAGTGGTGTTCACGCAGATGGCCTCCCTGTTCGTGGAGCAAGGCACCACCATGAACACAAACATCGGGTCCTTCCATGTCCCGGCGGCGAGCATGTCGGTGTTCGACATCCTCAGCGTGCTGGCGTTCATCGCCATCTACCGGCGCGTGCTGGTGCCGGTCATGGCGAGGCTGTCCGGGAACCCGCAGGGGCTGACGGAGCTGCAGCGCATGGGTGTAGGGCTCGTGATCGGCATGGGCGCAATGGTGGTGGCGGGTGTTGTGGAGGTGGAGCGCCTGAAGCGGGTGCCCGCGTCCGCGCCGGACCAGCCGAGCTCCATGAGCGTGCTGTGGCAGGTGCCGCAGTACGCGCTGATCGGGGCGTCGGAGGTGTTCATGTACGTCGGGCAGCTGGAGTTCTTCAACGGTCAGGCGCCCGACGGCGTCAAGAGCTTCGGCAGCTCGCTGTGCATGGCGTCCATCTCGCTCGGGAACTACGTGAGCATCATGCTGGTGAGCGTGGTGACCAGCCTCACCGCCGGGGACAGGAGGCCAGGGTGGATCCCGGGGAACCTCAACTCCGGCCACCTCGACAGGTTCTACTTCCTTCTCGCGGCGCTCTCGCTCGTCGACCTGGCCGTGTACGTGGCGTGCGCGATGTGGTACAAGGGCATCAAGCTCGACAGCAACGCAGACGGGGAAAAGGTGCCCGTGCACGTTTAGGCCTTTGGGCCCTTGAGGTATCTTAAATGGGCTTGCGATTTGCTCAGCCGAGGTATAATGGGCTGGCAATCGGATTTCCCAAAGTTTCGTCATACTGTAATAAGTTAGTGTGTCACTTCTGCTTGCTGGACAGGGCCATGGTTCTTCCTTGTCCCGGTTTCAGTTCCAAGTTTCCAGTCCTGCATATTTCCCATCGTTCTGAACACCCAAATGTATGAATTTTGATCTATCAAAAAGGAAGAAAGTTACCAAGACTGCGCTGGAGGTAGCGAACCAAGCGGGATGCAACCGAGTGGTTGTCGATTCTGACTGCTCGTGGTGATTGAGGTTATCCAAATGGCTCTATCGCACCACGGATGATGATGTTGCAGTGTATCGAGATCGTGTTCAGTCTAACACAGTGGGCAACTGGTCTTATCAAGATGAGATTTGAGGATTGCCAAGGGAGGCCAACTCGGTGGCTCTAGGCATGTTGATGTTCACCTACCCTCCGTTTGGGTGGACGATGCCCCTAGATTTTCTAATGCCTTTGCTTGTCAGCGATGTAACAATTATTACATTATGTATTTGTATGTATCTAGCTTCAGTGAAGTTCGCCCATTTCCAGAACGACGTTAACAGGTAATCAAGCAAGACACTCCAGACAAAACGCAGCAATTGCATGCTGCGTTGAGGTTGCACGGCGCGAGATCGGTGGCGGTCAGGCGCCGGAGCGTGGAACTGCAGGCACCGCCGCTCGTCCGCGCGCGGGGGCAGCGCGCACGGCAAGCCAGCACGGACGGCGCGCCGCCACGCAGCGCCGGTCGCCGCCGTACACTTGTCGCGCTCGCGCCACCGCCACTTCCCACCACGCGTCGTGGCCGTTGGCGACACGTACAAAACAGAGCGTCAGTTCAGCACGCGAGGCAGGCAACAAATTAGGCTAGCTTCGCTGCTCGGGCTCGTCATTTGCCTCCTGCTTGTAGATGTAGTGGAGTGTCAGCTACTCATGCATTTCCGTGTTCTTGTCGCGCGTGCGTGATGCACTGATGCACAAACTCACAAGTTTGGGGGCGTTCCGGTTTTGGAAATTACTTAGCTACGTACGTACGTCTGCATGATTTTTCGATACGCCTGGCAGTTTGTATGCCAATATAACATCAGTTCTTCACTAGCATCTTTCTCTGTTCTTTTCGCCTTGGTCCGTTTCTTGCTCTCCGAAAGGAGGTTGATTCTCCCATAGATTAGATGGGATGATTCAGTTGAACATGATGGTGGGCGTAAACACTGTCCAAATTAGGTAAATTTTACAGTACCCTGGTAGTCTGGTACTCCTTGGAGAGAGGCCGGGGTGGTTAAGTATTTTTCTCCCCGTCAGGTTCTTTCCAATCTAGCCCACTCACGCACATCGTCGTCTTCGTTCTGATCGAGGCTACACCGCCGCCGACGGGCAATATCTACACAAAGCCACATCGTTTGTTTCCACTGATCTTTGACGAGTTTTCTTCTCCTTAACCTGTTTTCAACCTGCGTTGATGTTGTGGCACTCTCGCTGCTCTCTGGCTGTGGGTGTATCTCTGTGTACTTGTGTAGAAGATTCCAGCAAGTCACAGCCGCCGCCGCCCGCCGGCGATGCGATGTGGTACCGACCAGCGTGAGAAATATGTAGGTGCCGACCGGCGACTTCATGTGCTGATAATTGGTGAAATCGAAGTGTATGTTCGTTGGTAATGACCTTTGATATACAAGGTCGATCTGATCTTATATGTAGATGCGTGTCACGCTCACCAAGATGTGTTCTTGTTGCATTCTTATTTGCGAGATGTACAAGTTTGACTAAACCGAGTGGCAATTGAGCAGCTTGTTGTTCTTTGGACTGATGGCGGTTCTCGTCGTGGTACGGTTAGTCGGTTGGGCCAATGGCGGATTGGTTAACCGCTGTTCGCTGTGATCATTCACTGTACGCGTTCAATCCATCCACCTAGTTCTTATCATTTGTTAATCCCTTCACAATTATAATTTTACCCCCACGGATGAGGGTACTCTTCAATATTAGCGGGTAGTACTCGGTGGTACTCCGTAATCGTTATCATGGAGTACTGGCAATGTCCATTAGATCTGAAGAAACAGACAGTCTACATTAATTTGTGGGTACTGTAAAAGTCGTCTCAAAATTAATCAACTCAGCTGGACTCGGTACTTGGATTGTGAATTTGTGAGCAGGGTGAGAGGACATGTTGTAAATCGAGATGTAGATTGGTGGCCTGCATTTACCAGTCAAGGTACAAAAGTTACGGAGTTTGGTAACTCGGCATATTTTTTACCTGAATTTACCTGAATTTGTCAGCATTTATTTTTAGATAAAACCTAGCTACTCAGCATATATCATATGGTTTCTTACACGTGAATAGTTTTTTTTTGAAATATACACGTGAATAGTTGCGCTGAAATTAGTATGCATATAGATTCCCTCTCATATGCGTACACCACTCCACATGCATGTACGGATCGAGCTCCATCAGAGTCCCAACTCAATTGATACTGTTCTGTTGTAGTACGAACGAAAGAGTGGCACAACTAGGTTATACGAGCAAGCACTATTCCATTGATACTCCACATGCATGCACGGATCGTTCCATTGATACTCCACATGCATGCACTGATGCACGGATCGAGCTCCAGCAGAGTCCCAAGAATTGCCAACGCCTACTACTGTTCTATTCTTTTATTTTTTGCATACCGAATTACTGATACAACCGACGGTAACGCGGTGCCCAAAGTAAAGTGCAGGAGCTTCCCTCCCTGAGAGGTTTTATTTTTTTAAAGCAAGGTAAAAGATTTATCATGGTCATTAATGAAGAAGAAAGTTTTAAAGAATTCTTACAATCCGCGGGAAGAGCCAGGGCTAAACAAAACAATCACTCTTGCGGCATTACATTATATAGCGATTTTGCACTGACGAGGTACCACAACACAGCCTCCCTCTTATTTTTTGACACTATCATAGGCGTAGTGGAGCCGTGGTTTGGTAAACCCTCGCATTTCTTTCCTTCCAAACTTCTCTCGAGACAAGCATTGCTAGTGTGTAGTCATAGCTTTCCGATGAGGCCTTCTCTTGTGGATCATCACTTGCCACCATTCCTTCACCGATTGGACAAGATGTCACTCTTCCTGTCAGAACATCATGTAGTCCAAGTCACGCCTTCAATGAGTCCCAAATTCGAAGAGTGAAGCGGCATTTGAAGTGGAAGTTGTCGGTCGACTTTTGGGCTTGGTTGCAAAGTTTACAAAGCCCGGAATCTTGCATACCCTCCACTCTCTAGTCTATCGTCCGTCCACACTTGGTTTTAAAAGATTAACTAAGCAAATATCTTGCACGTTGAAGAGGCCCAAGGTTCCAAACCAAGGCGGGTATCAAGGAGGTCGAAGTAGAAGAGTACTCATATTTTTCTTCTTTGAAAAACACTAATCATGGTTATTTATATGTTTTCAAACTATAGGGATCGTGTGCAGAAAACAAAAAATTTCCTACCAACGATATCCAAAAAGCATGCTAAGATCTATTCTATGCAGATATAGTAGTACGAACGGATATCGGAATACGTACCCTTGTAGAGTTAAAGCGGGGATTACGTTCCCGCACAAACCTTGTCGATGAAGACCGACGAAGCCGACCTCAAGGTCGTGTAGAGGAAGCAGACCTCCGAGTACCGCTAGCGCAGCACCTCGCAGGGCGTCACACACGTACGGTGGAGACGACGGCCTCCGAAGCTCCAGTCCAGGACGAGCAGCGGAAGACTTGGACCGGACACACCAGCAGCGCGGCAGCGGGCTATGGTGGAAGAGATCCCCCTCTCAGCTCGGCGCAACTCCAAGAAAGGGAATCACGAAATCGAGAGAGAATTCGGGAATTAATTGGTGAATTAAAAGTCCAGGGTGCCCCTTCTTATATAGACTCCGAGGGGGGGAGCCAACTTGCTAACCAGGCAATGTGGGACTAACCCCCACATGCCTGGTGCGGCATAGGAGGGTGCGCCGGCCCCCTAGTGGGCCCCTTGGCCCACTTGGGTCGGCCCTCCTTGTCCCCCACCGAATCCCCTAGAGGATTTTCCCCCTCTTGGGCCTTCTTTCGACCAGAAGGACCATTTAGGGAAATCAGACTAAATAAATTCGAAAATAAATATATAAAATCATATTTGCATATTAATTACACTAATTAATATCAAACATAATATATATAATTTATCCCAGCTCCGAAAACTCTTTCGGCCCTGCCCGATCTCCATCGGACCCCTCCCGGGAGGTTTCCGGTGATCTCTTTCCTTTCCGGTTGTCTTGTCGAAACCCCTTAAGTGTGTTACCCTAGCGGTTCGATATAATAACAGGTATGACCAAGACTCCTCTATGATCAACGACTAACTCGTAGGCCTGGACCCCATGAATTAATCCCTGTGATATAAGAATGACTTTCATCTATCAAACCTGAACGCAAAGTCTTAAACCTTTTCCCATAGCGATACTTAGTGTGTCCGAGCGTCGTTCCATAGATATCTCCATACCTAATCTCGACCTCGTTACCGACAACACTATCTTCTACTCGTCCATGATCTCATGTCTCCGTGACCTAGTCACATGCTTGCAATCTCATTAGACATGATCTCACCGAGTGGGCCCGAGAGTATCTATCCTGCTACGCGGACTGACAAATCCCGCTCTTGACCCCTCGTCTCAACTACTCCTTTCCGATACCCAAAAGTATCACCGTTATTGTCATACTACATAAGATATGACGTTTGGTGCGATCAAAGTATCTTACAGGAATAACAATAAGAGTTGATCTCACGGTCAAAGGCGTAACGACTACGTCCTCCAAATCTGGGTATGTCCATGACATCGTTCTCCAACGATATGACTCCCATTGCCGACCGGCGCCATGCCCCATGACCGGGAAACCTCGATCATCAATCGCGCAACGAAACTAGTCTTAATAGAGGCTACTAGGGACCTGGTTGTTTACGTATCACACCTGTATTAATGTTTCCGCTTAATACGATTGTAGCATGACACAACAACCTATTATGAACAAACGAGATATGATAAATAATACACTTTATTAATTGCCTCTAGGGCATATCTTCTTCAGTCTCCCACTTGCACTAGAGTACAAATTAATCTAGATTACAACTTGGTAAAAGCTTAACACCCATAGCTAATTGGTGTTTTTCATGCTTATCAAGCGGGAGAGGCTTCGTCAACGGATCTGCCACATTCAGATCCGTATGCACTTTGCAAATCTTCACATCGCCTCCTTGTACGTACTGACGTATCACATGGAAGCGTCGGAGAATGTGTTTGGCGGTGGAGTGAGACCTTGGCTCCTTGATGTTAGCAATGACACCCGTATTGTCGCAGAAGAGGATCACGGGGTCTTGCACGCTCGGGAACACTCCAAGTTCGATGACGAACTTCCTCAGCCACACAGCTTCATTCGCGGCTTCGCAAGCAGCAATGTACTCCGACTCCATTGTAGATTGTGCGACAATGGGTTGCTTCCCACTTCTCCAGCACACGACGCCTCCATTCACCTTGAACACATAACCTGTCTGTGACTTAGAGTCATCGGGGTCTGAGCAAAAATTTGCATCTACGTAACCCGTTACGTCAAGTTCTTCATCGCAGCCACCATACACAAGGAACATTTCCTTTGTCTTATTGAGATACTTAAGAATGCTCTTAACAGCTATCCAATGCGGCATTCCAGGATTACTCTGAAACCGCATTGTCAAACTTAGAGCTAATGCCACATCCGGTCTAGTACTTAACATTCCATACATGATCGATCCTATGGCTGAAGCATAAGGATGTTTAGTCATATCGGCCTTATCCAGTTCCGTTATCGGACACTGTGCCTTCTGCAATATCTTATTCTTGATAATCGGCAGAGAACCCTTCTTTGCCTTCTCCATACCGAAACGCTTCAGTATTTTATCAAGATAAGTACTCTGGCTCAGTGCTTATAGGCGCCTTGATCTATCACGATAGATTTTTATGGCTAAGACATACGCAGCTTCTCCTAAGTCCTTTATGAAAAATTTACTGTTTAAATATTCCTTCACGCTATTCAGAAGTTCCACATCATTCCCAATCAGCAATATGTCATCTAAGTACAGTGCTAAGAACACAACCGAGCTCCCACTCATTTTCTCGTAAATGCAGGTCTCTTCTAAATTTTGTATAAATCCAAAACCTTTGATTACCTCATCAAAGCGAAGATTCCAGCTCCGAGATGTCTGCTTCAATCCATAGATGGATCGCTGAAGCTTGCATACCTTGTTAGCATTCCCTGAATCGACAAAACCTTCCGATTGTACCATGTACAGCTCTTTCTCAATGTTTCCATTTAGGAAGGCTGTTTTGACATCCATCTGCCAGATTTCATAATCATAATAGGCAGCTACTGCTAACAAAATCCGAATAGACTTAAGCATCGCTATCGGTGAAAAAGTTTCATCGTAGTAAATTCCATGAACCTGTCGGAAACCTTTTGCGACAAGCCGAGCTTTATAGACGGTCACATTACTATCAGCATCAGTCTTCTTCTTAAAGATCCATTTATTCTCGACGGCCTTGCGCCCTTCGGGAATATCCATCAAAGTCCACACTTTGTTATCATACATGGATCCTATTTCGGATTTCATGGCTTCAAGCCATTTCTCGGACTCTAGACTCGCCATCGCCTCCTTGTAGTTCGTAGGTTCGTCTTGTTCAACTAACATGACGGTGCAAACCATGTTGCCATACCATTCTGGTGCGATCCGAGATCTACCAGACCTACGAGGTAGAATACCTTCCTCGACAGTTTCTCCCACTCCTTCCACGGAGGACGTTTCCGGAATTGCTTCCGTTGTGCCACTCGAAATCTCGAGTTCAGGATCAACGATCTCATCGAGGTCTACCTTCCTCCCACTTACTCCTTTCGCGAGAAACTCCTTCTCTAGAAAGGTACCGGTCTTCGCTTCAAAAGTTTTGCCCTCAGCTTGGTTGTAGAAGGTGTACCCAACGGTTTCCCGTGGATATCCTACAAAGACGACTTTCTCCGACTTCGGTTCGAGTTTGTCGGGCTGTAGTTTCTTAACGTACGCCTCACAACCCCAAACCTTCAGAAACGGTAACTTAGGCTTTTGGCCATACCATAATTCATACGGTGTCGTTTCAACGGACTTGGACGGAGCCCTATTTAAAATGAATGTGGTTGTTTCTAACGCATAACCCCAGAAGGACACTGGCAAATCGGTAAGAGACATCATAGATCGAACACTATCCAGTAGAGTACGATTACGTCCCTCGGACACGCCGTTACGCTCTGGTGTTCCGGCTGGCGTAAGTTGGGGGTACTATGCCACAACTCTTCAGATGTGTGCCAAACTCAAAACTCAAGTATTCGCCACCGTGATCGGATCGGAGGTGCTTAATTTTCCTATTAAGTTAATTCTCAACTTCACTTTGGAATTCTTTGAACTTTACAAAAGTTTCAGACTTGTGTTTCATCAATAGATATAACTGTATCTACTCAAGTCATCAGTGAAGGTGACGAAGTAACGATAACCATTGCGTGTCGAAACGCTCATCGGTCCACACACATCTGTATGTATGATCCCCAATAAATCCGACGTCCGTTCAACGGAACCTTTGAACGGTGTCTTGGTCATTTTGCCCATAAGGCATGGTTCGCATGTATCGAGGGATCCGAAATCCAACGAGTCCAAAAGTCCATCGGAGTGGAGTTGCTACATGCGCTTTACACCAATATGACCAAGACGGCAATGCCACATATACATGGCGGTATCATCACTACACTTAATCCGTTTGGCTTCTATGTTATGGATGTGAGTACTACGATCGAAGATTCAACAAGAATAAACCGTTATTCTCGGGAGCATCAACATAAAAGATATCATTCATATAAATAGCACAACTGCTTGATACTGATTTAAATGAATAACCGTCTTGTAACAGGCAAGACCCACTTATAATGTTTACACTCAAGGATGGCACAAAATAACACTTATTTAAAACTAAAACTAATCCCGATGGTAGACGCAGAGGGAGCGTGCCGACAGCCACCACGTCGACTCTCGATCCATAGCCGACGCGCATCGTCACCTCATCCTTCGCCAGCCGCCGTCTATTCCGTAACTCCTCCTGAGAGTTACAAATATGAGCAACAGAATCAGTATCAAATACCCACGTGTTGCTCCGGGCGGATGTAAGGTACACATCTATAACATGTATATCAAATATACCTTGCTCTTTGTCGACCGTCTTGCCAGACTTCCTATCCTCCAGGTACTTGGGGCAGTTGCGCTTCCAGTGACCCTTCCCCTTGCAGTAGAAGCACTCCACGCTAGCTCTGGGACCAGATCTGTTAGTCTTGGGCTTGACACTCATCTTGCCTTCCCTCCTGGAATTCCAGCTCTGCTTTCCCTTGCCACCGGATTTCTTGAAATCAACGGCCTTGTTGACCATCAACAGCGTGTGCTCCTTCTTAATCTCTACCTCAGCAGTCTTGAGCATCACGAACACTTCACCTAGGGACTTAGCCATGCCCTGCATGTTGTAGTTCATGACGAAGCCTTTATAGCTTGGTGGCAACGATTGCAACACCCTGTCAATCGCCAGCTCATCGGGAAACTTACATTCCAGAGCATTCAGGCGTTGAACGTAGCCAGACATCTTGACTACATGCTCGCTCACACTGCTATGCTCTTCCATCTTGGCCGAGAAGAAAAGCTCAGAAGCCTCATATCTCTTAGCCTTAGCATGCGGCGCGAAGACAACCTTCAGATCAGAAATAATCTCGAAGGCGCTCATCTTCTCGAAGCGCTTCTGCAAGTCGGCTTCTATGGCGTAGAGCATGCCACTCTGGACAAAGGCAGAGTCCTCCGATCTGGTCTTGAAGACCTTCTTCTCGTCCTCAGAGGCATCATCTACGGGAGGGTCACCTATGGCGGCCTCAATAACGTAGGCCACCCTATGGGGAGTGAGGAGGATCCTCAGGTTGCGGAACCAGGCCATGAAGTTTGACCCATTGGTCTTAAGCTTTTCTTTCTCAAGGAACAGACCTAGGTTAAACGAGGGGCGAGACATCTACAATGGAATTTGCAACAACATAAGACTTTGTTCATAATAATTTTGAGTTATAGTATTTTTATAAAATAACTAACATAACTCCCACTCAAACGAACATCCCTCTTGGTCGTTTAAGCGATTACACGACCCCCATCCATTGCACCACCCCTCATCATCAGAGCCGGCGGCACAACTTCAAGAGTAGACAAAAGTCCGCCACACTAATTTTGTGACTCGTGCTCGACCTTTCGGTCTTCCTGTTCCGAGGCCATATTTCTGAATATACTAGGCTCGCCACCAAAAGCCTCCACGCTGACACTTGTGCAACATGGATTACACCCACTGTATGCGAACGGCGAGATGTCTGACACCCGATCATCACAGCCTGCCTCATAACGTTGAACTTTTTTGGTGGTGCGCGTTGGAGGGAGAACACTAGTGGTATTTTAAAAGGATCATCTTATATAGTTACCGCCGTGTAACTAATATATACTATATATACAATCACACAATATAAGATGCACACAAAACATCAAATGTAATGCAATGTGATATAGTCCATTGCGCCATGGTCTTCTTGGCGCCCGCAGTTTATAAACAATTTAATAAACCTACCTTGACCATATCACATAGCCCCTGCAAAATAAAGTTAGACGTCTCTACTTTATCTTTTGCATGTTTTACGTGGATTGGGGCTTTCGTAAATAGAACCGCTTCATACCTACGAACCTTATGACCACAACAACGATCCAATAATTGCATGTTTAAGCATCCCTTTCGGGCCCTCCTTTGAAAATGCGAAGACCAACTAAAGAGAGAGAAACTGACACCCGCCAGCCACATATACGGTACAAGCCGTATGTCAGTAGTGGAACCAGTCTCGCGTAAGCGTAGGCGTAAAGTCGGTCCGGGCCGCTTCATCAACTCAACGCCACTGGAAAATACAAGTGCACGCTAGAGGGTAGCAAATAACAGGAACGGTGCCCCCATGCAGAACACGGGTTCTAACAGCGTACAGCTATATCTACGATAGATCGGCTCTGATACCACTGAAGGCAGAAAACAAAAAATTTCCTACCAAAGATATCCAAAAAGCATGCCAAGATCTATTCTATGCAGATATAGTAGTACGAACGAAGATCGAAATACGTACCCTTGTAGACCGAAAGCGGGGATTACGTTCCCGCACAAACGTTATCGATGAAGACCGACGAAGCCGACCTCAGGGTCGTGTAGAGGATGCAGACCTCCGAGTACCGCTAGCGCAGCACCTCGCAGGGCGTCACACACGTACGGTGGACACGACGGACTCCGAAGCTCCAGTCCAGGACGAGCAGCGGAAGACTTGGACCAGAACACCAGCAGCGCGACAGCGGGCTATGGTGGAAGAGATCCCCCTCTCAGCTCGGCGCAACACCAACAAAGAGAATCACGAAATCAAGAGAGAATTCGGGAATTAATTGGTGAATTAAAAGTCCAGGGGTGCCCCTTCTTATATAGGCTCGCAGGGGGAGCCAACTTGCTAACCAGGCAATGTGGGACTAACCCCCACATGCCTGGTGCGGATAGGAGGGTGCGCCGGCCCCCTAGTGGGCCCCTTGGCCCACTTGGGTCGGCCCTCCTTGTCCCCCACCGAATCCCCTAGAGGATTTTCCCCCTCTTGGGCCTTCTTTCGACCAGAAGACCCATTTAGAAAATCAGCCTAAATAAATTCGAAAATAAATATATAAAATCATATTTGCATATTAATTACACTAATTAATATCAAACATAATATATATAATTTATCCTAGCTCCGAAAACTCTTTCGGCGCTGCCCGATCTCCATCGGACCCCTCCCGGGACGTTCCCGGTGATCTCTTTCCTTTCCGGTTGTCTTGTCGAAACCCCTTAAGTGTGTTACCCTAGCGGTTCGATATAATAACAGGTATGACCAAGACTCCTCTATGATCAACGACTAACTCGTAGGCCTGAACCCCATGAATTAATCCGTGTGATATAACGAATGACTTTCATCTATCAAACCTGAACGCAAAGTCTTAAACCTTTTGCCATAGCGATACTTAGTGTGTCCGAGCGTCGTTCCATAGATATCTCCATACCTAATCTCGACCTCGTTACCGACAACACTATCTTCTACTCGTCCATGATCTCATGTCTCTGTGACCTAGTCACATGCTTGCAAACTCATTAGACATGATCTCACCGAGTGGGCCCGAGAGTATCTATCCTGCTACGCGGACTGGCAAATCCCGCTCTTGACCCCTCGTCTCAACTACTCCTTTCCGATAACCAAAAGTATCACCGTTATTGTCATACTATATAAGATACGACGTTTGGTGCGATCAAAGTATCTTACAGGAATAACAATAAGAGTTGATCTCACGGTCAAAGGCGTAACGACTACGTCCTCCAAATCTGGGTGTGTCAATCACATCGTTCTCCAACGATATGACTCCCATTGCCGACCGGCGCCATGCCCCATGACCGGGAAAGCTCGATCATAAATCGCGCAACGAAACTAGTCTTAGTAGAGGCTACTAGGGACCTGATTGTTTACGTATCACACCCGTATTAATGTTTCCGCTTAATACGGTTCTAACATGACACAAAACCTATTATAAACAAACGATATATGATAAAGAATACACTTTATTAATTGCCTCTAGGGCATATCTCCTTCACATATCCCGGGCATCCTCATGAAGTTGCACCCCTTCGAGCATCTTCAAAAGGGTCACAAAGAGCCTCTCTCTTAGGTGTTCATTTGGGACATCCAAAAGTTGTAACGAGCTTGTAAAACTTTACTGGAAAAGAGACCCACCACAAGAGATTGGTGCGTGCTCTTCTGCTCAATAGATTAGACCAAGTCCGGTGCTTACGGCATAGATGGACCTGTCGAGATGACTTCCTTGTAACGCCGGCTACAAATTAACATACAGAGAAACCAGTCAATAAAACGAAATAAACGAGTTCCATGTGATAAAGATAGAGTTATAGAGCTATACACGCCTCACGTCATATCGCGTGGATCACTGACTATCTACGCGCCATCGTAGGAACTGCTCCGCTGGGTACATTTCCATGCCAGATCTCTACCCAAAAAGGTTTCTGCTAGCTATTGCTTTCTCCAGTTAACCAGCCCGTCAAGACATAGCTAATTAATTAGTCCTCCTAACCATGGGTACAGCGATCATGACCAAGACGTATATACTCTGATAACCAAGACGGGACAAAATCATAACACACCACCCCAATATTATACTCGATGAGAGGTGTCCGGGGAAATATGACCAAATGGCGCACCCTCTCTCTCGCGGCATTTTCTTCTCTATCATCGGCGTATCTGATTGCAGGATATTCTAATGCACTGTTGCATGGCGATCGATGGCCCATAGTATTCTGGCGATCGGATCATGGAGTTGATTAATTAACAATTCGGCATTGCGTTTGCTGGGAAGAAAAGATCGCAAGTTGGCGGATTGCCGGATGGCTAAGTTAATCTAAGAGGAAGTTGACACTTTATTAATTGGTCCTGCTGAAATTTTGGTCTCCATCGATGGCCGAGGGCGATCCTTGCGATCCAGTTTCGGACACGCCACCACGTGCTCGCGGTCGCCGTCACGTGAAGACTGATACTTTTTCTGTTTGCACCTACAGCAACACAAACGGGCTCGACGAAAAATCATTCAGTATTGTAAAATTATCAAATTGAAGTGTAATGTGTTAAGGTGTGAGGTGTTGGATGTATTAATTGAGTCCTCATAGCCGAGTATATAAAGTCGTATATGAATCATTTTGGAGTACAAGATAAGTTGGCCGATAGATGGGAACACATACTAGCTCTATCATGTACAACCTAACAACCGGATATGTTATACTCAACATTTCTGTAGTCGTAGCAATAGCGTTGTGAAAAACAGAGCCGTCGCAGTTGACCAGGTTGGAAAGAAACCGAAGTAGAAACCAGTAGGATTACATCCCCGCATTAGCATCGGGGATGTCGTGGTGTCTCACTATAACCAACAAAATACCGAGCCTTACTGGTGCCTCTCACTGAGTAGAAAATTGGACCGTAGAGTAAACTGATGAGGTACTCAGACGAGACGATAGTCCTTTGTGCTGATGTCGAGATAGCCGCAAGCGTTGGGCGATGCAGCCTCGGTCGTGGTAGACATGTGAGGGGTCACCGTGGTCAATGCCATGATAAGGATTGCCGGTGTCGAGTTAGATGCACATGAAGTCGATGCGCATAGGGCGCAAGGGGAGTAACAGAGACGCGTTTAGGGAGTCGTTGAGGATGCAGATGCATCACCCCTGATCCCGAGGGTACATGAGGATGCGTTTGGTGTAGTCGTGAAAAGAAATTATTCTTTAGTTATGCTTTTAATTTTGTTGTATTTGAAATTTTGTTTAATGAAGTCTCGTGACAAACTAAAACATGAGACAAGTTCACATAACGTTTTGCACAAGCCACGGGAAAAAAGGGAAAGCACCAAGTAGATCACGCTGAAGTCTAGCGTTATTGAATTTGACGATCGACAAGTCATCACATACACTTCATTGTCGATGGAGACATGCATGGTTTACAACAGAACAATGTTTTATACCGAGACAACCCACACGGATAACTAAAAACTAAAGATTTTTGTAAAATAACAAATAAAAAGTTTACGTTCGAGTTTTACAGATAGGCGTAAGATACAAAGAAAATATACATAGTTGCTAAAGGAACGTGCTAGTAAGACAATGACTACTTACTTGTTATGAAAACACCAAGTACAACTGACATACACGTGAGTGTGGCATATTTACGAAGCGGTGCGACAAATGGTAGTGATGTGAATTGGATGGTTGAAAGCTTGCCACATAAGATTTTTTGTCAACTAACACATCACTTATAACCAACAAAATACCGGTGTCTCACTAGTGCCTCTGGATTGTCAAAAGGGAAAACATAATGGAGTGTACTTCTTGCGGTATCTAATACAATGATAAATAATACTCTCTCTCCATTTTCGCATATGAGCCATTTTAGATATGTACGGATATGGACTAAATAGAGAATAAAGTAAGCGGAGTAAACACACTAAATTTTTCAAGATACGAAGGAATTAATAAAAAGCTAAAAACGACTCATAATTTGGAACAAAGAGAGTATAGGATAAATTAATCATCCAAGCTAAAAATACAAATATATTGACCGTCAACTAAATATACTATTTTAGCAGCAAGACACATCACTTTACGACCTTGTTTACTTCTAGTGTATTTGGGGTGCATTCTAGGAGAATTCAAGGGATTATCCCCCAATAGTGTGTTATTTTAATTGGTTTGGAAGGAATGATCCCTAAATATCTATCATCAAACACCTCATTTTTGACCAAGAAAATTCTAGGGCCCTCCCTTTTTTTTACATTGGTGGGGATTATCCGTGATAATTTCCAAAACCCCACATACCGTTAAAAAGTCTAAACTCTAGTTTGTTTTCTTCGATACACAAAACACTACTCATTCACTACTTTTCTTCTCTGTTAGAATAGGTTGTTTAGTTTGTATTTTTAATTTAAAATAAGAAAGTACCAAGTTTTACCCATTTTTAGCTATTACACATAATATCTATATACACATGAAATGAGTGAATATAAGCACGAAAACATTTCTAGATACAAGTTCAATATGTGAATACGAAAAAAAGATTAAAACGTCTTATATTAAAAAACAAAGGTAGTAGAACGGAGCGAGTACACTCCATTTATAGCACTTACAGAGACCTCACAGAATTGATCGGCCGGCTCATTTCCGCCCACGAAACTTCTTTCTATCAGAAAACAGCATGGAAAAACCTCAGCTACCTGAGACGAAAACGCCAGCCGTATATCCTGTGAATCACACCCCGTTCCCGTGGCGCATCCTCCACCGTCGGATCGCGGCAACGGGCGGCTGGCATCCCATCCGGGTCACGGCCCCCTCAGACGCGCGATACAGATCGCGACACGTGTACGGGCGCGGGATTCCCTGGGTCAGTGCGCCACATCTGTACCCTGGGGCCCACACGGCAGTGAGCGGCGCGTGAGGTGGACGGGTGCTTTTAAATAGCGCCCCCCACCGGTGGACTCGGAGGCGGCCTTCTCCTCCCCTCGCATAAACCACTCGTTCAACAGGAGGAGGAGCAGAGAGGCGCGAGGAGAGGGAAGGCTCGCTCGCGTCTGTGGTGTGGTGTCCGCCCGATCTGCCACCGCTCCGGCCAGCTCCCTATCAGGTACGCATTGGCCTTGCGAATTCCTCGTCTCGTGAATCCTTCCATTTGTCGTAGATTCGTCCGGCGGATGGGCGGCCGCCCGGTGGGGGATAGTGGGGGATTGGGAGTTTAGGCGTCGCCGCGGCCGCCGCCGCCGAGGAGAGCATGCTCTTCCGTTCGGTCGTTGGGGAGATGGTAATCCCGAGGCTGCTGACGCCGCCAGGCGCCAGGGGCAAGTTCCACAGCGGTTCAGCTCCTCGCCGCAGCCTCGTGAGCGAGATCTGGGACGAAAGGGGCTTGCCGTGGATGCGAGCATGTGGTGTGGCAGAGCCGAATGGTTCTTAGCCCAGGGAAGGTGGGCAACAGGGGGAGAGGGAATGGAAGAGATGCCGAACGGCGGCCGAGACTGCCAGCGGAGTTCGGCGGCGGCCCATGGCGTCATGCCTGCGGCTGCACGCGACGGGCGGGCGGGCGGGGAAGACCTTGCACGCCTCGCGAGCCGTTGCAGGCGATTGACCAGATCTGTAGGATTTCGGTGCGCATGTAGGATTTCTCTGCTCCTCTGGCTCTGCCGTTACCACCCGATTTTAGGTTTCTGAAAAAAATGCAGTCTTTCTGGCACGGCCGCCTTTCCGCTGCTCCTCATAACTCTGCTGCAAAAGCTGCAATCTTTTCATCCCTTTTCACCCTCTCTGTCGCGATTAGGCCTCACCGTCACCGTTAATTTAATCAATTTGACCTTTGAGAACAATCAAGTGTTGGGTCAAGCTGTATGCACACCATGTCTGAGGAAAACCAAATTCTATCTACGGTCAGTCAAGTTTTGAAAGAGGCAAGTTGTTGCCGTGGTCGTTATCGCTGACACAGAAAATCTCCCCATTTTTTTCCAAACAAACGGAACCCGGCCGACGGAGCCATATGCTTCCCATGCCCAAGTCGTTAGAGTACTATCCTAAGAATCCGAAAGAAAAGAAAGTTTGGCCGTTCCTTTCAAACAAAAACACATCGCCTCGCACGCATACACGCACGCCGGTCGGCTCGTTCGGGCGGTTGACATAGAAAAAAAAGGGCATCGTGATTCACGCCCGAGGTGAGATGCTCTGTCGCCGGCGTTTGTCTCGACGGTGGCGATTGTCCGCTTGCGTTCCGTGACGCCACGGCCGCTGCTTGCCTGGGCCGAGATACAGACAGACGGGCAGGCCTGCATGGGTCAGAGCCTGCAAATATTCGGCCGTGTGGAGCCCAGATCCTACCCCACACACCAACCGTTTCATTTTCACCGGCTCTTCTTTTTCACATTTCCGGCGGCAGGGATAGCTTAGCTGGACGCGCACAAAGGCTGGGTGGATCTGGGTGCGCTACGCCGCTGCACGGCGGCAGGCTGGTCCTCTCCCCCACTTCCGCTTGTTTCTTCTTCCTACCCGCACTTCCAACTTGGGGTAATGGCACCCTGTACTTGCTCTGTAGGCTGGCTGCATGTGCCACGCTCTGGTCCTCCTAATCGTAATCAAGCGCGCCCAGCCGCAAGTAGGATAATCCACGATTAATGCCCCGAATCAGCAAGCCGGTCCTCATAAAGGAATTAATGCCCAGAATCAGCAAAGGCGAACCTCGCTATCTGTCTCCGGTCGTTTTGGCCGTCCTATCTTTCTTCTTCTCTTCAAGCGAGAAGGCCAAGGGAAGGAGAAACGGCATCTGAATCAGGAATCCACGTACCCGCCGGCGATGACTCTGTTCTGTTGAACCAGCGTGGTAATCACGTGCAGCTCACCTCATTCCACCCCTGTTTTGCGGTCTCGAGCACTGCTCAGCTTAATTATGGTGTGGAAGTGTGCCCTGGACGTGGTGGTAGGTGAGTGACTCAGCTCTGACTGAACACGTCCTAGTCGTAGTAGCACAGTGGTGGAGAGAGGGACGTCTTGGTGCAGACGATGCGATGGCAGATGGTTTATATTTGACTATGCAGGCCGTGTCTGGTAGGATCTGGTCACCTACGGCATCCCTGGATACGTGTATTGGACTTTGGATCGGATGAATTGCCGTCTTTCTTTGAACACGCTTCTGTTGCATATTATCTCTGTACGTTTTAGTCTTCAGACTCATTCTACGCAAGCATTCTGAACTTATCATCACAACAAAGTTTTAACTCCCAACACATTTTTCTTGAGGGGGTCGTGTTAACACCATAGACCATACCTAAGTTTCTTTGAGTCGTGGAATCAATCGCAACCATATCTCCATCTTCTACTGCCCTGCGTTTTAACTAGTGTACTACGGTACGGGCAGCCGATCTCTCTCTGATTATTCAGAGGCATGGGCAGATCTAGATTTAGCAGGGTACATGTGAAGCAGCTTTGGTGCACGCACCCGAAAGGGAATCTGAGGATGTCGTAGATGCCATTCGGCTCGCACATGCTGAGATCGCCAATTTGCCATGTCATCTCGGAATATTTTATCTTGTTTAGACAAGAATGAGTGAGAGATGGGTCGAAATCGTGGCATGGCACCTCTCGTGCGGGGGATCTGCTTACTTGTGTTATGCTTCTCTTGTGCACTTGTAGAAGTGAAGTAAATTATTACCAACTTGGTACTGTTCTTGATTATTCTCATTCATAGCGGCCCTAGATTATCCCGTTAGAGTATACCATTGTTCATATATACACCTTCTGATCTTTACATTGTCTGATCTATTTTTGTTGTCGTTGTTATCTGCAGCATCATGGGTGCCGGCGGCAGAATGACGGAGAAGGAGCGGGAGAAGCAGGAGCAGGTCGGCCGCACAGGTGCTGCAGTGACATTTCAGCGCTCGCCGACGGATAAGCCACCGTTCTCGCTGGGGCAGATCAAGAAGGCGATACCACCCCACTGCTTTGAGCGCTCGGTGGTCAAGTCCTTCTCCTACGTGGTCTATGACCTGATCATCGTGTCAGCCCTCCTGTACGCCGCTCTGGTCTTCATCCCAAAACTCCCGAGCGTGCTGCAGCTTGGTGCCTGGCCACTGTACTGGATTGTGCAGGGCTGCGTCATGACGGGCGTCTGGGTCATCGCCCACGAGTGCGGCCACCATGCCTTCTCCGACTACCAGCTGCTCGACGACATCGTCGGGCTGGTGCTCCACTCGTGGCTGCTCGTCCCCTACTTCTCCTGGAAGTACAGCCACCGTCGCCACCACTCCAACACCGGCTCCATGGAGCGCGACGAGGTGTTCGTCCCCAAGCAGAAGGACGCGCTGGCCTGGTACACCCCCTACATCTACAACAACCCTTTCGGCCGTCTGGTGCACATCACCGTGCAGCTCACCCTCGGGTGGCCGCTGTACTTGGCGACGAACGCCTCAGGCCGGCCGTACCCGCGCTTTGCCTGCCACTTCGACCCCTATGGCCCCATCTACAACGACCGGGAGCGCGCCCAGATCTTCATCTCGGACGTTGGTGTGCTGGCCACGGCGTTTGGGCTCTTCAAGCTCGCGTCGGCGTTCGGGTTCTGGTGGGTGGTGCGTGTCTATGCCGTGCCTCTGCTGATCGTCAACGCGTGGCTGGTCCTCATCACCTACCTGCAACACACCCACCCGGCGCTGCCGCATTACGACTCCACCGAGTGGGACTGGCTGCGGGGGGCGCTCGCCACCATGGACCGTGACTATGGCATCCTCAACACCGTGTTCCACAACATCACGGACACACATGTCGCGCACCACCTCTTCTCCACCATGCCACACTACCATGCCATGGAGGCAACCAAGGCGATCAAGCCCATCCTCGGCCAGTACTACCAGTTCGACCCCACCCCTGTCGCCAAGGCCACATGGCGTGAGGCCAAGGAGTGCATCTATGTCCAGCCCGAGGACCGCAAGGGCGTCTTCTGGTACAGCAACAAGTTCTAGCCGTGGAGATCGATCTCCGTCGTGATCAACCGTGCTGCATGAAGAAGCTCAGGAAGATATTCTACACAACCAAGTATCGCTCCGTCCATCTACATATGGTTGGTTGGTTTTTAGATAGCAGAGAGCATCTGGGCACAAGGAAAGACCATCACCGTGCCAATGCTAGAAGAGTTGCAGCAGGTGCAGGGAGTAGCATGTCCAATGTCCGTGGCTCTTGTCAGTTCCGTCTTTACCTTTTCTGTCTTTTAGTCATCACCGGTTTAGTTTGGCCGGTGATCGGCGTTGGTGTCGGCGGCTATGACATGGCCGTCCGTGTGTTGTCTGTGCGTCTGTCATTGCATTGGCGTCATCTCTCTCAGTGTCTTGTGTTGTTGTAGACCATCTCGTGTTTATGGCGGAATAACTGAACATCAAAGGGCAACTTTTTTGAGTACTTGGATGGAGTTTTGTTTTGCTTCATCTGTCTATGAAGATAAATGAATGAATCATTGCTTGCTCGCTCGACCACAATTGTGCAATCTGGTTGCGTAGGAAGAAGAAACCCATCCACACGAAAGACTTGGTGAGCAGCGCTGCGGCAAGCTTGTTCTGTTATTCTCTTTGCAGCAAAGACAAGATTTGCTTCGATATCTATGCTCTGTCTCAGTGGTTCGTACTTCGTCTTCAGCTATGCAACTGTCCTGTCGCATGGTGGTCCAATCTCTCAGGGAAGCTGCGGTGAGCGTTGCAAGCGCAGTCCAAAACCCAGCAAAAAAAAAAAAATCATATGAGAGGTGGCGAATGGAACTAGCTTGTCCGCCAATATTCTTGGAAATAATCTTTACGAGAATGTGAGGACCAGCTCTCAGCTCAACTGTCTGTCTTGCAAACGGGAACTACCGCCAAAAAATATCTAGCCCATGCCTCCAGTACTATGCTAGAAATTGATGTTCATGGCCGGGGCAATATTCCCACAACCATGTGCCATGACTTATTGGTTCCGTGCAAGTACGAGTTCCCAGCTAGCAGAGCATTCGCCGAAGCGTAGGGACAACCGGCCAAGTCCGCTCAGCCGTCACTGCTCTTGTGCCGTGTCTTCGACAGCCATTCTCTTTGCACATATGCTCTGGTTTCTGAAGGGTTCCGCGAGTACACGCAACAGTGATACTGATACACATTACACAAGGCACCATTACGTGATCGGACGCTATTGAATCATATGGTAGTACACGGGATTGTGAAGCTCGCTAGGCGATCGCTGGCTCTCAGCAATGCTATAAGTCCAGGTTTCGATCGTCCGTCGTGTCGCAGATACGCCCGGGCACAGTCGTGGAGAGCTGCGTCGAACTGTCGACCAACCTTGAGGCCCTGCACTGACGGATATAGAGCTGTCTCTGACCATGACACCGGACCAAATTAGCCACATTTCGAACCCGGCCGGGGACATCAAAATTTCCTGTTGGCGAGTCGTGGTCATATGGAAGACAGAAATAGATGAGCCTCTTGAGCGCGCCGGTCCCAGGCGACGGCCGATCGAGCGAAGCACCAGCAGCAGCAGCAGGCCCAGCCGTCCAGAAGCAGCGTTTTATCAAGCTCACAGCTCACAATAGCTGGAGAAGCAACGATATGTGCAGTGTAAAATATTTCATGTGGCCCTGATATAACAAAAGAAGACATGTGAAGTGCAGTCTTGATGTGTGCAAACAGTTCTATTACAGTATATAGAATGGGGCTGACCCTAACCATACTATTAGTGAGGTTTTGGTCCACTCATCATCTAGCTATCTAGTAGAGGCTCCCAGCTCAATATTTTCCGTCAGTGTCATGACACAGATACATAACCACATAGCAAATACGCGCTCATTGTCATCTTCTTTGCCACGAAAGGCGTATCTTTCCGGGCTTAAATTTTGCACCAGTGTCATAGACGACATATCGCAGTTGCAACCACGCAAGAAAGCTGAACGAAACTCCCACGTGCGGCGATGTTGACACATATACTATCTTGCTTTCCGTCTACAGAAACTAAGCAAAGCTCGCATAATTTCGTTGCCTGAGTAGAAAGCAACGCCGTCGTTTTCTCCATTGTTAATGATCTGCCGTGGCTTCTGCCATTCTCTACTGTTGATGCACCGAGAGCGACGGTACACTACACTATAAGTGGGCTTGGCCACTACGCCAAAGGAACTTGGAATTGGGCTTTCTGTTCTGAATCAAGAGTACATGGGGCAGGAGCCTGAACGACAGTAAATATAGTCCAATTACGCTTGGCCAGACTCTTAAATAAACCCAGTGCAAGATGCCCGAAAATAGCTTGTAGAAATAGGCTAGGTGTAATGCTTAAAACTTTTAAATAATAAAATCTCTTTATCTAAAATAGAACTTGTAGAAACCAAGCTCTTGAAGGTGTCACATACTATGTATCGCAGTTAGTGGCGCCAGACGTTCGCGCCGCCTGAATAGATCCTAATGGACGAGCCCATTTGGCTGGTTTTCTATTTTTCTGTTTAATTTTGTATTTCCTATTTCCTTTTGTATTTTTCTGTTCCTTTTTTCTGTTCTTCTTTTCATTTCTTTTCTGTTTTTGATAAAAAATGTTGGAAATTTGAAAAACTTTCAGATATTGTTTTTTCTCCAGATTGAACAATTGCTCAATTTTTATAACGAACATTTTTTATAACAAATTCAGGTTTTAAAATGGAAAGTTAACAAACTAGGTTTTGAAATTGTTCATATTAAAGAATGTTTAGGTAAAAAGAATTCAAATTAAAAACTATACAAATTAGCTTGACTAAAACATTCAGTTAACATGCATGGTTTTAGCCTCAAATGAACGACGACACACGAGAGGAGGTCGATGGCTCTACCTTGGGCCTTTTATCAGTGTGTGGGCTTGTTAGTTGTGTTAGATCCATTCCAAGGAAAAATGGGAAGTCGTGAAATACTTTCTTTGACCTTTTTTTTGTTCTAAAATAATAAAAAATATAGATTTGTAACTTTGGAGGTCACTGAAACATTAGTCAGACACCATGGTGAACGACAACGTGCCGGAGCCATCCAACGATGCTATCCATGAGCCGGAGGTGAACGATGGCACACGGAGGAGGCCGACTGCTCACTGAGAGCGTTGGATTGGACCTCTGAGCAGTATGCTGGTAAGCTACTCGTGTAGATCCATCTCAAGAAAAAAAAACTATGTGAACATTAGATGATGGGTATTATCATGTTTAAGATTCATGCTAGTGTCATGTCTGTAAGCGTATACTATGGTCGATCTTCGTTGTTAATAGATCATTTCAAGACAAATATCATATATATAGGACGATAATGAGCCTAATCTATAAGATTTATTAGATTTTAATTTGTTAAATCGAACTTTGATACTGTGACTTAAATGTTTTGATAGATCTCCAAGTGAAAAACAAAATCTCACGTAATATGACAAGTACGTGCTCACAATCAGTCTTAACGACGTGGTGGTTGATCTTCATTGTCCAAAGAGAAATATTATATATATATGATGACAACTAGCCTCCTCTTTGAGAACTTGTCTCTAGCAAGATGATTAGGAAGATGGTTGTATCCCCAGCGCACAAGATTTCAAACCCCAGGTTTGACGCTGGTGTTTCTCATTTAGGTGGAATATTCTTTCAGTGGAGGCGACGTTCCCGTCGACAGCGAGGCGCCTGTGGTGACTTCGTCAATCTCAAGACCTGATCCGTCGGCTCAGTCTCTCGAAGGTGCTCATAGGGGTAGGGTGTGCGTGCGTGCGTTCATATGGGTGAGTGTGTGCGCGTGTATATGAGCGCTTGCGTTGTACTGTGTTTCTCAAAAAAAAAAACTAGCCTCCTCTTTAAGATTCATGAGATTTTAGTTGTTAATTCGGCATTTCATAGTGTGATTTTTGTTAAATCTTCCAATAGACCCCAAAGTGAAAACAAATCATACGTGATATGGCAAGTACGTGCTTACAAGTCTTAACGACGTGCTTGATATGTAATGTATTACTTTCTAAAATGATTTAACGGTAAAATTTGGATATGCACATCTATGTTTAGTCTTTTTTTTCGTATATAATATAAAAATGCGCTCCCGACCATTGTCTTGAATGATTAAGTGCCTTCCACGGAGCCTCATGTGAATGATCGCACACGAGGAGGTCGATGACTCTACCTTGGGCCTATGATCAAAACTAGAAGGAAAAGACGCGCGTTGCCACATCCGTCCTAATACGAACAACGATATGGCTTTTTCGGTCCAATTCCATCCATTTTTTTGAGGCAATTCTTACTTGAACAGCGATAGATATTTTTGTTAACAAAACATACATATAAAGTAATATTAATGATGAAAAAAGTAGTACAACTCGATCACTACATAGAAGTAGAGAATGAACATAATTATTTAGTTGTATTAAGGTTAGGAGCACACCACTCAACTGAAAGAACATGACCTCGCTTAAAAAAGTTTTCACTCAGTTAGATAATCAGGATACAATAATTTTTGAAATGTCATGAAAGTTAAGTTGTGTACATGGTTCTATAATGATTTGATCAAATTCCCGACGATCTACAGACATTGTATGATATGATCAACACTGCAAACTCAAAGAGCTAGATTAGCCGTCGAGGTGGTCATACAGTGAAGCTCATTAATTTAAGTATATTTTTTTGACATAAATTATCCAATATCAATAATAGTTGGAAAATATCCGAACATATTTAAGTAAGTTGTATCGAATACCGTCGATACTATATAAAAACTGAGGAACATTTCACCAATAAATAATAAATAAGTCACAAAAATATACATCAAACTGATATCTTAAACTGTTTTTATGCAATATTAATTTGTGCATTGGATCTAGATCGTAAAAGATAAAATTTTACAAAAATTGTATGAATACCGCCAACCATTACATATATAATTGTAGGAAGACACTTCTTTTGACATATAGCTTATATATTCACCACACATATCAACATCATACGCTATTTTATTATTGTACCCTCATGGTCATCACTTTTCTACACTCTGATGACTGGAACTAAATCTAGTCAAACATAAGTCATTTTTATGTACGCATTCAACCATCTACAAAATACACATGCATTTTCTTACATGATTTGGCTGATTCTCTGAATACAAGCGAGATATAAGCAAATATACCATAGAAAGAAAGTTCACAGAAAGAAAGTTCACGAGTAAATTTTATGTCATTTTCATCAGTAGGTGTCATCCAACAACGAGGGGTATAACTCATCCTTCCATCCCCATTCACCATCGATTTGTCGCTCGAGGTTTCAACCGCAGCTGCCACCACTACCGTGTCGACCACTATTAACAGAAACAGTGACATCGACAACCGATGCGGGAGACGACATGGGTGTTCACGTGCAACTGCTATAAGGGTTGTAGAAAGTCAGCTCAATGGCATTGACTGACCGCTAGAGGGAGCCCACGTAGCATGCAAGTTATCAATGTACTTGAGGGGCAACATTAGGGATGGAGCGTCGACCACTACTAATAGCAACGGTGACAGCGGTGGCCGAACCGGGAGGCGACATGGGTGTTCACATGCAGCTACTATGAGGATTATAGGAAGCCGGCTCAATGGTGTTGGGTGCGCACCAGAGGGGAGCGCACATGGCATGCAATTTTTTTTAAAGGATCCATGGGCACTAGCACCCAGGACTTTTTATGGTATAAGTAGCAGCCACACAGGTGAGCCACAAGAATTCGCTCCCGATGGGAGTAAAACCTTAGACGCAAGGTTGCCACTGCAAGAATTCGCTCCCGATGGCATGCAATTTAACAATGGAGTTGGTGTTGGATGGACATCAGATGCAATTTAACAATGGACTTGGTGTTGGAAGGACATCAGATGCAATTTAACAATGGACTTGGTGTGCAAGTTTAAAATAGTCTTGAGGATCCACATCATTAATGGAGGTGTAGTGACATGTGCTTGACAAAGCAGAGGTGTATGTGGAGAGAAGGGAAAACTTTGCATAGGGTTGGTTGTTTTCGGTACAATGCGACTCGAGGGAGAGAAACGGTGTCCTGTGGCACATGCAGCATGACTTTATGGTTGACGCTAGGCACAGATAAGAGAGAGGGTTATTGGATATCGCCGGTAGCTCCGAACTTACCGCGTGTGATTTTTTTAAAACATCAAAAAAACATGTTTAGTTTTCATTTTTATGAAATAAAACATAACACTACGTGTACATATTCTACACACTCTAAAAGTTTTTTTAATATATTTTTTCTACACAAAAAGAGTAATTTTCAGGGAAAGTGGCGCTATTTTTTTTGTCTTTTAAAGATGGGAATCCCTTTTATTTCACCAAAAATTTAATAGATAAGTACAACATATGTATATATGAATATTTTTCGAACTGAAATTAAAATTGTGAACTATAACTAAATATAAAATGAAATGAGAGTGGGTCCACCATGATGTGGACATGTGGGAGAAGGAGAAGGCACCAATTTTAGGGAGCTTAGTACTTAGGGAGATGTTGGCTTGTTAGTGTGTTATATCCGTTCCAAGGAAAAATGGAAAAGTTATGTCTACGACACTTACAACTCCCACACTTTTTTGTCATTTTTTCTCTAAAATAGCATGAAATTGAGATTTGTAGCTTTGGAGTTCACTGAAACATTAGAATTAGCCAGCCAGAACGACCACGTGTTGGAGCCTTAACTAAATATAAAATGAAATGAGAGTGGGTCCACCATGATGTGGACATGTGGGAGAAGGAGAAGGCACCAATTTTAGGGAGCTTAGTACTTAGGGAGATGTTGGCTTGTTAGTGTGTTATATCCGTTCCAAGGAAAAATGGAAAAGTTATGTCTACGACACTTACAACTCCCACACTTTTTTGTCATTTTTTCTCTAAAATAGCATGAAATAGAGATTTGTAGCTTTGGAGTTCACCGAAACATTAGAATTAGCTAGCCAGAACGACCACGTGTTGGAGCCTTCCAAAAACGCCGCTGATGAGTCGAAGGTGAACGATGACATAGGGGAGGGGCCGACTGCTTGGTGAGAACTTTGGACCTGACATTAGGCCTCTGATCAGTATGTTGGTTAGCTACTCGTGTTAGATCCATCAAAGAAAAAAAACTATGTGACCATAAGTTGATAAAAGTGAAGAAAATCATACGTGATATTGCAAGTACGTGCTTAAAATAAGTATTAATGACGTGCTTGATATCTAATGTATCTTGGATATGTAGCTATGTTTAAACTCATTTTCATAACATGATATCGGAGATACAAGATGCGATGTTGACCATCGTCTTGAATGATTTGTGCCTTCGACAGAGCTTCAGGTGAACGACCACACACGAGGAGGTCGATGGCTCTACCTTAGGCCTCGGACCAATGTGTTGGCTTGTTAGATGTGTTATCCATTCCAAGAAAAAAAATGAAAAGTTGTGTCTATGACACATACCACCCCACACTTTTTTGACCTTTTCTTTTTAATCTCTAAAATAGTACGAAATATAGATTTATAACTTTGGACATCACTGAAACATTAGATATAGCCAGCCACCATGGTGAACAACAATGTTCCGGAGCCGTCCAATAATGTTGCCGATGAGCCGGAGGTGATCGATGGCACAGGGGAAGAGGCCGATTGCTCTTTTAAATATTTCAAAATTTAAAATTTGATGTTGGCCTTTGATTAGTATGCTGGTTAGCCACTCGTGTTAGATCCATCTCAAGGAAAAACTATGTGACCAGAAATTGATAAAAGTGAAAAACAAATCATACGTGATATGTCATGCTTACTATAAGTCTTAACATCGTGCTAGATGTCTAATGTATTTCCTTCTAAAATGATTCAACGGTAAAATATGGATACGCTGCTATGTTTAATCCCATTTTCATAACTTGATATCTATATACAAGATGTGCCACCGACCATCGTCTTGAATAATAACGTGCCTTCCACAGAGCCTCAAGTGAACGATCACACATGAGAGGATGTCGATGGCTCTACCATGGGCCTCTGATCAGTGTGTTGGCTTGTTAGTTGTGTTAGATCCATTCCAAAGAGAAATAGGAAGTTGTGTCTATGACACTTACAACCCCCCACTTTTTTGATCTTTTCTTTTTTATCACTAAAAATACGAAATATTAATTTGTAGCTTTGGAGACCACTGAAACATTGGAATTACCCGGCCACCGTTTTGAACGACCACGTTGCCGGAGCCGTCTAATTAACTACACCACATACTAGGCAAAGGGTGAACGTACGATGGCACATAGGAAGAGGCCGATTGCTATAGGTGAGAGCCTTGGACCTGACGTTGGGCCTTTGATCAGTCTGCAAAGTCCTCCTCCGCAACCAGTAGTCTTGAAGTTGAACAAATCCATGAGAGCACCTCATGCCAGATGGTTCTAAAACCAGTACCATAGCCCAACTATTTATTTTTAGTTCTACAATTACCTTAAGTAAACTTAATTAGAAGCATGTTCGTCTACTCTCCCGCAGAAACATTCATCACAAATATATATCATGGTAAGCATGAACATATATACTTAAAGCTGGTCCAGAAAGGTACTGAATAATTGTAATATTAGCGCGGGGGGGGGGGGGGGGGGGGGGGGGGGGGGGGGGGTCAATGCATGCATCTAACATCATGGGAATTCGAAAGACTAAGTACTCCCTCCGTCACAAAATAAGTGTCTCAAGTCTCTCAAAAAGGTAATGTGTCTAGACATGAACCATGTTCTAGACACATCACCTTTTTGAGAGACTTGAGACACTTATTTTGGAACGGAGGGAGTACATGATTAGTCCTCTATGATATGCACCAAGCAAGTAACTGGAATCAATGGTTGGACGAACAGGAAGAACATGGGTGATAAATTAATAAAATGGACCTTTTATGCTTGCAAGATGGGAAGTGCATATGCGGATTGGACACAAACGTCCGGTGGAAGAATCTCTGACCGTGGCCTGTGGCTGGACTGGTCGGTCAGGGAATCGTGGTGAAGGGCGTTGGCATTGTAGGGTTTTAGAGGAGGGGGCAAAGGGCGGGGGAAGGCACAGCTGTTGGTTGAAGGCCTAGGCGAGGTGCATGAGGCCGGGGGAAGGCTCCGACACGTTGTTGTTCACCACGGTGGCCGGCTAATTCCAATGTTTGAGTGATCTCCAAAGTTACAAATCAACATTTCGTATTTTTAGTGATAAAAAGAAAAGATCAAAAAGTGTGGGGGTTGTAAGTGTCATAGACACGACTTCCCATTTTTCTTTCCCTAGCCTTGTCGCGTCGATTATCGAGATTGATTCAGTGTTTGATCACCGGGAAATCTCTATAATTCACGCGACAATGCACTGAATCACTGATTTGATTAGTTCTAAATGAACTTGCCGCCATCTCTTCGTGGACTTGGCCAACCACCTCGTCGGTCAATCGCGTACTGCCCTGAACACGTGATACACGTACAACTTAAGGGGCTCTTTAGATAGTAGAAATTTTATAAGTTTTTTATAGTATTCCAATCCTTAATTTTTTCCCTATGGATTGGTTTTGGTTTAAAAGAATTGTGCTACCAAAATCATATGGATTAGATTCCTATGCCTTAATTTCATAGGAATTTAAATATCTACTCTAACCTCTTTTATAGACTCAAGCGCATAGGATCAAGATATTTTTTCTAGAGTATTTCTTACGTTCGATCCAAACAACTATTCCTGTAATTTTCAGCGTGTTTACAATTCTTTGTTTTATACTAGTAAACCTGTTAGATTCTTATGTTTTCCTATTACTATGTTTCTCAACCCTGCAATTCAAATAGCCTTAAGTGCTGCAAATCGGGCGGCCGTTGCCAAGCAAGGCAGACGGACTTATCGCCGTCGAGTGAGCCGAATGGGAAAAAATTCGCGGGAAGTAGACTGGTCACAGGTAAATCAACGGTTGATTATATAGAGGTACCTATGTATGGTCAGGACTCAGGAGGTACTGGTACCCGCCAAGCACCATAGAAAAGCTCGATATGTGAGATCTTGCCACAACTCCATGGCGCCATTGGCATTGATTTTCACCCTGCCCAGCTCAGGTGGATGCATGCCAACACTGTCGCTACGTAATGGTACAACTCTCACGGAGGTATTTCCAGCAAGGACTTATCTTCCCATACCTTTCTAGCTTATCATAAGTTGAGGATCAAGACACTTTTGGTCATTTTTTTAGATAAGGAGCATTTATTAATATCGCAAAGATACCAATTACACCCAGCCTCTGCAACAACGCATTGCCATAGGACTCTACGGATGCACACAGCCCGAAAAAAAGAAAAAATTACAGCAAAGAAAAGTCCCGCTAAACCTTATAGCAGCGACACTAACACCACCATAACGACACCAGAAGTCCAACCACTCCAATAGCAACGTCTTCAAGAAGGTAACAGTGCACAAACACCGTCGTCGCCCGATCAAAGATCATAGGTTTTCACCCTGGAGAAAAGTCTTCGCTCGCAAAACAATGCATTCAACAAGTTCATTGCCAGGCACAACCAATTAAGATCAGACCTTGGATTTTCACCCTGCAAGGTAAGACCGTGAACTTCTCCTGTGTCGTCGCCCCCACAAACAGTCGCTGCCGCAAGTCAAAGATCACAAAGCCAGTTCCTCATCGTCACAAAAACTCAAACCACCATAGCTAGCCCTCATATCCTTGCTTTCTCGACATTCTCCACATCTGACTTCACCATGGATCGGATGTCCCATAATGGTAACAGATAGCAGAGCTTCACAACGCTCCCTCTGAAACCAATCGGCCAGAAAAAACACGGGTGCGCGTGACCGAATTCCTTCCGATCTAGCAACTCCAGGCATAAGTCGCCCAAGGGAGTTCGCCGGCGGAGCCTTCCGGAACACGCCGATACAGGCTAGATCAATGAGGGCAGGCAGCCAACAGATCTTCGTCTTGCACGGGAGAAACCATAGGACGACCTTCTTTATTCAGGCCGAACCAGTAGTCCCCGCACCGCTGGTCAGCTCCCGGCAATCGGAACGAGCTGGACGACCTCGGCCTTGCCGGGGAAGCGCCAGATCCGACCCCAAAACGAATCAGGAGAATCTTGCCGCCGCCATGAAGGCAGGCCGCGCCGCCGCTCCCGACCGTCTCCGGGGCCGTCCCCTTGCTCCTCCTCGCCTCCCAGCCGTGCGTCGTAGCGCGCCGCCGCCACACCGTAGCAGCCGCCGCAGCCACGCCGCACAGCCTCCGCCCGCCCAACTGTCGGCCTCGCCACGCGCAAAGGATCCCGAAGGGGACAAGCAGAGGACGCCCCCCCCCCCCCCCCCCCCCCCCCCCCCCCCGCGTTCAGCAGCGGGAGCGTGGCCGCCACCGCCGACGCCGCGGCAGCAGCGGCCGGAGAAGACAGCCGGCGGGAGCGTGGCGGCTCTGGAGGCGAAAAGACACTTCTGGTCATGAGTCCAACGATTTTTTGCAGTCCACATCGAGTGCATACTCGTGGTAATTTTGCACCTATCTTTTTCCGAGAACGTACAGTCAAGCATTGCGTATTTCGCCCATGTGACCGGGTGGAGAGTGGAGAGCTTCCGATCGAAAATATCACATACGTATAGTAGATCAATATTGTCGGACATTGGAGCATATAAGAATTGCATGACAGAGATCCTCCTCCATATAGCTTGACAAACATCACATCAATCAACTAGTTTGTGTCAAACTGTCGATGTTTCAAGGTGACATAATTGGGCAGAATTCCCTGGAGTATGCGTGGATATCATTTAATTCGTGCGCACTAGAGCTTGACACGTATGGATGAAGAATAGGTCGTCCGCAAATAGAATCCGTTGAGAATATAAGCAATTTTCTGATTATATTAATCTAAGTATTAACCAAAATTATGACATATATGGTGCTAATGACATACCGAAACTTAACAGTGTAATCGTGTACTAGCAAGATAGTAGGAACATCTACACATATTACTAGTACAACAGACAAGTAAGAGGTATGAACACATCATACCCGACAGTTGGTCAATTGGCTGAATCGGAAGCAGCAGTAGCATCGGCGGTCCTCTTGTCAGCGACGAGACGATCGGCGTCGGTTACCATGACGAAGACAAAGGCGACGCAGACGTAGTGGATGTAGAGGAAGTAGCCGACGTAGTGGACAAAGATTAGCGAGCAGTCGCGTAAGAGACGCCCTACAAAAACCTAATCGCATCTCTCCCGTGCAGGAAACAGAGAAGCAGAGTTTCAGAGTCCGCTCTCCCGTCGATCGTGTACTCGACAGATGGGATGGGATCAACGATGGAGCAACAGGTTAGGAGGAACAACGGTGGCGGGGCAGATGAGTTATTCTATTATGTGTTTTGTGTATAGACGGAGAGGAGCGACCTCTCGCTAACATAGCCACAGATACATGTAACATCCCAGGATTTAGGGTCCAGAAATATAGAGGACACAGGAGTGTGTATTGCATTCATGCATCAGAAAATCCGGATAATTTTCGCGCATTCAATTTTCAAAACACTAAGTGATTAAAGTTTCGCTTGAGTTGGTGGAATTGAAATAGATCATCAACTTGAGCGTTATAAACTTTGAGATGATCTTGGCTTAGACCTTATTTTGGGTTAGAGAAATATACGATAGGAATGTAGCACCAAATGAACATAACACCCATACACCAAAACATTACTTAGGAGTTAATGATCAACCTAGTTGTTCTTAGCTGTCCCCTGAGCATCTATTCTCAACAGTTGTGCTAGACATACTTCTAGTACATGGAATTCATGACAGTCTTGAATACCAAGAGGATTCACTTAAATCTTACCCTAGATCTTCTTCCTTGATCTAGACATCTTAATTACTTATCTCCCAATCTTCTAGATGGCATCCACAAGACAAGATAACCAGAAGGGAGGAAATACAACAAGAAGGCTTATAAGAAGATTCCTTAGATGGGCATAGAAGTGTTATGTAAATCTACCATGCGGAATTGGGAAGTCTCATATCATCATCCATCTTTATTAATGTCTCTAGAAATGTGTGATGATCAAAGGTTTGGGTTATATAGAAGTAGTTTGATAACAAGCTTCGAAACCTTGTTAACAACTCACTTTTGTACGCTCAAACACTTGAGTGTCATATGCAAATTAATTAAAGGTTAGATAATCCAGTACATCAAATACCTGAGCCACTTGAGTATAAGTAGTAGTTTGGAGACAAGGTTCGCTACCTTGTTAACAAATTCTTCTTATATGCATAAGGACATTTGATGTCATAACTACACCTACATTCAACTATTTCCAAAATGCCCATTTCAAAGACATCTAATCTGCCACGAAGGAGTTATCAATCTTTGATCAACAGTGGGAGTGATGTAATAAAGCAATACTACATTCACATCATTCCATTTGTTTATCTAGCCATAAGACCTGACCAAAGGCAGGTTATCTATACCTTGTATTTTCAGATACATCTGATCATGATCTCTCATAATTTAGTTGCCAGGTCTATGAAATCAATCCAATATGGCCATGACTTAAACTTAAACATGAAAGTGAATTATTCCGATGTGTATACTCCTTATAGGCTATCACAATGAACATTATAACTATCACTTGACAACACCTTGTTGTTGCCGAGGAATTCTTAATGCACTAGAAAGGAAGTTTAAAGACTAATATCCATCTTCATTTTGGAGTCAAGCCTCCAATAATTTTAGGTTTTTAAGATAGTAAAACACGCATAAGAATAGGGGTATAGAGAATATTCCCATATCACTTTAATATACAATAGAAGATAGAAGTGAAAGCCCCATACTTTAATACAAGAACTA
Source organism: Poa annua (assembly GCA_026929855.1). Taxonomy (NCBI): domain Eukaryota; kingdom Viridiplantae; phylum Streptophyta; class Magnoliopsida; order Poales; family Poaceae; genus Poa; species Poa annua. Next base: position 85,130,518 of record CM049429.1, on the reverse strand, counting down.
AATCCAAATAACCTCAAACTCACTTCACATGTTAAAAGCATTCAAAATATACAAAGTATTCAAAATAGAAAGCTTAAATAAACATCCTAAAGCAAATATAAACCTCCCAGGACTTATCTTTAAGTTCCACAATAAAAAACAACTCCAAAACAGTAGAGAAGGGGCCTCTGACAATTGTTCTTGTGGTTTCCGAAATATTCAGGGGGTTATTTGCAAAAAATCCTTTTCTTTTCGCTTTCTTCTTCCTTCGGCCAGAAGGACGGCAGCGCCGTGTCCTCGCGCCCGACCTGCCGTGCCGCGTCCTCTCGCTTCCCTCGCGCGGATAAGGCCATGGAGAGGCGTCCGCATCTCCCCATCCTCACTATCTCCCTCACGCCCTCTCTCTCTCTCTATTCCTCTCCCAAACCCTAACCCTAGTTCTCTCGGGCCGCCGCCGTGCGCCGGCGATACCCGACGATTCCGGCCACCCCGTGCCAAACCGAGAAGTTCTGGAGGTGTCTCCCTCTTCCTCCCCGATGAGCCATGCGTGCGAAGGACCTCAGGAGATGGAGGACTTCGTCGTCTTCATCATCTCCGGCCGCCGCCCGCCGCAGACGAGTTCGTTGCCGTCAGACCACCTCCCGCTTCACCGAGCCATCCATCGTGTTCAGGGTGACCTTCTGAGCACCAAGGCTCTCAGGACGACCATTTGGTCCAAAATCGCCGCCAATCGCCTCCCCGCAGCGCCCTCCTGCCAAAACGTAGAGGCTCCGGCTCGAATTCGTGCCGGGGTGAGCAAATCGTGCTCACCCGAGCCGGATTCCAGTCGCTGACGTCACATGACGTCAGCGTCCTAATTTAATTATTTTCCTGGAAATTAAATTCGAAATGTATGAGAGTATGGCATATGGGACCACCACATCAGACATTTATTCTTTTAAAAAAATAGTTTTTAAATTAATAAAACACTGACAGATGGGCACAACTTAATTTAATAATTTCAGAAATTGATTTAAATTGATTAAACTTTGTAAATTCACAACTAATTCATTCTACAGCAGAAAAATATAATCTTTATATCAAAATGATCAGAAAAATAAAATATATATTTTTGTATCATACTTATGTGTGTTTGGATAAAATAAAATAAAAGAAATATGATAAAAATTTGAAATACAAATTAGTTAATCTCTTAAATATGAAGTTAATTTTAAATGTTATTTTAGATGCATTTCAAACTTCATTAAAAATGTTTCACATCAATTAGTTTAAAATTTGAATTGTGTTTTCATTATAACATGTAATATTATTATATCAATAATTGTTATTTTAATAAGATATCTTAATTAAGAAATAATAATAATAAAATGATATTATTTTCAAAACATCTTTAAAAAAATAATGTATAAGCTTATAAAGGTTGATCTACTACTATTTGGTAATCATTTCAAATAAATAAAAAATCCAATAACCTTTGCAAGGTACGTACTTCGTAGTTCCACTCTGTAGGAATGTTCCCCTTATTTCAGGTATTATTTACTTCTTGTTTGCTTATAATTTGGTAAAATGAAGAACACTAACAGACACCTAAAAATATAATAACCCTTCGGTAGATAAGTAATTTGTTTTCTTCTATAATCAACAAATCATTCGTTCATAAGAAACTAAACTAAGTTTAAGTTGTAAATGCTTAACTGAACTCAAATAATGTTCATAAGGTAAGGTCTTGGGTAAAACACACAAAGAAGAATAATGTTATAAGATCTCTATTAACCATGTGTTATGGTATCAACAATGTTAGACATTATTAATGTTCTTCAAAAGTTATTCTTTTTGCCATCTTGTAATATAACACTAGTTCTCTACTTAATTAAAGTTGATACATGTTTTCTTCCAACATAAGATGAACACAACCTAAAGCAACCATTGAGTGTTTATATGTCGTTTACTTTACTCTTATGCTTAACATGATACATGAACATTAATGTTAAACAACTCATCTTGCTTGTGAAGTAAACTTGAAGACAAAACAACTCTAAATGAAAACACCCAACTCAAACAACACACAACCTCCGAGAGTGAGATACGGGGTACTTTACGATGCATCTCATACTTATGCATTAAGCATGTTGCTTCTTTAAACATTAGTCCTTACCGGACCAATGATGCTGATTTCAGATTTCTCGGAGTTTATATTATATCGAAGACCTTGCCTGCATAATCTTGCAGTCAAAAAGGCAAGTTCATCCCTTTTATACATGTCCTATTGAAGTATATGTTAAGAAACTATTTTCAAAATGTTAGTATTGCATATCACACAAAAAGGGCATAAAACTTATTTTATAATAATATGACTATGGTTACCCACCAGTGAGGTGGTAATCTCTTATGGCTGGCAGATGGGACCACGGTAAGAATGTTGTGGTGGAGTTTCCATTTGCACGGGAAAGTATCACCTAGGACTTAACAACAAATGTCGCCAGTGATTCTTGCGCCGAATATTACGCGCAACCATAAGATTTGGAATGGGACGGAGAAGTCAGCTGTACCCTTTTCCTCTCGTACACCAACGGATGCATAGTACAAGCCAGGCGGTGGTAAATCCGCTCATGAGCTTGAGATGGTTCGGATAATAATCTCACCTTCGGGTTGTGGCTTCTAGCATCTATGAAGTTTGGCTTCAGGACTGATTTGATGCGGTTTCCAAATAGTCAGCAGGCATGAGATGACTGGTTTCCTCTAGCCTGCAACTGAAGTAATGGGGGGTGTGCGGGGATGGTGGAAAGGCGCAGTGATTGGCTTGGATTACTGAATGGGCCCCACACCAAGAAAGTGTGGACGGGAAAGTACGCCCGGTTGTGCAACAAGGTCTTGATCTCTTATGGGTAAAGCAGCGCACCTCTGCAGAGTGTATGAATGTGACATGTTACTCCACGTTCCAGGACGGAACGACGAACGCAGCAGGAAAGGAGGCTCTTCAAAGCCCTAGCCCTATGACTCCCGACGAGCATAGTCTTCGGAATAAAAGCAACCTTTTGAAGAAATGTTCTCGAAAACTTGCATTAGCCTACAACAATCCATTGTCTGTGGCTGAATTTATGCATCAAACTTCCCACCTTATATATATTGAACTTGTTGGGTAACGCTGTTACTCACCCTTGCCTCCTAAACCCCTGCTAGATATGAAGGACCTCAAGAAGGCAACACTTTAGACTATGAATACGCCGATGGCGGATAAACTCAAGATACCACAAAAGGCAACTACATCGAGTTGAAGCAAGTGAAGGAAGACGGAGGACCAATGAAGGCGTAGTGTAGAAGAGGACAGATTCCTAGTCATAGAACCTATCTCTGTGGGCTTGCTATAGCGCAATCGCAAGCCTAGCAGTATTAGCAGTAGGGTTAGTATAGGTTAGTTACTCCGAGATTTTTCATTTGATTTCTTTTATTAGGTCCTTGCCTCATTGTTTCGAGGAGGTTCTAAAGATCTGTTGTTTTGGATCTTCTGTTGTAATCTATAGTCATGCCTTGACCTGCGATGAATCTGTTGTACCACTCTGATGACGTAACACTGGTGGACGGTGATACATTGGTGTTATGTCAACGACTATAGCATACTACACCATGCAGTGGTATGCTGGGTCACCACAATACAGGAGGCAAAACGGCAAGCCGAAACACACGTAATGAATTGTCGTTAACAATCAATCTCATTAACACAAAACGCTTCGGTGCCGTTAACATATTATTCCTACGTGACAAAAAAAACACATCGGCTCGGCGAGATTCCCGTAACCCGCGGCATGGCGCGTCGTGACGAGACGGACAGCGGAGGAGGAGTGTGCGTGTGGTACACAACCTTTTTCCTCATACCTCATTCCAACTAATGATAGTTGGAGAATGACTCAGTATATAAACTGATGCACATCTCACTCAACTAGCAGTATGAGACTAAAGTCCCACCACTTACCATGACAGAGCTTTAGAAATTTTTCTATAATTACTAAATGGAGCAAAGACTCACTCAATATTTGGTTAATATCTCAGCAGAATCTAGGTCACCATGCTGATCTCACACTCACCCGAATTCGTCGATCAACAAATGCACCACAAGACGGGTTCATCATATTAGGAAAAAAAATGGTGATATGCGGTCATGTCGTATGCCTCAAATGGTGAGAAATACAATAGGAGAGCACCATTCAGTTTCACAGCAAATCTGACAGGAGTAACAAATTCCATAAGCAGCCTCACAAGCTCATCTCCAGAGACCAGCTTGGTCAACATGGCTTGTAAGTAAGTAATGCCATTCGACCCGTCATAAGGTTTCGGCATGGGTCATGCTTCACGGCATAGGAAGAAATATTGCTCTTCTTCCTTCTTCTAATCACATATATAGTCTCATCAGCAACAAGGAAATTATCCATTACTAAATGTTTAGAAACATACCCACTTAGCTCAACACCAATAATAACATCCCGTCAAACTCCTGAAAGCCTTGGCAGCAATCTTATACAGAACTGAGCGCAAACAATGGGGGTATTGAAAATATTTTTGTGGATTACGTAGCTTGGTAATCAGTGTAATGGTTTAAGCCCAGCGGTAGTTTACCGCCTTTTGGAAAATTCTGAATTGTCTTCACAATATCATCTCCGAGAACCTTAATGTAGCGCCGAAGAAACAAAACGGCTATAAAACAATCAACTTTGGGCGCTTTAGACAGTGCCATCTGAAAGGGTTTCATTATAGGACACCATCACTGCGCTGGCGGTCAAAACCGATCAGTATAGGCTGCCGACGACATAGCCCTGTTGGCATAGCACGCCGTCGGCTCAGCCTCATTTGTCGTCAGCTTATTAAAAGTGGTCGGCTATGGCCAATGGGCCTTACTTTGATGGCAGTTTGATGCTGGCATCACCTACGCCCGACGGCAAAGTTGTCGGCCTAGCTTGGAACCTACGCCGACGGCAAAGCCGTCGGCATAGGCTACAAAAAGTTCCAGATTATTATTATTTTAAATCAAAATTTCTTAATGGGTCACACACTTAATTTTAGATCACACGCTTAATCTCAGGTCAAAGTATTTACTTTTGGTTGAACTTCTCTCTCTGTCGGGCACCCTCTAATTGCTCTAGTCCAAGCAAAATTAACTTTAGAGCTCCTTCCGAAATAAGAAGTTATATCTTATGGATATTATCCTATCAATTATATTAACCAATAGGTCATAATGTTACACTTCTGTCTTGTTTGAATTCCAAAAAATTGTTTGAATAAGCAAAAATGATTCTGTATAGTAATATTTGAATACTTAAATAAAATAAATTTTACTTTATTTTTGCCTTTTTTTGTTTAATATGGAATAGTTAATATCTTTAGATTTGTAAAATTATAATTTAACAAATAAAATCTCTAAATCGATTAGAAAAATGGGAGTAATCCAAATATGACATCCATACCATCTTTTGCATCACACAAATATCGATTGTTTTAGAAAATTCGACCTCTTTTGATAAATAGTCATGGTGGAAATTGCGTCCCCTTTTCGTAAGAATCAAATAAAGTAAAAAAACCTAAAAAACAATATCCTATGGCATGGAGTCATTTTATATGTACTAGTGATGTTGCACAAACAATGATTGGGAAACGCCAAGCGGAAGGTGATGCAGGTAGTGGTAAATCTTTCCTAATTATAGAACCATAGTTTACCCCACCCCTAAACAAAATACTTTGCCCCACCCCTTCAGGAAGGTTGTCAACCTTCCTGTCTTGCTGAAAACAAAGTTGTCAAACACATGATGAATAAAACTATGATGATTATAAGAAGTGGACAACTATCAAATGATTATGAAAGCAAGTAATAACCGTGTAAACAATATTATAAAAGATGTACTCGGGGTCATAGTTTCACTAGTGGTGCATCTCCGATAAAAGATAAACATACATGCCGGTAAACAAATTACAACTAGGCAATTGAAAAATTCATGAAAAAAATTTATACAGGCTGTTATGACAAAGATTGACTTGAAACATTTAGTATTGGAAATTACGTCAAAGTGCATATGTCGTAATCCAACTGCATCTATGACTAATAATCCATCTTAGGATCACTATGCAGCATGTCACAAAAAACTATTAAGTTGAAAGGAACATATAATTAATTGCAATAAGTTCCACACGTAATGTGTCGGGGGGCTGCCCCCCGGGTAGGGGCAGATCCCGGTATAATTCAATAAGATGCCAACAGTACGTGACCTTTGGCGAAAGAAAGGGACACCTCCTGCTATACTGAAAGGGCAGCTTGACCCTTGAGCGCTGGTAGAGGACAAAGTGCCTCCTGGCAGGCGCAAGAGTCAGGTCTCGCAGCTATAAATAGACACCCCCGGACCTCACAATCGCAGCACAAGCATAAGCGGGTGGTTCCTCTAAGAACTAGCTTCTCGAAGATGTCTTTGCTAATAGGCTAAGACATCTTCGGGAGGTTAGGCCTAGAGATACTCATCCTGAGACGAGCTCGGACGAATCCGGAAAGGGTCCCGAGTCTCGTGGTCCGATGTGACTCCCGGAAGAAGGTGTACTCGGTTTTACCGGGTAGGTTATCCGGGTGGGAACTAACCGGAATGTATGTCTCGGTCTTGTTCTTATGCAGAGGAGGCTCGCCGTGACAAGCAAGGAGGTAGCCGGCGTAAGGGCTTCCGGTAGGCCGTCAACGGTCCGTAGCAGGCTTTCCCGTCTATTGCGGGGGGAAGTACCGTTCCGCCTGACACAGAAGCATGGTCACCTCCCGCCTGACACGGAAGCATGGTCACCTCCCGCCTGACACGGGAGCGCGTCAGCCGGTACGACCGTGGTACGACAAGACCTGACATGCCTAGCCCGGCAATCCGGAAAAGGCTATCCGGGATGGGCAAAGACATGTCTTGTCTCTGACAAGGGGACAATGATGATGCAGGACGGCGCCTGCCGTCCTTGTCGAGATGATGACGAAGGGGCTACGCCGGATAGCCCGGCGACTAGGTCGCACTAGCCGGTGACGACATGCCGGCTAGGCCTGTCCGGTGGGGCCAAGCCGATTAGGGTTTCCGGCCCTCCTGGCCGGAGCTCTATAAAAGGCGCCATAACTGCTCCTGAGAGGAGAGACCAACTTCAGAGCCAAAGCTATAGTCACATTTACTCTTAGAGCAGTTACTCCTTTGCACCTCGAGTTCATCTAGTTCTTTGTACTCCTCCCTTTGAGAGATCTTGTAGCAAGTTGTAGCTCTTGTACCACCAACATATAGAGAGGAAAGGCAGGAGTAGGGGTGTTACCTCCTCACGAGGGCCCTGAACCTGGGTATATCGTGTGTGTGTTGTGTGCCTTCGTGCATTTGTTTGTATTTGTTAGATCTTCCCTTTGCACCTTGATCTCGTTTCTTGTTCTTGGGAGATCTCGGTTTTACCGGGATCCTCCCCGTGTGAGCTCTTCAGCTCGCTATCCCTCCCCGGATCCACCAACGTCCATCGGCCCCACAAATTAGCCATCCTATGGCATCTGCCGTGACACCACCACGACAGTTGGCGCCCACCATGGGGCTGACAGAGGCGTTGACTGGTGTACACATCCGGACGGGCTCCCCCGTTCATTTCGACGTTCGGGTTCTCTCTGGCCTGGTCGTAAGGCTAGGGGAGATGGACTTCGTCTACGACAACGTAGGGTGCTTCCGGAACAGACCGTTTCCGATGAACGGATGTCTCATCGATTTCGGTGGTTTTACCACCTACGTGGCCACCGAGGTTGTCTATGGCTACCCGGACATGGTCCTGGAAGCTGAGGACCCGCCCATGATATGCGCTGCTCGGGGTCTGCGTGCCGATCACCCCCCGAGTTCCGTCGCAGTGATGATGGTCGGGGCAGCCGAGGAGGAGTACCAAGACGCTGACGGCGATACTGACGGCCACCCCCGTTTGGCCAAGCCCCCGCAGGAAAGACCTGCGGCCCGAGATGGTGATCCGCAGTCTTCCCAGCCGCGGCGTCGTACGGATCCCCTCTCGGGACTGGTGGCTAAGTTAACTGTACCGGTAGCTGCCGGAGCAGATACCCAGGCCACTTCGGCTGAGTTAGAGGAGCAGCGGAAGTTGCTACTCGCTGAAGCACAGAAGATCGCCGAGATCCGCCGCGAGCTCAGCGCTAGCCTCCGGGAGTACAATGCAGCTCACGGATTCCCTAAGATAGACTCCCGGGAGAAGCGCATTGCGGATCTGCGCAAGAAAGGGAGAATGGTGAATGAGGAGCTGGCTGGTGGAGCCACCACCAGTAACACAGGAAGTCGGATTTCAGCGGGGAAGCCGGTGTACAGCTCACCGGCGAAAACTCTTAGGGCCGCCGAAGCCGCCATGGCCGAGTTGGTGGGGTTATCCCGTGAGGCCCTGCGCAAGCAGCAGGAGAGGGTAAACGAGTTGGTGATTGAGGCCAACCGTCAGAATCGGGCCTTCAAGAAGAAGAACCCTGGGGCAGGATCCCAGGTGCACTCCGCCAGACCTAATAGCCAGAGGTCGGACGGGGAGGCCTCTTCCCCGCATCCGAGCAGAAGCAAAAGCAAGAGCAAGAGCCGGAGCCGGAGTCGAGGTTCCGGAAAGAACAAGCAGCTACAGACCTATGACCCGGCCTTCGCCGGTATCCAGCAAGCCGGGCAGGCCGGACAGCGTAACTCGGGACAGGCGGGAAGTACCCGTGGGGATGGTAACCTGGGTGTAGGAAACAATAACCCGGTTGGCCGTGGTAATCCACCCCGGAATCCTCCTCACGTTCAGGGAAACCCGCAGAGGGAGGTCGTCTCTGTTCCCCAGCAGGCCGTGATCCCTGCACCAGACAGGCTCAACGATGGCAACTCGAGGTTGCAGCAGCTCGGGTATCAGCCAGACGAGAACCCCTTGGGATCTCGGATAGGAACCAGACAGCTGAACCCGGCCGATGCCAGATTCCGGCTCGACCGGATTCACCAATCCGAGTTGGTGGAAGAGCAAGGACCTCCGGGACCTGCCTGCTTCGGACCTCGGATCATGCGGGAACCTCCTGTTTGGAACTTTCAGCTCAACCGAGGTGCCAAGACCTATGGCGGCAGCAAGAAGCCGGAGGACTGGCTAACCGACTATGTAACCGCAGTAAGCATAGCCGGTGGAAACAGACGTTGGGCGGTACGCTATGTACCGCAGATGTTGGAAGGACCAGCCCGGATCTGGTTGAACAATCTGAGAACCGGTAGTATAGACTGCTGGTTAGATTTCGAGGAGGCATTCATCAGCAACTTCACCAGCACGTACAAAAGGCCCAACAGGCCTCAGCAGCTCGCCATCTGTAGGCAGAGGAGCAATGAGACGGACCGGGAGTACCTTACCCGGTGGAGCAATATTCGCAACTCTTGCGAAGGAGTGGTGGAGGCACATGCCATCTCCTGGTTTGCGCAAGGATGCCGGCATGGCTCTATGCTGTGGCAGAAGTTGCAGAGAAAGATGCCAACGACCTTGGCAGAGACCATGCGCATCGCCGATACCTACACGCTTGGAGATCCCACGCAACCCCTGGTGGATGTCGGTGACTCCAACAGGAGGAATGCGGGACCTCAGCGTTCAGGACCGAGCAGGAGCCATGATCGCCAGGAGTTCGGCCACAAGAGGAATCAGCCCGAGTACCACCATGCCGCGCAGCATGTCGCAGCAGTGACCCGGGAGCAGGAGGATGCCGGCAACAGCCAGCGTCAAAAGACAAGTGGCCCGGCTTGGGGTCAGAGTCAGGAGGTGCAAAAGACCTGGGTGGAACAAAAGAAGCCCCTGACATATGAGGAAATGCTGAACAAGCCATGCTGCTACCACACTCTGGAGGCCAACAAGCCCGCAAACCATTCTACTCGGCAGTGCAGCTGGTATCAGCGCACTTTGCAGGAAGGCAGCTCGGGAGCTATTCGGCAGAGTGCTCCGGCATCTCGGCCCAATATCCCGAGACCCCCTCCTCCGACATCGGGGGCCAACGCTGTTCGACTTCCCCCTCCTCCGAGAGGACCCCCACCTCGGCCAGTGAATGTGGTGCATACCCGGAACGACAACGGTAACCAAGCCGGACACCAGCAGAGCAACTACCGGGAGGCACATCAAAGCTATGTGGTCTTTGTGACCGAGCCCACTGACCGAAAGACTGTGCGGCAGCGTGCCCTGGAGGTGAATGCTGTGATCCCGGCGGTGCCCAAGTTCTTGCACTGGTCCGAGATGGAGATCACCTGGAGCCGGAAGGATCACCCCCGGGTTATGCCTAAGCCGGGAGCGTATGCCTTGGTGGTGGACCCAACTTTTGTCGGACCCAACCTCAACGTCCGCTTCAGCCGGGTTCTGATTGACAATGGCAGTGCCATTAACATCATGTACAAGGACACGATGCTGAAGCTGGGAGTATCCATGAACACCCTGCTGCCTACCGAGACAACCTTCCACGGCATTGTGCCCGGAGTCTCTTGCTCGCCCATGGGAAAGATCTGGGTGGAGGTGCTATTCGGAACTCGGGAGAACTGCCGAACCGAGAGCTTGGAGTTCCAGGTCGTGGACCTCGAGAGCCCGTATCACGCATTGATCGGCAGACCGGCCCTCGCCAAGTTCATGATCTCGACTCACATGGGCTACCTGAAGATGAAGATGCCGGGACCTAACGGTGTAATCACCATCTCGGGAGACCACAAGCGCTCCATGGAATGTGCCTCGGCGGGGTCGTGCTTGGATGAGTCTCTGGTGATCGCGGAAGAAAAGAAGAGGATCCAGCAGGTGGTGGCGATGGCCAAGACCTCACAACTCGGAATGCCCGGGATGGTGAACCCGGAGCAGGGTGCGTCATTTCAGCCCCCCAAAGAGACCAACTTCAGAGCCAAAGCTATAGTCACATTTACTCTTAGAGCAGTTACTCCTTTGCACCTCGAGTTCATCTAGTTCTTTGTACTCCTCCCTTTGAGAGATCTTGTAGCAAGTTGTAGCTCTTGTACCACCAACATATAGAGAGGAAAGGCAGGAGTAGGGGTGTTACCTCCTCACGAGGGCCCTGAACCTGGGTATATCGTGTGTGTGCTGTGTGCCTTCGTGCATTTGTTTGTATTTGTTAGATCTTCCCCTTTGCACCTTGATCTCGTTTCTTGTTCTTGGGAGATCTCGGTTTTACCGGGATCCTCCCCGTGTGAGCTCTTCAGCTCTCTATCCCTCCCCGGATCCACCAACGTCCATCGGCCCCACAAATTAGCCATCCTATGGCATCTGCCGTGACACCACCACGACAGTTGGCGCCCACCGTGGACCCCAGCAACCCGGAGCGCCAAGTTATCATCGGTATCAACCTGGACAGCAAATAGGAAGGCGAGCTCGTCGACTTCCTCCGTGAGAATCGGGATGCTTTTGCGTGGTCGAGTGACGATCTGCAAGGCGTCCCGAGGGAGTTGGCTGAGCACTCTCTGTTTGTTAGACTGGATGCGAAGCCGGTGAAGCAACCGACTAGGCGCCTCTCGGATGAAAGAAGAGCCGCGGTCATGGAGCATCTAGCTATACTGCTGGCCGCTGGATTCATAATGGAGGTGCTGCACCCGGATTGGATATCGAATCCGGTCCTGGTGGAGAAGAAGAAGGATGATCCCCTCCTGCTTAAGGTGTGGCGCATGTGCATCGACTTCACCAACCTCAACAAAGCATGCCCGAAAGACCCCTTTCCACTGCCCCGGATAGATCAAGTAATAGATTCCACTGCCGGGAGTGAGCTTTTAACTTTTCTAGATGCTTATTCTGGTTTTCACCAGATACCTTTAAACCCGGATGATCAATTGAAAACTGCTTTCATTACCCCGTATGGGGCTTATTGCTATCGTGTCATGACTTTCGGTTTGAGGAATGCTGGTGCTACATACCAGAGATGCATGCCGAAATGTTTGCATGATCAAATAGGCCGAAATGCCGAGGTCTATGTCGATGACATAGTCATAAAAACAAAAGAAAAAGCCTCACTGATAGATGATCTGGGGGAAACATTTAAGAACCTAAGAAGATTCCGGATGAAGTTGAACCCGGATAAGTGCACGTTTGGTGTTCCGGCAGGAAAGTTACTCGGTTTCCTCATCTCAAGCCGGGGAATCGAGGTCAACCCGGGTAAAATTCGTGCTATTGAGAGCATGAAGTTGCCCGTGCGTCTCAAGGATGTGCAGAAGTTTACCGGGTGCCTGGCATCCCTAAGTCGGTTTGTGAGCCGACTTGGGGAGAAGGCCTTGCCTCTGTATCAACTGATGAAGAAGAGCAAGACATTTGTTTGGACCCCGCAGGCTGATGCGGCGTTCAACGATTTGAAGAGAATGCTCTCAACAACGCCAGTGTTGGCATCCCCGTTACCCAAGGAACCTATGCTGTTGTATATTGCTGCAACCAACCGGGTAGTCAGTGTGGCAATGGTAGTAGAAAGGGAAGAAGGGGGCAAGCTGATACAGAGGCCGGTGTATTACCTCAGTGAGGTGATCTCGGAATCCAAGCAAAACTACCCGCACTACCAGAAGATGGCGTATGGGGTGTACATGGCAGTGACCAAGCTCAAGCACTACTTTCAGGAACACCCGATCACAGTGGTATGCGAAGCTCCTCTCGCCGAGATCATCGGTTGCAAGGACGCTAGCGGCCGGGTAGCTAAATGGGCCATCCAGTTGTCTCCATACGCTCCGGCATATGAGAGACGAGATGCCATCAAGTCGCAGGCGCTGCCGGACTTTTTGGTGGACTGGGCCGAGATGCAGTATGAACCTCCGATTCCGGATTACAATTTCAGGAGGATGCATTTCGATGGCTCAAAGGCTAAGATCGGATTGGGTGCCGGAGTGGTCCTCACTTCCCCAAAGCAAGATGTACTGAAGTATGTGCTGCAAATTCATTTTCGGGCATCCAACAATGTCGCAGAATATGAGGCTTTGGTTCATGGATTGAACGTCGCCAAGGAAATCGGCATCCGCCGGATAGAGTGTTTCGGTGACTCCGACCTTGTGGTGCAACAGGTGTTGGGGAATTGGGATGCTCTCGATGCAAACATGGCCTTATACAGGTTTCATGTACAGAAAATATCCGGATTTTTTGAAGGATGCGAGTTCAAGCACATACCCAGAGGAGAAAACGAGGCAGCGGATGTCTTGTCCAAGCTAGGATCATCCCGGGATGCAATCCCACCCGGGATAGCTCTGGAGCATTTGAGGAAGCCATATATTCAAACCTCACCCGAATCAGATTCTATCTTCATCCCCAAGGAGCCTGGTTCAGATGCAGTACCCATGGAAGTAGATGTCGGGAGCATAACATCGAACCCGGGGACTGCGTCCCAGTGCTCGGAGAGGCAAAGAAAAATGATGATAGAGGTGATGTCGGCAGAGCCAATGGACATAGACGCTCCCATGTTCCCGGTTAGACCTGTCCCGGGATGGGCACAGCCCATTATGGCTTACATCTTGGAAGGAACCCTCCCGGAGAATGAAGTGGAAGCCCGACAAATAATGCGAAGATCAAAAGCATACACTGTCATCAATCAAGAACTGTACAAAAGGAGTGTCACTGAGGTACTCCAGAGGTGTGTGGAATCGGCAGAAGGACAAGAGATGCTGGTGGAAATACATCAAGGGGAGTGTGGGCATCATGCATCATCCCGGGCCCTGGTGGCAAAGGTGTTCCGGCATGGGTTCTACTGGCCCACTGCGCTGCAGCAAGCAGAAGATATTGTCCGAAAGTATGGAGGATGCCAGAGATTTGCTCACCGGAAACACATGCCGGCGTCAGCACTGAAAACAATCCCCATCACTTGGCCATTCGCAGTTTGGTGTTTGGATATGGTCGGTCAGTTCAAGCCGGCAAGAGGCAATATGACACACATACTGGTTATGGTGGACAAGTTCACTAAGTGGATAGAGGTCAAGCCAATCCGGAAGTGCGATGGACACACCGATGTGCAATTCCTGAAAGACGTCATCTTGAGATACGGATACCCACACAGCATTATCACAGATAATGGAACCAACTTTGCTGTGGGGGAATTCGCTCGATTTTGTGCTGAGAAGGGAATCCGGCTGGATGTAGCATCAGTTGCACACCCGGAAGCAAATGGGCAAGTCGAAAGAGCAAATGTCTTAGTCTTGGCCGGCATCAAAGCTCGTTTGATCGAACCACTATTGAGGACTCCGGGATGCTGGATAGAGGAGTTACCGGAAGTGCTATGGGGACTCCGGACTACACCGAATAGATCTACCGGGTACACGCCATTCTTCATGGTCTACGGTGCTGAGGCAGTACTCCCGACCGACATACAGTATGATTCTCCGAGAGTGACAATGTTCACCGAGACCGAGGCAAAGGAGGCCCGGGAGGATGATGTAGATTTACTCGAAGAGGCAAGATAATTGGCACTATCTCGGTCTGCAATTTATCAACAAAATCTCCGTCGCTATCATAGCCGGAAAGTACACCCGAGGGTGTTCCGAGAGGGCGATCTGGTGCTGAGGCTCATCCAACGCACGGTCGGAATGCATAAGCTGTCACCTCCATGGGAGGGACCTTTTGTGATAAGCAGAGCATTGCACAATGATTCTTATTACCTTGTAGATGCACATGAGGCTAGGAAAGGTGTAATGGACAAATCCGGTGAGGAAACCAAGCGTCCATGGAATGTAGCTCTACTTCGACCCTTTTACACTTAAAGGGCTCAGTGTATGTGTATCTCAGCTTTTTCAGTATTAATGAAAGTAAGGCACCCCGGGAGGAACCCGGGGACTGCCTGGTTATGTGCATGTCTTGTTCTTATTTTTCTCGAGTTCATCTACTGTTTTTCACCAGCATCCCGGGAAGGAACCCGGGGACTGCCGGATAACTGTTCTCTACTTTTCTTTTGTATGCCGGGAAAGTTCCGAGTTCGACTCTCAAAGTCAAAGTAATGTATGTCATGTGAAATCATCTTGTGACTCGACTGACGCACGCCGAAATGGTAGTAAAGAGCAAAGAGAGGGAAGGTGGGAAACACGAAAATGGTCTCGGGGACTCGGAGAAGGAATTTATCCGGCATACCTGTTTTTTACTAACTCTGTTATTTTTTATGTCGGGAATTCGGTTAGTAGGAACTCGGATTGTTTTAAATAATGTATGCGTATGTGGAGTTTTGTGACTCGACTGTCGAACGCCGAAATGGTAGACAAGAGCAGAAATTACCTAAGTACGGTAAACATGAAAGGCAAGTCGGGAACTCAAAACAGAATAAATTGACATAAGTTACTCGGATGAATAGTTCAGTAAGAAACGAAAATAGTATAAGTGTATATTACATATGGCACCCGGCATCCCGGGGATTTGACGAATCTACTCTTAAGTTTTTTAAGCGGTAGGGGAAGTCGGCTTCTCGACGGAGACCTCGGGAGCAGCAGCAGCAGAAGCAGCAGGAGCAGCAGCGGGAGCGACTTCAGCTTCAGTTCCGGCAGCGCTACTCGGGGCGTCGGGACGCACCTCGGTCTCGGTGGCCTCCGGTCTCGGCGAAGTCGTTCCGTCCCGGGGAACCTCGCTCTCGGGCGCGGCACCGGAAGCAGCATCATCTTCTTCCGGGGCCTCGTCTTCTGCGTCGCCGGCCGCGTCAGTTTCTTCGTCATCCTCATAATCGGATTCCGAGTCGGAAGGAAGGACGCTGATGGTGAAGGCGCGGATGCTTGCCCACGTAGCGATGCGGTGCGCCACCTCTTGTCGGCGCTGGACCTTTTCCGGATCGGTGACCCACGGAGAAACCGTCCGCAGGCGCTGGATCGCCCCCAGATCAAGACCTTCGTACCAGCTAAGTACTTGGGTCAAGACCTGGTCGGCGCCAGCCCGCGCACCGGAACGCTTCCAGGCGTGGATGCGCCTCCCGGCACCCCGAAGCGCGCTCGCGAGCTAGGGAATCGAGAACGTCCCGCGGATACTCGGCCACAGTGCGCCGTGGACGTGGATCGCGGCGCTGAGCAGCTTCGTCCCGATAGACCGGAGAGGTACTATCCGGGCCTTCAGGGCGGTGAGGTGATCCTCGATGTCCCAGGCATCCGAAATGGGACCCTTCCCGGCGCGCTTCTCTCGGGCGGCGGCAACAGCAAGGGCGGCAGCCTCGCGGGAGTGCTCGAACTCTCCTTTAAAAAGAAGAGCTGTCAAGCGACTAAGTCATAAGAGTAGCAACAAGAAAGAAAGCAAAGAGAAGACAAGAAAGATGTCGGTCCACTTACTGTTCAGATCCCGGTTCAATACAGTGAGCTCCGAGAGCCAAGTATCAGACCGGGACCGGAGAAGAGCAAGCTCGGTCTCGGCAGTATGCGCACGCTCCTCGGACTGGTCCAAGGTCTCTTTCTGCTTCTTGGTCGCCTCGATGAAGCGCGTCTTCATGTCGGCCGTAGCAGCCTTGACCTTTTCGAGCTCGCCGTTGAGCCGCGCGATCTCGGCTTGCGCGGTGGCAAGTGCGGTCTTCTGGTCAACCGAGACCTTGCGCGCGGCGTCGCGCTCCTCCCGGAGGCGTCCTTCGGATTTCTTGGACTGACCGAGGTCAGCAAGAACCCGGTTGAAGATGTTGCGACGTTTCTGGCTGCACTCCTGAAATCAAGACAAAGGAGTTAGTCTGGAAAAGATGTAAGGAACCCGGTTGGGAGGATCTCGGGGACTCGGTGTCCGAGCCCTGTAATTTTCTCTAAGATTGGAGCCTAGTGATCTGCTATTCGGTGGAATCTAGAGCACTAAGCACCAATCTCGGGGACTAGTGGTGATGGAGAAAATTTTGAAGCAACCTACCCGGTTGGGAGGATCTCGGGGACTCGGTGTCCGAGTCCTGGATTTTTCTCTAAGATTGGAACCTAGTGATCTGCTATTCGGCGGAATCTAGAGCACTAAGCACCAATCTCGGGGACTAGTGGTGGTGGAAGGAACAAGTATTTTTTTGATAAAAGAAAGAGAACAAGCTTACCTCGGTCACCCGAGTAACATCCAACGCGGCCACCTGGAGAGCGTGCAGGGCTTGAGCGTTGCGGCTTGGGCCTGCAGCGTGCAAGTCTCCTGCAGTCTCGGAGGCGTCGGCGGCAAGCCAAGCCTGGTTGTATTCGTCAACAACCTGTATGCCGGTGCCGCCGGCAGCGCGAGTAGCAGCAACGTCCCGGGATCCTGAAGGTACAAAGGAACTGACGGTTGCTCGCAACATCCGCAAGGCAGCAGTAGGGATCTCGGCGGGAGGCGGTGGTAACGATGTAAACGTACCCGTGCGCAGCACCAAGTCGCGGGCCGAGGATGTCGGGGCAGCTGCAGGCGGGGCAGAGGGTATTTTCTGTCCAGCAACCTTGGCGCGAGACTTCAAGGGAGGTTGGTCAGCTGGCCGGGAGGAGGCTGTGGGCTGCTTCTCCGAGATGGTCTTGGTCGCGGCTGGCCGAGAGGGGCCGCTGGCCGCGGGTTGCCGGCGAGGGCTAAGGATCTCTGCCTCAAGCCCGGGCACCCGCCGCGGACTCTCCGGAAGAAGAACTTCTCCCGAGGTGGTCGTGGCCTGCACCGAGGTCTCGTCGATCACCGGATGTGCATCCGGGGTCACAACGGTAGCCGGTGCGGCACCGGAGGCGGCAGGCTCACTTCCTCAGGTAGAAGGGCGAGGAGGTGAAGGAGAAGCCCGAGCCGGGCTGGGAGTCCGAGTCCCGGGAGGAGGAGGAACAGCAGGTGACGGGAGCTCGAGCGCATCCCTGAAAGGAAGTGTCTTAGTAATAGTCGTGGAGAAAACAAAGTCAGATAACATAAGGAGAGGAAAACGTACCCGGAATCCACAATGGGAGGACCCCTTTGCCGACGCCGAGCAGGCTTCTCGGTCGTTTGTTTACTCGGCTTGCTCCTCTTGGGGGGGTTGCCGGACTTATCGCCCCCCTCGGTGTCGGAAGCCGCACGCTTCCGGCTCTCGGCACGTTTGGTCCCGGTTGTCGGTTTCGGAACCACTGCTGAGGCCCAATTCAGAGGGAGAGCGTCAATAACATCGAGAATCTGGCAGTCAATCTCATCCTCATCATCCGAAGAAATGAAAACTGCCTCTGAGGTTGAAAGATTACCCGGGGCAGCAGCCTTGACGAAAGGAATGGCGAGATGGTCCTCGCCGTCGGGGTCCTCTCTCGGCATCTCGTCCGGTCTCGGGAAGTTCGGCGCGAAAGTCCCGTTGGCGTGGACAACGTCTTCTTCGAGTTGACGCTCGAACAACTGCGCAAACAAATCAGGCCGTGTCGGTGTCCAGGTGAACGCATGTACGAAGGCGAATGCACGAAAGACAGATATGAGCACCTGGTCGCATGGTTTTTTCCGGGATCCACCAATGACACCCCAAGAGTAGTCATCCGTCATCTCCGTCCGGGCAATAGCTCGAACGCGACGGACGACCCCTGCGTGATCTAGCCCAAAGATACTGGTTCTAGTGGGGTCATAGTTCCCGGCCATATGGCACATCTTGTGCACTCGGTTTTGAAGGGGGCAGACCCGGCGAACGATGAAGCAACGCAGGAGATCATCGCCGGTCATCTTCTCGTTTAGCACGTTCAGAACGCCGTGCATGCAATTGACCTCGTCGTTGTCGGGAAGCTGCTTCCAGAGACGGAATTCGCGCGGAGGACCAATAACAAACTCCGGCAGATTGATGAAGTCCGGATTCGAGGATCCCGGACCATCTCCCGAGTGCTCCCGATTCTTCACGTAGAAGAAGCTGCGCTGCCACTTCCGGCAGGACTCTAGTCCCTTGACTATAGGGAATCCGGAGTCCGCGCGAGGGATGATGGTGGCCGCTCCGCAATCGACTAAGGCTTTTATCTTCTTATCCGGGTTGGGGATGGCTTGGCGGCGAAGAATGAAATATTTGGCCCAGAGATCCAAAAATGGCCATACGCCGAGGTATGCCTCCGCGTAGGTGGTGAAGACAGAGAGCATCATAATGGCGTTGGCGGGAAGATGGTGAGGTTGGAGGTCGTAGGTGTCGAGGAAGTCGCGGAAGAAGGGGCTAGCCGGAAGCCCAAACCCACGCTCGCAGTGCGCGAGGAATACCACGTATTCCCCGGGTTGGGGTTCCGGTGCAACCTCCCCCTCCGGGAGACGGCTCTCGACTTCCGAAGGAATCCGGTGAGTCCGATACAGCCAGTCCAGATCTGACTGCTTGGTCTCGGACCCATCCCAGCACCCCCGGGTACGTTCTTCGCCCATGTCGGAGAAGTATGCAGGGGTATCCGAGCTACTCTGCAGGCGCAGCGGCGGTTAGTCGGAGTTAGTCTACCGGAAACTAGGATGCCGGAGCGCAAACTGCTAAACACTACCGAGTTCCTGGGAAACAAGATCTACCGTGTGCTAAATAATCAAAAACAAAAGGAAGGAAAAAAGGCTCGCGCTAGGCTCGGGCGAGGCGCAATGCAGGTGAATGACCTACATCCTACCGCGACGGTACGTCACCGCCGTGCGCCTCGTGCGCGCCGCCCAGGTTGTGCTCGCCGGCGGCGGCTCAACCGCACTTGTGCTATGGCACGGCCGGGGTCGGGCGGTTGTTCTACCGAAGAAAATCATCGGAGCGGAGAAGAGGAACTCACCGGAGAAGAGAAGGTCGGCGAGGGCGACGGTGTCCGGGCTCCGGCGAACGGAGAGGGCGACGGTGTCCGAGCTCCGGCGAACGGCGACAAATGCAGCGGCAGCGGGGCGCTCGAGACTGCGAGGGAGGAAAATGCGAAGGAGAGGAAGAAGGAGGGGAAACCGTTCCGGTCCCCTATTTATGGGGGGGGGGGGGGGGATTCCGGAGCGGTTTCCGATTTTCCCGCCCACGATCCCCACGATCGTGGGTGGGATCTAGTTTGTACAGCAAGCCACGTGGCGGTATCCGGAGCGCCCGATCTGGCCACACCGAGGGCCACACGGCCCCAACGGTTGGATTCCGGATCGGCTGCGGCTCCCGGCGCGGGAACCCAAGCGGCAGCGTGCTCGCGCAGGAGCACTCGAGTGCATCTCTGCTCAGACAAGATGTCGGGTGGGCCCCAGCACACAATCTCGGGTTCATCAGGAAGCCAACGGTCAAGATTCACTGAGGCTGTGTTATCCGGTTGCAGGCTTTGCCTCCCGGTAGAAATAGTCTCGGTAAGAAGATCTCGGGAAGAACCGACTTCGGCAGATAGGGAAAGGCTGGTGTCATGTGTTCTCGGAAGATAGTTGTTGTTTAAAGCTGATCCCGCACATCATCTGAGGTCGCTGTATAGCACCAGCTTCGGGGACTAGTGTCGGGGGGCTGCCCCCCGGGTAGGGGCAGATCCCGGTATAATTCAATAAGATGCCAACAGTACGTGACCTTTGGCGAAAGAAAGGGACACCTCCTGCTGTACTGAAAGGGCAGCTTGACCCTTGAGCGCTGGTAGAGGACAAAGTGCCTCCTGGCAGGCGCAAGGGTCAGGTCTCGCAGCTATAAATAGACACCCCCGGCCCTCACAATCGCAGCACAAGCATAAGCGGGTGGTTCCTCTAAGAACTAGCTTCTCGAAGATGTCTTTGCTAATAGGCTAAGACATCTTCGGGAGGCTAGGCCTAGAGATACTCATCCTGAGACGAGCTCGGACGAATCCGGAAAGGGTCCCGAGTCTCGTGGTCCGATGTGACTCCCGGAAGAAGGTGTACTCGGTTTTACCGGGTAGGTTATCCGGGTGGGAACTAACCGGAATGTATGTCTCGGTCTTGTTCTTATGCAGAGGAGGCTCGCCGTGACAAGCAAGGAGGTAGCCGGCGTAAGGGCTTCCGGTAGGCCGTCAACGGTCCGTAGCAGGCTTTCCCGTCTATTGCGGGGGGAAGTACCGTTCCGCCTGACACGGAAGCATGGTCACCTCCCGCCTGACACGGAAGCATGGTCACCTCCCGCCTGACACGGGAGCGCGTCAGCCGGTACGACCGTGGTACGACAAGACCTGACATGCCTAGCCCGGCAATCCGGAAAAGGCTATCCGGGATGGGCAAAGACATGTCTTGTCTCTGACAAGGGGACAATGATGATGCAGGACGGCGCCTGCCGTCCTTGTCGAGATGATGACGAAGGGGCTACGCCGGATAGCCCGGCGACTAGGTCGCACTAGCCGGTGACGACATGCCGGCTAGGCCTGTCCGGTGGGGCCAAGCCGATTAGGGTTTCCGGCCCTCCTGGCCGGAGCTCTATAAAAGGCGCCATAACTGCTCCTGAGAGGAGAGACCAACTTCAGAGCCAAATCTATAGTCACATTTACTCTTAGAGCAGTTACTCCTTTGCACCTCGAGTTCATCTAGTTCTTTGTACTCCTCCCTTTGAGAGATCTTGTAGCAAGTTGTAGCTCTTGTACCACCAACATATAGAGAGGAAAGGCAGGAGTAGGGGTGTTACCTCCTCACGAGGGCCCTGAACCTGGGTATATCGTGTGTGTGCTGTGTGCCTTCGTGCATTTGTTTGTATTTGTTAGATCTTCCCCTTTGCACCTTGATCTCGTTTCTTGTTCTTGGGAGATCTCGGTTTTACCGGGATCCTCCCCGTGTGAGCTCTTCAGCTCGCTATCCCTCCCCGGATCCACCAACGTCCATCGGCCCCACAAATTAGCCATCCTATGGCATCTGCCGTGACACCACCACGACATAATGAAAAATGCATATTATCATATCGATATAAACATCACCGTTTTCTTCCTAGTGGCAACAAAACATCCCCGTTCTTAAATGTTTCTGTCACTCGTGCCCAGAATCATGGGAGACATGAACCCTCTCCTATCCAACGACATAGTTTGTGATACTCATATTTAACAAATAGGTTTGTCTAGCTATAGGAAACAATGGTGCCAAAGGGATTTTCATATTATTTTTTTAAATACACTTTTCTAGTTTTTGAGTGCTAAAAATAACTATTTTTGTGAAGCAAGTATAAAAATATAGTTCAAAATGGCACCCATCTAGTATTCACAAAAAGTACTCCACACCTGATATATATAATACCCAAGTATTAGAAATTCTCTTGAATTATAACTAATTTTTTCTAGGTAAATGAGTTTATACCGATTTTTCGAAAATAATTTAAATTTGAACTACAAGTGTTTAATAGTTTGGTGTGGAAATTTTAGAATAATTTTATGGTACAAAAATAGTGGTTATATCGCATATATATCGATAGTTTTAGAAAATTCAACCCTTCTATGAATAGACATTGTGGCCATTTTAACCATTTTTTCAAAACAAAACAAATAAAACAACTCAGAAAAGATATCCGCTCGCATGGAGGCCTTTTTTGTGTTTTAGTTTTTATTAAAAATGATAAATGTGATTATTGTCAATTGTTTCAAAAATAATCTTCACAAAAAGGTTTATCATGTATAAGCATCTATAAGTTTCAGGTCAAATGAGCAAGTTATGTCCATTCACTACCGCATTTGATGGATAATCCCAAGTAATAGGAACTTTCTTGATTTATATCTAATTTCGCCTAGTTAAATGATTTTATGCCAATTTTCTGAAAGTAATCCAAATTTAAACTATAAGTGTTTAATAGTTTGGTGTAAACTTTTAAATAATCATTTTAAGCTACACAACTAGTGGTTCTATAAAGAAACAACGATAGTTGTAAAAAAAGACCCCTTTCGATGAATAATCATGGTAGCCGTTTTGACCGTTTTAAATAAATCAAAGAAAGTAAAAAATAAACCTCAAAAAATATATCCTCTAGCATGAAGTTCTTTTATGTGTACTTGTTCTTATGAAAAATGATAAACTTAAGTTTTGATAATTTGTTAAAAAATATTTTTGAGAAAAAAAGTCTATCATGTATAAACATCTATTAGGTTTAAGTAAAATGACCAAGTTGTAGACATTCCAATGATATGTGATAAAGTTCTCATATATAGCAAATAGATATATCTTGATATATTAAACAATGGTGCCAAAGGGATTTTCAGTTTTTTTATATTAATATCATTTTCCATTTTCTAAATACCATTAACTTTTCTGTGAAGCAAATACAAAAACTATGGTGGAAAATGACACCCATCTATTTTTTATAATATCAAAACCTTTATATGGTTTCATGCAAGTATCATGCAAGAAAAAACATATGCAAACATACCTAAATCATAGGAAATAAGAACATTAATATTTAGTTTTCTAAAATCACCGATGTTTATATGATGCAAATTATGATATAGATGTCATATTTTGATTATCTCATTTTTCTATTTGATTGAGACATTTTATTTGTTGAATTTCGATTTAACGATTGAAAGTGAGCTCTTTTACGGTGATTGGGACGGTACCCGTGAATACCGTCGGTACCGCCGGTTATGATTTTGAGCTCTTTTAGGGTGATTGGGACGGTACCCCGTGGTACCGTCAGTACCGTCGAGTATGGATTGTTTTAACCGTTGATTATGTCACGATTTATTTTAACCGTTGATTAAACTTGATGCAATCCAACGTTTTCAAACAATTGCTCAGGGGTAGCATCGACATTTATATAATCTCTGTAAAAAAGACATTCATCGCGAGCAGACCGTGATCTCTCACCATGCTACCCCGATATTTATTTGCTTTAAATTCAATCCAATTTCCAAACACATCCTACGTACAACAGCACAACAATCCGATTAGGTCGTTCGTGCCTGTGATCATGGCGAGCACTCGCGTTGAGGAGATCGGGGGACTGCGTGCGGCGGCAACCGCGGGACTGGGAAGATCATCGAGGACCTACCGGCGGACGTCCTCGGCCTCTTGCGGCGCTGACTCGATGGCGCGACGCTGGCGCCCATGGGGTGCGCTAGCTCGGTGTTCCGCAAGCTCGCCAACGACTCCATCGCGTGGCGGGCGCTGTGCGTCGAGATGTGGCCGTCGCCATCTCCTGCCGCGGCGGCTACTAGGCACTCTACGCTGACGCTTTCCCTGCCGATTCGTGTCAGGGACTCTGGGTTCCGCGAGTTCGCCGTTTCAGGATGGTTTTTTTTGCCGTCGCTGCCAATCGGGCCGGATGAGCTGGATACTGCTTGACCCACCGACGGGCGCCGCGCTGAACGCCTCGAGCCGGCGCCCTGTGGCTGGCTGAGCGGGGGCCCCGTGGCGTGGTTCACCGCTCGACCGCGGGGTCACGCGCGGCGGTTACGTGCGAGGAACGGCACAGGCATTTCAGGAAGGTGAGGCTCTATGCAGGGGACGCCGAGAGCTGGCTGGACGGGCTGACCGCGGTGGCCGCCGCCATGGCGAGCGCCATGCGGCGCCGTGGGGCGGAGAAGGCGGCGAGGTGGGTGTACGTTGACTTCGCCAAGGGGAAGAAGGTGAGGAAGGAGTGGAAGATGAGGCGGGAAGACATCGTTGACCTCTGGTGCTCCGGCGTCGGCGCAGCGGCCTTCCTCTTGCCGGCTTTCTCGGAGATGCTCACGTTCAGGTGAACGTGTGACCAGTGGCGGAGCCAGAAACTGAGACGAGGGGGGACGAACGGTAAAAAGTGTGCCACCGGCGATTTTTTTTTTACAACACATGTAATTCCCAATTGTATGAAAAAACAACGTAAGTAAGTCGAAGTCTCACAATATTAAAACTCATAAAATTTAGGAATAAACTAGTGGCCGGATCTAGGATTTTACTAATGGGTATACCGCATTAAAATTTTGACCGTTATTTAGGTAAAATACATTAAATGATTCAGCAAATAATGATAGGTTTTACATTATAATTCATTATATAAAATAATAGATGATACTATGTAATAAAAAGATTAAGTTGAAAAGTTTAAATAAATTACATATATGAATAATTCAAACACCATGGTAGTACTTCAAAGTATGTATTAAAAATTGACATTACTAGTTGTTTGATTTAGAGTATCTCTAGCAGTGATTATAAACCGCGACCGGTTTCAGTTTGCGTTTTGGATGTTTTAGGGCTAAAAAGTGTTCGGGCAAAATTTAGAAAATACGAATGTAAAAGGAAATATTCTTTATTGTCTTCTTCCTTCCAACACCACCATATATTGTTCAATCCTCTCCGCAAAATTAGTCATCTTCGTGACTGAATTTAAGCATCACGAGGATCGTACACACAGCGAGCTAGCTAGCTAATAATAGGATACTACCGGATCGATCGTTTCTTTCTGAGCTAGGTACAACCGGTTCGCTTGATAGTTTGCTCACCATAGCTAGCCAGGTACGGCCGCCTGCACGAAGCTCTCGGTTTGCACACGCACGGAACAATCGATTAGCTCTAAGTAATGTAGCATGTCTACTACTCCGACACGGAAGGCTGCAGGGTATGTATAGTATAAAAATTAGTAAAAGTTGAGGGGGGGCGGCCGCCCCACCTCGCCCCCCTGGTGGCGCCGCCCCTGCGTGTGACGCCCCCACATTATATGCCTTTCTAAAATGAAAAAAAGAAAAGAATAATTACCGTTCTCATTAAATTTTGGTACAGGTCCCGCCTAATTTTGGTACCGGTCCTACATAATTTTCGGTACCACGGTACCGTTAGGTACCATCAATCTGGTACCGTCTGTTTTAACATCATTAGATTAGGATGGATAAACGGTTGTTAAAAATGCCAACCACTCTAAAACTTATATATGATTTTTCTTAACCATTGATTAAGACAAGATTTATGTTAGCTGTTGATTAAAAATTGATATCTTGCCTACACACTCTAGGTAAATCTACCAGCCCTCAATCTTCTATTATCTTGATGATTTCTCTATGCTCCGACGTTAACACAGTAGGCTAGCTGGGAGGATGAACTCATGCAGCGATGCATGTGCGATCAGGTAATTGATGGTAGAGGTCGATCTCAGACAACAGTCAATGATAACCTAGTTGTCCACTGAACATGAGAGTAGTAGCTTGTTTCGGCAACACTTTAAGATTATATTAACGTATATACCTCCATGGATGATGATCCATGCTCTTACGAATTCAGTTTTCTATGCCTCGCTTTACCTCGTCGCCCTCGCACAGGGGCGCTAAGGACTCCCACAACTTCCTTTAAACTAGTGGTCATTCTCCATGGCATCGGCATCTCCGTTGCCGTCGTTAGCTATATCTAAGATAAGATAACGTCGGCTGGGTCTCGGCTTCGTCATGCTCTGCCCTTTCGCCATCTCCCTCGTCACCCCAACCTGACGCATCTATGCGACCAGTCCCGACGCTGAGAGCCCCTTCGGTGTTCGGCCGCCTCACAAGCAACCTCGCTGTACTCGCCGGGAACTCCTGCGGAGCGAAGAGATGCCAGCATTGGCGGGAGGAAGACGAAGGTGTGTGACCAAGTCAGAGGAAGTGTACGCGGCATACTGCGACTTCTATCGATCTGGGCGGCGTGTCTGACGTTCGGCGTGGTGTACGATCAGGACATGATGCGCTCTTCAGCAATCAGGGTGTCTTCGACGAGCTAGAGATACTGACGGCGGCGCTACAGACACTCAGGCATGTTGCTCGTGCCATCTACGACTGCGTGCTGGGGCCAGCGTTCCGCTGCGAGTTGGGCAGCTCGTCCCGTCGGGGCTGACCTGCTGCAGCGCGTTGTCACGGGCATGGCCGTGTCTATGGCCGTGGTGTTGGTGGTGGCGCTGGTAAAGGCTCGACGGATGGAGACAGCGCGGAAGCACAGGCTGGTGGACGACCCGAGTCGACGATGCGGATGAGCTGGGCATGGCTGGTGTCGCAGTACGCGATGCTGGAAGTGGCATGCCGAGGGAGCGAGAGGGAGCCATCTAGGAGGGAGAGAGGGGTGGGTACTGGGTAGACGATGGGATCACTGGCTTGAAATTACCAGTGTGCCCTTTAATGAAAATTATAAGTATCGGTCCCACTTAGTTCGAATACGGTCCCACTTAATTTCGGTATCGACCCCACACAATTTTTGGTACCGTGGTACTGTTCAGTACCGTCAGTCTGGTATCACATATTTTAACACCGTTAGATCAATGTGGATAAACGGTTTCTAAAAATACCAACCACCGTAAAACTTATCTCTACTATATAATATTGCTTGGGGACACCGGTCGTACGTCGTGACAGTTTTGCAGAAACCCCTTCAGAAATCTGGAAATCAACCCGCGGTCCAAAAACGGTTCGACTGTATGCCCATCCTATCCTTTCTCCCTGCAGTCCTGCATCCACGACCACCACCTACCGTCGCCGCCTGCAGCGTGCTGCCCCTCACCTCCCCCGCGCGGGAATCACCACGCCCTCCAGTACTTGTGCTTCTCCGGCAAGGCGCGCTGTCCCATGGAGTCAGAGCTCGCGTAGGTGAAGGCCGTCGCGATGCGGCCGTGCTGTTCCCCTCGATCCACTTTCTACCCTGCTCAGGACGCCTCGTAGCCTTATCTACCCCTTGATCCCCTTTCTCCGACCCAGGCAGTAGGAGTTGGTTACCTGGCGCCCATGGATGGGAGATCCGGCGCCCTCTTTCACGACGGCCGGCAGCAGCACCTGGCCTCTAGATCCCATCTCAATGATCTGTCCCTCGCTACTCTGAACCCCATGACCTGGGCCATTGACATCCTCCTGTTGCCTGAAAGATCTACCGGGGCAAGTGGAGGTGTGTGGGTACAATTTCAAGGCTGGGGAGACTAAGAATGGCGAGTTTTGCATTGTCTTTCACTCTGGATTGTGCCTCAGTGTGTGTATCTGTAGCACGGATACTGATGAACTGAGATATGGGTGCCGCAGAAAAGAATCCCTTTGGTTGCAAAGATTGATCGGATCACTCACGGGATCACTCAGCACATGCACGGCTTCATCAAAATTGTGCAAGTTAGGTGCGGGTACGTGTACTTGTCCCAGACATGCATGACCCTCGCTGGCACACAGCACTGCCGGTTTTTCTCCCTTTCCTTGGGCTTGAGCTACTGCATGAGGGGAAATATGATGGCTATGTCCATCCCTATGCAATGGCTTGGCCTTCTTCTTTGATTGCTGATGATGGGAGCATTGGACATGATGCTGACTGAAACTTCTCACTGAATCAAGTCTGCAGATTGTGATTTGCATCTGAGGAATGAACAAAAATATGTCTGTATGCCTTAACCATGGTGAAATGCGTTGTTGAAGCAAAAGAATGTCTAGCTGTCACTGAAAACTGGAAGATAGTTCCTTGTACTATCTTAAGTACTTCTTATTCCCAGATATAAACCTTTTGTTGCTTTGAAACTGTCGGTACAATGCTGAGTGAATGAATTTGATGGGAGAATGGATTTTTAACGGCTGAGGACTCTCTGGAATGCTGATATTGTTGCAGTAGCCACTAGGCCACCATTTCAACCAATTTATGCCCATTTACATGTTACCTTTTTACCAACAAGAACTGTGAATTGTCAACATCCATAGAAAGTCTCTTGTTTCTATTTTTGCTGCACAATCTCTTTAGTCTTTAGGACTCTTTTTCTTTCAAGCAGTGTTGTATTTTTGTTGCTTGCACAATTAATAATGTATTTAGACTTTCAAGTGCTTGACTATTTTTTTTATATGTTTCTCGCCTAGCTTTTATAATCACTTAGTCATGACTTGTTATAATTTGTATTTAAGTTCATACTGTTAACTTAGTTAACTAGACATACAAGAGTTTCTAAAGTAGTTACTGTTTGTTGCACTCCTTCTGTTGTATATGTGTATTTCTTATGTCTCAGTCGTATGAAACTCAAGTCATGTTCTTTTCCTTGCAAACACACCGGCATAAATTAAATATCCAAAAAAATATGGTAGCGGGTAAG
Organism: Poa annua; assembly: GCA_026929855.1. Classification (NCBI taxonomy): domain Eukaryota; kingdom Viridiplantae; phylum Streptophyta; class Magnoliopsida; order Poales; family Poaceae; genus Poa; species Poa annua. Next base: position 85,101,807 of record CM049429.1, on the reverse strand, counting down.
AACGATGTTCAATAGACAATTTCTTTATATTTGTTTAGGGCATGCAACAACTACGTGAATAAACTTTAAAATTTTGTATGCATTCTCATAGTGGTTAACCATTAAATTTTATTTCCTGTTGCAACGCACGGACATTTTACTAGTATAAATAAAAAGCTATCAGCATAGTAAAAAAGCTATAACATTGGCTTTGCCGTCAACAAATCCCTATATCGTCAAGTGCTCGTTACCTATTATATGCTGCGATGGCCAAACACAAACCGACGGCTGCCGGCACTGATTGCTCTTCCTGGCGCAGTACCGCTAGAATTTGGTCGCCACTGATTACTCTTCCTCAGATCAGCTACGAACCACCAACTAAGCTCGTAATCTCTCATATTTTTCTGAATTTCACTAAAAAATTACTGGGATTGCTGAACTCGATCTTACCCTAGGAACTGATATTTATTGAATCAATGTGGGAGCATTCAGCACACCATTCAACCCTTCCCGATCAGGCCCGATATGCCACATATCTAATGTCATCAATTGGCCATAATCACTACAGGGAAAAACGATTTTTGCCGAGAGCAATGCACTAGTACTTATCAGGACTTTTCTCATATCTGCTGAAATATTGGGCATTTAGCCCATTATCAATTCTTAAAAATCGCTAAGTCCCATGTTGTCATGACATGTGTGGAAGTTTAGTCTTATACTGCTAGCTGGATGAGATGTGCACTAGCTTACATACTGAGACATTCTACTACTAGTATGAGTTGGTGTGAGGTACGAGGAGAATGGCTGTGTACCACACACGCGCTCCTCCTCCTCCGCCGCCCGCCACGCCGCGGGTTGCGGGAATCTCACCGAGCTGATGTATTCTTTTTGTCACGCGAAAATAAAATGTGAACGGTCATGAAATGTTTTTTCTTTCCGTCCGCCGTGTACACGGTCGACGGGAGAGCAGGCCTCCGAAACCCCGCATCTCTGATTCCTGTACGGGAGAGGGGCGATTAGGTTTTTGGGGAGCGTCTCTTACGCGACTGCTCGTCAATCTTCATCCACTACGTCGACTACTTTCTCTACTTCAACTACGTACTCGTCGCCTTCGTGATCACCATGAGCACTAACGCTGAGATCGAGAAGGCTGCCGCTAACAAGAGGCCTGCCGACAAGAGAGCTACCGACGACGCCGCTGCTTCTGTTTCAACCAATTGGCCAACTGTCGGATATGATATGTTCATACTCATCCTGATTCTTTACTTGTTTGTTGTACTAGTGTTTTGCGTAGATGTATCTACTATATGCCTAGTACACGATTGTACTGTTAAGTTTCAACATGTCATTACCACTATCTACGTCATGATTCTAGTTTATACTTGCATTATGGAATAATTTTCTATATTCTCAACAATCCAAAAACCTAATTTGTGTAGGCATTTTTTGGTCAATGGTTTTGCTGCTGCACTGAAACCAGTCCCGTTTACGGGGACATATTTTAAGCGTTGGCAAACCGAAACCATCTTATGGCTCACTGCGATGAACGTGTTCTGGGTCGTCGGTGTCACTCCCACTGAAACGATTACTCCTGAGCAGGAGAAGGCGTTTAGGAATGCCACCGTCGTATTTATTGGAGCCGTTCTAAGTGTGATCGGAGATAAGTTGGTTGACACATATTTACATGTGCGGGTTGCCAAGGACTTATGCGAGGCGCTCGAATCTAAATTCCGCGCAACTGATGCTGGAAGCGAGATGTACACTATAGAGCAGTTTCATAATTACAAGATGGTTGAAAACCGTTCTGTATTAGAACAAGCTCATGATATACAATGCATCGCTAAGCAGCTTGAGCTTCTTAAGTGTGTGTTACCGGGCAAGTTTGTTGCGGGATGCATAATCGCTAAGCTGCCCAATTTTTGGAGAAACTTTGCTACTACTCTAAAACATCAGAGGCGTGAATTCTCTGTTGAGAATGTCATTGGTTATCTGAGTGTTGAGCAGAATTCGAGGGCAAATGACTCGCATGGAAAAGGTGAGGTTACTTCTGTTGCCAACATGGTACATAAGAACTTCAACTCACACAAGCACAAAGGAAAAACTAGTGTCCAACAGAATACCGACTTCAAGAAGAAGGGTAACAAACCTTCAAGAAGGATAAGAAGAAAGGTGGATGCTACACTTGTGGTTCATAGGAACATTGGGCTCCTAAGTGCCCGAAGAAGTTCAACTAACCAGGACAAGACTCCAAGTCTGTCAACATGATCGTGAGCAACAATGAGAACGGTGCATCCGGGTACGGTAATTTATTTACTGTATTTTCAGTTTTTCAGTCTAACGAATGGTGGATTGATACTGGTGCAAATACTCATGTGTGTGCTGACATTTTATTGTTTTTTTTCTTATCAAGTCACAGGGAACGGATCCGTATTGATAGGGAATGACGCGAGTGCTTCTGTTCTTGGTGTTGGCACGATCGATCTAAAGTTTACCTCGGGAAGGATCGTGCAACTCAAGAACGTTCAGCATGTCCCCGCCTTCAAGAAGAATCTCGTTAGTGATTCCCTTCTATGTAGAGAAGGGCTTAAGTTGGTATTCGAGTCTAATAAGTAGTTGTTACAAAATATGAACTATTTGTTGGAAAATGTTACGAATGCGGAGGCATGTTCCACTTTTCTCTTGCTGATTTTTGTAATCAAGTCGTGAACAATATTCATTCGAATGTTAATGAAACATAAGTTTGGCATTCACGTCTTTGTCACATTGGTTTCGGTTGAATGACGCGACTATCAAAACTAAGTTTAATCCCATCTTTCACTTTAGCCAAAGGTTCTAAATGTCTCTCATGTGTTCAAGCAAAGCAACCTCGCAAGCCTCATAAAGCTGCAGAGGAAAGACACTAGGCACCGTTAGAACTTATACATTATGATCTTTGTGAGATGAATGGTGTATTGAGTAAAGGTGGAAATAGATAGTTCATGACACTGATAGATGATTCCAGTAGATTTTGTTATGTATATTTGTTAAGAACTAAAGATGAGGCTCTGTACTACTTTAAAATCTAGAAGGCAGAAGTTGAGAATCAACTTGAAAAGAAAATTAAACACATCTGGTCAGATCGTGGTGGAGAGTACTTCTCGAATGAGTTTGATTATTTCTGTTTAGAACATGGTATTATTCATGAGAGGACGCCTGCCTATTCTCCCCAGTCAAATGGGGTAGCCGAATGGAAAAACTGTACTCTAACTGATTTGGTTAACGCCATGTTAGATACATCGGGATATTGACGTCACGTCATGTCCTGAATAAAGTTCTGACAAAATACAATGAGATTACTCCCTATGAACAATGGGAGAAGAGAAGGACAACACTCTCATACTTACGTACTTGGGGCTGTTTGGCGAAAGTCAATGTGCCGATCCCCAAAAAGCGTAAGCTTGGACCTAAGACCGTAGACTGTGTTAATTTGGGCTACGCTAAGAATATCGTTGGCTATAGATTCTTGGTAGTGAAATCTGATGTACCTGACGTGAATGTCAGAACGATTATGAAGTCTAAAGATGCTACTTTCTTTGAGGATGTTTTTCCTATGAGAGATATGCAAAGCACTTCTATACATATATCTGAAGAAACTACTGAGCCTGTCATTCCTATGGAACATTATGAACAAACCCATGATGAAATTCCTGAGAAAGATGATGAGGAAACCCTTGGTAGGGGCAAGCGACAAAGGTGGCGATGATTTTCTCGTGTACCTTGTGGATGACACTCCCACTTCTATTTCAGAGGCTTATGCATCTTCGGATGCTGATTACTGGAAAGAAGCAGTCCGTAGGGAGATGGATTCCATCATGGCTAACGGGACATGGGAAATTACTGAACCTCCTTACGGTTGTAAACCGTTGGGATGTAAGTAGGTGTTCAAAAGGAAGCTTAGGCCCGATGGTATGATTGAAAAGTACAAGGCTAGGTTTGTGGCCAAGGGCTATGCCCAGAAAGAAGAGGAAGATTTCTTCGATACTTACTCACATGTGGCTAGACTGACCACCATACGAGTTTTACTCTCGTCGGCAGCCTCACATGGTCTTCTCGTCCATCAAATGGATGTTAAGACGGCTTTCCTAAATGGAGAGTTAGACAAGGAAATCTATATGCAATAGCCAGATGGCTTGATATTAGATGGTCAGGAAGGAAAGGTATGTAAGTTATTGAAATCTTTATATGGCCTGAAACAAGCGCCTAAGCAATCGCATGAGAAATTCAATACAACTTTAACCTCTTCTGGTTTTGTTGTTAATGAGGCTGACTGATGTGGTTATACCCGATGGGTATGCCCAGCGGGCTATATTAAAGGCTGGTTTCTTGCCAGGCCCAGTTGCTGGCCCGTATAAAGAAGAAGATACATGGTTTTTGGTAGGAAGGGTATGACTCAAGTTAAGCGGTTTCATGCCGACTTAGGTATCTAGTAAATGTAATTCTAGTCGTATCCAAACTCCTGAGACCTGGATCACTATATATATGGGTCAGGAGGGAAGTAAAGGACACACGCAATCGAAGATACCCAAACCCTAACGAGGCACAGACTCACCGGGAACCCCTGTACTCCCATTGTGAAATTGATAATATAGATTGGACGAGCAACACTTTGCTCGTCAGCCGTCCGAGTTCGCCAATACCCATATATTCTTCGTATCGATACAACCATAGGTACATCACCATGGGACTTGTCGAGTATGAGGCGCTGTTGCATGGCATGCACATGGCCAAAGCTTGTGGAGCAACTCGACTGATGATTTACGGTGATTCAAACCTGGTGGTTCAGCAAACGATGAAGGAGTGCGATGCAAACGCAGATAACATGCAGGCTTACCGTGATATGTACAATGTCATGGAGGCCAACTTCGACGGGTGCGAGTTAAGGCACGTCGGTAGGGAAAGCAACGAGGAAGCGGATATGCTGGCCAACATAGGGTCCAAAAAGGAGTCTGTCCCGCCGGGAGTTTTTCTAGAAAGAATCAAGGAGAGATCGGTCAAAATCAAGAGTCCGGTCAAGTCAGCAGTAGACACCGATATCCCGAAGAAGCAAGGTGAAAATGCACCGGTTGATCAGCAACCCGACAATCTATTACCCTCGATTCCTCCCGTCGAAGTGTTCCTCATCGAGCCATCCTGGACCAAACCTTTTTTGTCGTATATCACATGTCAGGAGTTGCCCAGTGACTCAGTCGAAGCCAAACGTATTACTCGACGCTCAAAGGCTTTCACAGTCATTAACAAGGAATTATACAAGCGGAGCATCTCGGGAATATTGCAGAGGTGTATAGCACCAGAGGATGGACGGGCAATCCTCATGGATATACATGCCGGTACATGTGGGCATTATGCAAGCAGCACGGCACTCGTTGCGAAGGCCTTAAGGGCAGGTTTTTATTGGCCAACTGCCATGCGAGACGCAGAAGACTTGGTTCGGAGGTGTCTCGGCTGCCAGAAGTACGCAACTAGATCACACGCCCCTGCGTCCGACCTCAAGACCATCCCGCTAGCATGGCCTTTTGCGCAGTGGGGTCTGGACATGGTTGGACCACTCAAGAGATCATCCCACGGGGGTCATATTTTTCTTCTAGTCGCAGTCGACAAGTTCACCAAGTGGATTGAGGCAGTTCCCGTCACAAACGCCACTGCAACCTCCACAGTCAATTTCATCAAGTCTATAATCTTTCGCTTCGGTGTGCCCAATATTATAATCACGGATAACGGGACCAACTACAAAGCAGAGAGTTCCAAGATTTTTGTACTTCACAGGGTATCAAGCTCAAGTTCGCATCTGTTGCGCACCCACAGTCCAATTGTCAGGTCGAAAAGGCCAACGGGATAGTTTGGAGCGGATCAAAGAAGAGGTTGTTAGTACCACTAAAACGTGCAGCATGCGCTTGGGCAGAGGAGTTGCCCGCCGTACTCTTGAGTTTGCGAACAACGCCTAACAGGTCTACATAGTTCACTCCTTTCTTTCTTGTACATGGAGCCGAGGCCGTTATGCCATACGACCTAAATTCAACGCCCCACGAGTCGTGGCGTATGATGGGGAAGATTCAGATGATGCACTCGAGGACGGCGTCGACACGTTGTAAGAAACTCGTGATGTTGCCTTGGCCAGAACCGCCACGTACCAACAAAGCTTGAAGAATTACCACAGTCGCCGTTTGAGACCACGCTCGTTCTCCGTTGGCGACTTGGTCCTTCGGCTGAAGCAGAAGAAAGTTCACAAGCTCGCGTCTCCATGGGAAGGACCCTTCGCCGTTACAGAAATCATCGGCGGGGGAGCGTACAGACTGAAGCACGCGGGCACAGGGGAACCATCCCACAATCCATGGAACGCGGCGCACCTATGTCGGTTCTATGCTTAGTTTTTGAGTAGTAGGAGTTCATTATCTGTTAGGGTGTCAGTTTAGTAGTCATTCTTAGTGTATTCTGTCGCACCAGGCGAAAGCAATATATTGAATAGCAATAAAGTACAATGTTTCTCTTTTTAATTACAGTTGGGGAGCCAACCTATGCAAGCAACACTCGGGGGTGCCTGTAAATTTACGACCCAGTTAGTGCGTCCAGCGCAGGCAGGGTTCGGGGGCTGCCTACACACGGGCACCTCAGCCGGTTCACTCTGAGTAATGAAATACTCAGGGTATAGATGCTAAGGGTGTACTTTTCTAACAGATTACATATAATTCGACCCGAAATAAAAACAAAACTGGGAAAATCAGTCTCACAGACAGTTACACGACCTCTTCTTTGATCGGGGCCAACAGACGCCTCCGCTCCAGCTCCAGGGCAGTCTCGCGTTCCATCAGGGCAATCACGCAGCTGACTGCTCCCTCAACAGCAGCGTAATGTTCAGCCATGGAAACCGACCCCGTACCAGCGGGAGTACCGGGTCCAACCTTCGCCAAATCTACGTCGGGGTAGTGAAGGCGCAGCACAGCGAAGGCCGTAGTGGCGCCCGCCACGAGCTGGTGACGGACAAAGTCTCGGGTGGCGGAGCCAGGCGAAACTTGGCCAGTAAGCCTACCAGCCCGTTAGGTTGTTCATTCAGAGGGAACATGGCCTCATGGATCAGGCGAAGCGTGGTGGAGCATGACGAAGTTAAGTGCTGCGCTTGCGCGACACGGTCTCGCAGGGTCTGTAGCGTCGTGGCCCGGCTGCGCATAGACCAAATTGAAGAAGCATCACGACCATGCTCCGAAGTCACCCTTACAAGTTGCGCCTGGACCCTATTTTGTTCAGCCCCTGCGTCAGTCTGGGCGCCTGCAACAGCAAAGGCAGGATAAAGTTTAAGCACGTGTGAAGCAACCAAAGACTCGGGGGCTGCACGCGCACTTTCAAAGAAGGCCGGAAGCAACGTCTTCCACCTCCTTCATCAATGCAAGCTCCCTCTCTATGGGTCGAGGTTTCTTTGACTGAAGTCTGGCAAGCGCACCCCGCGTCACTCTGAGCTCTTGCTCTGCATTTTCAAACCGGACCTTTACCAGATTGTACAAGTATTGGTCGCGGGGATTGAAACGAGGCACACCTCCAGGAGAGGAAGTACTAGCAGACGGCATCATAGGAAGCAGTCCTTTAGTGAGAAGTTTAAACATGGGGCAAACAGAAAAGGAGAAAAAAGCAGATAACAACTCATGTTTGGCTTTGGATAAAAGCCTCGGGGGCTAAGCAAAGTGCACTTGATCATTTAAATATCTCCAAAATTAAACGTTTGTTTGGTTACATTCAGTGCAGCGCAAACAGGCACGAGTACGATCTACAAAGAAAGGCCACTATCTTAATCTAGGTCAGTGCCTTGGGTGGCTAGGCCGTTTATTTCGAGCTCGCGCCACGAACTGACGCAACTGACCCCTTTTTCTTACGGGCGGCGCCTCGTTGTTCCAACGTCAAGAAAAGAATGTCCGCCAGTCAGCGTGCCTCAGGCTCAAACTGGCTGAGGGAGACCTTCTTTCCAGACGAGCCAAGTGGGAAATTGGCCGCTAGCACACACAAGTCTAGCTCCACTCCGTGTCCCAGCAGCATCTTGAAAGCAGTGGCAGAACCACGTACCGTCTGCTCGCGAAGGAATTTGGGAAAGGAGTCCCCTTCCGGCCGGAACGTGTCCGCCAGGGTGTGCAAGTCCTTCGGGGGCTCTTGAGTTGGAAAGGCGATCTTGTGCAATGCAGTTAAAGAAGCCGCAGAAGAGGCCAGTACCCCGCTCAGCCGGCTCCCCAAATGCTCCGCCGATTCAATCGCGGCGTCAAGTTCGACGTTTGACGTAGCCACAAATTGGTCGGTTGGAAGGCCAAGAGCATCTGTGGGCAGCACGAGTGGTATTTTGGTCAGTCAGAGTGGTGACTTTGGTTGCAATGGTCAGACTCATTGCAGTAATTTGAGGCGGAAGGTACTTACGAGCTAGAGTTTTTCCGAGTGATAGGAGGCGGGTGGCAAGAGCACTGTCTGATTCTGCGCGCTGCGCAGTCAGCACTTTCGGCTTTAATCGCCCCCTGAGCCTTCGCATCGGCGATCAGGTAGGGGAGCTCCTTGGCTGCTCGGCCAACCTCCTCTTTCAAGTCTTTGGCGAGGCAGCGGGCATGGTCCCTCGCCTGGAGTGCAGCGTTGAGTTCGTCTATATCAAGATGGGAGCAACAAGTCAGTGGGATGAGCATAAAGTGCGGTGGTAACTCAGATGTCAAGTAGTTACCCTGGGCCTTCAGTAATTGGTCACGGAGGTTCTGGTTCTCTTGCTCCAGTTGAAGATATTCTCCGCCTACGGCCAGCAGACGGTGGAGGAAGGGCTACAGGTAGTTAGAAACACGGAAAGTAGCAGTGTTAGCGTGCCACGAGTCACAGGAAGTTCCCTGCAGGCTCGGGGGCTCCTTCTATCGGGGGTTCTTTCACGTTTTCAGTAAGTTCGTGTGCAAATTTGCAAGAAGGGAAAGGCAGCGACTTACGTGGTTAGCCTCAGGAGTCGTATCTAGAGTGGCAGGTCTTGCCACGGCGGCAGTTTTGGAAGTCATCGCAGTCGCGACAGCGGCAGTGGGCGAATGCGCCTCGTCGTGCTTTCCCATCGATGTAGTAGGGGAGGGTACGTTCTCGCGAGGAGGAGTCGTAGTTGAAGGGAATATGCCCTAGAGGCACTTCATAAACATAGTTTATTGGCAATATCCCAATCGTTCATTATATGTTTTACACCATGCTTTAACTGTATTAAGCGAAAACATTAATACAGGTGTGGTAGATAAACAACCAGGTCCCTAGTAGCCTCTACTAAGACTAGTTTCATTGCGCGATTGATGATCGAGGTTTGCCGATCATAGGGCATGGCGCCGGTCGGCAATGGAAGTCATATCGTTAGGTGTAACGATGTGATGGACATACCCAGTATTTATAGGACATAGTCATTACGCCTTAAGACCGTGAGATCAACTCTTATTGTTATCCCTGGAAGATACTTTGATCGCACCAAACGTCATATCTTATATAGTGTGACAATAACGGTGATACTTTTGGGTATCGGAAGGGGGTAGTTGAGACGAGGGGTCAACAACGGGATTTGTCAGTCCGCATAGCCGGATAGATACTCTAGGGCCCACTCGGTGAGATTATGTCAAATGAGTTTGCAAACATGTGACTAGGTCACCAGCTGACATAATATCATAGACGAGTAGAAGATAGCGATGTCGGTAACGAGACCATGCTAGGTATGGAGATATCTGAGAATGATACTCGGACACGCTAAGTATCGCCATGACAAAGGGTTTAAGACTAGACATCCAGGTTTGATAGATGAAAGTCATTCGTTATATCACAGGGATTAATTCATGGGGTCCAGGCCTACGAGTTAGTCGATGATCATAGAGGAGTCTTGATCGTACCTGTTATTATATCGAACCTCTAGGGTAACACACTTAAGGGGTTTCGACAAGACAACCGGAAAGGAAAGTGATCACCGGGAACGTCCCGGGAATGGTCCGATGGAGATCGGGCAGCGACGAAAGAGTTTTCGGAGCTAGAATAAATTCTATAAAATATTTTTGATATTAATTAGTGTAACTAATGATTAAATATGATTTTATATATTTATTTTTGAATTTTTAAAGGCTGGTTTCCCTAAATGGGCCTTCTGGTGGAAAGAAGGCCCATGAGGGGGGAAAGTCCCCCAGGGCTTTGGATTGAGGGAGGGCCGGCCTAGGTGGGTCAAATGGGGCCCACCTAGGGCCGGCGCACCCCCCTTGGCCGCACCAGGCAATGGGGGATAGTCCCACATTGCCTGGCTGGCAAGGTTGGCTCCCCCTGGGAGCCTATATAAGAAGGGGCACGCCTGGCCTTTTAATTCACCAATTAATTCTCTTATTTCTCCTCGATCTCGTGATTCCCTTTGTCGGAGTTGCGCCGAGGAGGATGAGGGGATCTCTTCCACCATAGCCCGCTAACGCGCTGTTGGTGTTCCGGTCCAAGTCTTCCGCTGCTCGTCCTGGACTGGAGCTTCGGAGGCCGTCGTCTCCACCGAATGTGTGTGATGCCCTGCGAGGTGCTGCGCTAGCGGTACTCGGAGGCCTACTTCCTCCACCCGACCTCGGGGTCATCTTCGTCGTCTTCGTCGCGCCGAGTTCTCCGCGACCTAGAGGTCGGCTACGTCGTCAACGCTTGTGTGGGAGCGTAATCCCCGCTATTCGGTCTACGAGGGTATGTATTCCGATCTCCACCGTACTTCTATATCTGGATAGTGTAGATCTTGGCTAGTTTAAGGATATCGTTGCTAGGAATTTTTTTGTCTGCACACGATCCCCTTCAGTAGTATGGGCAGAATCTGAGTTCTCAGACTCATCCTCGCTAGAAGTGCTGCAGGATTGCGCAAGTATGTAAGGTTGATGGAGAAAAACTCGATCAGCGAGTGAGTGAGCCTGGAGTACCTTGTTTCCCATGGATACAGCTCTTGGCGGCTGCGGCCTCCGATGTCCAAGGGTGGAAGGCTAGAAAGTGGAACGGCCTTCAGGGCCTCTGAGGCGGTCACTGGTGGGGGTAAAGAAGCGTCTTCTTCCCGGGCACCAGCAGTCGCTATGCATTTTTGTTCTTTCTTGGGAGTCGCCAGAGCTTTCGATTGGAGACCGAGCTCGCTTGTGAGTCAAGCTCTTCTCTGTCCTGTCACCCTCCGAGTGTGCTGTGGCGACTGATGGCTCGGACGGAGGGTCTCCAGTTGCGGCTACTGGTGTGCCTTCTTCAAGGATAGTTGGCTAGGAGGGTGGATAGGAGATACCCTGTCAATCAAACGAAAGGAAAAAGTAAGTGTGTAATGAAGTAATCAGTTGATGTGGAACATGAGGGTGGAAGAGAGTAAAAGGAATTTGTACTTCGGGTACAGGGTTAGAGCTCTTGTATCCATCAACGGGTGAGACCAGCTCCCCTACTTTAACTTTCAAGCCGGTGAGCATTTTCACGGCTTGAATGAGTTCGTTGGTGGAGAAATTTTCTCTTGAAACTCGGGTGGAGTCTTCATCTCCGGTGTACTCAAACATTGGGTGAGCGCGTGCTTGCAGAGGTTGCACGCGTCGCCGCAAGAAGGTGGTAACAAGGTGAGCGCTAGTGAGCACTCTACCCTCGGTAGTCTGTAGATCAACAACCTTGGCCAAAAGTTCCTTGGCGTCTTTTTATTCAGTCTGGCTCAAGGCGTTATTCCATGAGCGTTTCTTGGTCAGCTCAGCCTCGGGATTGAAGGGTGGCAGACCAGTCGATTGTCCCTTGGAGACTTCGTCCTTTACATAGAACCATCGTTCGCGCCAGTTCTGGACTGACTCGGACATTGGTATCTTGAAGTAGCCAGACTTGGGTTTGGCCTGAATACCAAGGCCGCGGGGCCGCTGCCTGACCCCTGGCTCTTGATGCTGAATGCAAAGTCGGAATAGCCCCCAGTGTGGGGCTATCCCGAGGAAGCATTCGCAGAGGGTGATGAAGCAGTCGATGTGGAGAACGGCGTTTGGCGGCAAATCGTGGATTTGTGCACCGTACACACAAAGCAAGCAACGAAGGAATGAGTGAATGGGGAATGAGAGTCCTCTGTTCATATGGTCAAAGAAGCATACCCGCTCGTTTGCTGCAGGCGTGGGTTGATTCTCCTCGCCGGCCAGACGAGCGAAGTCCGACGAGGCGGGGAGGACGGTGCTCAGGGACTCAAGATGTCTTGCATGGAGCGAGGAGCGGCGCCATCCACCTCTCTCCTGGGCCTCCGCGGCGCCGTTTTCCTTGCCTTCGACAGTGGCGGGTTTTCCCATCTTTGGGCGGTGAGCTGAGAGAAGAACGGCGAGGTGCTATAGTGGTGCGAGCTCGATGCGCAGGAGGAAGAAGAAGAGCAGAGGGCGGCGGCGCAAATGAGAAAGGTAGGATAAGAATTTACGCCGCGGTAAGAACTTATGTGTAGCGGCAGGAGCAGGACAGCCGTTGGATTGCTGAGCGTGTACGCGAGGCGTACATCGGGCGGACGACATTGGAACTGATGCGGCGCCGCAGTAACCTACACTGCGCAAAAAACGAGGAGGCCATCATCATGATGGCGTGGCGTGCGTGGCGTTCGGTCAAATCAATGTGACTAGTCAGAACAGTCAATGACAAAATGGGCCCAGCAGGGGTCGAGTCTCTTCAAAAGTGGGGTGGAATTTTTTAAATCTTGCGGCAGCAGTTGCATCAGAGTAAATGGACAGTCAGTGGAATATCGGCATACTGGCAGGACAGTCGTGAGGTGATAGTTGCTATTCAGTACAGTTGCGTATCAACAGAGTACCTATAAAAATATACAAACTCAGTCATCATAAAAGTTAAGGTCGGCACTCAAATAGCAGCTAAGTGCACTCCCATTGGGAGTGTTGTTATTTTGTTTAATAGTTTTTCGGGTTGTTTTTGTTTCAGATTAAGCACAATTATAGGCAATTGCACTCAACCTCGGGGGCTACTCCCATCGGGAGCGCTGTCGCGCACCCAATGTTGTTAGGTGTCATTCGAAGGACGAAATTTACTCGGCGATCAGCGTCAGTCGCAGGTTGAAGGTACTTGGCGACCAGCGTCAGTCGAAGGTTGGAGTCCACTCGGCGATCAGGGTCAGTCGAAGGGTGACTTCCACTCGGCAATCAGCATTCATCGAAGGTTGAAGTTCACTCGACGAACAACGTCAGTCGAAGAATAGAAGGCTATAAAAACATGCATCGATTAAATCTAATCAGATATACATATGCAATATACAGTAATGCCGGGAAGTTCTAGCCTAGCCTAGTCCCCGATGCTGCATTAAATTATGCAACGGTAAGACCTGAATAAGGCCGGGTAACCCGTACAAGCTACGTGGACTCGTTGAAATTCCGTGCCAGCAGGCATGAAGCAAAATCCCGGCGGATGCGCTAAAGGGTACCTTATACTTAACCGGGTTCAAGCCAGTAAGTCCCGATAGGCTTGGTTTGGACTTGAGCGGTTTTCCAGTTTCGAGTCAAGGGACTTGAGATTGAGTAGGTTAGTAAGGTATTCCGCCCAAGTCGCGGATTAACTTGACACCGATCCGTCGGTTGAATCAGGCCTGTTATACCAACCATCCCTTAAATTGGTGAATAGAATATTTATGAAACCTTGCGATTAGCAGTCGCACTTATTCATCCTTATGGATATTGAAAAACAGGTTGAGAGCAGTAAAGGAAGATGCTCAGATGATGAATATATAGAAGGAATTCCTACCCGATCCTTCGGACTTGAGTAGGCATTCAGGGGCTACTGATGTGGTTATACCCGATGGGTATGCCCAGCGGGCTATATTAAAGGCTGGTTTCCTGCCAGGCCCAGTTGCTGGCCCGTATAAAGAAGAAGATACAGGGTTTCTGGTAGGAAGGGTATGACTCAAGTTAAGCGGTTTCATGCCGACTTAGGTATCTAGTAAATGTAATTCTAGTCGTATGCAAACTCCTGAGACCTGGATCCCTATATATATATGGGTCAGGAGAGAAGTAAAGGACACACACAATCGAAGATACCCAAACCCTAGTGAGGCACAGACTCGCCGGGAACCCCTGTACTCCCTTTGTGAAATTGATAATATATATTGGACGAGCAACACTTTGCTCGTCAGCCGTCCGAGTTCGCCAATACCCACATATTCTTCCTATCGATACAACCCTAGGTACATCACCATGGGACTTGTCGAGTTAATCCCTCGTCACTGACAAATGTGTATACTATCACCATGGTGGGGGCGAATGAGTTATACTGTGCTTGTATGTTGATGACATACTGATTTTTGGGACCAACCTCAAAGTCATTGAGCAGGTCAACTCTTTTCTATCTCAAAACTTTGAAGTCATTGAGCAGGTCAAGTCTTTTCTATCTCAAAACTTCGAGATGAAAGACCTTGGTGTGGCTGATGTTATTCTGAACATCAAGCTATTGAGAGATAATGAGGGTGGGTTAACACTTTTGCAATCCCGTTACGTTGAGAAGATTTTGAGTCGATTTGGATATTCGGACTGCAAAGCTTCTCCAACGCCTTATGATCCTAGTGTGCAGATTCGAAAGTTTACTGGCACAACTAAGGATCAAGTGAGGCACTCTCAAGTAATAGGTTCTCTCATGTATCTAGCTAGCGCGACAAGACCTGACATCATGTTTGCTGTTTGCAAACTTAGCCGGTTTGTTTCCAATCCGGGTGATGTGCATTGGCATGCTATCGGAAGAATTTTGCGCTATCTAAAAGGTACTGAGAACTCTATTCTTGAAGCCTGTCTATGCTTGAAGGGTATTGTGATGCGAATTGGATCTCTGATGCTGATGAGATGAAAGACACAACAGGGTATGTGTTTACCCTTGGAGGTGGTGTTGTTTCCTGGAAGTCTTGCAAGCAAACGTTCCTGACGAGATTGACAATGGAAGCAGAATTAACAGCATTGGACACATCCGGTGTCGAAGCAGGATGGCTTCAAGATCTTGTCGGGTTATGACTCCCTAGAATCGGGGGTAGTCACTTCCTGAAGTGTAGTTCGTGAAGGGGATTGAACGCGGAGGTCAAGACCCTCGGGGGACACGGCGACGATGCTCGTCGGACCTGAAGACGAAACACCGACTACAGAGATAGACACCGGCCCGTACCCAGGTTCACGGCCCTCGTGAGGAGGTAAGACCGCTACTCCTGCTTGTCTATACTGGATTACAGAGGTTACAGTATAGCAGAGCCCGCCGAGGACCCCTTGAGGCAGTTCTTGCATGTAGAGGGAAGCGATGATCTTCTTCCTCCTCCAGCCAGAGGCTATCCTACTTGGTACTGCTAGGGTTTACAAGCGTGGTTGCAAGCAATTGGCCGACCCTTGCTACGATGGAGGTCTTGGTGCTTTTATAGGCGCCTCCGGCGCTCTCCTTCTGCTTGGCCTTCAAGGTGGTTCCCACACGGCAGTGGCGTGGAGGTGCAGGAGTCCATCACTGCCCCCTTGTCCATGGACGCGGTCCATCACTGATAAAGGTTGGCGCGGTGGCCGACAGGCGGCCGACCGCGCTCTGTACTATCCGCAGGGAAGGCAGTCTCTGAGGTGGAGCCCTTGATGACGTACCCTTTGGAGGGTTGCACCGTCCACCTGCTTTATCACCGGAGTGGAAGGTCTTGGCAGTCCTGCCGCAGGCGGCGCAACTTTGTTGACTCCTTTATCACCAAAACGGCAACGGGGGTGCTTGCGTCACCACGTGGGAGTGGCAGAGGCCATGTGCGCCTCGTCGTACTTCCTTGGCCGCGACGTTTCCCCTCAGGCATGGGGAGGTCTGTGGAGGGATTCTCGTTGACTTCCCTCCAGGCGCGCTGGCGCCTCGGGAGGGTTTCTTGGAGCGAGGGACCCCTTGAGGCCCTCGTTTCCTCTTCAGGCCCTCAAGGGTCCCGCCAGGCGGCGAGGCCTGGTCCTTAGTCGTTTCGTCTGATCAGCCCACGTGCGAGGCCTGGGGGGGAGTGGGCTCTCCATACCCCAGTTCCCACTGGGCCGACAAATCTTTTGATGGACTTGTCAGTGATTGAAAAGCCAGTTCCGGCTAACCAAACAGTGATTGTTAAGGTTAAGAGTTCAAAGGACAACATGCAGTCCAACAAACACATAAGTATAATCTGCCAGACATTTAAGAAACTCCGGAGTTATAGCGTTGGATTATATCCAGTCACTAAGAATCTGGCAGATCCCTTTACTAAAGGGCTATCACCTGTTGTGATAGAAAATGCATCGAGGGAGATGGGTATGAAACCCACATGAGTTGCCATGGTAGTAGCCCAACCTATGTGATCAGAGATCCCGTGAATTAGGACCTGGAAAAAACAAGCTAGTGGTTAAATGAAGAGTGTAAAACCTTTACTAACTCACTCCGTTGGAGATGCAATACTCTCGGTAACTGTATGGCAGGTTGACGTATGTCTTAATATGTTCCAAAGCTTTGCATAAGCAAGACGCTATCCTACAGAGCGATCTTTAGAGGAACACACCTATATGAACCTGACTGCTGGTCACAGTCTACGAGATTAGAGTGATCTCTAGTAAGTTTATGAATAGGTCAGGAGTGACTAATATGCTCCACCCGAGGGGTCAGCCTTCGGCAGCCTAGTACCGATAAGACAGTTGGTAAAACTACTTTACGCCAAACTGACAATTCAAAGCCTAGTCCATTGTCAGTTGTGAAGGAGTGTAGCTAATTTCTCTAGGTGGAGTTCAACCTTAACAGGTCTCTACTAAAAATACTAGTATATCAAAACAATGTTTGTAACGGATGACAACTTCATGGGTCTTTGGGATCTGGTGGGGGATTGCTGAAATATTGGGCCTTTAGCCCATTATCAATTCCTGAAAATCCCTAAGTCCCATGTTGTTATGGCATGTGGTGGGAGTTTAGTCCCATACTGCTAGCTGGATGAGATGTGCACCTGTTTATATACTGAGACATTCTATTACTAGTATGAGTTGGTGTGAGGTATGAGTAGAATGGATGTGTACCACATGCACGCTCCACCTCCTCCGCTGCCCGCTTCGCCACGCCTCGCCACAACGTGCCACGGCCCACGGGTTGCGGGAATCTCGTCGAGTCGATGTATTCTTTTTGTCACGCAGGAATAAAATGTGAACGGTCATGAAATGTTTTTCCTTAATGAAAAATGAATACGAAGTTGAAACGTCTGTCTTAAGTGCTCTTAAGTACGACCGTTTTCAGAATTCATTTGCCTTAACGGAATTAATTGTGCGCGTTTCTATTGGACCTCTCGCCTTCTGCGCTACGTGTACAAAGGAGAGGTCGCTCCTCTCTTACGAACACCCGACAACAGAACCATCCGCCTACAACCACCACCGCCGTTCCTCCTCGCTGTTGCTGCCATCGTTGATCCCATCCCGTCTGCCACGTACACGGTCGACGGGAGAGCAAGCCTCCGAATTCCCGCCTCTCTGTTTTCTGTACGGGAGAGGGGCGATTAGGTTTTGGGGAGCGTCTCTTACGCGACTGCTCGCCAATCTTCATTCACTATGTCGGCTACTTCCTCTACTTCACCTACGTCCTTGTCGCCTTCGTCATCACCATGAGCACTGACGCCGAGATCGAGAAGGCTGCCACTGACAAGAGGGCTGCCGACAAGAGAGCTGCCGACGACGCCGCTACTTCTGTTTCAGCCAATTGGCCAACTGTCGGGTATGATATGTTCATACTCATCCTGATTATTTACTTGTTTATTGTACTAGTGATTTGCGTAGATGTATCTACTATATGCCTAGTACACGATTATACTGTTAAGTTTCAACATGTCATTACCACTATCTACGTCATGATTCTAGTTTATACTTGGATTAATATAATCGAACAATTGGCTATATTCTCAACAATATTTATGCCTGTTATTTTAGCCACTCTTGTTCTCAAGAGAAGTCTGAAGTTAACCCATGAACTCGGCTACATTTTCTCATATAATAAATATGTTTGGTTTCAGTTCAATAGTTTTTTAATGTTAGAGTTTCAATTCTAACCAATACAAAACATTATTATAATATTGTCGTCAAGTTATATTTATACTTCTATTTCACTACCATTGTAGCTAGATAGCACCTAGTTTATTTGAGTTGGGGACAAGAATATACCATGTAGATCTTTTAATTGTTGCTAGATGGAGTATACGGCTACATATCATTCGTTGTGTTTGATATTAAACCCTGAGTTTGTAAGAAAGAAAGCTATTGCTGCAATTCTATATTTGGAGTCTCAACAAATTGGTAATGGTCGTTTATGTTTGCTATCAAACACACCTGCATGCATACCCAATCATGCATGTCTCTGTGTATGCTAATTTGGTGGGCATATGTCCAAGTTCTTTGTCCAAACGTCACCCTTACAATTTAGGGAACTACCTCATCTTGCATTAGTTCTCAATTAAATAAAACAAAAAATATATCTCCCAACTCATCAGTCCAATTTGTGACTAGTTTCCATAATATTTTCCATGAGGGCTTCAAAATAATACAACACTTCAAGGGCTTCTTTCGTAGAAATTTTGAGCAAAGAGATCACTAGAATTTTTTTTTATGTGAGTTCAATCCTACCACTACTACATAATCTACTATTAGATTCGGTCCCGTACATAGGACTCAGCCCGTTTCCCATTCGGTTCGGAGCAATAGTTGATGATAATCCAGCCGACCGGAGACGGTTTCCCCGTCCGACGGCTCGGAGCTAGCCATACTCGATTTTCAACTAGTTGATATGTTTTTTACGTAATTATTTTATGCACCACATATCACAGAGAATTTTCTATGAATCAAATAACCTGGAAATGTGGACTCTTTGTTTTCCCACGGTTATACAGAACGAACTTGGGTGTACAAAAAAATCCAGAATTCTAGGCATGAATTATTTATAATTTTGTATTTTCACGTTCGTCCTTTCTCTAATTCTGTAAATTAAATATCCGTTGATATGGTTTGATGCAATTATTTACGGCTGTCATGAGATACAGGACAATTATATTATGCTAATTACCAGGATAGTTGAGAAATATTGATAGTAGTTGATGCGGTAAGGTTAGTAGTGAGATGTTACTACTACTAGCTGATATTAGGCAACGCGTCTTTGTGGAAGTCTATAGATGGAGAGGTCACATGTTATCGAGTTGTAAAAGCTAACATCCGACCATCAAAGTGTTGTAATGCAAGTTCTTGAGGTGTCACAGTATTTGTTTTACTGACTGGATAACAAGATACGGTAAATTGATAATTCATCACTAGCAACATGATACCATATGCATGAACTACTAACTAGTATCTAACATAAAACAATTATCAAAACAACCTATGTGACATAGATCAGAATATAGTAATTGTTGAAACAAACAAATCAACAAAATGGATCATGAATCAAATGAACATTTTATTTCCACCATGCATTTCTAGTTTAATTAACTTAATAAATATATGTGAATTTTTCGTGCAGCCTAAAATACAAAAAAAATTGGAGTTAAAGTTTTGTACGATTGTAGGTCTCAACAATATCTATATTTGGGGGGGAAATCTCGATTTCTGGAAACTCAAAATGTTGATTTAGATTTATTTTTTTAAATAGGCACCATGTAGCCCGGTCTCCGTTTTTGGTTTTTGCCATATAATCATCTATACTACCCATCCACGGAAGAATCTAGACAAGAACAGTTGACAGCGAGATGTTATGGGGTAACATGTTACACGCCCCACCAAGAGTCGACCAAATCTACTCTCAGATTATATTGGTATGGTATATACAAACCACTTGTTTGGACCTCAGCTAGCTATTTGCAAAATATTTGCTTGCATATTCCTCATTATTGCCGTGTTCCAATGGTCAGTCTTTATCTGCATCTAAAAAGGTGCATAGTTTGGCTAATATACACTGGTGACAATGAGTTTGCCCCATATTTAAATTAGTGAAGCCAAATTTGTTTCGAGTTTTCATGGGTTTTACCACAATTTTTTTCACTTGGCCGAAATGAAAAAACAAAATTACCAAGATTATTGATGATTCGAGATGACAAAAATATCCGAAACCAAACTGTGCAACCACCATATGATCTAGGAGAATATATCCAATTCTCTTGGCGAGTTGTGCCATCTGTAGAAGTGGCCAATATTATGAAGCCAACTCACAACATTGAAACATCAATTTTGATACATGGTTTATATATTTTTTTTCAAATGAGTAAGTGTTAATTAAAAATTAGAGGTGAATCTGCCCCGTTAGAAATATCATGTTGTTCAAGATAATATTGATTTTTTTACACCATCATTTCGTTATTATTTATTAGATTGCTTTGAGATTTTTAAGAAGAAGATTTAGTAGTTTTTGGGCACTTGAGTGCCTCATGGCCAAACACAAGATACATTCTCTATTGCCAGCCGGGTATACCACATGCATGATGCATATCCTACTGTCCGGCAAATGATTACTAGATACAAGAGCAAAGCTTTCATTTTTTTTCAGTTAAGCGGTTCATCTAAACTAGAGGGTAACGTGTTGGTGCACACGCTGGTGCAAAGTTTCTGTGCTAATAGGATTGATAGTTTTGGTCCGGAGAGTCAGTATCTGGCCTATAGAACCTGCCGGTCGTAAGCTGGCCTAGCTTGTACTGAAAAACAAAGATGCACAACAGCACAAGTCCCGATCGACGATCGTATATCCTGCATCCTATGATATCTGAACTTCTGAAGGGTAGCAGCACCCGAAGTGTGGCGGCCGGGGTGCTTGCCGTTGACCGTTGCCGGCCACGTCTATATAAGCTCATAAACCTGGCCACTGTCCAGGTCATTTGGCCAGCCTAGAACCTAGCAAGCTACAGCATCCACCCCCTCGCCAAAACCCTCTTCTCGTCGGAGTCGGAGATGGCCTTGAACGGCGGCGACCCACCCTACGGATGGCCGCCGGCGGCGTGGCAACCGCAGCCGGACGATTATTTCACATGCCCTTACTGCGGCAAGGTTTGGTGGACGAAACAGGCCCTTGGTGGCCACATGTCCAGGGGACACTGCAAGCGCGCACCGCCGCAGCCCCTCCGGCCACCTCCGCCACCCCCTCCACCCAACCCTGCCTTCACGGAGGAGAACCGCCAGGAAGCCCAACGCCTGGTGGAGAGAGACCTCATCAACCTTCTGAGGGCGCCAGCGCCGCCCGTCGCCGTGGTGAACGAAAACCTGCCGGAGCCGCCCAACAACGCAGCCGCGGAGCCGCAGGTGAACGACGGCTTGGACCTGACTTTGGGCCTCTGATCACTACGCTGGTTAGATACTCTCGTCTCAGATCCATTTCAAGATAAAACTATGTGACCATCAGATGATGGAAATTATCATGTTTTAAGATTCATGCTGGCGACAGCACCTTGTTTGTTTAATCGTGTATTCGTGTGTACTTTGGTCTTCGTTATTCGACAGATCATTTCAAGAGAAGTACTATGTATGTGACGATGATGAGCCTCATTTTAAGATTCATGAGATTTAGTTTCTTTAATCTGCATTAGATACTGTGATTTTGGTTAGATCCGTTAGATCCCACAAAGGACAAAAAATCCTACGTGATATGGCAAGTAGTATGTGCTTACGTTAAGTCTTAACGCGTACAGGTTGTCTCATGTATTACTTTCTAAAATAATTCAACGGTAACTTTTTGATCCAGCTATGTCTTATCTCGTTTTCATACCTTGATACAGTATATGATAGACACGATGGGGCCAATGTATCCCTCGCCTAAGTGTATATACCGAATTTTAATTCTAGGCTAAAAAGGCCAAATTTGTCCACGTTGATAATTTTTGGCATCTCTGTGTCTGTCTCCTGTTTCTTTCATGTAACCGCATACTTTCACTCATAGTTACCAGTTCCTAAACATTCTCGTCGGTAAATGAAAAAGATTTTTCAGTGCTGCGAAACCTGCGAAACCTCTAGATTAGCTGTGATTGTTCCCAATGGGTAGATGAGTGGATGCTTCCTTCATAGAAATTGGCTTGCACGGATAACATTTACATGATGGATTAGTTAAGGAGTACCACATAAGATTTTGAGTAGTTCCTCCGTCCCCAAGTTCATTTAGCCAAACAGGACCACAGGGTACAGTTTACTGTTAACAAGAAAAACAGCTCTCAAAAATAAAAGAAACGGTAGCATGCAGAGGAATTACACGTAGTCCATTACACCATTTCCGAGCATGTTCTAGTGTTCTACTCCTCTACACTGTCGCCATCATCAGCACATAGGGCGCTAGGGTTTTGGATGCCACTGGCTGCCGCCCCTGCCCTGCCCTACCTGCTTTCGCCCGTACCTCGGCAACGTCGGAATCAAAACTACCATGGAATCAACAACCGACGACGTTGCCTCAGGCGTCATGCGTCCCTCAACCAGCCCAATGCTTCCGACGCCTCTGAGTCTGAGGACATTCTTAGGACTTCGGCTTCGTCCAAACAGGACCCAATCCCCCACTGCCCACTGACCTCCCCATGGCCACCATATCGATCGGGCTTTGGCCGCTCCGTCCTTCCCGGAGTGCCCAGCCCCCAAGGCACGACGGCCTCTAGGGTCAACTGCCCTTCTTCAGTTTGGCCAGCTCTTGGGGTCAGGGTCTTGACACTGATCGATGGTCTCGTCGTGATCTGGACGCGCTCACCTCCGAGAGCAAGGCAACTCTCCCCCAACCCTAACTCTCTCCCCCAACCCACCCCCGTGCGGCGGCGCTCCGTGCCGCACCGGGGTGTCCCCTGCCGGCGCCTCCCGACTCCTCCCCGAGCGCGTCTCCACCCGCCGCCGCCGCCGGACGCAGCCCGTGTGCCATGGTGGCGGCGACGGAGCTCCTCGGCCTCCACGGAGGCGCAGCGGCGGCGCCCGCTCCGGCCCTCTGGACGGCAATGGTGCAGGCGACAGAGGCGATCTGCGTCCCTCGGTGGTCTGGCCTGGACGAAGGGGAGCAGGTCAGGTGGACTTTGGTCGGGCCTTCTTGCATCTCGACGATCTCGGTCGGCAGCCGAGCTCTCCGGGGTCACCCTGCATCATGAGGAAACCTTGCCGATGGTGGTCTTCCCTTTCGCCGGAGGAGATCGGCCAGGGCGTGGGCTCTTCTTCGGGTAGATCGACGACATGTGGGGCGGGCTGGCCGGTGAGAACCGGGCTCCGTTTTTGGAGCCGACGATGGTGGCGTCCTCGGGCGTCATCTCCTTGTTGAAGGCATCGTTGCTCCGTCCTCAACCGTTTTGTTCCGGGGGTAACCCTAGATCTGGTTTTCTAGATCGGACGATGGCGTCACCTATGGTGTCGTTCACCCTCTTGAGGGCATCGTTTTTGGAACATCAACTACCTGGAGGGGGTCAGCTGGCGGAGCGATTGTCATCAACCATGTCGATGTCGGCGTGTCTCGGCGGCGTGGCGCTGCGGGGTCTCGATTTCGGGTCGATGGACTTACGCTTGGTGGCGTTGTCTGGCATCGTGGCGACGCCGACGGCAGACCGGATTTGTGAGGTCATGGTGTTGATCCTTTCTGAAGATGGGTTTGTGGAAGACGGTGGCAGCGACTAAAGCGTATATGTTGGTGTGCGTTGAGTGTTTAGCTGAACTGGTACTCCAGTTTTAGATGATGTGCGTTGGTGTTAGTCACCCCCATCATAATGGTAGCGACCCTTGTTGTCGAGTGGTTGATTTCAGTTTGTTTCATCATTTTACTTTGTAAATCTGGTTGGAATTAATAAGTGCGTATGGCTGTGTACATCACTCATGCAGAGGTCGAGGAATCGCACACTCCTTTTCTAAAAAAACCTCCGAGAGCAAGCACTCCGTGTAACCATCGTTTCGTACCAATTGGCAAGCGGTTCTGGAAATAGGTGAAGCAGGTCGGGGCAGCATAATCGTACAATTCTCCACGTCCCACGTCACTCTCCCACGAACAGCTCCCGCCTCCCGGTTCATCCTTGCCTGCCTCTATATATAGCTATCCACATGATAGGAGTGGAAGCGTCGCACATGTGATTCTTAAGTCCGTGCAGATGCCCATGGCATCGGAAAGCGGCGACTGGGGTAGACAGTGGTGAGAAATAACCAACCCTAACACGCACATCCTCCTCTTCTCATAGAAGTCCATGTAATAGGATGCTAGATTAGAAGGCCATTAGAAGTCCATGTACAGTCCAATTCGCATCCATTCCGAATCAGGTTCCCAACGTCATAAGTGTGCGAGGTTCCCACATGCTTATACATGACGTCAGTACACCAACTCTTTCAATAGTTTGTAGTGGATTCTGACAAAATGTGTCAACTCCCAAAAATATACAAAGATTAATCCGAGGAGCCATTACAATGCTAAGTACATGGCATTTCCTTGCCCTTACAATATTTGGTCAACCTCCAAATCTACCACTCTTTCTCGTTCACGTAATTCAGAATCACACACTATGTTAACTCTTAACCTTATTTGGTATGGACATGCGTTTCTGGATCCGATCACTTGAAGGCCCCTCAGATATCTCTCGTGTTGATTGGCATGTTGGTTAATATTCCTTCATAGAAGCTATTAACCATATTCACAATATATTTCTTAACAACTAGCATTTATTGTGGAAAAAAGACCATTGAAACAATTGGGTTTTGGTGCTCTCTATCAGTGGATATTTTTTTAGTAAATTCTCAGTTTCTCTAGAGTAAAAAGATTGTCCAGATGAGATAGTTCTTGGGATCAACAAGATTTAGTGAAATAATTGGGTTTCCACAAACACCAAGCCTCTCTTTGTAAGAATTCCAAATAATAATTGCCTTGTGTTCATATTCGGTAATGAAAAGCTCTCTCTCATGTTTAGTTGTAGAAATGTAATTTCTTATATAATTTTGTGTGGCAACAGCATGGAAGATATTGCTATTTTTATTTCCCAATTTACCTCATATTTTCTTATCTTTGTTTTGAGAGTAAGTTCTCTTGGCCTCCAACAATTCATAAATATGTTCCTTTAGGTTTTTACGAAATTATTTTCCTGAATAGCAAGTGTTCTTTGATCTTCAAGTCCATCCAAAAGGCCCGAATATAATTGCATTGCTCAATAATTTATTCAACTTGGAGAGATTATTACTTCATTTTAAGGCCAGCTCTGAGGTGTTTAAATCAAGAGTTATGCATGGAAGTCATGTCATTATGAATGGAGCCTGTTGCCAATAAGTATAGGCTATATCATGAAACACATCAATTTGAAAAATTATCTTTTGGGATATGTACCAATCTGAACAAGAAAAGGAGTATGAGAAGAGCTTTGTTATGGGAAAGGAGGTAATATTGGGAGATGCAATGGCCCATTCATCTGAAGTGAAAACCCAATCAAGTTTCTTGAGTAGTGGGATATCCGGCATATTACTCCATTTATGTGTCCTAACTTTGAGTGGGATCTCAATTAAATCACGTGCTTGGATAATTTTATTGAAATGCATCATGTTGTTTGAATTGCCTCCATCTTTGTTCATGTCATTAGGCGCCCTTATGAGGTTGACATCACCCATGATCATATAGAATTTATAGTTAAATGATTCAACATCATTGAACCAATTAATGAATTTAGCTTTGTCCTCATTATTAGCAGGTCCATAAATATTGGTGAGTATCTATGTGAAGCCAAGTCGCAAGTGAATTCCACTATGAATTGAAGATTAGATTATGATAAATATTGTCATTAAATACTACCATTCCAAATGGTTATGGCTCCAGAGTTATCATTTTATGATGTGAAAGCATACTACCTAAATATTTTTGGGCAATTTCTTAGGTATGAATGGTCGAAATTTTCTTGGAATAAATAATACTTCAATTGGTTTCGTCAACCTTTTCTATTATTTCATCACATCTCTAATGAGAATTAATTCCCCTGAAATTTCAGTTGAAAACATTCCATGTTCTATTAGTTAATAAACGTTAGGGGGGAATATTTGTGCTCTTGATCGTATAATTATCAAAGATTGAACTATCATTTATTCATAGTCGTGGAATGATCATATTGGAGAGCGTCATAATATTTTTGATTGCATAGTTATTGAGAGATATTATAGAATTTCATAATGAACACTATAAGAAATGTCATAACCAATAGTAGAAAACTCAACTAAAAGTCAAGCAGCAAAAGCAACATATTTCATAACTACTACAACTGAACAATGGTCTTAGGTGATTCAGAAATTAATGCCAGAATAAGAGACTGTCGGGAATAAAACAAACACAAAAAACCTTATAAGTTTGCAAACAAACTAGAGCAATATATCGTATGGGTTTATGTATTTTCCCTTGCCGCGTCAACTTGTCCAGAGACATCTCTCTAGGAAGTATCTGGGATTGCTCCTTGCCAATTTTTTGAATGGTGATGATTAGTACAATTGTTGGTGGATGAGATTGATCATCAATAATTTCAACATAAAAATCATATGCAAAGATTATAGCAACTTTCTTTGGTTTTCCCTTCTTATTAACTCCGGTGGGACCAGATTGGTCTTTGTACCTGGCAATGAGACCGACAATTCTCCTAATGCGCCTCACCCCATCAACATCACTTGCTGGAGATTTTTTATGTTTGGGAGTGTGAGAGGCAAACTAAATCATCAGATTCACAGCCGCTCACCAGTTCCACCATGCTATGACTGAGTAGAGATATCTAAATAAATAGTTATGTAAGTTATTGAGCATGCAAACACAACAGAATCATCAGATTCACAATCATTCTCACAGTCATGCTTCGGTATGAGCAGGGATATATGAATAAATAGTCAATGGACACTTTGTTTCCGTACTTAATGTCAACATCAATAAACTCTATAGCAGCATAAACTAAT
Organism: Poa annua; assembly: GCA_026929855.1. Classification (NCBI taxonomy): domain Eukaryota; kingdom Viridiplantae; phylum Streptophyta; class Magnoliopsida; order Poales; family Poaceae; genus Poa; species Poa annua. Next base: position 85,074,988 of record CM049429.1, on the reverse strand, counting down.
TCTAGGATAATATGATGTATTGGACGGGTGCTTCATTCATGATACTGATCAACATACTATGAATGACAATAAAGGTGTTAGTAGCTTGAATCATGAGTGGAGGTGGCACATGCACATCTTGTGGCGCCCGAAAATCGGTACTATGTAGATTTAATCGATCCCGCCAAAATCCGCATAATAACAATTTTTGGTCGCCCACCAGACATAATGTGCACGCCGAAACATGCGCATTATGTGGGTGGAATTGTGATAACGTTGCAACAGTTCCGATACATCCACAAATACAACAGAAGATAAATAATATACAACAACGACTCGAACGAGTCAAGATACAAATGATACAATACAAAGATTCAAATGACAGCGGAAGCAAAATAGCATCCGACTACGGATAAGATACAAATTGGACTAAGAGTTCTGAAGATAAGCGATGGCGCCATATCCCTGCCCAGCCAAGCCGGAGTGATTCCCAAGCTAACGTCGTCAGACTTCAAACCTGTTAACTGCACATAAAGCATAACCCAAAAGAGGGTCAGGGCACTCCCTGGCAAGCAAAACCGACTTGCCTACTTTCTACACCATCTCCCAAAATATAGGGGAGGTGGACTTAGCGGCAGCAGCACTAGCAACCTAAAGAGACACGCTACAACTTCCGTCGAATCAGAGAGGGATAAGAGAGCGCATAAGTAACCATCTACAACTAACACCAAACATAACCCATTCTCGGATTAACCCCCTCAACCAAGTATGAGGAAGCAATTCCGGAATACTCACACATGGAACAATTTTAGTTACAAGTTATTGTGAAAGTAATTCTATATTACTAGTCAGGTTAATTAACAATGCTTAGGTGTAAGTTGTCTATGATCTTGTTAGCCAGCATCATCACCAAAACGTCCATAACCGTGGACACGGCTCATCGATAAGATTATACCCTGCAGGGGTGCACTACTGGACCCATACTCGCATGATCAACCCAGTAAAAAAACATTAGGGCCTTTCAACCCAACTCTTTTCCTTCACCGCGACAAGTCTAGGAGCCACGGGAGCTATGCTGGTCCCGGCCAAAAGGGTGCGGACTCCCGCAGGACACACCCCTCCGCACCAACAGGCCGCGCCCTATATGCATGTAACAAGGCACACCGCCAAAGTAAAATACTACACTAGTATCGATGCATATGAGACAAATGGAAAACCCGAACTAGGTGCAGCTCCCGGACAAGTTGAATTTCCAGTCAAAGTCGAGGGGGGCTCCATTGGGCCTCCCACAAGTTTTTAGTGCGCTCAAAATTGGATCCGAGGACAAAATCTCAGTTCCTAGGTCGACACTAAGCAGAACAAAACACCTCGCAAGGCCTTCCGCCGGTGCCTTATCTTTTAATTACAATACCCCAATATAATACAACATTTTATTAAGGTAGAATAATCTATCAAGATAAGCATGTGAAATAAAAGACCAACTGACGACTCGCACAACCAACTCTAAGCATGCACTACGACTCGCAAGGCTAACAGATAAACATACAACAGGTGATGGGATGTGGGGAATAAAGCTGTATAGGCTGCAGGATAAACATGTGATGGGATCGCAATAAAGAATCGTAAACTAGGGTAGCAGAGATCAACGGCAGGAATGAAAGACAGGTAAACAAGCAAATTTTACTTGCCTGGAATCCCGCATGGAAGTAGATCTTGTCGTTGCTCAGACATCTCAACGTCTTATCCGCGAAGAAGCAACAAACACTGGAAAGCGTAAAAGATGCATTTTACAACTACGGCAAAAGATTCAGCATGATCATACGAGAATGATGCATGGCATGACAAGATGCAATACAATGCAGGTAATTCAAAATTAAGCGGGAAAGAAACCCCAACAATTAATATTTAGGTGCAAGTTATTTATTTACCAGCAATATTAAATGTTGATTAACATGGCAACACATGGCATGGGTGATCTAATTAAATTAAATGGAATAGGGCATTATATATTTATTACCCCTAACATTCCATATTTAATTATTTAGTTGCAATTAACAAATTACACTAAGCAATTAAAATAACAGGAGTAAAATGGCATACAAATGGCGTATTAATATTCCTTGCAATTTTCTGATCAAGAAAGGTATTTAATTTGTATTATTCGGATAAGCAAAACAAAAGATATGATATAAATAAGATTTGTAAAAAGAAAAGCATGAAAGAAAATAAAGGAGACAAAAAGGAAGTTTTTTTTTGTGCCTTCGGGTATTCGAACTTGGTTATCTAGGAGTGGAGAAAGAGGGCACAACCACTGGAGTGCATATGGTGGTTGTGACGAATTACAAGCCTGACGGAATTATACATGAACAGGCGTTGTTAACTGAACTTGACACATAAGTTCAGACGTGCGCCGGAGATGAAGCACAAAAAGGTGTGGTATTGAGCAGGGGGTTCGACCTAACGACCTGCGGACTGAGAGAGATGGCGTCAAGCCAATGGACTGAGGATCGTATGGTGTTATTACCTGAAGGGCACAGGAAATGAAGCTTACCCGGGACACTAACTGAATTTACAAAAAAAAAGGTTCAGGCTTTCAGAAAAAAAAAACAAAGGAGACGGAAAAATGATCTCCAGCGAGATTTGCTCTTCGGATCTCTTGGTTACGAAACAGAGCACGGCCACTGGGATCGATCGCTGCTAGTGATTCGATTCGGCAGCGAAACAACATGACTAAAATCAGCCGGTGCTAACTGATCTTCGAAAGTAAATTTCAGACCTCCAGTAACAGAGACGACGGCGGCGAACTGCAGTCAATTTGCGGCGTCCCTGCGCGTCCCGGAGGAGGAGGGGTGTGGGAAGGCGTTGGGGTGCTGCGGGAGGCACTGCGGGGTCCTGGATGGTGCTGGGACGTGAGGGAGGAACAGGAGCAGCAGCGACATGGACGAGCGTGTCCATGACGGACGGCAGGAAGTTGTGGACGACGAATTCGACAACTAAACCACGGATTCGACAAGCAGAGTGAGGGAATCGGAAGGAGAGCTCACTATGATGGTGTTGGAGGAGTAGTCCTTGTGGGGGAGGTCCGGAGGCGACGAATTTTGACGGCGAGCATCGCTGGTGTCGAGGAAGACGAAGACCATCTCGTCGCCCTCAGGGACGCCCGGGGTGATTCCTTCGGTGAGGAGCTTGGCGAAGGCGAGGCGCTCCTCCGGGCTGGCACCACGGCCCTTCGTCGGTGCCGGAGTGACGGCGCCGCGGTGAGGTCGCTTCTCTGGTGGAGTTCTCGGTGGGGAAGAACAGGGAAGAAGATCAATGGGGAAAAAGAGAGAGAGAGAGAGGGCGGCGGCGCTGGGAGGTAGGAGGAGAGGGCGAGCTAGGGTTAGGAGGGCACCGGGGCAGGTTTTAAGGAGGAGGAGGAACTCTCCCGGCCGTCCCATCACCTACAGGAGGACGTGGATGCCATGGATGTGGTGCCGTACAGGTTGAAGACGAGTACGAGGGAGGTGGGTTGACTTGGGCCGAATTGAACCTGCTGCTCTCCTTCTTTTTTAAAAAAAAACCAGGAAAAAGGAAAGAAAAGAAAAGAGAGAGTAAAAACGAAATAAAGATAAGAGAGAGAAAGAGAGAGGGAAGCTTTGCAAACATTTACAAAGTTTTAAATTTGATTTAAAATGATTTTACAATCCTTCCCAATATTATTTTGGTGACTTTGTATTTAAAATAGATGGAGACAAATTTATTATTTGAGAAAACAAATAAGGTTTGCACAAAATTTATTTTGAGTTGTAATAAAATATGCAAATAATTAAGTGCATGATGATGTCATGATGATGAAAAAAACAAACAACTGAATAATTGGGAAAAATCCCGGGATGTTACAATCGACACCACTAACAAGGGATCGCGTCCCGCGATCCACGCCGAGACCACAAGAAGAGAGGGGTAACTACCGAGTCTTCCGGCTCCGTGATGAACTTCTCGACACCACTAACAAGGGATTGTTGCTCCACCTCGAAATTCTCGACACCACTAACAAGAAGATTTGCTCACATCGAAGATGACTTCCGAACCTAATAGGTTAAAAGGCAAGAGATCGTCCACCCACACGTAGGATCCTAAAACTTTAAAAGTTTGGATAAGAGAAGAGACTCCAAAACAAATAAGATAAGGGGAGAAATAGAATATAGGTAAGGAGTAAAAAGAAACCTATTGAGATATTTTTCAAAAATAATTTCAGTCAAATAGTTTTGGACACTCTAGAAACAACGACCGTTAGCGAGGTGATCCTACAGGCTTTTGCGGACCCACTGCTTCGATAACCAATCGTATCGAAACAACAAGGAGATCGAAACCAAGGCTCTGATACCCCTTTGTGACGCCCGAAAATCACGCCCACCAGACATAATGTGCACGCCGAAACATGCGCATTATGTGGGTGGAATTGTGATAACGTTGCAACAGTTCCGATACATCCACAAATACAACAGAAGATAAATAATATACAACAACGACTCGAACGAGTCAAGATACAAATGATACAATACAAAGATTCAAATGACAGCGGAAGCAAAATAGCATCCGACTACGGATAAGATACAAATTGGACTAAGAGTCCTGAAGATAAGCGATGGCGCCATATCCCTGCCCAGCCAAGCCGGAGTGATTCCCAAGCTAACGTCGTCAGACTTCAAACCTGTTAACTGCACATAAAGCATAACCCAAAAGAGGGTCAGGGCACTCCCTGGCAAGCAAAACCGACTTGCCTACTTTCTACACCATCTCCCAAAATATAGGGGAGGTGGACTTAGCGGCAGCAGCACTAGCAACCTAAAGAGACACGCTACAACTTCCGTCGAATCAGAGAGGGATAAGAGAGCGCATAAGTAACCATCTACAACTAACACCAAACATAACCCATTCTCGGATTAACCCCCTCAACCAAGTATGAGGAAGCAATTCCGGAATACTCACACATGGAACAATTTTAGTTACAAGTTATTGTGAAAGTAATTCTATATTACTAGTCAGGTTAATTAACAATGCTTAGGTGTAAGTTGTCTATGATCTTGTTAGCCAGCATCATCACCAAAACGTCCATAACCGTGGACACGGCTCATCGATAAGATTATACCCTGCAGGGGTGCACTACTGGACCCATACTCGCATGATCAACCCAGTAAAAAAACATTAGGGTCTTTCAACCCAACTCTTTTCCTTCATCGCGACAAGTCTAGGAGCCACGGGAGCTATGCTGGTCCCGGCCAAAAGGGTGCGGACTCCCGCAGGACACACCCCTCCGCACCAACAGGCCGCGCCCTATATGCATGTAACAAGGCACACCGCCAAAGTAAAATACTACACTAGTATCGATGCATATGAGACAAATGGAAAACCCGAACTAGGTGCAGCTCCCGGACAAGTTGAAGTTCCAGTCAAAGTCGAGGGGGGCTCCATTGGGCCTCCCACAAGTGGTTAGTGCGCTCAAAATTGGATCCGAGGACAAAATCTCAGTTCCTAGGTCGACACTTAGCAAAACAAAACACCTCGCAAGGCCTTCCGCCGATGCCTTATCTTTTAATTACAATACCCCAATATAATACAACATTTTATTAAGGTAGAATAATCTATCAAGATAAGCATATGAAATAAAAGACCAACTGACGACTCACACAACCAACTCTAAGCATGCACTACGACTCGCAAGGCTAACAGATAAACATACAACATGTGATGGGATGTGGGGATTAAAGCTGTATAGGCTGCAGGATAAACATGTGATGGGATCGCAATAAAGAATCGTAAACTAGGGTAGCAGAGATCAACGGCAGGAATGAAAGACAATGTATAGGTAAACAAGCAAATTTTGCTTGCCTGGAATCCCGCATGGAAGTAGATCTTGTCGTTGCTCACACATCTCAACGTCTTATCCGCGAAGAAGCAACAAACACTGGAAAGCGTAAAAGATGCATTTTACAACTACGGCAAAAGATTCAGCATGATCATACGAGAATGATGCATGGCATGACAAGATGTAATACAATGCAGGTAATTCCAAATTAAGCGGGAAAGAAACCCCAACAATTAATATTTAGGTGCAAGTTATTTATTTACCAGCAATATTAAATGTTGATTAACATGGCAACACATGGCATGGGTGATCTAATTAAATTAAATGGAATAGGCCATTATATATTTATTACCCCTAACATTCCATATTTAATTATTTAGTTACAATTAACAAATTACACTAAGCAATTAAAATAACAGAAGTAAAATGGCATACAAATGGCGTATTAATATTCCTTGCATTTTTCTGATCAAGATAGGTATTTAAATTGTATTATTCGGATAAGCAAAACAAAAGATATGATATAAATAAGATTTGTAAAAAGAAAAACATGAAAGAAAATAAAGGAGACAAAAAGGAAGTTTTTTTTTTGTGCCTTCGGGTATTCGAACTTGGTTATCTAGGAGTGGAGAAAGAGGGCACAACCACTGGAGTGCATATGGTGGTTGTGACGAAATACAAGCCTGACGGAATTATTCATGAACAGGCGTTGTTAACTGAACTTGACACACGTGCGCCGGAGATGAAGCACAAAAAGGTGTGGTATTGAGCAGGGGGTTCGACCTAACGACCTGCGGACTGAGAGAGATGGCGTCAAGCCAATGGACTGAGGATCGTATGGTGTTATTACTTGAAGGGCACAGGAAATGAAGCTTACCCGGGACGCTAACTGAATTTACAAAAAAAAAGGTTCAGGCTTTCAGAGAAAAAAAACAAAGGAGACGGAAAAATGATCTCCAACGAGATTTGCTCTTCGGATCTCTTGGTTACGAAACAGAGCACGGCCACTGGGATCGATCGCTGCTAGTGATTCGATTCGGCAGCGAAACAACATGACTAAAATCAGCCGGTGCTAACTTATCTTCGAAAGTAAATTTCAGGCCTCCAGTAACAGAGACGACGGCGGCGAACTGCGGTCAATTTGCGGCGTCCCTGCGCGTCCCGGAGGAGGAGGGGTGTGGGAAGGCGCTGGGGTGCTGCGGGAGGCACTGCGGGGTCCTGGATGGTGCTGGGACGTGAGGGAGGAACAGGAGCAGCAACGACATGGACGAGCGTGTCCATGACGGACGGCAGGAAGTTGTGGACGACGAATTCGACAACTAAACCACGGATTCGACAAGTAGAGTGAGGGAATCGGAAGGAGAGCTCACTATGATGGTGTTGGAGGAGTAGTCCTTGTGGGGGAGGTCCGGAGGCGACGAATTTTGACGGTGAGCATCGCTGGGGTCGAGGAAGACGAAGACCATCTCGTCGCCCTCAGGGACGCCCGGGGTGATTCCTTCGGTGAGGAGCTTGGCGAAGGCGAGGCGCTCCTCCGGGCTGGCACCACGGCCCTTCGTCGGTGCCGGAGTGACGGCGCCGCGGTGAGGTCGCTTCTCTGGTGGAGTTCTCGGTGGGGAAGAACAGGGAAGAAGATCGATGGGGAAAAAGAGAGAGAGAGGGCGGCGGCGCTGGGAGGTAGGAGGAGAGGGCGAGCTAGGGTTAGGAGGGCACCGGGGCAGGTTTTAAGGAGGAGGAGGAACTCTCCCGGCCGTCCCATCACCTACAGGAGGACGTGGATGCCATGGATGTGGTGCCGTACAGGTTGAAGACGAGTACGAGGGAGGTGGGCTGACTTGGGCCGAATTGAACCTGCTGCTCTCCTTCTTTTTTAAAAAAAACCAGGAAAAAAGAAAGAAAAGAAAAGAGAGAGTAAAAACGAAATAAAGATAAAAGAGAGAAAGAGAGAGGGAAGCTTTGCAAACATTTACATAGTTTTAAATTTGATTTAAAATGATTTTACAATCCTTCCCAATATTATTTTGGTGACTTTGTATTTAAAATAGATGGAGACAAATTTATTATTTGAAAAAACAAATAAGGTTTGCACAAAATTTATTTTGAGTTGTAATAAAATATGCAAATAATTAAGTGCATGATGATGTCATGATGATGAAAAAAACAAACAATTGAATAATTGGGGAAAATCCCGGGATGTTACACATCTCCTGAGGGGGAGTAATGGAGTATCCACCATAGGCTCTAGATCAGCAGCGCGGGCAGCATGAGATGCCAGATCATGTTGGTTTTCTCCATTATTATCATCATAAACTGCATCTTCACATATCCACTGAATGGCAACGAATGGAGGGGGTGTGGATTGCTACCATCATAGGGCAAGGAATCTTCATCACCAGCCATTTAAGATTAGACTTCAAAATAAAATTTACAACAATCCATGAATGGGCATGTACGCCCTCATCAGTTAGCAATTAAAACCAAGTTTATTGGAATCTTAATCATGTCACGAACTCAGATCTTCTACTTGGATTATAGCCTTATTAGTCGTGTATATATGTTCCAAGAATTAAATCTCCCAAATTCAACTATAGCTTGTGTAATATCCTCCACCGGCCAATCCTCTTGCGAGGAATTTACCATCATCATCGAGACATCATGAGTAAAAGTGCAATTCCCATGATTAATCCTACGACGAAATAATACGCATAACACTGTCTCCAACAAAGTATGGTTTTCTCTCTATGGTAGTATCACGGGAGCAAATAATGGTAAACTGAACAAGAGCAGCCCCCGTGCCGGATCGTGAAATATTAATTATGAAACGTGTATCAATGTTGCTTGATGAATGCCTGATTCGGAGCAGTGTCACCTCTGAAGTGATTTGGGTCGGATGGTGGCTCGATGACGATGATCATGAAGACGTGTCAACAACAAGAAGAGGGCCACCACCAAAAACATGGAAATTGTGGCTTTGATGATGAATGCAGAGCTGGATGATCTCACCGTCGGGCGGGAAATGCGGAAAGGCCACATGGATATGTCACTAGGGTTTACTATAGGAGGAGCAGTTGCGGCAGGCGAGAGAAGAGAGTTGAGGGAGGTGAAGCAGCAAGGCTAATGGGAGCAGGCAGATCAAGTTGTTTTTGTTCAATGTGAAATATATCATTGTTTCTCAGGAGATATGTTCAAAGAAATATACTCCCTCCATTTAAATTTAGTTTGCGTTCTAGCTCTAATCAAAGTCAAACTTTATTAAGTTTGACCAAAAATATAGGAAAAAATATCAACATTCATAAAATCAAATGCATACAATATGAAAATATAAGTTATAATGATTTTAATACTTTGAATTTTATATTATAAATGTTAAAAAAAATCACAATATTTCGTCAAACTTGATAAAGTTTGACTTTGACTAAACCCAGAACGCAAACTAAATTGAAACTGAGGGAGTACAACAACAGGCTAGGGAAGCGCACTAAGAAGTGTTATGTCCCAAAGCAAAGCATCTCCCACATGTCAGGACTAGGGCTGGACTGTAGAGTGGCATGAAGTGGGCTGGGCTGAGAATTGGGCGTCTGTTGGCAAGGTGGGGGATGTGGTTTCAACCGTGAATGAGGGGGAGGCATGCACCTTATCCGTGGAAACCAGATCAGATGGACGTCCAATAGGATCAAATAAACAAATTCGTCTACCCACAAGCCGACAACATTAAACAGGGATAGCATTGGCTCAGGTAAGCTTCGGATGTCGACGAGACACAAGATCCCATTTAGATGATTACTCAAAAACAATTAGAAAAATCACGGTACCAATTAGAACCCCTGGGCCTCAAAGGTCGAAATAGGAAAAGAAGGATGGGCAAGAATAGTTGAAGAATTTGTAAATCATGAATCTCACAGTTTGGAATTAACAAAGAGACGGAAAACCTGATCACGAATATGTAGAACTTGAAGACCATGGGGATCTCCACCAAGCAGGAGTGTAAGGAATTTCAACATATTTCTCATCAAGGCTGAAGTTGACACGACCAAAAAAGGCGACGAGGTAGAAACAGAGATTTTCGGTCAATTGACGAACATGGTGGCAAATTAGTTGAACGAACATTAAGATGGAAAACCTTGAGGGAGCAAGGCAGAGGGAGTCTTCGAATGCTTGGAGATCCATGGAGTTCGGAATCTAGTGGAGATGACTATGGTTCGTCCAAGAATTCGCCAAAACGGGCATGGGGGTGAAGAGCGCCATCAGAACCATATCCACACACTCAAGTGGGTTTTTAAGAATAAGGAAGATGAAACTCGATCCATGGGGATTATAATGATTGTTTCTTGTTGATGTGATAAGAAACAAATGAACATGGTTTCGTAAAACTAGTTATTTCAATATTGAATAGCAAAACGATTGCAGCCTAAAGTTTATAAACTCATTTGTTCCTGTAAATAAATTGTGTGTTTAGAAGATTTGCTTACGATCAAGAATTATTATGAAGATTTTTTTAATGACAGACGTATCGGTTTTCAAGAAAGAGAGGTCAAGTGGCATTTACAGCGCATTTAGGCACATGCGTCAAGAATTGTTTTTTTAAGGATACACCTGAAAGCAGGGTGCATCGATTTTTCATAGAAGAAGAGGCCTAGACGGCCGGACAACGCCGAAAGGCACACGATACAAACACAACGCCACACGGATACAACACAACCCACACCGGTCGAAACAACACGACTCGTCTTGTATCTTTCTCCAACCCTGAAGCAAGGAAGAGATACACCGAACTTCTAAGCCGCGTCACTACCGAAGACCGGAACAAGAGACCGAGACCAACACCAAGATGGCACAAGCCAAACACCGCCCGCCCAATTTTGTGAAGATTTTATAATGATTATCTGATACAAGATTGGTATTACTAGACAATATGATGCTATCAATTTTGTACAACATGTATAGTAGAGATATTGGATCTCGAATGTTTCTTACGTGAACATGTTTGGGCACTAATTATCCCGAATTTGTCCTACGAGAGCATGTTTGCTCTCTGTGTGAACATGATCGAAAATCCTTGCAACTTACTTTACCTAAAATGGGCACACACGTGATACCCGAAATGGATAGTTGGTCCATTTCTAACCGTTGGTTGCGATCGACTTCCGGCCACCCCGCCCTACATAAACCACCCCATAGGCAGGATCATTTCAACCGACCTAGCCTGCTAGCTACAGCTACCTTCCAACCCTCACAAAACCCTTTCCCGCCCATGGCCAGGAACCGGAACAACCAAGGACCGCCGCCGCCACCGCTGTCGACAGGTGAGGAGCACGAGTGCCCAATATGCCGCAGGCTATTCCGCTCATATGGCGGCCTTGGTGTCCACTTGTCGTTTCACAGCGGCCTCCGCCAGAATCAGCCCGTAACGCTAGCGGTTGCGTTTCCCTATCCACCTGCAGCCACGCCTCTGGCCGTGGTGCCGCTCGCCATTGCCCCGCCTGCACCTATCGCGGATCCCACTGTAGAGACGGTGCCACGCCTTGCTTCCAACCCTGCGTTTTGGGAGGAGTTCCGCAGGGGAGGGTCCGCCCCGGTGGAGATTGATTTCGTGGGGCAGCTGGTGGCAGCGCCGGCACAGCCGGTCATGGTGAACGAAGACGTGCCGGAGTCCTCCGGTAACGCCGGGCAGCCGCTCGGTGGACGTCACCTCCAGCTATAAGGAAGGAAGTGGTGGGCGCATGCATGCTAGCTAGCCGGATTGATCTAGCTTCAGGAAAAACCTTGCTTAAGATTCATGCTTGTCTCGTTCAGTCTATTTTCTCATTGTGAATTATGCTGTTCGGATAGATGTGAAGGGAAGATGTGATAATGTGTCGTTATTGGATTCAAGGCTATATATATTTTTGTTACATCTGTTTTGCCCGTATTTAAATTACGTTATGATCCATCTGGTTTTCATGATGTGATATCATGCATGTACAAGATGGCATCGATTCCTGGAGGATCGATCTAATTCTATGTAGTACTAACTGTTGGTCGACCTTCTAGTCCACGAAGCAGAAAGAAAAATATCACATTTGCTCGCGGAGTCGCGGGTAATTCGAGTGCTAGCTGAGCGCATTCAAAAAGCGATCCAGATTGGCACTACGTTTTCTTGGGCGTGTTTCTTTCCTTGTGGCCGTATATAAATTGTTTCCACCCTATCAAACCGGCCGAAAATGCAACTACGCAACTATATACGACCGCACTGCTTATCTGGGACGTACATCCCGAATCTGACGGTTTGTGTAATACTTTGCAAAAAGACCCTTCATTTGTTTAAATGGACAAAACGATCCCCCTATATTTCATGATTGGGAGATTATTCGGAAAATGGCTAGTCGAAATAAATATTATTACATCCAAGAAAATGTTATTATGTCCAGAAAAATGTTATTACATCCGGAAAAAAATATCCAAAAAACGTTACTACCTCCGATCCATAAAAAGTATCGCCCATTTTGTACTTAGCTAGTACAAACTTTGTACTAGATGAGTGACACTTTTTATGTATCGGATGGAGTATTACATTCGGAAAATGTATTTGTTTTGTTATAGAACTCGGACCCTCATGCAGTTTTTTATATATATAAACAAGTATGTAATTTGTATATGTATATATATAAATAAATATGTATTTTTTTATATTTATAAACATCATTCCAAAAATGGTTTAGTACATATTTGAGTACAATGCAAACTATTTTGTTATTACATTAATCCGAACAAATAGAAACAAAAAAAATATGTCATTGCGTAATCCAAAAACGTATTGTGCACTTATTAATGCTAATGATAAAAAGTTAGGTAGGTATCTCCATAATACCGAGTACTTCAGTACAAGAAACGCTTAAAAGTAAGGGGGTCAATGCAAAAAGTTAGCACAAATTTCTAACAAACAGACAGTATTGATGGAATATGCGGTCGCACATAGTTACGGAAAAACCGCGTTGCCAAACCGGCACCACTTGATCACACTTACCATTTTTGTGTCAGCGCCAACACAGCCGGTCGATGTGTATGGAGCCGGGCGGGCAGCCGCCGTTGGACGTGACCAGCTATATGGAATGAAGTAGTGGGCGCATGCATGCTAAAATCAAGTAACCAGCCGGATTGATCTAGCTCCACGAAAAACTTTGCTTAAGATTCATATTTGTCGTTTTGGTTCGTTTAGGCCCCGCTTGGATTGCAGTTTAAGTATTTGGAGCTGAAAAGTTTTCTGCCGCGTTGCCGGATTTTTAGGAGCGAGGGCAGTACGTCCATGAAATAAACATCAATATTCCCTAATATAGGGCGAACCAATTGGGACCATAGTCTATTTTCTCATTATAATGATGTATATCTAGTCACATTTTAGTGTATGTGTACACATATTTTAGTATAAATCTAAATAATATATGCAACACTTAAAATATCTTATGTTGTGAACAGATGGAGTAGTAAGTATTGCTCGACTTTTTATGCCACAAAGCAAAAATGAACCCTCTTTCTGTTCGGGTATGGAGCGAGTTCAAAAAAACGAGAGTTTAGCAACACATGCTTATGGCCATATATAAAATTAACCCTTTTTCTGTTCGGGTATGGAGCGAGTTTAAAATATCTGTTCTTGGACGTGATTCTTTCCTTATGACCACATATTAACTGTTTCCACTCTTCCAGACCGCAACCAGTTGATCACTTACCAATCTGGTACGGAGTAATAGTGAGCCCATAGATTTTCTGGTGACGTGTAATATCCAGATCGATTAGCTGGGCATTGATGACATTTAAAGGATGATCTGGTTACAAGTAAAGTTAGCAAACTAATTAATTAGTTCCATCAATAGTCAATAGCAGGCCCATAGAAGTGCCTTCCAGGCCCAGGCGCATGGGAGTGAGCCCGAAAGACCAAAAGATGCCCCCAAAATTCAACGCACATCGTACATGTGTGGAGCCAGGAAAAGCAGAAATTTAAAACAGCTCCGAGGCTCATATGCTCTTGAGCAAGTAGGAAATTATAAAAAATTGAGAATATTTCAAAATTTCTGAAAGAAGTGGCAACAAGCATATCTAAGTGTTCTACATATGTGTAAAGTTTCGTGATGGTATTTGTGGAGCTCATTGTTGAAGAAAAACAAAATCATTAGCCATTGTGAGATGTAAAAATAATTTTTAGAGCACTGATTTTGTTTTATTCGCACCTACCACGACTTCCATATTATTACGAAATTTTGTGCATATGTAGAACACTAGAATGTATTGGTTGCCACATTTTTTAAAAAAAACTTTGAAATTTTCAAAAAAAACTCTACTCAGCTAGAACCATATGAACTCGGGAGTCAAAAATGTATTCCCAAAACGATGACATTTCGAAGGTCTTTGCAATGTGTGTACCACTCCGATCACAAGCAAAGCGTCCCGCACGCGGGGGTGGGGCGGTATTTGTTACTTGTTGTACTTAGAGCGTCTTGCGCAAATTACAAGTGTGTGCAGTATCTGGCATGTTTCCCTCCCATCAAACTTTAAAAAATTCACACCCACCAGATATTACAGATATAGTGGAGTCCAAAACAATTCTCATTAAAATGTAATATATTCTGGATGCTTCCAGTGCACACTATATTTTGGAAACAGTACGCAAACTGCTCAATAAGCCATCACATTACATACCTGAAATGAACTATTGAAACTTTCAGCCGTCACGTGCAAATGGCATTGGAGTAGTGAAGCATTCATCAGAATGAAAATAATACCTTTATACTGTTAGACGATAACAAAATATTGCCATTGTCAAAGGTATGTACCATGACCTCCTTTTGTTAGTAACTGCAAATTTCAAACCCAACATGGCAGAGCAGTCTGCAGTACTAAATATTAGGACATGACCATGGTGATACTACAAGAAGACACATACAAATATGCAATCAATCATCAGCAAATGCAGCACAACACAAGTCACTATTGATATTTTTCATAGAGTTCTAATTTGACTACAACCACGACAAGAATTACGGAACAGAGGTAGTAGTTTTTGTTACAATGGGCCCCAGTGGCAATCCTGATTGCTAAATATTAAGTCTACTAGTATAACAGTTCAACTACAATTTTGAGATGGTTGGACGGCGCAACTCTGCGTTCGCGCTTTCCGTTGCTCTACAAGCACTGCAGAGGGAAACGTTCGCTCGGTGGCCGCGGCGATCACGGCGAACAAGTGGGTCTCCGATCTACGTCGGGCTCCGCAACACCTCATCCTCGATGATTTCCTACAACTATGGAGGCTAATCCGCGACGCGGACGTGCAGCTGGTGACGGGGGCGCGAGATACCATTGCTTGGCTACTCTCTGAGGATGGCGTCTACACAGCCAAGTCTGCTTACCGGATGCAGTACGAGGGGCAGATCCGCAGCAACATGACGGAGCAGGTATGGAGCGTCTGGGCTCCCCCTAAGTGCCGTTTTTTCGCTTGGCTACTGCTCCAGAACCGGCTTTGGTGCGCGGATCGTCTGATGCAGTGCGGCTGGCCGAACGGTTACTTCTGCCCCTTCTGCGTCAGGAACCTCGAGACTGCCATGCATTTGTTCTTCGACTGTCCGTTCGCGAGGTTGCTCTGGATGTCCGTCGCCTCCTGGAGAAACTGCACCGCGTTAAGTCCTCATCGCTGGCATGACTGCACATCCATCACGCAGGTTTGGGACACGATAACCGCTGCGGCAACGCCAGAACAGAGGGAAGGCATTAGTTCGCTCCTAATCCTGGTATGCTGGGCATATGGCGAGAGCGTAACAGCCGCGTGTTCAAGGAGAAGGCCTCCAATCTTCGCCACCTTCTGAATTTGTTGCAGGAGGATGCTAAGGCCTGGGCAAACGCCGGTGCGAAGAAGCTGCAGCGGCTGTTTTGGGAACCTCTTTGAGATCTCTGCTTGAGGCTTTTCTAGGCCTTTTTTTCTTTTCTCTGAACTTCTTTTCAGTTATTCCTTGGCCGCAAATCCACTATGTACATATTCTACCTACTAATTAATCGAAAGACAGCAATTACTGGATCTTTCAAAAAAAAAATCAGATAGACAATATCCTATACTCTCAGGCTCAGTTAGAAGACCAAAACTTCTGCTAGCAGCATAGCTCCAAAATTTGTATACCGGTTTCATTCTCAGCAGAATATTACTATTTTGGCAATAAGTGTGTAAAACATGAATAATACAGGCATGAAGGATCAAACAAGTGTATTCAGCATTTTTTCATATGCTGCAGCTGATAAGCTAATGAAGATCATATTTAGTACTCTGCTGGATATAAACCATAAGAACAGTGTTTAGTTTTACACTTCTACTACTACATGTAAATCATAAGATATACTCAAATCGATAAACTAAATTTGCAGGTGTAAGTGTGTAATGTCTCTTATGATCCTATCCAACACAACTAAACTGCAGAGCATGATTGTAGCAATTAGCATATGCAAGCAGTAATTAATTTCACCATAGAAGTGCAACTAATTAGTTTTCATATTTAACATAGCAAGCAATAGTATTTACTGCAACAGAACATCTACTCAGTTTTTCGTTAGAACTCATATTCATTTTCTACAGAGCGAATATGAATCAAAAAATAATTGCACCAAGCACGTGTCACTGATCATCAATATAACCTATCGTAAGTTCCAGTCACATAAATTGATTGCTTAGTTTACTACAAAATAAAGTTTAGCACTTAGCACCAAGTAGATAATCGTAACACATGTAACTGCTGAATTGCACAAATCACCGCTACTTTGTTAAATTGTGTACTAATAGAAATATTCATCTTTCATGAAGTATGATGCAATCTTGCTAGCAAGTACTACCTCCGTTTTTTAATATAAGATGTTTTAGCTATTGCACATGTTGTCTAGATACACACACAAATGAGTGAATGTGGACACTAAACATGTCTAGATACAAGTTTGGACATGTGAATATGGAAAAAGGCTAAAACATCTTATACTATTAAAAAACCGAGGGATCAGTAGCAAGTAGCAACTGAAATTACATTTCTATGGGACGAAGTATATGAAAACTAGCAATTCTATCATTTTCTACCCACTTATGTTTGATCTCTCATTGTGATTACAATTTTTTTTTAGGTTAGATCCATCAAGCAAGTAGTACATACTCTATAGTAGTCGCAATTTGAACAGTATGACGTTCACTGTTGAGTGATATTCACCAGGAAGTAGGAATTGCCATCAATACTACTGCAAAAGGAAGCCCCAATAACAATAAGTGTTTCCAAAACCACCATAACAACTTATGTCTTATTCTTGACTAATCGACTAACAAAATTGAGATTTGGGCAAAAGTTGACGAATTTGCAAAAAACTTCGTAGGCTACGAAGTCCGGCATGTTCCAAGAGCTGAGAATGAGGCGGCAGACACACTTGCAAGACTGGGATCGGAACGCAAAAAGGTACCAAAAGATATCTTCCTGGAGCAGTTGCACAAGCCATCCATTAAAGGCGCCGATTTGATGGACCCCGACTCAGAAGAACCGGTAGAAGCGGCAAGTCTCGCTGTCTACTTAACACAGCCGGATTGGACAGTCCCGTACCTCGATTTTCTAATCGACCAAAAGTTGCCGGAAGACGATGAGGTACTAAAAAGGCAGATCATAAGGCGAGCCAAGGCATTCACGATAATAAAAGGCGAGCTGTACAAGCGAAGCACTTGCGGCATTTATCAGCGGTGTATACAGCCGGAAGAAGGCCGGGAAATTCTAAAAGATATACATATTGGCACCTGCGGGCATCATGCTTCCGCTAGGTCCATTGTATCCAAAGCTTTCCGCCAAGGTTTCTACTGGCTCACCGTCAAAGAAAATGCCGAGAACATCGTCAAAACATGCAAAGGTTGCCAGTTGTACGCCCGTCAGCCTCACTTGCCGGCACAGGAGCTAAGGACGACCCCAATCACCGGCCGTTCGCGGTCTGGGGCTTGGATATGGTGGGTCCCTTCAAAAAGGCGCGCGGTGGGTACACTCACCTATTGGTCGCTGTCGACAAGTTCACCAAATGGGTCGAGGCCAAGCCGATCAGCAAACTTGACGCACGAACAGCCACCAATTTTCTCTGGGGAATTATCTCTCGGTTTGGAGTTCCACACAGCATTATCACCGATAATGGCAGCAATCTGTCACAAGGCGACATAGAAGAATACTGCAGCGATCTGGGCATCCGGCTTGATTTGGCATCCGTGTCACACCCTCAATCCAATGGACAAGTAGAGCGTACAAACGGCCTAGTCTTATCAGGACTTAAGCCTCGTCTCGAAGCTCCATTACACAGGGCAGCCGGCGCCTGGGCAGATGAGTTGCAGTCGGTATTGTGGAGTTTGCGCACAACACCAAACAGATCTACCGGCTACACTCCTTTCTTCTTAGTATATGGCGCAGAGGCAGTGCTACCTACCGACATGAAATACGACTCCCCAAGAGTTCAAGCCTACATCGAGCAAGACGTAGAAGGTGCAAGACAGGATAGCCTAGACCTGCTAGACGAAGAAAGAGACGTAGCTCTCCATCGCTCCGCCTTGTACCAGCAACAACTCCGCCGCTATCATAGCCGGAGAGTGCGGAAGCGAAGCTTCAGAAAAGGTGACCTGGTTCTCCGCCTAATTCAAGACAGAAAAGGCTTGCACAAGTTATCCCCGCCATGGGAAGGACCGTTTATAGTCACAAAGGCGCTGCTCAATGGTTCCTACTACCTAGCCGACATCCGCGACGAAGACGAAAAGAAAATGCGCAAGAAGGCGGCAGGAAAAAGGGGAACCAAGCGCAAGAGAGGCATTGACGACCCGTTCGAGCAAACAAAACGGCCTTGGAATATTGAGCAGCTACGTCCTTTCTACACTTAGCAATTTATAATTGTAATAAGTTAAATATGGTTATGAAATAAAAGTCTATGGTTCCTCATCTGTGTTGAGATGCATGCCATCTTTTGTCTTTTCTTGCAATCATATTTCCCCTATGTATCTAAGTTATCTATTTCTTAGCTCCGTGCAAAGGTTCAAACTGGTAGATACTTGCAGCTTTCGAGCCAACCTAAAGCAAAAAACAAACCTTTTGCGCCGCCTAATTCCTTTACCTCTGATTACTTATATGTGGTTCGCCTAGTAGTATGTCTTTGGCACCAACATGCTGGCTTTGGTCTCTGATTCTAAACAAATGATCTAGCCCTGGTTGTTTCAGCTAAAGTTACCGGCTGAGGTTTCGTCAACATACAAAAAGTCAAGCATATAAGTCAGGGTAAAATTAAGGCGGGCCATATAAAGACAAAGTAAAAACTTGTCAGCTAGTTTCCGCCTAACAAGGCAACAGCAAAAGTATATACAAAATATTACAAATGTTGCATTGTTTCAGGGGTCGACAAAATGAGGCTGGTGGCAGGCAAGGACAAGAAAAAGATATGGCTCGGGGGAGCGTCTACATCAGACTTGGGGGCTGACAACTTCAGCCCCAGAACTATCGCTCCCCTCCGCCTCAGCCGCGCCGGCAGCTCCAGCTCCTTCTCCGCCAGGCACAGGATGACGCCGGTAGAAGATGGAAGTGTCCACCATGTCGGCAACTCGCGTGGCGTAGCCGGCAACGCTGTCCAGAATAGCGACCGGCTCGACCTCGCTACCGTCTTCGTACGTTGACGGCATGCCTTCGGTGACGGCTTCAATCTCCGCCTCAGGGTAGTGCGCCATGAACAACCCAAGGGCAGTCTTGGCTCCACCCCGCGCCGCGGACTTCAGCGAGCTCTTGTGAAGTTTAGTCGCCTGCTCCAGGATGGCGGGCACGTCGCTGAACTCGGTCGGCTCCTGGCTGCCAGAGGAAGTGAAGAACTTGGCGGCAAACCGCTTGGATGCCGCCAAAGTCTCGGCGATCAGCTCACCCAGACGCGCAAGGCGATCTTGGCGGGGGCTGACAACCTTGTCATCGCCTAAACCGGCGGGAACTACATCAAAAATAAAGCCATAAGTTTGGCTCAGGCTAAAAACAACATGGCAGTATCAAAAAAGAAGCGAGAAATTACCAAGGACCGAGTTATGGAAAGCCGACAACTCAATCATATGAGTTGCCAGCGCATCTTCTGCAGTTTGGGCGCGAGAAGTCTGCTTGGATATTTCTTCCGCAGCCACCTTCTCTGCCTCCGCCAACTTGTTGCGCATGTTTTCCAGCTCACCAGTGAGTTGGCTGGATTCCTGCGCAAACTTGAGTTGCTGGGCCTCCATCTCCTTCTGATGAGCCGCCTTCAACTCCAAGTTAGCGGCCGCCAAGTCTGAAGCTTCATTCATAAGAGCTTGCATATCAGGGGACGCCTTCAGGATATCCTGGACGTGGTCTAGCAGTTCTACAAATATTGATTCGCTAAGCTAAATGATTGACGGAAGCATAAGTCAAAAGCATAGTTGAAGAAAGGGATCAACTCTACCTTCATCTTTTTTGCGGGCCGCCTCCAGCTCGGCGATCCGCTTGTCCTTGGCCTCGCACTCCTTCTTCAGGTCGCGATGGCGCCGGTTTATCTCGACTCGCAAGGAGACAAGCTCGACGTTGGCGGACACAAGGCCCAGTAACAAAAACCAAAAGCATATGACATATTGTCGAAAAACCACTAAGCCGGCAGTCAAAGTTTCTTTTGACTAAGCCATCTAAGTGCTCGGGGGGAAAGACTATGTATATGCCGGAGAAACTTACAGATAGGTCGCCCTCCAAGTCGTCGAAGGCCTGCGAGGCAAAGGCGGCAAAAGCCAAGGTTGACTCCTTGGCCTCCTTAAAGGTAGACCAAGGGTCTCTGACTTTGCCGGCCCTCCGAGACCCGCCGGCAGTCGTCTCCAGCAACCCTTCATTGGCGGCGCGCGATTGAGCGGCATCATCGGCCGTAGCCTCAGCCAGTAATAGAGGAGTGGTCGGCGCGCGATCGGTGGAGGGGATCTTTGGCGGAGCACCCGAAGCCGGGGCTGGAGGTTGGCGCCGAGCGTCAGCCATGAAGCTGCCGGCGTGGGGCGGGGGAGTTGGCGGCACGGTGGCCGGCGAGCCGCCTTGCGGCCGCTTTCCTTTGCCAAGGAGCCTGGTTGGCAGCCGGGAAGTTGCGACCCTTTCCCTGTCAAATACAAAGCAAGAACAGTAAGTCAGTCAATATTCAAGAGGTTCGCCATCTGGCAAAGGCAAAGTTGAGTACCTTCGGGGGATGTTAATCCCCGCATTCTCGCCAATGTTGGCGAGAGTCGGCTCGGTAGCCGATGCAATCCGTTTCTTCCTCTCGGCGTTCACCGTGGAGGAAGCAGCGCCGGACGCCTTGCGCTTCTTCGCCTTCCCGGCTTCCGACTCGTAGAAGTCGGGAGCCAGGTCATCCTCCCTCAACTCGGAAAGCTGAAAAATAAGATATGTTAAAGGAACTCAACGTTAGCCGACAAAGCTGTCAAACAAGGGGCAAGGGAAGAAAATATTTACCTCGAGGGGAGGATTGTCGTGGGTGTGCATGGGCACGCCCTCGGCCGCCTTCACCGACCCCGCCTTGACGAGGCTGCGGAGCCGGAATGCCAGGTCGGCGACCGGCAATATCTCCTCGCTAACGCGAAGAGAGGCTGTGTCAGTAGGCGAATACTGACACATCTTGTGCGGGCTGTACCGCAGGGGGAGGATTTGCCGGCCGAGCCAGCAAATGACGGTGTCGACCCCATCTAGCTGGGGGGGAGCCATCGTCCTCGTGAGGAACTCGATCCGCCTTTGAATAAGGCGGAGTTCCTCCGTCAACTTGGGCACCGCCTCGTCCCAGCATGGGCGAGGCATGGGTGGCGCGTTGACGAATGCCGGGATGCCGACTTGACGGCCCGGCGCTGCCATGTCTTGGCAGTAGAAGAAGGTGGAGGTCCAGCCCTTGACGGACTCGAGGTATGGTATCTTAGGATACCATTGGCGGCCCTCGCGGCAGTTGAAGGTGACGCTGCCGCAGGTCGCCAGCCCACCGTCCGGCACCGTCTGTCGCCCTAGGCCTAATACCTAGATAGCCTTCGAAAAGAGCTGTGAAGCCGGCTAAGACTAATATGCTATTGGGTGCGATATTATGGGGCTGGAGCCCGTAGTGATCTAAGACCTCGCTAAAGAAGGCGGAAGGCGGAAGAGTCATTCCCCTGACCAGATGGGAGGTAAGGATTACCCGTTCTCCGGCTTCCGGAGCTGGAATGATGTCTCCCAAGGCGGCCCTCCACCGGCAATCCTCCCGAGTGGGGAGGTAGCCGACTGCCTCCAAATCTTGGAGGGCGTCCTCGTCGACAATGGAGGGCAGCCAATAGCGGGACCCGAGGTCCGGCGCTTCTTCTTCCTCGTCGCCGGGGGCGCTCGTCGCCGCCGTCGCCGCGGTATTTGGTGGAGGAGAGAAAGGGCCCGCCGCCGGGACGCGCGTGGCAGAAACCCGAGGGGGGACGTCGGAGGCATTGCCCGCCGTCGCCGCCGGGGCGAGGCGAGCAATGGCGCCGCCCATCGACGCTGCGAGCGCGGCTTCGGTCGCCGGACCGCTCGACGCCGTCGAGTGAGCTGGACCGGTGGACATCGCCGTCAGAGGAGGTCGCCGGAGGAGAGAAGTTCGCCGGAGCTCGTTCGGAGGCTGGGAGCGAAGAAGCGGAAGAGGCAGGGGCGCGAGGAGAGCAAAAGGCAAGGTAAAGAAATGGACCGTTTGGCTACCTATTTATAAGGCCAGGCGTTGCTCCCTGTGCAACGGCGTTTTTAGTCGGACACGTGTCCAACGTCCGTTGCAGCCCATGATTGCACGATCTCCACGCCTCCTCTTTTCCCGCAATTTGTGATCGTGGCGAGATTCCCGCTTAGTTTGTTTTCAAACTGTCGTGAAGCCGGCTAGGCGGTAACCGTCAAGAAGAATGCTCGGCAAAGATTGCCGAGTAGCCGTCTTTCCCCATGATGGATAAAGGCGGCCGCGTGTCAACATCAAGGCACGCGTGCCTCGTTGATTTTCAGAATGGTTCAAGTCCTGCAGCCGCCAACTTTGGCAGATGAAGAATCAAGAAGAAGCCGGCGCCTGGAGAACTTCAACCTTTCTGGGGGTAATGTTGGGGATATATCAACTAGGGGTATAACCAGCATGGATCAATCTGGCTAGTCCAGGGTGGCCCAAGGGTGGTAAGGCCAAGGCCTGCCGGGCGGCCCAGATAGCTGACGTGCAAGGAAGTAGGCGGACGGTCCAAGGAAGGCGGAAGGCCTAAGCCCACCAAGCCACCGAGCCCAAGACGGAAGGCGGTAACTAAGCCGGCTAGGTCTAGGACTCTGTTTACTTGCCGGACAAGTACTTACCTTGTATCCTGGGGTCTGGCCGCCTATATAAGCCGGCCACCAGGAAGCCTTTAGGGCAGAGACAATCTGATAGGCATCCAACTCATTGTAACCTGTACACGGCTATTGCCTCATAGTGAATTATAGCAGCACGTAGAATCCCGCCACCGCAGTGGGATCCGAAACTGGGTAAACTCGCCGTGTTCAATCCCGACCTCGACGACACCAACCTTCTTCCACACAATCCATACGTAGGCTAGAGGACCCCCGTCTTCTATCAATTATGCCGATACGACGACAGATTTGTAACAAACTTTTATGAAAATAACACTGCTTCAGTTTCAAAGTTAAAGAGTTTAGCATCAATTGTGAGGCCGCTGCAGGTGTAATGAGTAAACGCCGAAATCCTTTCTAATTTATCAAAACTGAATAGGGCAGTTGATTTAATTATAGGTGAGCAGTAACTAATATATGGTGCAGGGAACTACGAATAATCATGCTAACAACATAATAATAGCTGTGTTTTGATGTCCCAATTGAGACACTAGAATGCATCCGAGGAAGATCAGCAGACCAATTATAATTTACTAAAATAGCATTACTTCAGTTTGGAACCTTAACATCTAACATCTGCAATTAACAATTTTGCGTAAATGAAAAAACCATCAGTACTTTACTAAAACATATTGGTGATTAATTTAATATGCGGCATTTCACCAACAAAATATTGTTAAGAGTGGAGCTCTTATGTAACCATGCTAACACAGCATAATGTCAATAACCTAGACTAAGTATTGAATGGTTTGACCCAGCAACATCATCATATTGTCTAATAATATCAACAGCTTTGCCTTCACCTCCGTAAGAGATGACTAAATACACAAATACTCACTAATTCTTCCGAGTCCATCCGAGCATAAAAGCATAACATATCACATATTGTAACTGCAGATTAGGTACTGACAGACTACACGTTCTGAAGCAAGCAATAATGTCATATTAGCTTAATAAATAATTGCCGCCTCTAGATCGAGCTCAACTGGCAGCTGGATAATAAGGTCTAACATACATGGCCTTATCGTCATAGCTACAAATGATAACATAATGCAGAAGCGTCACTAATTTATCTAAGCATAATACTTCAGATATTTTAACGCCAGTTAAGTTACTAATAAACTAAGTGTTGAGCATGCAGCATTAATCTCTTGATAGTACAATAATGAGACTTCTATATCAAAGAATAATGCCTAGTAGCTGCTGCATAATATAAGCCGCAGAAACAACGTCGTTGGCACATCTACAAATGATGACAAGATGCAGAAAACATCGCCAGTTTGTTAGAGCATAATACTTCGGATATTTTAACACCAGATAAGCTACTAATGAACTATGTGCCATGCGTGGAACAGTAATGTAACTGACATAGCATTGATTCGATTTCACATACATACTGTTACCCTGTGGCAGGCAATATGAAACCGTACTTGAGCGCTTAAAAAGTTAACTGTATGTGCAACTTATTCAGTAGGACAAAATTCAAACAACTGATTGAGAAATAGAAACTACCAAACCAATGGTTCCCACAAAGGACCGCCGCCAGGGGCGGAGCCAGGATTTGAACTTAGGGGGGCGAGCAATAAAAATCTCGGAGCTAGCCGATGTCTTCAGGAGGCTAGCAATGGCAACTTCGTGCACAAATACTTAATTCTGACATAAGTACTACAACATACAATGATTAGCTATGGCCATTTAGTATGTATTAGTATGTTCTACTCAAAATTAAATGGAATAAAGCAATAAATAAATAAGTACCCAACACATTCTATTTTTATTATTTAGGTGAATTACTAAAATATAACTAAAGAACTAGATGCAAGATGTAAACATGATCATGGATGGTAAATTAATATTCATTATATTTTTCTGATCAAAATTTATATATAACATATTCATATTAATCTATAAAATGAAAGATATGAATATAGTCATAATTTGCAAAAAAGAAAAAAATGTATAATAGAAAGAGAGAAAGGTGTTGTAGTTGGGTATTGAACTTGGGTCTCCCTGTGTGTAGTAAAAGTACACAGCCATTGGGCTACGAGAGAACTTCTGCTGTCTTAAGCATTTGATGGGAGATAAAGGGTAAACACGACCGAATCTGAATAAACATGTACTAATTGCTGCTGTAATTTCTTGAGGGGGCGAAGGGTTGGGGGGGGGGGGGGTCTGACCCCTGCTAGCCCCCCCTGGATCCGCCCCTGACCGCCGCTATATAAACCTGAACACTTCTGGCAAGAAATAAATATAAGCAAACGAAGTCTAGAGCTGAGGAAAAAACCACAGGCATAATCATATAGAAGAATTAATAATACGTAGTAAACACTAATTTAACTAGCAACCACCCCTATAAATGTAACCAATATTGACACTTCTAAGTTGAGATGAGTAGTAAAAGATGCAGGTACTGAATTATTAGAATTAAAACCAGGGAGCATAAAGTAGAAAGTACATAAAGGATAATTACAGACCAAATAGCATAGGATTAACTTCTTCACCCGGAGAGGCTTCTCAAAGCACAAAAAGTAGCACAAAAAGTAGCACAAAGTAACCGAATGATGCACCAATATTATATCAATGGTCTAGGAGATTACTGAAACGACTGGACCACCTGCAGTTTCAAGAGGCCTATAGCGCCATGATTTTCCTATCAACAGCATAAGCAAGCAGTTTCTATGGGGAACGAAAGCATCCAGAGGGACATATATTTATAGCATTCAGATAGTTCCTACGCAAGCAAATGTTAGAAGCTAACCCAACCAACGGGAGTATAAGCCATAAACTGGGGTACTGAAGATGCAGGTAACGATAACAGGATCCAAACATTGCATCATCCATCACAACCTCCAAACAGGTACTAGGATAGACAGATTCACGGCATGGTAGTACTATTTCAGAAGCGGAACCAGGTGAGGGTGAGGCGAGACGCGCCCCCCATCACTCGGCCTTGGCGGCCACGGGCGCCTCCCCCTTCTCCTCCTCGCTCTCCACCTCCTCGGCCGGGATGGGCGGCGCGGACGGCTCGGCGACGGCGGGGTCCTTCTCCTCGGCGACGGCGGTGGCGACAGCGGCGGCGACGGCGGCGGTGGAGGGCTCCGCCTTGTCGTCCTGGTCGGGGTCGTGGGCGGGGTCGGTGGAGCGGGAGACGGCGGCGCGGAGGCGGTCGAGGAAGGGCTTGAAGGCGGTCTCGACGGTGAGCCAGGCGAGGACGAGGCCGCCGCCGACGACCAGGACCGTCTTCACGGCGCCCCCTCCTGCTGCTCCTCCTCCTTTCGCCATGGCTGCTCTGCTCGGGGCGCGTGGGCTGCGATGGGGATGGATGGGTTGGATGGGTGGGTGGCGTGGGATGCGTGGGGTTTGGTTGGAGGGTTTTGTGCGCGTCTGGGGAAGGGGAAGGGGAATGCTTTGTCTTGCTCGGTACTACACGAAAGAGAAAGGCGACGGCGAGGAGGAAGAAAGCGACGAGGGTGAGGCGTTCGCTTTTCCTTTGTCTGACCTGGGTCTGGGTTATAGCTGCCCAAAGGGGCCGTGCCAATCGGGCCAGCCCGAGGCACGGAATTTTTAGCACGGCTCAGGCACGGCCCGGCCCGCGATGAATCGTGCCGTGCCGGCCCGCGGCCTGGCTGTGCTCATGCCCAGCTACGATCTGGGGCACGTGGGCCGGCCCGGCACGGCACGCCAGATTCGTGCTGGCACACGGTCCGGCACGGCATGGGCACGGCCCGGCGCACCGTGCGGCACGCCAGGAGCCCGCGAAGCATGGCCTATCGTCGGGGCGGCACGCGAAGCACGCGCGGGCGGGCACGCCGAAGGCCCGAAGCCGACCGCTGGGGGCCATGCCGGCACGCTGGGCACGCGTCTGCGGCACGGTAGGCCCAGGTACGGCCCGGCCGACTGTTGGAGGTTGTTTTTTCCTCCGAATTTGAATTTTGAACCCCTAAATCTCAACATTTTTTGCTATAAATATGCCTACTCACTCACAGAATTTTTCACACTCATCCCACACTTCTCCTCCCACACTTCTCATCCTATCCTATGGCTATGGATCCTCCGCCTCCCCCTTTAACCCAGCTCCCGACGGGTATATCCCGAAGCCGATGATCAACTTTCCCATAGGTTCTTTAAGACTTACCACCGAAGATTACGTCTACTTAGAAACCGATAACACACCCCAATTTACATCCCAAGGTGGTTCGAGTAGTACCGCCCCCACGGCCTCTACCTCTACCGGCACAAAGAGGGCTCGAACTTCCAGGATGTGGACGGAGGGCCATTTCGAGTACCGTGCTAACACGCTCGAAGATGGCAAGGTGGCACACCAAGTGGTGTGCAAGTGGCCGGGGTGCGGGAAGATCCTCAGCGGCGACTCGAAGCATGGTACCGGTCACTTGGACCGGCACCTCAACAGGCACCGGGAGGCGAACTCACAGGCGTCAGCGAGAAAACAAGGGGATCTACCTTACGTCACCGACGGCCGTGTAAGGAACTTCAACTACGATGCTACTGAATATCGTAGAGGACTATGCCATGTTATTGCTGCACATGATTTACCGCTTGGTTTTGGGGAGTATCCCGCTGTTGTAGAATGGATTCAAACTTGCCATAATCCACAATATCATCCAGTTTCTAGGCAAACTACATCTAGGGATATGAAAAAACTAGCCAAGCAAATACAAAATGAAATAAAAGATGAGTTTGCAAATTGTACATTTTCTGTTTCATTTACATCTGATATATGGAGCGGTAGAGCTAAACAAGATTATCTAAGTGTTGTAGCTCATTACGTGACCACTGATTCTTGGGAACTAAAAAAAGCGGTCATTGGATTTGAATTAATGGATACTAGACATACTGGTAGAGCAATTGCTGATAAAATCTTGCATGTCGTGCAAGAATTTGGTCTCAAGAATAATGTGTTTGCAATAACTTTAGATAATGCTTCAAATAATACCACCGCAATGGATGATATTCGTCCCATACTTAGTGGTTATGCCTCAGCACATCTTTTCCATCAACGTTGTGCATGTCATATTATTAATCTAATTGCTAAATATGCTTTAAAACATCTCGCCGAACCCATTGAAAAAGTTGGCATTGTTTTTTTAAATGCTTCTAATCCACGGCTAGCTGAGTATAAGAGCTGGTGTGACGCGGCTACAGCGGCATCACATGTCTATAATATAGATATGAGCATTAGATGGAACTCTACATACATAATGATTAGAGATTTGATCCGTGATAAACAAATGTTTACGATATTTGTTAATGCAAATTCACACGGGACAATCTTTTTATGTGATGCTGACTGGGATATTGCAAACATGGTCATGCAATTTCTAGAAGTTCTTTATGATGCAACTAACATATTGTTTGGGGTTTATTATCCCACAACTCCTCTACTAGTACATCAAATTTATTTCCTTGCTGATCACCTAAAAGCACATGAAAATGATCCTATGTTAAGAGAGGCTGTTAAAAAAATGAAAGCAAAGTTTATAAAATATTGGAAAGAAATTCCTGATTTATGTGCCTTTGCATTCATTTTGGACCCGAGGGCTAAAATTGAGAGGTTCGGTGATGCTTTATCTCTCTTAACTATTGCATTAGACTGTGATTATAGTCAATACCAATTTACTATTAAGAGCAAGCTCGCTGATCTGTACGACAAGTACGAGAATAAGTTTGCAGGGACAGTTCATCCGCGACGGCCTCCTCAAGCCCAACGGTCCGGAAAGAAGAAGACCATATTCAAGATGTTCGCCAGCTCCGGTAGTGGAAGTTCAAGCAGCGCCGCCGGGAATGAATTAGCAGCTTACCTCAACGACCCGTCCGCTGGTCGTCCACGATGAAGATGACTTCAACATTTTGGAGTGGTGGCGTGATCACAAACAAACATATCCCGTGCTTTCCATTCTAGCACGCGATGTGTTAACTGTTCCAGTGTCAACAACATCGTCGGAGGGAACATTCAGTCTAAGCGGAAGAGTTCTAGAGCCAAGAAGAGCTAGTCTCCACCCTGATATGGTGAAGAGTTTGATGACGGTAAAAGATCGCGATCGGGCAGTGAGAAGAACCCAACACATGTCGGAGGACCCTGAGTTGACTGCCGCACTAGAGTATCTTCATATCGATGATGAAGATTGAAGAATAATTTTTCTTATCCTTTTGTAATTTTTTTATTTATTCTTGTACTGAACTTGGTCTGTAATATGAACAATTAAGTCGGACAGCAGCAAGTATCAGACGCACTCTTTTTCCTTCCAGGGTACCTAACGGGACTAGAAGGTTTTAATGAGGCGGCTTGCTAGCTAAATAAAAAATATTTATATCATATCACCTTTGTCCCCATTTTTGTCATTTTTCTATTATTTTTTTACCTTTTCCATATCACTCTTTTTTCTGCTGGGCATGCTAGGCAACACAAGCCACATTTATCCTGCTAGGCATGTATGGGCATGGCACACTTCTATCTTCGTGCTATAAATACACCTCATAACTCATACTTCTACTCTCACACTCATCACACACTTGTATCCTCTCACAGCCTCACACTGATCCCACATTTCTCATTTCACACTTCTAATCCTATGGAGCAGCCACCTCCTCACCCACATCCTAATGGTGGTAGTGTCCCGGTACCAGAGCCGGAAAGGCAGCGGCGAATCTCACCGCTGTGGACAGAGGGTCATTTCGAGAATCGTCTTGTGACACTCGAAGATGGCACGGTGAGACACCAAGCGCTGTGCAAGTGGCCGGAGTGCAACATGATCCTCGGCGCCACCCCGAGAAATGGTATCGGTCACTTGGAGCGTCACCTCAACAGGCACCGACTTGCGGCGGCAAGAAGAGTTCCATAATCGTCTGTAATATGAATAATTAGTCGGAAAGTAGCAAGTTTCAGACGCACTCTTTTCCTTCCAGGGTACCGCACGGGACTGAAAGGTTTTAATGAGGCGGCTTGCTAGCTTAATAAAAGTTTAATGAGGCGGCTTGCTAGCTTAATAAAAGTATTCAAAATCATGTCACCTTTGCCCCCTTTTTTTAATTTATTTTTTATTTTTTTCCGGTGTGCTCTCGTGGGCCGACCGTGCCGGGCTAACGGGTCGCCCGCGTGCCGGCGTGCTCGTGGCCGGAGGCCGATCGCAGCCCGTGGGCCGGCCCGGCACGACACGAATAGAGTCATGCCGCTCGTGGGCCGTGCCGCTCGTAGGCCGTGCCGAGGCCGGCACGCGACATGCCGTGCCGGACGGCCCGTTTGGCCAGGTATAGTCTGGGTGGGGATTTCCCATTTCACGACCACGTCGTGGGCCGGCCCATTTAAATATGTCCTTCAGTTTCTGACTTTTTTAGCTGTTTTCTTTTTCAGTTCGTTTTCTTTTCTAGTTCATTTGTTTTTTAACCTCTTCAATTTTTAAAACATGTTCAGATTTTTAGAAATAATTTTTTTAAATTCAAAACTTGTTTGTATTTTGAAAAAAAATCGAATTCAAAAATTGTTCATTGTCAAATTTATTCAAATTCAAAATTATTTAAATCAAAAAATGTTTATATTCAAAAAATTGTTCACATTTAATTTTTTTACTTAATTCAAAATTATTCATATTAACAAAATTATTTAATTTTGAAATTTGTTCACATTCACAAATTAATTCACGTATAAATATTTTTTCTTTTTTCTGTAAAAATAGAAAAGAATAAAACTGGGGAGGAGTGGTTCTTTGGGCCAGCCCAGTTAGCTGGAAGGGGGGTGTGCGGGAGCTAGTCCCGCACGACCTGGTCAGCACCCACGTTTGGGTGGCCGTCACCGCAACCGGATTGAGGCCCACCGCCAGCTTCTCAAGTCTGGGAATATAAAGGATTTCGGCCTGCTGTTACATGGGCCTTTAAGGTTGGTCGAAGAATTTTGCGTGTTTTCTGTTAGTTTGTAAAAAAAAAACACATTGGTCTGTGTA
Organism: Poa annua; assembly: GCA_026929855.1. NCBI lineage: Eukaryota > Viridiplantae > Streptophyta > Magnoliopsida > Poales > Poaceae > Poa > Poa annua. The sequence continues at coordinate 85,043,852 of CM049429.1, read as the reverse complement.
GATTCTCTTTGAGTGTCAATTATACTTATTCCAATCACAATAGCTCTTGGGAAGCCTCACAATCTTATCTTCTGGATAATTCTCCACGTGGAGGATTTCATCCACTTTTAGCGCCCATGAAAGATAAGCTTCGGGGTCATTTGCTTCTGGTGAACTTTGGCATGGTGAATTTAAACTTGTCAACAACAAATGGTTGCCAATTGTTGTGGTGCCGGTGTTGTTGTACACTTCCATCACAATGTCGATGATGGTGTTGGCCAAGATTTTGACGCCTATCACTTTCTTGCTTATCATCATCTCTGTTTTTGTTATCACCATTTGTGTTCGATTCATTCGCGGGGAGGATGGCGGCGTTGTCATTTCATGCCTTGACATCCCGGTGAACGACTATGTGCTTCATGTATTGGTTCTTCTTCTCGGTTGCTCTTCTCTACATAGAAGGTGATCTTGCATGCAGCATCGAGATCTCTACGATTATTGGCCTCTCAGCTGGTGGAACTTAAAGAAAGAAGAAAACTACGGTGTCTACTTCAAAATGTAGGGTATTTCGGGACCAAGTTTTTTCCAAAAAAAACATAATATTGCCTTAGTGGACATATGAGTTAGATACCGTACATATATCCAATGATATCATGCTCGGAGATTCGTAGTGTCATTCTAGAGTTGTTCTTTGTTTTAGATACAAATATTTACTATCTTTCTCCATCAAGAAAAGCTGCGAGCACGAACCAGTAAACCACAAGTACATTGCCTAAATTCATTTTTTAGATAAAGATTGCCTGAATTCATGTGTGCCATAAGCCCAATCACCCATTGTGGTGGAGAAACATGTAACACTTATGCAACAGATCCCGACCTTCTACCTGTTTCTATGCCCCGGCACTTCACCTGTGCTCTGAAAAGTCTGAATTACTCAATTATTTTCTATTGTAGTGTCACTTTTCCGAAAGCCATGACGCTTGAAATCTCCTAAAATACGGCCGCATGACGATAGCTCCAACAACACAAATTGTCAATAATTTGGCGCAGGATTCGTGTGAAGTGTCGACCTTTGCTTCTAAATTTTTAACTATATTTCGCCACGTTTGCTGATGCACCGACACGGCAGTCTGGCTATAGCAGAGTACTTGCATAACATAACTATATAAACTTTTTTTCAACACGGATTTATTTTATATTAGGGCAAGATTCTCTGGAACAGGTAATCGTATCTTCACCAGCTATCGTGAGCTGCATAACCCATTAGCAAATGCATGTGCCCACTGATTGCGGATGTAATGTTAGCATGTAGCAACCGGAAAGATTGTTCTGTTCTTCAGATATCAGTCAAGAACATACATATAACCACGAGTCTGCATTAGTAGTTTATTTTTTACTGCAGGAGGCAAAGAACATAAGGAATCGACCAAACATTTAATTACAAATCGCCCGACGAACCCCCAAAAAAAAAGAATGGAAAGAACCAGCATACACTTTGGCATTCTATACGTAGGATCAACATTACATTAGATCTAAATACACAAACAATGAATAGAAGGGTAAACTACAATCCTAAATCCCCACATACGTAATCGTCTCGCATCTTCACCATCGACCTCACCCCCTCATACCTGATGTATTTTCTTGAGCTTCTCGTCATATCCGTTGCTGGATCTCAAGAAGGGACCATCATCAGATCGTCATAGTCCTGCTCCACCAAAAGAAAAGAAGGTGCACTGGATCCTCAATGCGCCATGGCTTGCCCGTACTGGAAGCTCCTCTGGGTGTAGGCGAACTGCTGCTGCGGCTTACACTGCGCCGCCGCCGCCGCCGTCGTAGGCAGCGCGTTCCGCTTGTGGAGCTGCTGCTTCGTGGTGGTTGGCAGCGAGTGGGAGGAGACGACGAAGCGGCGCACGCCGGAGCGCACCTTGTAGAGGACGTGCGCCCAGGTGCCCCTGCTCTGTCGCCCGAGCGCGGCCACCTCCTCCTCGTTCATCTCCAGGTCGCCCGCGAAGCCGAGCTTCTTGGAGAGGATCCAGGCGAGGCCCCGGTCCCACCAGCGCTTGACCGGGGCGGCGAGCGAGGGCGCGGACTGGGAGCGGCGGAAGGCCCACTCGGCGGAGGCGGAGGAGATGGGCTGGATCTTGCCGGAGATGGTGGAGAGGCGCTTGCGGATGCCCGTGAGGTGGCTCTCGGACGTTTTCGCGCCGCCGCCGGGCAGGGAGGTGGGCAGGTCGTCCTTGAGCGGACGGGTCGGTAGGAAGCGGGCCTTCTGGATGTTCTCCAGGATGGTGGCCATGGCGACCGACCAAGCAGAGGGAGAGGAGGAGGGGCTCAGGAGCTAGCTAGCAGCAATGGCCTTCTTCAGTTCTTCTTCTCCAGATCTCCTCTGCTTGCTTGCTTGCTGTGGGAGGGTTGGCGAGGAGGGGGAAGCCGTGGAAATGCGCGTGTGTATATGTGGTGGTGGCGCGCGGGCGGCGGTTCCGTCCGTGGGAGCTGTGGTGTGTGGACAGGCTGGTGTCACCAGTCAGGCATCGGGGGCCACGACCGGGCGAGTGGTTGAATGCTTCGTGCACCGGAGAAACTTGTTGTAGGTAGGAGTAGTACAACTGGAGGCGTGTTGGCGAATGATGGGTGTGAGCAGGCAGCTGCTGGTGCACCTGGCAGTTGGCACCTTCCTTTGACGGCCACCACGTGGAGACCTTTCTCACTCTGGTTCGCTGTCGGGATAATTCTTCCATCCTGGCCTAGGCCATACCCGTACGTGGAACGCGAGGAAGTTTCTTTTACCATTGCTCAACTTTCCACCTTCTAGAGATCTCTATTGGACGTATTATTACGTCGCAGTTGGTCTAGGATCAAACAGACAGACAGCTTTCACTTCCACTCTGCTTGTAGCTCCACTTTAGAGATTTAGATAACAATACTGTAATACTTTGGTTTGTGCTTTGCTAGGTTTCACTGGAATCTACGATGAACTGATGATCATCTCAATAATATACGGTAGTTCATAGCTTAATAATATAGTTTCATGCTAGTATATGAAAAGGTCCAGGGGCGGCTGCATTATGTTTTGGTTTGTTTGATTAGCGCTGAAATAATATACTGTAGGAGTGCTCCGGATTGCAGTCCCTGAAACCGCAAAAGGACGCACAGGAGAACATGGGGAATGGACTCATCATCCAGCCTCTTCTTTGTTGGAATATTAGTCATAATTTTCATGATTAATTCCAGTATATTAAACATTACTACAACAATTATTAGCATGTTAATCTCGCAAATACTAGATGTATAAATTAACATGAACATCGTCTACAAACATAGACATACTAAATCGGCACATCAGCACGTGATGAACGTACCGAACAACTGTAGATGAAGTAGTCGTAGTAGTCGTCGTAGTTGTTTCAGAAGCAGCAGCGACGACAGTAGCTTCCTGAAGGCGATGGCGACGTTGTTGACGAGCAGCCAACGAGTCCGGCGAGCGTACAGGAAGGCGAGCCGTGATGAATAGCTTGAGAGCAGTCGCGCGGAGCGCTTTCCAAAAACCTTATTCACCCTCTCCCGTACAGGATCACAAGGACGGGGTTCTGGAGACCTGCTCTCCCGTTCGCCGGTGCACGCCGACGCTCGGGATGGAGTAGACTACGCTGGCGGCGTAAGGCACGAGGTGGCAAAAACTAGATTGGTTCGGGGTGGTTTGCAGCGCACGTAGTGCCCGACTTTATATACCGTGGCTAGGGAAAAACCCTAACGGGTACAACATGGGACAAGTCCATGTCTCGCACGTTTAGGTCGGTTACAGTAGCCCACGATCCGGGAGCGACCCGAACCGACTAACTGTGACGCGTCCGTCCAAACCGTTTTTCCCAGACTACAAAAATAAAACTCGGCTCGGCGAGATTCCCGCAACCCGCGGCGCGTCGTGACGAGACGGGCGGGCGGGGCGTGCGTGCGAGCGGCGGCGGAGGAGGAGGAGCGTGTGAGAGAGCCTCATGTTCTCACAAGCTTATCAAGTAGCAACACACTACACTATATAAGTTGGTGCTACTCCTCTTCCACTAGCAGTATGGGACTAAACTTAGCTCCCACTCCACTCACATGTGCTTACACTAAATTGGGCCTTTGAGATTTCTGAAATTGCTTATTGGGCTGCCCCACTAATGCTCCCAATTCTAACAATCCCCCACCAGATCTCAAATCCTCATCTAGAGATATTTGCCAGACCTCGAGTCTTGTTTATATACCAGTGTTTCAGCAGAGACTGTTAAGTTAAACTTCTGCCTAGAACCTTGAGCTACGTCTATCGGCAACTTGAACAATGGACGAACCTTGAATTGCAAGTTTGGTGCTTCTAGATTTCACACAAAATCATAATTGGTACTTTGCTGCCAGTAGCCTACCCCGCGGGTTCTTCATGGAGTCCCCAATCATCATCATGTGCCACAGGCGAGCATGTTGGTTGAAGACTCGAAACCCTTAGTAAAACTTTCACTCATCATCAGGACAGTCTGCAACAAGATATATATTGCAACAACGTGGGTCAGAACCATTAAAATGGAACTGGCAAGTGACACTATGGTGGACACTTAGAGGAATAACTCTATAATCTGTATGCATATTTGGCTGGTGGAGTTCAAGGCTATGTTGCATAAAGCCAATTTTATCCTATCACTTCATAAAACAGTTTTGAACATCATAAGTGGTAACACTGGCAAGTTTCAGTGAACCCAAAAGATATCGCGTCCTTAGGTGTACCCTCAGGTGAGAACCCCCACATTCAATGGTCCTAAGTATAGTAGAAACTATTTTAGGTGAAAACCCCCATGAACATGGTCCTGAGTAGTCCACTGTTGTTTATCAAAATTTTATTAAGAAATTAGAATGTTGGGATTCCTCCTTGTTCCTTGATCAGCTGTAGTCTTTACTTGGAATACTTCTCCTTGAGTTCTTCACAATCTTCTCCATTTATTCCTCACATCCCTTTGTTCCTGGGTGGCCTTCCACAAGTGTGCTCTCAGGTGAAAACCCCCATGTTCACGATCCTAAGTATAGTAGAAACTATCTTAGGTGAAAACCCTCATGGACATGGTCCTGAGTAGCCACTCAATATAAACCAAACAACCAATCCACCCAGATGATTCATTAACTTAGTGATGTGCACTCCCAGGTGAAAACCCCCACATACTATGATCCTAAGTACAGTAGAAACTATCTCAGGTGACAACCCTCATAGACATGGTCCTGGGTAGCCACTTAACATTTTATAAAACCTTTCATCAATTGCATAGCATCAAAATCTACGAAGTCATTTCATAGGTACCTAGACACAATGGAATAGGGAATTCTAAAGTCTTGCATAGCAAATCTACTAAGTCCTACACTGAAGGGGATCGTGGGCAGAAAACAATAATTTTCCTAGCAACGATATCCTTAAACTAGCCAAGATCTATTCTATGCAGATATAGTAGTACGAACGGAGATCGGAATACGTACCCTTGTAGACCGAAAGCGGGGATTACGTTCCCGCATAAACGTTGTCGATGAAGACCGACGAAGCCGACCTCAAGGTCGTGTAGAGGAAGCAGGCCTCCGAGTACCGCTAGCGCAGCACCTCGCAGGGAGTCGCACACGTACGGTGGAGACGACGCCTCCGAAGCTCCAGTCCAGGACGAGCAGCGGAAGACTTGGACCGGAACACCAGCAGCGCGGCAGCGGGCTATGGTGGAGGAGATCCCCGACTCCTCTTGCTCGGCGCGGCTCCAACTTGGGAACCACGAGATCGAGAGAGAAATCAGGAATTAATTGGTGAATTAAAAGGCTGGGGGTGCCCCTTCTTATATAGGCTCCCAAGGGGAGCCAACCTTGCCAACCAGGCAATGTGGGACTAACCCCCCACTGCCTGGTTCGGCTTGGGAGGTGCGCCGGCCCCCTGGTGGGCCCCTTGTGGCCCACCTAGGCCGGCCCTCCTGGCCCCCACCGAATTCCCCTAGGGAATTTTCCCCTCTTGGGCCTTCTTTCGTCCGGAAGGCCCATTTAGGGAAATCTGCCTTAATAAATTCGAAAATAAATATATAAAATCATATTTGCATATTAATAACACTAATTATTATCAAACATAATATATATAATATTTCCTAGCTCCGAAAACTCTTTCGGCGCTGCCCGATCTCCATCGGACCTCTCCCGGGACGTTCCCGTGATCTCCTTCCTTTCCGGTTGTCTTGTCGAAACCCCTTAAGTGTGTTACCCTAGCGGTTCGATATAATATCAGGTATGATCAAGACTCCTCAATGATCAACGACTAATCCGTAGGCCTGGACCCCATGAATCAATCCCTGAGATATAACGAATGACTTTCATCTATCAAACCTGAACGTGAAGTCTTAGACCTTTTGCCATAGCGATACTTAGCACGTCCGAGTGTCGTTCCATAGATATCTCCATACCTAATCCCGACCTCGTTACCGACGATGCTATCTTCTACTCGTTCATGATCTCATGTCTCCGTGACCTAGTCACATGCTTGCAAGCTCATTAGACAAGATCTCACCGAGTGGGCCCGAGAGTATCTATCCTGCTACGCGGACTGGCAAATCCCGCTCTTGACCCCTCGTCTCAATACTCCTTTCCAATACCCAAAAGTATCACCGTTATTGTCATACTAAATAAGATACGACGTTTGGTGCAATCAAAGTATCTTCCGGGAATATCAATAAGAGTTGATCTCACGGTCAAAGGTGTAACGACTATGTTCTCCAAATCTGGGTATGTCCATCACATCACTCTCCAGCGATATGACTCTCATTGCCGACCGGCGCCATGCCCCATGACCGGGAAACCTCGATCATCAATCGCGCAACGAAACTAGTCTTAGTAGAGGCTACTAGGGACCTGGTTGTTTACGTATCACACCCGCATTAATGTTTCCGCTTAATATGGTTCTAGCATGACACAAAAACCTATTATGAACAAACGAGATATGATAAAGAATACACTTTATTAATTGCCTCTAGGGCATATCTCCTTCAGTCTCCCACTTGCACTAGAGTACAATTTAATCTAGATTACAACTTGGTAAAAGCCTAACACCCATAGCTAACTGGTGCTGTTCATGCTTATCAAGCGGAAGAGGCTTCGTCAGCGGATCTGCCACATTCAGATCCGTATGCACTTTGCAAATCTTCACATCGCCTTCTTGTACGTACTGACGTATCACGTGGAAGCGTCGGAGAATGTGTTTGGCGGTGGAGTGAGACCTTGGCTCCTTGGCGTTCGCAATGGCACCCGTATTGTCGCAGAAGAGGACCACGGGGTCTTGCACGCTCGGGAACACTCCAAGTTCGATGACGAACTTCCTCAGCCACACAGCTTCATTCGCGGCCTCGCAGGCAGCAATGTACTCCGACTCCATTGTAGATTATGCGACTATGGGTTGCTTCCCACTTCTTCAGCACACGGCGCCTCCATTCACCTTGAACACGTAACCTGTCTGTGACTTACAGTCATCGGGGTCTGAGCAGAAACTTGCATCTACGTAACCCGTTACGCCAAGTTCCTCATCGCAGCCACCATACACAAGGAACATTTCCTTTGTCTTATTGAGATACTTAAGAATGCTCTTAACAGCTACCCAATGCGGCATTCCAGGATTACTCTGGAACCGGCTTGTCAAACTTAGAGCTAATGACACATCTGGTCTAGTACTCAACATTGCATACATGATCGATCCTATGGCTGAAGCATAAGGATGTTTCGTCATTTCGGCCTTACCCAGTTCCGTCACCGGACACTGCGCCTTGCGCAATATCTTATTCTTGATAACCGGCAGAGAACCCTTCTTTGCCTTCTCCATATGAAAACGCTTCAATATTTTATCAAGATAAGTACTCTGACTTAGTGCTAATAGGCGCCTTGATCTATCACGATAAATTTTTATGCCTAAAACATACGCAGCTTCTCCTAAGTCCTTCATGGAAAACTTACTGTTTAAATATTCCTTCACGCTATTCAGAAGTTCCACATCATTCCCTATTAGCAATATGTCGTCAACATACAGTGCTAAGAACACAACCGAGCTCCCACTCATTTTCTTGTAAATACAGGTCTCTTCCACATTCTGGATAAATCCAAAACCTTTGATTACCTCATCAAAACGAAGATTCCAGCTCCGAGATGCCTGCTTCAATCCATAGATGGATCGCTGAAGCTTGCACACCTTGTTAGCACTTCCTGGATCGACAAAACCTTCCGGCTGTACCATGTACAACTCTTCCTCAATGTTTCCATTCAGGAAGGCCGTTTTGACATCCATCTGCCAGATTTCATAATCATAGTAGGCAGCTACCGCTAACAAAATCCGAATAGACTTAAGCATCGCTACCGGTGAAAAAGTTTCATCGTAGTCAATTCCATGAACTTGTCGAAAACCCTTTGCGACAAGCCGAGCTTTATAGACGGTCACATTACCATCAGCATCAGTCTTCTTCTTAAAGATCCACTTATTCTCGACGGCCTTGCGCCCTTCGGGAATATCCACCAAAGTCCACACTTGGTTATCATACATGGATCCTATTTCGGATTTCATGGCTTCAAGCCATTTCTCGGACTCTAGACTCTCCATCGCCTCCTTGTAGTTCGTAGGTTCGTCTTGCTCGACTAGCATGACGGTGCAAACCATGTTGCCATACCATTCTGGTGCGATCCGAGATCTACCAGACCTACGAGGTAGAACATCTTCCTCGACAGTTTCTCCCACTCCTTCCACGGAGGACGTTTCCGGAATTGCTTCCGTTGCGCCACTCGGAATCTCGAGTTCAGGATCAACGATTTCATCGAGGTCTACCTTCCTCCCACTTACTCCTTTCGCGAGAAACTCCTTCTCTAGAAAGGCACCGGTCTTCGCGACAAAAGTTTTGCCCTCAGCTTGGTTGTAGAAGGTGTACCCAACGGTTTCCCGCGGATATCCTACAAAGACGACTTTCTCCGACTTCGGTTCGAGTTTGTCGGGCTGTAGTTTCTTAACGTACGCCTCACAACCCCAAACCTTCAGAAACGATAACTTAGGCTTGTGGCCATACCATAATTCATACGGCGTCGTTTCAACGGACTTGGACGGAGCCCTATTTAAAATGAATGCGGCTGTTTCTAACGCATAACCCCAGAAGGACACTGGCAGATCGGTAAGAGACATCATAGATCGGACACTATCCAGTAGAGTACGATTACGTCGCTCGGACACACCGTTTCGCTGCGGCGTTCCGGTGGGCGTAAGTTGGGGCACTATGCCACAACTCTTCAGATGTGTGCCAAACTCAAAACTCAAGTACTCTCCACCGCGATCGGACCGGAGATGCTTGATTTTCCTATTAAGCTGATTCTCAACTTCACTCTGGAATTCTTTGAACTTTTCAAACGTTTCAGACTTGTGTTTCATCAAATAGATATAACTGTATCTACTCAAGTCATCAGTGAAGGTGACGAAGTAACGATAACCATTGCGTGTCGAAACGCTCATTGGTCCACATACGTCTGTATGTATGATCCCCAACAAATCCGACGCCCGTTCAACGAAACCTTTGAACGGTGTCCTGATCATTTTGCCCATGAGGCATGGTTCGCATGTATCGAGGGATCCGAAATCCAATGAGTCCAAGAGTCCATCGGAGTGGAGTCGCTTCATGCGCTTTATACCAATATGGCCAAGACGGCTATGCCACAAAAACATGGCGGTATCGTCACTACACTTAATTCGTTTGGATTCTATGTTATGGATGTGAGTACTACGATCGAGATTCAACAAGAATATACCATTACTCTCGGGAGCATCAACATAAAAGATATCATTCATATAAATAGCACAATTGCTTGACACTGATTTAAATGAATAACCGTCTTGTAACAGGCAAGACCCACTTATAATGTTTACACTCAAGGATGGCACAAAATAACATTTATTTAAAACCAAAACTAATCCCGATGGTAGATGCAGAGGGAGCGTGCCGACAGCCACCACGTCGACTCTCGATCCGTTGCCGACGCGCATCGTCACCTCATCCTTCGTCAGCCGCCTTCTATTCCGTAACTCCTCCTGAGAGTTACATATATGAGCAACAGAACCAGTATCAAATACCCACGTATTGCTCCGGGCGGATGTAAGGTACACATCTATAACATGTATATCAAATATACCTTTCTCTTTGTCGACCGTCTTGCCAGACTTCCTATCCTCCAGATACTTGGGGCAGTTGCGCTTCCAGTGACCCTTCCCCTTGCAGTAGAAACACTCCACGCTAGCTCTGGGACCAGATTTGTTAGTCCTGGGCTTGGCAGCCAACTTTGCCTCCCTCCGGAACTTCCAGCTCTGCTTTCCCTTGCCACCGGACTTCTTGAAATCAACGGTCTTGTTGACCATCAACAGTGTGTGCTCCTTCTTAATCTCTACCTCAGCAGTCTTGAGCATCAAGAACACTTCACCCAGGGACTTAGCCATGCCCTGCATGTTGTAGTTCATGACGAAGCCTTTGTAGCTTGGCGGCAACGATTGCAACACCCTGTCAATCGCCAGCTCATCGGGAATCTTGCACTCTAGAGCATTCAGGCGTTGAACGTAGCCAGACATCTTGACTACATGCTCGCTCACACTGCTATGCTCTTCCATCTTGGCTGAGAAGAAAAGCTCAGAAGCCTCATATCTCTCAGCCTTAGCCTGCGGCGCAAAGACAGCCTTAAGATCCGAGATGATCTCAAAGGCGCTCATCTTCTCAAAGCGCTTCTGCAGGTCGGCTTCCATGGCGTAGAGCATGCCACTCTGGACAAAGGCAGAATCCTCTGATCGGGCCTGGAAGACCTTCTTCTCATCCTCAGAGGCATCATCTGCAGGAGGGTCACCTATGGCGGCCTCAATGACGTAGGCCACCCTATGGGGAGTGAGGAGGATCCTCAGGTTGCGGAACCAGGCCATGAAGTTTGACCCATTGGTCTTAAGCTTTTCTTTCTCAAGGAACAGACCTAGGTTAAACGAGGGGCGAGACATCTACAATGGAATTTGCAACAACATAAGACTTTGTTCATAATAATTTTGAGTTATAGTATTTTAGAAAATAACTAACATAACTCCCACTCAAACGAACACCCCTCCTGGTCGTTTAAGCGATTACACGACCCCCATCCATTGCACCACCCCTCATCATCAAAGCCGGCGGCACAACTTCAAGAGTAGACAAAATCGTCCGTCACACCAATTTTGTGACTCGTGCTCGACCTTTCGGTATTCCTGTTCCGAGGCCATACTTCTGAGTGTGCTAGGCTCGCCACCAAAGACCTCCACGCTGACGCTTGTGCAACATGGCTTACACCCACCGTATGCGAACGAAGATATGTCTGACACCCGATCATCACGGCCTGCCTCATAACGTAGAACTTTATTGGTGGTGCGCGTTGGAGGGAGAACACTAGTGGTATTTTGAAGGGATCATCTTATTCAGCTACCGCCGTGTAACACACACAATCACACAAAATAAGATGCACACAAAACATCAAATGTAATGCAATGTGATATAGTCCATCGCGCCATGGTCTTCTTGGCACCCGCAGTTTATAAACAATTTAATAAACCTACCTTGACCATATCACATAGCCCCTGCAAAATAAAGTTAGACGCTTCTACTTTATATTTTGCATATTTTACGTGGCTTGGGGCTTTCGTAAATAGAACCGCTTCATACCTACGAATCTTATGACCACAACAACGATCCAATAATTGCATGTTTAAGCATCCCTTTCGGGCCCTCCATTGAAAATGCGAAGACCAACTAAAGAGAGAGAAACTGTCACCCGCCAGCCACAGATACGGTACAAGCCGTATGTCAGTAGTGGAACCAGTCTCGCGTAAGCGTACGCGTAAAGTCGGTCCGGGCCGCTTCATCAACTCAATGCCGCTGGAATACACAAGTGCACGCTAGAGGGTAGCAAATAACAGGAACGGTGCCCCCGTGCAGAGCACGGGTTCTAACAGCGTACAGCTATATCTTACGATAGATCGGCTCTGATACCACTGAAGGGGATCGTGGGCAGAAAACAATAATTTTCCTAGCAACGATATCCTTAAACTAGCCAAGATCTATTCTATGCAGATATAGTAGTACGAACGGAGATCGGAATACGTACCCTTGTAGACCGAAAGCGGGGATTACGTTCCCGCACAAACGTTGTCGATGAAGACCGACGAAGCCGACCTCAAGGTCGTGTAGAGGAAGCAGGCCTCCGAGTACCGCTAGTGCAGCACCTCGCAGGGAGTCGCACACGTACGGTGGAGACGACGCCTCCGAAGCTCCAGTCCAGGACGAGCAGCGGAAGACTTGGACCGGAACACCAGCAGCGCGGCAGCGGGCTATGGTGGAGGAGATCCCCGACTCCTCTTGCTCGGCGCGGCTCCAACTTGGGAACCACGAGATCGAGAGAGAAATCAGGAATTAATTGGTGAATTAAAAGGCTGGGGGTGCCCCTTCTTATATAGGCTCCCAAGGGGAGCCAACCTTGCCAGCCAGGCAATGTGGGACTAACCCCCCACAGCCTGGTTCGGCTTGGGAGGTGCGCCGGCCCCCTGGTGGGCCCCTTGTGGCCCACCTAGGCCGGCCCTCCTGGCCCCCACCGAATTCCCCTAGGGAATTTTTCCCTCTTGGGCCTTCTTTCGTCCGGAAGGCCCATTTAGGGAAATCTGCCTTAATAAATTCGAAAATAAATATATAAAATCATATTTGCATATTAATAACACTAATTAATATCAAACATAATATATATAATATTTCCTAGCTCCGAAAACTCTTTCGGCGCTGCCCGATCTCCATCGGACCTCTCCCGGGACGTTCCCGGTGATCTCCTTCCTTTCCGGTTGTCTTGTCGAAACCCCTTAAGTGTGTTACCCTAGCGGTTCGATATAATATCAGGTATGATCAAGACTCCTCAATGATCAACGACTAATCCGTAGGCCTGGACCCCATGAATCAATCCCTGAGATATAACGAATGACTTTCATCTATCAAACCTGAACGTGAAGTCTTAGACCTTTTGCCATAGCGATACTTAGCACGTCCGAGTGTCGTTCCATAGATATCTCCATACCTAATCCCGACCTCGTTACCGACGATGATATCTTCTACTCGTTCATGATCTCATGTCTCCGTGACCTAGTCACATGCTTGCAAGCTCATTAGACAAGATCTCACCGAGTGGGCCCGAGAGTATCTATCCTGCTACGCGGACTGGCAAATCCCGCTCTTGACCCCTCGTCTCAATACTCCTTTCCAATACCCAAAAGTATCACCGTTATTGTCATACTAAATAAGATACGACGTTTGGTGCAATCAAAGTATCTTCCGGGAATATCAATAAGAGTTGATCTCACGGTCAAAGGTGTAATGACTATGTTCTCCAAATCTGAGTATGTCCATCACATCACTCTCCAGCGATATGACTCTCATTGCCGACCGGCGCCATGCCCCATGACCGGGAAACCTCGATCATCAATCGCGCAACGAAACTAGTCTTAGTAGAGGCTACTAGGGACCTGGTTGTTTACGTATCACACCCGCATTAATGTTTCCGCTTAATACGGTTCTAGCATGACACAAAAACCTATTATGAACAAACGATATATGATAAAGAATACACTTTATTAATTGCCTCTAGGGCATATATCCTTCATACACATGCATAGGAAAATAACTAAATCATGCATAGAAAATACTTAGGAATTTTATGGGGGTGTGCCACTTGCCTTTGAATGTTGTCGTTGTTCACAAACTCTTTTCAACAACGAACGTTTGCTCTCCGTTCAATCTAAACAATATAAGCAAACAACAATACAACAATCAACAAACAACAATCATCAATCATACATGCACATACATAGTGAAAAAATAAGTTTCATAAAACTTCTAAGGAAAACTTGTTATGTATGATATGCAAATTATTTCTAAGGACTAGAGATGCAAGTCATGCCATGAAAATCTTTTTAAGTCTTAAGTGAAAGACAAGATTAGGAAAGAGGGAAAAGATAGAAAGAAAGATGTAGTTGGTCTTCCAGGCTTCATCTCCAGACTTGTAATATTCTCCTTCGTGATGTCTTGATTGAAGTTTTGATAGACTTGATAAATCTTCAGACTTGATACTTCTTGTATCCTCGAGGCTGGTCTTGGATTTAACTTAGTAATCATGAGTTCTCAGAGAAGAAGAAAAGACAGAGAGAAAGACTTAGAGAATAAAAGGGGGTTGGCCTTCTTGAACTTCTTCTCACTTTTCTTCTAAGTGCTTGACATCTTTGGGATGCTTCCAGAGTCTGTTTTCTTCTAAGTCCTTCATGAATTTCTTCTTGATTTTCTTCTAAGTGCTTCTTCTCCTTGAAGATACTTCTGAAGTCTTGTTTTTGGCTAAGTCCTTCATTGGCCTTCTAGCTCCATGATGAAAATTCCTAAGTGTCTAAGTGTAGCACTTTAGCTAAATGTTAAGTTGAGAATACTACTAACTTAGAGAAAATGGGGGAGGAGTTTTCTTATGGAAAATATATCTACAAAATAAAATATGCTATGCATGAAATGCAATTTTTAAATCACAAGAAACATAATACTAATTTTTATGATATTTATAAAATATGCATAAAGTTATAATTGCAATTATATTAGTTTCTAATTTTTGCAAAATATAATAAAAGGAATAAATATAAGATTAAAGTTTTCAATGATTATATTTTTTTACAACAAAATTTTATAAATAGTGTTTAATTCAATAGAGAACATTTTTTAATTAAATTTATTGCAATTGGATTTAATTAAAAATAATGTTTCTATTAAAAGTTATGTCAAAAATAGTCAAACTATACAAATTGAACACACAACTATGAAATCATTTAAAATAATATTCAAAATTAATTTATAACAGAGGCATCCATTTATGTATATTCCAAAGTTTCTAAAACAATTTTATTTGCAATTTTTGGATTTATAGATTTAAAGTTATTACAAATATACTCAAATCATCCATTTGAAATTTGAATATTTTACACTAAGTCAAATTTGAATTTTGGCAGATCTACAATATTCTACATGTCAAGGGCTTTCCAAATATATAAAAATATTTGAATTTGGATAAACAGAGAAAAAGATATGATAAAACTAATGTGCAGGGTCTTTTATGCAAAAGGACCAATTAAATTTATTCCGAGCTAAAATCAGAAAACAGATGGGCCACGTGGCGAGCTGTGGTTGGATGTGCTCGGCTCGGCTTGAGCTTGGGCTCGGCTTGGCTTAGCCGGAGCCGCGGCTCGGCTCGGATTAATCGGGGCCGTCAGATCCAGATCCGATGGATCCAAATAGATCGTATCGGTTCACTAATCTAATCTAATCTGGGCCGAAGAAAACAAATCGGACGGCTGGGGGTGGTTGACCGATACCTGCCGGGGAAGTTCGCCGGAGACGGAGAAGATGGCGGCGGCGCGGCCACGGGCGTGGACCGATTGGTCGCTCCGATGGTACCCTTGCTCGGCGGAGACGACGGCGAGGTTCAGGAGGACGTGGGGGAGGCGAAGTACGTGGTGGTGTCCTTGAGTTCTTCCTGGAGCAGTGGGGAGAGACGGCCGGAGCGGTGAAGACGTCCGGCGGTTCCGGCGAGCTCGGCCCGCTCGATTCCCTACACAAAACCATAGTCCGAAGGGATGAGGAGGTGCGCAAGGACTTGGGAAGGAGAGGGGGGAGGGTCTCGGACTCGGGGGCGTGCTACCGTGGCCGGAGTTGGAGAAATCGGCGGCGGCGATGGAGGAACTCCGGCGAGAAAAATTGCAAGCCTTGGGGCGTTTGGGAGAGGGCTTTTGGGGGGGGGGGGGGGAAGGAGGAGGTCGAGGGCTATTAGTAGGAAGAAACGGTGCGAAGTTTGGTGGAGTAAAACTCCCGCAATCAAGAGAAATAAATTGGCAGTTTTCGGGCACGATTTCCGTCCAGAGCTTGAAGACGATGCTGACGTCATCGCTGACGTCAGCGATTTTTTTTCTTTTTCTTTTTCTGATTTTTCTGATTTTTCTTATTTCTTTCATAACTTTTGATTTAAGACTCCAAAACAAGTCAAATAAATTTCTAAAAATTTGTAAAAACAATATCTTTTTGTTAAACCAGTTGTAGGCATGTTTTGAACACTTTTCAAAAATCATAATTTTGAAATATTGATTAATTACAAATTTGACACTTAATGTCAAATTTGAAAACATGGCTTAAATAATTTCGTTTTTGGCTAAATAAAATTTATAAAAATACAACACATTTAAAAATTAAGTTATTTAAACTCATTTTCCAATATTAAATAATTTTTGGCTTTAGTACAATATTAAATAACATCACACATTTATTTGAAATGAAAAGGGAAATATAATGTATTCATTTTTAATTCAAAATATTTTGTGCACCATTAAGTTTTATATTATGATAAACCATTTTAAAACTTCATAACAACTTTGGAAAAGATTTTAGATTTAATTCATTTCTTATTTAGAATATATTAATCATTTCATGCTTTGAAAATAAATGAAAATCATTTAATCTAATGAAATGTTTAATTGGATAATCCATTAATTATAAAATATATGAAGTTATTAAAGTTATAAACTATAGACTTTTAATTTCCAAACTATGTTTTGAACTCAGGTAAATGAATAATAATCTTTTCGTAAATAGACAATGTTTCCAATAGTGTAAAAATAACACTTGTACTTATTATTTTAATTTATGAATTGCTATTGCTAAGTGGTTGAATTCAAATACTTTAACTAAACCATTTACTTAAAATAAAATGGTTTGTACTTTATAAAACACTTGCCAAATTACATATTAAGGTTTTTGAAATACAATGGAAATTTTGAAATAATAGACTTTTTCAAATTGGTTGAAGTCTTTTATAGTTGGTTTCCTTAAGCATTTAAAGTTTTATTTTAATCAAAAACAAAAGTTTTAAATTTTTGTGATTTTTGAACATTCCAAAATGTTGGGATGTTACAACTAGAGATCACCCAAATCTCATAAATTGCGACGTTTAACAATTTGACTCATATAGGTGTGTTCTTTCAAGAATGCTCTGTAGAACAGCATCTTTGCTATGAATAGCCAACAGAACCACATTAAGACATGTAGCCAACCTGCCTTACATATATTGAGAGTTGTGCATCTTCACATAGAGAGGGTTAGGTAATAACTCTCCTTTGTCACACCACTAGCTTGTTCTTCCCAGGTCCTAATTCACGGGATCTCCGATCACATAGGTTGGGTTACCACTATGGAGTAACGCTCACGGGTCTCAACCCCATCTCCCTCGATGCACTTTCTATCACATTACGTGATAGTCCCTTCGTAAAGGGATCTGCCAGGTTTTTGTCTGTTTGAATATACGAAACAGATATTACTCCGGTGTTTCTCAATTTCCTGACAGACTTCAAACGTCTTTTAACGTGTCTTGATGACTTCGCGTTATCCTTAGCACTGTTCACTTTGACAATAACCGTTTGGTTGTCACAGTTCATAAGATGGCCGGTAATGGTTGCTCAATCACCGGCAAGTCCATCAAGAGCTCACGCAGCCATTCTGCCTTAACAGAAGCTTTATCTAAAGCAGTAAATTCTGCTTCCATGGTTGACCTCGTCAATATGGTCTGTTTGCAACACCTCCATGATACTGCGCCACCACCAAGAATAAACGCATATCCACTTGTGGCGTAGAGCTCATCAACATCTGAGATCCAATTCGAATCACAATATCCCTCAATCACAGCAGGGTGCCCTGAATAGTGAATCCCTTAACTCATTGTACCGTTTAGATAGTGCATGATTCTTTCAAGTGCATGACAATGATCAGTACCCGGGTTAGACATGAACCTGCTCAATTTGCTCACAACAAAAGAGATATCAGGTCTCGTCGCGCTTGCAAGGTACATGAGTGAACCGACCACTTGAGAGAGTATCTTAATTGATCTCTCGTCTCTTTCTTGTTCTTTCTGAGTGTCACGCTGGGATCATAGGGTGTTGGAGAAGGCTTGCTGTCTATAAAGCCGAATCAGCTCAAGACTTTCTCAACATAATGTGATTGTGTTAACGTAATCCCACTCTCGTCCCTAATCAGCTTGATGTTTAGAATCACATCAGCTTGTCCCAGATCTTTCATATCAAAACTCTTTGACAAGAAAGACTTGACCTCATTTATCACTATCATGCTTGTACCGAAAATTAGTATGTCGTCAACATATAAACATAATATACACTATCGCCCCCACAATGGCGATAATACACACACCTATCAGACTCATTAATGACAAAGCATGCAGACGTTAACGTTCTATCAAACTTCTCATGACATTGCTTAAGTGCTTGCTTCAGCCCATACAAAGATTTAACAATTTGCACACCTTTCTCTCTTCACCTTTTACTACAAACCCATCACGCTGATCCATATAGATTTACTCTTCCAACTCTCCGTTAAGGAAAGCTATCTTTATGTCCACTTGATGAACGATTAGACCATAGGAGGTGAACGGATAGACGTCCCCTAGAGGGGGGGGGGGGGGTGAATAGGCGATTTAAAAAAAATTCCGAGGAGCCGGAATATCCGGTCCAAGAATAACCCAGAAATTCCGGTATGCTTGATAAAGGCGGAATAAAACTATAGGTTTACTTTAACAAGCATACAACCTAGATATAAATACTAGGCTCACCTATGTGCACCAACAACTTATGCTAAGCAATACAAGTAACAAGGTGATAGCAAGATAAATGACTTCAAGCACGAAGGCTATCACAATATAAAGTGCATAAGTAAAGAGCTCGGGTATAGAAATAACCGAGGCACGCGGAGACGAGGATGTATTCCCGAGTTCCACCCAAAGGGTGTACGTCTCGTTTGGAGAGGTGTGCGCAACCACAACAAGTTAGCCGCAACTCCACAAAGGCTCACCTTCTTCTCCTAATGAACTCAACCACAAAAGGTTGCGAGTTCACCTTCCACTATTGATCTCCTTTGGGGCGGAGATCGAATCCCGTACAACTCTTGAGGCACACACCCACAACTTAATTGGGGGCTCCCATGTCTTGAGGCACACACCCACAACTTAATTGGGGGCTCTCAAGTGACCACAAAAGGTCTTGACCACAAAAGGTCTTGGCCACAAAAGGCCGGCCACAAAAGGCGTCTAGGGTCCAAAGACCCAAGAGTAACAAGCTCACAAGTATCACCACCACGAATCCTCGTGGAGGGCTCAAACCGATGCAAATGCAATGGCAAGAGCACACGAAGTGCTCAAGTCCTTCACTCTCAAATTCCAACACAACAAGAAATGTTTATGGGGGAATAAGAGAGGAAGAACAAAGGAAACCACAAAGGAGTCAAATCCTTCACTCCGAAATCCCACCAAAAGAAACTAATGCTTATGGGGGGGGGGGGAGAAGAGAGGAAGAACAAAGAGAAGAACCACAAAGGAACTCCAAGAACTAGATCCACTAGGTTCCCCTCACTTAGAGGAGAGATTGATTGGTAGGATTGTAGATCTAGATCTCCTCTCAACTTTCCCTAAAGAATATGAAAGAATCAATGGAGGGATTGAGAGGAATCAAGCTTTCCAAGGTCAACAATGGAGTAGGAGAGAGAGGAAATTCGTGCTACCTTGGTTTTGGGCAAGGGAAGAAGAAGGGGAGGGTAATTTATACCCTCCCCCCCCCCCCCCCCCCCCCCCCCCCGCCAGAAAATAGAACCGTTGCACCCAGAATTTAGACCGGAAATTCCGCGCAAAAGTGAAATTTCCGAGCTGAATTTCCGGTTCCAATCAGTGCCTCTTTTTCGAGAAAAACTGCGAGAATCGGATATTCCGATTCAGTACAGAATCGGATATTCCGAGTGACTGAAAACTGACAGAAACAACAAAACCAAAACTGCAATATATTTTCCATCCGGACTCCGTTTTCGATGATTTTTGGCTCGTTGGAATCGTTACAACGAGCTCTACTTGAATATGCATAGAAACATCATAGTCCATCATGTGAGGATAAAACCAAATGGGAAAGGTTTAACTTTCCTAAAACATGTAAACCGGTAAAACCTCCAATATAAAAAACGTAACAAGATATTCATACGAAATCCGTTTTTGTTGAACTAGAGCTTCGTATGGAGATAAACCAAGCTCTAAATCCTCACATGGATGAAAGCCAACAAGTTTTCCAAAGTAAGACCGTTTCCGATGAACAAGAGATTGACATGGAGATGAACCAAGATCTAGTTCCTCACCACCATAAAAGCCAAATAAGAACCCATAAATATGATATGCCAAGTATGCAAAGGTTTGAGTTCTCCACAACGATGCGATCAAGTTACTAACTTGAGAGGCCCTCTTGATAGTACGCCTATCTATCCTATAGCCCTATCAAGATCATACCTTTGCCTTGAGCATTCCACTTGAGTTAGATGATGAATATCTTGATCTTTTCAAGTGGTTCATCTTTCTTGATTGTGCGTCCAAGCACATGCTTGATTAAGACTTTTACAAATACGCCCCCATGCTCACAATGGGAGAGTCTCGCTAAGCTCCGTCTTCATGTATCCATAGCAAGCTCCAAGCATAGGATCTCTTCAAGAATCTTCTCTTGGTCTTGCACATTTCACCTTGATGACGATCACCACATGACGTCATCCTCCATGAGCTATATAAAATCTTCATTTGATGCAAGCCCATGGGAAGATACCTAACCTCATATAAAGATACCACACACATATATCATGGGTTAGTTCACAAAGCTATGCAGACAAGTGTTTACCATCCCAAGAGATACATGATCGCTCTTGGTACATCTTGTAGCTTTGTGTGTTGATCAACATCTTGATCAATCTTGTATCGTCCAATATTTCTTCACTAATATGATGTCTTGAATCCTTCAAGACATACTTGCAATAAGCTTCACTCAACACATAAGCTTCAAGAGTCCAACACATGAACTCCACAATTCCATGGACAAGATCTGTAAGGATATCTCAATGCAAACATTAGTCCATAGAGATTGTCATTCAATTACCAAAACCACACATGAGGGAAAATGCTCTTTCAATCTCCCCCATTTTGGTAATTGATGACAATCTCTTTTGAGAGGGTTTATAATATGGAATTTAACGAACAAGAATGGTTGCACTAACATCAAATACTACAAAGGTATGTGATGTTAGTCCATCCACATATATAGAGCAAACTCCCCCATAATTTATGCATGTGTGTATGAACATGAATTCATTGCATATATTATCGACCATTACCGATGGTGGAGTTTCCACTATATATATAAAACCAAGCAACGAATGCAAAGGCAAGGAAGACAAATACTTAAGAATAAACCAAAGTACCAATCCAATTCCATACAACCCTCCAAAACTTCTCCCCCATTGGCAACGATTGCCGAAATGGGCAAAAAGCTTTGGAAAGGTAACATAATAAGATCTCCTTCATGATTTATGCATTTTTCATGATATGAGTGAATCAAATGCACTTATCCAATGACAAATAGATGAAGGGGATCAAACTATATTGAGGATCCAAAAATTGCACAAGAAAGATATCAATTGAAATCCACTGGAAGGATACCAATTGCAAAGGGAAAAGCATTCACAAAGAAGCAAGCAATCAAGGGATCCAAAACCAATTGAGCAAAAAAGATATTATGATACGATCAACCAAGTGTTCTAGAAATCAAGAGGGAACTCCCCAAGGTACATGCACAATGAAAAGATTTGTATTTCAATATGGTGTGCATAACATGGAATCCTCATTCCCTCCTAGATTCTTTCGAGCACAAAAAGGTGCAAGATTGTATAGTTAAGAAAATAAGTATACCTTGCAACAAACAAATGTTGAGCAATAAAGAGAAAGAAGTGACAAATGAAGACTTGCTCAAACGAGAAAGGATGGGTGTGTCATGAAAATACATTTTAGGAGACTAAAAAAGGATGTGCCTAAGCATCACCATAGTCTTTCAAATTATGAGGCACATAGTGCATATCATGTATTTTGCAAACAAGCATACCCAAGATGATAAATCAAATAGGATCACAAGCTTATTAAGAGGCAATGTGAAACCAATAGAAAAACAAAGCTTGTGCCATTTAGAGATCACCAAAGAATCAAGAAAGTAATAAAAGGTGATCACTAAAGATTTTGAATACCAATTAAATATGTAACTACCCTCATGTGTATAAGTTTCTAAGTGGACACTAAGTCCACAAAGAAACATGCACACACAATGTAGGTACAAGGTAAAGCACATGATATCCAAGAGGAAGTCATAAATACACCGATAAGATTTTTGCTTAAAAGCAAAGCACATAGCTCAAATTATTCTTAAAGGGTATATATGAACTTCCAACACCAAGTTCTCAAAGCATCCCAAATACCCACATAGGATAGGTGATAGTTGGGATACTTCGAGACACAAAACAAATATCACATAAGGCGGATGGTTTAAGAGAATTCATCAATATTGCATATGAGAGACTTTGAAATGAATTTGCTAGATTAACACATTGGGATCCGTGAATCATGAAAATGATTATGTATAAATATATATTCCCCTTGATGTTTAATCATCCCGGCTAACTCACGTTTGCAATGAAGTTGTTTTTAAAGAAA
Source organism: Poa annua (assembly GCA_026929855.1). Lineage (NCBI taxonomy): Eukaryota > Viridiplantae > Streptophyta > Magnoliopsida > Poales > Poaceae > Poa > Poa annua. The sequence continues at coordinate 85,021,187 of CM049429.1, read as the reverse complement.
CTTTGCAAAAACAAAATCAAATGCAACTTAGTGAAACTCATGCCAAAGAACAACCTACACAAGGTTGAGAGCTAGAAGAATGTGCATGAGTTAGATACTTGTTACCGAGATAGCATTGACGGTGTAGAACATGAGAGTTCACAATCATCCAAGTTTGACTCCAAGAAGCACATGGTGAAGACATCTTCTTTAAAAAGGAGGCAAGCTTCCAATGCATCTCCCATGTACCTAAAACAAATCAAGTACACAATGGTACCCAAACTAATTGGGTCCAAAGTAGTTAGTCCAACTACAATACATAGGACAAACTCCACATAAATATGTGCATATTGATGTGAAATAGAATTTCATGCACATCTTAGCCATTTAGGATTTGATGGAGTTTATCCTATATATTGGATCAACGAAAGTAAGCATGCCCTAAGATATACAAATAGTAAATATGCATGCACAAAACTTTCAAGAACCAAACGAGATACAATTTGGACAACACACCAAATAAATCAAGAAGCTACACACGAGTGTGGCAAGAGAAAGATATGTCCATATTATATCAAAGACTCAAATCAACACATGATTGGAAAAACCAATTTGGAAAGATATCAAATGAAAACAAGGTCAAGGCTAAACCAATGAGCATAAGAAATAAATCAAACAAGCATGCTCGAAGGTTTATCTCATCCAAAAGGTAGTTTAGGAACCATGGGATGAGATAGCCAACTCCACAAAGAAGAGTAAGGTTTCAACAAATAAACCAATCCCTTTACACTTTTCATGATGGCACAAAGTACCAAAGACGAAAAATGTTTGTCTTTCAAAGAGACATGTCATCGGGATCAAAAACCAATTGAAGACAATTAATGTTCAATAACATATAGGATTGCTCCCCCAAGATTAGTGCATTACTTATGATCTTGTATTTGAATACAAAATGCACACAAATGAGATCATCACTCTCCATATATATTGTTAAAGTATTAATCATGTTCAAGAAGAGCAATAAGATACCAAACCAATTTAAAGAATAGTGTTCTAAAGAGTATATAGTAGCTTCCCCATGATTAGAGCATTATTTGAGATCTTATATGTAAATACAAAATGCACACAAGTGGGATCATTACCCTCCATATATCTTTTTGAACACAAAGTTCAAGAAAAACAATGAGTTCCGATAACAATTAAAAGGATGATGTTCTACTCAATGTAGGATAGCTCCCCCAAGAATAGTGCGCTACTTAGAATTAAGTCTTCGAGTGTAAATGCACAACAGTGGGATCCTTGCTTTTCCTAACTCAAGAAAGTTCAACACAAATTATGAGTAGAGCAACAAAAAGATCCAAATGAAGCAAAGAAGACAAAAGGATGGTTAAACCAAAACAAACTTGGCGAAAGAAAAATACAACTTAAGAACAATAGCCAACGTGAATATGATCAATAAATTTACCACAAATATAACTATCACTTGTAATAGACAATGATTGTATGGAGACATTTCTCGGTGGTACATGGCATATATGTATTCAAGATCATATTCACAAAACATAAGCATGTGGCAAAATAAAAGAATTGAAAAACATGCTTATATAGAGATTCTTGATGACTTCACATATTCAATGATCATACTTAAGCATCAAGAAACTCTCTCACAAACAAGATACCAAAAGATGGGAGAACAAAATGCATTTAAGAAAATATGGAACTTGTTTGAGTACCATGCCACCTAGGAACAAGATAATCAACAATATCAACTCTAGGTGACACTGCCTCTCATGTTCACATTTTCTAGGCTTGTAATATGCACATAGCTTATTACTCCCCCATAATGTGATAATCCATTCTTTTTAACAAGAGGCAAGAGAAATCCAACAAGAGATAATTAATAGACATTAGAATTTGAATTTATCATGAGTAAGACTTACCACAACGAGAGTAGATAATATTGAAATATCACTACTAAGTGGTATTCCTCATGAATACACATTTTAGGGTGGTGAGTTACCAAAAAGCACATCACTACCTCAAAATGGGATAGTCCATTAATATCCCTAAAAGAGCCAATTAAGATGAAAGCAAATTGACAAGAGGCTCAAACATACATGGTGTGCAAACCAACATACACAAGCTTGATTATTCAACATAAGTAAGTAGAGTGCACAATACATATGAAACAATAGTAAGGTACAAAACCAAACACATGCAAGGGTGCAAGTAACTTTCAATGAGTACATATGAATTAAATACAAGTTACCGCAAGGAGGAGCATTGGATATATGTTAAGACAATATAATCCAATTGACTTGACTTGAGAGAATATGAATGATGAAGATCCCTTAATTCTTCATGATGTAGTCAAGTCTCCAATGTCCTCCGCTTACACCTATTGATCAAGTTTTAGCTTGTTGGTCCCCAACCAAGTTGGGTCCTAAGAGGTTAGTCACAATAGGCTTGGCAACCCAAATGGTTCTTTTCTTGACACCACTTTGAGTACCAACAACTTTGGCAAACACATTGCCAACCATATCCTTCCGAAGAGAATGAACATTATCAATAGTAGAAGGGTTGGATAAGGTACCTTGAGTGCAAGAAGAAGCAAAGTGATCCTTCCCACGACATTTGTAGCAAAGTCGGCTTTTACCTTTCTTTTTGGGAAGGGAAGGTTCTTCAACTCGGGAAGCTTGAGTTGGGACTTGAGTTCGCTTCCCTTGTTGCTTCTAACTAAGAGGCTTCTTCTTCAATGGGCAAGATCTAACATGGTGCCCTTGAACCTTGCACTTGAAGCACACAATTTTGGCCGAATCAATAGCTTGTCCTTGGCCCTTCTTCTTGACGAAATTGTGCTTCTTCTTGACATTGGACTTGTTCTTGTTATTGGAGTTGAATCCAAGTCCACTCTTGTCATGAGGAAGTTGTTGCACTCTCAACATGTTGTCGAGGGTGGACTTCCCTTCATGACACTTCTTCAAGTCTTTCTTCAAAGAAGTGACTTGTGCCTTGAGCTCTTTGAGTTCCTCTACATGGTTAGTTTCAACACAAATACTAGAGGAAGTAGATGCTACAATGTTAGAGCAACAAGGCAAGGAAAGTAATTCATCACAAGATGTAGCAATTTTATGAGTGGATGAATTACTAGAACTAGCACATTGCAATAAAGCATTAGTAGTAGAAGTTGTGCTAGTGTCCATAAGAGGCTCACAAGAAGTTACCTTCATAGTGACCGCCTTATGAGCTAACTTTAGCTTAGCATGGGATGCTAAGAGATCCTCATTAGAGGTAAAAAGCTTTTCATGAGTTTCTTCCAACTTCCCATACTTACTAGTTAGCAACTCAAGTTGAGCTCTTAGCTCAACATTCTCCTTCAAAATAGATGTTTCACACAAAGTGGAGTTAGTAGCACAAGCATCATTATCATTAGAAGTGGAAGGAGACAACATGACAAGCTCACTATTTAACTTAGCATTTTGTTTACTAAGCACATTACATTTAGCAATAGCATAGTCATGTTCTTTAGTGAGCTTAGCAATTTTGGAGTTATGAGACTCCATGATAGTTTCAAGTTGCTATTGAAGGTGAGCATTAGTTTCTTGTTCATCTTCTAGAGATGATTGAAGAGATACCTTTTCATAGGCATCTTCTCTCTCAATCTCACCTTTTAGCTCAAGAACATCCTCAAGCTCACCTATACGGCTCATAAGAGAGCCAAAGTGTTTCTTGCAAACTCCTTGCAAGTTAGTCATGAAATGATCAAAAGCAATAATTTCTTGTTTGATTTCAAGACTAGTATCATCATCAACATCATCAACATCATCACCATCACCATGAGATATATTGGAGTGCACGGTAGGAGATACCTTAAACTCCTTAGCCATAAGGTAAATGTGAGTAGTGGATGAAAACGATGAGGAGTTACTTGAAACACCATTGAGGTCCAAGTCTTGTTCCAACAATTGTTGGGATTCCTCTACATTGTTAGCCACACAAGTACTAGAGGAAATAGAAACACTTTGATCATGGCAACAAGACAAGGGAAGCATATCATCATGAGATTTAGTTAAGCAACTACTACATGATATGCAAGGACTATCAACACTAGCATTTAAGACATTTGAAGTGCTAGAGGTGTTTAAGTCCAAAGATAGAGCATTGCAACAAGATGGGTGAGAAGTATAGTCAATAGTGGATTCACCATCAAGATCTCAATTTCTATCACCACTCACCATATCATTACCTTGTGGCAAACCACATGTCGGTGAAGTGGAGGAAGTCGTGAACTCATCACGACCGGATGTGGAAGGAGGACAATCATCCTTGGAAATGTTGGACACCTCATATATATCTTGAAGTTTTGTCCATAATTCATGAGCGCTCCGAAAAGGCATGATTGACGCAAGGACTACATCGCTCAAAGCACATATGAGACCATTAGATGCTAGAGTATCGAGATAAGAGTTTTTCTCATCCTCTAAAGATAATTCTTGTGAATCCTTTGGAGGAGAAAAACCCATATCTACAATACTCTCTAAATTTGAACCCATATCTCTTAAAAGTTTAAGCATGCGAATTTTCCAAACATCATAATTTGTGCCATCGAATCTATAAGTGGGATTGTGCACTAGATCTCTAAACGACATCTTTATCTCTAGGCGGTTAGTCCTAATAATGAGATAACCTGGCTCTGCTACCAGTTGAACGGATAGACGTCGCCTAGAGGGGGGGGGGGGTGAATAGGCGATTTAAAACTTTTTCCGAGGAGCCGGAATATCCGGTCCAAGAATGACCCGGAAATTCCGGTATGCTTGATAAAGGCGGAATAAAACTATAGGTTTACTTTAACAAGCATACAACCTAGATATAAATACTAGGCTCACTTATGTGCACCAACAACTTATGCTAAGCAATACAAGTAACAAGGTGATAGCAAGATAAATGACTTCAAGCACGAAGGCTATCACAATATAAAGTGCATAAGTAAAGAGCTCGGGTATAGAAATAACCGAGGCACGCGGAGACGAGGATGTATTGAACGGGAATCCGGCACCTAGAGGGGGGGGGTGAATAGGTGCTATTACAAATTTTAGGTCTTTTCAAATTTAGGCTCAACACAAAGGTAAATTCTCTAGATATGCAACTATGGTGAATTTACCTAAATGATAATCTAAGCAATAACAAGATAAGCAAGTAAGGGAGCAAAGGTAAAGGGAACCAAGTGAAGCACGCGGAGACGAAGATGTAATCCCGAGTTCCACCCAAGGGTGTACGTCTCGTTTGGAGAGGTGTGCGCTACCACAACAGGTTAGCCGCAACGCCACAAAGGCTCACCTTCTTCTCCGATGAACTCAACCACAAAGGTTTCGAGTCCACCTTCCACTATTGATCCCCTTTTAGGGCGGAGATCGAATCCCTTACAAACGCTTGAGGCACACACCCACAACTGAATTGGGGGCTCCCAAGAAGACCACAAAAGGTCAAGGACCACAAAAGGTCAAGGTAACATCAAGAGTACAACAATGGTGAACTATGAATTTCCGATTGGAGTCAGTACCACTTCTGAATCTTGACTTAGCCAATTTTTCTGGGGTTGACTCGGAATATCCGGGTTGGGGAACCGGAATATCCGAATCCTTGAAATTTCCGAGCTGATTTTCCGATTGGAGTCAGTACCACTTCTGAATCTTGACTTAGCCAATTTTTCTGGGGTTGACTCGGAATATCCGGGTTGGGGAACCGGAATATCCGAGTCCTTGAAATTTCCGAGCTGATTTTCCGATTGGAGTCAGTAGTACTTCTGAACTTGACTTAGCCAACTTTCTGGGGTTGACTCGGAATATCCGAGTTGGGGAACCGGAATATCCGAGTCTGGGAAGAATTCCAGAAACTCTTTTTCTCTACAATTTGGCTTTAGGATTTGTGATATGAGTTTCACCCAAACTGAAATACTTAGCAATAGGATTAGTATATCATTGGTATTGTTAACTAACACACAAAACACTAGGGATTAAGAAATGTTATTTCAATCTCCCCCTTTTTGGTGTTAGATGACAATACCAAGATTTGCATAGAAACAAAAGGCAATATCATGTTTTTGGCAGAAAATGTCTCCCCCTAAATAAATGCAAGTAAGCAACACAAAATGACAAAGGATAGGAGCAATTTTATAACAACAACCACAAGATATCACAAAGGAGAAACGAGACAAAATGTAAGATTATGGTAGCAATTGAGACTAGATAGATTTTCATACCTTGTGTATATAGAATATGAAGAGAATATCAACACAATCAATTCGAAGTCTCAACCATAAGATAATGATAGCATCAAACCATAGTCTCAATACATAGTTATCACATAATGAAATAAAAAGAGTTCACAAATAACTTAAGACACGATAAATGGACACAAGCGCAAATAAATGATAAACGCATAAGCTTGTGCCCGACCCTTTGCAAATCCCCGAAGAAGTCCTAGTAGAGCAACTTCTCCCCCCTTTGGCATCGAAACGCCAAAAAGGAAGAAGAGCGATGCTACGTCCCATGGAAGTCTTCAGTCCGAGGGGTCCTCCTCATCATCATCATCACCTGCATCCTCATCATCATCATCATCCTCTTCATACTCCTCAGACTCTGCCTCCTCATCACCATCTTCCTCCTCATCATCATAGTCATAGCCAGTTGTGTACGAGCTGCCGCCAAGGTCCTGGTCAATCAGTGTCCACGGAGCCAAGGAACCCTGGTTCCACTGAGCAAAGGTCAGGGGATCAGACAGAGCAGCAGGAGCAGGAGAGCCAGAAGCATGGTGAAGGATCAAGTCTTGCTTGTAATCCAGCTGACGGCGATCCTTGTAGGCATTGTATTGCTCTTTGCGGATGTCCACATTCATGCAAAGGATGTTGCGCTGGAACCAGTTCAGCTTCTTGACATGCGCATGAGTGGTAGGAACATGAGTAGAGGCAGCAGCAGCCCTCCTAGCATCACCCATGAAAGATCCACCTGGAGCTGATGTAGTAGAAGGCCTAGGAGGGGGCTTGACCACAGTCTTCTTCACATAAAGCTTCTTGAAGTCATGTGGCACCAAATCACTGCTGCTGAAGTTGTAGTCAGGGAACTTAAACTGGAGGAGCTTCATTATGTAAGGAGCATAAGGAATAGAGACCCTGGTGATCATAGCTTCATACATCTCATTGTAGATGTAATCCATCACATCTACCCTCCAGTCAGTATCAGAACCCGAGTCCTCCACAATGCGGTTGGCGTGAAGGAGCAGGTTGCAGAGAGGGGTAACCACGTTGTCGTTGTTGCCACCACTCGGTGCAATGTTCTCACGCAGGATGCGCACAAGAACATCATACAATGGAAGCAAGTCACGAGAGAATCCAGTGGTGGCTCCCACACCATATAAGTGAGTTGTTTCCTTCTTGTTGAGCTTGTAGGGGGTGTGCATGCGAGTGCCTTGGGGATTGTCACCATCAAACCTGTAGCCCATTACCTTGGCAAACTCCTCGAAGTTGGACTCACAGTATGATTCCCCAGTCATCCACTTCATGGTCTTCTTCGAGTCACCCTTGATCACTAGGGTGGCGAAGAACTGCATTACAAGCTGCGCGTTGTAGGGACAACGGATGAGCACCAACCTCTCCAAACCCATGGTCTTGACAATGTGGATGGCCTCAGCAAATGCGGTTTTCTTCTGCAGAGATGCAAAGTCAAACGGGTGCATGGGTCGAATGGGCTTCGACAGAGAGAGATAGAGATCCACGAATATGTGCTCTTGCGCTTGGAACCAAAAGCTGCGATCAGCGAGAGAGTTGTCTCTTGCGCTGAGGTACCAGTCCCCCTGCCTCAGCTGAGAGTAATCCACAGAATTCATCTTGGAGTAGTCCTGACGTTGGGGACTAGGGGCATTCTTTCTCTTCTTGGATGAGGGCTTGCTAGCAACAGCTTTCTTCTTCCTCTGAGTTGCAGGACCCTTTCCCTTGTTAACTGGTTGCTTGTGGACAGGTGCTCTACCTGTGTTCCTTGATGCCCCTGCGGACGGACTTCCACCTGAACCTGTGAATTTGAGCATAGAGGGTAGCATAAGGTAAGTGCACACAAGTCAGGAGATAATACACACATTAGATAGGCATTTGATGAATCATATGTAGTTAAACATGAGTTAATCTTAAAACTGCAGTGTTTGACTCGGAAATTCCGGTTCAGACATGACCGGAAATTCCGGGGGACCGGAAATTCCGAGTCAGTCTGAGCCGGATATTCCGAGTCAGACAGAAACTGCAGATCTGAGATTGACTCGTTCTAAAACTAGATCGATCCAACATAATGCAAAACTAATGTATGTAGAAGGCAGGGAATAGTCCTAGGAACAATCTCTACCAAGCAACATTGAAACAAATAACTCCACATCAAGATCCAAGTGCAAGCACATAAGGAAGAAGAAAAGTGAAGTTACCCTCATCCATTGAGGCCATTGCTTGGAGGAGTGAGTTCCCGGGGCGGAGGAGGAGCAGATCCGGCCGAGAAAGAGGTTCCCCGGCGGTCGGAGTGCTCCGGAGGGACCTTGGAGCAGCAGGGGCGGCGGCTGGAGGAGAGGGAGGTCGGGGGTGGAAGAAGGGAACTAATGAGCCCTTCACCCCGAGCCTGCCCTTATATTTCTGGACAAACCGCCAGACCGGATATTCCGGGTGTGACTTACACCGGATATTCCGAGTCACCGGATATTCCGGTTCAAAATGAACCGGATATTCCGACCTGCTGAACCAAAATCCCAGTTTTCAAATGGATGACTTGTGTGCAATAGAGAGAAATGTTTTCAGGGGAAAGTAGGCTTGGGATAGATTTCCAAACTGATATTGGTACACCATACTCAACTCACAACAACCAAATCGAAACAAAAGAGCCAAGTTGAGTAGGTTTCCCTCATGCATGAATAGGAGGGCAAATAGCAACAATAAGCTCCAAATAAAATCAACTCTTCAAGGAGAGGAGGTCGGTGGCCGAGGCCACCATGTAGGAGAGTATGGCATGTTACCGCGAAGATGTATCTTGGGTACATAACCAATACTCGTCGTTTTAGCTCATTAGTCATAATAATGAATATAGAGATAAAAGAACACTTGCTATCGGCATAATGGGGGGAGGGATGGTCCAATGTATTAGGACCGCACTCCCCCTATTTCCATGCCTACATCTAAACTAGATAAGATGCAATTACGCCCTAGGTGAGTGTGCAAGCGATCAAGCTAAGGACCTCGAATCAATGATATTAAGCTCATTCCTCAAAAAGCAAAACCTTCCTTCCTCAAGAAGCTTCGTGAAGATATCCGCCAATTGATCCCTTGTGCCCACATATGATAAGTCAATGTCTCCACGGGCCACATGACCTCTTATGAAATGATGGCGGATCTCAATATGCTTGGTTCTTGAATGTTGCACCGGGTTGTAGGCAATCTTGATGGCACTTTTGTTGTCACATAAAAGAGGCACTTTGTCGCAATCGACTCCGTACTCCTTTAAAGTTTGCCTCATCCATAGCAACTAAGTGCAACAACTTGCGGCGGCAACATACTCGGCTTCGGCGGTGGAGAGAGATATACAATTTTGCTTCTTAGAAGACCAACTCACCAAGGACCTCCCAATAAATTGACAAGCGCCGGAGGTTGACTTCCTATCATCATGATCTCCCGCCCAATCGGAATCCGTGTACCCACATAATGAGAAATTTGCATCCTTGGGGTACCACAATCCATAAGTTGGGGTATAAGCCAAATATCTAAAGATTCTCTTGACCGCCACATCATGGCTTTCTTTAGGAGCCGCTTGATATCTTGCACACACTCCTACGGCTAGCACTATATCCGGTCTAGATGCACAAAGGTAGAGGAGAAATCCAATCATGGAGCGGTATACCTTTTGATCCACATCCTTACCCTTCGGGTTGAGCTCAAGGTGGCATTTGGTTTGCATTGGAGTAGAGGCACCCTTGAGATCAAGCAACTCGTACTTCTTGAGCATGTCTTGAATGTACTTTTCTTGGTTGATGAACGTTCCTTCCCTCAATTGTTTGATCTCAAATCCGAGGAAGAACTTCAATCCGCCCATCATAGACATCTCAAACCTGTCAGTCATAAGCTTAGAGAATACTTCGTTAAATGCTTTGTTAGTCGATTCAAATATAATGTCATCCACATATAATTGACAAATGAAAAGCTCTCCATTAACTTTCTTAGTGAAAAGTGTGGGGTCGATTTCCCCAACTTGGAATCCACGGTCTACAAGTAGTTCTCTAAGGTGCTCGTACCACGCTCGTGGGGCTTGTTTAAGGCCATAGAGTGCCTTATCCAACTTGTAGACATGGTTCGGGTACTTGAGCTCCTCGAACCCCGGTGGTTGCTTAACATAAACAAGTTCATTTAGTGGACCATTTAGAAAAGCGGATTTAACATCCATTTGTTGCAACTTAAAGTTATGGTGAGAGGCATAGGCAAGAAGAATACGGATTGACTCAAGTCGAGCCATGAGCGCGTAGGTTTCTCCAAAGTCAATGCCTTCAATTTGAGAGTAACCTTGAGCCATCAATCTTGCCTTGTTCCTCACCACCATGCCATGTTCATCTTGCTTGTTCTTGAATATCCACTTGGTGCCGATAACATTGCGGCAATCTTTGGGTCTTTCCACCAACTTCCACACTTTGTTGCGCTCAAAGTTGTTGAGCTCTTCATGCATAGCATCAAGCCAATCTTTATCTTCAAGAGCTTCAAAGACCTTCTTGGGTTCCACCATGGAGATGTGAGCTTGATGTTCACTAAAGCTTGCGAGTTGTCTTCGGGTAGAGACCTTCCTTCTCACATCACCAAGCACCTTGTCAAGAGATAGAGCTCTTAATTCTTGTGAGGTGCCAACCCTATTCAAGCGGCGGATCTCGATTTCCCTCCGAGTGGTGGGAGGAATCGCTTGATCATCTTGATCATTCATGTCTCCGCCTTGACTGAATTGATGGCCTTGATCAACCATTGGACTGGTGTCCATTGGTGAGGGAGAGGGTTGATCTTGGCCTTGCGAACTGCCACCGGGAATGTCAGCAGGACCGGATATTCCGGGTTCAGGAACCGGAAATTCCGAACCACCGGAATTTCCGGGTCCATCTTGAACCGGATTTTCCGGTCCTCCGGAAATTCCAGGAGCAGTTGTAGAATCTTGTTCTTCTTTTTGGCTAGGTGCATTGGGCACGGTGTTGTCGATGGGTGTTTCTTGTGTTGGGGTGGTCACCACTTGTGAAGAACTTGGTCCTTGTTGATCAACCTCATAATAGAGTTCAACGGGGCGGTGGACTCCCAACCCCATTCTTCGGATAGCATCTTGAGTTTCATCATCACCTACACCGGAAACACCACTTTGCTCCACGAGGGAGCCGTCATTCTCCTCGAACACCACACTACAAGTTTCTATGATTATGCACGAGGCCTTATCATAGACTATATAAGTGTGGGATTCGGATCCGTAGCCCACAAATGTCCCTTCAAGAGACTTAGAATCAAACTTGCCCAAACGAACACCTTTGATGAGATAAAAACACTCACAACCAAATACTCCGAAGTAGGAGATATTGGGCTTGTTCCCGGTAAGCACTTCATAAGGTGTCTTCATGAGTCCTTTGCGAAAGAAGAGCCGGTTGGATGAATGGCAAGCGGTGTTGACGGCTTCGGCCCAAAAGTTGTGAGGGGACTTGAACTCGGCCATCATCGACCTTGACATCTCAATAAGTGTGCGGTTCTTCCTTTCAGCTACACCATTTTGTTGGGGAGTATAAGCAGCGGAATATTGATAACGAATCCCTTCTTCACTAAGGAACTCGTTTAAGGTGTAGTTCTTGAACTCGGACCCATTGTCACTTCGTATCACCAAGATAGGGACATTGTGTTGACGTTAAGCTTCATTGGAGAAGTCGATGATAGTTTGTTGAGTCTCCATCTTTGTCTTGAAGAAGAAAACCCATGTGTATCTTGAATAGTCATCAACAATCACCAAGCAATATTTCTGCCACCAAGACTAGCTTCCGGAATGGGACCAAAGAGGTCAACATGGAGAAGCTCCAAAACCCTCTTTGAAGAAATGATGGTCTTGCTTGGATGGTAGATGTCATGCATTTTTCCTTCAACACACGCCCTACACATTCGATCCTTCGAGAAAGAAACATGGTCTTTTAGTCCTAGGATATGGCCACCCTTGTGGAGACTTTGCAAAGTCCTCATGTTGACATGGGCTAGTCGGCGATGCCATAGCCAACCCAAGTCCGCCTTTGCGAATAGGCACATTGTATGGGAAGTGGTGACTCCGGAGAAGTCAACCACATAGAGTCCATTCTCAATGTACCCAACGAAAGACACATTTAGAGACTTGCTCCGCAAGAGAATGACCATTTCCTTTTCGAAGACAACGGTATAACCCAAACAAGTTAAGGAATGGACGGAGATCAAGTTGAAACCTAGGGACTCGACAAGCAAGACATTCACAAGTGTGATGTCCGGTGCCACTACCACCTTGCCGAGCCCTATTACCTTAGACTTAGAATTATCACCATATGTAACGGTCATTTGATCATCATTGGGCTTCAACTCCGTTACAATATCCTTGCTTCCGGTCATATGACTAGTGCACCCACTATCAATTATCCATTTCGATCCTCCGGAAGCAAGGCCCTACACACAATCAATTCTTTGGTTTAGGTACCCATTTTGCAATGGGTGCCTTTTGGTTAGCAACAAGGGTCTTTGGAACCCAAATAGCATATTCAATGTAACCATCAAAAGGACCAATGTATCTAGCATAGACATCCCCATAGTAATCAACATATAAAGCATAGTTTGGGTTAGATATGCCCGCAAAGTCATTACGAGTGGGAGTGCCCCCTGTGGCATTTCCACTCGCAATGCCATCCTTCTTGGCTTGTGCGGACTTGGTCTTCTTCTTGATCTTCTTCTTCTCCTTAGCAACATAGCCTAGACCTTCCTTACCATTGTGGGGCACTCGCTCATGAAGAGTAGTAGTGAGTGTCCCCTTACCTTTATTAAGAGAGGTCTTGGGCTTGGTTGCCATGGAGGGAACAAACACAACCCTAGCAATATCCTTCACAACATTTGCATTAGCATTCAAAGGAGTAGAGGTGCTAGGTTTCTCAAGAGTAGATATCCGAGATTGGAGTTGATCACGAGACTTGAGAAGACGTTCGTGATCACTTGTCAACACCTTGTGAGCATTGTCAAGTGACTCGAAGTCTTCGCAAAGTCTAGCATGAGCAACTACAAGCTCGGACTTTTCATTTTGCACAATTTTACATTTAGCAAAGTAGAGATCACGATCCTTAGTGATCTTAGCTAGTTGCTCCTTAAGGAGAGCATGAGCTTCTTGTTCATCTTCGAGAGAGGATTGGAGAGACACCTTAGCGTGTGCATCCTCTCTCTCAATCTCACCTTTTAATTCAATCTCATCCTCAAGCTCACCTATACGACTCATGATTGAGCCAAAGTGTTTCTTTCCTTCTCCTTGCAAGTTAGTCATGAATTTATCAAAAGCAATGATTTCTTCCTTGACTTCTAAGCTCATAGCATCATCAATGTCATGTGATATGGAGTTGGGGGATAATTGTACCTCGGATGTCTTTGCCATAAGACATCTTGCATTCTTGACGATGGGGCTCTCGTTTGGTGAGGAGAAGAGTGATGGAGGTGTGGAAGAAATGGCTAGTGCGGCCACTTGCGTTGGAGTATCCTCCTTGTCACTATCTTCATCATCGGTGGGATATTGCTCTTGAGTCACCAAGACAATCTTTTGGTTCTTCTTGAAGAAAGGCTTCTTCATGGGCATGGGCCCCTTGCCCTTCGTCTTGGCCACGAGCCTCCCACCATGATCCTCTCTTCTCTCCCATGGGCAATCGACAACAAAGTGGCTCTTGTCATCGCAGTTATAGCAAAGCCTCACTTTGTTGAATGGCTTTCCTCCGTTGGGGGGAAACTTCTTGTCAATCCTTGCTTTGGCCCTTCCGGGGTTCTTCCAAAAGGTTCTTGCCGCAAGACCCATGTGTTGAGTGAGAGTGCTTGAGAGAGCTTCACTAGATAGCTCGACTTGATCATCACACTCCTCTTCATCCTCTTCTTCAACGGTGGCCTTCAAAGCAATTGAGGCATGCTTGTGCATCCCTATGGCTCTAGCTCTCGCATCTTGTGCAATCTTGGAGGCCACCTTGTATGCGGTCATCTCTTGCATAACTTCATTGGATGTCATCTTTGCAAAGTCATGTCTCCCTTGGAGTGTCTTCAAATCCGTTTCCTCAAAGGGCAAGAGAGCGGTCACAAACTTCCTCTTGATCCAAGCATCATTAATGTACTCCGCCCCGAGGTTCTTGAAGGAGTTGGCAACCAACACCAACCTCCGGTACATGTCCTCGTGGCTTTCTCCATCCAACTTGTAGAACCCTTCCACCTCATTGCATAAGGCATCATACCGGTTCTTCTTCATGCTCTCATTCCCAACGAAGATGTCGGAAAGAGCATTCCAAACTTCCTTGGCGGTGGAGAATTGTTGAATGAGCGCCATGTCCTTCTCTCCAACGGCCATTTGGAGTTGATGAAGAGCGGTGGCGTTGAGTTGGCTATCAACCACCTCTCTTCTTGTCAAGTTGGTTGGATCATGGGGCTTGTATCCTTCTTCAATGATGCGCCAAAGCTCAATGGAGGCACTACATAGATGAGACTTCATTAGAAATACCCATTGAGAGAAGTGAGTAGGTTTAAGCTTAGGAGGCTCACTTCTAAAGTTTACATGAGGGTGAGGGATAGGAGGGTTAGGAGAGTAATTATGGTTGACATTATGAAATTACTCTCTTTGGGGGTGTTAGAGGAGCTAGGTGGTTCATCCTTTTCCGCCTTCCCGGGAACACTTGAGGTAACATCTTTGGACCCATCCGAAGATGACTCCTTAGAGTTCCCCGCATGTTCCTTAGGAGGAGGAGAGGGAGAAGTAGCCTCGGGCTCCTTAGACTTCAAGAGTGCCATGAGCATCTCATTCATCTTGAGGAGTTGGGCCTCCAAGGACGATCTCATATCAATAAGATCGGCCATGGTTGCCCCTTTGGCTAACGCCTCCTTCTCCGCCTCTAATTTTTCACGGGCGGCCCTCTCGGCATCGGATTCCGTCATCGTTGCACTTAGGCGGTTAAGCCCTTAAAAGTGAACAAGGCTCTGATACCAATTGAACGGGAATCCGGCACCTAGAGGGGGGGGGTGAATAGGTGCTATTACAAATTTTAGGTCTTTTCAAATTTAGGCTCAACACAAAGGTAAATTCTCTAGATATGCAACTATGGTGAATTTACCTAAATGATAATCTAAGCAATAACAAGATAAGCAAGTAAGGGAGCAAAGGTAAAGGGAACCAAGTGAAGCACGCGGAGACGAAGATGTAATCCCGAGTTCCACCCAAGGGTGTACGTATCGTTTGGAGAGGTGTGCGCTACCACAACAGGTTAGCCGCAACGCCACAAAGCCTCACCTTCTTCTCCGATGAACTCAACCACAAAGGTTTCGAGTCCACCTTCCACTATTGATCCCCTTTTAGGGCGGAGATCGAATCCCTTACAAACGCTTGAGGCACACACCCACAACTGAATTGGGGGCTCCCAAGAAGACCACAAAAGGTCAAGGACCACAAAAGGTCAAGGTAACATCAAGAGTACAACAATGGTGAACTATGAATTTCCGATTGGAGTCAGTACCACTTCTGAATCTTGACTTAGCCAATTTTTCTGGGGTTGACTCGGAATATCCGGGTTGGGGAACCGGAATATCCGAGTCGTTGAAATTTCTGAGTTGATTTTCCGATTGGAGTCAGTACCACTTCTGAATCTTGACTTAGCCAATTTTTCTGGGGTTGACTCGGAATATCCGGGTTGGGGAACCGGAATATCCGAGTCCTTGAAATTTCCGAGCTGATTTTCCGATTGGAGTCAGTAGTACTTCTGAACTTGACTTAGCCAACTTTCTGGGGTTGACTCGGAGTATCCGAGTTGGGGAACCGGAATATCCGAGTCTGGGAAGAATTCCAGAAACTCTTTTTCTCTATAATTTGGCTTTAGGATTTGTGATATGAGTTTCACCCAAACTGAAATACTTAGCAATAGGATTAGTATATCATTGGTATTGTTAACTAACACACAAAACACTAGGGATTAAGAAATGTTCTTTCATGTATTCCCGAGTTCCACCCAAAGGGTGTACGTCTCGTTTGGAGAGGTGTGCGCAACCACAACAAGTTAGCCGCAACGCCACAAAGGCTCACCTTCTTCTCCTGATGAACTCAACCACAAAAGGTTGCGAGTTCACCTTCCACTATTGATCTCCTTTGGGGCGGAGATAGAATCCCGTACAACTCTTGAGGCACACACCCACAACTTAATTGGGGGCTCTCAAGTGAGCACAAAAGGTCGTGACCATAAAAGGTCTTGGCCACAAAAGGCGTCTAGGGTCCAAAGACCCAAGAGTAACAAACTCACAAGTATCACCACCACGAATCCTCGTGGAGGGATCAAACCGATGCAAATGCAATGGCAAGAGCACACGAAGTGCTCAAGTCCTTCACTCTCAAATTCCAACACAACAACAAATGTTTATGGGGGAATAAGAGAGGAAGAACAAAGGAAACCACAAAGGAGTTAAATCCTTCACTCCGAAATCCCACCAAAAGCAACTAATGCTTATGGGGGGAGAAGAGAGGAACAACAGAGAGAAGAACCACAAAGGAACTCCAAGAACTAGATCCACTAGGTTCCCCTCACTTAGAGGAGAGATTTATTGGTAGGATTGTAGATCTAGATCTCCTCTCAACTTTCCCTAAAGAGTATGAAAGAATCAATGGCGGGATTGAGAGGAATCAAGCTTTCCAAGGTCAACAATGGAGTAGGAGAGAGAGGAAATTCGTGCTACCTTGGTTTTGGGCAAGGTAAGAAGGGGAGGGGTATTTATACCCCCCCAGAAAATAGAACCGTTGCACCCAGAATTTAGACCGGAAATTCCGCCCAAATCAGTGCCTCTTTTTCGAGAAAAACTGCGAGAATCGGATATTCCGATTCAGTCCAGAATCGGATATTCCGAGTGACTGAAAACTGACAGAAACAGCAAAACCAAAACTGCAATATCTTTTCCATCCGGACTCCGTTTTCGATGATTTTTGGCTCGTTGGAATCGTTACAACGAGCTCTACTTGAATATGCATAGAAACATCATAGTCCATCATGTGAGGATAAAACCAAATGCGAAAGGTTTAACTTTCCTAAAACATGTAAACCGGTAAAACCTCCAATATAAAAAACGTAACAAGATATTCATACGAAATCCGTTTTTTGATGAACTAGAGCTTAGTATGAAGATAAACCAAGCTCTAAATCCTCACATGGATGAAAGCCAACAAGTTTTCCAAAGTAAGACCGTTTCCGATGAACAAGAGCTTGACATGGAGATGAACCAAGATCTAGTTCCTCACCACCATAAAAGCCAAATAAGAACCCATAAATATGATATGCCAAGTATGCAAAGGTTTGAGTTCTCCACAACGATGCGATCAAGTTACTAACTTGAGAGGCTCTCTTGATAGTACGCCTATCTATCCTATTGCCCTATCAAGATCATACCTTTGCCTTGAGCATTCCACTTGAGTTAGATGATGAATATCTTGATCTTTTCAAGTGGTTCATCTTTCTTGATTGTGCGTCCAAGCACATGCTTGATTAAGACTTTTAATACTCCCCCATGCTCACAATGGGAGAGTCTCGCTAAGCTCCGTCTTCATGTATCCATACCAAGCTCCAAGCATAGGATCTCTTCAAGAATCTTCTCTTGGTCTTGCACATTTCACCTTGATGATGATCACCACATGACGTCATCCTCCATGAGCTATATTAAATCTTCATTTGATGCAAGCCCATGGGAAGATACCTAACCTCATATAAAGATACCACACACATATATCATGGGTTAGTTCACAAAGCTATGCAGACAAGTGTTTACCATCCCAAGAGATACATGATCGCTCTTGGTACATCTTGTAGCTTTGTGTGTTGATCAACATCTTGATCAATCTTGTATCGTCCAACATTTCTTCACTAATATGATGTCTTGAATCCTTCAAGACATATTTGCAATAAGCTTCACTCAACACATAAGCTTCAAGAGTCCAACACATGAACTCCACAATTCCATGGACAAGATCTGTAAGGATATCTCAATGCAAACATTAGTCCATAGAGATTGTCATTCAATTACCAAAACCACACATGAGGGAAATTGCTCTTTCAGGAGGCAGCCATGAAAAGTAGTACACGAATGGTGGTCAGTCTAGCGACAGGTGAATATGTGTCAAAGTAATCTTCGTCTTCACGCTGAGTGTAACCCTTGGCTACAAGTCGTGCCTTGTACTTCTCAATAGTACCATCAGGACTTAGTTTTTTCTTGAACACCCACTTACAACCCATAGGTTTGCAACCGTAGGGTTGTTCAGATAATTTCCAAGTTCCATTAGAAAGAATCGAGTCCATCGCATTATGTACAGCTTCTTTCCAGTCATCCGCATCAGGAGATGCGAATGCCTCTGCAATGGACGTAGTGGTATTGTCCACAAGGTACACAATAAAATCATCACCAAAAGATTTTTCAATCCTCTGTCTCTTGCTCCTTTTGGAATCTTCATTGTCATCCTTCTCAAGGGCTTCCTCAACATATGATTGCTCAGAATAATCAACAGAGGTACTAGATTCAGTAAATATCTCAGAAGAAATCCTACCGGTGCTATGCATATCTCCATGATACTGCGCCACCACCAAGAATAAACACATATCCACTTGTGGCGTAGAGCTCATCAACATCTGAGATCCAGTTCGAATCACAATATCCCTGAAGCACAACAGGATGCCCTAGTGAATCCCGTAACTCATTGTACCATTCAGATGGCGCATGATCCTTTCAAGTGCATGCCAATGATCAGTACCCGGGTTAGACATGAACCTGCTCAATTTGCTCACAACAAAAGAGATATCATGTCTCGTCGCGCTCGCAAGGTACATGAGTGAACCGACCACTTGAGAGTATCTTAATTGATCTCTCGTCTCTTTCTTGTTCTTTTGAAGTGTCACGCTGGGATCATAGGGTGTTGGAGAAGGCTTGCTGTCTATAAAGCCGAATCGGCTCAAGACCTACTCAACATAGTGTGATTGTGTTAACGTAATCCCACTCTCATCACTAATCAGCTTGATGTTCAGAATCACATCAGCTTGTCCCAGATCTTTCATATCAAAACTCTTTGACAAGAAAGACTTGACACCTCATTTATCACTATCATGCTTGTACCGAAAATTAGTATGTCGTCAACATACAAGTATAATATGACACTATCGCTCCCACCATTACGATAGTACACACACCTATCAGCCTTATTAATGGCAATACCTGCAGACGTTAATGTTCTGTCAAACTTCTCATGCCATTGCTTAGATGCTTGCTTCAGCCCATACAAAGATTTTAACAATTTGCACACCTTTCTCTCTTCACCTTTTACTACAAACCCATCGGGCTGATCCATATAGATTTCCTTTTCCAACTCTCCGTTAAGGAAAACTGTCTTTACGTCCATTTGATGAACGATTAGACCATAGGAGGCAGCCACGAAAAGTAGTACACGAATGGTGGTCAGTCTAGCGACAGGTGAATAGGTGTCAAAGTAATCTTCGCCTTCACGCTGACTGTAACCCTTGGCTACAAGCCGTGTCTTGTACTTCTCAATAGTACCATCAGGCCTTAGCTTTTTCTTGAACACCCACTTACAACCCACAGGTTTGTAACCGTAGAGTCGTTCAGATAATTCCCAAGTTTCATTAGAAAGAATCGAGTCCATCTCATTATGGACAGCTTCTTTCCAGTCATCCGCACCAGGAGATGCGAATGCCTCTGCAATGGATGTAGGGCTATTGTCCACAAGGTACATAATGAAATCATCACCAAAAGATTTTTCAATCCTTTGTCTCTTGCTCCTTTTGGAAACTTCATTGTCATCCTTCTCAAGTGCTTCCTTAACATGTGGGTGTTCAGAATACTTAACAGATGTACTATATTCAGTAAATATCTCAGAAGAAATCCTAGCAGTGCTACGTATATCCTAGCATTCCGTTCATACACGCGCCATGCATTCACAAGCGCCTTTCACACGGTGTACACTGCCCCAGCGTTTGAGCGCATTTCACGGCAAGATCAGGGGACGCCGGCCGGCCAGACTAAAACCTCACACCATGTTCGTAGGGAAAACCTCACACACCATGTGTTCCGTATGTATGCGACGGTGACCTGCATCTGGAGCATGTTTACAGCCGGAGTCGTTGGTCTCCAGCCTCAAGAGAGAGATGTGGCTCTGAAGGAGCGCGCGGCGGCGGCGGCGGGTGTAGCACACATGCTAGCTAGACATCACAACGGCGGTTGAGGAGTCCAGCTCCGATGATGCAACACCCAACCCCGACCCTACCGTCGGTTGCTTCCTCCCGCCGACACCAGCCTCCTGCCCTCCTCTAAATCTAAATGAAACGGCGATCGAGGTAGGTGGAAGATGAGAGTGGAGGGCCACAACCGCCGCTCGTCTGTTCCTTTCGACCTTTCTTCCCCCTCGTGGCATGGAATGGAAGCGGTTTGACTCACCCCCGTCTGTGTTGTCTGTCTGTCGTTACTGTACTGAAGCATCAGGCTGGAAGGAGATGCTCCGTCCGGCTTCCCAGTTCAGAGGTTGGTGGTGTCGTAGCTAGTGGTGGTAGCTGCAAGCAAAACAGGCAAAGAACCCAGCTATGTTTGTATATGCAGGCAAAGATAGAGACCTCCTGCAGCTTCTGCAGATACTATTATACGGTTCATAGTGTGTATTCTCACATTTGTGGACGGTGAACGGTCATGTTCGACCTGACGGCGACTTGTTACAACCAACCTCTCTCAAACAAATGGCATCAGATACTCGAGGCATGTATAACTACAGACCATGTGCGGATGTTCTGCAAACGTTTGCTTCATGCAAAGCTCGTGTAGAACATGGCAGGATACCTTTCATCGGAGATGGCAAGGCCGTGGATGTGCCTGCTATGCTACATATGTGTTACAGAAGCCTCGGAATGGGTAGTTTACAGCCGTGGATCACATCTGCTCACGCATTTTAGACTGGAAAATCTACTGTCATGGAGTTCCCAAAGACAAAGATTATGTCAAGTACAACACAAATTTACGCTCTTGACCTCGCTCTCTTGAGTAGAAACCGGAGGGAAAAGGCCCCCAGGACAACGGTCTGCCAAAACCACCCTCTGGCGTTACCCGGGTCGACCTTCCTCGCCAAGAACCACGCGTAGATTCCTTCCCCGACGTGCAACGCAACCGCGACCACGAAGACTATCCGAATCACTAGCATCGACCGGAAAACAAACAAATGAATTGCGAGCACCCACTTGAGTGGACCAACAGGCGGAAGGCAAGCAGCTGAAAACACAGCTAGCATCCCAATTGTTACTGCCAACCAGATGAATATGGTCGGGCCATCCAGTTCTCTCCTCTTTCGTTCCTGCCAATAGGAGATGGTTGCAGCCAGGCCTTCCTGAGGGCTCGTCATAGGCACGTACCCAAGCTCCCCTTTAGCTTTCAAGTATGAAAAGTAATGTGTAACACCCACCTGTCACAATGAACTACCAACATTAGTATATGATGATCCACCTACACATGGGCAATCATTTGCTTGTTCCCACTCATCAGTCATCAATACTAATATTATATCAAGCCTACTTGCTTCGCACAAGCTTAAGTATGTCAGTAGACATATCCCTTGAATATGACCATTTTTAAAGTAACGCTGAAACAGCCGCGACTACTATACTGCATATGGATCCTTGCATGATATTAGGCAAATAGGTTCAAACTCGCAGCAAAAAAAAAAGAACTCCAAGGAAAAAAGGATCTTGTGCTATGCATGGTTCATACTTCATCGTGATGAACTCGGTTATCACACATGGTTTATTTTCAAATGGAGATACTATAGAGGGATCTGAGCGGCAGCCTCCGGTTGGCTCTCCTGCCCTAACCTCCTTCAGGATCTTGGCTCTGGCCATGCAACAGTGTTTCAATGCTGGGATGGCATATTTGAGTCGAGAAGAGCTTGCTGCCTGCTATAATGCTAGTCGTGTGGGAAATCTAAGTAGCGGGATTCAAGGGTTCTAAAAAAAACTAATTTTCCGGTAGCTCTACTATGGAATTCAAATACGCGGGGAGAGCATGGGCTATGGAAGGTGAAAAATATGTAATGGAGACTATGTCTTAATTTTTTCCAGGTTTTTTTCCTTTCGCCTTGGCCAAATCAATGTTTTCTTCCTCTACATTAATATAAACGGAAATTATGTTTGCCTCATTTCACAAGAAAAGGCATAACAAGAGGATAGTATCAAAAAATCTGATTCAAGACATGTACAGAGAAATTTCTTTAATGGCCGCACTATGTAAACTCTTTAAATCATGAGAAATAGACTTACCTTATATACTTCTGCAGGAAGAATAAGAGGCTGAGGAATCCATTTACTATCTAACCATGGATAGAATAGTGTAGACATGAACAAAAAAAATCTTGAAATTGTGAGGGCAACCGAGGTGTCAAGTGTAGCTCGAGGAACCGTATAGCCCAAACTTCGGAATAAGGGGTTGATGATAAATTCAAAAGTGTTTACAGGTGCTCCTGAAAAAAAATAGTCCTCCTCAATAAGGCAATGCAATGCTTATTTGAAGTACGGTTCGTTAATTACCATGCTTAAGAAGGGAACAACTCAATTAATAAACAGTTACAAAATGATAATTCATAAAGGTTGTAACCATTTATTGAATGAAAACATCACACATAAAACATAAGTACATGTCATGATCAACTCATAATCATTGGGCTTTTAATCATCTGAATTTAGAGGAAGGAAAATTAGCAAAATAAATACTTTCGGTATTATTTAATGTTGTGTGAAACGAAATGTAGGGAAGTACTTTCAGCTTATAACGTATGTGGTGGGTGCAGTGCTACATGTACAATAGACATTCTTAACAATGACACTATTGCAAAAAATCATGGGATCAAATCACCGATGTTTCCCTAGTAATTCAATATAACTACTACTCCCTCCGTCCATAAAAGGATGTCGTGTGTAGATACATACAAGTTTGGACAAACTTGTGACATCCTTTTATGGACGGAGGAAGTACAAAGAATAACTTGCTGCCGGGGCCTCCTCTACAGTTTGTCCTCAAAGATAGATTTACATGTATAGCTAGATAAAACCAAAAAGGTCACACAAATAAGCAGAAGACGAATTACAATTCAGAACATAGTACCATGAGTATAACTACGTAAGAGTATATGAATTTAATAATTCTAATACAGGAGCAGATATCATGCAGGATAACAAGAATTACCATCGCATATGAAATATGCTTGGCCGGCTGCTACAGGAGTTCCCTTCCTGCCAGGAATGTCATCTAAAAGTCCCATGCTTGCCAATATCAGTGCAAGAACAAGATTATCTACATAAACCCAATCTGTCTTCACATCTGGAGCCCCAATCTTAAAGGATGCTAATCCCAATTTTGCAAGTGACAAGATCCTTGGAAGGTGACGCTCTTCACCTGGACCATATATAGCAGCCGGGCGAATTGCACATGTATAAAGACGGGCACCTTTACTCCTGTAGGAAGATATCAAATAAGTTAAGACAGCCTGCTTGGTGTCAAGCACTGCAAAATGCTAGTCCGAGGTCGAAACAAAACCAAAAAAAAATTGTTGCTTTGGATTTATAAAACATAAGAAGTTGCGTGCCTACTAGAATTAGCATATTGCATGGCATTGATACGGACAAAAAAATCAACTTACTTAGGTTGCCGGCCATTACTCTTCAGCACCAACTGCTCAGCGATCGATTTACTACGCCCATAAGCATCGACATGGTCTTCGATGGGAAAATAAGGCAACGTCTCATCGCCATTTACAATGGGCTTTCCCCCAAACACCACGTTATACGTGCTTACATACACAAGCCTCCTAGCACCATGCTCGTGGCAAGCATCCAGCACACTGCACGTGCCGTTTATATTGACCTCATCTGTTCGTCCTGCTTGTACCATTTCTTTCCCTGACATGCCATATGAAGCGAGGTGGAAGACACAGTCCACGTTGCGGAAAACTCTCCCCACATCCTCCTTCTTTCTAACATCCCCTACAACACAAAGCCACCCCAAGATATTTAATAACGCAGTGCGCACATCAGGCGTTGATAGATAATTATGGTATTGGTGCTAGCTTTACTATGTAAGGAGTAATCATCCCTACTTGAAGCCAAACAAACAAGCCGAGGAGTCATAATGACGGTGAATTCTCCTCGGAATGGACACTAGTTTGCAGCTTGATTCAGTGGTAGAGTTATATAACCTAATAAGACCGGATAGCAGCATATAGTGTAGTCTGTAGTGTATCATAATTCGAAAAGCAAATCTGCAGATTACTTGCATATACTCGCCAGGAACAAGCTATGTATTACTCTACAGCATCAGCTGAATAGCATTTCAGGGGTTTAGTTATCCTGAAGCAGAGCAGAACCGTGGTAACTTAGCGAGAGAGGAGAAACCTTGGAAGAGGCGGACGCCGGCGTCGAGCAGCTGCTGAGACCAGGAGGAGGAGGCGCGCAGGTCGAGGGAGCGGACCTCCTGGGCGCCGCGGCGGAGCAGCTCGAGGCAGAGGGCGGCGCCGACGAAGCCCTGCCCGCCCGTCACCGCGAACCGCGCGCCCTCGATCCCCTCGTTCTCGCTCAGATGCATGCTCGCGCCTCCCTCTGTCTTGGATGCCGACGAGTGTGGTGGCAGTCCAACTGGGAGTGGGATCCGGCCGGGGGCGGAGAAAACAAGGTGGGGTGGCGGTTAGCCGCCGCCGACGACCTCGTTCACTGACGGGAAATTTATCTGGCAAAGACTAGAGGTGAATTCCACATTTGACCCATTTGTGACAGTAATTAGCTCATTTGGTGAAAATTCGTTCACAAAAAGTTGCGCTACAATAATTGCCATTGCACTGTAATAAGTTTTCGTACAAAATAAAATGAAAATAAATCAAACAAAAAAGAGGTCCTACCGAGAATTGAACTCGGGTTACTAGATTCAGAGTCTAATGTCCTAACCGCTAGACCATAGGACCTGTCTGTGCATAAGTAAGGAATTAAGAATTATAACCATTTCCGTTGCTCATTTCAATCATGGCTCAGTCACTCCTAGGCGGTCTGGGAGTGGCTGTGCAAGCTTACGATGAAGAGAAAGATAGGAAAGCGGTAAAGGCGCACAGCAACCGAACGAAGAACAGCTATCGCTTGTTTGAATGAAGTTGCTTCGTGTTAAAGACAAAAAAAATTGAATGAATTTCAAGACAGCTGTTTACAAAAATCAGACTCCCCAGCCTGTATAGTTGTTCTTGGTAGGGTAAGAAGCGATCTTGTAGATGTCACAGACGCCCTCGGGTTTCCCGGTGCCCCTCTTTATCCTGAAATACCCTTGCTCCCCCCAGCTCGTGCCCCACGAGTTCTTCATGATGATGTAGTCCTGGCCGTCCGATGAGCCGTATCCGACGGCCGTCAGTGCATGATCCAGTTCAGTGCCACATGATCCTTCAAACACCCCCTGCAAGTCACAGACACACACACATTGCCCGCATAAGATAATTGTCAGCTATCCTTTTCGCCGTATGTGTTATCTTAAGGCAAAGAACAGTTGCTAATCAATTTTTATTACCCCTTTATAGAATTGGAAGTCTTTGCTCCCTGCAGCTATACCCACACTGACAGGCTGATGAGCCAATGCCTTCAGCAGGCTTACCTCGCTGTTCTCCGGCACGTCCTCGAACCCACTTATAGTGACAACTTTGGAATGAGGCTGAACAGCAGAGGAAATAATTAATCAACATCCATTTGTTAGAATTACATGATTGAATTGCCTCCGAAGAGTTTGATCCATGTGCCAACCTGCTTCTCTTTGCAGTAGCCCTCCTCCATGAGGTACGGGTAGTCGTCGTCGGTGTGGATCCCTTGGTTCCCCATTATGTAGGCGAACGCGAAGTCCATGAGACCCCCTCCACAGCCATGATCAAAGGTGCTATCGCAGTCCATCAGCTCCTGCTCCGACAACGACTCCAGCTTGCCCGTCACAATCTGGTTTATCCCTTCCACGGCCGCCACCGTTGAGAAGGCCCAGCAACTCCCTGCGATCAATTTGAATTAATTAGCCTTGTAGTGTAGCACTATTGACAAAATACAGGCATCACCATATCTCAGTGGAATCAGTGTCCAGATAAACGGTGTACAAATGTTGTTACTGAAAGCCTGAGATAGATGTTGTGCAATGTTCAGAGATGGTGCTTACCGCAGTCTCCTTGGTTCTTCACCGGCGTCACGGCTCCCTTCTTTCTCCAGTCCACTTCGCCGGGCAAATCCATGGCGTTCTCGTACCTGAACGTCATTGGAGTGCGTGTTCCATTTGTTCCTGCTAAACCAGTGCTCAACCCTAGATAACTTGCCTTGAATTCTTCGTGAGCGACGTCGGCGAACTGATTCAAGCCTAGCCAGTAGCTCCCATTTTTCCTGTTTGTTTCCACAATGTGCTTCAGGTTTTGCCTGAACACCTCATACCTCTTCACTTTCTCCTTCGGGCTCACGTACATCCTGCTATGCTTCACAGACCACGAACCGAAGAGATCAAGAATCCTATTCGGCAACGCGAGATCCTCCTGCGAGTACCCGACAACCGAGGGATCATGGTGGCTAGCACTAGAAGAACATGCTACAAAACCTAGCGACAGGAAGAACACTGAGAGCTTTGATGCCATGTCGAAAGGCTAAGGCTATTTCTTATCATGGAATTGCACGGAAACACGAGAAGGCATTTATACCCATCCATCACTAGCCCATGCATGTTTCTTGCAAGCAAGCAATTCATCTCACCCGATATGGTCCTTGTGGATGAAGCTTTGGATGAGGTAGAGTACATTGCTTTATGAGGAAGCTGCAGCCTTGAAGGCCTGCTCTTTCGGATGATTCAATCTTGGTTTACGTAGCACTGTTTGAATTAGAATAGTGAGTAGCCCATGCTTACAGGCTTGTACACCGACCGTCCGGAGATAACTTGTCCGGCCATGCGAAGCAGCTGCATATATAGTGGTTATTTAGAAGGGTGGGCAAGTATCTTTTGCTCATTTGCTCAAGTAATCACAAGTATCAAACATGTGCACCTCATCCCATTCTATAATTAGCTCACAAGCTACTTGTATCATTATTTTCTGTTCGAGCTTGGTGCACATGTCCAGTGACTTGTGCTGGTGTAAGCTGTGGAAAATATCAGGTGAAAATGCACCTACAGGTTCAAATTCCATGAAGGTTAAAAAAGGTTCAAATTCCATGAAGGGTGCCCAAGATTTAAAAATAACAGGTGAAAATGCACCTACGTTTTTTTGCACGAAAGTTCGAATTGATGGATCAGATGTACCGTAAGCTACTTGAGGAGCATACCATCGGTGAACGCTTCTGGCTATAGAAAAGTGCAGTATTATTTTGATCAAGCATATAATTCCAGCTGCAAACAAAAAAATTGATTTAATTTCTTTGGGGTTTGATGTGCTCCACACCCCAGCTAAATTTAATGTACCAGTTACGCATGTACACTCGGCTGTTTAGCAGTACCAATCCTAAAAAGTCGAAGACCATTATATGTTACTATTACTAGTTGGTCAGACGTTCCAGTCTAGGAGTCACCATACACCCACCCCTTTCTTTCTCCATGCTGCAAGACTGCTGGAGTTTGGAGTCCAGCAGGTTTCGATTATTTACTCAATCAGATGGAAATTCAACAAGCATGAAGTTGAAACCTGACTGATAATTTTAAGACAATAATACTTGTCATGTCAGGTTAGAAAATTGAAACACTGGTCTAGAGCACTTGCTCTAGACGTGAAACAGAGAACTGCCAGGGTGAACATCTAATGCTGGGTTTTATTGTTCCAAACATGGGGCTGTTTATGGAAGCTTCAGATTCCACACAATTAGATAACTCGCTCCACATTATTTGTTGCTGGAGCTAATAATGAAATCTTACATATGGGAGCATCCTATTTCACAGTACAAGTTCATATCTGAAGGGCATCAGCAATGGAGCTAGCAAGGCTCAACACCTCAAATGGAGGTTGTTGCCTGATGGCTTTCACTGTTTGAGGGCACGAATCGGTGATCCAAAAGTAAGCAAACTGGTCACCAGGCCCAGCTGCAATGAATAGAAAACAATGAGCAAATGGATGTTTGAATTGCTGAAAAGTAGGGAACAAGGAGAAACCACCAATTACCAGAATTAGCAGTCATGAAGCGTTCATATGACTGATTGGGGAATACGGCGTGAGTCACATAGGCGCTAACTTTTGCGGCACCATGAGCAGCCAGAACTTTCTGCAGAACACAATTAGACATAATATAAATATCGATGAGAAGAGCAACAAAAGAGTATATAAAGGCAGAAGGCCATGGACTGCATTGTACTAATTAACACTTGACATATGTCACTTCTCTTTTTCTGAGCATTAACATAAAGTGAATATGTTACACCAAGTCCACCCACAGTGTGAATATACATATGCCACTGACTTTGTTAAAACAAGGCTCAACAAGGGAATGGAACTCAACTAGTCAACTACCACACTTTACTGGAATTACCCTGCTGCTGAGAATAGTGTCGAATGACGACGATGCCCAAACGAACTTGTGGGAATTGTTACTTTCTTTTTTCATATAGCTAGAGACAAATGATGTCACAAAACTGTAACCATCTACTATCGTCACAGAACGGCAGATGATTCACTTCGCATTTTTGAGATTTAAGAAGAAATAAAGTCCAGGTTAAGACTATATCGTAGAAGAAGCACAAAATTTCAGTATCACGACAGAGCAGTCAAAGTTAGCTTGATATGTGGATACCTGGCATTCTCTAAGAGTTCCCCCAGACTGCACTAAATCATCAACAATGACGACATGTCTCCCTTCAGGATTCCCTTCTTTAATCCGAACTATCCTCTTGTCACCTTCACGAACCTTTGCACAGACAACCTGCGTAGCCGAAAAGCTCCATCATAAATACTAACAAAGTCTTTCAGCCTGAAAACAACTTAAAACTGGGAAGATAGATGCCTCTTGGCAACACACACAAAGGGAATAAGAACATGACTGACCATTGGGAAGTTGAGCAATGACTTGTGGAAGCGCTTCCACGCCCCATCATCTGGGAAGGCAATGGTGATCTGCAGGCAGCGCACGCACGCAAGGAGTCAGAACAGCAGCAACAAGGAGTAGAATCAATCGAAATTACTAGCACGAAAGTAGGGGTTCCATACGTTGTCGGCGTCTGGGAGCTGGCTGAGTCGCTTGAGCAGCAGCGGAATCCCGGTCTCGAAGCATGGCAGGACCTCGTCCCCGAAGTAGAACCTCTCCTGCAGCGCGTGTATGTCGTAGATGACGACGCTTGTGGGCCCCCCTCGCGACTTTGGGATCATAGAGAGTACCCTCGCGAGCGTGAAGGCGGTGGCGACGTCGCCCTCCTCCTCGACGCGCTCGAAGGTGCCCGTGGGGAAGAAGGGCAGCACGAGCGTGAAGGAGGCGATGAAGCACTTGGGCAGCGCGAAGATGACGGAGATCTGCTCGAAGATGACGGCGGGCGAGCTGAAGGAGGCCAGGAAGGCCACGTGCTGGCCCCGGATGTCGTGCGCGTTGTTGATGAACAGGTTCGGGAACCCGTCCGGGAAGTTCCTGGCGGCGGCATGGTGGTGTTGGATGGAGGAATCAGAAGGACGGGAGAGGGAAATAGAGAGATGGGGGAGAGAGGGAGATGGGGTGGCGGCGGGCGTACCTCCAGGTGATGGACTGGAGATCGATGGCGTCGGAGGCGGCGGCGACCTTGCGGGCGAGGTCCTCGCACTCGGCGCAGTAGAAGAGGTTTATCTGCTTCTTCACCTTGTGCCTCGGGGTGACGGCAACGGCAGCGGCGGCGGCGGCAGGCTCCATCCTGTCGCGGCGGCGGCGGGTGCGGTGACGGGGGAGCGGAAAAGAAGGAGAGGGCGTAGGAAGCGGGGTAGGTGTCGCGGCGACGCAGGTCAGCGGGTATCGATTCGATAACCCTCTGTTTACCGGAATTCCAGTTAGGGCCCTAAACCCTAGACCCCTGGCCGCCGCGCTACAGAGGCAGATACTCCTGATTGGATTTGGGTTTAAGAATTTGGCCGATTGGGGAAGAAGATAGGTGAGTGCGATTTTTATGGACAAAATTGTTTGGATATTTATGGACGCGAGATTTGTTTGGTTTGGTCCTGAGGAAGCATGGGCCGCGCCGCCAGGACGGCGACCGCCGTGAACCACGCAGCCACTCCTGCTCTCGCGTCTAGGGAACTGATTAGCACAAGAATTCCTGTAAAATGCCACAGAAATTTGCAAGAATGAACATAAACAATGGGATCACATTGGATATATAAGAGGTGCCAGTCTAGCCCACTACGTAGAAAGAATGGGATCGGTCATGAGAAGCATAAAGGAACCTCAAGAATGAGTTTTAAAAAAAAAAGGAACCTCAAGAATGAACATAAACAGTGGGATAACCTGAAGAATGAACATAAACTTCTACTGGGACACATGGGGCTCGTTTATTCCCCACTTGCCTGGTGGGACGCTAATTTACATACAGCACCTGGCCCGTATGCCATGTGTGTGTGTGTGTGTGTGACTAACCTTGGGCCATAAAAATCAATGGAGTATATAATCACAAGTTACATGCATTCAATCCAAATGATCTACAAAAATCAAAATCAGGCCAAAACTTCAGCGTCGTGCTGATCGCCGTCCAAAAACAGCATTCTGCTTCATGAAGGTGAAACTGAATCAATGATGGGCTTCTCCTTTCCAGTAGAGCTAAAGGGCACACGAGAGCGGACTACCCAGTTTCTGAAAATCTAGGTCACACATTCATCGGGTATCGAATGGCTCTTTTCCAGGTTGAATTTAGGCTCGCTGGGGTATACAAAGACGGTGGTCGCTGCCGTTGGAGGAGTCAGTGCAGCGGAGTACCTCACTGAAGTTACTGTTATCTTTGGTAGCTGCTGAGAGCCGGAGCCAAGCGGCACAAGCTTATGGCTAACTGTATGCTCAGTTTTCGGCAGAATGAATGCAGCATGATTGTGTGCCCCAGAGAAAACAAAGTTGTGGGAATCGACAAGAGAGTACTTGATTTCCTGGAGTAAGGATGTAGAGTTGTGGATCTTCACGTAGAAAGTGAACGGTACACCAAGGATAGCGTAGGGAGGGCATTCAATGCTCACAACGAGCGGTGGCTCCTCTATATGAACCTCTGGTAATCTTTGTTTCATTATAACACGGCTATCTTGATTGTCTCCGAGGCATAAATCTCTTGACCAGTTCAGACAAAGTTCACCCAAACTGAAGTCTGGATTGCTAGCCCCTGGATTGACTGAAAATATTGCTTTGTATTCTGCGCTGGGGGCAACAACTACATATTCGTCAGATGTTCCGCTGATCTGTTCCACTGAGCAGAGCTGCTTCCCATCATCATCAGATTCAATGGCTATCGAGTGCAAACGCAAAGGCACCTCGGTGGAATTTCTAGCACTCACAACAAGCATATTGGACTCGTTCATAGCAAGTGAATCCTTTTTATCATCGCCACTTGACGACCTGACCCTAGATAGCAACAAGGGTTCTCGCCTATATGGTTTCAAGAACTGGTGACTGACTATCATGGGGATCTTCCCTTCAACTTGCAAGCTTCTGTGCACGTTAAGTCTGTGCAACGATGCATCTTCACTTGAATCTAGGGAATAGCCAAGTGAAACATAGAGCATGACTGACTTTGCTCCATGCCATTTAATTTCCAATTTGCAGGACCAGGAATCACCCGTGACTAACATGGGAACTGATACGACCCCAAATGAGTACTGGATTTTTTTAATGTTATCAACGTCTTCCTTTGAGACTTCATCCCCAGTTACAGTTGAGACACCAAGAAGTTCAACGTGATGACTTTCAGATTCTTCTGCTTCCCTTGGACTCATCAGAAGACCACCGCCTTTGGCATCAACGAGGTTAACTTTCAGCTCCCCAGAATGAACTGAGTGCCCTTTTGACAATATGGTCACTGGGACAACAAATAACTCCCCAACAAGAGCAGGGCCATTAGAATCTACGATAAGGTCGACTTGAGCGTCCGGCTCTTCGACTTGCATCAGTTTCTGTCCGGAAAAGGCCAGCGCAGGATCCTTTGTAGGCAATGTCTCCAGTTGATCCTCAAATTTCCACAAAGGAGAGTCTTCCATTGAAGCGGGACTTTCAGCCTGGCAGGAAACCACAAGGCGTTTATTTAATATTGCCTTTACCGACAAACATTCCAGCTTTCCACTCTGCCCTGCAGAAAGTACTCGTAGTATTACTTTGATGATAGGACTTGTGGTAGTAAACAGAATATAAGCATCAACAAATGGACAGAAAAGCTAGACAACCCCATATCGAGAAGAAAATAGGCAGCCAGAAATTATGAGAAGTGAACAGGTCAAATATAAATAAGCTACAGATATAGTTTCAACTGTCAAGTATACGGCTCTGCTCTTTATATCACCTTTTTTGCAGGGTGCTCTTTATATCACCTAATCATGAAAAAACCTTTTTCTGCCACAACCAGCCAATCAGAACCCACAATTGTGTGGTTACTTCTTCCGAAATTAATAGAGTTTCCTCCACAATTTTAACTCTCTTTATATTAAAATTTTATGTTGCTCGTACTTGGTTTATTTTCCAAGCTGGTAACTCAAGTGCTCATTAAGAGTCCATGTAAATTATATCCATTAACGGATATTTGTTGTGCAGCATAGAGTTTGTTAAATGATGTATCGCAACTGTCATAGGACTGCACCATGTAATAAATGGTTTAGGTTCTTTTCCTTATTGTCCCCCTTTTCTCATGAACAATTGGACGACAGTTTTCTTCTCTAACTGATATGTCGCATCGGTGCATCCAATTTCAGCAGCTGTTTTGGTATATTATAGGATAGTATAATCTGGCAATTAACTTCAACGCTACATAGCATGGCTGAACATCTAATGAAACAAAGAGCATATAACTACTACAAGATTACCTGATTTAACTTCATGCGTCAACCGCATCCATTTATTGCTGAACAGTGTGAGAGAAGTACAATGAACAACTTGTCCATGAACATGTGAATTCAGCATAGAGGAATCTTCCTGTGCACTAACCATGACAAAGTTACAGTCAGATTGGTTGAACTGAACCTCCAATCGATCAACCGTAACTGGAGAGGGAAGATGAGACAACAATGACACGCTGACAGACAGAGGTGAGCCAGGCTTTACAGATTGATCATGAAAAGCAACAGATGCAACAAGCACTATTCTAAGGGGACTTATTTGATCAATGACAAGGTGAGTGGATTCTTCTGTCAATTCAAGATTAAATCCATCGTCGATAACTTCGGGTGTATGTTTTCCTTCAAGAATATTAACAACTTCTTGTTGTATTTCCTCTCTCCTGGAAATGGTAGGCCAACCTGCTGGACCACACTTGCTTTTATTTTCAGAGTAGCCCTGTATGTTGTCAGAGAATACTGGTAATGCCGCCATCTCTAGTGAATAGCTGATAAAATTCATCAGAGAATTAAGTTTCTTTGAGCATTCTCTCAAGTAACCCAGGATCTCCCACAGCAAAGTAGTCCAGCCCTCTTGACGGTATAGACCAGCAACACCATCAAAAAGTTGTTTTGCGTTACTAAATTCCCCAGCTGCATAATATTCTATAGCCATTCCAGCGCTACAGGAAGAAGCCATTCTAGTAGCACCTAGACTCAGAAATGATTCATAAGCTTTTCTGAACAATGCAATTATCTCGTACGAATCTTGAAACCTTTCAGCTTCTGACAAAGCATAACTGGTGTATTCTGTATCAGAAAGGCTGCAACCAGTGTGAGGTGTAACTGTGTAAGTACTCATATTAAATTTGTGTTGTCAACTAAGAACAAGCATAAAGAGAACTTACGGAAGCACAGAAACAGCATCTCCTTGCTCAAACAAGCGGACATATTGGCCAACATAAACAGAAGACATTACTGAGTCAGGTATTTCATTATCTCCGGTAAGGTTTGCCCTTGACGAAGGGCACTCTAAAGCACACCTCTTCTCTCTCAAGTAATTTGCCGCTAACTGTCAGAAGAGGATGTATAATTTAACTACAAGTGTGATCCCGTAAAGTAAATGTGGTTCTCTGTTACAGTGTTGTATAGAAAAGATTTAGACTGAACCTGGTAGTAGTAAGCTGGCTGAAATTCCCACTCGGTCAATGCATTGTCAGCAGTTCCGAACCGAGGAGATAATGTGTCTGGAACAGTTGTTGACGTTGTCTCTATTAGCTCACCAAAGACAAGGAACTGCCTGCTAAACCATTCCCAATGAAGAAAAGCAACTTCTGGTGATCCAACAACACGCTCAAAGCTTCGAATATGTTTGCGGAACCATGTGATTGCTTCTACAACTTTCCCACTATGAAGTAGCAATGTTGATATCTTAAAGTGAAATTGATCGGCGACTGCTTTAATCTCAACTAGGCGTTGGGTTGGAGGCAACCTTGTAGAAGTCCCAATCATCTAAATATGAGCACATTGTCAATGGATAGTGATCAAATGAATGTAAATTGTTTAAGCAATGGTGACAAATCAACCAAAGAGTATTAAGTTTAGAACGTTCGAACACAAATGGAGAGGGTGGAAAGAGCTGTTGCTTGGACAATTTTCCGTGAATATATTGTGAGATGCTTGCACAGACTTCTTTGTTAGTATGAAGGCTGTTAGTTCTAGTGAAGTAAATGACTGATCCATCATATCATCCGAAGAAACGGAGAATACCAAAAATTTCAAACTGACAGCTAATAACAATGATTCAACTGGCATTGGCGTTATGAAAAAAATCATCTATTAAGGAGGATTAATGTTCTCAAATAACATTGCTCAGTGATGCTTATCTTCATATATGGAGCAGGAGCACTACAACATGATAACTGAACAAACAATAGCAATAGCCATAATTCATTTCCTTATTTCTTTCTAACATAATTTAGTGTGCCATTAATTTACTCAAGTATTGACAAGGCTATGACAATTCAGGCATAGGACTGTTGATCACACCTCACGTAAAACACGAACTCCTTCCTCGTAGAACTTCTGTGCTTCTGGCCAATCCCGCCTAAACTCCGCATAAACAGCAACCTAGTGTAAGAAATCAGACACATCACAATAATGTAAGAGTGAGGTGGAAAAAAACGTTCACATGTTCTGATGAAGTTGTCAAGCGGGTGTAAGTAATAAACATTGTTTACAACACTTATACACAGGTATTAAGAAAAAAAAAGACTTGAATGATGATACAGAGATTCTTGCCTTGAAGCAGTAGCGGACACTCAGCTCGACTGAAGAGAAGTTCCTCTTCTCAATGCGGGCTTTAATCCTTCGCCCTTCCTCCTTGTAGTAGGCGGAACATAACTCCGCAAAAATAGTCCTCAATCTGTCAATATGGTTAGAGCATCATATTAACAATGAGACATGCCTTTAAGGAAATTATTATAAAAAATTGGTACAAGCTTTTTAAACACAAAAAATGTGAAGGTAAAATAACAGAAAACAAAACGTTTGAGAAACTAACTTGAGGAGAGATTTGTTCCGCTCTGTTTCATCACTCTCAACCAGCACAATCAAGTGTTTAGAATCAATCTCAGCGCGTTTTCTCAGGGCAACTACAACTTCTTCGCCCAGCTCATCTGCAGAACATAGTTGAGTATATATTCTCTTAAATCCGTTGTCCTAATTGGCATGCCACTGCTGTGTGGACAAAGGTTGGTAGGAGGTTGAAACATCACAAGTGGTATAGGGCACAAGCCCTGCACACAAGTCTAAGAAGTCTTCTGACTAATGGCGACAGATAAAGGAGATCACTAGGGTGGTCAAAACGGCACTTACCACCAGCTTGAGCCTGCACAAGGATCACCACCAATTTACTATGTCTTCCCTGAATTATAGACCTGCGCAAACAAAGGAACATCATTTGGCATTTGTAAAATTAGCATGTACTACACATGCTAACTGTTACATGGTGTGCTGCTTCAGAAAACATCTTAATCCCCACGAGATGGAAAGGTTGCGCATTCGCATTTCTAACACTGATAATTATAGCTGTGATAGCGCACATGCCGATTTGGGATCAATGCAAAGGATGGAGGGGGTGTACTTGAGGTTCTCGAGATCGGAGCAGGCCTGGAGCCACTGGGCGGGGTCACCGGAGACCTGATCGGCCCGGAACATCGCGGCGACGACTGCGGGCACCCGGGTTCGATGCTTGAGGAGCCAGTCCTTCTTGAGAATCCCCGTGGGAGCCTGCGGCGGGGCCAGCGGGTCGCGGTTCCTGGCGGTGCGGGAGAGGACGTTGGTCTTGGAGAAGTCCGGGAGGGCCAGCGTGTTCATGGGCGGCTGCATGGAGCTGAGCGCCGACGAGATCGAGGCGTGCATCTCCTGGCACCCCACGACGGACACCAGCGACAGCGGCGGCGTCCGCAGCTCCTCCGGGTAGTCCTCCATGGCCGCCCACCCGCGGCCGCGGCGGGGCTACCGGGGCAAAAGTCTCGGGCCTCGGAGCGGCGGTCGTCGCGGCGGTGGTGGTGGTGGCGGAGGCGGAGGCGAGCTCGGATCTGTGATGGCTATTCGGTTCGTTTGGAGGAACGGGGACGAGGAGGAGGACGCGGAAGTAGTATAAGGCCTTGTTTACCACTGAGGTACATTTGGGGATGGGAGGTTTGGGGATTTGAGGGGATGGGGTGAATCCCTCCCTTTCACCCGATCCCCAGATTTCTCCTCAGTTCCCCCACGTTTCCTAATTCCCCACTGTTTACCCATTTTGGTCGGGCGTCATCCGTTGCCGCGTGCGCGGTCGAAGAGCTCCAGCTCCTCCTCCTTCATCCAGAGCTGCGCGTAGACGTCGAGGATGGCGGAGTAGGTGACCTCGTCGGGGAGGTGGAAGGAGACCTCGCAGAGCAGTCGCGGCCGAGCAGCGAGAGGTCGGTGAGGGCGGGGCAGGTGGCGACGGCCTGCGCGGCGCGCCGACGATCTCGAGCACGCGGAGCCGCTACAGCGGGCCCCATGCCGGCGCGCTCTTGGTGAGCAGCACGCCCCAGAGCCTGATCTCCTCGAGGCCCGTGGCGAGGGCGACGGCGGCGGCGTCGAGGCGCAGCTCAAGGACGCAAAGCGAGGCGCTGCGGAGGGAGAGCCAGGCGGGGAGGCGGGACAGGGAGAAGGGGTAGTAGATGACGAGCTCCCTGAGGCACGCGACGGCGGCCACCATCCGGCCGATGGCCTCGTCGGCGGCGCCCCCGCCCACAGCGGCTGCGTCGTCGCAGTCCATCATCGCCCGCCGCGCGTGACGGTGGTGGATGGGCGGGTCGAGGTCGGCGTCGTCCGGGAGGGCGCGGCGGAGCGGCTGGAGCGGGGCGGAGGAGGGGTGGGAGGCGGCCGGGCGGCGGCGGTGGCTGGAGCTCGTTCTTTCCCGGAGGATACACGAGGCTCCCCTCGCGTGTGAGAATAACGGGACGCGTAGCCTTTTGGGTGGGGATTTTCGGGGATGGGCCGGTGAGAACCCGGGTAATACACGAGAAGTAAACGACGCTCTGGGAAAATTCGGGGACTGGGGGATGGGCCGGGAAAATCTGCTGCGAACCCAGGAAATACCAGAGGAGTAAACGAGGCCTAACAGTGAAACATGGGGAGAATTGATTATAACCCCCCTGTTCGTGTGCCACAGCAACATAAGCCCCCTTGTTTGTCTTGCTCCCTTCTAGCCCCCAATTTGGCTAATTCATGGTTGATGGCCCCTTTAGAGTATTTGTCTCCTGGTTTAGGCAATAATCAAAACCATTAGTCTAATTATCATCTAAAACGATAAATATGCCCTTGCCTATTTCTTCAAATCGCACAAACAGGGAAACTGCAAACACAGAAACTGCTCCTCGCTTTTGCTCGCCCCGTTCGTGACCTAGTCGCCGGAGCTGCGGGGCTGCTCAGCCGCGGGTACTGTGGAGCTCACCGCCGTTCCCTCGGACGCTCAGCCACCGGCGCTGCGGAGCTCGCCGCCATTGCCCCTGGACACTCAGCCGGCGGAGTTGCGCCTATTGCTGCCGCCGCCGTAGCTGCTCAGTCTCAGACCTTGCGCCCTTGCGTCCGTTGCCCCCGGTCGCCGGAGCCGCAGAAATCGCTGGCGGCCGTTGCATTTGTCGCACCTAGGCGCAGCTCGTCGCTATCTTGTCCGTGCACGGACAGATTACAGATGCGCCGCCACTGTGTGCTCCGCCCCGAGCCACCGTCTGCGGTGACCAGGCGTCCAGGCACGAGGCGGGCGAGGCCCGGCGGCGAGCGGCCAGGTCGACGGCAAGGTTACAAACCAGGGCGTCGAGCTGCAGGGAAAACAATATCGTCTCCAAACTCTGCGTGCGTGAGGTTATAGACAGGGGCAGTCTAGCCATTTTGGACTTTCGCTAGCTTCTAATATAGGTTAATTAACTTAATGATGGCATAACAAAGCAAAAAGGGACCATCAGCCATGAATTAGTCAAATTGGGGGATAGAAGGGAGCAAGACAAACAAGGGGGCTTATGTTGTTGTGGCACACGAACAGGGGTTATAATCAATTCTCCCGTGAAACATGTGCCGGCTTGGCTAGTGTAATAGCGACCATAGTTTGTGTCTTTTTTTGTAAAATTTAGAAATACTTTGAGCTAATTTGTGAATGATCAAACATTTCTCAGCTGCTCGCCTAAATTCGAACTGATCTAACGATTTTATTTCCAAGAGAAAATAGCTTGTTTTCATAATGATTATATGTGATTCTTTCTTCTCGTTGTATTGTAGGGATCGTATTTTTCAATAAGTTTGATTGTATTTTTTAAGCCACTTAGAACATATGAACATGAGATCATTGCTGGTCGGAGAACCCCTGCTCCACACTGATCTCACCGTCCTATATGTGTACTATTTTGTTGGATGTCCAAATGTAGAATAACACAGCTAGGGGCTCTTATGACTCAGGTCTATTTCTATCCTTACGAAGCAGTTACTTCTCCTTTTCCTCTCAAACCATGCCTACGGACACGGAAGAGGGTGACAGGGACCATGTCGTCCGAGGAGGACCGTGGCAGTACAGGGGAGATGCCTTCCTTGTCGTCGGCCTAGAGAAGGGAGTTGACCCTTTGTCGGCTATATTCACTCATGTGCCCATGTGGATTCAGTTCCACAAGATACCAGACAACCTCCTCACCGAGAAGCTTGCCTACGATCTTGGAGATCGGGTGGGCACCACTATCAAGATCGACAACAACGCAAGAGGTAATTTCGATGACAAGTTTATCAGAACTAGAGTACATCTGCCTCTGTACATGTTGTTGCAAAAAGAAATTACTCTCGCTGATAAGAAAACAAATGAGATGATTGATGTCCAGCTAAGGTATGAGAGACTTCCCAATTTTTGCTTGTTCTGTGGCTTTATCGGGCACATGGAGGCTAGATGTGATACTGTAGCTGCAGGAAGGAAATTGTGCTTCAGCCAGGAGCTCAGAGTTCCGCCAGTCTATTTTGATGATCTGCGTACTTGGTTCCTGTCGGATGAGCTGACTGAAGAACAGGACCAAGCAAATTCTCATGGGCTCTGGCGCGCCCCAAACCCCACCTCTACGGAGTTGGGTCCTGTTCCAAGGGTGCCGGCCGTGGAGGGTGTTTTGGAGCATGTGGCGAGGCTGCGGATGGACGACAACATCAACGCCAACAACAAAGTCTCAGCTGCAGTAGCCCCCATCGACAACACTGGGACCGCTGTGGTTGAGTACGTGGACTCCAACTACGCTGACCAGGCCAAGGACGGCAATGCGCCCCCCCCCCCCCCCCCCCCCGACACCAACCATGGGGGTGCCGTGCCTCGTGCTATTGATGGAAAAACCGACATGGACGCTCCCCTCGACAACAACATTGGGGTGGCTCCTCTCGTGATCGCCGACAAGGTCACATATGGTACAGAGGAGGAAAACGGCCGGGCCAAAGGAAGAGAGAACTTCACCAATTCTGCTGATGTTCAGGCTCGTGGGGCTGTAAAATGGAAGAGACATAATCGTCAGAAGGCAGGGGAGCAGAATGAGATCAGTTCAAAGCATCTTGCTGACTGCCAATCCTGGAATGGGGACAAGGTACGCAAGCGTGGTAAAGAAGATACAGATGAAGATGGCCTGCTTCATAGGGCAAGAGGAGCTGCTTCCCTGTGCCCACTCTCTCTCAGTGCCTGGGCAAGGAGGTGAAGGGGTTACGGTGCAGAAAACAATAATTTTTCTAGCGAACGGAACCCTAACTAGTCAGGATCTATCTATCTAGTACATGCGATAACGGTGGCGGAACGGGTTACATTACCTCCATGTAGACCGATAGCGGGGATTACGCTCCCGCACAAGCGTTGACGATGAAGTCGTACGTACACGACCTCGAGGTCGCGGAGAACTTGCCGCGATGTCGGAGTCGATGACGCCGGGGTGTCGATGATGATCTGCGTCGACGGGCGTCGGGCGGAAGAAGGCAGAGCGCCAGCACCAGGGCTGGTGCGCCGGCAGCAGAGGGCGGGAGGCGCGGCGGCTGCAGGGGGCGAGACGACGTCGCCCAAGCTCCTCAATAGAGTAGCCTCCGAGCACTCGCAAACATACGGAGCTTAACGACAACTCCCGGTCATTCAGATCCAGCTGAAATCGCAGGAGTAGATCTTATCTGGAATCCCGCAGAGCAACGGCGCTCTACGGTATGGCTTAGGTGGAGAGAGACCCCCTTCCTCAGCTTGGCGCGGCTCCGACTTGGGAACCACGAGATCGAGAGAGAAATCGGGAATTAATTGGATTTTCCTATGTATTAAATCAATTAATATGCCTTGGTGTATAAAGGGGGAAAGGGGTGTGCAAACCCCTTGGCTCCCCCATGTGGGACTAAAGGATGAGGGGGGTGGTGCGCCCCCACCATGGGCCGGCCGAACCCCCCATGGGGCCCACCCCCCTTGTGGGGTGCGGCTCCCCCCTCTTGGGCCCTCTTAGGGCCCATGTAGGTGGGAGCCCCCTTTTTCCTTTATTTAATTAATATTAAATTAATATAAAAATCCCATTAATTCATAATTAATATATTTATATATAATTCAATATCCCATGACTCCGAAACTATTTCGGAATCACCCGAACAACTTTCGGACATTCCCGGAACCATTCCACATCTCCCCGGAACTCCTTCCGGACCACCGGAACTCTTTCCGGATCATTTCTCTCTCTCCAACAAAAACCTATAAAATTCCAGAACCTATCTCCTAGCGTCGCTAAGACCTTAAGTTTGTTACGCTACGGTTCGGGAACACTCCAGACATGGTCGAGACACTCCGCTCACCAATGATCGTCAGGGATACCTGGAAATATATGACGACCCCTGTGCATTCCACGAATATCGTCGTTGAACCATAAGTATGATATTCATTCCCTTTGTCTCTGCGATACTGCCTTGTCCGAGATATGATTGTAGACGCACCAATGCCTTTGCTGTATCTCGTTACCGACGAAGGTTATTAACTCGTCTGCGATATTACATCTCCATGACCTAGTCATAAGCTGCGCAGCTATATAGATGCAATATCACCGAGTGGGCCCAGAGTATCTTTCCATTACAAGAATGAACAAATCCCGCTCTTGATCCTTACGTCTTGATGCTCTTTCGGAATACCCAAGATGGACACCGTTATTGTCATGCTATATAAGACACAACGTTTGATGCTCTCAAAGCACTCCTACGAAGCATCAATAAGTACGGTCTCACGGTGTAAGGAATAATCTATCATACTATTATCTATTGCAAATGACAAACATCGTAATACGATCTTATTGCAATACTTTGCGTATGTCCACCACCTTATTTAACTAACAAGATGACCCCATTGTCAACCGACGTCATTGTCCTTGATCGGGAATCTCGATCAACTGTTGCCCAATGGGCTAGCTCATATAGAGGCTTGCTAGGGACCTGGTTGTCTATGTATCACACGTGTATTAATAATCCCGATTAATACAGTCATAGCATAATACACAAACCTATTATAAACTTATGAGATAATACAATAAATACTACTTATTTATTTGCCTCTAGGGCATATCTCCTTCAGTCTCCCACTTGCACTAGAGTACAAATAAACTAGCTACATTTTACTTTATCAGAATCCCTTATCAAATAAGAATCATTTGATAATGCTTGCTCGTGGAAAAGTGTTACTGCACAATCCATGATTGTACATGCTTTTGCGATTCACCGGCATCAACTTGCTTGATATCACCATGTTGTCTTACAACATATATGCAAATACCGTAACTAAGTGAGACTTCTGCTTCCCAGCGCTTACTCTGATTATACTAACCAGATAACTGCCTTGAAAAACACACTCAGCCACGCAGAGCCCCTTGTAACAATTACAAACTCGCGATATCTACATACTTTCACACCAATGTAGAAAACTTGACATTCAAATGTCAATCACTTAACTAACGCACTTCTACTTCCAGTAAATTCCAAATTTACTTTCATAACTGTTCTTTACTCCAAGAACATCGGTTATATTTTATCGAGCAGATAATATGGTTTCTGTATGATGTCTAATAGACCCACATGTCATACAACCATTACCTTCATGCATCATTACTCTTAATGACCAATTGGATTCCAAAGGGCCATCCTTTTGATTCTATTCTGACTCCTCAGATATAATCCAACACAACTCGACTAACTATTTAAAATTTCCGTTCTATTTCAAAATAGATACTAACTTTTAAATAGTTTTACAACTTCATCCTATTCTATTTGTACAGTTTCACAAGGAATTCGACTCCCACTCAAAATATGTCTCCACATATTTGATAACACGAGCTCCCACTCAAAAACATGTCATCCACATATTTGAGTTCCTAAGCTCCCACTCAAAAATATGTTCCTCACATATTTCTCCTGAGTGAACTAACTATGACTCCCACTTAAATCGACATCTCGGTTAAACCAAAATCATTGATCTACTATCAATTCGAATTTAATACAAACTACAGTATTACATTAATACAAATCTCTCAGACTTCAAGCATGTCTACATAAATGTAGTCAACAAATTTGATCTTGTCCAAGACACATTTCTTGACAAGACATGCTACCGCGTCTTTCTTATAGTCACATTTTCATATAACACTTTATATGACGATTAAACAATCTTATTCCTCTAATAAGAA
The DNA here is from genome assembly GCA_026929855.1 of Poa annua. Taxonomy (NCBI): domain Eukaryota; kingdom Viridiplantae; phylum Streptophyta; class Magnoliopsida; order Poales; family Poaceae; genus Poa; species Poa annua. The sequence continues at coordinate 84,977,665 of CM049429.1, read as the reverse complement.
TTGCAGCAACAATTACTCTCTTAATCCTTTCAAATGTAACTTTGGATTTCCAGGCTCAAAAGCCTTTGTTCGTATTCCGATATTTTCTCAACTTTCTTTGTATTCATAAAGTGCACTTTGATCTGTCAACAATACTTAATACAGTGCTGTGACCTGACAGCAATATTAAATATAACAACACTTTATTTAGAAGTTCCTTTCATGAAAATATTATGATCTTTATGAAGAGGATTACAAGCAGAAAACAATTTTCTAGTCTCCCTCACTCTTAATCACTAAACTTTCATTAGCAGACATATACTCTTTGGAACATCTTCCAACATAAGTCTGACACTTTATTCCAAACTTCTAATTTCAATCCATAAACCATAATTCGAAAAGTCATATTTTCTCGGAATTACATAGACAACAAACTGAACTTTGTTTCTAATTGATTCTGGAATATACTCTCGTCCAATGCGAGCAATCTAAAAAGAACTACTCATGTATATTCCGAATTATCGCATAACCATATACACGTCGACATTACTGTCGACCCTATGAATTCTTGTTGAGAAAATATCTATTTTCTAAAGTGGATATCGACTATAATGTTTCGAATGTATTAGGAGATTCTAAGACTGATTCTGACAGACCACACTTTATTTAAAATAGAGCATGATTATAATTCCCCACATATCACTATATATGACATTATAATTTGTGAAGCGAATTTCCACAAGTCTCTTGTGCTGAAATCATAATTCAAAAAACACTGTCCTTTGATCGAATTTTGTGAACACAATGTTCACTAATCTTTCTTCTGAAAAACCCCATTTGATCTATTATCAAATTAATCTCAGACTCCATAATTTATCGGGCAAATACTCCTATTTACCAAAAGTTATGGAGGAATTCGGATCAATTAGTAAACACCATTAATTAATCATTAAAAATGACACTCAATTAATTTCTGCTAGTATAGCAACTTCAATACCTGATTTCAAGCTTTAATCAACTAAGCACTTGAAATACTTAAATGGATCAAGACACCCATTACTTCTTTCCTTCCTTTTATGACTAAACTCGACGGTGTTTGTTCTAGTAATAGAACTCTTATTCATAGGACACGCTATTTTATCATTTCTACAATTATGAATACTTATCATACAATCAATGTAACTGAGATGTGGAATCTTTATTCATAAGATAAAACAACTGACTTGTTCCATAACATAAAACAACTGAACATGTCTTATTACATGAATAACTTTGTCTTGCAACAATCAAGACACACACTCGCTCACTATTACAAAAGATCGTATCAAAAACTATTAATGATAACCATGATAACTTGAGGACGTGAACACCAAAAGGCCATCAACTCCTTGACTACCAGCTTCAGCGCCAGGTCACATCAAACTGCGCCGCATATATGTGATAATCAGGACCTGTTTCACAAACAGAGCAATTATCAAACATTTCATCATATACCATGGGCGAATTCATAATTCTGCATATATCAAATATATACCTGTAGCATCGAAGATCTCTCCTTCGATGGAATCAACCTTCAGAGACTGGAACTCACGTACGAACTTGTAGAAGTTCATATCGTCGGCTTTCAAAATATACTTGCGCACATGCTTCTCATAGCTAGGAGGTAGAGATATCAGGACAGTCCGAATGGCACAGGAATCTGCCATCCAGTAATCGAAGACCATCGTCAGCTGGAAGTAGATGTCATACAATCTCTTCAAATGTGTCTTCAGACAGGTATGCTCCTCCATGTGAATGGTCTGGAACATTCTAAGCTGCCTGAACTGCTCACGCTTTAATTCATCTCCGAAGTGAGTCTTTATTGCATCCATCATGACGCTTGGCTCCTTGCGTCGAAACATCTCTTTCAACTCGGGTGCCAGGCATACGGTCATGGTGATCTCCACTTCAATGAATATGTCTCGACGCCTACGGAAATCATCTTCCTCCTCCTCGCTTGCAGAATCTCTTGGTCCTCCTCCTAACGGTTCATTGAGAACATATAGAATGTTGTTGTGTTCGAGAATGTTTCTAAAACCCCTGTACCATCTGATGAAGTTGGACCCGTCGGCTTCTAATGTAGCATCCGGGATCTTGAGGAAGTAACCGAAGTATAGTTGCGTAGTCTACAGACGTGATCGCAAAAGAGGTAAGGTTAAGTTTATAATATGTAGGTGAGTTTTAGTTCTATAATCTCATTATCAAAATCACACCTCACCAAGATTAGTATCCCTAAAATAATAATGGCGATGACACGACCCTCATCCACCATACTACCCCCGATCATCACGGCCGGCAGCACAGCTTCAAAGGTGGACATAAAATGTCGATCATAACAACTCTATGACTCGTGCTCGATCTTTCGATCTTCCCGTGTTCCGAGGCCATACCTCTGAGTATGCTAGGCTCGCCAATCAAACCTCGAAGACCCTGCGCGTGCAACATGGCTTACACCCACTGTATGCGAACGACGAGATGTGTGACACCCGATCATCACGGCCTGCCTCATAACGTAGAACTTTCTTGGTGGTGCGCAGCGAGGGAGAACAAAATTTTGGTATTTGTTAGGGATCATCCTATTTATGATGCTACCGTTGTATATCTAGCATATAAGCAATCAATAGGATGCACACACAACATCACACAATAATGATGCAATGAAGTGCGATGTGACATGGTCGATGCGCCTGGACCTTCATGGCGCCATGTGCCTGGCCTCCGGCGCCCCGGCATGACTCCGAGTCTACAGAGCCCTCCATTGCCTCCGACAGTACGAGTAATATCAAAACTTACCGTAACCATGTCACATAAAATAACGCCTCTACAAAACAAAGTTAGACGCCTCTAGCTTTATCTAGTTTTGCAAGTTTTACGTGGCATATAGGCTTATTCGTAAGAGAATCGCTTCCCTACCTACAAACTTTGTACCACAACGTCGATCGTATAATTGCATGTTTAAGCATCCCTTTCGGGCCCTCCATTGAAAATGCTTTGCCGACTAGAGAGAGAGAAACAGACACCCGCCAGCCACAGATACAGTGCAAGCCGTATGTCAGTAGTGGAACCAGTCTCGCGTAAGCGTACGCGTAAAGTCGGTCCGGGCCGCTTCATCAACTCAATACCGAAGGCATCGCAAGTGCACGCTAGAGGGTAGCAAATATAAGAAAGACGCCCTCATTCAACATGAGTTCTAACCGTACCAGCAGTACTACGCATAGATCGGCTCTGATACCACAGAAGGGGTTACGGTGCAGAAAACAATAATTTTTCTAGCGAACGGAACCCTAACTAGCCAGGATCTATCTATCTAGTACATGCGATAACGGTGGCGGAACGGGTTACATTACCTCCATGTAGACCGATAGCGGGGATTACGCTCCCGCACAAGCGTTGACGATGAAGTCGTACGTAGCCGACCTCGAGGTCGCGGAGAACTTGCCGCGATGTCGGAGTCGATGACGCCGGGGTGTCGATGATGATTTGCGTCGACGGGCGTCGGGCGGAAGAAGGCAGAGCGCCAGCACCAGGGCTGGTGCGCCGGCAGCAGAGGGGGGGAGGCGCGGCGGCTGCAGGGGGCGAGACGACGTCGCCCAAGCTCCTCAATAGAGTAGCCTCCGAGCACTCGCAAACATACGGAGCTTAGCGACAACTCCCGGTCATTCAGATCCAGCTGAAATCGCAGGAGTAGATCTTATCTGGAATCCCGTAGAGCAACGGCGCTCTGCGGTATGGCTTAGGTGGAGAGAGACCCCCTTCCTCAGCTCGGCGCGGCTCCGACTTGGGAACCACGAGATCGAGAGAGAAATCGGGAATTAATTGGATTTTCCTATGTATTAAATCAATTAATATGCCTTGGTATATAAAGGGGGAAAGGGGTGTGCAAACCCCTTGGCTCCCCCATGTGGGACTAAAGGATGAGGGGGGTGGTGCGCCCCCACCATGGGCCGGCCGAACCCCCCATGGGGCCCACCCCCCTTGTGGGGTGCGGCTCCCCCCTCTTGGGCCCTCTTAGGGCCCATGTAGGTGGGAGCCCCCTTTTTCCTTTATTTAGTTAATATTAAATTAATATAAAAATCCCATTAATTCATAATTAATATATTTATATATAATTCAATATCCCATGACTCCGAAACTATTTCGGAATCACCCGAACAACTTTCGAACATTCCCGGAACCATTCCTCATCTCCCCGGAACTCCTTCCGGACCACCGGAACTCTTTCCGGATCATTTCTCTCTCTCCAACAAAAACCTATAAAATTCCAGAACCTATCTCCTAGCGTCGCTAAGACCTTAAGTTTGTTACGCTACGGTTCGGGAACACTCCAGACATGGTCGAGACACTCCGCTCACCAATGATCGTCAGGGATACCTGGAAATATATGACGACCCCTGTGCATTCCACGAATATCGTCGTTGAACCATAAGTATGATATTCATTCCCTTTGTCTCTGCGATACTGCCTTGTCCGAGATATGATCGTAGACACACCAATGCCTTTGCGGTATCTCGTTACCGACGAAGGTTATTAACTCGTCTGCGATATTACATCTCCATGACCTAGTCATAAGCTGCGCAGCTATATAGATGCAATATCACCGAGTGGGACTAGAGTATCTTTCCATTACAAGAATGAACAAATCCCGCTCTTGATCCTTACGTCTTGATGCACTTTCGGAATACCCAAGATGGACACCGTTATTGTCATGCTATATAAGACACAACGTTTGATGCTCTCAAAGCACTCCTACGAAGCATCAATAAGTACGGTCTCACGGTCTAAGGAATAATCTATCATACTCTTATCTATTGCAAATGACAAACATCGTAATACGATCTTATTGCAATACTTTGCGTATGTCCACCACCTTATTTAACTAACAAGATGACCCCATTGTCAACCGACGTCATTGTCCTTGATCGGGAATCTCGATCAACTGTTGCCCAATGGACTAGCTCATATAGAGGCTTGCTAGGGACCTGGTTGTCTATGTATCACACGTGTATTAATAATCCCGATTAATACAGTCATAGCATAATACACAAACCTATTATAAACTTATGAGATAATACAATAAATACTACTTATTTATTTGCCTCTAGGGCATATCTCCTTCAGTCTCCCACTTGCACTAGAGTACAAATAAACTAGCTACATTTTACTTTATCGGAATCCCTTATCAAATAAGAATCATTTGATAATGCTTGCTCGTGGAAAAGTGTTACTGCACAATCCATGATTGTACATGCTTTTGCGATTCACCGGCATCAACTTGCTTGATATCACCATGTTGTCTAACAACATATATGCAAATACCGTAACTAAGTGAGACTTCTGCTTCCCAGCGCTTACTCTGATTATACTAACCAGATAACTGCCCTGAAAAACACACTCAGCCACGCAGAGCCCCTTGTAACAATTACAAACTCGCGATATCTACATACTTTCACACCAATGTAGAAAACTTGACATTCAAATGTCAATCACTTAACTAACGCACTTCTACTTCCAGTAAATTCCAAATTTACTTTCATAACTGTTCTTTACTCCAAGAACATCGGTTATATTTTATCGAGCAGATAATATGGTTTCTGTATGATGTCTAATAGACCCACATGTCATACAACCATTACCTTCATGCATCATTACTCTTAATGACCAATTGGATTCCAAAGGGCCATCCTTTTGATTCTATTCTGACTCCTCAGATATAATCCAACACAACTCGACTAACTATTTAAAATTTCCGTTCTATTTCAAAATAGACACTAACTTTTAAATAGTTTTACAACTTCATCCTATTCTATTTGTACAGTTTCACAATGTGTTAACTACACAAGATGAATTCGACTCCCACTCAAAATATGTCTCCACATATTTGATAACACGAGCTCCCACTCAAAAACATGTCATCCACATATTTGAGGTCCTAAGCTCCCACTCAAAAATATGTTCCTCACATATTTCTCCTGAGTGAACTAACTATGACTCCCACTTAAATCGACATCTCGGTTAAACCAAAATCATTGATCTACTATCAATTCGAATTTAATACAAACTACAGTATTACATTAATACAAATCCCTCAGACTTCAAGCATGTCTACATAAATGTAGTCAACAAATTTGATCTTGTCCAAGACACATTTCTTGACAAGACATGCTACCGCGTCTTTCTTATAGTCACATTTTTATATAACACTTTATATGACGATTAAACAATCTTATTCCTCTAATAAGAATTGCAGCAACAATTACTCTCTTAATCCTTTCAAATGTAACTTTGGATTTCCAGGCTCAAAAGCCTTTGTTCGTATTCCGATATTTTCTCAACTTTCTTTGTATTCATAAAGTGCACTTTGATCTGTCAACAATACTTAATACAGTGCTGTGACCTGACAGCAATATTAAATATAACATCACTTTATTTAGAAGTTCCTTTCATGAAAATATTATGATCTTTATGAAGAGGATTGCAAGCAGAAAACAATTTTCTAGTCTCCCTCACTCTTAAACATGTTGAGGGGCTTAGGTGGAGGTTGGGTCTGAAACATGTTGTAACCTTTAGTGAGAAAGGAAAAGGGGGTGGCCTAGCGTTGTTCTGGGACGAGAGCGTCCATGTTGAGTTGTTCAAGCTGAGTAGGCACCACATCGATGTAACCATCCACAATATGCCTGTTGGTAATAATTGGAGATGTACTTTTGTTTATGGCGAACCTCGCACACATGAAAGATATAACATGTGGAACCTCTTACGTAGGATACAACCTCTCCTCCCAGGTCCTTGGCTAGTTATGGGGGATTTCAATGAATGCTTATGGCAAGATGAACATTGGTCGAAGAGGAAGAGGGGTGAGAAACAGATGCTTGAATTTAGGGAGGTGTTGTCCAATTGTAATATGTTTGATTTGGGTTACAAAGGGCGTCCTTGGACTTATGACAATAATCAGGAGGGAAAAAATAATGTTAGAGTTCGACTGGATCGTGCGGTGGCAAGTCAAAGCTGGACAAGTATTTTCCCAAAGAACCAGTTGTCGCATTTGACTTCTTCAAGATCTGACCACTGCCCCATTCTTCTATCATTGGATAGATTAGACGCGGTGAACAAATCAATTCCATGTCGAAGGTATGAAGTTTATTGGGAAAGAGAAGCTGACCTGAGCGAGCAGATTAATAGTGCATGGAATTGGCACAAAAAACCTTCAGACCTGGGTGATGTCACAAACAACTTAAAAGGGGTTATGGACTCCTTACATTCGTGGAGCAGAAAATCAATTGGATCCATTCCTAAGCAAATTAAGAGGAAAAGAAAGAAGTTAGAAACTGTCAGCTTGTGTTCTGATAGTGTGGGCAGGAAAATTGCTAACAGGCTAAGCTTGGAATTGGATGAACTGCTAGAGAAAGAAGAGGTTCGGTGGCGACAAAGATCAAGGGTTGACTGGCTCCGTTTTGGTGATAGAAATACACTATATTTCCATCCAAAGGCCACCTGGCGAGCAAAAAAGAACAGAATCCAGAAGCTAGCAGCTTCAAATGGTGAGGTTATTACGGATGAGAACCAAATGCATGGTCTAGCTACGGAGTATTTTAAGGACCTCTATGCTGCTGATCCTTCAGTCCAGCCGGAACTTATATCTGAACTGGTACATGAAAGAATAACAGCTGAGGTGAATAAGGACTTATGTGCTGGCTTTACTGATGAAGAAATTAGTTTTGCCCTGTTTCAAATTGGTCCGACAAAAGCGCCGGGCCCTGATGGTTTTCCAGCCTGTTTTTATCAAGGAACTGGAGCACCTTAAAAGAGGATATTATCTCTGCGGTCAAAAAATTCTTCCTAGATGGTGTCATGCCCGAAGGGATCAATGACACAGCAATTGTGCTAATTCCAAAGATCAAAGATCCTGCATCTCTTAAGGATTTTAGACCGATCAGTCTTTGTAATGTGATCTACAAAGTCGTCTCGAAGTGCCTAGTTAACAGATTACGCCCTCTTCTTCAGGATCTTATTTCTGAGACACAAAGTGCCTTTATTCCAGGGCGGATGATCACTGATAATTGGGTCATTGCATTTGAATGTATTCATGCCCTAAAAAATGGATCGACAAATGCTGGTAAATTTTGCCTATAAACTTGACCTTATGAAGGCCTATGATCGTGTGGACTGGAACTACTTGGAGAAAGCTATGAGAAAAATTGGGTTTGCTGAGCAATGGATTGCATGGATCATGACTTGTGTCCGAACAGTGCGTTTTTCAGTCCGGTTTAATGGAAAGCTCTTGGAAAGTTTTACCCCTACCCGTGGACTAAGACAAGGCGACCCCTCTTTCGCCTTATCTTTTTCTTTTTGTGGCTGAAGGTTTGTCGGTGCTGATACATAACCAAATTAACACTGGTTGTCTGCAGGAGTTTCAAATCTGCAGAAGGAGCCCTGGGATATCCCATCTCCTTTTTGCAGACGATAGCCTGCTCTTCTTCAAGGCAAACAAAGAGCAAGTGAGCATAATAAATTCGGTTTTACGTGGGTATGAGCGCAGCACTGGTCAGTTGCTTAGTCCGGCAAAATTTTCCCTTATGGTGGGTCATAACTGCTCTGTAGCTGATGGGGAGGAGGTGGCTCAGTTTTTGAAAGTGGAGAGCACAACTTTTGATGAGAAATATTTGGGGCTTCCTGTCCCGGAGGGGCGAATGAAGAGCGACAAGTTTCAGCCTACAAGAGAAAGATTACAGAAGAAATGTTCTGCTTGGGATGAAAAGTACATGTCCGGAGCTGCCAAGGAGACTCTAATAAAATCAATTGCTCAAGCTATTTCTACCTACACCATGAGTGTCTTTAAATTTTCAGCTAGCTTGTGTGATGAATTATCCCAAATCATTAGGAATTTTTGGTGGGGTGATGAAGACGATAAGAGGAAAGTGCATTGGATGGGTTGGGACAAGTTGATAAGACCAAAAATCCAAGGGGGCATGGGCTTTAAAGATTTGAGGCTATTTAACCAGGCCCTCCTAGCGAAGCAGGCTTGGAGATAACTGGAATTCCCAGATAGTCTTTGTGCAAGATTGTTAAAATCGAGGTACTACCCCAATGGCGAGTTATTAGACACGGTGTTCCCGAAGAATGTTTTCTCCCTGTTGGCAAGGTATTAACCACGACCTTGATCTCCTTAAGCAAGGTATGATTTGGAGAGTTAACTCAGGGTCAAAAATTAAAGTGTGGAGAGACAATTGGCTTCCAAGAGGCAACCTAAAACCCATTGGCAAAGCGAGTAATCTGAGGATCAAATGGGTCTCTGACTTAATAAATCCATCCACCAAGACTTGGAAAGAGGACCTCGTCAAGCAGGCTTTCTACCCAGCTGATGCAGACGCAGTGCTTGGAATCAAACTTCCCGCTTTTGAAGGAGAGGACTGGTTGGCCTGGTACTTTGATCAGTCTGGATCATTTTCTGTCAAAAGTGCTTACAATTTAGCCCTAAATCTAAAGGATAATGGAATGGGGGCTGGCATGAGTAACAGACCTCCCCGTGATAGAAACCTCTGGGATATTATCTGGAAAGCAAAGGTGCCACCCAAGATTCGTGTGTTTGGATGGAAATTGGCGTCTAACTCGCTAGGCGTTCAAACGACCAGAAAGGATAGAAATATGGACAGGATAGCTATTTGCTCTATTTGTGGAAAAGAAGATGAGACTAGTCATCATGCGATGATTGAGTGTACAAGGGCTCGAGGACTACGGTTAAGATTAAGTGAGGAATGGAAGCTGCCAACGGATGACAAACTGAGAGACACAGGTAAGGATTGGGCCCTGATTCTTCTCAATCAACTTGATGAAGAAACTACTGCTAGGATGCTTTTCATATGGTGGAGAGCTTGGCACATTAGAAACAATATTATTTTCGGGGATGGAAAATGCGGGATTGAGCAGTCTGCTCAATTTTTGCTATCTTATTTTGAGTCCTTTAAGGGTCTGAAGCTTCAGACAGAGGTTGAAAACTCAAAGGGAAAACAACCTGCCCAGGAACTAGTTATACCGAAGGTGATTCAAAAACATGCTGAAACCTGGAAGAGACCAAATCAGGGATGGGCAAAGCTAAATGTGGATGCCTCCTTTTCTGAATCTGGTTTTTCAGCTGCTTGGGGTGCTATCCTCAGGAATGAGCTTGGTGAAACTCTCTTAACAACCTGGGGCCAAATTCCCCACTGCCCCAATGTTGTTACAGCTGAAGCTCTTAGTGTGTTGTTCGGGATTAGATTAACTATATCTATATTCTCTGGTCCTCTTCATATTGAAAGTGATAATGCTTTCGTGGTGAATGAGCTGAACACAAATGTTTATAGCAAGTCCCAGATTGCGAACATCATTCAAGATATCAAGATCTCCATGGCGTCTCTCCCCTTGTACTCAGTTTTGAAGATAAACCGGGCAGCCAATGGAGTTGCTGATGGTTTAGCTAAATTAGGGTATAGTGCGTTGGGTGAGGGGTTTTTGCTGGGTCATGCACCTCCGTGCGTGGAGAAGCTGATCCAGTCTGATTGTAAAACTGTGTTACCTGTTACTATCTAATTGAAAACCCAAAATTCAAAAAAAAAACATTATGCATCCCCAACTCAACTCGTGGGTGTCAGGCACATGGCTATTAGGCGAGATTAAAAACTATACTAAGTGAAAATAATTTTTAATTTTCGAAATAATTAGCAGCTGGAAGTGAAAAAAAAAGTGAAATATAGTAATGTAGATGGTGTTTATTGTATTAAAAGATTGACGACTGTTCATGGATTCACTTGACATCTTTCTTATAGGTATGGTGACACGAATATAGCTCATAAAGACAACGTAGGTATTGATGCAACAACTATATAAATGTATGATAACACATTGTATTGGAATCAACTCTAACATAAAGTTGTTGCAACATAACTCTCTAATATCCCCTAAGCAAGTGGGTTGGTCTGATACTCAAAACTAAGTGTAAAGACCAAGTCTTTATTTAGTTGATGTGACATGATGGATGATCTTATGTGTTTCTCTTGAGTTAACAAGCGCTACCTTGATTTTCACTAGGCATACAATATGACATCGCATCCATCCCTAAAGAAAAACATAGAATGTAAATTCTTCTATTATGATATCATGGATTCCATACATCCAAGCTTATGGGGGGTCATAACTTCTTTATAATAACTATTCTTTTTTATAATATGATCAACAATGTAAGAACCAAAACCAGACTTAGTAGCATTAACAGAGTGAGCACTTTATACTATTTCTAAGATGAAAATTAATTCACAAGTTCAACAAATGGACTAGATGCATTTAGTCTCATGCTAAGCTACTTAATTGATTATTATCATCATGCAAAACCCACCTAGGAGGGCACTAGATGCATTTAGTCTCATGCTAGGCCAGGATTCACATCTTCGAGAACATAACTCCCTCCGTTTCATATTAGATGACTCATACTAGTCCAAAAGTGGATATATCTAGACTTGTAACATATCAAGATACATTCATTTTTATACAAATAAAAGTCATCCAAATTTGGAACGGAGGGAGTATGACATTGGAGGGAACATGTTCAATCTTGAAAGTCAACATCGATATTATTTTCGCACAGTCAAGTCAACTCAATTCTTCGATGTATGTTAATACATTCTTGTAGGGAAAGTGCTCTCGTACTTTGCAGAAAACACATGTTGCACAAATTTTAAAGCGCATCGACGGCTATGATTAGGTTCATAGAGTGATTCAAGAGTAGTAGTAATCATGTGGGATTAGCACCCTTAATTTCCACCCCTAATCACAACTATCGATTTGTTTTAAAATTCGTGCAACATGTTTTCCCGGAAAAAACCAGAGCATTTTTTTTTGAAATTGGAGCATTTCTCTTCTTGTAGAATCATGTACTTCCGAGTACACATTTTTTAGTCAACATCGTAATGATTCACAAATGTACACATACACAAATAAAAATACTTTTAATGGGCCTAGCCCAGGGAAAACACTTTCGGGTCGGGTCAGGCCGGGTTCAGCCCATGCGGCCCACGGGCAGAATCCCTGCCCTCGTGGTGCCTGCCTCCATCCATCGCAACGCAAGCCGTGGAGATCCATCCTTCTCCGTTGCAGTCGCCACCTCTCCCCAGCCTCCTCCCTCCCCCCTCCCTCGGTGCAAACCGCGAAAATAGCAGCCGCCCGTTCACCCGCCGCGATGAGCGACAGCGCCGATTCCGACCGCGACGACCTCCCGCGCGGCTCCTCCTCCGAGGACGACGCCAACGCCGACCCCGACCCGCCGCGGGCCGCCAAGGAGCCGCCGCCCGTGGCTGACGACGAGTTCTTCCACGACGCCCCTCCGTCCCCCGAAACCAACAGCGACGGCGAGGGCGCCGCGGACTCCCCGGATCGGGCGGAGCGCCCCAATGCAGCGGCGGACGCCGCGCCCCCCGACGTCCCCGGCGTCAGGGTGGAGACGAACGTCGAGGACGCCATGAGCCACGACGAGGCCGACGGCGACGACGAAGACGATGATGATGAGGAGGACGACGACGAAGACGACGAGGACGACGACTCCACCCCTGACGCGTCGCCGAGGGCGGCGGATGCGGAGGCCAAGGCGGAGGAGGAGGGCGACATCTCGACCGGCGGGATGGCGCAGTGCGCCGGCAGCCAGCAGCAGCCCGTGGGACACGACCCCTTCCTCGACGGCCACGACTCCGGGACGGAGGAGGACCAGGCCGCCTTCATGTCCGAGCTCGACCGCTTCCACAGGGAGCACGGCCTCGAGTTCAAGCCGCCCAAGTTCTACGGCAAGGGCCTCAACTGCCTCAAGTCCGCATCTTTCTCTCCCCTCTCGTCGTTTCTCTCTCTGAGCTACTCGAGTCATCTCTTCTCCTCTAAACAATCCACTTAATGAAGCGGTTTGCCATGTCCTGTTGTTGCAGGTTGTGGAGGCAGGTCGCCCACCTGGGAGGCCATGAGCAGGTATGAATGAATGATATCCTTTACACTGCTATCAGGCACGGACGGGACAGGCCACTGGTACCATAGAGTGATTTTATTAGTAGCCTCAAAAGCAGTGAATTTTCCTACACATGTTCCACCAATGAGTGCACTAACTAGCTTGTAGCTCACTGACGATAACAAAATTAAGGATACTGCACTTTTATGCGCAATCACTGCTCATCTTCTATTGCAACTACTTCCTCCGTTCCAAATTATAACATGTTTTAGATATTTTTAATGTGGACTACATACGGAATAAAATAAATGAACATAGAAACTAATACGCTTCTACATACATACGAATCTGAAAAAGCTAAAACGGCTAAAACATCTATCTAATATTCCCTCCGTTCTGAATTAATTGATTCAGATTTAGTACAACTTGAACTAAATCTGAGTCAATTAAATCAGAACGGAGGGGGTATTTAGGAACAGAGGGAGTACTATATCGTATCTTTTCGTTAAACATTTATAGTTATTCCAGCTGCGTGTTCCAATTATTCAGGTAACTATTTGTAAACTATGGCGTCAAGTTGGAGAGACCTTCAGACCACCTAAGTAAGCTCTGTTCCCGTAATACATATTGAGCGAGTCTGCAGAGAAAGATGTGAATTCTGCCTCAGCTAATTGTGTTATCATGTTCATTTGCAGAACCTGCACTACCGTCTCTTGGTCATTTCGGATTTTCTACGAGAAGGTGATACATCTCCTGCAGGACTTGTTTCATTTTGTACTTGTTGTAGCCTTTTAGGAAGACCCCGTAAGCATGTCCCCGCCATGGTAGATGGGAACAGTTCTTCTATAACAATATTATGGGCATATTGAGCTGTACTGTAAATTACTGAATGTACTTGCATAACGAAGTCCTATGCTATTACAACCTAATAGGATGGTTCTCACAAATTTAAAAATATGGAGCTGAAATGAAGCCACTGCAATAATTGGTGTTCTTAATGGTGGAGCCAAAGAAATATAATTAGAGTACTTGCTTCTTTTTCATTTGACAGAAACTGCTGTACCTGATTTCCGTATTTGATAGATGTGCTATTTAGTACTTATAAGGCTTTAGATCATTAAATTTCCGTATTATGTTAGATGCTATCTCGACAGATTTCAGAAGGAAGAAATGAAAGAAAGACACTGCTCTAAGCGTATGGATTTCCAGTGTATGTTTATGTGTTTGCTTTCTTCGTTGTTGAGTGTTATTTCTTATCAACCCAGGCGCTCCTTGAGTATGAAAAGCACAAAGTTCGAACTGGGCAGCTTAAAATATCGGTACCTGCCCTAGGACAGCCTGGTGGTACGAACCGTGAGGTAATTGTTTTGGTTGTAGAGTTTTAACTAATCTGAATTTCCGTAGTGCACTATCTATTTTGATGCACATGCAATTTCATGGGATGAAGTATCCCCCTCTTTAAAAATATTAAGGGTTTTATATACTTCATCATAACTGAGATCAAGGACAGGTTAGGATTATACTAAAAAAGACAAAGGATTAGCAACTGAAATTTTGTTCTGTTTTTTGTTTTTCTCCATACGAACACCATTGTTGCTGGGTTCCACTGTTCCTAGGAATAAAGCAGCATATCAAGTTCAGAGGTGGAAAGTGCAAAATAAACACTAAAGTTCTGAGGTTTTGTACTGTATCGCTTAACAGTAGCCAACTAGCCACCATATTGAGGCAATTGATATCAGTTCCGTGATAAAAGGTTTCAAAAGCGCTCGAGCACAGAGCAACTGTAAGTAACACAACCACACTCAGTAGTCAGGACCTCTGGTGACATCATCAGCTTCATCCACATCTTCATCCCCTGAGGCCTCTCCCTGATCTTCAACTTCAATCATCATTGCTCTGGACACAGTGGCCCTCTGATACTGCCATAGAGCCGTGCCTTGTAGTCTGCTTGCACCATATTGTAACATCATTTGTCTGCCTCATTCTGGAGTCCTGGGCAGTGGGCATTATTCAAAAGGAGCAAGCATAACCAATAAACTCAGCAGGAGTTTTAATGCGCTTGTTACCAAAACAAGCTCTGTTTCTCAACTTCCAGGAGACCCAACAAATGGCAGCTAACTCCACCACAAATGACATATTCATGTCCTTTGTGGCAATGTCATCTTTTTTCATATTCTCCTTAGTGGCAGTTGCATTATGCTAAAAAAGCCACAGCCAGATTTTGATTTTCAAAGGAATTTTTGCTTTTCATATATATTTGAAAAATTATCAGGCTCCAAAGCTGGACATATAGATTTCGCAGTCAAGATAAACACAATGATATGTTAACATGGGAACTATTTGCTATGGTTGCCGTTAAGATACCTGACATTGCCAAAAGTGTTTGCTGTCATCTGCCAACATAAGTAGCGCTAACATTAGTAAGCTCGTTTACTTTGTTTCCTGTTTTGCAGACAGGTGTGAATCCATCATCTTCAGCCAGAATTAGAAGGGATGCTGCAGCACGTGCTATGCAGGGCTGGCACGCGCACCGTCTTGTTGGCAACGACATGTATGGAGATCACATGTTAAAGGTAAAAAATATCTCGCCTTTTCATTGGCATGCACCATTAATTTTTCCTACTAGTTTGGTCTTTTCATGCAAATACATTTATATCTCTACAGGACAAAGATTCACTATCCCTTTCAAGTCGCGATAAGAGTCTAAAAGGCTTCGGTATGTTTCTCAAGTTTTTCTGCACTATCATGCGCTGCTTTATTCTCATATATTTTTGCTTGCGTATTTAGGGGTACTCAAGAGGAAGAAAGCATCCAGTCCAGAGCGTGCTTTCAAGGTGTCTCGAACAAAAGCAAACAAGTCACAGTTAAGACCTTCTGCCATCTCAGTTGGCTATGTTTACGTCTGAGGTTAACATGATAAGGAGAGACAACTTGTCTGCTGCAATATGTTACTCCACAATTTATAAGAAAAATCCAAAAACAAAATTAGGATCTTATAATGGAATTGAACTTGTAATCCATCTTTTTGGATGTTATATTTATAATACCCATTCTTATATGTAATTTGGTGCTCAATTTCAGTGAAGATTCTATGGTCATTGATGTCGGAGAACCTGCTGATTGGGTGAAGATTAATGTTCGTCAAACTGTAAGTTTCATCGGGATTATTTTGTTTAATCACATGGTGCACAAACATCACAGACAATATTTTGTTAGTCTGGAATCTTAAATAACCTTTAAGAGTTGTTTCTCCTTGTGAACTTACATTTCGTTTTGAGCTGAAACTACTACATCTGGTTACGGATTTCGTGCAGAAAGAATGCTTTGAAATATATGCGCTAGTTCCTGGGCTTCTGCGGGAAGAGGTGAGACTGCATGCTCAGAGGCCACATTTTTTGATCAATTATCAGTGCAGCATAAACAAAAGAAGCTTATCACATGAAGTGAGGCTACGTATAAAGTACTAATTCCTGTTTCAAATGGCGCAGGTGCATGTTCAGTCAGATCCTGCTGGCCGTCTGGTTATAACTGGGGACCCTGACCAGCCTGATAATCCTTGGGGCATCACTGCATTCAAAAAGGTTATTGTACAAACATTTACAACACATACATCAAGTGGGCACCCCTCAGTTTAACACGATCTGTTTGTTCCGTCTCAGGTGATCAACTTGCCATTGAGAATTGATCCGCATCAAACATCCGCAGTTGTCACGCTTCATGGCCAGCTATTTGTGCGTGCACCATTTGGGCATCCGGATATGTAGACATGTCTTCTGTTCTCTTCAGTTTCCTTCAACTGCAGAAGCAGTGGTTTTCATGGATATTTATAGGTGCATATTTGATTATATCAGATATTCCTTGCTTCAACACTGAAACTCAATATTTTCTGATGAGAAGCGTTTTGTGCAGGTTTTAGAAGAAAAAAAGTTGCAGAAGTAGGATTTGGTTTGAGCAGATGCACCAATGCCAAGCTGACAATCTGTTCTCTTGTGGGTGTTTATAGTAGTACACATAAATTAGCTGGGTCATGCTTGGGTTTTGTTTTTTAGTGTCAGATATTTCTTTTCCTTTTAGTTTGAAAGAGAGAAACATGACAAAGTTGGAAATAGGCTAAATTAAGGAGGATTAGTTTTTTTACCTTTTGTATTCATTTTCTCCATCTCTATAAATCCTTCCTTGGCGGTGTAGTTGGGAAGCCATAATATGTACACAATGATTTGATTCCTTGTTTTTCACTTGACTGTTGAGCTGCTTCATTGCTTATTAAGCTGCTCCATTGCTGTGTTGTTAGAAGAATAAACTTAAACAAGAAGCTGATGTGATTGCAACATACTTTCTTCTAACACCGGTTGTAGTGTTGCAAACTAGTGTCCCTTCACCAAACAGTTCTTTCCAAAGAGGGGTAAACTACCAACCCTAGCAAAAACAGTCCCCACCTGCTTTTGTCTTTGCACCATCTCTTTCTCACCTCCTCTCTGTGCTAAATACCAAAAAGTCTATCAAAATAGTTTATATTTATATTTGGAACAGAGGTAACATTTGTTTGTGTCTTATCTTTTGTCACCCACTCTCACATGGCACGCCTTCTGCCACCTTTCTTGCCTCTCCGTTTACCCAACCTTACCACCTCTACCTTACATTCCTTTCCTTTGCACGTTATTTCGACACTAACGTTATCTCGACATTAACATAACGCGTTGTTGAAAACAATCTTTCCACCTAATAATCCTCACCAACATCATATCATTTGAACCGTTGAGACCACATGACCTGTGTGCCCAAGCGGGCAATGCAGTAAAACCGGTCCAAGCAACTCTGACCCGTGAGACCAAGCGGGCAATGCAGTTTTTTACCGGTTCAAGCAACTCACGGGATATCGAGACCATCGATATGTAAAGCAACGACTGGATATGGACCACCTATAGGTGGCCAAATGGGCCGTGCTAAACGGGCCGGCCCGAGGCACGGCCATTTTGGCCCGGCACGAGCACGACCCAGCACGCCACGGGCCCGTGCTCAACTTTAGGTTGAAGCACGCGGGCCGGCCCGACACGGCACGATTAACTTTTTTTATTTTTATTTTAGGATTTTTAGTATTAATTTGCCCTCTTACCTCCTTTTTTATTTTTTTTAATTTTTTCCAGTGTGCCGTCTCGTGGGCCGATCGTGCCGTGCCGGGCCAACGGGCCACCCGCGTGCCGGCATGCTCGTGTCCGGAGGCCGATCACAGCACGTGGGCCGGCCTGGCACGGCACGAATGCAGTCGTGCCGCTCGCCGAGCGGCCCATTTGGCCAGCTATAGGACCACCTAGGCAGGCAAAATCACCATCCCGGCGAGAAACCTAAAAACAATCAGCTCGGTCCCCCCTGAACCCTGATCCAGGGGCACGGATGCGAATATTCCTGCGATGCTAGGAGGCATTTCGAAAACGCGACCGGACGCGACGCGGTGCGGTGGGAGCGCATTGGCTTGCGCGAGGGGTCGGTCCCACCTCCGGTATAAAATCGCAGCTCCGGCATCGCACCCGGATCTCTCTCCCACACTCAGCCGGCTAGCCACCATCGACCGCATCGACGCAGCCGCAGATACAAACGAGGCAGCCAGCCGGCGGCGTCGAGACCGAGACGAGAGCGTGGGCGGCGAGCGATGGACTCCGACTACGGCGTGCCGCGCGAGCTCTCGGAGGTGCAGCAGAAGCGGACGCTCTACCAGCCCGAGCTGCCCCCCTGCCTCCAGGTACCGTACGCGCCGCCTCCTCCACCCCCACATTAACGCCACCACCCCCGCGTGCCAGATCTGCGCCGCGGGCCGTCAGATCCCGCATTGCTCTCCGGCCGGATCGGCCCCGTCGGCGCCTGCCTCGGCCTACGGCTCACCTGCTTCCGATTTGTTTCGAGGGCGTTTAGGTGTAGGTGATCTGACGCTGCCGTCGCTTTCGGGCGGCGAGATTGGATCTAAGTCGTGGTGGACGTTGCGTTGCCTGCCGAGTGATACTCGTGACCAGGATTTAAGAAACTCAGTTTCCTGTTCCGAAGCTGTTATGTGTGATAGTGGAAGGCTGGAATTGGGAGTGAAGTGAGTGATAGATTCTCCTCTAGCAACTAGTTTCCACGGGTCCATGCTTTGTTTACGTTCAGGTTGACTACGCAATCGCTTTCAGGTTCACCTTTCATCCTGTTTCTGGGATAATGTTTGACTTGTTGCCCGGCCCGGATGAGATAAATTCATGGAGATAAATTTCGCAGAACCATCTTTTTTTGTGTGCCTGTTGTGGTCTCATGCTCTGAATCTTAACCCCAGGGCACTACTGTAAGGGTGGAGTATGGTGATGTGGCGATCGCTGCTGACCCTGCCGGCGCTCATGTGATCAGCCACGCGTTCCCCCACACATACGGGCAGCCGCTGGCTCATTTCCTCAGGAAGGCGGCTAATGTTGCTGAAGCTAAAGTCATATCAGAGCACCCTGCTGTTAGGTACGTATTGCTATATGCGCTCTATGTTTCCGCATGCCTGCCGGTAAGTAGCAAACGGTGTAGAGCATCGTTTTTCCTGTGATGATCTGGTGTTCTTCAGGAGTTGGAAAAAAACAGAAGCAGAAATTTACTTCCAAGCTCTTTTGCTCTCTGTCCAGTCAGACACACACACAACCATCTGACTGTTTTGTTTTTGGATGAAGGGTTGGAATTGTTTTCTGTGGAAGGCAGTCCCCAGGAGGGCACAATGTCGTATGGGGACTCCATGAGGCTATCAAAGCTCACAACCCAAGCAGCAAACTTATTGGTTTCCTTGGTGAGTAAATTCCTGATTGATTCTTTCCAGGTTCCAGGATTACATATTCATTCTATGTTTTTTGGTTCGTACAGGAGGATCTGATGGTCTTCTTGCACAGAAAACTTTGGAGATCACAGATGAAGTTCTTAGTTCCTACAAAAACCAAGGTGGTTATGATATGCTTGGTAGGACTAAGGATCAAATCAGAACAACTGAGCAGGTCAATGGTGCAATGGCTAGTTGCCAGGCTTTGAAGTTGGATGCTCTGATAATAATCGGAGGTATGCTAGTCTATTGAGATTTGAAGTACAATATACATGTGTTTTAATGCTAAATCAGTGTTGTTTCTTTGAAGGTGTCACGTCGAATACAGATGCTGCTCAACTTGCTGAGACTTTTGCAGAGGCAAAGTGTGCAACAAAGGTATTGTTGAGACTTAATTCTGGATCCCTTGTGTCAGTGCAACTATGCAACTATGTACCTTTCTGTATCTGTAAATGACATTAGCACTTTTTTTATGGAACAGGTTGTAGGTGTTCCTGTAACTTTGAATGGAGATCTCAAGAACCAGTTTGTTGAGACAACTGTTGGTTTCGATACCATATGCAAGGTGGGGACAACAGAATTCAGTTGGGCCTTCCTTATGATGGTTCCACTATTCCTAATTATTATCTACGCTAGTGCAATTATTGGTATCTTGTGGTTGCATCTGTGAATTCACCTTTTGAGATTGTCTGGTATATTCTGGTTGCATCTGTGATTTCACCTTTTGAGCTATCACTATGTTATTCTTGCAAATCCCAATGTATTGTCATTCTACTGTTGTAATAGTGCTTATTTATTCACGATTTCCTGTGGTTCCCTGAACTTATATTCTGTTCTAACAGGTGAACTCGCAACTTATAAGCAATATGTGCACTGATGCTCTATCTGCTGAGAAGGTAAAATAACACATAGTAGCATTCTATTTTTCCATACTTGTGTGTACTTTTTTCCTATGACTGCTTTCTTTATTTGTTTGGTTAATATCTGGAGAAGAAATATCTGTAAATGATTGGTGTTGAAGATTTTCTCTTGTCCATATGAAAATGACACAAAAGAAGTTCTGAATTTATACTCTTGAGCCTCGAGTCAACACAGAAGGAACTAAACAAAAATAGTAAAATATTCTAAGGCTATTCACTATTTACTTCTTTACTTATCCTAAGTGAGGTCCAGATAGGCTGTACACAAGTTTGGCCTAGGCGTCAAAGATGCAAACGTAGGTTGAGGTGCATCAAGGCCAATAGATTTGCTACATAGTATATTAGTTTAGGCTGCTGAGTTTCTATATGGCTTTGGATTCTCACTTTGTTTCCTGTATGAAGCATGCTCAATGTTTTCTCAGTGTTCATATTTCCCTATAAGACCATGTTTTCTGTTTAGAAATTAAAATTACAGAATTTAACTTCTTTCACGTTGTTGCTGTATTCTTTCTGGCAGTATTACTATTTCATCCGTATGATGGGACGAAAGGCTTCTCATGTTGCATTGGAGTGTGCTCTTCAGTCGCATCCAAATATGGTATGCATATTTTCTTTTCAATTTGTTCGGGCTTGTTAACCGTATTTGCAAAATTGGCTTACATGTTTTGAACGTATCATACGCTCAGGTTATCCTTGGCGAGGAGGTTGCTGCATCAAAGCTCACAATTTTTGATATCACAAAGCAGATATGTGATGCAGTTCAGGCGAGAGCTGAAAAAGGTTGGTCTGCCTTTGTAGATGAGTTGTGATATTTAATGAACCTAGTATTACCATTTGAAATATTTATTGGATTGTAATTTTCAGACAAGAATCATGGGGTTATACTTATTCCCGAGGGTCTTGTGGAGAGTATTCCTGAATTATATGCTCTGCTTCAGGTAAGTTTGTCTTATGAGTATTCACTTACATTTTAATGTCTTGTATGAGTATTGCTTTATGTCACATCCCAGCTCACTTGAGCTTGTAACTGTTTCCCCCCTACATAATGCAAAAGCAGATCACCTGCTTGTTACATAAAAAAAGTGCCTATCTACAACTCTTATGATAGTTGTTGACTGTAGGAAATTAATGGCCTCCACGGTAAAGGTGTTTCCATTGAGAATATCTCTTCTCAGCTTTCACCTTGGGCATCTGCACTATTTGAGTTTTTACCCCAATTTATTAGGCAGCAGGTATGTATTTTCTAAGTCAATTCGCAGAGTTCCACAGGTAACGTCAGGTCCTTGTTGCCTCAACATAATTGTTTTTCTGATGCAGCTGCTTCTCCGTCCTGAATCTGATGACTCAGCTCAACTTTCTCAGGTAGGATAGCACATGAATCATCTTTCGATAATTGGTGGCTAATGTTGATATGTTTTCTTTTAGCTTTTCTTTTTGCTGATTTTAACGTGTTCATCTGTGCAGATTGAAACCGAAAAGCTTCTAGCCCATTTGGTTGAGATCGAAATGAACAAACGTCAGGTATGCATTTTCTATGGATTTTTTTAGCTGCCAGTTTAACTGGACGCTAGTTTTGACGTGGCAAGCAATGTTTAATGAGTTTGTAATGTTCTCTTCTACTTTTGCAGAAGGAAGGCACTTACAAAGGAAAGAAGTTCAATGCAATTTGTCACTTCTTTGGCTACCAAGCTAGGGGTGCAATGCCTTCGAAGTTCGACTGCGATTATGCCTATGCAAGTTCATTCTCACCCTACCAATTTTGACATAGAAAATTGCTTTGCTGCCTATTTATCCTTAAGCTGATTATTTCAGGTTCTTGGTCATGTGTCATACCACATCTTGGCTGCTGGTTTGAACGGTTACATGGCTACTGTGACAAACCTAAAGAGTCCCCTGAACAAGTGGCGATGTGGTGCCGCTCCTATTTCTGTAATAGTTCTCACTTATCACTGTACCACCACAGAACTTTTTGGTTCATGTAATAAGTACATGTTCTTACAAGTGCAGTAGTTACTCACATCACATATGTTTTTCGTGTGATCAGTCGATGATGAGTGTGAAGCGATGGTCACGGGGCCCTTCAACCACACAAATCGGGAAGCCAGCTGTGCATATGGCTAGCGTCGACTTGAGAGGAAAAGCATATGAGTAAGTATTGAATTTATTGATTATATATTCTTTTTAAGAGAGATGCTGTCATGCTATTCCGGTAGTAACTCTGGTTGCCAAGGAGCAGCGTCATTTCTACCCTGGTCGTGGTTTGTAATATGCTCGTAAACTGTAGTAAATAGGACATGTAAATCTCATTTGCAAGAACGGTCTTTTGTTTTCCAGGCTGTTGAGGCAGAATTCATCCAGCTGCTTGTTGGAAGACATCTACAGAAATCCAGGACCACTCCAATTCGAAGGACCAGGCGCTGATGCGAAGCCCATTTCACTGTGCGTTGAGGACCAAGACTACATGGGCAGGATCAAGAAATTGCAGGAGTACTTGGAAAAGGTAGTCTGCATGAACCAACAAGATTGTAGCTCGATACTATCAAGGAACAGTAACAAGCTTCCTCGTTGTGATGATGTCTAACCCATCGATGCAATGCAGGTGAAGAGCATAGTGAAGCCTGGGTGCTCACAGGATGTTCTGAAGGCGGCGCTGAGTGCCATGTCTTCGGTGACGGAGACTCTGGCTATCATGACTTCCTCTTCCACTGGCCAGGCCCCAGTCTGATAGTCGAGCGAATGTTTCCGGATCCTCCTTTGTTCCATCTGACGGTTGGGATTAGAGAACAGTGATATTGTGATCCCGTGGTTCATCCTATTCCCAGTTTTCGGAGAGTTTTACCATTTTTGCCTCTGTTAGCGTACGAGGGTTTGTTGAGTTCGACGTGAACTGGAATAATTGGTCGAACTTTCGGTTGTGATCTATTAATAAACCAAATTTTGATACGTCGCGATTGGGTCCATCTGTAGTGTGATCTCTTTGATTCGGAGGCAGTAATGGTGTGGTTGGCAGATAGTCGCTCGCACGTCAACACTTGTTCCACACTGGAGCCTTCCAATTCCAAGCACTGTGACGTGAATTAGAGCATTTCTAACAGAGTCTGCAAAATTTGATGCGTTAAGAGCATCGCTAGCAGTATCATTAAAAGTGAAACTGAGAGCGTAGATTAGTACCCTCAAAGTTAACCCTTACAACAAAATATTATGTGTTAAGGGTTGGGTTTGAGGGCACTGCTAGATGTCACAACCCAACCCGAATCCTTAAAACTGTCATTTCACATATTTCACATGTATATAGGATTATCACTAGTAAAATATAATCTTCCTTCAGACAAAGTACTCCATGAGAATCATCGATAAATGGTTTATAGTTTACATCACAAAAGTATCATCTCCCCCTACCCGTCGGCACAATCATCAAAAAGTTGCACCTCGGCGCCATCTCCTAAACCACATACACATCTATCAATTACCTCTATCGGCCGAGTCCTCCACGCCACCATCGCCACCACTCATCACGGACTCACCTCGATGAGTAGAGGTCGAGGCGCGTAGTAGCATCTTCCTCTCCGCGATGTCCTCCTTGGTCTCCTTCTACCACACCAATTGGTCTTCGTCCATGTCCTTCTTAGACATCATCATATGCTCCTTCTCCTCGGCAATGAGTTATTTCCATGTTTTTGCTTCTTTGATCTTGATCATCCTCTCCTCCAAGTCGGCCTTGCGCTTGGCTTCTTCCCTCCTTGCTTGAACTTGTGCTAGCTTGACCTATTTCTTCTTCTCGGTGATAGGGAGCTTTGTCTCCAATGCCTTCATTGTCAATGTCTCATTTGCCTTCATCATCTCCTCCATCTTCTCCCTCAAGCTTGATGCCTCTCCTTCCAACTTCATCCTCTCCTTTGCCTTCTTGTTTCCCTCGGGTTTTGCATTGTTCCTTCCTTCATCCTCACTATCATCCATCTTTAGCATATCCGCTTTCTTTGGTGCACTCTCTTCATCCCTAAGCTTCCACTTGTCATGATCTTTAAGCAATGCCCAAACATGCTTAAATTGGAATGGCTTCCCTTTGGAAGCGGCATCTCCTTGTACCTCAAGTCCGCATATGACTCCTACAAACGCAAACATAGCATAGTAAACACACAAAACATTGCATAGTAAACACACAAACATAGCCTTTGAAATACTCACATAGTTACTCTTAACGCTTCCACTAGGTGGTGCATTCCTCACTTGGTCCATTGCCGCACTCCAACGAGCACAATGGGGTTTCATCAACTCCCACCAGCCTTGAAGGGACTGATAAGAACGATGTACCAATGATCCGGTCTTCGGTTTGATCTTGCAATATTGGTCCTCTATGCGTTGCCAATAGCGCTTGCCGGTTTGATCCGTGCCGACACCGGCATCCATACCCACAAGCCCCCATGCGCGAACCAAGAGAACATCTTCAACTTCGCTATAGTTTGTGGAACGGGATTTCCCACCGGCGGCAAATTGTCCCTCCTCTATCTCGGTCACATCATCATCCTCCTCCTCCTCCTCCTCCAAATCATCACCTCCCCCCTCCTCCTCGTCTCCAAAGCCGAATGGTTGAAGGGGAGGAGCCCCGAGGTCCACCTCGGCGTCATTGAGCAACCCCAAATACGACCCGGTTGGTGCGGCCATTTCATCGACCACCTCGTCCGCGGTGACCGGAGGCACGCGGGGCACGGTGGTATTCTTCATCTTCGGGCGTGCTGTCGTCTTCTTCACCTTCGGGCCACCCGCGGCCACCTTCGCGGCGGTGGCAGCCTTGGGTCCAACCCTCGCAGCGGGACGGTGACGCTTGGGGGGCACGGCGGGCGCGGGGGCCGGAGGCGTGATGGGGGCGGGGGACGCAGCGGCGGGGGCGGGGGACGCGGCGACGATGACGTGCGTGCCCGCGCACTGCCTCTTCACATGTAGGTGGGTGGCGGCGACCACTGTCGTGACCTTTGCATCGGTCGCGGCCGGAGCGGGAGGGGGCGGCGGCGGCGGTGGGGGCGGCATGGCGGACGAGGAGAGCGGGGACGGGGGCGGCGCCGCGGACATGGCGGCGGGCGCGGGGCGGGAGCGACGACGGCGGAAGGAAACTTCCTCCCCGCACGCGTGGGGAGGAGAGTGCGGGTTTGAGGGATTTTTCCCCTCCAACTCTCACCTGTACAGGTTGGGAGATGGAATCCCGGGTTGACCCTCATTTTTTTTACAGGTTTAGGGGTTAAAGGGTTCTGCTATTTTGCATTTTGTCACCTCAATCCGTAAAAAAACAGTTATTTTTAAGGGTTGGCCCTTTTAAGGGCACTGCTAGGATGCTCTAAGACTGTTTTACATCATGTTGGATGGAGTTAGCGTATGGTGAGAGCTTTTTAAGATGACGGATAAAATTTAGCGTGCATCCTGCAGTACTAGTTAACCTGGCGCGATATCATCAGTTGGAAATTACCATCGAAGAGGTTGGGTAACTAACAACGGATTTACAATGAAACCGTTGGGAAAATGCGGATGAAAATTAAGGAAATATGCGCTAAAAATAATACTATTGTACATGTATAGGATGTCGGAAAATCGACACCAGATTTAACGCAGTTGGAAAATGTGGTGGGAAATGGTAAAGCAATACTAACATAGACGTAGGCTTACCACCGTCAGAAAGGCCGGTACAACGTGTCATAAAATTGCTACCGAGCAGCTAAGAAAAAGGGATGGAAGACATGTGGCGCCCCTACCAACAATTTAGTTAGATTGACATTTATGGGATAATTTGGTGACCTAGTTAAAATGTAGTTATAAACATCATGTTTTATTTGACTAAGAAATGTTCGCATTTTTAAATAAGTAGGAATTTCTCTAGAATACTAAAACTTTCCCCTAATTCTCATTTTAAATTAGGAGTGAAATAGACGGATGGAGAGAGAAAGTGGATGGAGGGACGTTAGACAAATGAGAATAACGAGGTGGGGTCAAGGGGGACACACGTCATCCCCGCGAGGAGGGGGATCTAACAAAGTCTGCTTCATTTTTACTAGACGCCTCTCCGTTTGTGTTTGCGACAACATATAAAAAGGGAGGTACCGCTTTGTACACTAGTTCAGAAAACATGTGAAGGTTTCCCCGCCTCTTGTCGGCGCTGCCACCGATCCATCTCGCCTCCATGGTGGTGCGATGGATTCCGTTTCTTGCCGTCACTTTCACACTATCTACTACTCCCTCCGACCCGAATTACTGTTCGCAGTGGCATTTTTACAACAAAAAAAACACTCTTTTTCACCTGAAGTAATTAGTTCTCCCACCAGCCTCTCCTGACTCCGCCTGCTCCGCCTCATCCAGCTCCACGACCAGCACGACCGCCCCCGTCCCTAGCTACAGAGCAGCAAGATCCCCAGCCACAGCCGCCGGAGCAGCAGTCATGGGACGCCAACGAATCTGCCGCTGTCGCCCGGCCCAGCGCCGCGTCCGTAGGGCCGCCGATCCCATCAGGGGCTTCCTCAGCAGGTCGATGCGCTCGTAGTCGTGGAGGGGCACGAACGCCGCCGCGAGGTCCCGCATGCACGGCGCCCCTACTGCCAGGATCAACGGCGGCGCCGGCAGCCACTCTGTGTCGTCCTCCACCGGCGAGGTCGACTCGCCCGCAGACTCGCTCCATCAAGACTATGTCGTCGCCTCTGCGGGTCGAGGCGGAGGTGGAGGTGGCGTCGCTCCATCAAGACGCCGTTGGGAGGTGACGTCGAGGCCTGACGCGGACAACGTCGAGGCGAGCTTCTGCGGGTCGACGCGGACAGTGCCGAGGTGAGAAGGCGTGTGGAGACGACGGAGGATGGAGGCGTGCGGAGAGGATGAAGTGCGGGACTTGATTGCAAATCTTTCCACACTGATGGGGGAGTACAAGTGTACAGCAAGTTTTACTTGGATTTCGTAGTCGTTTGCCTACGAATGTGCATATAATTTTGGTTATGTACTTTCTTGTTTTCTCAGAAAAACACGTTTTGTGCCGGGAATCGAGGACGGGGTTGCCCCTACAAGCCCCCCACGTGGTCACATATTATAAGTCCAGTGAGCTGGCCTGGGTCGATCGGATCTCAGGGGTCAACCTGTACTGCGGCGCACGAGCACACCGCCACCGGCTGCAAAAGAGGCCGCGTGGGCGGGCACGCCACACGCCACCATCCGACGGCCCTCCGCCCCCTCTCTCTGCCTGCGCGGCCAGAATCGGCACGGCACGGCAGCTCGACGGCTCCCCGCCACCGCGCGCACGGCCAAAATCCACCGGAGAAAGAAGAGTCCAGACTCCAGACTCCAGAGAGAGCGCGACGCGCGCGGGAGAGATCGGACTCCCCCCGAAGAAGAAGAACACTCTCTTTCTCCCCGGCCCGGCCCCGGCGGACGGACCAGCTGCAGGATGGGCGCGGGGAACGGACTGAGCAACGGCGCGGTGCGCGAGGAGGCGGCCGACGGGACGACGGTGTTCAGGGCCACGGCCTACTCGCCGCTGCGCACCACGGTGGCGCTGGCGCTCTGGCTGGGGGCCATCCACTTCAACGTCCTCCTCCTCCTCGCCTCCCTCTTCCTCCTGCCGCGCCGCATCGCCGCCATGTCCGTCCACTCACCCGCCTCCCCTCCCCCTTCTCTCTCCCTGTTTGGTTGATCAATCCTTTTCATCCCCGTGTGCTTCCTGTCGACGGTGCAGGGTGCTCGGAACGCAGCTCTTCTTCATGCTCGTGCCCGTCAGCGACAGGAGCAGGATTGGCCGCAAGATCGCCAGGTTCGACCGTTTCCTCCTCCGTCCTCCTCTTCTTTCCTGTTCTGGTCCTCTCACCATCCCCTGCACTGCATTGCTAGCTGGATCTCACTCTCACAGCTGAAGGGCGTATCTGCAGGTTCATAAGCAAGTA
Organism: Poa annua; assembly: GCA_026929855.1. Taxonomy (NCBI): domain Eukaryota; kingdom Viridiplantae; phylum Streptophyta; class Magnoliopsida; order Poales; family Poaceae; genus Poa; species Poa annua. Next base: position 84,949,054 of record CM049429.1, on the reverse strand, counting down.
CGTCATTGGGTATTTCCCCATCACTCTATATGTGGAGGACTACAAAGCCTTTGACCCAAAAAGAGCCTACGGTGAGCTTCCTTCTCTGGATGCTTGAATCATCATACATTTATACCTACCATTTTTCTGTCTGCTACCAAAGTCAAGTAAAATATGCTTGGATTTCTGATTTCAGTTCTCTGGTTTTTGCAGTGTTCGGTTATGAACCTCACTCCGTCTTGCCCATCGGCCTGGGGGGCCTTCTGGACCTTGTTGGATTCATGCCGCTGCCCAAGATCAAGGTTCTTGCAAGCAGTGCGGTGAGGACACCTGGTTCCCTTCCTACAAGTACATTGCACTGAATTCAGTCTTCTAGTAAGCTGTTGTTGTTAGTACCTTTGCTCTTAGTTGGTGAATGTCTGGTTGGTGTTAGGTGTTCTACACCCCCTTCTTGAGGCAAATATGGACGTGGTTGGGTTTGGCACCTGCGTCAAGGAAGAGTTTCTACTCCTACCTTGGTGCTGGTTACAGTTGCATCATAGTGCCAGGAGGTGTACAGGAAATACTTCACATGGATCATGATTCCGAGGTTTCTACCGGTTTTCTTCTTGCATTTTCAATGGGAATATTGCATTCTACCAAGTGTCACTCTACGTGAAACATATTTTTTTCAGCGAATCTGTTAATGATAAACATTTTTTTGCAATTTACAGGTTGTTTTTCTTAAATCAAGGAAAGGTTTTGTTAAGATAGCTATGGAGACAGGTTCTCCCTTAGTACCTGTTTTCTGCTTCGGACAGGTAACGCCACTTTTGCCACATCATACACAATATTTAAATAGCATTAATTACATGGATGTCTAATAATTACCGTTGGAGGTTGGATGGTTGCAAACTTGAAGAGGCTACCTAATTTTAAAATGGGCACGCTCTAGATGATGTGACATTGTTTAGCAAACCATGTCCCCAGAAGTTCATCATTAGTTTTGAATATTGGTGTCCATAAGTAAATTCATTCAGGATATTCAATCTGCTTATTTTTTGTGCTATTGTCTATTAGAGCTTTGTGTATAAGTGGTGGAGGCCAGATGGCAAGCTAATCGTCAAGATTGCTAGGGCTATTAAATTTACTCCGATTATGTTCTGGGGGAAATTTGGGTAAGGCATTACATCATACATATCTTTTTTTTACATTTCCACTAGTTTGATTTGTGTAAATGGAAATTAATTTCGATTCTGTATTCTTGTTGGCATTCAAGAGTTCACATGACCTAACTTGTACATTGTAACACAGGACCCCCATCCCTTTCGCAACACCGTTGCATCTGGTTGTTGGAAAACCAATTGAGGTTAAGAAAAATCCTCAGCCTACCTATGATGAGGTGAGGACCATTCTGGGCATTCTATCAATGATTGTTATTTTTTACTAGCTCTCAGTCCAAAAAATCTTTTGTCATCATAATTGGAAAATGAGAAAGGATACGTACCGGAGTCGCCCATACGGGCACCTGTGCATTCTATAGATATACTCTCTGTTAATGCACAATTAAACAATGACACAGTTGGATCTCCTCACTAGTCACTAGTATGTTTTTTTGTTTCTCATTCTGGACTTCTACAGCCTGCTAGCAAAACCAAAGTCTTACTCGGTTACTCACTGTGGACAATGTTTTATACATCTCCATAGAGTATGACATTATCATCAGTTTCTGTTGCTTTTTTTACTGTTAATACAATCTTTGAAATCATGTATATGTTTAAGATTTTAAAGTGCACTATGATTTCCTTGACAGATAAATGAGGTCCATGAACAATTCGTTATTGCGCTTCAAGAATTATTCACGAAGTACAAGACAAAAGCTGGATATGATAAACTCAAATTAAGAGTTTTATGATGTACGTTCCAACATCCAACCATAAGTGATCTTGCAAGTTGTGTTTACGGAGTACAGTAGCGTTCCAGCTTGATTGTGTTTATTTCAAGATATACCACAAGGAGTAGCTTCACATAGGTGAAGTCCAAGCGGCTGGAATGGCATATACCCTCGTGGCTTGCTAAACACATAGTAGGATGTAAAAATTGTAACATTGGTTTGCTTATAAAGCGCTCACATGCAAGTGCTGTCCATCTGTTCCGATGTGGAGTAGCAGAAAGGATCAAACTTGACAACATGTACATCATCTTGGCAAAGTTATAAGCCCCAGTTAGTGCTTGCAGGTACCAAAAAAGCAAGAAGTTTGAACAGTTATCTCATAAACCAAAACGAACACACTATTTTGGGTAGTAGGATTTCCTATCACATAGATAGAAGGGAAGGTCATCTACTGATAAATAGTGAAATAGAATAAGATTAGTTATAAGGACACGTGCTAACTATTAGTAAAAACAAAGAGAAATGCGCATGTGCTTTCCTAGAAGTTTTTTTTCACGAATTTTAAAGTATATCGATGGCTGTGATTAAATTCATATGGGATCTGAGAACTTGCCTGTGGCAAGATGGTTAGGTGGATGGTTGTATCCCAAGCTCACCAGAGTTCAAACCTCAGGTTTGATGCTGGTGTTTCTCATTTAGGCGGAATATTCTTCAGTGGGAGGCGATGTTCCCGTCGACAGCGAGACGGGTAGGGTGTGCGTGCGTTCATAGGGGTGAGTGTGTACGCGTGCATATGAATGCTTGCGTTGTACTGTGTTTTTTTTTTAAAATCATATGAGATCTAAAAGGGGATAGTTGACGATAACCCCCCAGGTGCAATTATGTTGATAATAAGCCCCCTGATGGGTCTATGACATGTGGGCCCAAAATGGCCAGGGTTGAAAATGGCAAGTCTGGTGTCTCGGTTTAAAAAACACATGATGCTACACCACATTACAGAATTCTTCACAGGCAGTTCTATTTAAATACAACAAGATTCTTCTTGGAGCATCAAAGCTCAGAGCAAAGTAAATTAGAATTTATTGGACAAGGAACAGAACAACAACAGGTCTGAGACCATGACCTAACTGTACCACAGATAAGAATGCATCTTGATCTGGCAGCCAATTGCTTAGTAACGCAGATAAGCTCTGATTACCAGTTGGGATACAGAAGCAGAACCATCTCTGACCACCCGTTGGGTAAACTGAACATCCTGGGTAAGCCCTACGTAATCCATTATTTGATCATAATAGGCGTAGTGCGAACCACAGGATAGATCATGACAACAGACCAACACAAGACTTCTGCTTATATGAGACTCGGACTCAGTGACAATAGACCACACTAACTCGGTGATTCTTCAGATGGATAGTCATCTGAGTGCCATCATGACTAATCGTAAGGAGATTAGTCGACCTTAAATGGTTGCTGGACTCCATTCCAGCATCCACTACATCTTCATGACTTGTCAGATACAGGATCAATGATGCTGTACCCGTTTTTTCACGCACCACCAATGATCACAGTCCCACCAGGACATGATTTGAATCAAGCCAAACTGACCAGAGCAGCCGTTGCTCTTCGGATTTGCCCCATCCATCGGGACACTTCATGATCTCCAGGTAGATATGTTGATCATGGCAAGGACGACCTGTGGAGTTCCATATAAAAAATCATTATCAACGAGTAGATCAACTTGCACAAACAAAACCAGTATCAACAAAACTAGAATGTGTGAATGCCATTAACGGTTGTATTGATAAACAGACAAAGGCACACATGCCCACTCAAATGGGACCAGTCTGGAGACCATTATACATGTGCATTTATGCACTATCCCATGAATGCAAGGATGATTTCTTGATACAATACATACCTTATGAATACAAGGATGATTTTTGCCAGGTAAGAACAAGTGCTGCAAATACAGAAGCACTGCTCTTTTAGTCCTGCTGCAAGATAAAGTTACCTGGCAGGAATAAAAATACCCAAGTTACAGCTACGTGGTCAACAAGAAAACAAGATAACAATGACCCAAAGAAGGCTAACCTCGAGGTATAAATGTTTAGGTGCATAGTTCAGCTTGCTCTTTGGTCTGAATCATTAGCTTGCATAAACTGAGGTGAGTGGGCTGGAATGACTAAATGTGGATGTGAGGGAACCGGTGCCGCTGCAAAACCAAGTAACACATATTTACCCATGAGAGAAAAACAGTTTAACAGAATACCAAAGAAAGATTTGTGAAGAAAAATGTACAATATGTTTATTTTATCAGAATAATTCAGTGTGAGTGAATATGTTGTTTAGTGAATCAGTTGGAATTCTAGCAGAGCCACGTGAGAATCTCAACCAAACTACCAAGCACCAGCTGCAGGTGTACAGATTGTCAAAAGGAGTTTCAAGAAGCTGCCTCGATGACACATTTGACAGTTATAACTGGTAGTGGCATCACTGTAAACTTCAGTGAGGAGATGCAGAAAACTGCAAATATCTTCCCACACTGAGCATTGTTATGTGCTCTGAACTTACCTGGGGGAATGGATGCAACTCATTTGCTACTAAGGACATTAAAACTAACTAGATGATGGCTCCTTAAAATAATGTTAATATTATCTCAGTTGTCATGTTGATAGTCGAAATATGCAAACAAACAATGAAACGTGTGTAAAATAATCACGGCCATATAATGACACAACTAGGCATCTACACTTTTAATGTGAACAAAACCAAACCCAAGTTAAATGGAACTTGTGAGGGTTAATAGAGCATGCAACACCGCATGGAAACTTAGAAACCATCAGGAATGCACGCTCACTGTACACATGTGATAAACCATGTGAAGTCTACTTGAAAGGCTCTTTCTTTGGAATAGAAAACAAGCCTAACATATTCTAGAAAATATGATTTGGAGAAGGCTTACCTACTAAAAAGGGAGCCTGATGATGTGTTGGAGATGAGTTATGAAGGTTCGACCCAGTGAGATGCACAAATTGATTTCCTGGCATAGTGTAACCCTGCATCATCGGATAACCACTGAACCCACCAGAAATGGATGGGCTCAATTGGCTAAATGACTGGTTAGCAGTATTTGCTGCAGTTGAAACTCCATAAACTGGGACATATTGCTGACCGACATATGGGTTTGGTGTACCCTGCGAACAGACATTTTTTCAGAACATGTTAATGTTTTGTATGACTTGTGTACTGCAAAGAATACAAAGTTAACAGTGTCACACTTTAACCTGTGGATAGATGTATTCAGTCCCATATGTGGGGTAACTGCAAAAAAGAAGAAGAAAATGAACCCAATGCACTTCTTATTGGCTTCAAGGCATTGATCCTTTGCTCAATGAACACAAGTGAATTTGATTAAAAAAAATGATCTTTTGATCATTTTCAAAAGAAGGGGAAAAGAGTGGGATGGGTATAACAAACGGGTCAAGCACATGCACAATCAAGACAAAGTGAGGCAAAGAAAATACATCTGGTAATACTTCTGTGCTCAAGTGATAGATGGTGAAAGGAAGTGTAATAGAAAAACTAGAGAAATTATCTTGCGAGCGTTGCGACATTGCAACTTGATGGCTCGCATATGTTTCTCAAATCAAGCACCTTGGCAATTAAAAAACTGTAAGAAAACTGCTTCCTATACTTAATTTTTGCAGATGTAAGGGGTAACAAAACATAAACTATGAAGGTCAACTGAAAAGTTGTGAACACGCTACCTAAAAACAACTTGAAAGTGATGGAGAGACAATATACGAACTAGATGGGAGATTTAAACATGTCTTCTATGTGCCAGTTTAACAGCATCAGTCATACATCATCTACTCAGTGAGTTTACTTATAATTTGTGTACTAAATAAGGTACGTCGTTCATATAGTCAATGAGTCATACACCACACAAATCATCTTACCTGTATTGTGGAACCTGGAATCCCTGGTAGTACCCCAATGGAAGTGGTCGGTGCTGACCGTAACCGCCTACATAAATGCCCCTTGGAGCAGGAACACCAAAATAGGATCCAGCTGATCTTGGCCGCCCTATAGAGAATGCATGATTTCAGAACACATGCATATCGAAAGAACACTATTATTACCACATGGCAACCTTGGTAAGAAGTTCCTAAACTTTTCCTTCCCATAATTTAATTGTTTTTATTTACTGTGCACATGTTGAGGGGTTAAATGAATTTCAGACTCGGCAACCAAGCATCACGGACTCATGTCATGTGACTACTTCTGTTAGGAAAGAAAAGAATCATGGTAGAAGTGGTTGATTTAGTTTGCACAAGGCAGCACCAATATACGCCTTGCTCGATTAACTTGCGAAGAAGAACATATTTCAAGAAAGTGGTCTCAAAATGTGCTTACAAGCTAGGCCAAACAGAGGGTTTTTTAGTGAAAAAAAATCCAAATATGCATACTAGAAGAGAAGAGTACAATACCGAGGGGCACGGAAGGCTGGGCGCGACCTAGCGACGCCAGGTTACAGTTGGCCCGCCTGCCGTCGATCACGGGCGAAGGGTCCTCGCAGGCCTTGGTCGCCGACTCAGGGTCGCGGAACGTCACCTGGGGAGACAGACGACCATGTAGCTTCGTAAGCCAACACGCGTCCACGAAAGACCAACACGGAGAGGCATAGTAATCCATATAGCAGCGAAATTGAGGAGGAGGAGGAGGAGGGGCAACTAACAAAGCCGTATCCTTTGGAGCGGCCGGAGTGGCGGTCGGATATGACGACGGCCTCGAGGATGTCCCCGAAGCGGTCGTAGAAGCGGCGGAGCCTCTCGCTGGTGGTCTCCCAGGCGAGCCCGCCCACGAAGAGCTTGGTGTGGGTGGTGTCCCCGAAGGGCGAGGCGGGCAGGTGCAGCCCCGAGCTGGAGCTCGACGCCGACGCCGACCCGGACGCCGACCCCGGGTGCTGCGGCTGCGGCTGCAGAGACATCTGGCGAGGAGCGGGGAGTGGGAGGCGGGCGGATCGGTGGATACGCTCGCCGCGATCAGGCTGCCTCCCGGTGGCGTGGCGGCGCGACGGGAGTGGGGAGAATCGGGGGAAGAAAAAGGTGGGGGACGGCGGGGGAGGGGAAAGGGATTGTGATTGGGGCGAGGGAGGGTTTTTGCGTCCGGTTGGCGCCTCCAGCCAGCTCTTGGGCCCACAAGCCAACAAAAAGATCAGCCAACGACTCGACTTTTTCGAATGGAACCCGCGGTTGATTGCGAATTTCAGTAGCGCTAGTTCAAATACTGCTCCCTCCGATTCTAAATTATTTAACTTAGCTGAGTTTCATTTGTCTAAATGTAGATATGTTTAAATTATATCCATTTTCATTTTCATGTAAGTGCAAGTCATCTAATTTAGAACAAGAGCAGTTGCACAGAAACATGTCTTGTGACGATATATATCTAGGGTTTCATGTTATCCTTTGACACTTCAAACTTGTTTGGTTATTGACAGGACTGAAGTTCACCTCACGAACAGAACACCGAAAATATGGGTAATTGCTCTGATTGATTCACTTCCAGATTAATGTTTTAGGGATATATCGATAAAGGGGAAGAGGAGCCTAGCTAGCTATACTAAGCGAATATGTTTTGTTCCATCTTATCTCTAATCTCACCTACTCCCAGCTTATAACCTGCTAGCGAGCGGTAGCGAGCCAGTCTGTCTCAAGAAGATAAACAGTGCAATAGGAAAAGAGATCATAGTCGTTCATTTGAGTAACGGTTGGAGGAGTCATCGTAGCCATCCATCCGGTATACTTGTGTCTTCAGTCTTGGTCAGAGCTGGTCCTGACAGTGCCCCCTTCTTGAGCGACACCTTGCCCTCAAGGTGAAAAGAACGGAAAGGTCTTGGTGATGAACGGAACATCTTCCCATGTTGCATCCTCCTCTGCTAGGTTCTCCCACTGGATCAGCCATTGTGCTGCTGGGTTTCCTTGTCTGTGAATAATGTGTCGATGGAGCACCTTGAGTGGAGCTGTTTCCACGTAATGAAACATGTGGCAATGGAATGACATTTTTACCCAGATGCTTCTTCAATTGACTTACGTGGAAAACAAGACGAATTATAGCATGTTCTGGGAGATGTAGTTTGTATGATAATTCACCCACACGCTGGATTACTCGATAAGGGCCATAATATTTAGACCGCAGCTTCAGAGATCCACGAAGACCAAATGCATTACGTTGATATGGTTGTATCTTGATATACACCATGTCGCCTAGTTCCAAGTATCGTTAAGAGCGCTTCTGATCGGCAAAGAACTTCATTCTGTTTTGAGCTTGTGTCAAGTTTGCCTTTAGATCGCCATCATCTGAGATCTGTCGGTGAGTGTGGTGTGAGCTTCAACTGACATGGATGATGGGATTGACAGCTCGCCAATTTGGGGAGGTGGGTACCCATACATAGCCTGGAAGGGTGTGGTCTTCAGCGAAGTGTGATATGAAGTATTGTACCAGTATTCCGCCAAGGATAGCCATTACATCCAGGTTTTAGGTTGCTAGAACACCATGCTGCGCAAATAGGCTTCAAGACATTGATTAACTCGCTTTGTTTAGTCATTTGTCTCTGGATGGTGGGCAGTACTGAGTCTAACATCCACTTGTAATGCTTTGAACAGTTGCTGGTACAGCTTGCTGGTAAAGATTCTGTCACGATCAGAGATGATTGCGACTGGCATGCCGTGGAGCTTGAAGATGTGATCAAGAAAGAGTTGAACCACTTGTGTGACATTGTAAGGATGTGACACTGGTATGAAGTGAGCATACTTGGTGAGACGGTCGACAACCACTAAGATTAACTCTTTCCCCCATGGAGTTTGGCAGGGCCTCGATAAAATCCAAGCTTATATGTGCCCAGGCCATATCGGGTAAAGGAATTGGCTTGAGAAGACCAGGTTTCTTCAGGTGTTCTGGGTTGGTCAGCTGACAGGTAGGACAGACGGCAATGTACTTCTCAATGTTGGTCTTCAGGCCTGGCCAATAGAACAACCTCTTGAGGCGATGATATGTTGCTCTTGTGCCAGAGTGTCCTCCTAATGCAGAGTTATGGAAGTCATGTAGGAGTTTTGACCTCAGTTATGTTGCTACACCCACATAGATTTTGTTTTTTAATTTAATGATGCCATCCGTGAGAGTGAATTGGGGTATTTCACTCACATCAGTTGCTAGTTTCTGTAAAATTTTTGTACTGTCAGGGTCTTGCAAGTAGCTTGGCTTTACCTCCTGCAGTCAGTCAGGAGTTACAGTCAGGAGTTACAATTGTAATTTCCATGCACTGTTCATTTGTGGCACATCTCTGCGAGATAACGCATCAGCAACCAAGTTTTCTTTCCCTCTTTGTACTCGATTGTGTAATCAAATCCCAGCAGTTTGAGGAAAAGCTTGTGTTGGATCCCCTCTGTTAGCCTTTGATTGTACATGTGTTTGAGGCTTTCATGATCCGTTTTGATAATAAGCTTGTTTCCAACCAAGTAGTGTTTTCATTTTTTGTTGCTTCCAGCATCGCCATAACTTCCTTTTCATACACTGATTGCATAGCTGCTCTAGGACCCAAACTCTTGCTGAGGTAGGCCAAAGGTTGTCCTTTTTTGCATAAGTACCGCGCCAATACCTGTCCCACACGCATCAGATTCCACAGTGAATGGTAATGAGAAGTTGGGCAGGACTAGAATAGGGCATGTTGTCATGATGGTTTTCAATTTTTCAAATGCAGCTTGTTGATCTTGTCCCCAATGAAAGCCATCTTTCTTCAGTGCATCGAACAGGGGTCGACAAATAATCCCATATTGTGCCACAAAACGCCTATAGTACCCTGTGAGACCTAAAAACCCTCTCAACTTGGACTGGGTTTTTGGTATTGGCCAGGATAGAATATCCTAAATTTTCTCAGGGTTTGTGGTGACTCCCTTACCTGAGGTAACATGGCCCAAATAGGTTACCTTTGTAGTTACAAATGAACATTTCTTGGGTCGAAGGAATAACTTGTTCTTCCTCAGAATCTCCAGTGTTTGCTTCAAATGCTGCTTGTGTGTTGTTGCATTCGGGCTATAGACGAGTGTATCGTCGAAGAAAACCAAAATGAACTTGCGAATGTGAGGAGCAAATATATTGTTCATCAAGTTCTGAAATGTCGACGGTGCATTTGTCAACCCAAACGGCAACACCGTATGCTCATAGTGACCCAAATGTGTGCAAAAAGCAGTCTTTGGAATGTCCTTTGTGGCAATCCTTATCTGGTGATAACCAGATTTGAGGTCGAGCTTGCTGAAAATTTGTGCACCTTGGAGTTCATCAAGTAAATCTTCAGTGACCGGCATTGGAAACTTTTGTTTGATTGTCATGGTATTCAATAACCTGTAGTCAACACATAAACGCCACCCTCCATCTCTTTTTCTCACCATAACAGCCGGAGAAGAGAAATGACTCAGACTGTGCCTTATCTCATCATTCTCGAGCAAATCCCTGATGATAGCTTCCATGGCATCCTCCTGGTGATGGGGTACACGATAAGGTCTCAGGTTGGGTGGTTTTGCCCCTTCTTCTAGCAGGATGTGGTGATCACAATCCCTCTGTGGAGGTAGGCCAGCTGGAGCATTGAATACATCTTTATAGAATTCCAGCAAGGTCTGAAATTGTTCAGGTATCTCCTCTGTCCCTTCTTCGGTTTGAGGTATGATTGGTGAAATGTGCAGCAGATAACCTAGGACACCTTTCTGGCATAATTTACTCATCTGCATTGTTGAGATCACATGTGGATGTTTTGTGTGGTCCACTAGTGTGATTGGTGTCCCATTTTTTGTTACTATCAATTCTCTTTTCTTCAAGTCTAGTCCAATGGGACTGTATTCATATATCCAGTCTGCACCCAGGACTATGCCAAATGTTTTTAAGGGTAGTACCCTGAATGGGGACATAAATGTATGTCCTTGCACTTTATATTGAGTGTTTGCTAACACTGCATCTGATGTGGGAAAAGTGCCTCCAGCTACTGCCACTCTAGATGCCTGAGTTGTATGAGTCAGTAAGTTGTGTTTTCCCACAAAAGAATTGCTGATAAATGTATCAGTTGATCCACTGTCTACTAGAGCAACTGCTCTCTTCCCTGCAATGATTACTAATAGAGAGAATGTCGATTTCCCAGGAATACATGTAGCTACCTGAGTGGATATTGCCATCATTAGGCCCTTGGGTGGGTTGTCAGGTGTGGGGGTGTTTGGGGCTATATAAAAATGTGGTTCAGCTGGTGTTTCATGTGGCATGTTCTCTTGTTTCTCTGATTCATCATCAATATCTTGCAAGATGTGTAGAGTTCTTCCTATCCTACATTTGTGTTGTCTGGTCCACGGCTCTTTGCAGTACCAGCAGCTCTTTGTATCTCTATTTGGGTTGGCCACAGTGTTGTTTTGTATTGCTGGTGGGTTTAGAGCAGAAGTAGTTGGTTTCTGCCAGTTGTTACTTTGGAAATTTTGAAACCTATTCCTGTAACTGTAAGCAGGGACCGTGGCCTTCCTGGAGTTTGCTGCCTTTTCATAAATTTTAGCATACCAACAAGATTCCAGCAGATGAACGGGAATCCGGCACCTAGAGGGGGGGGGGGGGGGGGGGTGAATAGGTGCTATTAAATTTTTTAGGTCTTTTCAAATTTAGGCTCAACACAAAGGTAAATTCTCTAGATATGCAACTACGGTGAATTTACCTAAATGACAATCTAAGCAATAACAAGATAAACAAGCTAACAAGACAAGCAAGTAAGGGAGCAAAGATAAGGGGAACCGAGCGAAGCACGCGGAGATGAAGATGTAATCCCGAGTTCCACCCAAGGGTGTACGTCTCGTTTGGAGAGGTGTGCGCTACCACAACAGGTTAGCCGCAACGCCACAAAGGCTCACCTTCTTCTCCGATGAACTCAACCACAAAGGTTGCGAGTCCACCTTCCACTATTGATCCCCTTTTAGGGCGGAGATTGAATCCCTTACAAACGCTTGAGGCACGTACCCACAACTTAATTGGGGGCTCTCAAGATGACCACAAAAGGTCAAGGACCGCAAAAGGTCAAGGCAACACCAAGATTACAACAATGGTGAACTAGGTTTTCCCACCGGAAACCCTAGCCACGAAATCCCCAAGTGAATGGAGAGGAAATGCAAATTCCTTCGGTGAAGATGTAGATCCGGGCCTTCTTCTTCAATCCTCCAAAGATCAATGAATTTGGGTGGAGGGATTGAGAGATCTTGTTGATTTGAGCTTTCAAGAATGGTAGGAGAGAGAAAATCTGAGAGCTAGTTGTTCTTGAGTGAGTGAGGGGGTATTTATACCCCCTCCCAAAATCTGGCCGTTGGCTGCCTCGGGGACCCGGAAATTCCGGTATAAGTGACACCCGGAAATTCCGGTCACCCGGAATATCCGGTGTAATGAAATATCCGAGCTGAATTTCCGGTTGAGATGAGAACGTCTTTGACATCTTGACTTAGCCAAATTTCTGAGGGTGACTCGGAAATTCCGAGTCAGTGAAATATCCGAGCTGAATTTCCGATTGAGATCAGAACCACTTTCTGATCTTGACTTAGCCAAATTTCTGAGGGTGACTCGGAAATTCCGAGTCAGTGAAATTTCCGAGCGGAATTTCCGGTTGAAGTCAGAACCACTTTCTGATCTTGACTTAGCCAAATTTCTGAGGGTGACTCGGAAATTCCGAGTCAGTGAAATTTCCGAGTGGAATTTCCGGTTGAAGTCAGAACCACTTTCTGATTTTTCCTTAGCCATTTTTCTGTTAGGTAGGAGACCCGGAATTTCCGATCCTGGAAATTTCCGGTTTCAATAATCCGATTCTGGGAAGAATTTCAGAAATTCTTTTTCTCTACATTTTGGCTTTGGGATATGTGATATGCAATTCACCCAAACTGAAATACTTAGCAATAGGATTAGTATATCATTGGTATTGTTAACTAACACACAAAACACTAGGGATTAAGAAATGTTCTTTCAATCTCCCCCTTTTTGGTGTTAGATGACAATACCAAGATTTGCAAAGAAACAAAATGCAATATCATGTTTTTGACAGAAAATGGCTCCCCCTAAACAAGTGCATGTAAGCAACACAATATGGCAAAGGATAGGAGCAATTTTATAACAACAAACACAAGATATCACATAGGAGGAAGGAGACAAAATGTAAGGTTATGGTAGCATTTGAGACTAGATAGATTTTCATACCTTGTGTATATAGGATACGAAGAGAATACCAACACAATAAATTTGAAGTCTCAATCATAAGAAAATGATATCATAATTGTCTCAATACGCAGTCATCACACATCAACAATAAAAGAGTTCAACAAATAACTTCAAACAAGATAAATGGACACAAGCGCAAATAAATGGTAAACGCATATGCTTGTGCCCGACCCCTTGCAAATCCCCGAAGAAGTCCTACTAGAGCAACTTCTCCCCCTTTGGCATCTAAACGCTAAAAAGGAAGAGGAGCGATGCTACGTCCCTAGAGGGTCTTCAGTCCGAGGGGGTCTCCTCATCATCATCATCAGCATCATCATCATCATCCTCATCATCCTCCTCATACTCTGCCTCCTCATCATCATCTTCCTCCTCATCATCATAATCATGTCCAGTGGTGTACGAGCTGCCGCCAAGGTCATGGTCAATCTGAGTCCACGGAGCCAAGGAACCCTGGTTCCACTGAGCAAAAGTCAGGGGATCAGAGAGTTCAGCAGGAGCAGGAGAGCCAGACGCATGATGAAGGATCAAGTCTTGCTTGTAGGCCAACTGACGGCGATCCTTGTAGGCAGTGTATTGCTCCTTGCGGATATCCACATTCATGCAAAGGATGTTGCGTTGGAACCAATTCAGCTTCTTTACCTTCGCATGAGTGGCTGGGACATAAGTGGGAGCAGCAACCCTTCTAGCATCACCCATGAATGATCCACCCTGAGTTGAGCTAGTAGAAGACCTAGGAGGGGGCTTGACCACTGTCTTCTTCTCATAAAGCTTCTTGAAGTCATGCGGCTCCATCTCATCATTGCTGAAGTTATAGTCTGGGAACTTGAACTTGATGAGCTTCATGATGTAAGGAGCATAAGGGATAGTGACCCTGGTGGTCATGGCTTAATACATCTCATTGTAGATGTAATCCATAACATCCACACTCCAGTCAGCATCAGAACCAGTGTCCTCCACAGTGCGGTTGGCAAGAAGGAGCAAATTGCATAGAGGGGTCACCACATTGTCGTTGTTGCCACCACTTGGTGCAATGTTCTCACGCATGATGCGCACAAGAACATCATAAAGTGGAAGCAAGTCACGAGAATTGCCAGGGGTGGCTCCCTCACCATATAAGTGCACTGTTTGCTTCTTGTTGAGCTTGTAAGGGTGGTGCATGCGATGGCCTTGAGGATTGTCACCATCAAACCTGTAGCCCAGAACCTTGGCAAACTCCTCAAAGTTGGACTCACAGAAAGACTCCCCAGTCATCCACTTCATAGTCTTCTTCGAGTCACCCTTGATCACTAGGGTGGCAAAGAACTGCATCACAAGCTGGGAGTTGAAAGGACAACGGGTGAGTACCAGCCTCTCCAAGCCCATGGTCTTGACAATATGAATAGCCTCAACAAAGGAGGCTTTCTTCTGCAAAGTTGCAAGATCAAATGGATGCATGGGCCGAATGGGCTTCGACAGAGAGAGGTAGAGGTCCACAAGTATGTGCTCTTGCTCTTGGCACCAATAGCTGCGATCATCCAGAGAGTTGTCCCTTGGCCTAAGGTACCAATCCCCTTGTCTGAGCTGCGAGTATTCAACTGAGTTCATCTTGGAGTAGTTCTGACGTTGAGGAATAGGAGCATTCTTCCTTTTCTTGGATGCTGGCTTGCTAGCAACAGCTTTCTTCTGCCTTTGAATAGGAGGATTGCTGGAGGAGGCAGGACCCTTACCCTTGTTGACAGGGTTCTTGTGGACAGGTGCCCTTGATGTGTTCCTTGATGCCCCAGCGGACGGACTCCCACTAGAACCTGTGAATTTGAGCATGTGGGTAGCATAAGGTAAGTGCACACAAGTCAGGGGATTATACACACATTAGGTAGGCATTTGATGAATCATATGTAGTTAAACATGAGTTAATCTTAAAACTGCAGTGTTTGACTCGGAAATTCTGGTTCAGACATGACCGGAAATTCCGAGTCGGACTGAGTCGGAAATTCCGAGTCAGACAGAAACAATGCAGATCTGAGATTGACTCGGTCTAAAACTAGATCGATCCAACACAATGCAAAACTAATGTATGTAGATGGCAGGGAATAGTGCTAGGAACAATCTCTACCAAGCAATATTGAAACAAATAACTCCACATCAAGATCCAAGTGCAAGCACATAAGGAAGAAGAAAAGTGAAGTTACCCTCATCCATTGAGGCCATTGCTTGGAGGAGAGAGTTCCCGGGGCGGAGGAGGAGCAGATCCGGCCGAGAAAGAGGTTCCCCGGCGGTCGGAGTGCTCCGGAGGGATCTAGGAGCAGCAGGGGCGGCGGCTGGAGGAGAGGGAGGTCGGGGGTGGAAGAAGGGAACTAATGAGCCCTTCACCCCGAGCCCGCCCTTATATTTTTGGACAAACCGCCCGACCGGATATTCCGAGTGTAACTTACACCGGAAATTCCGAGTCACCAGATATTCCGATTCATAAATGAACCGGATATTCCGACCTGCTGAACCAAAATCCCAGTTTTCAAATGGATGACTTGTGTGCAATAGAGAGAAATGTTTTCAGGAGGAAGTAGGCTTGGGATAGATTTCCAAACTGTCATTGTTACACCATACTCAACTCACAACTACCAAATCGAAACATAAAACGCCAAGTTGAGTAGGTTTCCCACATGCATGAAAAGGAGGGCAAATAGCAACAATAAGCTCCAAATAAAACCAACTCTTCAAAGAGAAGAGGTCGGTGGCCGAGGCCACCATGTAGGAGTGTATGGCATGTTACCGCGAAGATGTATCTTGGGTACATAACCAATACTCGCCGTTTTAGCTCATTAGTCATAAGAAAGAATATAGAGATAAAAGAACACTTGCTATCGGCATAATGGGGGGAGGGATGGTCCAATGTATTAGGACCGCACTCCCCCTATTTCCATGCCTACATCTAAACAAGATAAGATGCAATTACGCCCTAGGTGAGTGTGCAAGCGATCAAGCTAAGGACCTCGAATCAATGATATTTAGCTCATTCCTCAAAAAGCAAAACCTTCCTTCCTCAAGGGGCTTCGTGAAGATATCCGCCAATTGATCCCTTGTGCCCACATATGATAAGTCAATGTCTCCTCGGGCCACATGATCTCTTATGAAATGATGGCGGATCTCAATATGCTTGGTTCTTGAATGTTGCACCGGGTTGTAAGCAATCTTGATGGCACTTTCGTTGTCACATAGAAGAGGTACTTTGTCGCAATCGACTCCGTACTCCTTTAAAGTTTGCCTCATCCATAGCAACTGGGTGCAACAACTTGCGGCGGCAACATACTCGGCTTCGGCGGTGGAGAGAGATATACAATTTTGCTTCTTAGAAGACCAACTTACCAAGGACCTCCCAATAAATTGACAAGCGCCGGAGGTTGACTTCCTATCATCATGATCTCCTGCCCAATCGGAATCCGTGTACCCACATAATGAGAAATTTGCATCCTTGGGGTACCACAATCCAAAGGTTGGGGTATAAGCCAAATATCTGAAGATCCTCTTGACCGCCATATCATGGCTTTCTTTAGGAGCCGCCTGATATCTTGCACACACTCCTACGGCTAGCACTATATCCGGTCTAGATACACAAAGGTAGAGGAGAGATCCAATCATGGAGCGGTATACCTTTTGATCCACATCCTTACCCTTAGGGTTGAGCTCAAGGTGGCATTTGGTTTGCATTGGGGTAGAGGCACCCTTGAGATCAAGCAACTCGTACTTCTTGAGCATGTCTTGAATGTACTTTGCTTGGTTGATGAACGTTCCTTCCCTCAATTGTTTGATCTCAAATCCGAGGAAGAACTTCATGTCACCCATCATAGACATCTCAAACCTGTCAGTCATAAGCTTAGAGAATTCTTCGTTAAAAGCTTTGTTAGTCGATCCAAATATAATGTCATCCACATATAATTGACAAATGAAAAGCTCTCCATTAACTTTCTTAGTGAAAAGTGTGGGGTCGATTTCCCCAACTTGGAATCCACGGTCTACAAGTAGTTCTCTAAGGTGCTCGTACCACGCTCGTGGGCTTGTTTAAGGCCATAGAGTGCCTTATCCAACTTGTAGACATGGTTCGGATACTTGAGGTCTTCAAACCCCGGTGGTTGTTTAACATAAACAAGTTCATTTAGTGGACCATTTAGAAAAGCGGATTTGACATCCATTTGTTGCAACTTAAAGTTATGATGAAGGCATAAGCAAGAAGAATACGAATTGACTCAAGTCGAGCCACGGGCGCATAGGTTTCTCCAAAGTCAATGCCTTCAATTTGGGAGTAACCTTGAGCCACCAATCTTGCCTTGTTCCTCACCACCATGCCATGTTCATCTTGCTTGTTCTTGAAAATCCACTTGGTGCCGATAACATTACGGCAATCTTTGGATCTTTCCACCAACTTCCACACCTTGTTGCGCTTGAAGTTGTTGAGCTCTTCATGCATAGCATCAAGCCAATCTTTATCTTCAAGAGCTTCAAAGACCTTCTTGTGTTCCACCATGGAGATGTGAGCTTGATGTTCACTAAAGCTTGCAAGTTGTCTTCGGGTAGAGACCTTGCTTCTCACATCACCAAGCACCTTGTCAAGAGATAGAGCTCTTAATTCTTGTGAGGTGCCAACCCTATTCAAACGGCGGATCTCGATTTCCCTCCGAGTGGTGGGAGGAATCGCTTGATCATCTTGATCATTCATGTCTCCGCCTTGACAGATTTGATGGCCTTGATCAACCATTGGAGTGATGTCCACCGGTGAAGGAGAGTGTTGATCTTGGCCTTGCTGCGAACTGCCACCGGGAATGTCAGCAGGACCGGATATTCCGGGTTCATGGACCGGAAATTCCGAATCACCGGAATTTCCGACTCCAGCTTGAACCGGATTTTCCGGCCCTCCGGAAATTCCAGGAGCAGCTGGAGAATCTTGTGCTTCTTCATGGCTAGGCGTATTGGGCACGGTGTTGTCGATGGGTGTTTCTTGTGTTGGGGTGGCCACCACTTGTGAAGAACTTGATCCTTGTTGAGCCACCTCATAATAGAGTTCAACGGGGCGATGGACTCCCAACCCCATTCTTCGGATAGCATCTTGAGGTTGATCATCACCTACAACGAAAACACCACTTTGTTCCACAAGGGAGCCATCATTCTCCTCGAACACCACACTAAAAGTTTCTATGACTATGCGCGAGGCCTTATCATAGACTCTATAAGTGTGGGATTTGGACCCGTAGGCCAGAAATGTCCCTTCAAGAGACTTAGATTCAAACTTGCCTAAACGAACACCTTTGATGAGATAAAAACACTTACAACCAAAAACTCAGAAGTAAGAGATATTGGGCTTGTTCCCGGTGAGCACCTCATAGGGGGTCTTCATGAGTCCTTTGCGAAAGAAGAGTCGGTTGGATGAATGGCAAGCGGTGTTGACGCCTTCGGCCCAAAAGTTGTGAGGGGACTTGAACTCGGCCATCATCGTCCTTGCCATCTCAATAAGAGTGCGATTCTTCCTTTCGGCTACACCATTTTGTTGGGGAGTATAAGCAGCGTAATATTGATGACGAATCCCTTCTTCACTAAGGAACTCGTTTAAGGTGTAGTTCTTGAACTCGGACCCGTTGTCACTTCTTATCACCAAGATAGGGACATTGTGTTGACGTTAAGCTTCATTGGAGAAGTCGATGATAGTTTGTTGAGTCTCCATCTTTGTCTTGAAGAAGAAAACCCATGTGTATCTTGAATAGTCATCAACAATCACCAAGCAATATTTCTTCCCACCAAGACTAGCTTCCGGAATGGGACCAAAGAGGTCAACATGGAGAAGCTCCAAAACCCTTTTTGAAGAAATGATGGTCTTGCTTGGATGGTAGATGTCATGTATTTTTCCTTCAACACACGCCCTGCACATTCGATCCTTCGAGAAAGAAACATGGTCTTTTAGTCCTAAGATATGGCCACCCTTGTGGAGACTTTGCAAAATCCTCATGTTGACATGGGCTAGTTGTAACATCCCAACATTTTATAATGTTCAAAAATCACTAAAATTTAAAACTTTTGTTTTTGATTAAAATAAAACATTTAAATGCATAAGAAAACCAACTAAGAAAGACTTCAAACTTATTGAAAGAGTTTAATATTTCAAAGATCTCACTTTATCATTATTTTCAAAGCATGAATTGATAAATATATTCTATATAAGAAAGGAATTAAATCTAAAATCTTTCCAAAGTGGTTTTTGAAGTTGTCAAATAATTTATCTTAATATAAAAATATAATGGTGCACAAAATAATTTGAATTAAAAATGATTAAATTACATTTTCTCTTTTCACTTCAATTAGTTGTAATGTGATATTTAATTAAAGCTAAAATTTATTTAATATTGGAATATGAGTTTAAACAACTTAAATTCAAACATTTTGAATATGGGTATTTCATAGAATTTAATTTAGCCAAAAAAATAAAATTAATTAAACCCTAGTTTTAAATTTAACATAAAGTGTCAAATTTGTATTTAAGCCATATTTCAAAATATTATTTTTCAAAAATGTTCAAAAGATGCCCACACTGGTTTAACACAAAAGATAATAATTTTACAAATTTTTAGAAATTTGTTTGACATCAATTGGACAATTAAATCAAAAGATATGAATTAAAAGAAAAATCAGAAAAGAAAAACAAAATTATGACGTCATGCTGACGACACCTTCTTCTTCCTCCGGCCGAGATTTCCGCCCCTGATTCCCTCTCCCGAATCCGGCGAGATTGGCGCGATGTGGTTCCCTCCTCCTGCCCTATAAAACCCCCAGCGCCTCTGCCACCTTTTTCCCCGAAGAACCCTAGCCCGAGCGCCCCTAGGCTGTCCGCAAATCACCGCCGCCGTGCCGCCATCGCCGCCGCCGTTTTCTTCGGTTCTGGTGAGCTACCGCAAACGCCGAGCCCTCTCTTGTGTCCCAATCGTCCTACTTCATCCGTGCGCATCTCCTAAGTCTCGCGTCGATGTTTTTCGTGCAGTGTACCGAGCTGTTCGTGCGCGGCCGAAGATCACCGCCGCCTTTCCCAACTCCGGTGAGGAATAGGGCGAGCACCGGAGCACCCCGCCACCAACGACCGCCTCCATCCTCTTCGTCGTGTCGCGGCGCACCTCTCCGTCAACTCCACAAGCCCAGGGAAGCACGACAACGACGGGAGCGTCCTCGCCCCAGCCCAGCGCCGTCGTACGCTCCATCTCCGGCGACCATCCGCGCCGCCCGGTGAGCACCCTCTCCCAGAGCCGTCCGATCTGGAATCAATGCACGAGATTAGATTTTAAAACCCAACCGGTACGATCTGATCTGGACCGTCAGATCTAGATCTGACGATCCAGATCCAATGACTTATCCACGTCAGCTGCCGCGTCAGCAACACAGTCAGCGCACAGTCAGCGCCAGCGTGGAATTTCGTTTTCTAATTAAATTAAAAATGACAGTTTTCCAGAAAAGCCCCCGTCTATTCAAACTATCATATCTTTTTCTCTGTTTATCCAAATTCAAATATTTTTATATATTTGGAAAGCCCTTGACATGTAGATTAATTTGGATCTGCCAAAATTCAAATTTGACTTAGTTGAAAATATTCAAATTTCAAATGGTGAATTTGATTATATTTGCCATAACTTTAAATCTGTCAATTCAAAAATTGTAAATAAAATTGTTTTAGAGACTTTGGAATATTTATAATGTGATGACACTGCTATGAAATATTTTTGAGTAATATTTGAATGAATTCATAGTTATATAGTTAATTTGAATAGTTTGAGTATTTTTTCACATAATAATTAATAGAAATATTATTTTTGATTAAATCAAATTGCTATAAATTTAATTAAATGCCCCCTGTCTACTAACACTAATTACAAAATTTTGCTATAAAAATTTAATTATAGAAAACTTTAATATTATAATTATTCCTTTTATTATATTTTCCAAAAATAGAAATTAATTAGATTGCATTTATAGCCAAATGCATACTTTATAAATATCACAAATTTTGTATGATATTTCCTAGGATTTAAAAGGTGCATTGCATGCATAACTTATTTTTCACATATAGATATATTTCCCATAGGAAAATTTCCCTTCATTATTTTCTCTAAGTTAGAAGTATTTTCAACTTAGCATTTTAGTAAAGTGCTACACTTAGACACTTAGTAATTTTCAAGATGGAGCTAGAAGGCTATTGAAGGACTTAGCCAAAACAAGACTTCAGAAGTATCTTCAAGGGGTAGAAGCACTTAGAAGAAAAGCAAGAAGAAGTTCAAGAAGACCAACCTCCTCTATTCTCTAAGTCTTTCTTGCTCTCTCTCTCTTTTCTTCCTTCTTATCTGAGACTTCATGAAGACTAAGTTAAATCCAAGACCAGCCTAGGTGATACAAGAATCATCAAGTCTGAAGATTCATCAAGACTACCAAGAGCTCAATCAAGACATCATTCAGAAGAAAGTTACAAGTCTGGAGATGAAGCCTGGAGGACAACTACATCTTTCTTTCTATCTTTTCCCTCTTTTCTAATATTGTCTTTCACATTTGACTTATACAAATTGTGATCATGATGTTATCATCTTCAAGTTGTTGGATCCTAGCGGCATAGTGAGAGGAAGCGGCCTGGAGACAAACCTTACATGTCCACGTAGATGAGACCTGTCCCACAACTTAAGTGGTTGGCCGGGTGTCTGTCTCTCTCACTATACTGAATATCCAATTTACAAAGAGTTGACAATAATTGTTGATCATCTTGAAGAAATGACTTAGTATCTTCTCTAAATATTTCTACACATCAAGACAAAGCCATTAGAGGGCTTATTCAAGATGATATAAAACAAAATATTTTATACAACTTATGACATTAGTCCTTAGTCATTTTGACATACATTTTGCTTTGCATTAACTTAAAAGATGTTCATAGCATGACATGTTTTCCTTAGAAGTTTTACAAAACTTGTTTGTTCATTTGATATGAGCATGTATGTTTGATGGTTGTTGTTTGTTGATTGTTGTATTGTTGTTTGCTATTATTGTTTAGATTAAACTTAGAACAAACGTTCGTTGTTGAAAAGAGGTTGTGAACAACGACAACATTCAAAGGCAAGTGGCACACCTCATAAACTTCCTATTATTTCTATATGCATTACTTAGTGTATTTTTATATGCAGGTGTAGGATAGTATTGCTATGCTAAACCTGTGTAGAATTCCCTTACTCCTGAGTCTAGGTTCCTATATCATACTTAGCAGAAATATTGATGCCATGCAAATGATGATTTTTTTTACAAAATGTTAAGTGACTACTCAGGGCTGTGTTCATGGTTGTCGTCGCCTAGGATGAATTTCTATTCTACTTAGTGCCGTGAGCATGATGGTTGTCAACCTGGGAGTACACATCCACTAAGTTAATGAAACACCTGGGTGGATTGGTTGAATGGTTTATGTTGAGTGGCTACTCAGGACTGTGCTTGTGGTTGTCTTCGCCTAAGGTAGTTTCTACTATACTTGGGGCCATGAGCATGGGGGTTGTCAACCTGAGAGTTCACTTGTGGATGGCCACCCAGGGAACAGAGGAATCTGATGAACTTGTAACATCCCAAATTTCTCAAAAATTTAAAACTTTGCATTCATGCATCATGCATCATAAAAGTATGGCATTGAGAACACATAAGGAGTAAATTGAATTT
Source organism: Poa annua (assembly GCA_026929855.1). Classification (NCBI taxonomy): domain Eukaryota; kingdom Viridiplantae; phylum Streptophyta; class Magnoliopsida; order Poales; family Poaceae; genus Poa; species Poa annua. Next base: position 84,926,232 of record CM049429.1, on the reverse strand, counting down.
TAATTATAAGGTTAAATAAAATTGTTTTCATTAAAGAGGTCTATTTGAACTCCTTATACAAATCTGCATTTTATTATTTTATTTAATTAGCAAAATGATATCAAAAAGTTATAAATTAAATTAGCTTTTCAAAACATATTTTTACGAATTTTTCTGAAAAGTTTTGACTAAGTTTTAAAATCAAATTTGAATTAAATAATTGAAATCAGAAAATGTTTTGGTTAAAAAAAAGAGAGAGAAGGACGGCCCGACCCAATCTGGGCCGAAGCCCACTCGTTCCCTCCCGTGCGCGCAGCGCAGGCGAAGCGCAACGGCCCAACAGCAGCCCACCTCCCTCCTTCAGTCGCTGACAGCCGGGGCCCACACGTCATCTCCCTCCCCAACTCGTGACGAACACGAACACGACTCCACCGAAACCCAGATTCTTGCGGATCGAAATCCGTTGGGAAAATCGCGAGGAGATCGCTCCCCTACGTCCCCATATAAACCCCCCCCCCCTCTGTCGCCTCCTCCCGAACCCCAAAACCCTAGACAATAGCCTCCAGGCCGCTCAGAAACCGCCCGCCGCCGTCCGCCATTGCCGCCGCCAAAACCTTCAATCTCCGCTGAGTGCAGAGCTCCTCGAGTCCTCCCGCGACCCTCTTCCGACTCCCAGTTAGCGCGCGCACGTCCTTGACATCTCCCCTGCTGTTCTTCTGCTCCAGATCGCCGCGTCCGTGATCGACCGAAGCAAACCGCCGCCGTCTCCATCTCTGGCGAGCTCTAGGAGGAGAAGGGAAGCACACCGAAGACCCCTGTCGCGCCAACAGCTCCGCCTCAACCTCCTCTTCGTAGCGGTATGTGCCTTTCTTGCTCGCACGTCGTAGATCGCCGGAAACGACTATGCCGACGATGGCGCCGCCGCGGACACGAGTGTGCCGGCGAACCGCGCCGCCCGATTCGCCCCCTTTTTATTTCAGCCGTCGGATCTAGATCCAATGGATCTAGATCGGGCGAATCTGGAGCGTTAGATTTAAAACAGATCGGACGGTTCACGTTCGCGATCCGCGCCGAACCGGTATCGGCCAATTAGCGAGCGCCGCGTGGCATATTGATTTTCTATTTTCGCAGAGAAATTGTTTTAAAAACAGAAAACAACACAAACTTACAAAATTCATAACTTTTGTTCTGTTCATCCAAATTTGATGAATTTTATATCCACGTGAAGCTCTGCTCGTGTAGTTTAATATGGTTTCATTAGTTTATCCTTTTAGTGTATATTAAATTGCGGAATTTAATTGTTTAGCTTTCGGATGATTAAATCTATAATTTAATTAATAAAATTTCTTTCCAAATAAATCCAATTGTTTTAGAGATTTATTAATGCCCTCTGTCCAGAGAGTGCAATCTGAGATTTATTTGAAACTTCTTATAATATAATTAAGGAAATTGGTTTTAGAACTTAAAACTACTATTATGCTCAATATTTTAAATGATTAAATAAAATAGTAAAATATGGATCATTGTAATTCATGCATTAATAACAGAGAAATTAAAATAGTAATTAATTGGTCTTGTTAAGTTCATTGCATATTAAGCATGCATACATATTTTTGTATTGATATTTTAAGTGTTATGCTTGTGTGTTTATTTAGTTTTATTGTTTGTCTCTAGATTGTGAAGAGGAGGAAGGTCCTTGTGATTGTTATTATTGCTGTGCTTGTTCCTCTTGTTACCAAGGCAAGTGACATTCATAATCCATCCTATGTTTTTCTATATGCATTATTAGTAGATTTTGGAGTAGTATGCATGATAGTGAAATTTGGAACTATCTTATAATGCTAAGTTAGTTGACACTTTGAAAATATCCTAGTAGTGTGTAGCCATCCCTCCCCATGCAGCCACCAAAAGTTTTATTAGATGCTTAGCTATGCTATAAAGGAGTTTACTTATCATGTTATAAAATTATTGCTAAGTGTTAAAAACTTTGAATGCACTTCTGGGTGGAATTGGTTGTTTGGTTTATGTTGAGTGGCTGTTGGGACCATGCTTGTGGTTGTCTTTGCCTAGGATGAATTTCTATTCTACTTAGGGCCATGAGTATGGTGGTTGTCACCCAGAAGCGCACTTGTGGACGGCCACCCAGGAACAAAAAGATTTCTAAGTCCCTCCAAGTTTAGAAGCTTCCCGTGCAGCCTTCTGACAATGGGCTATGTCTAGAACTACTAAGTTGTGAGAGTGCAACCTGTCAGCTTGACAAGCAGATGTAGAGTTGATAGGTGGAACGGGTCTTGCTAGTATGGTTGCATTCTTCTTCTGAAAGTTCTTGTCTCAATTCTCTCCTTTCCATAATACACTCCGCGTGTATAGGATTTCTCGGACAAATTGAGTCTTAAGGTGAAAGTGCACAACCTCTGCAGAGTCGACAAACTGAGTACACAGCCGTGTCCCCGGTGATGGACAACTTCGAGCAACTGGACAAGGATGGACGGAAGAATCTCAACATGGTTTTCATAAAGTAAAATTTGACTAAGGAAAGAATTATTGGTGCACTTGGGCTTCATCCCTTGGTGCCAAGTCTTTGAGATACAAAAGTGTTTTACAAAAGATAGGAGAAAACTGGCTTTCTGCATAATAGCCTACAAACTCCACCAAGCCAAATATGCATATAGAATTAGACTTGTCATAATTTATCCACCATAGTCACTTGCCAATACTTCATTGTATTGACCTCCTACGGGGGCTGCATATTCAAATGTGCAGGTAATTCTGATGAGGAGTAAGTTTGGACTCGATTCTACACCCAACATGTCTGCTTGTGGCGTATGCTAGAAGAGGAGGCCCATTGCTTTTATTTTCGTTGTGAACTCTGAATATTTTAGCTAGTCTTCATGACTATGCACTTTGTAATAAAGCTATACTTGGCTATTTTTGGATCTCGTTGTAGTATTTTGATACTTATGCAATGATACTATATATTTTGTACTGTGGTGCTGGCAGTGATCCAGGGACTAGCACATAACACAGATGTTCCATCTTTATTTAAAAGATGGGGCTACAAAATGGTATCAGAGCAAAAGTGTTGCCTGTAGGTTCGAGCCCTTAGGATTGGTTAAGCCTCCTTTTGATCATAATATTACCATCTTTGAAGTATGTTGGATCCTAGCGGCATAGTGGGATGAAGCGGCCCGGGACTAACCTTACATGTCCGCGTACATGAGACCTGTTCCACAATTATAAGTGGTTGGCCGGGTGTCTGTCTCTCTCACTATAGTGAATATCCGACTTACAAAAAGTTGATAGTAGTGTTGATCACCTGTTAGAAAAGAACTTCTTTTTCTCTAAATACTTAAGTACACCACAATTAGTATATCTTACCTTTGTCTTGTTTTAATAAACTCTACCTTTATCACTTAAGGATGTCATTCTTCATGTATCAAACCGCGGAGGACTTCAAGGACATGCGCTTTGGAAGATATCTTCTAGAGTTGGTAGAACTGTTGGCACTTCCAACACCCATCATCAAGGCAAGCCAGCTGAAGCACTTCAACAAAGAAGACTTATGGGGAATTCGCCTTTACCAACAAGGGCGCCAGACTGAACCCAAGACCGAAGACATCCAGTACAAGTCGATTAGTGACTCCTTGGAGAAAGGGCCGAATCTCGTCACGCAGGAGCTAATAGGACGTCTTTGCTTGCAATACCAAGAAGAGTTAAAAGACCACTACTTTGCTCACCTTGGCCAACGTGACGAACATGGGGTTCCTTACTGTGTTAGCGAGGAAGACAAAAACAAACCAGAACCTTTGTACCCATATCTCCAAGACTTAGAACTTCACCTCTGGCAACTAGAAGAGGATAGACGCAATGAGCTGTTGAAGAATGATGAAATAATGGCACAAGTCAAGGAGACTCAAAAGAAGATTGAAGCCCAAGAAGAGGTGGCCAACGCTCAAGAGGAGAAGTTCCGAGCTCAAGAGAAGAAGTTCCAAAATCAAGAAAAGAGAATTAGAGACAAGAACAAGGAGATCAGGACCTTGAAGGATGAAATTCTGAGCAACGACGTCGAGTTCGAAGCTGATCGAGATTTGATCGAGACTCTACACCGTGAGAAGAGAATGCTACAAGAGAAGATTGAAGTCCTGGAGAAGGAAGCAATCGAGACTCTGCACCGTGAGACGACAATGTTACAGGAGAAGAATGAGGCCTTGGAGAAGGAGGTGAATGACTACAAGGAGATCCTTACGAAGGAAGGCATCACCATCGAGGAAGTGGAAGAAGATGAAGGAGACGTCATTGACGAAATTTAGACTTAGTAGTTGGACCACCATATTCTCCCTCGTTAGTTCGTCGTTCTTTTTAAAACATTGATCTCCAACTTGTGGTGTGACAATGATGGAATGTTTGGTTTGCAGACTCTGTTGTTTTATCAAATCAATTTAGAATACTTGTTTTGTTTTACTAAGTAGACTTTTCTTTTTAAGTTGTCTTATGAGTGTTGATTGTGTTGACTTGGTTGCTTTGTGCATGGGTAGGATTTTTCTTCTCTTAGTTCTGTCTATCTTACACTCATCTATGCTGAAAAACCTTACAGATGCCTCCTCGTCGAGATACCAACAACGACGATGTCATGCAACAACTGATGGCCGCTCAAGCTCAGTTAATGAATATGATGACTCAGTTCATTGCAGCAACCAACAACAACAACAACAACAACAACAACAACAACAACAACAACAACAACAACAACAACCACAACAACAACAACCCGCCACCTCCACCACCACCCCCAGTGGACAGACTTGCTAGATTCCTCAGGCTTAGGCCTAATAAGTTCTCCTCTGCTACTGAACCAATAGTGGCGGATGATTGGCTCCGTTCAGTCAACAAGGACTTAGTAACTTGTGAATGTTCTGAGGCAGAAAAAGTGAGGTTCACTGCACACCTGTTGGAAGGACCCGCAGCATTGTGGTGGGAAAATTATCAAGTGACTCATCCTTTGGATGGCATGACTTGGGATGCGTTCAAGGAAGGCTTCCGGAATGCTCACATCTCCTCAGGTATAATGAACCTGAAGAAAGACGAATTTCGCAGCTTGAGGCAAGGAGGTAGAACTCTGAAGGAGTATATGGATGACTTATGTATGCTATCAAGGTATGCACCAGAGGACATTGATACTGATGCAAAGAGGAAGGAAAAGTTCCTCAATGGACTTAAGGGAGAACTGAAGATACCTTTGTCTGTGGCATATACTCCAAACTATCAAGCTCTGTTGGATCAAGCTATCACCTTGGACAACAACATAAGAAAGGAAGAGAATAGGAAGAGGAAGTTCAGTGCAAGTAAGGTTCATTCTGAAGGGACATATAAGAAACACACCTCTGAAGTCGGTAGCCATAAACCCTGGAATCACTCCAACACTGGTAGTGGCCAAAAACATCATGGTCATAACCACAATGGAGGGAACAAAGGAAGCAATGGAGGATACAATGGAAATAAGGGTGGATCCAGGGGAAACCATCATCATGGCCATAATCATGGGAATGGTAATCACCGTCCTAACCATGAAGGGAAGAAAGACTTGTCTCATGTGACCTGCTACAAGTGCAAGAAGACAGGACATTATGCAACTGATTGCCCAGAGAAGAAAGCTGATGAAAATTCCAAGCCCAATCCTTTCCAGAAGGGACAAGTGAACCACATCAATGTGGAAGAAGTTCATGATGAACCTGATGCTGTGATTGGTACGTTCTTGCTCAACTCCTTCCCAGCATTAGTTTTATTTGATACTGGAGCATCTCATTCATTCATATCAAGAGCTTTTGTTAACAAACATGGGTTAGCTGAGGAAAGTCTAGGAAAACCTATTAGGGTAAGTTCACCTGGAGGAGAGATGCTAGTAAATTCCGGGTGTAGGCAGTTAGACTTGCAAATCGGAAAACACCCCTTCCCAACAGACTTAGTCATCCTAGAAACTCAAGGATTGGATGTTATCATCGGAATGGATTGGATGACTCGTTTTGAAGGAATCATAGATTGTGCAAATAGAGCAATCACCCTCACCACCCCAGAGAAAAGGAAGATTAAGTTCCGATCAACTTTCGAACTTAAGAAGGTTAGGCTAAATTCTCTTAAGGGGGTTAGCCTTGGTGATGTGCTTATCGTCAAGGAATACCCAGATGTTTTTCCGGAGGAACTACCGGGGATGCCACCCGATAGAGATGTAGAGTTTCTCATCGAACTTAAGCCGGGAACAGGGCCAATAGCAAAAAGACCTTATCCTATGACCGTCGATGAATCGAAAGAGCTCAAGAAGCAATTAGAGGAACATATCCAGAAAGGATTCATTCGTCCAAGTTCATCGCCATGGGGAGCACCAGTCTTATTTGTTAAAAAGAAGGATCAAACCCAGAGGCTAGTCACGGATTACAGAGATATAAACGAGCAAACTATCAAAAACAAGTACCCGTTACCCAAGATAAATGAACTATTTGATCAACTGGAAGGTGCTTGTGTTTTCTCAAAGATCGATCTTCGATCGGGGTACCTCCAAATGAAAGTTAGAGAAATGGATATACCCAAAACTGCATTTGTTACGAGATATGGCTCTTATGAGTACACAATGATGCCTTTTGGATTAACCAATGCACCAACCTATTTCATGAATATGATGAATAAAGTGTTCATGGATTTTCTGGATAAGTTTGTGGTCGTGTTCATAGATGATATTCTAATCTACTCCAAGAGTCACCAAGAACATGAAGAGCACTTGCGTCAGGTATTGCAGAGACTACGTGAACATAAGTTGTATGCCAAGTACAGCAAGTGTGAGTTTTGGTTAGAACAAGTCGGATTTTTAGGCCATGTGGTGTCCAAGGAAGGTATAGCAGTGGATCCTGAAAAGGTTTCAGCTGTAACTAATTGGGAACCGCCGAAGAATGTTGGTGAATTACGAAGTTTTCTGAGCCTAGCAGGATACTGCCGACGATTCATTGAAAACTTCTCCAAGATTGCCAAGGCCTTGACGGAATTATTAAAGAAGGAGAAGAAATTTGAGTGGACAGAGGCATGCGAAGCCAGTTTTCAGGAGTTGAAGAAACGTCTGGTTTCAGCCCCAGTTCTATGTTTACCTGATTTGGAGAAGGAATTCCAAGTATACTGTGATGCTTCACGCCAAGGCTTGGGAAGTGTGTTGATGCAGGAAGGCAGAGTGGCATCTTATGCCTCTAGACAACTCAAGAAACATGAAGCAAATTACCCAACTCATGATCTCGAGTTAGCATCAGTAGTGCATGCTCTGAAAACTTGGAGACCCTATCTAATGGGAAAAAGGTGTGAGGTATTCACGGACCACAAAAGTTTGAAGTACATATTTACACAGAAGGAATTGAATATGAGACAAAGAAGATGGTTGGAACTTATTAAAGATTATGATCTAAGTCTTCAATACCATCCGGGAAAAGCTAATGTGGTAGCAGATGCTCTGAGCCGAAAAGTGTATGTGAATGGCCTTACAGCAGGAGAATTACCCGATGATTTATGTAAGGCATTTAATGACCTCAGGTTGGAAGTAGTACCTGAAGGGTTTGTAACCTCATTAGTTGTATAGCCCACTTTGATGGACAAGATACGTGAAGCTCAGAAAGGAGACAAGGAAATAGAAGAAATCAAAGTCAATTTAAGAGCTGGAAAAGCTAAAGGGTTTCATGAGGATGAGCAGGGTATTTTTTGGTTTGAAAAACGTGTATGTGTGGCCAATGACCCTGATATCAGGAAGTTAATTCTGCAAGAAGCTCATGAAACACCTTATTCAATTCATCCGGGAAATACGAAGATGTATATGGATGTGAAAGAGAGATTTTGGTGGAATAATCTGAAGAGAGAAATAGCAGAATACATCGCTAAGTGTGATGTATGTAGTCGAGTAAAGGCAGAACATCAGAAACCAGCAGGGCTCTTACAACCTTTGAAAGTACCGGATTGGAAGTGGGATTCCATTGGTATGGACTTCATCACTGGATTACCAAGGACCAGATCGGGGTATGATTCTATTTGGGTTATTGTTTGTCGCCTAACCAAAATAGCTCACTTCATACCCGTGAAGACCACTTATACTAGTGCAAAGCTAGCCGATATTTACATGAAGAGAATTGTGTGCCTTCACGGCGTTTCTAAGAGTATCGTGTCTGATAGGGGAACCCAGTTCACTTCTCATTTTTGGAAGCAGTTGCATGAATCTTTGGGAACCAGATTGGAATTCAGTACGGCTTTCCATCCGCAAACAGATGGTCAGACTGAAAGAGTGAATCAGATTTTAGATTGCCATACGCTGAGTTCTCCTACAACAATAGTTACCAAGTCAGCATTGAGATGGCACCGTTTGAAGCCTTATATGGAAAGAAATGCACAACCCCACTGTTGTGGAGTGGTGTAGGAGAACGGAGTTTCTTTGGGCCTGATATAATACAGGATGCTGAAGAGAAAGTCAGGCTGATTAAGGACAGATTGAAAATAGCACAATCACGCCAGAAAAGCTACGCGGATTCAAAACGTAGAGAAGTCACCTACGAGGTGGGTGATAGAACCTATCTTAGAGTATCACCACTCCGAGGTGTAAAGAGGTTTGGGATTAAAGGAAAGTTAGCACCTCGATTCATTGGACCATTCAAAATTCTTTCTCGCAAAGGTGAAGTAGCATATGAGTTAGAACTACCAGAAGCTCTGTCTGCGGTTCATAATGTGTTCCATGTCAGTCAGTTGAAGAAATGTCACCCCGAGATGATGGGAGTTCCTTTAAAGGATACTGTACCCCTCGAAGAAGTACATTTGGAGAGTGACTTGACCTACGAAGAGAAACCCATCAAGATATTATAGACAGCAGAAAGAGTCACTCGTACCAAAACCATCAAGTTTTGCAAGGTCCAGTGGAATCATCACACCGAAGACGAAGCCACCTGGGAACGAGAGGATGACCTCCGAGAAGACCACCCACACCTATTTGCTGACCTTTCCGAAGCTCGAGGGCGAGCTTCTTCTTAAGGGGGTTAGTCTGTAACATCCCAAATTTCTCAAAAATTTAAAACTTTGCATTCATGCATCATGCATCATAAAAGTATGGCATTGAGAACACATAAGGAGTAAATTGAATTTTAATTATAAGGTTAAATAAAATTGTTTTCATTAAAGAGGTCTATTTGAACTCCTTATACAAATCTGTATTTTATTATTTTATTTAATTAGCAAAATGATATCAAAAAGTTATAAATTAAATTAGCTTTTCAAAACATATTTTTATGAATTTTTCTGAAAAGTTTTGACTAAGTTTTAAAATCAAATTTGAATTAAATAATTGAAATCAGAAAATGTTTTGGTTAAAAAAAAAGAGAAGGACGGCCCGACCCAATCTGGGCCGAAGCCCACTCGTTCCCTCCCGTGCGCGCAGCGCAGGCGAAGCGCAGCGGCCCAACAGCAGCCCACCTCCCTCCTTCAGTCGCTGACAGCCGGGGCCCACACGTCATCTCCCTCCCCAACTCGTGACGAACACGAACACGACTCCACCGAAACCCAGATTCTTGCGGATCGAAATCCGTTGGGAAAATCGCGAGGAAATCGAACCCCAAAACCCTAGAAAATAGCCTCCAGGCCGCTCAGAAACCGCCCGCCGCCGTCCGCCATTGCCGCCGCCAAAACCTTCAATCTCCGGTGAGTGCAGAGCTCCTCGAGTCCTCCCGCGTCCCTCTTCCGACTCCCAGTTAGCGTGCGCACGTCCTTGACATCTCCCCTGCTGTTCTTCTGCTCCAGATCGCCGCGTCCGTGATCGACCGAAGCAAACCGCCGCCGTCTCCATCTCCGGCGAGCTCTTGGAGGAGAAGGGAAGCACACCGAAGACCCCTGTCGCGCCAACAGCTCCGCCTCAACCTCCTCTTCGTAGCGGTATGTGCCTTTCTTGCTCGCACGTCGTAGATCGCCGGAAACGACTATGCCGACGATGGCGCCGCCGCGGACACGAGTGCGCCGGCGAACCGTGCCGCCCGATTCGCCCCCTTTTTATTTCAGCCGTCGGATCTAGATCCAATGGATCTAGATCGGGCGAATCTGGAGCGTTAGATTTAAAACAGATCGGACGGTTCACGTTCGCGATCCGCGCCGAACCGGTATCGGCCAATTAGCGAGCGCCGCGTGGCATATTGATTTTCTATTTTCGCAGAGAAATTGTTTTAAAAACAGAAAACAACACAAACTTACAAAATTCATAACTTTTGTTCTGTTCATCCAAATTTGATGAGTTTTATATCCACGTGAAGCTCTGCTCGTGTAGTTTAATATGGTTTCATTAGTTTATCCTTTTAGTGTATATTAAATTGCGGAATTTAATTGTTTAGCTTTCGGATGATTAAATCTATGATTTAATTAATAAAATTTCTTTCCAAATAAATCCAATTGTTTTAGAGATTTATTAATGCCCTCTGTCCAGAGAGTGCAATCTGAGATTTATTTGAAACTTCTTATAATATAATTAAGGAAATTGGTTTTAGAACTTAAAACTACTATTATGCTCAATATTTTAAATGATTAAATAAAATAGTAAAATATGGATCATTGTAATTCATGCATGAATAACAGAGAAATTAAAATAGTAATTAATTGGTCTTGTTAAGTTCATTGCATATTAAGCATGCATACATATTTTTGTATTGATATTTTAAGTGTTATGCTTGTGTGTTTATTTAGTTTTATTGTTTGTCTCTAGATTGTGAAGAGGAGGAAGGTCCTTGTGATTGTTATTCTTGCTGTGCTTGTTCCTCTTGTTACCAAGGCAAGTGACATTCATAATCCATCCTATGTTTTTCTATATGCATTATTAGTAGATTTTGGAGTAGTATGCATGATAGGGAAATTTGGAACTATCTTATAATGCTAAGTTAGTTGACACTTTGAAAATATCCTAGTAGTGTGTAGCCATCCCTCCCCATGCAGCCACCAAAAGTTTTATTAGATGCTTAGCTATGCTATAAAGGAGTTTACTTATCATGTTATAAAATTATTGCTAAGTGTTAAAAACTTTGAATGCACTTCTGGGTGGAATTGGTTGTTTGGTTTATGTTGAGTGGCTGTTGGGACCATGCTTGTGGTTGTCTTTGCCTAGGATGAATTTCTATTCTACTTAGGGCCATGAGTATGGTGGTTGTCACCCAGAAGCGCACTTGTGGACGGCCACCCAGGAACAAAGAGATTTCTAAGTCCCTCCAAGTTTAGAAGCTTCCCGTGCAGCCTTCTGACAATGGGCTCTGTCTAGAACTACTAAGTTGTGAGAGTGCAACCTGTCAGCTTGACAAGCAGATGTAGAGTTGATAGGTGGAACGGGTCTTGCTAGTATGGTTGCATTCTTCTTCTGAAAGTTCTTGTCTCAATTCTCTCCTTTCCATAATACACTCCGCGTGTATAGGATTTCTCGGACAAATTGAGTCTTAAGGTGAAAGTGCACAACCTCTGCAGAGTCGACAAACTGAGTACTCAGCCGTGTCCCCGGTGATGGACAACTTCGAGCAACTGGACAAGGATGGACGGAAGAATCTCAACATGGTTTTCATAAAGTAAAATTTGACTAAGGAAAAAAATATTGGTGCACTTGGGCTTCATCCCTTGGTGCCAAGTCTTTGAGATACAAAAGTGTTTTACAAAAGATAGGAGAAAACTGGCTTTCTGCAAAATAGCCCACAAACTCCACCAAGCCAAATATGCATATAGAATTAGACTTGTCATAATTTATCCACCATAGTCACTTGCCAATACTTCATTGTATTGACCTCCTACGGGGGCTGCATATTCAAATGTGCAGGTAATTCTGATGAGGAGTAAGTTTGGACTCGATTCTACACCCAACATGTCTGCTTGTGGCGTATGCTAGAAGAGGAGGCTCATTGCTTTTATTTTCGTTGTGAACTCTGAATATTTTAGCTAGTCTTCATGACTATGCACTTTGTAATAAAGCTATACTTGGCTATTTTTGGATCTCGTTGTAGTATTTTGATACTTATGCAATGATACTATATATTTTGTACTGTGGTGCTGGCAGTGATCCAGGGACTAGCACATAACACAGATGTTCCATCTTTATTTAAAAGATGGGGCGCTACAGAACTCCGAGTGACGATTGCTTCCAGTGCAGTCATTGCCATATGGGTTCTGGCTTGATCAATTATGTTGCATGGACTCTCTCCGGCTTGACAAGCAGATGTAGGGGGATGTTAGGTGGAACGGGTCAAGCCAGAGTGGGAGGGAAAATGCTTCTGAAAGATCTCGTCTCATTCTTCTCCTTTCCTTATCACAAATGGTGTGTAAATGATAACTTGGGTTGAATGGGTACAATGGTGAACGTGCACAACCTCTGCAAAGTGCAAAACTAAGTACTTAGCCGTGTTCCCGGTACGGACAATTTGAGCAGCTGATCCCAGACGTCAACGTAGGATTCCATCATTCCAACTTCAGAAATAAAACTTGATGGGTGAACAAGGGAAGATGAGAATTATGGTTTTCATGCCATACTCGTCTTAATTTTGAAGAAAGTGTTTTCCAAAGAGATAGGAAAAATTGGCTTTATGCAAAATAGCCTTGAACTCCACCAGCCAAATATGCATATAGGCTTTAGAGTTATTCCATTAAGTGTCCACCATAGTGTCACTTGCGAGACTCCATCTTTAATGGAATCTGACCCACGTTGTTGCAATATTTTTCTTATTGCAGATTGTTCAGATGAAGTGTGAGGTTCGTTTATACGTTTCGAGTCTACAACCAACATGTTTTCGCCTGTGGCAGCATGAAAGGGATAGAGACCCACTGCTATTGTTTTTCCGCTGTGTATTTTTTCAATGCTAGCTTTATGCTATGCAACTTGTATCAAATATTTTGTAATTCTGGATCATTGATGTAATAAAATTGACGTTTTGTTGTGATATTACATCGTAAACTGTGTGTGCAAATGAATCGATCTAGGATTTGCACTATACACAGGTATCTGCCTTATTTAAAGTGCAGGTACACTACGGATGGTATCAGAGCACTGTGTTGCCTGTAGGTTCGAAACCCTAGGTTTGGATAGAATTAGGATTTGACCATAGGATTGAAAATCTATTTTATTCACTTCTCTAAAAACAAAACTTTTCATTTTATCATTTGAATTTTTTCTATTTCATTTTAATTCTAATACTCTTTCCTCTTCAAAATTTTAGATGGGAGAGTACACTGAGACCGCGTATGCTGGAGTTTTGTCGGATTTCATCTTTGGGAGGCAGCTGTCTAGGTTGACAAGTATATTGAAGCTACCACCGCCCTATTTCCGAGGAAGGAAGGAAGAGACCGACATACCTGATGTGACGCGTTGGGAAATCCGCACAATCATGACCCCAGATCCCACGATGCCAGACTTCGAGCCCGTGGACTATGTCACCTACTACCCTGAATGGATTGAAGGAGTGAACATAGCTATGGTGGACTTGATGGCCCGATTGTGTTATAAGTATCGCAACAAGCTGGCACCAGAATCGCCCTTCCGTGCCTTTGGGAAGAGGGATGCGCATGGCCACTCAATGGCTCACACGGGAAATCGCCTGGACCTGCCCATCACTAACAAGATGTTTGAAGACTTGGATTTTCTCATGAACCGTCTGACCAGAAAGGTTCAGCAAGCTTATAACATCGCAGATCATGCCCGAGCCGTCATACACGCAAAAACCCAAGAACTCCAGACTTCTGAAACCCTTATTGGCCATATGGAGGAACTCATCCATGAACTACATTTGCAGAATCTTAACAAGGATGAGCAGATCGCCACCCTTGAGGCGCAACTCAATGTACCTCCACCACCGCCAGTAGCTGAAGGAAGTGACCAAGGCACTGGAAATGTGGTAGTAAACTCAGAGGTAAAGGATGAAGAAGACCCCGAAGAGGTGCTTTTTGAAGAGTCAACTGAGGGAGAAGTCACGCCTGTGGCGAATAACCACGCAATAAAGCGCAAGCGTGAGATTGAGGAGGAATAAGTGGAGCAATACAAACCACGTTAGAGGGACCACCATTTGTCTCATTTAGCTTATTGTATCGATTTGATGTATTGACCTATCAAATTGTGGTATGGCAGTACTATCGTTTTTGTAATTCCATGACATTGATGTGTTTTAGTTCGATAAATGATTAGTTCGAGTTCTCAAAATAAGTGTGAAATTTGTTTTTGTATGTGTTTGCATGTGTTTGAATCATGTTGATTGATATTATTAGGAATTGGTTGCCTTGTTTTGTTTTGTTGAACTAGGATTCCTCCATAGTAAAAATAACTCAACCCATTGCTTTCTAAACCAAACAGATGTCTCACCCCAATACCAACACCAATGTTTTGCATACAAATATGCAACTCCTAATTGAGAACCAGAGTCAGCTGTGGAAGTTGATGACTGACCAACTGCCTATGATTGATCAAAACCATAGTGATTTTGAAGAGAACCTTATGACCAAACTAAAGGCATGCAAAACTTGTGGAGAGATAGGACATACGTCCAAAGAATGTCCTGATGAGTGGCCCATGGTCATACCAGACATCCAGTTAGGGAATGCCCCACAAGTCAGATTCCTTGCTTTTCGTGTGAAGCAACAAATCACGTTCCAACGCAGTATCAACTCTACCCTGTAGTGCAAGAAGTCAGTCAGCAAGCCAAAAAGGGGATGCAACAAAATCTCACGAAGTATGTGGAAGTACAAGAAAACAAGGAGGAACACAAAAGAGATACTAGCCATATAACATGTTTTACCTGTGGAGAACTAGGACATTATTCATGGGACTGCAAAGAGAAAAGGACTGGTCAGGATACTGAACCAAATCTTCATCAAAATGAGACTGTGGGTCATACTAAGGTGAAAAATGAAATAAGAGTAAGGTCACTTCCGAAGATATCCAAAAGTACCTCCAAGTGTTGCTATAAGTGTGAAGGAGATCACCTAGCTCGAAATTGTCACATCAAACGAGACTGGACTTCTTTAATTGAGATATAATATAGCAAACAAGATTTGGAAGAACTGTTAGCCCTGGAAACACCAAAGAAGAAGAAGAACTTAAGTGACGTAATTTGCTACAAATGTAAGGACAAGGGACATTATGCCAATAAGTGCCCAGTAAGGATGAAGGAAAATTGCCTTATTCGCTCACTCAAGAAGATCACCGGTCCCGTGACATGCCGCAGATGCCCTGAGAGGAAGAAGGATAAATCTCTCCAAGGACCGAGCGAAAAACGTGAGTGCTAAAACTTTCTGTATCCACCACATGTCATTGTATTTTGAATACATGTACGCTCTACATCAGAGAAGTAAAC
This sequence comes from Poa annua, assembly GCA_026929855.1. Taxonomy (NCBI): domain Eukaryota; kingdom Viridiplantae; phylum Streptophyta; class Magnoliopsida; order Poales; family Poaceae; genus Poa; species Poa annua. Next base: position 84,910,897 of record CM049429.1, on the reverse strand, counting down.
CAGATTAAACAAAGTTTCTAGACTGACCACAAATAAAAATTCCTTTTAAGGGTGGTAGCCACCTAGATAATTCCAATCCAATTGCTTAAACCCAGAAACACCAAACTATTTTTCTTTCTATCCCCCTAATCAAAAAAATCATTCCCTGACAGTTTTCAGGTTTCCATATCAAAACATTTACATTTCTCAAACCTCTCGAGTTATCAGATTCAAGCATTTGCTTCCTTTCTAGCTTCTCCGAATCTCGGGGACGAGATTCCTTTTAAGGGTGGTAGTCTGTAACATCCCAACATTTTATAATGTTCAAAATTCACTAAAATTTAAAACTTTTGTTTTTGATTAAAATAAAACATTTAAATGCATAAAAAACCAACTAAGAAAGACTTCAAACTTATTGAAAGAGTTTAATATTTCAAAGATCTCACTTTATCATTATTTTCAAAGCATGAATTAATTAATATATTCTATATAAGAAAGGAATTAAATCTAAAATCTTTCCAAAGTGGTTTATGAAGTTGTCAAATAATTTATCTTAATATAAAAATATAATGGTGCACAAAATAATTTGAATTAAAAATGATTACATTACATTTTCTCTTTTCACTTCAAATAGTTGTAATGTGATATTTAATTAAAGCTAAAATTTATTTAATATTGGAATATGAGTTTAAACAACTTAAATTCAAACATTTTGAATATGGGTATTTCATAGAATTTAATTTAGCCAAAAAAATAAAATTAATTAAACCCTAGTTCTAAATTTAACATAAAGTGTCAAATTTGTATTTAGGCCATATTTCAAAATATTATTTTTCAAAAATCTTCAAAAGATGCCCACACTGGTTTAACACAAAAGATAGTAATTTTACAATTTTTTAGAAATTTGTTTGACATCAATTGGACAATTAAATCAAAAGATATGAATTAAAAGAAAAATCAGAAAAGAAAAACAAAATGATGACGTCATGCTGACGTCACCTTCTTCGTCCTCCGGCCGAGATTTCCGCCCCGGATTCCCTCTCCCGAATCCGGCGAGATTGGCGCGATGTGGTTCCCTCCTCCTGCCCTATAAAACCCCCAGCGCCTCCGCCACCTTTTTCCCCGAAGAACCCTAGCCCGAGCGCCCCTAGGCTGTCCGCGAATCGCCGCCGCCGTGCCGCCATCGCCGCCGCCGTTTTCTTCGGTTCTGGTGAGCTACCGCAAACGCCGAGCCCTCTCTTGTGTCCCAATCGTCCTACTTCATCCGTGCGCATCTCCTAAGTCTCGCGTCGATGTTTTTCGTGCAGTGTACCGAGTTGTTCGTGCGCGACCGAAGATCACCGCCACCTTTCCCAACTCCGGTGAGGAATAGGGCGAGCACCGGAGCACCCCGCCACCAACGACCGCCTCCATCCTCTTCGTCGTGTCGCGGCGCACCTCTCCGTCAACTCCACAAGCCCAGGGAAGCACGACAACGACGGGAGCGTCCTCGCCCGAGCCCAGCGCCGCCGTACGCTCCATCTCCGGCGACCATCCGCGCCGCCCGGTGAGCACCCTCTCCCAGAGCCGTCCGATCTGGAATCAATGCACGAGATTAGATTTTAAAACCCAACCGGTACGATCTGATCTGGACCGTCAGATCTAGATCTGACGATCCAGATCCAATGACTTATCCACGTGAGCTGCCGCGTCAGCAACACAGTCAGCGCACAGTCAGCGCCAGCGTGGAATTTCGTTTTCTAATTAAATTAAAAATGGCAGTTTTGCAGAAAAGCCCCCGTCTATTCAAACTATCATATCTATTTCTCTGTTTATCCAAATTCAAATATTTTTATATATTTGGAAATCCCTTGACATGTAGATTAATTTGGATCTGCCAAAATTCAAATTTGACTTAGTTGAAAATATTCAAATTCCAAATGGTAAATTTGAGTATTTTGCCATAACTTTAAATCTGTAAATTCAAAAATTGTAAATAAAATTGTTTTAGAGACTTTGGAATATTTATAATGTGATGACACTGCTATGAAATATTTTTGAGTAATATTTGAATGAATTCATAGTTATATAGTTAATTTGAATAGTTTGAGTACTTTTTCACATAACAATTAATAGAAATATTATTTTTGATTAAATCAAATTGCTATAAATTTAATTAAATGCCCCCTGTCTACTAACACTAATTAAAAAAAATTGCTATAAAAATTTAATTATAGAAAACTTTAATATTATAATTATTCCTTTTATTATATTTTCCGAAAATAAAAATTAATTAGATTGCATTTATAGCCAAATGCATACTTTATAAATATCAAAAAATTTGTATGATATTTCCTAGGATTTAAAAGGTGCATTGCATGCATAACTTATTTTTCACATATAGATATATTTCCCATAGGAAAATTTCCCTTCATTATTTTCTCTAAGTTAGAAGTATTTTCAACTTAGCATTTTAGTAAAGTGCTACACTTAGACACTTAGTAATTTCAAGATGGAGCTAGAAGGCCATTGAAGGACTTAGTCAAAACAAGACTTCAGAAGTATCTTCAAGGGGTAGAAGCACTTAGAAGAAAAGCAAGAAGAAGTTCAAGAAGACCAACCTCCTCTATTCTCTAAGTCTTTCTTGCTCTCTCTCTTTTCTTCCTTCTTATCTGAGACTTCATGAAGACTAAGTTAAATCCAAGACCAGCCTAGGTGATACAAGAATCATCAAGTCTGAAGATTCATCAAGACTACCAAGAGCTCAATCAAGACATCATTCAGAAGAAAGTTACAAGTCTGGAGATGAAGCCTGGAGGACAACTACATCTTTCTTTCTATCTTTTCCCTCTTTTTTAATCTTGTCTTTCACATTTGACTTAAACAAATTGTGATCATGATGTTATCATCTTCAAGTTGTTGGATCCTAGCGGCATAGTGAGATGAAGCGGCCTGGAGACAAACCTTACATGTCCACGTAGATGAGACCTGTCCCACAACTTAAGTGGTTGGCCGGGTGTCTGTCTCAAAGAGTGAATATCCAATTTACAAAGAGTTGACAATAATTGTTGATCATCTTGAAGAAATGACTTAGTATCTTCTCTAAATATTTCTACACATCAAGACAAAGCCATTAGAGGGCTTATTCAAGATGATATAAAACAAAATATTTTATTCAACTTATGACATTAGTCCTTAGTCATTTTGACATACATTTTGCTTTGCATTAACTTAAAAGATGTTCATGGCATGACTTCTTTTCCTTAGAAGTTTTACAAAACTTGTTTGTTCATTTGATATGAGCATGTATGTTTGATGATTGTTGTTTGTTGATTGTTGTATTGTTGTTTGCTATTATTGTTTAGATTAAACGGAGAGCAAACGTTCATTGTTGAAAAGAGTTTGTGAACAACGACAACATTCAAAGGCAAGTGGCACACCTCATAAACTTCCTATTATTTCTATATGCATTACTTAGTGTATTTTTATATGCATGTGTAGGATAGTATTGCTATGCTAAACCTGTGTAGAATTCCCTTACTCCTGAGTCTAGGTTCCTATATCATACTTAGCAGAAATATTGATGCCATGCAAATGATGAAAAGTTTTACAAAATGTTAAGTGACTACTCAGGGCTGTGCTCATGGTTGTCGTCGCATAGGATGAATTTCTATTCTACTTAGGGCCGTGAGCATGATGGTTGTCAACCTGGGAGTACACATCCACTAAGTTAATGAAACACCTGGGTGGATTGGTTGAATGGTTTATGTTGAGTGGCTACTCAGGACTGTGCTTGTGGTTGTCTTCGCCTAAGGTAGTTTCTACTATACTTGGGGCCATGAGCATGTGGGTTGTTAACCTGAGAGTGCACTTGTGGATGGCCACCCAGGGAACAGAGGAATCTGAAGAACTCCGAGTGACGATTGCTTCCAGTGCAGCCATTGCCATATGGGCTCTGGCTTGATCAATTATGTTGCGTGGACTCTCTCCGGCTTGACAAGCAGATGTAGGGGGGTGTTAGGTGGAACGGGTCAAGCCAGAGTGGGAGGGAAAATGCTTCTGAAAGATCTCGTCTCATTCTTCTCCTTTCCTTATCACAAATGGTGTGTAAAGGATAACTTGGGTTGAATGGGTACAATGGTGAACGTGCACAACCTCTGCAGAGTGTAAAACTAAGTACTTAGCCGTGTCCCCGGTACGGAAAATTTGAGCAGCTGATCCCGGACATCAACGGAGGATTCCATCATTCCAACTTCAGAAATAAAACTTGATGGGTGAACAAGGGAAGATGAGAATTATGGTTTTCATGCCATACTCGTCTTAATTTTGAAGAAAGTGTTTTCCAAAGAGAGAGGAAAAATTGGCTTTATGCAAAATAGCCTTGAACTCCACCAGCCAAATATGCATATAGGCTTTAGAGTTATTCCATTAAGTCTCCACCATAGTGTCACTTGCCAGACTCCATCTTTAATGGAATCTGACCCACGTTATTGCAATATTTTTCTTATTGCGGATTGTTCAGATGACATGTGAGGTTCGTTTATATGTTTCGAGTCTACAACCAACATGTTTTCGCCTGTGGAAGCATGAAAGGGATAGAGACCCACTGCTATTGTTTTTCCGATGTGTACTTTTTCAATGCTAGCTTTATGCTATGCAACTTGTATCAAATATTTTGTAATTCTGGATCATCGATGTAATAAAATTGACGCTTTGTTGTGATATTACATCGTAAACTGTGTGTGCAAATGAATCGATCCAGGGATTTGCACTATACACAGGTATCTGCCTTATTTAAAGTGCAGGTACACTACACTAGTCGGTGATGCCATAGCCAACCCAAGTCCGCCTTTGCGAATAGTCACATTGTATGGGAAGTGATGACTCCGGAGAAGTCAACCACATAGAGCCCATTCTCTATGTACCCAACGAAAGAAACATTGAGAGACTTGCTCCGCAAGAGAATGACCATTTCCTTTTCGAAGACAACAATATAACCCAAACAAGTTAGGGAATGGACGGAGATCAAGTTGAAACCTAGGGACTCGACAAGCAAAACATTCACAAGTGTGATGTCCGGTGCCACTACCACCTTGCCGAGCCCTATTACCTTAGACTTTGAATTGTCACCATATGTAACGGTCATTTGATCATCATTTGGCTTCAACTCCGTTACAATCTCCTTGCTTCCGGTCATATGACTAGTGCACCCACTATCAATTATCCACTTCGATCCTCCGGAAGCAAGGCCCTACACACAATCAATTCTTTGGTTTAGGTACCCATTTTGCAATGGGTGCCTTTTGGTTAGCAACAAGGGTCTTTGGAACCCAAATAGCATATTCAATATAACCATCAAAGGGACCAATGTATCTAGCATAGACATCCCCATAATGATCAACATATAAGGCATAATTGGGGTTAGATATGCCCGCAAAGTCATCACGATCCTTAGTAAAGTAGAGATCACGATCCTTAGTGATCTTAGCAAGTTACTCCTTGAGGAGAGCATGAGCTTCTTGTTCATCTTCGAGAGAGGATTGGAGGGACACCTTAGCGTGTGCATCCTCTCTCTCAATCTCACCTTTTAATTCAAGCTCATCCTCAAGCTCACCTATACGACTCATAATTGAGCCAAAGTGTTTCTTTCCTTCTTCTTACAAGTTAGTCATGAATTTATCAAACGCAATAATTTCTTCCTTGACTTCTAGGCTCATACCATCATCAATGTCATGGGATATGGAGGTGGGGGACAATTTTACCTCGGATGTCTTTGCCATGAGACATCTTGGATTCTTGATGATGGGGCTCTCGTTTGGTGAGGAGAAGAGTGACGGAGGTGTGGAAGAAATGGCTAGTGCGGCCACTTGCGTTGGAGTATCCTCCTTGTCACTATCTTCATCATCGGTGGGATATTGCTCTTGAGTTACCAAGACAATCTTTTGGTTCTTCTTGAAGTAGGGCTTCTTCATGGGCATGGGCCCCTTGCCCTTCGTCTTGGCCACGAGCCTCCCACCATGATCCTCTCTTCTCTCCCATGGGCAATCTGCAACAAAGTGGCTTTTGTCATCACAATTATAGCAAAGCCTCACCTTGTTGAATGGCTTTCCTCCATTAGATGGGAACTTCTTGTCAATCCTCGCTTTGGCCCTTCCGGGGTTCTTCCAAAACGTTCTTGCCGCAAGACCCATGTGTTGAGTAAGAGTACTTGAGAGGGTCTCACTAGATAGATCGACTTGATCATCATACTCCTCTTCATCCTCTTCTTCAACGGTGGCCTTCAAGGCAATTGATGCATGCTTGTGCATCCCTATGGCTCTAGCTCTTGCATCTTGTGCAATCTTGGAGGCCACCTTGTATGCGGTCATCTCTTGCATGACTTCATTGGATGTCATCTTTGCGAATTCATGTCTCCCTTGGAGTGTCTTCAAATCCGTTTCCTCAAAGGGCAAGAGAGCGGTCACAAACTTCCTCTTGATCCAAGCATCATCAATGTAGACCGCCCCGAGGTTCTTGAAGGAGTTGGCAACCAACACCAACCTCCGGTACATGTCCTCGTGGCTTTCTCCATCCAACTTGTAGAATCCTTCCACCTCATTGCATAAGGCATCATACCGGTTCTTCTTCATGCTCTCATTCCCGACGAAGATGTCGGAAAGAGCATTCCAAACTTCTTTGGCGGTGGAGAATTGTTGAATGAGCGCCATGTCCTTCTCTCCAACGGCCATTTGGAGTTGATGAAGAGCGGTGGCGTTGAGTTGGCTATCAACCACCTCTCTTCTTGTCAAGTTGGTTGGATCATGGGGCTTGTATCCTTCTTCAATGATGCGCCATAGCTCAATGGAGGCACTACATAAATGAGACTTCATTAGAAATTCCCATTGAGATAAATGAGTAGGTTTAAGCTTAGGAGGATCACTTCTAAAGTTTACATGAGGGTGAGGGATAGGAGGGTTAGGAGAGTAATTATGGTTGACATTATGAAATTCCTCTCCTTTGGGGGTTTTAAAGGAGCTAGGTGATTCATCCTTTTCCGCCTTCCCGAGGGAAGCACTTGGAGTAACATCTTTAGACCCATCCGAAGATGACTCCTTAGAGTTCTCAACATGCTCCTTCGGAGGAGGATAGGGAGAAGTAGCCTCGGGCTCCTTAGACTTCAAGAGTGCAATGAGCATATCATTCATCTTGAGGAGTTGGGCCTCCAAGGACGATCTCATATCAATAAGATCGGCCATAGTTGCCCCTTTGGCTAACGCCTCCTTCTCCGCCTCTAATTTCTCACGGACGGCCCTCTCGGCATCGGATTTCGTCATCGTTGCACTTAGGCGGTTAAGCCCTTAAAAGTGAACCTGGCTCTGATACCAATTGAACAGGAATCCGGCACCTAGAGGGGGGGGGGGGGGGGGTGAATAGGTGCTATTACAAATTTTAGGTCTTTTCAAATTTAGGCTCAACACAAAGGTAAATTCTCTAGATATGCAACTACGGTGAATTTACCTAAATGACAATCTAAGCAATAACAAGATAAACAAGCTAACAAGACAAGCAAGTAAGGGAGCAAAGATAAGGGGAACCGAGCGAAGAACGCGGAGACGAAGATGTAATCCCGAGTTCCACCCAAGGGTGTACGTCTCGTTTGGAGAGGTGTGCGCTACCACAACAGGTTAGCCGCAACGCCACAAAGGCTCACCTTCTTCTCCGATGAACTCAACCACAAAGGTTGCGAGTCCACCTTCCACTATTGATCCCCTTTTAGGGCGGAGATCGAATCCCTTACAAACGCTTGAGGCACGCACCCACAACTTAATTGGGGGCTCTCAAGATGACCACAAAAGGTCAAGGACCACAAAAGGTCAAGGCAACATCAAGATTACAACAATGGTGAACTAGGTTTTCCCACCGGAAACCCTAGCCACGAAATCCCCAAGTGAATGGAGAGGAAATGCAAATTCCTTCGGTGAAGATGTAGATCCGGGCCTTCTTCTTCAATCCTCCAAATATCAATGAATTTGGGTGGAGGGATTGAGAGATCTTGTTGATTTGAGCTTTCAAGAATGGTAGGAGAGAGAAAATCTGAGAGCTAGCTGTTCTTGAGTGAGTGAGGGGGTATTTATACCCCCTCCCAAAATCTGGCCGTTGGCTGCCTCGGGGACCCGGAAATTCCGGTATAAGTGACACCCGGAAATTCCGGTCACCCGGAATATCCGGTGTAATGAAATATCCGAGCTGAATTTCCGGTTGAGATCAGAACGTCTTTGACATCTTGACTTTGCCAAATTTCTGAGGGTGACTCGGAAATTCCGAGTCAGTGAAATATCCGAGCTGAATTTCCGGTTGAGATCAGAACCACTTTCTGATCTTGACTTAGCCAAATTTCTGAGGGTGACTCGGAAATTCCGAGTCAGTGAAATTTCCGAGCGGAATTTCCGGTTGAAGTCAGAACCACTTTCTGATCTTGACTTAGCCAAATTTCTGAGGGTGACTCGGAAATTCCGAGTCAGTGAAATTTCTGAGCGGAATTTCCGGTTGAAGTCAGAACCACTTTCTGATTTTTCCTTAGCCATTTTTCTGTTAGGTAGGAGACCCGGAATTTCCGATCCTGGAAATTTCCGGTTCCAATAATCCGATTCTGGGAAGAATTCCAGAAACTCTTTTTCTCTACATTTTGGCTTTGGGATATGTGATATGCAATTCACCCAAACTGAAATACTTAGCAATAGGATTAGTATATCATTGGTATTGTTAACTAACACACAAAACACTAGGGATTAAGAAATGTTCTTTCAGCAGACTGCTTGGTCTTTGGCCACACACATCATGCTTGACTTCTGGTTTGAGACCTCCAATAAAACAGCTCAGAAGAAAGCTCTCTTGGAGGTAAGGATGATCATTTTTTTACCAGAGATACACATTCCTCAAATTGGTCAATGTAATGGATTACTGTGCTGGTTTGTTTGATGTTATGTATCATATCTACCGCCTCATGTGCATTTGCTTCGGTGAAACGGTCTGCAATCAGGTTACAGAACTGTTGCCAAGTAACCATCTACCAAGGAACACAAATGTTCTTCAACCATGTGGATGCTCTGCCTGGAAAATTTCAAGTTGACAAATTTACTCACTGATCATAAGGTGTGCATGACATGTCAAAGAACTTTTCACAAGTCACTAACCAGCCAATTGGATCATCTCCGGAGAATAAGGGAATTTCTAGCCGAGGTCCTTTAAGTACAGCTTCAACATAGTGAGACGTTCCTCCTAGTTGTGTAGCATAGGAGTTTCTCTGGTCATTGTATAGTTGATGTTGAGATTGATAAACTGATGGTTGACAATTCACATTGATGAACTGACCAGTGACATGGTTGTAAGTATTTGGAGATATATATTGTGGGGCTATCAGGGTTGAGTAGTGTCCAAAGTTTCCAGAGTATATGGGAGGTGGTTGTTGTATTGTGTATGGTGGTTTGGGTGGTATGTTTGTCGGAGGAATGAGGGATGGTAAAGTGGGTATTGTCGGTGGGGATATACGAAACTGGGGGTTGTCTTGTGCTTTGTCACGAACAGTTGGTGTCACAGTAGATTCAGAGAAGATAGCAGTCATCTGGGGCATAGATGTTCCAGCAAACTGCACTGTAGGAGGTAGTGTCGACTGAACCTGCTGAAATGCTGATTGCAAGTTTGTGAAAGGTAATTGGGCAGACACCATACCAAGACTTGCGTTCGGGCGTACGTTGTCCTTCTGGTTGATGATCGATACTGATGTCGAATCAGCCGGAGTAGAGGTCCCCGGAACCGTTTGCACTAGAATTTGCTGCATCATCGAGTGTAGGGACATCTCCATTGTCGACAACTTATGATCCTTCAAAGGAATTGCCGTCATATCTGTCTTGATCTGCTGAACCTCCTGTTTGAGCTGGTGCAACTCGAATAGCTCATCACGAATTCCTGCCAATTACTCATGCAGCTTTTCAATTGCCTGCTGTCCCTTGAGACGAGTGCCCTCCGCCATGGATTCAGATTGGTGCAAGATCTCAAGATCTCGTCCCGTCCCACTCCGAATCCAACTCAACTCATGTGGTACGACCGACTGGAAACAAGAATTTGACAGCAGTGCCAACCTGCTCGAGTTCTTCGTACCTTTTGCCGCCGATGAAGCATGGACCCAACGAGATGATGAATTTTACCATGAGAACGATGTGTCCCCGCAACCCCACCCGGAACCGGATCTGCTCCCGAAGGTATCCGCCGCCAAAATGCCACCAACAACTACCACACCGCCGCCGCAAACAGGGAGGGAGGGTTGGGATTTTACCGGAGATCTGAACCAACCATGCTCCACTGCTTGATTCGTCGCCGAGGATCGTGTTGGCTCTGATATCCTTGACAGGACTGAACTTCACCTCAAAAACAGAACACCGAAAATATGGGTAATTGCTCCGATTGATTCACTTCCAGATGAATGTTTTGGGGATACATCGATAAAGGGGAAGAGGAGCAAACTCTAGCTAGCTATACTAAGCGAATATGCTTTGTTCCATCTTATCTCTAATCTCACCTACTCTTAGCTTATAACCTGCTAGCGAGCGGTAGCGAGCCAGTCTGTCTCAAGAAGATAAACAATACAATAGGAAAAGAGATCATAGCCGTTCATTTGAGTAACGGTTGGAGGAGTCATCGTAGCAATCCATCCGGTATACTTGTGTCTTCAGTCTTGGTAAGAGCTGGTCCTGACAGTTATCGTTTGATATATATACCAGTCTTGTCGATATGTTTACGGTAGTTCAAAACTTGTTTCGTTATCCTTTGACAATGGAACCCGGTTTCATGTTGAAACCATATGGAAAAGGAAAAAAAAATACCTCGAGCTGCAATGCAGCGTCTGGCGAAGTCCCACAAAACTGATATGCAACACAGATCATAAAAGCCTAGTACCATTGATGCCTCCCAAGTGCAGGGGATTAATTGTAGTACATTTCAATAAGAAAATCTCGTCGAACCCACGAGAAGCTGAAGGTATTGGTTAGCAAGTTTGACAAGTAAACCATTAAAAGAAGCAATATGTCGTTGTGTTTTGTATATCGTGTTATGAATCTAACGTCTTTTGAATATGTTGTATGAGCCCGAGGTTGTGCTCTGAATCTACCGTGTTTGTTCTAATTTGTCGTTTGTCGTGTTAGTTCTGAATCTATCGTTGTGTTCTATCTGATTTTTTCGGGAAATACTTCGATACGGTAGCTGCTCTGCCCACGCGTTTCTCGAAGTGAAAAAGTCAGTTTTGATGAACTGAACTTGTGTGATTTCAGTTTGACAAATATGGTAGCTGCTAGAGCTGCTCTAAGGGCATCTCGAGTTGTTGCGCCCCCAAGACGTGGATCCGGGCGAATTTTTGACCCCCACCCCAGGCTAGTGTTGGACGTAATCAGCGTCTTGGGGGGCGCCGATTCCTAGCCGTTCGACGATCGGTCACCCCTAGCCAGCCGGTGATTTTGGCCGAAATTAGCACAAACATTGTCATATTTATAGTTTTTTCACATAATTCAACAAAATAAAACAAATACATAGGTAGTTTCACATTCAAAGTCATGCAACAAAACGATACAAATAGTTTTCATGTTTTGCCACACAAATTACAACAAATCAAACTAGGCATTAGGGATATTATAACTGAATCAAATTCGAGCTCCCTCAGGCCACCTCACTTTTGGACTGTTGGATTCGTCCCACCTCATAATCCTGACCATTCGATTTCTTTGTGCATGCTAAATGGGGCAAATGTCCCTGAGGGACGCTGCTATGGTCATCAAAACGGCGTTTTCTGGTGCGTCCCGACCCGTTTAAACAAAAGCCCACACACGTCGCGGAAAAAAAGCCTATTCCTTTCCCCATCGAGCCGAGCGCACCGTATGGAAAGTCAACAGTCCCTCGGTCCACTGCATCGCGCCTTCCCCTCGACCCCTCCCCTCGATCCACCGCGCTGCGCCACCCGCCGATCTCCACCTGGCCCATCCTCCCATCGACCGGTCGTGCTCGTATTGAACCGCACGTTGGCTTGGGGACGATGTCCACGTTCCAGCTGCGGCGCCTCTCCTCTGCCTCTATCCGATCCGATCCGGGGATGCAATGCGTATTGGGAGGAGACGAATCAAGCGATGAGGCGGTGACACGACGCCTCTCCCCCCCCCCCCCCCCCAACACGATCTCGTGTTGCGGCGCCTCTCCCCGTCCACTATCTCGTGTGTCGGTGCCTCTCCCCACAACTCGACATTGTAGTACTCAGTTAATGCATCAAGGAAATTTGTTAATCAGTTTGCAAATCTCGTCCTACTATTGGTTATTCATTCTCATCAAGGAGAAAAAGGTGCATACAAGACTCGTGAATTTCTTCTACAGAATTGGCGAGCTTCACTATTTTAACTAATTGTGATGTTCAGAGTTGATGTGTACCGTTTTTGCGATCAATCTCCATCTACACTCACTTCCTATAAATCTATTTTTCTAATGGACGGGCGCGGCAACGCGCGCCTACATGATCTAGTTTCCTTTGAGAGTCCACAAATGTGCCACCTGATCATCTTGAAGTTGGTTGTGCACATATGTGGATCTCAAATCTGCTGGCGCATAGCGAGAAACTTTGTCCATGTTGCCGGCACCTGGTGATCAACATTTGCAAGCAGACCCTGTCTATTGTACAGTTCAGTGTCGATCACCGGCTCACCCTGCTTGCAACGTGGTGGATCAGTTCATCAGTTCATCACCTCCTAGACAACGTCAAATCGAGACTGGAGCGCACCAAATGCCCGCTCGATATCCTTCCTGCAAGCCTCCTAGCACTTGGCAAACCAAGCTTTGGCACTTCTAGACACATGGTTTGAGATGGTCCGCACAAATATTGACCATTTGGATAGATGCCATCATCGAAGTAGTACTCTTCATGTAATGGTGCCCATTGATCTCGAAGTCCTCCGGGGAGTGTGCCCTTTAACGAACTTGACAAAGACGGGGGAGCACTGCAGAATGTTTCTGTCATTGTGAGGTCCTGGCATGCCAAAAAAACGAGTGCAAATCCAGAGGTCATGTGTAGCAACTGCCTCAAGTACCATAGTGCAAACTCCTTTGTTGTACATCCCCTGCCACTCGAAAAGACATTTCTTCCATGACCAATGCATGCGGTTGATGCTTCCAAGCATCACATGAAATCCTTTTGTTGCATTGGTGGCTAGGATCCGGACAATGTTTTTCTACAGTTGGTGTTCGCAGGTACTTAATCTAACCGTGGCGGTGCAATCCCTCTTGCACTTGACGTAGGAGTCGAACTCTCGAATGCCATGCACAATGTCGAGGAAAACCTTCCATTTCATCATGAAACGAGGTCGAAACGTCTCCTCGCCATGGATTGGATCATCAGCGAAGTAGTCGGTGTAGAGCATGCAATAGTCCTCCATCCTCTGCCTCGTCCTCGCCTTCCGGCGACCCGGCTTTGAGCCGCCTCGCCGCGGTTGCTTCTGCTGGACCTTGAGGCCGGCAAGAGCGGCGATGACCATCTGATGCTCTTCGTCCTTGACCTCGGCGGCAACCTCTTCTTCAAGCAGCATGGGGTGCATCTCTTCGTCTTCGGAGTCCATGGCCGAGCAGGCAAAATGTCAAACACCTTGCGGGAAGGTGGGCGAGTTGCAACGGCGGAGGAATCCTTGCGGCCGAATCAAGGCGGAGGACGACGACGAGGTGCCAGCGGCGAAGGCTGGTGGTGTAGTGGTCTTTCTACATGTGTGAGGGCGGCGGGGGAAGGGCGGGTGCGGCCGACGGCGACATGGTGGCGAGCTGGTGCGAGAAGACGGGGACAAAGTGGAGAAAGTTGACCGATGCTCCGACAGGTGTGGCCCGCGCACGTGCCCCTAGGGCGGGTTTGGTCTGGTTTCGTCGGATTGGAAAACGACCCAATCCGACGCCTTTTGAGCTACTCGGGGCGTGACTGCGAAGAATACAGTGGAATTCGACGATCTAGACGTCAAAAAGGGGCCAGAGGGCGTTTGGGGGCACGGCTGGAGATGTGAGCTGGGGTGTTTTGTTTTCTTGGAGACGGTTTGGAGAAGGGCGTGTGGTAGTTCTACTTTCCCTCTCCACTGGACACGACCAAATCCTCTACTTGCGAGAAAAGAAAGAACATAGGAACATACGTCGGCCGCGAGGGCACCGTGCCCGCCTCTGTCTCTGTCCCTTTGATCCCTGTCCCGTCACGCCGAACATCTGGCCTCCACCTCCGTATCTGCATTTTCCGTGCACACCAAGAACCCCTCCCCGCCGTCCGATCCACTCGCCGGCCCCTCCTCGGCCGTCCATCGGCCAACCGACCACTCCCTCCCGCGCCGGCCCCGGCCGCACGCGGCACACGCACCTCCCGGAGAACCACCAGACGCAACACAGGCGGCACAACCCAGCACCGTCACACAGCACGGCTCCGCCTCCGGCTCCGGCGCGCTCGTAACTGCCCGCCCGCGATCTCGCCCTAGCCTAGCCCCGGCGGCTTCGACGGACGGACGGATGGACGCGCGCCGGGTCGGCGGCCGCATCGCGGCGGCGCGGTGGGCCCTCACCGCGCCCCTCCCGATGCGGATCACCAACGGCCTCGCCATGGTCTCGCTCCTGCTCTCCTCCTGCGACCTGCTCCGCCTCTGCAGCGACCGCCCCCTCAGGTTCCCCCTCGGCGGCCGCGAGTTCGCCACCGTCGTCTGCCAGCTCGGCTCCGTCGTCTACCTCCTCAGCCTCTTCGGCGCCTACTTCGCGCACTCCTCCGACCCCCCCGCCAGCGCCCGCGCCGGCGGCGTCGAAGACGACGGCTCCTCCCGCCGCTCGCCGGCGGCCGTCGCGCCCGCGCCAATGCCCGACGACACACCGGACGACGAGGACGAGGAGATCGTCGCCGCGGTCGTCTCCGGGGCGCTCCCGTCGCACCGCCTGGAGGCGCGCCTCGGGGACTGCCGCCGCGCCGCCAGGCTCAGGCGGGAGGCTCTGCGCCGGATCACGGGGCGGGGCGTGGAGGGCCTCCCGTTTGACGGGATGGACTACCAGGCCATCCTGGGCCAATGCTGCGAGATGCCCGTCGGGTACGTGCAGCTGCCGGTCGGGGTCGCCGGCCCGCTGCTCTTGGACGGGCTCGACTACCATGTCCCCATGGCGACCACCGAGGGCTGCCTCGTCGCCAGCGTCAACCGCGGATGCAGGGCCATTGCGGCGTCCGGGGGTGCCGTCAGCGTACTGCTCCGGGACGCCATGTCCCGCGCACCCGCACTCAAGATGCCTAGCGCCAAGCGGGCGGCGGAGCTCAAGATGTTCGTCGAGGCGCCTGCCAATTTTGAGGCCCTGGCTGCTGTCTTCAATAAGTAGGCCTCTCACTCCCCGTCAATCTATTCTTCACAATGGATAACTATAATGTGGCCTGTGGGTCATGATTAAAAATGCATACTTTTCTTGCCATGTGATTTTCATAGTATTGGTGTGATGCTGACAGCTACTGAAGGTAGAACTGCATGTATTTAAAAGGTCAGGTGATTGCACACCAAAGCAAGTCCCTTTCTCATTTGGTTGATGATGGGGCAAAAACCACTACTACCTAGATTTGCCTTATTGCACATGCACCTGTTGAGGCAACTTCAACGGCTTTAACGGTCTATTGGGGTATCAGCAGCATTATATTGCCTGATTCATCCTTTTGGTACCTATTCCTAACCGCGATAAATGCCAGTTTATACCTTTTCTGCAGTATTGACCCGGAGTTGTTGCTTTGCGATTCCTAAAACCTCGGCGAACGGCGACAAAATGTCTGTTTCCGCTTCTCAATGATTTCATCTTGTGCACACTGAACCTTTAGCGAGTGCACGTGTATCGTCTTTCAGAGGTTTAGGATGCATATTTCTGTTGATTTATGATGTGTGGAATAATTAATCATCTTTGTGTTACAACGGCTTTGACAGCCTATTGAGGTGTCAGTAGCAGTATATTGCCTTATCCATCCTTTTGGTACTGGCTAACGGCGATAAATGCCAGTTTATACCTTTTCTGCAGTATTGACCCGGAGTTGTCGCTTTGCGATTCCTAAAACCTCGGCGAACGGCAACAAATTGTCGGTTTCCGCTTCTCAAATGATTTTATCTTGTGCACATTGAACCTTTTGCGAGTGCACGTGTATCTCTTTCAGAGGTTTAGGATGCATATTTTATGTTGATTTATGGTGTGTGGAATAATTAATCATCTTTGTGTTACAACGGCTTTGACAGCCTATTGAGGTGTTAGTAGCATTATATTGCCTGATCCATCCTTTTGGTACTGGCTAGCTGCGATAAATGCCAGTTTATACCTTTTCTGCAGTATTGACCCAGAGTTGTCGCTTTGCGATTCCTAAAACCTCGGCGAACAGCAACAAAGTGTCGGTTTCCGCTTCTCAAATGATTGAGCACATTGAACCTTTAGCGAGTGCACGTTTCAGAGGTTTAGGATGCATATTTTTTCTGTTGATTTATGGCGTGTCGAATAATTAATCAGCTTTGTGTTACGGTCGCTTTGACGACATATTGAGGTGTCAGTAGCATTATATACTATTGCCTGATTCATACGGTTGGTACTAGCTTAACCGTTATAAATTCCAAATTACACCTTTTCTACAGTGTGGACCTGGAATTGTCGCTTCGCATTTCCTCAAATGTCGGGGAACGACAAGAAAGTGTCACTTTGCGTTTCTCAAACTTGAGAGCATGTGAAATGGGTGTCATCTTGTGCACTTTGAACATTTAGCGAGTGCACGTGTATCGACTTTCAGAGGTTTAGGAAGCATATTTTCTGTTGATTTATGGCATGCGAAATAGATAATCATCTTTGTGTTACAACGGCTTTGACAGCCTATTGTGGTGTCAGTAGCATTATATTGCCTGATCCGTACTGGCTAACTGCGATAAATGCCAGTTTATACCGTTTCTGCAGTTTTGACCGGGACTGTCTCTTAGCGATTCCTAAAACCTCGGGGAACGGCAACAAAGTCCCAGTTTCTGCTTCTCAAATGATTTTTATCTTGTGCACATTAAACCTTTAGTGAGGCCACATGTATCGTTTTCAGAGGTTTAGGATGCATATTTTCTGTTGATTTACGGTGTGTAGAATAATTAATCATCTTTGTGCTACAGAGGCTTTGACGGCCAATTGAGGTGTACGTAGCATTATATATTATTGCCTGATTCATCCGACTGGAACTAGCTTAACTGCCATAAATGCCAAAATTTACCTTTTCTACAGTATGAACCCTGAATTGTCACTTCACATTTCCTTAAATGTTGGGGAACGACAAGAAAGTGTCGCTTTGCGCTTCTCAAACTTCAGAGCATGTGAAACGGATGCCATCTTGTGCACTTTGATGTTTAGCGAGTGCACGTGTATCATCTTTCAGAGGTTCAGGATGCATGTTTTCTGTTGATTTATGGTGTGTAGAATAACTAATCATCTTTGTGTTACAACGGCTTTGACAGCCTATCGAGGTGTCAGTAGCATTATATATTATTGCCTGATTCATAAGACTGGTACTAGCATAACTGCGATAAATGCCAAACTATACGTTTTCTACAGTATGGACCCTGAATTGTCGCTTCACATTTCCTCAAATGTCGGGGAACAACAAGAAAGTGTCGCTTTGCGCTTCTCAAACTTCAGAGCATGTGAAATGGATGTTTTCTTGTGCACTTGGGACGTTTAGAGAGTGCATGTGTATCCTCTTTCAGAGGCTTAGGATGCATATGTTCTGTTGATTTATGGTGTGTAGAATAATTAATCATCTTTGTGTTACAACGGCTTTGACAGCCTGTTGAGGTGTCAGTAGAATTATATATTATTGCCTGATTCATACGATTGGTACTAGCTAAAATGATATACCTTTTTCTATGGTATGGACCCTGAATTGCCGCTTTGCATTTCCTCAATCGTCGTGGAACGACAAGAAAGTGTCATTTTGCGCTTCCCAAACTTCAGAGCATTTGAAATGGATGTCATCTCGTGCACTTTGAGCGTTTAGCGAGTGCACGTGTATTCTCTTTCAGAGGTTCAGGTGCATATGTTCTGTCAGTTTATGGTGTGTAGAATAATCAATCATCTTAGTGTACTTGCTGCTTAGAAGGTAGTGTTGTCAGCGTAGTAATTTTAGCTATGTTCAGTTTATGTTATGTAGAGGAATCCAGTTTTTATTTTTCCGTTGTTTGGAATCTCTAGATAACTATCCGGCCATGTGCAGAAGTTCTTAATATGTCATTTATTACTATTTATAATCAGGGTAGTGTTAGTTCACACCGTTTCATAAGGCATTTTATATGTTATTATTTTTCTGTTCATTCGAAGTCTGTAGATAAATCATGGAAAGATCTGTTACCATCGGCAGATGTTAGCTTGTGTGCATTTGATTCTTGCATTTTAAAGTAATGGTATACTGTAACTTTCCTAATTCTTTATTTACTTTGATTTCTGAAATATAAGTTATTCACAGTTTAGAGACAAGGCCTGTTGTTCTAGCTTTAGTTCACTACCATGTAACCCTTTTGACTTTATCTAAGATGCACCACTTTTCTCTTTACATTTTCTTCCTGTCAAGTTATTCACAGTTTAGAGACAAGGCCTGTTGCTGTTTTTTTTTTTAAACGAAGGCCTGTTGCTGTTGGTACCAAACAAATGTCACTTTAGTTATAAGAATGTTTGCTGCTTTGGTGCTAATGTTTGAACACTGATTCCATTTTGCAATTGCAAACGGCTTTTACTGCTTGTGTGATCAGTACTGAAGTGTTATCCTCTTATGTCCATACCCACCCCCTTTCCCTCCACACACGCACGATTTCCTTCTTCTAACCTGCTTGTTTGTTTCACCGAATACTATACATGCTCCAATATTCTGTATTTCCATTGATCTCTTTACTTTAAAAAATAATAATGCAGTCGATGTGTAAACTTCTACAGCAGTTTAATGACCACATATTTAAATTTGTTTTGTATCTGCAGATCAAGCAGATTCGGTAGGCTTCAAGGTATTAAGTGTGCACTAGCTGGAAGAAACCTTTATATGAGATTTTCCTGCAGTACTGGAGATGCTATGGGAATGAATATGGTGTCAAAAGGTGTCGAGAATGTCTTGGGCTATCTGCTGAACAACTTCTCTGACATGGATGTCATCAGCATATCTGGTTTCAACTCTTTCCTTTGTTATGGCAAACTGCAGATTGATTTGCATTTTCATCATAAATGCAATAGTACATCCTTATAGCAGATAACTAAAATTTTGTTGTTCTGATTTCGTACTAAATATTGGGAAACAGACATGACCCACTGAAGTACTAAACTACTGAAAGAACTTTTAATCAATGTATCAAAGATATTTTTTTCTCTGTCTGGTGCTGCTGTAAAATGAGAAAATTGTTCCAGTAGTATATAGGTTATTTGGTGGAATTTAATTATTTTACGCACTCATTCCTCTTAACTACTATACCTTGAGCATACAATAGAAGCTGCTGTGAAACAATTAATCTGCTAGTTTTCCGTTGTCTCAGAGCAAACCTGTTTTATTCTTACGCCATCTTGTATAACTATAGTGGACTACTTCAGCACCATCAGTCCATCCTAGGATGTACAGTACCTATTATCAGCTTTCTTCTTTGTCCAGCATTTGCACAATGAATTAACTATGCTTATATCAGGTAACTACTGTTCAGACAAGAAGCCTACTGCTGTAAATTGGATAGAAGGTCGCGGAAAGTCTGTTGTTTGTGAGGCTATAATTAAAGGAAAAGTTGTACAGAGTGTTCTAAAGACAACCGTGGAAAAACTTGTCGAGCTAAACATTATCAAAAATCTCGCTGGATCAGCTGTAGCTGGAGCTATTGGAGGTTTCAATGCCCATGCAAGCAATATCGTAAGCGCCCTATTCATCGCGACTGGTCAGGACCCTGCGCAAAATGTTGAAAGCTCACAGTGCATCACCATGTTGGAGGCAGTGAATGACGGAAAGGATCTCCACATCTCTGTGACCATGCCGTCCATTGAGGTGATCTCTTTTTCCTTTCAGTTCTTCGTAACTGGAATCATGTTCCAACACTGATCAATTTCTGTAGCCAAGATGTATTGTTGAATCAATTATTTTTTGCGTTATGCTCCATAATCCGTAATTTGACCATGAGGGCATTGCAATCCTTCATTAGTGCCTTCTTATATTAAGTTATCCATGTTAATCTGTTCAGTTTTTGTTTCTTCAGGTAGGCACAGTTGGGGGCGGTACCTGTCTTGCCTCACAAGCCGCCTGTTTGAACCTGCTTGGTGTGAAAGGTTCAAATCATGACTCGCCCGGTGCGAATGCTAGACTCTTGGCTACCATTGTAGCTGGCAGTGTACTTGCCGGCGAGCTCTCACTCCTTGCTGCTTTAGCCGCTGGCCAGCTTGTGAAGAGCCACATGAAGTACAACCGATCGAGTAAAGATGTTTCCAAGGCTGCTTCCTGAGTTGCCCCCTAGGATCTAGCCAGTGCTGAACATACTTAGACAGGAGAATCATCAGAGAGCAAACTTGTCGAGAAACAAATCAGCCTGTACATACTGCTGCGAGTCTTCTGATGTTCCCTTCAGGTTGCAGGCTTCAGATGCAACCTGCGTTGTGAAGAAAGCACCTAACTTACCGCGCAGATTCTGTTTGTAATTTTGTTTGCGTGACCCTGCAGATGCTTGTGTGGATTAGACATTTTCCTCAGTTATTTTAGATAGCACCAGATCCTTTTATGCAGAGTATAGTTATTTATTTTGTTTACAACAGTAAGAGTTCAGTGTGTATGTTCATCTTGCTGCTCTGTCGTGTTCTGCTTCCGGGTGTACATGTTTAACGTGCACAAAACGAATACTCTCTCGGATCCATTAAAATTGCCGCGAGGGAACAACGTAGCACGTACGGTGGCGTGTATGTATAACCTCTGACAAATTTTTCGGATCGGAGGGAGTACTTCTAATCACTAGTTTCGCCTGGAACTTCAGAGATTCTATTGTCTGGAACCTGACGGCTGAATGGACCATACTCGGCTAGTTCTGCATATGCCATTCAGTTGTACGGCAGAACGAGACAATCTGATCTTGAGCTTGGTGGACGGTACGTGTGGAGGGGAAGGTGAATATTTTCTTCTTCACCATAGGAACCAGCTTGTTGACAGGTTTAGAGCAAATAGGTGGAGGCACAATGAATCATGCAGCCTTTACGGCAGGCCATCTTGCGGTGCACTGTGCATATACAAAGGAGGCATGGGCACAGTTTCAGGATTCACACCTCAGTCACGAGTTTCCCTTAATTATCACTATTCTATCTTTTGGAAAATGTTAGTGTGCTTGTTATTCTCGGCCGCTTTCGGCGATGAGTGGAAACGTACACTAGTTTCTTCAGCAATTGGCACGCGAATTTCGAAAAGCCTGAATATGCTGTTGTTCCATCAGCCCACTGACTTCAAATAGAAAAAACAAAATCCCTGTCAATCCCAATTGCTGCCCGCTTTGTGTGTTTTGTCAAACGAACATCCTCGCTGACCATGCTGAAAGGAAGGTTCTTGCCCAGCACAAGGAGTACCTTGAAACTGAATCAGCTTTTCCTTCTCCCTCTAAATAAAAAAACGAACGAGTGCACCTCCCTTTCTCACACAAGGCAGAATTTTATCATGCATTCTCTTCGTGTTCTCCCTGGGAGTACCAGTACAAGTTCTCGTCCAGTTATTTTTCTCTTCCAGAAAGAAAGACGGTCTCTGGCTCTCTGTCTTTATTTTTGGGAAAAACAAAGTCGTCGATGGGCCATGGAAGGATGTTCACCACCTCTCGGCGGATACAGGAGCCCATGAGGCATGGCCGGTGGCCGCTGCAACCCGCTGCTCGGCCGCAGGGCCCGCAGCCCACGTGTAAGGGTAGGCCCATCATGCCGCCGCGGCCCGCTTCTGGGGGCAGCCACTGCTCCTCGCTGCCCTACAGCATGCATGCGTCTAGGGTTCCTACCTTTTATTTTTAGGTCGGAAAGGAGAGATTGTTTTTCGTCCATTGGTCGACAAGTGTCCTCCTGACCTTGCCTTATTTGAGTATTAATCTATAGCATATCCTGCCTGATTCAGTGATTCGTTTGACTACTAATTAAAGCGCACAGTGATACTCCTGAACAACCATTTTTGTACTCCCTCCTCTTACACACGTCTGGTTTATTCCCATGTCGGTTCAGCTCAAGAACCACTAATCAATCAGATCGAACCCCATGGTGAACGGCATTTTGATTGAGATTTGTACGTATGAAGCAAAAGCTAAGTACTCACTCCCAGTCTCCTGCCCAGAAGAGGAAAAACTGAATTACTGAAACGAGATCCACTCATGCATGTCTATCAAGAGTCAAGACCGATGGAGAACGATGGGGGTTAGATTAGATGGGTCGTTACTAGTTCTGGACCAGGACGTCTCGAGACCGAGGGACGCATAATTCCATGAAATGACAGGGAGAGATGCAAGCGCACGGGAGCCGGCCGGCCATTGAGTTCTAAGCAGCAGCAGCATGCATGAATCTAGCCCGGATTAGGCGACGGCCAGATTAAGACCGGCGCTGCCAACTTGGCGGGTCACTTCATTCCCAGTCCAATCAATCAGATCGATCAGCCCGTAAAGCAATGGGCACAGATTAGCTACTACTCCAGCTAGCTAGGCCGCTAAAGTCAGAGACGCTTTGTTTAGCAGGAAAGAAGATTAATTATTATTGGTTGTTAGCTAATCTAATCTGACGATCGGACAGGGGGAGAGCGAGGAGCCGTCGGTCGACGACGCAAGGCGACAAGCACCGGGAGGGAGATGGCACATGCATGCATGCATTCCCGCCGGCGCCGGCGACGAGAGACAGAGCGCCGCGCGCGGATTATCTTAATGCAAGCTCTGATGATGATCTGATCTCTAGCTACTAATCTAATCTGATCTAATCCCTCAACCAACTTGCATCCGCGCTACTTTAATCGATCTTTAGCCCGCCATTAGTTTTATAAAATCGATCGGCCGGCCTGTCATTGGATGCTCGCTAGCTAGTTAGAGCTTCACGAGATGGCATGATTAGATCAAGTGGTATTTTATTACGTCGTGGCTCTGCAGTCATGTCGATCGGTGTCTAATGTCGGCTCCCCTTTCAGTGCGTCCGATCAGTTCTGATCAGTACCAAATAAAGCCGGGGCATGATGTTTATTAGTATGTTATACCATGCGTGTCCTTGTAGCACGGAGTAATTCCAAGAATAGATGCCGTCTTTTTTCCCGAAATGATCTCGAGCCCATGATGTCAGTGACAGTTGTAACTATTATGTGTTAAACCTTTTGTATCTGTATAGTTCGATCTGCATGCATGCAGTACTTGTTCATGCATTTGGTACTATCAGTCTATCATGCATGCACGACTGTACACCGAAGGGATCGGTTGTTCAGAAAAGAAGATGAACGAAAGCCTACGGGTTTCCGCTTTTTAATTATATAGGAAGGTTAATATACACCAGCGTACGTCCTTGGCAGGCTTTCTTGATGTTTTAGCCATTTAATCTGATGTGTACTGGCTAGGCATGCAACACGACACTGGTTACGAGCGCTTTAAGAACAGTGCACCAACACAGGCTGTAAAGAATGGTGTCCTCGATCAGCCTGGAGTTGGTCGTAAAGCAACACTCCGTTTAAGAGCAATTGATACCCAAGCAGGTCATCGATCAGGAGAGAAGGTATGTTTAAGCTGGGATGCAGATTTGGACTATCTGGAACATGCATGATCTAGGCAGATGCAGTACGTACTAGAAGCCTAGCGCGGCTTGCCGCGCGCCACCCGCCATTGACACTGTTTTTCAATTTGCAAAACGTTATGATAAACATTCTTATTATGACACTGATTGTCAATCACCATAGTGACATTATAGGTTTAGAGCATATCACATTGGTCTTATATGCATAGAATCTACACAATAGGTCTCCATGATAAATAGGTTATTCACAACATCTACAATCAACACGTAGATCGTTAAACTTCGATAGCAAGACTCTAATTAAACATTAGGCACATAAGACTCTAAAGATTAGGGTAGAAGTCACGGGCTTCTAGCCATACATATGTAAAGCAAATATCAGGAAAGGTAACCAGCAGACCATAGAGCATGGACTGGAATTCAGTTGTTTCTTTCATCTATCGGCTAAATCACCAAATGAGCTCTTTCCATCAGGATGTTATATAACAGCCGGTGGACTGATCACCTTAATTAAATCAGAGTCTGAGCAGCAGGTACATGTACCAACTGTTTGGATCACCTTAGTTGCGTGAATGCAAATCGCTGAAGGTAGCCCTACAGACTTGAATAAGGATTTGGATAAGTGAACCAAACTCAGTTTTATATCTTTAGTAATGACCAGAAAAAATGCAATGTTGCATTAGGGAATTTACACCGGTATTTTCCCCAATCAGTTACAAAGTAAACATAAAAATAAATTTCCTTGAACAATTTCTTAGATCATGGATAACCGAATATAGACCTGCTAGTCTTGCTACTGAGCATAAGAGAAATTTGGCAACCGATTTCATATATAGCTATAAAGGATGGACCAGAATTTTAAACCCATCAGAAGGTGTAGAAATATCACCCACGATAACCCTGGTCAGTAATCTCCAGCAAGATACCTAATGGAAAAAAAACAAAAAGTAGGAAGAACATAACAACATATCAAGCAAAAGCTCATGATGAAATGTTAGAAGTATAAGAAAACACATGGATTAACTGGGGCTACTGGACCAACAATTAAATTGAAGAGAAAAGCGGTAACCTCAAATAAGCCAAATTTTTATGGGTTTTTCAGGAAGTGCACGAAAACAGAGAACTAACTGGCTAAAGGTAGATGAGATAAAATTGGAAGGAAAACATGATAAAATGATCCAATTTGGGAACCACATCAGTAGCAATACCTGATCATTATTCGAAAACAAAGATTGCAGGCTTTGTTTAACCTTCATGCTAAATGCATTCAGCATAAAGGACAAAATTTGATCAGAACAGTCTATTTCAGAGATTATTTTTGTCACTGAGGGTGGGTGAACAATAGTTGTCATAGTCTTCAGGCATGCATGTTTGGCTATAGGATTTGTAACTAAAACGACAATGATAATTCTAAATTTTGTATGTTTCCTATTCAAATAAAGAGCTACAACTTGGTCGTCAAAGAAAAAGAGCACCAAACTGTCAATTAGGACTGATGCACACCCAATATAGATATTTAATTAATTGGTTTGGATCAGTCTGCCATTGTACATATGTTATAATTAGTGCTAGCATTCATGAGCTCAGTTTAGAATACATTGAAAAATATGCATAAATTTTAAGTTATTGAATTAACTAAGCAAATAAATGTAGATAACACGTTTGGCCTGGTAGAAAGAAAATGGCATGATCTTTATTTAGAAGAAAAGAAACACAGTACAAATACTATTTGAGTTCTGCAAAGCTTCAAATCAACTTACATTATTAATGAGAATAAATTGGTATGTGATAGTGCAATACAAATTAGTTGTGCCATGTAAATTATGGCCTATCAAATAATGGCAAACCCAACGATAAATTAGATGTGCTCTGTAAATTATGTGATAAATATTAACGTGAAGATTATTGGATCAGTCAATATGGGAGAAACATTTACAAAAGCTGAAGCAAGAAAGACATTTGGATATACATTCAATATCCAAATAATTTGAGCCACTGCAATCTTTGCAATTATCCAATTGAAAGCTTGGAGCATATGAGACATGTGAGACGTTCAAACAAAAAATATTGTTGTTACATAGATGGAAATTCCACCTAATGAAACTAAAATTTAACATTGTCCAGCAGTTTTTGCAGTGGGCACATGAAAACTAACATGTATGGCTCTGGAGATGCACCTTGGTACTAAAGAGATAGAGAAACCCCGAGTCGGGAGCCCATTTGGTACAAAAGTTCAAATTCAATGCTGAAAATAATGAAATAGTCATCTTAGTAGCTACAATAGTCCCAATTCACACAAAGCATCTAAAAGTTAGTCCTATGACCTGCAAGGTCATATAGACACATCTACAATAGATGAATAACATGTCAGGATAATCCCAACAAAACTATTTTGTTTCCAATTTGAAACTGAACCACAAAGGTACTAATGTCAGATAATCCCAAGTGGGTAAAACCAGAAGAAACAATTACATGTGGTATGTGGATGCATGTACTACTCAGTATTAATTTCCACTATGGGCCATTAAAATAAAGCTGCAAAAGGAGCAACTTTAACCAAAAGAAATTCAAATAATATGAAACGGAGGCAAACAGAACAAATAATAGAGGCGAAGAAGATAGAATGTAGCAAACCAAAACACACTGAAGGGAGAATAAAAAGCAAGATCAAGCAGATCACGGAAAGAACCTTTCAGCCATGAGAAAAGTGGAGAAGAAATAAAAAACCAAGAGAAGATCGGATTCAAGAAGAAGAAACCGAATAATTAAAAAGCAAGATAAGAAGAAGATCACATCTGAGAACAAAGCTAAAGGAACTAAGAAAAGCAGAAAAATCTGCGACCAAAAAAAAAACAGGAAGGACCAAACATGCCATCAATCATATCATACATATATAAGGCCACATCATACAATTTGACAATTGTGTAGAAGACCAAACACAACCCAAGTTCATAAACAGAATGAGATCTATAAACTATCTTTAAAATCAATATTTTAGTTGAAGATCTATAAACAAAATGTCAAATACTAAGCCATAAGCTGAAGGCAAAAACTTCATTTACTTGTTGCACCTCACTTTACTGAGCTCGATTCTGAATAATACATGAAGAGAAAACTCTGCAATGTACAAAATTTAGAAAATCGACTTAAAATGTACAAATGATTTCAGAAAAAATAGTACTTCAGCCGTATGAGTGTATGTAGATTCAGAAATTATTTCGAGGCAAAAGTTTTAATATGCACAAAATTTATAAGCATCATGAACGTTAAGTATAGGAAATATTATAATTCCATGCGGCCACGGATCACGTGCAACAACACCTTGTTTAGGACATAAACTTGAACTAAAACATCCATTGACATGCATTACTGTTTTCACTTCCATACTGCCAATTTAAGTGGCTCTACACATAAGCATAAGAGAAATCGAAGAGTAGCACCCACCTCACCAATAAGAGATGAGCTGTAGGTGTTGATCCTATATCATGGAATAAATTTGAGGGATCTCAATCTGTTGATGTTCATTATAATGGAACGCAGACAAATTAGAGTTGTCCACAACATTTTTCTGCACGAACAAAGATGGAAAGGTCTTGAGATTAAATTTGGCAAACAATTGCAGCTGAAAATGTAGAGCCACTTGCCTAATAAACAAAAAAATCAAGAAGCAAAAATATTAGCAAAGCTACCAATGAAAACTGCCCAGTCACCGATGGAAATCTACAATCTAACAGAGACTTTCATTTAAGGTAGCTGACGGGAAGGTGAAACCAAATTTTGTAGTGTTGTGTGTGTGTGTGTGTGTGTGTGTGAGAGAGAGAGAGAGAGAGAGAGAGAGAGAGAGAGAGAGAGGTGCTAGCAGAGACAAAATGACTAAATGTTATCAACTGGTAATATGACCATATAATCTACTTTTTCTATAGAGCAAATAATACCTAATCCAAAACAATGTCCTATACAGCCATCACAACCAATTAATCCCAGGTACAACCTCCTTTACTGCTATCATACTTGGCTAGAACAGAACACCAGGAAAACCATAAATCTGATCAAGAGAATACACAAATATCATGTGATGGATCTAAAACTAAAGGATGAGATGGCTTTAGAGATGCACAACACCAAGTATCAACTTGCCTTTGCTAATTTCGAATCACATTATCAACTGGTAATATGACCATATCATTTACTTTTTCTATAGCCAGCAAATAATACCTAATCCAAAACATAAATAGTTCTGGCTCTATCATTTGCCCCCTCCCCATCACCGGGTCAGAGTTAATAACCTGCAATATAGAAACCGAATAAATAGTTACATGCCTCATAGATATTATTAAACAGTCTAGTACAAACAACACCCAAAAGGAAAAAGGGCACCCGTGAGGTCCAGTACATCCACAAGAAGATATAAATAGAAACCGATATGTAAGCATATAAAAACAATAAGTACGTGCTGAACATCCACATACCTGACAGGAAGGACAGCACCAACAACAGCAAAGCACCTGAGACATAACAGAGAAAGGTTATTTTCTTACAGACCTAAGATACATGTACAGCTCGTAGGACTAAACCACCAAATCACTGCTATTCATGTAAGATTCGAAGCAAGAAAGCATTAGATACCTACGTAAGCACAGAGCAAGCAAGCGAAACAGCCATTGGGTTAAACATGGCGAAGAACTTTACAGTAAGGACAAAGAAAATGCATTAAGCCGTTTGAAGTGTAAAGCAAACGCCGTTCACGCTGACGGTCGCGTACGAACCTCAGAAACACAACATCGTCAGTGAGATCGGAACTTACCAGCGAGAAGTGATCACCAACAGCCCGGACCAACATCAATCTTCAGACAACAATGACTGACCACGCAACCACCTACAGGAAAACAGAAACGACCACACACGTGTCAGGGGAAATGAAAAGAAACACGAAATCAATGCCTCACCGGCATGTACAGTCGGAACTCACCATTGACAAACTGGGAATGGATCACGCAGCAGCAGCGACCTTTAAACAACAGTCAGTGACCACACCTACAGGAAAAACAGAGAACACCACAGAAGCGTCAGCATGGAAGAACGAAGAGAGAACAAAACGAACCCAACCGGCCGACGGGACAAACTAAAAGAAGAAAAACGAAATCACACCGTAGAAGTCAAAGATAGAAAGGAAAACTAAGAAGAACAAAGAGCAGGCCCAACCAAGAAAAGACAAAACATCGATCTCAAAAAAATGCAAGACACAGGGAAGTTCAGAAAGTAGACAGGTCAATGAACTTGAAAGGAACCTTGAGAAGGAAAAAGAAATCAACTCCTAAGAAGAAGGGGCGAACAAAGGATGGAATCGGCACGAGTTAACCAGAGCCTCACCTCAACCGAAACAACCGCCTAGCTAGGAGCTGCATACCGCCGGATCCGGCCAGAGACCGGCGAGGCGGCGGCACTACCGGAGGCAGATCTGAAATCGAACCGGAGTGAGCGGAGGAGAGGAAACCGAGGAGGTGAGAGAGACGCGAGACAGGAAAATGGAACGCACGTTCTCCTCTCCCCAGTGGGCGTAGAGAATAGGGCGGCCGGCATAGCTCCGTCCTGTAGAGGTGTACCCGCCGGCCAGGTAGAAGTCGACAGCGACGAAGGAGCCCTCAGTTCAATGGGGAAACCCCGTTCTACCCTTCGAACCCGTGTCCGTAATGACGCGGATGGAAGCAAACACCGAGAGACCACGTCTCTGTTGGGCGGGACCAGCGTTTTCCTGGGCCCAGCCATCTCCTGCGCAGAAACAAACGTGTACCAGGCGCAGAGGAAAGGCAGAGGCTGATAGGTGGACCAGAGAAAAACAGGGCCACAAGTCGGTGGCTGAACATGCATGCACACTGGTCGCTCGGAGCACCCCATGGGCCAGGAAAAAACTCTACGACGGCAGAGCAAAAAAGTGAGTTAAAAGGACCCGAAGTAACTGGACCGTCTAAATCCTTTACACACCAACCACCGCACACTCTGTTCCTCTGCGATGCGGGACCGCGCACGGTTGGGCCCAGCGTCAGCCTGTACGCGCGAGGGCAGAAAAGTACGCAAAAAATCGGACGCTCCAGATGGCGCCAGCGCAGCCTCGATCCGACGGTCGAAAATCCAAACGCACCAGGAGGCTCCGTGAGGTCTCCCCATTTACCTCTTTAGATTGCACTTCTATATCTGTCTTGTGCACACTGGAATTTACACTAAGATTACGGAGTAGGTACCTGAACTGATATCATAGTTGTTCTTAATAGTTCAACTGTTCAAGCCTTTACATGTTGAGATTAAATATACACTTGACCTCATTTGTTTATATTTGTATATTATTACCTAAGACTATGCTTCTAGTTCATATTTTACATATGTATGCGACCTGACAAAGCCAGTTGATCATTCATTCCACCGAGGAAGGATAATTATGAATAATACCATCAAGCGACGGGTTGGATCGAGGAAAAAGGATGGAATACTCGATCGAGGTTCGAAAAAATAGATTAAATTGAATCGCTTAAAATTTTCAGTTGCCGAATAGATGCTGTCAGCTCATAGATATGCCAAATAGATGCTGTCAATTGTCTCACAAGCTGGACAACTAGCTTATTATAAAGCACCATGCATTTGTCAAGAAGCCGGAACCTTTCCTAACTACAATATGATAATACACACAGTCGTGCAGCTGATTAATCAGAAATGCATAGAGAGCTATGACTTTCCGCTTTCATACTTAGGCGTGTGTTTCCAAGCCTCATCAGACGCCTGCGAGTGTCGTTTCATGACATCGAGTATATATCTCTGCGCAAGGACTGATCCCACCAGTGGGTGAAATTAATTCAACTACAGTACGAGTAAGTTGATCAATCAAAAACATGTATCACAACACAGCTGTGAGAAGAATTAGGTCACCGGGCACTGTTTTTGTCCTAATTCAGGCAAGGGGTCACATCGAAGCGCACGTATACAAGTGTGTAGCGGCTACGTTGGCACGGCCGGGCGTCTAGCTCAACACCAGATGCAATACTATACTCCTCAAGATAAGTTAATCATCGTAAGCTTGATTCTTGAACTCATAAAACAATGGAGTTTAGTTGGGTAAACAAACGCCGTCAGGCGTCAGCTAGCAGGTCTTTTAGCACTTTAATACTGGAGAAGTGGAGATTGATTTTTTTAGAAAAGGGAATTTTATTACTCCCAGCCTCGGCATCGAGAGATACACACAGCCGCTTATTACATAGTTTTCAGTATCAAGTACTTAAAAGTTACATGACCGCAAATCACAAAAGATTAAGGCTCAAACTTTAAGGTATAGAAATAGACACAAGCCAAACTACAAAAGTCGACTAGTAGACTGCCACGCATGTTGGGAGAAAAACTCTAGCCGCGCACATCCAGCCATCATAAGGTCTAGTTGTTCCGAAGGTAGTAAGAAAGCTCATAGCTGTATCCAGTGTGCCGTCATATTAATAACCTGTAAGACATGAAAATTTTCTTTCATGTTAAAAACCAGATTGTTCCTGCAATTCCAAATAGAACAACAAATAGCTGAAACGCCGATACGAATCCTATCCTTGGTCTTTTTATCCATCCCATTCAACCAATTCCCAAACATATTATTGATAATGGTAGAAGGAGAAATATTGTAAGTACAAAAAACAACACGTCAAACTAATTGTGCAAAAGGGCAGGAAATGAATAGATGTTCAACCGATTTACTATTCCCATAAAAAGAACAGTGAGAGTCTCCTTTTCAATTTCGTTTTGCCAAGTTATCCTTAGTCAACACAACTTTTTTGTGAAGGAACCACATGAACACCTTAATCTTGAGAGGAACTTTTCCAAAGGCATGTTTGCAAAAACCTAGTATATCCATTCATCAAATCCTCATACATAGATTTAACTGTAAATATATCATTTTGTGTCAAATTCCAGTGAAACCTATCTGAAACATCGGTAAGAGTAATATCCATTAACCTAATACATAAATGAGACCATATGTCCCATTTGTTTTCCACTAGGGCCCTACGAAAGCCAATGTTTAAAGGGGGAGCATTGTGAAACACATCATGAACCGAAACATTTTGTTGTTGCACAATGTTATAAAGCAATGGATATTAATATTTTAACGGCGTATTTCCCAAGCCAGGTATCCTCCCAGAAGTGGAGATTGATATCCATGTCCTTATGCCTATGTCCACTACTATTCTTCCAAACCGATGATTTGGTCCAATCTCTCGCCCCTCTTAAGGCTATAACCTAGTATGTGTATTCTACGATTTAGTTTGTTCTCTCTTGCTCGATCGATAGGCTAGTTAAGCCGGAGTAGTATCCAAACCATATTGGATTAGCTAGCTAGTAGCCCGATCTAATATACCAGATATGTTAATTAATTTACGCACTACCAGAAGGAGAAAAAATACTTGGTTTAATTAGGAGGAGAGAAAATTGCACATAACACCAACCTTTGGTGTATTTGTTGCACAAAATACAGAAACAAAACACTTGTTGTAGCAAACATCATATTTTCGTTTAATCAGTTGCAACCAGCCCAAATAACAGTTCTAGAGATCTTAATAGATATCTAACATGTGGTTTTGGATTTTTATACGGCATAGGACCAATTTTGTACTGTATAAAAAATATACGATATTTAACACAATTTTTTTGAGAAATACAAATTGGAAAATAGGAAGCATAACAGTACAAATATATAGATTATACTTGTCAAAATATTTCAGGATCAATAACAACATATAGATCGTACCGCATACTCACTTTAAATCATGTGGTGCAAAGTCATTTTAAATAAGCAAAGAGTCAAAGATACACTTGCACAAGGATGAAGCATGTATGTGGCATAAGATAAGCAGTAGGCAGAAGTCATAATATAGATATGAGAAATGAAACAAACATGCATCATCCGAAAGAGATTATTATCCCCTGGGTGCTGGAGCATATGGGACCAAAAGAATGACGTTATTTTTTATGGCACGAACCAAATATATAGAGATATATAATATATTATATTATTAAAACACGAGACAATGAACAATATGACAATAACGTTTCATCATATGAAGAGTTCACTAGAGCAAAACAAGCCACTGGTCCCGGGCCGGCAGGGCTTTTTGTTCCGGTCACGCGCCCGGGACAGCGTGTTCGAGACAAATAGCCTCCCCTATTTGTCCCGGGCACGCCACGGCCCGGGACCAATAGGGGGGTCACGTGGCCAAACAAGCTAGCCTCTGGCTGCCACTCATTTGTCCCGGTTCGTAATACGAACCGGGACAGTATATATGATTTTTTGTTTTCTTTTTTGTTTCTTTTATTTTGTTTCCTGTTTTGTATTTGTGTTTCTGTTTTTCATATTTATGTTACTGATTCTTTTGTGTTTCTGTTTTTTCATTTATGTTTCATTTCAAACAGACCAAGTTGCATATTATACGTTACTATATAATATATATCATGAATACACGATTTTTTCCTCGGGATATAGTCATGAATACTACTAGTACACGAGTTCTGCCAAACAAATATTTACAACAAATATTTACAACCGGAAGATCATGTCTAAATATTTACAAACATAGATCATTACATGCCAGAGAGGCATTAGACCCTATTTTTTCCTCGGGATGGTCTTTTTCCGCGGCAGGATTATATTGCATTCTGCGCCTGGCTTTATGACATAGTCAAGCAGAAAGCCCGCAATTTCCTCCGCAATTGGTAGTAGGCGGTATTTTGCATCAAGCCTGTTCCGGATCGTCTCAAACTAAAAAGGAGAGATCAACACCAATATATCAACCATTATGAAAATAATTCAATTTAAAAAGTGAACAAGTTTGAATAAATTGTTAACGTACCCTATTCCAGTCTGCACCCTCGTTGAAGTGAATTCGGATGAACTCGCAGACATAGAATCCACACAAATTGGTGCCTTGTTGCTGCTTCGCGCACTTTATGAAAGAATAAGATAAGAAACCAATAAAAAATAATCAAAAATATTGAAAAAATGGTACTGTGAGACTGAAATTAAGAATATGCATACGTGGAACCTAGCTAGTACGGCTTACCTCTCGCCATTTAAAAGTGAGGTTCCGGGCTATACCGACGTCCTTGTGGAAAGAGGTGAACTTGTCCCAAACCCTGAAGTTTACGGTATGGAAAATTAGTAAAGAAGTTTACTAATTACTATATATTATGAGAAAAGACGAGGTCGATTGTAATAATGAACGAAATTACCTCTGGAGCATCTGTTTCGTGCCGTCGAACTTTTCTTCAGGTTTCGATAATGGGTCGAAGACATCAACGATTGCCTTTTCAACATCAATCTCAAATAATATCCAGTGAAATCTGTCAGATGTTTATATTTGTTAATAACTAAATCATCAAATACATATACTTAACATCGAGTATGTATAAGAAAGTAAACAACTCACTCGAAGTTGAACGGGAAAATTATGGTGTTTTTGTAATGTTGCGCCATCAAATAAGTAAGCAAAAGCTCATCCGTACTCTCTGGGTAATGTAACAAACCATGATGATGAACTCGATTAGGGTCAATGAATCCAATCTTGTGATTGAGTCCCATCTTTCGAGATTGTATAATTTTCTGCCTGCATAATAGAGTACAAAAGTAATATAGTGATAACTATAATTACAAGCAATGAAAAATAAGTTGAGTTAGAGAATTACTGACATATATACATAATTTAATTACTTACATGCAAAAGGCACTGATGATAGATTTGTCGAGCGCGTCAAAATTGAATAACTGCCATAATTCGCAATACTCAATTTGAATCTCATCATCACCTGGGACATAAAAATCCGTTGGAATTTTCCCATAGAGCCAGTCTCCTTCTTGACTTTTCGTAGTATGCATGTACCATGCATTTAGTTGGTGCAACCTATCTGGTAGAGTGCGCACCATAGCAGGGTCGACAAGATCTTCTCCTCTCACATTCTTGAGCCCTGATGGAGAGTCTGTCCCGAACGATGACTCCGCACTGAGCTTCAAATTTCCTTGCGTGGTTAGCGGGAGCAATCGGTTTGCCTTTTTCATTGATTGCGTCGATGTGGTACTTCTGTTTCCCTTGGAGCTTTTTGGTCCCGGTTCATGGCCCGCCTCGTTTCACGGATGCTTTTTTTCTTGGTCCAGGTTCATGGCCCGCCGACGGCTAAACATAAGAAAAAGTGATAGTTAATATATGTATACACACAAATCTATTCAACGGAGACAAAAACCTGAGGGCATATATCTACCTCGGCGGCCGACTTTCCAATAGTAGAGTCGGTGAACTGTCGGTGAGCTGAACTGTCGGTGACGTCTATTCCGTCTGAATGCCCCCCAGTCCATCACCGGACTGGTTCAGAAATTGCCCGGTGAAATCGTCTAAGTGTTTCTCTTCTTGTTGGTCCAATCCATCACTTTCGCGGATGATGCCGAACATGTCCTCTTCTTGTTCAAGGTTTCTACCGGTGTCCATAGTTTCTGCAAGAGATTTCAATCCATTTACATTTGCAATAGTAATGTGTGAAGGAGATATGCCCTAGAGGCAATTAATAAAGTGTATTCTTTATCATATCTCGTTTGTTCATAATAGGTTTTTGTGTCATGCTAGAACCGTATTAAGCGGAAACATTAATGCGGGTGTGATACGCAAACAACAAGGTCCCTAGTAGCCTCTACTAAGACTAGTTTCGTTGCGCGATTGATGATCGAGGTTTCCCGGTCATGGGGCATGGTGCCGGTCGGCAATGAGAGTCATATCGCTGGAGAGTGATGTGATGGACATACCCAGATTTGGAGAACATAGTCGTTACGCCTTTGACCGTGAGATCAACTCTTATTGATATTCCCGGAAGATACTTTGATTGCACCAAACGTCGTATCTTATTTAGTATGACAATAACGGTGATACTTTTGGGTATTGGAAAGGAGTATTGAGACGAGGGTTCAAGAGCGGGATTTGCCAGTCCGCGTAGCAGGATAGATACTCTCGGGCCCACTCGGTGAGATCATGTCTAATGAGCTTGCAAGCATGTGGCTAGGTCACGGAGACATGAGATCATGAACGAGTAGAAGATAGCATCGTCGGTAACGAGGTCGGGATTAGGTATGGAGATATCTATGGAACGACACTCGGGCGTGCTAAGTATCGCTATGGCAAAAGGTCTAAGACTTCACGTTCAGGTTTGATAGATGAAAGTCATTCGTTATATCTCAGGGATTAATTCATGGGGTCCAGGCCTACGGGTTAGTCGTTGATCATTGAGGAGTCTTGATCATACCTGATATTATATCGAACCGCTAGGGTAACACACTTAAGGGGTTTCGACAAGACAACCGGAAAGGAAGGAGATCACCGGGAGCGTCCCGGGAGAGGTCCGATGGAGATCGGGCAGCGCCGAAAGAGTTTTCGGAGCTAGGAAATATTATATATATTATGTTTGATATTAATTAGTGTTATTAATATGCAAATATGATTTTATATATTTATTTTCGAATTTATTAAGGCAGATTTCCCTAAATGGGCCTTCCGGACGAAAGAAGGCCCAAGAGGGGGGGAACCCCCTTGGGAATTCGGTGGGAGCTTAGGGGCCGGCCTAGGTGGGCCACAAGGGGCCCACCAGGGGGCCGGCGCACCCCCTTGGCCGAACCAGGCTATGTGGGGATAGTCCCACATTGCCTGGCTGGCAAGGTAGGCTCCCCTTGGGAGCCTATATAAGAAGGGGCACCCCCAGCCTTTTAATTCACCCATTAATTCCCGATTTCTCTCTCGATCTCGTGGTTCCCAAGTCGGAGCCGCGCCGAGCAAGAGGATCCGGGGATCTCCTCCACCATAGCCCGCTGTCGCGCTGCTGGTGTTCCGGTCCAAGTCTTCCGCTGCTCGTCCTGGACTGGAGCTTCGGAGGCGTCGTCTCCACCGTACGTGTGCGACTCCCTGCGAGGTGCTGCGCTAGCGGTACTCGGAGGCCTGCTTCCTCTACACGACCTTGAGGTCGGCTTCGTCGGTCTGCATCGACAACGTTTGTGCGGGAACGTAATCCCCGCTTTCGGTCTACAAGGGTACGCATTCCGATCTCCGTTCGTACTACTATATCTGCATAGAATAGATCTTGGCTAGTTTAAGGATATCGTTGCTAGGAAAATTATTGTTTTCTGCACACGATCCCCTTCAATGTGTTAATAATGTAGTCGCACAATATATAATATGTTAATTTATATTTCAATCATCCATTTATATTTCACTAAAATAGTCGAATATTCCATTTAAAAAACCAATAATACATCTTAAATAATCCATTTACATTTTCTTGCTCGTCTGACAGTGGTGGAGTAGTCGAAGAAAGTTGGGGCTCCGTGAGGGCGCAAAATCCGAGGGGGCAGCGCTCCGACACTGCGGTGGCTCCGACACGGTGACAAATCAGAGAACCTGTATCAACACATTACAATAATTCAACACATTACACTACTTCAACAACTAAACATCAATTGCTAATGACCTAACAATTTTCTATGATTTTTTTTTCAATGACCAAGTGTTGAGCTATGAAAATTCAAAACATTTGCTTCAATGTTGGAAACATTGATACATGGTTTAAAATACAAAACTTCTAACAATTACATCCGTAAAACATGTATACTAAACACATCAACTAAAATGGGAAAATGGGACACATTACAAATCAGAGAACCTGCATCAACAAAATTGAGTATCATATTGCAATAATAATATTTTAACACATTACAATATTTCAACACATTACAATAATTCAACACATTACACTACTTCAACAACTAAACATCAATTGCTAATGACCTAACAATTTTCTATGATTTACATTTGCATATTGCTAATGAACTAAAAAGAAAATGGGACGATGACGTCATCGTGGAGTCATCGTGGAGTCATCAATGGCTAGGGTTTGCGATTACCTCGAAGGCTAGGGCAACACGACGAGGCTAGGGTTTGGGAGC
Organism: Poa annua; assembly: GCA_026929855.1. Classification (NCBI taxonomy): domain Eukaryota; kingdom Viridiplantae; phylum Streptophyta; class Magnoliopsida; order Poales; family Poaceae; genus Poa; species Poa annua. Next base: position 84,873,168 of record CM049429.1, on the reverse strand, counting down.
TATACCTCGGAGGCGCGGTGAGGCTACGGGGATGGCCGGAGGCGCGGGGAGGCTACGGGGATGGCCGGAGGCGCGGGGATCGTTGGAGGCGACGGGATGGAAGCGGCCGGCGCGGGGAGGACGGAGGCTCGGCCGTGCGCACGACGGGGATCGACAGAGGCGCGGGGATCGACAGAGGCGCGGGGAAGACGGAGGACGGAGGAGCGGGGAGGCTACGGGGATGGCAGGAGGGGCGGGGATCGTTGGAGGCGGCGGGGATGGAAGCGTCCGGCGCGGGGAGGACGGAGGCTCGGCCGTGCGCACGACAGGGATCGACAGAGGCGCGGGGAGGCTACGGGGATGGCCGGAGGCGCGGGGATCCTTGGAGGCGGCGGGGATGGAAGCTGCCGGCGCGGGGAGGACGGAGGCTCGGCCGTGCGCACGACGGGGATCAACAGAGGCGCGAGGATCGACAGAGGCACGGGGAAGATGGAGGACGGAGGCGCGGGGATCGCCGGAGGTCGCTGGCGACGGGGATCGATGGAGGCGCTCGCGGCGGCAGCGCGACGGAAAATTTCGGCAGCGTAACGCTAGGATAGGTTCGGGCTCCGGGTTGAGACACGAACCGTGGCTAAGTGTGGCTTATATAGCCCCACCCATTTGTGCCGGGTGGTGGCTCAGCCCGGGACAGATGGGGTGCTATCTGTCCCAGGTGCAGCCGACAGATAGCACCCCATCTGTCCCGGGCTGAGCCACCACCCGGGATAGATAGCACCCCATCTGTCCCGGGCTGAGCCACCACCCGGGATAGATGGGGTTTTTTCTTTTTCTTTTTCTTTTCTTTTTCTGTTTTCTGTTTTCTGTTTTGCAAACTTTGGAATTTGAAACAACTTTCAATATGAAAAGTGTTTGAATTTAACTAACTAATATAAAAACATATTCTCTTTTCTATAACCATTATTTTAATAAGTTTAAAACTATTTTGAATGTGAATTTGTATAACTTTTGCAAACTTTGGAATTTGAAAAACCTTTCAACATGAAAAGTGTTTGAATTTGACTAACTAATATAAAAACATATTCTCTTTTCTATAACCATTATTTTAATAAGTTTAAAACTATTTTGAATGTGATTTTGTATAACTTTTGCAAACTTTGGAATTCTGAGTTGTTCGATCAACACTTTAACTTCCAAACCGGGACTAAAGAAGCACACGGATCGTGTGTTTCTTTCAAGCACTTGTAAGCCGTTTGATCAGGTGTGTGTTTCTTTTGATTGCTTCTGAGCTATTCGATTAACGCTTTCAGTTTCAAACCGAGACTAAAGAAGCACACGGATCGTGTGTTTCTTTGAAACACTTGTTAGCCGTTGGATGAGGGTTGTAATTCTTTTGAGCACTTGAGAGCTATTGGATCAACACTATCAGTACCACTGGTTGAGCCTGTGACCCTATATATAGCCCCCTCTCGGACGAGGCGAGCACTCAGTGTTTCCTCATTCTAGTGCCTAGCCGGGTGGTGTGTGGTATACAAATCACTCGGATTCCCTGCATACGCCCCACGGTGCATTTGATATGCAGGCACTCAGGAGCCACCGTGGGGCTGTATGCAGGTGAAATCGTGTGTTTTGTTCTATCAAAAGAATAGTTCAATTCATCTACTGAGGAATATATACAAATTACTCGGATTCCCTGCATACGCCCCACGGTGCATTTGATATGCAGGCACTCATCAAGAGCCCCCGTGGGGCTGTATGCAGGTGAAATCGTGTGTTTTGTTCTATCAAAAGAATAGTTCAATTCATCTACTAAGGAATATATACAAATTACTCGGATTCTCTGCATACGCCCCACGGTGCATTTGATATGCAGGCACTCATCAAGAGCCACCGTGGGGCTGTATGCAGGTGAAATCGTGTGTTTTGTTCTATCAGCGCCGACGGATCCATTTGATATGCAGGCAAAAATGGAGCATCTTCTTCATATAAAAAGTTTAATATATTAATTATTACATATCGCACCAACATCTCCATCACACAACACCAGAACTGCGTCGGAACCATGGAGCATCTTCTTCAATCAACTTGATGATTGGGTCAATGTTCACTACGAAAGGCGGAATTTCATCAAAATTATTATAATCATCTGACATGTCTGTCTTGTCCTCCACTCCCACGATGTTTCTTTTTCCTGAAAGAACTATGTGACGCCTCGGCTCCTCCACTCCCAGGATGTTTCTTTTTTTGGGTCTGCTAGACATGTCTTTCACATAGAAAATCTGAGCCACATCATTGGCTAGCACGAATGGTTCGTATCTGTACGCAACATTGTTTAGATCCACTGTTGTAATTCCGTACATCTTGTCTACCTCAACCCCGCCTTCCAGATTGACCCATTTGCACCGAAACAAAGGGATCTTAAAAGAAGGTCCATAGTCAAGTTCCCATATTCCTCTATGCAACCATAATATGTGTTCTTCTGCCTATTGTTGTTTGTTGCATCAATGCGAACACCACTGTTTTGGTTCGTGCTCTTTTTATCTTGGAGACTCGTGTAAAATGTATTCTCATTTATCTCGTACCCTTGGAAAGTACATATAGTTGTAGATGGTGCCCTGGCCAACAAGTGTAACTGTTCATCAACCTTGTCTTTATTCAAGATGTGCTCGCAACCAACCGCCGAACGTCGCCATGTGTGTGTGCGTACAATCCAGTTGTCAGACTTCCCCGCGTGTAGAGAGCGTACAAGATTCTTGTGTTCATCGATATACGGGGCCACCAAGGTAGCACTTTGTAGAACTGTATAGTGTGCTTCAGTGAAAGAATGTCCATCCATACAAATTTTTGTTTTCTTTCCTAGTGTGCCTTTTCCACTAAGTCTACCCTCATGTCGTGATTGTGGAACACCTATCGGGTTAAGGTCATAAATAAAGTCAACACATAACTCAATGACCTCCTCGTTGCCGTAGCCGTTGGAGATGCTTCCTTCTGGCCTAGCACGGTTATGCACATATATCTTTAAGACTGCCATGAACCACTCAAATGGGAACATATTGTGCAGAATACAGGACCGAAAACTTGAATCTCTTCGACTAGGTGAACCAGGAGATGCGTCATAACATCGAAGAAGGATGGAGGGGACACCAACTCAAAATTGACAAGACACTGGACCACATCATTTTGCAACCCTGGTAGAATCGCCGGATCGATTACCTTTTGAGATATTGCATTGAGGAATGCACAAAGCTTCACAATGGGTACTCGAACATTTTCCGGTAGTAGCCCCCTCAGTGCAATCGGAAGCAATTGCGTCATAATAACGTGGCAATCATGAGACTTTAGGTTCTGAAATTTTTGGAGTCTCACATTTACTATCCTCTTAATATTCGACGAGAACCCAGCCGTGACCTTGATACTGCTCAGGCATTCAAAGAATATTACTTTCTCTTGTTTGGTAAGAGCGTAGCTGGCAGGACCTTCGTAGTGTTCGGGACTTAGGCCGTCTCGTTCTTTCACACGTTTCTGGTCCTCCCGTGCTTCCTCTGTATCTTTTTTCTTCCCGTACACGCCCCCTCCTTCCATTTCCAAAAAAAATGCCTCCAATGGTTTTGGGAGGGGGCGCTGTTGGTCAGTATATATAGGCACCCATTTTTTGTCCCGGTTCCAGCCACAAACCGGGACAATAAGGAGGCCCATTTGTCCCAGTTTGTGACTGAAACCGGGATAGATGGGGGCTTTTTCATTTTTTTCTGTTTTTATTTTCTTTTTCTGTTTTCTGTTTTAAATAACTTTTACAAACTTTGGATTTTGAAAAAACTATAAATATGAAAAGATTTTGAATTTGACTAACTAATACAAAACCATTTTCTGTTTTCTGTTTTAAATAACTTTTACAAACTTTGGATTTTGAAAAAACTATAAATATGAAAAGTGTTTGAATTTGACTAACTAATACAAAACCATTTTCTGTTTTCTGTTTTAAATAACTTTTGCAAACTTTGGAATTTGAAAAAACTTTTGCAAACTTTGGAATCTTATGCAAACTTTAGATATATTTCGGTCAATACATGAGAACACGCGCACACAGTATTTTTGCGTAACGGAATACATAGATAGTCTACTCATCAATGACATTAAGATGATCATACTCAGTATTATAGCCGCGTAGACTATCCCACTTCCGTGCAACCTCGAAGCCAAGGCGTCTAAAGCAGCATATACGACTTGATCGTAGCTCAATGGAACGTTGCCCCATCCGAAAATTAGGTCTTCTTCTAACGTGTCTTCCTTGTCGTCTTCCGTGTTCTTCTTCTTCTTGTATTTCTTCTTCTTCTACAGATTTGTCCCAATGACCGCATTAGAGAGAGCATAGAGACTCGGAGTAAAATTGCCGGTAGGGTTTCGGCGATCCCTCTGCAGGTCGACCGTGGACCGAATAATTATTCCGTAGTAGGCTAGCATCTTCATGTCATTATGGATTGCCACGCCGTAGAATTTGATTGTCTCATCACCTAAGAAATCCACGAGGACATGTGGCACCCGATCAGCTTCGCAAATTTGGAAGATAAGAGTCTCGGTCGCCACCGATAGTTGAAGGGCGGCGGCGCGCTGCGGAGTATCCTTCCGTCGAGGGTCGGTGAACTCGCAATCGAGTCCAACGGCTTTGATCGGAGCGGCGTCGAGGAAGTAGTTCTTCACGTCGCGGATCCACTTCTCCACGCGCCAGGCACGAAGGGTGACCCACACCTTGAACCGCATGCCTTCCTTCTTGTAATAGTACAACTCGGACCGAGGCGGACGCGCGAGTGGCTCCATAGGACCGGAGAAAAGAGAGGAGAAATGGTGTGTGGAGGAGCCGGAGAGATGGTGTGTGGAGGAGCCGTACTGTGCATTTTATAGCGCCGGAGAGGTAGATGAATCGCCGGCCGGAGAGAGCAGAGGAATTAATCACCGGAGGCAGAGGAATCGCCGGCGGCGCCGTACTTCCGCTCGTCTTCCGTGCGCGTCGAAAAACGCGGCGATGGCTCGACTTCTGCGCGCGTGTAACTGAAACCATGTCATTTGTCCCGGTTCCAGTCACGAACCGGGACAAATAGGTGTACGCTGGAGCGCTCGGTGGGTGCCAGCTTATTTGTCCCGGTTCGTGGCTGGAACCGGGACAAATGGGTGTCGCCTGGAGCGCTCGACGGGTTTTAAGCCCCATATGTCCCGGTTTGCAGTACGACCGGGACAAATGGGATTTTGGAGTTTGGTCCTTTAGCCTGTTTTCTACTAGTGGTTGGATTAAGTGAAGGATTTTCTAAGAAGGTACTAGCAATGTTTACAAGGAATTTCATAAAAAAGAGCAATAGATGTTGTTATGATTCTATACCAGAGCCATAAGATCGTTTGCTGCTTTCGATCCCGCCAACTCCATAAGACCGTTTGCTCGACAACTCTATATATAAAAACAAAGTTAATATTAGAGGCATGTAAAAAATAAGTGCTCCCGAGTCTCACGTTCGTTACAAAATTCACATTTTTCACAGCCTTTCGAGCCTATCAGATTATCTCTAACTAGAGATCTATTCCTAACTATCAGATTTAGCTCTACTCAAAGAAATTTTTAGTTTCCATTACACTTCCTAAGGAAATCTATTTTTATCCTTACTAGTAGAGTATAAATTCGGGACTTGACTCGAATGGTCATGTCCTAGTCTTTAACATGTATAATCTATATATTTTCTTCTATTATGCGGCATGTTTTTAATTTATATTTCTTGAAAAAATTGTTAATTGTCGTATTTTTTTTGTACAGTACAAAATTAGTCGTATACGGTATAAAAATCCAGAACCACATGTTAGATACCTATTAAGTTCTCTAAAACTGTTATTTGGGCTGGTTGCAACTGATTAAACAAAAACATGGTGTTCACTGCAACAAGTGTTTTGTTTCTGTGTTTTGTGCAACAAACGCACGAAAGGTTGGTATTGTGTGCAATTTTCTCTCAGGAGGAGGGCTTGATGCAAGGGGATGGGATCGATTTATTTTGGTGCATGTTACTGATTTTTATAGATTGTCCTGCTATTAGTAGAGTGTTAATGCATGTGACGGATGACTTAGTGACATGTAATTTAGATGATAATGATAGATCCAACCTAGAGAAAATGTATACCCATAGTGAAATTAGAGAGGTTGTTTTCCAGATGAAACATAATTATGCTCGGGCCCGATAGGTTTAAAACAAATCTATATAACTTGATTTCATGCTTAATTCACGGTCATTTTTAAAAAACTAGCGGATGACATGTATATACCAGATGATAACAAGCAAATATGATAAAAGCATATCTAGTAAGAAGGCAGTAAGAAACTTTTCACATGCAGACATATTAGAACCCACGCATTTATGTTCATTGGTGATTACTCTAACCGATTTTTTACATAGCATAAACTAAGCATGCACAATTTTGAATTGCTGGAAAAAAATTACCACTAAAAATAGTATATAATACTATGAACATTCAGTTTCTAGTATAATTTTTTATATAAATCATATACTAGAACCCGCTACTAAGATGTTAGTCACATTGTACTCTTTGCAAATCCTTAACACAAGACTTATAAGTTACACTCTCTATTCCATTTTAGGGCACGATGTTATTTGAGATTTACATTTGACCAATAGTTCACATAAGTAGATCAGGATTATTTTAATAATATTTGTACCAATTGAAAGTACTTTAAAATAGTAATATAACAATATCAGTTTTGTATAAAATAATAGATACATTATTGCTTAATTTATATGATCAAATTTTGAAAACGTGTGCACCTTATAAATGGAACTTATAGAGTATAATTTATGCACTAAGGAATTAATAGTTCCAGAACCATCTTAAAAATAATAGAATACTTTGCAACGAAAGCACACCAACTAATATTTAGTAGCATTACATGTTATGTGGGTAACCTTTGATGAAAAAACAAGACATTATACTTGGAAAGTATAAAAGTTTAGTATAATTTTTTTGTTTCTATTCGCCCGACCAAAAATTTCATCTGAACCCTAGCTATTGGATGCATAACTCAAATCTCCCGGTGCATGGGAGAACCGAGTATGTAGTTTTGGTTGTGTTTGGGAAACACTGAGACATCCATTGTGTCGATACTTGCAACTCGGCCTCACCCTTGCATCGCGGTGGGCATAATTCTCGAGTCCCGCTCCCGAGACCCAAAAGTCCCGATCCCGATCCCAAATTTTCCGAACCCAAAATTACCAATTGCTTTTTCGGATAGTTGTTTTGAAATCCCAAAATTATTTAGGGTAATTCGGGATTGGTGAGTTGGTCCCGAATATCCCGAGTTTTGATATCTGATGTATGAATATTAAAACTTGAGTCTACGTGTTGTTAAAAATATTATTATTTGTCATGTTCTTATGATAATTGTACAATTGATAGTAAGTTTGTGTTCTTTTCTACTGAAATATTATGAAAATGCTACTGAAATCTGAAAAAATTGTCGTCACTTTTGCTTTGTTTTGGAGTTCGAGAAAATCGGGATTCCCCGATCCCTATCCCGAATTGTCGGGAATCAAAGTTTTCTCATGAATTTTTTTTTGGAATCATTTCAACTTCCTGCAGACACCTGCAACACTACTATTCACATGGGATGCTCCCAGAGTACTACCTTGCTAATCCATGGCTACGCTGGAGAACAGGAGTAGCAGAAAGCGAGCTGGAGGACAAATGCGAGAACTCAAGCCATGACAAGTGACATGCATTCACTCGCTCTCTCGATCGTTCTGCTGGAACCACTGGTATGGGTATTGCAGACGCTCCAAATTTTGGTACGGCATAGTAAAAATATATATCATTGTTTCAGGGGACGTATGTTTGTGTGCGCGCGGGGGAGGGGGGATTGATCCCTCCCCAATATAATATGTAAGAATAACTAAACATATTTTTGTTTAACAAGTTTCAGTTACGATACCTACCGGGTCTATTAACATTCAGCTTAAATATCAGGAACAACTAGATGAACCTCCTTTTTTTTGTTGTATGCACGGGAGGTAGTGAAGGGCAGGTACTATTTCCTGAATTGTGACTTCCTTACTTCGAGCTGTCGGGGCCCTCCTCTAAAGGTTAGAGTGCCATTTTGATTGGTAAAGAGTAGCATATAGTGATATGGTCCGTATGGAATACTAGGAATGTGGTTGTCTTCAACAATATTTTGTCTAGTGACCCTAGTAGCATCGTGTGTAAAAATTCATATTGGATGTCTCATATTCTAGTGTTTTGTTTTCCTTGTAGTACTCTTAACAATGTGTGCATCTTCCTATATTGGTTTTCAAAGTTGTAACATCATATGGTTTGTTTTGACTGGTTCCCTGGATGTATGGTTGATGATCATGTAGTGTGGTGGTCGCGTTTCTGGTTGCAAAATGATCCATTCTTCTTCATGGCTTGTTGGCTCCGGTGTTGTGACATCCTGGAATAGGGCTTACCATGATCAACATGTTACTCGTGTCAACAAGTTGTATCTTATTTTCCAGAAGGTCGTCTCGATAGAACTCCGATGTTAAGCATGTGATAGGATCGGAGCAATACTGGGATAGTGACCGACCTAACAGCCGCCAACCTCCTTTAGATGCTATATTTGCTACAACGTGCTAACACCTAACAGTGTACCGTATTTCAAATAGCGTTTTGAAGAAAAAAATAGATATACCACAAAATAAAACTAAAGGGTTCAACAAGAATAGGAATATAGTCCAAGGGGGTATCAAGTGATACCACATGGCATATGATATGATACCACTTTCAGAAACTTAAGTTTCAAAATTTTAGGGAATGTAAGCATACATCCTTTGAACACCCACCATTTTTTGGGGGCTTTTTTGGAACCTAGAAAACTGAATTTTAAAGAATGGTATCTTTAAGATAGAATGCATGTGAAAATTGAGTATCTTTGAGAAATGGGACTAACGTGGCGCCTCAAGTTAATTTATATTAGAAAAAAAGCACATGCCCGACTTTGAATTGACAAAGCAAGAGTTCGACAAGATTCATTCCAATGTTGAAGCATACATCCTCAAGTTAATTAGAAAGATAATTTTCAGCTGGAGCCCATGAAAAAGGGGAATACTAACAGGGGAATCACGCCCAAAGTGGAACCAATGGATTTTTGGTTTAACTAAATGTTTTCCATATGTTCTAAAAATGTACATAACAACATACAAACATTGTCCTTCTATTGTCTAAGAAGCTTACGGCTCACGGGTCAGCGCATAAATTAACTATAACTATATTCAGAATTATCATCGATGGGCGCGCAGAAACGGAAAGGAGACGCTCGCGCGTGCTCGGTTGCGCAGAGGCTAGCAAGATCATCGGCGGCATGCATCATGCATCCATGCATGGCGCGCGCCGACGATGGATGATACAGCGAGCGAGAGCGGTGATGCGTGGCGTGAATCGCAGGGCCGGCCGGCCATGCGTGCAGTGCAGCGATAGAATGGAACATGGGGGCATGGGCATGGGAGGACAGACGCACCGATGCATGACGATGATGCACGCATGCGCTGCACCATGCATGCACAGAGGGATCAAGTGGAGCGCACCGCCGGCCGGCCTGGGCCGGGATCGATCGATGCTGGCAATGCTGCTAGCTAGCGCTAGGTTGATAGCAGAGCGGTACAGTACAGCTTGCTCGCATCGATGGCAGGAGGAATGGGAGGAGACGCAGGGGATAAGCTACACATGGCTGGCGGGGACGACGTACGACGACGCTGGCGCACGCACGGCATGAGCTAGCGGGGATCCATCGGGGCCGGCGCGCGGCTCGATCTCCATGCTTGATTTGACAAGTGACCATGCACGCACGGCCCATCGTTAGGTCCGGATTTCAAGCTGGCGCCGCGACGTATGAACCGAAACCGATGGCGATCGACGACGACGACGACGGTAGGGAGGTCGAGACATGGGCTTAACACGACGCGACGGTGCGCCGGGGCGGAGCCGCGTGCGGGCGTAGCGAGCTGGCCATGATCGACGAGCGCGCGCGGCGGCGGGAGAGATCGAGGAGGTCCGGCGGTGGTGTCCCCACACCACGTGTCTGACAGCTGTACGGCGGTGTAGCCGCCCATCCGAGCTTTGACCGGCGGGGCCCCTTGACCGCACGTGGGCTTCGGCGAGATCCACGGATGGATCCATGATCCAGGCGTACCAACAGAGCACGGATAGAGTACGTACGTGCGTCTTGTTCGATTAGCGTTGGCGCGTCAAGTACACTGTACATCCATGTGCTCTTCTTGGAGCAACTAGGGCTCTTGCTAATCTTGTGAAAGTTACTACTACTACTCGCGCTGCCTTGTGGTGTCAATAATACTCATATCCGACAAAATTGTACTCACTTCATATAATATCAAAACATAACATGTTTTAACATAAGACATGTTCACATGTAAGTATCAAGGTTCACATGATCCTTAAGTCTTCGATGTGAACCTTGCACTAAGATATGTATACATGCATGCAGACATATATTATGTTCAAACATCTTATCTTATATTTTGATGCGGAGAGAGTACTAGAATAATGGACAACATACAAATTATTTTGTATTGATGTTTGAGAGTATTCATGCCTCTGTTCCAAAGTATAAGTTTTTCTAGCAAGGCAAACTAGGTAGTAAAAGAAAAATACTCCCTCTGTTCCACATTAGATGACTTTTATTTGTTGAAAAGTGGATGTATCTACACATATAACATGTCTAGATACATCCATTTTTACATAAAATAGAAATCGTCAAATTTAAAATGGCAGGAACATTGTAACATTTTACTAATCTAGTAATCTCAACAAACCAAAGGGCTTATTTTGCTCGCATTAATCATAAAATGTGGATGCATGTCTCCTTTGCAGAAATAGAAAAAATATACAAATTGTAATAACATATGGCCAAATCAAAATCAGACCACATGAAAAGTGTAATGAACTTGGACCTAAATAAATTGTCCGTGTTTCTCGTTTGCTCCATATCATCCTTGAAACAAACAGATGAATAAGTCCATCGTCGAGTAGAGAAAGATTCTATTTTTATTCCTGTATATTTTTCTGAACCAACTAGGTCCCAAATATCCTAGAGAGAAGTTAGAAATAAATTGTAATAACATCTAGCCAAATCAAATATGACCACATGAAAAAGTGTAATAAACTTGGACCTAAATAAATTGTCTGTGTTTCTCGTTTGCTCCATATATTAATTCCTTGAAATAAACAGATGAATAATGCCATCGTAGAGGAAGATTTCTATTTTTGTTCCTGTATATTTTTTTGTACCAACTAGGTCCCAAATATCCTAGAGAGAAGTTAGAAACAAGAGCAGTCACGAATATTCTAAGAAAAATGTTTGGAGTAAAAACTTTATTCACCTGCAGCATTAAGCACCACACTCCATATATCACACCCGGTCAAATTTTAAGATTGCTTAACCCTCCGATAAAACTGGAAGTACACTCTTTTACACATGGAGGGAGTACAAATACAAAAAGGCCTAAGGGTAAATAAGGCAAAAACCCTCACACGATCAAGTTGTGATTAAAATGTGCAAAACCCTCTGTTTGCGCATCATAGGTACGTACGTATGTGCACATCGACCGTAAGCGATCACAAAAAGTCTCTCCACAGTTTTGATTTAAACATAAGACTACCACAGTTGAAAAGCTGGTGGGTGTCGCAATCATCTTTGAAGAAAGAAACAAGTAGCAGCCGCCAGAACACGTAAGTAAATTAAGATCGTGAAGAAACTCCAGTTAGCCCTCATAATCAACTTGTTGTGGACACAGCACAGTAGCACACTCGTGGTTTTCTTTTTTATGCACATGTGTGAAGCTCTACTACACCATTTTCATACCCTGTCCCTGGTTTGTCGCCATCAAGCTCGATCAATCAGTAGGGGGGTATATTGTACTGCCGCGTTCTCGACACCGGCCAATGAGGACGTGGTCATTCAAATTTGTTTTCGCCCTCGCATGCGTCAGATGAAAATGACCCGTAATCAGAAAATGGAGCACGAGCAAAGCGCCAAAGGCCATAAGAGAAAAGCTTGACCACAACAAACTCTAGTTAATCATTTTCGTCTCTAGCTTATGGTCATCTCTCTCTCTCTCTCTGGACAAATGAAAATGATCGATAGCTTGTTTAATAATTGTTCATGTCTCCGGCGGGGCCTGTAGGTAACGACACCGTACCGCGCGCATCCCTCTAGGAAAAGGGCACACAGCTAATAATAATACGATGACATGCATGCTTAGTGCAATAATACTTGTACATGCATGTGTTTGGATGTTTTTTTAACAGGGGAAAGACCTAGATGATGTAGAGATGCATTGATACATTGGTCGGATAACAATTTTGCAAACAGAACCTTGAAAAAAATGAAACTACACCACATACTTGAAATTTATCACATGAGACCCTAGGACACAAATATGAACAACGATCACACCCTTCAGCTCCTTCAACATCGCAGCAACCGCATTCCACCGCCAGCTACAGCAGAGACATAACCACTTGGAATAGAAAGAGTGATGTACGTCATCAGGAATTCCTCAAAGGGACTATGTCATGGAGGTTTAATTGATGCCGCCACAGGCACGTGGAGTGCATACCTTCTTAGCCAAAGATCATGACAGAAAATAATTATTGGCATGTGGTAATCGTCAACTTGTAGAAATAATCCCATATAGCTCCAAATCTAGCCACCACCTTTCACCACGGTGAAGTTAAGATCAAGAGAACGCACCGGGATCCCAAATTTCTACCACAACAACGCCCCCCCCCCCCCCCCCCCCCCCTCCCCCAGAACCAAAGGCTCTTGGAGATTATTATGGACCCATCAGATTGATGCGAGAAAGAGGAAGAAGCCCAAAAATTTCTAGACACATCTCAAATGCGCTGGGAAGAAGCTTGAAGCCGTAACCTTATTGACGGATATCCCAAGCCCAACTCCCCCACCTATAGCAGCAACTGGCAATGGAAGACAATGTCCAAGATGTCGAAGTTGAATGGGTTCCAAATCAAAAAATGGGCCACAACGACACCCATAAGTGTCCAGACCGAGCTGATTTTGTTTGGTACCCTCGAGCGACCTTAAAACTTGGGGGCCTATTCATAGGTGTCGTACATTGTCCGGAATTGTCCTCCGATATGCAGCCCCAACTTGTTATACGATAAAGTCGGGACGCCAAGTTTATTAGGTAGTGCAAAATACTGTTCCGCCTGATTAATAGCACTCACTCTTCAAGGCAGTTCATATACAACACGACGAGTTAGGAAGCAAGGTAAGGAAAAAGTCCAAATTAAACCTTAAACTCGTAAGGTTTAGCTAAATCGAACCTCAAACTTTGAATCCCTGAATAGGCACACTGAACTTTGATACCCTACACGTAGCATCCATCATCCGACCGCAGCGATTGACACCATTTTAGCTAAATTGCGTACTCATGATAGTCTGTCAAGCTAGCATAAATTACCCGGCCATGGAATCGTACGATGCCGTTGTCCTATCTGTACTTTTTTTTAGAGTGTCCTATGCGTAGCCGTATATATAGAATCAGCCGCACAGTAAAATACCCTTCATTTGGACACACAAAACCCCCTACTTCCGTCGATTGCCTTTTTTTGGCCAAGCTAGCCAGCTTGTCTGCCTACTGTCCAGTCCAGTAGTGACCTCAATCTCTATTCGAGAAAATACTAGTACTGTCGAGTGAGCTGACCCGACCTGCACTGCACTGCACGTAGCCCGCTCTCAACGAACGCCATCGGCGCGCTGCAGCAGCAGGAGGACGGAGCTAGCGGCGCGGCACGTAGGCAGCGTACGTGTCGGCGGTCGCGCGCTCTCCGGCGCGGCGCCCGTGCTGTGGGGTGGCTCCTCCGGCCTAGGGGCCCCCGCGGCCGGCCGGTTCAACTAACGCGACAAACGAGTCCACGGCTGAGCTGATCGAGCTTCGTTCGTTCGCGAGAGTAAACACGGAGTTGGTGGTGGGGGGAGGGAACCCATAGACATAGATAGATGAGATAGCGAGAGAGTGCGAGGCCGGACGGACCTTATCAGCAGCAGCCAGCGCCACCCCCATCCCTCGTCGTCCCCCCCGCCCCGCCTGCCTTTAATTCGCCGCCGCTCCCTCCCTCACCGCCACGTCCAGCGCCTTCTTCTACCTCCATCCCGCGCCTCTTCCTCTCTCCCTGTGCCACGGGTGGAGCGAGGTCTCGGTTCATCACTTTGCCGCTCTATCCATCGATCGAGCAGATTTGCTCAGTCACGAGCAAAGCGGCGTCGTCGCGCATCGATCGCTTGCTTGTGCCGAAAGCGTCGTAGCGCCGTCGTCGTCCAGGGGGAGCTTGTGCTGGAGGTAAGGAACACGAGCTAGCTATAGCTACCCTATTGCGAGCGAGCTTTACCGGATTGCGTGCATCAATGCTACTCTACTTGCTAGCTAGATCAGGCACTAGATAAGTCGTCAACTTGACGACGACGCCTGCAGGCTGCAGCGTAGGGAAAGAAAAGCAAGCTCGCTCGCTCGCCGGGAAGGAAGCAGATTTCTTTCTTTCTTTTCCATTTTGCTTCCGTTATCATCCGTGCTTCCGGCACTTCTTTAGCCATGTCCCATGCAAATCGAGCTGCTTTATAAGAGTCAACAGATCGATCGGCTGTGTCCAGGTAATCAAGTTTCGGCCGGTGGAGCTGCGTAGCTAGCTCCGGAGAGAGAAGAAGCTGAGGAGGGGGGACCTATACCGACGGAGAAGCTGGCGGCCGGCAAGTGGTGGGAGCGGCCTGATGACGCCGCCATGGCCGGGATGGACCCTGGCGGGGGCAGCCCCGGCAGCTCCCGCTACTTCCACCAACTGCTCCGCCCGCAGCAGCAGCAGCAGCAGCAGCCCTCGCCGCTCTCGCCCTCCTCCCACGTCAAGATGGAGCACGCCAAGATGTCGTCGCCCGACAAGCAGACCCCCGTCGGCGAGGCGCCAGACGCGGGAGGTAGCGGCGCCGGCGGCGACCAGCCGTCGTCGTCGGCCATGGTCCCGGTCGACGGAGGCAGCGGAGGCTCTGGCGGGCCCACGCGCCGCCCTCGCGGCCGGCCCGCGGGGTCCAAGAACAAGCCGAAGCCGCCCATCATCGTGACGCGCGACAGCCCCAACGCGTTGCACTCGCACGTCCTCGAGGTCGCCGCGGGCGCCGACATCGTCGAGTGCGTGTCCGAGTACGCGCGCCGCCGGGGCCGCGGCGTCTGCGTGCTCAGCGGCGGCGGCGCTGTCGTAAACGTGGCGCTCCGGCAGCCTGGCGCGTCGCCCCCGGGCAGCGTGGTGGCAACGCTGCGCGGCCGGTTCGAGATCCTGTCACTCACCGGCACGGTGCTGCCGCCGCCCGCGCCCCCGGGCGCCAGCGGCCTCACCGTGTTCCTCTCCGGCGGGCAGGGCCAGGTGATCGGCGGGAGCGTGGTGGGGACTCTGATCGCCGCGGGGCCCGTCGTGCTGATGGCCGCTTCCTTCTCTAACGCCGTGTACGAGCGCCTCCCGCTGGAAGGGGAGGAGGAGGAGGTCGCCGCGCCTCCTACCGGAGCCGAAGCGCAAGATCAGGTGGCGCAGTCGGGCGGGCCACAGGGGCAGCAGCCAGCCGCATCGCAGTCCTCTGGTGTGACCGGAGGCGATGCTGGAATGTCGCTCTACAACCTTGCCGGCGGGAATGTAGGGGGCTACCAGCTTCCCGGAGACAACTTTGGAGCCTGGGGTGGCGGAGTTAGGCCACCTTTCTGATCCATCTCTTGCAGTGCAATCCTCAGTTCCACACACATAAACATGATGAAGACTTTACAAGAGTTTCATATGGTGGACGAGCTGATCTTGCCACAATCACGACATCAACATGCATGCTGGATTGTTCATTGGATCAGCCTGATACTTTGTGTTTCTACACACACGTATGCGCACTGCATGCATGCGTTGCAAAGATTGTGTGGTATACATGGGAAGGATCTATTGGATATACTATGTTCAGGGGGGGCGAAGCCGATTGTTTAAGGGACAAGAAGCAAGTTGGAGATGAATTAATTCATGCAAAGATCAAATTGGGCAATTACTTAAAGGTCAGTGAGATCCAATGTGTTTGTTTTCCTGGCAAGAGCGAGTGTTTTGTTTTTTTCCTCTTCTTCTTCCTTTTCATTTGTAATGTTCTATCCTGTCCTGGATGTATCTTGCTGTAGAATGATATGTTTCTTGAACGAAACTTTTGCTTCCCCCTTCCTCCATAGTTGTACTTTACCTGTGTGCAATGCAACACCAAAAATCATGCAAGCCTTCCCCACTCTACTCCTTTGTAGTGTTATTACTCCTTTTTACTGTCAATTCTTGACTTGATGGTGTTCCCCAACCTGCTGGTCAAAAACTCCAAGCCCTAGCTGGGGTCTAAAGCGTGCATGTGTTTGGAACAGTGTGCTTTCCATTAAGAAGTCGATTAAGCAGCTAGGCTGTCTCGGTCCATGAAATTAGCTCTACCCTCTATGAAGAGCCACATGATGGTTGTACTACTCCTACTTAATTAGCTTTGGCTGCATGGTCTCCCTAGTAGCTCATGCTCAGTATATATGACAAACACAAGTTACACAACACCAAAAAGCCTTCTGCCCCTCTATTTGCTTCAGTTGCAGTATCTTAATGGCTTCTGGAGCTAGCTCAGCTCAGTAGCTAAGCTGACACTACTCCAGTGTCCAGACCTCAGTCGTTTGGCCTCACATTGTTTTGAATCATCTGCCTGTGATTACATGTAGAGCCACAAGCCGGAGGCTATAGTATATGGGCAGTTAGTGCACAAACGGTAGCGGCAGTGAGCCAGTGAAGCTGCGCGCGAACTGTATCGATCGATGATTTATGGAGGTCGCAGTGCAGTAGAGAGGGTAAACGGCAGAGCACAAGATGCCAACCCCCAAAATTCACAGCGCGGGAAAGATTCTCACCTTGTGCCCCTTTTGTACTGCGCCCTGCGATTCTCCCAAGTACAATTTCTGCAACAGGGGCTCTGCCGCTTTCAGTCTTCAGACCCTTAAATGGGAAAAAAAAGAGGAGAGGGGGAAGCTTTCGCTTTCGCATAATTCATGGGAAGGGGTAGGGAAGGGGCGTTATTGGCTTTGGAACTTGCTCGGAGCTTTTGCAACTTTTGTCCTTGAAGACGGAGATGCCAAGCCATCGCCTGTTCACCCTCTCTGGTCAAGTCAAGCATCTCCTCTCTCTCATACTGATGTATCATGCCCACTTGTCCGGCATACTGTCGCGGCATTCAAAACGAGGCGGTGCTGCCATTCGTACACAGTATGTTTTTTGAACCTCGCATGAACTATATATGGGACAGTGCGAGTAAATCAGAAGTATCCATCCAATTATGGTTGAGTATATACTAGAGAAATACCCTTTCTTAGAAACTTGCCGTAACATTGATCGATCACATGCTATACACAGCTGGAGGATGCGTATGTAGTACCACTTGGCTATACGGACTATGTCGAGCTCCTTGTTATTCTAAGATTTTTCTAGGAATTTAGACTATTTCAATACATAAGACTGTTTTTGTTAAGGTCCTCTGAATGGTTGATAGATAGGATGGAATCGATTCATCTCCTCCATTCTGCAACTTGAGCAGAATAGTCTCTTTTTTTTTCAAAGTCTTAACACATACATGCACTCTATGTCTCTATTTTTGTGTTTTTTTTCCATTCCTACATTTTCACAATCTTATAAAATCACTCAGAGCCCTCGGATTGCTGCAACAAAATGAGACCCTCATCTTTTACAACATTGGTTAGCATGCCAACAAATCTGCTTATTGTACTTTCTATAGCCTAATTAAGAAGAGAATTAGACATGAAATATCAAAATAGGCTTTCGTCCGCTTTTATTTCATAAATCCACAAGTCTGAATGATGGTGTTGACAATAACCTTATACAACATGATCAAAGAAAACATGACATAACAAATTCAACACCCAATGCGCACGAGACAACCCAAATACGCCACCGCAACATCGACGACGACCCAAAGGGGGACACGGCCCACCGTGCGGACGCCGGACCCGCCTGAGACCGTTGAATTTTTTTCACCATGAGTTAAACAAGTCAGTAGTCAAGCCAAAGGCGGCGTCTCCCAAGAGAGACCGCGGGCGTCAAGGCGGGCTGCTTACTCTTGCTACCTCCCAAACACATCACCAAGAGGATCCAAGATACCATTGTTGCAAAATGAGAGAAACCAATATGACCACAGGAACTCCTAGATCCAGATTAGGGAAGGACGCCCATCGTCGATGACAACCACCTTGCCAGGAACACCCGCCAACACAAGCACCAAGCTAGGGTGGCCGCCCCGACACCCAAGGCCCAGGACCCTCGCGCTACCTCCAAATAGAGGAGGAGAAGGGGGAGAGGAGCACGAGCACCTACCTGACACTACCTACCATCGCCCCGGGGCTTTGCCCGATGTGGGTTGACCCGCAACGACGACGTGGGAAGGGTTTTAATGGGGGATATGGTGGCGATGGCTCACCCGTGTCGCCCAAGGTGTATGACGCGGGGACTTTTCTTAGTTTTTTTCTTCTAAGTTTTGTCCTATCCCTAGACATGAAATATCAATGAACCACAATTATATTCACAAGCTCAACCAGATCATCAGACCGGAGGCTTGCTAAAGTGTGTTTCCCTTAACCAGTGTATTTAGAATTTAGCTAGCTAGATACAGGATCGGTCTTCTTGAAATATTCAAATATATATGCATATCTCGATCATTTGTGAATTGTGATGCGGTTGGGAACTCCTCAAGCATAGTATATCTCTATGCGAAGCCAACACTAACCGACTAGTATATGCTGGGCAGGAACGATACAAGGGGTCCCCGGCACGGCTCCCGTCCAAACGGACGATTACGGATACTAACCTTTTCGGCCGAACATCTCGATCGATCGACAGCTCCAGTCCAATCCATGTCCACGGTATAGATGTAGGTGTCACACGCAGTCAGCCCCGGCTCCAGCCGGCTGCGTCACCGGCGTCGTGGCGGCGGGCGCCGTGGGATCGTCGGGGACTGGGATGGCATTCGTCGCGGCGGCACTCAAGATCGTCCGGCAGACAGGCGTGCTTGGATTGAAGGGAGACGCCGAGGAGCTCTAGAGCGAGCGGCCCGGTCGGGTATCTGATGGGCCGTGATTTTGCGTGGGAGGGTGGACCGGCGGAGGGATCTGTGGCTATCGCGGCCCGGTGGACATGATGGACCGCGGCTATCCGAACGGAACTTCCCAAACCTACTTCAATGTGGACGAAAATCAGAGTCTCAAATAACGAATGTGGACGAAAATCAAGTGAGTGTCGCTATCAGATTCACAAATTCGGAAATACTGTGTTGTTCAAATTTTGGTGAGGAACTTAAAACAAGTTTTATTCGCAAACCGTATGCCCAAATGCTACAAAACTTTCTCGGAATGTATAATTTAACATGTAAAGAAGGACTCGATATTTTTTAAAAAAATCTGGACAATCTGAGTTTTGAGTTTTGTCGATCCATCTATCCGTGTCTATATGATTGTTTTTGGTGGGCCGAAATCACTCCAAAGTCCATCCGTGACTTTGAAGGGCAAAGTCACTGAAGTTGCCCCATGCACACTGCATCACAATTCACACAGCGGCAGTTCGGAATCTCACCATCGACGCCTCAGCTGGAACTTCACCGGCCTACAAATCCTACAACCAGAACTACATGTAAAACTCAAAACTAAATATGTGATACAAAATATCAATGATACTTCTAACAATGCTTTCAGAATACATAGGTGTGACCGTTGCTCCAAAAACATCATGCCATATGGAGCAAAACAGATATATAATAATACGAGTTCATCAATGATAAACACCAATCAATTCGAGTTCCATCGATGATAAATACTAATCAATCTCTGGAACACCCAATGGGAGTGGACCTAGAGACAACAGAAAATGTCGTGCTGAGAAGCATCATAAGAAAACTACAGAAATAATCGGGAGACGCGACAGCCGACAGCCCACACCAGCAAGCTCAGAGTGCGGCCTTCAGCGTTGCTGCCGGACCTTTGGAAGGGCTGCAGGTGGTCTCGTCTTCTAGAGATAGTCAATCGGACTTGCCCACCTGTGCACCGACCTCTTGCAGATAGTGCTCCGCATCCAAAGCAGCCATGCACCCTGTATATACGGTGTTAGATGTTTGTCGCAGATTAATGTGCTCAACAGGCAGCAGACAGAGGTGAAGGGTTATATTGGAATAAGACTGTATCTCGAAGCACATATCTGAAACCGCTAACAAAAGAAAAAAGAGTTCAGCTACCATGTTAAACATTGATCGACAAACATGAGATTTTTCGAAAAAAATAAACTCCTAGATAGACAACTAAGACAAGGAAAACTCGCTACCAAGCAGATGTGTTTCAGAGTGAGGATATGCTGGTATTCTGCCCAACATCGACAACAGAAGGTGAATTATAGCATTAGTATGTTCCAGAGACAAATATAATACCACACAAACTCAGGTGGCAGATCCAATACAGCGCAATGAGCATCTATGACATCTCTACATTGCGAGAAAGTTTCATTACACCACAAAGTTTAGTATAAATGTACTTGAATGTGTCGTGAAGGTACTAGCCTCACTAATACTTTTGGAACAGAAGCTTACTAAGTATAGTATATCACAACAGTGTTAGCTTGACTGCTTGACTGTAAGTCTGTAACTACCATGAGATCATCATACCATTGCGCATTTTTGCTCTTGGAAATTTTAAAGCCAGACAAACAGTAAAGTACCGATCAGTGTTCTTCTAACATAAATAAACGATCGGCCCTGCATTGTTACCATAAGTTTAAAGCACCTGGAACTAATAACAAGAAGACTTCCATAGTTTTCCCAACATTTTTTTTAACAGATTTCCACCCAGTTCAATAATTCATCTACTCCCTCCGAACCAGATTAATTGTCGCTGGAAAAACCTATCGTACGTATACGGGACTGTGCTGGTAGCGACAGTTTTTCCGGATCGGAGGTAGTACCAGATATGAGTTAATACTAGTCATATCCTATGTGCGGGGCACACTATGGAAAACCTGGAACAGGCAAGGCTTTGAGGTAAAATTAATCAAAAGTCTGTTGAGCTGATCTGCTACACGTGTTATTACCTACAATACTGAGGGAAAATTCAATTTGGAGCTGAATGGGAGTCTTTGATGGCTGAGCAGCACACCTGAAAGGATGTGTGCTAAAACTACGCTAGGAGGAATCAGGGGCTAATAATAATCAAGGATGTCGTGCTGAGAAGCATCATATAGACTAGTTCATGATACATTACTACAGTCCACATTATATATCATACTTCTACTCGTTACATAGCTGAAACCAACATTTTTTATGCTACTGAAACATATGGGTGAAAGGAAATGTACATGAGCAAGCAATTGACCTCTAAACATATACTCCGTATTTATAGATTACCTACGTATACATATTGATCACTAGCAAGTAGCAACACTTATACAATCAATTCACATAGTGCTACTGTAATACCTGATCCAGCAGCAGTACTTTCCTTACGGTACTTCTTTTGGTCGTTGTACTCGTTGTTTATTCTATTACCGTACAGAAATGGAACCCTACTACGAAGGTAAGTCGTATGGAAAAGAAACTGATCCCCGTTATTTGCTTGGAAACAGTAAGATATCCCACTTATTTAGCAGATTTGGGCACCAATATCCTAGAATATCACAGTTACTAGCACATTCTTACATGTACTTAGTACAACGTCATGCACAGTAAATTATCAAACTCAATTTCTTCTAAACACCACACCTATTGTCACTATAAAGACTAGTTCATGATACATTACTAAAGTTCTGCATTTTATATCATACTCTCCTTAGATAACGTAAAAGTTGCATTAAGCTACTGAGCAATATGGGTGATTTCTATAGAATTTTACATGAGCAAAGAAGCGATCAATCCCTATGCATATGAGGATATATCTATGGAGTACCTACGTATAAATATTGACCACTCGCAAGGCAAATGCAATCAATTCACATAGTGTTTTTGTAATACCTGATCCAGCGGCAGTAATCGCCTGCCGGTACTTCTTATCCTGCACATCCCCAGCAGCAAAGACCCCCTCTACACTGGTATGTGTAGAGCCTGGCTTGGTGGCGACATACCCATCGGCATGGAGCTCAAGCTGCCCATTGAGAAACTTGGTGGCCGGCTCATGCCCGATGGCGAAGAAGAGCCCGGACACCTGAACATCAGAGACATCACCGGTAACCAAGTTCTTGACCTTAACCCCAGCCAACGGACCACCGCCGGCGCCACCGTAGGCCTCAACGACCTCAGAGTCCCACACGACCTGGATCTTAGGATTCGAGAGCGCCCTGGCCTGCATAATCTTGGAGGCACGGAAGGTGTTGCGGCGGTGGATGATGTAGACTTTGGATCCGTACTTGGTGAGGAAGTTGCCCTCCTCCATGGCGGAGTCTCCGCCGCCGATGACGGCGATGGGCTTGTTCCGGAAGATGGGCGCGGCGCCGTCACAGACGGCGCAGGCGGAGATGCCGCGGTTCCAGTAGGTCTCGGAGCCGTCGAAACTGAGGCGGCGCGCGACGGCGCCCGTGGCGACGACGACGGCGTCGGCGAGGACGGTGGTGGAGTCGGAGGCGACGCGGAAGGGGCGGGCCGAGAAGTCGACGTGGGTGACGGTCTCGGAGAGGATGTTGGTCCCGAAGCGGGCGGACTGGGCGCGGCAGTTGTCCATGAGGTCGATGCCCATGATGCCCGTGGGGAAGCCCGGGAAGTTCTCGACGTCGGTGGTGGTGGTGAGCTGCCCCCCGGCGGCGATGTCGTTGGCCATCCAGCCCTCGAAGAGCACGGGCTTGAGCTCCGCGCGGGCCGCGTAGATGGCCGCCGTGTGCGCGGCCGGGCCGCTGCCGATGATGCAGACGCGCGTGCGGAGCGGCTCGGCGGCGGCGGATCCCTCCATGGCGGCGGCGGCGGCGGCGGGCTGGGGTTTCTCGGGGAGTGAAATGTCGCGAGTCTCTGGTCTTGCGTCTTGACTATTCCGTCCGAGCCAACCAATGAATGACTAGGATGACACCGCCAATCGTGACAGGTTCACAAACCTGAAACCTCTCGTGGACAACGGTGCATGTCACTTCATTTGGAGCCATTGGATTTCAAAATCCGAGAATTCTAATCGTCTTCCTCAAATGAAAAACATTGCTAAGTCCCGGCTCACCGTTTTTTTCTTAAGTCTGAGTCACCGGTTAGAAGGGTGTAATCGTAGTTTAAAGAAATATTCAGTTGCACTTTTCTGGTCGTAGTTACACTTTTCTGTAAACTGTATAGTTACACATTTTTCAGGTGACCGAGACTTAAGAAAAAAACCAGTCAACTGAAACATAGGCACTTCCAAATCAACGTGTATACACAATTACACATCATGTGCACCGTGAGGTTTCTTACAAACGGTACATCCACCTAGACCACCCAAGTCTTGGTGTTCTTTGCAACAGTCCAAAATCAACACAACATACTTCTACATATTAGTCCCCTAAATTTTAAAAAATTAATTGGTGCTTAACAACAACTCGATTTAAAAGAAAGTGGTATATCGCTTTACCCTCAAGGTATTTACAGCAAAAATGCTACCATGGTAATTTATCTCAAACATTATAACAACAACAAATCTCAACATGTGTACATATTAATATTATTCCAACATCTTGGAGAGAGTAATGTTACAAAAACATGGTTAAACAATTAGGTTCATAACCATGTCTTTCCAGAACAACATATACCACATCGACGACCTCTAGAAGGTTTCTTGCATGTTCTCTAACTTCATATATCCACTATTTCTGATATTGGCTGAGTTGTGGTTTGATGTTTGCTAAACTATGTTTTTATATGGCTAAACTGTGTTCGGATGTTTGTTACACATTACTTGTTTTTAGTGATATGAATCGATCTACCTATGTGATTATATAATTTCTGCTTGTTCAGATGCTTCATGAATTTACGTATGCCCCAATTTGGTTCTTTAGCTTCATTATATTCACACAACTATTCAAAAAAGAACGTAGGTGATGCAAACACGAACAAGTTTGGTAATTGCAGTGTGTGCAATATTGTCCGTAGCAAAATACAGATCATCTCGATAAAAGAGTAAACCGTGGGGCGAAGCTTCTCGATATCATGGTTGCATTAAGCGAATATGTTCTCAACCTCGCACTCGATTATTTTCTTCTTTTCTCTCATTTCTCTATTTCATTGTTGTATAATTTCTTACGTGTCTCATTTTACAAACAACTGATTATCATTGTCATGCAAGAAATTTGGCAACCGCACAAGGGAAAATTCTGTTTGGACGGCCCGAGTAATTGATTTCCGGTAATTAGTGGCAGCCACACCATTGGTAGACGAAATAGTAATTGATTTTCGTTTTAATATGTACTAACATATTTTTAGATGTTATACATATTATCTATATACATACAAAATGAGTGACTAAAACAAATCATGTTTAGATGACTAAAACATCTTATGTTTAAAAAATGGAGGGAGTACTTGTCTTGTCACCTTTGAATATTTAATTATTGGTTATTATTTGTAGGAAATTTCATCGATTATTACTGCCCCGTCCAAATCGGATTCCTCAAACGGTCAGACCTCAATTTGTGGCTCTAGAAGACGCAAAAAGTCTACTCTAACGTTGACAATGAGCGTGCATGAACAAGAAATGGAAAATATAAGTAGTATCGTGCACCGGCCAAAGAATCACAGCCCCACAAAACTCAGCATTCACAACTAAAATTTCTTCACACCGTGTGTTACTATCGTACAATCCGGATTTACGTGTGTAATGTACAATCCGTATATTTTTCAACAGTTTCGACTGTCGACGTTACAAACGGAGCCCCGATCAGGTCTAGCTACCTCCCATGGCCGGCGCCGGCGACAACGACGGGGCTGCCGTATTCTTCGAGCGGCACGGAGTTGCGCTTGATGAACTCGAGGCAGTCGGCGATGGCCTGCGCGTAGAAGGAGTTGGTCCGCATGAACGACGCCGCCCTCCTCGGCCCCTGCTGCTTGTTCGCGGCCTCGCCGCCCGGGGAGTGCCAGTGCCGACTCTGCCCCATGAGCGCTCTCGCGCTGCCGCCACTCCGTGCGCATGGCGAGGAGCCGCCTCTCGCCGACGACAGCCTCCTCCCGAGCTGGCGCGCGTGCCGGCCGACGATGCCCAGGAAGGTGAGCAGCTTCGCCCGCAGCCGCCGCACCGAGAACCGGTACTTCCCGGCGCAGTGCCGGAACCCCCTCGCCCGCCGTTGCCGCCACGTCCGGGCGAGGCCGAGCCTGGCGTAGCTCTCCTCCAACGGCGGCGACAGCGACGACAAGCTCATCGGTATCTTGGAGTGCGTCCCGGCCGGTGTAGGTGTACTGGTGTAGGTAGACGACTACGTGGGCGTCCGATCCTCCTGGCGTGTGTGAGCTTAGATGTGTTGGTCTGAATTTCTAGCGCTGTGCGTGCGTGGTGGTCAAGTGACGCGGCAGGGCGTGTATATATGCATGTGTGCCGGTGCCGGGCGCGCGGTCGGGCGAGGGAACACGGCAGGAAGGTGGTAGGTTTGGAATGGTGACTTTATTTGGCGAGAGCGACGCGTGATCCCGGCAGGATCTGATTTAGGTGACTAGTTTAGGGGGCTAATGCGATAGATAGGATGCTGGCATTATGACGTGCAAAATGTGATGGAATCGGGCGTACTTACAGTAGTGTGCTGTGTTGTGCCCTGCGTCCATCCGATCCTTCATCCTTCCGCGTAATCGTTGTCGGGTGACCGACCACAGTGAGCGTGCATGAGTGTACTGCCAGCGATCCTGACTGTCCGCCGGCCAGGTGGTTAAATCTCAATTAACACTGGTGACCAAATTAAGCTGGCGATCTGTCTCCAAATCCCTGGGCACACGGTATATTCAGGAGCTGGCCGGGTGTGCTTGCATGCATGCGCATAAAACAGGAGCTTGCTTGTTCGTTTCCGGGCTGCACCCTGTGCCTCGCCGGCTCACCCAAGTTGCACGCAGACAGCTTGATTCGCTTGCCTCCCAAGGACAGGATCACTGTCGTCCAGTAGATGTGTGCGCACACGCTGCAATGCTAGCTGCATGCTTGCCAGAGAGGTCACATGTCGAGACGCCCTCACATTTTACGCTCCTTATATATTTCCCACGAGATCAACATAATCAAGGAAGAACATATAGCCTTTCTTGCGTGCCTTTGATCGAGTGTAAGCTTAGACCACCAAATCGTCGACGAAGGCTTCATTTGTCCAATTTGCGGGTAAAATGTCATGCCATCGACACCACCCTCTCGAAACAGGCTCTCGCCCCGATCTATTATATACTAAAAGCAATATACGGAAGTAAAATAGAGACACCACGTTAAGCCACATCATTAAAATAAATTTTGATAGTTAGATCTAAATTCGATGGTGAGGATTTAATGAGAGATCAGTAGGAACGTAACTATCTTATAAGTTCGTTTGACACGATCCATGCCAAATATTTTTCCGTGCAACATAAATCGTACCAGACTATAATCAACAACTGATAAAAAAAATCTGCTATATTTTTCCGTGCAACATAATACGTACCAGACTATAATCAACAACTGATAAAAAATCTGCTAGCAACGTACTCCGGTAGGACTCAGGCTACCAGGCTGTTACGACGATCCCGTCTTTCCGATAGAATTTAATTATGGAGAGATTTCTTCACGTACGCTGCACTTCTGGTCTTGCTGACTTTGACCGGCCGTGCTTCTCACACGGACATGTTAATCTAAGGTTTATTTCATGTATAAATTCAAAATTTTAGAGCATATGTTCCCCGCAAAGAAAAAACTTAGAGCAACCACTGCCTGATAAGTGCTGAAACATGGCAGAACACCAAGAATTAAAAGGAACCGGTTTTTTTTTAAGACAAGTAATGGAGAGAGAGAGAGAGATGTGTAAGCATTCCTGAATATAGATGGATATATTATATGAAAATTTGTTATCTTTTTAGATTCATTCATAGATTGATTTACAACTCCAATCATGTATAGGAGAATTTGATTGACGACATTTCTCAAGCGACGAATAACCATCAAGAAAACAATAGAAAATAATTCTCCATGTGATATATTCTCAACAAGATTCCTCATAATTTGAAATTTTCTATAAATATGATATTTTCTAAAGCATGTAAGAGAAGTGTACATGAAAGCTATTGGCTACATCGACCTCTCTCTGGTAAGTGCCGAGCCATGGCAAAACATCAAGAATTAGGAGGAACCAATAGGTTTGTTCTGTATGACATTGTCCCAACTCCAAGAAAATATCATGAAGAACACACTAATATAACATGCCAAAATTAAACTTGGGAGATTTATTAGTGGCTATATATTGTCGAGGGTGAATAAACCTTTTGAGGGATCAAAACGATTTATTTTTTAGCGAAAACAAAATTTGGTGATCAGATGTGAGGCAACGGAACTCTGAAATTAAAAGCTAGGCACTACCTTATATACTCAAGGATTAATCATGAAAAGGAACATGTATCATTGTAATATTATTAAGACCTGGCAGCATCATACCAAACTAGCTCTAAGCTTGAGTAAAAGATCAATAATATATGGGAGAGGAAAGATCAAATACAGAGGGAATTTCGTGAAAGCAAGGTTATTTCTCCCATGTATGAGATCATGAACATAGAAATTAGAAGAAATAACTAGATCCAGATCCGATATAGTGAGAAGTTGAGAAGTCTACATTGAAATCAAAGTATGTGGTAGTCATGCACAACATGGTAGAAAAAGATAAACACAAAAGATTTATCAGAAAAGCAATAGTACATGTGAAAAAACATCAATCCGGTAGACACTTTTTTTTGCCAATGGATCATAAACTACAAAGTTTTATAAATATTGGTAAGGAAGATCAAGACCATGGTTATTTTTTAAAATACATGTGAATTAACATACTTGTGTTTTAAATATCAAGAGTTAACATATTTCCTTGGTTGTACATAAATCATGGTCAATATACCATTATAATTGCACCAAGAATATATCTTCATACAATTTATAATGTTTAATAATATAGCGTTAACTCATCACACCAAACTATATTAGGAGTAAAAATTATAGAACAACATCCATTTGTTTTATGAGGTCCATGGTATTCCTATGATGTGATTAAATACCGTTTTATTCCATCAAATTTGTGATTTTTAATTGTGAGAACTTTTATTTGGTTTCTATTCTTCAAGTTCAATAGGAGACACCGTTGCAAGTTGCAAACATGTAGAAAAAATATGAATGATGAAAAATGCCATAATAATGTTGTCTGTACTAGCATTGTCATGTTTCACAACATGCGAATTACAAGTGAGCATAAGCATACAATTGTTGGATCGAATTGGGGGCTTAGTAGGGAGAGAGCTATATCATGCAAATCAAATAACTGAACTAAATTGGGTAATATGCGGATGCTGCAAAGAGCGATAATAAGTTGTTGGCTAGAGTTTCGCGGAGTCATTAAAAAGATTATTTGTGAGATGACTTGAAGTTAATTGGTGATTGATAAGTTTTTGAAACTATGTAATATCCAATTATTTATCTACCACAATGTTTACATAGAACATATGATTTAGATTACTGTCTTTATAGTTTATAAAATATCTCATATTTAGTTCATAAACCTACTCAATACGTTAAGGACAATGCCCTCGCATTTGCGAAGGCCACCTTGCTAGTTTATAAAATAAGCCACACCGTTTGAGGCCGCAGCTGGGTCAGACAGCACAACGCCCAAAAGTAGTTGCTGGGCGGAAACAGCACAAGCACGTCTAAAAGAAAAAGAGAAGAGAAAAAAGTAGAAAAAATGCTGACAACGGCGGATCGACAGAAGAGAACAAACTCCAAGACCACTACACCCACCTAAGCCTCGCACCAAGCTCCTAGTGCTCCAAAGCGTCGATACCCAACAACACCTTCAAGAAGGGATGCGACATCGACGACACTGCCGCCAAGGGTTTCCCCCGGTACGCGATTGAGGAGAGGGGACCACCCGTCGCCCTTCAGGAATGACTGGCGGCACCCGCAGGCGCCACCGCACCAGAGTCGGACACGCCGATTAGGATTTCTCCCGATCCCCCCTCACCTAGACGCTCTGGAGCACTCCACCAAACCGCCCACCTCCCAGCACACGACCGCGAAGCTGTTCACACTGTCTCACCACAGCACAGAGAGGAGGGGCCTACACACCAAAAAAGAAGAGCCGAGATTAGGAGTCGCAGCACCGCCGACGTGCGGAAGGGACCAACCTCCACCATCATAGACGGTACCTGACCGGACACAACAGCATGAGCACACCAGGTGTGACGCCCGAAAATCGGTATTATGTAGATTTAAGCGCTCCCGCCGAAATCCGCATAATAACGATTTTAGGTCGCCCACCAGACATAATGTGCACGCCGAAACATGCGCATTATGAGGGTGGAATTGTGATATCATTACAACAGTTCCGATACATCCACAAATACAACAGAAGATAAAATACAAAAACGACTCGAACGAGTCAAGATACAAATGTTACAATACAAAGGTATAAATGACAGCGGAAGCAAAATAGTATCCGACTACGGATAAGAAGCAAATTGGACTAAGAGTCCTGAAGATAAGCAATGGCGCCATATCCCTGCCCAGCCAAGCCGGAGGGATTCCCAAGCTAACGTCGTCAGACTTCAAACCTGTTAACTGCATATAAAGCACATCCCAAAAGAGGGCCAGGGCACTCCCTGGCAAGCAAAACCGACTTGCCTACTTTCTACACCATCTCCCAAAATATAGGGGAGGTGGACTTAGCGGCAGCAGCACTAGCAACCTAAAGAGACACACTACAACTTCCGTCTAATTAGAGAGGGATAAGAGAGCGCATAAATAAACAGCTACTACTAACACCAATCATAACCCATTCCCGGATTAACCCCCCTAAACCAAGTATGAGGAAGCAATCCGGGAAACTCACACATTGAATAATTTTAGTTACCATTTATTGTGAAAGTAATTCTATATTACTAGTCAAATTAATTAACATTATTTAGGTGTAAGTTGTCTAGATCTCATTAGTCGGCAACGCACCAAGTTGTCCATAACCGCGGACGCGGCTCATCGATAAGATTATACCCTGCAGGGGTGCACTACTGGACCCATACTCGCATGATCAACCCAGTCAAAAACATTAGGACCTTTCAACCCAACTCTTTTCCTTCACCGCAACAAGTCTAGGAGCCACGGGAGCTATGCTGGTCCCGGCCAAAAGGGTGCGGACTCCCGCAGGACACACCCCTCCGCACCAACAGGCCGCGCCCTATATGCATGTAACAAGGCACACCGCCAAAGTAAAATACTACACTAGTATCATCAATGCATATGAGACAAATGGAAAACCCGAACTAGGTGTGGCTCCCGGACAAGTTGAAGTTCCAGTCAAAGTCGAGGGGGGCTCCATAGGGCCTCCCACAAGTGGTTAGTGCGCTCACTCTTGGATTAGGGGAGCAAGATCTCAGTTCATAGGTCGACACTTAGCAGAACAAAGCACCTCGCAAGGCCTTCCGCCGGGTGCCTTATCTTTTAATTATAATACCCCAATATAATACAACATTTTATTAAGGTAGAATAATCTATCAAGCTAAGCATATGAAATAAAAGACCAACTGACGACTCGCACAACCAACTCTAAGCATGCACTATGACTCGCAAGGCTAACAGATAAACATACAACAGGTGATGGGATGTGGGGATAAAGCTGTATAGGCTGCAGGATAAACATGTGATGGGATCGCAATAAAGAATCGTAAACTAGGGTAGCAGAGATCAACGGCAGGAATAAAAGACAATGTATAGGTAAACAAGCAAACTTTGCTTGCCTGGAATCCCGCATGGAAGCAGATCTTGTCGTGGCTCACACATCTCAACGTCTTATCCGCGAAGAAGCAACAAACACTGGAAAGCGTAAAAGATGCATTTTACAACTACGGCAAAAGATTCAGCATGATCATATGAGACTGATGCATGGCATGGCAAGATGCAATACAATGCAGATAATCCAAATTAAGCGGGAAAGCAATCCCGACAATTAATATTTAGATGCAAGTTATTTATTTACCAGCAATATTAAATGTTGGTTAACATGGTAACACATGGCATGGGTGACCTAATTAAATTAAATGGAATAGGGCATTATATAATTATTACCCCACACATTCCATATTTAATTATTTAGTTACAATTAACAAATTACACTAAGCAATTAAATAACAGATGCAAAATGGCATACAAAAGGCATAGTAATATTCCTTGCATTTTTCTGATATAAAAACATATAAAGATTATTTAATTTGGATTTATAGAATAAAAGTTATTAGCAAATTAAGATTAGGGGTGTTACTGCAATTATACAGGACCTACTCGTGATGGAAACAGAAGTTCTAGGGACTTAGGTGGGAAAACCAGAGAGCAGGGGGCTCTGTGTAAGTTTCATACGCAGAGAAAATACTCTCGGTCTTTTCTCACCGAAGGATGACCCACATTGGAGGCTGCCGTGCGGACCCGGTTTCCCTCGCTGGCGCGTGTGTGTCCTGCGGGCTCCCGCGGTCGCTGACCAGCGGGGCCCGCCTGTCAGCGGCTGCGCAAGACAGGAAAAGAAAAAGGCCTTTTATCCACGCGCCCAGGGGACTCGATCTAGCGATCGCGCGCGGAGGATGCATCTGGCCCCTGCTAGCCACTCGGGCTGGTCCGTGTTCTTGATAGTTGAGGCAGAGTGTTTTTTTTTTTGTGTGAAGCGTGAGGACTGGACTTTAACTGAAAACGTGCCTGACGAAACTGAACTGAACTTGGAATCGCAGGTTCGATCGCCGGAGAAAACAGGCGGCCGGCGACAGGAGCAGAGGCGCGGCGGCTGCGCACGAGGGCGAGACCCAGAGCACGAGGGAGAAGGAGAGGGAGGACCGGAGCTCACCGAGGGGGCCGCAGCGTAGTCGTTCGGCTCGAGATCGACGGCGACAGGAGGTGTAGGAAGGAGGCGGCGACCATGGACGGACGAAGAAGGCGTGCTCGGCGGCGGCCATCCTTGCGACGGCGGGCTCGGAATTCTTGCGGGGCCGATGAGGAGGCAGCGGCGTTTCCGTTCCCGCGCTCAGGAGGGGGCGGGGGTGACCATGGCGACTGCGGGGTGCTGCTCCACTTCCGGCCATGGTATGCTTCGGTGGGGAAAAGAAAGCAGGAGGAAGAAGAAAAGAGAGGGAGAGCGGCGGCGGCGCAGGGGGAGAGGAAAGGGATGATCAAGGGTTCGGGGGGGAGAGGCTAAGTAGGAGGGAAAGGGAGCAGGTGGAGGAGAGAGCACGTGGTGGGGAACACCATGACCGACCTCTCTCTGCCTCGGTGTAAAGGTGAGGAAGACGACAGGAGAGGTTGGCCTTGGGCCTGAGTTGGGCTAGGATGAAGGAGAGGAAGGTGGGCTGGGTGTTGGGTTTTTCTTCTCTGAAGTTTTTTATTTCTTTTAATTCTTTTCTGTTTTCTATTTTTAAAACAAAAATAGAAAAGGAAAATGACTTAGGAGTTTTACAAAATAGTTTTTGTTTAAAATAGGCAATTTAATAAACTAGTTTTATAATATTTGCAAAAGATTTAAAAATACACATTTTAACTAATTTGAAATGTATTTGAATTCAAATTGTGTGATTTAAATTTAAATGCAAAAATTAAAGGAAGTGACAATAGCATGATGATATGATGTCATGATGATGCAAAAAAAAAAAGGAAAACAAATAAAATCTAAATTGGGATAAATCCCGGGACGTTACAATCGACACCACTAACAAGGGATCGCGTCCCGAGATCCACGCCGAGACCACAAGAAGAGAGGGGTAACTATCGAGTCTTCACGCTCCGGGATGAACTTCTCGACACCACTAACAAGAGATTGTTGCTGCACCTTGAAATTCTCGAAACCACTAACAAGAGGATTTGGTCATGTCGATGAAGATCTCCGAAGATCGAACCTAATAGGATAAAAGGTAAGAAATCGTCCACCCACGTAGAATCCTAAACTTTGAAAGTTGGATAAGAGGAGAGAATCCAAAACAAATAAGATAAGAGGAGAAATAGAATAGAGGTAAGGAATAAAAAGAAACCTATTTAGATATTTTTCAAAAATAATTTAAGTCAAATAGTTTCGACACTCTAGAAACAATGACCGTTAGCGAGGTTATCCTACAGGCTTTTGCGGACCCGCTGCTTCGATAACCATTCGTATCGAAACAACAAGGAGATCAAAACCAAGGCTCTGATACCACTTTGTGAAGCCCGAAAATCGGTACTATGTAGATTTAAGCGCTCCCGCCGAAATCCGCATAATAACGATTTTAGGTCGCCCACCAGACATAATGTGCACGCCGAAACATGCGCATTATGTGGGTGGAATTGTGATATCATTACAACAGTTCCGATACATCCACAAATACAACAGAAGATAAAATACAACAACGACTCGAACGAGTCAAGATACAAATGTTACAATACAAAGGTATAAATGACAGCGGAAGCAAAATAGTATCCGACTACGGATAAGAAGCAAATTGGACTAAGAGTTCTGAAGATAAGCAATGGCGCCATATCCCTGCCTAGCCAAGCCGGAGGGATTCCCAAGCTAACGTCGTCAGACTTCAAACCTGTTAACTGCACATAAAGCACATCCCAAAAGAGGGTCAGGGCACTCCCTGGCAAGCAAAACCGACTTGCCTACTTTCTACACCATCTCCCAAAATATAGGGGAGGTGGACTTAGCGGCAGCAACACTAGCAACCTAAAGAGACACGCTACAACTTCCGTCTAATTAGAGAGGGATAAGAGAGCGCATAAATAAACAGCTACTACCAACACCAATCATAACCCATTCCCGGATTAACCCCCCTCAACCAAGTATGAGGAAGCAATCCGGGAAACTCACACATTGAATAATTTTAGTTACCATTTATTGTGAAAGTAATTCTATATTACTAGTCAAATTAATTAACATTATTTAGGTGTAAGTTGTCTAGATCTCATTAGTCGGCAACGCACCAAGTTGTCCATAACCGCGGACGCGGCTCATCGATAAGATTATACCCTGCAGGGGTGCACTACTGGACCCATACTCGCATGATCAACCCAGTCAAAAACATTGGGGCCTTTCAACCCAACTCTTTTCCTTCACCGCAACAAGTCTAGGAGCCACGGGAGCTATGCTGGTCCCGGCCAAAAGGGTGCGGACTCCCGCAGGACACACCCCTCCGCACCAACAGGCCGCGCCCTATATGCATGTAACAAGGCACACCCCCAAAGTAAAATACTACACTAGTATCATCAATGCATATGAGACAAATGGAAAACCCGAACTAGGTGTGGCTCCCGGACAAGTTGAAGTTCCAGTCAAAGTCGAGGGGGGCTCCATAGGGCCTCCCACAAGTGGTTAGTGCGCTCAGTCTTGGATTAGGGGAGCAAGATCTCAGTTCCTAGGTCGACACTTAGTAGAACAAAGCACCTCGCAAAGCCTTTCGCCGGGTGCCTTATCTTTTAATTATAATACCCCAATATAATACAACATTTTATTAAAGTAGAATAATCTATCAAGCTAAGCATATGAAATAAAAGACCAACTGACGACTCGCACAACCAACTCTAAGCATGCACTATGACTCGCAAGGCTAAGATAAACATACAACAGGTGATGGGATGTGGGGATAAAGCTGTATAGGCTGCAGGATAAACATGTGATGGGATCGCAATAAAGAATCGTAAACTAGGGTAGCAGAGATCAACGGCAGGAATGAAAGACAATGTATAGGTAAACAAGCAAACTTTGCTTGCCTGGAATCCCGCATGGAAGCAGATCTTGTCGTGGCTCACACATCTCAACGTCTTATCCGCGAAGAAGCAACAAACACTGGAAAGCGTAAAAGATGCATTTTACAACTACGGCAAAAGATTCAGCATGATCATATGAGACTGATGCATGGCATGGCAAGATGCAATACAATGTAGGTAATCCAAATTAAGCGGGAAAGCAACCCCGACAATTAATATTTAGATGCAAGTTATTTATTTACCAGCAATATTAAATGTTGGTTAACATGGTAACACATGGCATGGGTGACCTAATTAAATTAAATGGAATAGGGCATTATATAATTATTACCCCACACATTCCATATTTAATTATTTAGTTACAATTAACAAATTACACTAAACAATTAAATAACAGATGCAAAATGGCATACAAAAGGCATAGTAATATTCCTTGAATTTTTCTGATATAAAAACATATAAAGATTATTTAATTTGGATTTATAGAATAAAAGTTATTAGCAAATTAAGATTAGGGGTGTTACTGCAATTATACAGGACCTACTCGTGATGGAAACAGAAGTTCTAGGGACTTAGGTGGGAAAACCAGAGAGCAGGGGGCTCTGTGTAAGTTTCATACGCAGAGAAAATACTCTCGGTCTTTTCTCACCGAAGGATGACCCACATTGGAGGCTGCCGTGCGGGCCCAGTTTGCCTCGCTGGCGCGTGTGTGTCGTGCGGGCTCCCGCGGTCGCTGACCAGCGGGGCCCGCCTGTCAGCGGCTGCGCAAGACAGGAAAAGAAAAAGGCCTTTTATCCACGCGCCCAGGGGACTCGATCTAGCGATCGCGCGCGGAGGATGCATCTGGCCCCTGCTAGCCACTCGGGCTGGTCCGTGTTCTTGATAGTTGAGGCAGAGTGTTGTTTTTTTTGTGTGAAGCGTGAGGACTGGACTTTAACTGAAAACGTGCCTGACGAAACTGAACTGAACTTGGAATCGCAGGTTCGATCGCTGGAGAAAACAGGCGGCCGGCGACAGGAGCAGAGGCGCGGCGGCTGCGCACGAGGGCGAGACCCAGAGCACGAGGGAGAAGGAGAGGGAGGACCGGAGCTCACCGAGGGGGCCGCAGCGTAGTCGTTCGGCTCGAGATCGACGGCGACAGGAGGTGTAGGAAGGAGGCGGCGACCATGGACGGACGAAGAAGGCGTGCTCGGCGGCGGCCATCCTTGCGACGACGGGCTCGGAATTCTTGCGGGGCCGATGAGGAGGCAGCGGCGTTTCCGTTCCCGCGCTCAGGAGGGGGCGGGGGTGACCATGGCGACTGCGGGGTGCTGCTCCACTTCCGGCCATGGTATGCTTCGGTGGGGAAAAGAAAGCAGGAGGAAGAAGAAAAGAGAGGGAGAGCGGCGGCGGCGCAGGGGGAGAGGAAAGGGATGATCAAGGGTTCGGGGGGGAGAGGCTAAGTAGGAGGGGAAGGGAGCAGGTGGAGGAGAGAGCACGTGGTGGGGAACACCATGACCGACCTCTCTCTGCCTCGGTGTAAAGGTGAGGAAGACGACAGGAGAGGTTGGCCTTGGGCCTGAGTTGGGCTAGGATGAAGGAGAGGAAGGTGGGCTGGGTGTTGGGTTTTTCTTCTCTGAAGTTTTTTATTTCTTTTAATTCTTTTCTGTTTTCTATTTTTAAAACAAAAATAGAAAAGGAAAATGACTTAGGAGTTTTACAAAATAGTTTTTGTTTAAAATAGGCAATTTAATAAACTAGTTTTATAATATTTGCAAAAGATTTAAAAATACACATTTTAATTAATTTGAAATGTATTTGAATTCAAATTGTGTGATTTAAATTTAAATGCAAAAATTAAAGGAAGTGACAATAGCATGATGATATGATGTCATGATGATGCAAAAAAAAGGCAAACAAATAAAATCTAAATTGGGATAAATCCCGGGACGTTACACCAGGCCGCAAGCCCGGCCGGGCCCCTCGAGGCCTGTGAAGTTCCCGCCGTCGTGTTGCAGAAGGCACAACGTTGGCGATGCCGTCCCACCTCAAAGTTGCTCTCCACCACCAGTGTACAAAGAACCGCGCTATCGAGGATTCAGACTGACCCGCCTAACACCTATATGGGTCCAAAGACCCAGATCTGAGCCCGGGGCGGCTCGTCAGTCCAGCACCACAACGGACACGGCCCTGCCGCCAAGAGGAGGCGCCCCAACCCTAAGACTGGCCTAACCCAACCCGGACTGCCCCGGGGCCTGTATCAAAGCACCGTCGCAAGACAAGCAGCATCGCGGCCGAGATCCCCACCAGGGAGCAACAACGCACGGGTAAGGTATAGCGGCACCACCGTCGGCAGATCCAGACCCACCTGGCCCAGATCCGACCCGCAGCAGTGCAGCGCGCATCGGCAGATCTAGACCCGCCTGGCCCAGATCCAGCCCGCACACGCGCCGGCAACCCCATCTGCACCACCAGCTTACCACCACCCTGTGTCAAGGCCCGCCGTCGGCAGGCTCACGACCGAGCACGCGCAGATCGGGCCCAAGCGGGCCGATATCTGGGCGGCAAGCCCGTAGACGTGCGGTCGTCTCCAAGCCTCCCGGTTGCGCAAACCCCCATCCCCGGCGCCCGTGCCGCGCAAAATCGCCGCCCCGCAGTCGCCGGACGAGGCACGTCCCGCCCTCACGAAACCCACCACGCCGCCGTCAGGCCCTTGCGACGCCGCCGCGCAGGTCCACCGCCGCCGTTGCCGCGCCCCATGCCTCCTGACTCGGCCGCGCCAGCCCTTCCGAGCGAGGAGGTGAGGAAGCCCCGCCGCCGCCACCGCGACCTGTCGTCGGCCGGCCGCTCTCACGGGCGACGGCGAGGGATGAGGAGTGTGGGGAGGGAGGAGAAGGTGGCATCGCTAGGGTTCCTCCCCGTCGCTCGCGAGAGCGACGCAGGAGGAGGAGCGGAGCGTTTTTTCTTTCTGTTTTTCAAGTTTCTGTTTTTTGCATCGACACCAGCCAATAATATATTTCCAAATTCTAACACACTTGTATAGTATAGGAGGTGATCCGGGGATTCTTGTTTAGGGTGTCCGTGTGATCAGCTGATGTGTACTACATGTTGTTCACTCAATCCGATTGTCGAATTTTCTCTACGGAAGAGATAAAATCAGCTCAACTAATTTGATTGCTCCTCCCACCCGTCCTTGCAGATCTTTTTCTCAATCGTATGGCGAAATCCAACGCTAAATTAACATTAGATAGTCGGCAGTAGAGGTTACGAGCGAGCCACGCTGTGATCTCTCGTACCTGCCGATCCAAGTGCTGGACGACATGGCGCCACCACCGCCGGAGGTTTGGTAACCGGCGGCACGTCATCGAGCGTGACTCACACCCACACCACACGCATGCAGTGCAGTGACGAGGTTGTCGTTGCTGCTGCGTATGTCCGGCGTCCCCGGGAAGGCGCTGCGCCGGAATCTCGGTGTCGTCCGGTGGCCGCTCACCTACGACCACCCCGGCGGCGGCGCCGGTGTGTGAAGGGGACAAGCTTTCGTTTCCCCCGGAGAAGGAAGGGGACAGGTGTGGCGGTGGTGGCGCCAGCCATGTCGCCTTGCTCGCCGTTTCCTTTTGTTTGTGTAGGCTGACTGTCAGTGCCGGACTGCCGGGTAAGCGAAGCTAGCACCGTGCACGTGTGTGTTTCTGCAGCCACGAGGTGATTAAGGAGACGGATTAATTAAGGAAAGGTTGTTTAGGACTTCTGGCTCCGGGAGTTCGTGATGATGAGTTTGACCTCTGAGAAACATAGTATGTGCGTGCCTACTAGCTTCGCTCTTTGTGTTTCTGCGAGCACGAGGTGATTAACAAATGGGATCAGGCCGGCCGGATACTAAGTACATCAGTCGATTAGACTTTTCGGCTGAGTTTGTGATGATGAGTTTGACTAATTTCTGAGAAGACAGTGTGCGCACTAGCTTTGCTCCGGTCTACCCGACCAAATGATGATATTGCATTTTCTGGTGCAGAAATGAATCATGCATGAGAAATGCGCACGGGGTTTGGTACACCATTTTCCCACGTGATACTCGCATGCCTAGGTAATCCATTGCAGTATGTGATTAGGGGTGAAAAAGGTACCTACTTATTTTCGACCGACCGATCCAAGGCTTATGGATGGCAAATAAGAATTCAATCAGATAGATGAAAGATATGGTCACAGATATGGATAGTAATTCATGGATAGAAAATATACGCTCCGTTATATTAATATTTTTATTTTCTATATCCAAAGATATATCAGATTTCACGGTTATATCAATATTTGTAAACTAATTATTTGAACCTTAGGTGACTAAGTGTTAGGTAAGATCGAAATTATATATACTTGCACAACTCCAACAAAATCTTGTCAAGACTCTTAAATGTTTGTGAATCACAATAGGTTGAGTCACCCATATGTCATTTAAGTGAATAATTAAGTAGCCACTTAAAAATGGAAGTTTGTAGGGACGGAGCCAGGAACAAAATATAGGGGGGCCCGGTGAATTTTTCCCCTCTTGGCAATTTTTAGGGTGGGCCCGAGTACAAAAATTTGACGATTGGAGATGTTTTTTGCAAGGAATTCAAGGGGTCTTTTATTTATTTTTTGCATGTTAGGGGCCAGTGCCCTTGTCTCCGCCCACCAGAAGTATGAGTAATTAAACATTCTCTCTTAGAATATTCTAATACATAAAAGTTAAGTCAAAATAAGTTAGCTCGTAATATTTGCTATATGTCCGTCTTATTTTTGACGTAACATGTGATAAAATTCTTATGTGTGGCAAACAATATTCGCTCTGTATTCAACTCATATTCATAATCGGCAGGATCTGATTCTGTATTCATATCCGCATACAATCCACACTGATTACATATCCGAAATATATTATTATGGACACGATTTCACTATTATTCGACAAGTTGCAAAAACATGCTCACGGACGAATTAGCTACCAGGAGGGCTGGATGGCCCGGCCTCCTAACAAAGTAGAATGGGCCAGACCAAGACGCACTAACCCTGTGGAGTCTAGATGGCCGAAACATGGGCTAGTGGTGGGCCAAAAGACTGGATTGGCTCCGGGTACACGCTGTGAGAAACTGACAGAATTGTTCGTCACTCTGCCTCAAACTTTTATCTCCTTTCCTCATTCAGGATTCAGGCATACCCAAGTGGCTATTACAGCTTCTTGCCAGACTGATTCGGATCGCTCCTGCCAGCCATCTCGTTCAATGTTGCTAGGTACCAGCTTACACCTCACATGGCTGACTGCTTGGTGTCACGCCCCTCAGGTGTTTATCCGATTGCCCACCTGGGGATCGTCTTCATGAGGACCTTTATAACTGCAAGATATCTTCACTAGGGGCATATGGGCTGTGGCAACATCAGGTTTGCGCTCTCACTTTCTAAAGTTTCTTTTGACAGCATATGACAACTGAGGTTTGCTCGTGCCGACACCGGTCCGGTTACTGAATCTTGTGTGTGTGAGCACTTGTTAGTAGTATAACATAGTAGCACGATTTCTATCATTGTCTGTACTATTATGATGTTTACGTTGGCCATTGACTTGTGCCTTGCGGGTTGATTTGACCAACTCTTTGGGCACATGCAAGTATGAATTGACATAAATGTTATGAAATAGGTATGCTGTTTCTTGTGTTCGGTGGACCCAACTGTTTGTTCATTACTTGGATTCTCGATGTAACACTAGGTGAAATACAATCCATCTTGGATTTCCGCTGATCCGATAGGAGTCGGTGATGGTTTACAGTTTCTGTAAAATGGGGCATCCGTAGGAAATGTGCTCGATAAAAGCAGTTGGGACATGCATTGCCCCAATTCACATTGTTGAGATATAAATTCCATAGCCATTTCCATCAGTTCAGAATTTTGGAATACTTGGTTAGTGCAATCATTCTATATACGTTATCAGAGCGACGAGGTGTCGAGTTCAAGACCCTGCTCACGTAGTATTTAAAAAAAGAAAAAAAAAACTGTGACCAGCACCGATCCCACACTCTTCCATCAGTTCGTACGTTTGATCTAGTTGGCTACTGGCTAGTATAGGAATTCTATACACATACGTTGCACTTACATCAGTAGAGTGTCACACTGTCAGTACAGTACAACATCCATTTGTAACTAGAATAACAAAGTAGCAAGCATGTCCCTGTTCTCTTATATGATTCAGCTAGTCCACAACTCCCATTTTTATGAAACCAAGTGGTAAAAGGACTGCTTTGGAAGTATGTGTGTGGTAGCACGCAGCACGACATATCAACTGAAAAACTTAAACAGGTCCACGAACATATCATAACCCCGGTTATTCAGAGAAGAAAAAAACACATGATAACCTAACCTCTAGTTGCCATTCTCGAAACAAATAACCCCTAGCTGCATTTGTGTAATATCTGTTCCTGAATATTGACACGGTTGTGACAAGGACCGAACATCCATAACCTGCTATGTATTTGTTTCCTCTCGTGATCACTACTGATCCATCAGCTTGTCTAAAAGAGTATCCAGTTGACGTATTAGCACATATTCAGTGCATGTACCTCTTCTATATTATTGCTCTGTGGACCTGTTTAGGTAGATTTTCTTTTCCTTTTTCACTTTCTCAATAAATAAGTGTCTGATATCGTTCCTGTGATTATAGTTGCAGTACTCCATGGTGATCAGATTAATGGAAATTGTTCTACTCTATGGTTAGAAAGCCAAAAGTGCCATATGACTGAAACACCTCCTCGTCATGAGGTTGATTTAGAGTTTTTGACACTTGTCGAGTAAGTATGATCCGCTTGATGAATTGGTTCCCAGTTGTTGTAGTTCCTAGCAGAATTTCCCAGAAACATAAGGTGGACTCAAGGTGGAATACTTCTTTGATTGGTCTCGTCCTGAACTGGTCTCTTTCTTGTCGTATAACTTAAAAAATGCGAACAGTATGTACTGAAGAAGTGTTTGTTTTAGATGAATGGAGATGCGATATCGCTCGATGGCAAGTCGTCGGAGTGCATAATGCTAGTTGAACATTTTGTGAGTGATTATATTCCAGTTAAATAGTTGGTTGAGCAGTTTACACGGAAAGTTGGTGCTTATCCTACCAAAAACTGAAGGCACATGCTCGCGACGTACTTGGTCCTATACTGGAAAAATGCCCTCCCGTTGATGTCGAACCGTCATCAATCATTTATTAGTGCCAATTTGTTATTCTGTTAGTGTGCAAGTACCTTGAGAAAATATAACTCCATACGTAGAGGGCCGATTGCTATTAGTTAAAGAGCACCTGTTTGGAGGTAGTCAAGGGTTGGCATGTGTTGCCAGTTAAACCAACCTACGCAAGACTGAGCTGCAGCTCAACTGTTATTACACGGTTGATAGACGCATAAATTGTTCATTTGCTATCTTATAAGCATAGAATAGTAGTGATTCCTCAGATACAATTGTTAGTTCATCAGGAACAATCTGCTGAATATGATAGTGTACTTTCCCGTTCAAAAATAAATGATAGTGTACTCAGCCCCAGTGGAAAATATGATGGATTATAGTTCAATACGAAAGCTGATGATTATTCTAATACACTCAAGGTACCCCCACAGTGGAAAATGTCCTCCCTGTTGATGGTGAACCATCAGGCTATGCGTCAGTGTTATTTGGTTGCTAGTGTGCAAGTGCCTTGAGAAGACAAAAGAAATCCACACTGTACTTCATATTCCAGACTCTAGACTCTAGAGAACCCCCTACTACTGTGTTAATTAAAGAGGGCATGTCTCTGTCTCTACGTGTTCAAGGGTACTGTAATGCCGTAAGTGGATCAGTTTGATTAAGCCTACCTGCACAAGTCTGAGCTGCCACTGAATTGTTATTGCACAGCGGGTAGATTTATAAACTCTTCGGTTGCTGTCTCACAGGATAACAAAGTAATATCTGAGAGAAAACCAAACGGTATTAGACCAAAACAAAGTTTATCTCGCCGCTAACCATAGCTCTAATAGCAAACCTAGGTACCAGTTTAACATCGTATTATATTGGTTTTACTATTTCCAGAGATGGGTAAATACTCGGAAAAAGGGGCAAGAAAGGTCAGAAAATCGGCGAAAGTCAGCAAGCAAACGGTCTTGCGTGCAGGGTTCGCAGAAGGCCAGGAGAACGAACTCCCCGCCCTCCTGTCCGTACGCCTTGTTTTTCTTCAGTTGACAATCCATCGCATCAGAACTCGGTCAGAAGCTACATTTGGCAGCGTCAAGAAACGAAACTAACTTTGTTCCTGATAACTAGCTACATTTCGTCTAGT
This sequence comes from Poa annua, assembly GCA_026929855.1. Lineage (NCBI taxonomy): Eukaryota > Viridiplantae > Streptophyta > Magnoliopsida > Poales > Poaceae > Poa > Poa annua. The sequence goes on along the minus strand of CM049429.1, from coordinate 84,829,869 downwards.
CATCCGATCATACATGGCGGCGCCCGAACCAGTACCACGCGGCACGGAGTGCATGTAGCAACACGCAATCCGTTGCTTACTTGCTTTGCTCCAAAGTGTTTACCGAAAAACTTTGCTTTAACTACTTCCTCCGTTCCGAAATGTTCCTAGAATACAGTACGTTCTCACATTTTTCTAATAGAAATGTACCTAGACGTGTATTAGTGCGTAGATTCGCTCATTTCAGCCTGTATTTACTCCATATTAAATTGTCTGAAACATCTTCTATTTTAGCACGAAGGGAGGGAGTAGTTGATTGCATTGAGTTAATTAGTCTTTTCAGAGGAGGCTATGCACGCTGATGCTGAAACTTCTACTGCCATGATAAAACTCCACATCAGAAGTTTTTCTACGCTTCGGCTGTCTGGAGTCTGGAAGGACGGCGCGAAAGCTCAGGGACAAGAAGAGCGGTAGGCATGCTTACGTCACATTAGCTACGTCAGCTCGGCCATTTCTAAAGCTCAGGGACAAGAAAGAAAAAGGAGAGGCTACATCTGGTTTTATTTTTTTCTTCCGGTGTGAAGCTACTCAGTAGTACCTTTGGTCCAGTCAGCCGATAACATGTATAGAGGGCGTCCTATTCAGTGTACAGGGTCTGTACATGCCACCAAAATGGGCATGCAGACCTCCAGATCCCTGTGTTTTTTGCGTTGAAGATTAGAGGTTCCAGAAGATGGGTAAGCACTACTCTAGCACTGATGAAGAAGGGCTTGACCGAGGCCGGAGGAAGGCGCGCGCAAGGCACGGAGGGCGATGGAGAGTTCAAACCTTTTGACCGGGGGCCATAGTTCTGCATGGAACCAACAAACGTCGCTGATGCCACACAGGCGCACCATCTTAATCCACCCCATGATCCAATTCTTAATATCCACTTGCCTGTCGGTGTTCACCAGGGAGACAAAATACCGCGGTAACCGGCCGGTAACCGGATTTCCCAGTCCCGCCCGGTAAATGCGTTTACCGGATAAAAAATCTTGGAGCATTTGAATTTGGACCGATTTCGTCCTTCAAAATAATTTTTCAAATTATTTTTGATGTTTTACGTTCAAATTTCAAAATTTGTTTGAAAATTTTGACCGGTTACCGCGGTAACCGGAAATCCCAGCTCCCTCCGAGATTTTTTGGGAACCGGTATCCAAAACCTTGGTGTTCACCTTTCTTTTTGGAAGTCATGGCCATATACAGTACATCAAAATGTGTTCCAGAAATCTGAAAAGATCCCTATGGCCTATATACATGTAGCTTTGTGTCGAAAAGTGCACACAAAGGGTTGGACTGGAAATATTTTTACTATAACACCTCGATAGAGGGCCGCAAGGAGTTCCTTCATTTCATGATAGAAGCTAGAACTTGGGTGGCAGCAGGTGCGGAATGTTTGGTGAACTTCATCACGGAAGAATAGGGTTTTTGTTTCGACTTTTGTATTCTCCTAACACGCATGTCTCAAGTTAGGGGTAGTGTTGGTTGTCTTTTGCCTCATTTAAAAATAAAATATATAAATTTTGAGTACAAGAACACATCACCAACCATTGTCAAAGAAATAGCATCCCCATATCCTGTCCTCTAGCACCCTCCGTCGAGCAAGACATATCAAACATGACCTGCTAAGGGTGGGGAAACAATGGTCTCCGCAGGAGCATGGAAGACACAACACTGGAAAAAGAATGAACCACCACACTGCAACACCGTCGAAAGGGGACATAAACCACAACAACGATGGGATGAGATCCACGAAACAGGCTTTCGCCCCGCTTTATAAATAAAGCCCAACGGCCGAACCGATACAAGGTGATGAGGGAACCCTCTTACAAGCCAGATCAAAGATAAACAACAAAAGGAAAAAGGAGACCGGACTTGCCACCGAAGACTCCGACAGAAGATCGAGAAGTGTCGAGGCTCCACGACGACGCCCCCAAGAGGGTCACGACGCAAAGCGCCGTCGCCGTCTAGACCAAAAGGTCAAGGTTTTCACCTGGAGCCCTAGTGCGGAGAGGGCGACCACAGCAGCGCCCCCAAGAGGGTAACGACACCCACAGGCGTCGACGCTTCTGGCGCGAGGCGAAGAGCTTTCGCTCGGAAGCACCTTCCTACGACTAGTGTGGAGAAGGCACCCACAACAGCGCCCCCAAGAGGGTTACGACACCCACGGGCGTCGTCGTCGTTGGCGCCGGAGCGCAGAGCTTTCGCTCGGGAGCACCATCCTACCACAACGATACCACGAAGCGCCAAGAGTCTCGAGCCAGGCCACCAAGACACGATCTGGGCGCCACCAAAGCCGAAGCGAAGAGAGCACCAGGGACTCCAGCTGCCAACTCCACGCCACCCACGTGGTCCGAGAAGACGACCACCACCACTGCCACGTCACTCGCCGCAGAGTCGCACGCGCAAACCACCTTCCAGGGCCGCCGCCCCGGCTTCCGCAATCTCCACCCGAGGAACCAGCAAGTCACAGGTTTCACGCAGCAAGTAAGTGAGGCCGGCAACGGATCTAGGCCTGCGAGGACAACATCGACAACCTTTAGGGGAAGATCCAGTCCCCCACCGCCCGAGGCGGTTGCCGACCGGACACAGCAGCAGTGCCGGTCAGGCCCAGATCCTCCTGATCAGGCCCGACTAGCTCCACCACCGTGTTGCAGCATCAAGATTGCAAACGTCCTCCTGCAGTATGACACAGGACCGCACCGGAGGTCTACATCGACAACCTTTAGGGAGAGAACCAATCCCCCACCGCGCGAGACGGTTGCCGACCGGACACAGCAGCAGTGCCAGTCAGGCCCAGATCCGCCTGATCAGGCCCGACCAGCTCCGCCAGCATGTTGCAGCATCAGGAATGCAGACGAGACCTCCTGCAGGACGACACAGGCCGCAAGCACCAGCCAAGCCCGTAGAACCCAGATTGGGCCCGGAGGGCTCGGATCTGGGCCGAGCAACTCCGGCCAGGGCACGTCCGCGTCCACCCGTCTCCGCCACCGTGCTATCCTCACCTCCAGCGCTGAGGAGCACCGCCGCCCACCGCCATGGCTGGCGCAGCGGGCCGCAAGGTGCCTGCTGACCCGCCAGGGAGAGACCGCCGCCCCGCCTAGCTAGCAGCGCCGCCGGAAGCGCCGCCGCCTGCCAGCCGTGCAAACCCTCCGTAGGGCCACCACGCCGCCGAGGGGCCGCGCCGGCAAGCCCCCTGCCGAGCTCGCCGCCCCGATGGGCCGTCGCTGCCCGCGCCGCCACGACCACGCAGGGGGGTAGAGAGGCCCCGCCGCCGCCAGCGCGCGGGCACAGCCCGGCGGCGCCGTCCGGCGGCGGCGAGGCGGAGGAGGAGGGAGGGAGGGGGCGCCGGCGGCGGGGGGTTAGGGTTTCCCTCCCGCGTCGCCCATGGGAGCGACGACGAGGAGGGTTTTCTTCCGATGGGATGAGATGAAAATGGGCCAGCAAATTTTGTCTGCACATTGTGGCATCGTCTTTAGATTTTTTTTAGAACAACCACAAGAATGTCGCTCCGATATCTGCTAAAACGGTTGCACCCTCGGCAGCCCACTTCACCTCCATCTACGGCTGCTGCCACGACTTCCACCGCTAGCATGGAAGGTGTGGCACCTTATGGTCCATATGCACAACATCTCATGACCAGGACAACTGAAAATAAAGTAAAATCGTCTATGATTTCCCCTAAATGCATCATGAAAATGTCCAAAGTGTAGTCTTGTTTTTCAGTCCACCGGACACGGGTTAACATGTTCGGAATGTGGTTTCATGTAATTGCATCATGAAAATGTTCAGGTGCAATGCAATCTTGTTTTTTGTCTATGATTCTTCTCTAATATAGCTTGTGGTTTCATGTGTTGTTTCACTTCGAATATCTGAATTTTATGATGCTCGGAATGTCTGAACAGGCCGGTCTGCTACCTGTCGGATTTTATTTTGTAAATTAAGAAATTAGTAGGATGGAACGGCAGAAAGAACAAACCGGGGGCGGCAGGGTCCAATCCAGGTACAAATCACGACCAGTCAACTTCTTGCAAGTGGCAGCACCCTCTCACCAAGTTTAAAACCCCTTTGGTTCAGACACATCACGACTCCCTCCATTTCTGCAACCAGCAATCATCTCTCCTAATCTCTTCTTCTTCCGCTAAACTGTCAAACTCCATGGCCATGGCTCCTTCCCGCCGTCGCCAGCGTGCCAGCACAACCAGCCTCTTCGTCCTCCTGCTGCTCTACGCCATCTCCGCCAGTTCGCTCCTCCCCTCCGTCGTCGCCCAGTCCACCACCTTCACCAGCACCGTCGGCGGCAAGGAGTTCCAAACTTTCTCCTTTCCCTCGTTCGACCCGTCGCTGGTTAAGTTCTCGACAAACCTGACCTTCTCACACAACGCCAGCGTCAGCCAGAGCGCGCTGCAGATCACGCCGGATACCAGCAACGACCAGGAGACGTACCTCCCCAACCGCGCCGGCCGCGTCCTGTTCGCCACGCCGTACGTGCTCTGGGCCTCTAACGCGTCCAACTCCACCGCCGACGGCCGCCGGGTCGCCTCCTTCTCCACCGTGTTCAGGATCAACCTCTACCGCGCGAACCCATCCATCAAGGGCGAAGGGCTGGCGTTCGTCGTCTCGTCCAGCGGCAGCACGGAGCCGTCCCCCGGCAGCTTCGGCGAGTACCTGGGCCTCACCAACGCGTCCACCGACGGCAGCGCCGCTAACGGATTCGCGGCCGTGGAGTTTGACAGCGTGAAGCAGCCCTACGATCCCGACGACAACCACGTCGGCCTCGACGTGAACAGCGTCCGGTCCAACATCTCCGCCTCCCTCACCCCCTTCGGCATCCACCTCGCGCCCAGCAACACCACCACTGACGACGGCAGCTACTTTGTCTGGGTAGATTACAACGGCACGTCCCGGCATGTCTGGGTGTACATGGCCAAGAATGGAAGCAAGACTGATGCAACCCCCGTGCTCGACGCGCCGCTGGACCTCTCCAGAATCCTTCTCGGCAAAACGGCCTTCTTCGGCTTCTCGGCGTCCACCGGCGTGGATTACCAGCTCAACTGCGTGCTCATGTGGAACATGACGGTTGAGCTTCTCCCCGGCAGCGCCATCCCTCCTAAAAAGGAGCCCTTCTCCGGTTGGAAGCTCGGGCTGGCCATCGGCCTGCCGTGCGCCGTCGCGCTGGCGCTCGGCCTCTTCGCCGGCCTGTACATCCGGAACAGGCGGAGGAGGATCGGCGACGAACCCACCTCGTCGTTCCACAACTCCCTCAGCTTAATGAGCATCCCCGGGGTGCCCAAGGAGTTCGACTACAAGGAGCTCAGGAAAGGGACCAACAACTTCGACGAGAAGATGAAGCTCGGGCAGGGGGGTTACGGCGTGGTGTACCGCGCCACCGTGGTCGGGGAACATGGCCAGACCGTGGAGGTCGCCGTCAAGCAGTTCTCCGGTGCCAATACCAAGGGGCAGGAGGACTTCCTCGCCGAGCTTAGCATCATCAACCTCCTCCGCCACCGCAATCTCGTCAAGCTCGTCGGTAAGGATTTCTTCATTTCTATATGCTCATTTCGCAACGTCCTCGCTCAATACTACTCCGTAGTAGGTACATTAGGTCGACAAATCTAGTTGTTGAACCATAGTGTTTATCACATTGCGTTAAAAAATCATTTAGGATACGTCAAATTAGGGTATGCCAAAAGGATTACCTGAAAGTGTGAACTTTTTCTGATGAGAAGAAAACTGTTACGTGGAAAATGAATTGTTCATGTTAGTACGTAGGGAATGTTAAACTACGCTTAATTAGGCGTCTATAAATAGACAATCGTCAAAGATAAGGATGTCAGAGGTTCCTGACTTAGTTCACAGGAACAAATACATAAATCTATAGTTACTCCAATAAATGATTAGTATATAACAGTTGGCACCCAAATATCCATGACTTATTCCTAGCTAGTGAAGGTTTGTTGCTTATATTATATGGTTTGGGATTTGCGATCATGATTAATTTAATCGCGTGAGCAATGCGCAGAGATCGATGCCAACTTGAAGGTTCAAAATTTGACCTTTCTATTTTTTTGAAACGACATTTGACCTTTCTATTACTTAATGGTTACCTGGTTTAGGGATGAGAAAACATAATACTAGTAGTTTAGATAGTTGTAGAGAACGTGTATGCCGGACAAAGTGATGAGCACGAAGTCACCTCTGAACTGCACAACCGACTGGCTAGCTTGGTAAAAGTCTGTAATTAATTTCCCACGTTCTGAACTAATTAAATCGATTGATCACTTAACTGTAAAACTCAATTTGCAGGCTGGTGCCACCAGAACGGCGTGTTGCTGCTGGTGTACGACTTCATGCCCAACGGCAGCCTGGACAGGCACCTCTTCGGCGGCCCGGAATCCCCGATCCTCACCTGGGAGCAGCGGTACAAGATCGTCGCCGGCGTGGCGTCCGCCCTGAACTACCTCCACCACGAGTACAACCAGCGGGTGATCCACCGCGACATCAAGCCGTCCAACATCATGCTGGACATCGACTTCAACGCCCGGCTGGGCGACTTCGGCCTCGCCCGCGCGCTGGAGTCCGACAAGACCTCCTACACCGACAAGGTCGGCGTCCCCGGAACGCTGGGGTACATCGCGCCGGAGTGCTTCCACACGGGCAGGGCGACGAGGGAGTCGGACGTGTTCGGCTTCGGCGCCGTGATCCTGGAGATCGTCAGCGGGCGGCGGGTCTCCTGCAGCAACACGGCCGGGTGCAGCCAGCTGCTGGAGGGCGTGTGGCAGCGGCACGGCGCCGGCGGGGGGCGCATCCTCGAGGCCGTCGACCCGAGGCTACAGGCCAGCGGCGAGTTCGACGAGGACGACGCGGAGCGGCTCCTGCTGCTGGGGCTGGCGTGCAGCCACCCGAACCCCGGGGAGCGGCCCAAGGCGCGGGACATCGTGCAGATCCTGTCGCGCTCCGCGCCGACGCCGGAGGTGCCGGCGAAGAAGCCGGCGTTCATGTGGCCCGTCCAGCCGGCCGCGCTCGGTGGCGAGGACGGGGAGCTGCCAATGTCCGGAACCAGCACGGCGATGACCTCCTTCTCGTCGCACTACGGCTCGTCGGCCGGGTGGACGACGCAGAACTACCTGATGAGCAGGGACCACGAGCTGACGGACAGGGACGTGACCACGGTGTGAATCGCCGGCGAGGTGGCTGCCGGGACGTGCACACTACAAGTCAGTCAACGGCACGTGGGACATGGGATAGGAGAACGACCAGTTCGTTGTCACGATCATGAGTTGCTGACCACGACGTGTAAATAGCGTGCATGCATTCCATGCCATTGCCATGCTAGGATTGCGACCAGATGCCTGGTTATATGCAGTACAGAGTAGCGCATCATTTTCGTTTCTGGGTCAAGTCAGTGCTACCGTTGCGCTGTGTTTGTTGATTGCTTGTCAAGGAAACAAAAGTCTCCGAACCTCTAATCCATATCAGAGTGAAATTCCTCGAAAGCCCATCGCACGGTCGGCGAGTCAGGACGAAGTCGAAAGAGCCAAGTGCGAACGGCTTCCGTAGATCGGGCGAGTTACGTATAGTCAATGTTGATGATGGAGCCGCCGAACTCGTAAATCGAGGGCCAGCTGTCGTTCCATAGGCGGCTTCAATTGACGTGGTGTGATCACGTCAAATCCTATGGTTAGGTAACTTGGGTTTCGTAAGGGAGGAAAAAGGTAGTCACTGGTGATTTCGGACGGCTGAGAAGCAAGGAGTTTATCCCGGTTGGCCCCGGGCCTAGAGGGTAACACACTAGTTTCTGCTTGTCTGGTTATTGGTCTCGAGGTTAAAACGGCGACTCAACGAAAGGCGTTCTCGGTAAGGTTTATGGCCATTAGATTGCGTGTCATGTAGTCGTCGTCCGTTTCATGAGATCGAATCCAACTAGGTTTACATGGTATGGAAAGTCTAAGTCGGCTACGAGTCGTGCCTTCCTTGTGGCGCACTCCTTATCTTGGACAGCCATGTTCCTTTCTTGTAGGGTGTTACTGGGCCACCAGGTGGGCCTTCCTATCGATTATACTTCATAATGTTCTGGTTCGCCATGCCGACGCACGGGATGCACGGGATGGTCGAGGAGGCGTCGCCGCACGCGATAAGTTGGAGTAGGGGCGTGGCTGCACTGTAGGTAGACGACACTATGGTGGAGGTTTGTCGTCATGGACGGGAGGCGTGAGCGGCGAGCGCTCCTTCATGCTGTGGTTATGTCATGGGGTCGGAGAGCAGACCAGCGAGGCCAGAGATCAGGGCGGCGAGCATCTCGTGGAATCGTGGTTGGGAATGAGAGGAGGAAGAGGAGAGAAATAATTGCTTCCGCTTGTCCATGAACTGCAATTTAGCCATAGTTCCTTCAATTTTATTGCTGCTTGCTAGGGAATTGTTGTCCTATTTTGCTACTTTTTACAGTTTTGGTACTGAGTGATGTAATCTAGTTGTGCAACGAGTAGATGAAATTGCTGTCAATTTGTTGTTTAATTTCTATCAAATTGTGTCATACTTGTGTTGAATGAATTTATGTGAGGTGTATAAATTTCAGTAAGCTAGTTTAAAAATAGTGCTAAAATATTTTTAAATGTTATATAGCGGGGAATATATAGGAGAGCCTCTTGAGATGCACAAAATTTAGGGGAGAATTGTTATTAGGAGATTCCCCGATATGTCCCATACCGTGTTGGCGGCCCAAATAAACTTGGTCTGCTGCGTAAAGCTTTACCTGCAGGAATGGGCTGCCATATAGGCCTACTCTCGTGACGGGCCCGTGAAAGATCATTTCTCCCGCGCGCGTTCCCCTGAAAAAACAAAACCTCAAGCGCTGCCCGGAACTTGTGTTTGATTCAGACGCATCCTGTTTTTTGATTCAGCTGCGACTGCTGGACGGACCTACCTTCCGTAGCTTCTCGTATCATATGTATGTACGAGTGTACGACGGCCGGACAGGCAATGGCAAACCATTCCGGGGATCCTTCTGCCGGAGCGACATGGCCCGGGCAAGGAGCATCGTGTTCGTGGAAGAACCAGCACGCACGCTCGATCAGTATCGGCGCAGGCCGGCGTGAAGACGAAAACAGGGGGCAATGTTCATGGAGCAGAGCAACCACACGGCGCGAACGTGTATCGGGTAATCGGGACCCGGATGGTGCTCGTCGTCGTCCTCGTCCCGTGCCGCGAGATGCCAACCGCTGTCGGCCAGTGACCGTTGCCGCTGTCCGGCCCCGCCGGCGGAGCCACCCCTTCCCTCTAAAAGCTCTTAGTCGCGTCGCGTTCATGCATCACCGTCGGACGATGACAGCGCAAGGCCAATGGCTACTTGTTCCATTCACAGGCGAGGGCCGACATGGGGGAGCTGTAGCCGCCTAGCCGGATGATGGATGTTGATGCATATGACTATATATTGGTTAAAGCCTTAAAGGTTTAGGCAAGTCTTATTCTGTTCCGTCGTGATCACCAAACTAAAGCGCATTTCAAGCGGAGAGCCAGTTAGGGCCCTCGTCGCGACACCTAGCTCATCCCAGCTTCAACACAAAGGATCCATGGCGCATCTTCGCTTTCCTGCTTTTCTTCTCCGCATCCTTTACTCTGCTCAACTGTATGCCTGAAACATGGTTGGTGAACGAACGCTGATACTCCACGTTGATCTTGTTTTCTCTATTAACATACACAAAGTGAGCTGCGACTGCGATATACTTTGCCACCTGCAACGGGACGGTATCGTTGGTTGTCGCTTCAAGGATCATACGATCGATGGCGTTGACAAATACTCCCAAGTAACACTAGTTATTCGTCCAGTGATGTCTGACGAACACGTACCTGCAGTACTCTATAAAATGATCACGGACCTAGGTAAACGAAGCCGGTTTGCTCTAAATCTGTCAAGGAGAAGAAACTATATATAGCCCCTATTTTCGGGAATCAATTGACTAGCAATGGTTCAACGACTAGCTGCTCGATGGCGTCGTGGTTGCAAAGTTAGATTCGTCGAATGTTTCCTCCTGTTCCTCGGTTGAACCTACGTCCCCGTCGACGTTGACGTCCAAACCGCCGCATTCGCTTGTCTGGGATGGGTAAGCAGCACAAGAAAAGCATATATGAATTTCTGGCGCACCAAATCAACCACGGAAAGGAGTTGCTCAGAGATCTCTAATGGCATCTGTGTGGAGATCAGTTAAACAGGCAAACAAGTAATGACAAGGGGTTTGAGGTCAAGCCGTTGAGAACAACTCGCATGGTGTTTACGTACACCTAATAGACAATCATTTACGCTAGAAAACTCTACCATGATATTTGTTAGACCTAAATCTGCAGCTCTCAGGCTCTCAACCAAGATATTTAAGCATACCAGAATCAATCCAAGCATACAAAAAGATAAAAGAAAGTTCATTTCATCTAGTGGTGTTAATTATCCGTGGAGGATTGTGATTTGTCAATTTTCTCATACACAAGAATATTCGCTTTAAAATTATATTGTAAGTAATAATGTCTAACCAGCAAAAAAGGTACTGTAGCAGCATCTTGAAAATAAATACACGATACACTATTTTTAGTTACTACAGATCTAGTGTAATAATGATAGAGTTTAGAATTGTATAACAATAAACATCTTCATTATATTTCATAAAATAAGCTATAAAAAGTATAAATTTGATTTATTTGTTAATTGTAATAATATAATTACAAGTTTTGGTGTAGTTGGAAATAATAAGAATCATCTCAGTCTAATAGTGAGAACAATAGGATGTACAGAATTGAAGATACCAAAACAAGTAGTACATTTTTGTATAAGTGATATATTTTTATAGCTCTCGGAATTTGCAGTTTGTCACTATAAGAGTAGTGGTGGACAATGACAATGACGAAAGGGGAATTAGTGAAGGTTTTACTATCGTACAACCCTCAAATTTTACCTTTTATCATGTAAACAAGAAAAATGTACTTTTCTTGTATCGTGCATCTTTCATATTTGTAGATGTAGCATTTGATAATAATAACATTTACTGTTTTTAGATGAAATGTTCTTAACATATGGGTTACAGCTAGGGCAACTTAGATTAGTGTGTTTATACGAATTCAAAGTGTGTGCTGACAATTTTCATACATGTATCATGCAATGGGTAACCTGATCTCATACGGTTTAGGAACCATGTGTGACTGACCATCTCATCGTCTGCCCTCGCATAGTGATGGTGGGCTTGAAGACGACGGTGCAACTTGAAGATTCAGTTTCCACATTGTTACTTGTATTTAGTTTTGCCTGTTTGATTTTGGATTATGTCCTTCTATCCAGTTTCAGTTCAGATTGTTTTAAGCAGTGTTTGCATAAGTCTTGGTCCCATCAACCATGATAATCCTAAAAGGGTTCCATTCTGGATCTCTATTCCAGCTTCCCACTTTGAACAAACAATGGCACTGTATCCGCTTTTGATGGAAGCCCTTGAAAATGCTTTCAGATCAAACTCGCCCACTCTCTTGATTTCTATACGTGCTCGACACCTGAAATATCAAGCAAGCCATGTAGAACGTGCACTAGATGAAAAGACAAACTCCTATAAAATTTGAAGAAAATATTAAATAGGTTGATCGCTTCACTAAAACAACTTGACACGGAATACCTCTTGTCTCAGGTGGAGATTGGGTCGGTGATATGCAGAACGATGGGTTGTCTTGCCGGCCTGGCAGATGAGTTGACGTGGTTTGTCCACGTCCCAAGGTGAAGGCGGCAGCGGTGTGCTCGGGCATGTCCAAGGTGGAGTCCGAGGCGCCGGCGGCATGCTCCAGTATGTGAGAGGTGGCTACGGCGGCAACATCGTCTCGAGGCAGCGACATGTGAAGGATCAGGCCAATTTGTTATTACATGTCAATGTTTTTTTTTAGAACAGGAGGCCCATCGTTCAATTAATAATGCCCAGAATGACGATAAAAGTATAAAATTTTGAACCCAGCTTAAAACAACGAACTGTACTTACACACAAGAAACTTGACAATAAAAAAATACTCTAGCTTCGGGGACTAGTGTCGAGGGGCTGCACTCGGGTAGGGCAGAACCCGGTACAGATCAGCAGCATGGCTACAGAAAAATTGACCTTTGTAAAGTACTAAGGGCTGTCCCTTGGTGCACTGAATGACCAACTTGACCTTTGAATGGTTATCAGGGTCAGAGTGCCTCTTGTGGGCCGCAAGGGTCATCTGTTTAGACTATAAATAGACCCCAGATCCCAGAGCAGCACAAGCGTCAGCAGAGGGTGCCTCTAAGAACTTGTTTCTCGAAGATGTCTTTGGCAAGAACCTAAGACATCTTCGTGAGGCTGAGACTAGAGATACTTCTATTTTGAAGGTACTCGGATTCTAGATAGAACCCGGGGATGCCCGGAAGGGTTGTCCGGCATGGTGGTATGTCGGGATAATCGGGCATGGTCCCGGATAGAGGAGAACTCGGGTTGCCCGGATAGGCATCTTGGTATAAGTCTAACCAGCTATCTTGCACTAGTTCTGGTTAATTGTGCAGGAATACTCCGTAGAGGTACCGGAGTGAGAAATCGACATGGGGTATGTCGGACAAGAGTCAAGGAGCAGGAGTCAAGGAGCAGGCTTTCCGCCTGACACAGGGAAAGATCATATCCCTCCTGACACGGAAGTATAGTCACCTCCCGCCTGACATAGGAGCGTGATAGCCGGTACGACGACCCTACGACAAGACCGGACATTCCTAGTCCGGCAATCCGGAAAAGGCTACTAGGCATGGGCGAAGACATGTCTTGTCTGTGACAAGGGGACAATGATGATCCAGGACGACGCCTACGGTCCTTGTCGGGATGATGACGGCAGGGCTATGCCGGATAGCTCGGCGGTTAGGTGTAGTGCCCTTGCTTAAGATAGCAATGGCACATATGAATAGTGCGGAAGACTTGGATCACATAAGTCTCGCATTTTCCAATAAGAGGTAATATCACAGTACAATGTCATAATTTATTACAAAACGAGACGAATGATCCAAAAAAAAATAATCCTTACAACTCAGCTTAGCTGAAATGCTAGCTGAAATAAATAGTTCACACTTTATTTCAGAGTTCATACGCAATTCTAAAGATAGCATGGAGCTACATCATCTCCATGAAGCCATTGACAATCATGTTGGTTGTAGCTCGAAGACAACCCCCTTACTCCTCATTCGAACAATCTGCAAGGTTTAGTTGCAGCCCAGCTATAAAGGGTCAGCACAATTGAATTGTGGTGGCAAGTGACTTTAATTTCTAATATTCCACTAAGTTATATCTATATACTTATTTGGCTGGTGGAGCTCAAGGCTATTGCGCAAAGCAAGTTTTCTCCTACATTTGGTAAACAACTTTTCGGTACAATATCTTCTCTTTATAAACAATCTCGAGACAAATCTATGTCTCCTACCCATGTTCACCCATCAAAGTTTTATTAAGAAATTGGGATGAAGAGATTTTCAGAAGACAGCCTTGTGTAGTTACTCAAATTGTCCGATGCCGGGGACACGGCTAAGATCTTAGGTTTTAACTCTCGAGAGTGTGTGCACTTTCACCATTAGACTCAATCAACCCAAACTATCCTCTACACTCCTTTAGTGAGAAGGAAAATGAGAAGATCAAGACGAGACTTTTCAGAAGTTGCTTTCCCATGATCATACTAAGAGATTACCACCATCCTATCAACTCTACCACCATCAATCTCTTGACCCAAGTCCACATCAACTTACTCCATCAAGACAGAGCCCATATTGACCAATGGTTGCACGGTAAGCAACTAGACTCAGTGTAAACTTAAATCTCATAGCCCTGGGTGGCCTACCACAAGTGAGCAACTCAGGTTAACACCGCATATCATGGCCCCAAGTAAGTGAAAACTATCTTGGGCGAAGACGACCATGAGACTTGGCCCTGAGAAGCCACTCAACTTGAAACCTCCTCGATTGACCCAATCCACCCAGGCGTTAAATTAATTTAGTGGAAATTTTCATTTATGACATCAATCATAAAACAATCATTTTTGCAGCAGGTACTTCCACTAAATTATAATTGGGGTCTAAACTGGAATTTCTAAGGGGTAACCTAACAAGTTTGCATAGCATTCTACCATTGACGTGGGCATACCCTCCGGACACCCGACCGTTGGCGTACCCGATGCAGTCCAGCACCTGGAGGCCCATGAAGCCCAACAAACTACAACTTGAAGTACAAGACAAGAACCTCATGTAAACCCTACCTGGCTCCCTTTATAAAGCCAAGCAGGGGCACCCCATAGAGCAGACCCCCACGGGACACACAGATAGGCATAGCCCCAGCGAGACCACGTCTCACATCATCGCCCTTGCGGCCACCATGTAACATCATTATACATCTATACAGATCAGACAAGCAGGATGTAGGTCTTTACCTCACCATGAGGGGCCGAACCTGGGTAAATCCTTACTTGTCAGCCGACGGAACTACCAACGCGCACTCTCTCTCTCCCTCTCAATCAACCCGGGGTGCACAACCCTGGGATCTGCCGAGGTTACACCCTCGTCAATTGGCGCCGTCTGTGGGAAGAACAACGTGCTGGATTTACGGTTGCGGCGGCCCAATCTTCATCAACAACAACGGCGACTCGCCGTATCAGATCAGCGCATGAAAGGCTGAATAAAAAAGGACAATGGTTCCATCAGCGAGTTCCTAAATGTCACTCCCATCGGGAGGGTATCAGAGATCTCTTTTCGACTGAGAAGTTTTTGAGATTAACCTCAATTACAAGCAATTCAGCATAATCTCGGGGGCTACTCCCATCGGGAGCACTGTTCGCGCTCCTGATAGACTCAGTCGAAACATTAACGACTAAAGCATCCTCTGTAAGCCCTCAACGGTCGGAGTCGAATTTCTTTAACTATCATTTTCAGGAACAAGACGGCGTGCCCAGGAGGAAAGAGTACTTACCCGACGCATCGACTACGCCTACACGACATGCTGCTTTGAGTCTCTACCCGATTCTTCGTATCGACCAGACACTCGGGGGCTACTGACGTGGGTGTACCCTCCGGACACCCGACCGTTGGCGTACCCGATGCAGCCCAGCACCTGGAGGCCCATGAAGCCCAACAAACTACAACTTGAAGTACAAGACAAGAACCTCATGTAAACCCTACCTGGCTCCCTTTATAAAGCCAGGCAGGGGCACCCCATAGAGCAGACCCCCACGGGACACACAGATAGGCATAGCCCTAGCGAGACCACGTCTCACATCATCGCCCTTGCGGCCACCATGTAACATCATTATACATCTATACAGATCAGACAAGCAGGATGTAGGTCTTTACCTCACCATGAGGGGCCGAACCTGGGTAAATCCTTACTTGTCAGCCGACGGAACTACCAGCGCGCACTCTCTCTCCCTCTCAATCAACCCGGGGTGCACAACCCTGGGATCTGCCGAGGTTACACCCTCGTCAACAATTCTCTCAAAACCTATCATGCATACTATTTTTGCAAAATACTGCTTAAAACACTAGGTATGCAATAGAATAAAATAGTAGGTGTTTTATGAAGTCACTTGCCTTGGTAGCAGGAGGAGCAAGCACAACAAGAATAGCAATCACACGCAAGTCATTCCTCTCCGTCACAATCTAGCACAAGCAATACACAAAAATAAATACCCACAATATCACACAATACCAAACATAAAAATGTGTGCATACATGATATGCCATGAGTATAACTAGACACTCTCATCAATTATTTATAACTTCTGTTATTAAATGCATGAGATGCAATTCTAGGAGTTTATTATTTTACTTATCAATTAATTAATTGAAAGAATATAACAAAACTTGAATTCTATAAGTATCACTTCTATTGTATTATGAAAGTTTTCAAGTAAGACACATATTAATATTTCTGGACAGAGGGCAATAACCTAACTCTAAAACAATTGAGTTTATTTGAAAAACATTTTTATTATTTGAGTTATGGATTTAATAGCCGAATTATCTCTCGGATAATTTCATGAAATATAATTTATCAAAAGGAAAACAAATGATGTAGAATTAATCTACATTAGCAGGGCTATCCGTGGATATAAAATTAATCAAATTTGAACTTATAGATCAAAAGTTATAAATTTTCTAAGTTTTACACGTTTTCTGTTTTATTTATAAAATTCCAGCGAAAAAGAAATAATATGGGGCTACGTGGCATGATTCTATTGGATGAAAACGGTTCGCGCGGATCGCGGACGTGAGCCGTCCGATCTAAATAAAATCGAACGCGTGGAAACATTCCGATCTAGATCCGTTGGATCTAGATCCAACGACCTAAAACGCACGGCCAAACCCGGGCGGCGCACGGGGCGCCGGAGCGCTCGCCGGCGATGGCGCCCGCGGCGGCGGCGCATCGGCTACGACGTTCCCGACGTTATACGATGCCCCGGGAGGAGCGGTTCTTACCAAAATGACGCGGAGGAGGAGGCGAGGTCGATGGCGCGGCGGCGGCGTCGGTGTTCTTCTCCTTTCCTCGTCCGAGTCGTGGACGGCGGCGACGGCCTCGGGTCGCAGACGGATTCGGCGTTCGGCTGCGACAGAAATCACACGAGGGGGCTCAACGGATGCGCAAGAGGATGGGAAGCGAGAGGGAGACTCGGTGGCGCTCGAGGAGCTCAGTGCTTACCGGGATGCTCGCGAATAGCTCGTCGGAAACGGCGGCGGCGGCCCGATTCCGAGCACCCCGGCGGCGGGTGGTAGGGTTTGGGGGGTTTTCGGAAACGGCCTCGAGGAGAATAAATAGGAGGGGACAGAGGAGCTAGACGCGGCGAGAAACGACCCGAAAACGGCTCGTGTTGGGGATATATCAACTAGGGGTGTAACCAACATGGATTAATCCGGCTAGTCCAGGGTGGCCCAAGGGTGGTAAGGCTGAAGCCTGCCGGGCGGCCCAGATAGCTGACGTACAAGGAAGTAGGCGGACGGTCCAAGGAAGGTGGAAGGCCGAAGCCCATCAAGCCACCAAGCCCAAGACGGAAGGCGGCAACTAAGCCGGCTAGGTCTAGGACTCTGTTTACTTGCCGGACAAGTACTTGCCTTGTACCCTGGGGTCTGGCCGCCTATATAAGCCGGCCACCAGGGAGCCCTTAGGGCAGACGCTTCAATACGCATCGTACACATTGTAACCTGTTCACGGCTATTGCCTCATAGTGGATTATAGCAGCACGTAGGATCTCGCCACCGCTGTGGGATCCGAAGCTGGGTAAACTCGCCGTGTTCAATCCCGTCCTCGACGACACCAACCTTCTTCCCCACAATCCATACGTAGACTAGAGGACCCCCGTCTCCTATCAATTATGCCGATACCACGACAGTTGGCGCCCACCGTGGGGCATAAGGTTCCTGGCGTCACGTTCCAGGCGGGAACACTTGGCGGCGTGGGCAAGCAGATCGCTGTCGGTCGCGTCACAAGGTATGGTGGCCACAGCTACGTCAACTCGGATGAGTCCTGGCTCCCGGCGGACGACTACCTTATCGGATGCGCAATCGTACCGATCGGAGGGATCGACGTCTTCATCGGGTATACACCAGAGGCGTACGGCCTACCGCGTTTCTACAACCCCACCCACCAACCCTTCGACCAAGCAGTCGACCGACAAGATGGATCTGAGTCCGCCTTCTCCCAGGAGTCGGTCGAATCTGATTTCCACTTCGTCGGAGTTGTCGGACTGGGATCAGACTCCCAGCCGGAAAACAACGATCCTGAGTCAATCCTCCCGGCTCTCCAGGAGGATGCGATGTCAGATGCCAGATCCAGATCTACCGTTCAAGTCAACGTAGACTCTGACTCTGATGATGATGCTAGTCTCTTCGAAGAGAAGATCAAAACCCGCTTTTCCAGTGGTAATCCGGCTCCTTCAGAGGGCACAACGGATACTGACATGCCTGATAAGCTGGCTATGATGGTTGTTGTCGGTCACGAGACAACCCCAGTTGCTTCGGAAGCGCAAAACAAGCCGGCGGAAGATGCCGGCGATACCACTGCCAGTCGACTCATTGAAAGTTCCGACAAGGTACGCGCAAAGAAGAAAACTGGCCTCGAGAAAGGCGGCAGCATCAAACACACGGATTTTCTCTCCGTCATCAAAGAAGTAGACGAGATCATGAATACTCCGGTGAATAAAGACACCCCACTTGACGAAGTGGAAGAGCTTAGGCTTAACATGCTTAAGCACTCTGACTTCCTGCGAAAAAGAGAGGAGCACGTTGAGAGCCTTGCGAAGAAGATGGAGAAAGAACAGGAGAAGATGTCGGACAAAACAAGCCGGCAACTCTTCGAGGAGAAAAGTCATCAAAAAACCGCCGTGGCAAAGAGCCGCCAACGCAAGAAACGACAGCGGCTCAAGATCTCGGGTTCGACTGGCGTACGGCACCACAACGCGTGGACAGAAGGGGAGATGTTGTCTTCTGCACCCCCGTCCTCAACGCGGCCGCCGCACTAGATACCCTGGACGACAACACTTACACGGCGGAAGAAAAACTGGCCAATGCAAGACACTTCGTGAGCAAGGCCCTAGAACAACAAGCTCACGCTGATTCCTACGGCCACATGGCGGATGCTTGCGGGGGAGACCTAGAGGCTAAGTCAGGAAAGCGCAAAGCTGCACCTGGCGCCGACCCCGAAGGCCCGTCTGGCTCCAGTAGCCATGGCGACAAAAGGAAGGCAACGCCACCTCCAAAGAAGACGCCACCGCCAAAGCCAAGGCGGGACGAGAATTCAAGGACAGGAAGCAGAGGAGACCTGCCACCTCCATCCCAGCCAAGACGCGACAACGGCGGTAGCCGGAACAATAGGCCGCCGCCTAGGAAAGATGTCGGCAACGACCCTCCCAGGAGAGGTTGAAGCCGGTCTCCGCAGCGTAGCACCGGCAGCAAGAGGAAAGAGGAGGCAGAAGGACCCAGGCGCAGCATAAGCCGGGCAGCGCAGGACGAGCCAGACGCAAACAGAGGCGCACGGCAGCTCGATCCAAAAGACGAACGACACCGCCTACAAGACATAGCAAGAGGTAAGGAGCCGCTATACTTTGGACCAAAGCGCTTCGGTGACGCCATCCGCAGAGAGCCGTTCCCTAAAGACATGACATCAGTGTCAAAAAACTGTTCTAGGTACAACGGCCTCGTTAAGCCGGATTCATGGCTATCCGATTATGTCATGGCCATAGAAATTGCCGGCGGGAGCAGCTATATTGCCGTCCGCTACCTACCTCTCATGCTGGAAGGCACGGCGAGAGCTTGGATCGACAACCTTCCTGAAAAGTCTATCCATAGCTGGTACGACATGGAAAAGGTTTTCTCCCAGCACTTCCAAGGAACATACAAGCGTCCAAATACCTACACGGATTTGCAACGCTGTATCCAAAAGCCGGACGAAACCATGACAGATTTTGTCAGCCGTTGGATATCCGAAAAAGCCAACTGTCATGGTATTTCGGACGCACAGGCTATCCACGCCTTCTACACGGACCTGCAGAAGAAGTCATTGCTCCGTCATAGGATCGTATGCGAGAAAATCATGGACCTTGGTGAGATGCTCAACCTAGCCGCCCAATACGCGGCGGCGGATGACGACGCCCGGGACGATGACCCAGACGTCAACATCATACCAAAGCGGAACAACAAGCGCAAGCAGGCGGCAGATGACAAAGCCGGACCTTCCAACGAGGTAGCCGTAGCATTCCAAGGGAATGTCGGCAAAAAGAAGTGGAACAATAAGAAAGATGGTCGCGACGCCGGCTCAGGGCCTAAGGCGGCGCGAATCACTTATGAACAGGCAAAACTTTTGCCATGTCCCATCCACGCCTCACTGGGCAAGGTCAACCATATGCTTGGCGAGTGCCGTTTCATGGACGACTTCAAAAAGGACCCCACAGTCGGCTGGAAGTCAAAGAAGTCAAAGAAGAACGACAAGAAAGACAACAAGGAGGATGAGGATGACGACGACATGTCTATCTCAAGCGAAGATGCCGCAGCCGCCAAGAAAAAGAAACCATATCCGAAGGTCAAAGAATCTGTTGTGTGCTTTGTCGGCACACCTTCGGCTAAGGCGGAAATGTGCGAACTCAACGCGACAATGCCGGACGTCCCTCAGTATTTGAACTGGTCGGAAGCAACGATCACTTGGGACCGGTCCGACCACCCTAATCACGTTCCTCACCCAGGCAAGTACGCCCTTGTCGTCGATCCCATTGTCGACAACTTCAGACTCACAAAGGTACTCATGGATGGCGGCAGCAGCCTCAACATCATGTACTATGACACACTAAGCCGCATGAACCTATCAGAGGATCAGCTGGACCACATCAACCTCACTTTTCATGGCATAGTGCCCGACAGGCAAGCAAAGTCAATGGGGAGCATTAGGCTGAAGGTAACTTTTGGACCAAAAGAGAACTACCGCTCAGAGTTCCTCCGGTTCGAAGTTGTCCCCTTCAAAAGCGCCTATCATGCAATCTTCGGACGACCGACTTTCGCCAAGTTCATGGCAAGGCCGTGCTACATATACAGCAAGCTCAAAATGCCGGGGGAGCACGGAACCATCACGATTTCCGGCAACTTCAAGAAAGCCAAGGAGTGCGAGCGTGGCATGGCCGCCTTTGCAGAGGCCGTCATCCACAAGGAAGAACTCGCGCTGCTCGGGGTGGATTCAGAACACTCCATGCCAAGGCCAAAGATTGATGTCAAGAAGACCTTCGAAGCTTCAGAAGACACCAAAAAGGCGGACCTCATCCCAGGTGACAAGTCTAAGCAAGTTGTCATCGGCTCCAACCTTGACAGCAAATAGGAAGGCGCGCTCGTCGAGTTCCTCCGTGAGAATCGTGACATCTTTGCATGGTCGCCTTCCGACATGCCTGGTGTACCGAGGGAACTTGCCGAGCACTCACTCAACGTCATAAAAGGATCCAAGCCGGTGAAGCAAGCAACAAGACGCTTTGGAGATGAGAGACGCAAGGCTATAGGAAAGGAGATAAATAGGCTGAAGGCCGCCAATTTCATAAAAGAAGTTGTACACACTGATTGGGTGGCAAATCCTGTACTTGTTCCAAAGAAGAATAAAGAGCTGAGGATGTGTATTGACTATACCGGTGTTAACAAGTGCTGCCCAAAGGATCCCTTTGCGCTGCCTAGAATTGACCAAGTCGTAGACTCCACAGCAGGCTCCGAGCTGCTTTGTTTTCTAGACGCCTACTCAGGATACCACCAAATCAAGATGAGAGAGTCGGATCAGCTGAAAACATCTTTCACCACTCCATACGGGACTTTCTGCTACATCACGATGCCTTCTGGCCTGAAGAATGCAGGGGCAACATACCAGCGCTGTATGCAAAATTGCCTGTACGAACAAATCGGCCGCAATGTTCACGTCTACTTAGACGACATCGCGGTGATGTCAAAAAAGAAGGCAGATCTCCTAGAGGATTTGGAAGAAACGTTTCAGAATCTCCGGAGGTATCAGATGAAACTCAATCCCGCCAAGTGCGTCTTCGGCGTTCCAGCCGGCAAACTGCTCGGTTTTATCGTCTCAGAACGAGGGATCGAGGTTAATCCGGAGAAGATCAAGGCCATCCAAAACATATCCAGACCTACTTGTCTGAATGACGTGCTAGTGAAGAAATCCGACAACTTTGAGTGGACAACAGAGGCAGACGCCGCCTTACAACAACTTAAGGAGGCCCTCGTATCCGCTCCGATATTGGCAGCACCTCGATCACAGGAACCAATGCTGCTGTACATCGCGGCAACAGGAGCTGTTGTCAGCGTTGTCTTGGCTGTGGAAAGAAAGGAGAACGAAGCCGCGACGTGTGAGCAACGACCGGTCTACTTCATCAGTGAAGTATTCTCCGCCTCCAAGCAGAGGTATCCGCATTACCAAAAGCTGGCTTATGGTGTATTCTTCGCCGCCAGAAAGCTTAGGCATTACTTTCAGGAACACACAGTGACAGTAGTCAGCAAGGCACCGTTGGGTGACATAATCAACAATGCAGAGGCAACAGGTCGAGTTGCCAAATGGGGCATCGAACTTGCCGCCTTTGATATAGTCTATAAACCACGGACCGCCATTAAGTCTCAAGCGCTTGCAGATTTTGTCGCCGACTGGACAGAGGCCATGGAGGAAACGACACTCCCCGAATCAGAATATTGGGTCATGCACTTTGACGGATCAAAGATGCTCAAAGGCTCGGGGGCTGGAGTCGTGCTACGCACGCCTAAAGGTGACAAGCTTAGCTACGTGTTGCAAATCCACTTCACAACAACCAACAACGTTGCCGAGTACGAAGCCTTGCTTCATGGGTTACACATGGCAAACGACCTAGGCGTCAAAAGAATCCTCTGTTATGGCGACTCAGATTTGGCCGCGCAGCAAGTAAGCGGAACATGGGATGCGAAAAGCGCAACAATGGCGGCATACAGAGCCAAAGTTAACGAATTCGCAAAAAACTTCGCGGGCTACGAAGTCCGGCATGTTCCAAGAGCTGAGAACGAGGCGGCAGACACACTTGCAAGACAAGGATCGGAACGCAAAAAGGTACCAAAAGATATTTTCCTGGAACATTTGCACAAGCCATCCATTAAAGGCGCCGATTTGATGGACCCCGATGCAGAAGAACCGGTAGAAGCGGCAAGTATCGTTGTCTACTTGACACAGCCGGATTGGACAGTCCCATATCTCGATTTTCTAATCGACAGAAAGTTGCCGGAGTACGATGAGGTGCTAAAAAGACAGATCATAAGGCGGGCCAAGGCATTCACGGTAATAAAAGGCGAGCTATATAAGCGAAGCATGTGCGGCATCTATCAGCGGTGCATACAACCGGAAGAAGGCCAGGAAATTCTGAAGGACATACATATTGGCACCTGCGGGCATCATGCTTCCGCCAGGTCCATTGTATCCAAAGCTTTCCGCCAAGGTTTCTACTGGCTTACCGCCAAAGAAGACGCCGAGAACATCGTAAAGACATGCAAAGGCTGCCAGTTGTACGCTCGTTAACCTCACTTGCCGGCACAGGAACTGAGGACGATTCCAATCACCTGGCCGTTCGCGGTCTGGGGCTTAGACATGGTGGGTCCCTTCAAGAAGGCGCGTGGTGGGTACACCCACCTATTGGTCGCTGTCGACAAGTTCACCAAATGGGTCGAGGCTAAACCGATCAGCAAACTTGACGCACGAACAGCCACCAATTTCCTCTGGGGAATTATCTCTCGGTTTGGAGTTCCACACAGCATTATCACGGATAATGGCAGCAACCTATCTCAAGGCGACATAGAAGAATACTACAACGATCTGGGTATCCGGCTTGATTTGGCATCCGTGTCACACCCTCAATCCAATGGGCAAGTAGAGCGTACAAACGGCCTAGTCTTATCAGGACTTAAGCCTCGTCTCGAAGCTCCATTACACAGGGCAGCCGACGCTTGGGAAGATGAGTTACAGTCGGTACTATGGAGTTTGCGCACAACGCCAAACAGGTCTACCGGCTACACTCCTTTCTTCTTAGTATATGGCGCTGAGGCGGTGCTACCTAACGACATGAAATACGATTCCCAAGAGTTCAAGCCTACATCGAGAAAGACGTAGAAGGTGCAAGACAGGATAGCCTAGACCTGCTAGACGAAGAAAGAGACGTCGCTCTACATCGCTCCGCCTTGTACCAGCAGCAACTTCGCCGCTATCATAGCCGGAGAGTGCGGAAGCGAAGCTTCAGAACAGGTGACCTGGTTCTCCGCCTAATTCAAGACAGAAAAGGCTTGCACAAGTTATCCCCGCCATGGGAAGGACCGTTTATAGTCACAAAGGCGCTGCTCAATGGTTCCTACTACCTGGCCGACATCCGCGACGAAGACGAAAAGAAAATGCGCAAGAAGGCGGCAGGAAAAAGGGGAACCAAGCGCAAAAGAGGCATTGACGATCCGTTCGAACAAACAAGACGGCCTTGGAATATTGAGCAGCTACGTCCTTTCTACACTTAGCAATTTATAATTGTAATAAGTTAAATATGATTATGAAATAAAAGTCTATGGTTCCTCATCTGTGTTGAGAAGCATGCCATCTTTTGTCTTTTCTTGCAATCATATTTCCCCTATGTATCTAAGTTACCTATTTTTCTAGCTTCGTGCAAAGGTTCAAACTGGTAGATACTTGCAGCTTTCGAGCCAACCTAAAGCAAAAATAAACTTTTTTGCGCCAATTCCTTTACCTCTGATTACTTATATGTGGTTCGCCTAGTAGTATGTCTTTGACACCAACATGTTGGCTTTGGTCTCTGATTCTAAACGCATGGTTTAGCTCTGGTTGTTTCAGCTAAAGTTACCGGCTGAGGTTTCGTCAACATACAAAAAGTCAAACATATAAGTCAGGGTAAAATTAAGGCGGGCCATATAAATAAAGACAAAATAAAACTTGTCAACTAGTTTCCGCCTAGCAAAGCAACAACAAAAGTATATACAAATATTACAAGTCAAAGTTGCATTGTTTCAGGGGCCGACAAATAATGCTAGAAGGAGGCAAGGACGGAAAGCTATGGCTCGGGGGAGCGTCTACATCAGGCTTGGGGGCTGACAACTTCAGCCCCGGAACTGTCACTCCCCTCTGCCTCGGCCGCGCCGGCAGCCCCAGCTTCCCCTCCGGCAGGCACAAGATGGCGTCGGTAGAAGATTGAAGTGTCCACCATATCGGCAACACGCGTGGCGTAGCCGGCAACGCTGTCCAGAACAGCGGCCGGCTCAACCTCGCTGCCGTCTTCATATGTAGACGGCATGCCTTCGGTGACGGCTTCTATCTCCGCCTCGGGGTAGTGCGCCATGAATAACCCAAGTGCGGTCTTGGCACCACCCCGCGCCGCCGACTTAAGCGAGCTCTTGTGCAGTTTGGTCGCCTGATCCAAGATAGCGGGCACGTCGCTGAATTTGGTGGGGTCCTGGCTGCCGGAGGAGATGAAGAACTTGGCGGCAAACCGCTTGGACGCTGGCAAAGTCTCGGTGATCAGTTCGCCTAGACGCGCAAGGCGATCCAGGCGGGGGCTGACAACCTTGTCGTCGCCTAAACCGGCGGGAACTGTATCAAAAATATAACCATCAGTTTGGTTCAGGCTAAGCAAAATGGCAAAATCAAATAAGGAGTGAGAAATTACCAAGGGCCGAGTTATGGAAAGCGGACAACTCAATCATATGAGCCGCCAACGCGTCCTCAGCAGTTTGAGCGCGAGAAGTCTGCTTGGAGATTTCCTCGGCAGCCGTCTTCTCCGCCTCCGCCAACTTCTTGCGTAGGCTATCCAGCTCACCGGTAAGCTGGTTAGATTCCTGCGCAAATTTTAGCTGCTGGGCCTCCATCTCCTTCTGGTGATCCTCCTTCATCGCCAAGTTGGCGGCCGCCAAATCAGAAGCTTCATTCATAAGAGCTTGCATATCAGTGGACGCCTTCAGTATATCCTGGGCGTGGTCTAGCAGTTCTACAAATATGGATTCGCTAACTAAATGATTGACGGCAACATAAGTCGAAAATATAGTTGAAGGCAAAGAGGATCAACCCTACCTTCATCTTTTTTGCGGGCCGCCTCCAACTCGGCAATCCGTAGGTCCTTAGCCTCGCACTCCTTCTTCAGGTCGCGGCAGCGCCGCTTTATTTCGACTCGGGAGGAGACAAGCTCAACGTTGGCGGACACAAAGCCCTGCAGGACAAAGCAAAGGCATAAAACATATTGTTGAATAACCACTAAGCCGGCAGTCAATTTTTTTTAATTTTGACCTGCCATCTAAGTGCTCTGGGGAAAGACTATGTATATGCCGGATTGGTAAAAACTTACAGACAGGTCGCCCTCCAAGTCGGCGAAGGCCTGGGAGGCGAAGTTGGCAAAAGCCAAAGCTGACTCCTTGGCCTCCTTGAAGGTGGACCAAGGGTCCCTGACTTTGCCGCCTCCCGCAGTCGGGGCTGCCCTCTGGGACCCGCTGACAGTCGCCTCCAGCAACCCTTCCTTGGCGGCGCGCGATTGAGCGGCTTCATCGGCCGTAGCCTCAGCCAAAAGTAGGGGAGTCCTGGGTGCGCGGTCAGCGGAGGAGGTCCTTGGCGGCGCGCCAGAAGCCGAAGCCGGGGGCTGACGACGAGCGTCGCCCATAAAGCTGCCGGCTTGGGGCTGAGGAGTTGGCGGCACGGTAGCCGGCGAGCTTCCTTGAGGCCGCTTACCCTTGGTAAGAAGCCTGGTCGTCAACCGGGAAGTTGCGACCCTTTCCCTGTCAATAAAAAGCAAGCACAGTCAATTGGGTGCCAGTATTGAAGAAGTTTGTCGTCTATTAAAGGCAGACTTGAGTACCTTCGGGGGATGTTAATCCCCGCGTTCTCGACAAGGTTGACGAGAGCCGGCTCAGTAGCCGATGCGATCCATTTCTTCCTCTCGGCAATCACCGTAGAGGAAGCGGCGCCGGATGCCTTGCGCTTCTTCATCTTCCCGGCTTCCGACTCGTAGAAGTCGGGAGCCAGGTCATCCTCCCCCAAGTCGGAGAGCTGAAAAAGAAGACAAGTGTTAATGGAGCTCAAGATTAGCCGGCGAAGCTATCAAAAAGGGGCAAGGAGATATCTACCTCGAGGGGAGGGTTGTCGTGGGTGTGCATGGGCACGCCCTCCACCGCCTTCACCAGCCCCGCCTTGACGAGGCTGCGGAGCCGGAATGCCGGGTCGGCAACTGGCAACCTCTCTTCGCTTACGCGGAGAGAGGCCGTGGCAGTAGGCGAATACTGACACATTTTGTGCGGGCGGTACCGCAGGGGGAGGATCTGCCGGCCGAGCCAGCACATGACGGTGTCGACCCCATCCAGCAGAGGGGGAGCGATCGTCCGTGTGAGGAATTCAATCCGCCTTTGAAAAAGGCGGAGTTCCTCCGTCAGCTTGGGCACCGCCTCGTCCCAGCATGGCCGGGGCATAGGCGGCGCGTTGAAGAATTCCGGGATGCCAAATTGGCGGCCCGGTGCTGCCATATCTTGGCAGTAAAAGAATGTGGAGGTCCAGCCCTTGACGGATTCAAGGTATGGTATCTTAGGATACCATTGGCGGCCCTGGCGGCAGTTGAAAGTGACACTGCCGCAGGTTGCCAGCCCGCCGTCCGGCACAGTCTGTCGCCGGCAACGGAAACAGTATTTGAAGAAGTCTAGACTAGGCCTAATACCTAGGTAGCCTTCGAACAGAGCTGTGAAGCAGGCTAAGACTAATATGCTATTGGGTGCTATGTTGTGGGGCTGGAGCCCATAGTGATCTAAAACCTCGCTAAAGAAGGCGGAAGGCGGCAGCGCCATTCCCCTAACTAAGTGGGAGGTGAGGATTACCCGCTCCCCGGCTCTCGGAGCCGGGATGACGTCTCCGAAGGCGGCCCTCCATTGGCAGTCTTCCCGAGTGGGGAGATAGCCGACGGCTTCCAAGTCTTGGAGAGCGTCTTCGTCGACTATGGAGGGAAGCCAGTAGCGGGACCCGAGGTCCGCCGCTTCCTCTTCCTCGTCGACGGGAGCGCCTCTCGCCGTCGTCGCCGCGGTGGATGATGGAGGAGCCGAGGAAACCGCCGCCGACGCGCGCGCGGTAGGAACCCGAGGGGCGACGGTGGCGACATTGCCCGCCGCCGCCGTCGAGGGACGAGATACCGCGCCGCCCATCACGGCCGCGGGTGCGGTGTCGGTCGCCGGACCGCTGGACGCCGTGGAAGGGAGGTCTTGGCCGGTGGACATCGCCGTGCGCGGAGGTCGCCGGAGGAGATGTGCTCGCCGGAGTTCGCTCGGAAGCAAGAAACGGAGAAGTGGAAGGGCAAGAGGTTGAGGAGAGCAAAGGCAGGGTGGCGAAAATGAGCCGTTCGGTTCCCTATTTATAGGGCCAGGTGTTGCTCCCTGTGCAACGACGCTTTTAGTCGGACACGTGTCCAGCATCCGCTGCAACGCATGATCGCACGATCTCCACGCCTCCTCTTTTCCCGCAATTTGTTATCATGGCGAGATTCCCGCCTAGGCCGTTTTCAAACTGTCGTGAGCCGGCTAAGTGGAATCTGTCAAGAAGAATGCTCGGCGAAATTGCAGAGTAGCCGTCTTTTCCCGTGTTGGATAAAGGAGGCAGCGCGTCAGTATCAAGACGCGCGTGCCTCATTGATTTTCAGAATGGTTCAAGTCCTGCAACCGCCAACATTGGCGGATGAAGAATCAAGAAGAAGCCGGCGCCTGGAGAACTTCAAGCTTTCTGTGGGCTAATGTTGGGGATATATCAACTTGGGGTGTAACCAACATGGATTAATCCGGCTAGTCCAGGGTGGCCCAAGGGTGGTAAGGCTGAAGCCTGCCGGGCGGCCCAGATAGCTGACGTACAAGGAAGTAGGCGGACGGTCCAAGGAAGGCGGAAGGCCGAAGCCCATCAAGCCACCAAGCCCAAGACGGAAGGCGGCAACTAAGCCGGCTAGGTCTAGGACTCTGTTTACTTGCCGAACAA
Source organism: Poa annua (assembly GCA_026929855.1). NCBI lineage: Eukaryota > Viridiplantae > Streptophyta > Magnoliopsida > Poales > Poaceae > Poa > Poa annua. Next base: position 84,801,337 of record CM049429.1, on the reverse strand, counting down.
GTACTTGCCTTGTACCCTGGGGTCTGGCCGCCTATATAAGCCGGCCACCAGGGAGCCCTTAGGGCAGACGCTTCAATACGCATCGTACACATTGTAACCTGTTCACGACTATTGCCTCATAGTGGATTATAGCAGCACGTAGGATCTCGCCACCGCTGTGGGATCCGAAGCTGGGTAAACTCGCCGTGTTCAATCCCGTCCTCGACGACACCAACCTTCTTCCCCACAATCCATACGTAGGCTAGAGGACCCCCGTCTCCTATCAATTATGCCGATACCACGACAGCTCGGTCGCGGACTCCATCTCCGGCGCGATCTCCGGACAGAGGTTGAAGACGGCTGACAGGTGGGGCCTACCTGTCAGCGAGAGAGAAGAGAGAGGCGCGCGCTGGAGCGGGTTGATGGGCTGCTAGCTCACGCGCGCGCGGCAGATAGCGTCTGGGCCGGCCCGTAAACCATTTCTTTTAAATAAAAATCAAAATTGTTTTTCAAATCCGATTTACTAAATGATTTTTTTAAAACTATTCAAAACATTTCAGAAAAAATCATAAAAATATATTTTGGAGAGGTTATTTAAATTAGCACTTTTTAATAATGAACTTGCCCATTAAATAATTTGGAAAAATTATATTTATTAAGTAAGTTTAAATAAACACTTAATGGGATTAAACATTATTTAAACTCATAATTGAAATTTTATTTAGTACTTATGTGATTAAATGTTAAGCCTATATGATGAATGATGTATGAATGCAAAGTTTTAAATTTTTGCAAAATTGGGATGTTACATTAGGTCGCAGTAGCCGGTGTCGACATAACCGTTGGCCTGGCCAGTGGGCCCAACCCAGATTAGGGTTTTCGGCCTTCCCGGCCGGAACTCTATAAGGCGCCATAACTCCTACTGTGGAGAGACGACCAACCATTGTGCCAAAACTATAGTCTCATTTACTCCTAGAGCTTTTACTTCTTCTCCCTCTCTAGTTCATCTAGTTCATCACCGAAACAGCTCAAGGAGCAAGCTGTAGATCTTGTGACATCCATATAGTGAGAGGAAAGGCAGGAGTAGGGGTTTTACCTCCTCACGAGGGCCCCAAACCTGGGTATATCGTGTGTCTTGTCTTGCCTTAGTGCATTTGCTTGCGTTTTGGAGATGTTCGTGTGTGTTCTTCGGTGTTCTTGAGTGTTTCGGACTCTCTTACCGTGTGAGCTTCTCAGCTCGCTAGCCCTCCCCGGATCCACCAGCGTCCATCGGCCCCACACATTAGCCATCCTATGGAATCTGCCGTGATACCACCACAACAGTTGGCGCCCATTGTAGGGCAGACAGAGGCGCTGACTGGTGTACACATCCGTACGGGTTTCAACGTCCACTCCGACATCCGCGTTCTCTCCGGCCTTGTCGCCAGGCCTGGCGAGATGGACTTCCTCAGCAACAACGCTGGCTGCTTCCGGAACAGGCCCTTCCCGGGGAACGGCTGCCTCATCGACTTCGGCGTCTTCACCACCTACGTCGCCACCGAGATCGTCTGCGACTACTCGGACGTCGTGTAGGAGGCTGAGGATCCCCCCATGATCCGAGCCGCCCGGGATCAGCGTATCGATCGCCCCGCGAGCTGCGTTGTGGTCATGATGGGCGGAGTGACCGAGGAGGTGTTCGAGGACGCCGCCTGATGAGGGGTTAACTCGACAAGTCCCATGGTGATGTACCTAGGGTTGTATCGACAGGAAGAACATATGGGTGTTGGCGAATTCGGACGGCTGACAAGCAAAGACTTGCTCGTCAGATCTATACTATCGATCTCACAGTATGAATACAAGGATAACCCGATGAGTTGTAGCCTCGCTAGGGTTTAGGGTATAGGATTGCACGTACCTTTCACCTCCCTCATGACCCATATATTAGGGACCCATATCTCAGGAGTTCGGGTACGACTAGGATTACAGCTATTAGATACCTAAGTCGGCACGAAACCGCCTAACTTGTTCCATACACCAGCTATTACAAAACCCTTTGTCTTCTTCCTTTCATAGACTGCCGACCGGGGCTTGTAAGAAACCAGCCTTTAATATAGCCCGCTGGGTGTACCCATCGGGTATAACCTCATCAGTAGCCCCCAAATGCCTATTCGAGTCCGAAGGATCGGATGGGAATTCCCCCACTCTATATATCACCGGATTAACTTCCCCTTCTGATTACAACCTGTTTTTTGAAGGTGTTAGTCATAAATAAGAACGACTGTCAATCCCAAGATCACATAAATAAACAACTCGCCTCCTTAAGGGACAGTTGGTATAGTAAGCCAGATTCATCCGACGAATCGGGGTCAAGATAATTCGCGACTCGGGCGAAATACCGTACTAACCTACTCAATCTCAAGTCCCTTGACTCGAAACTGGCAAACCGTTCAAATCCAAACCAAGCCTGTCAGGACTTACTGGTTTGAACCCAGTCAAATATAAGGTACCCTTAGTGTGTCCGCCGGGATTTTGCTTCATGCCCGCTGGCACGGAATTTCAACGAGCCCACGTAGCTTGTACGGGTTACTTGGCCTTATTCAGGTCTTACCTTTGCATAGGTTAATGCAGCATCAGGGACTAGGCTAGGCTAGAACGTCCCGGAATTACTTCATATTTTATACATATATTGCTCATCGAGTGAATATCATACATTGACTGACGTTGATCGCCGAGTGAATTTCATCTTTTGACTGACGCTGATCGCCGAGTGAATTTCGTCTTTCGACTGACGTTCATCACCGAGTGAATTTCATCTTCCGACTGATACGAAAAGACATCGGGTGCGCGACAACGCTCCCGATAGGAGTAGCCCCCGAGGTTGAGTGCAATTGCTTGTAATTGTGCTTAATCTGAAATTGAATAAACTAGAACTAACATTATTAATGCCACAAACACACTCCCGATAGGAGTGCACTTAGCAAGTTACTGAGTGCCGAGCCCATGATATATACTGCCTGAAACCACACGACTCTTACCGCACCCGTATTGACGTGAAGAACAATCATCGATTCCTTACTGACTTGACAAAATACAGTGCCTTACCACCCTTTATCTGACAGGCTGCAACATCTGACGTAACTGATGACGTAAGAAAAGATGCCCAGCACGCCTGATGGGACATGACCTGCCGCCAGGCCCACCTTGCCAGTGTCTGTACCGCTGACCGGCCAGCCTGATTTGACCGCACGATGCGCGCGGGAAACGAAACATGATGATGGCCTCCTTAAAAATCATGCGTAGTGGGAACCTGCGCGCGCCGCTTGCGCTTCGCATAATGCCGCATATGCACAACACGCGTCCTATCCTTCTCTCCGATGGCTGAGATGAACCGAAACGGAAGTACATAAATCAGAGGTAAAAGGAGAATACCTTTCTCTACCCTTTCATTCTGCGCCGCCTTCCTTCCTGTTCATTTTCTTCCCCGTGCTCATGGCGCACCGCACCGTCGCATTCTTCTCCACCTCTCTGCTGTCCATCCACCTTGGCGAAAATGGCGCCGAAGAAAACCACCTTCAAGACTGCCAAAGATGCTAAGGGCTCTTGGCGCCCATCCAATTTGCGAGAGACGCAACTGGACGCCTTGCGTGATGGGGGCATTCTTCCTGCCGACGCGAAGCTGCTCCGGCTACCCGGCGACGAAGCCATTCCCAAACCGCGCAAAGACGAGCGCGTCTGCTTCGTCGACTTCCTCAATAGAGGTTTGTCCTTTCCCCTCCACCCTTTCGTGAGGGGCCTCCTATGTGTCTACGGCGTGCAACTGCACGACCTGACACCCAACTCTGTTCTTAACCTGACCTGCTTCATCACCCTGTGCGAGGCGTTCCTCGGCATTGCCCCCCACTGGGGGCTGTGGAGGAAATGCTTCATCATCAAGCGCCAGCCAACTACCGGACCCGACAAGATTGGACTCCAGGTGCGTAGCGGCTCCGGCTACTTTGACATTCAATCGTCCGAGTCCATGCAAAGCTGGCGGAGCCGATGGTTCTACATCAAACACCAGATCTCGGACGACTCGACCACTGGGCTCACCGAATTCGACCCGAACGACAACGTCGTCAAGAAGAGGTTTTGGTCTCACAGCCTTAGTGATTCCGAAGCTGTAGAGGAGGAAACTCTTTGACTGAAGGTGGTCGCGTTGTAGTTTGAGGAAGGTCAAGTACTAACTGGCGTCCACCTGATGAGCACCTTCCTCCGCTGCCTGGTGAAGCCATTGCAAGTGCGCCCACACGCCATGTGGGACTACTCAGGCACTACCGACACGTCCTGAGTGTCCAAGGCTTCTTACGGTGCCACCGGACTACTTTCAGTCGTGAAGATCTTAACCTCTGCCAAGGACCTGAGGTCCCGAGCCCTGGCCTCCCCGATCAAGCCTTTCTCCAAGGAGAACCCAAGGCCAAAGGTACGCTTGCACTTCTTATATTTGACTGAGGAAATTGTCTTTTCCGACCCTGTTCATGCATCCAATCTGTCCATATCACCTGTCCAGGACCACGTCGAACCAATCAGCCGCCCCCCCAACTCCTGAAGAAATGGGGATCGATGACAACTTGCTCCAGGAAGTCTCGAACTCCTCCCTCCCCGCAGCCAACTCCCACACCGACGAAGATGGGGATGTCGCCGGACTTGTTTCTACTGGAGACAAACGGAGACATGGAGAAGGAGAAGACGAGAGCTCCGCCGACTCTGCCGCCCCAAAGAAATCAAAGACCCTTCCTTCCACTAGTGGGTCTGCAGTCGCGCCCACTGCGAGTGGCAATCATGGCGCCCCTGCAGGCGATACCTCTCTGCAGTCGGCCACCACTGACGCCACTACGAAAACGCAAGAACCCCTTTGTTACTGAGTAAGTCTATATGAGTCCTTGCGCTGATATTTTAAACACGAGCCTGACTTCCTGCTTTCAACACACTAGCTCCGATGAAGATGAAGAGGACCCCATCCCGCACATTCCTGTCCCTGCATTTACCAAGTCTTCGACTACTACGATGACCACATCACCGTCCACTACTCACGCGGAAGCCGGGGCTGCACACACAGAGACAGCTACGCCGGAAACCATGCAAACTGACCAGTTTGAGATGGTTCACCGGCCTGCTACAGGGCCCTCCTCGACGAGCTCATCAACTCATGTAAGTCCAATTCTAGCACGCACAATTTTCTTCATCGAGTAGCCCCCGAGCCTGTGGCTATCCCTTGAGAGGTGGGTAAAGACTCCGACTTATTCCTTTGTTCTCCATTGTACGCAGCCTTTTGCTGCTCCTCTGCTGGACGCCATAGACCAGTATGTAAAGATAGAGTCAGATAACTCCGACCTCCGCAAACAACTCCTGCAAGCAAAAAGTAAGAACTCCTTGCACTTGCTCATTTTACTTGATGAGGCGACACGGATTTTTCTGTTTTACTGTAGCGTCACCACCACCTGACCTCACGATTTTCAGCCGATGCTTCTTCGGCGGAGAGGGCGGTCGAACAATTGAAGAAGGACCTAGCTGATCTTCGCGACTCCACCTCTCAGCAAGTCACGACCGCGCGCTAAGAAGGAGAACAAGAAGAACGGAACCGACAAGCTGAACGCAACCGCGCACTCGCTGACCGGCTGTCTTCCCAGAGCCGAGCATTCTCAACTAACCTAATGACGTTCTAGACTGAAACCCACAAAACAGACGATATGGTTGCATTTTCTTGCTCTGCTTGCTACTGACTGCCTCCTTCATGCCTGCTGACTCTGGCTACCAGTTGCACTTAATCTTCCGGAGCCCATCCGACCAAGATGACCAGCTGACTGCCGCTACCGAGACCGCGGATACTTTGGGGAGTCGCCTGGCTACGCTGCTGCCTAAGGCCATAGAGTCGCTCACCGCACTCCACATCACAATATACCCTCGAGTGGCGCAGCCGGAGACTGTGGAGGAGCTGATCTCAACCTTCAACCCCGACGCTGCTCAGCTGGACGACTTCATCCTGGAGCAGACGGTGTGTGGCTCGCAAACCACCTTGAAGCTTCTTCGTGCACATGAGATCCAAGGTGATTTCGAGGGGGCGCTCTCGGAGTACCCTGAAGGAGGCGCTAAATCATGTCTAGAGGAGGCAAAAATGCTAGAGAAGCTGTTAGTCGAAACCCTGAACAAGCGGAGTTCGACCTACCATGTTTCACCAGTAGTGACTGCCTCCACGGACCAAGCGGAGTCGTAGACTTCTGCTATTAATAGTGTTATGCTTTAGTGAACTTATGTTTATGTAATATTTTGTGATCACACACAATGTGCCTGGTGCACCTGCTGGAGACGCTGCCCTTTTTATATACTATATTTGTCTGCTGGTCTTACTCGCATTTCTTTTCTTGCCAACACAGTGCCTGCCGCACGGGCCTTGTGCGGCCGTGAGTGACACTGCAAAATACTAAGGAACCCTGTATCCGTGCAGATTGCGGCCGCGACTGCCCCTTCTGCAATTCCCGAGTACGACCCCCACGACAAATACAGGTACGGGATGCTGGAGAGTCGATGCAAAGCTGCCGAACAAAAACTGCGAGAGGCACTTGGTGTCCTTGCTATCCAGAAGTCGAAGCAACCGAAGCCATTGCAGCGCGAAGACTTCATAATCTCAGAGATAGAGCAGGCTAACGACGGGTTGCTGTGTGAGTCTCCCATCTCACCTAAGCCCCCGAGTGCTTCCTTTTTGGGTGCCCGTGTGTACCATACTTAACCCGCTTATGTTGCAGGCGTCCAACAAAACACGAGTGACGAACGAGCACGACTTCAATCACGATTTGTTGGAATTACCAACAGCCTTGGTCGAGACACCACTGTAGTGTGGGCTGACCGAGCCAAGGCGCGATGTGCTGCTCACTCTTCGTGATCGCGTCGAGCAAGTCCACGAGTTTGCTACCTCCTGCACCTAAGCACTGTCCAAAGTCCACGACGCTCTGTTCCCATTGAATGATCAACCACAAGGCTTGGCTGCTCTGATGACAAAATTTCGACACAGAAAAGCCATCCGCGACTTTGTTCGACATCAGCTAATTGCCGGAGCAACCGCTGCCCTTGCCTTTGTGCACCTGCACCATCCTCGACTCGACTTGCCTGCCATAGGTGCTGGGCTCCCCTGGGAGACTATGCAAGCTGGGCTTGTCGATATGCGACCACACTGCAAAGCGGCAGAAGGACCCGCCAACTGTATAGTTGCCCTTGTCGAGCGAGAGACTGATCTGGAACTAGACCGACGTACCTTGGGACCACCGAAGGAAGAGCAGCTAGCCGCGAGTTTTGCCTGACGCCGCTTGACTCCATACTGCTCTTTTTATGTTGATGGCTGTGTTTAGTAGCCCAACAGTGTTTATTGATTGTTTATATTACTAACTGAATTGTCAAGCATTACCGAACCCTGCGAACGACGGGTGAGTTTTTTTAAGCTTCGCTTTTCTTCAGCCCCCGAGCACTGCTTGCAACGGGTTCATGAGTCGAAGGGCTACTGAGTGAAAGCCTGAACACGTGCTCAAAAAGGAACATTATATATTTATTGCTGCCCGATGTACTTGTTTCCGCCTGATGCGACATAACATACTAAAAATAACTACTAAAGAGATACCCTAAAAGAGAACAAGCTGCCGTAACCAAAAACTACGCATAAAATTGGCGCAGGTGAGCCGCGTTCCATGGATTATGGGATGGTTCCCCTGTTTCTGCATGCTTCAGTCGGTAAGGTCCGCCGCCGCCGACCTCTGTAACTGCGATGGTTCCTTCCCACGGAGACGCGAGGTTGTGAACTTTCTTCTGCTTCAGCCGACGGACCAATTTGCCCACTAAGAAGGAGCGTGGTCTCAATCAGCGACTGTGATAGTTCCTCATCGTATGCCACCACTCGGGGGAGGGGGGCGTCGAATTTTAGGTCATAAGGCATAACTGCTTCGGCTCCGTGTACCAGAAAGAAAGGAGTGAATTGTGTTGACCTGTTAGGAGTTGTCCGCAGACTCCAAAGTACGGTAGGCAGCTCCTCTGCCAGGCGCCTGCTGCGCGTTTGAGTGGAACCAACAGCCTCTTCTTCAACCCGCTGCAGACTAGCCCATTGGCTTTTTTGACTTGACCATTTGACTGCGGGTGCGTAACAGATGCGCATTTGAGCTCGATACCCTGCGAGGTACAGAAATCCTAGAACTCTTCTGCTTTGAAATTGGCCCCGTTGTCCGTGATTATGCTATTGGGTACTCCGAAGCGGAAGATTATGGACCTGGCAAATTTGACGACGAAAGTTGATGTGGCGTTTGTGACGGGAACTGCATCGATCCACTTGGTGAACTTGTCGACTGCGACTAGAAGGAAAGTGTGACTCCCGTGAGATGATTTCTTGAGTGGTCCAACCATGTCTAGCCCCACTGCGCAAATGGCCAGGCTAGCGGGTTGGTCTTGAACTCGGAAGCGGGGGCATGTGGCCTGGTTGCATACTTCTGGCAGCCGAGGCACTTCCGTACCAGGTCCTTTGCGTCTCGCATGGCAGTTGTCCAGTAGAAACCTGCCCTTAAGTCCTTTGCAACGAGAGCCCTGCTACTCGCATGATGCCCACATGTACCAGCGTGGATATCCATGAGGATTGCCCGTCCATCCTCGGGTGCTATACACCGCTGCAGGATTCCCGAAATGCTCCGCTTGTATAACTCCTTGTTAATGACTGCGAATGCCTTGGAACGTCGAGTTATACGCTTTGCCTCGACTGGATCACTGGGCAATTCCTGACATATGATATATGCCAAAAAGGGTTTGGTCCAGGATGACTCGATAAGGAATACTTCGACCGGAGGGGTGGGGGTTAAGAGATTGTCGGGCTGCTGATCAGCCGATTCTTTGTCGCCTTGCTCTTGCAGAGTGCTTGTGTCTGCTGTTACCTTGGCTGGATTTTTGATTTTATTGATCTCTCCTTGATTTTTTCCAGAAAAACTCCGGGCGGGACAGACTCCTTTTTGGACCCTATGTTGGCCAGCATGTCTGCTTCCTCGTTGCTTTCCCGACCAACGTGCCTTAACTCGCACCCGTCGAAATTGCCCTCCATGACATTGTACATATCATGATACGCCTGCATGTTACATGCAATTGCATCGCACTCCTTCATTGTTTGCTGCACCACCAGATTCGAGTCACCGTATATCATCAATCGAGTTGCTCCGCAAGTTTTGGCCATGCGCATGCCATGCAATAGCGCCTCATACTCCACCTCGTTATTCGTGGCTTGCTTAAAATCCATCTACAATACATACCTCAGTTTATCTCCTTTGGGTGAGGTTAGGACGACTCTGGCTCCTGCACCCTCGAATCGTTTAGACCCGTCAAAATACATGGTCCAAGAGTTGGACAAATCGGGAATGTGTGGCAACTGAGCTTCTATCCACTCGGTTGTGAAATCTGGTAGAAATTGGGCTTTGATAGCCTTGGGGTGTCGATAAGTGATGTCTCTGGGACCGAGCTCGATACTCCACTTGGCGACTCGCCCGGACGCCATAGAGTTGTTGAGAATGTCGGACAATGGGGCGCTTCTCACCACCACTATTGGGTGGTCTGCGAAGTAATGTGCGACTTTGCGACTCGTCATAAACATGCCATACGCTAGCTTCTGGTAGTGCGGACACTATTGGCTGGGGTGAGCACCTCGCTGAGGTAATACACCGGTCTCTGAACTAGCTGCGTTTTCCCCTCCTCCGGCCTTTCGACTATGAGTACTGTGCTGACCACCCTGTTGGTGGCGGCTATGTAAAGATACAATGTTTCCTGCTCTCGGGGCGCCACAAGTATGGGAAGGTTTGTGAGCATCCGCTTCAACTCTGTGAACGCCGTGCGCGCCTCCATTGTTCACTCGAATTTGTCAGCCTTTTTCATTAACTGGTAGAAAGGCAAGGCCTTCTCACCCATCGGACTGATTAATCTGCTGAGGGCTGCCACCCGTCCTGTGAGTCCTTGGATCTCGCGGAGCTTTGCCGGCTCCGGCATTTGCAACCGATCTTGAATTTTCTCGGGATTGGCCTCGATGCCCCTGGCGGACACTAGGTAACCCAATATCTGCCCTGATGGCACCCCGAACATGCACTTGGTGGGGTTGAGTTTGATTCTGTACTTGCTGAGGGCTGCGAAAGTTTTCCTCAGATCATCTATCAGAGTTATTGTTTCTTTGGCCTTGACCACTATGTCGTCAATGTACACCTGAATATTTCTGCCGATCTGACCCCTCAGGCAGTTCTGCATCATCCGCTAGTAAGTGGCTCCTGCATTCTTGAGCCCGAAAGTCATCTTGGTGTAGCAGTATACACCATGAGGGGTGATAAAAGCTGTCTTTTCCTCATCCTCCTTCTTCATCTGAATCTGCTGGTACCCCGAGTATGCGTCGAGGAAAGACAGACGCTCGCATCCTGCCGTCGAGTCCACGATCTGATCAATTCGAGGCAGGGGGAAATGATCTTTGGGGCAACACTTGTTGAGAACGTGAAGTCGATGCACACTCGCCCATATTTAACTCCTTTTTTTGGAACGAGCACTGGGTTTGCAACCCAATCTGACTTTTTCAACTCTCGGATAAACTTGGTGTCTAGTAATCTGTCAATTTCGGAGCCAACTGTCGCACGCTTCGGCTCAGACAACCTTCTCATGGTTTGTTTAACTGTCTTGGTGCCTGGATAAATTTGTAAGGCATGCTCGGCAAGTTCCCTGGGTACACCTGGCATATCAGTAGGATGCGAGGCAAAAATTTCATAGTTCTCACGGAGGAACTCGACGAGCGCGCCTTCCTATGCTTCATCTAGACTGGATGACACGAGGACTGTCTTGTCATTGTCCGTCGGGTGAACCCTATGAGGCCTTGTGTCATTCTTGGCGCTGAACGAATTCTCGGGAGCGGGTTTCTTGGGCTTAGGGAACACTATGCGATCATTATCCAATGCGATCTCCGCAAGCTTCTCTTGCACGCCGAAGGACTCAGATATCCTCCTGAATTCACTGTCGCAGTCGTCAGAACACCAAATGAACTTGCCGACTGATGAGCCCAAGAAACCGGACTGTGATGACCCCTTTCGGACCAGGAAGTTTAAGCATAAGATACGCATAGTGTGGCACTGCCATAAACCTGGCAAAGGTTGGTCGCCCTAGTATTATGTGGTACTGAGAAGGCCAGTCGACGACCTCGAACTCGACACTTTCCTTTCTGAAGTGGTCCTCATCACCCAGAACAACCCCGAGCCATAAATAACCCAAAGGGTATACTGTCTTGCCCGACACTATGCCGTGGAATGTGTTTTCAGACTGTTTCAAATCGTCGAGTGACATATTCATCTTGCGCAAAGTGTCCGCGAAAACGATGTTGATGTCGCTGCCCCCATCCAAAAACACTTTGTTCATTCTGAATCCTCCAACCAAAGCCTAGATGACAAGAGGTGTGTGGCCTAGACGCACGACTCGCGGCGGGTGATCCGCCCGAGTGAAGCCGATGATTGGAGTTTCCGAGCCCTGCAGATACTCTGGGACTGCTGGTGGTGCTGCAATGGCCAAATGAACTTGGCGACTGATGAGCTTCTGACACCTGTTAGATGGTCGCCCTTTCTGTATCATGTACATTGCCCCCTGGTTTGCGGGTACTGATCTCGGGGCGCAACCAAGTTTTCCTGCTGCCGGTTTTCCTGAACTACTCCCACAATTTGCCATGCTGGCGGCGGAGGTAACGCTGCGTGCGCGGGCAGAGTCAGATTTGTCGCGGCGTTCCGACGTATCTCAGCCTACATTGCGATGAAGTCGCGGCAGTTTTTTATTATGTGTGTTCCTCGTAAATTGCCGAAATCATTCTTGAATAGGTGCAGTCTGCACGGGTCATTGAGTTGCTGAGCCGGCGATCGATAGGGTCGCTCGAACCGGGCTCCTCTTGTCTTGAAATCACGTCGTATGTTGGCGTCCTCTGGATTTCTGTCGACAAGTTCCTTTTCTCCCGCTCTTCGCGTGAGTTCTCCCCCTGCTGGGTACTGCGATTTGACCGGTTATCCTGGAACCCCGCTGCTACTTGCTCGACTCCATCTATTCCCTCGTACGGCCTTGGCCTGATTCTTCTGTCGAAACAGCCGCGACGCCCGTTATTGCCCTGTTGGCGATCGGCTTCTGGTGACGGCATTTTGTTGTTCCTTACTGAGTCTTCCCCGTCGGCCCATTTATTGGCTTTTTTCATAAGGTGCGCAATCGACTTGGGGTTTTCACGACCTAATGCTTCCTGCAAGTCATTGCGCCTGACACCTTGTATAAATGTGAATATGGCGTTGTCCTCGGAGATGTTTGCACCTGAGTTTTTCATGGTAGTCCAGCGTTGAATGTACTCGCGCAACGTTTCACCAGGTTTTTGCTTGCAGGCCCGAAGCTGTTGAAAAGACGCAGGTCGTTTGAACGTGGAAAAAAAGTTTCTCTTGAAGTCGCTATAAAAAGCTTCCCATGTACCATACGAACTGCACGGCAGCCCTCTGAGCCAAGCACGGGCTCATCCCGTCAAGATTAGCTGGATGTATTGCATGGCAGTCGTGGCATTCCCTCGCTGACACGCTACTGCCGTTGTATAGTCCTCTAACCACGCTGACGTCTCTTGACTGCCATCATACTTGGGAGTTTCAGAAGTTAGTTTGAACCTTTTTGGCATGCGGGTTTCCCATACTGCCGAAGTGAAGCACATTGCGCCACATGGCTCGACATCAGATTTCGAATCTGAACTGCTATGATTGGACCCTGGAGTGCGACTACAATGCCTACGCTGATGCCGGCGCCTGTTGATCAACCGCTGAGTAATTACATCTCTTGCATCGAATCCCTCCTCTGCATAATCATGATCAAAACTGGCGGTCTGTCTCTGCTCCCGCCTTTCCTCTCTACTACGTCTACGCTCTTCTCTCTCGTGGCAACGTTGAGTGGATCGCTCTTCTTCAGTCTCTTCTCTGTCTCGGTTGCTCCGATTCCGTTGCCTGGACCTGCTCCGCTCGAAGTCTTCTCGGTCTCGCTCGTTACGGTGACGGCGCCTGGACCTGCTACCTTCTGGCTCGTCTTGAGCACCTTCCTCCTGGCGCTGATTGACGCGTCGGGTGTTTTTGCCCGGGGCCGACTGATCAACTGGTCTACTGCCGTTTACACGGGTGCCCGTACCAGGAAGATTCTGACCAGGGTTGTTCCCTGGTCGGCCTGTCTGGGTAATGACTGGTACAAAAGCTGACCCAACATGCCGTAAAGCCTCGATCTGAGCTCGGTGAAGAGCGTGTCGTGGGTCATCCTGTGGAGGCATGGTGGATCTGAGGTAGGTTGCTACAGAAGCCACGGCTGCTGCTGTGGTTTTTGGGATGGGAATACTGTCTTCCGCGATAGTCATAAACTTATGCCTGACGTTATTCAGATTTTGCCTAGCCCCGGGTAATCTGGACCTGGTCCTCACATGCTCTGTTGTGTCCGGTTCCGCGCCAGTCGAATACGAGGATGAATAAGCCAGTCTTCTTGCACTCAGCGAGTCACCTCATGCCTGCCGCTCGTCAAGGGTGTTCTGCAGCTCAACTAACTCGAGGTTTTTTTTGCGTAGCAAGTACTGGTACGCCAATAAATCCTCCTTGGGGGAATAGACAGGTAGCAACGCGCCTCTGTTAAAAACATCTTCCAACCTGGTGGACATCTCCTCTGTGATATCCAGATCCTCACCCGTCATCCGTACTATGATAGGGTACTGGGTGCCCTGTGGCGCCGGGTGCTGCGTTGGTGTGGCTCCAGGGGTGGCATCCGCCGTGCACACTTGAATACCCTGCTGGTTGTGCGTGATGCGCACCCTGCACCTATACTGGCGCTTGCTACCCACAAACGATCCCCCACTGCGAAGTATGGACGCGACTTGGGAAGCGACGCAGTCAGAGCAATAGCACGCCACGCCTAACTCTTTGACGGAAGCGAATGGATTAGTACCCAGGACGACGCGGGCGTGGATTTCGTTTCCGATGATGACGCGGGAGTCAAGGACCCCGCGAGTGATGCAGATGCGATCTTGACTGCTAATGAAGGCGCGGGAGTCGAAGACCCCTGTAGTGTACCTGCACCTAAAATATGGCAGATACCTGTGTATAGTACAAATCCCTGGATCGATTCGTTTGCACACACAGTTACGATGTAATATCACAACAAAGTATCAATTTATTACAACGCTGATCCAGACTTAGGAAATATTCATTACAAATTTGCATAGCTTAAAGCTAGCAGTGAACAGAGTAAACAACGGAAAATTATTCTTCATGGAGTCCCCAATCATCATCATGTGCCACAGGCGAGCATGTTGGTTGAAGACTCGAAAACCCTTAGTAAAAACTTTCACTCATCATCAGGACAGTCTGCAACAAAATATATATTGCAACAACGTGGGTCAGAACCATTAAAATGGAACTGGCAAGTGACACTATGGTGGACACTTAGAGGAATAACTCTATGACCTATATGCTTATTTGGCTGGTGGAGCTCAAGGCTATTTTGCAGAAAGCAAATTTTTCCCTAACTTTCTGAAAACACTTTTCTTCTATTCGAGACATCCGTGGCATGAAATCCACTGTCTCATTCTACCCTTGTTCACCCATCAAGTTTTTAATTTATAAGTTGGAATGGTGGAATCCTCCGTTGACATCCTCGTTCAGCTGCTCAATTGTCCGTTTCCGGGGACACGGCTAAGTACTTAGATTTTTAACTCTGCAGAGGTTGTGCACGTTCACCATTGTACCCATTCCACCCAATTTACCCTTTACACACCATTTGTGATAAGGAAAGGAAAGAATGAGACGAGATCTTTCAGAAGCATTTTCCCTCCCACTCTGGCCTGACGCGCTCCACCTACAAATCCTCTACAACCACCTGTCAGGCCGGGGAGAGTCCACGCAGCTTAGTTGATCAAGCCAGAGCCCATATTGGCAATGGCTGCACGAGAAACAATCTTCACTTGGAGTTCTTCAGATTCCTTTGCTCCTGGGTGGCCATCCACAAGTGAATATTCCACAGGTAACACCCCTGGGAACAACACTCAACTCATACAGCCAAGCAACCAATTTCCACCCAGGTGGTTGATTAAAACTTAGTAGACTTATGTTTTCATCAAAATAGTTTTTGCATAGCATCACTATTCTACTAAGTAATTTCATAGGAACCTAGACACAGGAATAAAGAGATCTATTATGGCTGGCATAGCAATGCTATCCTACACATGCTTATAGAAATTACTCTACTCATGCATAGAAATAATAGGACTTTTATGGGGGTGTGCCACTTGCCTTTGAATGTTGTCGTTGTTCACAAACTCTATTCAACAAGGATCGTTTGCTCTCCGTTCAATCTAAACAATATAAGCAAACAACAAAACAACAATCAACAAACAAACATGCACATTCATAGTGAACAAACAAGCTTTGTAAAACTTCTAAGGAAAGCATGTCATGCCATGAAAATTCTTTAAGTTAATGCAAGGAAATGGGTTGGTCAAAATGACTAAGGACTAAAGTCATAAGTTGAATAAAATATTTTGTTTTATATCATCTTGAATAAGCACTCTAATGGCTTAGTTCTGATGTGGAAAAATACTTAGAGAAAATACTAACTCTATTCTTCGAGGTGATCAACAATTATTATCAACTCTTTGTAAATTGGATATTCACTATAGTGAGAGAGACAGACACCCGGCCAGCCACTTAAATTGTGGAACAGGTCTCATGTACGTGGACATGTAAGGTTTGTTCCCAGGCCGCTTCATCTCACTATGCCGCTAGGACCCAACAAACTTCAAGATGGTAATAACATGATCAAAATCGTTTATGTCTAAAGCGAAAGATAAGATTAGGAAAGAGGGGAAAGATAGAAAGAAAGATGTAGTAGGTTTTCTAGAAATCTTCTCCATACTTGTAACTTTCTCATGAACTTCTCCCTGATTTTTCTTCTAAGTGCTTCTACTACTTGGAGATTCTTCTGGAGTCTTGTTTTGGCTAAGCCCTTTATTGGTCTTTTTGCTCCATGTTGAAATTACTAAGTTTTGAAAATATTTCTGACTTGGAGAAAATGAGGGAGGAGTCTTATTTTGGGAATTATAACTACATGTGAAAATAAGTCATGCATGCAATGCACTTTTAAATCCTAAGAATATCATACAAACATTGTGATATTTTATAAAGTATGCATTTAGCTATAATTGCAATTTAATTAACTATCGATTTTTGGAGAAAATAACAAAAGGATAAGATTAAAGTTTTCTATGATTAATATTTGTATAACTTAATTTTATTAATAGTGTTAATAGACAGGGGGTATTTAATTAAATATATAGCAATTTGATTTAATCAAGAATAGTATTTCCATTAATAGTTATGTTGAAAATACTCAAACTATTCAAATTAAATATATATAACTATGAATTTATTCAAACATCACTCAAAATATTTTATAGCAGTGTCATCAATTTACAATTATTCTAAAATTTCTAAAACAATTTTATTTGCAATTTTTGAACTTACAGATTTAAAGTTATGACAAAAATACTCAAATTTACCATTTGAATTTGAATATTTTAAACTAAGTCAAATTTGAATTCTGGCAGATCCAAAATATTCTACATGTCGAGGGCTTTCCAAATATATAAAAATATTTGGATTTGGATAAACAGAGAAAAAGATATGATAGTTTGAATAGACAGGGGCTTTTCTGCAAAACTGCCGGTTTTTATTTAATTAGAAAAAGAAAATCCACGCTGGCGCTGACTAGGACGCTGACTGGGCTGCTGACGTGGTTAAGTCATTGGATCTGGGCCGTCAGTTCTGGATCTGGCGGTCCAGATTGGATCGTACCGTTTCAATTTAAGTCATCTAATCTTGGCCACAGAAAGTAGATCAGACGGCTGGGGGAGAGGGGGCTCACCGGGCGGCGCTTTTGGTCGCCGGAGAAGAGGATGGCGACGGCGCGGGCTCGGGCGTGGACGAATCTCTCGCTCCAATGGCTCCCTTGGCTCGGGGAGGCAACGAACAGGCGCGTCTCGTTGCGGCGAGGTGGATGGTGGCGACGACGTCTGCTCGGGCGGCCTGGAGCGGTGCGGTGGCGCGGACGGAGCTACGGCAATTCCGGTGACCTGCGTGCCCGCTCGAGTCGTCGGCGTTTGAAGATTCAAAACATCAAAGAGGTTCACCGAGACGAAATAGAGAGGAGGGGCGCGGTCTCGGGGTCAGACGGTTGCTCACCTCGCCGGGGAAGAGGAATTTGCGGCGGCGGAGGAGATGAACTCCGGCGAGCGTTTTCTCCGGCCTGGCGGCGTATTTGTGGCTAGGGTTTGGGGCAAAAGGACGAGGGGGTCGTGGAGGTTTTATAGGCCGAGCGGGGGAAACAATCCGCGACAATCTCGCTCGAATTTGAGTAAGGATCGGAGAGGAATTCAGGGGCGTAATTTCGGGCACGAGGTTAGGATGAAGTCCCCTGCCAGGTGGGTCCCGCTGTCAGAGATTTTTCTTTTTCCTTTTCTGATTTTTCTATTTTCTTAATAACTTTTGATTTATAACTCCAAATGAGGTCAAACAAAATTCTAAAAATTTGAAAAATTATTATGTTTGTTTTAAACCAGTTGTAGGACTGTTTTGAATAATTTTTAAAATTATTAATTTTGAATTATTGGTTTTAATACCAATTTGACATTTAAAGTCAAATTTGAAAACATTTCTTAATTAAGTTTTCTTTTGGCTAAATAAAATTTGTAAAATACTCATTCATTTCAATAACCATTCATTTCCATTTTTGGTATAATAGTAAAATAACTAAATATAATTATTTTTAAGGAGATAGGAAATATGATAAATTAATTTTAAATTCAAAATGGTTTGTGAGCCATTATATTTTATATTAAGATAATTCATTTGGAATCTTCATAACAACCTTGGAAAATATTTTAGATTTAATTCTTTCCTTATATAGAATATATATTCATGAAAATCATTTCATGTTTTGAAAATAAATGAAAAATCATTTAAGCTAATGAAGTCTTTATTTGGATAATTCATTAATTATAAAACCTATGAAGTTTTAAAGTTATGAAACATAAACTTATAACTTCCAAAACTATAATTTGAATTTAGTTAAATGAATGAAAACCATTTGGCAATTATACTATTTTAATAGTCTTAAATTTATTAATAGATATGGCTAAGTGATAGAAATTACTTCGTTATAAGGAAACTATTTTATTAAAATGAAAAGGTTTGAAGTTTATAAAACAATTGTCAAATTTACATATTAAGGTTTTTAAAATACAATAAGAAATGAGATGTTTAACTAGAAACCACTTATGAAAATAATGTTAAACTGAGATATTTGAAATATTAAACCCTTTCAATATGTTTGAAATCATTTATAATTGGTTT
The DNA here is from genome assembly GCA_026929855.1 of Poa annua. Lineage (NCBI taxonomy): Eukaryota > Viridiplantae > Streptophyta > Magnoliopsida > Poales > Poaceae > Poa > Poa annua. Next base: position 84,782,921 of record CM049429.1, on the reverse strand, counting down.
TTCTTATGCATTTTAATATTTTATTTTAATCTAAACAAAAAGTTTTATTTTTTTTTGATTTTTGAGCATTATAAAATGTTGGGATGTTACAACCCCGCAAGTGACGCGGATGTCATCTTGACAGCTGATGAAGGCACAGGAGCCACCGATCCCGCAAGTGACGCGGATGCCATCTTGACTGTTGATGAAGACGCGGAAGTCGAGTATCCCGCGAGTGTCGCAGATGCATTCTTGATACCCCGGTTTGTCGGCCGGACCGGACTCGCCACGTGTATAGTTCCCCACTGGTTGACCAAGAAACGGAAACTGCCAAAGGTCATATCCATACCTGAGTGCAGACATGCGAACGCTGATCGCTCCGCAGTCGAGTGCGGGACAAACTCGAAGGTCCCGAGTGCGTATGGGATCTTCAGATCCAGAGGATCCCATGACGGCCCTGCTGCTGCTGCTGATGGAGCCGCCGACTCCGTTGATCCAACACCCTTCTTTCCCACAGACGGCGCCAATGGACGAGGGGTTAACTCGACAAGTCCCATGGTGATGTACCTAGGGTTGTATCGATAGGAAGAATATATGGGTGTTGGCGAGTTCGGACGGCTGACAAGCAAAGACTTGCTCGTCAGATCTATATTATCGATCTCACAGTATGAATACAAGGATAACCCGACGAGTTGTAGCCTTGCTAGGGTTTAGGGTATAAGATTGCACGTACCTTTCACCTCCCTCCTAACCCATATATATAGGGACCCAGGTCTCAGGAGTTCGTGTACGACTAGGATTACAACTATTAGATACCTAAGTCGGCACGAAGCCGCCTAACTTGTTCCATACTCCAGCTATTACAAAACCCTTTGTCTTCTTCCTTTCATAGACTGCCGACTGGGACTTGTAAGAAACCAGCCTTTAATATAGCCCGCTGGGTGTACCCATCGGATATAGCCCGCTGGGTGTACCCATCGGGTATAACCTCATCACAGCCGATGGCGACGCCAGCGGTGGCCGACCTCGCGTGGCGAAACCTCCTCAGGAGCGAGGTGCTGACCGAGACGGTGATCCCCAACCTTCCCAGCAGCGCTGCAGGCCAAATCCGCTCTCGGGTCTGGTTGCTAAATTGGTTGTTCCCTTGGCGGCTGACGCTGACGCCCAAGTCACCACTTCTGACTTGGAAGAGCATTGCAGATTGTTGCATGTTGAGGCACAAGAGATCGCCGAGATCCGGCGTGAGCTTAGTGCTAGCCTTCGTGAGTACAATGCAGCTCACGGGTTCCCTAGGATAGATTCCAGGGACAAGCGCATTGCAGATCTTTGCAAGAAAGGTCGGGTGGTGAACGACGAGTTGGCTGGTGGTGTTGCACCTAGCCATAGCAGAACGGCTAGTCTTGCCTCGGCGGACAAGCCGGTATATATCTCACCCGCCAAAACACTTATGCTGCAGAGGCAGCTATGGCCGAGTTGGCTGGGCTATCCGGGGAAGCCCTGCGCAAGCAGCAGGAGCAGGTAGTGTGCGAAGCTCCCCTGGCCGAGATCATTGGCTGCAAAGATGCAAGCGGACGAGTTGCCAAGTGGGACATCCAGTTGTCTCCGTATGCTCCGACATACAAGAGACGAGACGCCATTAAGTCGCAGGCGCTGCCGGACTTCTTGGTGGACTGGACCGAGATGCAGTATGAACGTCCACTTCCCGACTTCAATTTTTGGAAGATGTATTTCGATGGTTCCAAGGCAAAGATCGGATTGGGTGCCGGGGTGGTCCTGACCTCACCAAAGCAAGATGTGCTGAAATATGTTCTACAGATTCACTCCCGGGCGTCTTACAATGTGGCCGAGTACGAAGCACTTGTGCATGGGCTCAATGTCGCCAAGGAAATCGGTATCCGCCGGATAGAATGCTTTGGTGATTCCGACTTGGTGGTGCAGCAGGTGTCGGGTAACTGTATTCGTATTTTTTGAAGGCTGCGAGTTTAAGCACATACCAAGAGGGGAAAATGAAGCAGCAAATGTGTTATCCAAGTTGGGGTCATCTCGGGACGCCATTCCACCCGGCATTGCTCTGGAGCATTTGAGGAAGCCATCTATTCAACCCTCACCCGAGTCGGAGTCCATCTTCATCCCCAAGGAGTCCGGATCTGAAGTCGTGCCTATGGAGGTGGAAGTTGGGAGTACTTCACTGAACCCGGGGAATGCACCACTGAACTCGGGGACTCGGCATGGCATCCCTAGAGAGGTGATGTCGGCTGAGCCTATGGACATAGATGCTCCCGTGTTTCTAGTACGACCTGTCCCGGGTTGGGCGCAGCCCATCATGGCATATATGTTGGATGGCACCCTTTTGGAGAATGAGGTAGAAGCCCGTAAAATACTATGAAGATCCAAGGCCTACACCATCATCAATCAAGAGCTGTACAAAAGAAGTGTCACCGAGGTGCTTCATAGATGCGTGGAGCCGGAAGAATGTGGGCACCATGCCTCATCACGGGCATTGGTTGCAAAAGTATTCCGGCATGGGTTCTATTGGCTCACAGCTTTGCAACAAGCAGAAGACATTGTCTGGAAGTGTGGAGGGTGCCAGAGGTTTGCCAACAAAATACATATGCCGGCATCAGCACTGAAGACCATCCCTATCACTTGGCCATTTGCTGTATGGTGCTTGGACATGGTCGGGCAATTCAAACCGGCAAGAGGCAACATGACGCACATGCTGGTAATGGTGGACAAGTTCACCAAGTGGATAGAAGTCAAGCCGATCTGAAAGTGTGATGGGCACACCTCGGTGTCATTCTTGAAGGACATCATCCTGAGATATGGCTACCCGCACAGCATCATCATAGACAATGGAACCAACTTTGTTGTGGGGGAATTCGCTCGGTTCTGTGTGGAGAAGAGAATCCGGTTGGACGTGGCCTCGGTGGCTCATCCAGAGCCGAATCGGCAAGTCGAAAGAGCAAATGTCTTGGTGTTAGCCGGCATCAAAGCCCGTCTGATCGAGCCACTATTGAGAACTCCGGGATGTTGGATAGAGGACATATCGGCAGTACTATGGGGTCTCCGTACCACACCTAATAGATCCACATCCACCGGATATACGCCATTCTTCAAGGTGTATGGTGCTGTTGCAGTGCTGCCAACCGACATCCAATATGACGCACCAAGAGTGACAATGTTCACCGAGACCGAGGCAAAAGAAGCCCGAGAGAACGATGTCGACTTGCTCGAAGTGAAGGGAATATGCCCTAGAGGCACTTAATAAACATAGTTTATTGGCAATATCCCAATCGTTCATTGTATGTTTTATACCATGCTGTAACTGTATTAAGCAAAAACATTAATACAGGTGTGGTAGATAAAACAACCAGGTCCCTAGTAGCCTCTACTAAGACTAGTTTCGTTGCGCGATTGATGATCGAGGTTTTCCGATCATAGGGCATGGCGCCGGTCGGCAATGGAAGTCATATCGTTAGGTGTAACGATGTGATGGACATACCCAGTATTTGTAGGACATAGTCATTACGCCTTAAGACCGTGAGATCAACTCTTATTGTTATCCCTGGAAGATACTTTGATCGCACCAAACGTCATATCTTATCTGGTGTGATAATAACGGTGATACTTTTGGGTATCGGAAAGGGGTAGTTGAGACGAGGCGTCAACAGCGGGATTTGTCAGTCCGCATAGCCGGATCGATACTCTAGGGCCCACTCGGTGAGATTATATCAAATGAGTTTGCAAACATGTGACTAGGTCACCAGCTGACATAATATCATAGACGAGTAGAAGATAGCGATGTCGGTAACGAGATCATGCTAGGTGTGGAGATATCTGAGAATGATGCTCGGACACGCTAAGTATCGCCATGACAAAGGGTTTAAGACTATACGTCCAGTTTTGATAGATGAAAGTCATTCGTTATATCACAGGGATTCATTCATGGGGTCCAGGCCTACGAGTTAGTCGTCGATCATAGAGGAGTTTTGATCGTACATGTTATTATATCGAACCGCTAGGGTAACACACTTAAGGGGTCTCGACAAGACAACCGGAAAGGAAAGAGATCACCGGGAGCGTCCCGGGAGGGGTCCGATGGAGATCGGGCAACGCCGAAAGAGTTTTCGGAGCTAGGAAAAATTATATATATTATGTTTGATATTAATTTGTGTAATTAATATGCAAATATGATTTTATATATTTATTTTTGAATTTATTTATGCTGATTTCCCTAAATGGGCCTTCTGGTCGAAAGAAGGCCCATGGGGGGGAAAACCCTCAAGGGAATTTTGTGGGGGAGGCTTGGCCGGCCTAGGTGGGCCAAATGGGCCCCACCTAGGGCCGGCGCACCATCCCTAGCCGCACCATGGCTGTGGGATAGTCCCACATTGCCTGGCTAGGGAGGTTAGCTCCCCCTGGGAGCCTATATAAGAAGGGGCACCCCTGGCCTTTTAATTCACCAATTAATTCCCAATTTCTCTCTCGATCTCGTGGTTCCCTTGTCGGAGCCGCGCCGAGTAGAGAAGGGGGATCTCTTCCACCATAGCCCGCTGCCGCGCTGCTGGTGTTCCGGTCCAAGTCTTCCGCTGCTCGGCCTGGACTGGACCTTCGGAGGTCGTCGTCTCCACCGTATGTGTGTGACGCCCTGCGAGGTGCTGCGCTAGCGGTACTCGGAGGCCTACTTTCTCCACCCGACCTCGGGGTCATCTTCGTCGTCTTTGTCGCGCCGAGTTCTCCGCGACCTAGAGGTCGGCTACGTCGTCTTCGTCGTCAACGCTTGTGCGGGAGCGTAATCCCCGCTATTCGGTCTACGAGGGTATGTATTCCGATCTCCGCCGTACTTCTATATCTGCATAGTGTAGATCTTGGCTAGTTTAAGGATATCGTTGCTAGGAATTTTTTGTTTTCTGCACACGATCCCCTTCAGTGGTATCAGAGCCGATCTATCGTAGATATAGTTGTACGCTGTTAGAACCCGTGTTCTGCACGGGGGCACCGTTCCTGTTATTTGCTACCCTCTAGCGTGCACTTGTGATTCCAGCGGCATCGAGTTGATGAAGCGGCCCGGACCGACTTTACGCGTACGCTTACGCGAGACTGGTTCCACTACTGACATACGGCTTGTACCGTATCTGTGGCCGACGGGTGCCTGTTTCTCTGTCTTTAGTTGGCTTTGCATTTTCAATGGAGGGTCCGAAAGGGATGCTTAAACATGCAATTATTGGACCGTTGTTGTGGTCATAAGGTTCGTAGATATGAAGCGGTTCTATTTACGAAAGTCCCGAGCCACGTAAAATATGCAAAAGATAAAGTAGAAGCGTCTAACTTTATATTGCAGGGGCTATGTGATATGGTCAAGGTAGGTTTATTAAATTGTTTATAAACTGTGGGCGCCAAGAAGACCATGGCGCAATGGACTATATCACATTGCATTACATTTGATGTTTTGTGTGCATCTTATATTGTGTGATTGTGTGTATAGTATACATTAGTTACACGGCGGTAGCTATATAAGATGATCCCTTCAAAATACCACTAGTGTTCTCCCTCCAACGCGCACCACCAAGAAATTCTACGTTATGAGGCAGGCCGTGATGATCGGGTGTCAGACATCTCGCCGTTCGCATACAGTGGGTGTAAGCCATGTTGCACAAGCGTCAGCGTGGAGGTTTTTGGTGGCGAGCCTAGCATATTCAGAAATATGGCCTCGGAACAGGGAGACCGAAAGGTCGAGCACGAGTCACAAAATTGGTGTGGCGGACTTTTGTCTACTCTTGAAGTTGTGCCGCCGGCTCTGATGATGAGGGGTGGTGCAATGGATGGGGGTCGTGTAATCGCTTAAACGACCAGGAGGGATGTTCGTTTGAGTGGGAGTTCGGATAGTTATTTTCTAAAATACTAGAACTCAGAATATAATGAACAGAGTCTGTTTTGCAAACCTTTGTAGATATTAACCATTGTGATAGCATCTTTTCAAATTAGAAGCATTCCTGCGATTGAGAAACTTAAAAGGTTGGGTCCAAACTTCATAGTTTTATACTTTAGCTTGAGAATACTCCTTGTTTAAACCGTTAGCTCTTTGTGTTACAATACCCGCTAGGAGATAAACCCGGAGATTCCGCTAACAAAAGATAATTTTTATTATCGGATTTTGTGCGGATGATATCATCATAGTCCAGTGTATGCTATGTTCTCTGCCATAAAGAGCCAACGGTGGGTAGGAGTTTTTAGATCGCGAACATATGATATGGTCGCTAAACTCGGGGTACCCCAAACGTTGGGTTGATGAAGTTTATCAGTACGTTGACTGATTGTCTTCTCAACCAAGATGAAAGAGAATACACACATTGAGGGAGCACGTGGCGGTCATACTTAATGACATATGTTCATGATTAATGAACATTGAGACGCCTCGCTCAGCTCAATCACTGGATGACAGACATTGTTGCCAAGTGCAAATCCTCTGTCATAGACTATGTCATGCAAGGGGAATCGTTCACCTTCATGGTTCTTGATTACGGTGGAGGTATCAAGAAGATGAAACAGATCGCCGGAAGTCATCAATGATGATGGTGTATATATGATATACATGTTATGAATGTTTTAGCCAAGCAAGTACTCGCAGTAGTGACTAAGTTTTGAACTAGTCATGTAGCCTTACTCCATCCCTTTTACACATAAAGGGCGCAGTGTATATATCTCAGTCTCTATCAATGAAATGTCGGCACCCCGAGAAGTTACTCGGGGACTGCCTCGCTCAATTTGTAGGTTGTTTGTTCAAATTTGCATGTCGGTGTCTTCGGGAGGAATCCGGGGACTAGCTCTTTTCATTTCAGTATTATCTTATCATTTACTTATTATATGCATGTCGGCAACCCCGAGAGGAACTCGGGGACTGCCTTGCATTTATTTATGTTTGGCATATGCCGGAAACACTCTGAACTCGGTTTCAAAGCTAAAGTAATGTATGCCATGTGAAATAATCGTGTGACTCGACTGGCGAACGCCGAAATGGTAGTCAAGAGCAAAGAGCATCAATTATGCTGAACACGAAAACAATCTCGGGGACTTGATTTAGGAGTTTTTTCGGCATATGCGTGTTACTAACCCGGTTTTTGTTTATACTTCCTATGTCAGAAATTTTTGAACTAGAATTCGGATGTTTGTAAGTAATGTATACCATAAACAGGGTTTTGTGACTCAACTGTCGAACGCCGATATGGTAGACAAGAGCAGAAATCACCTAACTGTGGTAAACATGAAAATGAACCTGGGGACTCGTTGCGAAATAAACCAGCATAAGATGTTGTTCAGTAAAGCAAAGGTTAACCGGCATATCATAAGACTTAAATGTATATTAAATCTGAAGGGGATCGTGTGCAGAAAACAAAAAAAATTCCTACCAACGATATCCTTAAACTAGCCAAGATCTACACTATGCAGATATAGAAGTACGGCGGAGATCGGAATACATACCCTCATAGACCGAATAGCGGGGATTACGCTCCCACACAAGCGTTGACGACGAAGACGACGTAGCCGACCTCTAGGTCGCGGAGAACTCGGCGCGACGAAGACGACGAAGATGACCCCGAGGTCGGGTGGAGGAAGTAGGCCTCCGAGTACCGCTAGCGCAGCACCTCGCAGGGCGTCACACACATACGGTGGAGACGACGGCCTCCGAAGCTCCAGTCCAGTACGAGCAGCGGAAGACTTGGACCGGAACACCAGCAGCGCGGCAGCGGGCTATGGTGGAAGAGATCCCCCTCCTCTACTCGGCGCGGCTCCGACAAGGGAACCACGAGATCGAGAGAGAAATTGGGAATTTATTGGTGAATTAAAAGGCCAGGGGTGCCCCTTCTTATATAGGCTCCCAGGGGGAGCCAACCTTGCCAGCCAGGCAATGTGGGACTATCCCCCATTGCCTGGTGCGGCCACACATGGTGCGCCGGCCCCTGGTGGGCCCCTTTTGGCCCACCTGGGTCGGCCCCATGGCTCCCACCGAATTCCCCTAGGGAATTTTCCCCCTCTTGGGCCTTCTTTCGACCAGAAGTCCCATTTAGGGAAATCAGCCTAAATAAATTCGAAAATAAATATATAAAATCATATTTGCATATTAATTACACTAATTAATATCAAACATAATATATATAATTTATCCTAGCTCCGAAAACTCTTTCGTCGCTGCCCGATCTCCATCGGACCCCTCCCGGGACATTCCCGGTGATCTATTTCCTTTCCGGTTGTCTTGTCGAAACCCCTTAAGTGTGTTACCTAGCGGTTCGATATAATAACAGGTACGATCAAGACTCCTCTAAGATCGACGACTAACTCGTAGGCCTGGACCCCATGAATTAATCCCTGTGATATAACGAATGACTTTCATCTATCAAACCTGGACGTATAGTCTTAAACCCTTTGTCATGGCGATACTTAGCGTGTCCGAGCATCATTCTCAGATATCTCCATACCTAGCATGATCTCGTTACCGACATCGCTATCTTCTACTCGTCTATGATATTATGTCAGCTGGTGACCTAGTCACATGTTTGCAAACTCATTTGACATAATCTCACCGAGTGGGCCCTAGAGTATCTATCCGGCTATGCGGACTGACAAATCCCGCTGTTGACCCCTCGTCTCAACTTTTCCCTTCCGATACCCGAAAGTATCACCTATCATTGTCACACTATATAAGATATGACGTTTGGTGCGATCAAAGTATCTTCCAGGGATAACAATAAGAGTTGATCTCACGGTCTTAAGGCGTAATGACTATGTCCTATAAATACTGGGTATGTCCATCACATCGTTACACCTAACGATATGACTTCCATTGCCGACCGACGCCATGCCCTATGATCGGAAAACCTCGATCATCAATCGCGCAACGAAACTAGTCTTAGTAGAGGCTACTAGGGACCTGGTTGTTTATGTACCACACCTGTATTAATGTTTTCGCTTAATACAGTTATAGCATGGTATAAAACATATAATGAACAATTGGGATATTGCCAATAAACTATGTTTATTAAGTGCCTCTAGGGCATATTCCCTTCAAAATATGCACCCGACATTCCGGGGATTTAATCTTTGGACGGGAAAGTGTTTTCAGGCAAAGGATAAAAGATATGTCGGGCTAGACCCGAGACGCTTAGGGCACGATGGGAGAGGCTAGCTTCTCCGCTTGGTCGGCAGCATTTGGCTCGGTGACGATCTCCTCGGCATCAGCGGAATACTCGGCGCAGAGGCAACCTTCTCGGGTGGCGGGATCTCGGGCGACGGGAGGTCGGCGGCGTCTTTGTCGATGACGGTTTCGGTGGCCGCGGTTGTTTCGCCGACTTCCTCCCCAGCATCGGCATCTGGTGTCTCGGCATCCGCGCCCCCGGCATCCTCTGCCCCGCCATCATCACCATAGTCTGACTCGGAGTCAGATTCGACAAGGCTCGTGATGAACGAGTCGGGGTCGGCCCAACTCCCGAGGCGGTGCGCGGTCTCCTGACGCAGCCAGATCTTCGCGGGATCGGTGTACCACTCCGAGATGGTGCGCAAGCTCTTGATCACGTCGAGGTCGAGCTTCTCTTACCAGCTCAGGACATGCTACATGACTTGGTCGGCACCAGCACGAGCGGCTGACTGTTTCCAAGCGTCCCCTGCAGTGCAACAGTCAACTCGGTGACCAAGAGCGTGCCGGTAGCACCTGGCCACAACGCTCCGTGCGCGTGGACCGCTGCACTGAGGAGTCCGGTGCCGTTAGTCTAGAGTGGAACTATCCAGGCCTTCAGGGCGATAAGATGATCATCGATGTCCCACGTGTCCGAGACTGGACCTTTCCTGACCCTCTTCTCCCATGCAGCGGTGATCGCGAGGTTGGCGGCTTCCAGGGAGTGCTCGAAATGCCCTTGAGAGAGAAGAACTGTCACACGGACAAGCCATGCGGCAATGTCGGAAATATAGGAAGACAGAGAAAGAGAAGTCGGAACACTCACTGTTCATGTCCCGGTTAAGACCGGTCAGCTCGGTAAGCCAGGCATCCTGCTGCGACCAAAGAAGGGCCACCTCGGTCTCAACAGCATGAGCGCGCTCCTCGGACTGATCCAAGGTCTCCTTCTGTTTTTTGCTGGCATCCACAAAGCGTATCTTCAGGTCCGCACTAGCAGACTTGGCCTTCTCCAGTTCGGCGCTCAGCCGCGCGACCTCGGACTGCGCCTCGGTCAGCGCAGCCTTTTGGTCCACCGATATCTTGCGCGCGACATCTCGCTCCTCCCGAAGCCGCTCCTCCGATTTCTTGGCCTGGCCGAAGTCGACGAGTAGGGTGTGGAAGATGTTGTTGCGCCTCTTGCTGCAATCCTGTGAAAGTATATCCAACATCAGTCGCGGGGACTTCGGTTGAGCAAGAAGTAATAGGGAAATTTCTTCAAGATCCACACTTGAGGACCAGCTACTCGGTGGAGTCTCGGTCCCCAAGGGCGGATCTCGGGGACTGGAGATTGAAATTTTTTCAAGATCCACACTTGAGGACCAGCTACTCGGTGGAGTCTCGGTCCCCAAGGGAGGACCTCGGGGACTGGAAATAGAAGGTTTTTTCAAAGATTCGCACCTAGTGATCTGCTACCCGGTCGAGTCTAGATCGCTAAGCACCAATCTCAGGGACTAGGGATAGTACAAGACTTACATCCACTACTCGGGCAGCGTCCAAGACAGACACCTGAAGTGCGTGCACGGCTTGCGCGCTACGGCTTGGGCCAGCGGCATGTAGGTCTCCCAGGATCTCGGAGGCGTTGGCGGCGATCCAAGCCAGGTTGTACTCGTCCACCGTACGCAAGCCAGTGACGGTAGGCGCGCTCAATGGCCCAGCTCCCCGGGATCCTGAAGGCACAACAGCACTTCAGAGGCTCGCAGAGCTTGTAGAGCGGCTGTGGGGACATCGACAGGAGGCGGTGGCAGGCCGGAGTGCTTACCCGGAGCGGAGGGACCCTTAGCCAAGACCAGGTCCTGGGTCGACGATCTCGGCGGAGCATTGGACTTGGCAGGCGCGGACTTCTGGCCAGAAGATTGGCTGCGCTGCTTCCCGGTTTGGGAGTCCGGCTACCAGGTAGGCTTGGCGGTTGGCTGCTTCGGCGGGGGCGATTTCCGCGGGGCGAGCCGTGAGGGTGCCCGGGGCACAACTTGGCGCGGGGGGCTCGGGATGTCCGCGTCAAGATCAGGAGACACTGCCCGGCGCGGCGAGTCCGGAATGGAGGTGGTCTCGGGGGCTACGGTTTGCGTGGCTGGGCTCTCGGTGGCCGTAGGCTGGCCACTAGAGACCCCGGTTCCCGTAGCAGCGCCCGGAGTGGGCACAACAGGCACGTCGGCCATGTCGCGGACAGAACTTGGTTGACCGGCATCCTCCACCGAACGGCGTGGCGGTGAAGGTGCAACCCGAGGTGGGCTGGGAGACATGGAACCCGGGGGGCGGGAACCGGCAGACTGCTGGAGGTCAAGGGCCGCCCTGCATAATTAGAAGCCATGTCAGAAGAGATCTCGGGCAAGGTCCGGATAGACCAACTCGGTTGAAGATTAACTTACCCGATGGATACGGTAGGAGGACCTCTCCTCTGCCGGGGAGGCTTGTCGCCCGCGCGCTTGGTGGTCTTGGTCCTCTTCGCAGCCGCACCCGAGCTCCCAGCATGCGCGGCTCTCGGACACGGCGCGCTTGCGGCTCTCGGCGCGCTTCGTTGCGGCAGCGGGACCCGGAACCACTGGTAGGGCGTAGTTGAGACGACGGGCGTCAATTACATCGAGTATTTGACCATCGTCGTCATCATCTTCGTCAGATTCAACTCGAATAGCATCTTGAGCTGAAGGCTTACCCGGAGCGGCAGCACAAGCAAGGGGTATCGAAAGATGATCCTCGCCGTCGGGATCCTCCGCAGGCATCTTCTGGGGCGTCAGGAAGTCGGGCGCGAACTTGTTTCCGTTGTGCACCGCGTCCTCTTCGATTTGCCGTTCGAACAACTGCAGTAAGAAGGGGAAATCAACACATATCAAGGTTGTCGGTAGCATATAGCAGCCGGCATAGCGCGGATGTCTGTAAAGGCATGCGCGCGCACCTCATCCAGCCGGTGTTTCCGGGTGGCCGGGGTCAGTCCCCACTTCCAATCCTCTGTCATTTTTGTCCGAGCGATAGCTCGGACGCGGCGGTAAACTGCGGGTTTGTCCAACCCGAAGATGCTGGTCCGGGTTGGTTCGTACAACCCGCTCATGAAGCACATCTTATGTACCCGGGTCTGGAGAGGGAAAACCCGGCGGATGATGAAGGTGCGCATGAGGTCATCAGCCGTCATCTGCTCCGCGAGAACAGCCAAGACGTCGTGCATATTCTCGACCTCCTCGGAATCCGGAGTTGGCCCATGGCGAACTCCGGGAGGTTGAGGAAGTCCGGGGCGGAGGAACTCGCTTCGTCTTCTTATGCGGCCGGATTTCGCACGTAGAAGAAGCTTCGTTGCCATTTCCGGCAAGACTCCAGGCCCTGAATCTTGGGGAATCCAGAGTCAGCGCGGGGGACGATGGTCGCCGCTCCGCAGGCGACGTGATCCTTCACCTTCTGGTCCGGGTTGGGGATGACTTGTCAGCGAAGCAGGAAGTACTTGGCCCACAGATCCACGAAGGGCCAAATGCCAAGGTACCCCTCCGTGTAGGAGGCGAAGCAAGAGAGCATCATGATGTCATTGGCGGGGAGATGGTGTGGTTGGAGGCTGTACGTGTCAAGGAAGACACGGAAGAACGGGCTGGCCGGAAGGCCGAACCCGCGCTCAAAGTGGGTGAGGAAGACTACTCGTTCACCGGGTTGGGGTGCCGGCTCGACTTCGCCTTAGGGAAGTCGGCTTTCCACTTGGGGTGGAAACCGGTGCGTCCGATACAGCTAGTCAAGGTCCCACTGGCTGGCCTCGGAGCCATCCCAGCAACCCCTAACACTCTCGTCGCCCATATCGGCGACCTCGGAGGTCATGTCGGGGCTAATCTGTAGTCGGAGTGGTTGGTTAATCGGGTTAGCATGTCGGTAATGGAGGAACTTGGGCTAAAAACTACTTCTACTAACCGGCACCCTCATGAATAGATCTACCGGAGCCAAATAATTGGAAGTTATTGGGAGCAAAAGTTGAGTTTCTAGGTTGTTCTTGAGAAACAACGCACGGATAAAGGCAGTGCTAGCGGAAGTATGGCCCATGCAATCTTCTGCACTGCGCAACTGCAGCGGGCACCGCACGGTTTGCAATAAGCAGATTCTACCGTGCTAACCTATGCTTGATATGTGGAAGTTCGTGGGGGTTATCGACGAACACCACCGTCACGGCCGTGGAGGAATCTACCGGAAGGGATCGAGGAACTCACCGGTGAAGAGGAGGGTGACGATGCGCGGGAGTAGCACGGACCAATGGCGAGGACGGCGGGCTCGGTCGACGGCGTTCGGCGCTCGGGCATAGCACGGCGACGGCGGCGGAGCGCTCGGGACAGGTGCGGGAGAAGGAGGTGATGTGGGGAAGAAGAGGAGGCGACCCCTTCGTTCCCCCTATTTATGGGGAACCCCGGGGGGCGGTTTCCGAATTTCCCGCCCACGATCTCCCGAATCGTGGGTGGGATCGTGTTGCGCCGAGGCGTGCACGTGGCGGCACCCAGAGGTGCGCAATGGGCCACACCGGAGGCCACAACGCGCCAAAGGTTGGCATGCGGATCCGGTGTGGATCCCAGCGCGCGAACCCGGGCGACGTGCTCATAAGTCAAGAGCACTCGAGTGCTGCACTGACTTGACAAGACCTCGAGTGGGCCCGCCTGGCAGATGAGGCATGTCCCGCATGTGGCGCTAAATGTGTGTCGCCATTTCGACTTACGGGTAATAACCTAAGGATGCTAAGTTTGTTTCTCCGGGATAGGCCATCTCAGCTGAGTAATTCTCGGAAAATATGTGTCAGAAAGGGGCATCCCGGTCGCAGGAGCCAACGTTAACTATGGGATTTCGATTTCTTTCTTTTTTTGAAACTGGTGCCGCGCTTCATCTTACGTCGCTGCACAACACCAACTTCGGGGACTAGTGTCGGGGAGCTGCCCCCAGGGTAGGGCAGAAACCGGTACAGATCAACATCATGGCTACATGAATTGACCTTTGGGAAGTACTAAGGGATGTCCCTTGGTGCACTGAAGGGGCAACTTGACCTTTGGATGATTGTCAGGGCCAGAGTGCCTCTTGGGGGCCGCAAGGGTCATCTGTGGAGACTATAAATAGACCCCCAGACCCCCAGAGCAGCACAAGCGTCAGTAGAGGGTGCCTCTAAAAACCAGTTTCTTGAAGATGTCTTTGGCAAGAGCCTAAGACATCTTCGTGAGACTGAGCCTAGAGATACTTCTCTTGTGAAGGTACTCGGATTCTAGATAGAACCCGGGATTGCCCGGAAGGGTTGTCCGACATGGTGGTATGTCGGGATAATCCGGCATGGTACCGGATAGAGGAGAACTTGGGTTGCCCGGATAGGAATCTTGGTATAAGTCTAACCGGCTATCTTGCACTAGTTCTGGTTAGTTGTATTCGTTGTGCAGGAAGACTCTGTGGAGGTACCGGAGTGAGAAACCGACATGGGGTATGTCGGACAAGAGTCAAGGAGCAGGCTTTCCGCCTGACACAAGGGGAGATCATATTCCTCCTGACACGGAAGCATAGTCACCTCCCGCCTGACACGGTAGCGTGTCAGCCGGTAGAACGACGCTGCGACAAGACCGGACATACCTAGTCCGGCAATCCGGAAAAGGCTACTAGGCATGAGCGAAGACATGTCTTGTCTCCGACAAGGGGACAATGATGATCCAGGACGACGCCTGCGGTCCTTGCCGAGATGATGATGGCAGGGCTATGCCGGATAGCTCGGCGGCTAGGTCGCAGTAGCCGGTGCCGACATAACCGTTCGCCTGGCCAGTGGGCCCAACCTGGATTAGGGTTTCCGGCCTTCCCGGCCAGAACTCTATATAATGCATCATAACTCCTCCTGTCGAGAGACGACCAACCATTGTGCCAAAACTATAGTCTCATTTACTCCTAGAGCTTTTACTTCTTCTCCCTCTCTAGTTCATCTAGTTCATCACCGAAACAGCTCAAGGAGCAAGTTGTAGATCTTGTGACATCCATATAGTGAGAGGAAAGGTAGGAGTAGGGGTTTTACCTCCTCACGAGGGCCCCGAACCTGGGTATATCGTGTGTCTTGTCTTGTCTTCGTGCATTTGCTTGCGTTTTGGAGATGTTCGTGTGTGTTCTTCGGTGTTCTTGAGTGTTTCGGACTCTCTTACCGTGTGAGCTTCTCTTCTCAGCTCGCTAGCCCTCCCCGGATCCACCAGCGTCCATCGGCCCCACACATTAGTCATCCTATGGCATCTGCCGTGATACCACCACGACAGGGATAGACGTCCCCTCAAGGCTACTTCGAAGAGATTGACAACTAGCATGCAAACAATGGTGTTGGGCCGAAGCGCCCTCGAGGTCTGACCAACACAGCGACACACATTCCACACCGTCAACACAGGCAAACTTGTCGGGCCGAAGTGCAATCTAAAACCGCCATATTGACAACTAGCGTGCGGGCAATGGTGTTGGGCCGAAGCGCCCTCGAGGTGTGACCAACACAGCGACACACATTGCACACCGTCGACACAGGGAAAGTTGTCGGGCCGAAGTGCAATCTAAAACCGCCATATTGACAACTAGCGTGCCGGCAATGGTGTTGGGCCGAAGCGCCCTCGAGGTCTGACCAACACAGCGACACACATTCCACACCGTCGACACAGGCAAACTTGTGGGGCCGAAGTGCAATCTAAAACCGCCATATTGACAACTAGCGTGCGGGCAATGGTGTTGGGCCGAAGCGCCCTCGAGGTCTGACCAACACAACGACACACATTCCACACCGTCGACCATGCAAACTTGTCGGGCCGAAGTGCATTCTAAAACTGCCATCGACACACCAACACACTGCACACTGTTGAGACCCGCCGAACAACAAGGGAGACAACAGACACCTTCATGCTCAGGCACACCAAAACGACCAAACAAGAAACGTCAAGAGACCAGTAGAAGAAGCAAGTTTTGCCGGGGTATGCACGCCTGGCTAAGGACTCCACATTTTTTGCTGATACCAATGAAATAATGGCCTACTGGGACTCTAATGTACGCTACTTAGTCTGAGCCATCCGTTTGATATGATTAGTAAAAAGTACCGGTATAAGTTGCCGAGAATGCTATATATTCAGCTAAGAAAAAATTGTATTCAGTCTTTTATGTTTGCGTATAAATGGGACATGTGGTCATTTATGTTTATGTCTAAAGGATATTACTTTGAGTGACCTTCCGACTCGTTTAGTTGGAAGTTACCTCAAAATGGGACCTTCACAGTTTAAATTAATGTATGAGAATTTAATGAAAAAATATATAAGATTTTTTAAAACTTATTTGTGAAGTAAAAAATATCACTGAAGATAAAATTATTCATGTGGTTTCTTGATACAAAGGTACTCTTAATCAAAAATAACTTTGCAAAACGTAATTAGACCGGTGATATGAATTGCTCGTGCCGTTGTTCAGCGGAGGCGATTAACCATTTATTTATTGAGTGTCCATTTGCTACACTTATTAGGCGGGTTGTTTTTTGTAGTATAACATTGCGCTTCCTACAAATGTTTTAATATGTTTGGGAATTGGTTAAATAAGGTTGATGCGAAGACAAAAGTTAGGATTCCTATCGGCGTTACCACTATTTGTTGGTCTATTTGGTGTTGTAGGAATGACCTAGTCTTTAATTAGAAAGAATGTTCTAATGTTTTACAGTTTATTCATTCTGCGGCGCACTGGATGTGTTTTCTTGCTTCTTTCGGACCAGTTGAACCTTATTAAGACTGGGCGCACGCGCCTCCTTATGGTGGCACGTGGCGGCATATTAGTCAACTTCAGTAGTCACTTCTTCATGCTTTTTGGTGGGTTGTGACTGCATCTCTTTACTTTCGTGTGATTTGAGATGTAATTTGATGGGATACTCAAACTATTAATTTGTTTAATATATAGATTTGTGCATCATTTAATGCAGAGACCAAGATTATCCTCCTTAGAAAGAAAAAAAAAACTAAAAATGAAAAAACATAGGGAAAATTGTATACGAAAATATCTGATGTGCGAGCAACAGATAGAAATAAATTACCAAAGGTTAATTACATTTTCAAACGAGATTTTCCTTTCTATGTTGTCATCGCTTATCGCGCATTCACGCCCGCTGCAGTCATTGCACCTAAGTTTAGAGGAGATTAATTCGTCTTTCCTTTTGAAGTAATAGGTTGGGGTAACCGGCTCTCATCATTTCCGGCCATCTTCTAGTAAGAGGTATTAGCATTGGAGGTAAATAAGTTGTACGATGGGAGCAGTTTCATACAACTAGTTGTAAATGTGTAAAAACTTATATAAATACTTGTCTGGTTGTGCAAATTCATACAAACGAGTTTGAAATGGCCACCGATGTGATCCACGTCAGAGGTTTTTTTTTGAAGAAACATCCTCAGCAAGTATAAGTTGCACGAAATCGATTCAAGAGGCATGCACAGATAGTGTGGACTAGTTATTAGGTACATGTGTTTTGTGAAAATTGCGATCAGATCCTTTCCCTACTCTATATAAGGAAGCAAACGCCAACTTCGTAATCAGACTACCTCCTTCCCTCGACCGCGCCGACGCCGCACCGCCACCTTCCCCGTTGCGCCGCCGCACACTAAAAAAAGTGACACATTGTACCAAGCCACACACTACATTGTGTGAAAACCAAGTTAACAATGAAATATGAACGAAAGCATCATATAAACTGGACCTTTCATCCATGACAGTACACAACATCAAATTTCAGTTCATAATTGGCCGAAACAGGGCATGCTCCAAATGAATTTCCGCTACGTCCATAACACAATTACAACCGTATGTATCATTGATATGCAAAGGAATTCAACTAAAAACCCTAAACAATTAGAATTAAGCCGCCCAAGCCGATGACGGAAAACACATGAACTCCAAATCGATTTGCGGTACCATCACCGATTCCAGCATAGATGTATGCGCAAGAGCTATATTGTCCACCATCAGTGTGATTCCCACCCTAATTTCTAACCAATCGATGTAATCGACTTGACGGCGGAGATGACGCACCAAGTCGCAGAACTTTCCGCAGGGAGAAGAAGAACGCACAACGCCAGGGAAACTCACCGTAGTCCGACGCCTCCATGTCGTAGCGACAGTATATTGGATCGTCCGACATGGTCGTGACGAACGGCAACGCATCGGGGAAGATGGCGGTGCGGCGTCGACGCGGCCGAGGGAAGGAGGTAGTCTGATTGCGAAGTTGGCGGCTGCTTCCTTGCATACAAGTAGGGAAAGGACCTGATCGCAATTTTCACAAAACACAGGTACCTAATAACTTGTTCGTACTCTCTGTGCATGCCTCTTGAATCGATTCGTGCAAATTATATTTGCTGAGAACGTTTCTACAAAAAAAGACCTGACGTGGATCGCATCGGTGGCTATTTCAGACTCATTTGTATGAATTTGCACAACCAAACAAGTATTTTTATGAGTTTTGCACATTTATAACTAGGTGTATAAAACTGCTCCCACCGTGCAACTTGTTGTACAATGCTAATACCTCTTCTAGCTATGGCTGATCATTTTGTTCTTGTTATTCTGGCCTCGAATTACCAAGAGAGTTAAATCACAATAATGACGTCTTAAAATAGCAATGCAGATTGTGTGACGTAAGGTGATTTTTGGGAGATCAGTTTTCTTGAAACGAAAATATTCAAAAAATCAAGAATTATATTGTAAGGCGGATGAATGATTTAGTTCTAAAAATGAAACCCTATCAGGACTGGCTTTTGTTGGCGAAGATATAGTACTCCTCCGTTCAACAATGTGAGATGTTTTAGGGGTAAGACATGATGTCTAGATTCACACTAAATAAGTGTACGTATACACTATAACATATTTAGATACATGCGTGTACATATGAATATTAAATTTACTAAAACATTTAAATTGTGGAATAGAGGGAGTAGAAACCTACCTTTGTATACGTGTGTTTCCAAAAAAAAACTACCTTTGAGAAAATTCACATAAAAATGCCTCTGACGAGGATCGATCTCAGGTCTTTGGGCTTGTCACTGCCCCGAGCAAGTGGGACTTGGTTTATAAAAAAGAGGTTAGGACCAAAGTTTCTAAAACGAAAAAAGTATTGGAGGAATACTTTAGTTTTGAAACCAAATTATTAATTGCATCCAAACACCTTAGATTATTTATTACTTCAATTTTGTAGAATTCACGGTATTCTTTAAAATACTTTGATATCGAAAGGGTGTCCCTATTGGCCTCGCTTGGTTCATATATTTTCCTTTTCCCAGTACGAAACAACGGTGTCATTCGTAATATTACGGAACAATCACGCACCGTAGAATTCTACCGCCATTTTTGGAGCTAATACTCTGAATTCAAACGGAGTCGTAATAATAGTATCAAATCGGCATGATCCCTTAGTAGAGGCACAAATCAGCATCATAGGGTCTAAGGACACCATATGCCAGAAGACTAACCTCTATGCCGGAAGACGGACGACAGTTAAGAGCTCAGCAACAGTTACAACATACTGCTACACAACTTACAAGCATCAGACACCCCGAGCAAACAAAAGATAAAACAACAAAGAACAACTTGAGGTGCCAATGCTAATGTTTGACTACACTAACAAACACACAAAGGTAACTTGGAAGCAACATCGAACCGAAGTTGTCGGACGAAGCCACCATGAAGAAGAAATGACTAAACAAGGCATCCACACCACCACTGTAGAGCAGTACCTCAGAAACCCGAACGCTCACCAGCCAAATATGTTGTTGTATCGTATAGGGGAACCCAGACCGCTCTCGTGGGCGCCGACCCAAGGCGAACAAAAGGACCAAGGCGAACAAAAGGAAGAATGCTCTTTAATTATGTAGTTCCATGGAGCTCTTTATTTTTGAAACAAAACAAAAATATCCTGAAGTTTTAAAATAGTCTATGTATCTAGATAATGTTGTATTCTACCAACATGCAAAATATCAACTAGGGAGAATGTTGTACTTTGGTACGTGCAGAAAAGATAACATATGAAAATAGGGAACTGTGCAAAATGTGAACTCTTCAAAATCCGTCAGATTTAGTAATTTTCGTGTAGCTCAAAACATTACTTATTTTGTGTTGATAATTTACGCGTCGGTAGAGTGTACCATTGTGTACCTACATCTACTATTTTTTTCAGAACTTTTTAAAAACTCAAAAATATGATTTGCGAGTTTAAAATAAAAAAAGCTTTATGAATCTCGGCCTTCCTTTTTGAACTTTGATCGTACCGTTTGCACCACCGACGGGTCGTATCGCGGTTGCAGTGCGCACATGACATGACAAACAGAAAGCAGGCATGTACTGCAAAGGATAAGAGCAAACAGTATTCAAGTCGTAGCAGTACTGCTCATGGGTCTCGAGGGACCTGCCTCCGCGGTGATGGGCGATGACCTGTGCCTGCATGGGTACAGGTGCCGGCACCGGAGCACGGCCGGAGCGCCAGCGAGGAAGACGAACGAAAGACCGAGATGATGCCATGGGCCATGGCAACGTAAGCAGGTCCAAGAGAAGGAGACCTTTTGCTATTTTGTAAGCTTAAATCAAATATATTCGCATGAGCCAGGGCACACGGAATATTTTTTTATTTGCTCTTGCGCTAATTATGAGTAAGCTTTTTAGCAGAGCAGGGGACACGTCGATGCATGCGGTCGTGGAGCTGCTCGGACGCCGCCGCCGCGGTTGCCTGCATGCTCGGGCTGGCTGGCGACTGATCCATCATGGCGACCGTTCGCACAACGCACACACACGCTTTGGTTGGCAACGACGGTTGATTCTTCCTTCCTCCAGTTCCGAGAACCCTTTGTGAAATTCGTTGCACAAAACATAGAAAGAAGATCACTTTTGTATTCAACCACATATGTTGGTCTAATTATTTGCACCTGGTCCAAATTAGCTGATTTATGGTGTTAACAGAATAACTGACAGCTGGGCTGCTGCTTTGCTCTCTAGCATGAACACGGACAGGCCCACAAAGCCCATCTGTCACCTCGTCTTACTAGAACCAGAGCCGACCGGGAAAAAATTAAGAAAAAATCGATGTGAGTTTAGAGCCGAAAAGTTAGAAGCGGTGGTGATGCATCCTAGTGGCAGCGCCGATATCGTCCAGTGACAGGGCGACGGCAATGGAGGCGGCGCGCCGACAACGATTCTGAAGCCCCCGTCTCTCGCTTCAATGGGTATTTCCTCTGCCATAGCCCCTTTTTTGTTTGATTTTTACTCTGTTCGTTAGGTTCAAGGACGGAAGAACCCTAGGCTACCTCATCGATTTTTCTGCTTGAATCGACGTACAATTGCATATTTGTTAATTTCGTGGTGTGAATTTGATAGTGTCTTTTGCATCACATGGTTCTTGGATTGGAAGAAGACGAGGGAAGGGGAGTGGCCATTATATGATTAGTAGGGCATATGATTACTTCACAGCTGGGATGGAAGTGGAGCAGAGGGAGAAAGCGATACAAAACGGTGGACAATGAGACACTAAATCCTAAAATTTATATGATTTGACAAGATATTTCAAGAGTATGTGCACCTGAAACACTTGAATTGGAGCTGGTTATGAGACACATTTTGCTATTATTATTATCACTGAGAATGCATATGTGTATTGTGATATAACTGTGTTGTTTAAATATTTAAATTTACAGCCCAATTAAAATTTATGTTATGTGTAATAATAATCCCATGAAGCGTCAAGGTTTTGTGCAACCAGGCACTCTCATGATGTCCATGTTGGATGTAAACTGGGCTTCACATGTCAGGTATTCTGGTGCAAATAATTAGACCGACATATGTGGTCAAGTGCAAAAGTTGTCTTGTTTCTGTGTTTTATGCAACGAATTCCACAAACGGTGGTGTAACGTGCAATTTTCTCTCCAGTTCCAGTTTTTACACCACACCCACACCTCCGTGAAACGCGGTTGGTGGGCGGTGTTACGGACCGCGCGGATCGGCGGTTAACTCACTCGCATCGCACCACTACGGCTTTCCTTTCTTTCCCGTTGGTTACCAGCCAGCCTTCCTTGACTGTTGGTTGCTTCGCGGCGCCGCCCCCGTCACCGCGTCCAGAAGCACCCTCCCTTCGTCGACAACACCGACCGACCGAATCCCAAATCTCCCAGCCTCGATCGTTACCTTCCCCGGCACGCCCCTCCGTCACCGCGCACATTCCTTCCCGGCACAGATCCGTGTCCCGGCCGGTCGGTTCTTCCCGAGAAAGATATCGTCCGGGGGAAGGAAGGAGCGGCGCGCTCTTGGAAAGCTCCGAGTTTTACTCCCCGGAGGCGAGACGAGCCCTATCTATAGCAGCGGATCTGTCCTGTCGATCCATCCTCCCAGGCGCCTGGGTTTCTTTGGGGTTTGGAGACGCCATGAAGCACAACGCGAGGAAAGATGCGGGTGGCGGCGCCGGCGGGGCGTTCGCCGTCCCGTGCGTCGACATCAAGCTCTTCGTCGCCTCGCTCGCCTTCCTCACGCTCTTCGTCGCATTGTGGCAGCTCCAGCCCTACGGCTCCCTCGTCGCCGCCGCCCGCTCATCCGCCTCCGCGCCGCCCTGCTCCCTCCCGCTTGCCACCACCGCCGCCAATATCACCCAGCGCCTGTCCTCGTCCAACTCGACATCATCCTCCCACGCCGTCACGACGAAGAGCGCAACTCCCACCGTTACCGCCGCCGCCGCCGTCCCCGTGCGAAAGGCGCGGAGGGTGGCGAGGCCGGCGGCGACTCCGGCCGTGACCGCCGCCGCCACCGTCCCCGTGCGAAAGGCGCGGAGGGTGGCGAGGCCGGCGGCGACTCCGGCCGTGACCGCCGCCGCCGCCGTCCCCGTGCGAAAGGCGAGGGAGGCGAGGCCGACGACGCGCCCCGCGGACCCGAACAAGCGCGTCCTCCGGCCGTACGGCAGCGCGGCGGCGCTGTTCGTGCAGATGGGCGCGTACCGGGGCGGCCCGCGGACGTTCGCCATCGTGGGGCTGGCCTCCAAGCCCACGCACGTCTTCGGCACCCCCTACTACAAGTGCGAGTGGCTGCCCAACCCCAGCCCCGCCGACCCGTCCCCGCGCGCCGTGCGCACCAAGGCCTACAAGATCCTCCCGGACTGGGGCTACGGCCGCGTCTACACCACCGTCGTCGTCAACTGCACCTTCCCGTCCAACCCCAACGCGGCCAACACCGGCGGCAGGCTGCTCGTCCACGCATACCACTCCACCGCCTCGCGCCGGTACGAGCGGTTCGTCGCGCTCGAGGAGGCGCCGGGGGCGTACGACGAGGCGCGGTTCAGCGCGCCGTTCCAGTACGACCACCTCTACTGCGGCTCCTCCCTCTACGGCGACCTCAGCGCCGCCCGCATGCGCGAGTGGATGGCCTACCACGCGCGCTTCTTCGGGCCCAGGTCGCACTTCGTCTTCCACGACGCCGGCGGCATCAGCGCGGAGGTCAGGGCGGTGCTGGATCCCTGGGTCAGGGCGGGACGCCTCACCGTGCAGGACATCAGGGCGCAGGCCGAGTTTGACAGCTACTACTACAACCAGTTCTTGGTGGTGAACGACTGCCTGCACCGCTACCGCCACGCCGCCAAGTGGACCTTCTTCTTCGACGTCGACGAGTACCTTTACCTGCCCAATGGACAGACCCTCGACCAGGTGCTCGCCAAGCTCTCTGGATACTCGCAGTTCACCATCGAGCAGAACCCCATGTCCACCAAGCTCTGCGTCAAGGATTCCAGCTCCAGGGGCAATTACTCAAGGTTTGCTTCTGTTTTCCTAGTACTATTTTGTTGCTTGCTTCGTCCATTCCCAGTTCAGTTTTATTATATTTAGATTTAGAAGAATTGCAATCTCTGTCGTGCGCCGCATCCTATATTCAGTTATGTAGGAGGAACAGTTTGTTCTACTCGTTTGGTACCACTCCTAATCTTGTTAGAACGTGTATCGTGTTATTTAATAATCAGACAGACATTCTCGTAGCAGTTACTTGTTTATGCAGCGTGTTGATCAACTGGGCGCCTGATTTCGACCCTGCAACCTTTATTTAAGGTTGGTTAGATTTCCTTGGTCAAATTGAGTCCTCAAGGCAACATGGTAGTTGACCCTTTTTCTTTATTGTTTTTCAGCTTTCCCCATTGAGCAATAAATCTTTTTACTAAAGCAACATTAGGTTTCACCAACAAAGTTCACTGCTTTATTAAATTTTGTTGACCAGCTTTCACCATTGAGCCAAAGATCTTAGCAGAGCATTAGTTGGTTACACAAACAAAGGTCATTTTTTACTCTCAAGCTTTCACCATTGAACCAAATTCTTGGTAAATCATGATCTGGTTCAACAATTAAAGGTCATTCCTTTCATGCCCTTCCTAAAATGATGATGAATTTAGCCCAGTCGTTTCCCGGTGTAAGGTCATATGCACCAGTGTTTGAAGAGTACTGCCACATTGTTGGAGGTGAGGCTCACCAACAAAGTTCAATGCTTTAATTAATATTGTTGACCAGCTTTCACCATTGAGCCAAAGATCTTAGCAGAGCCTCATCTGGATGCACAAACAAAGGTCATTTTTTTATACGTTGCTCTCCAGCTTTCACAATTGAACCAAATTCTTGGTAAATCATGATCTGGTTCAACAATTAAAGGTTATTCCTTTCAATTTTCATGCCCATCCCAAAATGAAGATGAATTTAGCCCAGTCGTTTCCTCATGTAGGGTCATGCCAGTGTTTGGAGAGTAGTGCCACATTGTCGGAGCCTTCGAGGTGAGGCTCACCAATGTATAACTCTAATACCAAGTGCATTCGAACCCCTGAGCTAACCTTCTTCTAGAGCCAGCGTGCAAGAAATGGTGGGTTCTGTTTGTGTGTGTAGTTACAATTGGTCAGACTATAGATATACTTCTATGTGGAGCAAGGAACCTCGAGACTATTGTATTTCCCCCTGAATTTGGACTAGAATCGGAAAATTGCTATCACCAGTGAAATGTTTCAAGAGCAGCTATTTGTGCAAAAAAACATTTGCCGTTAGCATGCTCCTTACTGAATGGGCTCACTGAAACATTGTAAGTATCCTTCTGGGAAGAGGATTGTTCATTGATGATGTCAATGTTTCAAGATAATTTCATCCATTACCCAATCTGATGTTGATCCTAGATTTCAGATAAATTGTCTCTTAACGTTCCATGCTAACAGCAAACAATGCTAATCTGAAGTTCTGAACTAACATACGTTACTATTGATGATGCGCAGGGAATGGGGATTCGAGAAGTTTGTCTTCCGCAACGCGGTCACCGGTGTCCGGAGAGACCGCAAGTACGCGATCCAGGCCCGAAACGCCTATGCCGCGGGGGTGCACATGTCGCAGAACGTCTACGGGAGGTCGACCCACAAGACGGAGAGCCTTATCAGATACTACCACTACCACAACTCCATCAACGTGCTGGGAGAGCCTTGCCAGGAGTTCGTACGGAGACCGAGCAATGGCGGTAGGATCAAGTTCGATGGCGTCCCTTACGTATACGATGACAACATGAAGCGTTTGGCAGGCGAGATCAAGCTTTTTGAGAACGAAACCATTGGACCAGTTCATACATGACGACTGAAGACGGCCCTGCTGGTACATATACACCGAATGCTATTTAGGATGCCTGGCTCTCCGAAATGTAGATCCTCTTCATCAGGCCGATGAGCACAACAGGTGGGAAGACAGTCTGCTAGAGGCAGCTCAGCTGGTGTAAAGTTTTGTTTTTTCTTTGGCAACGCCCTTCGCTTCACTAGTGGCCTAGTGGGGATCTCTGCCTTTTCTTCTCTTACCCTTTCCTGCTTTGTCCCCCACGTCCGTTTATAGATCTGTGTAGACTGATGATGATGCTGGCTTTTACCACTAGATTATTTCATCTCCTTTTGGAATCACATACTTACAAGTTGTGAAAGTGATGTGTCTCTGCCTTTCTGTTTGTCACCTCACTTGTGGATTTTGGCAGCAAATTGGTTTCTACCATGTCAGGAAACCAGCTACGATTGACCGAAATGGGATGAACAAAGCTGAGTTAGGCATATTATTGGGCAGGCATTGTGGATGAATTTCTATTATTCGATTTGGGCAGGGGGGGATGGCCTGAATTAGAATGAGTCGATATGGGAGGAACAGGCTGAAATGATGCATAGACTGCTCTCATGCGCGTTAGATTAGATCTGCTTTGCCCGCTGGGGTGTGTCTGCCGATAGCAACGGCTGCCGCTCCGGTGGTACATCATGGTGACTTGTGAGAATGGATTTGTATGCATAGTGCGTACCATGATTGGTTCACGGGAATTTTGGATTTCAGCATCCGCCAAAGATAGGAACCCTGTCGCTCCACAAAATTTAGTCGTTTAGACTTATGGCGCCACTTCAAAAGTTACTTTCTCGCCAAAGATAGGAACTTCTGTTGCTCAGTTGTCAAAATCCATGGCCAATCTGATACAGTTAGTCCTTTTACATCGTATCAACTAGCACAGGGGCCCGCGCAAATGCGCGGCCATCTAGTATATGTAAATTACTAGGTGAATGCCCGTGCGTTGCTACGGGTCGTAAAATTTATTTATCAATATAATTTTTTGTTGGAGAGTATCAGTTTATTTGCTAAAACACAATTTAAGTGATATTCTAATTTTAAGGACAACACCTCTGAACAAAGGTAAAAACACATGGAATTTAGATTACTCAAACTACAAATCATGATCTCCAGAAAAGAAAAGGCTACAAATCACGCTCTTTGAAAGAAAATACAAATTGTGCTCTTGAATCTTTATCATTACTTATGTCACCTCTTCACCCCCACGAAAACAATCCCTCTTATTGAGAAACTCAACTGAGGGGTCCGTAGTTCTGATTGCAGGTATATTAACCACGAAATAGATCAATAGTTTTAAACAATCTTATGGTTTGTTCTAGGAACATATCTATAGATCAAGATGAAACTCATGTTGACTGCATTTTTCTTTTGGCAATCAAATCTCAGGTAGCCAGGTATTTTACAATTTTACCATATAAGATCTAAACAGAAAACTCAAGATGATCACTATGTTAAAAAGGCTTGTTTCAAGTACGAAATCATGACTCTATTGCTTGAACTGGATTACAGCAACTTGACCTTCACCTTCAGCTAAAACTAAATCCTACAAGTTATGCTTAATCAAGCAACACACTGGTTCATAAGTAGCTAAAACAGGTGTTAACCGAATAACCTCTATACTGATGAAAGCTACAGAAGAGCACCTTAGCAATGTCTTCTCTTCGTGTTAATATTATTATCTCCTTTTTTCCCTGAAACAATTTTTACTTATTATTGCATGTCAAATCAAGATCATTTACACGCGCATGCCACCTTGGTTGGAGATGAGTTGGACGGGACAGTAGGACAGGGTGGAGGTTCACGCTAGCTAGGAGGGTGCCGAATGGAGTATCTTCTACATGTCGACACTGGCTGATTAGTTGATAAGATTTCAGTCTGTCAAATACATGAAAAACAAAAATTCTTTGAATGTAACACATATAACATCATTGTAAAAGTTTATCATGAAAATATAGAAATGTATCACAAGATATTTTTCGATTAAAGAGCATCAAAAGGCATACACACCTTCTTTAAACGGCATGAGTCGACTTGGCTTCCCTAAATAGTCGGAGAACCATTCAGCTGCTACAACTCCTTCATCATAGGCAGAAGAGGTCATCAGGCGTGGGGCATTCCGCAGCAAGAAAGACCTTTAGTGTGCCCATTCCTGACCTTTAGTGTGCCCATTCCTGGTGCTATTATGACTGCAATTAGCAAAGGGTACAAATGGAAATTAGGTCTGTCCTCTCGAACATATAATCGAAATGACATCACAATTCACTATGCATTGAAGACTAACCAGATAAACTTTAAAATCATAGTAAACAATTTCGGTAAGAGCAGATAAGACAATGATTATCTAAATTCCATGTTGGGCCGGTCAATTTTACAATCCTCTTTTTCTTGGAAAACGAAGCATAAAGAGGCAAAATCTGCAATTACAAAAGGACTGCTATAAATAGCAAAATAAGATGACCCTATTCTTGACCACGTCATGCGAATTTAAGGGGGGGGGGGGGGGCAGGTTCATCAGGATGACCCTATTCTTGAACATGTCATGAAAACCCTAAATTATTTACACGTGTCCTCAATAGTAATTTGGAGGGGGGAGACAATTCATCAAAATGGCGCTATTCTTAAACACATCATGTGAGTTCCAGAAATTTACCTAACAAAATACATAAGATGTCTTATTCTTATTTTGTTTTCGAACCCATTGGTATGTAAATGCAAGTAACTTATAGGTTTGTCATCATCTTCCTGAAATGATTGCATAAGCTTATCTTCTTGAAAACCTCCAACTGCGTAACCAAGCATGAGAAGGAAGCAACAATAATTCACTTGTCGATATCGCTGAGCTCCCAAGTCAATGGTGACTGCACTGTATGTAGGTGTCTAGTTAATCTTGACTGTCAAAGGGGGACTCTCTCCTGCCAACCAAGCGCTTTGGGACTCTCTCCTACCAAAGCCAAAACCTCTGTATGGAGCATGCTTATTGTGCCAAAATGAAGAACGAACAAACCACTTCCAAGTTTCAACAACAAAAAACAAGGAACAATATTTGCTCACCTCGCCCTTTCATTTAGGTCATTCTCACGCGAAGCTCCATGACCACCATCCATTGTGTCTCCCTGCCTGCAGCCTGAAGAGAGGATATACAAATTTTGAGAATAAATATTTTGTGGAGACAACAGACGAACAAAGAACATAGAAAAGAAGGAAAAGAGAGGTGTGGAAGACCAAAGAGGGCTCTTACTCTTTAAATCTTCCACCTAGAGCGTCTGGACTTGAATGTCCTTCTTGGAGGTTACCTTCTGGTATGGACATGGTGGTCTTGCTCTCGGTGGAGAAGAACCAAAGGTCGAGGGGATGGCGGCGACAATGCTGGTGGAGTGTTGTGGTCTCCCTTGCAGCGTTTGGGGTAGGTGTGGTTGAAATTAACAGTTTCAACTCAAATCATAAAACGTCATTCTCCAACTCAATATACTGTATTTACTTACTAAAAATACAAGCTATTGTACTAAAATATGTACTTTGACAAGGAAAAATGTCAAAATCACTTCTGAAGATGCCAAATAACCGAAAAGTACCTCTATGGTGAATCACTTGACATATCCATTTGTAAAGAGAAAAGTACCATGCCTTCAACCTGAACATATTGAAAGAAGTATATGTGAGTCATCAGCACAACTAATTAAGAGCGGACCAAAAGTTAATCTTCCTAAGAAAGTACTAAATTCCTTTGCAAGATTCAAAACAGCTATAATTTAGCTTCATGTAATTTTCATAGAGCAATACTCACTTGATCATATGGGCTTGTTTAAGTGTGGTATACAATTGTACACACAACTGACCCAGAACCTGAATGGATTTCTTTAAGTGTTCAGCTAATTCTATGGAGTGTTTCACCTACCAATGGAGATTCAAGTGTGTGTATTCATATAGTACGAATTACTCCCTTCAATGAAATATGATTTGAAGTTAGCAAACTTATCATAAATAATAATTAATATAGTTTAGCAATTAGACAAAATAGATTTAATGAATAAGGTGCCAACCATATATGATTAAAATGGAGGAGTTGCAGAATATGATTAAAATGGAGGAGTTGCAGAAGTTTTACATACATAGGATTGTCTATGAAAATTAACATGGAACGAATATAATAGTAAATTATGTATATACTCATAAGATATTTTTGATGATATCTTATGTGCATTTTCTCAAACATCTAGTGAGCCGCTTATGTCAATCCTTATGGCCATAAAGCTAAAATCACAAAATTAATGGGCACATATCTAACCTCAATCATTAGAGCAAGAAACTGTACGGGAATGGAGTTGTGAAGATGAATTGATTTATTACCTTTGTAAAGATGAATTCCATGGAGTGAGACGTTGTGGTCCTACAATGGAGGAGCCGTCATGGTAGACGACCCGATTCTTGATGGTGAATCAACTGGCGACCGTGCAGCAGCGACCGCCGCCGCTTCCCTCCTCTCGCTGCCTCCAAGGACGATTGAGGCGGCGGTGGAATGAGTCAATGGATCGGCGGCCCGTCGACCATCGCCACAGCTGCCGGGATCCCGAATCGCTGCAGAATCGTGACCGGCTCTGGGGGGCTGAGGAGGTGTCCTCATGGAAGCCGTTCTCTTGGCATTTTGAGGCAGCGAGAGGAGGGAAGTGGCGGCGGCCGGCGGAGGATATGGAACTTAGGCTGTATGGGGCGGCGGCTAGATCTGACGATGGCGGATAATAGGAGCACAGGTGTTTTTTTTTATGGCAGGAGTACATGTGCATGTGATGGTCGGGTGAGCTATTTTGTTGGGCTGTATTGTCGATGGTTAATGGGCTTGGGCGCGAGCGAACGATCGGGTGAGCGGAATGAAATTAGATGGGCTTTAGCTTACATACTCAGCCTGGCAGACGAAAAAATTGATCGACCGAGAGCAGGAAATACGTACGTTGAACTCCCATTTAATAGTAAAGATTAATGTTTTTCTATTTGTATTATAAATTTAGTGTATATTAGAGATTGAAGTTTGTTTTTATTTTTATTTGTTATTATTATATTTGGATGATTTAAAATATTGTTAGTACTATTTTGTTGTATTAGTCATTTTACTCCTAATACAAATAATAGAATTTTTTTTTTGTCTTTGTTATGTAGTGAAGACAATTAATCAAGAATATTGTCTCGCAAGAAGTGAAGAATATATGTTTTTTGAAAATTATATTTAGTAGTTGGTTAAAAAAACGTTGCATGTTTTCAAATATGTATATGTCGATTGTGCTAAGTTTAGCTTTGAATTTGTTTATATTTTGACGTACATAAAGTTAATAGATTGCTTTTATTTAGATATTTGTAAGTGTGTACATTTAGATCCTTGTTGATTTTGAGTTGCTTGGAAAACTTAGTATTTTTGTTTGCCTTTTTTATAGGAAACATCATTGTCAACATATCAGTATATAATTTTATGAAGTTTGTTTTTCAAATTAAGAGTTGGTGTCCGTTAGTGAGAAATATGTTACTGAAGAACCTATTCTACTGAGTGATTGAAGATGTGACTATTAATACTTGCCGGAAGCATTAAATAAAAACGTTACCTTTTCTCTTTCATATTCCCTAGGTAGCGTTACTTTCTGTCTCACCCTTCCTTGTGTATGTCAGATCGTTATCCATCCCCAACATCCACTGTTCCACTTTGAAGCTCATTTCTCTGACTGTGCACTAAATCTGCTTACTCCGTCCATCCCAAAACCAAATCGCCTTTCCTCTCGATTTGTTCCTCTCGCAGAAATGGAGCTTGAGGTGCCGTTGTAGAATGGCCATGCGATTATTCGTAGGGCTGGTCCAGCCTCCTTGTATCCTGACGCCAATCTTGGTTAGTATTGCATCTGCTCATCCGCATATGCGCAGGGCGAAAATCGGGATGCACTTGCGCCCGTTCCAGGACGGCCTCCCGGCCGCCGGCGCCAGCTCCCATCTGCCGTGGCTGATGTCCACCCGTGCTGCATCCGGACGTCGTCGCGGTCATCGCTGCTCCCTGCCGGCGGCGCCACTGCTGTTTGGAGAGAGGCAGCAAACGGTAGCTACATCTCCATTCCTCTCAGTTTGTTGTACAAATGAGTGGAGCCTAATCCTCTCAGTTTGGTTGCAGAAAGAAACGGCATGAGGAAAGTCATCCGATTTATGCGAATGGATTACAATCAGCGATCTGTGAGGGCTCTACTTGGAGGATACTAAGACTCTGGTGGCTGTTGTTCGGTGAGTACATGGGCATCAATTGGTAGTGGTTTTTGTTTTTTTACTGTTTCTAATGCGTAGGTTGATTATTTTTGGTCAACTCGTAATTATTTTCAGCTGTCGGATGTTTGGTTTTGTTGGTCCCTTTTGTCTCACGAATGTTCATGGTGTATACCATATTTTGGCCACTGAATCTTGATGCAATAATTTTTTTGCAGCTACAGGCGTTCTGAGCCTGGAACTTTGGGATTATCCATGATAGTCGCATGGCGTCTGCGGTTTAGCATTTTCATATCTGTTGGCAACCTTATAAGATAGGCCGAAGTCAATGAGTATTGGAAATTTTAAGAGGTGAAGCAATTTAATTTTTCGTCAGTATTGTACAATTTACTTTGAAATTATGTGTACTGTCGAACAATTAGCCTTGTGCTTGTTTCCTAATTTATAAGTGAAAAACCATATCCGTATGCGAACCCGTTGTGAACTTTAATATCTGTAAATTTAAGTACTTTTTGTGCTAATCTGAATCCTGGCCCCCTCCACTTTTTTCCGGGCTTGGGACCGGCATCGGCAGTGTTAGGCCCCCCTTCCCCCTTTTATATCTATAATAATTTAAGTACCCCGACATAGAATCGAAAAACAAAGAACTGTGGAGAAAATACATTGTAAATATAATAGCATTTTGAGCATCAAATATAAATTTAAGTACCCCGACATAGAAACAAAAAAGAAAGAACTGTGGACAGAATACATTGTAAATATAATAGCGTTTTGAGCATCAAATATATGTATGTAAGTAACTATAAGCTTTAAGTGTATCAAGCTCTTACTATTGTGTTATTAAATTAATAAAAACCGATGCGTTTTCCAGTCCTTCCGTAGATTGTAGTAGAGCATATTCCTACTGCCATATAGTGCAAAGTAATGATGTTTAGAGTAGAATAGTTAAAAAAAATCAAATAAGTTTTCCCAGTGTCCATAAATATTATGTAGTCGAAGAAGCATAATAGAATTATGTTATGTTCTAGTACCTTTAGAAAATTTCTTTGTAGACTATGTTCTTGACTTCATCATCCTCTTTGCTCTCTTCGTCATCTACCATTACCCTTAGTCTGTCCCTTCTTGTGACTCTTGAGAATGCTACGTATAGTTGTCCGTGTGTGAATACTTGTTTAGGTAGATACAGTCCTACCCTGTTTAGAGATTGTCCCTGACTTTTGTTTATTGTCATAGCAAAGCATACTGAAATAGGATATTGTCTTCTCTTTAGCAAGAATGGCCATGCTGATTCGGTTGGTGACATGATTATTCTTGGAATATATACCTTGTCACCTACGTGGGTTCCTGTTATTATTTGGGCTTCGATGAATCTTCTTCCTAACTGAGTTATTGTCATCCGTGTACCGTTGCATAACCCAGCAGTCTGGTTAATGTTACGCATTAGCATGACCGGTAGTCCTATCTTCAGTCTGAGTTCATGATTTGGAATTCCAGGAATCTTGAGGTTGTTTAGGAATTCTTTTGAACATAACATATCTATATCATCACTTGATGTAACAGCTTTGCATACAGTGTCGCAACTTCTATAAATAGTGTCCTGACCTTCTAGTTGGTCCATTATATATTCATTGATCTCGCTGACTGTCTCATTCCTTGGACATAAGATTGCTCTTTCTTCCAAGTATTCTCGGTCACGATATCTTTGTTTAAAATTTGGATAGATGCTCTCCACTATAGGTTTCTTTGGATCATGTCCCTTCTTCAGTAGTATGTCATTTGGTATATTTATCCACTCCTCGCCTTCAGCTGATGTCGTTGTTCCATTCCCAATATTCAAAATCCAGTCTGCAAATTCTGCTACTTGTCTTTTCTCTGTCTTATTTTCTGTCATGCAAGTGAGTCTCATGTTCTTTTTGAGTTCCAATATTTTGAAGTGGTGCCAAAGATAGGACCTCTTGATGGATGCATTGACTATGTTGTGTCTTCTTCCCTTTGACAGAACCGGGAGAATCTGGCGGAAGTCACCTCCTAGAACCATCGTCATGCCACCGAATGGCTTTTTGGTACTGTTCTCATTTTTATGTCTAAGTATATCTCTTAGGGTTCTATCCAGCGCCTCGAAACATAGCTTGTTTGCCATTGGAGCTTCGTCCAAAGAATAAGCGATGTATTATTTATTAGCTCCGCTAAGTGTGTACCTTGTTTGATGTCACATGTTGACTCTTCTGTAAGTATTAGAGGAATACGAAACCTTGAGTGTGCTGTTCTGCCTCCCTGTAGAAGTAGCGCTGCAATACCACATGATGCGACAGCTAGGACTATCTTTCCTTCAGAACGCAATTTCGTTGTGATTGCCTTCCAGAGGTAAGTCTTCCCTGTTCCACCATATTCGTCCACAAAAATCTGTTTTCCCAAATCATTGTCTACTGATTCCATTATGTTGTCAAATGCGTGTCTCTGTTCGGAGTTTAGATTCTGGAAGATACTTAGATGTTCTTATTTTTGCTCATGTTTGTTGTAGTTCATCTCTTCATTGAGTAGCCTGTTTCCAAGTTCCTTTAGACCTGCAGAGTTTGGTAGTTCGATTTCCTGGGTATTCCTTAAGCGTTTTTCCAGTCTCTCTCATTAGTTTTTCGATTTCCACCAAGGCATGGTCTTTCTTTTGTTCTTCTGTTAGACGCAGTGTAGGGTAGTTTAATATTTTTCTCTGTCTGTACTCCATATCTTCACTTAGAACTTCCCAACATTTTTCCCACACAATTTTTGGATCTGTAACCTCACAATGGCTTATGATTGTTGTGAATAGTTGTCGTAGTTGATTTCCAGTTGCCCAACTTGATGCCTCGCTGATGCAGTCAATCCACTCTTTGTCATCTTCCAGAAATCCTAATGCTTCACATGCTCCCTTGTTTGATGTGTGGACAACTCCATTTACAGTTCTTATGTCTTCGAAAGATGTGCATCCTTTGAGGACGTTAAGTAGCATTCTCATGTAGTATCTTTCACCACTTGCTGGATGTGCGTAATAAATCCTTCCAACAGATCGGCCCTTTTTCCGCTTGGTCCATTTTGTTTTTTTCCTATTCCACACCCATTTTGAAGGGAAATCTGCATATGTCAAATTCCTTGCTTCTTCGCAGTGCTTGTTTGTCTCCATCCACTGTGTGAACTTAGTGATTCCTGCCCTTTCCTTTGTTACTATCTTTGTTAAGTCTGTTGTGTCTGAGAAGATTACCTGTTGTTCATTTTGTAGGTGGAACGGTAGCCTTTCAACACATGGGTCTCGGAAGTGCATTTCAAATTGAAATAGTCGCCAACACGCATCATGTCCTGAAATGTATGTACATCCAAGGTAACTTTTGATCTCATCGTTTTCAATCACAGCGGTAGCTTGGTCATCCCCCTTGTTTATGTATTTGAAGAGGTACTTTATTGAGAGTGATCTGTTGCAAATCTCAACATTTATGTGTGCTTGATACTTTACCAGTAGATCTCTGTTATACGGGACCACGAATCTGTTGTCCAACTTCACTTCCCCCTTTTCTATGTATCTGCCATCTTCACGTCTTCTGTATGCTGGGTATCCATCTTCATCTATGGTTGTATTTTTGTTGAATTGCTTAGGGAATTTTCTTATGCATTTATTCTCAACCATGCATGGTGAGTTTGGTTTGGCCTGCCCACATGGTCCGTGCATCATGAAGTTCTCAACAGCTGCATAACCTTCAGGATCAACTTCCTTGTCTGGAATCTCCGCACTTGTTATCTTATCTACCTGTTCTGGTTCCATATATTTGAACTTCTTCTCTTTTTTGTCAAGGAATATGACTATGTGCGCATGCGGGAGGCCCCTTTTTTGGAACTCTATTGTGTATATAACTGCAAATAAGAGAAGTTATAAGTTAGTTTATCCACAAAAACAATTAGAAATTTAGTAGTGTAAGTTGTAGATAATTACTTGCGAGTGTTTTTCCGAAATATTCTCTTTCTTTTATGTCTTTCATGAACTCCTTTAGTTTAATGTGGAACACTCTGTCAACGATATCAGGTCTTTCTGAAGCTATTTGCCCTACCTCATGTAGCATAGACTGTATTTCTGGCCAAGCTGCGTTGCACGTGAATGTCACAAATAGGTATGGGTATCCGGCCCACCGACATATTGCCATTGCGTCTTGAAAGTTTTGTTTTTTGTACCTGGGGCTATCCGTGACAGTGGATGGCAGTAGTATTCTCTTTCCTACTTGGTCAGCTCTCGTATCTCCCCTTTCAACAGCATCCTGCAAGCCAGCATATAGATCTATTCTTAGGTTTCCTTGATGATTTTTGATCCAGTCCAGTCTAAAGTGTAAAATGCATGCAAATGCGTCCACAAAGAATTGCAGTGTTAGCTTTTTGCAGCACATCAAGTGCATCGACTGGTTCATGCGTTGTTGTACCCGGTATGCATAGTATTCCAGCATTGTAACATGCTTTCTCTTGCATGTTGCCCCTTCTTTCAATATGTATGGTATTTTCTCTCTGTACCCATCTTCACCATAGGGAAATAGTAACGGATACTGCATGGCCATGAATTTTGGATGATTCTCAGATATTCTTCTAGGCTTCATGTTTTTATACTCTACAATGATGTCACGACCTTGTATATTTTCTGATGTATCATTGACAATGAGTGCTGCCACTTCAGAAGCTGAAGGCATATTATACTGTCTGCCATCTCTTTGTCGTTTATTTATTATTTTCAACTTCACGTCATCATAGTCACCTTCTTTGAATCTGTCCCTTGCCATTCTAAATGTTTTTGCTAGTACATTGTCTCTATCCAACATATTTTTCAGGCCTTCAACGATGTGTGGATCCAATGAGTTCCTCTTATCTGTCGAAGTTGTTGATGCTTCTATCCTATTAGTGACTTCATTTTCTGTATCATAGATGTATAGCTGACACCATCGTGGCTTGTCTCCTTCTTCTTTTGGTAGCAGAGTTCCAATCCGATGGTAATTCAACCCATTCATTTTGAATACATAAGGCCCACTCCCTTTGTTTATTTCTTTGTCAACCTTTCCTCCCATTGATGTGAAAGCGAACATGGAGTTGTACAATCTGATATTTTGCATGTAGTTTTTTGACCTTTTTCCATTTTCTTTCCTTAGCAACTTCGTAAGGTAAGCTGGTGGCTCCTTTAAGGGTGGCAGGTCAACCTTTCCATTCTGGCAACATAGTCCAAATGTTGGTTTGTTCCCTTTACCCTTTGTTCTTTCTTCATACCAGAATATTGCTCCACAATTTTCACACTTGCAAGTCGGTTTCCCGATGTCCCAAATTTTCATATCCATTTTTTTTGATGACCTGTTACATTTTTAGCATCATACTGACATTAGAGACTGATTATTGAATATGCCGATTGTGCATTTTGAAATACCTTACCTCTTTCTCTTAGCAACTTTTTTTGGCCCTTGATGTGCATTGGTCAGAAGTTTTAGTTTTCTTTTCCGGATTGGCCTCTCTTCTGTAGTTAATTCCATTGATTGACTTGTCCTGAGAAGGTTGATAATTGAATAGGGAATTTTTTTTAAAGAAATATATTAGATTATGATGTAATGAAGATTGTGTATAATATTTACCTCTCACTTTTCAATGATTGTTCATTGGTCACATCACCATGTCTTGTAGTCCATCTCTTCTTCTTCTCCTGAAGTTTCTTTATCCTTGTCAATCTTGCCATATTGATGGTTTCACTGCATTAGCATGAGTAATTATGAAAATATCAGGTTTCTGTATGGATATTTTATTTGTCCAATAAACCAAGTAGGTGTTCTCTGTACATATACTTTCATATATCCCACTATGAG
This sequence comes from Poa annua, assembly GCA_026929855.1. Taxonomy (NCBI): domain Eukaryota; kingdom Viridiplantae; phylum Streptophyta; class Magnoliopsida; order Poales; family Poaceae; genus Poa; species Poa annua. The sequence goes on along the minus strand of CM049429.1, from coordinate 84,745,071 downwards.
TGCGCCAAGTTGGATATCTGTGTACATATACTTTAATATATCTTACATATACGGACATGGTAATTACCTTGACATATTGCATGTTTCGTTGGTTTTGAGCATCTTGGCAGTATTCTAAGATGTCTCGCTATGCGTGCCCCCTTCTATTTTTGTTGTGTATCCTGTATGGCATTTAAATAATATATTTGATTATATTAGTTCATAATACAATATCAAGCTATCGACCTGACGTTTACTACCGGTATTTTAAAAAATTCTGTCCTGATGCAGCAACATCTGAACGCTAGAGTCATTTGCACTGTCCTATTCGTGAGTAAGAAATATTAAAAATTTGTCGAATACCATGTCATCATATCCTAAACCATTATCTCATATTCTTTTTTGATATAGTATTTTAACAAAAAATTAAAGAATATAATTTTACTGAAGCTAAAAACTTTGAAAGAAACAAATATCTTACAAAATCTTTCTGGAGTTCCTTCAACTACAACATCCATAGGTGGTCATCATTATGATTCCGAGTGTCTAAGCTAGCAAAATAAGTCATTAGGCATGCATACGTAGACACCAATGATCTGAACTGTGACCAAACAAAGTTAGTTGATTGATGTTTACTGTTACTAAGCAACATATCCAAATCGCCAACTAAAAGCACAGGTACGGATCAGATTAAACCTGCAAGTACTTCAGGATAGCACTATGCAATTGACAGGTACCCAGGCTAGCTTGATCTAGCTTTGCTAGACGCGTATTTCCCATGCAAGGAATGAATCTACGTCAGGAATTTATGAATCTGGCATTAACTAAGGTGTGATGACAGTGTAATTGTGGATGACAACTTCATCGTGGCAAATAAGGTCTTACCTTGGATGAATCTTCTGGGATTTCCCGTCCTGGTCTTTGAGGATCCTGAACGAACTCTTCAAGTTATGTAGATCGCTTTATCTGTGTAGAAAATAAGGTAGTTTCCAAGTTATATACGACATGTTCATTTTTTTTAAAAAAAATCTATCTCTAAAGCTGTTGGGATTCTGATAAGAAGTTTAGTTTCGCTGGTTGACTGTCTTATATTTTCTTAAGTTGACTTTTTGAAAGGAAAAAATCTGCATGTAAAAAATATCATGCAATTCATATAATTATTTGACATAAGTGTGTAACTCTTTACAAATTAGATTATTCGTTTATACTATGTTCTTTTTCATTGGTCAAATAAACTATTATAACATGGTAATTTTTTATCAGCAGTTCGGACTCATGTAGTTTCTTTAAGTCCACGGTAGGCTATTGATTGAGACACATATGCACTGGTTAGTGTACATAATATTTATAATTAACTACACCATCAACCAAACTACAAACAGGCTGACCGACTTTTCCGATTCCACTATTTTCCAAGATTGTGGGGTAGCTAGTGCACAACATTTTAACATATATCGTTTGTTAATTCAAATCAAACTTTCTTCAAATCTTAAGCCTTCCGCGACTGACGACCATGAGTGGGCTAGTGCTTGCCTTAGCCTATTTTGCTCAGAGCACGACCAAATATTCATAAATTTGACAATGTATGTCTTCTATGGGCACACATGTTAAAAGTAAACTTCATGCTGTCATAGAGCTTACAATAATCACTACTAGGTATATAAGAGTAGAGTACATCATCTAACTTTTAGCGAAGAAAAATATCTGAATGTTGAATAAATTGCATTTGATTCTAGTATGTGAATCTATCAGGTGTTTTTCTAATCCTCTTGGGTCTATCGTGACTGATATCCGATGCTTGTTTATTCTCTTTTTTGGCAGACACCTTCCTCTTTATTCTCCCGTCAACATTTTTCATCTCTGTTGTCGTTGATATTTCTTCATTTAGTTCTTCCACACGTTCATCTGTGATGATGCAGTCATTGTTCTCAGCACCGGTTTTGTTGTTTATCTGTCAAAATTTTAAAATTAGTGCTATTGTTCAAATTAAGAAACTGTAGCTTCATCATAGATATGAAAGTTGTACATGATGAGTTACCTTTCTCCTAATCCTCTTGGGTCTGTCATGACTGATATCTGATGCTTGTTTATCCTCTTTTTTTGCTGACACCTTCCTCTTAATTCTGCCGTCAACATTTTTCTTCTTTGTTGTCCTTGCTATTTCTTCATTTAGTTCTTCCGCACGTTCATCTATGATGATGCAGTCATTGTTTTTAGCACTGTTGTTCTTGTTTATCTGTTAAAGTTGTAAAATCAGTGCTATTGTTGAAATGAAGAAACTATATATAGCAACATTATAGATATGAAAGTTGTACATCATGAGTTACCTTTCTGCAAATTTTACTTTGTTTCGTACTGATTTCATCCTTTTCCTGTTTCACCTGTAAGATAGAATACCTTAGTTAGAGAATAGGACAAAATTTGTCTTGTATTAATATTCATTTAACAAATAAGCTCCCCATTAATGATTTATGTCACTTTCACAACCTTCCCGAATTTCTTCTGGGTAGGCTTTTGTAGGTGTTTAAATTTTTCGAAGCGGTTAACATCATCAATGACTTCAGCATTTAGACTGGTTTCCTCATTCACTTCGGTTTCTATCTGCAAGTTAGAACCAAACACTTTTGAATATAAGATAATATTATTTTTGTATTAACAATAATCTGTTAGAATATACACTTGTTGGCAATCTCATAAATAATAATGGACTATGATATAAAACTTAGTTCATACATGTAAATTACAATACCTCATCTGCTACTAAATTCTTCTCCACAATTTGTTTTCTGATTTTTCTTGAACGAACCCTTACCCTTTCTTTTTTACATATCGTGTTGCCTTTCATTTTGCCAGTATTCCCCGATTCATTTTTTGACTCCTGCATATTGTTCAAATATCGTAATACATAAATAATAAATTTTATTGAGAATTACTAGAAACGAATTAACAAACTTAGAGGCATTACTTTAATAAACTAACGATTTACCTCATTCTTGAGTTTCTTTGCCTTCACAACCTTTCTGTTCTTGCATGCAGATTTTTTCACACGTGTATTTGTAGTATCACACTCTATATCAAAATCATCTATTATAATTAAATTTTCACCTGACGCCTCATAATTGCTTACTTTATCTTCGGATCTATTTGTTTTTGTTGTAGTCTTCTCATCCTCTGTCAACTCCTCTGAATCTGACTTTTGTTCCTGAATATTTGTTGGTGTTGTATGACATAGAAAATAGATTTTAATATGAATATAAATATGAATTAATATTAGACTACCTCATCATTTGGAATTTCCATTTTTATAGTCTCCTCCTCCTCTCTCACCTCCTCTAAATCTGACTTTGCTTCCTGAATATTTGTTGGTGTTGGTTGACATCGATAATTAATAAAGCTTAATATCAATAAAAAAAGATTAAATATTATCATACCTCATCATAAGGAAGTTGAATTTTTGAAGAGGTTTTTTTATTTTTTTTGCCAGCGGTCGTTACTTTTCTGCATGATCTATTCATTGCTTTCTCATCTTTTCTCTCTTGATAAGACTTTGGTTGTTTCTGCAATATTTTGTAATATGTTTGAATGCTAAAAAATATGCATGTTGAAATGATCTGAAGTTTTCTTTAGGACATTACCTCATCATGGTGTCTCCTTCTGTTAGTGGCCTTCATAATAATCTTTTTAGGTCTTCGGCTTGGTTTTTCCTTTTTAATCTTCCGTAGAACTTTCTTTTTGGTACATGCATAGATTTGCTTTTCACTGGTATCACTTTTGTCATCTTCTGTTTCTTCTGTCACTGTATCGGAGGATAGATTTTCCTATAAAATAAAACGTGTCAGTAAAAGTAAATCAAGAGACTAATTTTCATACTGATAATGTGTATTAGATGACCTGATTTCTGAAATCATGCATAACTGAAGTATTAGAGTTTCCACGTCCTTGGTAGTCTAGCATGTCCTGTAAAACATTTTCCATTACGACTTTGTATATCCTATGGTAGGTGAAGAAATGTACTTGTGCATACCTCTTCAGCCTTCTCATTTGAATATTCCATCTCTAGCTTGTAATTAGGCTCAAAAGCGTAATTTACTCTATAATTTTCCATGCACTCTTCCAAATTTCTTGAAGTTAACTTCAAACGGAATATGAGTGTTCTTCCACAAAGGTTTTGAATGGATTCTGGGATTGTCTCTGAGTATCCATCTTGCTCTAGCAAGGTATCAACAGACTTATTCCCCAAAAGTTTTTGTGCTACCTCGTTAAATAATGCACATGTTGTTGTTGATGTGTCATCACTTATCTTGATATTGATTATGTACCTAATATGATAACTTAGTTTATAAGGGACTCAAATAGGTATGAAATTAATTACAAAATAGGGTATGAAAGAATACTCACCGTAGCTCTGAAGTTTCTGCTATTTTGTGACACACTTTGCAAACATAGTTATCTGATTCCTTTTTTGTCGCACAATAGCAACTTTTACATGCCATGTACCACCAACCTCTATCGGATATAATCTCATCTATTGTTGCTTTGGTTGTGCACATATATTCCTAATTTTTAAAAAGAGAAAAATATGAGAAAACATGGAAGAAAGGATGAAAAATATATTTGAATTAAGAACATATTTCAAATCAAGGGTAAAAAATTACCTTAGTCTTCACATCTTTGTACTGCAGTTCTTTTATTTCCCTTAATGTTTTTCTATTATAGAACATTTGTTGCTCTAAAGTTCCTTGCGTGCTTGCATCGATTTCGATCATTGTTGGGAAGGCATCTACTGCACAGTGCCTGCATTTTTTTGGGAATGTCATCCAAATGCACTCTTGCGTGAATAGTTTGTATGTTATATACATCATACCTGTTGATGATTTCTCTTTTCTCTGGAATTTCAAAGTCCAGGTAGACTTTTGAAGCATTTGTTGTACGTAGTGATAAACCTATTTAAAAATGATTCAGTAATCATATTATGTATTGTGTAAGAAGAAAAGAACATGACTAAAGTTCTCACCATAGAAATCTTTGACCAGATTTGAAGTTACAATCACTATCGTTTGTTTTCCCAAGATATCTTCGTTTACCATATTTGCTAGACTGTCCCCCCACAAAGTGACTTTGATTTTCTCACCACTTCATAGATATGAATATGTAAAAGTGATTTCAAATTAGCTGAAAGCTTAAGTATGAAAAAGGAAGTTAAATAATGATAGAACTTAAATGACTTACTCCAACAAAAGGATTTCAATCTCCCGAATTTTTGAAGTTCGTTCCTTTGAAGTGTCCCTGCCTATTATTTTTTCTTGTATTGGTTTTAGTCCTCTAAGCATGCCAATAACATCTGCATAGAGATTATTCAATATAATATAATTGATATATAATTTCTCTTTGATATATAGTTTGGATCTACATACCTGAGCATTGTGCATCATTACTTTCCCTACTCCATAAGGTAGCGCTATCGGCAAACTCAAAGTAATAGTCTAGAAAGTTCCTTGATTCTTCTAGAACTTCCTTTACTGTTGTATCTGATATGAATACAATTTTCATATTGTTCTTCAAAGGCCTATACTTGTCATATTCCCAAACTTTGAATGTCTTCAATATATAGATTTGATCTTCTCTAAACTTTGACTTGAACTTGCTGATCAGTTTTGTTCCAATAGAAGCATGGATTGTATTTCCCTGTGTAGAAAATAATATGTTAGAAAAATGTAAATATACATTAGATTATTCACACTTAATAGATATATATTTCCTTATGTACAAATAATGTGTTGGGAAAATGTAAATACGGAATATTGTTTAGATTGTACACACTTTATAGATATACCTTCTTATCTGCTAAAATCATATCAGCACTAATGACTTCATTGGTTGATAGATTTATTGAATCCCAAAGTCTTAAAACCTTGACCTTGACTGTCCATGACTCGTCTCGTGTAGACAATGCACTTAGGAGTGTAGGCGACATATCTGGCCAATATGACACGTAGTAGAATGATCATGACATTAAGTATTTACAGAAGCAATGATCATGAAATTTAATTTGACTTTTCATATAGAGTTATTGATAGAGGCAATGATCATGATATTTACTTTACTTTTAACAGAGCTTTGTGTAAAACTCGATCTGTTGCTGCCTGAAATTTTATCCATCTAATTGCATCTAATTGCAGTTTGTGCATATATTAAATCTATGCATATGCAACATATTCCTAGCTGTACTTATTTCATTACTTTTGAGGTGAAGAGAGAATCTGTGTAAAATTCGATCTCTTGCTGCCTGAAATTTAGCCATCTAATAGCAGTTTGTGCATGTATTAAATCCATGCAGATGCAGCATATTCCTAGCTCTACTTATTGGATTACTTTTGAGGTGAAGAGACAAAAGGATATTTACCTGATCTTGGTTGCACAGACTTGTTGATTGTCTGCGAGCTGGAAATTACCGGAAGATGTAGTCCTATTAGAAGCGCCGAGTTGCTCCAACAGGCAATAGGCAGAAGCGTGGAGTTTCCGAAGACACGTGAAAAACCTCTAGGATAGGTACGTGAACTTATATAGTGATTTTGGGAATCTTATCTGAGAGGGACTCTCTGAACGTGATAACTAACAACATATTTGAACGGTGTTAATGATATTGATTTGGTTCGTTATTTTTTGGGGTAACCTACCGATCAGTCACGATCTTGCGGTACGACTGATCTTGCGGTACGGCTGGAGCCCTTTCTGATCAGTTTTGATCTCTGGTTCGGTAGTTTTGATCTCTGGTTCGGCCGGCCGGCCGGACGAAGCTATTGGACTCTTTTTTTGTAGCGTTAACGTGTTGCGCATAACATGTGTGTATTCTGTTAATGTGTTGCACATGTGTTACATTAATTCGCTCATTAAATCACAGCCTTAAAATTTAGATCTAACCATCTAAATTAATTAAGATGATGTGGCTTAACGTGGTGTCTCTAAAAACTCCCTTATATTGCTTTTAGTATATAATAGATAGATTAGTTGACATTTTTCATTGCGAAAAGTTTAAATCACTCTTAAGTTTTGCTAGAGACTATATATCCACATTTGAATCCGCAAAACTCCACTCCAAAAATATCACTATCCTTACTACTATCTAAAAAAATGTACTGGTGTTCATATTCCCATATTAATTGCATCCACACCCCCCCAATAATTAATCGACACCATAATTACATTCTTTTTTACACTTACCAATCAATCACAATAATTACTTTCCTTACATTTTTTATACTACTACTAATAAAAGTCGGTGTAGGGAAACATAGGTGCAAGCAAAGAGAGGAAATTGCCAAGATCGAGAATAAAATGGTATCCCGTATGATCTAGTATGATCCAATTACATCAATACCTTCTTCTCCAGAGCAAACATGCATTTCATTAATATAAACAAGGTTACATGAACGATGACATGGAGTTTAGAATATAAATAAGACAAAAACAGTTATGTTATAGTTTTATAGATAGTAGAACCATAAAATATGAAAGTGCAGAAAAATCGTAATATTTCTTATACACAACGAAGCTAGAGGTCGATGCCCAACCCCAACGCCACCAAGGCACATTCCAGAAGAGACGCCGATCCTCCACCATTTCTAGATCCTAAGAAGCATCATCTCCAACGACGTTCAGTGAGACGAATAACGTGTCAGTTGCAAGCAACATGGCACTTGTTGCTGTTGGCACGAGATTGAGCGGTGGACGGTCCCATGCAACCTTTTGGACGGGATACACCACATCTCATCAACGAGACCAGGAAAGAACGACAAATCCACAACCTCCTGACCACCATCCTCACTCCGTAACATCCGTATCGCCCTGGCGCCAACGGTTCCACGAATAACAACATACGCTAGCACCACACCAAGAAATTTATCTCGTCGAGTATGAAAAATGGCGAGGGGACCAACCTGAAAGGATCGGTATGACACCTAGAGGGGGGTGAATAGGTGCTAATTCAAATTTTAGTTCTTTTTCAAATTAGGCTTGACACAAAAGGTAAATTCACTAGATATGCAACTAAGGTGAATTACCTATATGACAAGCTAGCAACTAAGCAAGATATAATAAGGCGATAAATAAGGATAGAAGTAACCGAAGTGAAAGCACGAGACGATAAGGATGTATTCCCGAGTTCCTCCCTAAAAAGGGAGTACGTCTCGTTGGAGAGGTGTGAACCAACACAATGGTTCAACGGCCACAAAGGCCTCACCCTAATCTCCGGTGAACCGCACCACAAAGGTTTGGTCCACTTTCCACTATCGGAATCCTTCGAGGCGGAATCCGGAGCCTTTACAACAACGATTCGGGGCACGACCCACAAAGGGCTTGGGGGCTCCCGAACAGCTACAATATGTCACAAAGACAATAGGTAAGTACAACAATGGGCTAGGTTTCCTAGTGGAAGCCGTAGCAAGTGTTCCCTCAAATGAATGAGGGGGAAATGAAGAACGGCTCGGTGAAGATGTAGATCGGGCCCTTCTCCTTCAATCCTCCAAAGATCAACGAGTTTGGATGGGTGGATTGGGAGATCTTGGGATTCTTGGCTTGCAACAATGGAGCTCCTCCTTTTCTTAGTCAAGCACTTTTCTGGAGGAAGGAGGAGGGGTATTTATACCCCTCCAAAGATGTAGCCGTTGCAGCCAAACCCCAGGCCGGAAACTCCGGCCCTAGTGGCCGGAAACTCCGGGGGCCACCAGGGGCTGAACACCAGATTCTTCAATCTGAACTTGGACATCTTCGAGGTACACGAGGCCGGAAAGTTTGGCCTGGGGCGGAAACTCCGCCCCCCACCAGAGGCTGAGCACAACTTCGGCAACCGAGCATCGGTAAAGATTCCGGTCCTCAGGGACCGGAAACTTCAGGCAGGGGCGGAAACTCCGGCCCCCTAGGCCGGAAACTCCGCCCCCCACCAGGGGCTGAGCACACTTTCAGTGCTGTCTCTTTTTCTCCTTTTTGGTGCTGATGCATCTGAAGAGTTCCTAAATTATCCTGCATTACTTAACACCAACTTAATACATCCACATGTTGTTAACTAACACACAAAACACAGAGATCATAGAAATGTCCTTTCACAACCCACACGCTCCACGTCGCTGCCGATGAGAACACAACTGAGATGGAGAAGAAGCAGGGGCACCTTATGCCGAAATCGACACTTTTTCCTTCAAATACTTGTAGAGCTAGTAGAATTTTGGATTGTCAAGCCCACGGCTAGAATGGTTAGACTGACTCTATAGGCCCATAAAAGGCACATGATCCAGCCTTAATCATCCAGCTCATCTCTGGCAGGCCCATAATCCAGATCCAGGGAGGCAGCGAGTCAGCGTGAGAAAGGCAGTATCAGTTTCGTTACCTCGACAGCTGCAGCGTGACTCAGGAGTCAGGCCAGGTGGTCTCCCTCGCGTGCTAAAATCTCGTGCCAAAATCCTCATTCACCAGCTCCACTCCCGGCCGGCGATCTCATCCGCCACCGCATTCACATCGCCCGCGTGATCCATCACCTCACCGCGATCGAAAAATCCTGCCCCTCCTCCTCCTCCCAAGCCCGTCTCCCTCTCGGCACGGGGAGCGGTACCTCTCTAAACCCTAGCGGCGGCGGAGGAGGGCCACTAGATCGCCCCCACCGGCGATGGAGAGCCCCGTGAAGGAGGAGGTGGCGGGGGAGCTGGCGATGGAGATCGAGTCCGGCGTCACGGCGGAGGACTGGCGCCGCGCGCTCTCGCGCGTCGTGCCCGCCGTCGCCGTCCTCCGCACCACGGCCCCGCGCGCCTTCGACACCGAGGTCGCCGGCGCAAGCTACGCCACGGGCTTCGTCGTAGACAAGGCGCGCGGCATCATCCTCACCAACCGCCACGTCGTCAAGCCCGGTACGACGCAACACGGCACCCCCATCTATCCATCCGCCGATCCGAACCCCCTCTCCTCGTTTTTTCATCGTCTTATGTATTCATTCAGTCATTCACGTCCTTTTGACCCTAGCTAGTGTATGTATTCATGTCTGTCAACTGTGAATGAATGAATGGCTCATGTGGTCGCAGGGCCTGTGGTCGCGGAGGCGATGTTCGTGAACAGGGAGGAGATCCCCGTGTACCCGCTGTACAGAGATCCCGTTAGTGCTTGCTCTTCTCGATTCCATTCCACTCCATTCCATCCTGTTCTGTTTTATTCTGCTTTACCATTGTTTGTATTATTAATAAGGCCAACGGCGTGTTGTTAATCCAAGCTTTCCCCCCTTGTTTTCTCTCAAAACAGGTACATGATTTTGGTTTTTTTCGATATGATCCAGGTGCCATAAAGTTCCTTAAGTACGACGAGATCCCTCTAGACCCTGAAGCAGCATCTGTGGGCCTAGAAATTCGGGTTGTCGGCAATGACAGCGGCGAAAAGGTTTTCACTATAAGATGCCCTGTTTATTCTCTCGCTTGGTTTCTGCATTTATGAACACTAGTGTGTGAAGTGCAATGCTAACACACACATATATATATATATATATATTGTTAGCCTCCACACCTTGCTGCGGTTCTATATATAGACCCGATAAAGAAACATTGCTTATATACAGTTCCTTGAAACCTTCATTTGTCAAACGACACGTTTTGACATCTCATCAACAAGAAAATGGTCTCTTTCCTGTATGGAGATACCTTTGTTACACAAATTATTTTTTTGTGTTGTTGGAACATTAGGAGTGAACCCACCTGATTCTCTATCTCCTACTGCTGTTAGCCATCATATCCTACAGCGTAAATGTGATGGCATATTAATATAATTTTGGCATGTAAGAAAAGGAGTGAATGCATGCATTGCATCCACCTTTTTTGTGTTCCTAACTCGACGTAAATACTGAGATTTTGGTTAGATGAATGGTATGCTTAATGCGCAAGTGCTTTTGCTTTCCAACCTCTCCATGCTAAAATGATGCTAAAATAAGTACCTACGATATTTGTTTATCCAGAACACACCTATTCCACTAGTTAACACACAGAAAGTAGACATGTGCTATTTGGCATGATAAGCTAGAAAAAGATGTTTATGTCGCGTTGAAATGGAATCCTATTTAAGCATAATTGATTCTCAAATGAGATCTTGGCATGTGCACACGTGACATACTGGGGTTGATGTGGTAACGATTGAAAGTGGTACGATTTATACTCCCTGTGTCTGAAAATATAAGGTGCACACGTCTTTTCACGGTCTCCAGTACTTACAATTATTCTACAAAATTAGTATAAAGGCATTGAAACAAAAATATTTAATACAACAATAACCATTTATTTGTGTTCAGTCCATGTACTTTGGAATATATTACTGCTAAAAGTCAAGCGTGCCTTATATATTGGGAAGGAGGGGGTATATGCATATTTAGGTTTAGATACGGAGGTTCATCCTCTTCAGGATATATGTGAAAATACTAACTGATTAACTCTTGAAGTTGTTTAAACTATGTGTCATATTGTTAAACCTTCTAATCCATCTTCACTGGATTTAGGTTTCAATTTTGGCGGGAACACTTGCTCGACTTGATAGAGAAGCACCTTACTACAAGAAGTATGCCTTTCTTTTTTGCATTACCTAGTCATTTTTATGATATAGGCTTGTGATATCCTCTTTACGCTCCTCCATCCAAATGGAGCAGCTAGGAACCACAAGCTAATAGGTAGTAATGTAAGTTTATTACACTGTATTGCTGCACATATTGTCTAACCTTTATTGTGGTCTTTGATAGGGATGGCTACAATGATTTCAACACATTCTATATGCAGGTGCATCTCTTCAGCTACTCAATATTACATACGTATATTGTTCACTTGAATTAGGTGTTTAGTGCCTTGCCGATAATGTGTTTGATCTTTTATTGCGTTGATGCCTTATAATTTATGAAAATGTCTTGTTGCCATTGCTCATACACCGTTTCTTTCTTTAGGCTGCATCTGGTACTAAAGGTGGCTCAAGTGGTTCCCCAGTTGTTGATTGTCAAGGAAGAGCCGTTGCTCTGAATGCTGGGAGCAAATCTTCCAGCGCTTCTGCCTTTTTTCTTCCATTGGAACGTGTACGTAACATTGGCACCTCATCATACTATATGAGACATGCCTGAAGTATCGGATAGCGTACTAGTAAAAGAAATGGATACTGGCATACTTCTAGTGCTAGTTGAAAGAATACTAGGCATTGAAAAATTAGTCAAATGTGATTGGACTAATACTTACACTAGATTAGTCGGTTTACAGATAATTTCGTTGAAGGAAAAAGTTTATTATTGCAGTATTCTCCTTAATAATCTCTTTCTGTATGTTGTGTCATGTGACCTATGGACTTTATTTCAATATAAAAGAACACAAGCAGAAAGAACAAATACGAGTTTGACATTGCCTAATTAAATAGAAACAGGAACATCATTGCTATTTAAGATTGAATGTTTGTTCGTTGTACTATTATTTTTGTTAACATCAATTATGCAAACTCTTTCCAGGTTGTCAGGGCACTCAATTTGATACGTGACTGTTGGGATGCATTTGGTATCAAGTCAGAATCTGTTTATATTCCCCGTGGTACTCTTCAGGTGTGCATGTTATCTGATGATCTCATGATCCCATGGTTTAATTACATGATGATGTTCTTGTTTAAACGGAAAGCTACCTAAGACGTATTGAATTCTAATAAATCTGCACATATTCAACCTTGAAGAACTTCTTCAGTTTAAAGAATTTCCTTTAGCATTCTTCTTATAGTATATGTTAGAGAACATGAGTGTATGTTAGAGAACATGAGTGTAGTCCAAATATGCGCATGACACATGGAAACAAAGCCATTATTTCTGAATGTCTATTTTTTTCCAACTCTTCCTATACAAATTTGTCTTGTTGAGTATGTAATAAATGCGAGAGTCCAGCTTGCAGCCCATCTAGTAGACCCCACTTCGTTCCCCAGGTCCTCTATTCCCCCGTCTCCTTTTTACTCGCTGACCTAGCTGACAGCAGTCAGCAGGGGACGAGCGCCGCACCGCCGCCACATCTCCAGCCCCGGCCGCCAGCAGCTGCAAGCGCCGCCGCGACACCACCTTGCCACCACCCTCACAAGTGACCCTGTGCTGCCGCCATATCACCAACGAGGTGCTACTGACGATCTGCACATGAGCTTGTCAGGAAGTGCGGCCGCTGCGGAGCCAGCACCGTTGCCGAAATCACACTCTCCGTCATCAAACAAGGAGCTGAAATCCTAAGACGCGGCCGAACCTCGAACATGCTTAGTCACATGTTCCAGCCGAATGTAGATCGATAGTACTTGTACATCTTCTTGTGTCCTTCGTTTTGTTCATTCTGCTCTACTGGTTTCCTGCTACGTGAGCGATTAGTACACAGTAATTTCCGTGTGTGATGCTGGCTATGAAATACTACACTCGGTAGTGTTTCAAATCGTAATGCAAAGTGAGATGATGTTGTATTCTCTCTACATTTGGTCTGTTTGGTCGTGACCGAAGACCTATCTGAAAAGACCGAAGACCGAATACAGAAAGACCGAAGGTGATACAGGTACCATTTCTGGATGCCCGAAATTTGCAAAGACCAAACAGACCCGACCGAACAAATCCAACGCCCAACCTTATGTGAGGGAAGCATAGTTCTGGTGGTAGCGGCAATATGGTGGGTACAGCATGCTCAGTTATTGATAAGAAGTTGAACACATATTTCTAAGTAAAAAAAGCTTGAGTTGTATTATGACAACTTGCTATTTTACTTCTATCGAGTGTCGTGGGGGTAAGGATTTAAATTATAATGAAACGTTGGTTTGGAAGCCACAGCTCACTTAGGCAGGGTTGGCCATTTTAAGCCTGTTTTGATTTGTTGCCACACTTGTAGCACGTTCATAATTTCTTACCTCAAGTCCCACAAGTCGTGCCACATTAATTTTGCAGAACTTCCCACACTGGTGTGGATGATTTGCTCATCATACCAAGCATGGCACACCACACTTCTTAGCACAAAAGTCTGGCAAGGTGTGGCTTAAAACCAAACGTACCCTTTAGGTTTCTATAATATGCAACAGATGGACTTTATGAGATCTTATAATGTATTTGCACTGAAGTGCTGCTACGCACTGCTGCTATAGCGTATGTACTGGTCAAGGATGCTGCAAATGTACGAAGCACTGGATGAGACAGTGTATAGCTGCTGGTACCTGATGGCCGTGTTAATTATACGATTATGCGGTGCCTCACTATTTAAAAGTACTGCTTTAAATCATGGCAGTTTGCACAACCTGTCCAAGAAAATAGTATCTAGATCATGAATGGTGTAAGTCTTGTGTCATTAGTTGTATTTTTTTTAATCGTTGATCAATGTAACTACTCTGAACTAGATTCTAGACCTCATATTATCTCTATTGATTTTTCATCCTTTTGAAGGTGACCTTTCAACACAAAGGATTCGAAGAAACTCGACGCCTTGGACTCAAGAACGAAACAGAGCAGGTACATTCTTATTTTGTTGTTGGTTTTCTAATTGAGTAGGAAGTACTCCCCTGCCACCTGCTTTGCAATGTGACATGATCAGAATTCTGTAGTGGTGTCAAGTTTAATTTGTATATATTGTATGTCATAAGTTTATCTCTACTTGTTATTAATTATGACTGGTTACTGCTAATGTGATTATTACTTGTTGTTCTTCTAAATTTCAACTCTTGCTTATATGGAAAATACCACCATCACTGGAATGCATTTTAAAATAACCTGTATGTATTGTCATTACTGATCAAGTGTCCAATCTTGTCATTTTTATTTGTACAGATGGTACGACTTGTCTCTCCAACAGGCGAGACTGGCATGCTGGTTGTCGATTCTGTGGTAATTTATGCTTATTCGTGTCATTTTGTGTTGTTATTTAGCCGGCTGCTTCTTGAGTCATGTGTTCTATGTGTTGCTGAACCTGGAGAGCTCTGTCCTTGCAGGTGCCGGAAGGACCTGCGCATAAGCATTTGGAACCTGGCGATGTGTTAGTTCGCATAAATGGGGAGGTAAACATTGCTTTAAAATCGGTTGCTATATTCAATATTCCACTCTATAGCCTGGTAACTCAAATTAGCAAAACAGTTGTAAGTTGTAACCAGTGTTCTTTACTTCTGTATACCGATTAACCTAGTACTAAAAACTGAAGATAATATTTGTCACATGGTGGACTGGGGGGGATATGTTGATTCCAGTAAAAGAAGGTCAAGGATGCATCTTTATTCCAAAATATTTTAAATAATTTTCCAATTTCCTTGTAGTACCTGTTTCTCAAGGAAAATCTCATTTTTCCTTTGCCTTTTCCCTGTCCTGATATCATGTAATATCATTAATTGTACTAATAGATCTTATAATGGCCACTATTATACTTTCTCCGTTCCAAATTATAAGATTTTTTCCCCACAAATGCATGTATCTAGATGCGGTTCAGTGTGTAGATTCACTCATTTCTGTCCGTATGTAGTCTACATTAAAATATCTAGAACATCTTATATTTCGGAATGGAGGGAGTACTTCATAAGTCTCTTACTCTCTATTATTAGTGATGCCCTTTGCAAATCTGTAAGAGCTCGTTTGGTAGCCATCATTTTTGGCCGGAATCGTGGAATTCAATTGGAATTGCATGCCCAGCGTCTTTTGCTGTCATGGAATTGAAACGTCATTTCAATTGGAAATATAGCGAATGCATTGGTTTGTTATATGTCTGGAATTGGACACAGATCCAAGTCCAAAACTTGCTAATCCAATTATTGTCCACTTAAAAGTACTCCAATCCAACTCCATGTCCACGTTTATCTCGTAATATCCAAATCCGTCCAAATCGAGCCTGCCGTAACGTTGGACATCCAAGGCCCAACTGGGCCACGTATTATGTACGCAGACATCAATGGATCAGAGTCGATAGCAAAAAAACAAAGGAACGAGGCATGAATATTCTCGATCTGACGCGGGGCTGAGATCGCCGGCGAGCGGCCAGCGACGGGGCTGGGTCGACGGTGATCTGCGAGAGACGGAGTTGTCGCCGGCGAGCGGAAGGCTGAATTACCGACGAGCTGTAAGGATGGGGCCGGCGAGCGGCAAGCTGCACGGCTGTGTTGCTGGTAAGCTGCAAGGATGGGGCCGATGACCGGCGAGCTGCGACCGGCGGGGCTGTGTCGCCGGCGAGCGGCGAGCACGGTCAGTGTGACTGTGTCGCTGGTGAGCTGCGAGGATGGGACCGGCGAGCTGCAGGGCTATGTCGCCAACGAGCTGCGACTGCGAGGACAGTCTGTGTCGCCGGCGATCTGCGAGGATGAGGCCGGCGAGCAGCAGGATATGTCGCCAGCGAGCTTGGTGTGGTCGTCGGCGGCGGAGTTGGGTGCCTGCAGGGAGAGATCGAGCAGGTCGATACGTTGGTGTACAAGTCCAATGGATACTGGATTATCCAATTCTCACGGTCCAAATCTGTCCAACTTAACTGGACCTAATATCCAGTTGAGGTCCGTGTCCAATAATACCCAATCCATGTCAGTCCAGTTAATTTGGGGTCCAAAGACCATGGACATCAGAGGCCCAGTTCCGGATTTAGTTTGTTAAGTCAATTCCTGTCCCTAAACCTATAATTTCATTTCTACCAAATGAAATGAAATGATGGCATCAGTGTCTTCTCATTTCCTTGAAACGAGCTCTAAGTTCATGCACCTATTATTAAATGGATTTTGGAATTATCAGCCTTGAATACCCTCAGAGCATCGCTCATTTATGCTCCCTTTTTTAATGGATAGTAGCTTTCTAGTTATCAAATGCCATAACTCTGCTTCTGAAAGCTATAATTTTATAATAGCTCAATGTATGTTTAGTATGTCTTTTCAGCCTATGTGTCCCCATGTGTACCAATCAGAATTTCTTTCTTTAGGTATGCATTTTCTATGGTACATTTTCTACTAGCCCTATACATTTTCTAGTGGAATATTTCCCACATGCTATCTTATTTTCCGTTTGTTGTCTCTCCGAAAGTTAGTTTTGTGGTACTTAAAATTCTAGCAAAACCTCTTGACTATAAACCTCAATTGCTTATTATTGACTATATTTTGTTTCATTACCGATTTTTTGTCTATTCGATTCCTCAAGCCTGATAGCTTTCTTACTCAAGCATGTCCTAACTTAGCATTTTACTAATCTACTTGCAGGTTGTAACACAGTTTCTTGCAATGGAGACTTTACTTGATGACAGCGTCGGCAAGGAGATAGATTTGCTGATCGAAAGAGGTGGAACACCTTTAATACTAAAGCTGGAGGTAGTTTATAATCTCCACACATATAATTTAATATTTTCAGTAGAGAACAGTGTATATGTATTACTCTTGTACTCCTATCGCACGACAGAGCCTCTGTGACTATCTTCCTAAAATAAAATCAGCATGCCACATTAAGCCACTTTGACTCTTCAGGTTGAGGATTTGCACTCTATAACTCCAAATCATTTCTTGGAAGCGAGTGGTGCTGTCATCCATCCACTTTCATACCAGCAGGTAAGTTAACGTTGCATCTTTCTGAGTTGTTGCTCTCTTGCTCTTTCAGAAAAGCGCATTGCTTTTGCAGTATACTGCATCTATGAACATTTTATTGCAAATAAATTTTTAAGGGAATAGGTGAAATGTCTATTCTAGGGGTGTCTACAGGCTGAGCTTGAATGAGCCAAGATAGGTTCAGTTTGAGCTTCATACATCATACAAGTTCAGTTTAAGCTCGAACAGGCCTGAGTTGGTCATCGAGCCTGCCTCATGGCTCAAGTATGCTTGGATTGTCTCGACAAATCGTGGTAACAACAATTCCCCAATTCATTTAAAACCAACGACAAGACTTTTTCAGCAACAAAGAACAGCTAACCTAAAGAGCAACTGGCCAGAAGTTGCCTTCTCAAGGCTCAACACACCATTGATCTGAACGCAGCCAAGCAAGGCGTAGAAGGTCATTTTTTCCCTCTAGAGTGTTGCCAGAAGATGAGTTTGTTTCTTGATGAGGCACTGGAGGATTAAGAGCACCAGCCTATGCTTGGGTACATCCTCCATGCCAGGTGCGAACAGTGGCTACAGTAGTGGGAGGTGAGGTGGTGGTTGGGGCTTAGCGGCAGCAGCTGAGGCTGAGTCATACGTCTGCAGGAAGCTTGTTCTCACGGTGAATGATTTGAGATTTCAGTGCACCTAGGTTGCAAATTTGGAGTTCTGTGGCAGAGTGTAGCTGGGATGGGCTTATAGAGGCACAAAATATTATCCAGCGTTTCTACTTGTTGATCTGTCTAATTTATTAACTGGTTGCACTTTGGTTGTAAAAAAAGAGCTTTCTGCCCTATTACTTGACATATGTATATCACAATTAGTCCTTTTTAGGTAACTCCAGTCAAATGCTGAACGGAGACATGTTTAACTTTTCTGCTAGAAATACTTAATCCCAACACTATGGTCACAGGTGCTAATTAATTGAAATTAGACTGTTGATAGCATCATGTGTTATTTCCTATTCAAACTTCATCATGTGTTTTTTCCTATTCAAACTTATACTCCCTCCATCCCAAAATACTTGACGCAGATTTTCTACATACGGATGTATTTAGATATGTTACGTGTGTAGATATATCTGTATTTAGACAAACCTACATTAAGTATTTTGGGGCGGAGGATTAAGCAACATAAGTGTATTAATTTACATTTGTAATGTTTTTCACTTTTTTGATGGTACTTATCTTGTTTGTATCACGTTTCAGGCTAGAAACTTCCGGTTCAAATGTGGTCTTGTATATGTTGCTGAGGCAGGGTAAGACAACTCACTGTAATGGTTTGTATTACATTTCCTAAAAGGACATTGAATAATAGTGGTGATTCTACGCTGTCCTTTATCAATTTTGTCATGCAAGAAATCCCTTTGGAATAGGTTAGTTGTATTGCCCTGCATTTGAATTTCAATCAGGTGCCATATTGCTAACTAAACCTACAGAGAAAAATATTCCCAATGCTTTTTAGCCGCCATATGCATGGCTTTTGAGTTGCGACTCAAAAGTGAATCGCCGATCCTGCGACTTGCTGTATAGTCGACCAAAGTCGCTGTATAGTCGCCCCAAGTCGCTGTATAGTCGCTAGTCGCCCTGATTTTGAGAAGATGACTTGGCGATTAGTCGGCGACTAATCAGCGACTCAAAAACCATGGCCATATGTGTTCATTTGTCTCTTTTGGCTCCACAAATGTCAACTTGAAGATTATACCGGTCCAATTGTGTTTTTAAAGTTTTGTGCAGGAGACTTACCTCAGTGATTGTCACCATTGTTTCTTAGCTGTTTATTGTCTAAATATATATGATCAGCATCAAAGCAATCATCCTTTTCGCTGACTTACTCAACATCATGCAATGCAGGTACATGCTCTCTCGAGCATCGGTTCCACGCCATTCAATTATCAAAAAGTTTGCAGGAGAGGATATTGAAAATTTAGATGACCTTGTTGCAGTTATTTCAAAGTTGTCTAGGGGAGCACGAGTGCCTCTCGAATATGTAAAATACACTGACCGTTATCGGAACAAGGTAGAAACACTTCCTTGGCAGCTTTGTCATGGTAATTCTTCCTTACTAAATATTGAGTTAACATATAATGCAATTTAATCTTGCCTTGTTTGTGTTCAGTCTGTACTGGTGACAGTTGATCAGCACGGCTGGTATGCACCTCCTCAGTTATATACTCGAAATGACGCAACTGGTCTCTGGAGTGCAAAATTAGCTATACGGCTTGATTCCCCATTTGTAGTTTCAGCTCATCATGCTTGTCATCTGGAAGCAAACTCAAATTCTGTTCCACCTTTGGCGGAATCCAGTCCCATGGATCTCAAATGCCAGCATGAGTCTGAAAATACAGCAGATGGCTGCATCAAAATGCAAACAGATGAGGAGGTTGTTGTAGACGGGTCCCACTCTGGCGAAGATTCCCTTATGGAGAAAAAAAGACGCAGGGTAGACGAAGAGATAGCTTCTGAGGGAACTATTTCATCTTGTGGAGATCTAGATGACATAAAAGGTGGCGCTTTGAGGCATCCTTCCAGCATGGAAAGCTCTGACCTTGCTCGGACGATATCGAGTAATGCGTCATTGGCAGAACAAGTAATTGAACCAGCTCTTGTGATGTTTGAGGTGAGTAATATGTGAAAATCTATAATCTGATGTTAGAAGGGATTGCATATATATTCTTTGATTTGCATTAGAACAAGTTATTAGGCGTGTACTATTTCCTTATGTAAGAAATTTAAGGGTTGGTGACATTAAATTAGGGACTAATGTTTCAATTCAGAGCTAGAAACTTTTCGGCATGTTTGACTGTTTGTGGCATAAATAAATCTGGAACTAATGGACCTTTATTTGGTTTTGCAACTTTTTTTGTTCAACATGCTGAGTATGTACATCTTGGTCTTATCAAGATTATGATTATTTCCTTGACTTACTTTATTTGAACTTTCATGATGATATTTTTCATGAGAAAACTGAGGTTTACATCGGTAGTTTATATATCACTTCTGAACGTTGCTTGTGGCTTCATGTCTTCATAAAATCAATACCCACCCCCCTACTCTTTGATACAGTCCTGTCAATATTCAGACAAGTGACATCGTCTTTAGAAATTCAGCAAATAACCTGAATATAATGACAGCAATGACTCCTATACATGTATGATGAATCCTGTTTTTTGTTTTCTAAGTGCTGACTGTTGAGTCAATTTTTTATAGTATAAAAGGCAATTGATGTGCATTGCTACGGGTGAGCCTCCACGCTCGCGCCTGTGCTGACCTGCCCACCGTGCCCGTGTGCGTGTGTTTTGCATGGGCAGAGTTTTTTTATTAGATGTATGGAAAAAATAATGTAAATTATGGTGAGTTGCTGGAAAACGGAAGTAATTATTGTGATTGATTGAATGAATCTAGTTATGGTGATGATTGATCATTGTGAAAAAAAAGGAACACAATTAATGTGGGAGGGATGTGGGAGAGGAGGATGAAAGGTGAAGCAAAACACATCCTGGCAAGAAACAGAACACTACATTCTTTTTAGCTATTAGAGATAAGAGATTCATTGACAGATTTACTTACTCAGATTTTCACTTTTTGACTGGAGAATGAACTCTTTCTATGTTCATTGTAGTAGAAATAACCTGCAGTTGTTGGTTTGAGTTGTTCAGTGCTAATTCAGACCTTACTTACCGTATCTCTACTATTTTATAGGTGCATGTGCCACCAATCTGTATGCTTGATGGAGTGCATTCCCAACATTTCTTCGGAACCGGTGTGATAATATATCATTCTGACTGTCTTGGTCTGGTTGCCGTTGATAGGAATACAGTTGCTGTATCTATCTCAGATATAATGCTTTCTTTTGCTGCATATCCTATTGAAATACCTGCAGAGGTATGAACTTGCCACCCATTTTGTTGATTGTAAATGAATGGCACACCGAATTTCGATTAAATAGCAGCTTCCAACTTTTGGTTTTCAGGTTGTTTTTCTGCACCCTGTTCACAATTTTGCGTTGGTTGCCTATGACCCTTCTGCACTGGGAGCTGGAGCATCTGTCATTCGGGCTGCTAAGCTTCTTCCTGGTTTGTTTTCTTTTAGAATTGTTTCCGTGTACTTCCTAAAACTAAATTACTTTGTCTATAATAAAGAAACTAAATTGCACAAGCGTTAAAATATACGGTTAGTCATTTAAGAACCTTTTTACTGATTCTTTTGCCATTTGGATATATGTAGAACCCGCCTTGCGCCGAGGAGATTCTGTCTACCTAGTTGGATTAAGTAGAAGCTTACAGGCTACATCAAGGAAATCAACCGTAACTAATCCTTGCACAGCTGTTAATATTGGTTCAGCTGATTGCCCGCGATATCGTGCTATAAATATGGAGGTCATTGAACTGGATACTGGTACTTTCTATGCACGTTTCAACCAACCTTTAATTTCATGCCTTAAATTTTCGGATTTATACTGACAAATGTTCCTTATAGATTTTGGTAGCTCATTTTCGGGTATACTGACGGATGAGCAAGGAAGAGTTCAAGCATTATGGGCAAGCTTTTCAACCCAGGTTAGTTGGTGTTGGGAGTTGTTCACTTTCGTCTTTCTTTAAGTATTGATGCTCCCATATTCCCAGGAGCATTTATTGAAAAGAAAAAAGAAAAGTACAAAACGGCGGCTTACACGCAAGGTTAGCCGCCATGTTCACAAATAAACATCCTAAATTGTATCTAGATGTTAATCAGATGATTTTTTTTAACTTATACCTAACACAAGAGTCATAACCTACTTCTAATACTTGCGAATAACTTCGTACCAGTACTATCCCTTTTTTTTTTGCTAGTACCAGTTCTATCTCTTGCTGTTAACCCTCGTGTAATTCACTTTCTCCATTATTTTCTCCAGCTCAAATATGGTTGTAGCACTTCAGAGGACCATCAATTTGTTAGAGGCATACCAATATATGCGATAAGTAAAGTCCTTGAGAAGATAATCTCGGGTACTCCTGGGCCATTTCGCCTTATCAATGGAATTAGGAGGCCGATGCCATTTGTCAGACTTCTGGAGGTGGAACTTTATCCAACTTTGCTCTCAAAGGCTAGAGGTTACGGATTGAGTGATAACTGGGTGCAGGTAATTAGCTTACTGTTTTCTTCATTTTGTTCAAAATTGCAATGCCTGACCTCTAGTAAACGTGGTTATAATGTTATATTGTTTCTTTTTTTAAGATATTACTGTAGGGAAAGCTCCTACGGTATAGGATTTTTTTATTGTTTCTCAGGGCCTATATGCAGCGTGACATTCATTGTGCAATGTGATTATCTGTGCAGGCTCTCGCTAAGAAGGACCCTGTGCGAAGACAGGTCTTGCGGGTCAAAGGTTGTTTGGCTGGGTCAAAAGCGGAAAATCTTTTGGAACAGGGAGATATGATTCTTGCTATAAATAAGGAGCCAATAACATGCTTCCTTGATATCGAGAATGCTTGCCAAAAGTTGGACCAATCGATCAATTCCGATGGAGTGCTTAACATGACAATATTCCGTCAGGTGAGGACAATATATTGAAAAAGGCTTTTCTTGTACAAAAAAAAATTACAGTATGAATCTAAAATATATCCCATTATTGCAATTGGTTAATCATTTGAGCAGGGAAAAGAAATTGACATTATTGTTGGAACTGATGTAAGAGATGGTAATGGTTCCACGCGGATGGTGAATTGGTGTGGATCCATAATTCAGGATCCTCATTCGGCTGTGCGTGCACTTGGCTTTTTGCCAGAAGAAGGACATGGAGTTTATGTTGCTAGGTGAGGGGCATGTTCTTTACGAACTTTTACATGCATATATTATAACCAACTCTTATGACTTAAAGGCTTTTGATTTCAATATTTAATTGGGACTATAAGTGTCTAGCTACCAGAGATGTAGAGTGACCAAATTTGTGCGAACCACATAATTCACCATGAGAATACTGTTTTTCAGCTCTTCCGATGTACAGCATATTTTTCAAGTCGTTCTGGTCACTAGCTTGAGATATAATTTCAAACTTGAGGCAGCAAATACTACAAGAGTAAATCTCTTATGGGAAGATGTAAACCAAGTACTACCTCCGTTACACAATATAAGCCTTTCTAGCAAGCTAGTTTAGCTTGCTAAGAAGTTTTACATTGTGGAACAGAGGAAGTAACATATACTCCTGAAAAGAAAACATAGAATAGTGATGGATGGATGCCATTTTCCTCTTGTAGCAAGCTTAGCAAGTTCATCTATACTACTGCAATAAGAAAATGGATACGTAGCAATTTCTCCCAATATCACCATATGACCATATCTTGCCAAATATCGTCCTGTAATTGTAGTCTATCTGCATTTTCTTTTAAGACACTACAATCAGCCAGTGTTACACTTGCACCATCATTTCGATACTGCTTCCTTTAATTCTAGATTTAGTTCAAGTACACTCTTGGTATGTATCTGTTATATTTCTGATATGATTAGCAAGGAGGGTAGCCAGAATATAGTTTTTATATGATTATATAGATGTAAAGTGTGCAGCTGTAAGGACATCCTAGACCAATTGGAAATTAGGATTGAGCAGAAAGTTTTTATGCAGATGGTGTCATGGAAGCCCTGTGCATAGATATGGTCTCTATGCTCTCCAGTGGATAGTTGAAGTTAATGGGCAACCAACTCCAGATCTGGAGTCCTTCATACAAGTGGTGAAGGTATGCATTATCAATACTTTTGGCGTATTCTTGTATCCATTTTGTAATGTTGGTGTTCTTGGTTGACATGTCGTTTTCTTCGAATCAATATTGTTCCTCAGGGATTGGAAGATCGCGAGTTCGTTAGGGTGAAAACCGTTCATTTGAACGGAAAACCTCGCGTGCTGACTCTGAAACAGGACCTTCACTACTGGCCCACCTGGCAGCTCACTTTTGAACCGGAGACCGACACATGGCAGAGGAGAACAATAAAAGCGTTGCAACCAACTGCGGTTTGATTTTTTCTGCTGCTTTGTGAAATTTTCGTCGGGCCTTCTCTAGGAGGGCCAAGCATGGGGGCCAGGCAATCAGAAATGCTTGTCGATGTCGCTGAGCTAGGATCCTGCATAACGCAGGATGAAGGGTGGCACTAGGATATAGTATAATTCGTAGATGACATATGGATTTCATTGCCTGTGGATAATTGGACAGCGGTGCCGTGTCTTTTGTAATACCTATTGCTATATTTTTTCTTCCTTCTGTAGAGGCAGCAAACCCTGGGCATCTTAGCCCTCATCTCACAATTTTTCTGCAAAGCAACGCCGTTTGCAATTTGGATACAGTGCAGCAGATATCAAGCCATTTGATTTGTGGACCAAGCTATGTATGATGATCCCATTGTTTGCTTTGTCTGGCACTTTAGCTCTATGGGTTCATGCACCAACTTACATATGTAATGTTTTTGTATGGTCGCTTAATCGACACATTGTCTCACACCCATGTCCTCTTCTAGATGGCTGCATTGTCGTGTATTTGTGTGGTTAATTAATCTGAGTACTGATGCTATAAAATTAGCACCTTGTCTACCCTAACGTGGTAAGATAGAGCAGTTTAGCTAGGGCATCAAAGACTGCACAATTCTCCTTTTTGCTATAATACCTTATGGAGGGTTTGCTTTGAGATTTGAACATCGGGCCCTTATTTTGTAGGCCAAATCTGCAGATTTTAGGGACATCTGCACATTTTATTTTGCAGGCTACAGAAGCGCTTCTGCTATAGCGGCTCTGGCTAAGTCCTCAATTTCTTTAGTGTAAAAAAAGTCCTCAAATTGTTCCGGCTGATAGAGATGCTCAAGGTACCAATGACCAGGTAGACTTCCTTCATGTTAAGACCTCTGCACAGCAGTGCGTTATGGAGTGGCTGGAATTATCATGACGTGACGTACTGCCTGTCTGCCTAATACAACTTTTGTGTAATCCTAATGTGTGTTGTTAAAGTAGTTGGTGTCCTGTCAACTGTATCCTTCTCCAGAACCCCTATCATCCATCTAACGATCTGTTGTGTGATCGTCCGATAATCGACTTGTTTGTGCAAATGTATTCTCCTTTTCGTAGTAAAAAAATACACATGTGTATATATTTAAATCATTGAAAAGGACATATGACCGTTTTTGCCAATACAGACACCAATACCCCGCATCGTTTTGATGCGACAGCATAACATCATTTATGTTTGAATTTAAAAATATCATCATGTACGAATACGCATTGCAACAATAAATTCCAAAACTGAAGTACATGCATAAAAACATTTTTATCTCTTGTTAGAACCCCATATATTACTTTTAGTATATAATAGATACTAGTAGATCCCTAATGTGTGTTGTTAAAGTGGTTGGTGTCCTGTCAACTCGTATCCTTCTCCAGATCCCAATATCATATCTATCTATCCGTTGTGTGATCGTCTAGTTCATGCAAAGGTACTCTCCTTTTTTTTGCAGAAAAATGATATATATTCATCATGTACTAACACGCATTGCAACAAATAATTCCAAAACTGAAGTACATGCATAAATACATTTTATTCTCCCGTTACATTAGACATAAACAAAAGCTAAGAGCTTAAGCAAATTTTGCTACAAGGAACTGATATTGTCTGGCCACACGAACCGAACAATGCCAGCGTATATGTGCCCGGAGCACTGTATCACGTGCCGACGGTGCACCCCGCCGGCTGCATGAATTTCAGTGCCGCGACGGTGCCGTTGGGTCCTCCCCCGAGCGGCATGCCGCCGGGCGCCGCCGCGAGCATGGCGGGGCAGCTGACGAAGAGGTGGTAGCTGCCGGAGACCCAGCTCCCGACCTTCCACTTGACGCGGCCGTCGACCTTGACCTGCAGCGAGACGTACCCGGCGGCGATGTCCTGCTTCATGGCGTCGGCGACGTAGGCGGCGACGGGGACGGACTCCCCGGACAGCACGGGGGACCAGATGGTGACGTCCCGGTGGCCCTGGTACATGGGGGGCAGGGAGACCGGCACCGTGACGGGCTCGTCGCGGTAGGTGACGAAGACGTCGAGGCGCCGGTAGAAGATGCCGACGTGGTCGTTGGGGTTGCGGGAGGCGAGCGTGACCTGCGCGGTGGCGGAGAGGGAGGGGTCCCCGAGGTGGACGGAGCGGAGCTGCAGGTCCTGCAGGAAGAAGGAAGGCTTGGTGGGGCGCAGCGCGAGGTAGACGACGAGCGCGATGAAGGCGACGATGAGGACCAGCGCTAGCAGGCACGCCGCGAAGCCGCCGCAGCAGCGACGGAGGTGGTGGTCGTGCTTGTGGTGTTCCTTGCTCATGGTGGCTGATGGCTCCGCTCTCTACACTCTGCTCTCTCTGTGTGTGAGTGTGTGACTGGTGGTGGGTGTGCCGCAAGCTAGCTAGGAGTACCACTCTCTGAGTGTCGAGTGGGTGAGTGAGTGAATGAACCGCGCTTTCAGGTACCGGAAGCAGGGCACCTGCTAATGGCTTTAAGAATCATTGGAGACTGACGTTAGGTAACCGATGACAGTACAGCGCATGCGTGAAAGTATTTTGGGTTGCATCTTTGGTATGGAGAGGAAACGCAACGGAAAGCAACGTCTCAACCGAAGAAGATTCTTCTGCTAATTCGATGGGCACGTACTACCATTCAGTTCTTGGGGTATGCGCTTTGAGATGCGTGTCTATTTGTTTTTTTTATCTCACTCGTCTCATGGATCATGGGCCAGCTTGAGTAATGCATTAGCGTAGCCGCTGGGGCGCCGCGCCTACCGACCATGGTTTCGGAGCCCAATACTAGTAGCATTAGTTTCTTAAGAGCATGGCTAATAGCAAAAGTCCGTTGCTGGCTATATAGAGGGCCATGTCATCTATAGCCTTTGTAAGAGTTCACTCATATAATAAGTTGGCTGTAAATTAGCTATAAGTTTAACTATTTTATTTAATAATTCACACTGTGCGAGGCAGAGAAAAACACATGATTGATGTAGGGGATAAAACGCTTGCCAACAGCTCACGGGCTGCATGCGGGCTATTCATTCTTGGTTACCGTGTTATAGCCGGGCTGCATGTGGAGCGTCCACTCTAGTCTCACTCTTCTCTTCTCACTCCTCCACATATGATTTTGCTTACGTGGAACATGCTATAGCCAGCTGAATAGGCATTATTATACTTGCTCTAAGAGTAGATAGTTGATCTGGTTTCTTATTCGCAATAAGAAGAGAAAGTTGAACTAATAATTGAGATAACACTTTACTCCTGAGAAAAGGGCAAACATGTTGCCAACACTAAATAAGAGTTATCTGTTCTCTTTTACACCATGCTATTCATAAAAGTGAAACTATCACATTTGCAAAGATATATTTGCAATTTTGCATTCTCTGCATTTAGCATCACAGAGGTAAATCAGCAATGGCAATAATTGTTCACTGAACGTACATGACCAGTATACAAACAGCTGAGCTTTCAACAGGTAAAGTAAGTTATTTACACATACATCACACACATCTA
Source organism: Poa annua (assembly GCA_026929855.1). NCBI lineage: Eukaryota > Viridiplantae > Streptophyta > Magnoliopsida > Poales > Poaceae > Poa > Poa annua. The sequence continues at coordinate 84,717,022 of CM049429.1, read as the reverse complement.
ATGTCCAGTTGATCTACTACACATATCCACAATCGTCAAAACTGTTGTGTTCAATAACACATAATTCTGTGGAGCAACCAAAGTAAAACCATTAACAAAATTATCAAGCGTGAAGAAGAGTTTATATGTACAACGAGATAGAGAACAACATGCGAAAGGATCCACATAAAACAGTACACCACATTCTATTTAGTGTACATTGACCTATGTTAATCTGATGGCATATAAAAATCAAGAAAATTCACACCAAGAGCTTGAGCATACTCAGACACCCTGTAAGATTCTACGGAGGGTAGGGGTGTAAACGGATCGGATCGGATCGGATTTTAACTTTACCATATCCTTTACCATAATTTTTATCGGATTCAGAGCGGATCGGATAACGACCAGATGGGGATTCGGATGCAGATATCCGTGATGGCGGATTCGGAGGCGGAAACGGAGTGGATTCGGAGCGGTAACAAAATTAATCGGATAGATACGTGTACAAGTAAAATGTCAAGGGGCATACATATACGAATAATTGTTCGATAGCCTAATAACTAACAAATTTGTAATTCATAGTCTTTCCAATGACTATTTAAGTGAGATGTTGTTCGACTAACGAACTCGACGACTTACTATCTGTAAATTGTGCTATATTAGACTGGACATTTCAGTAGAAAATCGGATTATTCGGATTAAAACCATTGGATAATCCTATTTAAATTTCGGATAATCCATATTTTAGGCTATTTTACATACCATATTCTATACCATATCCGGATGTCAAGTTCAGAATCGGATATCCTTATCCGTCGGATTTCTTAAAACCGGATATGGATTGTTTAAAATGATTTTGGAATCGGATATGGTGCAGAAATAATCCTATCCGTTTACACCCCTAACGGAGGGGACCCTGAAGAGCTGAAGGAGCGAAGGAGCTGAGGCGATTCTGAAGCGATGCGATTCCCTTCCCTGTCGGCAGCGGTAGCCGGGTGAGCGGCGTCGCCCCAACCTCCATCTGAGCACCAGTGCAGCCTTGCATCCGGCCCCATTCCTAGGTGGGTGATGGCCGCTGAGTTTCTCGACGGCCGGCGGTGGGCGGATGTGGCGGATGAGGACGACTACGTGGCGGTAACCGACTAGCACTACATTTATGGAAAGTACTACCGACTATGCTATCTATGGTAGAAGTCTTCGACTTGGTCTTCACTTGTTGGGCTTCAGCCTATTGACAATTGGGTTTTAGTCATTACGTGCACCAGTACCCACACGAAGGGGTACCCGTTTGGTATAACCTCGTCACTCGCCGACCTCAGGATCATCGGGACATGTGCCCGTATCGTCCCCCTCCTGCCCAGTAGCTGTCTCCGCAGGGAGGGCCGGCGCCACCGCGTCGAGAGGCCTCTCCGGCACGCTCCCCTCGCCGTGCTACGTCCCCGGAGGGCCCTCACCAGGAGGCCGAGCTACGCGGGGTTCTGGTCCTGCGGGAGCAGCCTGTGCGCACCCGCAGTCCGGCAACTCGGCTCCGGGGTCGTGGATCCGTGACCGGGAGTCGCACCCGCGACTTCAGCCCGCCCCGACGCAGCAACTTCCTGTGCCCGCGGCCGGTGATCAGCCCAAGAAGAAGACCAAGAAGAGGAAGAAGAAGAGCTTGAGTGGGGTGGACGACGGTGCGGGAGGGAGCCTAGGAGGGCTCTCACCTGTATCGGCCTCGACTGCCCCTCGCGGTGACTCGAGTAGCTCATCCCAGGTAGGGATAGCTGCGGTCCGACCTCAGGGAGAGGAAGGGCGGGACTCGCCGTCACGACGCATGTGCTTCAACTGTGGAGCCTCAGGTCACTACCATTCGGACTGCACTCGTCCACCGTGCTGCTTGAGGTGTGGAGACCCCGGACACGCGATTGGTGAGTGCCCCGTACAGCCAGCCCAGCTTCAGAGGTCTAGCCTAGAGACTCCGTGTCTCGGGCTAGAGGTACTCTTCTTCTTTGTTGACCTGGGGGGGGGGGGGGGGGGGAGCCGAGCTTGGCACCCCAGAACCAGGCGACACTTACAGTGCTCCCGGACCAGCTGCCGGGGATCGCCACAGTGCTCACTATGGAGACCCTGAGGGAGCAACTTGCGTGGATTTCTCCTGATCACCACTGGCAGATTCAGGAGCTCGTTCCCTTTGAGTTCTCTGTGGTGTTCTCCTCGGCTGAGAGTCTGAGGCTCTACTGCACACTGGACGAGTCCTTCTCCACCCTGCCGCTCGCCAGGATCCGTGTGTCCATCCGTCCCTCAGCAGTTGTTCCCTCGGCTATCCCAGCCCTCTAGGCTACTTGGGTTCGCCTGTACGGACTACCGGAGGAGGCCCGGACGCAGTCTACTATCACGCTGGTGGCCCAGCTGCTGGGTAGGTTTGAGGAGGTGGACGCTGACTCCCTGGCTGGCGAGGGTCCAGTCCGTCTCCGAGTCCTAGTTCCCGACCCAGACATGATCCACGAGGACTGGGGTTCGGGGAGGGAACCGGGGAGCGGAGCTCTGGGTGGTCCGTGAGGGGGTGCAGCCTCCTCCCTCGGCTGTGACAGACCCGGCAGGTACTCCTCAGACGAGGATGACGACCCGAGTGCCTCTCCCTTTGACGACGACAACCCAGTCTTGGACGACCACCAAGTGTCCGCTACGTCCGCTGAGGCCCTTCCGGCTCCGGCACAGGATTCTTCACCTGTGCCCTCTGTGACCGCTGGTCCCACCTCTGCTCAGGCTCCTCTGGCCCAGGTGCAGGCGTCATCGCCTTAACCCCGCCCTGCTCCAGCTGAGCCGGTCCACTCCTGGAGTGTGTCGGCCAAGCTGTAGCCAGTCGACTACCCGCGGACCTCCCGCCCAGACCCCCCAACTCTCGTGACACCCCCTCTTGCTCAGTACGGCACCATCTTTGGCTTGCGAGAGTTGGACGCCTCTTCACTTGGCCTCGTGCCTACTGAGCCAGAGGAGGACTGTGAGAGTGTGGGCTGGAGGTGGCCCCGCCGTCTTCACCACGCTCCGCTGGCGCTCTCTGCTACGCCCTCTCGCCAGGCTCGACTCCCACCTCGCCGGTGTTGTCGCCGCCTACGGTTCCGGCTACTCCGGCGGCCAGTTCTTGTGTGCTGCCCATGGTTTTCCCCGGCACCCCTGTGGGGGGGTACACAGACTCCTCTAGGCCGCCCCAGCCGCCAGCTAGCGCCGGTGCCCCAGACACCCCGCGTCAGTGCCAGGCTCGCCTCAGCACGGGGTGGGATGGGGATGCCCGCGCCGACAGTTCAGGAGCTGGCGATCCAGAGGACCGCGGCCAGGCGGAGTCTAGCAGGTACGTTGCGTTGCACACCTCCCCCTCCTGGGGTTCGAGATTTTCTTTCCTAGATGAGGTCCCCTTGGATCACTTGGTGGAGGTGACCGATGATTGTGGCATTGTTTTTCGGGGCGAGCGAGGCCCCAAGCTTGAGCCGGTGTTCGCCATCAAGGCGAAGGAAGTGTACGAGGGGGCTATTGCTGCCGCACGAGCTCAGGTCGAGCCAATGCGGGAGATGGCCCCCGAACCTGCCTCCTCGAGGCAGGCGTCACCTCTCTCGACCTCCGACGCGACGAGGGCGCCCCTTAGTGAGGCTCCCCCATCGTTCCTCCCCAGGTGGGGAGGAAACGCAGGCGACCGTCGAAGGGTGGTCTGCAGCCCTCGTCATCTAGTAGAACGCGCTCCGCCCCCCTAGTGAGGCCTCACCCACCGCTCTTCCGCAGGTGGGGAAGAAACGGGGACGCCATCCGAAGGGCCCGACACAACCCTTGGCTTCTGGTAGAGCTCGATCCGTCCCCTCTAAGGGGACTACCCCCGACATTGTTTCATGATGGATACAATCATAAGATTACTCGATTGGAACATGCGGGGGTTTGGGCAACCCGGATGTCGCCAACAGCTCAGGGACTACATACGACAAGAGGATGCAAACATTGTGGGGATTCAGGAGACGATATGTCAAAACTTCTCCATTCAGGAGCTGCATGGACTTAGCCCACACAAGTTTTGAAGGAGATATGCCCTAGAGGCAATTAATAAAGTGTATTTCTTTATCATATCTTGTTTGTTCATAATATGTTTTTGTGTCATGCTATAACCGTATTAAGCGGAAACATTAATACGTGTGTGATGCGTAAACAACCAGGTCCCTAATAGCCTCTACTAAGACTAGTTTCGTTGCGCGATCGATAATCGAGGTTTCCCGATCATAGGGCATGGTGCCGGTCGGCATGGAAGTCATATCGTTGGAAAACGATGTGATGGACGTACCCATATTTGTAGGACGTAGTCATTACGCATTTGACCGTGAGACCAACTCTTATTGTTATTCCTGGAAGATACTTTCATTGCACCAAACGTCGTATCTTAATTAGTATGACAATAACGGTGATATTTTTGGGTATCGGAAAGAAGTGGTTGAGACGAGGGGTCAAGAGCGGGATTTGCCTGTCCGCATAGCAGGATAGATACTCTAGGGCCCACTCGGTGAGATTATGTCTAATGAGCTTGCAAGCATGTGACTAGGTCACGGAGACATGAAATCATAGACGAGTAGAAGATAGCGTTGTCGGTAACGAGGTCAAGCTAGATATGGAGATATCTATGAACGACACTCGGACACGCTAAGTATCGCCATGGCAAAAGGTTCAAGATTTACGTTTAGGTTTGATAGATGAAAGTCATTCGTTATATCACAGGGATTAATTCATGGGGTCCAGGCCTACGAGTTAGTCATTGATCGGAGAGGAGTCTCGATCATGTATATAATTATATCAAACCTCTAGGGTAACACACTTAAGGGGTTTCGACAAGACAACCGGAAAGGAAAGAGATCACCGAGAACGTCACGGGAGAGGTCCGATGGAGATCGAGCAGCGACGAAAGAGTTTTCGGAGCTAGAATAAATTATACATAATATGTTTGATATTAATTAGTGTAATTAATGTCTAAATATGATTTTATATATTTATTTTCGAATTTATTTAGGCTGATTTCCCTAAATGGCCCTTCTGGTCGAAAGAAGGCCCAAGAGGGGAAAATTCCCTAGGGGAATTCGTTGGGGGCCGACCCAAGTGGTCCAAGAGGACCACTAGGGGGCCGGCGCACCCAGCCATGCCGCACCAGGCATGTGGGAATAGTCCCACATTGCCTGGTGAGGAGGTTGGCTCCCCCCTGGGAGCCTATATATAGAGGGGCACCCATGGCCTTTTAATTCAACAATTAATTCCCCAAATTTCTCTCGATTTCGTGATTCCCTTTGTCGGAGTTGCGCCGAGTTGAGAAGGGGATCTCTTCCACCATAGCCCGCTGCCGTGTTGTTGGTGTTCCGGTCCAAGTCTTCCGCTGCTCGTCCTGGAGTGGAGCTTCGGAGGCCGTCGTTTCCACCGTACGTGTGTAACGCCCTGCGAGGTACTGCGCTAGCGGTACTCGGAGGTCTTCTTCCTCTACACGACCTTGAGGTCGGCTTCGTCGGTCTTCATCGACAACGTTTGTGCGGGAACGTAATCCCCGTTTTCGGTCTACAAGGGTATGTATTCCGATCTCCGTTCGTACTACTATATCTGCATAGAATAGATCTTGGCATGTTATAAGGATATCGTTGCTAGGATTTTTTTGTTTTCTGCACACGATCCTCTTCAGTGGTATCAGAGCCGATCTATCGTAGATATAGCTGTACGCTGTTAGAACCCGTGTTCTACACGGGGACACCGTTCCTGTTATTTGTTACCCTCTAGCCTGCACTTGTGATTCCAGCGGCATCGAGTTGATTAAGCGGCCCAGACCGAATTTACGCGTACGCTTACGCGAGACTGGTTCCACTACTGACATACGGCTTGTACCGTATCTGTGGCTGGCGGGTGCCTGTTTCTCTCTCTTTAGTTGGTCTTGCATTTTCAATGGAGGGCTCGAAAGGGATGCTTAAAGATGCAATTATTGGATCGTTGTTGTGATCATAAGGTTCGTAGGTATGAAGCGGTTCTATTTACGACGGTCCCAAGCCACGTAAAATATGCAAAAGATAAAGTATAAGCGTCTAACTTTATTTTGCAGGTGCTATGTGATATGGTCAAGGTAGGTTTATTAAATTGTTTATAAACTGCAGGCGCTAAGAAGACCATGGTGCAATGGACTATATCACATTGCATTACATTTGATGTTTTGTGTGCATCTTATATTGTGTGATTATATATATTAGTATAGATTAGTTACGTGGCGGTAATTATATAAGATGATACCTTCAAAAATACCACTAGTGTTCTTCCTCCAACGAGCACCACCAAGAAAGTTCTACGTTATGAGGCAGGCCATGACGATCGGGTGTCAGACATATCGTCGTTCGCATATGGTGGGTGTAAGTCATGTTGCACAAGCGTTACGTGGAGGTTATAGTGGCGAGCCTAGCATATGCAGATATGGCTTTGGAACACGGAGGCCGAAAGGTCGAGCACGAGTCACAAAATTGGTGTGACGGACAATTGTCTACTCTTGAAGTTGTGCTGCCCGCTCTGACGGTGAGGGGTGGTGCAATGGATGGGGTCGTGTAATCGCTTAAACGACCAGCAGGGATGTTCGTTTGAGTGGGAGTTATGTTAGTTATTTTCTAAGAAAAATACTATAACTCAAAATTATTATGAACAAAGTCTTATGTTGTTGCAAATTCCATGAACACGGTTTTTCCACACCATGGTATTCCCGTGCCACTTATCTGGGACATCCATTTTCCATCCGACGGTTATTATGTTCATTTTGCAAAAAGGACCCTGTATTTGAAGGAAAATACGAACAAACCAGTTTTTTGGATCTGGACATTTGTTTTTTGTCACGATTTTGGAGCTTGGGATCTTGTACATATAGGATCTGAGCCGAATCTGATAATTTCCCCTGATGTTTTTGTATAGATTCGTTCTTGTGTTTATAATATGGAAAAAAGGGGAAGAAAAGATCTCTTTGTCATGAATTAGTTAATGCGTAAAATCCGAATTAACTCATACATTTTATCAGTTTGTTCATGTATGTTTATTAAATCCGAACGTTTCTTAATGTATGTTAATGCATGAATTTGTTCTTGTTCATGTATGTTGATAAATCCTAAAATTTCTTAATGAATGTTAATGCATAAATTTGTTCTTGTTCACGTGCTAATGAATGTTAATGCATAAAAATTGTTCAAATGATGAGTTATAATTTTTTCCCCAATTATGAAAATTGCTATAAAAATTTCCTAAATCAACGCGAAAAAGGTTTCCTAATGCATGATATTATGATTAATGTTAGTTACGTGATCCACAAAATTAGGCAACAATCGGAGGAGGTTATTTTAAAGCAATTTACAAACCAGTCCTATAGAACTTGATAGAAGGGTATTTGTGCAAAAACTTGCACGAATCTCCAAGTAAATGTACGGTTTGAGATAGGTGGCACGGGTATATGGGGTTGTGGCTATGCATTTTCGAAATTCAATTGTAGATGTCGCGCCCATCGTTTAACCTAGGTCTGTTCCTTGAGAAAGAAAATATTAAGACCAATGGGTCAAACTTCATGGCCTGGTTCCGCAACCTGAGGATCCTCCTCACTCTCCATAGGGTGGCCTACGTCATTGAGTCTGCCATAGGTGACCCTCCCGCAGATGAAGCCTCTGAGGATGAGAAGAAGGTCTGCCAGACCAGATTGGAAGATTCTGCCTTTGTCCAGAGTGGCATGCTCTACGCCATGGAAGCCGACATGCAGAAGCGCTTTGAGAAGATGAGCGCCTTTGAGATTATTTACGATCTCAAGGTTGTCTTTGCGCCGCAGGCTAACGCTGAGAGATATGAAGCTTCTGAGCTTTTCTTCTCGGCCAAGATGGAGGAGCATAGCAGTGTGAGCGAGCACGTGGTCAAGATGTCTGGCTACGTTCAACGCCTGAATGCTCTGGAATTGAAGATTCCCGATGAGCTGGCAATTGATAGGGTGTTGCAATCGTTGCCCCCTAGCTATAAAGGCTTCGTCATGAGCTACAACATACATGGCATGGCTAAGTCCCTTGGTGAAGTGTTCGTGATGCTCAAGACTGCTGAGGTGGAGATCAAGAAGGAGCCCACGCTGTTGATCATCAACAAGACCGTTGATTTTAATAAATCTGGTGGCAAGGGAAAGCAGAGCTGGAAGTTCAGGAGGGAGGGCAAACTGGTTGCCAAGCACAAGACTAACAGATCTGGTCCCAGAGCTGGCGTGGAGTGCTTCTATTGCAAGGGAAAAGGTCACTAGAAGCGCAACTGCCCCAAGTACCTGGAGGATAGGAAAACTGGCAAGACAGTCGGCAAAGAGCAAGATATATTTGATATACATGTTATAGATGTGTACCTTACATCCGCCCGTAGCAACACTTGGGTATTTGATACTGGTTCTGTTGCTCATATATGTAACTCTCAGAAGGAGTTACGGAATAAACAGCGGCTGGCTAAGGATGAGGTGACGATGCGCGTCGGCAACAAATCGAGAGTCGACGTGGTGGCTGTCGGCACTCTCCCTCTACATCCACCATCGGCATTAGTTTTGGTTTTAAATAAGTGTTATTTTGTACCATCCTTGAGTGTTAACATTAGAAGTGGGTCTTGCCTGTTACAAGACGGTTATTCATTTAAATCAGTATCAAACAGTTGTGCTATTTATATGAATGATATCTTTTATGTTGATGCTCCCGAGAGTAATGGTTTATTCTTGTTGAATCTCGATCGTAGTACTCACATCCATAACATAGAAGCCAAACAGATTAAGTGTAGTGATGATACCGCCATGTATATGTGTCATTGCCGTCTCGATCATATTGGTATAAAGCGCATGAAGAAATTCCACTCCGATGGACTTTTGGACTCGTTGGATTTTGGATCCCTCGATACATGCGAACCACGCCTTATGGGCAAAATGACCAGGACACCGTTTCGTTGAACGGGCGTCGGATTTATTGGGGATCATACATACAGATGTGTGTGGACCAATGAGCGTTTCGACACGTAATGGTTATCGTTACTTCGTCACCTTCACTGATGACTTGAGTAGATACAGTTATATCTATTTGATGAAACACAAATCTGAAACTTTTGAAAAGTTCAAAGAATTTCAAAGTGAAGTTGAAAATCAGCTTAATAAGAAAATCAAGCACCTCCGATCCGATCGTAGTGGCGAGTATTTGAGTTTTGAGTTTGGCACACATCTGAAGAGTTGTGGCATAGTGCCTCAACTTACGCCTGCTAGAACACCGCAACGTAACGGCGTGTCCGAGCGACATAATCGTACTCTACTGGATAGTGTCCGATCTATGATGTCTCTTACTGATTTGCCGTATCCTTCCGGGGTTATGCGTTAGAAACAGCCGCATTCATTTTAAATAGGGCTCCGTCCAAATCCGTTGAAACGACACCATATGAATTATGGTATGGCAAGAAGCCTAAGTTATCGTTTCTGAAGGTTTGGGGTTGTGAGGCGTATGTTAAGAAACTACAGCCCGACAAACTCGAACCGAAGTCGGAGAAAGTCGTCTTTGTAGGATATCCACGGGAAACCGTAGGATACACCTTCTACAACCAAGCTGAGGGCAAAACATTTGTCGCGAAGACCGATACCTTTCTAGAGAAGGAGTTTCTCGCGAAAGGAGTAAGTGGGAGGAAAGTAGACCTCGATGAGATCGTTGATCCTGAACTCGAAATTCCGAGTGGCGCAACGGAAGCTATTCCAGAAACGTCCTCCGCGGATGGAGTGGGAGAAACTGTCGAGGAAAGTATTCTACCTCGTAGGTCTGATAGATCTCGGATCGTACCAGAATTGTATGAAAATATGGTTTGCACCGTCATGTTAATTGAACAAGACGAACCTACGAACTACAAGGAGGCAATGGCGAGTCTAGAGTCCGAGAAATGGCTAGAAGCCATGAAATCCGAAATAGGATCCATGTATGATAACAAAGTGTGGACTTTGATGGATATTCCCGAAGGGCGCAAGGCCGTCGAGAATAAATGGATCTTTAAGAAGAAGACTGATGCTGATGGTAATGTGACCGTCTATAAAGCTCGGCTTGTCGCAAAAGGTTTCCGCCAAGTTCATGGGATTGACTACGATGAAACTTTTTCACCGGTAGCGATGCTGAAGTCTATTCGGATTTTGTTAGCAGTTGTTGCCTATTACGATTACTAAATATGGCAGATGGATGTCAAAACAACCTTCCTAAATGGAAACATTGAGGAAGAGTTGTACATGGTACAACCGGATGGTTTTGTCGATCCAAGAAATGCTAACAAGGTATGCAAGGTTCAACGATCCATCTATGGATTGATCCAAGCATCTCGGAGCTGGAATCTTCGCTTTGATGAGGTAATCAAATGTTTTGGATTTGTCCAAAATTTGGAAGAGACCTGCATTTACAAGAAAATGAGTGGGAGCTCGGTTGTGTTCTTAGCACTATATGTAGATGACATATTGCTGACTGGGAATGATGTGGAACTTCTGAATAGCGTGAAGGATTATTTAAACAGTAAATTTTCCATGAAGGACTTAGGAGAAGCTGCATACGTCTTAGGCATTAAAATCTATCGTGATAGATCAAGACGTCTACTATCGTTGAGTCAGAGTACTTATCTTGATAAAATACTGAAGCGTTTCGGTATGGAGAAGGCAAAGAAGGGTTCTCTGCCGGTTATCAAGAATAAAACATTGCAAAAGGCACAATGTCCGGTAACGGAACAGGATAAGGCCGATATGACTAAACATCCTTATGCTTCAGCCATAGGATCGATTATGTATCCAATGTTAAGTACTAGACCTGATGTGGCATTAGCTCTAAGTTTGACAAGCCGGTTCCAGAGTAATCCCAGAATGTCGCATTGGATTGCTGTTAAGAGCATTCTTAAGTATCTCAATAAGAAAAAGGAAATGTTCCTTGTCTATGGTGGCTGCGATGAAGGCGTAACATGTTACGTGGATGCAAGTTTCTGCTCAGACCCCGATGACTCTAAGTCACATACAGGTTATGTGTTCAAGGTGAATGGAGGCGCCGTGTGCTGGAGACGTGGGAAGCAACCCATCGTCGCACAATCTACAATGGAGTCGGAGTAAATTGCTGCTTGCGAAGCCGCGAATGAAGTTGTCTAGCTGAGCTAGTTCATCATTGAACTTGGAGTGTTCCCTAGCGTGCAAGACCCCGTGATCCTCTTCTGCGACAATAAGGGTGCCATTGCTAACGCCAAGGAGCCAAGGTCTCACTCCACCGCCAAACACATTCTCCGACGCTTCCATGTGATACGACAGTACGTACAAGGAGGCGATTTGAAGATTTGCAAAGTGCATACAGATCTGAATGTGGCAGATCCTCTGTCGAAGCCTCTCCCGCTTGACAATCATGAAAAACACCAGTTAGATATGGGTATTAAGCTTTTATCAAGTTGTAATCTAGATTAATTTGTACTCTAGTGCAAGTGGGAGACCAAACGAGATATGCCCTAGGGGCAATTAATAAAGTGTATTTCTTTATCATATCTCGTTTGTTTATAATATGTTTTTGTGTCATGATATAACCGTATTAAGCGGAAACATTAATATGGGTGTGATGCGTAAACAACAAGCTCCCTAGTAGCCTCTACTAACACTAGTTTCGTTGCGCGATCGATGATCGAGGTTTCCCGATCATAGGGCATGGTGCTGGTCGGCAATGGAAGTCATATCGTTGGAGAATGATGTGATGGACGTACCCATATTTGTAGGACGTAGTCATTACGCCTTTGACCGTGAGACCAACTCTTATTGTTATTCCTGGAAGATACTTTGATTGCACCAAATGTCGTATATTAATTAGTATGACAATAACGGTGATACTTTTGGGTATCGGAAAGGAGTGGTTGAGATGAGGGGTCCAGAGCGGGATTTGCCATTCTGCATAGCAGGATATATACTCTAGGGCCCACTCGGTGAGATTATGTCTAATGAGCTTGCAAGCATGTGACTAGGTCACGGAGACATGAAATCATGGACGAGTAGAAAATAGCGTTGTCGGTAACGAGGTCAAGCTAGATATGGAGATATCTATGAACGACGCTCGGACACGCTAATTATCGCCATGGCAAAAGGTTTAAGATTTTACGTTCAGTTTTGTTAGATCAGGCCTACGAGTTAGTCGTTGATCGGAGAGGAGTCTCGATCATGTCTGTTATTATATCGAACCGCTAGGGTAACACACTTAAAGGGTTTCGACAAGACAACCGGAAAGGAAAGAGATCACCGGGAACGTCCCGGGAGAGGTCCGATAGAGATCGGGCAGCGACAAAAGAGTTTTCGGAGGTAGAATAAATTATATATAATATGTTTGATATTAATTAGTGTAATTAATGTCTAAATATGATTTTATATATTTATTTTCAAAAAAATTTAGGCTGATTTCCCTAAATGGGCCTTCTGGTCGAAAGAAGGCCCAAGAGGGGAAAATTCCCTAAGGGAATTCGGTGGGGGCTTGGGGCCGACCCAAGTGGGCCAAGAGGCCCACTAGGGGGCGGTGCATGCAGCCATGCTGCACCAGGCATGTAACATTAGTCCCACATTGCATGGTGAGGAGGTTGGCTCCCCCTGGGACCCTATATATAGAGGGGCACCCATGGCCTTTTAATTCACCAATTAATTTCCCAATTCTCTCTCGATTTCGTGATTCCCTTTGTCGGAGTTGCGCCGAGTTGAGAGAGGGATCTCTTCCACCATAGCCCGCTGTCGCGCTGCTGGTGTTCCGGTCCAAGTCTTCTGCTGCTCGTCCTGGACTGGAGCTTCGGAGGCCGTCGTTTCCACCGTACGTGTATAACGCCCTGCGAGGTGCTGGACTAGCGGTACTCAGAGGTCTTCTTCCTCTACACGACCTTGAGGTCGGCTTCGTCGGTCTTCATCGACAACGTTTGTGCGGGAACGTAATCCCCACTTTTGGTCTACAAGGGTATGTATTCCGATCTCCGTCAGTACTACTATATCTGCATAGAATAGATCTTGGCAGGTTTTAAGGATATCGTTGCTAGGATTTTTTTTGTTTTCTGCACACGGTCCCCTTCAAGTTTGTGTGGCAGTGGCTCCCTGCTAGTGGGCACTCTGGGGGTATCCTCCTTGGGGTTAAGGAGGAGATCTTCGAGGTGGAGGATATGGACCGGGGCGAGTTCTTTGTGAGCATGCTTATTAGACATAGACGATCATCCTTCAGGTGGGAGGTGATCATTGTGTATGGCCCCGCGGACCATACTAGAGCACCGGCGTTCCTCACAGAGCTGAGCGGGAAGGTGGAGTGCTGCTCCACCCCACTTGTTATTGCCGGGGACTTCAACTTGAAACGAGCCCCGGAGGACAAGAGCTCGGCCAATGTGGACCCCCGAAGGATGAGGATGTACAACGATTGCATTGCGGATCTCGCTCTTAGAGAGATCCATAGGGTGGGAGCATGCTACACGTGGTCGAATAACCGAGTAGACCCTATTCAGAGTGTACTTGATAGAGTGCTCGTCTCAGTCGACTGGGAGATAACATACCCTCTTTGCTCACTCCGTGCGAACCAGGATAGGATCCGATCACTCACCCTTATTGATGTCGTCTCGAGGCTCCGTGCCACCAAGGCTGAACCGGTTCCACTTTGAAAACTTCTGGCTAGGTCAGCCAGGGTTTGTGGAGGCCGTTCGCCTGAAGTGGGCATGGGCTGCCGACCTTCCTCCGCGTATTTTCAACGCAGTGGATGTTTTTATGGCATCACTCTGCACAGATGGTGCGCCAGTTCATGAGGGGTTGAGGCGCCAATCTAGGTGCGGCCCTTCGACAGCAGAAGGCGGCTTTACTACGAGACATACAACAGTTGGACAATACGTCGGATTCGGTCGGTCTGACGGCTGAACAATGGGTCCAGCGGTATGCGTTGGAGAGCTCCCTTATGGAGATCTTCAAAGGTGAGGAGCTGTTTTGGCGGCAGCGGAGTCGCCAAAACTGCCTCCTCAAGGGCGACGCGAATACGGCATACGTTCACGCGATAGCCAATGGCCGGCGTAGAAAATGCTTGATTCCTTGCCTCTGAGAGAACGATCATTTGCTCGAGGTACCAGCAGACATCTCATCCCATATTTACTCCTTTTATAAGAAGCTGTTCTCGGCGGGACCCCGTTCCGGGGTATCCCTGGCAGTGGACTTATGGCCGATACGGTCTAGAGTCTGTGACAGGGAGAATGGAGACTTAACCCTGCCATTCCTGCCGGAAGAGGTGCAGTAGGCGGCGATGGAGATGAAAGCCAATTCGTCCCCGGGACCGGATGGTCTTCCGGTGGCCTTCTTCCAGACTTTCTTGGAAGCGGCTAAGGCCGTGATTATGCCTATGTTCCAAGAGTTTTATATTTGAACACTGGTGGTATCACGGTAAAGTTTGGCGTGGTGACCCTGATTCCCAAGGTAGTGGGAGCCACGAACATCCGCCAATTTCGTCCTATCACTGTCCTTAATGTCATCTATAGGATCCTATCTAAGGTTTACGCCGTGAGACTCGCCCCCGTGTTGGAGCGGATCATGCATCCTTACCAGTTTGCCTTTTTAAAAGGCCAGTTCATACACGATGGAATCCTAGCTCTGGGCCAGAAAGGCTTTTTCCTCAAGCTAGATTTCCAGAAAGCGTACGCCCACCTAGACTGGGCCTTCCTTCGCTAGGTTCTGGAGCGGAGGGGGGTTGATGATAGGATGATTGGGTGGATCATGCAGCTTGTGATGAGTGGCAACACAGCCATTAACGTAAATGGGGAAGTAGGTCCCTATTTTCGGTCTACCTGTGGAGTTAGGCAGGGGGATCCGATCTCCCCACTACTTTTCAACTCCGCGGTAGATGCCCTTGCGGAGGTCTTAGAGCGTGCTAAGACCGCCGGCCACATTACTACTGTGGCTGGACATCTTGTCCCGGGGGGGGGGGGGGGGGGGGGTGGGGTGGGGTGACCCACTTACAGTTTGCCGACGACACTATGATCATGGTAGAGGGGTCGGAACTGGATATAGTAAATGTCAAGTTCTTACTCCTTTGCTTCGAGGCCATGTCGGGCCTTAAGATAAACTTCGACAAGAGCGAGGTCGTGATTTTAGGGTACTCGGAGGAAGACCAGCAGAGAATCGCGGACAACCTGAATTGCAGGTAGGCGTCATTCCCAGTTACGTATCTGGGAATGCCGATCAGGGACACTCGGATCCTTTCTAAGGATTTTGAGCCCCTTGTGGCACGAGTAAAATCTAAATCGGAAACTTGGCAGGGGAGGTTCACCTTCAAGGGTAGCACAACGATCTTGATTGACTAATGCATGTCCAACCTCGCCATGTGTATGATGGGGATGTATATCTTGCCGGACGGGGTCCATGCTAGCTTCGACAAAGAGCTGGCTAGGTTCTTCTAGCAAGCGTCGTCTGGAAAGCAGAAGTACCACATGGTGAAATGGGCCGATATTTGCGCCCCAAGGAGTTTGGGGGCATAGGTATACTTGCGTCACGACACATGAACAAGGCCCCGATGTTACGCTGGGTGTGGAGGATCCTGCGGGGTGAGGGGGCCTCTGGCTTGACTTGGTGAAAGCCATGTATCTTAGGGGTTGCCCCTTGTTGGCGTGTGAGCGCAAAGAGGGGTCCCAGTTTTGGCATGCCATCCAATCTATTAAGGAGCATATCAGACTAGGTGCGGTCTCATCCATAGGTAACGGACGAGATACCCTATTCTGACTTGACTCCTGGTTTGGCGGAAGGCCGCTACGATTTCTGTTCCCGGATCTTTTTGCGATTTGTGCGGAACCTTTGGTGTCGATTGCCTCTGCCTTCCAGCAGGGGCGGTGGAAAATTGGGTTCCGCCGCACGTTCGGTCCAGGGGAGGTTGCGAACTGGAGGTCCATGCTTGCATCACTTGAAGGAGATATGCCCTAGAGGCAAATAAATAAGTAGTATTTATTGCATTATCTCATAAGTTTATAATAGGTTTGTGTATTATGCTATAAATGTATTAATCGGAATTATTAATACACGTGTGATACATAGACAACCAGGTCCCTAGCAAGCCTCTATATGAGCTAGTCCATTGGGCAACAGTTGATCGAGATTCCCGATCAAGGACAATGGCGTCGGTTGACAATGGGGTCATCTTGTTAGTTGAATAAGGTGGTGGACATACGCAAAGTATTGCAATAAGGTCGTATTACGATGTTTGTCATTTGCAATAGATAAGAGTATGATAGCTTATTCCTTAGACCGTGAGACCGTACTTATTGTTGCTTCGTAGGAGTGCTTTGAGAGCATCAAACGTTGTGTCTTATATAGCATGACAATAACGGTGTCCATCTTGGGTATTCCGAAAGAGCATCGAGACGTAAGGATCAAGAGCGGGATTTGTTCATTCTTGTAATGGAAAGATACTCTGGGCCCACTCGGTGATATTGCATCTATATAGCTGCGCAGCTTGTGACTAGGTCATGGAGATGGTAATATCACAGACGAGTTAATAACCTTCGTCGGTAACGAGATACAGCAAAGACATCGGTGTGTCTACGATCATATCTCGGGCAAGGTAGTATCGCAGAGACAAAGGGAATGAATATCATATTTATGGTTCAACGACGATATTCGTGGAATGCACAGGGGTCGTCATATATTTCCAGGTATCCCTGACGATCATTGGTGAGCGGAGTGTCTCGACCATGTCTGGAGTGTTCCCGAACCGTAGCGTAACAAACTTAAGGTCTTAGCGACGCTAGGAGATAGGTTCTGGAATTTTATAGGTTTTTATTGGAGAGAGAGAAATGATCCGGAAAGAGTTCCGGTGGTCCGGAAGGAGTTCCGGGAAGGTATGGAATGGTTCCGGGAATGTCCGAAAGTTGTTCGGGTGGTTCCGAAATAGTTTCGGAGTCATGGGATATTGAATTATATATAAATATATTAATTATGAATTAATGGGATTTTTATATTAATTTAATATTAATTAAATAAAGGAAAAAGGGGGCTCCCACCTAAATGGGCCCTAAGAGGGCCCAAGAGGGGGAAACCGCATCCTACAAGGAAAGGGGGAAGGCTTGGGCCTCCTAGTCCTAGTTGGACTAGGAGTGGGACAAGCCCAAGGGGGGTTCAGCCGAACCCCCCCTCCCCTCTCCTCCTTTAGTCCCACATGGGGGAGCCAAGGGGGTTGGCACACCCCTTCCCCCTTTATATAGCAAGGCATATTAATTGATTTAATTCATAGGAAATTCAGTTAATTCCCAATTTCTCTCTCGATCTCGTGGTTCCCAAGTTGGAGCCGCGCCGAGCTGAGGAAGGGGGTCTCTCTCCACCTAAGCCATACCGCAGAGCGCCGTTGCTCTGCGGGATTCCAGATAAGATCTACTCCTGCGATTTCAGCTGGATCTGAATGACCGGGAGTTGTCGCTAGGCTCCGTATGTTTGCGAGTGCTCGGAGGCTACTCTATTGAGGAGCTTGGGCGACGTCGTCTCGCCCCCTGCAGCCGCCGTGCCTCCCCCCCTCTGCTGCCGGCGCGCCAGCCCCGGTGCTGGCGCTCTGCCTTCTTCCGCCCGACGCCCGTCGACGCAGATCATCGTCGACACCCCGGCGTCATCGACTCCGACATCGCGGCAAGTTCTCCGCGACCTCGAGGTCGGCTACGTACGACTTCATCGTCAACGCTTGTGCGGGAGCGTAATCCCCGCTATCGGTCTACATGGAGGTAATGTAACCCGTTCCGCCACCGTTATCGCATGTACTAGATAGATAGATCCTGTCTAGTTAGGGTTTCGCTCGCTAGAAAATTATTGTTTTCTGCACCGTAACCCCTTCAGTGATATCAGAGCCGATCTATGCGTAGTACTGCTGGTACGGTTAGAACTCATGTTGAATGAGGGCGTCTTTCTTATATTTGCTACCCTCTAGCGTGCACTTGCGATGCCTTCGGTATTGAGTTGATGAAGCGGCCCGGACCGACTTTACGCGTACGCTTACGCGAGACTGGTTCCACTACTGACATACGGCTTGCACCGTATCTGTGACTGGCGGGTGTCTGTTTCTCTCTCTCTAGTCGGCAAAGCATTTTCAATGGAGGGCCCGAAAGGGATGCTTAAACATGCAATTATACGATTGACGTTGTGGTACAAAGTTCGTAGGTAGGGAAGCGATTCTCTTACGAATAAGCCTATTTGCCACGTAAAACTTGCAAAACTAAATAATGCTAGAGGCGTCTAACTTTGTTTTGCAGAGGCGTTATTTCATGTGACATGGTTACGGTAAGTTTTGATATTACTCGTACTGTCGGAGGCAATGGAGGGCTCTGTAGACTCGGAGTCATGCCGGGGCGCCGGGGGCCAGGCACATGGCGCCATGAAGGTCCAGGCGCATCGACCATGTCGCATCGCACTTCATTGCATCATTATTGTGTGATGTTGTGTGTGCATCCTATTGATTGCTTATATGCTAGATATACAACGGTAGCATCATAAATAGGATGATCCCTAACAAAATACCAAAATTGTGTTCTCCCTCGTTGCGCACCACCAAGAAAGTTCTACGTTATGAGGCAGGCCGTGATGATCGGGTGTCACACATCTCGTCGTTCGCATACAGTGGGTGTAAGCCATGTTGCACGCGCAGGTCTTCGAGGTTTGATTGGCGAGCCTAGCATACTCAGAGGTATGGCCTCGGAACACGGGAAGATCGAAAGATCGAGCACGAGTCATAGAGTTGTTATGATCGACATTTTATGTCCACCTTTGAAGCTGTGCTGCCGGCCGTGATGATCGGGGGTAGTATGGTGGATGAGGGTCGTGTCTTCGCCATTATTATTTTAGGGATAATGATCTTGGTGAGGTGTGTTTTTGAAAATGAGATTATAGAACGAAAACTCACCTACATATTATAAACTTAACCTTACCTCTTTTGCGATCACATCTGTAGACTACGCAACTATACTTCGGTTACTTCCTCAAGAGCCCGGATGCTACATTAGAAGCCGACGGATCCAACTTCATCAGATGGTACAGGGGTTTTAGAAACATTCTCGAACACAACAACATTCTATATGTTCTCGATGAACCATTAGGAGAAGGACCAGGAGATTCTGCAAGCGAGGAGGAGGAAGATGATTTCCGTAGGCGTCGAGACATATTCAGTGAAGTGGAGATCACCATGACCGTATGCTTGGCACCCGAGTTGAAAGAGATGTTTCGACGCAAGGAGCCAAGCGTCATGATGGATGCGATAAAGACGCACTTCGGGGATGAATTAAAGCGTGAGCAATTCAGGCAGCTTAGAATGTTCCATACCATTCACATGGAGGAGCATACCTGTCTGAAGACACATTTGAAGAGATTGTATGACATCTACTTCCAGCTGACGATGGTCTTCGATTACTGGATGGCGGATTCTTGCGCCATTCGGACTGTCCTGATATCTCTACCTCCTAGCTATGAGAAGCATGTTCGCAAGTACATTTTGAAAGCCGATGATATGAACTTCTACGTGTTCGTACGTGAGTTCCAGTCTCTGAAGGTTGATTCCATCGAAGGAGAGATCTTCGATGCTACAGGTATATATTTGATATATACAGAATTATGGATTCGCCCATGGTATATGATGAAATGTTTGATAATTGCTCTGTTTGTGAAACAGGTCCTGATTATCACATATATGCGGCGTAGTTTGATGTGACCTGGCGCTGAAGCTGGTAGTCAAGGAGTTGATGGCCTTTTGGTGTTCACGTCCTCAAGTTATCATAGTTGTCATTAATAGTTTTTGATACGATCTTTTGTAATAGTGAGCGAGTGTGTGTGTCTTGATTGTTGCAAGACAAAGTTATTCATGTAATAAGACAAGTTCAGTTGTTTTATGTTATGGAACAAGTCAGTTGTTTTATCTTATGAATAAAGTTTCCACATCTCAGTTACATTGATTGTATGATAAGTATTCATAATTGTAGATATGATAAAATAGCTTGTCCCATGAACAAAGGTTCTATTGCTAGAATAAACACCGTCGAGTTTAGTCATAAAAGCAATGAAAGAAGTAATGGATGTTTTTTGGTCCATTTAAGTATTTCGAGTGCTGAGTTGATTAAGCTTGAAATCAAGTATTGAAGTTGCAATACTGGCGGAAATTAATTGAGTGTCATTGTTAATGATTAATTAATGGTGTTTACTACTTGATCCGAATTCCTCCATGACTTTGGTAAATAGGAGTATTTGCCCGATAAATTGTGG
This sequence comes from Poa annua, assembly GCA_026929855.1. Classification (NCBI taxonomy): domain Eukaryota; kingdom Viridiplantae; phylum Streptophyta; class Magnoliopsida; order Poales; family Poaceae; genus Poa; species Poa annua. The sequence continues at coordinate 84,696,783 of CM049429.1, read as the reverse complement.
AGTCTGAAATTAATTTGATAATAGATCAAATGGGGTTTTTCAGAAGAAAGATTAGTGAATATTGTGTTCACAAAATTCGATCAAAGGACAGTATTTTTGAATTATGTTTTCAACGCAAGAGGCTTGTGGAAATTTGCTTCACAAAATTATAATGTCACATATAGTGATATGTGGGGAATTATAATCATGCTCTATTTTAAATAAAGTGTGGCCTGTCAGAATCAGTCTTAGAATCTCCTAATACGTTCAAAACATTATAGTCGATGTCCACTTTAGAAAATAGATATTTTTCTCAACGAGAGTTCGTAGGATCGACAATAGTGTCGACATGTATATGATTATGCGATAATTCGGAATATACATGAGTGGTTCTTTGTAGATTGCTCGCATTGGATGAGAGTGTATTCCAAAACCAAATAGAAACAAAGTTCAGTTTGTTGTCTATGTAATTCCGAGAAAAGATGACTTTTCGAATTATGGTTTATGGATTGAAATTAGAAGTTTGGAATAAAGTGTCAGACTTATGTTGGAAGATGTTCCAAAGAGTATATGTCTGCTAATGAAAGTTTAGTGATTAAAGAGTGAGGGAGACTAGAAAATTGTTTTCTGCTTGCAATCCTCTTCATAAAGATCGTAATATTTTCATGAAAGAAACTTCTAAATAAGGTGCTGTTATATTTAATATTGCTGTCGGGTCACAGCATTGTATTAAGTATTTCAGATCTTGTTGACAGATCAAGGTGCACTTTATGAATACAAAGAAAGTTGAGAAAGTATCGGAATACGAACAAAGGATCTTCAGCCTGGAAATCCGAGTTACGTTTAAAAGGATTAAGAGAGTAATTGTTGCTGCAATTCTTATTAGAGGAATAAGATTGTTTAATCGTCATATAAGGTGTTATATGATAAATGTGACTATAAGAAAGACGCAGGAGCGTGTCTTGTCAAGAAATGTGTCTTGCACAAGATCAAATTTGTTGACTACATTTATGTAGACATGCTCGAAGTCTGAGGGATTTGTATTAATGTAATGCTATGGTTTGTATTAAATTCGAATTGATGATAGATCAATGATTTTGGTTTGACCTAAATGTCAAATTAAGTGGGAGTCGTAGTTAGTTTACTCAGGTGGAATATGTATGGAACATATTTTTGAGTGGGAGCTCAGGAACTCAAATATGTGGGTAACACGTTTTTGAGTGGGAGCGTGTGTTATCAAATATGTGGAGACATAATTTGAGTGGGAGTCGAATTTACCTTGTGTAGTTAACACATTGTGAAACTGTACCAATAGAATAGGATGAAGTTGTGAAACTATTTGAAAGTCAGTGTCTATTTTGAAATAGAACGGGAATTTTAAAATAGTTAGTCGAGTTGTTTTGGATTAGATCTGAGGAGTCAGATTAGAATCAAAAGGATGGTCCTTTGAAATCCAATTGATCATTAAGAGTAATGATGCATGAAAGTAATGGTTGTATGACATGGGGGTCTATTATGTAATATTAGACGTCATACAGAAACCATATTATCTGCTCGATGAAATATAACCGATGCTCTTGGAATAAGAGCAGTTATGAAAGTAAATTGGAATTTACTGGAAGTAGAAGTGCGTTAGTTAAGGGATTGACATTTGAATGTCAAGTTTTCTACATTGGTGTGTAAATATGTAGACATCACGAGTTTGTAATTGTTACAAGGGGCTCGGCATGACTGAGTGTGTTTTCCAGGGCAGTTATCTGGTTAGTATAATCAGAGTAAGCGCTGGGAAGCGGTAGTCTCACTTAGTTGTGGTGTTTGCATATATGTTGTTAAACAACATGGTGATATCAAGCAAGTTAATATCCGTGAATCGCAAAACCATGTACAATCACGGATTATGCAGTAACACTTTTCCACGAGTAAGCATTATCAAATGATTCTTATTTGATAAGGGATTTTGATAAAGTAAAATGCAGCTAGTTTATTTGTACTCTAGTGCAAGTGGGAGACTGAAGGAGATATGCCCTAGAGGCAAATAAATAAGTAGTATTTATTGCATTATCTCATAAGTTTATAATAGGTTTGTGTATTATGCTATAAATGTATTAATCGGAATTATTAATACACGTGTGATACATAGACAACCAGGTCCCTAGCAAGCCTCTATATGAGCTAGTCCATTGGGCAACAGTTGATCGAGATTCCCGATCAAGGACAATGGCGTCGGTTGACAATGGGGTCATCTTGTTAGTTGAATAAGGTGGTGGACATACGCAAAGTATTGCAATAAGGTCGTATTACGATGTTTGTCATTTGCAATAGATAAGAGTATGATAGCTTATTCCTTAGACCGTGAGACCGTACTTATTGTTGCTTCGTAGGAGTGCTTTGAGAGCATCAAACGTTGTGTCTTATATAGCATGACAATAACGGTGTCCATCTTGGGTATTCCGAAAGAGCATCGAGACGTAAGGATCAAGAGCGGGATTTGTTCATTCTTGTAATGGAAAGATACTCTGGGCCCACTCGGTGATATTGCATCTATATAGCTGCGCAGCTTGTGACTAGGTCATGGAGATGGTAATATCACAGACGAGTTAATAACCTTCGTCGGTAACGAGATACAGCAAAGACATCGGTGTGTCTACGATCATATCTCGGACAAGGTAGTATCGCAGAGACAAAGGGAATGAATATCATATTTATGGTTCAACGACGATATTCGTGGAATGCACAGGGGTCGTCATATATTTCCAGGTATCCCTGACGATCATTGGTGAGCGGAGTGTCTCGACCATGTCTGGAGTGTTCCCGAACCGTAGCGTAACAAACTTAAGGTCTTAGCGACGCTAGGAGATAGGTTCTGGAATTTTATAGGTTTTTATTGGAGAGAGAGAAATGATCCGGAAAGAGTTCCGGTGGTCCGGAAGGAGTTCCGGGAAGGTATGGAATGGTTCCGGGAATGTCCGAAAGTTGTTCGGGTGGTTCCGAAATAGTTTCGGAGTCATGGGATATTGAATTATATATAAATATATTAATTATGAATTAATGGGATTTTTATATTAATTTAATATTAATTAAATAAAGGAAAAAGGGGGCTCCCACCTAAATGGGCCCTAAGAGGGCCCAAGAGGGGGAAACCGCATCCTACAAGGAAAGGGGGAAGGCTTGGGCCTCCTAGTCCTAGTTGGACTAGGAGTGGGACAAGCCCAAGGGGGGTTCAGCCGAACCCCCCCTCCCCTCTCCTCCTTTAGTCCCACATGGGGGAGCCAAGGGGGTTGGCACACCCCTTCCCCCTTTATATAGCAAGACATATTAATTGATTTAATTCATAGGAAATTCAGTTAATTCCCAATTTCTCTCTCGATCTCGTGGTTCCCAAGTTGGAGCCGCGCCGAGCTGAGGAAGGGGGTCTCTCTCCACCTAAGCCATACCGCAGAGCGCCGTTGCTCTGCGGGATTCCAGATAAGATCTACTCCTGCGATTTCAGCTAGATCTGAATGACCGGGAGTTGTCGCTAGGCTCCGTATGTTTGCGAGTGCTCAGAGGCTACTCTATTGAGGAGCTTGGGCGACGTCGTCTCGCCCCCTGCAGCCGCCGCGCCTCCCCCCCTCTGCTGCCGGCGCGCCAGCCCCGGTGCTGGCGCTCTGCCTTCTTCCGCCCGACGCCCGTCGACGCAGATCATCGTCGACACCCCGGCGTCATCGACTCCGACATCGCGGCAAGTTCTCCGCGACCTCGAGGTCGGCTACGTACGACTTCATCGTCAACGTTTGTGCGGGAGCGTAATCCCCGCTATCGGTCTACATGGAGGTAATGTAACCCGTTCCGCCACCGTTATCGCATGTACTAGATAGATAGATCCTGGCTAGTTAGGGTTTCGCTCGCTAGAAAATTATTGTTTTCTGCACCGTAACCCCTTCATCACTCTCCCTAGCCCTGTATGACAGCCCGGATAGGGTCGCTTGGACCCTTACGCCTGCGAAGCACTTCTCCGTCGGCTCCGCGTACCGGGCCCTGTTTAGAGGGTCTGTGTTGTCTTGGACTAAGCATCTTTGGAAGGCTCCTTTGCCTCTTAAGATCAAGATCTTGACTTGGCAGCTTCTCCGCGACCTCCTCCCTTCGGCCGTGGAGGTGGCAAAGCGTTTCGGACCTGGTGATGGCACCTATCCCTTTGTGCGGTCCCCGAGACGGGGACCCATATCCTGTTCTCCTGTCCCGCTGCTCGGTTCCTGTGGAGGTTCCTCACTGAGGCTTTGGGTCCTGAGTGGCAGACCCTTGACTTGGCAGAGTTCCTGAAAGTGCAGGCAAACCATACCGGGAGGAGGAGGTCCCTCTTCTGGTTGGTGTTCGCGGCAATGACCTAGACCCTTTGGACGATTCGTAACAAGATGGTCATCGAGCATGTCTTTCCACGATGGGTCGCTGACTTAGTTTTCAAATTACTGCCTTTCCTGCAAGAGTGGCACCCGTTAGCTAGACAGAGGGACGGGCAGCGGCTGGACGACATTCTTGAGGATCTCCTGAAGGCGGCACGCCTTCTATCTTCACCGCCCAGTCGTTGAGCTCTACTGAATAGAGTTTGTATCAGGAGTAGCTGTTTTTCCTCTAGGCTTTATTGTGTTGTGGCCCCAACAAAACCTTTATTCTCTCGTACTTCGTACTTTTTCCTCGTCTGGTTGTGGTTGTAAACTGTGAATGGTTGTTTTATTTATAAATCGGAGCGCAAGCCTGTTTCGAGAGACACCCTGTAAACATTTTAGCAAAGCCATGGAGTTTAACTCTGCATTTTCTAATTCATTGAGCTATGCTATGTAACTTCATAATCAGCGTGAGTGGCTTCGTTATCCTACGTTAATGCGCAACCATCCAACAGTAGCAACTGAACAAAATAAAAGTATATACCAAATCATTGCATTTATGTGATGGCGTGACCCCATATGAACGTGTGACCACCAAAGGAAAGTATATGTTGGTGCTAAATGACCACCCTTGAAAGTCCTATCAATGAGGAAGGTGCCACATGGAGATTCACTTATGGTGGGATAGACGAAAACTTGAGGAAGCTTGGTTTATTATATGATCCTTTGTAAGAGATTTATTTTGAGATTTTTTTTTGAAGTCACTGGGTGGGACAAGATAACCACCCGAATTATATTTCAAAAGAATTTTACAAGGTCGCGCCCGAAGTGAAGAGAGGAACGAGCACCACAAGTTGGCATGTTCCTTTTATTCGGTATTTTACACCGGTTAATCCAGAGAATTAAGTCAGATACAATATTACCCATAGTTATAGAGGCATTTTGGTCAATAGTTCTAAACACTTTTGCATTACGAGCGTCCCCAACCTAGCATAGTTCAAACTCCAGATCATGGTCGTGGCCAGCTCGATCTCGTCGACGTCCCGCTCGGTAGGCAGCCTGAGTCACCCTTATCTATATTGTCGCCGACATACTGGTACATGCCCGTGAAGGGGTTCCGGTGCAGAAAATAATAATTTTCTAGCTTATGAACACCCTAACTAGCCAGGATCTATCCATCCAGTACATGTGATAACGGTGGCGAAACGGGTTACATTACCTCCATGTAGACCGATAGCAGAGATTACGCTCCCGCACAAACGTTGACGATGAAGTCGTACGTAGCCGACCTCGAGGTCGCGGAGAACTTGCCGCGATGACGTAGACAATGACGCCGGAGTGTCGACGATGACCTACGTCGACAGGCGTCGGGCGGAAGATGGCGAGGCGCCGGCGACTGGGGGGTGGCGTCGACGGCAGGGGCAGCGGCAGGGCTGCTGGGTGGGCGAGACGACGTTGCCGAGGCTCCTCAAATGTGGCACCTCCGAGCACTCGCAAACATACGGAGCTTAACAACAACCCCCGGTCATTCAGATCCAGCTGAAATCGTAGGGGTAGAACTTTTCTGGAATCCCGCAGGGCAACAACGCCCGGCGGTATAGCTTTGGTGGAGAGAGGAGATAAAACGGGCGGAGAAACAGCTCGGTCGGCCTGCTACAAATTTAATTGTATTTTCAATGAATTAATCCAATTAATATGCCTTGCTATATAAAGGGTGGAGGGGTGTGCAAACACCTTGCCTCCCCCATGTGGGACTAAACAAAGGAGGAGGTGGGGGGTGGCGCATCCACCATGGGCTGGCCGCACCAGCCATGGGCCCCACCCCCGTTATTGGTGCGGCTCCCCCTAATGGGCCCCAATTGGCCCATTAGGTGGGCTGCCACTTCTTCCTTTATTTTTAATTAATACAAAATACTATTAATTCATAATTAATATACTTACATATAATTTAATCTCCCGTGACTCCGAAACATTTTCCGGACCACCCGAACATCTTTCGGACATTCCCGGAACTCCTTCCGGATCATTTTTCTCTCTTCAATAAAATCCTATATTATTACAGAACCTTTCTTCAGGTGTCATTAAGACCTTAAGTTTGTTACGCTACGGTTCGAGAACACTCCAGACATGGTCGAGACACTCCGCTCACCAATGACCGCCAGGGATACCTGGACGCATATGACGGCCCCTGTGCATTCTACGAATATCGTCGTTGAACCATAAACGTGATATTCATTCCCTTTGTTTCTATGATACTATATTGTCCGAGATATGATCGAAGACATCCGATGTCCTTGTTGTATCTTGTTACCGACAAAGGTTATTAACTCGTCTGTGATATTACATCTCCATGACCTAGTCATAAGCTGTGCAGCTATATAGATGCAATCTCACCGAGTGGGCCCAGAGTATCTTTCAATTAAAAGAATGAAAAAATCCCGCTCTTGATCCTTACGTCTCAACATATGCTTTCGGGATACCCAAGATGGACACCGTTATTGTCATGTTATTTAAGACACAACGTTTGATGCTCTCAAAGCACCCCTACGGAGTAGCAATAAGTACGGTCTCACGGTCTAAGAAATAAACTATCATATTTCTTATCTATTGCAAATGACAAACATCATAATACGATCTTATTGCAATACTTTGCGTATGTCCATCACCTTATTCTACTAATAAGATGACCCCACTGTCAACCGACGTTGTTGTCCTTGATCGGGAATCTCGATCAACTGTTGCCGAATGGATTAGTTTATATAGAGTCTCACTAGGGACTCTGATTGTATAATAATTAATACAGTTACAGCATAATACACAAATCTATTATAAACTTATGAGATAATACGATAAATATTACTTATTTATTTGCCTTTAGGACATATCTCTTTCAGCCCGAACATGCTAAAATGCAGAGCCGAGGACGGCAAACCCGAGCTACTACGATGATGGGGTAAATCTCTTGGTGGGCATGATCAATGAGGGTGACCAACAAACTAAAAATTCTGGTGGCCAAGAGACTCAAAATGACGGCGGCCAAGATACTCAACATGAAAGTGTCTACATCGAGGATGAGGCATTGTTTGCATAATGAGCTCATCCAACAATGCCAGTCACAATATAGGCGACAAAGCGTGAGGACAATAGCATATACCGAGAAGGGGGACTCAATGATTTGCGACATCGATTGAAATTGGACAAGATCCAATTAAGGGTGCCCATTTGCCGAACAACAAGGTGGAGTGAACCGGAAGAAGATTCAAATACTTAGATGGACAAAGGAAGTTTGAGCCCATCAAACTTGGGAGTGACCGGAGTGAATTTCCACTTCAAAAGGGGTGGAGCGAGTGCAACTAAATTGTGGCTCGTATGACCACCTAGTTGGCCGGCCCATGAGTCATGGAATCAAGGACTTGTTATGTTTTTTTGCTCCTTTCTTCATGGGTATAGCTAGAAAAAAATCGGTCTTCGTGAAGATCTATTTCTGCTGACAGCGCGCAACGTGGTCCCGCCACGTACACGCAAATCCGAGTCAACGAATGCCGTGCACATGTAAGATTCAGATTCAAAATTTTAGATCTGGTTGTACAGATCAGATATACAACTATACAAATCAGGTTGTACACATCTGGTTGAACGTACAACTATACAGAGAAGGAGGTTATACAGATCAGGTCAAACGTTCAACTATATACATCAGATTGTACAAATCTGGTCGTACAACTATACACAACAGGTTGTACAGATTATGTTGAACGTATAACTACATATATAACTACATACATCAGATTGTATAGATCAGTTGTAGTGCAAGTAAACTCATATTCAGTTAGATGTACAAGTACACATATTAGGTTGTACAAACTATAATGGGTAAAAAAAAGTTGTACGAACTATACATAATCCGAAGTATAAAAAACAGTTTGTCGAAACCTATTAACAATGGATCTAATTTGAAAGATCTCGACGCGAGGAGTTCAAAAATGAAAACGGTTTGTAATTCGGATAAAATATTTTATTTAAAAAAACAAACTCAAAATAAATGCACAAACAGCCATCTGCGCACCACCAAGTAGACGCCACTTGTCACGCACGGAGAGGAGGTGAGAGCGAGAATAAAATTTCGACACGTGTCAGCTGAGCAGCGCTCGCGTGGACCTTCGCGAAGGGAAGCCTTTTTCTAAAAATTTCATATTCATATGAGCATATATCATCCTCCCGATAAATATAAATGTATCTTGTTGGTTTCATCAACGCATATAGTTGTTTCAAGCTTTGGTGGCCCACCATGGACACAATATTAACAATGTTTGACAACACATGCAATCGGACCTTGGAGCGGATGACGGCGGCATCCAATCAACCTCCTTGGCTCACACTAGCTCCCTACAGGGAGAGACGATGCATGATAGAAATTATGCGAATTAGAAGTCCAGCAGTTCGTCTAAAATGTCTAGGAGAATTCTCCTAAAAAAAAATCTCCTAAAACTTGTTCAACTCTAGTAGTTTCTCTAATACATCTTCCCTATTTAATATTTTAAGAATATTATATAATTAACATAAAAATCTAACGGCTACCTGCTAACTTATAATGTCAAAAACTTGTCTATCATCGAAATCTGAAACATAAATAAAAATGTCATTAATATCGGCATATTGTAGTGTCAAAAAGACCCATGGCTGGTCCGCCCCAAACTCTTTCTCTCCCAAAAATTGAGATGGGACTCGATTTGGAGGTCGATTTTATGCTCGATTTAAAATTCCAAATCTTTCTAAATCAATTTTGAGCTTGATTGGGGATAAACTGAAGAAACTAGAAGGGGGGAGAAGACCAGATTAACCTGTCGAGGGCAGGAGGAAACTTCATCCGTGAGCGGTTGTTAGCGTCGCTGGGATAGGGGAGTCTTCCACCTCCCCTACTTATAGGGGAGACGAGCGAGCAGAACCGGGTGCGCCTATAAATCGGATGAGCGTTGAGAGAACTGTTGTGCAGTTGTTTTTAGTCTTTTCCCCCTAAAAATCGTATAAGGGAGTGTTTGAAATAACTGCACTGATATTAGAACAAAACGGGAACACCCATTGCAGTTTTTTGTTGTTGAGGGAAGGAACACCCCATTGCAGTTAATATAAGATAATAGTTTGATCTTTTCACTTGTGTCTATTAATTTGAAAATCAACAACAATCACGACCCCTTGCGCTACGTGTGACAAATGTAACACATCCACGCATGCGCCTTTAGCTAATCCAAAGTCAGACGACGTTCTTCTACCAAGTTCCTCATCACTGGAACGCATGTCTTGGTACTTGGTAGGAGGAATATATTCCTGCCACCACTAAGTCGGCTCGATCGGTGGTCTAACAATATATCCGCGAAAACGAGGGCCATCCCTTTCTATATGCGTTTTGTTCGGATGCCTTCCCCGGAGAGGAAAAGAACCGCTTAGGTAGGCGCTCATTGTTGTTGGATTCCCTCTTCCTAGCTAGCACTTTTTCAGTGTCGATATTATCTTCTCTCTTCTCATTCCTGTGCATGCTACGGACTGACATCTTCCTATCAGTAGCTTAACACGAGCTTCATTTCTCTTCCTTTAAAGGCCCGTTGGCTCCATCTCGTTGCCGCCAACTGAAGGGTTTAGGGTTGCTCTAGCATAGCATGTATCCACTGCATAAACCTGCAGGACGGGCGCACACGCACCAACGCCAACACCAGAACCTCAGGAGATAGGGGGGAGATGGGTTGCTGGTATCCCTTCCGCGAGATTGTGTCGAAGGTGCTCGGAAAATGCAACGGTGAGTATACGAAACGAACAAAATAGTTGATCTCTGCCTGCCTTGCCCCCTTCTGATGCTCTACCCTCGACCTCATCAAAGAGTCTGTGATGTTCTTTCTGCGTTCTTCTTCTAGTCAGATCATCGTTTAGCTAGCACGCCTGCTAGAGAAACCTACGTACTACTTAGAATAGGTACAGTTGCTACAAATCAATTATTGTAGTATTATACTGTGTAATTTCAGAATTTAAAAATGTTTATAACACAGCTTTTTTTGGGGGAGTTTGTACCGCAGCTAATTGATTGTGAGCTGTGACAACATACGCAGGGCACGAGCACGAGCACGAGCGATGGAGGGAAGAAGACCGGAGAATGAACTACGCCATGGCCTACCCACCCGGCCCACCAACAGAAATGCACTACATGCGGCCCGTGGCGCGCACCGTCACCTTCAGCGGCACAAACTCGGTGCACATGATCCCGCCGAACCCGCCACCGCAGCAGCAAGCGCCGGAGCCCCAGCCCCAGGCACAACCACCCCAGCAGCAGCAGCAGCAGCAGCAGGAGGAGCCCCAAGTTCAGCACCAAGCGCCGGAGCAAGGTGCTCCTGCGCCGGAGCAAGGCGCGCCACCGAAGGCCGAGCAGCCGAGGCAGCCGAAGCGAGGCAAGAAGAAGCCGCCGCGCCGCGTCCGGTTTGGCCCCGACCAAGCTCCACCACCGCAGCAGCAGCAGCAGCAAGAAACGCAACAGCAGCAGGATCAACAGCAGCCGGTCCATCCGGGTCACGGGCCTCACGGCCCTGCGGCGGGGCCACCGGGGTACTTCCGGTACACGCCGTCGCCGCTGCCGAGGTGGGAGGCGACGCCGAGGCGGCACGAGTACTTCTCCGGGGAGTACCGGTACAGCTACCCGACGCCGGTGCGGGAGGGCATCTACAGCCTCGCCACCGACGCCAACAGGCTCACCACCATCTTCAGCGAGGAGAACCCCAACGCCTGCGCCATCGTCTGAGACGACTCTGAGTGCGGCCGGTAGGCGGCGGCCAGGACCGAATGAGGTTCCTCCTGCGCCGTACTTCCATTGCCTAACTCGCGCCGAGAAGAATCCGGTTCCCTTCTCGATGTTCTGCTAGGCGTTGTACAGATAAAGAGAAGCGAATAGTTGGGTGCAAACATTCGCGTTGTGACTTGTGCGGATTCGGCTCGTACCGTCTCTGCCTTTTCTTCTCGCGTGTTCTCTTGCAATTTGCAAAAGCTAAGAAGAGATTTAGTCAATGATAGTTGGCCACCCAAATACACAGATGAAACATATATAAAGTGTCTGGGAGGTGTTTCTTTTAGGGAATGTCTATCTGGGAGGTGTTTGCGAATTGTGATCGATGAGAATGCTCTGAACAGAACAGGTACCATCTCTAATTTCCCATCCAGGAAGGTCTTTGGCTCCCGAAATCTTGATCTTAGACTGCCAAAACATTCGAAAAAAATATATTTAAAAACAAGCCTGTAAGTTCTCTTGGACTGAAGGAGTTTCGTAAGAATATTGGAAAATTTCAATTCATATGGATTTTTTTTCCTTTATCGATTCTTCAATATGCCGATGATACAATTCTTTTTATGGAACATGACATCGAAAAAGCTCGTAACCTCAAGCTTATTTGTCAGCTTTTGAGCAACTTTCGGGTCTTAAGATTAATTTCCATAAGAGTGAATTGTTTTGTTTTGGCGAAGCCCAAGAACACGCCGCCTTGTATGCTCAACTTTTTGGTTGCGAACAAGGTCAATTTCCTATCAACTATTTGGGTATCCCGATTCATTATCGGAAACTTACAAATGCTGAATGGAAGAAGGTGGAGGAAAGACTTCAAATTCGTTTAAACAGTTGGAAGGGCAAACTCTTATCCTTGGGAGGAAGACTGGTTCTCATAAACTCGGTACTAACAAACATGGTACTGTATATGATTTCGTTCTTTCATTTGCCAAAAGGAGTCTTAAAAAGGTTGGATTATTTCCGGTCTAGATTCTTTTGGCAAGGCGAGTGTGAGAAGAAAAAATACCGGCTAACTAAATGGAGTGTGGTTTGTTGTCCTAAATTCCAAGGAGGGCTCGGAATTCATGACCTAGAGGTCAAGAATAGAGCCCTGCTAGGTAAATGGCTTTTTAGACTTTTTCGGAAGATGGAGTCTGGCAAACCCTCCTTAGGAGAAAGTATGTGGGAGTTCAAGCTGTCTCTCAGGTTTGTTGGAAACCTGGTGATTCACACTTCTGGGCTGGTCTCATGGCTACCAAGAAGTTCTTTTTTCAACATGGCTCTTTCTCAATTAGGGATGGCTCGGAAATTCGTTTCTGGGAGGATAAATGGCTTGACAATTTTACCCTCAAGGAACAATACCCAGCTCTGTACTCTATTATACGAAACAAAAGCGATACACTCGCAAAGGTGTTGGGTTCCGACCCACCAAATGTTTCGTTCAGAAGAAGTTTGCTTGGAATTAGACAGGCATCCTGGAATGCCTTGCTTCTCAGACTGGACTCAGTCCATTTGTCGGAAGGTCCAAACAGATTTCAATGGAATCTAACAAAGAACGGAAAATTCTCAGTTGATTCTATGTATAGAGCACTTATTCTTCCCGATGTTCCAGCCGATATTAAGGACAATAACAAAATTTGGAAGATGAAGATCCCACTGAAAACCAAGGTGTTTGCGTGGTATCTTCGTCGGGGTGTAATCCTTACAAAAGATAATCTTGCCAAGCGTAATTGACACGGAAGTAAAAAGTGTGTCTTCTGCCATCATGATGAGACCATTACACACTTATTCTTTCAGTGCGAATTCGCCAGGTCTATATGGTCAGCCATCCAGATAGGTTCCTCCTTACATTCACCACATACGGTTGCTAATATTTTTGGCAATTGGTTAAATGGAGTGGATCCTAGGTTCAAACTATTTTGTAGGATGGGCGCCATTGCCGTTATTTGGTCACTATGGCTATGTAGAAATGACAAGGTTTTTAATGATAAAAATGCTTCTCTTATGCAGGTTATCTATCGGTGCACATCCACGCTACGAGCTTGGTCACCCCTGCAGCGTGTGGAGCACCGGGACTTATTTTCGGAGGTGGCATCGAGACTGGAGACTGCGGCCAGGGAGTTTTTATCCCGGCATGGTTGGCAGCATAGACTCCGGATAGATCTTCCAGTTTCTTAGGCGGATCGACTGTATTTCGCCTTTCATTTTGTATTCTCGGTTCTGTACTGGTGGTGCGTGAATTGGTGGCTGGGTGCATCTTAGCTATGCAGAGGCCGGGTGTAATACTTAAATCTTTTAAGTAATAAAATCCCTTTATCTAAAAAAATATGGATTTTTCCTCAGAGGCCCCAATTTCAACTTCCACTCTAATCTCTTTTTTACACTCATTCACGTAGGCATCGAGACACTTTTTCTGTATTTTTCATGTGTATCATCCAAACGACTAGATTTATTCTATTTGTAATCCTCTATTTTACACCTGTAATCCTATCAAATTCATGTTTTTTTTCTAATTCCTCTCTTTTCTAATTCTGTGATCCAAAGAAGCCCTAAGAAACCATTAGTGGCTCGCCTCCTCCGGAAAGAAGACATATATAGCACGTGGGATCGCTTAGTCAGTGAGAGTAGAAAAATATTATTTTATTTGGTTTCTCTGAAAAACTGGTCCATAAATCAATTTAGATCTGAACTGCTAAGTTTAAGGCAATAGGGATTTGAAGTTCAGCGTTTATTTCGACAAACCACTACTGAGTTCAGGGATCAAAACCACATAGAATAGGTAGGCAGATATTTTTTCACGGTGGTATTATGCCACCGATTTGATCAGTACCTCTTGTCCCCTGCTCTAGTTGCTCCGGCCTGCTTGCGCTTAGCAGAATCTGGTGCGCCCCTCCACCGGCTTTGATACATCGGCCCGGCATGGACCTTAAAAGCCACAATCAATACCAGGCCAACTTGATCCGATCTGAGAGGCTCGGACACACTACAAAGATGATTATAAGAGGCAGCCCAAGGTGAGGGTGCCGATAGAAACTTGTAGAAAAAAATGGAGCTCCTCTAGGATTGCAATTTTTTCAGAAAAGGAGTGTACCTTGGACTCTGCATTCTACATACGGAATAAAAACCTCTCAACTATACTATACTACTATATATGAAAGTGCGTCATTTTTGCATCTGGATCTACCCTCCACGTCGCCCTTTGAACAATGGCCGTCCGATCGCGCCGTCGGACGGCTCGGATTGGAAGTTTCTGGGTCAAAAGGCGAGTTACTGTAGCAGTGAGCTCTCCACCAATCACACCCAGTCGCCCCCGGTTTCCACCGGTCACCGCGCCCATTTTGCAGAACAATACCTCACAGATCCACGCGTACTCCGCAGTCTAGATTTTAACACGTCGAGGGATCGATTTGCATATAAAAAACATTCACAGACTTTTCTGCAAAATCGTCAGCGTAGTAACCCCCACCCTTTCTCTCTCCCCGTGCGCCGCCACCGAAGTCGCCGCCGCCGCCATCACGCAGCCCCGTCGCCACACTCCTCCCCGCTCAAATCAACGTCCACGGCGAGCTCCGACGTCGCGCCCTCTCCATATTTGCCGGAGATCGGCTGCCGGAATGCCGGGTCGGCGCCGAAATCATCGGCAGCGTGCGGATGCGGCGGTAGTCTTCTTTTCCCCGCATAGATTTGGGATTTTGGCACATGCAGTCTTCCTCCTCGCGCAGCTCATCCTTTCTCGCCGTGGCTTTGCCGCCGCGCCGGCGTCTTTGCAGCACGTCCACTGGATGGTTCTGTCGCCTCCTCGCGCCGCATCCAACGCCCTGGCCCCTTTTCCTCCTTTTGTATCAATTCCTCGGCCTGGAACCACCCAATCGCAGCCTCATCACGAACCCTAGATTAGGCGTCCTTTGCGGCGGCAACGGGTGGCAGTGGCGCTGCAAGGAGGAGGACCGCACTACGGCCGGTGGTTGCCGATGGCTTAAAGCCTGGATCATCTCTGCGAGCCCAGCTAAGTTCTACGCTGCGCCAGCCCTCACCGACGAAGACGGCCATCCTGGTGGCTAGACCACCACCGCTGCATCTAGCCAGTGGGCTGCACTCACCAGGTAAACAGCAGCCCTCCTCTCCCACATGCTTCTATGACATGTGTTATTATTTCGAATTTGACGAGGAATTGTTTCTGCACATATTGGGAGCTCCCCTGCTATGTGAGAGATAGCAGATCGGCCAGTTTTGACCGTGGGCAACAGTGAGAAGGAGTGTCAGTATAGACCCAATTCCTTGCATTTAGGTAACTTATTCTTTAAATCCGTTTATGCAACTAATTGATTGTTTACCGCTATGCTTTGTATATGTGTATGTGAGAGAAGAAATTCGAGTATTTATTCACTGCCTTAGGGTCTCTCTCGGGGTTGAATATATTTTGAATATATGTAATTGTGATTGTGCCTACTGAATGAATAAACAACAAGATGTCTTGACTATTGTAGTAGCAACAATGTTTATTGGACCCCTTTTCCCCTCCATTACCACATTTGTACTCATAAGTTTATATTCATTTTCTTGATAGGTTGCTTTCATATGTTTAGTTTGGATTTTCTTAATCACGAAACAAATAGTGTTGTATGGGACACCGTACAATTGTTCTGATCAAATCTCTTTTGTTCTTGCATATTGCATTCATAATGATTGCTTTTTTAAAGCCTTATTTGAAGAATGCCGGCGTACTCTATTGTTGTTGTTCCTCTGCAGGTTCATCTAGCTGCATCTTATTAATAGTTACCTCCATTTACAAATTTGCACTGGCGTAAATTTTAAATGGTAACGCTGTGTACAATGTGCTATGGCCGAATTGATAGTCCAACAACAAGTCACAATGCTATCTTTATTTCTCATTAATATTAGACGAATTGTTACTTCATTTTGATTTTGGTTAGGATATGTCTACAGTTATTATTGTTGTTTCATGCTCTACAAGTCAATATGCGGATGCTTAATACTCCTGCTAGGTGAGTGAAGATTAAGCTCTATTCAATCTTATTTTGTGTACAAGGTCAACACATCTTTGTGAATCTCTTCTTAGAGTCATATAACAACCATCTTCAGTTCCAGTTATTGACACAATCCCAAACCTGCAGGTTGCATAGCCTAGCTCTTTCAATATCCCCAAAAATACTGAACCGAACATGTTCAAATTACTATGTACAGAAAAGAGCAATGGTGTCCTGACTCCTGACTATTTAGCTGACGGTTTGTTTGCTGGTGGCCATGGATCTCAGGTTTCTGCTCTTGCTTCTTTTTCAACCAGCGTGTCGATGGGCCTGCTGAGATTGGTCTCCCCAATGTGCCGGATGTTGCTTTTGTGGTTTCCTCTCCTGTTACTTCATCTTCTTCTGGTTTGTACTTCTTTTTACTTCCTTTTCTTTCCTATGTGGTTTTTGTTTTCGTGGAGGTTGCTCTATTCCAACCTTCTATACATGCAGGTAGTACAATGTCTGCACTGACGTCGGCTGAACGCCTTCGTCGCCACCGTGAAATCTGTCATGTAGATCCTTCTTCAGGTTTTGTTATTAGTTTTTGGTTTTGTTTTTTCCTGTCGCACATAAGAGAAAGTGAGAACAAGCTGACATGCTCAGTTAGTTCAAACATGAGTTCTTCAATTTTGTTCCTCAGATAAAATTCCATTGTCTCCATGTTGGGTTTCAATGAACTTCGTTTATTCATGGAAATCTTATCAATCTGATGAATTTTATGTTCTCTTACAAGTCATACTAGACATGATTGGCTCCATGATGTTAATTTTCCGGGTTGTGTGGAAGTTGTTTTGCAGGACAGACAAAGCTTTTGGCGACAAAAAGGTGAGAGCTCACAAGTGATTGATCCAGTTAGCAAGATGCTTAGATGTTCAATACACTTTTAACTTATTGGTTCAAGCAAATTCGGTCAGCATGGTGATTTGATAAGCTACCTGAAGGGCATGCCATATTATATGATGATTATATGAAAAGAAACTATGAATCTCATTTATTAGAAACAAAATGATTTGCGGTTTCCATTCTCACACGTGTCATCATGGCTTATTCTAATGTTCACACAAAATATTTTAACTTCCTTTTGTCGTACGAAGTTTGATGTGTTCTCATTTAATAATGAATGCATATGAGATGAATATGACACGCTTTGACTTCATGTTTGATGTTCAAGTCTATTTGTAAGAAAGAGAATTTGTATTGTTACTCCTTTATTATTATTATGAATTAGATATTTGCATTTCTTCCTAAGTGAAGTTAGCTTGCAATTACCTTCAGACAATATGAGCACAGTTGGTTGGTTACATGCGTCTGAAATGGCCGAATAAACTTCTATGAATTCTCTTTCAAAATTATTGTCACGGTCTCTAATTATATGTTTGTCAAACTTCCATTCTAATCCATATCAAATTTTAATCTAAGCAGATAGTCAAAAGAACATTGGCAAAACTAACAAGCATTCCAAGAGAAGTATGAAAGAAAAGTTGATCTGGCTGCCGCTGCTTCAAGGTAGTCTGCAATACGACATTAATGCTTACAGAATAGAGTATTGAGTCATTTATATTATGTTTTTTTTCAGTGTATCTTTAAGGTAAAATATAAATGGTTGTAAACATAATTGGAACTTGGAGTGTTCATCCATACAGTTTAAGCACTATTGGAAATCATAAATACTTAGTCTTAGGTACTTATTAGTAGAATACAGTTTTTCCTCGCCCCAAGGATTACTTTTGAGGTCATCAATATGTGCATCATGTTTAATGCCACTCAATAATGTGATTATGTTGCATTTCTTGCTATCAGCTATCTTCGGACAGTAGCATGTTTGTACATATAGAATGCATCTTTACTATTCTTTTCAAGATAGCAAGTTGTTGTATGTCATGGTGGATTACTGTTCAACGAATTGGCTTATATTCTTTTGACGAGAACTGGGAGATGAAGGACGAGTTTCAATATTGATGATGTATAAATCTTTTATAGCTATTGATGTCTTCAGGTCATTTGTGTATCATTTCTTGATGATTTCAAGCTGCATAGCTGGATTATAATATGTGAGCTTTGTT
Source organism: Poa annua (assembly GCA_026929855.1). Lineage (NCBI taxonomy): Eukaryota > Viridiplantae > Streptophyta > Magnoliopsida > Poales > Poaceae > Poa > Poa annua. Next base: position 84,678,554 of record CM049429.1, on the reverse strand, counting down.
TCATATATACTATCATTGATGAAATCATGATTTTAAGATATTGCGCACTTCTGTATATGGGTTAAAGCATCAATATAAGTTTACGTTGTTAGTGCACTCAAAGAGTTTACATCTGTCGTGACTACTCATTTTGTGATTTCTGAATGTGAGGCATTGTGAAACTACTCTTTGGCATTTGACTTGATCTTTTTGTACAAGGACCTTTCTCTTATAATTATTTAATACAATAATTGTGTCGATTGCAAGATCTCATAGTTATGCTTATGCTGATAATACGAACGGCTGATTCAGTTTATCACCCAAATTCTACCAATGCCAACCTGTCCCTTTTGGGTTTCTTAAACATTTTTTATGATATATTTTTTCACCAAGATGTTGGCACAAACTTTTATGGACCTTTTTTTTACCATTTTCAGTAACTTTCTGGTGATAGTTGCCTAGGGTAATAACTTTTGAACGATGTCTTTTTTTCATACTTTCGACAAAATTGTCCCGCTAAAAGTTAGTCTAACTAAATTATCGTCGGTAGCTATTTGTATCAAACTTTTGACAAAATTATCCCATCAAACGTGAGGCTAACTAAATTGTCGTCAAAGGGTGCGGAGTGTCGCCGCGCCGTGTTACCTAGTACTTCCCTATAGTACAACTGTGTGTCCGGTGCGGTTGGTACCAAAAACCCCTGAGGCGTCTTATAGTCTCGCCGAATGGCTTTGATGATGTGGATTTAGTGCAATGGCTTTGGTCTGTCTCACAAGATGGCCGTGACACGACGATGTGATCAAAATTGTTCTGGAAAAAGTTATCACATGTCGACAAGTTGCGTTTCGGTCTCTCACACACTGCAAAAACAAAGGAGTGCCAGCTGAACATGCTCCTAACTTGTGTTTTGAAAATCTTTGAGATTAGTCAAATTTGTGCAATTTTGATTACCTTCTCCACGAGAGTCGACCATGAGATCCAAAAGTTGACAAAAAAAACTGCTTAAACTTTGATGTAACTTCAAGCCTAGTTCCATAACATGTGCTCTGTGTAACTAATCACTAAATTTGGATCCTTTACCAAATAGAATACAATTAACACCGTTGACTTCATAGATCAAGCACATGTTCCATTGGTCGAAACTCTAGCTACAGTTAGTCGGAGCAGATGAACTAGACCTCGCTTTCACTGGGCTGTCCGAGCGACATAGCCATTACCGATGTTCTTCAATCTTCCACTACGACGAGTCAAACGACAGCCGCTCATCGCTTATCACATCAGACAGCCGTTAGGCACTAGTAGCAGCCACTAGGCCCTAGTGTGCCGCGCGCGCGGTGCAGTTACAAGCTAGCCGGCCGGCAACAAACTCACGGCCGAAAGCGAGCACATCAGAATGCAGTTTCACGTCGTGTCGCTGCTCATTCTTAGATCGGTGCCAGTCCAGTCGCCTTCAAGATGATATATAGCAATAGAGCGTCCAACATAAGTACCGGACGGTTAATGGCGCCATCGACGGGAAACCAACCGAATGTTACACACAGTTGAGTCGAAGGTCGCATCTCGTCGCGTTGAAGGTGATCCTCCTAGCTACTCTCTCCGTTTCTAAAATATAAAATGGTTTTACTAATTTCACATTTTTTTTTAGAAAAGGAGGGTGTGATTCTCCGGCCTCTGCATCGAGGGATGCACACAGCCATACACACTTATTAATTCCAACCTGGTTTACAAAGTACAATGTTTAAAACAAACTAAAATCAACCTCTCGACAACAAGGGTCGCTACCACTATGATGGGGGTGACTAACACCAACACACATCATATAAAACTGGAGTACCAATTCAGCTAAACACTCAACGCACACCGATATGTACGCTAAAGTCGTTGCCGCCATCTTCCACGAACCCATCTTCAGAAATAATCAACACCATGATCTTGCAAATCCGGTCTGCCGTCGGCATCGCCACGATGCCCGACAGCGCCACCATGCGTGAGTCCATCGACCCGAAATCGAGACCCCGCGGCGCCACGCCGCCGAGACACACCGACGTCGAACGTCGAAGATGACAACCGCACCGCCAGCTGACCCCCTCCAGGTAGTTCGTGTTCCAAAACGATGCTCTCAAGAGGGTGAACGACACCGTAGGTGACGCCATCGTCCGATCTGGAAAACCAGATAAGGGGTTTCCCCCAGAACAAAACGGTTGAGTGCGGAGCAACGATGCCTTCAACAAGGTGATGACGCCCGGGGACGCCACCATCGTCAGCTCCAAACGGAGCCCAGTGCTCACCGGTTAGCCCGCCCCACTCGTCGTCGATCTACCCGAAGAAAAGTCCAAGTCATCTGTCACGCCGTCGTCGAGGACGTCGCCGCCGAAAAACGGCAGAGTCCCTCCAGTAGCCCCTCACCGGCCCTCCGCGCCACCTGCCGGCAAGAACCCACGCTGGTGACGGATCTGATCGGGAATCAGATCCACGACCCACCACCACCCAACACGAGAGCGGGCCGGAGACCTCCGCCTCTAGCATGTCGACCCCCATGACGGAGATGGCAGCCGCCGCATGGCCGAAGGCCGCTGCCTCGACCCTCGCCTGCAGGCCTCTCCACGAGCACCGCCCCAGCCGCACCCGAGAGCAGCCGACGTGATCCTCCCGCCCAGGCGCCTTGGGCACCGGGCCTGCCGCCACCGCGACCAACGCCGGCGGCAGCGACGGAAGGGGCCGCCGTCTTGGGGACCTCTGGCGGCGCTAGGGTTGGGCCCCTTGCGTCGCCCTGGAGAGCGTCGCCCTTTCACATATTGATTATTGAAACCACGTGAATGTAAAATATGTGTATGTACGATGGCCATGCAGCGGCACATTTTTTAAAAACTTTGGCATCATGATTTCGTCTCCAAACCTACCGACTAGCATAGAGAGTGGACTCACACCTTCATTAATTCTGAAAGCAAAATGCATCACAGATAAGTTCGAGACACGGATTGATCACCATGCTCGTTCCTAATTCATGAAAGATGGTTGCATCCGTCTCTGTACCAGGACCAACTCCTCTTTTAATTATATATCGTCCTAACAGAGCAAACACACGCAGGGCCGCAAAAACAAGTGAGGTTTATGCATTCCAACAGCCTAACAGGAGCAGCCCATCATCATGTATGGTGCAATCGTGCAACCCGGTTTTAGTTGAGCACCAAACTTATATGAAAAAGAAAGAAGCTAATGATTTAGCAGCATAATGAGGGTTACAACATCCCTACAAAAAAAATTAAAAGAATTGTTGCAAGTTGCAACAACACTTGAAAACCTTTTTTTTTTCCTTTCATGATGATTTGGTGCTCAACCGTCTGGGTTAGCTAATTAAGCTGCGTGATTGACGACGAAGAGAGAGAGTATGTGTTGTTACACATGATGAAATGCTGCTGCATATATATACTATCACACATGATTCTGGAGGTCTAGTTGAATAACGCAATACGTGCACTCACCTAGCATCAGTTGTTGCAACTTGCAAACGCATCCTGGGCTCCTGGCTGAGTCAATCAGAATTTGAGTATCGAGGTGGAAGCTAGTGGAGCAAGAAGAAGTTTCCTGGTCCAGGGGTACACAGGTGCAAGTGTAACAAGTGAAAAAGCAAGATTAACCCAGCGCTCTAGGCAAGTGGAGTCGGCGAACAAAGATTGAAATTGGGCCACAGTGCTGCCACTTACCACCACTCACTATTCCCTCGATATGTGGATATTAGACATATTATCTGTCTATATATACATTCACGTGTGCATAAATGCAAGTCACCTAATTTAGAACGGTGGCTAGCCAGCTAGCTCAAGAGGAGAACCGAGTAATAATGGACAACTTGTGAGTTATTGTGTCTCTTTTGGCGTACTGGCATGCTCCCGACGGACGACACGAGAGAAGCACTCCACCACAGACGACATGTCATTTTTTGGTTACGAAGACTGTTTTTATTTCATTAAGAGGAGTATAAAGAATACAAGAAACTGAGTTCATACTGAATGAGAAAGATAAGTCAGCTAAACATGAAAATGAGGAGGACACTAAGATAGAAAGAGATTGAACCTGATTTTCAGCAATCTCATGTATTGGACACAGAAAACCCTCATATTTCCCATCGCCGGCCCTCCTCATCTTGCCAACCCCTTGCTTGTATCAGAGGGAGCGGTCGGGCGAAGCCCAAGCTCTCGATGATGTTGTTGAGTTCTGATCCAAATCTATGCAGATAAGATGGATTCGTTCTTGTCTCCCTGGTCATCGGAGAGGTTTTGTCATGCTCGCTCTCTGGTTCCTCGTTGTCTCTATCTGGCCGGTAACGCTTGCTATCCGGTCGCTCATTCTCATTTCCACTGAAACTGTTCCCCGTACTTTCGGTCTGTTCCTTTGCTTTTGGCTGAGGTCGTGGGCCAGTCATCGCTCGCTACATATGTTGCTGCCGCCAATTTCCTGTTCTCGGTGTTGTAAGGGTTCCTATGTCGGTGCCTTTTTGCTCTCTGCCGTGTGAGAGCGTATTCATCATCCGAGGTCGTGGCTCCAATTATGGAGTTTATGCTGATATGGAGGGGCTTGATTGAAGCGGACAAAGAAAGAGATCTAGAGAGGTTTCAACTACTCCCTTTGTCCCAAAATAAGTGTCTCAACTTTAATAGAAAGTGGATGTATGTAGACATGTTTGTAGACTACATACATTCACTTTCTTTTTATCAAAGTTGAGACACTTATTTTGGGATGGAGGGAGTATTCTTTTCCATTGCTTGCATGATTTAAGTGTGATGAAGAAGACAAGTAAAATGGGAGGTTAATCATTTTTCTTGCTTGCCCTAATGGTAGATTTTGAGTTGGAGCTAGCATGGTCGAGCTTTGCACGGGGGCAAATGAGTCTGTGCCCACCAATTCCAAAGAGTTTTTTTAACTATAACTACGGCGGGCCTTGGGCCAGCCTGAACATTTTATTTCCAAACTCGAGACATTACAAGCTGAGTTACATCAGGTGGGAGTGCGCGGTGAGGAGAGGCGAGCGAGAAAGCATAACAAGTTTTCTAGGGTGGTTGAAAATTATTACACCAATAGAGAAGAAATTCTTAAATCCTAGGGTTGTGACAGCGATGTTTCCACAGCCTCACATCCTCGATGCAGCGTGCGGCGGCCACCCCGGGTGGTTCGTCGGTAGAGTTCAAGACGAGGGCGTTTCTCCTCTTCCAGATGTTCCAGAGGACGGCGGTGAGGATAGTGAGCCTTCCGTAGTCAGGGGCCAGAGAGGCCCAAACTCCCTCTATAGTCGTTGGCGAAGGAGAGGGGACGATGGGGGGTAGGGAGTCCCAAACTTCTTTGGCACGGTGGCAGTGAAGGAGGAGGTGCTCGACGGTCTCGTCCTGATCGCAGGAGGGGCAGGAGGCCGAGTCTGCGAGGGAATGACGGAAGCGTCTGTCGTTGGTGGAGATGCGGTGGCGATGGACCAACCAAGCGAAGATCCTACAGGTGTTAGGGGCGGCATTGTGCCAAATAGCTCCTGCAAACTCGTCAGTGGGTAAGTGCCTAAAGAAATCGGCATAGGATTCACGGTTCGAGGCAGCTTTGAGCGTGAAGCGGTTGAGGCGGGAGTCGGGGACGAGGGGTCCAAAGTGATCCCCTGAAGAAGTAGGGAGAGGGAGTGGAGCTGGGAGGATGCAACGGTGGAGAGGCGCGAGGTGAAGAGGGAGTTGAGTGGAGCGGAGAGCGCCGAAAGAACGGAGATGTTGGGACTGCTCGAGTGCGAGGCGAGGGACGGGTAGAGAGCCGCGAGCGTCTGTGTCCCATTCCAGGTATCGTGCCAAAAGGAAGTAGAGTCGTCGGCACCTAAAGTGGCAAGAGAATTGGAGCAAAAGGCCGGGAGGGTGGATAGAATGTCCGTCCAGATGGGACTGTCTAGGAGGTGCGAGTCCCCCAAGTCGCGGTGGTCGTTCCAACCATACGAGCGCCGGAACCAAGTGGCCCAAGGGGCGGAGCACCCCGCATGTAGCTTTGTAAGAAATTTGGAAAGAGGGGAGGAGTTTTGAGAGGCGAGACTGAGTATTCCAAGCCCCCCCCCCCCATAGTCTTAGGAGTGCACACAGCCGTCCAGGCAACTTTGCAGTGGCCCCCGTGACACGAGTCTTCGCCGGTCCAGAGGAAGGCACGACGCCTTTTGTCGATGGCTTCGATGGTGCCTTTTGGGAGAATCCCGGCCGCCATGGCGTGGGAGAGGAGGGCTGAGAGCACAGAGTTGACAAGAATTAGGCGACCTCCGATAGGGGTACACCGCCCCCTCCAACCTGCGAGGTAGCTGTCATAGCGGGAGATGATTGGCGCAAGATCGGCCGCCCTGAATTTGTGGGTAGAGAGGGGGAGACCAAGGTAGACCTGCGGGAAGCCAGAGACCGTGCAGCCGAAAACGGCGGCCTGATCCGCCGCAGAACTAGGGGGGACATGGATGGGGACGAAGGTACTTTTATGGAAGTTGATATGAAGTCCCGTGGCGTCGGAAAAGGAGTTGAGGATGGCTTTAAGGGTGTGAACATGGTCCACCCCAGCCTTGATGATGATTAGGATGTCATCGGCGTACTGTAGCACCGGGCACGGTAGATCCTCAACCAAGGGGTGGGGAAGGAGGCCGTCAGACGAGGCCTTCAAAATGAGCTGCTGCAGGACATCTGCAACGCCATTGAAGAGGAAGGGGGATAGCGGGTCCCCTTGACGGAGGCCTCGACGACACTGAATTAAGCTGCAAGGATGGCCATTGAGAAGAACTGCAATCTGGCTGGAGTTGTTGATAGCCTGAATGCAGGCTCGCCAAGCGGGCGGGAAACCTTTGGCTTGGTGGATGAGGTCCAGAGCATCCCAGTTGATAGAGTCGAAAGCCTTGCGGAAGTCAAGTTTGAAAACCATGGCATGAGCTCCTCTTTTGTGGCATGTTTGGACAATGTCTGCCACGTAGACAAAATTTTCGGCGATGGAGCGACCGGAGATGAACCCGGTTTGGTCCTGATGGACGAGGTGGGGCATGAGGGGTTTTAGGCGAAGGGTGAGACATTTCGTCGCAATTTTCATGCATGTGTTTTGCAGAGAGATTGGTCTAAAATGCTCCGGTGAGGTGGCTCCAGGCCTCTTGGGTAAAAGAAGGATGTATGACTTGTTAATGGGGCGGAGGTCGGTATGCGGGATAAGGAAGGCGAAGATGAGCGCAAGAAGGTCGTGCTTTGTGAGGTCCCAAAATTTCTTGAAAAAGGCTGGACCAAAACCGTCGGGGCCAGGGCTGGAGTCATCTCGCATGGAGTACAGGGTTGTGCGAACCTCCTCAAGGGAGAAGGGCCGCACCAAGGACGCGGCCTGGGACGGCAAAAGAGAGGTTGAGGCCACTACGGGGGATAGGTCGAAAGCGAAAGAGCAAGGAGTGGAGGTGCCAAGAAGGTCGCGATAAAAGTTGGTGAGTATGGAGGCCTTGGCATCGTGAGCGGAGGTGGGCGAGCCATCGGGGGTGGAGACAGTTTGAATTTGGTTCCTTTGTAAACGAGAGGAGGCGCAGAGGTGGAAGTATCTGGAATTTTCATTTCCAAGGACGCAGTGTCTAATTTTAGCCCGTTGTCTCCAGTAGACAGCAATATGAAGGATGTGGGAGGAGAGGGCGCGTTTTACAAGGGTGCAAAGCCGAAACTCCAAGTGGTGGAGGGCGCGGACCTCCTCAAGACGGTCAAGGAAGTCAATCGTGGCTCGGCAGTTTTCGGCAAGAACAGAGGGCATCTTTGAGGTTTTTGCCCAAGCTTTCGTGGCCGCCCTAACCCGCTTAATGCAGAGGCAAATTTTGGAAAGGAGGGAGCGGTTGTCATTGTTGTGCACGCTTTGCCAGTTTGAAGAGGCAAGGTTGTAGAAGGAGTGATTGGAGAGCCAAGAATTGTTGAGCCGGAAGATGAGGCTGCGGGGCGCTTTGGAGGAGGCGGTAAGGCGAATGGGGACGTGATCTGAGGTGGCGCGAGACTCGGACGACAGGGTGGAGTCCGGCAGGGCAAAGCTCCAACAGGTGTTGACCAGGACCCTATCAAGGCGCACAAGGATGGGGGAGGCTTGCGAGTTGGACCAGGTGAAGCGGCGGTCAAGAAGAGGGAGGTCAATAAGGATAAGGGAGTTGACGCAGGCGTTGAACATGTCGGCCTCCGATTGATTAAAATTCCCGTTGGAGCGGTCAGAGGGAAAACGGGTAAGGTTAAAATCTCCTACAATGGCCACAGGGCCCGAGAGGGTAGGAACAAGACGGTTGAGGGATTCAATGAATAGCTGCTTGGAGTGGTGGTCGCAGGGCCCATAGACGTTGACGATAGTGAATTTTAGGTCATCGGCCCTAAAGGAGAAGACCGAGGTAAGAGAGAAATCATCGATGGAATGCGATATAAGATCAAGTGAGCGGGCGTCCCAAGCCGTGACAATCCCGCCCGACGCGCCAACAGCGGGCTTAAAGATGAAAGACCGGATTGAGGGGGGGAGGAAAGTTGCGGCTTTGAAAGAGGAGATGTCAGTGAGTTTGGATTCTTGGATACAAAGAATCGAGGAGGAGAAACGGAGAGGGCAGCCTTAACCTCGTCGCATTTGACGTGATCCCCTAAACCCCGAGTATTCCAAGAAGCACAACAAAATTTATCTCTTCCGTCCTCGCCTGCGGCGTCGACCGTGAGATCCTGCTCTCCTCTTCGATGCTCGCCACTGCGCCATGACGCGCAGCAACCGTCGCGGGCCGCCCAGCAAGGCCGTGTTGGGCCTTGCGAACTACGCCATCTCCTGGCCCTACTTCTTCCTGTTGAACTCGGTGGACCGTGCTACCAGCAGGACTTCGTCGCTCAGCCAGCTGGGCCACGTTAAGCCCACCAAGCCTCCGACCGGAGATGCTTTTTTCGGCTATCTGTTCATTGCTTTCTGCCGAGCGCCTGTGCTCGTTTATTTTCCTGTTGGTTTGTATGACTCTTATGATTCCAAAGAGTTGATAACCGAAATCAACAAAAATCCCAAAAAGTCTGTAACGAAAGAATCATTTATGCGTTCACGGAGTAGTTTTCAGCTTCGAATCAAAGAAACACAATGTCCAGACATGAATGAGATCACTGTTTGTTCGTGTCTTGAACCGAGAACACGATCGAGTTGGCGACAACCTCAGTGGACTAGATCATTCTTCCACCAATAGTACGGAGTTTGCCCTTTTTCAGCCTAGAAATGGACAGCAAACGACGAGCATTTGTGCTCCTATCTATCCTCGTATATCGATGTGTCGCACTCACACACCGCAGCACGCAGAAGTGGATCGCACACTTGGGCCAGTCGACACACATCACGCACGCGCAACACACATGTGGACAAGTGCATCAAAGGGCTACATCTTATCCTGCACCGACCGGCGATGACGCGTGAGTTCGTGCATCGCTGATGTATCTCTATGCAGAAAGAGATGGTCGGGTGCATCTACATACTATTTACATATATGTGGCGTCAAGAAAAATACTACTGTACTAGGATTGACTAAGTTTAGCTAGCTCATGGTGCGCGCGTGATGGTGATTCTTAATTCTGATGATCAGCGTTGGGCTGCTATGTATGTCGATCCAGACGACGACGAAGAACAGCTCGTGGACGGAGTTAATATATTTACCCGATGAATTGACTTGACCGATCGACCTCACTCCATAAGCTGACTCGAGTTTTGTATCGTCTAGTTGGTACTTGCAGCAGCTATATATGGATATATATTTTGTTATGGTGGGTAACTGCAATGCAATTGCATACAGTAGGAGATCAAAATTCATACGGTGCATATCGGGAATTCTTCACGCCTTGTGCTTTATCTATCCATACGTGGAGGAGGCCACATATTTGGAAGCCGTCTCCTTTAGGAAATATAGCCGACGATCGAAATTGGTAACTTATTTCTCATCGATCCTTACTACTGTACATGTTGCAGCCGTCAACTTTCAAGCTCTCAATCAGCAAAGTCACACGATTAGGCTCCCGATTTAATTCAACCGCCAACCACACGGACCTATCCACCCATGATCGACACGTAATTCCGCCACCCACAAAGCTAAAACCCAATCCAACGATCGCCATCGTTCAGTTAATACCCAGCCATCCATTAGCGAACAATCATGGTCAGATCAGTGGGTCTTACTCTTACTACTACAACCGTGATGATCAAGATCAACTCTTGCAGTTCATTAACTAATCAAGCCGGCCCTGCAGGTCCCGACCGGCTTGTTGGACTTTCTACCTCGAGCTCGCAGTCGCACGCTACAAATACCCGCGAAACGCCGACGCACAGGCACAAACGCACAAGCTTAGCACACCACCACCACCGGAGAGAGAGAGAAGCTTCCGAGGACGGAGCGAAAACAAGAATCGAGAAGCGGGATGGGCGTGAGCCTGGCGCAGGCGGTGGCGGCGCTCATGGGCCGGTGCGCGCGGCGGCTCTCGCGGACGGCGCGCCGCCTGCAGGAGCGCCGGCTCTCCTTCCCGACGACGTCGTCGCGCGCGCGCGCCGTCTTGCCCTTCGCCAAGAAGGCGCTGTCGTGGCCCAGGAGGAGGAAGGACGCGGCGGTTGCGGAGGAGTGGAGCTTCGAGGCGGCGGAGGACGGGCTGTGGAGGAAGGAGATACTCATGGGGGAGCGCTGCCAGCCGCTCGAGTTCTCCGGGGCCATCTACTACGACGCCGAGGGCCGCCGGCTCGGCGCGCCGCCGCCGCCGCGCACGCCCATGCGGAGCCCGCTGCCGGCCTCGGCCAAGCTCGCCGCGAACGCCTGAGGGCTACTGTCGAGCTCCGGCCGGCTCCCGCGATCGCAGCAGCAGCTCGCGCTGCAACTTAGCCGATGGAGATGCCTTCCTCTGCTTTGCAACTTAGCTCGTCTCGCTGCTCTGTTTTCTTCTTCTTTTTCTTTCTTCTTTTGGCGTGCGTGGTGTGTAGATCAGTACCATGTACAGTAGTAAAAGAGTTCGTGGAAGCTTACCTTGCACTTTGATTGTCTACCACGATGCATTGCTTACTATAGTGTTTACTTGATTACTTCTGTACTCCTGTTGTGATGCTATCGTTTCTCCTTATTTCCCAAAACCCTAACAAGAAAACACTCAAGTCGGATTCCCAAAAAAAAGGTTGCGCATAGTGACATTCTGTGTCTAAAATAAAGCTATTTTAGAGATAGTTTGTTGTCTTTTTTACACATACTGGTCTAGATACATCTTCTTTTTGAGAGATTTGAAACACTTATTTGTGTACGGAGGGAGTACTAAATTTTTCGTGAAACCAATTTGTGAACATATGAGTCAAAGTGGATTTCACACTTTCACAGCAGTAATATAAGAAAAGGAAAGCATTTTGTGTATGAGCAAGCTCACAAGCTTGTTACCCAGTCAGAAGAAGAAACAAAAGTATATCCGACTTGCTGCCTCAGTCCCCAGTCCTTCATATTTCTTCGTTAATGTAAAGGCTTCCACTCTTTAATCATCACAAACCCCGGTTGCTTAACACTGGGCAAACCAAAGGACCTTGCCTTAAACGGGAAGAATTGGTTGACATAAAACGATTTTCGTTCTGGTGGGACTGCCCCCACGTACGCGCGTTTCTAATGTTTGTTGCGATTCAAACGCGCTCAAGCAAGCTATCCAACACCCGACCGCCCAGGATCCACAATTATTAGCCCGCTAATTAAAATTGAGAACAAGAAGTTAGGGATAATAAGATATCAAAATGTTGGGCAGTGGGCATGAAGACCGGATCTCGCATCGCGTCACCGCCAAATCGTCTCCTTGTCACCAGCACGGGCTGCGCTGCGCCTCCCATGGCCGCCGCAGACGAAGCGTCAGCAGCAGCAACAGAGGGAAACGGAAAACTACTCGAAGAACAACGTTAAATGAGCAGCTACCTACCTAATATTCTCACGCCTTCACAATCATAAATCATAGTGCAGGCATACTCTACATGCATGCCGACAGCCGACTGACAAGGCAATCTTGAAAATTATAGTACAGCACCCAAGACCTATCACCCAAGCCCTTGTTCATAATTCTCTACCGGTTTTGGTTTGCCGAGCCGGTTTCCGAGACGCCCTTGTTCAGTATACATCTGGAGAGAATTACAGTCGATAAAGGGCCCTTTTGTTGTTTTATGCTGTAACCGGGTAAAAAAATGTGACGAAATTATGGTCAATTGCCCTTTCTACAACATTAAAAAACTTACTGTGTTTACAACAATTGAGGAAATAACTAGGAATCCATCTAGACACGGCTTGAAATGCATCATAGTTCACTACCGGACTGGTTTGCCGAGCCAATCTTCCAAGTTCTGAATCACTGGACGCCCTGCTGCCGCCTACCGGATGCTGACAACAAGGTTCCTGTCGACGAACTTGGCACCTCCCACCTTCCCCTGCATCGCCGGTGGCAGCTTTATGACGCGTCTCTGGTCGCCGGCTTCGATCAGGAGCTCTGACCCACCTCTATACTGCATTTCTCAGATAAAGGAAAATTCAGTATATTCTCACCAATGAAGCAGATAATACGAAATCAACTTAATGATAGTTAAATATGGAATGATTCTTCGCCGCTATTTGGCATTAATCTCGGATGATGTAAATACTAAATAGTTTTGGTGTCAAACTGCCTATAAGCTTCTTTTGTGCTGCAATCAAGGAACCAAGTTGCACATGCCAAATTCATTTGAAATCCTCTCATGGTTTGTATGGAGAAGTAGACCTATGGGAATCAGACGTGCACAGAAAGACATATTTCAGTTTTAGTAACAGCTAATTCGATTACCGGAACTGGTAAAAAAAAAGGTTGGCTTGCTTGTAAGTACAATAGAAAATCAAAATGCTTTAAAACTTCATTTGATACTGAAAACTATCTGGAATAGTACAGTGGGCTCTTCCATTCATTTGGTGAAAATGGCGAGTGATCCTTTCATGTCACTACTCCTACTTGCTAGGGAAGCTGTGTGTCCATGCCCAAGTGCAATTTTCAGTTTGACGATCGATTCATTTTCTTTCGTATTTCTAGCGATGCCACCTTTCTGGTTGCAAAACGCTTAAGGAAAACCATGGAACTTCGTACCGAGACATCATTTCCTCCAAGGAAGAAAAACTAATTATAGATATAATTAAAATAATTTGCCTAACTAAGTAACTAGTTCTGACATGAAGCGAACAACGAGCCAGGTCAAAAGGTCAGTAGCCATACCTGATATAGTTTGATTTCAGATTTATCAAAACCTGGCATGAAAAGGGTCACCGACTTCAGTACAGAATCAAAACTAACTGAAGGATAAACCTTGCTTGTATTCCTCAACAGCTCCTTTGTATTTTGGTTCAATGAACTTAACACTCTGCCCCAATCTGCAGAAGTATCAATTGGCACAAACGGCAGAGGCGAGAATGACAATGGCAAAAACTTCTCAGCAATTTCTTGGTGCGTTTCAGAAGGGTCTTCAGCATAACTAAATGCTCCACATATTTGCGCACCAGCTTGGATGGTGCAACCCCAGTATCTTAGCGCAGAGGACACTGAGATTGATCCTCTAGGGTCCATAACAAGGAAGCATGCAAGTTTTGAGGGATCCGTAAACCAAAGCGAGGTTTTCTACACACAAAAAAATAGAAGATAATCTTTTATTTAGACAATAGTAGAATACCTATGTTTCAAAAAAAAATGTAGAGTACCTGAATATGTATATACTGGGTAACGTTGTTTTTAATTTCTTAACTAGGGGCAATGTACCTCAAGAAGTTGTTCGATTTCATTCCATATCTCTGTACTCATTCTTACTTCGCTAGTTCTACCATTTGGTCTTGCGGCATCATAAATAAGTTTCAATAATGATGGAGAAGCCAGTCTTCCTACATCAGTCTTCTCTGCTAGCTCCCTCACATACTTCAAGTAAGATCTGTCTTTTGTGTAGCAGCAACATTAAAATGTAGATTCCTGAGTGAAAATGAAAGGTTAAAGACAAACAAGGATAACCTATACCTTGCCCTCTCAGTAGCACCAGTGAGACGTAGAAATTCCTCTGTATTATTGCAGTCATACACTACAACATCAAATTCCCCTTGTGGACTATTTGTTCCAGCTGAAAAGAAGTTGAGTAGCTTCTGAAGAGACAAGACTGAACAGATCGAATCCATTCCAGGTAAGACTCCAAGCTCCTCTCCTACAATCTATCCTAAAAGAGAAACCCGAATGACCGCTTTATCCTCATCTCCTATATTAAAGCAAAGTTAATCACCTACCCCCTCCAGAACTCCTTGAGTAAGATTACTCTGGGCATCTACTTTCTTCAACCGATCAAGGGGTTCAAGTAGCATCTATGATTTAATCACAAAAAATTCTTCAGCAGCACGGAATTTTCCAGTGTGTCATAAAAGTTGAATATAAAACATCAAAAGGGATCCATTCAATGAAGTATTTTACTTTACTAGTCTCCAACTTTATGGTCGAAAGGTTAGCGCCACATTCAGTCAGCGCGTTCCCAATCTTACAGCCCATCAACTGCTCCGCACTCGGGTCTTGGGACTGTATAACCAGGCATGTCTTGAAACCTTCGCTTGCGTAATACTGCAGCATGGGGAAAAAATGTCGGAAAATGTTTGAATGTCATTTGGATGACATCAAATTTAGAGTGGATTTTCACAAGTTATAAGTGAATTTGTGTACCGGAATTTTTTTAATATGCAGAGTTAGGACTCAGGAGTGCTGAGTGTCATATATCCACGAACACAATTTTTAAGGCAATTCTTTCATGAATGAACATTGTAGTTCAGCATTGGCTACCCACCTTCCTAATCACATGCTACAATGTGCTCAAATCAATGCTTGCAGCATCCCAGTTACTAAATCGAACTCATCTGCTACAATAATAAGTATATCTATTGCAGTCCAATTTTAAGCTATTACCTGCTCAGCAGCGAGCTCACACCAAAAAATTCTTCAGTCTTCCACCAACACAAGAACGAACTCAAGCACGGGAGGAAGGAGTTGTTACCTGAGCGGCGATGGCGGCCGCCGTGGTCTTGCCGGAGCCTCCCTTACCGAGGAAAGTCACCAGCTTTGGGGGAGCGCCAGCACCGCTGGAACTGGCGATGACCAGACGCCGCCTACGGCCTCCCCGGCCGGAAACGGCGAGTGTCTGGCTCGCCGAGACAAGCATGGACGGAGCCATCCGCCACCTCCGTAGCTTCCCTCCTGATTCAGTCGGGATTCCGCCGGTGTCTGCTGCTCAGCCTTCTCTCCGTCGCTGTAGCAGTTTTAAGCTTAGCCGTCTCGGAAAAGAAAAGAGTTCATAAGCTTAGGATAGGGTTAAAGAACACGAGAAAAAAACCCACCTTTGCCACGTCTCCGATAGTCCCCGTCGCGGCGGCTCCCCAACCCCGTCGAGGCGATGTCCGACCGCCGGGAGAAGCGACCGTCCGACGCGGCGGCCACCCCCGCCGCCCCGGCGGCCAAGCGCGCCGCCCGCGAGCCGGCGGCCTCGGCGTTCCCCACTTACAAGGACGCCCCCGACCTAGCCCCCAAGATCCGTCTCCTCTGCGAGATCCTGGCCTCCTCCGCATCCGACGTCGAGGCGGCCCTCGACGACGCCGACGTCCGCGTCACCACCTCCGACGTCGAGCAGGTGCTCCGCTTCTCGTACGCGCACCCGCGCGGCGCCGCCGCCTTCTTCCGCTGGGCGGGCCATCGCCACCTGCGCCACCAGCACTCCCCCTACTCGTGGAACCTCGTCATCGACCTCCTCGGCAAGAATCGCCTCTTCGATCCCATGTGGGACACCATCGGCTCCATGCGGACCCAGGGCCTGCTCTCCCTCGCCACCTTCGCATCCGTCTTCTCCTCCCTGGCGGCCCACCCCGCCAGCTCCCCCCTCAAGGCGTTTGTGGAAATGACGAGGTATGGCATGGAACGCGACACGCCCGCGCTCAACTCCCTCCTCTCCGCGCTCTGCCGTGCCTCCCGGCTCGATGACGCCCGCGCCGCGATCCCTGTGGCACGCGCGGAGGCCGGCATTCGCCCCGACGCTGACTCCTATGCCATCCTTCTCGAAGGGTGCGAGGCTGCCAGCGACGCTGCCGTTGCACGAGATGTGTTTGATGAAATGGTGCGTGCGGTAGGCTTTGATCCTGCCAATGTTCCTGCCTATGACTCTTTCCTGACGACACTAGTTTCGAGTGGCTCCTCCACGGCGCTCTCGGAGGCGATGGAGTATCTGGCTGTCTTGCGCCGGTTCAGGTGCTCACCGGGGGAGAAGTTCCTCCGTGCTGCACTGGCCGCGCACCTCGAGGCACGTGAATTACGCAGCGCGGAGGTGCTCTGGGATGACTTTGTCGTTCGTCGGGGACTCATCCCAGATCAGGAAATATACAGCACCATGATCACGCTGCAGGGCGTTCTGGGGCATGCTGAGGCTACTGTGAAGTACCTTGACGACATGACCTTCAACGGAGTGTTTCCCAACGCGGACACGTACAATGTCGTCCTCAAGTTGCTGCTGAAGGGGAGGAAGCTCCGGGAGGCGTCGGCGATATTTAGAGAGATGGTCAAGAACGAATGCTGGCCAAATGAGGCCAACTGTTCACTTGCGCTCCGCATGTTCTTGGATACTCGTGACTGGGAGACAGGGATGAAGGTGTGGAACTGCATGGTGGCGAATAGCCTGCCTCCGTTGGAGGAGAGCGGGAACATGCTTGTATCGAAGCTGAAGGATGAGATGTTGCCTGAGGCATGTAAGTATGCAGAGGACATGATCGACCAGGGTATCAGGTTAAGCTCGTCAACACTGGCAAAGCTGAAGCAGAGCTTGTTGAAGGTTAGAAAGGAATCCATTCATGATCGCTTGCTTACGAAATGGAAGGCGAAGACACGCTAGCTTTTTGAGCTCTCATATGTGAGGTGTCATACATGGTTTATGTTGGACTTGGGAATTGGACTAGGAGATAGCTTCAGTTAACGGCTGCATGGTGACTTTCTGTATTTCTGAAAACTGGGTGTACAATGTAACTTGTCAGGTAAAATGGTTTGGCGGCTGAGGAGTTCAGGCCCCGTTTGGAGACACAGTAATTTCAAAGTATTCGTGAAATACTTTGGTATTTGGAAAAACTGAAGTTTCAAATACTTTGAGGTGTTTGGGTACAAGCATAAACGTAGTTTTCTAAACTTTAGTATTCTCAATACTGTAGCTTTTTTTGCAGTATTAGAAAAACAGCTCGGAACCTGTTTTTTACGAAACGGAGAAACGTCTCATCTGGCTTTGTTTATCACGCAGTACTATTTCTCCCCTCCTCTTCTCCTAAGACGCCGTCCTCTCCAGGACTCCAGGCTCTAGCCATGGACAAACCAAGATGTGCTCACTCTGCGAAAAAGGATCGGCCCACACTACACCTCCTCTGCATTTATTCAGTGCATGTGTGTGAGTATGTGATGTGACAGTGAGGGGCTGAGACGACACACACTCCCATCAGAACGGATCAACTCACGCAATGACAATGTATTCAAGAGCCATGTGCCCATGCACACATCTATCAGTAAAAACGGATCATGCATGCACCTTACCAATAGTCAAACGGACATTAAAACAATATTTACCAAACGCCACAATAGTTTGCTAAAACGTGGGATATACTGCAGTATCAAGAAACTGCAATATTGCTTCGCCAGGCACTCCAATACTTCGGTTTTGAGATACTGTGGTTTTAGAAAAACGGAGCTCCCAAACTGAGCCTCAATCTCTTAACATGTACACCTTTTTTCTCTCATTATCAGTTTCTTCCATAGATTATAGTGTTTCCTTTTACATTTGATCTCTTTCTTTTCCCCTCTGAACATGCTAAGGTTTTGGACATGACATCGTGCTACCTGGTAACGGCAGCAGGAACTCAACTCTAGTTAGAGTTTGTTTCATTACTCTGAATGTAGCGATGAGCTTCAAAGGTCTTACATTTTTTAGTGCTGATTGCTGCAATTCCCAAGAAGAGGAATCGGTTGATTTAACAGTGATATGCAAGAGACAGAGCTTTCCTTCCTTTCTAATATTGGAGATGAGAAGAAGTAAGGCTGTGTTTGTTAGCAAAGTATTTTTAAAGTATTTCAAGAATACCATAGTTTTAAATCTTTGATGTGTTTGACTATGATTAAAAACTGTGGTATGAATGTTGAAGTATTGCTCAAACGGTGATATTTTTGAAGTATTGGAGAAACAACTTGGGACATCTTTTTCTAAAGTGTTTCTAAAACAGAGAAACATGAAAAACTGGAGTATCTTGTGCCCAGGTGCTCAAATACTTCAGTATAGGAATACTTTGGGTTTATTAAATACTTCACTAGCAAACTAGGCCTAAAACTTGTTGGTCTGGAAAGTAAACTTGATCACGTTGGACTAACCAACCCCGAATCAGCTTAATCGTTCGTTCCTCCTAGGCGACAGTTTTGACAAGTCGAATCTTTTTTCCCTTCCAAATCTGAACGTACACAACACAACTCCTTCACCGGTATGGAGTCCAACTCCTCCAAATTAACCTCTACCATGTTAAAGCACAACGCAGTGCATATGGAGTATGGGATATAGTACTGCACCTGCACGGCAACAAGATTACTAAGATTGGTTCTTCCCAACAAGAGGAACCACCGCCGCTCCTACATACGACGATGATCGACATGGACGTCCTGGAGCACCACCACGTGCTGGTGGACATCCTCGGCCGCCTGCCGCCGCGTGTGCACGGCTTGGCGCGCCACCGTCGACGACCACGGCCTGTTGCGTGCAGCCGAGCTTTTTTCGATAAAGGGTTTTATTACTTAAAAGGTTTAAACGTTTACACCCAGTCTCTGTATAACTAAGATGCACACAGCTGTCCGAACATACACAGTCTGAAACCGAAAAAAGGCGTATTACATTTCATAACTGAGCAAATGCTACTACGCCTGAAGTGGTGGTGGTTCAGTCCGTAGATTATGTTGCCACCCATGATGGGAAAAAGTATCCTTCGACGTGGACTCTAACCGTGCACAGATCTCCGTAAATAGGTCTCTGTGCTCCCGCTGAAGAGACGACCATGAACGGAGTGTACCGATACACCGGTAGATGACCTGCAAAGGAGAAGACAATTTATCGTTAAACACTTTATCATTTCTACATAGCCATAGCGACCAAATGATGGCTAGCGCTCCCACCCTAATAAGCTTCCTAAACCTTTTATCGATACCGTGTAGCCAATTTCCAAAGATATTGGTCACACTGCGTGGTGGATAAATGTTAGATGCTACTTGGATGATTGACCATATAGACCTCGCGAACCGACATTGAAAAAAGAGATGTTTTATTGTTTCATTCTGATGGCAGAAAACACAACTCTTACTTCCCTGCCAGTTCCGTTTAGCAAGATTGTCCTTGGTTAGAATTGCTCCACGACGAAGGTACCATCCAAACACCTTTGTTTTAAGTGGTATCTTCATCTTCCAAAGCAACTTGTTGCTATCAACTGGTATATGAGATTGGGATATAGCATTATACATGGAGTCTACCGAGAATTTGCCATTCTTTTGTAGGTTCCATCGAAATTCGTCTTGTCCAGTTGTCAGTTGTATATTGGCTAACCTTTGTAAAAGTGCTTGCCATGCAACCAACCTCTGGCCAATTAGATCTCGCATGAACGTTACATCTGGAGGTGAGGTCGCCATTACTTTTTTTAATGGTATCACTTTTGTAACGAACGATATTATATAATGTCGGATATTGTTCTCAGAGTGTGGTATTGTCTAGCCACGAGTCCTCCCAGAACCTTATCTGAGATCCATCTTTAATCGAAAAATGTCCAAATCTGAAGAACTGTGATTTTGCAGCCATCAGACCCGCCCAAAAATGCGAATCACCCTGTTTCCAAGAAACTTGTGATAGCGGTTTGGAACCAACATATTTCCGATTCAGGAGGGTTTGCCACTGTCCATTTTCGGTCAGCAATTTGAACAACCATTTACCTAGAAGAGCTGTATTCTTGACCTCAAGGTCTTGAATTCCCAGTCCTCCTTGATCTTTAGGTGTATAAACCACACTCCATTTAACCAGTCGATATTTCTTCTTCTCACTGTCCCCTTGCCCAAAAAAATCTAGACCGGTAATAATCTAGTTTTTGGAGCACACGTTTTGGCAGAAGAAAGAAAGATAAAATATACAGTGCCATATTGGTAAGCACCGAATTTATGAGTATCAGTCTCCCGCCAAGGGACAGCAATTTACCTTTCCAACTACTTAAACGTTTTTGTAATCTTTCTTCAACGCATTTCCATTCGGCAATAGTAAGCCTCCGATGATGAATGGGATACTTAAATACCGAATCGGAAATTGACCTTGCCCACAACCGAATAATTCGGCATAGAGATTGGCCTCGTCTAAGGCCTCGCCAAAACAGAACAACTCACTCTTATGGAAATTAATTTTCAGACCTGAAAACTGCTCGAAAGTTGCTAAAATTAATTTCAGGTTTTGAGCTTTTTTAATGTCATGTTCCATAAAAAGAATTGTGTCATCAGCATATTGAAGGATTGAGAGACCCCCATCAAAAACATGAGGAATCAACCCTTCAATCTGGCCATCAACTTTAGCGCGCTCAATCATAATAGCAAGCATATCCGCCACTATATTGAAAAGCATAGGGGATAATGGATCGCCTTGTCTAAGTCCTTTTCGAGTCTGGAAATAACGTCCAATGTCATCATTGACTTTGATGGCCACGCTACCTCCAGATACAAAATTACGAATTAGAGCACGCCACTCATCAGAAAAACCTTTCATTCTAAGAGTTTGTTGGATGAAAGACCACTTGACTTTGTCGTAAGCTTTTTCAAAATCTAATTTAAGGATAACCCCATTTAGCTTTTTTGAATGCAACTCATGAACTGTTTCGTGCAACACTTCTACCCCATCTGAAAGAACATTTCTTAATCCCTAGTGTTTTGTGTGTTAGTTAACAATACCAATGATATACTAATCCTATTGCTAAGTATTTCAGTTTGGGTGAAACTCATAACACAAATCCTAAAGCCAAATTGTAGAGAAAAAGGGTTTCTGTAATTCTTCCCAGACTCGGATATTCCGGTTCCCCAACTCGGATATTACGAGTCAACCCCAGAAAATTGGCTAAGTCAAGTTCAGAAGTACTACTGACTCCAATCGGAAAATCAGCTCGGAAATTTCAAGGACTCGGATATTCCGGTTCCCCAACCCGGATATTCCGAGTCAACCCCAGAAAAATTGGCTAAGTCAAGATTCAGAAGTGGTACTGACTTCAATCGGAAAATCAGCTCGGAAATTTCAAGGACTCGGATATTCCGGTTCCCCAACCCGGATATTCCGAGTCAACCCCAGAAAAATTGGTTAAGTCAAGATTCAGAAGTGGTACTGACTCCAATCGGAAATTCAGCTCGGAAATTTCAAGGACTCGGATATTCCGAGTCAACCTCAGAAAATCGGTTAAGTCAAGTTCAGAATTGGTTCTGATCTCAACCGGAAATTCAGCTCGGATATTTTCAGAGACCCGGATATTCCGGGTAACCGGAATTTCCGGTGTTACTTAAACCGGAATTTCCGGGTGCCCAAGACAGCCAACGACCAGATTTTGAGGGTCAAGATCTCCCAATCCCCCCACCCAAATTCATTGATCTTTGGAGGATTGGAGGAGAAGGCCCGGATCTACATCCTCACCGAAGGGATTTGCATTTCTCCCCCATTCACTTGGGGATTTCGTGGCTAGGGTTTTCGGTGGGAAAACCTAGTTCACCATTATTGTACTCTTGGTGTTAACTTGACCTTTTGTGGTCCTTGACCTTTTGTGGTCTTCTTGGGAGCCCCCAATTCAGTTGTGGGTGTGTGCCTCAAGCGTTTGTAAGGGATTCGATCTCCGCCCTAAAAGGGGATCAATAGTGGAAGGTGGACTCGAAACCTTTGTGGTTGAGTTCATCGGAGAAGAAGGTGAGCCTTTGTGGCGTTGCGGCTAACCTGTTGTGGTAGCGCACAGCTCTCCAAACGAGACGTACACCCTTGGGTGGAACTCGGGATTACATCTTCGTCTCCGCGTGCTTCACTTGGTTCCCTTTACCTTTGCTCCCTTACTTGCTTATCTTGTTATTGCTTAGATTATCATTTAGGTAAATTCACCGTTGACGAGGTTGTAACTCGGCAAGTCCCAGGGTTGTACACCCCGGGTTGATTGATGGGGAGAGTGAGGAGTGCAAGGTGATCACGACGGCTAACAGGCGGGGTTTACCCAGGTTCGGGCTCCCGGAGGATAACACCCTACTCCTGCTTGTCTGGTTATTGATGCGAGTAGCGATTACAATGGCGAGATTGCGATCTCGCTAGGGTTTGTGGTAGTTCTGAGCGTGTCCTCTAGGACGGGCAACCCTCCTGGCTTTATAGGCAGCCAGGTCTCGGGTGGTTGATACAGATACGGTAGGTTACAAGACCTAACCGAGTTGGACTAGGATATGAGATACCCCGAGTGGGCCTTCTGCGGGCCTTTCCATCCTTGGCGCGGCCCAGGTAGCCTCATCGTGGGCTACCCGCAAGGTAGCCCCACGTCAGTAGCCCCCGAGTGCTTGGTCGAAGCGCAGAGTCGGACAGAGGACTCCTTCTTCCTGGACGCGCCATTGGATTGCTTGATCTTGAGCTTGAACTCGAATTCTTCAGTCGAACCGGCCGCTCCCGATGGGAGTAACCTTTGCAGTCGAATTACTTTTGCCTTCATCTTCTTGCGAAGCTTGCTTCTACTCAGCCTGATTGGCTTACTTGTGGATTGGTTCGGCTGCTCGAGCTTACTGTGTTGCCACCCGAATGGATTCTTCGAGTGCTCGGATCATTGCTTGATCTTACTCTGCTGACTTCAGCTGCGAAGCTTACTACTCGGACGAATCTTTCGAGTTTCCTCGGCTGATTTTGGAGCCGTTGGATTGATGACGTCATTGTTGACGAATTGTTGCACGCCTCTGCGCCCGATGGGACGTGACGCGGTGGGCCCCGTTGTCAGAGCTGACCACGGTCCACAGTTGTCACGTCTCCGAAGTGGGCGCGAAATTTTCGCGGCACGATGACGACGCCTCGGTTCCCGTGCGTAGTGGAGGGGGTTGGCGGCGACGGTTTGTTTCTCCGCGCGACACGTGGACGGCCGGATGCCCTTGCTCGTAGCTCTTGCGCGACGGACGGCTGAGATAGCGATCTTCGAGGAATAAGTTCTGCGCCCTGGCGTTTGGGATGTCATCTTCCCCAATTCATTCCTTCCTTTTCCTCTCCTCTTGCGCTCTGCCATTGCCACCGCCGTCTTGAGCTCGAAGCGATCTGTCCGCGCACCCTGCGACCAAAGCAATGGGCAAGCCGAAGGGCTCTGCTGTCTCCTCCGCCGCCGCCGCCGACGCTGCCGGGCTGATGAAGAAGCCCGAGGGTGACTGGCAAAGGTCGACGATGAAGAAGGCCGACGTCGACGTGCTCCGCGCGCAGGGCCTGCTGCCGTCTGCGGACGAAGTCCAGGTGCGCCTCCCTGGCAAAGAAGCTTTTCCCACTCCTCGCGATGGGGAGCGCGTTTGCTTCGCGGACTTCGTCCCGCGTGGCTTCGGGTTCCCCATGCACGATTTTGTGCGCGGGCTCCTGTACGCCTACGGGGTTCAGATCCATGATCTGACCCCCAATGGCGTCTTGAGCATCGCGGGCTTCATCGTGCTCTGCGAGTGTTTCTTGGGGGTCGCGCCCCACTGGGGACTATGGAAGTCGCTCTTCCTCGTTCGCAAGAACGTGGGGAAGAGTGGGCTGACCTACCCAGTGGGCGGCTTCGGAATCCAGGTGCGCGGTGATACCGCGTACTTTGCGATGAAGAAGTCGGACTCCGTCCAAGGGTGGCGCCGGCGATGGTTCTACGTCCAGTCGGCCGGAGATGGCCTGGACGCATTCGACGGCAGGCGGGGGCTGAGGAAGACTGGCGCCTGGGCGCACCCGCTGTCTGCCGTGGAGAAGGAGGCGGTGCGGCCCCTGCTGATGCTGCTGCGCGAGCTGACCGAGACCCTAGGGCGTGAGGCGGGTGGCGTCTTTCTGATGGCCACCTTCTTCCGCCTTCGGGTGCGGCCGCTGAGCGCCCGGCCCCACCCGATGTGGGCCGCAGAGGGCGTTAGCGACAAGCCGCTGGACGACGAGGAGGTGGAGGCCAACGTCAGGTCCATCACCAACCTTCGAGCCGCGGACGCTTGCAACGTCAAGTGCCCCATCGCTCCTTACGGGGCCGCGAAGCCCGTTCCTGAGGTGAGTCCTTTCTTGCTTTCTTCTTGTACTTGTTCGACCGGAGTCTACTTTGTGTTTTGATTCGACTTGCGTCTACTCTGCTTTAGGGTCGGGATTTCCTCATCAGCCATCCTCCGCTCCCTGAGAACGGACCCGACGATGAGTCGAAGTTCGTCGAGGATGAGGATGATGACGAAGAGATCCCCTCCGCCCACTCTTCCCGCGACGAGGTGGAGGAGGACGACGAAGTGGAGGAACCCGCGAGGAAGAAGCGGAAGCTTCCAATTCGCGGCGAGTCTGCTTCTGCGTCGTCGCCTGCCAAGGGCGTGGGTGCTGCTGAGGAGGTGGCCGTGGCGACGTCCCCAGGTGCGCAGTCTTCGGGTGGCTGGGAGGAACCTCTTAATGTTCCCCCGGTCGCCTCTGCGGCGCCACGGTCCTTCGCGCGGATGCCGTCGCCGTCGCTGTCAAGCTTCGACGATGCCAGCTCCCCCAGGTTAGTTTCCTTGCCACGCGTTCTTCGAGTAGTACTGTTGCGGGTTCGCCGCTTATTTGACTTTGTGTTCTTGATATTACTGCAGCCACCACTCTGGCAATGTCGGCTCCCCCCTTCGGGACACGGAGCTTACTTCTGGCCCTTCGGCTGGGCTGGAGACACCCGTGGTGGGGGAGAAGGTGCGCGTGGAGGCCAACGTCGTGGCCTCGTCTAGCCGGGATCCTCCCTCGGCTGTCGATGACCTTGAGCTCCTGGACCACGTAAGTCTTCTTTTGTTTTCCCTGTTCTTCTGATTTCTCATCGGGTGCGCGATCAGCGCTCCCGATGGGAGTAGCCCCCGAAGGTGTGGGTGACTAGTATAGTCGCCCGCAACTTTTATTGACATTAAGCTTCTTTTATTTTCAGCCATACTATCGCCAGCAGCTTGACGCAGCCGCGGCTTATGTTCGCCTGGAGAAGGAGAGGGACCAACTGCGTTCCTCGCTGGACCAGGCTACTGCCCGGGTGGATGAGCTTGAGAAGGCTCTCCGTGAGTCTCAAGAGCGGGAGCTGGCGCGGGTCGCCCGGGAGAAGACTCAAATCGGTCGCCTCCTTTCACTCGCCGCTGTTCTTGGGGGTGAGTATCAGCCTTTCGCTTACTTAGTTTTCGTTCCCTTTCTTGTCCTGACTTTAAATTCTGGTGCAGAGACTTGCGGTGGAGTTCCTCCGGAAGATGCTTCGAGTGACACCGTCGACCTGGCGACTGCGGTTGGCTTCTTCGACCGTGTCTGCGCCTATGCCTCGGACGCTCTGAGGAAGTCTGCCGCCGCGCTGGAGAAGTCGACCGGAGCTCTGGCCGTGGTGCATCAGAGCATCTTCCCGGGCAACCAGCCGCCAGCGACTGTGGACGCTCTGGCTGCGCCGTTTGGGGACGTGACCACCATCACCGACTTCGCGCGGTCGCAGACGGTACGCGGCTCCGAGCTCACCTTCCAGCTGCTTTTAGGCCACCAAGTTCCAGGTGACTTCGAGAAGATCGTCAGCGGTTTTCCTCGCAAGCCTGATGGTCGGACCGCGTCGCTGAGTGGCGTGAAGGAGCGCGCCTCGCAGTTGGCTGCACAGCTTGTGGCACTCTTCGAGAGGGCCCTTGCTAAGGCGACTGAAGCGGCTGCTCGGAAGGGCCGTTCCCGGTCGCAGTCCGCGGCCTTAGAGTAGGCGTAGTTGTAGGCATGCGGCAGCGCTGCGATCTGTACCTTGAACTTTTGTTTTGTAATGAATATTGCCCATGTCGGGTCTTTTGATCGTCAGTATTGGATTTGCTGACCTTTCTCTCTTTCTAAGTTGAACTGTGTTTGGCAGTCGCCTTTTTGTATTGACTTTGCGTATTCCTGACAGAGTGCCGTGCGCGATGACGCTCCGCCTTCTCCCTTGGCCGTGCCGAGTGGCGCGGCGTCTTCTTCGGGTGCTCGCCGTCGTCGGGCAGCGCCGGCTCCTCCGCGTAGCGTGAATGACCAGCGGATAATCACCTACTTGAGGAACAAGGTGGTGGAGCTTGAGGCGACCCTGAAGAAGACGGAGCTGACGTTGCAGCGCTCCCAGTCGCACCCCACGGCGGAGTTCTCACGCCGTGAAGATTTTTTGCTTGGAGAGATGGACTTGATCAGTCGGCAGTTGCAGGGTATGTATCCTGTTGGCGACTGTCGTCGTTGCTGTTTATCCTTCTCGTTCTGACTTGCAGTTGATGTGTGCAGATGTTAATCCCGATTGGGAAGCCGAAGGGGATCGCGTTGAAGAGCGAGTCACTCGAGAGGCGTCAGGCGACTCCTATGAAGCTCGGCAGTTCTGGGTGAACAAGTCGAGGGGGCGCGTCCTTGCCACGATGCTGGATCGTACATGGTGCGCTGCCTTTCTTCTGGAGAGCTGCCGGAAGACACTTCTGCACATCAACCGCGTGTACATCCCGCACAATGCGCAGCCGAACGGGTTGCCTGCCATGCTGGAGAGGTTCCGTGATGGCGAAGGGCTGAAAGAAGTTGTCGACGCTCAGCTTGTGGCTGGTGCAAACGCGGCGCTGGCGTACGTTCGGATGCACCGGCCACATCTTCCGCTTGAGCGGGTGCTTGAAGGCCTGCCAGGTGACGAAGACTTCGAGGAGACCTTGCCTGCTGCGCGCCGGATTATCCGGCAAGTGCAGGACTTGAGCGAGCGGCTTGTAGGTCCTCTCGACGCGCCAAAGGCTGAGTCTGCAGTTTAGAGTAGCTGTCGTCTGATGCACAGGGTTAGCTATAGAGGGCAAATTTGCCTTTGTAAATACATTGTAATATTTCATAGTACTGTTTCGAGTAATGAGAATTGATATGTTACTCGAAAGTGAGGGCGCATGATTCGACCTGGATGGCGCAACTGCCGAGTATGCCAAGCAGCGGCCAAGTGTTGCCTGTATGCCGCAGTCTCTGGTTCTACCAGGTGGCGACTTAGGGTTTTGACTAACTCCTGTCTGGCGCAGCCCCCGAGTAAGTTGAGTGACGGCCTAGGATTGCAAGTGTTACCTGTTTGGCGCAGCCCCCGAGCACGTCGGGTGGTGGCCTAGGATTTGGAACTTGACCTGTGCAGCGCAGCCCCCGAGTATGTTCGAGTGGCGGCCGAGGATTTTTCTGAGTCCTGTTTGGCGTAGCCCCCGAGTAAGTCGAGTGGTAGCCTAGGGTTGCAAGTGTGACCTGTGTGGCGCAGCCCCCGAGTATGTCGGGTGGTGGCCTAGGATTTGGAACTTGACCTGTGCAGCGCAGCCCCCGAGTAAGTTCGAGTGACGGCCGAGGATTTTTCTTTGGCCTGTTTGGCGTAGCCTCCGAGTATGTCGGGTGGCAGCCTAGGTTTGCAAGTGTGACCTGTGTGGCGCGGCTCCCCGTAAGTCGTGGGTGGCGCCTTAGGATTTTGGACTTGACCTGTATGGCGCAGCCCCCGAGTCAGTCGAGTGGCGGCCTAGGATTTTTTGACTTTTTGCTTGTTTGGCGCAGCCCCCGAGCGGATCGAGTGGCGGCCTAAGCTGTTATTTCAACCTGTGTGGCGCAGACCCCGAGTGGCTCGGGTGGCGGCCTAGGATTTCGATTGTGCTTGTATGGCGCAGCCCCCGAGTGGATCGAGTGGCGGCCTAAGCTGTTATTTCAACCTGTGTGGCGCAGCCCCCGAGTGGCTCGGGTGGCGGCCTAGGATTTTGATTGTGCTTGTATGGCGCAGCTCCCGAGTGGATCGAGTGGCGGCCTAAGCTGTTACTTCAACCTGTGTGGCGCAGCCCCCGAGTGGTTCGGGTGGCGGCCTAGGATTTTTGAGCTTCTTGAGTGACTGGAAAAGGAGACAGATTTTCTTCAGATCACTTTATTGATTCTTGCGAGCAGGCCGCCTCATTAAAAACCTTCCAGTCCCCTCAGGTACCCTGGTAAGGAAAAGAGCGCGTCTGAAACCTGCCGCGTTGGCTTTCTTGTACAATGGTTGCTTGAACTAGGCGTAGAATCTGCGTAGTTGTGCTACGTTCCATGGATTGCTGCAGTCCGCTCCGGTCTTCGAGTCCTTTAGGCGGTATGCTCCATTGCCTATTGCTTCTGTTATGATGTACGGGCCCTCCCATGGGGAGGCGAGCTTGTGCACCTTCTTTTGCTTGAGTCGAAGAACCAGGTCGCCTGCCACGAACGCTCTTGGTCGCAGCCTCCGAGTATGATAGTTGCGCAGGTCCTGCTGATACACGGCTGATCGTGCCAGGGCGATGTCGCGTGCTTCGTCCAGGGTGTCTCTGCTGTCTTCGAGTGCTTCCTCTGCTTCTGATTCGTCGTAGGCGACTACTCTTGGTGCGTCGAACTTGATGTCGCAGGGGAGGACTGCTTCTGCACCATACACCATGAAGAATGGCGTGTACTGGGTAGATCTGTTGGGTGTTGTTCGCAGACTCCAGAGGACTGATGGCAGTTCTTCCACCCAAGCGCCCGCTGCGCGTTTGAGGGGCACGCGCAGTCGCTTCTTGATGCCGTTGCAGACTAATCCATTGGCCTTCTCTACTTGTCCGTTGGACTGCGGGTGCGAGACAGACGCGTAGTTGAGCTTGATCCCCTGTTCTGAGCAGAAGTCTTTGAATTCCTCGGCTGTGAAGTTCGAGCCGTTGTCGGTGATGATCCCATTAGGCACTCCAAACCTGAAGATGATTGACCTGATGAAGTTGACCGCTGTGGACGCAGTCGAACTTGTGATGGGCACGGCTTCGATCCACTTCGTGAATTTGTCGACTGCGACCAGGAGGTGAGTGTGACCTCCGGGTGAGGATTTCTTCAGCGGGCCCACCATGTCCAGGCCCCATTGGGCAAAGGGCCAGGCTAGGGGTATTGTCTTGAGCTCTGATGCTGGGGCGTGCGGCTTGTTGGCAAATTCCTGGCACCCTGTGCATTTCTTCACCAGCTCCTCAGCGTCCTGCATGGCTGTGAGCCAATAGAACCCAGCTCGTAGCGCCTTGGCCACCAGTGCCCGGCTGCTTGCGTGATGCCCGCAGGTACCCGCATGGATGTCTAGTAAGATGGCTTGGCCGTCGACTGGATCTATGCACCTTTGCAGGATTCCTGATATGCTTCTTTTGTAGAGTTCCCCGTTGATGACGGTGAAACTTTTGGAGCGTCTGATGATGCGCTTCGCTTCGACTGGGTCAGCTGGCAGCTTCTGATGCAGTATATACGCCAGGTATGGTCCTGTCCATGTGGCTTCGACTAGCATGACTTCCATGGGGACCTTGTCTTGGCTTGGCGGGTTGGCATCGCCTTTTGTGGTTGTTGTGCTTGCTGTACCCTGAGTCTTGACGGATCTCTGTGTTATGCACTCGAGGAAGACGCTGGGTGGGACTGGCACCCTGTCTGAGCCCATGTTAGCTAGGGCGTCGGCTTCCTCGTTGCTTTCGCGGCCGATGTGGCGCAGCTCGCAGCCGTCGAAGTTTCCTTCCATCTGATTGTAGAGGTCTCTGTAGGCGATCATGTTGTCAGCGATGGCGTCGCAGGACTTCATGGTTTGCTGTACCACCAGGTAGGAGTCGCCGCAGATCATGAGGTGCGTGGCGCCGCAGTTTTTGGCCATCCGCATGCCGTGGATCAAGGCCTCGTACTCGGCTTCGTTGTTGGATGGCGTCGGAAAATCCATCTGTAGGACGTACTTGAGCTTGTCGCCTTTGGGGGAGATGAGCACGACTCCCGCCCCGGCTGACTTGAATTTCTTGGAACCATCAAAGTACATTGTCCATGCGTTGGACAGGTCGGGGACGTTCGGTAGCTGGACTTCTATCCACTCCGTGGTGAATTCTGGGAGGACTTGGGCTTTGATGGACTTCGGGTGAGCATACTTCAGCCCCCATGGTCCTACCTCGACAACCCACTTGGCGACTCGTCCTGTCGCGCGCTGATTCGTGAGGATGTCTGCTAGTCCGGAAGAGCTTACCACCGTGATCGGGTGCTCGGAGAAGTAGTGGACGACTTTTCTGGAGGTCATGAAGACTCCGTATGCCAGCTTCTGGTAGTGCGGGTAATTTTGCTTGGACAAGGTGAGTACCTCGCTAAGGTAGTAGACGGGCCTCTGCACCGGGTGACTGTGTCCTTCTTCTTCGCGTTCGACTACGAGTACCGTGCTCACCACCCTATTTGTTGCTGAGACGTACAGGTCGAGCGGCTCGTTTTCCAGTGGTGCCACGAGGACCGGGGAGGTTGTCAATGTCTTCTTGAGATGGTCGAACGCGTCCTGCGCCTCTTGTGTCCACTCGAACTTGTCTGACTTCTTCATCAGTTGGTAGAAGGGTAAGGCCTTTTCTCCCAACTTACTAATGAACCGACTGAGAGCTGCGACTCGGCCAGCTAATCGTTGCACCTCCCTGAGCTTCGTTGGTGCTGGCATTGTGAGTATGTTCTGCACCTTCTCGGGATTTGCTTCGATTCCTCGTGCGGATACAAGGTACCCTAGTAACTCTCCGGCTGGCACGCCGAACACGCACTTCTCTGGGTTGAGTTTGATCTGGTACGCGTCGAGTGCGGCGAAGACCTTGTGCAGGTCGTCGACTAGGGTGTCCTCCTTCCGGGTAGTGACGACGATATCGTCGACGTAGACTTGGACGATCTGCCCGATTAGCCCCTTGAGGCACGCTTGCATTGTCCGCTGATATGTGGCACCTGCGTTTTTTAACCCGAACGGCATCGTCTGGTAGCAGAAAACGCCGTCGGGTGTGATGAAAGCTGTCTTCTCTTCGTCCTCGACCTTCAGTCTGATCTGCTGGTAACCTGAGTAGGCGTCCAGGAAAGACAGGCGTTCGCAGCCTGCGGTCGAGTCGATGATCTGGTCTATCCGCGGGAGCGGGAAGTGATCCTTGGGGCAGCATTTGTTGATTGCGGTGAAGTCCACGCACATGCGTAGTTTCTTCGTCTTCTTTTTCTCGACTAGGACGGGGTTAGCGACCCAGTCTGAGTCCTTGATCTCTCGGATGAACTTGGCATGCAATAATCTGTCGACTTCCATGGTGATAGCGTCTCGTTTGGGCCCTGAGAAGCGTCGCATGGATTGCTTGACAGGTCTTGCGTCCTTGTGTACTTTCAGAGAGTGCTCGGCGAGTTCCCTGGGTATCCCCGGCATGTCAGAAGGTTGCCATGCGAAGATTTTCCAGTTCTCACGTAGGAACTCGACGAGCGCGCTTTCCTATGCGGGCGTCAGGCTTGATGAGACCTTGACTGTCTTTTCACTGTCGGTCGGGTGGACCTGGTGGGTGACGGTGTCGTCGTTTGTGTTAAACGCTGCGTCCTTGGCGGGCTTCTTGCGAGCCGGGAAGATGGTCTTGTCATTGTCGGCTGATATGGCCTTGAAGTGCTCTTCGACGCCGAAGAACTCGGAGATCTTGGCGAACTCGCGGTCGCAACTGTTGGAGAGGCCAAAGTCGCCGCGGACGGTGATCACCCCCTTTGGCCCAGGTAACTTTATCATCAGGTAGGCGTAATGGGGTACTGCCATGAACCTGGCGAAGCTTGGGCGTCCGAGGATGGCATGGTACTGTGACTTCCAGTCGACGACCTCAAAGTCTATCGACTCCTTCCTGAAGTGCTCGGGTGTTCCGAGGATGACGTCGAGTGTGATTGTTCCCATGGGTGTGATTGGCTGCCCAGGTACTATGCCGTGGAAGGTGGTCTCCGACTCCGGCAATTTCTCTGTCGATCTGTTCATCCGTCTGAGGGTGTCGGCGAATATGATGTTGATGCCGCTGCCTCCGTCCAGGAATACCTTTTTCAGGCTGTAGTCGCCGATCAGGGCCTCAATCACGAGTGCGGCGTGTCCGGGTCGGACTACCTCTGCTGGGTGATCTGTCCTGGAGAATGTGATTGGTGTCTCAGACCCGCGCAGGTAGTCTGGTACCGCGCGCGGGCTGTTGATGGCCTGGAGTACTTGGCGTGTGATGATCTTCTGCCTCCTGTTCGACGGGGGGCCCTTCTGGATCATGTTCAGCTGTCCTCGTGCGGCTGGGTACGCGTCGGCTGCTGCCGGCGGAACCTGCTGCTGCTGCTGCGGCTGGTGGAATGCCGCTTGCACTTGGTTATTATTTGCGGGTGCCGCCTGGATGGCCAGCTGCGGTGCTGCTTGGATGGCTTGCACCGGGGCGATGATTTGCTGCATGGCATGGTATATTTTTCTTGCTTTGCGGCAGTCTTTCAGCAGGTGGTTTGAACCATACTTTCCTGTTACCGGGTTGCGGAACGAGTGATGTTTGCAGGGCTGCATCAGTTCTTCTGCCGCAGTTAACGGGCGCTTCCACTCGCGCTTCTGATTTCCGTCGTTGCGGTCGACGCTGCTGCTGCCACGGTTGTACTGGCTCGAGCTGGGTTGTCGACTTTGCTCGTGCTGTCGACTGTCCTCACGCTTGACCTCGCGGGGGGTTTCGTAACCCGCCGCTACTAACTCGATTGAGTCGTGCGTGTATCGTGCCTTCCTCTTCTGACGTGAATCGCGCCAGTTGCTTGTTTCGCCTTCCTTTTTGGGAGAAGTTTCGCGGACGTAGTCCTCTCCTTCAGCCCATTGGTTGGCTGTCTTCATTAACTCTATTGTGGTCTTCGGCTGGAGCCTACCAAATTCCTCCCGGAGGTCGCGGCGAGAAACGCCATGCATGAAGGCGTCCATCACCCTGTCCTCTGATACGGGTTCCATGGTGTTGCGAAGGAGTGTCCACCTCTGGATGTAAGATCGGAGTGACTCGTTTTTCCCTTGCTTGCAGGCCTGCAACTCGATGTAGGTTGTTGGTCTGGCGAATGTTCCTGAGAAACTTTTGATGAAGTTGTCCTGGAACTCCTCCCACGTTCGGAAAGAATCTTTGGGTTGGCTTGTGAGCCACCCGCGCGCAGAGTCTGTCAGCATGAGCTGGATGTACTGCATTGCCGTTGTCGATGTTCCGCCTTGGCAGGTGCAAGCGATAAGGTAGTCCTCAAGCCATAACTTCGGGTCTTGCTTCCCGTCGTACTTTGGTGTGCCGGCCGTCAATTTGAAGCCTTTGGGCATGCGGGTGTCGCGGATGTTGAAACTGAAACATGCCGCACCACATGGCTCGAAGTCGCGGTCGGTATGATCATCCGCCTGTGTGGCGTTAGCCGAACGCTCCTTGCGGCTGCGGTCCACCGTCTTCTGTATCAGGACGTCTCGAAGGTCCTTGACTGGCTGTCGCTGCGCCGCCGGGATGCCCGACGTCGTTGGTCCATGAGCTTGATTACCTGGCCCTTGGGCCGCTAGAGCTTCTTCGATTGCCCTTATGGAGGCAATTTGTTGCTTGTGGAGGAGCGAGCGCGCGTCGCCCTCTGGTGGCTGCGTGAGCCGAAGGTACGTCTCGACTGATATCAATGCCGCGTTTGCTGTTTTTGGGATGGGTATCCCGTTTTCATCTTCGGTGACGAAGGAAGAGTCGAGGTTGCGGGTTAGCCTTGTTCGGTCGGCTTCTGCCATGTGAGGGACACGGGCTCTGGTTCGCCGTGCTCCCTGGTTCACCTCAGTGGAGGATGTGAAGGAGAGGGCGGCCCGCCTGGCGCTTGATGCATCCGCGTCCCTTTTGCGCCTGAGAAGTTCGGCCTTTTCGGCGCGAATCCGTTCGCCTTCCTTGCGTAGCAAGTACTGGACCGCCAGGTGGTCCTCGCGAGATGCGTTGGGTGGGGGGAACGTGCCCTCGTCCACATGCTTCATGGCCTGTATCGCCATGTCCCGCGTGATGACCAGTTTGGTGTTGTCTGGCATGTCCACCTCTAGCGGATATACGGGTTCATCTCCGTCGTCATGCGGTGCTGTGCCGGCCATGAAGACTTGCCTGGGGTAGACTTGGGTTGGAGAGTTTGTGCTGCCGCTGCTGCTTCTGTCACCCTCGTCTTGTTCGGGGTCGAAAATTGCTGCAACGTGGCGCGCGGCGCACTTACTGTCGCGTCTCTTTAAGATTGTCCATGTGCCCGCACTCGACGGGGCGAGTGCGAGTGGCGTGGGGTAGACCTGGGACTTCCACGTAGATGAGGGCGCGCGCGTTGTCGATGTCGGACGCGGGCCCCTGGTCGCGCGTGCGGGCGCGGCGGTGGAGGTGGGTCTTGACTTGATTGTCGGTGTAGATGTCCTCTTCGCGGGTGCAGCTGGCGCAAACCTTGCGGGTGCGGCAGATGCGATCCTCGCGGGTTCGGTGGGCGCGATCTCCGCGGGTGCGGAAGATGCGATCTTGACGGGTCCAGCGGGCGCGATCTCCGCGGGTGCGGCAGATGCGATCTTCGTGGGTTCAGCGGGCGCGATCTCCGCGGGTGCGGCAGATGCGATCTTGACGAGTCCAGCGGTCGCGATCTCCGCGGGTGCGGCAGATGCGATCTTCGTGGGTTCAGCGGGCGCGATCTCCGCGGGTGCGGCAGATGCGATCTTGACGAGTCCAGCGGTCGCGATCTCCGCGGGTGCGGCAGATGCGATCTTCGCGGGTTCCGCGGGCGCGATCTCCGCGGGTGCGGCAGATGCGATCTTCGCGGGTTCCGCGGGCGCGATCTCCGCGGGTGCGGCAGATGCGATCTTGACGGATCCATCGGGCGCGACGGTCGGCGATTTTGACGACGCCGTCGCGCGTAGCGCGGTAGTCGTAGACCTGAGTATGCCACGACTATCGATGCAACAGAATATGGAGCCGAAGGTGATATGTATACCTTTGTCCAGATCGGCGTACATCGACTGGTGGGCTTGCGAGTGGATGACGTACTCGAAGGAGCCGAATCGAATCGACTCCCTGATGGCGGGTGCGCCGATCTTCATTGCGGATGGAGCCGGTGCGACCATGATCCTAGCACTTGTTGACCTTCCCACAGACGACGCCAATTGACGAGGTTGTAACTCGGCAAGTCCCAGGGTTGTACACCCCGGGTTGATTGATGGGGAGAGTGAGGAGTGCAAGGTGATCACGACGGCTAACAGGCGGGGTTTACCCAGGTTCGGGCTCCCGGAGGATAACACCCTACTCCTGCTTCTCTGGTTATTGATGCGAGTAGCGATTACAATGGCGAGATTGCGATCTCGCTAGGGTTTGTGGTAGTTCTGAGCGTGTCCTCTAGGACGGGCAACCCTCCTGGCTTTATAGGCAGCCAGGTCTCGGGTGGTCGATACTGATACGGTAGGTTACAAGACCTAACCGAGTTGGACTAGGATATGAAATACCCCGAGTGGGCCTTCTGCGGGCCTTTCCATCCTTGGCGCGGCCCAGGTAGCCTCATCGTGGGCTACCCGCAAGGTAGCCCCACGTCAACCGTAGTTGCATATCTAGAGAATTTACCTTTGTGTTGAGCCTAAATTTGAAAAGACCTAAAATTTGTAATAGCACCTATTCACCCCCCCCCCCTCTAGGTGCCGGATTCCCGTTCACCATCAATAATATTACGTCCTTGCATGAATGCAGTTTGAGACGGGCGCACAACATGTTCAGCAACTGTATTCAGCCGAATCGTGGCTATTTTTGTAAAGATCTTGAAACTAACGTTCAAGAGGCATATAGGTCTAAATTGTTGAATCCTTTCTGCCTCATTGACCTTAGGTAACAAGATAATTTCGCCAAAATTTAACCGAAACAGCTCAAGTTGATCAGCCTGGAGAGCGTTGAACATAACAAGAAGGTCATCCTTGATGGTGTCCCAGAATGTTTGATAAAACTCTGCTGGCAACCCATCCGGACTCGGGGCCTTGTTATGTTCCATCAGGAAAATGGCTTTTTTTACTTCCTCCTCAGAGTAGAGGGCTGTAAGTAAGTCATTTTCCTCAACGGACACTTGAGGTATATCCTCCGTTCTAGCTTCATCCATTATGAAGTTTCCTTCATCAGGATCGCCAAACAGATTTTTATAATAATCAGTAATGTAAGACTTTAGCTGTTCATGGCCTTCAATTATTCCATCCTCATGAACCAGAGAATGAATACGTTTCTTCCTATGTCTGCCATTAGCAATACTATGGAAGTATCTAGTATTCGAATCTCCTTCAAGAATGAATTGAGACTTAGACCGTTGATACCACTTGATCTCCTCCTCGCGTAGCAGGTTTGCTATTTACGCATTAGATTGACTTTTCAGTTCAATCTCATGCGCTGATAGTGTACGTACTTCCGCAAGGGCCTCAAGCTCATCAATAATGGTTGACAGCCGTTGCTTTTCTTTCTTAAGAATACCAGTGATATGACGTGCCCAACCAGAGAGATGTTTGCGCACTGCACAGACTTTATTATTCCATCTCCCTATTGGTGAACATCCCACTACCGGTCTTTCCCATACCTTCTTAACCATCTCATGGAAGCCTTCCCTATGTAGCCAACCAAGTTCAAATTTGAACGGTTTTCTACTTATAGGGCGCGGCGTTCCCATGTTCATAAGTATAGGAGAATGGTCAGACAGTCTCTCAATACGTTATAGAGCGCGAACCGTCACCACTAGGTATTTGTTTTCTCAGTCGGTGCACATTAACACGCGGTCTAGCTTTTCGTATGTCGGATCGGGTAGACTGTTAGCCCACGTGAACTGCCTACCAATCATTGACACCTCTCTTAGATCTAAGCTGTCAATGACAGCATTAAATAAGAAAGGCCAATGGGAGTCAAAACGGCCTTTACTTTTCTCGTGCGCAAATCTAAGCAAATTAAAATCGCCTCCAATTAAGATAGGGTGCGGATTATCCTTTGCAAGATTAACGAGCTCACGTAAAAAGTCAGGCTTGAACTCATCCTAGGCAGCTCCATAAACAGCAACGAGACTCCAATGAAAGTTATCAGCTTTGTTGCGAATGTTGAGTTTAATATGAAACTCACCCACCGAACTAGCTAACACTTCCATGGTATCAACTCGTACACCGACAAGGATGCCACCTGAACGGCCTCGAGGCGGACGAGAAACCCACTCAAAGTCTCTACCGCCAGATAGGCGGTTGAGTAACCCTGGTGTGTAGTCTCGTTTTCCAGTCTCCAAAATAGCTACAAAATCTAAATTATGATCCCGACAACAATCAGCAATGTGAACATGTTTAGCCAAGTCGCGAAGACCTCTGCTATTTGTAAACATGCCATGGGAAATAATTTTAGATTTTGAAACTTTTGGCCTCTTACTAGATCGTTTTTCAGCGGAAGTTCTGGATTTCCGACCAGAAGCTCTTAGATCATATAATGATCTTGGTTCTGTCTCATCCAAACCTACCTCTGACACGACCCCAACAAGACTTGAGAGAAGCTGACCATCCATTGTGGCATTCGCCTCCTCATCGTCTGAAAAAGGGTTATCCGCCATAGTGGAAATTTTAGGAATTACCGTTAAACGGTCATATTCCATATGTTTCAACACCCTTGCGGAACCGAAATAGCTCTACTAGATTTACCAAGTGAAACACCTAAGCTACTCAAATTAGAAACAATGCGCGAATCAGAAAAGCGCAAAAAAGATTTAGATGAAAGAGAGCTACCACTAGTGTCGAGGTTCTGTTGGGCCTTGCGTCTCATTGCTTTCTTCGTCGCATCCTCGTCGGTTGCCGAAGCGCCACCCAAGTCCGTGAAGTGTCTCCCACTCCGCCTCAAAATGGGCGGTGCAGGGGTCACCGGCGAGGACTGGAAAGGTGGCGTCGGTGGAGAGGAAGAAGCAACGACCCTATCCGTAGCCCCCGGAGGTGTCATGGGTGGAGTAGAGAGACTCTCCGTGGCCACAGTTGGGGGCAGCTCAAAACTAGCCGAAGACGCCATCGTCGCAGACTCAGGGACAGGCATCAAGTCGTTGCCGCCCTGCCCCTCAGCCCGCCAAGCAACAGGCGTTGTAGAATCATCCGCCGCTACAGGCGACGAAGAACCATGCACTGCTGCAGCAATCGGCCCAAGAGAAGCAGCAGCAGTCAGCGCAACAGGCGACATGGAGGCCACCCCCGCGTGCAGTGGGCCGGAAGCAGCAACAGCGACGGAGCTAGTAGCTACCCGTGAAGGCAACACTGCTGCCTGGGCTTGGCCGGCCATCTGCGGCAGCTTGCATGGCACCGAAGGCAGTGCCAGGGATGGATCGGCCGATCGCAACAGCTCGCTTGGTACAGCAGTTAGCATCACATCAACAGCAGATTGACCAGCAGGATCAGAAACAGCTTCAACATACCTGCTGGAGGCAATACGTGGACATGGAATTGTCCTTTTTATCATGTGCGGCCTCCCGCGCGCCGGAGACGCCGACCTCCGGACCTCACCACTCGCCGCCAGAGGACCGTGAGCAGGAGCAACGATGAGACCCGGTGACAACCGTTTAGCTCGCTCCACAATTTGTATGGCATGCGGCGTGCGAGGACTGGGGTTGTAGGGTGTCACGGCGATCACACTACCCGGTGGCATAGCCGTGACAGATTTTCCATGTGGCGCTGAGTTACCCAAACTTGCGTTGTCAACCTCCATATTTGTCGCCGAAGGAGCATGGTGAGCAGAAGGATCATGCTGATTGCTAGTACCATCAAACCCCGAGGCCCCATCCATGTCGTCATCTTTTCGTTTCCAGAACTGCGACTTGAAGCCGGGATCGGGAACAAAGTCCACAGCCTCGCGGTGGAACCGAAACTCGTAACAAAAAAGGCGAACCATGACCACAGCCCGAACGTGTACCCCTGCATCAGAATCGAAGCACTTTGTGTCATGCATGGCAATCTGAACACGAACAATACCACGGCTCCGAAGTGTGACAAGGTCGACGTCCTGGGGAGCACCCAACAGAGTAGCAATTGCCCAAAGGCCATGGAAATGCCGAAGAGCATGAGGCACCCCTTCAACCTGAACCCAGAAAGGCTCCAAAACCATCATCGGAGGGATATCCTGGAACTTCCACGAAGTGATAGTGAGCTGTGCCGTGGATGAGGGGACTCCCAACTGCATGCCATCAATGCGCAGGAGATCATCAGCAGAGGGTAGAGCAATAGTGAAAGCATTCTCCCCATGTGAGATCGCCTCCCACCGCCAATGTGAATGTCCTGGACAGACCCTCGCCATCTGTGATTGAATAACGATGGCCTCCACCGAACCCCCAGAAACTGTAACAAGTGCAGTCGGTAAACCAGAAGGAATCATATGCTCCTTGAAAACATTATCCGGAAGATGCAAATTAAGAGTCTCAATATTAGCAGTTCCAGTAAAGAAAGACATCGGTCTTGGCATCTTGAGAGTAGGACATCTCCGGGTAGGATGAGCCACGGTATTACAAACTAAGAAATAATGGATCACCGGGCAATCTTTTGACGCATGAGTCTCAACGGCGCACTTCCAGCACCGAACTGTCTTCAACGGAACAACGGCCGAAGTCTGAACAATAGGAGCATCATGTGTCGGTGTAGGCCCAGAGATCACAACATTGTTCCCAACCTGTCCCGCCGAGAGACCTGGCTGGTACAAAGGCTGAGGGAACCCCGGTGGAGGTCCACCCAAAACAGCTTGACCTCCCACATTC
This sequence comes from Poa annua, assembly GCA_026929855.1. Taxonomy (NCBI): domain Eukaryota; kingdom Viridiplantae; phylum Streptophyta; class Magnoliopsida; order Poales; family Poaceae; genus Poa; species Poa annua. The sequence goes on along the minus strand of CM049429.1, from coordinate 84,638,834 downwards.
AGAACACCAGGAGCGGGCTTCGTCTTCTTCTTCCATTTTTGCGCTGTGGACGAAGAGGCCACTCCCGGACCTGACGGCCTAGCAACAGGCAGAGGCGCCTGCATTTGATGCACCGGAGCTTGCTGGTACATGCATGCATTCTGTGGAGGAGCGTAAAAACCTTGCTGACCTCCTTGATGGAACTGGAAAGGCTGGTAGGTTGGAGGCGTTGCCATCCTCGGCGCGAACTGCACAGGCGGATGAAACGCGGCAGCACCCTGTCCGGCCTGCACGGGAGCTGCAGCGCCGCCATAACCAGCATAAGGAACTTGCGTAGCAGCCAACTGTTGCGGTTGAGGCGGCTGGAAGTTGGGCGGCGGCCCGCCCTGGAACACCGGCCGCTGAGACGGCCCTGACATGGCGACGGGATCCGGACCAGCAACCACCTTGGTGAAGGAGCGTGGAGGCGAGGACGAAGGGGGCTGGATACCGGATGCTGACGAGAAGAACTTGACGAAGTTGTCGTCCGCTTGCCGGTTTGGAGCAGCTGGTGGCGGCGGAGAAGAACGACGGTGTCGCGGCGGCGTGGAGGATGACGGCGAGGACGACAGGTGGAATCGTGCGTCTGGGTTCGTGAGCGAGAAGACCTTAGGATTTTCGAACCGGGCCCAGAAGCAAGCCATCCCACGGCGCAGCGAAACCCCCAACGGACGGACGCGATCGCATGCATGCGTCGCTTGAACTTGCGCGATTACCGCCTCGCCCGTTGCTTCTTCCTCAGTCAAACTCGCTGGCGACTTGGCCGGAGAAGAGCTCGTCGACGTCGTTCCTGACTTGAAGAACTGGCCAAGGATCGGCAATGGCGTGATCCTCCGTCTCGGCAACGGACCCCTCCACGGTCCCATCCTCGGCGTCCTCGAGATGCGAACACCCAACGGAGAGCACACCGTCCACGGGTGCTCAGCCACCGTCAATGTCGCGGTCTTGTTGGCCGCACACGAGGTCGATGGAGAAACGGGCAGCGACTCCCCTGGCAGCTCCGACGACCTGCAACCAAGAGCCATCATTAACTCACCTACGTCGCTCACCGGCGAGGACGATGACCCTCTTTCCCAGAAACACGAGGCCTTCGTCGGAAAACCGATCTCATTCCAAAAGGATTAAGCCAGCTCGTCGTCCGTGAGCCTATCCTTCTTCGCCACTGTAGTCCAGCCCGTCTGCGGCGGATCCTCTAGAACATCCATGGCGGCGTCGAAAGGAACTTCGGACTCACAGTCATCCGAGATCCAATCCTCGACTTCGTCGACCTCCGTGTCATCCTCCACCTCATCAGCGATCTTCTCCAGGCACCCAAAGCGGGAGCCGACAAGTCCCGGGCCGGAGACAACCCTCCTAGAGGAAGAGTTAGTCGCCGGCGTCGCGTCGCCTCCTCCGCGCGCGCCATGGAGCTCACTTCTGCTTTTGTATGAACACTTACATGCTTGACGGCTTCATGCACCAGATGGCTGGTGCTGCACCAGTAGACTGCTCCAGCTTCAGCCTCCCCCTTCGCCTTGAGAATTTCCCGGACTGTGATGTTCTCCAGCCCCATGTGAGGTATAATTACGCCCGGAGATTCACTTTGTATCCGCGTGCAGCCGAGCTACCTCTCTCGCCGCAGGGCATCTTGTACGAGACCATGGCCATGGACATCCCGACGTTCTTCTCCCGCCCTTCTATAGCCAGCCACATTGCCGCCACCTTCCGTGCCCTTGGCAGGCCATCATTGAGACCAATGGATTGCTGCAATGGCCTCCTCCTCCTCGGACCCCGTGTGTTGAACCCTGCCACACGTCAGATGGTCTGGCTGCCACCGCAACCAAGCTCTTGCACCTATAGTGATTGCTGGCATTGCGAGGAGAACCAGTACATCCTCTACGATCCTACCATGTCGCCGCACTACGAGGTGTTATCGGTACCATCTATCCCACATGTGCTACCGTCCGATCATATCTCTAGACATTTATGCCACGGGGATGGGCCGGTCTCTGCAATGGAATGGCCACCTTCACCCTATGTCATGCATGTTTACTCGTCGAAAACCAGGTGCTGGGAGAAGAGGTCAGTTGTGCGACAAGGGAAAGCTGTCGGGACGGTCATTGTTGTTAAATTGTCTACTCCTGAAAATTATTTGTATCACACCGCCTACTGGCGGGAGGCTCTTTACGTTCGCTGTGGAGACGGCTTTGTTTTGAGGTTCGCAGTGTCTACCTGCTCACACCTTAATGAATTATTATTATTAATTGGTTTTTTTGTACTATATCTAGAAACATAATTTTCTTTATTATTGTTCTCACGCTGATTTTTTCTTCGCATTTGCAGGATAAATACACAAAATGACACGTACCATGTCATTAAGTTGCCCGATGGAAAACATGGAATACCTCGTTTAGGAAAATCAAAGAATGGGGTGTATTGTACATTGCTCTATGAAGTATGTATGTGTGAGATTTGGTTCCTCGATGAATCACGTGAGAATATGAAGTGAGTGTTGAACAATAGGATCAATCTCGAGCCTGTAAAAAAATATTTTCGCATGAACTATGCCGCCTGGTCTTACGACTTTGCCGAGGCCTGTGTTTTTGGTAAACAGTCGCCCGAGCCATGGATCTTAGAGTCGTGCGATCCACTGGAACATGTTTTGAAGCAGTGGCGGAGCTTGAACAAAATTTAAGGGGGGGCCAAACTGCCATATGACTCCACAAAATATAGGAGTGCCTAATTGTACAACCCCAATAGAAATAGAACTAGCAAAATACCCGTGCGTTGCTACGGGACTATGAAATAATTTAATGATTTTTTAAAAATTAAAAAACTTTCTAGATTCATCCAAATATGGTAAGAGTTAGGTCACCATCCTGCCAATAGGTGCATCTACAAACGCATACATCTCATGCAAATGTATAAAGACATCACTACGGACCATTAAAGAGAAATCTGCAATACAAATATGACCTAGCTAGCATGGTATACGAATTTAAGTGGGAAGCAGATTTAAAGTCATGTTTTGAGTGAAAGTATAATGAAATCGCATACGGCTTTACAATGAGAGGTAAAAGATTTGTGTACTTAAGTTGTCTACATAATCTAAATTGTGATATTTTTATTATAAGAAAAAACAGGTGTTGAAAATTGACCGAAAGTTGCATACTTATGTATTATCTTATCAATAATATTTTACAAAAAGATCAAATCAATTCCATAAATTGACCGAAAATTGTATGCTTATGTGGTTATCTTGTCAATAATATTCCACAGACAGATTCCATGATCTTATCAAAGCTGAGACCCAAGTTCAAAGTTCAAGTACAAAATAAGCATTACCTTTCCTGCCATAGCCCAATCCTTCATGTCCACACTTCAATTATTTATTCAAATAACCCGCAGAGAGCTTCCAAGAATGGGTAGTATCAGCATGAAATTTTTTTCCTACAGGCCCATTTAGAGTAATTTATTTTTCCTACTCCAATGAATATCAAGTTGACGCAACGGCAAACTCGTGCGAATACTTGTTCAATTTAAAAAGAGTCTTGCGAGCCCGCCATCTGTTGCCCTACTTCACGATTTTTATTGAATATTCTGTCTGGTGTCTCGCCGGTGAATTTTGAACATAGTCGGTGATAGTTGGCGGCACCATTGTCGTGTCAACATGAATAAGATTGAATTAAAGCATCAGCCAATGTAATGTATTTTGATCATGTCGAAACTCTATTGTCTTCCTTCTCTTTCCCATATCTGGTGACCAATATGGACTCCTCTACTTTCCACTAAGTTCTTGGAGGAGTGAGGAGAGAGGTTGTCACCTAAACACTAAGGACTCTAGCCTTTCATTTACCCTCTTAGCCATCTTTGTGCCAATGGAGCTGCAACGATAGCTATCTTATTAGCACTTGTCAGACTCACCATGCGCCAGTTAGAAGTGAAGATTAATAAATATATCAATGTTAATCCATTTTCATGTTTCATCACATCTTGGAAAATAAAATTTGTGATATGTCTCACCGTCTATGAAGAATATTCTTGATATATAAAAATGTGGGCAATTATAGCTGATTTCACGTGGTAATCAAAACAAATCCTCAACATGTATCTTCTCGTTATATGGAGACATGATTCGCTACATCAAACTGGTACGGGAAAGCCAAAGCGTACATGTAAATGTGATGATGATGCTGGGCTTCTTTACTGCGACCATGGTTCAGCAATGTAATCAACTTTTGCTTCGAAGGCAACTGAATACTGCCCTGAAACCTGACTCTTTGAACATATGGCATCACATTTATCAAAATTCAGGCCACTGAAACTTCGAAATTCAGAATCAAATCTGAAGCAACAATCAGCGATGTTGCGAATTAAAACTGAAGCACTCTGCTGGCTAACTACCTGTACTTCACTCTCCAGCAACTGACGTGTGCCAGACGGAGAGGCATCATTTAGTTTGGCTGAGAAGACACAAGACAGGAGAGCAGCGCGTCGGCGCGTGGAGTTGCTTGCGCGACCGAAAGTCAAGGAGAGCCAGGGGCAGAGCGACCGGCGTTCAAAGGCCGGTGAGGCCAGCTGCGCCAAACTCTGCACGGCTTATTCCGCGTCTCCTGCTCTAGTTGTGCAAGCTGGAGGCCGGAGGTGCTAGGCGGAGCTCAGCATCTAGATGCATCATTCCCCCATCTACTCGCATGGTGCATGACATCAGGGAGTATGCTTATCGGGATTCTTTGAAGAAATATACGACCCGCTTTCAGGGATAGGGATGTGTTGGCGACGGGGTTTGCGGCGAGAGTCGAGGCCTCTTCCTGGAGCGGTGGGTGGCCGGTGTTCACCCGCGGTGGGTCGGCCTCAGCCGCACGGCACCCAGATCGGGTGTCGTGAGGTGAGAGGAGATGAGGACGGTGCCTGTGGATGCGGTGGCGAGCCCGACATCTACGACGAGCGGCGCTGGTAGTCGTGGGATTGGGGAAAGGCTCTGCTCAGGACGAGGAGATCGCTGAGGGAGGAAAAAATCTGAACCGTTTTTTCCACTTATGGGTGGCAGGGGTGGGTAATATCTAAATTAATAGAGGGGTAGAATCGGAAAGAAAAATGGCGTACCATGGACACGGTAAGCCATATTATATAGTAGAGATATCTAGCTTTTGATGAAAGTTGTATTGAGCTTATTCATATGGCTTCCAAAATATATATAGGTAAACGTTAATTTAAAACAAAGTATCAAAATATAATTTAACCGTGGAGGTAGTCATCATAGTACATTTGAATCAATTACTAGTTTTGTTATAGAAAATAATTAGTGTACTGTATTTTTTAACACTAGTTTTCCTTTAACTATTCACATTAATTCAGGAAAGCGTATAGAAGTTTTTAGACACAACAATATTTAGTGCAAAGTCTCAACCCTAATTAGAACTTCCCAAGAACCAAAACCAAAATATCAGTGGCACTTCGTAGAAAAAGCTGGGAAGTACGCGGTAAGAAACAGAAGAAAACAATTAAATAACTAATAGAAGAGAGGAGTGGACAGGGAGACGTTGAGAGACGGTGCTAGTTGGCACAGGTCACATGCGTAGGTGCAGTAAGGCCAAGGTACAAAGGAAGTACTCTGTAAAAAACTATTGGGTAATAAGAAACTTCACATTTTGCTGGGGGGCCATGGCCCAGGTTGGCCCCCGAGAAGCTCCGCCAGTGTTTTGAAGAACGATTTTGAGCGTGTAGAAGACAACGATGAATCACTACTGGTGGAAGATGGTACTGAATGGAACTCCAATGATGAAGGCACTATTGACACAATGAGATGGCCTACAAAGTGCACACGTGACACGCCTATGTTCTGGTGTCTTGGATTTCATTCTTACAAACATATTGTATTTTGGACACGTCTAGCCAACGGCCGGCCGTTGATTCGCTTATTTCAACGGCTGCCAAAAAGGAAAGTTACGACCCATCCATGTGTAGACTCGTGATCTTCTCCACCCCGAATCATTCCCTTCTCCTCCAGCCTCCGCCCGCCCCCGCCGGAGGCCACGCCCGAGCCGTTGGCGGGAGCTCGATCCCACCATCCGGAGCACGCCGGCAAGGCCTCCTCCGTCCACGGCCACCTTGGCGAACCAGAGGACGAGCACCTCGGTGGCGTGCTTGATGGAGCTGGCCATGGCTGGAACCAGAGGATCTCGGTGGCGTGCTTGATGGAGCGGCGCCGCTTGATGGTTGGAGCCGGCCATGGCTGGAACTAGAGGACCAGCACCTCGGTGACCTGCACCCAACCACCACGCTCGTGCGTGTGCTGGCCTCATTGCCTGGGTTGGGGCGGGCGCCGGCGGAGGCCCGGAGGAGCAAGACAAGCGGTGATGTGGCCATGCTCACAATAAAAAAGATGAGTAGGCCGTGCGCATGGTGTGTAGGCGGCCGTCAGCTGGACGGCGGCGTGCCGCTGGAAGGGAGGTGCAAGAGGAGTAGGTGCGTTGCTGAGAACATGAAACTGCTTCTGTTGCCTGTCCACACGCAATTAGGAGTAGGCAACTTTGGATCAGTGATAGGCAAGTTCACAACAAAAAATAACATTTGTAGGAGTCAAATCAACTATGGTGTGTGACTAGGAAAATTCACTAGAGTCGTAAGCAATTACTCAACAACTCACGACAGTTAGCTATGAGACGAAACAATTTTGATGTGCATCGAGCAAAATTCAAAACAAAACAACTGTAAACAGATTTGTCATATGCTGAGGCAAGTCCACAACGACGGTAAACAATTTTGGTGTAATCAGAAAAATTCATTTTTGGTAAGCTACTACATCATGACAAATAAAAAATTCATTTTTGGTAAAAGCAAGTAATATATGTAGTTAGACAATGGAAAATAATAGAGTTTCCTAGTGGCGTACTATCCAAATATTTTAGGCAACAAGACGGTAGCGTTAAGCAAATGATATAATCAGTTTGTTGTCTAGTGGCGCGAAGTAGTTGTAGTTTGCCGGCGGCACCGCGGTTAACAAATTGTGGTACGAGGTGAAATAACTTTGTTGTACAACATGAAAATGTAAACTCGGCAGGGCACCATTCTACATAATTGCCTAGACAAGTTACAGAATTACCCAGATGAGTTACAAAGTTGCCTACAGATGAGTAGGATTACTTGCTTCTCTGCTGTAGAAAAGGATGTAGAAAAGAAACCCCAGTGATTTTAGATCCAAAGATCCCACCTAGATCATGTTATCCAACCCATGAAAAAATTGCTTAGTGAAATCATATATCTTGCAAGTTTTGTTGAAACCCCTATAATCTGCACCACAAAAGATGAGTTTCTGCATGCCTTTGATCATTTAGTCGGGTTGCACTTCTTTCATGTTCCAGGTGCCTACAAAAAGTGAAGGAACACAATTATTTAAAGTTGCCTATTTGGCAGTAAGTAGCATTGCAGTCTTGTTAATGATATAACAACACGTGACCAAAAAGTTGCTAGAACTGAGTTTTAGCTGCTGAAAGGATAAACAGTTATTTAATTTTAGTTGTAAATTGCCTATCTGTTGTAGATAAAAATAGCACATGTTTCCCTCTAGTCATGTCTTGAAAACGCTGTCTGAACACGTTGAATTTGCATATTTTTTATAGAAACTTGCAGACTGTTTAGTTGTTGATATGGAAATGGAGAAAAAGTTGCCTATTTGGAAGTTGGTAGAATTGTAAAAAATTTGTACATTGCCTAAAATGCTATAGTAAGATAGCGTACATGCCCATTTTTTTGTGCCCCATAAAATGTGTTAGCAATGTCAAAGGTTGCCTGATGAAAACTTTAGTTTGTGAACATGCTAAAACGTTGACTATATTTTGATATTTTATTTCGTGAGAAATATAAAAGTTGCCTACATAACATGTAGAGAAAATTGCCTGATATAACATACTGGTTTAGTTGCCTAAGATAAAATATAAACTCACAATGGTTAATTGCCTAAAGCATTACTAATTGTTGTCCCCTTTTACAAATTTATATAAAGTTGTCTGTATGGTTCCATGGTCAGCTGAATAATTGCCTATTTCCTGTACATTAAAAAAGATCCTCAATAATTTGATACTTGCCTAGTAGAAAATGGAGTTACATATATAAGTCGATTGCCAAGTTTAACTGCAGGGTTACATACACATTGTAAATACAGTAAAAAAATTGGTAGATTTAAACAAGTAATATATAAAGGTAGGCAATAAATGGTAGAATTAAGCAAGTAATATATGAAGGCATGCATTGAGCAATTTTACAAACTGTCGGAAGCAACTCCATAATTAACACAACAATACAAATCAAATTTGGTATGATACTAAGCAATTTTGCAACATTGGTAGGCAAGTTCACGTACTGCGGCGGCAGCAACTTTGCAACACGGTAAGCCGCGCACTCGGAGAAGTGGGTGTGGCCCCAACTGATGGAATGGTGGTGGTGGTGGTGTGGCCGTACACTCGGCTGCCGCTTCAACAATCACCTTTAGCTCGTATATGTAGGCAAAAAATTGGTCACCACCCCATCAGTATCAACAAACAACCACAACCATACAAAAAATAAACTTGATCAGGTACTTAGCAACTAGCTTGTTCATTTTCCTAAAACATTGAAGTTGAAATCAATCTGTCAACAATATCCTACACACTAGTAGTTACTAGAATACACTAGTAGTTACTAGACAAAGTACACATACAAGATCAAACCAAAATCCGAAAATAAAAGGGGAAATCAACCTGTAGTTTTTCTTCCCGAGTTAGAGCGAGCACCACCGCTTCTTCCTCCTCAGCCTGAATCCACTCAGCCTCCTCGTTGGCGTCCATCGGAGAGAGTTAAAGCAGGGCGTCAGCGGGGTAGAGTGTGTCGGCCAGTGGTGGGCAGCAGCGGGGCAATAGCGTGGCTGCAGGTTGCCTGTGCGCTGCTGGACGGGCAGCAACGGGACACAGCGGGGCAAAGCGTGGCTTCAGGCTGCCTGTGCGCTGCTGGCCGGGGCGTTTCCTGCCTGGTGTTGCCAGCCTGTGCGCGGCCGGGCGGGGCGGGGCGTCACGACGGCGGCTGACGGGCAAGCAGGCGCAGGCGGCCGACCGGGGCGGGGCAGGGTGTGGCGTCCGGGGCGGTGAGAGGGGCGCAGGACTCCGGCGGGCGTGGCGGCGGACGGCCAGGGTGGGTTGTGGCGGCGGCTGATACTGGAGGAAGCTGGGCGCGCCGGCGAGCTCGCCAGATCGAGGCCGAGCGATATATGCGGGGATTTTTTTCCCCTCTCGCACGACAGGCGTATCCTCCGACAAGGTGACGCCTGGGACGCAAATCTTGGCACGCGCGGCTGAGATCGAACGGCGCGCGGCCGGCCGTTCGCTTCGCCCGCACAACGGCGCGCGAGATAAAGCAATTGGGTTGTATTTTTTAATGGATGCGGACCTACTGTAGCCTACCATTTCAATAGCTCAAATATTCGACAATTGGGCACGATGGAAGATGGTAGGTATGCCGATATGGTGTATGCGTTTCCATATGCCCCATGTTGGGTGAGGAACTTACCCGGAAGCAACAATTAATACCAAAATTTGCTTCTACTGGTGTTACTATCAAGTCGCATTCTATGTCTCAGGTGAACAGTTAACTACTAGTTGATCCATCATTTTGTCTGTAGGTTCTCTAATGTTTTTCTACTTTCTGTAATGATCAATTTCCCCCTACTAGTTTCCTTGGTTACAATCCCAGCAACAATCAGTAGCAGTTTCAACTAGGGTATCAAGTTAAGCTCGTCAACACTGGCAAAACTGAGGCAGAGCATGGTAAAGGTTAAAAAGGAACCCTTTCATGATCGCTAACCTACTAAATGGAAGGCGAAGGCATTACTAGTCTCTTTAGCTCTCTTATGTAGGAATGGAAAGAGGACAATATAACTTTTTTCGGTTAACGGCTTGATGGTGTATTCCTTTCTGCATTTCTGAAAACTAGGTGTATGATGTAACTTGCTAGGTAAGACCGGTCCAGTGACCCTTCCCGTCAAAGACTGAATTTTGGAACTGATGACTTAAATCTCTTAATATGTATACCTTTTTCTCTCACCATGACATTCTTCCTTAGGGTTTATAGTGTTTCCTTTTGCATTTGATCTCTCGTCCCTCTGAACATTGTATGTTTTCTGACATGACATGTTGTTACCTCGTACTCCCTCCGTTTTTTAATATAAGATATTTTAACTATTGCACATGTTGGTTAGATACACACAAAAAAAGTCTTATATTAAAAAATAGAGGTACTAAGGGCGGCAAGAAGTTAACTCGAGTAGGTTTTGTAACTCTAAACGTCGATATATCGATACTTATGTGTAGTAATAATCTAAGCTTAAAAGGTCTTGCAAACTTACAATTCTTGGCGTTGATCGCTGCAATTTCCGAGAAGGTGAGAGTGAAAAGAAAATGGACTGATTTAACAGTGATATGCAAGGGACGCATTGCTCAATATTTCCCCCTTTGTATGCAGTTATCGTACTCACGGTTTCTGGATCCTAGCCAACATGAAGATGTTATGGTTGTGTCGGCTTATCTGTCGCTTGGGTTCTATATACACTATGTATGTTGTTTCTAAAAAGAGAATGTATAATACATAGTCGCATATGGGTATACAAAACTATACATCCAACTCCAGTAAATAAGATAAGCTCGCTCCCAGCCCTAACTGAAAAACCGAACCGGACCGACGGTCCAACTGGATTAACCTGAAAGGAGCCTCAACCGGTTTATTAAGCGCACAAGGCCGACCAAGGAAGTGAACCAGAATTTTTGCGGTTGAACCGCCAAATTTTACCTGAACCGGTCGGGAACCGGATGGTTCGACCGTCCCTGGACCTCCAGCACCGCGCGAATATAGGTGCACGTAGGGAGGAATTGAACCCTGGTCTCGCGCTTGTTACCTAGCCATCTATCTTAAGTTGTCTGATGTGGTATGTATAGGAAAGTGAGCATACTTAGACCACTTTATTTATCTATTTCACTAATAAAAACAATATTTTTCGTTAAGCACCGGTCCAGAAATTGAACCGATTAAACCGACGGTTGGACCCGAACCGTGAACCGAGAGGTCAACTGGTTCAGTTGTCGATTCGGTGGTTAAAACTATGCTCCCAAGTCCCAACTCCTTCAGATTCTACCCTAACCAGGCCGCACCAACCCAATTGGGCTCTCATAGGTCCAACGGGCCAACATTTCCCCACCCGGCGGCACCTTGGTGCTGGGTAGTGCCCCCGCAGCTCCAGCGAGCGCGCGGCCGAGGCGGCTCTCCGTCGGCGAAGCAGGGCGTCCGGCGAGGTTGGAAACGGGGCTGTAGGACACTAACAGCTAGGCGCAGCACAGGGTACAGGTCCTGGCGCCCTGCGAGCTGAACCGCGCTGCGGCGGCGCGTCGAGCCGGCGAGCAAGCGGGTGGAGGCCGCCTAGAGGGGAGGAGGCCGCAGCGCAGTTGGCAGGTTGGCCGATCCGGCAGGCCGCACCACGCCCCGGCGTGAGGTACCTACTTGGCTACTTCCACAAGCGGACTAATCAACTGAGTTGTTTTTGGTTACTTGTTGTGCTCTCAGCCTGCTTGGCTGTTCGCTTCAGCCGTCCTCTGCTTATGCGCATACTTGTCTTATCTCTCCAATTGCATTCACTAGCTGATCAACCGTATTTCACGGGTGGATTTTATCCAGGGCATTGGTGGCTCCGGATCTTGCTAAGGCATTGGCATGGAAGGATTCGGTGATCATCGTGGCACGTGCCCTCTGTCTCAGCAACACCCTGACCATGTCTCTGATTCTGCCGAGGATCCAATATCTGAGGAGGTGATTGCTGCCTCTAGTGACGCTGAGCTGTATAAGCTTCGTTTATCTCCTTTACGAAAGACTTTGGTATTCCATAATTGCTGTTGTTAGCTTGCTTGGCCCACAAATTGCACAAACATTGTTGCCGGGCATGCGCTCATGTGTGAAAGAACTGTTCCAAATTTCATACTTGTTTGGACCCTGAACCACTCCATTAGATGCACAGACTGTAACTGCTGCTTTTTTCTTAAGATGTTAAAACTCGACCAGTAGACACTACCACTGTGGCATTTAATCCCCACGGACGCTAGGCGTACACTCCTGTCTCTAGACAATCATATTTATCGATATTACAACTTCCTGACTGTAGCAGCATATGAAATGCTTGTTGAGCTTGTGGTTTTTTCTTATATTGTGTATTCAACAGGATGTTATTGCGCCAACTAGGCTCTCATTGGCTTATGTTACTTCAAAAAAAAGAGAGAAGGATAACAGACTAGCGGACCATGATGAATCAGCCCTCTGGGATGATGTTCTGGAAGAAGCTCATGAGCTAGACCATGTGAAAGATCCTCGTAGTTTCTCATTTCTATCTGGGGGAACAAGCAAAAGTACATCACTGCATCTTCTGTTGTACTTATTTGTGTAGATTCTGTTCTTGTCTGTGAATTAAGGAAGATTTTGATACTTGAATGTCTTCTTGCATTACTTTTCCTGGTGGATATCCTATATGAAACTTTCTCTTTTCACCACTGATGCAGGGAATAAATTGGAAAACAAGCCCAGATTCTCAATACGTGGATCCAGTTCTGTTACATCAAATGTAAAGAGTGCAAATTTGTACGATGAGGAGCAAGAAGTATCATCAGGAATGCCACCAACTAAAGCTTTAGAAACTATGATGGCTGAGCAGGTGGAAAATATCGATGAAGAAGTTGAAGACTTGCCCCCAGATTTTGCCCATCCAACCAAGAATGCAAACATTTCAGTTGCTGAACTTCTTGAAGATCTACAAGATAGGAGTGGCTCTTCTGTTAGAGCGCCATTTCTGGTGTGTATTTTTCTATGCTGCTTCATTATTTGGAGTTCTTAGATAATAGTTAGTTTGAATCTGAATAGTTCAATGCAGTTTCATGAGCACAGGAGAGCTAAGGAGGGAAAGCATAAAGTTCCTACTTCTGGGAATAAAACACTAGCACTTCTAGGTCAGAGTAATCTTGACAATGAACAGCCCTCACAGCATGTTATTGGTGAAACATCTAGTGAGGATGAAGTGGAAGTATGTTGTTAACATACTAACAACATTTTTATTGGTTATTGTTCAGTTGTACTATTCATCATGATACTTCTATCCTGCAATAGGATAATGTTCAACACAACTTGACCATGGTCACCAAAGATGTGAAAGGAAGAACTATGACGGACCTATTCCAAGAAGCTTTTAGTGCAACAGACATGGATGTTACTGCACTCCCTTTGAGATCAACTGGGTACAGTAATCCTGACAATTCAATAAAAATCGACCATTCAAATATTTCTGGATGTTGTGCTTATTTATTTTCTCTTTTCTGTGTGCAGAGCTGGTTATTATGGAAGGATGCAACAGATAATGCAAATGGAGAAAGATAGGCATGTTGAGTTCTCAAGGCAGTGTAACAAGACGCCAGATTATTTAGGTGGTCCTTAGTTTGCCGTCGTGATAATTACGCTACTCTGGTACCAAAATAACCTTCATCAATGTATCCCCATATATTTATGTAGTGGCTCTTTGTTTTTCCAGGGGATTCAAAGGGAGTTACTGTTCAAATTTTGTCAAGGTCCTTGGAAGGAAAACTAACAGTCTGCCTCTGCTTGTTGAAGGAAAAGAGTAATGTTCGTGTTCCATCTCTATCTTTCAAAACCTCTGTTCTTTCGTTGATTGATTATTCGTAGCAGTAGTCTTAAATTAACATTTTTCTTTCCATACTTCCTGAAATGAATAGTTGTTGTGCATGAAAAAGTTACGTTTCCTGTTGACCTGGCAACAGTAGATTCCTATCCAGGAATATATGCTGTATGCAGAACTCATGCATGTTGGGTAATCTTCCGTGTGGTTTGGCTACTCCTTTTGAATTGGCCAACCAAATACTCCCTTTAGACTTATCGCGCCATCTTTAGAATTATATTCCGTTTTATTACTGATCCCTCCCAAAATATATCCTTTAGCTGGAGACAAGTACTGACAAACCAACCTCATGTTGTACTCATGCTATTTTTCCAGCAGCATCTTGTGCCAGTGGTGTTATCAGCGTACTTGTGTTTCTTGCAGTTTCCCGTAACAACCAAGGTCTCAACAGACTGTGACATGGATGGCACGAGCAGCAGCAAGAGGACAATTATCTTCAGTCCCAAATTATGTGACAACGGGGATCTTGTAGAAGGAAGTGTAATTCATATCTACCCACCATGGTATGCTTCTGTCCTGTTTTAGGCTTGTAACTACTATGCTATATTTGGTTTTGCTCTGTACGGCGAAGATCTCATTTGACAAAAGATTACATCATAAACCAGAACTCACCGAGCATGGAATGTGGGGAAAACTTACATGGCTTATTTGTTAGAACTTCGAAACCAGTGTAGCGTTCAGGACAGATTCTCTAAAATTGGTTTAGAACCTATGTAGGAAAATTTGATCAGGCGCAGCAAGGCAGCAACAACTACCTAGTCATTTAGGAATGCAGAACTTAGAAAACTCCCATTCACGCTAGAACCGGTTTCCATGAGTATGAACCAGTAATTTGCAAAAGAAAAACCAAGTGGATTGTTTTCTCATGTATTTATATTCGCAGCTCTCATTTTTATTGAAAGACACATGATAACTAGATCGTTCACCGAGATCTTTTTTTTCATGCTTTGGATCCAACAGTAGAGTCAAGAAAATTGACAACTTGATTAAATTGACAGGAAAAAGGTTAAAGTCAAAGAAGATGAGGTGATTATTTGCACTTACTTTTCGCATCATGCGGCATGAATGAGAGGGAAGCGAAGTCAGCACAACAGTATGTTCAGTATGGTAGATATTTGTGTATGTACGTCTATGGATTTGTTTACTGCAGCAACGAAGAGCTTGAGTAGTCTACGGCAGCACCAGCAACAAGCATGTAATTCTCATTTGTTGTTTTCTGAAATGGTAGACTTTAGAGTGGAGAACGTCAAGTGAATCAGTGTAAATTGTTACGCTGTTAGTCTGGAAGCAGGATGAATTGAAGCCGCTGAGCTGTTTATTTCGTTTTAGGAAGGCGAAAGATAACAGAAGGGCAAAAAAGACGCATTGATACTTCATATAAAATCCCTGTAGCTACTGTGAAAAATAGATGATCGAGTTCAATGCAACAATGCAAGTACAAAGGAGTCCTGAAGTCCCGACTACTAAGCCTTTCAAGGCACTATCTTGACAGCATGTCATCAGACTAAAATACCGCTACACAAATTCTTCTCACCCATGTGGCATCTAGTCCGCCATGACATCCTACACAGCTCTTTTTCGGCTTTAACAAAACTGTGGTGACCAACTGTATTCTCGGAGTATATAGAGCAGTATCTCTCAAACCAGCTCTCTAAGGGGTTCTCAAAAGTCAAGACTCTAATAATCACAACTCGTCATGAGATTCTGGTTCCGAATCGTTGTTAGTCTTCTCCGGGGTATCTGACTCGGCTTGCTTGTCTGTGGATTCAGATGAGGCCGTTTTCTCCTTGCTATTAGCAGTCTCTTCTTCCTTTGCAGGTTTCTTCTCAATCTTAGGCTTTGGTTTTGGAATCCTGTTGACACTAGAGACCTGCACAACAATTGAGTTCCCATCGCACTGAGAAGTTGAATTGAATTCGAGCCTAGTGTGCTCAGATGCTAAGTATATACAATTCTAACCTTATCTTGTAGGGCTATAACTTTCTGATAGACCTCTTCAGATGTGAAGGCAGGTGTGCTGTGGATAAGGGTACTGCAATATACTCGCTTGGAGTTAGCCGGGCGTGTGGAAGTAATTAGAACTCGAGGACGATTTTCTTTTAGAAGGATTACCTTTTCTGCAGGGCTTCCTTCTCCTCCAACCAAGTCTTCAATTTATCAGCTTCACTCACGACCTAGACACCAATAGCATCACACAACAAATAAAATGAGAACTGTCCATAGTTGGCACAATGAATTAATCAAAAACTTCATTAAGCTCACGGGTTACCTCATCTACTCTCTTTTTGGGAAGCCACGGTTTGCTTGTCTCCCAGTTATTAATGATCTTCAGAAGATAAGAAACAGAAATGAGAATAGAATAACACATCAACAATTTAATAGGACTGTACAACCATCTACAACTTTACTACTTGGCATTTCTTTAACGCAGATAAAAATGCACTGCAGCTTTAGCTCGTAGAATTCAGGAATGTCTGAGAATAATAAGGTAATCTACCTTCAAATCTACAATATATGGACTTAGATATGACGTAAGAATTGTGCATACTGACACTCTTTTGAAATATTTAGCACAATGACAGCTTTAAGAATCCACAAAACATTGTTCAAGATGAGGAAATTTAGTTTTGTCAGTGACAGACAAGGTGGGGGGTGACGCATGCCAAAAAGTTGTGTTTGTTACACAACGCTTCTACCGGTAACAGACTTTCTCAAAAACCTGCAATAGAATTGCTTCTGTGCTCAAATCAGAGGAGTATGTGTTATTTTTTTTATATAAGCATTAATTTAGGTGCAAATGAGAGAGCCTTCTTACTTCTTATATTTAAAGAAATTATCCAAGTATATTGTGTCAAGAATAGATCATTATACTTAGGAAAATCAACTGTGTGGTACCTTTTGTAGCTCAGTAAGATACAATCGAGCACTTCCACAAGCTGCAGGTCGGGCTTTTAACTCACTCAATCTGCATAATCAAGAAAGGAATTATCTCAATCACTGAGTGATATAAAATTAATTAGATAAAAAGTAATTACCTGAAAAGAATTGGGTCACCCATGGCCTTAAGCTGATCAAGTCGCTCTTGAAATTCATTTGCTTGAGCCTCTTCACCATCCATATACAACCAATCCTGCACCTGCACTTGCCAAAAAAAAACTCAGCATGAGACATATCCTAGACAAATGATACAACATACAGCAAGATCCAGCATTAGACTGACCTCACTGAGTTTCTCTGTAAAAGATTCCCTCTCCTGTTCAGTTGAAACAGTCAACAGATCCATGCTCTCTTCCAACTGTGATGTATCAAACAACAGCAATTAATTAAGAAGTCAAAAAACAATAATGTACAATACAATATGCCACAACATTGACAGTTTTCGTATAGATTATATGGAGAAACGGTAGTCATAGTCCAATTTTCTGAGATCCAAGCTAAGTGCAAAATGACTCAGATCTATGTTCACATCACAACTAGCTAAGAAACATCTTCACATACTTTTTTCCAATGTGTGCACAATAAACATGGACGAGAAATATACCTTTTCCTTCATAGAGTATATGTAGGATTCTAAGTTATTTTTCAGTTCAGCAGTTTTCCTCCGTTCAGCATCCTTCTTATTAAGTACCTCTAACCTATTTTTTGCGTCGGAATACAACTCTTTTGAAAGAATTGATCCAGCACCAGCCGTCTTTTCAACTACCTATATTCAAAGAAGTAAACACAAATTAAAAACCATGTCATGTCAATATTAGCATCAATTTACCAACCAAATATGTTTACCTTCAATGGAACCCTGAAGGTTCTTTTCTTTAGCACCTTCTCTGTAATAGTATCTTGCACATTACTTTCATCGTTCGTACTGCTCGAACCATCTGCATCACTTCCTGAACTTAAATTCTCCTTACTATCTGTTGCACCATCAGATGTTCCTGACTCAGAAGACAAAGTCTGATCGGTGGCATTACTTTCTAGAGTTAAGTTCTTCTTTGGAACTTCAACCCATTCAGTTATCTCAATCACTGCTTCTGCCCTATCAAGAGAAATAATTCCACTTCTGCTCAAAGAAAAATGTAGATTTGCTTTTATGGGTGCAGATAAATTGCGGCTTCCGTACCTGGTTGCAAAATGTACATGGTTAAATTGATGCACTGAAACAAAACATGTGGTGAATACATTAATACAACGACTTAAATTGATGCACTGAAACAACGCATTATGCCCACTTACTTTTCACTGGCATCTGTCAGGCCTGATATGGAATACTCCGCAAACTTGTGTGATGAAACACCTGGAGGCAGTTCAGAAGCTTTGTCATAGCTGAGAGAGACATCAAAGTCCTTAGTATGTCTGATGGACCTGAATAACTGTAGACAGCAGACAAATAACAAGCTTATTCAGATATTATTTTTACAAACAAGCAAAAGTTTATTGACAAGTACTACCTCCGTCCTAAATATAAGACTTTCTCACTCTGTCCTGGTTCGCTGCTAAATGAGTGAATCAACACACTAAAACATGTCTTAGGACAAAACCAGAAAGACTAGAAAGTTCTATATTTTGGAACAGAGGGAGAAGAAGTCAAAGTAAAAGGTTGAGTAATTCATTTTAACCTTTATTGGCATTTTCTTCATCCTCGGCACTAGTACTTGATCAATACTTTCATCTTTGACATAATCTGGGCCATCTATTTCAAACACGAAGCCATAAGTAGAACCGTCAATCATCCCCAACTTACGGTTCAACTTAATTCCATCACTTATGTTAGCAGCATGCAGGGAAGCACCAAGAACAATTGCTTCATCGGCATCAAGGTGCTTATCAAGATCACTCCTTCCCAGGAATTCCTGCAGTTTAGCCTGGAACAGAAGAATACAACCGTAACCCGTGAGTCGTAATGTGATAAATAATGTAAATAACGTGATTTAAAATAATAATAAATGGTAACAATAGATAATGCATGTATTTCATAAGTTAATGTAGTCCTCTGTACAACTAAAAGCAAATTCACAAGTCCCTCTGAGGGTGATGATGAATATGAGAAGAGAAAAAAAAATGAAATAAAGAGAAGCAGGCTCTTGCACACATGCACCACAGCAAAGTTCAAGAGATTCAACAATGCAATGGCCCTGCATTACTCATTACAGCCCCTCACTGCCAAGTCAACTATAAGTCTTAATTGAAAGCATAATAATCACCTGCAGTTTTGGTACCCTGGTAGCTCCTCCTATTAGCTCTACAGCATAGATGTCATCAATCTTCATGCCAGACTGCTTAAGCACTTCTTTAATTGGAGTTAGGGCCTGCTCCCATAGATCTTGACAAAGTTCTTCAAATTTTTCACGTGTTATGGTGCTCCTGTTAGAAATAGCATGAGGTAAACAGGTAGAACCTCGAAACTTCTCCTAATCATGTTTTAGGATTACATGTTCACTATATACCGTATGACCGAGAATAAAAAAAGGTGGAAGCACGAACCGGGGTAAAAGATCAACCATTATTATATATACAGTAAGGTATAAGGACAATTACTGCAAATATTAACAATGAAAAGTCAAGGAGCCGGTGTCAATCATAATCTTGCAAGTTCCATATAATTGTAAATATGCAACAAAAGTGGACACAGATCTTCGACCTAGTAGAAATGAAAGACAAGAGATATGCAAAATCGGTACCAAACATTGCCTGCTATTAAGAATTGTTATTCAATTGATATGCTATCTATGCAGTTCAAATGTAAGAGAGATAGTATCAACTTGAATCCATCAAAGGTCAGACATTTGACTAATATGAAATAGCAGGGTCTGTCATCCATGCTTCTCCAGAGATAGTATGTTCACTTACATGCAAGAACTTGCTAGACTAAAATGAGCACCTTTCATAACAAGGCTCATCCAACTCAACACATAGGATGGGGCAGTGAATTTATCAATTTGACAATGTTAGCCTGTTTGCCCAGTTTGGTTTATGTAATTATGTTAAGTTTCACAAATGGACATCCAATTTTATGCACGTATGGAAATACGCACCTGAAATCAATATCATTGTACAGAGATTCGACTGAGATGGGCGCAGCAATATTTGCACTAAGAATTTCTTTGGTGCGCTTAACTTGCTTCTTCAACTTAGCCATTGCCTTGGGAGACTGACGGATGTCAGCCCCAGTACCAAGCTGCTTATTGAACTGATCAGCAAAATAGTTTACCAAACGCATTTCCATTTCGAGGCCTCCAAGGTTGGAGTTCCATCTGACATCCTTAACCTGCAGGGGAGAGATTAGCTAAAAGCATCAGCAGCAGTTCAAGTAGCTACCTAGTACAGTGCCTACTAAAGATACTAGAATAGCTAAATTTTCAGTATTTTTCAGATCTACTACTGTATGTGAGAAGGCAGAAAAAACAGATTTTGTTTCAGAGATCTTATGAAAGAAACGGAATTGGATAGCTAAAAGATGTGGGGGGGGACAGAATTGGACCTGGAACTGGTTGACAGACACCGTCTTCCCGAACTCCTTGGCGCTGTAGGACGAGTAGTGTACGAGAGCGGCGTAGGTGCTGCCCGATCCCATGTCATAAAAAATAACATGCCTGGACTCGTTGGAGAAGTCCTTGTCGATCCCGTACTGCAGCGCGGCCCCGGCGTGCTCGTTGACGAGCGTGAGGACGTTGAACCCCGCGAGCTGCGCCGCCTGCGTGAGTGCCCGGCGCTCGGCCTGCCCAAAGTAGGGCGGCACGGCGACGACGGCGTCCCGCACGGGCAGCCCCACGTGCGCGTCGGCGATCCCGGAGGCGTAGTGGAGCACCATGGCGACGACCTCCTCGACGGAGTAGACCTGTCCGTCGTCGGCGCGGACGGCCGCGGCGCCCCGGGCGTCCTGGACGAGGTCGTAGGGGAGGAAGAGGGAGGCCGCGAGGGCCCGCGCGTAGGGGAAGGGCTTGGCGAGGAGGTCGCGCATGCGGGAGAAGACCTTGGACGGGTGGCGCGCGGTGATGCCGGCCGCCTCCTCGCCTGCGAGGCGGTCGCCGCCGGCGAGCGCGGCGAGGGCCGGGGACTTGCGCTTGGACATCTCGTTGATGGCGACGGCGATCGGGGCGCGGCCCGGGGCGAGGTGCACGGCCGCGACCTTGAGCCACTCGGAGCCCAGGTCGATGCTCGCCACCGCGGCGCTCGCCGGCGGTGGCGCGGCGACGGCCGCCAGGACGAGGGCGAGGAGGAGGAGACGCGGCGCCATGGTGGGAGGTCAGTGGAATGGCATGTAGGGGTTTGGAGATCTCGACGGTGGAAGAGGATCGGAGCACGGGGGACGAAGGATCTCGACGGGGACGGAGGAGAGAGACGGCGGGCGTGCTATATTTCCAGTTCCAAATTGTTTTTTTTTCCTGCTGTTATTAGCTGAGAGGTTTTATTACGTTTGGAGCCCTGTATCTATTCTGGACTCCGTAATACGGGCTTGTTATTCTGGTGAATTCTGCCGCTGCGGGTTTTTGAGACATATGCGATATTATGAGGGGTTGATATGCGAACTGTGTGGAAATAAAACGAGGGCAGGAACGGCGAGGGATTGAGTCACCCGTCCAATGGAAAGACGGCACGTGGAAAAGCGGCCACGTGGCTCGCCATGGTGGGCGTGGTGTGTTGGAAGCGTGAGAGATGAGGTCGTTGCGCCATGACCACTAGCCGGTACCGATGACGTCACGGTCACTTCGTACGGATTGTCAACGGTCAACGTGGAGTCCAGTTTTTTTAATAAGTCTGAAAACAGAAGGATTCAAACATCTAGCATTTGGTTTTGGATTTTTAAAAGCTTTCAAATGTTGATTTAAAAAACAAAACAAAAATTGCTCCATTGAGCATGTCCTCCAAAGTGACAATTTCGGGGTTGAGCCTTCCTTTTTCCCAAGGAAGGTGACAATCTAATTGTCACAAGGAAGTAACAAATCCTTGTGACTTTTTAGAGTAAAAAGAGATGAAAAAATGATGTGAAATTTGTGTCTTTTATTGATCAAGAACTTGGGTATTTATTTAAAGTTTGCCGACTCTTCAGAAAGCCGGTTCTCTACGGGTGTGTTCGTTTTTAGGATGAAGTGGAATGGAATGGAATGGTTTCATTCCATTCCATCTCATCCCGTTCCGTCTGAGTGTTGAAACGCTGGAATGGAACGGAGGCTAATTATTTTAAACACCCAATTAATTAAACCCTAATTTAATTTAATTATTTAAGAAACCAAATTATCCCCTAGTTATTCCCCAAAAGGAGCAAGGTCGTCGTGCTCGCTGCCGGCCTGGAGCTCATCCTCCACACTCCGCCGGCAGCCCTCCGCCCAGCCGCGCTCGCTCGCGTCCCTCGCCCGCGTCCGCGCCTCCCGCCCGTGCTCGCGCCTCTGCGCCTCCGCGCCCGCCCGCCCGTGCTCGCGCCTCCGCGCCCGCTCGTCCGCGCTCACGCTCGCGCCTCCGCCGCCCCACTGGCTCGTGCCCTGCCTCCGTGGACGAGCTGGAGCTTGGCCGTGGCCGCCGCCGCCGCTAGAGACCTCCGCCCCGAGAACGGAGAGACCTGCTAGCACGAAGAGAAGACGATGACCTGCCCGACACCCGTGGCCGGTGACCCGCGACCTCCCGCCCTTCCTTGCGCCGCCGCTGGCCGTGCATCTCGCTGGTTACGTCGAGTTTTAGCCCAGAGGTGAGAGGTGAGAGAGGTTAGCGAGAGGTTAGCGCGAGGCGTTCCACTCGGTCCGGCCGGACGGGTGCGTTCCGCATCTACACGGAATATTCCACCTCGGGGAATCAACCCGTTCCATTCTTTTGTCTAACTAAACACACGGATGGGCTCTGGGTGTGGAATGGTTCCATTCCATTCCACCCCATCCCAAAAACGAACACACCCTACAAGATGTCGGTTACAGAAGGTGGACCAACATGTCCTTTGGGAATATGGTAACCGCCAAACTATTTCTAACAACGACCAAGCTTCATCTAAACAGACATCTCCATCAATCTTTGATCCTACTTGAATTGGATACGCCATACACAGAATATTGTTCCTCACATTTCTAACTACCACAACACACACAAAAGCATTTTAATCTACCAGTCCCTGATGTTTCTATAGAAAACAGACTCATATTAGAGGAGTTTAACTATGACGTTGAAGCCATATCAACCACTTTAGCTGCTGAAATTCCACGGTTCAACAACAACTAAAAGGCTATTTTTGATACTCCAGCTCAGTGGCAAACAATGAAGGTCCAACATTCTTCACCTATGAGCACGGTGGAACTGGAAAGACACTCCAATAGACAACTTCACTGAATTAAGATAACCCCAGTGGCATCATATGGAATTGCATCCCTCCCACAGAACCCTAGATGGTTTAATTTCATTTGTTTATCTCTGGCTGTCAACCACCATATATCACATCACACTTATGCAACCGTGCCATTTTAGCACCTACTAATGAACAAACCACTGGTTATGTCAGAATGGATTTGAGGTTGCTTCACGGATTGATGTTGCATTCCCGCAGGAAAGGCTGGTCGTAGTCAAGGTACTTTGACCAGTAGCCTCGGAACTTGGGCAGGCCGATCTCCAGCCAGGGCTTCATGTTGCCGTTGTAGTGTATCACCGCGGCATGCTCCAGGTCTCTGCTGCTTACATGCGGGTTGTAACCAAGGCCGAGAACATGCCATGATCGATCGAGGGGAAATGTCTTGTTCCAGAATGTGACCAGACCTGGAGGGAGAGTGCCAAGTTTCCATAGCAATCTATCATCATTCTGCAATTAAAAGTTGACACATGTTATATCAAACTGAATGCAAAAGAAAACAAACAAAGAATCTAATTAACAAACAAGATTTTTTTTATTTCTCTCATCTTTATAAACACAGTTGTAATGTCTCCACAAATTTTTAAAGCCTTCTGTAGATACAGTTGTACACAACAGAAGTGTTGAGAGATATCTTTCAAGTCATGGTACCCAGGGTAATGTAAGATTAATATTAAACAGACTGTAGGATAACACAAATATCTTTTTAGCGTGGTAAAGTAAACTCAATATTCACATGGTTTTAGTTCAACACTTCATCAATATGTCTATGTATAGAAGTCATATTGCCCCAAAGCGAGTTCTAGACTTCTACCTAAGGCATTATTATAACTTGAGATCAATTAACATAGAGATATAGACAAAGGGTCTCTATCAAGTATCAAGTATTTCATCATTTATAAAAGTAATTAAGTATGTGAAACTTACAAGCTTCTGCCAAGAGTGATAGATTTCGGTTATGTTCTGCCGCCTCCACTCAACCAGATCAAACACATTCATTCCAAAAGCCCAGCCACAAGCATGGGGGTCAAAATTCTTCGCAATAACAGGATTTGAGAAATTCAGGTAACGATCAAAGTGATGGAAGCTCTCTCCACAAGTCTCTACAGCACCATTTACCTTCCCCTTCATATCGATTGACCAGAGGTCTGTTATGTCTTTCTTTACTACTACATCATCATCGAGAAAGACCATCTTGTCGAGCTTGGGGTAAATCTCAGGCAAGTAAAATCGCAGATGATTAAGCACTGAAAGATACTTTGGGTTTCTGTACTTCAAGTTTGAATCCGAGTTTGCACGCTGTACCCTAAAGTAATAATCAATCATAGATTGAGACCCAAGTTGTTTCAGTACCGGGCTGTAGCTCTCATTTAGCCATGTGAACTCATCAATATTTTGTACTTCAATTGTTGCTTTTCCCGGAGGGTTAGAGAGGAACCACATTCTCATTGGAGCGTAATTTAGTCTGTCAGTTACTATATGGAAGACATGATGAGATGGATGCTGCAAACAAAAAAATAACTTAATATGTTGCATATTATCTAACAGAGTAACTGAAATTTAAAGTATCAAGAATGCATACCTTGGCATTTAATACTGTCGAATTTACAACAACAGCTGTTGCCAATATATTATCTGAGAACAAGGCATAGTGATACATCTTGGGATTAGCAAGATTCTCATGGTTTGGGAATTGTTGCTGACCAGGATCCAGTGAAAAGTATTCATTAGCTAGCCTCAAGGGCAGGCAGTGAAGACCCTTGGGAAGGGTTTTGGCGGCAAGTTGTGTAAGAAAAACAGTCTGCTTCTTTTGTGCATGCAGCTGCTCCTCTGCTGAGTGGAGCATAGCTCGGAGCTTTTTGACAGCAACAGAGCAATCATCCTGTGTCTGTCCGCCCTTGATCAATGTCTGCTCAAGTGCTTTCACCTTCTCATTAGCACTGAATAAGTCAATACAATATACATTAAGAAATTAGTAAATAATTTAAGGAGGCTGCACTAAAAGCCCGGAACAATTAATAATTTCAAAATTGGGCTACTTTGATTAATGTCATTGTCAACTTCTTGTAATAGAAAATGAAACTACAAAGACGACTTGCAGAAAAGGCCGGTCTAGCTATTGTTTTTAAAAAATGCAATTAAGGTTATTTTAGCACAAATACCAGTCAATACACACTTGGTATCTCCTTCTGTATTTCCGTCGAGACCAAAATGCACCTTGCTTCAAATCCCATCCCCCAACAAAAAAAAAACTTTCTCAAAACCTAACGAATGCAATAGCTCAAACGCGACTCCAATGATCTGGCTGCTGCCAGATATATATGTTGTTTTGTTCACATAGCATAAACAAGGGGAGAGGTGGTTGGAGAAGGTGGCAAGTCACCGGGGAGAGCCGAGAGCGTCAGCGGGTGACAGCAGAAGTTCAGGAGCTTGGATGTGCCAATTGCATTAGAGGTCTGAGTTTGGAGGTTGGGGATTGAATTGAGCTCAAGGACATTTTGGTCCAGACGGAAATATGAAGGAGAAACAGGATGTGTATTGGCAGGTATTTGTGCTAAAGTGGCCATAATGGCATTTTGTAAAGTATGCAGTAGTTGAAGTGACATTGTTCATAAGTCATTTTTGTAGTGGCATTGTTCGATTAGAAGAAACTGGCAATGGCATAATACCGGATCAACCCTTTAAAATTCATCAACGTAAGTGCTAGGAGACCCTTACTTCTTTGGTAGATCAGAGTCCTTGGATGCATCACCAAGTACCTTTTGAACCTCCCTTATCCGCTGTCGCAAGTCCTTGAGGTATTGGGGATTCGCTCGAATGGCTCCAAGACCAAGGTAGACCTTTGCCTTGATTAACTGATCCTTGATGTTCCGGACTCTAGTATCAGGCAAGGTCATAATTTTACTCTTACCATGTGTGTTATCCTTTTGAGGGTTCTCCACGAGAAGCTTAGCAGATGTTTGTTTGGGTATAATCTCCAATGAACTTCCCTGCAAATACAAGATTATGCAATTAGATATGTAGCAAGAAATAATGACTAAAACCTACTGTAACGGAATATGATAAGAATAAATTGTGATTTTCTTCACGCAAACTGCACAGAGAGTGTCGAGATGATAATTCCAGCATATGGATGAACAATTGAAAATCTTAAGTAATGCATGAAAAATAGAACACGTTACCCAAACTAAATGCACGGAATTTTCTGGTCTCTAATGCAGCAAAATGTTGCAAGTGTCCGTGAACTATGAGTCAATTGGTTCATTCCCCAGAAAGTAGTCCGTGCCTATGCTGTGGTGTTCGTCATAAGAACGGGGTGAGTGCTTGGTGGCATCATCAACTTATTCTTGCCTAAAGAGGGGGGCTCACATTGGGTAGAATCCCAAGATAAGAATGACTTGACAACTATGGAAGGAAAAGAATAATCGGAGGTCAAGGTAAGACCATAAAGTGAAAGTTAAGGATACCTCAAGCTCTGAGCGAGCAGAGTGTTCGCTTTCGTACAAGCAGCACTACTGGATACCAAAGTGTTGGGTATGTTAAGCCGGGAAAGACTTTGCAACCTAGCAGACTCAAAGTTTGGTCCTAACCAATGCTCCAAGCCCCAAAGGGCAGCTGACGAAGCTCAATGACAAATACGAGAATGAGATACCAAAATCCACAGGTGGCGACCTAACTAAATTTGCCAGTATGCAGCTAAATCCTGAAATATGTGGCGTATCAACCCTAGAAGAAGACTGCTGCTGCGATTCTATGGCTTTATCCTGCTGATCCATTGAGCCCCTCGCCAAACCACCATCTTCTCCATGCCGCCTTGTCACTTGGTCGATCAGGCTCACATCGTTCGATCGAGCACCATCACCGGCCACGATCTCAGCAAGCACCCTGTTTGCCTTTCTTCCCAGTGGCAATTCCACAAACAGTTTATGTCCAGACCGTCTAAGGACAGGAGCCCAGAAAACCCTAATTTCTAGATACTAGAGTGCAGTGTAACATTTCCCTAAACAAAGAAAAATGATCATGAGAGTGCACCACCGCCACCTTGAGCGAGTCGGACCCCGGGTCGACGCTCGCCGCCGCGGCGCTCGCCGATGGCACGGCGACGGTCGCCGCGACAAGGGCGAAGAGGAGGAGGAGGAGGAGACGTGGCGCCATGAGGTCAGCGGAGTGGCATGTAGGGGGTTAGGGTTTGGAGATCTGGAGTGGGGGTTAGTGCGGACGGAGACTGGAGAGCACGCGTTGGAAGAGGAGCAGAGCACGGGGACGGGCTCCCGGAGAAGAGAGGACGAGGCCCTAGAAGTATTCTGGATTTCGTATTATAACCTTTGCTACTGTGTGAACTCTGCCAGCGCGGCTTGATCTTCTTCTTTTTTTGGATAATATAAAGGGCCATATATTAATATCAAGAAAATATTAATTACAGCCGGCCACATTATCAACTCAACATGAAATATCAATACTAAACCAAAACATTCAGAATACACATAGTCAAATTATTGAAAAAGAAGACAGATAAGAAAAAAAAAGGAATAGCTCCGGTCTCATGAACCCTGGATTTTCATATAAAGGACACGACCAATAGAAAACCCTATTTAACCTGAATTATAATTACATCAACCACCACCTGAGAAAACACACACGTGTTACCTAAGTTCTCCAAAAGCAACGCTTTACCTTTTCTTCAAAAGCAACACATTTAGCAAGGGAATTACACATAAGAGTCGACGTTGCCTGAGCTAGTCATAAAAATGCCAGATCATGGTTTTCACACCTAGAAGGTAGGTTGGTCGCAATATATCATACGAAAATTTGTCCTCCTTAGGGTGTCTCCAATGTCCCAAAAATTGGGTTTTAAGCGTAAGGCCATAAAATTATGACATGGCTTTGTATTAAAGTAGGTCTTAACAACAACAAAAATTAAGACCATAATGTAGCACTATGGCCAGGCCACAAAGAATGAAACACAATACTTTTTATTTTCTCACTTTATGACACTATTAGTTCTATGGTTGGGGATTGAACAATGAGTGTACAAAAGCAGGTAAAATGAGGTTAAGATCCATATCCATATTTAAACATTGAAAGATTTTCAATGTCTTAATAGCTGTAAGGTGGGTAAGCTTGTGGTTTTCTTGAGAAATAAGGATAGGGGATCCCCTTAAGTTTCTGCATAAAATTGGCAAGATCACCTACAAACTTCGGCTGCATGAGAGGGTGCACTACTTAAGAAACAATTACATATAGTTTCCATGTCAACAAGCTGAAGAAATATTTAGAACGTACATGAGTTCCTAAGAGCATCTTCTCCGACTCTCCCAATATGGTCATTGGCGCACAAGAACGAAAATGTGTCGCACCGGCCCTCTCAATACCGGCAAAATTGCCGGACGACCCAATAGTGTGTTTGGTAACATGTGCCACGTCAGATAATGACGAGCGGGGCCAATGGATCAATGGATATTTATTGTGGTAACTAAAGACGGTAGGCACAAAGTTACTGCACGCCCAACAATTTCCCTAGACGGGGGGACGCGACGTGTCCCCACCTTCCCGACACGCGGCATCGAAGTTACCGCGTCTCGGAAACCAGCACCGGCGTTACTGGATGATGCTCACGCTATGTGAGATCTTGACTCAGGGCTTAATACGATTGATAAAATATTCATAAAAACAAACAAAGTTGCAACTTTTTTTTCCAAAAGCTCATCTGAAACGAATTTCGAGGTTAAGCGTGCTTGGTCCGGGGGATTTGAAGATGGGACCAGCCGGGAAGTCCTTCTCGGGTGCGCATGAGTGAGCATAAAATGCGTAGAAAAGGCTGGTGTTGACCTGCCTTGCCAGTCTAGAGATCCTAGATAGCTATATAGGCCCTACCTGAGATGGGTTGGGGCGTTAGGGCATCTCCGGTCGTTTTGCCCCAGGAATCAAAACTGGGCGAAAACAGCGCAAAATCGAAACATGGGGAGGCAATTTTTCCAGCCGTTGCCGCAGGAAAAATGAGGGTCTTTTGGTGAGAACACGTGGGGTGGGGGAGAGAAAGTAGGAGAGAGAGGCATCTTTACATGCAAAGTAGAGAAAAAGTAGGAGAAATATGCCTTTTTGCATGCAGACTGACGCCTTTTGCCCCAGCCCAAACCCAGCTTCTTGGGTTCGGCCTGGGTGCGCCGACGCTAAAACGACGCCTTTTCATGTCCTTGAGAGCTGACTGGTAGAATTCGATGCTAAAACGGTTTTTTAGCCCAAAAAGTGGTTTTGGAGGGCGCTGGGGCATGACATGCCCGGAGATGCCCTTACATGCTAGCCCCACATCCCCAACCTCCCTTGACCTGGAGATGCCCTTACATGCTAGCCCCACATCCCCAACCTCCCTTGACCTCACCAGCGCTCTACCGCTCCTCTCCCCGTTTTCTCCAATCAACCACCAACAGGGATACGTCATCCCACCTCTGCTGGACTGGGACAAGCTCAGTGCGCTCCTCTACGCACGCAACACCAACTGAAGCTAACCCCGACTTCATCGAGGAGACGTCGAGACCAAGTAACTTCTACTAAATCTGAGTCAATTAATTCAGAACGGAGGGAGTAGGTGCCAAAGGAGGCGCCACAAGAGGCCGATGTGTTCCATGTCGATGTCGTGGTCAAGGCGCTCAGCTGGGACCGGTTCACCAGTCTAGGTTTATCCTAGGGTTAGGTCAATTTAGTTGACATTTCCGTCTAAATTTGTAAAATATATAAAATATTATGAAATATCGTCATTAACCATGTGTTGATTACACTTTTTGTCAACAACGGTTAGGAGCGTTGCTCCATCCAGCCAGGATGGACCGTGTGGTTCATGCCAGATTTGCCACCACAAGTAGTTTAAATGCAATGCAAACTTAAGGCTGCTTATGCTACATGTGCCAGCTTCCCAGGGTCACATTGCATTATCAGTTCGGTGAACGGGAGAGGTTAATCTCCAAGGATGCACAACGGCTGCCTCATGCTGAGCTCCACTTTCAGCCGTGGAAATAGTGCTAGGTCGTTGCTTGTCCCCAAAACTCTCTGCATTGTAAGTTTGTAGCAAACAAGTTACAAAAAGTTCAGCCTGATCAGTTGGAAATGGTTGTTTCCTGAGAAAGAGAGGAAATGGGATTTGGGGGAAGAGGGGAACTTACTACTGCGGCAAGATGCGCTTCTTGCAGAATACCTCCATCAACCTCCAGTCTAGCTATTGGAAATTCTGGAAGATGCCCTGACTGTTTCTTGCCAAGCAGATTGCCGGGGCCACGCATCACTAGGTCAGCATTAGCTAGGTGAAATCCATCGGATGACTTCTCAAGCACCTTCAACCGTGGCAATGTGCTAGAAGTGGAGGACAGGAATACACACTTGGATTTCTTTCCCCCACGGCCAACCCGCCCTCTTAACTGGTGCAGCTGAGACATTCCAAATCTCTCAGCATTCATGACAATCATCATAGAGGCATCAGGAACATCGACTCCGATCTCAATAACTTGCGTTGAGAGGAGGATACGGGTTTCCCCAGATCTAAAACTGCCTAGAGCTTCATCCTTCTCGACGCCCTTCATGCGGCCATGCAACAGGCCACATGGATAACCTTCGAACTTCTCTTTTATGGAATCAAAATCAGCTTTAGCAGCATGAAGTTGTGGTAGGTGCTCTGATTCATCTATGATAGGATAAACCAGGTACACTTTGCCACCATCCATAAGCTCATCCCTCATCATCTGCAAGACGCACACCCAAAAGTACGATAAAAAACTGGAGACTACATGTAGATGCAAACGAAGACAAAAAATACTCTAAATGCAACAGTAAAATATACATCAAATTATGTCATCACCTGGAAGACAGTTTCAAACCCAGCATCATTTCCTTCAAGAGCAAGAGTTTCTATGGGTTGCCTTCCAGGAGGCAAGTCTGTAATCTGCACGAGAAGTGGGTTCTAATTGTAAATATTTCAAATACTGGAGAGAATGAAAGATTGTAATGCAAGAAACAAAAATTTAAAACTATTGTGTTTCCAACTAAAACTCTGTCAAGTACGAGGTTCTGGATGAGTACAGTATGTTACAAACTGTTTACATACATTTGCATTACTCTAAAGTTCATGTGATAGTGTTACTTTATTTACTTTCTTGTCAGCACGGTGGGGGGTCAGGGGTTGTTTATTGTGGACCTTGTATACCCTATGTAATGACCCTACATGTATAGCAGACATAAAATACTTAGAGAACTCAATTTATATGTAATATAGTACCTGAGTAAGAGACATATCCCCGTATAAAGCAAGGGCCAGTGTTCTTGGAATTGGGGTGGCTGACATAGCAAGAACATGGGGAGCCATAAATGATTCAGAATCAGAAGCCTCATCTTCGCTTGTATTCTCATTACTCAGCTTTGAAGACAAAGTATATAGCTGCAAGTTGCAACAAATTAGCTTAACAATCAAATACTTATCTTGCTAAATTTGAAGAAAAAATATGATGGCAGAAATCCACAAAGGAAATTTGGATGTCAATGGGAACTACTGATATGTTCTCTTCATCTTGTTACACACATTTCGCATTACATTTTAAATTTGCTGTTATTTTTTTAAAAGTGATGATATTCAAATACTTCTGATGGCAGGTCTACTACAATAATTTTAATGCAACAAAGTGTTAGAAAGTTGACCACATATATTCTAGAATGACTTCTGTTTTCAAATAAAGGTATCAGCGAAAAATTCCTTGGACAAATGACAGTATACAGCAAATCAGCATCCATGAGGCAGAAGGAGCACAACCATGCAGTGAGTTCAAAGAAAAAATGGTGCATACAATACAAAACTGACCAAAGGATGCAATAAATGCAACAGACAGAAGAAAGATATGTTGATGCAATGATTTCAAGCACAAACTTTTGTTTTCATTCACAATTGGCAATGCGTGTGGTGTTTGGACAGATTATGGAACTTTTCAAATATGCATTGAAAACAAAATTGACCATAGGATGCAATAAAAGCAATAGACAGAAGGTATCCATGTTGATATAATTCGAGCACAAAACTGTTTTTCTAATGGGCAGCAGTCGTGGTATTTGGACAGACTATGCAGGTTTTCAAATAGCTAAGGTCTGGACGAATTCTGGAAGGAGCGACTAGTCAGTATTTGAGATTTAAATCAAATCTGATATAATACAGAAAAGAATATCATAGCTCCAAACAAGGTGCAGAAATTGCATCTTGGTGAGGAATGAAGTAATATACAAAAAGTACATGTATGGTTACTATTTTATGTGAATAAAGTGCTCAGTAAATTACCTTATTATTAAACCTTCCTCGTTGAACAACACCAAAGCGTTGCTGCTCATCTATAACAGAGATACGTAAGGCTGAAAAATTAGTTTTATCAGCTATCAAGGAGTGCGTTCCAATGACCATCGATATTTCGCCAGTTTTGAGACCCTGTCATGTAATCACAATATAGCACATAAAGATACGAAAATATGCATGCCAAAATTTGAGAAGTGCTGGGACTAGGGATAATAGCTTGCATTTCGAATTATCCTCGACTCCCTGGTGGAAGTTGAACCAGTTAGCAAGGCAATATTTGGTTTGCATTCATCTCCATGAAACTTCTCCAGCAAGGAAGTTAGGTGTTCATAATGCTGAACAGCAAGTATCTCAGTTGGAACCATGAAAGCAGCCTAGAAAAAATGATATGGTTAAATAGAAATCGCCACAAGCAGGATGATAATTCGTTTTCTTCTAGGTCCCACTTGGATATAGCATCTAATATGCCCCCAACAAGCTGGATATAGTTGATAAAGATCTTTTGATACGCTGTAATAACAGAGCAGAAGGATGTCAAAGAGCGTACCTGAAATCCTGCATTAACAACTTCCATACATGCTAGGAAAGCAACTATAGTTTTGCCACAACCAACATCACCCTGTTACAAAACCAACATCACCCTGTTACAAAACAACAGCTTTATAGAAATATTTATATAAGCTTCAATATGTTTGAACAGCACATTTGTAGTTAGTGTACAAAATATGAGATCCCTGATTGACAAGACAGAGAGCTTGTACACAAATAAATAGAATGTTCTGTAGTATCACATTTGGAATTTTAAATAGAAGGATATTTAATGTGTACTTGGTCATTTACACATAACAAGGCAAGGTGGGAAAAATGGAATAACACACTTCAATTGAAAGATTGTGGCCAACTACACCAAATAATCTTTCTAACACAAGGAAAACTGGGAAGAAAATACAAGGCAGTTAACCAGTCATATGAAGCAACTCATTATAGTTCATGAATATAACGTGTGTTCCATATTCCAATGAAAGAAAGTGTGTAGTTCCATCCATAAACCTAACAAGTGTCCAGAATTACTTTGTATACCTACACGCATGCTTTGAATATAGTACTAAAGATTTACTGACCAAGGGTACTTTGCTCACTGTGTTTTCTTGGTCTATGCGCAAGATAACATGTGCCCTATATTTTCAAACTGGCGGGTAACAAATAAGTCCAGAAACAAGAATGATAAAGTTAGTTAGCAAACCAAGAAGAATGCAATTAATTACTTGCAAGAGCCTGTTCATAGGAACAGGTCTTCTGAGATCCCATATAATCTCTTTAACAGCATTTAATTGACTAGCAGTAAGTGAATAAGGAAGAGCCATCAACAATTTCTTCGCAAGAGGAGACCACTCATCGACACCAACAGCATTTAGTTCATGATTTTCACACTTAGATAGCAATTCGTGCTTCTCAATCCGCGTGCCAACTGCTTCAAGCATTTGAAATAGTCTTCCCAACTGAAAGAATAATAAACGTTTTTTGTTACCGGAAGTCTGGAACATGTACAGTTGCGCATTTATAAAACCCAATGTCTTATTAAGAATAATAATGAACTGAAGAAATGTGACATGACATTCCCTCAAACTTTATATTCACACAGATATTAACATTCATTTATTTTCAACATGATCAAACCAAACATATTAAGCTTCTCCATCAAGTTACTAACTGAACAAGCACACAAATTATACTAAAATTTCTAGAAAGGTACAAGGAGATCTTGCAAAGATGACACCATAGACAGATTAGAATTGTAAACAAAAAAATAGAATCTTGATTATACATTGAAGTTTGATGACGGAGAAATGCTGAAAATAACTTTTTTTTCTTTAGCAAAAGGAGATGGCAATATCCAAGTCCAAGGCAGCACTAAAAAGCTAAGTCATCTGAGCAAGGTGGTTTACGGAATCATGCTACTACTTCTAACTTTATGTCGGGAATAAATAATGATACCTGGAGATAAAAGAAGTCATCGAATATAAGCCTTCGACGAGCAAAATCAGCTTCATCTCGATTCTTAGGTTTGTGAATCCCCATGTAAGCCTAAAATCAACCAAAAATGGTATTTAGGAATGAGGACAGACAGATGAGAAGGCATACAAAATAATACAAATTGGAACAGACAAAATACAGCTATATCAGTTATTGGTTAGAAAATCCAGCAAATGCTCACTCTTCCACAACTGAATGCTCCAAAACATAGAGATAAGAAAAGGGCATGTCTAGCATGACTTAATAGAGTGTCCAAACGTGTCATGTATGTCTATACAGTTGTGGAAGATCAGCACAAATGACTAGTGCAATAAAAGTAACTCAACTGTGTAAAGTATAATTAGAGATATTGCTTCTTACATCAAAAAGATTTGCCAAGTTGAACTCAGCGAGAACCTCAGGAGGAATAGGATCAATATCTGGAGTCAGCATCTTCAAGGACCTGTAAGCATTTGGGACTCTTATATAGCCAGGAAGAAAATAATGTGTAACTAGTAACTGCATGCATTTCACACAGGGTCAATGTGGCTCCCTCTTATTTGCAGTCATTCCTTTTATCCTTTAAGCCAACATAACATAAGTTATGCACCTTTATATATTAGCTCTACTCATTTCAATCCAGAAACAACCATTCAACTTCAAGAGCACCTTCATGTGCTTAGTTTGTAGCCTAATCTCCTTTAAGATTTATTTGATTGATAGGCTGCTTTTACATAGAGGATTTGAAAAAAGGAATTATTAAATAACATTCAAAAGATAGTTCATAGGTAAGTACTACACTAACAAAATTGGAAATAAACTAAAGAGATTGGTATGGATCCTAGCTTGAGGATTAAGTTGCTACCTCCTTTCTACTCATCCTTAATGTGGTGGCCATAAACCCAGTTCCACATTACAAACACAATCAACATTTGAGCACAGGTTACACATTTCATTTCAGTTGGCTAACAAAAGTTGACCAAATCATACTTTAGTGATATGAACCAATAGTTTGGATACATTTGACGAAAAAAATAGTCACATTAATTGTGCAGTTCAGAAGGGCATCGAATAGATCCTAACTAGGAGTATCATTTAGAAACAAAAAGAGAACAAAAAGCTTGCACTGACCTAGAGATGGACTCGCCCAACAAATGTGCTTCCAGACCCGCTTTTGATGGATATATAGGATATGGTTTCCTGTCAAGCTGGCTACTTTGTTGCTCTTCTTCGAGCATGTCAATAGTGTACTCCTTCAAATCATAATGCCCATTAGAAAGTACCTTCTTGACCTGCAGACACAGAATCGGCGCAAACGTATAAAACATATACAGAACATTAACCCTGGTCCTTTCCACACACAAGAGACCCCATTATTAGAAGTGTACATATGCAAAAGTGATGGTTAGTCATTTTACCATAACATTATCAAATAAAAGTTCAGAAAAACAAAAAAGTACCATGCTGCAAACATGCATCGTTATACAGGAAGCATCAGCAAAAGGATCATCAAGCAACATGTAACAGAGAGAAATGCTTCAGTTTACCAACCTTACCACTGACATAAACAAGATCCCCCTCTTTGTGCTTGGATGACATACATTTAAGAATATATGGAGAAGAGAAACGTGCACCGCTGAGAAACTTCTTGAGGTGCAAATGAATCTTCTTTTGATGCTCCGCGCCAGAGTTACAACTCATAGCTGAAGAGCTTAACTCGGTCTCAACTATTGAACAACCAACAACAACCTCAATAAGACCTAAATTACTTCTAATCTTGACTCCCCTGAGAGAGAGAAAAAAAATATTACAAGGAAGGAAATATAATCTAAAATACGTGTTGCTTTCTAATTATCCAAAGATATGTCAACATGTAGAAGCAGCAGGAGTTCCAGATATATTAAATATTGACTTTCATTTTGTGCTACCTAATTGATTGCCTTTTTACATTCTCAGGAATATGCAACATCTACAAATTGCTTCCTGCACACAACACCCATGCTTATTTTATCATATGATATGTTCCAAAATTGTACTATAATACACTGAAGACCCCTACCTGAGCGAGACCAAGGTCACAGGCGGCATTCTTATCAAACAAGATGTACTACGTGTTCTCTGCCTTAGAACGGCTCTACAATTAAGCTTGCTGAGATGCTGAGAAATGTTTTGAATTAGTGATAGTGGATGAGGAAAATTAGGCTTTGTGACTAGTTGATTTATAAACTTGTTTTGGCAAGGTCCCACCCGAATGATTCAAGTAGGACAAATGATGGCCCCTTCTGGAAATTAGGTAAGCATCATAAAAAAGGTTGCGAGTTCAATGTTCTTTGCTCATACTCAGAGTTCATTGTTTATTTTCATAAACTCATCAAACCTTTTTTCCAGACTTAAGAAAATATTGTACCAATCCTAGCTCTTCATCAAAATTTGGCTATCGTCTGGACTCTGGACCACTGGGATACTTTGCGCTTCATAAAAATGTATTGTGCTGAATTCTAGAGTACATAGAAATAAATGCCCTACACTTACCACAGAATCATACATATCTCTTATGCATTCCTGTTAGCCAAGAAGCGAATTTTACAGCCCTTTTCGCATATACCAAAAGCACATGGCCATACAGCAAAATATGTCAAAACGGTACAACCAAACAGGTTGATGCAAATGCCTAACACGTTTTATGAGACGACGGCGACGGGTGCTACAGACTGAACTGAAGCGCAGTTAACATGTGGCTTTTGCGCAAAAGAAATGCCAAGAAAAATCTTATATGTAAATATATAATTACTTGGATGATATAACTGTTCCAAAGAACATGATGTACTGCCCATCTTCTATTAGACCTTGAGGATTTTGTAGATCTGCATAGGTCCGAGGGAAATGCTGCAACAATTTTCGGATCTACAAAGAGAAACAAATTACATGAGAAGAATTTTAAAAAAAGGAAGATAACAGTGAAGTGGCTCTACTGTTGTTACCGTATGGAAGCCACCGTCCTCTAGCTTGCGATATTGCCTACTAGTTATTCCAGGCAAGGACCTTATATCTTTGTCCAAGATATTACCATCAAGGCTTGTAGCATCAGCTAATGATTCAACACAAGATTCCCTAACAACCGATGGTTCTCCAGGTAAACATTTTTTACCTTTATCTAAAATATTACCATCAGCAGTTGTAGCATCAGCTAATGACTCAGGGTAAACCTCGACGTTAATTGGCGGTTCATGATCAATATTCCGAGTGATGAGAGAACTCTCTTCACTGATTGAGAAATCATTTACATTTTCTGTGGATGGATCTAATGGGTGGCACTTGTCAGTAAACTCGTTTTTCATCTCCAAATTTCCACCAGATTCTACAATGAAATTCACGAGGTTTCCAGGAAGCATGTTCTCTTTGCACAACATACCAGCAGAATCATCATATAGTTCAATTGGTGATGAGTCACCGATTTTTATGCATGGGAATTTTGCTGAGATTTCCGCGAAGTCAATTTCTTTCAAGACACTGATCAACTCTGTAGCAGATTCCCTGCGGACTCTTTCTTGCTCCATTAAATACTGTGTGTTACTATAGCCCATCAAAACAGGTGCCTGCAACCGAACATATTTTAGAGTATGTTCACCATTTATTGTCGACATTAAAAATGAATGGTAATAGTTTTGTGTATAATTAGCCACATACAGCATCAAGCAGACAAACTGCGCAAATGGGAACAATTCAGGGACCATTAAATAGAGTCATCAACTGAACTTAAGGAAAGTCACAATGATGTACCCCCCCAATCCGAATAAACTGACGCGAGTTATGCCTGCTAGTTGTTGTTACGTTATTTTTCTTACGACATTTAAATCGGATCGGAGGGAGTATCATTTTGCAATTCATATTCTATGTATCTGATCTCTAGTTAACCTATTCCATGCACAAAAAAGAAGCAATTTCGACTGTCAAATTCTATATAAGGCATCTGCAAGTCTCTGTTACACCAAAAAACTGGAAACATGCAAGTGTTAGTTAGAAACTTGGAAAAGAGAAACGATTATACTAGAACTATATAATGTGTAAAGATATGAAATAGATAAAACCAAACTCAACACTGATGCATGGAAAAATCAGAGGTTAAAACCAGTAAGTGACAGCAACCAATTTGTGGGAACTCACATACTTTATTCAGGAGCTTCGATCGCTCCTCCACCCCATCCACCTGCAACAGCTTCTGCACGGTAGTGTGTTTGTCACGTGAACACCACCGGAAGAGCCTAGAACCAAGAGCATTCCTAAACCTGTAACCCAAACAAATTCAGTTGATTTTTTCAACACAAATTAGCACAGAAGAAAGTTAGACAGAGAGAGAGAATTAACAGTAAAATCTCTGCAAAACAATACCTCATTCTGGAACAAACCATTTCAGAGCGCCCCCTCCGAAACTCCAAAGATATCGCGCTAGCTAGATAACTCTCACCACTGCAATCCTGGAATGGAAGGGGAGGGGAGCGACCTCACCTCAGGCAACGAAGGGGGTCGGGTTAAGCAAGTTTAAAAGAGCAGAGTCCGGAGCAAGCAGAGTACCTTAAGCCATGATTGCGCGGAGAAGGAGGCGATCATTGGGGGCGGCAGTCCAGCTGACACCCTCCGTATCCCGTCGCAGCGCCCAGTTCGTCAGGCACGCAGAGGGATACCATTAAATTCTAGAGGGCGTCTGTCTGGAGCGCGGGGACGACCAGGTCCCTGGTAGTGGTGCGGCGGGGAGAACCGGAGAAGAGAGGGAATAGCAGCTCTCGCGAAGTTTTACTGAGAAGCCGCTGAGGTGTTCCGGTGGCGGTGCTCACTGTTCTAGGGGTTAAGGATCGAGGAACTAGCGCGGCGGCGGAGGAGTAGGAGAGCTTCCCTGAACTCGCCGGGGCGCGCGCGCGCGCGCCAAGCGGCGGCGGGAGGGGCTCTCGCGTGCACGCGCGGTTGGAGCGGTTGGGCTCTCCGGGGAATGACGGCGGCGTCGGCGACGGGAAGACCGGCAGAGACGTGGGGCTGTGGGCGGTGGCGAGCGGACGAGTGGAGAAGGGGAGAGAGGAGATGGCCGTACAGACACGTGGACATTTTGGGCTGCTTTGAGCTGGCCCATGACCTAGCGCAGAGAACGTTTAGCCCAATACGAGATTTTAGACGCAGCAATCGAGCGTGCCGGCCCAGCTTGATAATTTTGGCACCACTATTTTTGTGCAGTTTGCTTGATAATTTTCGCACCACTTAGGATTTATTTTTTTGACATGGGCACCACTTAGCCGCTTGGCGCTACGCCACGGAATCGCCGGCTAGTTAGGTTTTCTCTTGGTGAAGTCGGGGTCGGTCGTCCGCTCTAGTGTCCGCCGGCGCAGACGGGTCAACATGGAGCATGTCCCCTTCCGGTAGAGTAGAGACGGTGTATCCCAGCGTGTTCATAGCCCAGCCGACGCCACGGGAGGCGCACCCCAAAGCATCACTGTGATGCGGTGCTTGGATCAACATGTTGCTTCGTCTATCCTAAGGCAACTCTTGAATCTGATGTCACCCCTGTCGCCGCTACCTCCGCCTCCGTTGCTGTGCGCCGTCGTTGCTCGCTGGTGGTGGACTGGAGAAAAAGGGGAGAGGAGAGAGAGAGAGCCGGTGAGGGCCACATGGGGAGTCGTGCACACTTATAAGTACGATGGGACGGGGTGAAGCGCGGGCAATGCAAGGGCCCATTAACATCGACGTCGTTTCTCTAGGAGTCACAGTAACTCCAACGACACAATATGAGACGCGATGCCTCCTCGCGTCAGAGGAAACCGCTCACCGTCTGTCAGTGCCGCAATAAATATCACTTACTGCCTACATCTCACTGGCACGTCGGTCCCGCCTATTCAGTATACGACGTGACACATGTTGTCACGGTTACCAGCGTAACGGGAAGTTTAAGAGGGACTGCGGTACGTTGTATTGGCCCTGTCCGGCAGTTTTTCGCACTGTTGGAGACACGGAAGGGGCCAATTTCGTGCGGGTGTCCAGTGGATCGCTGTTGCAATCGGTGGAGATGCTAATTTTAAATCCAATCACGAGTTCAGAATTCAGGCTGCTACAGTGAGGAGACGACACTGAATATGGCAAGCAGGACGAGGCGGAGGGCGGTTGGCCGGGCGGCGCCGGCCTCGCTGCGCCGCGCGTACTCGGCCGGGAGCGGCATGTCGTCCACGGGGAGCGAGCACGCCGCCGGCCCCGCCGCCACCGCGACGCCCGCGGCGGACGCCTCGTCGGCGGCCATCAATGCCCGGATCACGGCCGTGGCCGCGGCGCCGTAGCGCGTGGCGTTGCGCTGCAGCAGCCACATGAGCCCCATCAGCTGGCAGTCCCGCTCGGTGGACGCCCCCGCCTGCAGCTTCGCCTTTATCTGCAACATTTGAGACTCATCATCAGTCGTCGTACGTGTACACCTAGAAATCCATGATCGCAGAACGGTGCCATTGCTTAATTAGTCTAGAGAGCTAATGATGATTTTCGGTCCCAAATGCTAAGACGACAATCAACGAGGGAGGGGAATGGCAACGGAGTCCCATCATTCTCCATACCCTACGCGGCAGGCCCGGACTCGAGGTCTCATCATCTCGTGCCACTCCCACTCGCGGCCAATAATGCCAGCGCGCGGCAGGCGCACACAAAAGCCGGCCGGCACCAGATCGTAGGTGCTGTATGTCCATGCTTGAGGACCATGGCTTGCATTCAACGCCATGTCTCAAAATCTTATCCCGCTAATAACCACGAAGAGAATGCGCAATGAGATCATGCCAGCCTAGTAGTCTGGCACATGCTGCTGTTGTCTCCATGAGTATTTGATGAAAATGAAATGACAAGCTTGCATTGTGAGATCGAACTGAAGTCAGAGGATCGATCTGAGGTTCTGGACTGGTGTCGGTTGCAAAAGAATGAAGAGGTCAGTTAATGGAAGGAAATGTCTGTTGGATTGATCTCTCACCTTGGTAAGAGCACGGAGGCAGTTGGAGCAGCCGGGGACGCCGGGCCGCGCGCAGTCCCTCTCCAGCCTCCTCGCCGCCGCTCCAACCGGGACCCACTGGCCAGAACCACCCGTCGGCTGCGCCCCGCACGTCAGCCGCCTCAGCCTCACCCCGCAGTAGCAGAAGGCCACGTCGCACGTCCCGTTGCCGTTGGCCCCCGGCGGGCGCGGCAGCGGCAGCGGCGCCGCGCCCTCGGACCGCAGCGCGCGCTCCGCGGCGCCCGCGCACGCCTCCGAGTCGTCCGGCGGGACCGGCATGTCCACGGGCGCGGCCGACGCCGGCCTGGCCGGCCTCGCGGCGAGCGCGGTGGGCGCGTAGGCGGCGAACAGCCACGCGGCGAGCGCGGGGCAGCACCGCAGCCTCGCGGGCAGCGCGCCGTCGACGGCGGCGTCGCAGGAGGAGAGCACGGCCGGGAGGAGCCGCGGGTCGGGGTCGAGCGGGCACGTGGAGGAGGGGGACCCCGCCGCGGCGTTCGACTGCTCCGGGAACGCCGGGATCGTGGCGGCGCCCGGCTGTGCCGGCGTGGCCGAGGGCATGAACAGGCCCGGGTCGAGCGGCGCCGGGTCCGGCAATGCCGCGACGGCGCAGTGCACCGACGAGCACAGTAAGAGGCTGGCAGCGGCCGCGACGTAGAGGAGGAGAGAGCGGTGATCCGGCCGAGGCATCGTCTCTCACTCACTGTCGCGGATCGCGCGCGTGGTGGCTGTGGCTGGCTTGAGAGATCAGTTGCGGTGGCCGAGTGCGAGCGCGGTACTGGGGAGTGATCAGTGATCGAGCCTCGATGAGGGAGAGGAGGAGAGGCTATATGGGTGGTATGATGGACGGCACGCTGCTATGTGCTGCATGATGGCATGGTTCTTATAATGAATCAAGGGCAGGTCTTCTTCCTGGCGGTGAGGGCAAAGGCAAACGAACTGCGGCCTTTCGCAAAGCTTCTCTTGTCCACCGGACTATTTCAGCATTTACAAGTGTTTTTTTTTTGTGTGTGTTAAACGTACTTGGTGGACCTCCTCTGTTTAGAGTGTATATACGACGCCCGAATTTTACAAAGCGGTTTTTCCACACATATATGAGGATGTATCCGCTCATCATGACCGGCTATTTTGTATCCAACGCATAATATTATTGTTGCATTGATAAAAATAAACATGTTAATACGTCTTTTTAAAGAAATTTGCATGTACTGTATAAAATTGCTTGTTAGTACATGAATCTAACAAATAAATCACATGAATTCAGAAATTATGGATGTTTACTAACTCATTGGTAATTTGTGCACGAACTGTGAAGCATTCGGACGTCTCGAGATAAGCGGGGAAGATCTTGTGAAGTTGCATCTTCCGCGCTTTTTAGTTGAGTACTGAGTGTTGAGAACGTACGGGTTCAGTGACTGCACCACTCTCAGACTTGCAAAGACAGGCGAGCTGGATCGACGACATTGACGCTTCTCACCTCACGCGCGTGAGCCGACGGGGACACCTACACTACGCTACGTACGTGAGCAAGCACAGCGCGAGCCACGCACGGTCTTTGTCACTCATCAGTCACACCTCTGTCGGCTCGGCTAGTCACGGGCGCAGGCGCCGGCGTTTGAAGCGGGCCGGCCGGGGTACAACAGAACAGAACAGAATGCTTCGTTCCTTGTTCATGGAGATTATATTCGTCCTTCTTCCGTCGTTTCGCTGTAGTTCCGGTTGTTTTCATTCGTGCTACGCGACGGCACCAGACGCCGTGTTGCAAGCTTGCAGTCAGCATGTTTATTCGACTGCGACTCATCACTCATCCAACCTCCTGCGGTCGTTCGTCGGAAGATGTTGCGGCGAAGGTCTCGCGGTTCTAGCGATGGGCTCTCGCCGATATGCTACAAAGTAACATAGAGACAGTATTATATATGTAGTCTCATTTATTAATCTATTCACATTTTTTTTTTGAAAATTATGATGCGAATATGTTTTGCAGGACTAGCCATAATGGGAGTATCATAGGTAATATCATGCATGTCACATAGTTAAAAATCTGGGTTGGCATAATAATTAATGAATAGAGAATAAGAGTAGTATCATAGTATGATACCGTATCATGACACACAACTAGAAAATTTATGTATCATGTACATATGTTTACATTTAGTTTCTACAAACCATTAAATATGATATGATTATGATACTACTAGATGATACTATACATTGTAGGAGTGATATAAACTAGCATTAGATGCATGATACTAATATATGATACTCTCTCCGTTTAGAAATAAGTATCTCAACTTTGTCCAAAAGAAGATGTATCTAGATAAAATCATGTCTAGATATATCTTCTTTTTGATAAAGTTGATACACTTATTTGTGAACGGAGGAAGTGCTTGGTATTGTGACTAGTCTAAGTTACTCTATTTGCCTCTCTTTTCATCATCTGTTTTACCTATGTGGTATCTATGTTAGTATGTTACTTATTCTTACTGTGACTAGTATTATCTAAAAGGTTGCAAAGGCTCGAACCAGACATAGTAAAACTCATTATAATGGAATGCGCTGGGCCTAGTTGGAATGCGCTGGGCTGAACTACATGAACATGTTGCAAGTATTCAAAAAAGAAAAAGAAAACTAAACAGTCGGCTTCTGATTTGAAAAAAAAGATGAACAGGCGTAACTTTCTGCAGAGCGCAGACGGAACAAGCGCATCCGCCGAGTAAAAATCGTCCGAACCACGTGAGAACAGGAAAAATTTGGCACTTGGCAGACTAGCTTGCAGCGGCCATCAATCGATCGGGTGCAAGCACACGGCCAGCCAGCGTAGGTTTGGACAAACCAAACAATCATGTGGTCACTGTCAGGATCTAGAACGACGGCCAAAGAAAATCAAGCTACAATCTCCCGGAAAAGTATAAACACGTTTCTCCATGCAAAAAAAGAGTATAAACACGTTTCACATTAATTCATTTTTTTTATCGTTCATTTTGAAGAAGCTAAGACTGTC
Source organism: Poa annua (assembly GCA_026929855.1). NCBI lineage: Eukaryota > Viridiplantae > Streptophyta > Magnoliopsida > Poales > Poaceae > Poa > Poa annua. The sequence goes on along the minus strand of CM049429.1, from coordinate 84,594,435 downwards.
AAATCATGACATGTTAAATTCTGCCATTTCTTTCGCGATCAAAGTCTTTGTATATATCATTCTTTGGCTAGCCAATCTTAATATTGAAATGGACAAATCTTGGAAATTAAATACTCTGTGTTCATAAAATATAAGATGTTTTAACCTTCCATGGCCCACACGTAACTAAACGTGTTTCAGTATAGGATGCACATGAACCTACACACAAAAGGCATCAAGATTCATGGGTCAGTAAATGGAAAGAATATTATATTTAGTAACAAGGAGAATTGTTGGACAGAAAAAGCTAAAGAAAGAGGAAATGTGATGTGGTGGTATACCCACACGACTATAATGAAGTCTACTCTACCGGAAGGCCCACCCTAGTGGCCCAATAAGTGGATACTACAAGCAAGGCACAAGGCGGCCCAATATCAATGAAGTGCGACTCAAAAAAGGAGCAATCGTACCGACTTAAAACTCACAATCTCTATAAATCGAGTCGTATTCAAACTTCTGAGACCTGGCCTCCTATATAAAGGTCAGGAGGGACGTTATACGACTTACGCAATCTTCTACCCAAAAGACCCTAGCGAGCCTTCGACTCGTCGGGACGCCATTGTAGCCACCTTGTAACACCGAGATCTATAACCAGACAAACAGGAGTAGGTATTATCCTCTGGGAGACTGAACCAGGGTAAATCCTTACTTGTCAGCCGTCCGAAGTCACCAACAACCATATACTCTTCCTCCTGATCAAACAAAGGGTACCTTACCATGGGATTTGCCGAGTTTACGCCTCGTCAAAATGGCATGCATGTTTCTTTAGGAGAGGAAACAATTGATCACACCATGTGAGAGATATACTTGGCACTCTAAATATTACTTCCTATGTATCATAATATAAGACGTTTTAGGTAGTTGTTTTCAGTTTGTCCAAGTGTCTTATATTGTTATACAGAGGGAGTATTACCAAACCTATTTCTAGGTTGGACGAGCGCTACTCTTACATGATGTCGTTTGATCATGGTGGGTGCGGCGGCTATTTATGAACCTTTTTAAGATTAGAAACAATGTTTGTTTTCACACAATTATACCCGATGAACCTGAAAAGTGTCTATATGAATGCGATTTGGGAAATAGATAAAAAGAACTTATATTTCCGGATGTAGGGAGTACGAGACATCAAACACGTGCATTGTGTCTGAACGGTCTTGCAAAAATCGGAGCAAATGATGGCGCTCTTGAGTAGGGTTGCTGTTATCCGCCTGGGTTAGAGTTAACTGATAGTGGAGCAGTCATGATACCTTGCACTCACCATTAGCTATGCTATCTGTTCGCGTGTGGATGACTGCTAATTGGAGTAGGTGTGGTTTGCGGACGTCAAGACCATGGCGTCATGAGGTCGTTAGCTAAACCTAAGTTGGCTCAACACAAAGGAGAGTAATATGCGTGTTCGTCTACTCTAGTTGTTGTAGTCGAGGGGCTCCTGATGGGTGCGTCTGCTTGGACGCTTGCAGAATTTCCTTGACCTTTGTGACAAAACAAGTCCAAGTCGGCACCGGATGCTCTCCTTTCACCATCCAGGTCCTGTTTTTTCAGGTCAATGTTTCTTTTGAAAAGCATCAAGCCCATATCATCCATCTTCAACTTTAGAACAGCGGCTCATGTTCAGTTCACATTTACATCTTCATGCACGGGATCCTACTCTAACCTTTTGAAAGTAATTTCGAAGCACCTTCTTGCTGTCTATGTCACGGTGGAAACTTCCCAACGCAAAAGCTTCCTTAATTTCCCCTCATGTACAATGACAAGTCACAACTCGCAAGATGCTACCGAAACAGTACAGTACTATGTACAGAGCGTCCGTTAGTACTTGGTAGATAGCTTTCGCTGAAAGAATGAAACAACTAATATTGCCTACTAGCTGTCGATGTGTAATATTTTTCTCTCCCTGCTCATCATCGCGCGTGGAGTGTGGTGGACGACATCTTCTCACCCGTCATCACCACGTAAAACAGACACTAAACACTTGTTTTATCATCGTGGCTGGATCATGGTGATGGACACGTCGTTGACAGAGTGCGTCTTGGACGCCGTCTCGGTCCCCAGCGAGAACCCCGACGGCGAGACCGCCTTCTTTGGCCTCGCGAACAGCGGCGGCCGCTCTGGCGCCGGCAGCGACGCTTGGTCGCTGATGAGCATGAGCACGGCGCTGGACATGGTCGGCCGGAGCTCCGGGCTCTCCTGCACGCACAGCAGGCCGGCGTGGTAGCACCGCCATGCCTCGTCCTTCGCGTACGACCCAGGCTCCAGCGACGCGTCCATGAACTCGGCGGCTTTGTCCTCGTTCCACAGCTGCCATGCCTGCACGCACGCGAGCACCATCAGACAAGAATCAGTCAGAACTCTGCATTTTTGTTTCTGACTGAATCGATTAGGTCAACGGATGTTGGGAAGGACTACGTACTTGTTGGATGAGGGTGTGCTGGTGCTCCTGGAGGTACGTTGCGCCGTTGCGCTGGCCGCTGAGGATCTCCAGCACCAGGACACCGAAGCTGAACACGTCCGACTTCACCGAGAAGACGCCCTCCATCGCGTACTCCGGCGCCATGTACCCGCTGCATTTTGACTTCAGGTTAGCACTAGCTAGCAGCACCGACCACCGACCCGCATGAAGATCGCTGAACTCACTATGTCCCGACTACGTGGCCGGTGTTGACCTCGATCTCCTCGTCCTCGAAGATCTTGGCCATGCCGAAATCCGAGATCTTGGGGTTCATCTTGTTGTCCAGGAGCACGTTGCTGGCCTTGAGGTCCCTGTGGACGATCTTCAGACACGAATCCTCGTGGAGGTAGAGCAGGCCGCGAGCGATCCCCAGGATGATGCTCTGCCTCATCCTCCAGTCCAAGTGCGCGGTCTTTCCACTACCTAATGTAATAGAATTCCATCAGGTTAAAAATCACGATAACTTTTCAAAGAGTTGTAGTAGTAACTGTAAAAGTGCTGGCAAGGTTATAGCCATGAAGCAACATGGACGCTACACGAATGTCCATGCTACTTACTTAGGGTTCCCATTTGACCTATTTTGCATCGATCTGATTGCCTAATTAGACCTAACTGACTTGAATTCAGTAAACTACAGAGGTTGCACACAGCGCAGGAGCTGTAGTTTGGTCCAGCCATGTGCAAGCATGCCCCATATATGTGGGCATCAAATCAAACTCAATCTTCGCCCCCACCCCACCATACCAAATGCCCAAATTAGTCAGACCGATCTCGGACACAGGCGTGTTGCATCTTGCATGATCGAGTAAATAATTAAGAACCGAGGCGAGGGGAAAGAAACTGACGAACCGAAGAGGAATGCGTCGAGGCTCCGGTTGGGGAGGTACTCGTAGACCAGCATCTTCTCGTCATTCTCCACGCAGCACCCCAGCAGCCTCACCAGGTTCCTGTGCTGCAGCTTGGCGATGAGCTCCACCTCGTTCCGGAACTCCGCCGCGCCCTGCCGTGACCTCGCCGATAGACGCTTCACCGCGATCTCCGAGCCACCCTCCAGGACGCCCTGGAAACCAATCAATCAGTTGTCCAGGATTTTAGACGTTAGTCAATGCGATGACACGCGAACAGAAGCTGCGGGGCTTGGAATTGGCAGTGATCGCTCGTACCCTGTAAACGGGCCCGAAGCCGCCTTCCCCGAGCTTGTTCTCCTTGGAGAAGTTGTTGGTGGCGGCGGCGATGACGGAGAGGTCCATCTCTGGCAAGTCCGAGTTGGACAGTGGCCTCAGCCTCTGCATCTCAGTCCTCTTCACAGCTGCATAATCAAGAGCCAAACAATTTTCAGCTAGCTATTTAGTTAGTTAACACTTAACAATACTGGTACTGAGCATCACACTAATTAACCAGCAGCAAGATGAGTAGTAATTAGCTAGCTAGAGCTCAGAGCTCACCGTTGCGTTTCCTCCAGTTCCAGCAGTACACGCAGTAGGAAAGAGTGCAGATGATGACTACCACCAGGACGGAGACCATGATAGGCATCCCACTAGAGCCTGAATGTCCATGTCCTCCTGCAAGAACACACACACACCCAACAGCAATTCAAGAATACTGGCATCAATCTCTTGAACAATGAAAGCAGCCAGAACACACACACACCTGGATCATTGCTTGGCGTCGCAGGTGCCGTATCCATCAACCGGCGATGCCGAAGACGGTACTGCGATCCAACCATCAGTTCCTCTTCCGGGACCTCTGCCTGGAGTCGCGAGAAGAGAATCGCAGCGTTTAGTGGGGTATTTCTTATTGCTGCTGGGTCGTTGGGGTCTTAGAGAGTCGTACTTCTAGCTTAGCTAACCAGCCGCCCAGCCGTATGTGTGGAGACGTACTGGGTTCGTGCTGCTGGCACTAATGAGTAATGACTAATGTGTACAGGGCATATTTGCACAGCTTGGCTGGGAGAATAAGATCACCGGGATGGAGAGGGAGTGGGCGTTGATGTCTGCCGAATGTTTTTTCAAAGGGCCTCTGACAAATTTCAGGTTTGTCCTTTTAGGAGTGCTAAATCTGGTGTTTGTCCATGCAAGAAGGTAGAACATCCATAACCTCCAAGAAAGCCTTTTCTATCCCTCCGTGGATGCTAAGTTGTTTTGATGTGGGACTAATGGATGCTTGTGGAGAAGATCAAAGACGAGGCGGCAATATGATGTCTAGCGGGGGCTAAAGCGTGGGGTATTTTAATTCTAAGAGAGTAATGTGTTGTTTTGGGGCCTTGGCCTCTTTGGTCATGGCTTGGTTGGTAAAACTATTGAAACCTCTCCTCAATTAATAAAAATGACAAATAGTTTATCTTATTTTTAAAAAGATGTACCCACTTGTTCTTGCTTCTTTTAAATGCTTGTGCATTCCATGTCTTTACTCTTGCTTGCCCTTTGCATTAGGAAACCAGTACAAACGATTTGTCTGGTTTACCTATAAAGCATGTCAATGAATCACTGAACATAATCAAAGTCACTGGCGTTGGTGAGCGCATTGGCATCGACTCCAATTAGGCAACCATAACTATTTTTTGTCGATTGATCTGGATGGTGGGGTTATGCTCCCCATTTGAGAAAAAAATCATTAACTTTTGTAGTCACTTCTCGAACATTTCTACACGAGCCTTCCTCAAAACCCTAATCGTATCGGAATTTCAGTAAACAAGAACCACCACATTTATGCCATGCATGCTATGCCAAGACAAAGAATAGGCAAGCTCCAACAACTGCAAGTGTTTTTATTGAAAGCGAGAGTATATAACTTTGATCTCTGCAAAGTTCACCAATCAAACAACAACAATTGTATGCTCCTCACCACATTTTCCGTGCACCCCGGATCCTTAAACTCACTTGTCGTAAGTGGCTAGACATGACATGCTCATATGTATTGTGATATGATCTACTAGGTAGATTGGGTAGATGGTCGTACCTCAGACGTAGCACATGGTTGTCGCTCCACCGCTAGGAGCAACACCATCGCTTATCTGTATAGTCATCTTCTAGCTTCCCCGCCCCCAAAGTGAGGTTCTGTGTTAATGGAAAAAACCAAGGGACCGACCCCTATCATCCCAAAAAAGGAGTTTAGGTTCTATGCTCCCGCCATTACCATCTGAGGCCACGACCTTATGCAACCACACTTACCTGGCATGGGTGGACACCTGATCTCGCACACTTTCATGATGCGTGTTATTGCACTAAGTATACAATTGCGTATTAATTTGCCTAATCACTCACACTTTCATGATGTGAACATCCATGTGACCATGCCGACCATAAAGTAGAAAGTTGTCTATTTCTCTCAAAATAAGACTACAAAGTTTCCTCACTCGTCTAATTATGTACAACTAGGAGGGCCACTTTGCAATAGACACTAAACCTTACTCCATTTGTCTTCCTTGCTTGCTTGGGACGTTGAGACGTGGCCGTGTGAACCGAGGACGCTGGGTAGTGCAGGACAAAGGCTTGTCTGTCACTCATCAGCTGCAATAAGATGGGATCGAGCGTGTTTTGTTCCTTTTTGACAAACGGTCGCCACGGGGATCATTGGGCGGCGCACTGAGCAGCATGCATAAACAAAACAAGATCTAATTTTTCCTTTATCATTCGACAATCAATCCAAGATGGTGGCGAGCGACCGTGGCAGTGTAAATATACGAGCTGTGATCCATGCGTCAAAATGGTCAAACAGCTGACATTTTTCTGTACCAGTGGGATCCGATTCATGGTGCGCGTTTGGCTTCGCCTTTCGCCGGTGGGCTCCTGCCGGGGCCGGAGAAGAAGGGACCATCGAACGTGTGCCCCGCCCAAGCATGTTGCGCGCGTTTTAGGGTTCGTGTGTGCAACTCTAATAATCAACAATTAATTATGGCATGTGAACGCGCCAAGACGGTGGCGGCACGTCCCTGATGGATGTGATGGCCTGATCACGGGGGTGATTACTTTATTTTGCCCGCGTTGCATGCACTCTAAGCAAAAATAAGTAAATGAGAACCTGCCTACCCGTGTTTGCTGCGATAGAATGGTTAAGAGGGTCGTAGTACCCAACCCTTCAAAGTGAAAACTATGTATACTGTTGTTTCTCGTTTAGATAAAATTAGGGATATTATAACTGAGTCAAATTTGAGTTTTCTCACGCTATCTTTAGTTTCAGTCATCACACCATCTAAGCTAATTTTGGCCGTCGGTTGCCTAACTGGACCATTTATCTCTCGCAGACGCTGCTCTACCCGTCGAATGGAATTTGTGGTGAATTGGGACCCAAAAAGACCACTAACTCGTTTACTGGACTGAAAGGATCTACAGCTAACGAGCAATTTCCTAAAAAAAGCTAAAGAGGCTCACGATTCCAATCGTGAAGAATAGGAGACAAGAGGATTTGGAACGACTCCGTTGGAGGCTCCTCACCACTTCCGTTTTCCCACCGCCACCAACAAGGTCCATCCATGGAAGCTCGCCCTGAGCTTCGGTCTCAGGGGCGTGCCCACGCTGCTGGGCTGGGACAGTTCCAAGGGCGCCGCCGTTAGGATTCTCGACGATGACGAGGCCGGCGTTGCGATAAGATCGACGCCCTCTTGCCTACGGAGGAACACCATGTTGGATGACTAGGCGAGAAGAAGGCACCAAAGAATACTCAGATCCGTTCCCACGAGGCCACCACTGCTTTGTCCCTCGGTTTCTCATATTTTTAGTTTCTGGTGTTGTTGATTTAAGTCCAAATATCCTCTGTTCATTTTCATTTTCAATCTGTAGACGATTGCTTACTTCATCCAAAAGTATGGCCCATCGGCTAGTGTCAAGTGCAAGAACTGCGTCGTCGGATTTTGTTTTGAGCGCCACCATGATCTACATGGCGTGCACTGCAATGTTTAGTTCATATTGTTGCCTTAGTCCTAGGTACCTTTTGTTGGGAAGATTTGCAGTAGCTGTAGACTGAAACCATAAGTGACAAGATTATACCAAACGGGTACCCCTTCGTATGGGTACCTGATGCACGTAATGACTAAACTCCAATTCTCAATAGGCTGAAAGAAGACCAACAAGCGAAGACAAAGTCGAAAACTTGTATCATAGATAGTATAGTCGTTAGTACTTTCCAAAAATGTAGTCCTAGTCGGCTACGATCCGAGACCTGTACCACTATATAAATGACAGGAGGGCGACCGATCAGGGACACGCCCAACCAGAATCACCAAACCCTAGCAAGATCGACATCTTGCTAGACCTCTGTACTCGCCGCATATACATAATCAATAATAGACAAGCAGGAGTAAGGGTTTTACCTCACTCGAGAGCCCCAGACCTAGGTAATTCCCGCTTGTTAGCCGACGAAAATCTACCAACACTACACGTTCTCTACCTCATAACTCTTACCCTAGGCTAGTAAACATGGATATTGATGGGGACATCCCTCGTCAATAAGTATGCTGGAAGAGTTGCAAAGAATGTTTGTGCACTTTCTGTGGGTAAGGCGTCTGCTAACAAGTATAGCGTGGATTGAAGAATTAGAGTGCGTGCTGATAAAAATATATCAGATATCGTACGTTCTTGAACAATGATGTGTCAAAGCGGTGTCAAGCACAAAATGTGAGCCTGGTGCTCTCAGGTTGTTGATAATACGAGTTCCCTCTCCTCCTTTTTTATGATTTTCAAGGCCTTTTTCAATTAACCATGCACAACATTATCGCTGGCTAAAAGAGTAGCAATACAAATGGGAGCATCAGTATCCCAGTACAAATCCGAGGACTCAGAGATTGTGCCCAGCTTTGCAAGCTCATGGGCGACATTGTTACAGGCACGTCGGCTGAAAGAAAACGGAAAATATTCAAAGTTTAGAATACAAAGGCTTCTAGATTCTTTCACCAGCACACCAATTTCTGACTTGTCGTAGTCAGTGCTAGTAAGCGCTAGCAGCAGGTTGGAAGCATCGGACTCGAAAATAACTCGGTTCACTCCAATCCTGGCTGCTCCCTAGATCGCATCCAGACAAGCCACACTTTCATAATTGAGGGATGCCCTCAAGTTCATGGAGTTACCCGCTCAAGCAGCGATAAAATTGCCAGCCTGATCCCGGATAACATAACCCCAGCCTCCCAACCCCGACTTCGTATCAAAGGCACCATCGAAGTTGATCTTCACATAGTTGTCAGGAGGCTTTGTCCACTGATGAAAGTCCAGAGGTTTTGCAGGCTTAACAGGCTTGTGAAAGCAAGAAAAATCTGCCAGCAGCCTCTCCACACGATTGCACACTTCTAGAGGGTTGGAGCAGCCCTCCCCAGCATTGGCTTTGTTCCTAACATTCCACCACTCCCACATGAGGGTGACAGCTTTGGTTTGGATCCCAACCGGAGAATTCCATAGCTTCAATAAAAGGTTCTTAGCCGAATCGCAAAGAGACAGAGACTCACGCAGCTCGGCCAGACCCAGTCTGCTCCAACATTCTCTGGCTTTTTTGCATTTGAGGAAGACATGCTCGCCATCTTCATTAAATCTATTGCAAACTGGGCATCTAGTATCTTGCTCAACCCCAAGTTTATGGATTTTCTTGCGATTTGCGAGACTGTTATGAGCCAGCCTCCAAACGAACATTTTCACCTTAGAAGTGACTTTTCAATTGCCAAATGAGATTCCAGTCAAAAGAAGAAGAGGGCACTCCCGAGGAAGAGTTGGAGCTGGAAGTTTCCAAACCCGACCTCCTATCTCTCATCATCAGTCCCACTTTGTAGGCAGACTTGACAGAAAAGACCCCCCTTGGATCGAAATGCCAAGCAAAATTATCCTCCATTCCTTCACATATGCTAATAGAGAGATTGTCCTTTACATCTTCAGGCTGAAAATGATCCCCTAGAAGAACAGAATCCCAGCCACCAGTCAAAGGGTTCATCAAATCAGCCACCAAAATGGCAGGGCAATTTCCTTGGACAGGCCTGGGTCTACGAGTGTCGCCACCCGGTAGCCAAGGTTCTTCCCAAATCTTGATATTTGTACCATCTCCAACATGCCAGATGAGGCCCTCCTTAAGAAGAGAAACACCCTTAAGAATGCTACGCCAAGTGTATGAGATGCCCGGCACGGCCACCGCCTCCAAGATGTTGCCATTGGGGAAGTACTTCGCCCTTAGAACCTTGCCACAAAGAGAGTCTGGATCTTGCAACAATATGCAACCTTGTCGGGCCAGCATAGCAAGATTGAAAATATGGAGATCCCTAAAACTCAGCCCACCCTCAGCTTTCGGCTTGGAGAGACATTGCCAACCAAGCCAGTGATGGCGATCCTCCTCCTGATTATTCCACCAATACTTACAGACCATAGAGCTGATATCGTCGCAGAAGGTTTTTGTAATATCAAAGCAAGACATGGCATAAAGAGGGATAGCCTGTGCAACAACCTTGATGAGAATTTCTTTTCCAGATCTAGATAAAAATTTCTGCCCTGTTTTTTCTTCCAAATTATTTCCTTCAGATAACCAAAAGTCTTGGTTTTTGATCTACCAAGATTTATCGGCAAGCCCAAATAGCGATCAGTGAAGGCTTCATCTTGAATATGAAGTAAGGACATAAACTTCCTCCTGTCCGCCTTTGAGGTACCTTTGCTAAACAGGATTGCTGATTTTTCTTTATTAACTATTTGTCCCGAGGCATCCTCATAAAGGGCAAGAATATCAAGAAGTTTCCTTGCGCTGGACTCATTTGCCTTGAGGAAAATCAAAGAATCATTAGCAAAAAAGAGATGGTTAATGCGAGGAGCCGAGGGGCAAACCTGCACCCCTTGTAAAGAGCCCTCCTCCTCAGCTTTCCTGAACAGCGCCGAGAGACCCTCATCACAGATGATAAACATGTAAGGAGACAAAGGGCAGCCCTGACGTAGGCCACGCTGAGGGACAATCACCTCGGTGAGAGAGTTGTTCACTTTCACTCTATAAGTAACCGAAGAAACACAGTTCATAATCAACTGCACGAAATTCGAGTTAAACCCCATTTTGAGCATTAAGTTCTTCAAGAAAGACCATTCAACACAATCAAAAGCTTTGCTCATGTCTAGCTTGACAGCAGCCAGACCATCTCTGCCACCTTTCCGCTGATGCATGAAACTGGTGGTCTCATACGTAATGAGAATGTTGTCAGTGATCAGTCTCCATGCAACGAAGGCACTCTGATTTTGGGAGATAATATCATCGAGGACAACTTTCAGTCCTGTGGATATTTGGGGTAGCATGGATTCTTTTTTAATATCTCGTCTGTCCAATCTGAGATTTTAGGAGCCGTCTGCTAACAAGTATAGCATGGATTGAAGAATTACAGTGTGTGCTGATAAAAATATATGAGATATCGTACGTTCTTGTACAATGATGTGTCAAAGCGGTGTCAAGCACAAAATGTGAGCCTGGTGCTCTCAGGTTGTTGATAATACAAGTTCCCTCTCCTCTTGGGTGTGGCTGCCCCTATTGTTGCCGGTCTCCTCTCATTCTCTTACTATTTTAATTGCATAGCGTCTCTACACCAGGTGATTATGATTACAAAGTAATAATTATTTGTACAGGTTAATTTGTTTCTTACTACTGGATTCCTCATTCACTTTTGTCATCTTGCTGCTACCAATGTTTTCTTGAAATCTTGATATCCTGTAGAAATTTATTAGGTGATGTTTTGTCCTGATTATTTTACTGTGAAATTTTGTTTCGTCAGGTGCTCATTGAAATTGCTACACAAACAAAATTTTGCATCAGAGAGGCAAGAAGGAGATGGAAGAGAAATTTACGCAGGTCTTAAATGTCATAAGGTAACAATTATTGATGCATTTTTTTTTGAAATTTATTGATGCATTTCTTGGAGTGAAAGGTATGTGAACGTCAAGTGTTAGACATTCGGTAATAGTCTGTAGTATGCATTGATGTATGTGTATTAATAAGATGTGCTCACTATTCACGTTGCTACAGTATGTTCATGATTCGGCAATAGTATTCCGTGTGCATTGTTGTACGTGTATATATCTAAGATATGCTGATTATTCAGGTTACTACATTGATTTTCTATGAGATTGACGAATCTAACCAGAACAACGACAAGTTAAGAATTGGAGGGGATGTTCTCAATTTTTGTCATCTCAGTTTCTAGAGTATAACAATACGCCTAAACCAGGAATCAAAGTGATCATTAATTTTACAAATGGTACCTTCTTAGTCATTTAGTTAAGGTACACTTTCCTGATGCTAACCAAAATTTTGGTTGATATTTTCTGTAAATTACAGACTGGAATTAATTTCCAGCCATTGGTTCTTAATTAGGTGCACGTCTGCATTTGTCATATATTCAGGTATATCTTGCTAGATGGAGATTTGCAACACTGAAGACAGAACACCTGTAATTCGTAAACAAAAAGTGTATATGGTTGGAATTATACAAGTGGGACAAAGCATAAAAGTTTCTTTCCTTCTAATTTCTAATATCAGCATGTACATTAGTTTCTTTTAATTTGATATATATGTTAATAGAGTTAAACTTTGACTCGTCCATTACTAATAAATATATGTCAATTTATGTAAATTTAACTTTTATGCTTTGTCCCACTTGTATAATTTCAACCATTTCATTGCCAAAATGGATGGGCCGTGGGCCATCGTGATCTGATCTATGTTTAGGTTTTTATAGTACCTCTTGCCACTCCTGCCATTAACCTTTTGATCTTAACACATATACAAACCTACAAAAACAATTAAAATAATTCAATCAATTAGTTCTTCATCTGTATGACCATTTACCACACCTTTTTTTAGTACAACTCACAGTCTAATCTTACTACCAATAATACGACTTTCCAAAAAAACAATTACGTACATCTCTGACAGAACAAATAAAACTTCCATTCAAATTGTGTGTGAATGCTCAACAAAATTTTACAAAGGCACAAAATACATCATTTAAATCTACTCAAATAAACATGTAAACTTGTTGCCAAATAAGATGTAGAGTTCGGTACATACAAGGAAATTAACCACAGAAGACCAACGAGAGGAAAAGCAAAAAAAAATCAACGAGTGATATAACCAAATATATAGCTTAACTACTATATAAAACAGTCCCGCATAATTGTTACCGCTCTAAGTTCATATTTTTTTAAAAAAAATCTTTACAAAACACTATAATTTCTTATAAAATTACATCCCTAATAGACGGGTGCCCGCCTACATGATCTAGTATTATTTAGGTGGAGACGATGTTCGTAGTATCTTGGAGGTGCTCATAGGTAGGGCGTGCATGCGTATATTCATATTAGCAAGAGTATACGCGTGTGTGTAAAAGTTTGTGTTATACCGTATTATGTAAAAATAAAGCATGTATGTGCCGGATTAGGGCAAAGAGGGCAGAGTGGATATGAAGGCCGGTGAGAAGGCCATACCTGAAAGAGTAATTACGATTTTAGTGTATAAGTGATCCTTAGAGGTGACAAAAGCTCAGAAAATACGAAGAAATCTTACCCATGTTTTTATATGTGCATAGTGTAGTTTCTTTGTGAAGTCTCATTTTTATAGAGTGGGAAATCTAACACATGTTTCCTGTTTATAAAAATTGGTCTCTAAGTGAGTATTTCCCAGCCAATATTTATAGTTGTTTGGTGAATATATTCTTGTTTCAATGCAAATACACAAATTTTAATATTTTGATTAGATGGTTCTTAGGGTAGACTTTGAAGTGATGTTTTAATATAAAATGAAAAATAGCAAACTTAATGTACTCTAAGTTAAGTTAGAGCTGGGTCGACGACCTGAGATCATTAATTGGACCTAACTAGGAGGCTGGTGGGTCTGTCACGTCAGAAGCAAGAGAGATTCCTGGTCCGTCAGAGTAGTACCAGTGGGATATTCTGATGGACGCGGTGGTTACGCGGCACCGGACAAAAAACAAAAAGGTCGGTGAAGGGCTTGGATAGGCCGCCAACCTTCAGAAAACCGAATTGCTCATCTCCATCCTTATTAGTTTGTTAGCCAAACAAAATTATTTTCGAGCTCCTCCTTAGAAGGGTCGGTCGCTCACACATATTGAGGTAGAGGTGCTCCTACATACCGCGTACAGGCGGCGGAAGTGTCCTACGCTGCTCGAATGTTCGACCAATGGGCCAACCCATTTAAGTCATGTCTATTTATTCTTGTTTACCTCTATTCTCTTTAGTTTTATTTAGTTATTAATTTCCAAAGTGTTTGGTTTTGAAAAATGAGAATTTAAAAAATTCAAATTCAATAAATTGTTTAAATTTATAAAACTTTCACATTATTTTTAAAGAAAATATTCATATTTGAAATATGTCCAGTTGGGATTCAAAAATTGTTTACATTTGAAAATTATTCATATGTCAACATATTTAAAAACTGAACAGTTTTTAAAAATCGAAAAAATGAAAATGAAAAACGAAAAAAGAAAACTAAATATAGAAAAATAAACAGAGAAAAAAGAGAGAAATCGGTAGAATGGGCCTGCCCATTATCAAATCTCTTCGGGCGGTGTTTCGCTCCGTCAGCGAGCGATATACTGTACATGATTTCGTAAGCAAGGCACCAAGGACTACGGGACGGAAGGAAGGCCTTGTTCAGCCTTGGTCAACGTTAGTCGGCCTCATTTGCTACTACGACATCTCCTAATCACCTCACTCCGTTCGAAAAAAAACGAAAAAATCACCACTCGTGTAGTCGTCTTGCTGCTGTCGCGGCTGCAATCTTCGGCCACGGCCGGCGGTTCCAAAGCAGGTGGACGGCAGCCTTTGCCCTGCCGCCTGTGCTGGAGTGTTGCTGAGCCTGGATTACATGTATGCACATTGTTAACTCCAAATAGATTCTCCTGTAAAAAATGGTCAAACAAATAGATATGTGCACAGTTTGATGCTTAAGAGTCTTAGACCAAGCGTGATCCTCTCTCAGAGAAAAAAAAGCGGCGTAAGAACAACAACCTGTAGTCCTATACAGCATTACAGCCATACCCTAATAAGTGTTTTCAAGTGAGCAAATCGCCTCCTGATGCAGCAGCATGGAAGCATTTCTCCGCACGTCTGCACTATCGCACGCCACTTCCTATAGCATCACCCTATCCGTTTCACTCTTTTTAAAAGGAATGCCCGTTTTACTTTGGAGTATATTTAGCACTGCACTTCACTGAGTTATTACAGCATCTTGTGCGGACAGTAGAGTCAGTTTCTCCTAGTATCAAGCTTAGGACAGTGCTTACTCACATCAATCATCAATGCTCATTCTTAGTTGCATGTACGTGGAGCTACTACTGTAATATACTTGCCTGCCGACAGTCCTGTTTATCACTAACTCAAGCATTGCACACTGATTAGTGATTACTATAAATTCTTCCAGCAGTTCAAGTCTCAGGAAATGCTTATTGCCTTGGGATTGGAGCAGTCTAACACTTGTTTTGTGTTTTCAGGAAGAATTTGGCCCGGGCAATGCAGGAAAAGACACCGGCTGATGCTAGCTAAGTCGTCGTAGATGATTTAGTATACAACCGGTTTGCGATAATTTAATTTTCTGCAACTGGCGTTCACCCACTGTATTGGGCCGAGAAAAGGGAGTAGCTGTAGTCACAAATGATCCCGATTGGGCTGCTGAAGTTTGTTTTTGTTTCCACGCTTTGGCACGATAAAGGAAGGCATAGTTTGATTTATGTGATGTAATTAAAGTTTACTAGTTCTGCTAGTTGCCACTTGTGACAGAGCCATGTAGACGGCATGTTTGCTCGTCAAAACTCAGCCTACATATGTGGCAAACATTTTGGCAATTTTCTTCGAAGAATGACTTGAAAGTTCAATGCATCTTTTCTTGGGGGAGTACTATATATCCTGTTTCGTTTTTCTTGGGGGAAGTACTACAATACTATGCTGCAGGAGAAAAAAATGCTGCAGCAGAGATATCCGCATCTGCTGTAGGAGTTTCGGCCAATGACTTTAATGCATGATGGTTCCGTAAGTAAATCCCGTAACAAACTGCCCGTAAGTTTAGTATAACTGTTTTCACAAATCACACTTTCTAATAAACTGAGGACATTTTAGGTTTTAGGAATATATTAGAACGTGAAAATTGTCTGGGGTAACTTGGAATTATCAAAGGCGGTTTTTTTCCTACATTACCTTATATGTAGTTAGCTAGCGCCTAACTATAGATTCCAGTCAAATTGTATTACTATTTCTGCTTGTAGTTCGAAGTGCTCACTTACTGATCATACTGCATATGAATATTCTGTATATCCGGTTGATCATTAGATTGAATCTGCTTATCCACAACTTAAATGATTGTTCTTGGACCCATACTGCGGTGCACATAACTTCACACATTTTATAATTTTTTCCTGACAGAGTGACAGGACTAAAATGACAATTAGCCGAATCATCCAGATCTCTTATAAAGGCTACTTGGAGTCTGTTATGTCTCTTATGTTTTTTATGTGCCATTTTTCAGGCACTCTTTTCTTAACTAATAGCTTTGATCAATACTCCACTCATCGTTTGCATGTAATGCTGCAAGATGATGGTGTAACCTCATCTTCACAGACCACCGACCAGTACATAAATATACTTACCACTGCAGTCAATGTCCACCTTACATCTAGCATATAATCTAGCAAAGCACAATTGACAATGTGGCCTTTGCCACCAAGACAAAAAAAATTAAGCACTTTTATTCAAGTGAAAGTTGGCGTGATCTATGGCCCTTTATCAAAAAGGGTTCTAACATGTATCCTCCATGTTGTGTAACAACTCGTTACGCAGAAAACAACACAACTATAGAAATTTTAATAGGGTAGGAGCTTGGGTAAGCATAACGATATGATTCTTAATGATAAAATTTATGTTATTGTGTAAATTATTTACCGATGTAGCCATTGATCCGTCTTTGGTCGCAGCTTTAGCCTGGAAAATCAAGAGATGCCTATCGAGGCTTGTACACGGTTGGACCAAGCGATGGTGGATTCCCACCACATAGATGGCAACTTAGTCAACGGATCAGCCTCTGCCGCTGTATACATTCCTATGAGTTCATACTTGTATCGCGCACTTTTGATTTTATTTTCTTTGAGCATTGTGTGCATCATAATTATTTACAGGTCAGGTGAAACCTTTTATTAACTATATCTACGTGATGTTAACTTATGAGTTGTTTTTATAAAAGGGCCCATTCTGAAAAATAATAATAATATAACTATCATGTATTAATAGTAATTAAGATACATCTTACTTCCTATTGTACTATTATACTACTTATGCATCAGAATTACTTAATTTTGAGAAACAGAGCCCTAATGGTCCATATGAGTTTCGTTAGATTGTTCTTATTAGTTTATATATTGTTAGTTGACTCAATACGATTTGAAGTGTATAATAAGAGCCTCACACTTCAATGATGTAGGTTGGTTAATCTTAACAACAATGTTTCAAGTTAATGATAAATGGTTATTAATCAACAATGATGACGACCATAACAACTTTGTTTATTCTAAACACCCCAAATTTTGTATGATAGTATTTTCTTACTAAAAAACACTTTGATACTCTATAAACACCACCAATTGATTTCGTCCTCATCATTATTTAGACTTCACACAAATTGCAAGGAACATCAATACCTTCATCATCACCATCTTCTCCACCATCCGAGTTCAGCTCAAAAGGGAAGTGGAAGTCGCTCGTTTATTTGGTCATGACAGGAACCCTTGATTGTGAGTTGGTAGAATGGACTGTGTACTAACATTGTTATCAGCGACATTACCCTCTTAAAATCATGCTCCTTGAGCTCATGTAATCTTACTTGGGTTGAAACCCTTAATCTACCTTACCGAGTGTCGATGTGAGTTAAATCTTTGTTCGAGTATGTTTATGATGATCGCCATGATGACCATGTCTTAACAAATGAAAATATATATGATTATGATTTTGCATCACACGTTTTATATATTAATGGAGTAGTTTTCTTTATCAAAATCATGTATTAACTAATCCAAAAAATGCTTATGTTCACGACCCTCAGTTTTCATTTACCATGTGTTGGGTTCTTTTAAAATCAGACTTTTAAACGTTTGGCCAAGTATTTACCAAAAAGTATGAATATCTATTACATCAAATGCAACTAATATGAAAATATATTTCATAGTGATTTTGATAATTTTAAATATTTTTACCTGTGTCATTATGTACCAGTGCAGTTTCATGGACACAATAAATCACTATGCTGAAGATCCTTCTACTGAGCTGTTTCCTAACATTTCAGGGCATGAAAGTCGTCCCGCCTCTTTCCCGCCAGTTTTCACTCGGGGTTACTGCCGATGCCAAAGGATGGCCGACAGAGCAAGCGTAGCGTAGTACGTGCACACCGGGAGTAGTCTACAACTAGCGGTGCACGTGTGCGGACAGAGCGACCGGCCGGCTGCACGCACGCTGAGCAAATTTAACACGTATACTGTACGCAGCAGACACAACGACTGGCTGCACGCACATCCCGTTTAGTTAACTCTCACGCGGTCGGTTCCATTCCGTCGTAGCTTCACTCTCGGGATGCCCTGGCAAATGCAGATTGCAACATGAGGGACGATCAGAGGATCCTAGAAGAAGAGAGCTCGGTAGCTTAGAGCTTCTACACATGCGTTATTTTTTAGTTTAAAAGTAAATATATTAAGTCAGCAAGCCGTTCTATTAAAAAATATCAGTCTTTTAGGTACGATAATAAGGAAAGTGTCCAACAACTATACCAGATAAGCAATCTCGAAAGAAAAAAACTATACCAGATAAGTGGTATTTCAAGTGTCTATACGGTTCGGTACGGTAACTGCCTAGAAGAGAGCTCAGAGCTCTGTAAGTTGGAATATCTTCACTTGCACTCCCAATACCTGACAAATTGTGTCATACAAGTGATATAAGTGGTATTTGGAGTGTCGGCCGGCACACGCTACCGCATTATTGGGAGCGGTTATCCTCATTGGAGCTTTAAATAGATTTATTTTTCCAAAATAAATTGAACGGCGATAGTTAATCGAAATTGTAAAATTTATTTAAACTTGACAAGATTTATGAAGTTTGAACGAAATTTCAACATAAACTAATATATAGTAGTATTTTCATAGGTGGCTGACTTGACCGTCTAGAGCAATAGACACTCAACAATGGCAATATGTACCTGGAACGAGGCTTCCTCCTTTGTCATCACAGTGGAGGAGGAGACGGTGCGGGCGCTCCCTTCCTTTCCCTTTGCTTAATTGTGGAGAGACCTGCCGTCTCGCTCATAATAAATCGAATTGATTATTTGTGAGTCGTTGAATATACGTGTTCAGTCCGTAAAAGTTCGACGTGGCCACAATTGCCCGCATCTTTCGCACCTCATTGATCTTTATGGACTGACACGTAGCAAGATTGTCGGGGTATTAGGTCTGTCTGGCAAGCTTGCCACTATGAAGACATCCCCGGCTAGGACCGATTTCGTGTACGCGCGTTTAATAGTGGACTGAGATTGCTATTGACAGTCTAGTAAAATTGGATGAATTATTGAAAAACAGTAGTCATTTGAGCTCTAATTTCTTAGTGATTTCGTAAAATATGCCCCCTCAACACATTTGCAACACTAAACTTGTTCAGTCAGCCTCCTCAAGGTTGAGAGCTGGCTCCGTCCCTAGATTAAGGAGATGTCGCATCATTTGTGAGAAACAATAGAAGATCAAAGATTATGTATGTGATGAAGTCAGAGCCTGTAATCGATTCGGTGGGCGGTTAGTTGGTTGCTCCCCAGCCTCATTAATGAAGTTCACGTGGGCGGATTAGTTGAGAGCTTACCCTGGTTGGGCACGCATGGCGCCATTAATTTGCATGCATATATATAATCCCTCGATGATCAAGCAGGGATATACTCCAAGCCGCCCCGTTAACCAGGGCACATGCTGACAGTATGATGCTGTACACGTACGTACGTAATTGCAGGTTCCAATGTGATTGTGTTTTGGTCGGATCAAACAGCCCGGCCGGAGCCCGGAGGTAAGAGTCATTATTTTCATAGCTTAGCTAGGTTTCACTGACATGCATGCGTTGTACACTGCAGTAACAGGGTTCAACTGGCATTACCAGCAGAATACTCCTACCAGGGAAACTGTTTCGTACATCGTATGTTTGCGAGATCGAAAGAGATGGCTTATAGTGGACTAAAGCGACGGATTGCTAATCCGTTAAGCTCATAAGCTCGGCTATTCGAGATTAGAGATGACTGATCTAAATCGGCAAGGTATATATGGAAAATCTGCACGGATGGCAAGTCATTCCGACGCGATCCTCCGAATTAAACCAGCACGGAATCGGAGGGCCGACTTAATCTCATCTGTCATCTCTCTTAATCTTTTTTTAGAGAATAATCGTCTCTCAATCAATGGATAGATCCAAGCCAGCCGCCGCTATCAGATCGGCTCCACTCTCGACACGTAGACGTGCATGCACGCCCGCTATCCCTGACTCGCAATTAAGGGAAGCCAGATCAACTTGACACCGGAAGTGGAATTAAAAACAAGCATTAATGGTAAGCGTGGATGTGGACAAATGGACAATTATAGTCGTCAGAGATCATCATAAGACACTAGACGCATTAATCACAGGGCGTGCACATGAGCCTAAACAAAGTTAGGCGGGGGACAGCGAGTTAATTTGTTCATGTCACGGCCGGACAAGCGCGTCAGTAAGAAGTAGAACAGCAGAGAGAATTGCAGATTAGCCAGCATCCAGACCCAGGGATTAACGGTATCCCAAGCATCCTGTCCCGTAATCTCTCTTCCCTAGACCGACCGTC
This sequence comes from Poa annua, assembly GCA_026929855.1. Lineage (NCBI taxonomy): Eukaryota > Viridiplantae > Streptophyta > Magnoliopsida > Poales > Poaceae > Poa > Poa annua. The sequence goes on along the minus strand of CM049429.1, from coordinate 84,574,118 downwards.
TAGGATCCCGTTAATCTCTCCAGAGTGGATACTAGGCGTAAGCAGCGATGATATTATGATCTTCGATTAAGCAAAGCGATCCATGCATGCATGTAAAAATGTGAGGTGGCACTGACTGGACCTAACGAGATGAGAGAGAGATAGTGATACTCCTTCTGTTTTACAATGTAAATCTTTTTATTTTTAAAAAATAATGTAAATCTTTTGGTTAGATGGTTTGACTTGATAAAAAAATATATTTTAAAATAGAGTTAGTAGAAACTATTTTATCTGTTTCGCAATATACGATGTTTTAAACGTTACACATATTGTCCACATTTAAACAAAAAAATAGCTTACACACTAAAACACATCAAGATACATCATTTTATGAACGAAGGGAGTAGGTCTTTTGGCCTCTGGTTAAAGCCCAGATGCCCTTGCTTTGAGTTTTGGCTCGTATGTGGTTTTGGTCAAACTCCGTTGGTGCACGTATAAATGTGAAAAATAGTTAAACCATCATATATTATGGAGCAAAGGAAATATGACAATACACGTTGCTCATATGAATCTACAAACTCAATAAATATAATAGTATATGATACTATAAATATGTTAATAATCATTATGGAGTTGATAATATAGACTAATACAATATGACATGCCGCATGCGTGATGTTAGTGTCTGTTATTTACCGCTACAAGCAGTCATGAAATATTAAAATGCAAAATGTTAAATGCTCTCTTGACACCGGCCGATGTAGTACCTACCTCCTGTACATTCAACTCCTTTTTCTTTTGTCGCTCGAAGGAACGATGCTCACTGCCTCTACGTGTTCTTGAAAGAAAGAATAAGTGGAATATGGACGCCATTCCTAAGAATTATACTCCATCCGCAATAAAGAGAGGCCGGGCACAGCCATATGCATCTCGCGCGCTGAACCAGTCGCTGCCTCCGCCGCGCCTTCCGCTCCCTGCTTCCCCTCTCCTTCAGCACGGGTCGCCATGCCTATTCGTACGCAGCTCCGCTTGCACCCCCGCAGAATAACGCTTTCCTGCCGCTGTGGAGCTCCACTGAGTGAGCAAACCCGATTGCTGGAGACCCGCGACGGAGCACCGATCACTTGAGGCTCCGGGAAGAGAGGAGGGCGACAAGGATCGGCAGCTCGATCACCTAGCTACCTCGATCATTTAATGCCCATGTACTTTCTATAATCCTCCTCCCACACGCCCACCGCTTTGTTCTACCACCCCCCATGTGGCCGCCCTGGCCCTCAGCGCCGGCGCGTGCGTATATATACGACCGGCCATGGCGCCAAGGCAGCACACACGCCATTGCCAGAGCTCGATCGAAGTAGGTGGGTAGGTAGCACAAAGTGTAGCAGATTATACATAGCTAGACACTAGCTTTGGTTGCTTAGAGCTGCCCTCTTGTAGAAACCAGTTGTAGCTAATAAGTGCTAAGGTAGGTAGATACCTGATCGACCGTTGTCATGGCGCTACTGCGGGAGCCGATGGTGATGTACGACGGCGGCTTCGAGGCCGAGGCGTCCGCGTTCGACGCGCTGGACTACGGCGGCGTCGACGCGGCGGCGCTCTTCGACTTCGCGGGCTACGGCTACGGCGCCCACGGCGAGCCGGCCGGCGCTTACGTGCCGGACGGGGCGGGCTGGGCAGGCGCGGGGGCGTCCGTGCTCACGTTCGACCGCCCCACACGCATCCAAGGCGCGCAGGCGGCGCCTGTGGCGGTTTCGGAGGAGGAGGCCGACTGCGACGCATGGAACGACGCCATGGACGAGGACCAGGCGTCGTCGTCGTCGACAATAGGCTTCGACCCTGTGTCCGGCTGCTTCAGCCTGACGCAGAGGTCCGTCGCCGCGCGCCGTCCGTTCGGGCTGCTCTTCCCGAGCACGTCCAGCAGCACGGGCTCGCCCGACGCCGCCGCGGCGCCGGTGCGCGTCTCCACCCAGAAGCGGCCCGACGCTGTGTGCATGCAGCTGGACGATGCGGAGCCTCCGGCCGCTAAGAGGCAGTGCGGTGCGAGCAGGAAGACGAGCAAGCCGAAGCCGCCGGTGGTCACCGACTCCCCGCCCAAGGACCAAACTGCAAAGGTAACACCGCAGCCAAAGCTAAATTTGTGGCTTACATTACTACAGCCATCGCTCGAACTCTGTGTTACCTTGGAATTTCGGTGGATCTGAACTTACCGTGGCTCTAAATTTTGTTGCAGAACCGGCGGGAGAAGATCAGCGAGCGGCTCCGGACGCTGCAGGAGCTGGTGCCCAACGGCACCAAGGTCGACATGGTCACCATGCTCGAGAAGGCCATCAGCTACGTCAAGTTCCTGCAGCTGCAGGTCAAGGTGCGTACTTCTCTGAACGGGTTATTGCTGTACTGACTGAATTCTGTTAGTACGATCGATCGGCCTGTGGAAAGTCTGACATGATCGGATCGCAGGTGCTGGCGACGGACGAGTTCTGGCCGGCGCAAGGCGGGATGGCGCCGGAGGTCTCCCAGGTGAAGGAGGCGCTCGACGCCATCTTGTCGTCGTCGCCGTCGTCACAGAGGGGCCAACTGAACTGAAACTAGCTTTTTTCTTATATTCAACTGAAACTAGCTAGAATGGAGAAAAAAAAAACTTACCTAGCTCTGCATCAGCCAAGGCCTGGAAGCCCTAGATATTGTAAAAGTTAACCAACAGCGAACCACCTCGTTCGAAGATAAATAACGAAGCAACATGCAAACAGGAATATAATATCTTTACACACATATATAGGACACGATGTCCGATCGTCTGACAGTGTGCCTTCTTTCGACGGTTTCAGCGAATTGTAATAACGATACTGCTGTGAAATTTCGTTCACACTGTGCAAAACACACTTAATTCAAAAAATGTTTTGTGCTGTGCACCAAACGTCACGACAACCACGGTTTGCTCTTATGACTCCACTTTGTATTAGTTATTTGAGCTATTGCTTTTCATGAATAAAAATAATCGGGTCAAAGAGGAGGCTACATTCCTGGCAAAAAACAAAAAAAGAGTATCAATCATTTCTTCGAAGTTCATGCTGTGACCGAGACATACTAGTGTTTCACGTAAACTTCTAATTTAGCTGTACACAAAAACATAACAATGATAAACACATTAATATACACGAATGTGTTGTTGAGTTCCTAGCTTTTGCTACTCCCTCCCACCTACGTATCCCCAGATCGTAAATTTGAGCAACATAACATGATTTATATATTATAAAAATTATATTATTAGAAAATTTAGACTTTACATTTTTAATGGTATAATTTTAATATTATAGATTTATATTATATTAGATAAATTCGTGACCTAGGGATACGTAGAGGACTTATAAAACGGAACGGAAAGAGTATGTTATTTCTAGCTAGTCGATGTTTACAGTACCAAACAATTTAACTATACTTATAATGGTTGTTAGTGAAATGTTAAATATAGCTTAGAGAGGCTCATCGAGCGACCCACAGATTTACAACATAGTGTTCAGACTGGGAGAGTGAGAGGGAGAGTGCTAGGGTTTCTCGTTTGGTAGTGTTTATAGCACGTACCACATTGGAAATGGATGTCATAGATCACCACATACATTGTAATTTTTTCACTACAGCGGCCGATTTAGGATTTCACCATCGGTATGCCAAACCAAACATTATTGACCATTTTGATCAAGTATATTTACCAATTTATTAAATAATTGTAATTTTTCATTGTAAATATGATATAAAAACAATAAATAATTAACTAAAAGATTAAGTATAAAACTGGATAAATTGTAGTACAATAGTTTAAAACTCATACTAATAGTCTAAAATATGCATAACAACCTTTGAATGGAGTGCCATTCACCAAGATCATGTAGAAGGTGATTAATGTCATAAATCAGTTGTAGACCGCATATGCTTCACGGTTTTTCCAATTACTCTCTTACTCTTTTTTCATAAAGTCCTGTCTTGTGTGTGATCTTCAGTTAAAATTTCATCATGCAAAGGATTTAAAGAGTTGAGAGCCACTTTTTTATAAATTTCTACGTGTTTATGATAAAGACATGCAGTGTCCCCATTTCACTTTATAACTACTCCGTTCGATAAGGAAATGGTCAATACAAATTTGCTTAACTATATGGTCTAGATACATCCATATTTAGACAAATCAGTGGATGTATCTACAAATTAAAATATGTCTAGATACATCCATATTTAGACAAATCAATATCGATCGTTTCCAATCGGAGGGAGTAACCTTTTCAGAAAAATACAAAGTAAGTACAAGAACTAGCCTTTCATATAACAATAATCTCTTACGAACAAAATACGAACTAATTGGTTTACGGTAGTCTGCAAGGCGGCAAAGTAACAGATTCCCAAAGTCAGCTACCTGCCTGTGAGCTTGCTATTGTGATCCTGGACGTCAAACAAAATAGAACTGATAACCGATAACAAATCATTAATTGATTCCCAAATATACTATACTTGTTACTGGGTCATATTCCCACCGAAGAATATTCAGACTGAATGAAAAACGTCAAAATCAAATCTGGGATTTGAACTCTATTGAGCTAGAGCTACAACCACCCTCTGAAGCATCTTGTCATAGGCAAGTTCTCGGTACAACCACGCTTCGAACCATCCTACCATACAGGTTCTCCATCACCTCTATATTTAACATCGACCAACCGATCAAGTCAACAAAAGTTTTTTTTACAAGCGAAAAAGAGATTGATTTCCATTCCAAAGAACGGAACCACCACCACCATCAATAGCGTCAGTTCGCCCATCCCTTTTTTACAAACCCCCAAGGGCCGCACCAGACTCGGCACAACGAGTGAAACAACCCAAAACCAGGCAAAAGGAACAAGTTCTAAACCTGACCAAATGTTAAAACTAGGCAGCCAAACTACCACCAGGACCTAGCTTTTTACAAACAGGGGACAAAGCACACCACCCGTGCGCAAACACCACCAAAACAATTCTCAGTTTCCCAAAGATCTCTACCAGCCAAAAAGAAAGACTGGTAAAGACTCAGATTCCAGCTTCAGTCTTCATCTCCCAGAAGCGTCGCCGTCGCCATCTGTAATCCTCAATTGAACACCAGCTCCAGAATTGTTTGCAGGTTCCTTCCTTGCCGCTTCCATCGCCAGTGCTAGGAGATTATCAGCACCAGATCGCATCACCTCCCGATCTTGCGTGCCCATCAGCCCTGCCAGTGTTTCATAAAGACACAAGCATAACTGATCAACTCAACAGGGTTTTTAATCAGCTTTGCATCAAAACAAGCTCTATTTCTCAATTTCCAAATTGCCCAACATATAGCTGCCACCCCTGCAATTTGGACATTCTTACTAACCCTAACATGGTTAGGAATCCACCAGAAAACTTGCAAGAATGACCCAGGTCTGTTAGAGGCCCCAATAGCCTTAGCAACCATTGTCCACACATATTTTGCTGCTGGGCAAGTAAAGAACATATGATGAATAGACTCATTTTCATCACAAAACTGACAAGTAGGGTTACCAACCCACTTCCTCTTGATCATATTATCCTTTGAAGCTATGGCATTGTGCCAGATCAACCAGAGCCAAAATTTTGTTTTAAAAGGAATCTTTGCTTTCCACGGATCTTTGAAGGATCTATCTATATTCCCAGAACACAAGTGTTGATACATAGATTTAACACTAAACATTTTATTGCCAGTCCAATTCCAGCTAGGCTCATCTTTTTCCCCGTTTAACACCATACCACACACCAGATCCTGCAACCTTCTATACTGATCCTGCCACTCCCCAATCAACCATCTTCTGAAAGATAGCCTCCATCTCCTCCCAGCCATATGAGCAACAGTCACATTCTGCTCATTACAAATTTTGTAAAACAAGTCAACAAAAGTGTGTCCCTAAAAAACACACCATACGGTTGGGTTGTCAATTGTGACATCAGCTGGCAAGTTAGCATATATTGTACTCATTCTACTGCATCACAGTCCTAGAACAATGATGAAACAAAGAAATAAGGTCGAAAATGTCATGAAGGAAAACAAGGAGATGAAAAGAAATCAGAGTGACATCATGTAACAATGCTCGCGTTTCTCGATTGCAGAAGAAATATTGCATTTGCCACTCAAGGAAAGGAGTAACACAAGGAGTACTGGAGTAGTACTCAACACGTGAAAAGAAATGCTAATGAAGGATTAACAAAACGTTAACCGTCTCTTCTACATCAGGTTCGAACGTGCGTACTGTAGCTAATGAAAGGAAAGGAAAAAGTTTGCATATGCCTCCTTATTTATCTTCGAACGAGGTCGTTCGCTGATGATTAATTTCTACCATATCCACGTCTTTGGTTGATGCAGAGCTATATAAGTACAGTGGGTTTTTTCTTCCATTTCTAGTCAGTTTCAGTTCAGCTCAGCTCAGTTGGCCCCTCTGTGACGACGGCGACGACGACAAGATGGCGTCGAGTGCCTCCTTCACCTGGGAGATCTCCGGCGCCATCCCGCCTTGCGCCGGCCAGAACTCGTCCGTCGCCAGCACCTGCAATTTCGATAATGTCAGACTTCCCACAGGCCAATCGATCGTAGTAGTAGCATAATTCAGTCAGGAAATACAGCCGATGGCACAGCACGTCCAGAAAAGTACGCACCTTGACCTGCAGCTGCAGGAACTTGACGTAGCTGACGGCCTTCTCGAGCATGGTGACCATGTCCACTTTGGTGCCGTTGGGCACCAGCTCCTGCAGCGTCCGGAGCCGCTCGCTGATCTTCTCCCGACGGTTCTGCAACATAATTCAGAGGAACGTACGTTCAGATCCACCGAAATTCCATGCTCAATCCTCATACTTAATGCGCAAGGAGTTCGAGCAGTGACAGTAACAAGTCCAGTTTTGGCGGCGGTGTTACCTTTGCGGCCTGGCTTTGCGGGTCCTTGGGCGGGGAGGTGGTGGCTGCCGGCGGCGGCTTCGGCTTGCTCGTCTTTCTGCTCGCGCCGCACTGCCTCTTAGCGGTCGGCGCCTCGGCGTCGTCCAGCTGCATGCGCACAGCACGGTGCCGCTTCTGGGTGGAGACGCGCACCGGCGGCGCCGGTACGTCGTCGGGCGAGCCCGTGCCGCTGGACGTGCTAGGGAAGAGCAGCCCGAACGGCCGGCGCGCGCTGCTGGACCTCTGCGTCAGGCTGAAGCAGCCTGACACAGGGTCAAAGCCTATGGACGACGACAGCGCCTGGTCCTCGTCCATGGCGTCGTTCCACGCGTCGCAGTCTGCTGCCTCCTCCGACGACGAAACGACCACCGGCGCCGCCTGCACGCCGTGGCCGCGCGTGGTGCGGTCGAAGGTGAGCACGGACGCCCCCGCGCCCGCCCAGCTCGCGCCTTCCGGCACGTAGGCGCCGGCCGACTCGTCGTGGGCGGCGCCGCCGAAGCCCGCGAAGTCGAACAGCGCGGCCGCGTCGACTCCGCCGTAGCCCAGCGCGTCGAACACGGACGTCTCGGCCTCGAAGCCGCCGTCGTACATCACCATTTGCTCCCGCAGTAACGCCATGAAGCACGATCACGTATCTACCTACCTTAGCTACCACTGGTTTCTACAAGAGGGCAGCTCTAAGCAACCTAGCTATGTATAATCTGCTACACTTTGTGCTACCTATCTACTTCGATCGAGCTCTGGCAATGGCGTGTGTGCTGCCTTCGCGCCATGGCCCGGCCATATATATACGCACGCGCCACGGCGGCCACATGGGGGCGGTAGAACAAAGCGCTGGGCGTGTGGGAGGAGAATTATAGAAAGCACATCCGCATTAAATGCTCGAGGTATCTATGTGATCGAGCTGCCGATCCTTGCCGCGGCTCTGTCGCCCTCCTCTCTTCCCGGAGCCTGGAGTGATGATCCAGCGGCTCCGTCACGGCCTCACGTACGGGTGTCGGGCAACCGGGTTTTCTCACCCAGCGGAGCTCCACAAGGAGTTGACAATGGTTGTTTCTCTGCGCTAGCACTTCGGGTGCAATGGTAAGAATGGGCATGGCGACGACCCGTGATGAGGAGAATGGAAGCAGGGAGCGGAAGGCGCGGCGGAGGCGGCGGGCTCTCGCACGCTCGCAACAGATTCCCGACCCCTCTCCTCTCACCTAGGCCATGCGATGTGACGCAGCGACTGGTTGAGCTATCGAGCTGAGCATATGCATGGTTGTAAGCCTGCTCTCCATGCCCTCTCTTTATTGCGAATGGAGCATAATTCTTAGGAATGGCGTCGATCGATATTATTCAACTTGTTATTCTTGCTAGGAGACACGTAGAGGCATTGTGCGTCGTTCCTTAGAGCGAGAAAAGATGAAAAAAAAAGAGAGTTTTGGTCGCACGGGTAGGTAGTAAGTACGTTGGTGTCAAGAGAGCACTTAACATTTTGCATGTCATTTTATTTGAGAGTAGTCTTTCTAGTTCGTTTTATTTCACCCTATCAATCCGATACCGCCACAGAAGAATTCACAAGAGGCCTACTTCTTTCCAAAATAAAAAACATACGGGACAAAATCATTTGTACCGAAGCTCTGCTATTTTGTTTCTTTCAAAGGCCCTCACCGCTATAGCTTGGTTGTTTGCATAACTTGGTTCCTTTGCAACAAAACAAAATGGTAAGCTTTTAGAACTATAGTCATTTTCTTGTTGTCCCCCGACCTTGTGAGGAGTGCCATGACGGCTCGCACCCTAATCTTTCTGAGAGTGGTTGATGATGATCTTGGGTAGAATAGTTTCCTAATAACCATATTGATAATCTACATAATGCTTCCACTAGCTCATAGGTATCTACTCTCTATGATATACCCCAAATATGGAGTCAACATCTACATAAATATATAACTCGCATAGAAAGACCAGCTTTCCTCCGATGAAAAAAAGAATTGTACAAGTTCGACTCGATCAAAATGTAACATTTTTTTATTAAATGAGTGTGAAAATATATTGTGTCGCCGTGTTTTGTCAAAATTTTAACATTTCATGTTTTTAGCAGCGATGTTAGAGGCTGAGCTACACAAGCTAATTACTCACGAATATAGACTTAGAGTATAAGTCAATAGATGCAACCCAGTCGTAAATTAGGCTATGAGCGAATAGAAAGAATTCTTAGTTAATTTATACTAAACTCTTACATTTCTGATATATATTTAACATGATACGATTTTTTAGGGAGAGTTGTTTTGTTTGTTAAACGTATTTGTAAACATTATTCCCTTCATCAACTATCTTGTAGTTGCATAAACTATATGTCATGCATATTTATGGTAGAGGCATACAAAGGATATGGTGTGAAAAAATTCTTAATAGTTTTTTATATTAGTATGCAAACATATTTACTGAAATATCCAGAGTAAAAATATCTTAATAGTTCTTTTTATGTTTGATTTGTATGTCATGAGAATAGGTAGAGTTGTATACGAGTAATCACCAACTAATAAAAATTGTAATGCATTCTACATGTACAGACTACATACAATTAGTGAAGTGGGCCTAACTCAACTGGTTGGTTCCTTGTGGTGGAACCAGCCCACCTAGGTTCAACTCCTAGACTTGACATGAGTGGTCACACTTTTCTGGATTTTTCAGGAATTAACCGGCGATATGCTTTCAGTGGTACGTGACGTGCCCGTCAACAGCGAGGCGCCTGTGGTGACTTCGTCAATCTGAAGATCTGCCGGACGGGTCTCTCGAAGGTGCTCATAGGGGTAGGGTTTGCGTGCGTACGTTCATAGGGGTGTATGTACGTGTGTGTTTATGAGCGTCTGCGTCTGTACTGTGTTTCTCAAAAAAAAGACTGCATACAATTAGATTAATCGACATGATCCGGTGCAATGCCATTCACAGGAATCCACCGCAAACAAATTCTCTTGATAGTTCCTGCGTAAAAATCCATGCACGGAATTAACCATATAGAAATCTAGGTAACACAAAATTTAGTACAATATGCAACAATTTTATAAGAGCAAGACTAGCAGCCTACAAACTCATCGTCGTTAATTAGATGGATCGAATAAACTCTCGGTTACCGCTGAGCCTAGTAACGAGCGCGTATGTCATGGTAACTGACTCAATGGAATGTTACCGCGCGTTTTCTGACAGATTAGCGGATCCAAGACGGTTGCCCTAGAGAAAAGAGAGATTACGGGACAGGATGCTTGGGATACCGCTAATCCCTGGGCTGGATGCTGGCTAATCTGTAATTCTCTCTGCTGTTCTTACTCCTGTCCGGCCGTGACATGAACAAATTAACCCGTTGTCCCCTGCTAATTTTGTTTAAGCTCATGTGCACACGCCTTGTGATTAATGCGTCTAGTGTCTTGTGATGATCGGTGACGACTATAATTCTCCATTTGTCCACATCCACGCTTGCCATTAATGCATGCTGTTAATTCTACTTTTGATGTCAAGTTGGTCTGGCTTCCCTTAATTGCAAGTCAGGGATTACGAGCGTCCGTGCATGTCTACGCGTGTCGAGAGTGGAGCTCATGCAATTGCGGCTGGCTAGGTTTTTTATTTTTATTTTTAACATGGCTGGCTAGGGTTATTGATTGCCCCCTGGATTCATCCATTGATTGAGAGATGACAGATGAGATTAAGTCGGCCCTCCGATTCCGTGCTGGTTTAATTCGGAGGATCGCGTCGGAATGACTTGCCATCCGTGCAGATTTTCCATACATACCTTGCCAATTTAGATCAGTCATCTCTAATCTGAAAGAAGTGAAAGCACGTAGCCCAGCAGCTTATGAGCTTAAGTGGCGAGTTACTCTCTGCTGATTGCCAGTCGAAGTCTGTTACTGCAGGGGTGCAAACGCATGGATGGCAGTGAAAATCATCAGAGCTACTAGCTGGAATTAGATGATGACTTCTTCTACCTCCGTCCGACCAAAACACAATCACATTGGAACCCGCCATTGCGGAGTACGTGTATAGTATATGCTCCTTGGTCAACTTGGCATATCCCTGCTTGATGAGGGATTATATATGCATGCACTTAATGGAGTACGTCTCTGAACTAATCCGTGGCACGTGGAGTTCATTAATTAGCCTACGGGGACCAAGCCAACTAATTAACCGGCCGCCAGATCGATCACATACTCCTATATAATCTTCGATCTTCTCTTGTTAATTTTTGGGTAAAACTGATCTAGTTACCGGCCATTTCATCTGCAGCTGGCCCTGGTGCAACAATAAAAAGAGCACTAGCAAGTTACTGAGCTCTCTCGTCTAGGATCCTCTGATCATCTCTCATGGTGCAATCTAGATCGATACTCGCATGCATTGTCAATTGTCATCGCATGAAATAATGGAGCCGACCGAGTGAGAGTTAACTAAACGGAGCGCGCGTGCGGGATGTGCGTGGAGCCAGTCGTTCTGTCTGAACTTTGCTCAGCGTGCGTGCGGCCGGCCGGGATCAGTTAACTCCACACACGTGCACCGCTAGTTAGTTCTGCCCATCATGTGTGCACGTACGCCTTGCGCTCTACCCACCGGGAGGTTTTGGCGGTCACCCAAAGTGAAACTGGCAGCAAAGATGATAAGGGGTTGCCCGATCTTCTCAGTGAGCCGATGGTGGAATCGATGGATGATGTAGATAACTCGCGGATGCTCTCGAACTCTCCGGCTGTTCCCCCGTTGCCAATGCAACAGCTCTTCAACCCAATGGATATTCGCAACACCACACGCTAGTGCAACGCAGCCGCCGACCACGAAGCAGTTTTGCAATCTACCAATTCCCAGTGGAACGACAGATCACACTCAAACTTTGGTAGCAATAACCTCTCGATCGCAACAAAGGAGAGGGGTGAATTCCTGATCACAGCAAAGAGGAATTCTGATAGATGAATGCTTAGCAATTCGATCTAGGGTTTAGTTTAAACGTGGTCTACCTCCCAACTCGCAGGTTGGAGGAATATATGGGGAGGGGGGTGCAGCCAAAACAGCCCCAAATGCACCTCCTCAAAACGTAACTCGGTTTGGACTCAAACTGGGACTCAACTAGATACAAACCGACCCATGGTGGTTCGGCCTAACATGGCACGCAGGCCTCATGTATAACACCTTAGACTAATATCTTCTTACGTTATGTCCTGGTGCGCCACTTGATCCCTCTAACGTGTAAACGAGTGATTTCCTTCAATGCCCTGGTGCGCCGGCCTCCCTCTCCTCCCTCGCGCACTTGCTGATATTGGAAATCAGTGATGGTTCTTCTCCTTGCTGTAGCTCGTCTCCTCCTCCCATGCTTGTGTTATCAATAAACCTGATCATACATAGATGCATAGACTTAGGCAGTATAAAGTTCTCATTAACACAAACATCATATTCAATTAAGAGTGAGTTCACCTGTTGCTCAAGTAACTTGGTTTGAGCCCTTGTCATTGGTCCAATCCTCACATCATTAGCTTTGTCTTGTACAGCAACATCATCAATAGGAGAAGATGGTAAAGGACTAGGGATGTCCTCATCATCCTCCCCCCCCCCCCTTCAAAAGGCGTCGACCTCGACGCGTCAAGGTCTTCTCCAGCAAATGACGTCAAATCAGCAACATTAAACGTATTGCTCACACCAAACTCAGATGTAGGAAGATCTATCTTGTATGCATTATCATTTATCTTGGCAAGAACCTTGAAAGGACCATCACCAATTTAGACTTGCGCTGAACAGGAAATCTGTTCTTGCGAAAGTGCACCCAAACCATGTCGTCGGGCTGAAAAAGCACCTCCTTTCTTTTCTTGTTAACACGATCAGCATTGTACTTGCCTTTCAAAATCTGCTCTTTTCGATGCATCCATGTTGACACGTTCTTGAATTGGAAGCGGCAACAAATCAAGCGGTGTAATGGGTTTAAAACCATACACCACCTCAAACGGACACAATTGCATGGTGGAGTGTACAACCCTGTTATATGCAAACTCCACATGCGGAAAACACTCTTTCCACACACGCAGATTTTTCTTGATCATTGTCCGCAGCAACGCCGAAAGTGTGCGGTTCACCACCTCCGTTTGGCCATCAGTTTGGGGATGACAAGTTGTAGTAAACAGCAGCTTCGTCCCCAGCTTTCCCCAAAGTGTCTTCCAAAAGTAGCTCATGAACTTCACATCACGGTCAGAAACAATCGTCTTCGGTACTCCATGTATGCGCACGATGTCCCTGAAAAACAGATTAGCAATATGCGACGCATCGTCGCTTTTGTGGCAGGCAATAAAATGAGCCATCTTAGAAAAACGATCCACTACCACAAAAATAGAATCATGTCCTCTACTGGTCCTAGGCAATCCTAACACAAAATCCATGCTTATATCTTCCCATGGTGTAGTAGGAGCAGGAAGAGGGGTATACAAACTGTGGAGCTTAAGTTTGGACTTAGCCTTGTTGCACGTGATGCAACGCTTCACAAACCTGTCCACATCCCGCCTCATGCGTGGCCAATAGAAGTGATCAGCCAACATCAACAACATCTTCTCACGTCCAAAGTGACCCATCAAGCCGCCTCCATGTGATTTCTGCAACAAGAGCAAACGCACGGACGACTCGGGTACACATAACTTGTTAGCTCGAAACAAATATCCATCATGCATATGATATTTTTCCCACGCCTTCACATCAGAACAGTTAGCAAAGGCAGCGGCAAAATCAGTATCGGAAGCATATAAATCACGCAAACTCTCTAAACCTGGAACTTGAGCATCAAGATGTGTCAAAAGCATGTTTTTCCTATAGAGTGCATCAGCTACAACATTATCTTGCCCTTATTATACTTAATAATGTATGGAAAAGATTCAATGAATTCCATCCATTTAGCATGACGTTTATTAAGATTAGTTTGACACTTTAAAAATTTCAAAGCCTCATGATCAGAATGTATGATAAATTCTTTTGGCCACAAATAATGTTGCCAAACCTCAAAAGCACGAACAAGAGCATACAATTCCTTATCATAAACAGGATAGTTCAACTGTGCACCATTCAATTTTTCAGAAAAATATGCAACCGACTTTCCCTCTTGCATCAACACACCTCCTATTCCAATGCCACTAGCATCACATTCAATATAAAATTGCTTATTGAAATCAGGAAGCATAAGCAAAGGTGCAGAAATCAAACAACGTTTCAATTCATCAAATGCAGCATCTTGGGCAGCGCCCCAAACAAAAGGAACACCTTTCTTAGTAAGATCATTCAAAGCTGCAGCAATAGTACTAAAGTCTCTCACAAAACGTCTATAAAATCCAGCAAGACCAAGAAAGCTTCGTAATTGACTTAGGTTCATGGGAGTAGGCCAATTTTTAATTGCTTCAATTTTAGAGTCATCTACCTCAACCCCATGCTTAGAAACAACAAATCCCAGAAATATTACCTATCTTTGCAAAACATGCATTTCTCAAGATTACCATAGAGCTTATTAGCACGCAACACATGCAAAACTTGGCGAATATGATCAATATGTTCAGTTTCGTTGTGGCTATAAATTAATATGTCATCAAAATACACAACCACAAACTTTCCAATGAAATGCCTCAAAACATGATTCATTAATCTCATGAAAGTACTAGGTGCATTAGTTAAACCAAAAGGCATGACTAACCACTCATATAGACCGAATTTAGTTTTAAAGGCTGTTTTCCACTCATCTCCTTCTTTCATCCTAATTTGATGATAACCACTACGCAAATCAATCTTAGAGAAAATAGCAGCACCACTTAATTCATCGAGCATGTCATCCAACCGTGGAATAGGGTGACGATAACGAATAGTGATGTTATTAATTGCTCTACAATCTACACACATGCGCCATGTACCATCTTTCTTAGGTACTAAAATTGAAGTAGATATGCCCTAGAGGCAAATAAATAAGTAGTATTTATTGTGTTATCTCATGAGTTTATAGTAGGTTTGTGTATTATGCTATAACTGTATTAATCGGAATTATTAATACACGTGTGATACATAGACAACCAGGTCCCTAGCAAGCCTCTATATGAGCTAGTCCATTGGGCAATAGTTGATCGAGATTCCCGATCAAGGACAATGACGTCGGTTGACAATGAGGTCATCTTGTTAGTAGAATAAGGTGATGGACATACGCAAAATATTGCAATAAGATCGTATTACGATGTTTGTCATTTGCAATAGATACGAGTATGATAGCTTATTCCTTAGACCGTGAGACCGTACTTATTGTTGCTTCGTAGGAGTGCTTTGAGAGCATCAAACGTTGTGTCTTATATAGCATGACAATAACGGTGTCCATCTTGGGTATTCCGAAAGAGCATCGAGACGTAAGGATCAAGAGCGGGATTTGTTCATTCTTGTAATGGAAAGATAATCTGGGCCCACTCGGTGATATTGCATCTATATAGCTGCGCAGCTTGTGACTAGGTCATGGAGATGATAATATCACAGACGAGTTAATAACCTTCGTCGGTAACGAGATACAGCAAAGGCATCGGTGTGTCTACGATCATATCTCGGACAAGGTAGTATCGCAGAGACATTGTTCAACGACGATATTCGTGGAATGCACAGGGGTCGTCATATATTTCCAGGTATCCCTGACGATCATTGGTGAGCGGAGTGTCTCGACCATGTCTGGAGTGTTCCCGAACCGTAGCGTAACAAACTTAAGGTCTTAGGGACGCTAGGAGATAGGTTCTGGAATTTTATAGGTTTTTATTGGAGAGAGAGAAATGATCCGAAAAGAGTTCCGGTGGTGCGGAAGGAGTTCCGGGGAGGTATGGAATGGTTCCGGGAATGTCCGAAAGTTGTTCGGGTGGTTCCGAAATAGTTTCGGAGTCATGGGATATTGAATTATTTATAAATATATTAATTATGAATTAATGGGATTTTTATATTTATTTAATATTGATTAAATAAAGGAAAAAAGGGGGCTCCCACCTAAATGGGCCCTAAGAGGGCCTAAGAGGGGGGAGCCGCACCCCACAAGGGGGGTGGGCCCCATGGGAGGTTCGGCCGGCCCATGGTGGGGCGCACCACCCCCCTCCTCCTTTAGTCCCACATGGGGGAGCCAAGGGGTTTGCACACCCCCTTCACCCTTTATATAGCAAGGCATATTAATTGATTTAATACATAGGAAAATCCAATTAATTCCCGATTTCTCTCTCGATCTCGTGGTTCCCAAGTCGGAGCCGCGCCGAGCTGAGGAAGGGGGTCTCTCTCCACCTAAGCCATACCGTAGAGCGCCGTTGCTCTGCGGGATTCCAGATAAGATCTACTCCTGCGATTTCAGCTGGATCTGAATGACCGGGAGTTGTCGCTAGGCTCCGTATGTTTGCGAGTGCTCGGAGGCTACTCTTTTGAGGAGCTTGGCCGATGTCGTCTCGCCCCCTGCAGCCACCGCGCCTCCCCCCCCCCCCTCTGCTGCCGGCGCACCAGCCCTGGTGCTGGCGCTCTGCCCTCTTCCGCCCGACGCCCGTCGACGCAGATCATCATCGACACCCCGGCGTCATCGACTCCGACATCGCGGCAAGTTCTCCGCGACCTCGAGGTCGGCTACGTACGACTTCATCGTCAACGCTTGTGCGGGAGCGTAATCCCCGCTATCGATCTACATGGAGGTAATGTAACCCGTTCCGCAACCGTTATCGCATGTACTAGATAGATAGATCCTGACTAGTTAGGGTTTCGTTCGCTAGAAAATTATTGTTTTCTGCACCGTAACCCCTTCAAAAATAACAGGAACAACACAAGGACTTAAGCTCACACGAATATACCCTTTGTCCAGAAGTTCTTGTACTTGTCGCTGAATTTCCTTCGTCTCCTCAGGATTGGTACGGTAGGGGGCTCGGTTGGGCAAAGAGGCTCCTGGAATCAAATCAATTTGATGTTCTATGCCTCTCAACGGTGGCAAACCAGCCGGTACCGCGTCGGGAAAAACGTCCTCGAAATCCTGCAACACATTAGCAACACCAAGAGAGATAGGGGTCATGTCATTAGAAACAAGAATTTCGCCCTTGCACATAAGTACAAGAGGTACTAGAGTAGGATCCTCACGAAACTCTTGCAAATCAGATTTAGTGGCTAACATGACTAGCTTTTTCTCTCCCTCACTTTTCTTTTTACCACTCGAATTTGGCTTGTGGCTCTCACTCACCGAAGGTGGAGTCTCTCTCCTATCTAATCTCTCACGCTCATCCTCACGGTGAACCTCAACTTTTTGACGAGATTGATTGACCACAGCTTGCGGTGTCATAGGCCTCAACATGATCTCCTTTCCTTGCCAATTGAGCTGGTATGTGTTGGCCCTACCATTGTGTCGGACATCTCTATCAAATTGCCATGGGCGACCCAACAATAAATGGCACACCGTCATAGGAACAACATCACACTCCACGGTGTTCTTATAAGGTCCAATCTGAAAGTCCACACGCACCATATGGTTGATCTTCATCTCCCCACTATCACTCAACCACTGAATAAAATAAGGATTAGGATGTGGCAAGTATTTCAGATTCAGTTTTTGACAAAGCTCTTTACTAGCCAAATTGCGGCAACTGCCACCATAAATTATCACTTTGCACGCCTTGCCATTACCGAGTGCAGCCATGGTTTGAAACAGATTGCAGCGCTGCTCCATGGGACTTGGCGTAACGCTCAATACTCGCTGCGTACAAACAATAGTGGGCAAATGAGCAGCATCAGCATATATAATACCGCTGTCCTCTTCCTCCACAAGATCAGCCGTATGATCCACCTCATCACCACTCTCATACTCACCAGTTTCTTTATTGACTAACATAACTTTTCTATTGGGACAATCTCGCTTGAAATGACTCTGCCGCCGCACGTATGGCAGTTCATATCACGTGTACGGGCTGTAGAATTCGAAGAACCGGTACCACTTGCTGTAGGTGGCGGTGGAGGCTTGTGAGAAGGTGCAGCCGAAATTGGCTTTGTAGGTGCAGCTCCACGAGAACTTGGTGCAACACTAGATTGCACAATACTAGGTGTAGCACGTGAGGAAAAACTGCCCCTTCCAAAGGAAGAACGAGACAAATATTTGGCATCTTCGGCCACTTGTAACTCAGCTTCACGTGCTTGATGCAATAAATCCTCTATATCAGCATATTGATAATGACGTACAATTCTCTTGACATGAAAGTTCAAACTGACAAGAAACGCTGCATGGTTTGTTCAGATTCTTCTCTCACTTTAGCACGCTGCATAATCAACTCCATCTCCTTGTAATATTCATCCACGGAGGAAGTACCTTGCTTCAGATTTTGCAACTTGTCATACAAGGAACGCCTATAGTTACGAGGAACAAAACGATGGTGCATCTCTTCCTTCATCTCTCGCCAAGAACGAATAGGCAAGTCATTAGCTTCACGCCTTGCATTAACAAGACCATGCCACCAAAGCAAAGCATAACCATCAAACTCAGAAGATGCAAGCTTGATCTTTCTATCTTCCGTATAATCATGCAAACGCCATAATTGTTCCATCTTCAACTCCCAATTAATATATTCTTGAACATCAATAGAGCACTCGAATTTGGGAATGCTGAATTTTGGTTTACCCAAACCGTCATCATCACGAAAGGCTGCATGACCAACATTATCAAACAGACGATGAGCACGACCAATAGGTGCACCACCACGCCCCGGATGTGCAGCACCGCGGCCGTCTCCTCGGCCAACATTAGCAGGAATAGTGTGGCCATTAACTGCCTCATCAGCATCACCATAAGCACCAAATGGGTCGTCATGTTCGGCCTGAACACTGGCATCGTCTGCTGGCTGTCCATGACGCTATGTGATTGCCTCCATGGCTCGAGTCATAGCATCCACGGACCGCTGAAGAGTCCCCAATGACCGCTGTATAGTATCAACCTTGGCATCTGTGGCCGCCAAACCAGTGTGCAACCTCTCAAATTCAGCCCCAAACTGTCGCGAAAGATGATCACATAGGGCCTCATATTCCCGTCAATTAACCGAAGCATTATCCTCCTTCTTTTGCTGCACCACACTTGCGGTGTCATCACCTGACGACATGATTAGTGTGCACAAGAATATCGAGATATATATGTGGAAACTCTCAACTCACTCAAAAACCAAAAGAATGTGTGGATCTTACCGTTCCAAAGTGAATTAGCAAAGCTTACCAACTTTTAATAGGAGCACGTGCACATATGTGATGAAGCGAATATTATGGGTATCAAAGTGTCACACAACAAAAACAGGGTATATTGGTGGAGCTTGGTTGGGAGGCCTAACAACACCAACTATAAATCCTATTTGCTGTTCGTGTGAAACTCGAAAACACAGGAAACACACACGTGGAGAATAATGTGGCAAAGCAACTATAGGGATGAGCACAAATATGTAAAGATATGTCCGGAGTATAGCTCGTGTTGCAATGCACGGGAAGGACACTAGCAAGTTGCTCAAATAAACTCAGGCACAAGATTGCTCAACAATGAGTAGTGTCACAAAAGATACTATGCACTTTGGCATATTTCCTTGCTCTCTTTTTTTTTTGAAATTTTCAATTTGCTATGGCCAGCACTTGAAGATACACAAGACACACAATAATGAGCAGCCTGGGAGCACAAAACGTTAGCTAGTCCTGTATGGGTAAGCTCCTAACACTGCTGTAGAAAGGCTGTGTCTAAGGTTTCTGCACAAAAGTGGCAAAAAGAAATACTTCCCGACGTTTTTTGAGAATTCTGAGACGTTGAAAAGCCGTAAACAGACGAAGTAAGTTTGGCTGCCTTCGCTTCCGTCTCCTCTACAAAACGAGCTAAAAATCGACCAAATCGGAGTTTGTATGCAAAAGTTATGCCTGATTGAATTTTCTGCCGGAACCGTCTACGACACGAACTCGGAAACGAAACACGGAAGGAAAACAGCGACGTACGTCGATGGAAACTGCCGATTATGACCCGAACTCGGAAACAACCGAAACCTCTTCTCTTTTTTTTTTGATTTTTTTTACAATGACTCCGAATCCAACACAACTAAGTACGGAAAGTAACAACTCCAAACCTAAACAAACTCTACGACACAAACGGGAAAAAAGGAAACGCAATAGATCTACACGAACAGCAACTAGAACATGCAATCGGTGCTATCTAGTCTATGGCGATGTCTAAATCCTAATATTTTGTGTGGCTTTTTCTGTATAGGACGAAAAACAGTAAATCTATGGGATGGACTGGTGGATGCTCACCGAGTAAAAACGCTGGAAATCTGATACCAAGATGATAAGGGGTGGCCCGATCTTCCCAGTGAGCCGATGGTGGAATCGATGGATGATGTAGATAACTCGCGGATGCTCTCGAACTCTCCGGCTGTTCCCCCGTTGCCAATGCAACAGCTCTTCAACCCAATGGATATTCGCAACACCACACGCTAGTCCAACGCAGCCGCCGACCACGAAGCGGTTTTGCAATCTACCAATTCCCAGTGGAACGCCAGATCACACTCAAACTTTGGTAGCAATAACCTCTCGATCGCAACAAAGGAGAGGGGTGAATTCCTGATCGCAGCAAAGAGGAATTCTGATAGATGAATGCTTAGCAATTCGATCTAGGGTTTAGTTTAAACGTGGTCTACCTCCCAACTCGCAGGTTGGAGGAATATATGGGGAGGGGGGTGCAGCCAAAACAGCCCCAAACGCACCTCCTCAAAACCTAACTCGGTTTGGACTCAAACTGGGACTCAACTAGATACAAACCGACCCATGGTGGTTCGGCCTAACATGGCACGCATGCCTCATGTATAACACCTTAGACTAATATCTTCTTACGAGTTATGTCCTGGTGCTCCACTTGATTCCTCTAACGTGCAAACGAGTGATTTCCTTCAATGCCCTGGTGCGCCGGCCTCCCTCTCCTCCCTCGCGCACTTGCTGATATTGGAAATCAGTGATGGTTCTTCTCCTTGATGTAGCTCGTCTCCTCCTCCCATGCTTGTGTTATCAATAAACCTGATCATACATAGATGCATAGACTTAGGCAGTATAAAGTTCTCATTAACACAAACATCATATTCAATTAAGAGTGAGTTCACATGTTGCTCAAGTAACTTGGTTCGAGCCCTTGTCATTGGTCCAATCCTCACATCATTAGCTTTGTCTTGTACAGCAACATCATCAATAGGAGAAGATGGTAAAGGACTAGGGATGTCCTCATCAAAAGAAGTGGGGGATGACTTGCATCCCTTGAAATGTTTGGAAACAGCTCTATAGAAGGATCGCAAAACGAACACAAAACCCTAACCCTAGGAACCAGCAACTGCCGCCAGATCACACGGATGGACAAATCCCGGGCAGAGCATGAACAGGACAGCACAGTCTTCCTCTGACGCGTCAGCGACGAGGAAGGGGAGGCGCGACTGCCGGTCAAAAAATATGAGTGGACTTCTGTCATGGCGGGCAATGTCAGTGTCTATGCGTAATTACCAGATCAATGCATCGTCACTGCACCTAATGTCTCCTTACTCGGGCTACTCCGGGGGAACCCTAGATGTGGGTCTTCCAAAATAGACGATGGCGACGGTGGCTTGGAGTAGGCGTAGGGTGGAGCGGCGTGGTACCTCCCACAACAACGACCACAAGTTTTTGGTGCGGAAGCGTGATGATGTACTAGTGTAGAGCAGTTGACGCCGTCTGACGTCGACATCAGACCTCACAAGGTAAATGTGTTGATCTCTTTCCTGAATATGGGTCGGCGGAAGACGGCGATGGTGGATTCTGGAGCGTGTGCATGGAACACACGTTAGGTTTTGTCTAATGGTTCGTTGTTGAATGGTTTGGTGAGGCCCATGGATTTAGATGGTGGGGTATCGGTGAGAGGTTAGTGCATATGGCTATGGCTTCGATCATGGTCACCCCATCATCAACCTTTGCGGGTGTAGCGACCTATGTTGCATGGCTTTGTTTGATCAATATATCCGTTCGTCATATTTTGTTGAATAATATAATAAAAATGTTGTGTGTAACTTTTTGGTGGAGAGCATAAGGGGTTCAATCTCCTATTCAAAACGAAAACGAAGGATCCTCGGCATAGCGAGACAAATAGGTCTAGCATATTGTTAGTAAGAGAGTTTCTCAGGTGGAGTACTACACAAAATTCTTATGTCTGAAGACGCCAGTTTCAGTGCACCCATGAAGAGGCATCCCAAAATGTTTCCCTGCATGTATCTGTCACCACTCTCTGTTAGTCTTTATCAAATCTGAATCCAACTGAGTTACGAGAACTAGCTGCGTGGAATCTAATCAACACTTGTGCAAACTAATAAGATTCTGTCCGATAGCACGCGGTGGATGCGATCACAGATTCACAGGACATGGAACGACATGCTGCGCACTTACTCATGCATGCGCGCGCTGCCACAAAACCATTTGGATACCGCCCCGAATTAAGCTTCACAAAGTCAGCTAGCAGTCAGCTAGCTTCACTAGCTAGTGGGGATAGCTTATTTGGCTCAGTTAAGACGATAGTAGGTGTACATTACTACCCCCTCTATCCAGCAAAAGATGTCACACTTTCTATCAAATTTGGATGTATCTATACATTAAATCATGTCTAGATACATCCAATTTTTGATCAAGTTGAGACATCCTTTATTGGGCGGAGGGAGTACATATAATTGCTCAACCAAATATTGTAATGTGATTTTCTTCTTATCTTTAGATGCAACTGCTTAATTAATTATTTACAGATCAAATGGACATCGAGGAACAAACAGCTGAAGCTAGAAAAAAAGAGGAAATGTACCATTTGTACATGGATCTTCGAAAAGAAAAACGAAATAGGCAATGTCGGCATGAATAATGACATAGCCAGAAGTACGGGCTGCCATCTACCTGTGAAGTTTTTGCAAGGTCACAGACCGATTAAGTCCTCCCCTTTAGTTGTGCACATACAGTTTTTAAACGAGGTTATGCACATACAGTGAATGGCTGATACGACATGCACTGAAATATGTACGAATTGACTATCGAGTCGTAGTAATGTTAGAGTGTCGCCAAAATGAACGCCGCTCTTGCAGTTGCGCAGTTAACACAAGCTCATTGATAGAAAAACTGAATGTGGAACAGAGATATTAAAGCTCAACACGACCTAAATAAATCAAGCTCATACGGATGGGATGGGGTCATGGGACGATATTACCGGCTGTCTATACATACTTCCTCTGTTTACAGTTAGCATGCGTTCTGGGTTTAATAAACGTAAATTTTGTAAATTTTGATCAAATATGTAAGAAAAATAGCTAAGATCTGGTAAAAAACAGAGGCTCACAAACATAGGAATATATATTTGATCGGTTAAGGCAAGATTTTGATCAACAACTACTCTGTATATATTTGGGTGATGCAAAATCACAGTCATATTTGCGTGAAATCTCAATAATGATGAGGACGAAGCCGATTGGTGGTGTTTTCTAGAGTATCATAGCTTTTCCATCAGGTGTTTAGAATAAAGAGAGCTGTTATGGTCGTTATCGTTGTTTGATCTATTGGAGAGAACAATCCTACCCTATTGAGGGGGATTGGTTGCGTGTTAAATAGTGATAGAAAAGCCCCATCAGTGGCACTTACATGGTAATATTGTAAACATGGAAAGAGATAAAATAGGAAGGAGCAAATCATGTATGACCGTTGGAAATGCCTAGCCGTTGGTGTACTACACCATACGGATGCTATTGGTCATATATGTTAAGTTCAACGGCTAATACAATTTATTGTCTAACACCCCCCTTAATCTAAGCCTTGGAAAAAACGAAAGGTTGAGATTACGCATAAAATTGTGGAAAGCCTTGACCGATAGTGGCTTTGTGAATCCATCCGCGATTTGATCCTTGCTTGAGATGAATTTGATGTCAAGAAGTTTGCGAGCGACTCTCTCATGAACAAAGTGAAAATCAATCTGGATATGTTTAGTCCGAGCGGGAAAAACCGGATTTGTTGAGAGATAGGTTGCACCAAGGTTGTCGCACCATAGGCATGGTTTCTTTTGTAGAGGGACGCCGAGTTCCTGTAGAAGGCTTGCACCCAAATAAGTTCGGCAGTGGCATTGGCAAGGGATTTGTATTCTGCTTCAGTGCTGGAGCGTGAGACTGTAGCTTGTTTTGCGAGCACTCCAAGAAATCAGATTGGGACCATAAAAGATGGCGAAGCCTCCAGTAGAGCGCCTGTCATCGAGGCAGCCAGCCCAATCCGCATCTGTGAAGACACTAAGAGTGGTGTAGTTAGCCTTTTGAAATGTAATGCCAACTGTAAGTGTACCTTGAATATAACGGAGGATCCGTTTTGCAGTTGTCCAATGAGTTGTGGTGGGAGCATGAAGATATTGACAAATCTTGTTGACAACAAAAGTGAAGGGGATCGTGTGCAGAAAACAAAAAATTTCCTAACAACGACATCCTAAAAGCATGCCAAGATCTATTTTATGTAGATATAGTAGTACGAACGGAGATCGGAATACATACCCTTGTAGACCGAAAGCGGGATTACGTTCCCGCACAAACGTTGTCGATGAAGACCGACGAAGCCGACCTCAAGGTCGTGTAGAGGAAGCAGACCTCCGAGTACCGCTAGCGCAGCACCTCGCAGGGCGTCACACACGTACCGTGGAGACGACGGCCTCCGAAGCTCCAGTTCAGGACGAGCAGCGGAAGACTTGGACCGGAACACCAGCAGCGCGGCAGCGGGCTATGGTGGAAGAGATCCCCCTCTCAACTCGGCGCAACTCTAACAAAGGGAATCACGAAATCGAGAGAGAATTCGGGAATTAATTGGTGAATTAAAAGGCCAGGGGTGCCCCTCTATATATAGGCTCCCAGGGGGGAGCCAACCTCCTCACCAGGCAATGTGGGACTATCCCCACATGCCTGGTGCGGCCATGGCTGGTGCGTCGGCCCCCTGGTGGGCCTCTTGGCCCACCTGGGTCGGCCACCCAAGCCCCCACCGGATTCCCCTTGGGAATTTTCCCCTCTTGTGTCTTCTTTCGACCAGAAGGCACATTTAGGGAAATCAGCCTAAATAAATTTGAAAATAAATATATAAAATCATATTTGCATATTAATTACACTAATTAATATTAAACATAATATATATAATTTATCCTAGCTCCGAAAACTCTTTCGGCGCTGCCCGATCTCCATCGGACCCCTCCCGGGACATTCCCGGTGATCTCTTTCCTTTCCGATTGTCTTGTCGAAACCTCTTAAGTGTGTTACCCTAGCGGTTCGATATAATAACAGGTATGATCAAGACTCCTCTATGATCAACGACTAACTCGTAGGCCTGGACCCCATGAATTAATCACTGTGATATAACGAATGACTTTCATCTATCAAACCTGAACGCAAAGTCTTAAACCTTTTGCCATGTCGATACTTAGCGTGTCCGAGCGTCGTTCCATAGGTATCTCCATACCTAATCTCAACCTCGTTACCGACAACGCTATCTTCTACTCGTCCATGATCTCATGTCTCCGTGACCTAGTCACATGCTTGCAATCTCATTAGACATGATCTCACCGAGTGGGCCCGAGAGTATCTATCCTGCTATGCGGACTAGCAAATCCCGCTCTTGACCCCTCGTCTCAACTACTCCTTTCGATACCCAAAAGTATCACCGTTATTGTCATACTATATAAGATACGACGTTTGGTGTGATCAAAATATCTTCCAGGAATAACAATAAGAGTTTATCTCACGGTCAAAGGCGTAACGACTACGTCCTCCAAATCTGGATATGTCCATCACATCGTTCTCCAACGATATGACTCCCATTGCCGACCGGCACCATGCCCCATGATCGGGAAACCTCGATCATCAATCGCGCAACGAAACTAGTCTTAGTAGAGGCTACTAGGGACCTGGTTGTTTACGCATCACACCCGTATTAATGGTTCCGCTTAATACAGTTATAGCATGACACAAGAACCTATTATGAACAAACGAGATATGATAAAGAATACACTTTATTAATTGCCTCTAGGGCATATCTCCTTCAAAAAGATATATGGGCGGGTTATTGTGAGATATTGGAGGCCTCCTACAATGCTCCTGTAACTAGTGCTGTCTGCTGGCCCCAATGGTGTGTCAGCGGTGAGAGACAACTTTTCAGTATTGGATAGTGGAGTAGGACATGGTGAACATTTATCCATCTCTACACGAGTAATCAATTCACTTGCATATTTGGCTTGATTCAATTGTAGCCCATCAGGTGTCTTCGTGACTTCAATACCTAGGAAGAAATGTAAGGTACCAAGGTCCTTAATAGCAAAAGTCTCCCCCAAATCATGGAGGAGGGCTGTAGTAGCTTGAGCTGAGGAACTTGTGAGAATAATATCATCGACATAAATCAACACAAACATTGTTATACTTGACTTGTGATAAATAAAAAGAGATGTGTCTGCTTTGGAAGGGGTGAAACCAAGAGAAATGAGTTTAGTGCTGAGTTTAGAGTACCATGCACGAGGAGCTTGTTTGAGCCCGTAGATAGCTTTGTCTAGTTTGTAGAGGTGATGTGGAGCATGTGGATTTTCAAACCCTGGTGATTGCTTCATGTAGACCTCCTCTTCCAGAACACCGTGTAAGAACGCTTTGTTGACGTCAAGTTGTCGTAGACTCCATCCTTGAGAGACTAAAAGAGCAAGAACTAGCCGGATTGTCGCTGCTTTTACAACCGGGCTAAAGGTGTCTTCATAGTAAATCCCATATAGTTGCTTGAAGCCTTTAGCAACAAGTCTTGCTTTGTATCTGTCAATAGACCTACAACATTTTTCTTAATACGGTAGACCCACTTACAGTCGATGACGTTCTTGTTCGAGCCGGGAGGGACAAGATGCCATGTGTTGTTTTGAAGCAGGGCATTGTATTCATCATGCATAGCTTGTTTCCACTTTGTATCTCCAAGAGCTTCAGATATTTTGGAAGGTTCACCTGTAGGAGTAAACATACCATAGCGTATTGTACCATCTTTGTAAATTCTAGGTTTTCGGATACCTTTTTGAAGTCGTGTTTGAACTTGGAGACAATGAAAAAAATAGCGCGCTACAAAATATAGCGTGGCCCTTTTCAAAATGCTACAAACGCTATATCGTATTATAGCGTGCTATTTTTGAAATAGCGTTTGACAAAAAAACTGTAATATATAGTCTGAATAAGTGAATATTAAGGATTTTTTCAACATAAATAATCAGTAACAGTTGCAAAACCAGTCCACTTAACCAGATCCATGGCACAAACGTAAAATAGGAGATACATATACATGAACAAAATAACAAGGTTTAAAACAGAACCACATGTACAACATTAATCTGAATTATTGGCATCATCTTCTTCTTCACTAGACGAACAACCAGATTGCACACCATCATCATTACCGAAGACAGGAAACATCTTCTTCCTAGGAACTCTCTTTCCTTGTGATGTTGATCCTTCAACTTGTATATCATCAGGTTCATAGGAGCTTGGGAGCTCTTCCTAGGAAGTAGGAACTCTATTTCCTTGTGATGTTCTTCTTAGGAGCTTGGGAGCTGGACTTTTGTAGTTTTGTTACATATTTGGGCCGATGGGAGCTGGGCTTTTGTTTGGGCCAATGGGTTCCAGATCCAGTTTTCCAGTTTTTTTGTAGCGTGATATACGCTATATTTTTTAGCGTGGTATAGCGCGATATAGCACGTATATAGCGTGTGTAGCGCCGTAGCGAGCATTTTAGGCTAAATATAGCGTAGCCTCCTCAGAAACGCTATAACACGCTATAAACGCCGATATAGCGCGCTATTTTTTTCATTGCTTGGAGAGTAAGTGGCGGAGCAGGTGGTGCAGGAGGTGACACAGGCGGGGTTGCCGCAGACGATCCGGAGGTGCCAGCAGGATCAGGCGTAGCCGATCCTGAGGGTGTGCTTGTGGCACGTACTGGTGAAGGAGTGGGCGTAGAAGATCCGGAGCCGTTGTCCCCTGCCGCAGAAGCATGCGAGGATGTCGGAGACGTGGCCGCGCTTGATTGATACGGGGAGGCAGTCGCGGGCGGGAAGAGCCGGCGAGGCGCGGGACGTGATGCCGAGGGAGATCCTATCGGCGACGTGGTTGCACGTTGTTGGCGGGGAGGCGTCACCTGGTCGGGCGCAGGCTGGCGTGTGGTGGGGTCGCTGGCATCAGAATCTTGCGCATGATTGGAGGGTGTGGATCCCGGGGTTGATGCTTCAGCGTGATCCGAGGAGGATTTGTCCCCGGGATTGCTGTTGGAGTTGTCTTCTTCTGCATGTTCTGAATTTGATTGGTTTGGTATATTTTGGGAATTATTTTGCACAGTTTCTTCAGCACTTGATTCCTGTGGAGATGCATTGTGTTTGTCACTTGTCTTGGGTACCTGTGTATGGTTAGTAGCAGGTACAAAATGCATGTGGTCATGAATATTCATACTCTCAATAGTGGATGACGTGGGAGGCGGAATAGAGGGAATTAGGAGGATTTCTTCACGTAGACCGGATCCTGCATTGTGATTAAGGGCAGCAAAAGGAAAGATATTTTCATCAAAAACGACATCTCTAGAAATATAGACTCTCCGGGAGGACACATCAAGACACTTCACGCCTTTGTTTAGAGGACTGTATCCAATGAAAACACATTGTTTGGACCGAAAGGATAATTTCGTTTGTTATAGGGACGAAGATTAGGCCAGCAATCACAACCAAATACATGAAGAGATTCATAATGTGGTGTGATATGAAGAAGTTTTTCGACTGGTGTTTCAAAATTGAGGGGTTTGCTAGGAAGCATATTGATAAGATATGTGGCGGTTAAAAAGGCTTCATCCCAGAATTTGAGAGGCATGGATGCATTTGCAAGAAGGGAGAGTCCCACCTCAACTATATGACGATGTTTTCGTTCAGCGGAGCCATTTTGTTGATTAGCATGAGGGCATGAGACATGATGTGTGATGCCTACTTTTTGAAAGAAAGAATTAGGTTTTTCATATTCACCACCCCAATCCGTTTACATAGTGATAATTTTGTGATCGAATTGCGCTCAACAAATTGTTGGAAATTAAGAAATGCTTGATACACATCTGATCGTTTTTTAAGAAAATAGATCCATGTGATGTGAATTTTGTAAAATCATCAATGAAACTAACATAATACAAGTGTTTTCCAACTAAAGGAGGGGTAGGCCCCCAAACATCTGAGAATATTTGTTCTAATGGTACAGTGGAAACACTAGTAGAAATAGGATAAAACAATTGTTTGCTTTTTGCTTGTTGACATGGATCACAAACATATGGGTTTACTTCATGCGAGTGATCAATATTATTTTTCTTAAGAACTTGTTGGACGATGAACGAAGATGGGTGTCCTAGACGACGATGCCAAGTGGATGATGATGGTTTGAGGGTGATGAAGGCGTTCTTGGTAGACTCCATGGAGGTGGGCACAAGAGGGTATAGTCCACCATGACATGGGCCTCTAAACATGATTTCCTTGGTGTCCCGATCCTTAATCAACAAGAAGGAAGGATGAAATTCTATGAAAGCATTATTGTCAAGAGCTATTTTATGAGCAGATAATAGACTTTTGGAGGCATTAGGAACGTGCAAAATATGTTGAAGACGAATTGAGCTATAAGGAGTATGAATATTTGAATGACCAATATGTGTAATTGGCATACCTTGACCACTCGCCGTGTGGATTTGATCATTGCCCATGTACTGCTCATGGGTGGTCAGCTTGCTTAGTTCACCAGTGAGATGTTTGGTGGCACCGGAGTCGACATGCCAATTGGTATCAGCTCCATATGCGGCATGGTGTGCTTCTTTTTCTTCATGGGGAGGGTCGTCATCGTGATCATCGTCGTCGTAGGGCCACCAACATTCAGTGGCAGGGTGGCCGTACTTTTTGCAGATATGACATGTGACATCTTGGAGAGGGGAGGGGACACGATTACCGTGTCCACGCCCACGACCACCTCTTGGTTGAGAACGACGACCATCAGGAGCACCATGGCGGCGTGTTTGACGCCCTTGTTGTTGACCACGGTGAGCACCTCCTCCGCCACCGTAGCTACCACCGCCACCGTGACCGCCACTACCGCCGTAGCGGTCTCCTCCTCCTCCTCCACCATAGCCACCACTGCCGCTTCCATAGCCGCCACGATGGCTGGTACCACCGCCATGGTCATGACGGTAGCCACCACCAGCGCCACGGCGATTGACATCGTTGGCCGAGGAGATGAAGGGTGCCGGTTCTTCAGATTCAGCAAGCATCTTTTGGCGATAATCGAAGGCAAGTAATTGGTTGCAAACATCGGAAACCGTAGAAAACGGATTAGCATTAACCGCGGCAACAAGACCATTATACTCACTAGAGAGTCCAGCGAGGAGGGACTCTTTGAGGTCGTCATCGGGGATGGATCAGCCGGCGGAGGGGAGCTCGGTGACGAAGCTCTTCTTTTTGTTGATGTAGTCCGTGGCGGAGAGGTCGCGTTTCTTGGTGTTGATCAGAGCGGCGCGTAGCATCCCCCCCCCCCCCCCCCCCCCCCCCGTGCCTTCATCTGGGCCGAGAACTTGTCGATGATGGCGGCTCAGACTTCGGTCGCGTACTCGAGGCCGAGAACGTCGCCGAAGAGGTCGGGGGAGATGAACTTGATGAGATAACTCACCATTTGTTGATCTCGTGAAATCCAGAGCCCGTAGGATGGATTGGGGACCGTAGTCCGAGTTCCTGATGCGTCCTGAACTTCCTTGGTTTGTGGCGGCACGGGGTCGGAGCCGTCAAGCAGCCCCATGGCCTGTGCGCCTCGCACAGCCGACAACACTTGTGCCTTCCAGTAAAGGAAGTTTGCCAGCGTGAGCTTCTCCGTCGGCGGGGCACCAAGTGGCGAGGCGAGGGAGGGAGTTGTGGGTGTCGCCATTGTTGGGAGGGAGGGTGGCGAGCAAGAAAAATTCCGCTGGTGTTTGTTTGACGTCAGGAAGAGTAGGCTATGATTACCATATTGGAGAGAACAATCCTACCATGTTGAGGGGGATTGGTTGCGTGTTAAATAGTGATGGAAAGCCTCATCAGTGGCACTTACGTGGTAATGTTGTAAACATGGAAAGAGATAAAAACGGGAAGGAGCAAATCACGTATGACCGTTGGAGATGCCTAGCCGTTGGTGTACTACACCATACGGATGCTCTTGGTCATATATGTTAAGTCCAACGGCTAATACAATTTATTGTCTAACATGATCAACAACTATATTCCACTAACTTAAAATATGTGTGTTAAGAATTAGCAACCTACACCATCGAAGTTTCAAGGTCTTATTATCCACAACAAATCTTATAGGGTCCACTAACAACATTTAAATTATGGTGCAAAAGTAGTACAATATGAAGTAACATATATCCGGCCTCTACATAAATACAAATCACAAAGATGCTCAAATTAAAGAAAATAAAAAATAAAAAGTGCACACTAAAAGTATGAACTCATGTCAACACCTATGGAGATGGCCATCTATAGACTCATTCAAGTGTAGCATTGTCTCGTAAAAAAGAAGTTGCATAGTACTTCCCCCACAATAAAATATTCATAGAACTTTCAAGTCATTCTTTGAAAAAAATTGCCCAAATGTTCGTCACACATATGTTAGATGAATTTTGACGAGTGAAAATGTGATATATATTTGTCTGTCACAAGTGGCAACTAACGGAAGCAATAAACTTTAACTGCATCACATAAGTCAAGCATGCCTTCCTTTTTTCTTGAGAGAGAGAGACAAGCATCCCTTTGTCGTGCCAAAGTGTGGCAACAAAACAAAATTCAGCAGCCCAATCGGGATCATTTGAGACTACACCTACTGCCATCTCCTGGCCTAATACTGGGGCTGAACGCCAGTTGCAGAACAATAAATTATCGTAAACGGTTGTGAATCATATACGACTAGCATCAGTCGGTGCCTTTTCCTGCCCTTCCGGGGCCACATTCTTTGCTGAAAAGATTAGACTATGAGTTGTGTTTGCTCCAATCCCCATGCGAATAAGCATTTCCTGAGACTTGAACTGCTGGAAGAATTTAGAGTAATCACTAATCAGTGTGCAATGCTTGAGTTAGTGAGAACCTGGGCTGTCGGCACGCAAGTAGATTACAGTACTAGTTACACGTACATGCAACTAAGAATGAGCATTGATGATTGATGTGAGTAATTAAGCACTGTTCTAAGCTTGATACTAGGAGACAAACTGACTCTACTGTCCGCACAATATGCGGTAATAACTCAGAGAAGTGCAGTGTTAATATACTCATAAGTAAAACGGGCATTGCCTTTTTTTAAAAGTGAAACGGATAGGGTGATGCTATAGAAAGTAGCGTGCGTACTACAGACGTGCGGAGTAATGCTGGTCTGCTAAATTAGGAGACGATTTGTTGAGACCTGAAAATACTTAAGGTATGGCTGTATATAACGCTAATTTTTTTTAAATAATACTTTTTTTATTAGAAATTCGGGAAATATTGCACAGTTTTAGGAAATTTTAAAAATATTACGGCCTCGGCCTGGAGGAGGCCGAAAAGGCCGCGTCGGCCCGGAGGGCGCCGACCGGGGCTCGTCGGCTCAGAGCTGGCCGACCAGTTGTGGAGAGAGGCCACGGGCCGGCCGAGTGCCTGATCGGCACCGAGCGGCCAGGCTTCGGCCACGTCACGGCCGAGGAGCTCGTCGGCCACCTCTGGGCCGACCAGGACCCTTCAAAGACCCGCGCGGCTTCCTCTTCCTCGCGATGCGCCGCCGGCTCTCTCCTCTCTCTCTCTCCTTCTTCCAAACCCGAAAAATAAGCACCGTTTTCCCCGCGATTTCTTGCATCTAGCCACGAGAAAGTAATTTTACGGTGTTCCTAATGCTGTGGGGTGGCTCATCTACGATGGGTAGGCGTTTGGAGGCGATTTGGTGGCGTTTGGAGGTGCGGATTTGGAAGTCTTCGTGCTCGTGTTGGTGCTCTGTTCGTGCTCCGGTGGAGGCACGAGGTGCTGCGTGCGCTGCTCCGGCTGTTGCGGTTGTGCTGCTGTCACGCTTCAAGGGTAAGACTTTTTCATATATTAGGGTTAGGGTTTGTGTTATATGTAAATTAGGATTTAGGGTTAGGGTTAGGGTTTGTGTTTTTTTCTATATTAGGGTTAGGATTTAGTTTGCAGGTAGGGTGTAGTTAGTCCGAATGGATTTGTAGTTAGTATGGTAGTACTGGTAGTTGATAAATACAGACTAGTGTGTAGTTACCGTCCGCATAGTTTCATGCATTAGGGTTAGATTTTGTGTATAATCTTGGATTAGTCTTAACGTCCGTGTATACGTAATCTGGTATAATTAATTCCATGTATTATAATTATGTAGTAGTTTTGGTAGAATTTTAGGTACGATGTGATATTAATATTTGATGGGTTATAATATTTTTTAGGTGAGCAATTATGTCGAATATAGTAAAGTTTGTTTTCTACTACGGTGTCGGTTCAGTAAAGCAAAATGAGTATGGGATGGACCTGAGTGAGTTTGAGCACGTCGAGTTGGATCTGACTGGCCCTGAAAATTGGTCTGTTAGTCAGCTAAAGATTGGTTGGCACAGTGTTTGGGATTAAATGTAGAAACACACACTATCGGGGTGCACGCGTTATGGTCCAGGTCCAGTAAAAAAATTTGGTACACTCTGAGGCCGATTGATCGGGATTCTCAGTGGGTGAACTGGTTGCAAGGTTGCGAAAACAGGGGAAGCCACCCAGTTGCCTTGTTGCTTCCTGTCGTTAAGGAGGTAAATGTCAATCCTCCTGAAGGCGAGGGTGGGCACGATCCAGGGCAGAGCAGTGCAGCAACCATGGAAATTGAACATGATGACAGCCATGGTTATGATGGAGGCAGTGCTTATGAATCAGGTCAGAGTAGTATGGCTGGAGGGCATGATGACGGTGAAAATGTGGAGGCAGATGGGGATGAGGAAGATGGCCGAATGCAGGACGAGATGGAAGATGAAGATATTGAGGGTCATTGCGGTGATGGCAGTGATTCTGATTCGTCGAATGACGTAGAGTACGAGCCGGAGGTGCCTTATCCAGCTTCATGGACTCAGGACATATCATCTGGCATGACTCTGGACGATGGTCATGATTCTTCCTGGCAATATCACCAAAGCAACATGGCTGTGGGAGCAATGTACGCTGACAAGCAACATCTGCAGGAAGCAATCATACAGTGGGCAATGTCGACATCAAGGGTTTTCAAGACAACTGTGTCGAGTAAGAAATATCTGACCATGGAATGCTCGAGGATAGATTGTCCGGGTAGGGTGCACGCATATGTCCCCAAGTTTGATACAAACTGGGTTGTGAGTGACATGGTAATGCATACATGTCGTATTCCCAGCATCCTTCAGGATCACCGTAATCTGTCATCCACGCTTATTGCTCGTTTGTTTTACACGGAGATAGTGGAGAGCAAGGCGATGGAAGTGAAGGCAATAAGGAACAAAGTCTTCACGAGATTCAATTTCAACATTTCTTATGGCAAGGCCTGGAGGGCTAATCAGAGCACGCTGGAGCAGAGATTTGGGTCATTCTTTGACTCATATGATTCTGTTGTCCGTTTGCTCCGCACGCTTCAG
Organism: Poa annua; assembly: GCA_026929855.1. Taxonomy (NCBI): domain Eukaryota; kingdom Viridiplantae; phylum Streptophyta; class Magnoliopsida; order Poales; family Poaceae; genus Poa; species Poa annua. Next base: position 84,539,512 of record CM049429.1, on the reverse strand, counting down.
GCGAGGAATCCTGGCACATATGTTGATCTTCAAGACTTCTACATGCCAGAGTTCCCTACAGTTAGGGTGTTGCACCGTTTGTTCTTCTCTTTTGGTTTATGCATCGAAGCCTTCAGCCACTGCCGACCAGTGTTATGTGTCGATGGCAAGCTTGATGAGTTCACGAACAAACATGTTCGGGAGAGGAAAGCTGCACGTACTGCGCAGTGGCGTTTCATGTAGCCCAAGTAGCGGCACAAGCAGCTACAGGGCCTGCACCGCAAGAAGAAGAACCGGTTGGTCTGTGTGATCTGCCAGACTTTGACCCACCGGGCACGAGGAGAAAGGGTGGACGGTTGATTAAGAATTTCCAGCAGTGGATTGAGCATGAGCCCGTGGAGAGGTGGTCATTGTTGCACGACTCATACGGAGCCAGATATGGCGTCATGACTACAAACCTTGCCGAAACATACAATTTTGTCCTCCGAGGGAACAGAGCCTTGCCATTAGCTGCCCTTGTGGAGGGAATTTTCCAAGGCACGGTTAATTACTTCAGAGTCAAACGCCAGCAAGCCGAAATGCATATACTTCGCACTCCAAACTCACCCTGGTGTGAAAAGATTACGAAGTACATGGATGCTAAGATGGAGAAGGCACGAACGTTCCAAGTGGTTGCCATCGGAAATCAGGAAAGGAGGTTCGAGGTCCGCTTACCTACCGACAAGTTCGGTTGTGGCAATGTGTTGAGAACGCATGAGGTGAAGATTGGAAATGAAGCAAGGCCAACCTGTGAATGCACATGCAACAAACCGAAATTGTTTCACCTTCCATGCTCGCATGTACTTGCTGCTTGTGGGCAGCTTGGTTTGGAAGCAATCTCGTTTGTCTCACCGTACTTCAGTCGTGAAGCTGTCTTAAACACATGGACAGGTGAGATGCAAGGATTCCGAGCCATTGGTAATTTTAACACCGTTGAGCCAAGTGAGAGGAGATACATTCCTGACCCAAGGTTACTTCGTCCGGGTAGAGGTAGACGGCAGTGTAGACGCATACGTAATGATATGGATGAATCGGAAGCTGGAGGACCTACCAGGCAATGTTTTCTATGCAACCAATTTGGCCATAGGGATACGAACTGTCCGGAATTTGGACCTGGTGATGCTACGGTACGTGGAAGAGGCAACCGAGGCCGGAGAGGAAGAGGAAGAAACTAGAGTACCTTTATGTACTACTCTATGTATCTGCCTCTAGAGTAATTTTAATAAATGCAGACTACGTATCTGCCTCTATGTACTACTCTGTAATCGTGGAACCATTATGTTTGGATTTGTACTCGTTTAGATTAAAAGTTAAAATTATAATTTGTTTGGATTTGTAGTCATTTAAATTTTGTTATTTGGTCATTCTATTATCATTTTAATCTGTCCTTACAGAGATGGCGGGGATGGTGTTGCTTAACCCGGTGGTGGACAACAAGCATCGTGCTAAGCTAATGCAGGATAATGTTCTCCAACCTCTTATCACTCGTGGTCAGAAGGATAATTGGCAGATACACCCAGCTTGGATCGATCGGTAAGTTTTATTTTTATTTTGCTCATAACATGTACTTGTCAAATAGTTAACAATTTTATGATACATGCAGTTTAACGTGGGCTGGGCTCCTACCCTTTGCTCGCCTTGTTGAGGCGTCAGATGTGACTGGTCGGCTTGCGATGGTCCACTGTTTGCTCACCTGCTTGGTGGACCGATGGAGACCGGAGACGCACACGATTCACTTTTGCTGGGGCGAGATGGCTCCTACTCTACAGGATGTCTCCTACCTACTGGGCCTTCCTATAGCTGGTGAGCCCATAGGTCCGTTGCAGGCCCCTGATATGTGGTCTGAGGATATGGCAGACCGATTCCAACATATAAATCCCAACGCAACTGTGTTTATGCATGAGGATCACGGACCCAAGCTTGATTGGTTGCTTAAGTTCCAGGTTAGTACTACGTCATTGTCTTGTTTCATCCATCACTTCAGCTAACCTTTACCTAACTTGTACAATTATTGTTTTCGGTGCAGATACAGAATTTTGGCACGATCCAGATGTCCGAGGCCCAAATTACTAGGAGCCTTGAGGCGTACCTTATGTGGCTGCTAGGAAAAGTGATGTTCACGGAGAACCATGTCACCACTATCAGTGCGCGATACATCCCCATCGCATTGGAGATTGCAAGTGCGACACAGCCGTACCACATCACTAGTCGTAGCTGGGGTTCTGCAGTCTTAGCGGCCACGTACCGAGGTATGTGCAACGCGTGCTTTCTTACGGCGACAAAGTCAGCAATTCTTGGATGCCCTATGCTGTTGCAGCTGTGGTCGTGGGAGAGGTTCCCCATTGGACGACCCGACATTTCGGTTGCCGAACCGTGGCCGCTCAACCATTATTTCGACTCGGAGCACATAGACGACCCTACTTTTTGAAGGGGTTACGGTGCAGAAAACAATAATTTTCTAGCGTACGAAACCCTAACTAGCCAGGATCTATCTATCTAGTACATGCGATAACGGTGGCGGAACGGGTTACATTACCTCCATGTAGACCGATAGCGGGGATTACGCTCCCGCACGAGCGTTGACGATGAAGTCGTACGTAGCCGACCTCGAGGTCGCGGAGAACTTGCCGCGATGTCGGAGTCGATGACGCCGGGGTGTCGACGATGATCTGCGTCGACGGGCGTCGGGCGGAAGAAGGCAGAGCGCCAGCACCGGGGCTGGTGCGCCGGCAGCAGGGGGGAGGCGCGGCGGCTGCAGGGGGTGAGACGACGTCGCCCAAGCTCCTCAATAGAGTAGCCTCCGAGCACTCGCAAACATATGGAGCCTAGCGACAACTCCCGGTCATTCAGATCCAGCTGAAATCGCAGGAGTAGATCTTATCTGGAATCCCGCAGAGCAACGGCGCTCTGCGGTATGGCTTAGGTGGAGAGAGACCCCCTTCCTCAGCTCGGCGCGGCTCCGACTTGGGAACCACGAGATCGAGAGAGAAATTGGGAATTAATTGAATTTCCTATGAATTAAATCAATTAATATGCCTTGCTATATAAAGGGGGAAGGGGTGTGCCAACCCCCTTGGCTCCCCCATGTGGGACTAAAGGAGGAGAGCGGAGGGGGGGTTCGGCCGAACCCCCCATGGGCCCTCCAACTCCTAGTCCGAGTTGGACTAGGAGGCCCAGCCTTCCCCTTCCTTGTGGGGTGCGGTTTCCCCCTCTTGGGCCCTCTCAGGGCCCATTTAGATGGGAGCCCCTTTTTCCTTTATTTAATCAATATTAAATTAATATAAAAATCCCATTAATTCATAATTAATATATTTATATATAATTCAATATCCCGTGACTCCGAAACTATTTCGGAACCACCCGAACAACTTTCGGACATTCCCGGAACCATTCCATACCTCCCCGGAACTCCTTCCGGACCACCGGAACTCTTTCCGGATCATTTCTCTCTCTCCAACAAAAACCTATAAAATTCCAGAACCTATCTCCAAGCGTCGCTAAGACCTTAAGTTTGTTACGCTACGGTTCGGGAATACTCCAGACATGGTCGAGACACTCCGCTCACCAATGATCGTCAGGGATACCTGGAAATATATGACGACCCATGTGCATTCCACGAATATCGTCGTTGAACCATAAATATGATATTCATTCCCTTTGTCTCTGCGATACTACCTTGTCCGAGATATGATCGTAGACACACCGATGCCTTTGCTGTATCTCGTTACCGACGAAGGTTATTAACTCGTCTGTGATATTACATCTCCATGACCTAGTCACAAGCTGCGCAGCTATATAGATGCAATAACACCGAGTGGGCCCAGAGTATCTTTCCATTACAAGAATGAACAAATCCCACTCGTGATCCTTACGTCTCGATGCTCTTTCGGAATACCCAAGATGGACACCGTTATTGTCATGCTATATAAGACACAACGTTTGATGCTCTCAAAGCACTGCTACGAAGCAACAATAAGTACGGTCTCACGGTCTAAGGAATAAGCTATCACATTCTTATCTATTGCAAATGACAAGCATCGTAATACGATCTTATTGCAATACCTTGCGTATGTCCATCACCTTATTCTACTAACAAGATGACCCCATTGTCAACCGACGTCATTGTCCTTGATCGGGAATCTCGATCAACTGTTGCCCAATGGACTAGCTCAAATAGAGGCTTGCTAGGGACCCGGTTGTCTATGTATCACACGTGTATTAATAATTCCGATTAATACAGTTATAGCATAATACACAAACCTATTATAAACTTATGAGATAATGCAATAAATACTACTTATTTATTTGCCTCTAGGGCATATCTCCTTCAGTCTCCCACTTGCACTAGAGTACAAATAAACTAGCTGCATTTTACTTTATCAGAATCCCTTATCAAATAAGAATCATTTGATAATGCTTGCTCGTGGAAAAGTGCTACTGCACAACCCATGATTGTACATGCTTTTGCGATTCACTGGCATCAACTTGCTTGATATCACCATGTTGTCTAACAACATATATGCAAATACCGTAACTAAGTGAGACTTCTGCTTCCCAGCGCTTACTCTGATTATACTAACCAGATAACTGCCCTGAAAAACATACTCAGCCATGCAGAGCCCCTTGTAACAATTACAAACTCGCGATATCTACATACTTTCACACCAATGTAGAAAACTTGACATTCAAATGTCAATCCCTTAACTAACGCACTTCTACTTCCAGTAAATTCCAAATTTACTTTCATAACTGCTCTTATTCCAAGAACATCGGTTATATTTCATCGAGCAGATAATATGGTTTCTGTATGATGTGTAATATTACGTAATAGACCCACATGTCATACAACCATTACTTTCATGCATCATTACTCTTAATGATCAATTGGATTTCAAAAGGACCACCCTTTGCTTCTATTCTGACTCCTCAGAAAAAATCCAACACAACTCGACTAACTATTAAAATTCCCGTTCTATTCAAAAAATAGACACTGACTTTCAAATAGTTTCACAACTTCATCCTATTCTATTGGTACAGTTTCACCATGTGTCAACTACACAAGATGAATTCGACTCCCACTCAAATTATGTATCCACATATTTGATAACACGAGCTCCCACTCAAAAACGTGTTATCCACATATTTGAGTTCCTGAGCTCCCACTCAAAAATATGTTCTTCACATATTTCACCTGAGTGAACTAACTATGACTCCCACTTAAATCGACATTTTGGTCAAACCAAAATCATTGATCTGCTATCAATTCGAATTTGATACAAACTACAGTATTACATTAATACAAATCCCTCAGACTTCAAGCATGTCTACATAAATGTAGTCAACAAATTTGATCTTGTCCAAGACACATTTCTTGACAAGACATGCTACCGCGTCTTTCTTATAGTCACATTTATCATATAACACCTTATATGACGATTAAACAATCTTATTCCTCTAATAAGAATTGCAGCAACAATTACTCTCTTAACCTTTTAAATGTAACTTGGATTTCCAGGCTGAAGAGCCTTTGTTCGTATTCCGATACTTTCTCAACTTTCTTTGTATTCATAAAGTGCACCTTGATCTGTCAACAATACTTAATACAGTGCTGTGACCTGACAACAATATTAAATATAACAGCACTTTATTTAGAAGTTTCTTTCATGAAAATATTATGATCTTTATGAAGAGGATTGCAAGCAGAAAACAATTTTCTAGTCTCCCTCACTCTTAATCACTAAACTTTCATTAGCAGACATATACTCTTTGGAACACCTTCCAACATAGGTCTGACACTTTATTCCAAACTCCAATCCATAAACCATAATTCGAAAAATCATCTTTTTCTCGGAATTACATAGACAACAAACTGAACTTTGTTTCTAATTGGTTTTGGAATACACTCTCATCTAATGCGAGCAATCTACAAAGAACCACTCATGTATATTCTGAATTATCGCATAATCATATACATGTCGACACTACTGTCGATCCTACGAATTCTCGTTGAGAAAAATATCTATTTTCTAAAGTGGACATCGACTATAATGTTTCGAACATATTAGGAGATTCTAAGACAGATTCTGACAGACCACACTTTATTTAAAATAGAGCATAATTATAATTCCCCACATATCACCATATATGACATTATAATATTGTGAAAACAAATTTCCACAAGTCTTTTGTGTTGAAACCATAATTCAAAAATATTGTCCTTTGATCGAATCTTGTGAATACAATATTCACTAATCTTTCTTCTGAAAAACTCCATTTGATCTATTATCAAATTAATTTCAGACTCCATAATTTATCGGGTAAATACTCCTATTTACCAAAATCATGGAAGAATTCGGATAATGCAATAACACCATTGATTAATCATTAAAAATGACTCTCAATCAATTTCTTCTAGTATTGCAACTTCAATACTGCATTTCAAACTCAATCAATTTTGGCACTCGAAATACTTAAATGGACCAAAAATATCCATTACTTCTTTCATTGCCTTTATGACTAAATTCGATGGTGTTTGTTCTTTGGACACATAATTTTATTATTCCCGCTATTATAAATGTATATCATGTGCATAATGTAATTGAAATGTGATACAAATTACTCATAACATGAAACAACTGCTTTGTTCCATAACATAAAACAACTGATGTGTTCTATATGAATAATTATGTCTTGTAACATTCAAGACACCAAACTAGATCACATTCTCACTTTTACAAAATGTCTTATCAAAAACTATTGATGATAACTAATATGATATCTCGAGGGCGTGAGCACCACTGGCCATGAACTTGCCATCACTCGTGCACTGTCACGTCACCCTTCGCCACATACTTGTGATAATCAGGGACTGTTTCACAAACAGAACAATTATCAAACACTTTTCATCAAGTATGAGAAGAATACATTTATATCTTCGTATATCAAATATACCCATAGCGTCGAAGAACTCTTCTTCGATGAATCAACTTTTAGAGATTTGAACTTGTTCACGAACATGAAGAAGCTGACCGTGTCTCTATAGCATATTCACGCACATGCTATTCACAGCTAGGAGGTAAAGCACAATCTCTATTGCACTGGAGTTCGCTATGTAGAAATCGTAGATATTCGTAAGCCTGAAGTAGATGTAACACAACTTCTTCAACTGAGTCTCCAGACAGGTATGCTCCCCATGTGAATGGTCCGGAACTTTCTAAGCTGTCTGAACTGCTCAAGACTCAATTCATCTTTGAAGTGACCTCTGATCGCATCAATCACGACATATGGTTCCATGTGTTGAAACAACTTTCAACTCAGGTGCTAGGCATACGCTCATGACGACCGTCACTTCCATGAACATGTCATGATGCTTACGGAACTCATCATCTTGCTCCTTGCTATCAGAATCATCTGGTCTAACTCCTAACTAATGTTCTAGCACATATAGGATGTTTGTTGTGTTTGGAGAATGTTTCTAAAACCAATGCACCAGCTGATGAAGTTGGACCCGTCGGCTTCCAAGGTAGAATCCGAGCTCTTGAGGAAGCAACCGAAGTGTAGTTCCGTAGTCTTCAGATGTGATCGCAAAAGAGGTAAGATAAGTTTATAATATATAGGCGAGTTTTAGTTCTATAATCTCATTATCAAAAACACACCACACCAAGATTATTATCCCTAAAAATAATAATGGCGATTACACGACCCTCATCCACCACACTACCCCCGATCATCACGGCCGGCAGCACAGCTTCAAAAGTGGACATAACATGTCGATCACAACAACTCTGTGACTCGTGCTCGATCTTTCGATCTTCCCGTGTTCCGAGGCCATACCTCTGAGTATGCTAGGCTCGCCAATCAAACCTCGAAGACCTGCGCGTGCAACATGGCTTACACCCACTGTATGCGAACGACGAGATGTGTGACACCCGATCATCACGGCCTGCCTCATAACGTAGAACTTTCTTGGTGGTGCGCAACGAGGGAGAACACAATTTTGGTATTTGTTAGGGATCATCCTATTTATGACGCTACCGTTGTATATCTAGCATATAAGCAATCAATAGGATGCACACACAACAGCACACAATAATGATGCAATGAAGTGCGATGTGACATGGTCGATGCGCCTGGACCTTCATGGCGCCATGTGCCTGGCCCCCGGCGCCCCGGCATGACTCCGAGTCTACAGAGCCCTCCATTGCCTCCGACAGTACGAGTAATATCAAAAACTTACCGTAACCATGTCACATGAAATAACGCCTCTGCAAAACAAAGTTAGACGCCTCTAGCTTTATTTAGTTTTGCAAGTTTTACGTGGCATATAGGCTTATTCGTAAGAGAATCGGTTCCCTACCTATGAACTTTGTACCACAACGCCGATTGTATAATTGCATGTTTAAGCATCCCTTTCGGGCCCTCCATTGAAAATGCTTTGCCGACTAGAGAGAGAGAAACATACACCCGCCAGCCACAGATACGGTGCAAGCCGTATGTCAGTAGTGGAACCAGTCTCGCGTAAGCGTACGCGTAAAGTCGGTCCGGGCCGCTTCATCAACTCAATACCGAAGGCATCGCAAGTGCACGCTAGAGGGTAGCAAATATAAGAAAGACGCCCTCATTCAACATGAGTTCTAACCGTACCAGCAGTACTACGCATAGATCGGCTCTGATACCACTGAAGGGGTTACGGTGCAGAAAACAATAATTTTCTAGCGTACGAAACCCTAACTAGCCAGGCTCTATCTATCTAGTACATGCGATAACGGTGGCGGAACGGGTTACATTACCTCCATGTAGACCGATAGCGGGGATTACGCTCCCGCACGAGCGTTGACGATATGAGGCGGAGAACTTGCCGCGATGTCGGAGTCGATGACGCCGGGGTGTCGACGATGATCTGCGTCGACGGGCGTCGGGCGGAAGAAGGCAGAGCGCCAGCACCGGGGCTGGTGCGCCGGCAGCAGAGGGGGGGAGGCGCGGCGGCTGCAGGGGGCGAGACGACGTCGCCCAAGCTCCTCAATAGAGTAGCCTCCGAGCACTCGCAAACATACGGAGACTAGCGACAACTCCCGGTCATTCAGATCCAGCTGAAATCGCAGGAGTAGATCTTATCTGGAATCCCGCAGAGCAACGGCGCTCTGCGGTATGGCTTAGGTGGAGAGAGACCCCCTTCCTCAGCTCGGCGCGGCTCCGACTTGGGAACCACGAGATCGAGAGAGAAATTGGGAATTAATTGAATTTCCTATGAATTAAATCAATTAATATGCCTTGCTATATAAAGGGGGAAGGGGTGTGCCAACCCCCTTGGCTCCCCCATGTGGGACTAAAGGAGGAGAGGGGAGGGGGGGGTTCGGCCGAACCCCCCATGGGCCCTCCAACTCCTAGTCCGAGTTGGACTAGGAGGCCCAGCCTTCCCCTTCCTTGTGGGGTGTGGTTTCCCCCTCTTGGGCCCTCTCAGGGCCCATTTAGGTGGGAGCCCATTTTTCCTTTATTTAATCAATATTAAATTAATATAAAATCCCATTAATTCATAATTAATATATTTATATATAATTCAATATCCCGTGACTCCGAAACTATTTCGGAACCACCCGAACAACTTTCGGACATTCCCGGAACCATTCCATACCTCCCCGGAACTCCTTCCGGACCACCGGAACTCTTTTCGGATCATTTCTCTCTCTCCAACAAAAACCTATAAAATTCCAGAACCTATCTCCAAGCATCGCTAAGACCTTAAGTTTGTTACGCTGCGGTTCGGGAATACTCCAGACATGGTCGAGACACTCCGCTCACCAATGATCGTCAGGGATACCTGGAAATATATGACGACCCCTGTGCATTCCACGAATATCGTCGTTGAACCATAAATATGATATTCATTCCCTTTGTCTCTGCGATACTACCTTGTCCGAGATATGATCGTAGACACACCGATGCCTTTGCTGTATCTCGTTACCGACGAAGGTTATTAACTCGTCTGTGATATTACATCTCCATGACCTAGTCACAAGCTGCGCAGCTATATAGATGCAATAACACCGAGTGGGCCCAGAGTATCTTTCCATTACAAGAATGAATAAATCCCGCTCTTGATCCTTACGTCTCGATGCTCTTTCGGAATACCCAAGATGGACACCGTTATTGTCATGCTATATCAGACACAACGTTTGATGCTCTCAAAGCACTCCTACGAAGCAACAATAAGTACGGTCTCACGGTCTAAGGAATAAGCTATCACATTCTTATCTATTGCAAATGACAAGCATCGTAATACGATCTTATTGCAATACCTTGCGTATGTCCATCACCTTATTCTACTAACAAGATGACCCCATTGTCAACCGACGTCATTGTCCTTGATCGGGAATCTCGATCAACTGTTGCCCCATGGACTAGCTCAAATAGAGGCTTGCTAGGGACCTGGTTGTCTATGTATCACACGTGTATTAATAATTCCGATTAATACCGTTATAGCATAATACACAAACCTATTATAAACTTATGAGATAATGCAATAAATACTACTTATTTATTTGCCTCTAGGGCATATCTCCTTCACTTTTGGCACACTTTGGACACATCGCAAGGTATGTTCAATAATAGTTTACTAATTATGCTTGTCAATGAGTATCTTCCTGTTTACTTATACAATTTACGTCTTTGTTTTGCAGAGACGATTCGCTCAAGATCAGGTTCGGAACTGCTACCCGGCATTCAACGAGCAGTTCGACGTTCTCTCCACGGCTTTAGTTATTTGGGAGCCATACTCGCCTGACGCGATCGCGTCGAAATTCCATGGAGGAATTTCTATCATGTGCACGCGAGATGAAGCATACTGGATGACGAAGTCGAAGATTATCTTCGACGTCAGCGTTGAGGAGATGGCCCAGCAGCGTGTTATGAGGCAGTTCGGTCTGCGTCAGATGTCGGTCCCCCCGCCTATTGATGCGCCTCTACCAGACATCGTCCACCGGTACCTCCATTTCTTAACCACACATTTTTGTTTTAACACTTGACATTCACAATTATGCTAATGTTTCTTGTGTTGCAGATGGAGCAGGAAGGGAACTAACAGGACTGCGACACAATAGTTGCAAAGAGTGCAACCTTACGTGGCCGAGTGGGTTGATGCGCTGACTCGTCTCTGGGTCGAGGCGCAACCCTTCGATCCGGCGGAGTACGACGAGTACCTACAGTGGTACGTCAGTTCCACAAGGGTTTCTCTCGTTCATCACGCCCAACCGGATGTGATGCCGGCCCCTGCTACGTGGGATATGTACCCCAGCCAGTCTATGTCCGGCTCACGGCAACACGCGGTACAAATAATTAACTTACCTACAATCATTTACCCTTATTTGTATTGTCCTTTATTTCTTAAATGTCTATACCACTTTCAGGCTGAGTTGACGTGGGATCTTGGGAATGATATAGACCAGTTAGACCGTTCACTTTCGACCGGGCCTTTGCTTACACGCGAAGAGCATCGGTCTTGGTTGCAGTCCGCTGCCCAGAGAGTTTGACAGATCTACGAGGCTATCACGTGTGTCTGCTCGTCTGACGCTCTCTCACATGCTGCACGACGGCCACCGCATCCGTCCACGCAGCTGCCTCAACGGCGGGCACGGCGTAACGTGCCGCCACCTCCGGAGGCACACCGACAGCACCCGCGTCCACGTGTCGCACCACCTCCACCTGACCAGCCAGGAGGTTCGGGCTGGCAGCAGCAGAGTTACCACCAGGGGGGCTATCAGCAGAGCCCCGCTGGGGGCTACCAGCAGGGGGGCTACCAGCAGAGCCCCACTGGGGGCTACCAGCAGCGACCCTCTTCGGAGTACCAGCAGAGCCCCTGGACCGGCTTCCAGCCTCGTGCACCACACGGTATGTCGATTCGTACTACTACATTATCATGTATTCAAACTATTTACAAAATAACATGTTACATAAAATTTCTCGATTCTAGCACAATTCGACTTCGACTTGGGGCCTATTATCTCCGAGCATTACTCGGGTGCTTCTGGTTGGGAGAGTCAGCCGGACGTGTTTCCCGGTGCGGATGCGGACACCCAGTGGCTCAACATGTACAACACTCCTCCTCCACCCCCCACACAGGATACACATCAGGCAGATGACGGGTCCTTGGTTCCTCCACGAGTCACCTGCCCACCCCATCGGTTTGGATGGAGCACTCCTCAGCCACATCCGCCACGTCGTGGCAGAGGCGATGACTGAGACTCTACTTATGTATCAGAGACATATGTTCGCTATTTTCCATGTTCCGTCAGACCTATGTATGAGACATATGTATGCTACTTCTTTCCCTCGAGGCGCGCAACGGTGGCCAGAGAAGACATTATGTATCGTTATGGACTAGACTTATTAGTACGATCTATGTAGCAATATTTGATATGTCCGTAACCGGTAGACATTGGTACGTAAGATAAGATACTGAAGGGAATATGCCCTAGAGGCACTTAATAAACATAGTTTATTGACAATATCCCAATCGTTCATTATATGTTTTATGCCATGCTATAACTGTATTAAGCGGAAACATTAATACAGGTGTGGTAGATAAACAACCAGGTCCCTAGTAGCCTCTACTAAGACTAGTTTCATTGCACGATTGATGATCGAGGTTTTCCGATCATAGGGCATGGCGCCGGTCGGCAACGGAAGTCATATCGTTAGGAGTAACGATGTGATGGACATACCCAGTATTTATAGGACATAGTCGTTACGCCTTAAGACCGTGAGATCAACTCTTATTGGTATTCCTGGAAGATACTTTGATCGCACCAAACGTCGTATCTTATTTAGTATGACAATAACGGTGATACTTTTGGGTATCGGAAAGGAGTAGTTGAGACGAGGGGTCAACAACGGGATTTGTCAGTCCGCATAGCCGGATAGATACTCTAGGGCCCACTCGGTGAGATTATGTCAAATGAGTTTGCAAACATGTGACTAGGTCACCAGCTGACATAATATCATAGACGAGTAGAAGATAGCGATGTCGGTAACGAGATCATGCTAGGTATGGAGATATCTGAGAATGATGCTCGGACACGCTAAGTATCGCCATGACAAAGGGTTTAAGACTATACGTCCAGGTCTGATAGATGAAAGTCATTCGTTATATCTCAGGGGTTAATTCATGGGGTCCAGGCCTACGAGTTAGTCGTTGATCATTGAGGAGTCTTGATCATACCTGATATTATATCGAACCTCTAGGGTAACACACTTAAGGGGTTTCGACAAGACAACCGGAAAGGAAAGAGATCACCGGGAGCGTCCCGGGAGGGGTCCGATGGAGATCGGGCAGCGCCGAAAGAGTTTTCGGAGCTAGGAAAAATTATATATATTATGTTTGATATTAATTAGTGTAATTAATATGCAAATATGATTTTATATATTTATTTTCAAATTTATTTAGGCTGATTTCCCTAAATGGGCCTTCTGGTCGAAAGAAGGCCCATGGGGGGGAAAACCCTCAAGGGAATTTTGTGGGGGAGGCTTGGCCGGCCTAGGTGGGCCAAATGGGGCCCACCTAGGGCCGGCGCATCAGCCTTGGCCGAACCAGGCATGTGGGATAGTCCCACATTGTCTGGCTGGCAAGGTTGGCTCCCCCTGGGAGCCTATATAAGAAGGGGCACCCCTGGCCTTTTAATTCACCAATTAATTCCCAATTTCTCTCTCGATCTCGTGGTTCCCTTGACGGAGACGCGCCGAGTAGAGGAGGGGGATCTCTTCCACCATAGCCCGCTTACGCGCTGCTGGTGTTCCGGTCCAAGTCTTCCGCTGCTCGTCCTGGACTGGAGCTTCGGAGGCCGTCGTCTCCACCGTATGTGTGCGACTCCCTGCGAGGTGCTGCGCTAGCGGTACTCGGAGGCCTACTTCTCCACCCGACCTCGGGGTCATCTTCGTCATCTTCGTCGCGCCGAGTTCTCCGCGACCTAGAGGTCGGCTACGTCGTCTTCGTCGTCAACGCTTGTGCGGGAGCGTAATCCCCGCTATTCGGTCTACGAGGGTATGTATTCCGATCTCCGCCGTACTTCTATATCTGCATAGTGTAGATCTTGGCTAGTTTAAGGATATCGTTGGTAGGAAAATTTTGTTTTCTGCACACGATCCCCTTCAGTGGTATCAGAGCCGATCTATCGTAGATATAGCTGTACGCTGTTAGAACCCGTGTTCTGCACGGGGGCACCGTTCCTGTTATTTGCTACCCTCTATCGTGCACTTGTGATTCCAGCGGCATCGAGTTGATGAAGCGGCCCGGACCGACTTTACGCGTACGCTTACGCGAGACTGGTTCCACTACTGACATACGGCTTGTACCGTATCTGTGGCTGGCGGGTGCCTGTTTCTCTCTCTTTAGTTGGTCTTGCATTTTCAATGGAGGGACCGAAAGGGATGCTTAAACATGCAATTATTGGATCGTTGTTATGGTCATAAGGTTCGTAGGTATGAAGCGGTTCTATTTACCAAAGCCCCGAGCCACGTAAAATATGCAAAAGATAAAGTAGAAGCGTCTAACTTTATTTTGCAGGGGCTATGTGATATGGTCAAGGTAGGTTTATTAAATTGTTTATAAACTGCGGGCGCCAAGAAGACCATGGCGCAATGGACTTTATCACATTGCATTACATTTGATGTTTTATGTGCATCTTATATTGTGTGATTGTGTGTATAGTATACATTAGTTACACGGCGGTAGCTATATAAGATGATCCCTTCAAAATACCACTAGTGTTCTCCCTCCAACGCGCACCACCAAGAAAGTTCTACGTTATGAGGCAGACCGTGATGATCGGGTGTCAGACATATCTTCGTTCGCATACGGTGGGTGTAAGCCATGTTGCACAAGCGTCAGCGTGGAGGTTATGGTGGCGAGCCTAGCATATTCAGAAATATGGCCTCGGAACAGGGAGACCGAAAGGTCGAGCACGAGTCACAAAATTGGTGTGGCAGACTTTTGTCTACTCTTGAAGTTGTGCCGCCGGCTCTGATGATGAGGGGTGGTGCAATGGATGGGGGTCGTGTAATCGCTTAAACGACCAGGAGGGATGTTCGTTTGAGTGGGAGTTCGGATAGTTATTTTCTAAAATACTAGAACTCAGAATATAATGAACAGAGTCAGTTTTGCAAACCTTTGTAGATATTAACCATTGTGATAGCATCTTTTCAAATTAGGCGCATTCCTGCGATTTGAGAAACTTAAAAGTTTGGGTCCAAACTTCATAGTTTTATACTTTAGCTTGAGGATACTCCTTGTTTAAACCGTTAGCTCTTTTGTGTTACAATACCCGCTAGAGATAAACCCGGAGATTCCGCTAACAAAAGATAATTTGGATTATCGGATTTTGTGCGGATGATATCATCATAGTCTAGTGTATGCTATGATCTCTGCCATAGAGAACCAACGGTGGGTACGAGTTATTGGATCGCGAACATATGGTCGCTAACTCGGGGTACCTCTATAGTTGGGTTGATGAAGTTTATCAGTACGTTGATTGATTGTCTTCTCAACCAAGATGGAAGAGAATACACACATTGAGGGAGCACGTGGCGGTCATACTTAATGACGTATGTTCATGATTAATGAACATTGAGACGCCTCGCTCAGCTCAATCACTGGATGACAGACATCGTTGCCAAGTGCAAATCCTCTGTCATAGACTATGTCATGCAAGGGGAATCGTTCACCTTCATGGTTCTTGATTACGGTGGAAGTATCAAGAAGATGAAACAGATCGCCGGAAGTCATCAATGATGATGGTGTATATATGATATACATGTTATGAATGTTTTAGCTAAGCAAGTGCTCGCAGTAGTGACTAAGTCTTGAACTAGTCATGTTTTGTGAAAAAACAGGTTTACTGCTTGAGTAGCTTGAAAGGATGAGGCGACATTGCGTGTTGATAACGGCAGTCAAGTTGTTGTGACGGCCATAGACACTCTCCCTCTATATCTACCATTTGAATAAATTCTTTATGATCGGGTGTTGGTATGATCGTTACGAGTGTGTCTCCTCTAGCGAGACACTTGTTCATACATGATAGTGACAAATTGGTGTCCTATATTTATGAAGTAATGATCATATGCCGATTTGAATTTAGATGGTAGAAGCTCCCACATTCATAATATTAATGCCAAAGGATACAAACTTAATAAAGACACCACATATGTGTGGCACTACCGTTTAGTCATATCAATGTTATATGCATTAGCTCCACACTGGATGGACCTACAAGTCCTAAGATTTGATCTTTTGACACTTGCAAAATAACTGTGACACCGTTTTCGGAAAACGGGCATATAACTTATTGATAGTCATACATGGAGATGTATGTGGTTCAATGAAGTAATTGACAGGTAGTGGAGACCTTTATTTCGTGAACTTCACTGAACGTTTTGAGTATAGCTTGTTGAGAATCATGCATATGGGTGTATGTGAATCAATGAAGTACTTTAACGTGTAGTGGAAGTCTTTATTTCATAGACTTCATGAATATTCCGAGTAGATATATGGATATCCACTCCGGGGAATGTTAGTCTGAATTTTTGATTCGATCAAACGAAGTTCAGAATTAAGTAGGAAATAAACTTAACAAGAAAATCAAATTCCCGCGATGCAAATCGAGGAATGAAGATTTGAGTTATAATGTTGGCACATCATTGGAAGACTTGTGAGAAGAGTTCCACAAATTACGTCGCATGGAACACCATAGTGTTATGGTGTGTTAGGGCGTCGTAATTGCACCCTATCGGATAGTGTGTGGAAAATAAATCTCTTACCGAATTATTATGATCATTAGAGTCATACGGTAGAAACGTAAACACTCACGTTAGCAAATAGGGAAACCATTTGAATCCATGGAGACAATACCATACGAGTGATGGCATGGCTTTTGAGCCTGGATTGTCGTTTCAGCAATTTAGTGTTTCGATGTAATCGAACCTAAAATGGATTAATCTTTGTAGTATAACCTACCTAAAGAGTTAGTTGGGTACATGTCTCACGACATAGGCAAAATCTTTGCCGGGTTATACCTTACGAAAGAAATAGTTTCTTGTCCGAGGGTATAAGTGAGAAAGAAAGTAGAGCAAGACGAAGTTGGTGAACTTATTCTCCAGACATCAGAGTGGCGCAACCGAAAGTGTTTTCGGTGTCAGGCCCCATGGCTTGAAAAAGCTAATGATTCAAGATCATGATGTTCTGAGCTCATACTAAGAGCGTAGGCATACGAGGTTGTGTTCCACACTGTGTGTTACGACAATCTTGTTATGAAGGTCATATTAATGGAATATGATAGACCTACGAACTACGAAGAAGAGATGGTGAACCTAAGTCCGAGAAATGGCTATGAGTCATTTATGATCCGAAATAAAATCCATATACGATTACCAGGTGTTGACTTGGGAGATCTTCTTGATGGCATCTAGGATGTTAATAGTATATGGAATTTTATGAGAGAGTAGACATTGAGCAGATTCGATTTGTCGTGAAACAGTTCCGACAGACCACATGAGAGTTTGTCTCAAGTGGCGAAGTCTAAATCTATTCTGGGTCGTTTAGCAATTACTATAATTTCGAATGAGAAATTGATAGATGGATGAGAAAACCATGGTTCTTAATAGTGTAATTAAGAATGGTTTGTAATCCTGAGGATGCTAAACATGTGTGCAAACTTCGGTTGTCCATTCATGGGCAGAAGTAAGCATATCGGAGCTGGAATCTTCACTTTGATAATGTGATCAAAGGATTTTGGAGTTGTCCAAAATAGTTGAAGAAACCTACATTTGCAAAGAAGTGAGTGGGAGCTAAGTAGCTTTCCTTGATCTTATATGCGGAAGGCATATTTGAGTGGGAGCTAAGTAGCTTTTCCTTGATCTTATGTGCGGAAGGCATATTTGAGTGGGAGCTAGGTGTCATTTGTGATTCTGTATGTAACGACATATTGAATGACGCAGATCCTCTAGTAGAGTGTAAAGGATTATTTAAGTGATTAAATTTTCTGTGAAATGAAGTTAGGAGTATTAGGCATCCGATTTATAATTGTAGAGATCAGAGGGGGCTTAATAACATTAATTCGGAATATTTCCTAAGTCAGGATTCTGAAGTGTTTCAGAAAAGTACAAGCGAAGAAAGAGGTTCTTACTTGTATGACTAGGTAAAAGATTAAGTTAATCTTGGCTTTTTCAGTGATAGAAAATGATGTTCGACATTCTCTATGTATCACACATAGAGTCTATCAGGCTGAAAGCTCGACTTGGTGTGACCCGAGTTCTTGGTTGAAGAACAGGTTCTAGAGTGATCCTTGTGTGGATCAATGAACAAACGTTAAGTTTATTCTTCAGTGTCTATGAGAACTGAAGATAGGTTTTCTAGTAAAGGGTAAGAGTGGAATGACAACTTGCCGTAAAGCGGTTACGATGATGCAAGTTATGACACTGACCCATACGACTAGAAATCTCATATAGGAGATGTCCTTTATTTTGAAAATAGACATGGTTAGTTTGCGAAGTCGCATATGAATGCACTGTCGCATAATCTACATAGGTATAGAAATATATCGCGACTTTAGAAGTAGCAAGTGTGATTGGACTGAGCAGTTTTCCGAGCGTAGGTGGTCCCTTAATAGATCTTTCAGACTTTTAAGGCGCATGCTACGCGAATGCTCGAGTCTCACTCCATCCACTGGGATATATTTCACCGTCATCGTAAGATACGGGTTGATGTCAAACTAGGTGACATAGAAGTGTTGCAAAGCACATATACGTCTCAATGTGTGAGGTCTATTGACTGTATTCCTCTTCCACGAGGCGAGCAGGCACCAAGATGCTATGGGTGTTGAGCTTTTACCAGGTTGTAAACTAGATTAAGTGTTACTCTAGTGCAAGTGGGAGACTGAAGGGAATATGCCCTAGAGGCACTTAATAAACATAGTTTATTGGCAATATCCCAATCGTTCATTATATGTTTTATACCATGCTATAATTGTATTAAGCGGAAACATTAATACAGGTGTGGTAGATAAACAACCAGGTCCCTAGTAGCCTCTACTAAGACTAGTTTCATTGCGCGATTGATGATCGAGGTTTTCCGATCATAGGGCATGGCGCCGGTCGGCAACGGAAGTCATATCGTTAGGAGTAACGATGTGATGGACATACCCAGTATTTATAGGACATAGTCGTTACGCCTTAAGACCGTGAGATCAACTCTTATTGGTATTCCTGGAAGATACTTTGATCGCACCAAACGTCGTATCTTATTTAGTATGACAATAACGGTGATACTTTTGGGTATCGGAAAGGAGTAGTTGAGACGAGGGGTCAACAGCGGGATTTGTCAGTCCGCATAGCCGGATAGATACTCTAGGGCCCACTCGGTGAGATTATGTCAAATGAGTTTGCAAACATGTGACTAGGTCACCAGCTGACATAATATTATAGACGAGTAGAAGATAGCGATGTCGGTAACGAGATCATGCTAGGTATGGAGATATCTGAGAATGATGCTCGGACACGCTAAGTATCGCCATGAGAAAGGGTTTAAGACTATACGTCCAGGTTTGATAGATGAAAGTCATTCGTTATATCTCAGGGGTTAATTCATGGGGTCCAGGCCTACGAGTTAGTCGTTGATCATTGAGGAGTCTTGATCATACCTGATATTATATCGAACCTCTAGGGTAACACACTTAAGGGGTTTCGACAAGACAACCGGAAAGGAAAGAGATCACCGGGAGCGTCCCGGGAGGGGTCCGATGGAGATCGGGCAGCGCCGAAAGAGTTTTCGGAGCTAGGAAAAATTATATATATTATGTTTGATATTAATTAGTGTAATTAATATGCAAATATGATTTTATATATTTATTTTCAAATTTATTTAGGCTGATTTCCCTAAATGGGCCTTCTGGTCGAAAGAAGGCCCATGGGGGGGAAAACCCTCAAGGGAATTTTGTGGGGGAGGCTTGGCCGGCCTAGGTGGGCCAAATGGGGCCCACCTAGGGCCGGCGCATCAGCCTTGGCCGAACCAGGCATGTGGGATAGTCCCACATTGTCTGGCTGGTAAGGTTGGCTCCCCCTGGGAGCCTATATAAGAAGGGGCACCCCTGGCCTTTTAATTCACCAATTAATTCCCAATTTCTCTCTCGATCTCATGGTTCCCTTGACGGAGCCGCGCCGAGTAGAGGAGGGGGATCTCTTCCACCATAGCCCGCTGCCGCGCTGCTGGTGTTCCGGTCCAAGTCTTCCGCTGCTCGTCCTGGACTGGAGCTTCGGAGGCCGTCGTCTCCACCGTATGTGTGCGACTCCCTGCGAGGTGCTGCGCTAGCGGTACTCGGAGGCCTACTTCTCCACCCGACCTCGGGGTCATCTTCGTCATCTTCGTCGCGCCGAGTTCTCCGCGACCTAGAGGTCGGCTACGTCGTCTTCGTCGTCAACGCTTGTGCGGGAGCGTAATCCCCGCTATTCGGTCTACGAGGGTATGTATTCCGATCTCCGCCGTACTTCTATATCTGCATAGTGTAGATCTTGGCTAGTTTAAGGATATCGTTGGTAGGAAAATTTTGTTTTCTGCACACGATCCCCTTCAGTGGTATCAGAGCCGATCTATCGTAGATATAGCTGTACGCTGTTAGAACCCGTGTTCTGCACGGGGGCACCGTTCCTGTTATTTGCTACCCTCTAGCGTGCACTTGTGATTCCAGCGGCATCGAGTTGATGAAGCGGCCCGGACCGACTTTACGCGTACGCTTACGCGAGACTGGTTCCACTACTGACATACGGCTTGTACCGTATCTGTGGCTGGCGGGTGCCTGTTTCTCTCTCTTTAGTTGGTCTTGCATTTTCAATGGAGGGCCCGAAAGGGATGCTTAAACATGCAATTATTGGATCGTTGTTGTGGTCATAAGGTTCGTAGGTATGAAGCGGTTCTATTTACGAAAGCCCCGAGCCACGTAAAATATGCAAAAGATAAAGTAGAAGCGTCTAACTTTATTTTGCAGGGGCTATGTGATATGGTCAAGGTAGGTTTATTAAATTGTTTATAAACTGCGGGCGCCAAGAAGACCATGGCGCAATGGACTTTATCACATTGCATTACATTTGATGTTTTATGTGCATCTTATATTGTGTGATTGTGTGTATAGTATACATTAGTTACACGGCGGTAGCTAATAAGATGATCCCTTCAAAATACCACTAGTGTTCTCCCTCCAACGCGCACCACCAAGAAAGTTCTACGTTATGAGGCAGGCCGTGATGATCGGGTGTCAGACATATCTTCGTTCGCATACGGTGGGTGTAAGCCATGTTGCACAAGCGTCAGCGTGGAGGTTATGGTGGCGAGCCTAGCATATTCAGAAATATGGCCTCGGAACAGGGAGACCGAAAGGTCGAGCACGAGTCACAAAATTGGTGTGGCGGACTTTTGTCTACTCTTGAAGTTGTGCCGCCGGCTCTGATGATGAGGGGTGGTGCAATGGATGGGGGTCGTGTAATCGCTTAAACGACCAGGAGGGATGTTCGTTTGAGTGGGAGTTCGGATAGTTATTTTCTAAAATACTAGAACTCAGAATATAATGAACAGAGTCAGTTTTGCAAACCTTTGTAGATATTAACCATTGTGATAGCATCTTTTCAAATTAGGCGCATTCCTGCGATTTGAGAAACTTAAAAGTTTGGGTCCAAACTTCATAGTTTTATACTTTAGCTTGAGGATACTCCTTGTTTAAACCGTTAGCTCTTTTGTGTTACAATACCCGCTAGAGATAAACCCGGAGATTCCGCTAACAAAAGATAATTTGGATTATCGGATTTTGTGCGGATGATATCATCATAGTCCAGTGTATGCTATGATCTCTGCCATAGAGAACCAACGGTGGGTACGAGTTATTGGATCGCGAACATATGGTCGCTAACTCGGGGTACCTCTATAGTTGGGTTGATGAAGTTTATCAGTACGTTGACTGATTGTCTTCTCAACCAAGATGGAAGAGAATACACACATTGAGGGAGCACGTGGCGGTCATACTTAATGACGTATGTTCATGATTAATGAACATTGAGACGCCTCGCTCAGCTCAATCACTGGATGACAGACATCGTAGCCAAGTGCAAATCCTCTGTCATAGACTATGTCATGCAAGGGGAATAGTTCACCTTCATGGTTCTTGATTACGGTGGAAGTATCAAGAAGATGAAACAGATCGCCGGAAGTCATCAATGATGATGGGGTATATATGATATACATGTTACGAATGTTTTAGCTAAGCAAGTGCTCGCAGTAGTGACTAAGTCTTGAACTAGTCATGTTTTGTGAAAAACCAGGTTTACTGCTTGAGTAGCTTGAAAGGATGAGGCGACATTGCGTGTTGATAACGGCAGTCAAGTTGTTGTGACGGCCATAGACACTCTCCCTCTAGATCTACCATTTGAATAAATTCTTTATGATCGGGTGTTGGGATGATCGTTGCGAGTGTGTCTCCTCTAGCGAGACACTTGTTCATACATGATAGTGACAAATTGGTGTCCTATATTTATGAAGTAATGATCATATGCCGATTTGAATTTAGATGGTAGAAGCTCCCACATTCATAATATTAATGCCAAAGGATACAAACTTAATAAAGACACCACATATGTGTGGCACTACCGTTTAGTCATGTCAATGTTATATGCATTAGCTCCACACTGGATGGACCTACAAGTCCTAAGATTTGATCTTTTGACACTTGCAAAATAACTGTGACACCGTTTTCGGAAAATGGGCATATAACTTATTGATAGTCATACATGGAGATGTATGTGGTTCAATGAAGTAATTGACAGGTAGTGGAGACCTTTATTTCGTGAACTTCACTGAACGTTTTGAGTATAGCTTGTTGAGAATCATGCATATGGGTGTATGTGAATCAATGAAGTACTTTAACGTGTAGTGGAAGTCTTTATTTCATAGACTTCATGAATATTCCGAGTAGATATATGGATATCCACTCCGGGGAATGTTAGTCTGGATTTTTGATTCGATCAAACGAAGTTCAGAATGAAGTAGGAAATAAACTTAACAAGAAAATCAAATTCCCGCGATGCAAATCGAGGAATGAAGATTTGAGTTATAATGTTGGCACATCATTGGAAGACTTGTGAGAAGAGTTCCTCCGGGCCGACGCGGCCTTTTCGGCCTCCTCCAGGCCGAGGCCGTAATATTTTTAAAATTTTCTAAAACTGCGCAATATTTCCCAAATTTCTAATAAAAAAGTATTATTTAAAAAATTTAGCGTATATAAGACCGGGTGATAGAGGTTGTTTTTTTTCAGCAAACCACACCGATTTCATTAAATGAAAAGCAAGTTACAAGAACAAAGTGTGGACACAAAAACATAGACTAGACGAAAACAGTCATCCTACAAACTTTGCAGATAGACACCTAATGGACAGAACAATAGAAAATGATCCCTAGGGTTTACTGCGCGCACTCGCCGGAACCGGCGGCCGCCGCCAACCACCATCGACACCAAGGCGCACACGGGAAGAGACACCGAGCCTCCACAATCGCCAGATCCAAAAAAGCACCATCGCTAAAAAGTCTTTATGAGTCGATGAACAGGCCTGCTGCGAGCAGCAAGGCACATGTCGTTGTGGCACGTCGACCGGGGGATGTCCCCGTGCAGTCTTGAACCTAGATCCGCTGCATCCCGTCGACGAAGTCGGGGAATAAAGCAAGATCCTCCGCCTTCGGACCAACCTCCTCGCTCCAGGCATCCACCTCGCCATGGTCCCCAGCATCGTCGTAGGTTACACCAGCGACACACCGAGAAATAGATCTCGCCAAATCAGACGAACAGCGAGAAGACCAAGCTGCCGATCTGAATGATCGACACGCACACGTTGCCATCAACTCCGAGGCGCCGTCGTGAAAGATGTCGCCCGTGTGGGAGAGGAACCAGCGCTTCCGCCGGATTGGATCTCGAGCTCTCCGTCGCCGCCGCCTGTTAGGAAGAGAAGGACGGAAGACACAATCACTCTTTGGTTAGGTTTTACTTTTGTGTGTGATGGAGGTTGTTGTTCTTCTTAGGACACTCATTTTTTCTCTAAAAAAGGATCACCCTTGGTCTACGCATCAGTTGATGCATGCATTTGTTTCTTTACTTAGAGCTAGTTTGGCACCTACCATTTGATTTCATTTGGCCTAAATGAAATAATGTTATCATTTCATTTCGGTTCATTTAGAAAGTAACATGATAGGGTTAGGGATAGTAATTGGTATTATAAAATACAATAGCCATTTGCTATAAGCCCAAATCAAATGACATGTCTTGTTCCATGACAGCCAAATAGGTTGGGTATGAAACCACAAATGAACTCCAAGATTTCGGCCCGAAATGATGATTACCAAACAACCTCTATGGAAAGTCTATTTGGTACTCGATTGATTTTGAACTCGCCACAAGTCAAGTTTTCCTCAAGTCATAAGTTGGCACCGGATTTTTATTCATCAAAGGTCGAGATTATACATAATTTACAATTTGTTAACAATGTTTATACATATGGGGCTTGTCAGCTTACGGGTACCTGTAGTCACGGTCAAAATTCCGACATCCCACTCATCCATTTCATTGTCGGAACGGAAGGCATTGGAGTCACTGTCCCCGCCGCTGAAGTGGTGGGAGAAAGAAGCACCGCAATAGAAGTCTAGCTCCGCTTCACCCCCGCATCCACCATCGGTCGGGCCCGCATGCTACTGTGTGTTGTCTCCTCACTATACAACCCTCATTTTTGCACGTAATAACTAAAGTGTATCATTTATGTATGCGTGTGTCTGTAGCATATCAGAAGGGATATGGAAATTATAGCTTTGGTAAAAAGGGCCCTTGGCCAAGAAATTTATGAGCAAGATACCGACTCCTGCCACTCTCCCTGGCGCCCCCATAGCGACAATCCAAGAAAAGGTGGACATGTCACTTATTCACCAGAGCTTGACGTGGCTCCATCGTGGATATACAACTTCACGTACCTTTAAAGAAGCTTACCAAAAGGCAAAGCCATTGCGATGGAGAGAATGTGAACGCGACATTGGAGGAGGAAATAAATCGTTCAACTTTCAACCACGAA
Source organism: Poa annua (assembly GCA_026929855.1). Lineage (NCBI taxonomy): Eukaryota > Viridiplantae > Streptophyta > Magnoliopsida > Poales > Poaceae > Poa > Poa annua. The sequence goes on along the minus strand of CM049429.1, from coordinate 84,514,366 downwards.
ACCCAACACAACATTCACGATTATTTTCCTGTTGCCACCGAAGCAGACTACCGTGTGTACACGGCATTGAACAGCCTTCCGAACCCCACTGTGACGCTAGAGTGAGCACCATCTGCAACGGTAGAGACAAAGAAGACATGTGCAGTGGGGCACCTTGCAGATGAGCAAGTGGTACGACGACGGCGACATCGGCCCAAGCCACCGCAACCGCCGTAAGAAGGGCGACGACGGCCCGGACAACGACGGCGGCGCCGGCGACTACAGCCAGGCGATCGCGACGAAACTGTGAATGCTCAACTAGTAGTAGTTTTAAGTTTTTTTAGTTTAATCGCCTATGTAATCGCCTCTGTTTGCGGCTGAATTAATGAAATCGCCTAGTTTGCGCCACATTATATGAAATTGTCTCTGTTTTATGTCAAATTTAATGTTTACGTCGTTTGGCGTCACGGCGGCAGAAAAAAAACCCGGCGTTTTGAATCCTGGGGGACGCACGACTGGAGATGCCCTAAGTACACATACATGACGAGTTGATAGACCGCGGTGCAATTAACTCCTCACGGCATTGAACAGCCTTCCGAACCCCACTGTGAGTCTGTGACGTTAGAGTGAGCACCATCTGCAACGGTAGAGACCAAGAAGACAGGTGCAGTGGGGCACCACATGGATGTCCGGGGCGAAACCAGAAGGAAAGATATCACATACTAGTACACCAAAAAAAAAGTACTTCTGTTTTTTTAGGGGGACAAGTACAGCAAATGAGCCATGTAGGGAACGAGGCCGGCCCATGGCTAACGAGGCTGAAACTCGCCGTCCTTGTTTCTTTCTTCCGGCTCCGGTGCCTCGGCGGCCTCCTCCTCTTAACGCGGGCCTGTGGTCACGCGCGCGCCAACTCCCGGAAATAAAAGCCCAGGAGACTAGGATTTGCCATGGCTGCCTGCAATTGAACGAACCCAATCCGGCGGCATGAATAAAGCGTCAGAGGTTCAGCAGTACAGTACAGCCTGCGGACTCCGATTTGAAATGCGGTTTCCCCAATTCCCATGCCGCAACGTCGCTCACTTCCAAAGGGTAAACGCCGTCGGCTGCGACATGGTTATCCTTATGCGAGGGTTTTCACTGGATCGATCAACGGAGCCTCGTCTCATCTCGAGCCGTCGTCGTCAACCTCAAGCCTGAATCATTCAGAGGCGGCTTCAGAGCAAAAAGAGAGGAGAATCTGCAATTCCGTGTACGGCTCTAGCTACCGTTACGATGACGTAAAGCAAAGCAGTGGCAGACAGGTACACGTCCTACTCAGCGTCTCCTTTTCCTTCTCCATCAACTACTAGTATCGATCGTGTAAGCTAATTTGATCAGGCTTAATAAAGCAAGCATAACCCTGCTTTTGCAGACAGCTCGCTTCACCGGCAGTCTGTGCTGTCTATCGTCCAGTGCAGGTCCAAAAGGCCCTCGTATTTTCCCTTCGCAAGGATGTATACAATGTATTTCTTCTTCTTTTGAGTTTTGATTGATGCAGGGATGGATTTATCATTGTTATCACAAGATCTCCGGGAGATCGAGGATCAGAGGATCCTTTCTGCCGCGCTAGCTTGTGATCGCTATCTAGCTGGCCAGATAAGGGCGACACGACAGGGCTGCTTGGCCGTTGTGATGCTTGGCCATGTGCTACACTCCGTAGTCCCACCAAAATCAAAAGCTAGCGGTTTCTTGGTGCAAAGTGCATGCTTGTTTTGGATCTAAAGCTCTAATCAGCGAATTATGGGAAACTCTTCAGTTGTAGGAAAGCTAAGCTTGCCCAATGCGAGTTTTTCATAACTATGTGGATCTCCACTATTTATCATGACCGTCGATTTTGTATCATATGGACGATATTATTCGTAAATTATATTAATCTATAAATTTATGAACATTTCACATTTCTACACGGATCGTAAAGCATTTTAAGCAAATGAGATAAGCGGAGGAGGTCCCCATAGTTGTGGAGTTGCACTTCCAAGCTTGCTCCTTTACTTGAAGTGTGAAGTAACTCAAATGGTACCATGTACAATGATCAGATGGAGATGTGCGAGAACTCCATTTTTCATAAATTGACATGAGTTATACACATCATTTGGAGGAAAAAGAGTAACGATACTATAGTAGTGTCCAAAGGTGTAAACTCTGTACACAGTTTATTTTTGTCAAATCTAGCCATGAAAGAGACTAATTCCGAGTCTGGCTTCCTCATAAATCTATTTCGTAATCTGGTCCTTGTGCTCGACGTCATCGGAAAACAAAGTCGAAACTGTGCACATAGGCGCTAAGAAAGTTTTGCCCAAAATTGTTTCAGAAATTCAACGTTAGTGGCAACGAAGTCGACTTCACTTCCATATAGTTGGATATGGCGTTAGGGGCATTGACGACTTCGTTGCCATGAAGTTCGACGTCAGTGGCAATGAAGTCGGCCTTACTTCAATGACATGTTGGCCCTAACGCCTACCTGGATCGTAACTTTGGGGCCATGGTCGATGATCGTGGGGACATATTTCGAACTAGTTCCGTCGGGAGGATAGATTCAAAATTAGGTTTGTCTAGAGTTTGGCAGGAGGTACATGTGGGACGTGCATAAATCTTGCTAATTTGCCTTCGTCCTCATTCATTCCCTGCACACGTATTGAGAATTGAGACTACTTTTTCTTTTTGTTGGTTGCGTATGTCCAAATTGGAACTACTGGTACCGAAGAAAGAATAAACTGAGAAGAGATATCCGAGTGGAGATATACTGGCGTGCGTACGGTGAGCCTCCAAAGCAACTGCCGCCGGCGGAGACATGCCACCGTCACGCTGGCGCCGCGGCGCACCACGCTGTAAAGGCACGCGCGCCGCCTCGCCGCAGCACATGTGGCGCTTTTAATTGGGCCGGTGACACGATGGTCCCACAGGTCAGCCAGAGGTGTCGTTAGAGAGACTGGTGCATCTAGTAACGGGCGCCCCAGAGCATATTCCATCCAAACCGCCCACCCGAAATACGAAATTAGTCGAGCCCCACCCACGACGCAGTACCGGCCGAGTGATTTTATGGTGCTGCCCTCGCGTACACGAAGCATCCACGTCAGATCGATCTAGTTGATGAACTGGTCTGGTGAGCCCTGTCCCGAGTCAAGAACACGGACGAGGTTCTACAAATTGTTTACTGTCAGACAAGAAAATCCGACATCGAGTTTTTGTGTGTGTTCATGTTTTGTCCGTTCGTCTTGTACTGGTACTAGGATTGGTAGATTGATTGAACAGGTGTTCATTTCATCCATCTACTTCCTTTCTAAGATGTCGGTCACTTGGTTACCTACAACTGTGATGGTGACACGCCGTTATTTAGCGTACTGTCTTACATGGGTCATCATCATCAACCATTGTTGAAACAAAGGTTTTTATATATTCGAGGTCACTCTCGAGCAAACTCGTTTAGTCTTGATTATATAATATCTATCTAACAAAATCTAACTTGATTAAAGAGGAGGTTTTTATATAATGCTCGGACTCCTTGATCCCTCTCCATCTCAGTATCTCATGCATACTAGTCATTAAACTTCTTTTTCCACAAAGCTGCTCCCTTTGTGGGAACGTCTTAGTTTTAATCAAAGGCAATCTTTGTAAACTTTGAGTTATCATATAGGAAAATAATAATAATATCAATCAATAATACAAAGTAAATATTATTATAATCGTTACAAAATATGTCACAAATGTGAATTAGGAAGTATTGGTTGATGAAATTTGGAGGTGCTAGATTTGCGATAGCGTTGTTGGAAGTTTGAACCCGACGTACAAAAACATTGGAATGCACATACACATATGGAAAATGACATTGTTTCGCTAGACTCGACTAGTATACACACATGGGGACCTTACTCCGCATCTTAGTCTGGCTTCCTCAAAATTAGGTCTTATTCTTTTGCTTTGGCTAGTTGGTAGTATGCAATTAACTCATCAAACTCGCCCCTTGGTTTGATGCCCTCACAAAGTAGCAGTATATATATACTGCTCAAGGGTATGCCTTCAAATGTGTGTCAAGTCATTACACTCGTACGATTAACTTCATACAATCACAAAACCCACCACCCAATTAATATTTGACTCTCCTCATATTCGTGGGTTTCTAGTTCCACGACCGAGGAGACCCGTTTCAAGCGTATCCTTTTGACGGACAAAACATAATAGGAAAACTACGACTATTAGGCTTCGTGAAGCCGTCAAGATGCCTTTCCGAACAGATAACAAAGTCATACAGAAAATAATATACGTCACACATCCTGAACCTTAATCGAAGAGTTTTAATATGGTTAACTTTCGTTCTCTAAGCCTAAGGTTGGGAATTAGCAATATTTCAAAGGAGTGTTTATGTCTGAGTGGAGTGAATTTTTTCTGAAATCTCAGTCACCTTTAAAAGTGTAGCTATATTTTAAGTAAAGGTGTCACTGGGTTATACTTAGAAAAGTGCATGCTCGTTTCTTTAAACTATGATTGCAATTTTTGAAAAATGACATAGATTACAAAAAAAACCCAGTCAGCTAAACCTTAACAAATCCGTATTTTAAATCGTCCTGAAAAAGTTGAGTCCCCGGTGTCAGGCTGATATGCAAGTACATATAGTTAGGTAAAGTAATTGTCCAATAAGTTCATGCCAGGTCGGACTTGGCATGATTACGCCATCGAATCGAAACCCCCAAAAACAAATCCGGAAGGGCAACGTGGTAATTTGCCGCACCGCACGCTCCCCGTCGCGAGCACCGCTTTTTAGCCAGACGGCCCCCTGCGAATTTACAGCTAGCCCCCCCGCCCGTCTCTTTCTCTCTCCCGCTCCGCCGCTCCCGGCTGCCTTTCCCAAATCTGACCGCAGCCGCACGACGCACCTACCCACCCAACCCCCGGCGGCCCCTCTCAAGCCCGGAGACCCGGCCCGCACCGCCGCACCGGCGCCGCCGGGACAGACCCGGCCAACTCCCGGTGAGCGCCCTCCCCGCAGATCTGTTTCTTGTTCTTCAACCGCAAAGCTCGGTTCTTGGGTTGGGGTTTCTTGGGGTTTCGAGGGTTTGAGCTTTCGGCGGTGGGACGTTTCTTGGTGCCCGTAAATGCGCGGCTTTCTTTTCTTGCGCCTTCTCTCTCGCGCGCGCTTCTTTCAAATTTAGGGTTTCTTTGCTGGGTTTCCTCGGCGAATTAGGGTTTTGTGGGTTGCTAATCTGTGTGTTTTTCTTCTTTCTTGGCCTTCGGAATTGCAGACAGGGAGGAGAGGCGCCTCGGACGGTTCCTTTTGATGCGCCGTGGAGCAACTGGGAAGAGCAAGAAGCCGTGATGTTTACTCCGCAGGGGAAAGGGTGGAATGGGTGGTCGACGCCGTCCCCGGCCGGTGCCAACCAGCGGGGCGGCGGCGGCGCTCCGCCCGCGTCGGCGCCCCTCGGCAAGGCCAAGGGGACCTCACAGAGAGCTGCCGAGCTCGAGCAGGAGGTTTGTGCCCGTTCTTTTGCTCAGTTGACGCTCTTTCTGAATCTGGTAGTTCGGGCTATGTTATGTTATCTTTGCCCGGTTCTGCTTCTGTTTAGAACCGTTTCGAACTAGGATTATAAGCAAGACCAACTACTATCCTGTGGCGTCCTTGTAGTATGACACGTCGTTACTCGTTAGTGCCTGCAAAGTAAAAGTAGTAACAACATGTAAATCGGTAATGCCTCCCAAGTCGTCAATTTGAACCAGCAAGCTTTTCAAAACTTGGAGTTAACATTGTTGTTGCCATGACCAAATATTTCTGAAGGCTCCACCGTTCGTTTACTCTTTGCTGGTTCTTAATAAATAATCAAATGTTCATGTGTCTCATGGAAGAACTCACCTTTTCTCGCTGCTCTGCCCAGACTCTGAAGTAAAGCATTGCAGGTTGTTAGATAGGTTCTTCTTGTACTACTTGGCACATTTCTCAGTCCTGTTATTTGCCATTAATTTTTGGTTCTCCAGTATAGACAGAACTGTAAGCAACAGCTAGTGTTCTCTGCCATTTAGACGTAATATAGATAGAGGTGATTATGTCTGCAAAGGAGAAAGGTCTTATGTGAAACTTAAGTTTGTTGTTTCCTGCACATTCTGTAATTTGGATTTTCTCACACCTTTCCCCCTCCCATTGCAGTGTTTCTGTCAGGACATTTAACCTATTCTTTTTATAGTTTGATCATTCCCATCATAGTTATTTACATGTTTGTTTTTGTGTGTATGTCTTGCAGTTACATGAATATCAGTACAATATGGGGCTGCTTTTGATTGAGAAAAAAGAGTGGGTAGCCAAGCTTGATGAAGTCAGCCAAGTACTTTCACAAAAAGAGGAAATTTTAAAGCGGGAGCAAGCTGCACACTTGAATGCTATATCAGAATATGAAAGGCGAGACGAGAACATGCGGAAAGCACTGGGTGTTGAGAAACAATGTGTAGCTGATGTATGTTGATCTATATCTCATAATTTCTAATTCCTGTTTTACCTGTATCTGCTAACACTGCCAAATTGGTACTCCCTCTGCACGAGATATGTCCACATGCATGTAGACATATCTTTGTGCCAGGTTCTTGTGCTAAAACATCTTATATTTTTATATGGAGGGAGTATTTGATTTGTGAAAGGTTTTCAAAACATCTAATCTTGTGTTTCATGTTATTTTAGTTTGGAGTATAACCTCTTATAGACATATAATTAGTAGGTACGTATTTTAGAGACTGCATCCATCATAGTCATCAGGCGTTGCTTTTACTGAAAGTATAAATATGGTCATAACTGGCATTATACCACATTTTACATTCTGGTTTTCCTTGGGATCATGTTCTTCAGATTGGCATATCGACACTCTTAACTGGAACTAATTTTCTGATGAAATACTCCACTGTTTCCTTCTGGTTGTCCTTACTTTTTTTGTTTGCTTGAATATGCAGCTTGAAAAGGCAGTACGTGAAATTCGTGAAGAGATAGCTCTGGTTAAGTTTACGTCTCAGAAGAAGATAGCTGATGCTCAGTCTCTTGAGGCTAATTTGGAGGAAAAATCCTTGGAAATCGAGGGAAAGCTCCATGCTGCAGATGCGAAGCTTGCAGAGGCCAACCGTAAGAAGTCACAAGCTGACCGGGATTTAGAGGAGGTAGAAACACGTCAACGTAGGATGGAGAAGGAGAAGCTATATTTTGAGACTGAGTATGACAATTTTATTTCTCATTTGTCTACTTTATATTGTGATATACGGACGATTATATTGTGTTTATTGCTTTGGCATGTCTAGGAGGAAAGCCCGAGAGAAGCAACTCAAGGAGCAGGAGGAAGCTCTGCAGGACTGGGAGAAAAAGCTTAAAGAAAGCCAGAATAGACTTGTTGATTTGCAGAGATCAGTAAATGACCGAGAGGAGAGAGCAAATGATAACGACAAACTTTGTAAGATAAAACAGGAAGAACTGGAGGAGGCCAAAAAGACAATAGAGTCCACTAAAATCACTTTGAAATTAAAGGAGGAGGAGATTACCAAAAGGCTTAATGAATTATGTTCACAAGAAAAGGTAAACCAGTCACTGCATCTGCCTGATTGTGGTTTTACTTTGAGTAGATAGTAAAATCAAAAGATATATGTTAATTTCCTTTTCATTTGCAGGATGCTGACTCAAAGCGCAAGGCTTTGGAAGAAAGGGAGAAGATGTTATCTGAGAGGGAAGAAAAAACTAGTGCTAGAGAAAAAGTAAGTGTAATACAGTGATGTTGTGCTCTCTCTATTTGTTATTATCCGTAAATGTGTACGAAGTGATGTAGCTGTTACATTTGATTGGTGAAGATCCCAGGTTGAACATGTTTAACTTGGGCAATTTTCTGTGCAGCACGTAATGTGCACTTCTTTACACTCACTTTTTTTCAGTGATCTGATCTTGTCAACGAATTCTGTCTCAGATGGGGCTTCAGAAGCTTGTCGAGGATCACAAGGTGAAGCTTGAATCAGAGAGGCGAGATTTTGAATTACAACTGGAGAATGAGAGGAAATCTTTCGATGAGAAGATGAAACACAGAGAAGCTGATTTGGTACAGAAGGAAAAAATTCTCAGCTCCAGGGAGGACAAAATTTCTAAAAGTGAGCAAGCGTTAAACGAACGGAAGAAAAAACTGGAAGAACTGCAGAATGACCTTGATACCAAGTCTAAGGCTCTGAAGAAGTGGGACGAGTCTCTGAAAACTGAAGAGAAGAAATTGTCAGAAGAAAAGCTGCACTTGGATCGTGAACGAAAACAGGCTGAGATGTATAAGTCAGATATTGAAAGTTTGAAGGCCACAATAGAAGCTGAGAAGAAGAAAATTTTAGAAGAGCAAAACAATTTGAGAGTTACAGAGGAAGAGAGGCAAGAGCATAGTATGCTGACAGCACAACTGAAGAAGGAGATTGATGAGTACAGAATGCGAAGCAACTCCCTCTCCGAGGAAACGGAAGATTTGAGGAAGCAGCGGCAGAAATTTGAAGAAGAGTGGGAGCAGCTTGATGAAAAAAGAGCTCGGCTAGAAGAGGAGGCAAAGATGCTCAAGAATGAAAAAACAAATCTAGAAAGGTGGCGTGCCAGTGAAGAGAAGAGATTCAAGGATGCACAGGATGAAATGGATGCAAAATACAAGGAGAGGCAGGAGAATCTTACACTCAAGGAAAAAGCTTTGTTGGATGATATAAAACACCAACGTGAGGAGATTGATGAATTTCTAAAGAAAGAACGTGGTGATGTTGAGCGTAATTTGCAGCTCCATCGGCATGAACTGGAGATGGAAATGGAGAACAGGCTATCAAAGAAAGAGAGGGAACTGGAAGAGAAGCAGAATGAGCTAAATAGGAAAAGGGATTATTTAGAAGATCAATTAAAGCATGCTATTGATTTGAATGAGTCCAAGATTCAGAAGATAATGTTGGAGAAACAACAGCTACAGAGGGAAAGGGAAGTCCTATTGGAGGAGAAGCAAAAACTGGAAACCGACAAGGCAGATATTAGAAGAGACATCGATAGTCTAAATTCTCTCAGCAAGAGTCTGAAAGATCGGCGAGAAGCATACAACAGGGACAGTAATCATCTCATCGAGATGTTTGAAAAGTACAAGGTGTGCAAAAGCTGTGGAGTTTCTAACTTTGAGGGCTTTGGTGATCTATCTCTTAAGGACAATGTTGATATTGATTACCCTAGTTTGGCTGTTGTGGGAGATGATTGTTCCCCCAAAACTGATATCGTGGCTGCAGACAAAGGAATGCTTGTTAATTCTTCAGCTGGTCGTTTCTCAGTATTGAAGAAGCTTTTCAAGTTTTCTCCTAGTAAAAAGGCCGAGCAATCATCAGAACATGAAGCGGAAATAAACATTCCTTTTGGTGCAAGACTGGAGGAAGCATCACCTAGTGAAGATTATGAGCCAACTCCTGTATATCATCAGGTAGCAAATAGTTCGATTGATGCTGAGGATCTCCCTGTTGACACTGGAGCAAGGGGGAATGAAGAATCTGAAAGGATTGATATAGCAGATGATGTCCACATGGAGTCTTCTGTTGGAGTCGCAGATAGTTACGGTGGTGCTAATGACATGGCAGTTGACACAACAATGGCCTCTGTAGACCAAAATGGAAATGACACAACAGCTCCTCCTGAAGTAGATTTGCAACCTGAAACATCTAAGCAAGGACGGCGCCAACCAAATCGGAAGGGTAGAGCAGGCGGTGTGAAAAGGACAAATTCTGTTCGTTCTGTGGTTGAAGATGCTAAAGCAATACTTGGTGAAAATTTTGATGAAAAGAAGGATGACGATCAGGAAGATTCAGTTACTGTTGGTGGCACAAGGAAGCGGCGCCTTGCTGGAGTTGCAATTAGTGAGCAAGATGAAGAAGGCAGTGAAGCACAGTCTGAAAGTGTTTCAGTTGGTGGGCAGCGTCGCAAGAGACGGCAAACAACTGGCCCAGCGACGCAACCCCCAGGTGGAAAACGGTACAATTTGAGACGCAAGCCCCCAGTGTAAGTTACATTGACCCCCCTTATTTCCTTCTCTGTTGGTTGTCTTCCCCTGTGTTTACTGAGTAGTGGAGTAAATAAATGTTGGTTCTTTGCATGTTCGCGCAGTGCAAATGCGGCGGCAACAGCAGCTCCAGCCGACAAAAAGAAGGCTGCAAAGACAGGAAAGAAACAGGCTGTAGAAGCTAACGCTGATGACACGGAGGGAACCTCAAAGGCCGAGGAACCTGCTGCTGTTAGCAAGGGCCCCTCTGAATCAGCTGGTGCATCGGAATTGCAGGAGTTCTCCCAGGTACTACTCTTGTGCTTCCTATGTTATCCTCCATTCATGGAGGCGCCTGGTATTTTTTTGGTCATGCGGTGCAAATGTCAAAAACATTAAACATTTTGATGGTGTTAGGCTGAAACTGTTGAGGCCCATGCTCCTGCTGGTGAGGAGTATGGTGATGTTGTTGATGGCCAAGATGCGATGGCGGATGTGATGCCTAGGACACCGTCAGGAAGTGATCTCGCTATCGAAGATGATGAGGAGGACGACGATGATTCAGAGAGGCGAAACAGATCAATCGGGAAGACGCTATGGTCTTTCTTCACCACATAGCAAGAGTTGCAGAGGGGTTTTCCCTGATTAGGTTGTTGCTAGTGTTTTGTGTTTTGGATTCGTAATGTGCCATTCTTGGAACTCACTCTAGGTTGTGTGTGCTTTGGTGATATGATGTACTAGTAGGGTTTCCACTCAGCACCATCATGTCGTGTCATGTAATTGAAATATATCTGTAGTAGGCAGACAGACATAGAGAGGGACATAGTTTGAATGGCGCTCACAGAATTTAGCTGAAGCCATGTGTACTACTCTTAAGGCAGTGATGCCTGTAACAGCAGTCGAGAATTGAGGTTTGTAACTGTTATCCAGATTACTTGGTTGACCTTACCTATAGTCATTCATCAGGGGGGTGTTGTGATCTTGTCTTGTCTGGAGTAATGCCGAAGCTAGCCCGACAAGGCTGATGTTTTTGTGAAATAAAAACACGCTTGAGTAGTAAGAGTTTGTTGCCGACGCGGCTAAGGTGATGTTTGCCTTTGTCTGTAAGGCACGACGCGACCGAATCTGTTTTTCCTTTCTCCAGGATCCAAGCCTACTCCTATTTTGGTTTCGATTTGTTTCCGGTGGTTGTGCATGTGGCCATGTTCTGCTGCCACCTGTATCTATATGCTACTTCTAACACTATTGGAACTCGTTGAAATTGCCGAGCAATAACGAGTTGGCCTTGTACCACACGTTGTTGCAGAAGATAAAGAACATTTTCGCATATATAATCATCAAACAAAACAATTTTAGTTTAAGTCTCACCTGCCGTTCTTCTTCCGATTAATTCTCCAGCCTAAAAATATTTTGCAAAGAAGAGGGCAAGTGCGAGACGGGGCCAAGCAACTCTCTATATCGATTGATTTCGATTTCGATCCCCATCCATCATTACTTGGACTGACCGACCAGAAGAAGCGTGGGGAAACCCGAGAGAGATCAACAGAATCCCTGCACAGCTCCGCCGTCGGCCGATGCGTGGGGGAACCGCAGCAGCAGACGCCGAGGCGGGCCACACGCGCTCGCCGGAGCCCCACGACCTCTCCGACGACTCCGACTACGCCGCCGCAGCCTCCGTCGACGCCTCCGTCCACGCGGTAAGCGCCCGCATATTCCGCTGCTTCCGATCAGCAGTACCACGCCTCGGACCACTAGCGCGATTTTTGTTTGGGGGGGGGGGGGGGGGGGGGGGGGGGGGGAGCGCGCGGCGACGAATCCCTCGATTAGCTCGCTCGCCTCCTCCTGTTGTAGTAGCACCGGATGTTTGGTTGAACTGATTATCGTTTTGGTTGGTGGTCTTCCAAGGCGATGCGCACCGACATGGCGGACCTGGGGTTGGAGGAGTCGGCGAGGATGGATGTGGTCTACGAGAAGGAGCGCGTCACCATCCACCCCACGCAGTACGGCTCTGGCCGGATCAGCGGCAAGCTGCGCCTCTACGTGCAGCTCGGCTCCCTCTTCCTGGTGAGCATGCCTGCCTATCCACATCATGATCAGTTATGAATGGTCGACTGTTCCTAGTACATATATGGCGTGGCTCTTCTAGGATGCCCAGTGCCCAGTGGCTCATATTATATCTTCTGTTATCACTTGTATATGATAATGTTCGAGATCATCCTACTATTTATGCTTGCTATTTCCACTTTGTATTATCCTTTGTGCACTGGATGTTAGATTGGATAGGTTGGTGCTACTTGCTACCTGAATACAGCTTTGTCTCTGATGTGTGCCATTCCTAACTTGGGTAATCCTGTCTCCTTCTGCTAATGCTTCGCCTGATATGTTTGACAGACCTGGGAGCCAAATGAGGGAGTTAACAGTTTCTCAACCAGCTCAATCACTGCAGAAATAGAAAAATGTAGGAAACTACTATATCTTGTGTCTTCAGTAATGCTAAATTTGGAAAATGGACCATATCAGCGATGGTGCATGACTCTTTACGTAATTGGTTCTGTGCAGATAGAAACTTGTACAGCATCCAGGCCTTGCCTCTGAGTGATGTGCGCTTCATCCGTAGGCACACCCCTACTTTTGGATTGGAGTACATAATCATTGTCCTCTCATCAGGTGAAACGTTTTCCTTGGTGTTTGGTCCTCTTTATCTTGCCGGTCAGATTATTAGCTTCCAAATACTGTATTGTTTGTGCCTACCATTTCTGCTTCTGCAAGCTTAATGCAGTCATTAAATGAACACACTGACAGCAAAATTAGAATGTGGTATCAGTCTTATTTAATCTTGTCTCTCAACTCTTACAGGCTTGGCTTTTCCTCCTTTCTATTTCTACAATGGTGGAATCCGTGAATTGTTCGCAACACTGAAGCAGCATGTCATCATTATGAGGTATTCTTTCTTGGGCTCAATGGTCTTAAGTATCTGATCATGTTTGTACATTTTTTTGCCTATGAATGCCTAAATTGCTCCTTCCAAGAATCAGGAACATGTAGTTATCTAGACCAAAGTTCTTAGAAAACTGATATATGCTGTTATGGACAAATCATAATACATTATTAAGGCTACCAACTATATGCTTAACTACAATTCTCAATGCATTTGCTTTCCTCCTACTGTATATGATACCATCTTAATTCTTAATGCCACATGAATATACACTCGGGACATAACTGTTGACCTTGCAATCTACTCAACTAAAGCTTGATGTCCTTGCAATCTACTCAACTAGAGCTTGATTGCGAATCTTAATATATTGAAATGTAATTGAATGAAGCATCAAAGACCGACCGCAAAGTGTCAAAGTCCATGTCTCCCTGATGATTAAAATTCCAGTTACAAATGTTATCTGACTTCTCTTTGCATTATCTGTGAAAGAATCTATTCTTTTTCCTGCTTCTGATTCGAATGTCTTCTCTTATGTTGTAAGGTCGGATGAAGATCCTAATGTATTTCTTGTCAACGACTATGAAGATCCTCTTCAGGTGTGTTGTCTTATCCCACTGTGAATAGAGCAAACAATTCTCCGCTGATAATTTGGAATTTTATTGTTCTGTTGGTAGTTTACTTTATCTTAATTGAAAGATCTGGTATCCTCACTAGCATTCTATGCATTGTTTGGCTTCTTTATTTCCTGCAGCAATTGTTGACCTTGTGAATCTGTTAAGTTTGAACTTAAGTCCTCCATTATCAGTTTTACTTAAAGTAACCTAGACTTTGTTATATTTGTTTTAATCTGAAGAAGGTGTTGCCCAAATTGAACTTACAGTGATTACCGATGACAGATTTACATTGGTGCCTCGTAGAAAAGCCTTAATCCTTAATCCAACTCTTTTGATGCATTTGTAGAAAAGCCTGTCATCTCTGCAGCTTCCAGGGGTTGCCTCTGTGGCAAATGCCATGTCACGACAGAATTCGCTCAGCTTCACTGGTTCAGTTAGTGAAACTAGACATGAAGACGGTGCTAAATATGGGGCGCCTACAAGCATGTCTGAATATGGCTCAAAGCAAAAACACAAATCAAACGATCCAGGCCGTGAAATTTCGTTTCAAGTTTTGGAGAAATTCTCACTGGTTACAAAATTTGCCCGCGAGACAACAACAAACCTCTTTCGAGAAAATCACGGTAGGGGTTCTCCTGCTCATGGACGGCAAAAACAACATGATGTTTTGGACAACAGAGCAAGTGAGAAGTACACAGATCAGCAAATAACGCCGGATAATGCTTCTTTGCCCTCAGACTCAGTAGAGGTAACATATGTTGCATAATATTCGTTTCTCTATTCATTCAGTCACCTTCAAACGGAAGCCCTGATATACATCTTCGTGAAGCAGTTAATTACCAGCTGTGGGCACACCTTTCAGTGATGTTTAAATAGAATTGGCATTACTTTAAAACTTCAATTAGAATCAGGGCTACTTCTACTGAGCGGAAAACTGAAGCTGCACATTAGTTGTTCTGATCTTTGCTCTAGTTTAACAACATTATCTGTCAGCTCACCATCAGGCATCAGGGGTTGTATTAATTGTTGTTTGTATAAATTATTGAACCCAAATTAGCTAAAAGCAGTTGGAATTAAAATTGAAAACATGATTTAGATAGAAACTAGAAAAAATGATCTACTTAGTTTCACGGTCTGTTATTTAATTATGTAAATTAGAACATGCTTAACCTTGCATGGTTATGAGCTATTGAACCGTGCATACTTAATTTTGTGTAACATCAGTTTCTTTACTCTTTTGATAGTCTGACGAGTTACTGCTAGTGTGGGGAAAAAAGAGAGGCAGTCCATTAAGTGTTGATGAGGTAACAATTCTTGGATGTTTGATATGTTATGTTGAGCACTTTATTTCACCATCTATACATGTTTCCTTCAATTTCATCTTACTCATATTCTGCTGACAAAGCAGCGGTAATTGTTGCTACACCCGTAACCGAGTTGGCATAATACATCTCTTCTGTATGTTGTGTAACTAAACAATGGGATGAGTCAAGCATTAGATTTATAGTGTGCTCATCATCATAAAATGTTATGGTCATCATGACAACCAAGTACAGTTAAATCATGGGTTTTATAATACTCCCTCCGATCCACAAAAATTCCCGCTGGTATAGTTAAGAGTTTGTGGGTCGTATGTGTATTTCTTTTGACACTTTTAACGGACCGGAGGTAGTACTAAGTTGGACATATACATTCCCCAGACTAGTCATGCTCATACTCTAGGAACCATCATGTTTAATTTTGGTTTATGGCCTGGATGTCAAGGAATCTCTAAGAAGTTCTGATGGTAATGGGGTTGTCCCATAAGTTCCAAACCTACTCTTCCTGGCTGGCCTACTAACCTTTGAATCAGATATCGAAACCTTAGATATGAACAATGCAGTTCCTGGCTGGCCAGTACCCCTTTTCTCCAATGCAAACCCCTATATATCCTAGGTAATGTCAAAAACTAAGCTGCACTATGGTGGAACTTTACCACGAGTTAAAAGGATTGCTTTACCAAAAGCTAGTTTGATTTTTTGGTCACTAAGAACCGTGTGAGCTTATACTGAACACTATGTTCTTAGTTCCATGGATCTTCATCCCCAACCATCTAGTACTTACGCCTCGGTTGATCATGTTGTCAGTACATATTTCCTCTGAATCCTTATGTTGATTGGTTTAAATATCTTTGGACAGTGGAGAGCTTTCTTAGATCCTGAAGGTAGAATTATGGATTCGAAGGCACTAAGGAAGAAGGTTTTCTATGGGGGAGTTGATCATGCTCTGAGAAAAGAGGTTCTATACTCAACCCCTGCTATGTGATAATTAGTTAGCAAGGCAATCTTTATATATATATATATATATAGTAATATTGAACATGTAGATCTGGAAATTCTTGTTGGGGTATCATGAATATGATTCAACACAAGCTGAGAGGGAATACCTTGCTGCCGTGAAACAAGAAGAATATGAAGCCATAAAATCACAATGGAAGGTTAGTCAAGGTTCATAAGATCATTTTTTTACAATTAATCGTGGCCAGGGCTGTTCTTTACCTGAATAAATTATGAATGTTGGCCGGGACATATTCGCTTGCACTATGTTGCAGGTATTCTGTGATTTTATGGTTTTGTATTTGTTTCAATTATGAATAGACTTACTGATGTTTTAAACACATATATTATGTTTTACTTTTATTTTCTGCTTTAGCTTGAACTATGAATAAACTTATGAATGCTTTATTGCTTATGTGGCATTTAGTTGGGTGAGTGGGGGTGGGGAGGGGTCGTTTAAATTAAAATTATGATCAACAATTAGGTTTTTGTGGATATATCAGATATGCGGTACCTATATTGTATTGTACAAGATGAATCCCCAGAACCATAGACTGTTGGCATATTTTCGCAGGTTTGTTGTGATATAGATCTGCCAAATATTATCTGCAGTTACAGAGCGGACATAATTTTTTGACTTGTGGGGTAGACTGAACACATATTGTTCTCTTAGGCTTATGGTCTGTGAGGCATTTCTGGGTTTAATGATTAGGAAATAGGAATGGTTGGATTCTAACCTTTGGACAAATTCTCTGGGTGTGGTTTTCTCCGTTGGCTGGTTATGTTTGCATACTGCCTGTTGTATAGATAGTGCCCTGTTGAAAGTATTGTTGGGTCACTTTCAGCTGTTTTGATATGATCATATACAACACTTGCGGATTAGACCAATCTTCATTTTACTTTAATAGATGTACTGTTCTTATTGTTATAGTATATGTGGATTGCACTGGCTCTTTCCATTAGGCCTCTTGAGTCATACCTCTGAGACTCTCGCGCCATCGCTTCTCTTCTGGTTGCACGTATTGGCACGTGATAGGGGGTGTTACAGTATATGTGGATTGCACTAGCTCTTTCCATCAGTTCGGACTTTTCGTTGCGTTAGCTAGTGCATGAACTTGACACTTATACCTTTGGCTTTTGCAGAGTATTTCAGCCACGCAAGCTAAAAGGTTCACCAAGTTTAGGGAAAGAAAAGGCCTTATTGACAAAGACGTGGTAAGGATAAGTTTTCTCTTGTTTTTTCCGCTGCCCGTTTCTTATTTATAGTTCTCTACTATTATTACTGTTTTCACTTACATTTTGAGGTTTTTTCGTATGAAGGTGAGAACAGATAGATCTGTTCCCTACTATGAAGGAGATGACAATCGGAATGTTGTAGTTCTACGTGACATCTTGTTGACATATTCCTTCTATAATTTTGACCTTGGTTATTGTCAAGTAAGTGTTCTCTTATATATAGCCCTGCATGCACGCCATGTAATTCAACTATCTGGCATATGACTGAAGTATCTACTAGCTGTCTTCGGTGACTAATTATAGTTACCGTCTGTTGGTATTAATGCTTGAACATACTTAATTATCATGCTTGTTTAAGAGAACGACATCAGAGATAGATAGTGAATTTACAAATGCCCTGGCACATATTCATGTATTTATATACTTCCGGTTTTACATCTAATAATTTAAATAGACGTATTGAGAGAGTTAGACATGCCATCATACTTACGTCTATAGGTGTGGAATTTTCTTGGACATTTTTCTCTGTTTTGAGACGTACATAGGCTTTATGTTGGTATATTTTCTGTGTAATTGATAGTTGGAAGTGTATAGTAACCCAGTAACTTATATCTTATTAACTTGTAAATCTGTACAATATTATTAACTGATTATTTGGGATACAAAGTTGAACTTCAAACCTTACCTAAAGTTATCATTATTTTATGGCGCCCATACTCTTTTGTATATTGTGTCGCTGGAACTATAACATCGTATATAATCTGTCTTCCAGGGAATGAGCGATTTCCTGGCACCAATACTCTATGTCATGGAAGATGAGTCCGAATCATTTTGGTGCTTTGCTTCTTTGATGGAACGACTAGGAGGCAATTTTAATCGTGATCAAAATGGCATGCATGCTCAACTACTTGGATTATCCAAGGTATGTATGGACTCTTGACTATCCATTCACCTTGCAATCTGAATCTGTAGAGTAGTTAAGTATCTATTGGAATAGTTTTGTTGACGTATCTAGTGCAAATCAAGGAAAACAACTTCGCTTTGGGCATACTTGTGGTTTGTGTTCATGAATCTTATACTCTGTATATGATTCTCTCAGCTCCTTTGTCAAATGGCAAGGCTTTAATGATCATCAATTTCGTTAGATGCTGCCTTATAACATATTGATTTTCATAAGTATATGATCAACCCATGGTATTGTCTTCTAATGCTACCATGTTGTGTTTATTCATTATGCAGGTGTCTTTGATGAATGCTGTATCATTTTCCTATTTTTTTTATCTGATATGAATATTACAACATACTGAGTTTTTGTTTTGTTCTACATCATAGCTAGTGGAGATTCTCGATCCTTCACTGCATAACTATTTCAGGCAGAACGACTGTCTGAACTACTTCTTCTGCTTCCGCTGGGTTCTTATACAATTCAAAAGGTAACATTTTTGTTTATTCTTTAAATTGCAGTGTTTGCATCTTATACACTTGGATTTATTGGAGAGAGCTATTTGCTATACAAATGTTACATATCAGTTTATCTTCCTGCACCACGTTCTAGGTTTTGAGAGCTCCTTTTGAATTTACTCATCAGTTTTATTGAAATTAGGATAATGAAGAAAATAGTTGTTCTTCAGGAGCCAAACCAAGGGCATCTAAATTATGTCAAATGTTCTCCTGTGGATGAAACCATATGTTGCTTCTAGGTTAGATGTACATGGTCTGGTTTGGCCCAGGAAAAGCTACGGTCCGGTAAGGATAGACCGTTATGACCGAGTGTTGACCCATGCGAGGGCTCTAGGCCAACATCTTCCTTCCAGTGCTACTCTGTTTATTCGGACAGTATCCTTGACTAACATCTGTGCTCCATCACGGGACGTGCGGCTCTCAACTGGCTCGATCCCAACCTTTTCCAGCAAGCCCTCTTTTGATCCTCCAGGCTCCAGTTCCCTCTGCTGGAAACTTGGCTCTGAGCCCAGAGAACACCGCTCTGCACAGCCATTGGCACAACTCTGTGCTGGTGTTTGCGAGCCCATGTTTGTGCAACACAAGGTTCTTTGACACTGAAAAAATGGTGTGCTAGGCTGTTAGCTAATTGCATAGTTACCAATTTACCATGCGTTTTGAATTTCAACAAGCAGTTCGTAGCTCTATGCTATGGGATTTGGATGTGATAGGTTTTGGATTCAGGCAGCTTCCATGTGCTGTTTCCGTGATCTGCTTGCAACTATAACATCAGCAGGCAATTGGTTTATTTTATTTTCTAGGGAAAGCAGACAGTTAGTTAAGCAGCCACATTTAACCATGGCTGAACCTAGGAACCTAAACCCTAACAGCAGATGAGATCTAGTAGAGCTTTATTCTTGATCACCTGGCTAGGCACTCTTTAGTTGTTTCTGGGCTACTCCCTTTGTACATCCCCCTT
This sequence comes from Poa annua, assembly GCA_026929855.1. Classification (NCBI taxonomy): domain Eukaryota; kingdom Viridiplantae; phylum Streptophyta; class Magnoliopsida; order Poales; family Poaceae; genus Poa; species Poa annua. Next base: position 84,494,852 of record CM049429.1, on the reverse strand, counting down.
CTCTGTTGTAAATATTTTTTCTTGTCTATAAATTTACTGTCGGAGCCTCACCTACAATCTTCAGTTACAAAAAGGTAGAGCTTTATTGGTTTGTACAGTAAGTGGGCTAGCACCTTCTTGTTAGTCTACCGGCTCTCGTTCCAGCAATTGGTCAATGCCAACCGTCATTTAAAAAAGAAAAAAACAGTAATCAGCTGACCCATGGAAAAAACTCCCATCTATCACGTTATCGTGATGAAGTTAATTTGAGTGTTTCAAAACTAAGTTTGTATTAAAAAACAATCTGGTGAGTTGGCCTACCCGAGTCCAGACGTGGTTTAGTCGACTTGATAGTCGGGGTATCTTTGGTTCTTTTGTGTAATATTGCTTAGTAGAGTTGAGGGAAGATATGCTCATGGAGAACCAAATTAGTTCTCCTTTAGCGAGGATTGCCTTGCTCACAAGTAAATGCTGACCTAACAATCCAAACATGCCTATCAATTATATATTTGGCCACTGCAGTGAGGTTCTTTCATAATCTGCAAGTTGTTACTGACCTAGAGTTGGAAGCTTGATCTGCTTTCTCTATTATCAGTTTCCCGTTTTTTCTGGGTTGAATTATTATTTATTTGGTTGACAAACACTTACTGCACAAGTGTTATAAAAAAAGCACTTACTGCACAAGACTAAGATTTATCCAGCGAGCTCTATAGCAATGAATTTATAAAATTGAAGGAAATGCAGTTAGCAATCATTCGCTGTCTCTTCTAAGTTCCAACCTCACCAAATTTCGTATGGCTTGCAGGGAGTTCAGTTTTGACCAGATCATGCTCCTGTGGGAAGTTTTGTGGACTCACTATTTGTCAGAGCACTTTCACCTGTACTTGTGTGTCGGGATCCTGAAGAGGTACCGTATGCGGATAATTGGAGAGGAGATGGACTTCGACACCCTTCTCAAGTTCATCAATGAGCTCAGTGGTCAGATCAACATTGACCGGGCTATTCAGGACGCCGAGGCATTGTGTACTATTGCAGGTGATGAGGGGGCAGCTTGCATTCCACCTGGAACACCACCTTCTATGCCCATCGAGACTGATGGTGGTATGTACTTGCAAGAAGATGATGTCTTGTGAGGCACTAGGATAATGTCACCTTACAGAAGCTTTGGAAGTAATATGAAACGTTATTGTTGTATATAGGTATCTTGACTCCTTGAACATGTAGCTGGGACTAAACTGCTTTTGCTTATTGGAAATGTTCTTTTAGTGATGATATACTATGATGTTATCTGTATGATTTCCATACGACGTGTGCAATAGCACTTGCATCTCTCATGCATCGAGGGTCTTGGTGGTCCAGCGCAAGGATAATTAACCCTAAGGCCGGCAATTGGGTCGAGTTTGGTCGGGTCGACCTCTTCCAGATCCATGCCCGTTTAACAAATGGGCGAGATTCTTTGCCCGCGACCCTGGGTCATATTTTATGCCCAGTTTGCATACAACTCCTCATGTCAATTCTGATACTCCAAAATGACATATTTTATGTGTAAACTACATTAGTACAACAATAAAATAATAATTAACAACATTAGTACGTAGATATCATCAAACTTGGTGTCGGGGCCGGCGACGTCGGGGTCCTTGGGGCCGGCGGCGTCGAGGCTGGCTGTGAGTTGGGGATGACGACGTCGTGGACATTTGGGAGGCAGCGAGTGGCGGCGCAACGGATCGGCGGCTCGGTGGAGCAACGACGCGACGGGTTAGCGCCACTGTTTTGATCCCGGGTTAGCGCCACTGTTTTGATGCCATGAAAGGGAGGGGAGCGGGGAGTACCGTGAGGCGTGAGCACTGAGCAGAGAGAGAGAGTATGAGAGGGACTGCAGCGGGGACGGGGAGAGACTGGGAGGGACACGGTCACACCTAGGGTTAGTGGATTAATACGGTGCGTGTTGGATTTGGACCGTTGGGCTAGACTGGAAATTACATGGGCTCTGTCATGTCTTACTATGAGATCCCACATATCAGTTAATTGGGTTACCCATCGGGTCGCCATGGGTACACATGTCTGCTCATACCTATGACTAATCGGGTCGCTCATGTGTAAATCCTATGGGTGAACATAGCAACTCATAACCTGCCCATTAGAGTTAGATGCCCGTGTATGGACGTGCCCATGGACAGAATTGCCGGCCTTAATTAACCTACGTCGAGTCTATGAAAATCGGAACAAAAACATCACACGAAAAGCACATCCGATGTTTTTTTAATTGCTTCATTGCCTATTTCTGTCACCTAATACTTCTCTGCGGATCATGGCAGACTCGATGGGCTGATTCCCATTCGTGTGTTCCTATTTATGGCTTTTCAAGATAAATTTAAACTGAAAATAGCATCCGGCCTTGTCACTTCCTCTTCTTCATATATCAATAAACTAAGAACTATGGAACTTGAATTTCAAAAGTCTAGACGTCTAGTTGTAAAGATGTCACACAAACAATTCCAATTATCAAGGTAGGGGATACATAATGCATTCGAACAGATATAGCCATGTCTGTAAGTGGAGCATGCCAGATGCCATCACTGTGATTTTTTTACAAGTACACCCCTATGTCCAATGTAATTGTCAAAAATGACCCACTCCATACATAATGTAAAAAATAGTCCAGGCGGGATGTAAAATTGCCACACGTGGACTTCCCGTCACACAATATAGCCGAAAGTCAATATGATTAATAATTATTTATGTCCCTGTTATAGGTTTTATTACAAGAATATAGATAAGAATGTATCAAAGTATAGTTATCAAGGATGAGAGAGGATAACAGTTTGTTCAACATGCATAGATAATTGAAAATATCTAATAAACCTTTGACCTTTTTATAAATTACTCTTACGATCTAATATTGCAACAAAAACAAAGTTTATATTTATTTATTACTTACAATCAATGTAAGATCTTAAGAACTTTTCATTACACTTAACAAAATTAACAACATTTTTTACTTCTTTATAACTTATTCTGTCAATTTACTACTTTAAGTTGTACACTATTTTATGACACCAATTACTACCAAAACACATTAAGCTACATATTCTTTGTATACAGTTTGAGCCTCCATCATTGAAACAAGCACATACATTTTATTCCAAAACGTTGCCCTTAGAAACCCCCCTTAAATTGAATCCTACTAGATTTCACAAAAGAATATTTAAAAACAAGACCACATGGGTGGGACCCCTCGACATCTTATTTATAGAAGATACATGAAATTCAGTTGAAATATCTTTTCCTAAGCGGGGTCGAGCTTCCTAGAGCAATGGACAATTCCACTATCGGTCTACCACTAAGCTAGCGCTTGATTTGTGGAAAATGCTGAAGGAACAATGTACATTTCTCAACCTATTTGTTTATGCCGTTTAGATAATTTTATATTGTATATGTATGGGTACTTGATATCTTGGCAAAGATCTCTAAAATTTAGAGTCTATCAAATATCTTGATAGAGGTTTCCGGAATAAGTATCTAGGTGTACTCCGTATTAAAGTAGCCAACTCTAGAGTTTATAAGATACAAAGATTGTCCACCTATAATTGGCATTAATCAATGTTTAATTTTGTTTGTAGTCAATGAGTGTCTTTTATGTTCTGGCAATACATATGACACACATTCTATACTCGACGTGCAACTGAATTTGTGTGTCTAATTAAGAAAAATACCCGTGCTTCGCTATCGCCGCAGGGGTGGCCATCATCCTCCTCCCCTCGCACCGGCCGAAATTTGGAGTTCTTGTTTCGTCGTCGTCGGAATTACTTACTACTTAGCGGATGACGTCACCCGCATGGCGGCAGGCATAGACAGCTATGCCGAGCCCTGAGTCAATCAAGCTAGCACGCACACGGGCCTGAGGCAAAGCCTGTTCGCTGGAAGAGCACGGGGAGTGGAACCGGTGGCGCTGGTGACCGTTTGGTCATCGGCTCGCCGAAGGACATGATTGATTCTTTTTGTGTGTACAAAATTATTAAATAAAATTTTAGATCTATCCGTAATTTTTATTTTTAGACCTGTTTGCCGTGTTTTATCGCATCATGGGTCCCACCACAAGGATAAAGCATTGGCCTTCTTCCTTGCAAGTTGTAACAGACTAAAGTGCAAAAGCTGTCCAGTTACACATGTTGTACTATGGGTTTACTTCCTACTTTACGAGGGACTAAATTGTAAAAATGATGGACGGCAGATTGACTTCCCTATGTGTCAGGGGTTTTTCATCAAAACGATCGACACCCGATGATGACAGATAGGGCCCAGGACCAACCAAATGAAGGAAGCCATCCTTCTTGTGTTAGGTAGAGATTTGTTCTTGCTTTGACCTACGTGCTGCATAACACGACGATTCAAAAAGTATATAGTGACTTATGCATGCCAACTCTACTTGTCGAGACATATACGAATTTACGTGTTATTTATGAAAAACGTGAATCTTTTAGAATAGGCACACTACTCTTCTATATTGGTTGATTTATTAATTGAAGTACTTTTCATATGACGAGGGACCTGAATGGTAAAAGGTAAAATGACAGGCACTCTTATTACCCTGTCCTAGTACTGCATATGAATAAAGTGCATGGTGAAAACATAAGAACATCATGGAGAAAGAATTAAATTCAACGAATAATAGTGGATACCGACTTTTGATTGGAATACTCGGGCAAAGAGCCCAGACTTTAGAAGTTGCGAGTAGACTAGCAGCAGTGAAAAGCCTACCATCTCTCATACACACGAGTGGTCTGCCACCACATCATGCTACTCCCTTAGTCCTGGTTTATAAGTTGCCTACGTATTCTTAGATCATAAATTTGAACAACATAACATAATTTATATGTTATAAAAATTATATCATTAGAAAATTTAGACTTTATATTTTCTAATGATACAATTTTTATAGTGTAAAATTTATATTATATTAGTTAAATTTATGATCTAGGGACACACACGGAGGGAGTATCATTTTACAAATCCTGAGGTATATCGACGTTTTGTCAACCAAGACAATCGATGAGCGTGGCAATGATGCGATCGAACACGCGGGGTCGTTGGTTGGCGCATGGCTAGCCTGGGATTTTCATTAACAACTTTAAAATACACTGGCCCAGCCAACAACCTCGTCATACTCATTAGCTTCCTTGGCCGATAAAACCTAGACGTGGCCCATGGCCTCTTTGCCTATCATGGCGCACCTGGTCCATTCCTTTGCCTACATGTCGATGAAAATAAATGGTAAAGAAGAAAAGAATGGATATCAACCTCTCCTCCAAATAGATTTTCACCACTTTTCATAAATAAAGCAACATGTCAAGCAAGTTCATACAAACCCAAATACACAAACCATAGGAAAGAGTACACCGGATAACAGCGCAACAAATCCTAACAACAAGACGAAATCTAGAGAGGCAAAAGGAGGGGGCGGGGAAACATGAAGGAAAAAACAAAAGAAAAGGCCCTCTGAACGCTCAACGGCTAGGAGGACATCAGAATCGATGTGAGGTCCCTAGAAGAATATTGAGTATGTTATCCTGCCACACCATTTCATGCTACCTATATAGCGGAGCGTCACTGCTGCAAGAAAGTCATAATTTGATACATTGATCAGAAGCACGCCAAAGAAATACTTGCTCAATCAACATTTTAATGGGATCGTCAAAAGAGTCTAAGCCATTCTGCCAAACACCAACAAGAAGAAGAGACGCCTCGCTCCTGTCCGGTTCGCTTGGGTCTACAGGAGCTCACCAATATCCAAGGCCTACGGGCAGCGCTAGGAACCAAGGGGCGGATATTCATTTTAAATGTGGGTATTCATTTTGCCAAAATCCTCCTCATTTTTGCTAAAAAATTTAAAGTTCTATCAAAGAATTCCAAGCTTTTGTCAAAATCATGGGTATTCAGTTGAAGACCAGGAATACACGCTGGAGCCGCCCCTAGGCCTACCAAGCACCCCTCAACGCCTTGTCGACGAAGTTTCATAGGAACCTGGTCGCAACACAGGCGAACAAGATGTGGGTTCCCGTCTCGGGGTTTCCACATAAAGGGACATAATCCATTCGCAGGGCTCAGCCTTAATTTTAACTATTTGTGGACACCTTTGTATTCATAGACTCTAGAATTTGATACTTGTTACACCTAACCGATAAAATTTACTTACTCCATAAACTTCTATCAAGATATTTGATAGATCTTTAGCTTTAGAGATCTTTGCCAAGATATTAACGTACATAAAAGGAACACTAGACAAAGACGTACATATATACTATAAAATCATCAAAGTGGCATAAACTAATATGTTGAGACATACAAATTACTCCCTCAATCTTTTCCACACATAGAGCACTAGCTTAGTGAAAGACTGGTAGAAGTATTGTCTAATGCTCCAGGTTAGAAGGTTCAACCCCTCTTGGGAGAAGATATATCCAATCAAATGTATATTCTATAATAAAATGTTGATGTGTCTCATACAAGAGGATTCAGTTTAAAGGATGGTTTCGAAGGTGCAATGTTTTGGAAAGAAACACCTATTGCAAGTTTACTTTAATATGCTAATAAAAGTTAGTGAGAGGATATTTGTATTGACATAGTATAAAGCTATATAACAAATAATATGTCATCTTATTTTTTTGTAATAATGTGTTGTTCTTAATTTTTCCAAGTTTTATAGAAGAATGTACAACTTAAAGTAGTACGTTGACAGAATAAGTTATAAATAAGTATAAAATGTTTTTAATATTGCTAAGTGTAACAAATAATTACAGCGGCTAAGGTCTCAAACTAATAGAATGACTTGTAAATAAGTAATATATGTAAATTTTGCTAAGTATATAGTCATTATGTTCAAATTTAAGGTCACTCGAGCAATTTATGAAAAGATTAAAAAATATATTAAATGATTGCAATTATATCTACATGTTTTAACACACTATTAAACCATGGACCTACCACCGCCCTTCTTCTCCCGTATCCCCTTATCCTCTTTCACTATCTCATGTGGAAGTAAAACATAAATTGATCTTGATCATGTTAGGCAACTCGCAAGATCTAAACATGGTGGCACAAAGAGAACATAACACCATCAACCTACTGCTATGTACCCGTAGATGAAGGATGAACTAATCACGCATCACTCCGGCATGGTGATGATTTCTCCTCCGCTAGGGTGCCGACAAGAGTGTCAGAACCCTCCCGGTCTAGGTTTTTAGGTGATGGCAGCCGCGGGTTTAGCTTCGTGGAATATTTTCTCCATACTAGGATTTTTTTCATGTGGGGAATAGAGAAATGACGACGTGAGTGGGGGGAGCACCCCCTGGCACAGGGTTTCCCCTTTGTGCCAGGTGGGTGTGGTAGAGGTGGGTACACCCCCCCCCCCCCCCCCCCCTCCGCGCCCTTTGGTGTACGACCTCGTTCCAAAGTAGATATTTTCTCTTAATTTTCCCAGAATTTGTTGAAGATATTTTCTTAACACGATTTTCTGAAATAAAAAACAAGAAAATATAGGAACTAGCAGTGGGCATCTTGTTAATAGATTAGTTTATAAATGACTCAAAATGATATAATAATATAATATAAACATGTAGTAATGATATAAAACATGGATGGTACATAAAAATTATAGATATGTTTACGACATATCAAGCATCCGCAAGTTTAATTTTTGCTCATCCTCAAGTAGGTAAATGGTAACAAAGATTCTTGTTCATCCTCGAGGCTTGGCTGGAGAGAAGAGAACGGAGCAAAAAAATCACTTTGTACATAGAGATAGGTGATTAGAAGTCTTAACACTAGAGTGGTCGGCTTTTTCAGCCCTGAAGTATCGCGACGTTTTGTCAACCCAAACAGACAGCGAGTTAGCGACAGCTTTAAGCCGGACAATGATGATGTCTAATAAGAACGGAAAATCTTGGCCGTTCGTTGGCGCCTGGCCAGTTTGGTCTTTCGATTACAAGCATCGGCGTACCCTATGGCCCAACCAACAACTTCAGCGTACCCATCGGCGTTCCGTTGGGCCATCTCTTTGCCAAGCGTGAAAGTGCTAAAGAAGAAGGGAAAGGATCCACGGCTCCATTCTTAAGTCTTAACCCCTAATGGCTAATAATGATGAGGTACCAGTGGTCTTCTTACTTGCGAATATGAAATGTTGACGTCACTTTCAGCTGTGTCTAGCTTTACCAGGAAAAAACCCTCAACAGTAAGCTTTGCCTTCTCTTTTTTTAGAGAAAAGGTTAGTTATTTATGTCGATTTTGATATTTCTAGGACGACTGATTAACTGATATTTTTGCATTTTTTTACTGTCGAGGAGATATCAATTGGATGTCTATCAATATCCAGTGAACTATAGGTAACCATCCAACATATATTGAGGTTTGTGCAGGTACAAAATGATGTTTCTTAATTGCGTGTCTAACTGTCTATCGATATGAACTGAGATAAATGTCGCATGGTCTATGTTACTCCCACTGTAAGACAAGATATGTTATCGTTTAAACTTCAGGTACATGGCTCTGCGACTCGCGATCTTTTTTCAGATAGTGACATATTAAGCACCTCTTCCTGGTAAAAGATGATGATAAAAAGATAAACAAGGAAAAATATTATGTGCGTGTTAATCATGATTAACGAATTGGGAATCTACTGATTAAAGGTCCCATGCACGCTGTTAGGTTCTTTGGTGCATCGAGATCTTCATAATTTATCGTCAGCAATCTTTCAGGGAATAAACTTCCCAAAAGCTGTGGTTGCAAGAAGATGGAAAGATAACGATGCATCCTACCAACTGATTTGCATCGTTAACAACTTCAAAGGCGTACTTGCAATGCACGGTCTGTGCGTGTGCAATCTGTTTAAGTGCAAAATTTGAAGTGTCCATGCATAGAGTAGCAGCGAGTTGACCTACTTAGATAGTTAAACACTCCAGTTCCACCAAAGGAGTATCTGTATGTCTTGTTTAGACGATGACGCTAATAGTAGCACCACACTAGATAAATATGTATTATTATTATTCTGCGAGGAATGTTTTTGTACAGACAGATAATAAGGGGTGAGGCGCTCATAAGATCTCTATGGTGTAGTAGTAGGCAAGTAGCACTTGTAAATAGATTTCTATAGTCGTCTCATAAATACGCTGCTCCTGTTTGTGGTTGAATCTGTTCATCATGCTCAAGTGTCATCTCGAGAGGAGATCTCGTTAGCGCTATATGGTGGTGGTAGATGATGATGTGCTATGAAAATATACAATTATACACTATTTGAGTCTGTTAGAATGTTACTGTGGGTATTTCGAGGCAAGAAAGCTTGACTTGTCTTGTACTCCAAATTGATGAAGTATTTTGTGTTAGATTGGTCTCTTCCACGTGGGTCCAACGGCCCACTGGAAACCCTTGACTGCGTCCTGATCGGGGGCGCCCGTTTCCGTTCTGGACGGTGGGCCCCTGTCACAGCGCTATATAAAGGGTGGGGGGCCGGCAGGCACATCTCATGAGGTTGAACGTGCGCCGCCACCCCCCACCAACAACCCCTACCGATATAGGGTTAGCGCGAGCCGACGGGGAGCACCACTGCCTCCGCAACCAGCGCACACTCCCACATCGTCGACCACCATGGCCTCTGGCTCGAGCTTGTCAGGACAGAGCCAAGGTATTGACTCCTCCCTCTCTGATCTCTCTCTGTTTCTGAAAGAGCATTTTCCATCATGTGTGGTTTTGGTAATTGAATGACTTTTGCTTTGAGATATCATTATAGATCATGTCCATGGAGTTTTGGAGTTCATGTGTTGGACTCTTGAAGCTTATGTGTTGAGTGGAGCATATTGCAAGTATGTCTTGAAGGATTCAAGACATCATATTAGTGAAGAAATGTTAGAAGATACAAGTTTGATCCAGATGTTGATCAACACACAAAGCTACAAGGTGTACCAAGAGCGATCATTTATCTCTTGGGATGGTAAACACTTGTCCGCATAGCTTTGTGAACTAACCCATGATATATGTGTGTGTGGTATCTTTATATGAGGTTAGGTATCTTCCCATGGGCTTGCATCAAATGAAGATTTCATATAGCTCATGGAGGATGATGTCATCTGGAGATCGTCATCAAGGTGAGATGTGCAAGACCAAGACCAAGAGAAGCTTCTTGAAGAGATCCTATGCTTGGTGCTTGCAATGGATACATGAAGATGAAGCTAAGCGAGACTCTCCCATTGTGAGCATGGGGGAGTATTTGGAGAAATCTTCATCAAGCATGTGCTTGGACGCGTAATCAAGGAAAGACGAACCACTTGAAGAGATAAAGATAGTCATCATCTAACTCAAGTGGAATGCTCAAAGACAAAGGTATGATCTTGATAGGGCTATAGGATAGATAGGCATACTATCAAGAGGGGCTCTCAAGTTGGTAACTTGATCGCATCGTTGTAGAGAGCTCAAACCTTTTCATACTTGACATATCATGTTTCTTGATTCTTGTTTGGCTTTTGTGTTGGTGAGGAATTAGAGCTTGGTTCATCTCCATGTCAAGCTCTTGTTCATCGAAATCGGTTTTACTTGGACAACTTGTTGTGTTTTCGGTGGCGGAAATATTGTCGGTTCTACCATGAGGAAAGTCCCACACCTTGCCATGTTGTGTTTTGTTGGGTACTCTTCGTCGCTATCTTTTCAACAAAATTGGTCTCACCTCTTTTGGACTTCATTTGCTAAAGTTATTTCAGTTTTGGTGAGGCCTACTGGCGGGGGCGGAACTTCGTCCGAAAGTTAGACCGGAACTTTCCGGTCTACCGGAAGTTCCGGCCTAGCGACCGACCGGAAGTTCCGGGCTAGACACAAGCAAGATTTTCGCTAAGTCAGAATGTGCCTACACTCGGGCAAAGCCGGAACTTTGTCCGGAACTTTGGCCGGAACTTTGGCCGGAACTTTCCGGGCGACCGGAAGTTCCGGCCTACAGTCCGGAAGTTCCGCATCTGAATGACTGAGAATTTCGCTAAGTCTGGATTTGCTCGCGCCCTGGCCAAACCGGAACTTTGGCCGGAACTTTCCGGCCGACCAGAAGTTCCGGGTTTAGTGGCCGGAAGTTTCGGCCCAACGGGCAGAAAACGGTCAGATTTCTGGGAGGGGTATAAATACCCCTCCCCTTCTTCTTGAAGGGGATCGTGTGCAGAAAACAAAAAATTTCCTACCGACGATATCCTAAAAGCATGCCAAGATCTATTCTATGCAGATATAGTAGTACGAACGGAGGTCGGAATACGTACCCTTGTAGAGCGAAAGCGGGGATTACGTTCCCGCACAAACGTTGTCGATAAGGACCGACGAAGCCGACCTCAAGGTCGTGTAGAGGAAGCAGGCCTCCGAGTACCGCTAGCGCAGCATCTCGCAGGGAGTCACACACGTACGGTGGAGACGACGCCTCCGAAGCTCCAGTCCAGGACGAGCAGCGGAAGACTTGGACCGGAACACCAGCAGCGTGGCAGCGGGCTATGGTGGAGGAGATCCCCTCTTCCTCAGCTCGGCGCGGCTCCAACTTAGGAACCACGAGATCGAGAGAGAAATCAGGAATTAATTGGTGAATTAAAAGGCTGTGGGTGCCCCTTCTTATATAGGCTCCTAGGGGGAGCCAACCTTGCCAGCAAGGCAATGTGGGACTATCCCCACATAGACTGGTTCGGCCAAGGGAGTGCGCGGGCCCCCTGGTGGGCCCCATCTGGCCCACCTAGGTCGGCCTCCAAGCCCCCACCGAATTCCCCTTGGGAATTTTCCCCTCTTGGGCCTTCTTTCGTCCGGAAGGCCCATTTAGGGAAATCTGCCTTAATAAATTCGAAAATAAATATATAAAATCATATTTGCATATTAATAACACTAATTAATATCAAACATAATATATATAATTATTCCTAGCTCCGAAAACTCTTTCGGCGCTGCCCGATCTCCATCGGACCTCTCTCGGGACGCTCCCGGTGATCTCCTTCCTTTCCGGTTGTCTTGTCGAAACCCCTTAAGTGTGTTACCCCAGCGGTTCGATATAATATCAGGTATGATCAAGACTCCTCAATGATCAACGACTAACTCGTAGGCCTGGACCCCATGAATTAATCCCTGAGATATAACGAATGACTTTCATCTATCAAACCTGAACGTAAAGTCTTAAACCTTTTGCCATAGCGATACTTAGCACGTCCGAGCGTCGTTCCATAGATATCTCCATACCTAATCCCGACCTCGTTACCAACGACGCTATCTTCTACTCGTTCATGATCTCATGTCTCCGTGACCTAGTCACATGCTTGCAAGTTCATTAGACATGATCTCCCCGAGTGGGCCCGAGAGTATCTATCCTGCTATGCGGACTGGCAAATCCCGCTCTTGACCCCTCGTCTCAACTACTCCTTTCCGATACCCAAAAGTATCACCGTTATTGTCATACTAAATAAGATACGACGTTTGGTGCAATCAAAGTATCTTCCGGGAATATCAATAAGAGTTGATCTCACGGTCAAAGGCGTAACGACTACGTTCTCCAAAACTGGGTATGTCCATCACATCGCTCTCTTAGCGATATGACTCTCATTGCCGACCGGCACCATGCCCCATGACCGGGAAACCTCGATCATCAATCGCGCAACGAAACTAGTCTTAGTAGAGGCTACTAGGGACCTGATTGTTTACGTATCACACCCGCATTAATATTTCCGCTTAATACGGTTCTAGCATGACACAAAAACCTATTATGAACAAACGAGATATGATAAAGAATACACTTTATTAATTGCCTCTAGGGCATATCTCCTTCAGTCTCCCACTTGCACTAGAGTACAACTTAATCTAGATTACAACTTGGTAAAAGCTTAACACCCATAGCTAAGTGGTGCTGTTCATGCTTATCAAGCGGGAGAGCCTTTGTCAGCGGATCTGCCACATTCAGATCCGTATGCACTTTGCAAATCTTTACATCGCCTCCTTGTACGTACTGACGTATCACGTGGAAGCGTCGGAGAATGTGTTTGGCGGTGGAGTGAGACCTTGGCTCCTTGGCGTTCGCAATGGCACCCGTATTGTCGCAGAAGAGGATCACGGGGTCTTGCACGCTCGGGAACACTCCAAGTTCGATGACGAACTTCCTCAGCCACACAGCTTCATTCGCGGCCTCGCAGGCAGCAATGTACTCCGACTCCATTGTAGATTGTGCGACTATGGGTTGCTTCCCACTTCTCCAGCACACGGCGCCTCCATTCACCTTGAACACGTAACCTGTCTGTGACTTACAGTCATCGGGGTCTGAGCAGAAACTTGCATCTACGTAACCCGTTACGCCAAGTTCTTCATCGCAGCCACCATACACAAGGAACATTTCCTTTGTCTTATTGAGATACTTAAGAATGCTCTTAACAGCTACCCAATGCGGCATTACAGGATTACTCTGGAACCGGCTTGTCAAACTTAGAGCTAATGCCACATCCGGTCTAGTACTCAACATTGCATACATGATCGATCCTATGGCTGAAGCATAAGGATGTTTCATCATTTCGGCCTTACCCAGTTCCGTCACCGGACACTGCGCCTTACGCAATATCTTATTCTTGATAACCGGCAGAGAACCCATCTTTGCCTTCTCCATATGAAAACGCTTCAGTATTTTATCAAGATAAGTACTCTGACTTATGCTAATAGGCGCCTTGATCTATCACGATAGATTTTTATGCCTAAAACATACGCAGCTTCTCCTAAGTCCTTCATGGAAAACTTACTGTTTAAATATTCCTTCACGCTATTCAGAAGTTCCACGTCATTCCCAATTAGCAATATGTCGTCAACATACAATGCTAAGAACACAATCGAGCTCCCACTCATTTTCTTGTAAATACAGGTCTCTTCCACATTCTGGATAAATCCAAAACCTTTGATTACCTCATCAAAGCGAAGATTCCAGCTCCGAGATGCCTGCTTCAATCCATAGATGGATCGCTGAAGCTTGCACACCTTGTTAGCACTTCCTGGATCGACAAAACCTTCCGGCTGTACCATGTACAACTCTTCCTCAATGTTTCCATTCAGGAAGGCCGTTTTGACGTCCATCAACCAGATTTCATAATCATAGTAGGCAGATACCGCTAACAAAATCCGAATAGACTTAAGCATCGCTACCGGTGAAAAAGTTTCATTGTAGTCAATTCCATGAACTTGTCGGAAACCCTTTGCGACAAGCCGAGCTTTATAGACGGTCACATTACCATCAGCATCAGTCTTCTTCTTAAAGATCCACTTATTCTCGGCGGCCTTGCGCCCTTCGGGAATATCCACCAAAGTCCACACTTTGTTATCATACATGGATCCTATTTCGGATTTCATGGCTTCAAGCCATTTCTCGGACTCTAGACTCTCCATCGCCTCCTTGCAGTTCGTAGGTTCGTCTTGCTCGACTAGCATGACGGTGCAAACCATGTTGCCATACCATTCTGGTGGGATCCGAGATCTACCAGACCTACGAGGTAGAACATCTTCCTCGACAGTTTCTCCCACTCCTTCCATGGAGGACGTTTCCGGAATTGCTTCCGTTGCGCCACTCGGAATCTCGAGTTCAGGATCAACGATTTCATCGAGGTCTACCTTCCTCCCACTTACTCCTTTCGCGAGAAACTCCTTCTCTAGAAAGGCACCAGTATTCATGACAAAAGTTTTGCCCTCAGCTTGGTTGTAGAAGGTGTACCCAACGGTTTCCCGCGGATATCCTACAAAGACGACTTTTTCCGACTTCGGTTCGAGTTTGTCGGGCTGTCGTTCTTAACGTACGCCTCACAACCCCAAACCTTCAGAAACGATAACTTAGGCTTTTGGCCATACCATAATTCATACGGCGTCGTTTCAACGGACTTGGACGGAGCCCTATTTAAAATGAATGCGGCTGTTTCTAACGCATAACCCCAGAAGGACACTGGCAGATCGGTAAGAGACATCATAGATCGGACACTATCAAGTAGAGTACGATTACATCGCTCGGACACACCGTTACGCTGCGGCGTTCCGGCAGGCGTAAGTTGGGGCACTATGCCACAACTCTTCAGATGTGTGCCAAACTCAAAACTCAAGTACTCTCCACCGCGATCGGACCGGAGATGCTTGATTTCCTATTAAGCTGATTCTCAACTTCACTCTGGAATTCTTTGAACTTTTCAAACGTTTCAGACTTGTGTTTCATCAAATAGATATAACCGTATCTACTCAAGTCATCAGTGAAGGTGACGAAGTAACGATAACCATTGCGTGTCGAAACGCTCATCGGTCCACACACATCTGTATGTATGATCCCCAACAAATCCGACGCCCGTTCAACGAAACCTTTGAACGGTGTCCTGGTCATTTTTCCCATGAGGCATGGTTCACATGTATCGAGAGATCCGAAATCCAACGAGTCCAAGAGTCCATCGGAGTGGAGTCGCTTCATGCGCTTTATACCAATATGACCAAGACGGCAATGCCACAAAAACATGGCGGTATCGTCACTACACTTAATTCGTTTGGCTTCTATGTTATGGATGTGAGTACTACGATCGAGATTCAACAAGAATAAACCGTTATTCTCGGGAGCATCAACATAAAAGATATCATTCATATAAATAGCACAATTGCTTGACACTGATTTAAATGAATAACCGTCTTGTAACAGGCAAGACCCACTTATAATGTTTACACTCAAGGATGGCACAAAATAACATTTATTTAAAACCAAAACTAACCCCGATGGTAGATGCAGAGGGAGCGTGCCGACAGCCACCACGTCGACTCTCGATCCGTTGGCGACGCGCATCGTCACCTCATCCTTCGCCAGCCGCCTTCTATTCCGTAACTCCTCCTGAGAGTTACATATATGAGCAACAGAACCAGTATCAAATACCCACGTATTGCTCCGGGCGGATGTAAGGTACACATCTATAACATGTATATCAAATATACCTTGCTCTTTGTCGACCGTCTTGCCAGACTTCCTATCCTCCAGATACTTGGGGCAGTTGCGCTCAGGTGATCTGATGGTTACCACCATCTTCTCCAGCTTGATTTCTAATTCGGCCACTTCGAGCATCTTCAGGATTTCCGACAGGGGTTTTGACGTCCATTTCATGCCGTAGTCCACGATGGCGTTCTTATAGCTAGGGGGCAGAGAGATCAGCGCCCTATCAATAACCATCTCCTCTGGGATCACACTTCCCAGATCACTCAGAAGTCGAGCGCAGCCAAACAACTTGGCCAAGTGCTCACTGATATTGCCGTGCTCTTCCATCTGGGCTGAGAAGAAAAGCACAGTTGCCTCGTACGTCTCAGCATTGACTTGTCGTGCAAAAACAGCCATGAGTTCAGTGATTATATCATAAGCACCCTTGTTCATGAAGCGGTTTTGCATATCAGCCTCCATGGCAAAGAGCATGCCACTCTGGACATAAGAAGAAATCTCCGCCTTGACCCCATGGACAATCCTTTCGATTTCCGGGGCGGTGCTTGGAAGATCACCTAAGGGGGCATCAAGGATGTAGGCCACCTTGTGGGTTTCAAGGATGGACTTCAGATCGCGGAGCCAGGACAGAAGTTAGACCCATCGGTCTTAAACTTTTCTTTCTCAAGGAACAGACCTAGGTTAAACGAGGGGCGAGACATCTACAATGGAATTTGCAACAACATAAGACTTTGTTCATAATAATTTTGAGTTATAGTATTTAGAAAATAACTAACATAACTCCCACTCAAACGAACATCCCTCCTGGTCGTTTAAACGATTACACGACCCCCATCCATTGCACCACCCCTCATCATCAAAGCCGGCGGCACAACTTCAAGAGTAGACAAAATCGTCCGCCACACCAATTTTGTGACTCGTGCTCGACCTTTCGGTCTTCCTGTTCCGAGGCCATACCTCTGAGTATGCTAGGCTCGCCACCAAAGACCTCCACGCTGACGCTTGTGTAATATGGCTTACACCCACTGTATGCGAACGACGAGATGTGTGACACCCGATCATCACGGCCTGCCTCATAACGTAGAACTTTCTTGGTGGTGCGCGTTGGAGGGAGAACACTAGTGGTATTTTGAAAGGATCATCTTATTCAGCTACCGCCGTGTAACACACAATCACACAAAAATAAGATGCACACAAAACATCAAATGTAATACAATGTGATATAGTCCATCGCGCCATGGTCTTCTTGGCGCCCGCAGTTTATAAACAATTTAATAAACCTACCTTGACCATATCACATAGCCCCTGCAAAATAAAGTTAGACGCTTCTACTTTATCTTTTGCATATTTTACGTGGCTCGGGGCTTTCGTAAATAGAACCGCTTCATACCTACAAATCTTATGACCACAACAACGATCCAATAATTGCATGTTTAAGCATCCCTTTCGGGCCCTCCATTGAAAATGCGAAGACCAACTTAAGAGAGAGAAACTGTCACCCGCCAGCCACATATACGGTACAAGCCGTATGACAGTAGTGGAACCAGTCTCGCGTAAGCGTACGCGTAAAGTCGGTCCGGGCCGCTTCATCAACTCAATGCCGCTGGTATACACAAGTGCACGCTAGAGGGTAGCAAATAACAGGAACGGTGCCCCCGTGCAGAGCACGGGTTCTAACAGCGTACAGCTATATCTACGATAGATCGGCTCTGATACCACTGAAGGGGATCGTGTGCAGAAAACAAAAAAATTCCTACCGACGATATCCTAAAAGCATGCCAAGATCTATTCTATGCAGATATAGTAGTACGAACGGAGGTCGGAATACGTACCCTTGTAGACCGAAAGCGGGGATTACGTTCCCGCACAAACGTTGTCGATGAAGACCGACGAAGCCGACCTCAAGGTCGTGTAGAGGAAGCAGGCCTCCGAGTACCGCTAGCGCAGCACCTCGCAGGGAGTCGCACGCGTACGGTGGAGACGACGCCTCCGAAGCTCCAGTCCAGGACGAGCAGCGGAAGACTTGGACCGGAACACCAGCAGCGCGGCAGCGGGCTATGGTGGAGGAGATCCCCTCTTCCTCAGCTCGGCGCGGCTCCAACTTGGGAACCACGAGATCGAGAGAGAAATCAGGAATTAATTGGTGAATTAAAAGGCTGGGGGTGCCCCTTCTTATATAGGCTCCCAGGGGGAGCCAACCTTGCCAGCCAGGCAATGTGGGACTATCCCCACATAGCCTGGTTCGGCCAAGGGAGTGTGCCGGCCCCCTGGTGGGCCCCATCTGGCCCACCTAGGCCGGCCTCCAAGCCCCCCACCGAATTCCCCTTGGGAATTTTCCCCTCTTGGGCCTTCTTTCGTCCGGAAGGCTCATTTAGGGAAATCTGCCTTAATAAATTCGAAAATAAATATATAAAATCATATTTACATATTAATAACACTAATTAATATCAAACATAATATATATAATTATTCCTAGCTCCGAAAACTCTTTCGGCGCTGCCTGATCTCCATCGGACCTCTCTCGGGACGCTCCCGGTGATCTCCTTCCTTTCCGGTTGTCTTGTCGAAACCCCTTAAGTGTGTTACCCTAGCGGTTCGATATAATATCAGGTATGATCAAGACTCCTCAATGATCAACGACTAACTCGTAGGCCTGGACCCCATGAATTAATCCCTGAGATATAACGAATGACTTTCATCTATCAAACCTGAACGTAAAGTCTTAGACCTTTTGCCATAGCGATACTTAGCACGTCCGAGCGTCGTTCCATAGATATCTCCATACCTAATCCCGACCTCGTTACCGACGACGCTATCTTCTACTCGTTCATGATCTCATGTCTCTGTGACCTAGTCACATGCTTGCAAGCTCATTAGACATGATCTCACCGAGTGGGCCCGAGAGTATCTATCCTGCTATGCGGACTGGCAAATCCCGCTCTTGACCCCTCGTCTCAACTACTCCTTTCCGATACCCAAAAGTATCACCGTTATTGTCATACTAAATAAGATACGACGTTTGGTGCAATCAAAGTATCTTCCGGGAATATCAATAAGAGTTGATCTCACGGTCAAAGGCGTAACGACTACGTTCTCCAAAACTGGGTATGTCCATCACATCGCTCTCTTAGCGATATGACTCTCATTGCCGACCGGCACCATGCCCCATGACCGGGAAACCTCGATCATCAATCGCGCAACGAAACTAGTCTTAGTAGAGGCTACTAGGGACCTGGTTGTTTACGTATCACACCCGCATTAATGTTTCCGCTTAATACGGTTCTAGCATGACACAAAAACCTATTATGAACAAACAAGATATGATAAAGAATACACTTTATTAATTGCCTCTAGGGCATATCTCCTTCACTTCTTCCTAAGTGAATCTAAGGCAGCACGAATTTCTTTCTCTCTCCTAGTCCATTGTTGACCTTGGAAAGCTCACTCCCCTCTCAATCCCTCCATAGAATCTTGCATATTCTTTAGGGAAAGTTGAGAGGAGATCTAGATCTACAATCCTACCTATCCATCCCTCCTCTAAGTGAGGGGAACCTAGTGGGTCTAGTTCTTGGAGTTCCTTTGTGGTTCTTCTTCTTTGTTCTTCCTCTCTTCTCCCCCCATAAGCATTAGTTGCTTTTGGTGGGATTTGGGAGTGAAGGATTTGACTCCTTTGTGGTTTCCTTTGTTCTTCCTCTCTTATTCCCCCATAAACATTTGTTGTTGTGTTGGAATTTGAGAGTGAAGGACTTGAGCACTTCGTGTGCTCTTGCCATTGCATTTGCATCGGTTTGAGCCCTCCACGAGGATTCGTGGTGGTGATACTTGTGAGGTTGTTACTCTTGGGTCTTTGGACCCTAGACGCCTTTTGTGGCCAAGACCTTTTGTGGTCAAGACCTTTTGTGGTCACTTGAGAGCCCCCAATTAAGTTGTGGGTGTGTGCCTCAAGACTTGGGAGCCCCCAATTAAGTTGTGGGTGAGTGCGTCAAGAGTTGTACGGGATTCGATCTCCGCCCCAAAGGAGATCAATAGTGGAAGGTGAACTCGCAACCTTTTGTGGTTGAGTTCATCAGGAGAAGAAGGTGAGCCTTTGTGGCGTTGCGGCTAACCTGTTGTGGTTGCGCACACCTCTCCAAACGAGACGTACACCCTTTGGGTGGAACTCGGGAATACATCCTCGTCTCCGCGTGCCTCGGTTATTTCTATACCCGA
This sequence comes from Poa annua, assembly GCA_026929855.1. Classification (NCBI taxonomy): domain Eukaryota; kingdom Viridiplantae; phylum Streptophyta; class Magnoliopsida; order Poales; family Poaceae; genus Poa; species Poa annua. The sequence goes on along the minus strand of CM049429.1, from coordinate 84,474,691 downwards.
GCTATTTACTTATGCACTTTATATTGTGATAGCCTTCGTGCTTGAAGTCATCTATCTTGCTATAACCTTGTTACTTCTATTGCTTAGCATAAGTATTTGGTGCACATAGGTGAGCCTAGTATTTATATCTAGGTTGTATGCTTGTTAAAGTAAACCTCTAATTTTATTCCGCCTTTATCAAGCATAACGGAATATCCGGGTCTTTCTTGGACCGGATAATCCGGCTTCTCGAAAAAGTTTTTAAATCGCCTATTCACCCCCCCCCCCCCCCCTCTAGGCGACGTCTATCTGTTCAGTTTCTCTCTGTCAACCAGATGAATCCAATGCAATAGTAGTGCTACCGAGAGGATCTAATTCCTAACAGTCTAATTAGGATCTAACAATGGTATCATAGCGTTCTGGATCCTATTTTTATTTTTCGGTAGCAAAAGATAAAAGCAAATCCCTCCCGTGGATCCTGTAACCCTAAATTTTAAAGTGGGTAAAGAAATTACACTGGATGGCCTCGGGCACGCCGGCAAAGAGCGCCGCCGTTCTCGGCCGCGCCATTCATCTCGATCCAATGCGCACCAGATGGGGCATCGGACGAAGAAAATACCCCGGATGGGGCTAAGAACAAAGGAAAAGAAACCCTAACCCTAGAGGGAAAAGAAAATCTCACCGGGCGGTCGCCGGAAAAGAGCACCACCTCCTGCGCCGCTTGACGACGATGCACCCGCCCTCGGGTGCACGCACGCGCCGGCAAGGGGGCAGAGGAGGTGCCGATGCTCTTCTCCTCTCGATTTTGTCTTCGGGCTAATTTCGGTGGAGGGGAAATAAAAGGGAAGAGGAAGGAGCTCGACGAGGCGCACGGACGGCGCAGCCCGGCGTGGTGCACGGCGTGGCGCTGCGCTCTCCCTCGCCGTCGCGGGCGTGCTGCTGGCCACGGGCTCCTCTCGCCGCCACCGTCGTTTCGGGAGAGAGAGAGAGGCACGGAGGGAAAGGAGAAGAATGGGGTTAGGGTTAGGGCACCGGTTCGGTCTGTCGGTTTTGGCCGGGCGGAATCGCCGCGCGACCGTCGGATGCGCTCCATCCAAATCGGACGGCTCAGAGAAAACCCTAGCTCGCCCGTGGGCTGCTGGGCCGAAAGGAATTTGGGCCGCGGGCCAGCGAACGGGCAGTTAGCGCGCTGCGCGCGCTGGAGCTGCTCGTGGGCCGGGCCACCGAGCAGGCCGTTTTCTCTGTAATTTTCACACTTTTATTTTTACAGAAGCACTGTTTTATTATTTTTGTTCAGTTTCTTGAGCAAATTTCATCCCGTTTTTCTATTCAAATTATTCCAACGAAATTTTGTCTAGAAAATACAAAGTATACAGAATGCTTCTGAAAAGTATAAAGTTTATGAATTTTATTCATATTTTTCCGCTGCAAATAGTTTAAAAGTGTTTCTTAAATTCTAAATAGAATTAAAAGTGAGAATTAAAAGGATGATAAAGTGATATTAATGACGATTATGATTCTGTTATTATATGACCAACGTTGTTAATAGCATTATCATGATTCATTTATTATGTGTTAAATGGTGCATTTATTTCTTTTATTGCCCAACGGTGATATATTTTAATTGCATGACAGTTGTATACTTTAATTTATACCAACGTTGGATTAAATGTATGCAATTGTTTTTTGTTATCTCACATCCTTATGGTTTCAGGAAGTTTTCACCCGATGAGCTGCCTGAAGGATGTTCCTACGCTCAGAGGTGACAACTACTCTGAGTGGTGGAAGAAAGTCGAACTAGCTTTTGTCTGCGTCGAAGTCGACTGGGTGGTGAATGCTCCACAGCCAGTCAGGCCAGCAGAGCTAGTAAGAGAGACAACTGATGATGAATCTGCTTGGCAGAAAAAGTTGCTGGACCATGGTCCAGTAGAGATGTCATACACCCTACAGAATCAAAAGTGGGTGAACACCAATAAGAAATGTATGGCATTCATAAAGAACACAGTTGAGAACGCTATTGTGGTCTCAATTGCAGAGTGTGCCTCTGTAGGAGAGTATCTCCAAAAGATAAAGAACCAGTTTACTGGTTCTTCAAAGACTTATGCTACCCAGCTGCTAAAACAGTTGGTAACAGAAAAGTATCTTGGGGGTACACATGGCATAAGGGAGCATATTCTCCGAATGAGCAACATGGCGGCTAAGCTCAAGTCCATGGAGGCTGATCTAGAGCTCAAGCCTGCCCTGATAGTTCATTTGGTGATGGCTTCATTGACACCACAGTTTGACAACTTTGTTTTCAATTACAATGTGTCACCTGAAAAGTGGGACATTGAAAAGACCATCGCAATGTTGTCTCAAGAAGAGGAAAGGCTGAAGTCCCAGAATGGGGGCTCTTTGAACTACGTGAAGGACAACCAGAACAGGAGTTACAATGGTTCTCCTTCAAAGCCGTATGGCAAAGGTCATCATCAGTATAAGCCATATGGCAAAGGGCATCAGAAGTTTGAGAACCAGCTTCAAGTGGACAAAGACACATGCCTCCACTGCAAGAAGAAAGGGCACTACAAGAAAGACTGCCCTGATTGGCTCAAGAGCATAATGGCAAAGAAAGGTATTGATACAGTTTCTTTTGTAAATGAATCCCTGTATACACAGTTTTCAAAATCTACTTGGTGGATTGACTCAGGTGCAACTGTTCATGTTGCAAATTCTTTACAGTGATTCCATTCGACAAGGACTTTACAAAGAAGCGAAAGACACATTGAAGTCGCGAATGGAGTTCAAGCAGAAGTTGAGGCTGTTAGCGACGTCTCCTTGGAGCTAGCTGATGGTTTTAATATTATGCTTAGAGATGTGTTATTCGTTCCTTCCATTCACAGAAATTTAATAAGTGTATCGTGTTTGGATAAAGACAATTTTGAATGTTATTTTGGTCATGGCAAGTGTGCCATATGGATTAAAGATGCTTGTGTGGGTATTGCTTTACTTCATGATAAGCTTTATTTGTTATCCTTGCATGAAAAAGTGCATTCTGTTTGCAATGTGAATGAACAAATTCCCTTGTCGAACAAAGAACAAAAGAAAAGAAAGCGAACTCATGACTCATCGAAGTTATGGCACTGTCGATTAGGCCATATTTCGAGGGGAAGAATAGAAAGCCTCGTTAAAAATGATATTCTTCCTCCGTTAGAGTTCTCAGATATCGAACAATGCATAGATTGCATAAAAGAAAAATACGCAAAGAAAATTAAAAAGGGTGCAAACCGAAGCACAGCGACACTAGAAATTATTCACACCGATATTTGTGGACCATTTCCGGTGAAAAGTGTGGATGGCTATGACTCGTTCATAACATTCAGAGATGATTATTCCCGATATGGTTAAATTTATCCAATTAAAGAAAGATCTGAGGCATTGGATAAATTTAAGATATTCAAAGATGAAGTTGAAAATCAGCATGATAAAAGAATTAAAATAGTCAGGTCCGACCGTGGGGGGAGTACTACGGTCGGCACACTCCATATGGTCAAGTACCTGGACCTTTTGCAAGGTTCTTGCAGGAAAATGGAATAGTCGCCCAGTATTCTATGCCGGGCGAACCGCAACAAAATGGAGTAGCTGAAAGGCGTAACCGTACTCTTATGGATATGGTGCGCAGTATGATGAGTTATTCCACACTGCGATTGGGATTATGGATGGAGGCGTTAAAAACCGCCATTCACATTCTCAACAGAGTACCAAGTAAATCGGTGCCCAAAACACCGTACGAGTTGTGGACAGGGAGAGTTCCTTCTCTAAGCCACTTGAAAGTATGGGGGAGCCCAGCTGAGGCAAAAGTTTTTAATCCACATATTGCAAAGTTAGACCCCAAAACAGTGACTTGTCATTTCATTGGCTATCCTGATAGATCCAAAGGTTATCGTTTCTACTGTTCAGACAGACACACAAAGTTTGTAGAAACGAGACACACGGTCTTCTTAGAAGACGAAATGATGAGGGGGAGCATGGTAGGCCGGAAAATTGATCTTGAGGAGAAGAGGGTGCGTGCACCTTTTCCGATGATCCATGAGCCATTTTTCGCCCTACCTGTTGTACCTGCACCGACAATCCCAGAGGTTGTGATGCAAGCACCTGTTGTAACTCCACCCGTGACTTCAACGAGGCAAAATTCGGAACCTGTCCGTCAGGAGCCGAATCAACCCGTTGTTGAGCACGAAAGGGAGCAGCGACAGCCACATATAGAAGAAGAGTCGCAAATTGAGACACATAATGTGCCAGAGAATGAGACTCTTAGAAGGTCTACAAGAGCTAGGAAATCAGCTATTTCTAGTGATTATAAAGTTTATAACACAGAAACAGTTCATGTGGAAGGAGATCCCACTTCATATGAAGAAGCCATGAGTAGCGTTCACTCTTCGAAATGGGTGGAGGCCATGGAAGATGAGATGAAATCAATGAGTTCTAACAATGTTTGGGACTTAGAGGAAATTCCTAAAGGAGCCAAAATAGTAGGCTGCAAATGGGTCTACAAAATAAAGTATGACTTTAATGGGAAAGTAGAAAAGTATAAAGTAAGACTTGTGGCAAAAGGCTTTACGCAAAGAGAAGAAGTAGATTACAATGAGACTTTTTCTCCGGTCTCATGTAAGGATTCCTTCAGAATTATCATGGCACTAGTTGCTCATTTTGATTTAGAGTTACATCAAATGGATGTAAAGACGGCATTTCTAAATGGAGATTTAGAAGAGAATGTTTACATGAAACAACCGAAGGGTTTTTTCATGGAGGGGAAGGAACATATGGGATGCCGCCTAAAGAAATCTATTTATGGGTTAAAACAAGCCTCTGAACAGTGGTATTTAAAGTTCAACAATACAATTAAAAGTTTTGGATTTAAAGAGAATGTTGAGGACAATTGCATTTATGCAAAGTTCAAAAGTGGGAAATATATTTTCCTAATTCTGTATGTGGATGATATTCTGTTTGCGAGTAATGATGTCAGTATACTACTAGAAACAAAGAAATTCTTGTCCTCGAATTTTGATATGAAAGATCTTGGTGAAGCTTCTTATGTTTTGGGCATAGAAATTCACCGGGATAGAAAGAATGGAGTGTTAGGACTATCACAAAAGGCATATTTAGAAAAGGTTCTAAAGAAGTATAATATGCACAAAAGTAGTACTTCACCTGCTCCTATAGTCAAGGGCGACAGTTTTGAGAAATTTCAATGTCCCAAAAACCAATATGAGATCGATCGAATGAAAGCAGTACCATATGCTTCGGCTGTTGGAAGCTTACAGTATGCACAAGTGTGCACTCGCCCTGACTTAGCTTTTATCACCGGGGTACTCGGTAGATATCAAAAAAATCCAGGCCAAGAGCACTGGAATATGGTAAAGAAAGCTTTGCGTTATGTGCAAGGCGCAAAAGACCTCATGCTAACATATAGAAGATCTGATTCCCTAGAGATAAGAGGGTATTCAGACGCAGATTTTGCGGGAGACAAAGATGATAGAAAGTCCACGCCAGGATACGTGTTCACTCTCGCAGGAGGGGCTATTTCGTGGAAAAGCTCCAAACAGTCATTAGTTGCATCGTCCACGATGTATGCAGAGTTTATAGCATGTTATGAGGCCACGGGGCAGGCGGTATGGTTAAAGAAATTTATACCCGACTTGAAAGTGGTAGATTGCATTGACAAACCACTAAAGATGTACTGTGACAACCAGCCCGCAGTATTCTATGCTCACAACAACAAGTCGAGTAATGCTACAAAGGCAATAGATATAAAGTATTATGTTGTGAAAGATAAAATCCAGGATCAAACTATACGTCTCGAGCATATAAGGACAAAGGATATGCTTGCGGATCCGCTAACGAAAGGCTTACCACCCAGTGTGTTCCAGGAACACACAACCGGCATGGGTTTAATGGAAAGCCTATGATTTCTGGATTACAGAGGCCCAAAAGTAATAAGATTTGTTTCAACACAGAGAAGTATATAGTGGCTGTCTGATTCTATCGGCAATTGAGCTGTGACGATGAAACATGCTCTATGTATTAATCCGTGCTAAAACGAGTAAAGTAAAAGTTGAGATCAAGGGGGAGAATGTTAGATTGATCTCTTCCACGTGGGTCCAACGGCCCACTGGAAACCCTTGACTGCGCCCTGATCGGGGGCATCCGTTTCCGTTCTGGACGGTGGGCCCCTGTGACATGTGCTATATATAAAGAGGTGGGGGCTGGGGCACACGGTACGAGGTTCACCGTGCCACCAGTAACCCCACCAATATCCCCTCCGATCTAGGGTTAGCGCAGTGCTCACGGGAAGCACCACCGCGTTGCCACTGCTCCGTCACCGCCACCTTCGACAACCATGGCCTCCGACTCGAGCTCCTCGAGCCAGAGCCAAGGTATGCCTCTCTGATCCTCCCTCTCCCTCTCTGTTTTCTCTCTGTTATCTTGACGAACTCGATGCAATAGAAGTGCTACAGAAAGGATCTAATCCTAACAGTCTAATAAGGATCTAACATTTTGATCTTCTCCATGCCCTGAGTCCTCATTCTACCCTCGGGAGGGTATCCGAGTCCCATGACGTCGATAGTAGCCGCTGAGTGCTTCTGGATCTTACAAGTTCAGTTCGAGATCGAGAGGGTTGAGCTTCAAATGTTTGTGTGCATCAAAGGGCACCAATGCGCGACTAAGGTCATACTTTTTTAGATCTTTTCGTGGATGTGCATCTCATCGACTTTGAAGGTATTTCCTTCTATTGGGTTGTATTGCTGAGTGTCTTGCTTCGGCAGTGGTTGAGATAGAAGGAGTAGAAGATCACTATGGTTGAGGAAACACATCTATTATGAATCTTTTGATCAATATTGCGTATATTTCTTTATTTTATCTCCTAGCAACTTCTGAGTCATTGGCAATTGGAACCACTATGGTGATCTAGAGTGGAGTGACGTGTTGTTGGAATACAATGGCAACATTATTAGAGTGGAGTGATTACGAAGCAGAACTGCGAGAAAAGATTTAGGGCTTGTTTGATTCATAGGAATCTTGTAGGATTCTTGTAGGATTTTATCTCATAGGATTTTTTCCTTTCCTAGTGGTTTGATTCATAGGATTGGTTCCTATAGGAATTTTTCCCATAAGAATTTTTGTACTACTTCCCATAGGAATTCTAACATCCACTCCAAGCTCTTTTTACAATTTCTTTGGTGGAATCAAACAAATTTTGATACAAACCAAACCCTATAGGATTGGAGTGTACATGGCATAGCAATCCTATACTTTTCCTATTCCTATGACTTTCCTATCCTATGAATCAAACAAGCCCTAAGCCTCACGAAAACGTAGGAGCATTCCTCGAGAAGTGCTCCAGTGTTTTTCGGAAAAACATGTTACACGAATTTTAAACGAATTGACGGCTATGATTAAGTTCACAAAATGATATAAAAGCCGTACTAACCATGTGGGATTAGCATACTTTAACTAGTTATTACCTTTATTTAAAAAACTAGTAGTACATGAATAAGCATCATCACAAAAAGAAGTACTACATGAGTGATCAGTGATACTAGTACTGTACAAGGCCAGCCACCAAATTACTTGTTTTTAGCGATTGCACCAAATTACATGGAACCCAAGAGAAAGACAGAAAAAACACCACAAGCCCAAATAATGCATGCACGCTGACTTGTACAAAGTCCAAATTAACACAGCCCGGACGATCGTCAGACTCTAAGCAGGTAGATGCTGAGCTCGGGCCCACCGCTGCCGTCGGGGTTCATCATGTAGAACGCCTCCGAGTCCCTCGACCCAACCACCCGCTCGAACTTGGCGCGCATGTACATCAGGTCGCCCTCGCCGGCGGCGCCGCCTTCGCCGTCGTCCGGCAGCACGCCGGCGCCGACAGACACCGGCTCGACCGCGCGCAGCACCCGCCATTCGTCGGCGCCGCACTCCCGCCGGACCGCGTAGCCGCACTTGAGCCCGTTGCAGTAGGCGCGCCACGTCGGCTCCTCCAGCAACGGCCGCCGCTTCTCCCCTGCATAACAGCTCCACCGTAAACGTCTGATGATATCTGCGGGTTCATGGCACTCTATGTAGATTTATGGGTGTGGCAATTGGATGTGGCATATGCGTACCTGCGACGAGTGGCGGCTTCTCGCACTCGAGCGCGAGGCGCACGAGGCCTGACGACATCTCCCTGACGAGCGCGCCGGTGGAGTAGGCGGCCATCTCCACCAGCAGCACGGGCGGCGAGCGCGGGTCCGTCTGCAGCGCCACGTGCACGCGCCCGCGGCGGCGCCCGAAGATGGTGCCCGTCACGCACGACCCGAGCTGGCGGCGCCGGCGCCGGTGCGTGATCGCCGCCAGGAACAGCGACCGCAGCCGCGCCAGCGCGTCCGCGCGCTTCTTCCTGGACGACGATGAAGACGACGACTGCTCGTCCGCGGTGGACAGAGCGGCCGCTCCAGCCTCCTCGTCTATGTCTGGTTCACCCACCCTGCAGTTGCAGTCCTCCTCTTCCTGGCCGCTGCGCTGCGGCGCCTTGCTCGAGCGCTTCTTGAGCAGCCACTGGAAGCTGCCGCTGCCAGCGCCGCCGTTCAGGACGGCGGTGCTCCTGGAGCTGGAGGGCAGCGGCAGAGGGGACGCCGCGCGAAAGGCCCTCGCCATGATGGCCAGCTAGCGCCGGCAGGCGAGCTCTCTCGACCTTTCTTCCTGTCGCCCGTGCGTGCGTGCGCGACGTTAATGAGTGATTCGCGGGCGCGCGCGGCTGGGTGGAGTATTTGATGGGGTTTTAGCAGCAAAGCAGCGTGCTTTAAGGTGGTTTGGAACCGGCGCTTTGGCAAGGTGGTAGTCCGGTAGACGCGCGCTTTTGGCAAAGGCGGGCGAGCGCTGGCTGGCCGGCGCGGCGTAAATAGCAGCACGAGAGGCCGAGAGAGGAATGAGTCACTCTGGTGCGATGCGATTTTAATGGAGTGTTGCACGGTGGCCGACCTGACGGACCGGACGGCGAGGGCGCCGCCCAGGCGCAGCGGCGGATGGGAGAGGGCACAGGACACGGTGCTTGCCTACATGTGTCGACCTCCCGTGGTTGACACCGATATGTAACAGTGATGCTACTGGGGCTTGTGAGCTGTAGAGGTACTTCTCCCCCTGCGCTTGTAATCAAAGCTCACGCATACGGTCGTGCAACTTACTGAAGGCACGAACAATGGAGAAGTCCAGCGGGTACCCACATAGATACTCAAGGCCGAGGGATGAGATCCGCGCCCGTACCGACGGCCGGCTGCCCTGGATGGACCGTGCCAAGCAAAGTGGCGCAGCTGCTACCAAGAAACCACACTAGCTTGACCGGACATAAACAGCAGTACTCATCGCTGCCGAAGCAGGCTAATTACGAATCCACCAGTCCAACGCTGATACACCGCACACTCATACCTTACGCGCGTCGGCGCTCGCCGTCACGCCGCTGTTCAATTCAACTTGACATTGATTTGGTCTGATGGTAATATTGATCCTATGATGATACAAGTTAAGGAAATAAACAAATTCCTTAATTTGGTCTCGTAGTGATTTTTGGTCCTATATATGTCCAAATAAAGTGGGTACACATATTGAAGTCCTTTTTAGTTCGGCCGCACGGTGATTTCGTCCCATGGTTATACATATCAACGATAGAACGATAGAAGTAGACTCGTAAAATGACCATGTGTTATTATGGGCTGATAAAACAATTTATTTATTTTACTTTTTACACGAACTAACTCTTTGGGTTCATGGTAAGCTTAAGGTCACCGTGTTTCCGGTAGGTGCATGTGGAAATGCATACATCTCAAGTGTAAGATAACAAAACAGCTACACACATCAGTAAAGAGAAATCAACAATACAAATATGACCTAGTATCATGGTATGTAAATTTAAGTGGGTAAACCAATTTAAAATCATATACAAGGTGAAATGTATAATAAATTTGTATGCATCGGGAGTGGAGTAACTCCCCTTTTGCTTGGCAGGGGTAAGGGACATGTTGGAGAGTGCATGATCATACTTGAGGATGTAGCATCACATGATTGTAGATTTCATACTCGTTTTTTTGGCATGGTCAGCTCGCACAACTATATCAATGTGTTGCTTTGGTCTTGGGTATTTACAAGGCTCTGCAGTGTGGCAGCACTGCGTGAACCAGTAGTTTCCTTTTATACAATTTATTATCTTTGGATTGTAATAATAACTATTTGCTTCGTAAAACTGTTTGTGCACCATTTTGTTCTAACTAAACTATTTAACTGTAATATAACTATTTGGTTGAACTAAATACATATTTTATTGAACTAGCTATTTAAATTATATAAATAAAAGTTATTTAATTTGGAACAGAGGAAATCAGAAATTAGGACAACTACGTATAAGGCAATGAACCAAAATGCATGAGTTGTCGCTGCATATTATGATGCTAGCTACATAAAGAGTTGAGCAAAGCAAATAAAATACGGATCGCCTAGAGCACACTCGAGTGAGAACTAAGTGAGAACTAACTTAGTTCTCACTCACCTTACATCAGCATGAAAAAACGGGCCAAGTTTGCACGGTTGTGGCCTGTTTTTGTTTGATTGTTTGTTTGATTGTGTTTACTGGACTTTTTTGGGCTAGGCTTGAGTGAGAAATAATGGGCTTGAGTGAGAACTAAAAAGTCCATGGTCAGCTTGGAGCTCACGAAAAGCGAACCTGGCGGCGACAGGTTCTGCAACCCCACCTAACACCCCGAGCGAGACAAAAAACGAATCTGACAAGTGATTTTCCTCCGTTTTCCTCCTTCCTCCTCTTCTCGAATCTGTGAAGGGCTTCTCGTCCAATCTGATTGCCTCGACCAGGAAAACAAAAACAGAAGAATCAGATCTTGAAGAAAACGACAGAGTAAACCCAATGCAGTGTTGATCGCCAGCCTAACGAGGATGGAATTCAGAGAAGATTCTCACCCAGGTTAGCAGCAACTCCCTCAAGTTCTTCATGTCCCCTTCCCCCTTTCTTGTTTTTTCGAATCTTGAACGTGCAGATTCAGGCCCCAGTAATGCTTAACCTGAACCTACACTGAATCACCAGCACCACTTTCTCCCTGGTTATTGTTCAATTTTACTTGTCAGTATTGATAACTATCCTTTGTTTATCAGCAAAGACACATGAAAAAAGAAAACTACAGGTCCATGCTATTATCAGTTTCAGTTTCAGTTTCATACAGTGCCAAAAGACAAAAACTAAAAGTATAGGTCCATGCTATGTATCAGTATTGCTTTGCACAGTAATGTTTGAACTCATTTGTGTTGTGCTACTGTTACAGGACCACCTTTTTATCAAACAAGACCTTTGATCCATGAAGACAATATCATAGGAACACAGGTCAGTTGAATCTATTATACATGTCGTTTTTACCATGTAATTATTGTTGGTGAAAAGAAAAATAAAAAGAAATTACAACAGTTTATGTGTGATTTGTAGGTACCAATGTCCTTGAGAAATGAAAATCACCACAAAGGGTTACTAAGTCTGAACATAGCAACAGAACCAGATAAACAAGTGGTGTACCAGCAGCAAACTTGCCCAGAAACAAGTTCTGATGGAAACAATTTCTGAAAACAGGTACAAAAAGGAACACAAAAAGTGAACCTGCATGTACCTTAGTTTAATGTATGTTAACCTGCTCTTCTCTTGCAGATTAACAATACTTGTTCTCAAAATACATTCATTCCTCAACACACTCAAGCATACCCTGTAAGTGAACATATTGTCAGTCCTTTTGCTTTGATGAACAAATCAGTGGTGCAGTGATGAACTGATCTATTTTACAGCAAAATGATGAAATGGGTTGGGACATGGACATTTCATATACAGACTTGTTGCTGGGTAGTGAAGCATCAAGACTTTTTCAGGTATACAAAAATATCAGAGTAACAACTTTTTAAGACTTTTGAAGAAAAAAATACAATGCTTACTAACTAAAGACAAACATAAAATTTGCAGGGCAGCTATGAGACACATGGATCAAGTATAATCGAGCCAATGGGCGCTGAGCTTAGTCTACAAGCAGATCCATTTTCGGTAAAACATTGAATTACAAGAGCATTTAAAACTTAACTAGACTTTCATCACACTTCGCAGAATCATATGTTCATGATAACGGGGAGGTTATTGTAACGAGTCACTAAATCAAGAAGATGCAGTTGACAACCCAAAAAGTGTACATACTTACAGAGAAAAAAGACACATTGAGAACAATGGCAACCAAGAAATATATTGTGACGATTAGGATGAACAATACATCAATACTCAACACCTACATGTTGACAGTTCAAACAACAATGAAGTTGAAGCAGATGCTAATTTGGGGTTTTCTGATGAGGAAGTCATGCATGAGAACTCAAGGAAGGAGATAGTATCAATGAGCATACCTGGTTCAACGGAGGTAGTGTCTGACTGTAATGGAGAACCTGTTGAATATGAGCATGAGACTGAGGAGCAGCTGACACAAGATGACATACTCATATTCCTGGAGGATGAGAGTGTAGTCGCAGCACAAACCTGCAGCCAGGAGGTTCTCAGTCATCATGTTCCATACATGAGCATGGTATTCGACTCGGAAAAAGCAGTCTATGGATTTTACAATGAGTACACATCAATATGTGGTTTCTCTGTTAAGATAGCAAACAACTACAAAGGAAAAACAACTGATAATGCTTCATCTACCAGAAAAACATACAGATGCAACCGGTCTGGCAAGGTTGTTCCATTGGAAGTATTGGAAGAAAGGAAAAAAGCAAAAGCAATTGAAGAGGCAAGAAAGGACAGGGAAAGCTGCACCAACTCAAACAAGAAAAAGAAAGAGAAACACTATCGAGATTACAGGTTGTGAAGCTAAAATGGTTGTGTCACTGAAAAATTCCAAATGGATAGTCACATGTGTTGACCTTGAGCACAACCATGAGTTAAGCCCTCATGATGAGTCCAAATTTCTAAGGTCTCACAAGCATATGACACAAGATGAGAAGTTGTTTATCCGAACATTTAACTCTGTGAAGCTGCCTACAAGAAAGATATTTTCAATCCTAACCTATCTCAGAGGTGGTGATCCTAAGAAGGTTCCTTACAACAAAAAACATGTGAGCAATGTTAAGACTACAATTAGGCAAGAGAATAGCCTCAATGATATGATGGAATATTTCAGAAAAAGGCAGGCAGAAAATCCAATGTTCTACTATGCTTTCAAGGTAACCCCAGAGAACAAAGTCCTATGCATTTTCTGGACTGACGCTTACAACAGAAAAATGTACGACTTGTATGGTGACTGCCTAAGTTTTGACACAACCTACAAGACCAATAAATACAACCTCCCGTTTGCTCCTTTTGTCGGTATTAGTGGACATGGACAAAATGCTCTGTTTGCTTGTGCAATCTTGGAAAATGAGACAATAGATACTTTTGAATGGTTGTTCCAAACATTTTTGCATTGCATGGGTGGGAAACAACCGCTTACCATTATAACAGATCAATGTGTCTCAATGAGGAGTGCAATCCCTAAAGTTTTTCCTGACAGTCGACACAGAAACTGTTTCTTCCATATCAAGAAAAAAGCCGAGGAGAAGTGTGGACGGTGTTTTGCAAAAACACCAAACCTACATTCAGATTTCAGTGATATCCTACGGAGTTCTTTGACAGTACAAGAGTTTGAGATGTTGTGGCAGGAAATGATTCTCAAATACAAAGTGGGACACGTCAAATACTTTCAAGACATGTCGAAATACAGAGAGAAATTTGTGCATGTGTATTTCAAGCAAGATTTCTTCCCCTTCATACATTCTACAGCTAGAAGTGAAGGCACAAATGCAGTTTTCAAAGACAACGTTTGCTCAACTTTCAGTGTCATCAGTTTCTTGGATGAGTATCAAAGAATTTCTGAAAGCATTGAGGAAAGTGAAAGAGAGGAAGACTCGATAACAAGGACAACTGACCCTGAATATTGGGTAAAAAGTGAGCTTGAAATAAAATCTGGTCGCCAATACAACCGCAAAATATTTTATAGATTTCAAAAGAAAATAGTTTTTACCACAAAACTACATGTCGATGAGGTTGATAGACATGTTAGGTATGAGGTTTACAAGTCAAACATTGCAGCTATGAATGATTTCCGGAGTCGGAGATATGTGGTTTTGGTTGACCTGCCAGCTCAAAATTACAGTTGCATATGTGGGAAATACTAGAAAGATGGAATTCTGTGTGCTCACATTCTAAGGGTGCTCGTGCAGTTAAACATTTCTGAACTCCCAGAGAAGTATTACAATGAAAGGTGGAAACCTAAGGAAATAAAAGATATTCGAGACAAGCAATTTAACATACCGCTAGACCTAGCAGCAAGTAGCAGACACCTAAGGTACACTGTACTCTCAAGGAGGCTAAATGATATGGCTTCAGATGGTGCTGCCACCAATGAGAAGTACTTGTATGTGATTGAACAATGCAAAAAAAAACAGAGAAAGGTCTGGATGATATGACTACAGCTGAAGAACTGAAACAAATTCAAAAAAAGAGGCAAGGAGGGAATGTGACAACAGCCCCCATTGTCGATCATCCTGATGGATATGGTAATTTCTTGCAGAATCCAGATGTAGCTCCTTCTAAAGGAAGGCCAAAAACAGGTGGGCGACAGAAAACTTTTATGGAGGATTTATTGACAAGGCATCAGATCACATGTAGCCATTGTGGTTCTCATGAACATAATTATGCTACATGCACAAAGAAACATCTAGATAAAGCCTTATTTGAAAAAAGCACTCCCAAAAAAAAGAGCACCAAAGGTATGCTTCTCTATAATTTTGTAGCACCAAAGATTAAAAAAATAGCTAATATGCAGGAACTTAAAACACTAATTATGTTTGTATCTTTTATTTGACATAGGTGCAGGAACCTCGGCAACAAAGAAAGGAACGGCCAATCCAAATAAACCAAGGGCTCAAGGGAAATCGCAGAAAAAAGGAGATAAAGAATCAGTGAAGGCTTGAACTTTAGTGAGAAGGAGCAGAAGTTTAGCAAAAAATTAAGTCCTATAAATTATTGTAACACTAGATCATGTCGCATGCCGAAAGTTTTAGCTATTATTGTACATGGTGGATCAGAAATTTATACTACTTTGCAATGTTAGAAAATACCTTTAGCATCTCTTGTTTCTTCTTCCTTATTGCTTGAAACTTAATTATCAATGTCCATGTCTCATATTGCTTGAAAGTAGTCGTTGCCTGATAGGATACATAAAAAGATAGCACAAGAACAGAGAATACACATTTGATATTGACATAGTGAAAAAGAGAACTTTATCAGAAAAAAGATATATCATTCGAACCATAAGAAAAATTCAGTAGAACTTCTGTTGGCAATATTTCAAGATCCGCAACTATGAAAAGACACACAATGTGCTAGATGAGAAACAAAAACACACTCTAGACATACACCCCTGTTACATTTACAATAGCTTTAACACTTTCGAACTCTCCAGACACTGCCTTCAGACTACTGTTGTCATCAACGCTCGGTCCTCTTGTGGAACTGTGCATCAAAGTCGATTGGAATTGCAGGATTTTTATTAGTACATTGTCAACAAAACTAAAAAAATATTACAAGTGAACAAAATCTTTGGTACTACCTTAGGGTTGAAGTTTTGAATTAGACTTCATCTTCTTTATTGTGCTCGTTGAACACAATGTCAACAACGAGCTGTTTACGGAAGCCAGGTATATCAGCTGCTGAAAAAGCGTACGTTGTAGGGTTCCTCGGGCAGAAAAGCTCCATCAACTTTATGGCGAAAATTCCACAATCATTGTTGTAATAATCCAAAGTAAAGTCTCAATTGGAAATGAATAAAACAACTGAGGTATTAACACCAGCCATACAACAACTTGTCAGGTGGTAGCAAAATCATACAAGAACTTGAAAACGGGGTTGGAGTGGTACACAAACTTGTCAAGTTGGAGCAAATTCATACAAATCTACTCAGCACGACACGTTTCTGCCACTTGGCTGCCACGGTGGACGCATTTGTTTTTGGAGAAAAGCACCCGAATTTTAAGAACTAACTTTTTAATCCACATAATAGATGGCGTGTATGATTAATCATTAAGGTCCCCGTTTTCTTTTCAATTTGCACATAAATCCGTGGAGTCCACATATAGAAGGAAAGGTGCCCGATTGATTCGTCGTGTTTTTCTCGCTTTAGAAGGTTGCGAAGGCTGCGCCGCTCCTTCAGAAATCTCTCCGCGCCTCGGCGGCGCCAATGGCGGATGATCCCGTGTACCGTAGGTATGACATGGAGGCTCCACGGTAGGTCTCGGCCTCCTATGAATTGTTATTTCTTTCTTCGTCGCGGTCGTAGGTCGAAGTAGGGTTGTCGGGCGTCATGATCAAAGGTAGTTGTGCCCAGGAAAGCACTTGGATTTGGGTTGATCGTTCCACAAGATGATGTTCCCTTCACTATTGGGCAAGAAATTGGAGCGATTTTCCATGATTTAGGAGATTTTCTGTTCTAGACGCGTACGTATTAATTCAGATACTCCGGGGGGGTTTCCACAAAATTACTGAAGGGGATCGTGTGCAGAAAACAAAAAAAATCCTAGCAACGATATCCTTAAACTAGCCAAGATCTACACTATGCAGATATAGAAGTACGGCGGAGATCGGAATACATACCCTCGTAGACCGAATAGCGGGGATTACGCTCCCGCACAAGCGTTGACGACGAAGACAACGTAGCCGACCTCTAGGTCACGGAGAACTCGGCGCGACGAAGATGACCCCGAGGTCGGGTGGAGGAAGTAGGCCTCCGAGTACCGCTAGCGCAGCACCTCGCAGGGCGTTACACACATACGACGGCCTTCGAAGCTCCAGTCCAGGACGAGCAGCGGAAGACTTGGACCGAAACACCAGCAGCGCGGCAGTGGGCTATGGTGGAAGAGATCCCCCTTCTCTAATCGGCGCAACTCCGACAAAGGGGTTCACGAGATCGAGAGAGAATTAGGTTATTAATTGGTGAATTAAAAGGCCAGGGGTGCCCCTTCTTATATAGGCTCCCAGGGGGAGCCAACCTCCCTAGCCAGGCAATGTGGGACTATCCCACAGCCTTGGTGCGGCTAGGGATGGTGCGCCGGCCCTAGGTGGGCCCCATTTGGCCCACCTAGGCCGGCCAAGCCTCCTGTGACGCCCGAAAATCGGTACTATGTAGATTTAAGCGATCGCGCCGAAATCCGCATAATAACGATTTTTGGTCGCCCACCAGACATAATGTGCACGCCGAGACATGCGCATTATGTGGGTGGAATTGTGATAACATTACAACAGTTCCGATACAGCCACAAATACAACAGAAGATATAAATACAACAACGACTCGAACGAGTCAAGATACAAATGATACAATACAAAGAGTCAAATGACAGCGGAAGCAAAATGGTATCCGACTACGGATAGATGCAAATTGGACTAAGAGTCCTGAAGACAAGCAATGGCGCCATATCCCTGCCCAGCGAAGCCGGAGGGATTCCCAAGCTAACGTCGTCTGACTTCAAACCTGTTGACTGCACATAAAGCACATCCCAAAAGAGGGTCAGGGCACTCCCTGGCAAGCAAAACCGACTTGCCTACTTTCTACACCATCTCCCAAAATATAGGGGAGGTGGACTTAGCGGCAGCAGCACTAGCAACCTAAAGAGACACGCTACAACTTCCGTCTGATCAGAGAGGGATAAGAGAGCGCATAAGGTAACCAACTACTACTAACACCAAACATAACCCATTCTCGAATTAACCCCCTCAACCAAGTATGAGGAAGCAATCCGGGAAACTCACACGTTGAACAGTTTTAATTACCATTTATTGTAAAAGTAATTCTATATTACTAGTCAGGTTAATTAACAAAGATTAGGTGTAAGTTGTCTAGATCTTGTTAGCCAGCATCATCACCAAAACGTCCATAACCGTGGACACGGCTCATCGATAAGATTATACCCTGCAGGGGTGCACTACTGGACCCATACTCGCATGATCAACCCAGTCAAAAACATTAGGGCCTTTCAACCCAACTCTTTTCCTTCACCGCAACAAGTCCAGGAGCCACAGGAGCTATGCTGGTCCCGGCCAAAAGGGTGCGGACTCCCGCAGGACACACCCCTCCGCACCAACAGGCCGCGCCCTATATGCATGTAACAAGGCACACCGCCAAAGTAAAATACTACACTAGTATTGATGCATATGAGACAGATGGAAAACCCGAACTAGGTGCGGCTCCCGGACAAGTCGAAGTTCCAGTCAAAGTCGAGGGGGGCTCCATTGGGCCTCCCACAAGTGGTTAGTGCGCTCAAAATTGGATCCGAGAACAAAATCTCAGTTCCTAGGTCGACACTTAGCAGAACAAAGCACCTCGCAAGGCCTTCCGCCGGTGCCTTATCTTTTAATTATAATACCCCAATATAATACAACATTTTATTAAGGTAGAATAATCTATCCAGCTAAGCATATGAAATAAAAGACCGACAGATGACTCGCACAACCAACTCTAAGCATGCACTACGACTCGTAAGGCTAACAGATAAACATACAACAGGTGATGGGATGTGGGGATAAAGCTGTATAGGCTGCAGGATAAACATGTGATGGGATCGCAATGAAGAAGCGACTACTAGGGTAGCAGAGATCAACGGCAGGAATGAAAGACAATGTATAGGTAAACAAGCAAACTTTGCTTGCCTGGAATCCCGCATGGAAGCAGATCTTGTCGTAGCTCACACATCTCAACGTCGTATCCGCGAAGAAGCAACAAATACTGGAAAGCGTAAAAGATGCATTTTACAACTACGGCAAAAGATCCAGCATGATCATATGAGAATGATGCATGGCATGGCGAGATGCAATTTGAGATGCACTTAACTCAAATTAAGCGGAACCGGGGTTCCGACAATTAATACTTAGGTGCAAGTTATTTATCTACTCCACAAATTAAATGTTCATTAACATGGCAAGACAATGCAAAGATGATCTAGTCAAATTAAATGGAATGGGGCAATACATATAGTGATTTGCACCACACATTCCATATTTATTATTTAGGTGATTTGCTACACCCGCAAACCCAAGAGATGCAACAAATGCAAGTATGATGTGATATGCTCAAGATAGATGATATTTAATAAAATAGGTAGGGTTAGGGTTTGGGTTCGCACGTTGGATCGGGAGAGATAGGGTTCGAACCCGACGTCTTCGGTCCGTAGAGGAAGTAGTCGTTGCGGAACCGGGGCATCGTCGTTTGTCGGTGTCGTGGAAGTGGTCGGGTAGTCGTACTCGGTCATCCCCGTTGACGGGCGCGGGCACGGAGGAGCACGGTCAAACGGACACCGGAAGGAAAGCGCGCACGGGCGGGCACCGCGACACGCACACGGGCGGTCACGGGCAACGCGGCACCGGAAAAGGCACGCTCACGCGCATGTAGCAACACCTCGAAGGGTGGACAACTCGGACAAAATTGGCGACGCCGGGGTCTTGCGTGCATTTCACCGAGCACCTTGCGGGCGGCGGACGCGGGGACGCCACCGGACGGAGACGACGTGCACGCGGCCGGAAGAGGAGGCAGCGGCGACACGTGCGTGCGGAAGGCGGCGGCGCGGGGCGGATGCGCATGGCGGCGGGCGCGCACGCGGACGGAGCAGCGGCGGCGGCGGTCGGCGGCTGCGGGGCGCGCGCGGCGCTGCGAGCGGCTCGGGGGAGCGCGGCGCGGGCGAGCGGCCGCGGGGCGCGCGCGGCGCGGAGGCGACGACCGCGCGGGACGGCCGGAGCAGGGGAGGCGAGGCATGGCGCCGCGGTGGAGGTGGCCGGAGGCGACGGCGCGCTGGCGGCGGCGCGGAGACAGGAAGCGGCCGGAGGCCGGGGCACACGGGGTGCTCGGGGGCGCGGACGCGCGGGACGTGGAGGAGGCCGGCCGGCGGCGGAGCAGGGCGCGGCGGCGGGGAGCGGCAGAGGACGGCGGCGCGCGGCAGGGGGAGGCCGGCGGCGCAAGGGGCGGCGCGGTCGCGAGGGCGCGCTCGGCGCCGGGGGCGCGCGGCGGCCGGGGGGCGACGGCCAGTGGCTGCGGCGGCGGGCCGGTGGCTGCAGCGGCGGGCCAGAGGCGCGGCCGCGGGCGCAGCGCGCATGGAGGTCGGGCGACGGTGCGGTTGGTGCTGCGTCGGGTACGTGCGGGAGGAAGAGAGAAGAAGAGAAGAAAAAAAAGAAAGAAAGCAGAGAAAAGAAAAGAAAAAAGGAAAAGGAGGGGAAAAAAGAATAAAAAGAGGTGGGAGGATTGATTTGCAAAACGCAGGAAAAGGAGGAGGGTGGCTGCAAAAATTACAGGGGGTGGGAAAAGTTTTCAGGGGGACAAAACCTAGGGTTTGGGTTAGGTGGGCTTTGGGCTTTATTTTTCTCCCTTTTGAACTTTTCGGTTTTATATTTTTAAAACAAAAACGAAAAGGAATTTGAACACGAATCTTATACAAAATATTTTTAGTTTTGCATAGACAATTTAATAAACTAGTTTTTATAATATTTGCAAAAGATTTAAAATACCCATTTTAATTAATTTGAAATGCATTTGAATTCAAATTGTGTGATTTTAATTTAAAGGGAGTTTAAATTTAAACGTAATAAATTAAATGAAGTGACCAATGCATGATGAAATGATGACATGATGATGCACAAAAGAAAAACAACAATACTAAATTGGGATAAATCCCGGGGCGTTACACCTCCCCACAAAATTCCCTTGAGGGTTCCCCCCCATGGGACTTCTTTCGACCAAAAGGCCCATTTAGGGAAATCAGGCTAAATAAATTCGAAAATAAATATATATAATCAAATTTAGACATTAATTACACTAATTAATATCAAACATATTATATATAATTTATTCTATCTCCGAAAACTCTTTCGTCGCTGCCCGATCTCCATCGGACCATTCCCGGGACGTTCCCGGTGATCTCTTTCCTTTCCGGTTGTCTTGTCGAAACCCCTTAAGTGTGTTACCCTAGCGGTTCGATATAATAACAGGTACGATCTAGACTCCTCTATGATCAACGACTAACTCGTAGGCCTGGATCCCATGAATTAATCCCTGTGATATGACGGATGACTTTCATCTATCAAACCTGGACGTCTAGTCTTAAACCCTTTGGCATGGCGATACTTAGTGTGTCCAAGCATCATTCTCAGATATCTCCATATCTAGCATGATCTCGTTACCGACATCGCTATCTTCTACTCATCTATGATATTATGTCAGCTGGTGACCTAGTCACATGTTTGCAAACTCATTTGACATAATCTCACCGAGTGGGCCCTAGAGTATCTATCCGGCTATGCGGACTGACAAATCCCGTTGTTGACCCCTCGTCTCAACTACCCCTTTCCGATACCCAAAAGTATCACCGTTATTGTCACACTATATAAGATATGACGTTTGGTGCGATCAAAGTATCTTCCAGGGATAACAATAAGAGTTGATCTCACGGTCTTAAGGCGTAATGACTATATCCTATAAATACTGGGTATGTCCATCACATCGTTACACCTAACGATATGACTTCAATTGCCGACCGGCGCCATGCCCTATGATCGGAAAACCTCGATCATCAATCGCGCAATGAAACTAGTCTTAGTAGAGGCTACTAGGGACCTGGTTGTTTTATCTACCACACATGTATTAATGTTTTCGCTTAACACAGTTATAGCATGGTGTAAAACATATAATAAACAATTGGAATATTGCCAATAAACTATGTTTATTAAGTGCCTCTAGGGCATATTCCCTTCAATTACACCACTGTGGCATACGCGCGCAAATCCGACGTGGCTTACATGTGTCGTGTTCTGAGTGGATTTGTATGAATTTGCTCCAACTTAACAAGTTTATGTACCATTCCAACCCCATTTTCAAGTTCTTGTATGTTTTTGCACCCACATGACAAGTTGTTGTATGCCTGGTGCTAATACCTCAAAACAACTAGAAGAGACCAGAATGATTTCAGTTATTAAAATCGTTGTCCATACCCTGTCTTCTGTTTAGGAACATTGGGGAAAATATGTTCGAAACTTCCGAAGTCCATAGTTCTCAACCCTGCTTCATACCAAGTGTTTACAAAATTCCTAACCTGTATTTGAGAAGAAAAATGTAGGTACACATGCAACATGCTGGGGAAAAATTATTCAGTTGCACATGCAACTATATCAAAAAAATAAATCTTAGAAAAGTTGCAAATGCAAAAACTGAAAAGGAAAAAATATCTCTTATTCAGATTCGTTAGTTGCACATAGAAGTTTTTTTAGCAAACAATGTTTTAATTGAGTTACACATGCAACTCACTGGGAAAATTATGTTCAGTAGCACATGCAACTCGATGGGGGGAAAATTGTTCAGTTGCAACTCGCTTTGGGGGGGGGGGGGGGGGGGGGTGGAATTGTTCAGTTACACATGAAACTCGCTGGGGAAAAGAATTTCAGTTGCACATGCAACTCGTTGGGGATAGAATGTCAAATAAGCTATGTCAAAGAAGCTACATCTGAGTGCATGTCAAAGAAACACATCTCTGTAAATGCGTCAAAGGAAGACAGAACAACACAATTGACATCTCAATTGTTCCTCTAGAACCAGTGATTGGGCCACAGTGACAATAAACTGTCAAAGGTGCTTAGCCTTGGTGAGAAAAATCTGAGTCTATTGATGTGTTAGTTACCCTAAATGTGAGCAATAAACTGGCAAATGTGTTTAGCCTTGGTGAGAAAAATCTTAGTCTATTGATGTGTTAGTTAACCTAAATGTGAGTGAACATGCATTTGGTATTCACATCACAGCAATACAAATGGGTAAAATGCAAAATAATATAGGAAAAAGCACCATATTTCAACAAACAAACACTGCATTTCCATTTCATTTCAGCAAACAGAGACTACATAGAACAAAGTCCCTGGAGGACAACACGATGGATCATATTCATATGAACACCACAAACACGACAGATTCTTTTTGGATATAATTGCATGTCCACAAGCCTAGACATAAAAATGTACATAAGTAGTAAAAAAAAAACATCTGATCACAACCCTTGTGGTATGAGCTTTCTTTTCCAAATACGGAATCAAGGAATATAAATTTGTGATTCTTGATATCAACAATAAAACACGAAATAGTGGACCTCAAACAGCGAGGGGAAATATAGCTGTGGAAAGATAAGAAAAAAATAAAATATTAGTTTCAATAAGTAAGAAAAAATTTATGTTTCATGCATATAAAAGGTCACCAAAAAAATTACAAGAAAAATTATAATACCCTATCACATAGATGGAGTGGTTTTGCTGATCCAGCCCCATGAAATCCCTTTATCGCGTTTTGTTTCCACTTATCTCTCATGTGATCGGAAGGCCATTTTTCTAGAAAATACTCCTGTGAAACAGTAGTTGCAGAAATGCATCAAAAATGAATTTTAAATTTTTAAAAGAAAATTATAAATAAGAAAGAAGAAAAACATACAGATACTGTATGGAAAAGGTAATGTTTCTTCGATATCCTAGGATGTTTGTCCCTGAAGAGTTTGCGGCAAAATGTGTTGATGATGTATGCTTCTACCCATCCCTTAGGTTTAAAAGATTGTCCAACTTGAAACAATGATGTTGTACTATTGTCTATGTTTACAACCCATGTGATGTGTAGCAAACAAAAGAGTAAAAGTAAAAACATTAACAAAAAATATTAGCATCATCAAAAAATCTTTTTTGTGATAAAAGTTTATTTCAATGGTAGGAAAACAGGCAAAATAAACAAAAGTCTTACTCTCTGTGCTCTTTCATTTCAGACATTACCACAATAGACTCGTATATCTTTAGTTTGTTCGCTTGTATCACTGCTCTTTGGTTGTTGTCGTATGGTGAAGCCATGTATCTGCTTTGGTATACAGGCCTCCTAGGTTGAGAAATTTCCTGCCCAAAAGATGATCCAGCACTGGCAGAGTTGATTTGGCTGTTGTAGTATGTATCTGCCTTGTCACACATTTTGCTGCATGTCGTTTTGAACGCCTTCTCTCCTAAAAATTGAATCTCTTGTGTATCCTATAAGGGAAAAAGAAAAAAAATATATACTTGTTTCAACATAAAAGACCCCCTATATTGAGAAGTTCCCAAAACATAGTTGCAGATGCACTAAAAAAGAGATCCCAGTTTGGTTACTATCAAAATTGAACGGCATACAACTTAAACATGACAGAAAATATTTGAGTTGCACATGCAACTGCAGTTATATGGCGGTTATTTGTTGTTTGCGCATACAACTTAAGGAAAAATCAAATTGCATATGCAACTAGATTTATATGGGAAACTACTTACTTTAAAACTTCAGTTTCACATGCGACTGATCATAGAATAATAATCTAAATTTCACATGCAACTGATCATACAATAATCTTTATTTCAGTTGCGACTAGTTGGAGTTCAGTTTCACTTGCAACTAAACAACCAAATAATGAAAATTTGAGTTTGCTACTAGTTAGAGTTCAGTTTGCAACTGAACAAACAAAATAATCAAAAATTCACTTCCAACTAGTTAAGAGTTTAGTTTCACATGCAACTGAGCATACAGTAATCAAACATTTCACTTGCAACTAGTTAGAGTTAAGTTTCATATGCAACTGAGCATACTTGATCAAAACTGCACTTGCAACTAGTTAGAGTTCAGTTTCACATGCAACTTAAGAAAGGGTAAACCACATTACACTAGCGAGCAAGAAGTTGCACATGCACCAATTTGTAAACAGAAAAGGATGACCGGAGTATCAACATCCATCGAGTTAGCTGCATTCTTAACAGCATGCCATGGACACTGAAGATGATTCCAGCTAGCTCTGCAAATACAGTCAAGCTTGTGCCCCTTGTTTGATTGACTTGATAGCCACTTGTTCACTTTGGCTCGGTTGTCATGAACTGATTGAGAGGGTTCTGCCCCTTGTATTTTGCTTGAATCAGATCTTGCTTGTATTGCTAGCTTTCTTTACTTGTGAGATGTTTGTCTTGAACCGACACGAGCGGCTTGATTCACATACTCTTGTTGTTC
Organism: Poa annua; assembly: GCA_026929855.1. Taxonomy (NCBI): domain Eukaryota; kingdom Viridiplantae; phylum Streptophyta; class Magnoliopsida; order Poales; family Poaceae; genus Poa; species Poa annua. The sequence goes on along the minus strand of CM049429.1, from coordinate 84,449,553 downwards.
GGGATGTTGCTACATTAAATATTCGTAATAGGGACGCCTGACGAGGGCCACCGCTTGCCGCATGATGGCAGCAACATCCTGAACGCCTAGAGTATGTGAACCAAGTCAATCATGTATGTTCAATATGGGCATGACACAAGAAAATAGAGCTAGTAGTACGAGCAAGATCCGGGTCAATCATACTACAACGGGCATAACCCTATTGCTTAATTCCTGACAACAGACCTAAAGTGAACACTTGCCTATCAGATCCATCAAACAAAGTGGCCAATAGTTTGGCTCCATGGCCCTTTCGACGGTAGACCAGGAGTAACTCATATGAAGTGTTCCAAGCAATGTTAGTTGTTGTTAATGGGGTGGCAGACACCAGCGAAACATCTTCAACATCAACACATTTCAAGAGAAAGAATACACGCAATATTATTGTGGAAGCTACTCGTCATAAGACACGCATTCATAAGGGTTCACACAATGAAGAACTTGGGTCAAGTTGTGACGAGTCTTATAATCCCCTATCGGATTGTACCCCCTTGTCCTTATGAGATTGAGCCATAGCCTCATCTGCATGAGTCTTATAATGATGTTGTAGATCATACAGAGCAAGTTTAGCTACAAACAAGATTCGTTCAGCCGGGCAGCAATTATCCAACCTTACACCTATACAATTCAAAAAAAGAAGATGAGCTAGTAACTCTTTGAATAGATTAGTATAATGAACAAAGTGTTTATGGTGACAAAGAATTCTTACGACCAGAAATGATCCTAGAGGCCATAAGGACACGGGGGCGAATGCAAGGCTCCCACCGACAACACGTAATAGCAAAGCCAAAGGGCGATCCGGCTGTAACGTACATGTGGTGTTATCGAAGGGAAGTAAAGGACATAGTGTGTTCTCTTTTGTTGTGGAAATGTTCACTCCAAATTAGAAATGTTACACTTCCATGCTCGTGCTGGAGCCCACCGAATTTCTTCTAAAAGTCTAGATAAAATTGAGAAACATAAGCTTGGAAGGTTCAAGATCATCTACCGATGAATATACTACTCATATGGATCTCCAACTAAAGGAATGTGGGACATTAAAATCATTTCAAGTAGGATCACGGTACGTTCACTAGATGGAAAAGAAACGTGATAGTATTTTGATCCCATCGTTCCGGTAGACACCTTAATAATAAGGGAAACCTTCATATTCACCAAGGGAATAATAAACCGCCTCATAGATGTAGTTAGCGTTCTCCCTCCTCCTTTAAAAAATGACGAATAATGATTCAATATATGAGTGCCCCACTCTGAACATATCTGATGATATGACCGTCCTTTTTTAATCATCATATTTCCCAAGGTATAGGCTTTACAATAGGATGTGAAAATAGTTGTGGATGGATGAAAGACATATCTTTAATAGTGGGCCCCACATTTCATACACGAAGATTACGCTTCAAATGTGCCATCTTGTCTAATGATCGGATTAACCTCAACACTAGTGTCATGTTCATATAAATGTTTTGTGATCTGAATAATTCAGTCGATGGAACATACACTTGATCATGCACCATTGAAAAACATATAATAAATGTGACAGTGTGTTTGGTTTAAACTCAAAAGGTGAGAGTAACCACATATTAAACTCCATTGTACTAACAAATGACAATGAAAAAACCACACTATACTCATGATTGTACAACGGACCAAGCTCATATGGAGGCATGCCCGGAATGCCAACCTTTAGATAGTTTAGAGGTAATTGCACCAGTCATACATAAACTTGTCCGGTGGGTGCAGTTCCATACAAAAACTTGCAAAGCGTGATAAATTGGTACACAAACTTGTCTAATCCGTGCAAATTCACACAAAGCCTATCAGAGCGTGACATGTGGCGTTATTTTCCACGTTGGCACGGTCGAGGCATTTTTGCAGAAAGGACCTTGAGGAGACGCAATCATCACAAACAGGTATGAGGCGGAATAGGCAAGTTAATTATCCCGAAACAGTTTTTAGCACGATACCTGGAATTTTGTGGAGGTTGTTCCGTCCTTCCTTGTTCATCGCTTCTCTGACGAATCGAGGTGGAAGCAGGCGATTGTGGAGGCGGACGCAGCCGGTCGTGGAGGATGGGAGATGATCCGCGGCGACGGAACTGGGGCGACGATCCTCCGATATATTGTAAGTCCTTGTCTCCGCCGGTGCTTCCACATCCTGCAAGAGAAAAAAGCACATACAACACAGGAATAGGTTCAGCATATCATATGTTGTTTGAAAATGACCAAGCACGACAAAGCCGAGATGTCATTCCTGATCTTAATGAACATGTGCCTGGAGATAAGGCAGATGAGATCCAACTTACTCAAAATGCACCAATATGGCAGATATGAGCTGTAATCCTCTAGTTTTTTCCAGTGCAATTTTATTTGAACTTGTGCTTGCAGTTTAGCAAATTCAGTTTTGTCACAGAATGTAATGGAACTCAAGATCCTTTCTATAAAAACGCCTCAGCCATGCCAGCATGGAAAATAACGCAACGTGTCACGCTCTGATAGGCTTTGTGTGAATTTGCACGGATTAGACAAGTTTATGTACCGGTTTATCACGCTTTGCAAGTTTTTATATGAAACTGCACCCACCGGACAAGTTTGTGTATGACTGGTGCAATTACCTCTTTAGATTTGCATTATCTTAATTAACTAATTATGTAGTTAAGTTGTAGACCAGACGGTATAAATTTTGCCTCTGAGAAAACTTGTAAACTGAAAATATCGCAACAGTTTTCATAGTTCTACTATGGACCGAGCTCGAATAGATGCATGCTGGCAGGGAGTTCATCCGCCGCTCCCAGGTGCATGTGCACCCGGTTGAAAAAATCATTTTCTCAATATAAAAAATGTATGTAAAATTATGTGCATGTAGATCTCGTATGTATCAGGTATGTCTCTCAAATTTTATGTAAAAAAGATTTTTCGTTTGACCCGTGCAAAAAAGACAAAAATACGTCACACATCACTGGTACCTCCGACACTTAAAAAATAAGGAGATCGGATCAAATAATCATCACGCCAAAGATTAGGATGGAAGGAAATAAATCATCAATTGCCTGATGAAGTGATGATATTACCCAAGGACAAGTGATGCGATCAGGGAACTTGGCCGAAGGCTTAAATCTTGATTGGAGGATGGTCTCTTCTAGGAAGAAGCTGAGAAAAGAAAGACGGTATAGTATCTGTTAGCCTATCTGTTAGCCGCGCCTTTGGGCTTACTACGAACGGCCATATTAGCTCGTTAGGGCATGTACAATGGTAGGGAAGGCACGGTTTCTCTTAACCATCCACGTCATTTAGGGAATACAAAATTATAAGTTGTACAATGCATTATCTCTTGTTGCCATCCCTAGCAATTAATTAGAATTAATTATATTTTGATAGAAAATTAAAGTTTTAAGAGAAGACAAGTGGTACAATGGTGAAATTAACCTTCTCTTATTTTGTAAGAGATCATCCCTTAAATAAGTGAAGGCAACCTTCTCTTTCTTCATTCTCTTTCCGTCACCTAGACAATTATCCTACGTGTCATCGTTAAGAGAAGGCTGACGTCACCCCATTGTACATGCCCTTAACAGATTCTTTGGGAGTTGGTTACTATCCAAGTCAATGCCTCCTCAAAATTTTAAATGTGACAGCTGGGTTATACTTCTTTTCTTGATATTAGCTGGGTTATACTCCGGTTGTACAAATAACGTCAAGTCCTTATCCCAACAACATGGATGCAAAAAAAATGCACTTAAGACTAGTCATAGTGGGAGTAACATAGCTAGTAACATAAGTGCTACATAAGTAAAAATGGTGATGTGAGAAGTATTTAATGAAGAGAGAGATGATAGTGATATCATAGGTAGATACCGTAACATAGCGAATTTCAAGACAAGATGAGTATATAGTCTAATAAATGAATGCTCCTAAGATACTCCCCACTATTGCATGATATCACTCTATGATACTCTCCACTATGACTAGTCTAATAATGAATGAAAATGCGCCATATATTTTCAAGCTCTGGATCTAAAATAGGATAATCTTAATGACATCATGTGAGCCTATTTGGTGAGCCACTAAGTATTTTTTTCATGCTAGCATAATTTTCACACTATGATATTTAGTGTTTTGATATATAGCACGTGCATGACTTGGTTGTTTTTACCTACTTCATTAACCATTGGGGATTTGGTAATCAACAGTGTTTTATGTATGAAAAAGTTAACGGTTAACCATCCCCTTTAACAAGCAAGTGTGCAACATACAATTATAACTCGTTTGATGAGTTTGTTTTATCATGCATGTAATTTCTATATGTATACAGAGTAGAGGAAATGCGCGGTCTATTGGGTGACAGTACAGACCGTACACATTTTGTGAAGCCATCGTAGGAATAAGATGATGAAATACGCTATGTTAAGTTTGGCGCTAGTGACATAAGTTATGATCCTAGTCACAATTTATTTGTATATGTACCTATATGAGACTGAGTGCATGGTTTAATTTAAGGATACGTGAGAGATTATCTTACTCCGTTTTAATGTATAGGGCGTATATGTTTTTGCTCATTTATTAAGAAGAATCTAGCAGTAGTAACAGTTTCCAAAAGTAGCCCTATTAACTCGGTAGCAAGCTGCTTGATTTTCGCTTTGCATGTCACAGGTCCGCATTTATTCCCTTCCGCATGCAGCATGAAGGCCAATGGGCAAGGCTGCTTTTAGGAATAAATTAATACGTCAGAGGGTTAATTTGGGGAGATTATGAGCCTTAGTACCTCGCGCCTTCCTTTGTGATGAAAAGTTGAAAAAATTTATACGCCTCAATCATAGGAACGGAGGGAGTAGCATGTAAGTCGCCTACATGCAACTTATACATATTAGGCTCTTCATATATAGTTTGACTTCATTTTTTTTACATAAAGAGCATATATTAATATCACAGAGATACCAACCAGCATATACAACAACGCATTACCCTATCGATATTATGTATGCCCACAGCTAAAAAAAGGAATTGTTAAAAAAAATAGGCCCACTATAATGATCAATTCCTTCAAACAACAGTATTAACACCACTAAGACCCTTGACACAACAGTATTAACACCACTAAGACGGCAGTAGAAGTTCAGTATCTCCAAAAGCAACGCATTCCTGAAAGGAGCGGTGCTTGTGCACAAACCCGATAATCACAAAGCCTGATAGACGAGCACGATATTTCAGCACAGCAGCACAGACAGCTTCACAGCATGTACCAAAAAATAGCTTCCTTTGAATGGGATCAGATTCTGATTACATACAGGGCAATCAATGAAAACAGCTATGGCCAACTACCTCAGGTTTTAGATCAGGAAAACTGCAGCTTACTAAAACGGCATTTCCAAGCTGCACAGGGAACAACAGGCGCAAGGTTAACTCATCTAACTCTATAGTATGTACAGGGGGTAGCACGGGATAAGCTATACATCGGGCGGGGCTACTAGGTCTAAATGTTAGCTGGCACCGCTATCTACAAGAATGGACTTAAAAACAGCCACGATTCTTCTCCATGGTGATTTGAGACAAATGGACCAGATGAATTAATACCACGCAACATGCTGGCTGGAAACGTCACCTTCTCTTTCTTTTTAGCAAAAGCATTGCCTTCTCCTATCAGCTCTGAAATAATCAAAACATGTGCACTTGCAGGTAGATGGATTCCAGCATACGCTCCTGACACATTCCAGCATATCCAGGTCCAAGTGCAGAGCTGCGGCATCATAAATCCCAGCTACAGGCATATCGCTATAGCAAATACCCTGAAATGTTTATAAGGTAAGTAAGCTGAATTCCTCCATTTTGCATCTGAATCAATGCAGCAGCATGTGCACACAAAATACATTGTTTAATGTTTGGAGCACACTGCAGCATTACACCAAATCGAAGAGGAAAACAGTAAGATCCTTTCGACTAACCAAATAGGGTAGAAATGGGCAAGGATCACATGCTTACCTGTTTCCTGGTCTTCTTGAACCCACAGCTAGACTCTGCATCACTCGGGCCCAAAATATGGCGCAAGCAGCTGTGAGGCACAGCTACCAGTAGCAAAGACATGGAGTCTCAATCGTGCACTAAACAGCTTCTAGTTTGATTGGTGCTTTTGTAAAAACTGACAAAACAAAAGGTGCTTCCTCCCCTGGATGTATAGTTGTTGGCACAATTGTGTATCCTTTCGGATAAGGCTCGAGGACCAGTTCACATGATATTTCTCTCGAGTTAACGTAATCTGTCCCGCCAACTGATTCATGCATGTAGATATTGTAAGCAGCACGACAACCACGTGTCTTGAGTATCCTCATTCCAATGTAAAACATGGAAGAATCATGACTAGATTGGTAATTCCTGAAACCATTTGTCTTTCTAGAGAAACCAACACCCTGAAAAGCAGAAGTTTGTGCTCAGATCAGTATCAGAGTACTTTCTTCAAGTTAATAGATAACATGCACATAGCACGTACCTGAGTAAGGGTAATAAACACGTGTACAGGATATAGCGCATCACGTCCGGTTACCCTAAGTCGATACTGAGGATTTTGATGCCATGAATCATAATCTTGGCAACCACCTGCACTGTAGCCACGCCATTGCCCATGGACAGAGTAGCGCATCTCAGGTGGATAAACACGGCAAACATATATTGACCGAAAGTGGATCTGAAAATCTTGCCAAGACATCCAGAAAACACCATTCTTCGACTGCAACAACGATAGAGAATGACATATGGTGGTGAGTGAGGTTTGTACATTAAAAAATGCATTTGGTGATATGATCTGTTTCCAGTGGTCTAATCACGTAGAATTATAGCAGGGAAAAGATAAGCACCTGTGGAACATGCTTGAGCTTATGTTTTATTCGTTCCGTCCACTCTTGTGATGTGTCTGACCATGGTCCATTCCATTCAACTTCATTTGCCCAAGGATTTCTAATTTGGACAAGCTTGTGGCCATCAACTTCTCTTATCTGAAAATACAGTATATATGTAAGTGTAGAATGGAAACTATTTGCCAAAAGTTTAAACATACAAAATGCGAGCAAACCTGCAAAATTGAGTAAGCATGCCCCTGAACAATGCCGCTTGATGAAATATGAGCATCAGAGCCAGAGGGACTTCCAGCACCAAGAAGAAAACCTTCTTGATTAAAATGAAACAACTGAGACCACAATCTTCCACTGGCAAGATCAATCTGTGCTTGGGGGCTCCGCATATCAATCTCTTCACCAGCTCCTCCTGTGAGGTCCACTAGAGCATCTTGCACAAGCCCACCTTCTAGCGCCTCATAAGAGCCGTGAAGTTTTGCGTAAGCTTTCTCCAGAATGGATACCCATAGCTCATTTTGTTTCCTACTAGTAGCAAATGCTGGTTTTCCAGGAGACTCACAGGGGATCCAGTCATCAACAACCACAGCCACCCACTCACCCTAGTAGAAATACGTGATGAGAAAAATGACAAGTTAGTGGAAGATAATGTGTAGGCCCTAGAAAGCATGTTGCATGTAAACTAGTTAGTTCATTCAACAACTGTTGAGGCTGATCAAGAAATTGTGCATTCTCATTACTGAATGAATCTAACTCATGCGACACATAGTGCACGGCATGTGAATGGGTGTAGGAAATTGTGCAGGCCTTTGCTAAATTGGTAGAATTGCATTAATGAATTATTTTGGCATCTTTTGACTGAAACACATGCAAGGCATAATGCACTACATGTAAATCAGGGCAGCTACCCACATCGGTAGCAACATTTTTATTATTTGAATATGGTAGTAATAAAGAAGTACTATCAAAGCTAATATGTGATGTATCAGATAAGCTCCAAGCATAAATGTAAAATACTAGTACAATACAAGACTGGCTGCTTAAAGGCATTGCTAGTTTTACTACTAAAACTCTTCTTAGCAACTATCTCAAAATAGTGTTTTCGAAGGAGCAGCTCATTTTGTTAAACTATAATCCGTAAGTCTAGGTCGCATTGAACCTCCAACAGGACCATTAGGTAGCACATATCAAATTGCCAACACGTCGCAAGGTGTAACATGGGTGGTCCACAAAATATGAACATGTAGTTATGTACCACAAAAGGACAACCCACAAAAATAAATATTTCTTAAGCAGGCAGTTCAGCTTATGTAACAAGAACCAGAGCACACCAGAATAATAGTTCTATATAAAAAACTGAATACCTGAATGCAGAATCTGATAGTGTAAATCCCTTCTTCATTGTATTCTGGAGTGATTATAACTTCAGATATACGAGACATCTCAGTTAAAACTGCAACCGCACTCAAGAACCAACAGTCTCCCAACCGGCCCTGAAAAGAACAGTTAGGGCTATTGGATAAAGTATCTTGCACAAAACTTCCACTGGAGGGAAAGGTATCGGACCGGCACAAAGCAAACACTATATACCTGGCATACGTCCGAGGAATTTACAGAACCAGAGAACAAGCATGGCTGAGAACTAATAGATATCTCCTTTGTTATGTCAGAAGGCCTCATCCACTCAGAAACAACCTGAATGCGTATAAAAATCAATTGTAAACACTTGTCACAATATTTAGTGCATAAGTGGACATTTATGCATGAAGAGCACCTGCAATTTTAGAGGAGGGTTCACTGGATCCACATATAAAGATCGATCATCCGGAGGGAACTCTTGATCAGTAAAATAACTCTCGCCTTTTGCACTAAGAGCTTCCCTGACAGCCCTTTCAACAGAGAGCATACGCTGGTTGACTTCCTCTCGTGTCTCAAACCTTGGTTTTCTTGGTCTTTGTAAGGAATCAATGTCAATAGCCACTGCATCACGCACCGGACGTTTCCTACCACTTGAATACTGCCCGTCCCATTCAACATCCATTTCTTGATCATATAGCTCAAAGTTCGCTTCTTCACTCTCCCAGTCATCCACCTGAATAAAGATATAGTAAAAGTAAGAAATAAAATCATTGGTAATTTCGTATTGCCTTCAAATTCATGAAATCACAAAAGGGTAGACAAAAGTAAATTATTTTTCGGAGCGACAATTTACCCTTGCGGAATAACTTCCATGCAGAGCATCTTCAGCTGCAATGTCAAACAAGCCATACTCCGTGGGACACATGGTTGTATGTAACGCAGCAACCTCATCTTCAGTCAGACATCTTCCCCACAAGAAAGCATCCATGATCTGCATCTTTGAGTCTGAACCTTCGCTATCTGACCTACCAAAGGCATCCAAGTCTGTAGGTGGCCTAGCACCAACCCAAATATCTGCACCGGGTTCCCATATGCCAGTGTTTCTAGGCAATGGTAGCCCATTCTGACATCCATCGTAAACTCCATCTATGAAAGAAGTTGCTTCACCTATGTCAGCATCTATAGTCACCGTGACAATATGCCACCTACAAAATAAAGTAGGCTGTAATTAAACATATCAAGTAAACGAAAATAGCCAAAAATAAACCTGCATCCGAGTTGAACGAAAACTTTCAGTACGACTACCGCCTACTGCTTCTGTTAAAAAAATATAACTAAAGCGACACTATATAGGGGAAAACCAACTAATATAGCAGAAGTTAAAAGGTCTGAACCGATTAAAAACAATCTTTTTTATATTAAAATACCAGTAGAAGCAAAAGTGAACACCAAAAAAAACACAGTAAGTCAATTGAACACAACAAATGTTTGCAGTCACTACAGTGGGAAGAAAAGTTGCACAGATTACCTGCTTTCTGTTTCTATTGTTTCCATACAAAGTATAACAGTGGTGAAAAGCTCATACCTGCCATCTGCAATACTTGACGCACCAATGTTCCACTCTTTAGCAACAGTAGTCATTCTGTCACCCTTAGTTACTAATCGAAGACCAACCTGCCCGGCTTCCATTCCCTGTTCTGACCCTGCCACCAAGATCTCCCAACAAACCTTCTTCTGAAATTCAGTTCCAAAAAGACAGACTGGGCCAGATACTGGTTGAACCATTACAGCAATGGAGAGGCTCACTCTTTGACTTTGACAAAGACACAAGTCAAGCTCTCCACAATGGCGCCCAGTACTCCTCGGTTCATCATCAAGAACACATACAGCGCCTGGAATGCTAGTCTGTGGACAATTCACAACAGTGTCAGGAATCTAAATAGTATGAGCATGAAGAGAATGCTAGTTTGTTCACCAGTTCATAATAATGTCAGATATGTAAAAAGTGACAGCAAGAACAGTAACTAACGGAAATGCACAGGTAACATGTGCTACATTTAACTAAAAATCCTGATCTTGATTATGAACTCATAAAACTAATGCGTTGTCAGGTTACCAGGTTCAAGGTGAACTACGAAACATCCAATAAACTCTAGCAAGGATGGCTATCCCCAATTCATACACCCAAAACGTACATATTTGTCATGTACCATTGTGGAAAGAAATATAAGTATAATAAGTTGGGGACAGCACCTGCTCTGCTCTTCGTGCCAACTGTGCTTTTCGTATGTGACGGGCTATTGACGAGACTCTGTCCCTTGCAAAAGAGTCTTCCAGAGCAGAATCACCTCCCACAGCTCTGACGGCTGCTGCCATAGCCGCAGCATCCCTACTTCCAGCATTAGGGATAGAAGACAGCAGCGATATTTCAAGCTCCTTCCATTTACGCTCCTCTTTCTCCAACAGTGCCTTCCTTCTTTCCCTTCCCTTCCCTTCTTCCTCTCGCCTTTGCATCAAGATCTCCTCTTCCATTTCTTTCTCCCTTATGTAGCTGCAGACACAAACAAGAGCAAAATTCAGATGCTGAGCCAATGATTTCCAGGGAACCATGGTATGATGTAAGCACATCACATGTCACCTTTCTTGAATGAGTTCAAATTGCCTGCGATCTTCAGGCATCCATTTCTTAATTTCTTTAGCACTTAAATCAGAAAGACCTATGCTGTCCAAAAATAACCTAAGACGAACTTCATCCTGAAACAAACAGAAATACACAGCATTAACAATGCTTAAAATCAGGGAGAAAGACAAGAATGGCAGAAAATATTCAGGTCATACCTGTATTTGTTCAGCTTTGGCAGTCAAGCCAAGCAACAGAAGCAAATAACCACCAAATTTGTCCCACATATAAACCCATTCAGTATCAATTGCTTCTTCTAAAGCCAAGATGCGTGCATGGGCACACATATTCCTCCGATAATCGACATCTGCCGGAGATCCAGGGCAAATCATGAAACAATTTTTTACTCCACAGAAGAAAGATCCCGCAGTAACTTCTTCATTCCTCAAACGATCTCTCAGCTTCATAACATCAGCCCTAGGAAGCACAAAGTTCCCAGCCCTATCCAAAGTAACAGCAGGATCTCCAACCAAAAGAGCAGCGGAACTTGCAGACCTTTGAGGTGCTGAGTAAGTCCCAGAAATAGCATTTCTTGTCTGATTTGTACATAGAAGATATGGACATATGGTCAACGATACAGTAACAACAAATATCATAGTTTGTTGCAGTGCTTTCATTGTTATTTAAAAATCCTAGAAATAGGTGGACTCGCTAAGAAGATCAGTATCTAGACCGAAAGCCTGACATATAAACATGCCAACTAATGCAGAGCTATTGGTATGGATTTACAATAGGATGGCATCCCGGTAGCTTTCATTGTTATTTAAAGATCCTAGAAATATGTGGACTCACTAAGAAGATCAGTATCTAGACCGAAAGTCTGACATATAAACATGCCTACTAATGCAGAGCTATTGGTATGGATTTACAATAGGATGTCATCCCGGTAGCATTGTATGTACTTCTAAGAGTTCATGGGTAGGAATATGTGACAGAAGTTATGTGCACTAGATAAGCACAAAACTGGTGATAGCTGTCAGCAATAAATGCTAATGGAAAAATAAGAATAGAATGGTTCAAACAGGTATAACAGTACTATGCAAACAAAACATTTCTACATTGACTAGTTTTAAAATCAGTTAGTTTGTTAAGTGTCATCTTGAAATTAGGGCTATGAATCGACTTACTTTGTTAGCAGATCGCGACATTGCTTGAACAACTGTATCCTTGCTGAGAAAATGAACGGCGTCCTCCATCATCTGGTTCAAGTTTCACACAGATTATTACTTGGTATCCCAGAAGAAAAGGGGAAAGAAAAATAAATGTTCAGTTGAATAAAATTTGCTTATTCTGCACAAAGTACCAACCTTAAGTGTTAGGCATGGACGGGAAACAGCGAAACTGAATGCAATTACGAGAGTACTAGCACAAATAGCAGCCCCAGCAAATGGAGGATTCATTACTTGACTAGCAATAACACCCCAAACCTCAGTTGCCAATGCGATCCCATACAAGATAAGGAAGGCATAACTGTAAAGAGAGTGTAGTGTTTTTATCAGATGATAAGAGCATTCTTACGGTAGGACAGAACAGGAAGAAAAATAAATTATGACCAATCATGAACACAAAAAAGATCTGTGCATAGGTTGATTTAGGAAGGCTAATTATCATACCTAACATTTTTGGCAGAGTCTGCATGAGCATCATAAACATATACGGGCAATACCCTTGGTGAATAAACAACAATTGGTGGCGATAGAAGGACCTGAGAAGAGTATATTCATTCATTGTTACTGGATTATCGGCAAACACTAAAAAAATCTCATGACTAATAGTTATCTTAACAAAAGTCAAACTTACGGTTAAAGCCCTTCCGGTGAGAAGAAACAAAAATGAGAAATAGCCTATAGATGCTCCAAGAAAAGGCTTCCCTACAAACAAAAATGATCGCATTTAAAATGAATTATTGACAACAGTATGCCAAACCGATAAAATTGGTGCAAGCAGGCTGAAAGACATCGAAGGGAGAACATGTAATCACCCTGAAACAAGCCCATCAGGAAGGCAGCCAACACGAGAAGAAATGCAAGGGAGCAAACAAGTAACATTTGTGTTCTTGTTAAATAGAAGTTGTTAGATTTCCAGTAGTGGATGACTCCAATAGCAAACGCAAGGAACAGAATAACTAGGAGGCATGCGACTCCAACCTGTATAAAGTTGACAGGTCAATTATACAGATAAATTAACATTTATATGAAGCTACTTCAAAGATCTAGGTCACGTGAAGTTTACATACAGTCCAAGGTCTAATTGTCACGATAATTGCTGATATTGCGCCAAGCAGTAGCAACATTCCCATGCCAACGAAAAGGTAAACACCTCGAGAGATCTTCCAATCATCATCCTTCCTGCATTTTTTTGCATTTCATCTCAGCAAAGCATTAATATGAGTAAAAAATCAAATGCTAAAGGTGATCTTTATACCATTTATACAGCCCAGTGAACAGCGCGAACATTGCAGGAATGAAAAGTAAGGGGAGTAGGGCTGCCAGGAAATCAGCCTTGAGAGGAATCCCGTCCTCTCGTGAATTTATAACTCCCCAATAGGATGCACCGCAGAAGGATACAAGAACAGCTGCAGAAAGTACCAACTCGAGTCAATTACTTCTGAAAGTGACACCTGTTTCATTCAAAATCAAATGCGAACTTTGAGGAAAGATCAAGTAGGGCATACTCGCAAAAAGGCTAACACATATAGCCGACGATGGCGAAAACCGGTATGTGGCGAACCAAGCAACAATAGGTATCACCCCAGTTACAAGCACGGCAATTGTGGAAGATAATGCCCATCCGAGATACATAGATGTTGCATAAGGGGAGTAAAAACTCTTTTTATCAGCATCCCAACCCTTGTAGCCTAAAGCATCTAAAGGCTTCGCCGATACAATTGCACCTAGGCCAATAACTGATGCAGTGAAAACAACTATGCTGATTGCGAAGAGAGCACCCTGACAACAAAAGATTAATAATGAGCAACGTGAACTAACTTAAAATAACATTGCAAACGTATCCAGAATTATAGTAGAACACTACAAAATTAGGACACGAAATTGTTTATATTCAGATAAGCTACAACATATGATGCATGCCGCTGACAGGACACAGTGACACACATTCAGGTATCCAACCAGCTCTTGCTAATTGTATTGCTGGCATCAGGCACATAACACGAAGCAGGGTCAGAGTTTGAATATACAAATGGTAGCCAATTTGCTAAATGTACAAACATATGAAAAACAAACCTCTTTCTTCCCTGGAGCTTGACGAACATTTTCACGGTTATCATGCTCCCCTCCATGAATCCAGAAACGATAACCATTACGCATCCATATAGGAACAGCGAATGAGAGGCAAGCCACCATAAGTGGGACCGTGAGAGACAAACCCAGTATAACTGATGACTTGCTGCAGAATAGCATAGGTAACTTTCAGATCAAAAACATGATGCATTCCACCAATGAAATGTACTCATAGTAGATATCTCGTTTCTAAGGAGACTAGATATGTAAAATAGGTATCAACTATAGACAGAACATGATCTCAATATGTCAAGCCACAATCATTACTCAGCCAAAAACAGCAATCCACCTAAAGCCTTAATATTGCACATGCGCCCAAAATAGGTTTAGTTTTCAATAATATAGTGAAGCTCGTCATAATTCATAAGACAACGTAACAAAGAAACGAAAACCTACAGCAGCGACACCATCATTAGACTTTGTTAAGGGTGTCTGCAGGCAAGTTTATTGCTTTAAACATGTGTTATTCTTGTGCTTCCTTGAGTCATGTGTGGTCACATAACCCATTGGAACTGGAGTCAACAGTTGGATATCTATTTTTTTCTAACATCCTATAGGATAAAGCACCTTATAATATAATCGTGTGTACATTGATATCATTAGAAACAAAGTAAAGAGCCAGTTTTGAACAGGTATCAGCTTCTCACGCCACATTGCCACCCAAAGTGAAATACAAATGTAAGTCATAACTAGCTGCATGGTGTTCTGTATCCAGTAAACCTAAATACATAGGTCCCCTTGATTGCCAACTGAGGACATCACACTCAGGATTTCTAGTAAATACAACAGTCCCTTCCGCAAAGGTAAATTCCAATAAGTTCTTTAAGAGAAATCCATAGGACTTAAAGAAAAATGATATACAAAACATATATAAATAATAAAATGCCCTTATTAGCATACATGGAACACATGGCTACGGCTAGCATGCTCTGTATATTATCATTTGACAAGGAAGGCAAACAGGCAGGCAAATTAATTACTAGCATTCGTATATGGTTAAAATTATAACAGAAAATGATTTTCGAACATTAAGCAGTCAGTGTACCTCAAGAAAGAGAGAAGTAAGCCAACACATGTACTCAGCAGCCACGCGATGAAGCCATACTAAAGTTGTGAAAAGAACGGTAAGTCATTATAGCTGAGAACAAAATAAAAACTCAAGTAAAACTAAGAAACATAATAGCATATTCAGGTGCAATATAAGTACAGATGATGCATCAAAAGCAAATTTTACGAAGGGGCGTTTGATGCACTAAAGCATGTCTATGAAAGACCCACAGTTATCCAGAGACATGCACATGTGTTGCTAAAATTCCTGCACAGCATCACCATTTGTCTCTCTCTGTCATACTATTTTGCATTACATAGCATTTGGCTAAGTTTATAGAAACGGCACAAAACAGTTGTTCTGATATGGTGATAAACACAACCTCACATTAGTATGATGTTTATAACCTGAATGGCATGATAATTGATAAACAGTAAAAAAAAGT
Organism: Poa annua; assembly: GCA_026929855.1. NCBI lineage: Eukaryota > Viridiplantae > Streptophyta > Magnoliopsida > Poales > Poaceae > Poa > Poa annua. The sequence goes on along the minus strand of CM049429.1, from coordinate 84,433,848 downwards.
TATCTTGTTGTATATCACGTATCACCTTCTGTGGTTTGGATGTCATCATCATCTCTTCCGCACGCAGGGACCAACTGAATGCCATGATGGAGCAGACAACTGGTGATAAAAGCAGTATGGAGAAACCAAACTCAAACTGCCAAATGAAGGAAAAATATTATGACACTCTTCATCAATATTAATACCAATCTTTCAAAGCTGTTACAGCACCTCTGCAACAAAACAATACCTGCTCATGTATCGCATTTATCACCTTGATGGGCTCTGGTCGATGGACAGCGACAGTAATTGTCTCTACAATGAATATTAGGGTAAAAACAACAAAGGATCGTATTGGAGTACCAGCTACTTGATGGAAAATCAGTCTTGAAATGTTTAGCCAATCTTCCAGCCCATTTCTCCTGAGTTCTTCTGACAAAGAGATCTGGTTTGCAATAGTCGTATCCAGTTCCTCTGTAGCAGTAGCATCTGCATCATCTTGATGCTCTCGGTCTGCATCTAGGCTGCTTCTCTGTAGCAAAGCTAAAATCCGTGGATCCATAACCTTATCTTTCAGCATATAAGAAAAATTTGGATCCAGGCCTTTATCCTGTAGAAGATTAGCCAGTTCTACATCTCCAAGTCCACCATTCCTTTTTAGCATAGATGTGATCCTTGGGTCATTCAGTCTGTCCTCAAAAATTGCAGCTAAGTTCAAATCCAAAAGTTGCTGATTGCCCGAGGCAGTAGCTGATCCACTAGACTCGCAGCCTTGGCTTTCCAATCCACTGCTAGAACAAACAGCAAGTGAAGCAGCGGTATCCCCGTGTCTATCTGCTGAAGTTATTGCAGTTTCGGAGTCTTGCACAGCAGAAAGGCACGAATTACTGCGATGGGCCAAACTTGTGCGTCCACTATCTGTGTTCTTGTCAGAGCTCCGGCCTTCTTGACAACTATTGGATCGATCAAAGGGAACATTGTTCCAGTTGGCCCCATCGCTCTGTGAATAACTTCTGTAAATAGAATCGGTAGCATTGCCATGTTGACCTGCTTCAACACTACCACTACTACGTTTCAGACTAGATCCGCACCCTTCTGATGAATTTGAAGAACTATTTTGTCCCTTCCGTCGAAATCCTTCTCGCAGCTTTATCACTGTACTTCGTAGCGCATCTATTCTTGCAACTGAGGGGTTGGAAAGAGAAAGCCAGCAAGAGACAGCAGCAGCTAAGAGAACAGATGCTACAAAAGCATAGCTGATGCAATGTCCAAGGTACCTAATGTTATACCTTAAGTCAGTAAATAGCACGAAATACTAGGTCTTAAATATGATCAACTTAAAAAGCAAAAGGGTGAGTACCAACCAGTAATGAACCCCAAAGCATATAAGAAAAACTCGTGATGTTCCAGCCACAAATAACGCTAGTGTCCGGCTTTTAAGAAGCTCAAACCTAAATGAACACAGGCCCAAATTCCAGTCTGTACAAAAGAAAACTAAGATGTCAAAGAAACAGATATCGAGTACAAGCGATCAACAGTCCAAGGAAAAAAGCATATTACCAAGAATCACTACAGCAACTGAAGTTAAAGCGCCCAACCAAGGTGCTTCTTTTGAGGTCAGACCATACAAGATGGAATAGACAACAAGCACAACCAGTGAGCATAGGTAGAGAAGCCCAAGATGCAATACCCTGCATTTTTAAGTCACAATATCTTATCAAATTTGAAAACAGATAGATCAGCAAAATGAACATCATAAAAGAAGTTTGCAATAGATGTTTTTTCATTCAGGTTGGTAAAAGATATTTGAGGGAAAATACTGGACTCACCTGCTGGATTTAGTCATGTATAACTCACTGGGATCTGGAGGATCAGGGGCGCATGAAACAGGGGCAACTTCAACACAATCAGAATATGCAAACTTGTACGACCTCCGGACGTATTCATCAACATCAAATCCACTTCCTGCAAATAAAATATATGAAAATTTGAAACTTCATACATTTTCATATTAAGATAAGATATTCTAAACTAAACTGAGGGAAGAATAGCTTTACCATTAAATAGTATTTTACATATAAAGAGCATATTGATGGCCAGTGATATTGCAGATAATCCAAAGAAAAACCCAGATGGAGAACTGAGCTCAGAAGCACTAGCACCAGCTGTGACATAAACAGCACAGAATTCATAGGCACACAGCAGGCCTACTGCCAATAAGAGAAGATAAGCAACAGCCTCTGCACCAAACAATTCATTTGTTAATATTGCTAATAGATCAACAAAAAACTATGTGTTAGCTCAGTGAAGAACAAACAGATAACAGACCAACCCAATTAGCAGAAACAGCTAGTACAAAGCAAAGTGAAGAAAGGGATGTAACAAGACTGATAACCTTTTTAGAGGGAACTGCTTATAAAAATTTGAACCTCTGCAGGGATTTAGAAGTTATCTTTGTGCAAGTTGCATATTTTGTCCATGGCTAAGCCTAATTATGTACAACTAAGCTTAGGCAAAAAGTGGTTTGCAACATAAGTAATTTAGCTATACTTTAATTATAATAATCTAACAAATCAACATGACCATCTTTTATGTTGAACATGTTTTGAAATAATTTACATAATATCTCAATTTTCTAATGTAACTGATCAGCTTCTGCCACAAGAAGATATTGCCAATATGAGGAGCCCATGAAAGTTGGATAGAGAAGTACAAAACATCATGTCAATAAATATATGGCGGCCAAATAAATATACTTGTCTAAAAAGCATTGGATGTAGCGAAAAGATAGAGGGTTTATTCGTTTTCTAGAGAGACAAATATAATGCCCAGCAAAAGTCTAATGATATTTCGCACAAGATGACGCTCGGAAATGGAACAGAACACATGAGTAAATTCTAGAACAAATGCCAAGATATAAAATGAACATAAAGAACAGAAAGCGTACTTGAGCTTTGCCATTGTGTCCTCCACCAGAGCATTATAGAGTAGAATGATAGAAGCAAAGCAACACCAACCATTATAACAGCTAAACCAGTTATGTTTCTTTCCATAAGAACGATAAGGATGCTTCCCCAAGCTAGCAGAACTGCTATAGGGGAAATGACGAGAAACCATGCAAAAAAGGTCAAAAAGCTGCACAGTGTGCTTAGCTGAGGTCCTTGTGCATACGCTGGCCATTTCCTTGCATATATCCAACTGAATAAACAAAAAAAGATTAACAGATAACTAGGTAAGCCATACAGACGAGAGAAACCAGTAGACAATGTTGTGAACACAATAAAGCCAAAATAAACATTGTATTTGTTTATCTGCTACGTCTCATAAACAGAATTGGACAGAATAAAAAAACTATACTCCATACATTAACAGCAGGCTTTAATTAACCCATATGTATGATGCTAGAATGACAATGTAATAGAACTCCAAGAAATAGTTCATGTGCTAATATGCTACTGATACCAACTCTTACCTACTTTGATGTTGAAATATCATCAGGACAAAAATGTGAAATATTTGAATTACAGCTACCAAACAACTACTAGAATATTGCTAGCTTTGGAGGTAATTGGGTTTTGTAGGGGTTAGTGAGCATCGAGTCAATGACAACATTTAATTGTAAAAGACAAAATGCATATAATTTCAATTGGAAACAATAGAGTCCACAGCAAAGAAAGTAAAATTGCAGGGTATTAATGAATCACAACTAAGAAACATGCAAATACAAGCATATGCTCCTGATAAAGAAGGTATACTCAATCACTGGCTTACCTATATAACCTCCATGGCCTCCAATTCACAGCCCACAGAACCCAAAAGCTGAGAGGGCCAAGGATAGCGAAGAGGAACCCACAGATGCTGCATACCAAAACAACTCCACGGTGTTCCTCCTCTTCCATCCTCGCCCCGATAATCACCTTTTGAAAGCTGAAAGCATGGATACAGGCCCAAAGAAATCTGCTGAACACGTAGAGCGTAATAAATTCCATTAGTAATTACACAGCCAAACTAGTGGCATGTCACTCGAGTATACATGTTTGAGTTTACAATCCACTACAAAAACACGCACCAAGAAATCTAAACCTAGTAATAAATTTGTAACACCATGATGTCCTATACTAGCCACCTTATAAATTATTTCGCATAGGGTGATGTATATGTCCCAACTACCAAACAAACCATGGCAGTGTCACAGTCAAAATTTGACATGAGTCTTGTTACCAAACAAAAAAAACATCGAGACTGAAAAAATAGTTCAACCCTATCTTAACGAAATTTGTTATCTGTTTGACAGAGTAGCAAACAGTTGTTCTTTTCGAGAATTTATTGCCCATTAAGACACTATGGACCAATGAAAAGTCGAACTGTAGTAGGACAGATCACTTGTGCGAACTGAGCATAGCTAGATAGTTAGTTTCCTTGTGGTGGAAGCAGCCCACCGAGTTTCAAGTTGGCATGGTGACGTGCCTTTTTAAGCACATTCATTTAAGCACATCACGAGCCACCGCACCATTACTCGTGACTGCAAAAAAGTTACCGAAAACAGAGCTCTAGCCTAAATCCGGGAAATAAGCTGCACGTAACATTATGAACATCAAAATCACTTAATGCAACACTCATAATAGGCAACACAAGAGCCTAGCAAAGAAAAATGGCAAGATATACGTCTTGCCAACTCAACGATCTAGGAGATCACATAGACATACGAAAAGCAACCAAATCTGACCGTTGCCCACCCCAAAGCACCTTAACAAATAAACCACCATATCGACGGCATTGTCGGAAACAGAAGGTTCCTAATGCCGCGGCCTGCTGGGGCAAGTGCCAATCCTCCTCATTCCGTACGCGCTAACACCTACATCCTAACATCCGGTGTGTCTAGGATGTATAGACATAGTACTAAATTTAACCGAAACTGTTTGCTACGAAGCACATCTGCAACGCATAGCCCTAGCGGCTACTAGAAGCACAGCACAGCAACTAAGGCAGGCTACTGTAGCCACATTAGTGCTCCTGAGCTAAGCAAGCAGCACCATTTCCAAGCTTCTCTGGGCGACAGGTCCAGCAGCGGCCATCGCGGCCTCAGAACCCCTCCAAAACCTCAACCATTCCTTGCTCCTCGCGCGCCCAGACACACAGACAGCCAAGCTCCCCCGCTCCTCAGAGACCGGGCGCCACTCCGAAGCACTGCACAGGAAGTCACTCAGGAGCCGTCCGTCCCCCAATTCCGCCCACCAACCCCCGCGGAATGCGGAGCCCCCGGGACTGGAGCCCGCAATTCCCGCGAGCGAGGAGAGCGCCCCCCGGCCGGCGCGCCGAGCCCCTCCAGATCCGGCGAGCCCGGCCCAGAATTCCGTCGCGGAAAGAAACCCTAGCCTGCGCTACAGTAAGTGTGGATGGAGCAGACCAGTGGCGTGAGCGAGAGGGCGGCTTACCTCGGCGCAGGCGCGGCGCGGCGGCGGGGGGGATCCTCGGCGGCGAGCGGGCGAGGGGAACCCTAGGTACGGCCGGACCTCGATTCGATTCGTCGTCGTGCGGCCGTGACGGAGTGAGCGTGAGCGAGAGAGCGGGGGAGGGAGGGGAGCTGCTGCTGGGTGGGGGGAGAGAGACAGCGGAGTGACGTTTGTCAACTTGGGTGGGCTGCCGTGCTGACTAGTGTTTGGTTGGTGTGTGTGCGTCTCCTGCCTCGGCATGAGCGAGTCTGTTGTGCTCGTGCCGTGCGCCTGAGCGACCCAGCCGAGCCGGTGCGCGAACCAAAGAGAGAGGCGACGGCGCATTTGGCCAAAATTTGAACTTTTTTGCAGATATGTATGTGTACACCCTACCCCCATAAACACCCTACCCCCATATGGTCGCTAATTTTTTTAAAATAATACTTTCTTTTTTAGAAATTCAAGAAATATTGCGCAGATTCAGCAAATTTCAAAAATATTACGGCCTCGGCCCGGAGGAGGCCGACTGGAGCTCGTCGGCCCGGAGCAGGCCGACTGGGGCTGGTCGGACCAGAGCTGGCCGACCAGGTCTGGTCGGCCGCATCTGCGCGCATGCAGAACCTGGCGTACACCTGGTCGGCTGGGAGGTGGCCGACCAGCCCTGTCGGCCCAGGGTTAGCCGATCGTTGCATGCAGCAAACCTCCCCCATTTCTCCTTAGCGCACGATTAGCGCCCGTTTCTCCCGCCATACGTTCCCGCCTTTTTCTCCCGCCCGTTTCTCCCGCCAACCGTTCCCGCCTATTCCTCCCGCCACCGTTTCCCGCCCGTTTCTCCCGTCACCGTTTCCCGCCTGTTCCTCCCGCCACCATTGTCCTATAAAAACCACTCTAGGCTAAGCGGGGTACTTTCACAGAGCGCCAGCATGGTGTGTATTGTACCTTGTGAGAAGTGTGTGTCCGGCTTTCATATAGCCGCATCCGAGCAGCTAGCTAAGATGGTCACATATTTGAAGGTAGATGGGAGGGAAATTCCACTTGAAGAAATTGTTGGTAGTGAGAGACATCTCGCTTTGCTAGGGGCGAGGCTATGCCGAGATGGGTTTCCGTATAGGACCCCAGAACAAATCCGTGTTGAAGTCTTGAGGCTTGCGGATAAGTTCGATAGGCATGTTACTAATGCGCCGATTCATCGAACTCAAGACATACGTGAGAGGTACGGTCGTTCATTTCTCTGGGTATACTCCAGCGATGATGACGACGATTTCATGCCGTCGTCAAAGGAAAAGCGGGCTGAAGCAGTGCGTAAGGGCAAGGAGAAGAAGGCAGAAACATCGAGGAAGGGTGCGGATAAGAAGCCTGAATCATCGTCAAAGGGCAAGGGTGCTAAATCTGCGGATGGTGCAGGCTGCATTGATGGGAGATAGGTAGAATCTTAATTTGAGTTATGTTGTATCTTTCTTTGAGTATCGATTAATTAGTAGTTGTACCTGCATTTCCGTTTGTTGTGTGGTGTGATCGGTATGTAATCGAGGTTTGTTGTATCTTATCTTAATCGAATCAATGTCTACCGGTTACGGACATATCAAATATTGCCACATAGATCGTACTAATAAGTCTAGTACATAACGATACATAAGTCTAGTACTCATACATAGGTATGACGGTACATGGAAAATAGCGAACATAAGGTCTCTGATACATAAGTAGAGTCTCAGTCATCGCCTCTGCCACGACGTGGCGGATGTGGCTGAGGAGTGCTCCATCCAAACCGATGGGGTGGGCAGGTGACTCGTGGAGGAACTAAGGACCCGTCATCTGCCTGCCGTGTATCCTGTGTGGGTTGTGGAGGAGGAGTGTTGTACATGTTGAGTCACTGGGTGTCCGCATCCGCACCGAGAAACACGTTTGGCTGACTCTCCCAACCAGAAGCACCCGAGTAATGCTCGGAGATAGTAGGCCCTAAGTCGAAGTCGAATTGTGCTAGAATCGAGAAATTTTATGTAACATGTTATTTTGTAAATAGTTTGAGTACATGATAATGTAGTAGTACGAATCGACATACCGTGTGGTCCACGAGGCTGGAAGCCGGTGAAGGGGCTCTGCTGGTACTCCGAAGAGGGTTGCTGCTGGTAGCCCCCAGTGGGGCTCTGCTGGTAGCCCCCCCTAGTGGTAACTCTGCTGCTGCCAGCCCGAACCTCCTGGCTGGTCAGGTGGAGGTGGTGCGACATGTGGACGCGGGTGCTGTCGGTGTGCCTCCGGAGGTGTCGGCACGTCACGCCGTGCCCGCCGTTGAGGCAACTGCGTGGACGGATGCGGTGGCCGTCGTGCAACATGTGGGAGAACGTCAGACGAGCGGACACACGTGATAGCCTCGTAGATCTGTCGCACTCTCTGAGCAGCGGACTTCAACCAAGACCGATGCTGTTCGCGTGTAAGCAAAGGCCCGGTCGAAAGTGAACGGTCTAACTGGTCTATATCATTCCCCAGATCCCACGTCAACTCAGCCTGAAAGTGGTACAGACAGTTAGGAAATGAAGGATAATATAGATAAGGGTAAATGATTGTAGATAAGTTAATTATTTGTACCACGTGTTGCCGTGAGCCGGATATAGACTGGCTGGGGTACATATCCCACGTAGCAGGGGCCGGCATCACATCTGGTTGGGCGTGATGAACGAGAGAAACCCTTGTGGAAGTGACGTACCACTCTAGGTACTCGTCGTACTCCGCCGGATCGAAGGGTTGCGCCTCGACCCAGAGACGAGTCAGCGCATCAGCCCACTCGGCCACGTAAGGTTGCACTCTTTGCAACCATTGTGTCGCAGTCCTGTTAGTTCCCTTCCTGCTCCATCTGCAAGACAAGAAACATTAGCATAATTGTGGATGACAAGTGTTAAAACAAAGATGTGTGGTTAAGAAATGGAGGTACCGGTGGACGATGTCTGGTAGAGGCGCATCAATAGGCGGGGGGACCGAGATCTGGCGCAGACCGAACTGCCTCATAACACGCTGCTGGGCCATCTCCTCAACGCTGACGTCGAAGATAATCTTCGACTTCGTCATCCAGTATGCTGCATCTCGCGTGCACATGATAGAAATTCCTCCAGGGAATTTCGACGCGACCGCGTCAGGCGTGTATGGCTCCCAAATAACTGAAGCCCCGGAGAGAACGTCGAACTGCTCGTTGAATGCCGGATAGCAGTTCCGAACCTGATCTCTAGCGAATCATCTCTGCAAAACAAAGACGTAAATTGTATAAGTAAACAGGAAGATACTCATTGACAAGCATAATTAGTAAACTATTATTGAACATACCTTGCGATGTGTCCAAAGTGTGCCAAAAGTAGGGTCGTCTATGTGCTCCGGGTCGAAATAATGGTCGAGCGGCCACGGATCGGCAGCCGAAATGTCAGGTCGTCCAATGGGGAACCTCTCCCACGACCACAGCTGCAATAGCATAGGGCATCCAAGAATTGCTGACTTTGTCGCCGTAAGAAAGCACGCGTTGCACATACCTCGGTACGTGGCCGCTAAGACTGCAGAACCCCAACTACGAACAGTGATGTGGTACGGCTGTGTCAGCGTAAATTGCTCCCACAGCCATGCTGCTCTGGTGATATTGCCAGGAAGAATCATGACCATCCTCCAGAGTCATGCCAGATGAGAAGTCCTGAGTCCATGAAGCTGGATAAGGCACCTCCGGCTCGTACTCTGTGTCATTCGATGAATCAGAATCACTCCCATCACCGCAATGACCCTCAATATCTTCATCTTCCATCTCGTCCTGCATTCGGCCATCTTCCTCATCCCCATCTGCCTCCACATTTTCACCGTCATCATGCCCTCCAGCCATACTACTCTGCCCTGATTCATAAGCACTGCCTCCTTCGTAACCATGGTTGTCATCATGTTCAATTTCCATGGTTGCTGCACTGTTCTGCCCTGGATCGTGCCCACCCTCGCCTTCAGGAGGATTGACATTTACCTCCTTAACGACAGGAAGCAACAAGGCAACTAGGTGGCTTCCCCTGTTTTCGCAACCTTGCAACCAGTTCACCCACTGAGAATCCCGATCAATCGGCCTCAGAGTGTACCAAATTTTTTTACTGGACCTTGACCATAACGCATGCACCCCGACAGTGTGTGTTTCTGCATTTAATCCCAAACACTGTGCCAACCAATCTTTTAACTGACTAACAGACCAATTTTCAGGGTCAGTCAGATCCAACTCGACGTGCTCAAACTCACTCAGGTCCATCCCATACTCATTTTGCTTTACTGAACCGACACCGTAGTAGAAAACAAACTTTACTACATTCGACATAATTGCTCACCTAAAAAATATTATAATGCATCAAATATTAATATCACATCGTACCTAAAATTCTACCGAAACTACTAATACAAACTAAATCCTAAAGCTAACCCTAACCCTAACCCTAATACATGGAAAAGTCTTACCCTTGAAGCGTGGGCGGCCGTCACCTGCGGCGTCCGCGGCACCGTCGTGGGGCTCGACGTGTCCGGCTTCCTCCGCCTTCAACGGCTCCCTCACGTCCGCGCTCGCCCGCCTCCGCGCCCTCCGCGACCTCACCAGCCCACTCCCCGTCGAGGTCGCACCCTCCGCGCCCTCCGCGCCCTCCCCGTACTCTGCTGCTCGTGGATAGGAGAGGAAGAGGAGCAAGAGAAAGAGAGAGAGGAGAGGAAGAGAAGACCGTGAGATGGGGAGGAAGAAGAAGGGCTCAGGCTGTTAAACATGACCTCGTCGGCCAGGAGGTAGCCGACGGGCCAGTCGGCCGCGACGTGGCCGAACCGTGGCCGGCCGCGCCCGTGATCCTCTCTCAGCGCTGGTCGGCCGGCTCTGGGCCGACGAGCCCAGTCGGCCACCTCCGGGCCGACCAGCCCCAGTCGGCCACCACCTGGCCGAGGCCGTGTTATTTTTGCAATTTACTCAAACTGCGCAATATTTCCCTAATTTCTAAAGAAAAAAGTATTATTTAAAAAAAATTAGCCATATGGTCGTGGTATAACCACCCACCTCGCAAGTTCTCAATTTTTGTTTTCTTCTTAGAAAAGTATGAAATAAAACCTTAAAATGGCATACACTCTACCGAAATCAAACTTGAAACCCGCACACTCCACTGATGTCTCCCAAGTGTAGGACCATTCAAATAAGAAAAGTGTTTCTCGAACCCATGAGAAGCTGAAGGTATTGGTTAGCAAATTTGACAAGTTAACAATAAAAGATGTAAGTGTTTTTGGTGTTTTTATGGTGTAGATTGTAACATAAACCCTGAAAATAAAATGCAACGAGTAAATGCTCTTAATAATAGAAACCTCAATTCTCTATTTAGCAACATGATAAGCTTAAGTGTGTGTTTCTTATATGTGACAAACATTCCCGGTATGGATTTACTTAACATGAATATTTTTAGAACAACGTAGTGAATATTTTGTGAAGTTTTAATCTTTCAGGTAAGAGTCTTAATTAGGTGCAGACAACTAAATGAGCAAATGCACCCCTTATGATGGGTCCTAAGGCCATGTAAATCTGCAAACAAAGGAATCATTAAGACATATTGTCCCACCATAGCTATGAGTTATAGGGTTTCAATATATATCCCCTAATGCAACTTATGGTATCGGACAATGATGACGATAGCGGTGATTCCCCCCTCTCTGGAGTTCTGGAACAACATGATCTTCCCTACCGGAGTAGGAGAGAGATTTCGCCTCCGTCACCGCCTCAGTAAATCGCGAAAAAAATAGGGTGTAAGTTTTATGTCGATACAGAGTCGGGGTTCAAAGGGGGCGTCAAAACGATGCTCGACGCCCAAACAGGCACACCTGGCGCGTCAGTTGTGCTCTTTTGAGCATCCTGGCTCCTCTCCTCTAGATCTGTTGCACATGGTCGTTATCCCGATGGAAAACTGACTCGCTGTTTTTTTTCCCGAATCAATTGACGTCCCAAGGTTCCTAAAACATCAAAATAAGAAAAAGAAGGTTTATGTCTCCTAAAAATTAAATACCAAAATAGGGGACTGATACGTGCATTTTATATCATCATATTAGAACTTATATTATCATATTAGATTGTTATTGCCATTATTATATCATTTTTTGTATGTTTTAGATGATTTATGAAACTTTCATATAAAGTCCCTATTTTTGGTATTTAATTTATGGGAGGCAGAAAACCTCATTTTTTCTTGTTTTTAACGTTTTACACAACAAGTTTTCCATCTGGAGAACAACCGTGGGCAAAAGTTCCGAGAGAGAAGTACCACGAGGGCCAAACGGGCATGGCCCACATGGCCAAAGAATTTGCCCCTCGGACACCGTCTCGGCCTCCGCCTTTTAGCACACTCTCGTCTCGCCCAAAAGTGACGCCATAATGGTTCAAACCCTGGTGGTGGGAGAACAGAATCAAGTCAAATATACCACCATTTCTGAAGATAGGCTACTTTTTTTCCAGAAGATAGGAATTCAATCCAAAAAAAATGACGTAGGATCTTGTCATCTCAAAATAGCCATGGGCTGGGCCGTCTGTCGCACCTTGCGCTAGGAGCTCGATATCACACCCATGGGCGTCTGGTGGCAACTTTGGGCTTTTTGCCGTGAGGTCGCTGGGCATCATCGTGCACGATCTGTTCTCTGCACTGAACTATTACAGAAAAAACCACCGGGAAGAAAGAAAGAACTCACGGCGGCCGGCTGTATCTCCACTCTCCAGCGAGCGTGTGTCGCGGCCATGTGCTCATCATTTTCAACCGAGCTCGGGCAACTTTAGTGTTCAGTTTTTGTCAAGAACGTCGTTGCCACGAGGCCGCGTCCCTGCTTTAGTTGTTGCTGAGTCATCTTCAACCATCGATCCTTTGCTTACTTTGGCTCGACAGTAAAACATTCCATGCATCTAGTAGGAGTATAAGGGTTTTCATACGCGAGGAAGCAACCGTGAAAGGGACACCACTGAACGCCGTGATGATTGCAGCCGATGGCTTTTAGCAGCAATGGCCAATGGAGGATTGGCAAGATATGGCAATATCTGGGCGGGCCTGGTTGGTGGCGGCGGTAGTTCGTCGACAAACAATCCTGCCATCCATCATCCATGTCCATGTGGTGGGTGGAGTACATTCTTTACTTCGATCACCAAACCATGCATGCATATGCACACCTAACATTCCGGTGCAATTGGCTTAGAGTTTAGAATTGCTCATGGCAAATCTTGCAACTCCTGTAACGATCTGTAGCTTCAGACTGATAAGACACAAGCGGGATTCTAGCTGACTTTGTAAAATATTTTTCGGTTCAACAGAAGGAGCTTTGGATCACTGTGGTTAATCCGAGTACAATTGTACATAACTCTGAAATGAAAATCCTCGATGGCATGAAGAACACACAGCGAGTTCAAGATTTCAGATAATAACATGTATAGTACCGGCATAACTAGACCAAGACAGTCGGACCGTTGCTACTGTGACTGGAACCTGGAAGATGCATCGAAGAAGAACAGGCCAAGAACCTGACTGGCTGCCGCTTCATGGCTCCGGGAGCGGCAACGCGCCAGGCACCTCCTCCACGTCCACGGGCGGCGGCTTCGCCCCGCGCCTGACGATCCGGGGAGGCGCCCTCCACCAGCGCCACCGTTGCGACGACAGCCTCGTGCAGTCGTACATCTCGTCGGGTCCCTCGGCCTGCCGCCGGCACACCCGGCCGAAGACGCAGGACACCGCGGTGAGCAGCAGGACCGCCGCGAGCACGCCGAAGAACGTGCCGATGGAGCCGTCGCCGTGATCCCGTGGCACCGCGGGCGCGTCGCCCGCGGCGGAGCCCTGGTAGTAGCCGGCGGGGAGCGCGGGCGGCGCCATGAACGTCGCCGGGGACGGCATCCACGGGGGCGCGAAGGTGTTGGTGGCCGCCATTCCTGTTGCATCCAGATGAGCTAGCTAGGCGCGCGATAGAATAGAACAGTGGTGGCGAGTGTAGCTGAGGTGAGCTAAGCAGTGTCAGTGAGCTCGTGTGCTCGTGGTGCGCACGTAGGATGAGGATGAGCTGACCGGGGATGGGAGAGGGAGGCAATACGCCAATAAGAGGTCGGCGAAAGCGGCAGCTGCTTTGCCGGCGCCGGCGACGTGTCACAGGAGCAGAGGATGTAGCCGTTTAGCTAGGCGCGGTAAAGCTGAGGAGAATGGTGGGTGGGGGGACGTCCGCAAGGTGGGCTTTTGTGTGGATCCATCGATCGATCGAGTGGTGAGCGGCATGGAAAGGTCGCAAAGCTAGCGCGTGATGGTTGGTTGTGTACTCACCTCCATGTTCTCGTACGCACCCTTTGGATATACTGCTCAGATGCATGCATGAGGAAAGAGGGAGACCGTGAGAGAAGATCTAACAAGTGAGGAACAAAGCGTGAAGAACTTTATGAGCTCGGAGCCACTGTATCCTTGTAGGTATATACAGTAGTCTGTTTGTTCACTTGCAGTTGCAGGTTTCTGTGGTGCATCAAACGGTCCATAGGGGCATGACAAGACATTGCAGGGGGTGCAAGCCTTGAGAGAGCAATATGTTTCGTACCGTTAAAAGAAGGTTACTGGATAAGGAGATGCATCATGCATGTGATGTTGTTTGCTTAACGTGCAAGTACCAAAACTTTTCTGTACCCCTTTTCCATTGATGCTTTGTGAATCACTCCCTCCGTTATTAATATAAGACTTTTCTAACTTTTCTGATATGTCATGTTTCATTCCTAAACGAGTGAATCGGAACACTAAAACAAGTCTACAAACGTATAAAACACGAGAAAGTTAGAAAGGTCAAAATGTCTTACATTCTAGAACGGAGGGAGTAATTAATTAATGCTAGTTGAGCATTCTAGTTCTCATGCTTATAAATTGGAGTAAATTCCAAAAAAAAAGAACCACCACAAATTCCCTATAAATACATAGAACCACCGAGATTATGTGCTCTTTCGTTTCAAAAACACTAATAATCTTTTTTTTTTGCCTCGCTAACAGCTTGGCCCATTGTCGCCGGCCGCTTCAGACAAAGCAAAGAGGACCTCTGACCTCTGCTTAAAACAAAAGAAAGTGTTTTTTGACAGAGAGAGAAAAAAGGAAATTGTTTTTTTACAGAAATAAAAAGAAATGCTTTTTTTAGAAAAAAGGAACTGGTTTTTTTTTTGAGAAAAAAAAGAAAAAGGAACTGATTGGATGAAGCCTAGAGGACCTCTCCTTCAAAGGCCTAAGTACGTGGGCCTCATGGGCCCGTGGCTTACCGCTCACACCCAGGAAGCTCTCCACTCCGCATCGGCTCAACCTTTTCCTCGCGTTCTACGGGACCCGCAGCCTCCTGCCCTCTTCCTCCTCGACCCGATCTCCTCCTAGGTTTCGCTCCCCACCACCGCGGACACCAACCGGAAATGGCGGCGCGGCACCTCAGATCCGGGCTCCCCCTCCTGCAAGCCCGCCTCGCGGCCACCGAATCCGCGGCCGTCGCTCAGGTCCCTCTTCCCGCCCCTCCTCGTTCGCCTTAACCAATCACGCCATTACCCTAGGCTGGCGATCCACTCATCCGATCTAGGCCCCCCTTACGTTCCTTGCATCTGTTTTGATGGGGGAGGGGAATTTCAGTCTGTAGTCTAGCTGAATCGTTTCCCCTGTTATTTTTTTTTTATTTGCGGGGTTTGACGAGCTGGTTTGTGATGCAGGTGTCGAGGGGACTCGCGACGCAGGCGTCTAAGCCGCCTGCCGAGAAGCAGATCAAGGTAACTTGAAATCAAGCATTTGGTTGAAATTTTAGGTTTGGAGCGGTCTGCGGACGATTCGACGTAGATTTCTATTTCTGTTCATTGCGAGTAGCGCAGATTACTATGGTGATCTGATCAACTTATCAGGGGAGCATATGAATCAATGAATCATGCATCTGTCTCTGTTTTGCTGCCTTTACTCACACTCTTTTGTTTCCGGTTCCATGTCACTATGGCTAAAATGTTCCGATTTTGAGAAACCCAGTGTACCTTACTGATGTTAAACTGTTTTATCTTCTGTCGAGTGTAATCGCCTTTATTGCCATCACACACCGTAGTGATCACCGAAACCAGTTTACTCAGCAAAGTAACATTGTTCATGTTGCATTTTTCTTCGTATATCAATTACATCGCAAAAAGTCTGTGCCATTGATGAATGTGTGCTCTTGGTCTTATTTCTTACAGTCTGTTTCAAATATTGAGTTGTACTGATGCAATTAAGTGAATTGGTTACTTGGTGGATCTACCTGTTCTTGTTCTGTCCTGAGATGTCGTGCTGATGTTGTTATTTGTGAACTTATGTCAAAATAGGTTCCACAAGCTCTGTTTGGTGGCACCGGCAACTACGCTAGCGCACTGTTCCTTTCAGCAGCCAAAGCAAATTCGTTGGACAAAGTTGAATCTGAGCTTCGCGATGTTGTGGCGGCATCCAAGAAGAGCCCCATGTTTTCTCAGTTCTTAAAGGACGCGTCCGTGCCAAAAGAAACCAGGGTGAAGGCTATCACTGAAATTTTCGCCGAAGCTGGGTTTTCTGACGTCACAAAGAACTTCTTGTGTATGCCTCGGATCCACTCAACCTTGCATGTCTAATGAAGTTCATTTTAGGTGCTTATAGTATCTTTGTCACAGTCGAGAAACCAAGTTATAGCTTTCGTGCAGCATGTGCATCACTGATGCATCAGCCCGAATGCATTGGACTATTTTCAGTTCTTTTGTTTCCAGCGTTCTTCTCTTTATCTACAATTTCCTTTCTTGTATGGTAATATTTTCAGTTCAAAGGAAAACTGTTTGCACACCCGAATTAAATTACTTAACACCCTAGTTGAATACCACTGATAAGTGATGATATGATGCATACATTACAGAACTTAATTATCAGGTACTATATACGTGTCTAATTTTATATTTAATATGCAGTGGTACTGGCAGCCAATGGAAGACTGAAATTTGTTGAGCGCATTTCGGAGAGATTTACTGATTTGACCATGGCACATAAGGGGGAGGTGAAAGTCGTTGTCAGGACTGTTGTTGTAAGTTGATACCCCGACATCTTATCTCTTGCTACTTGGAACAATCTATGTTTGATACTGATCAAATTTGTCGGTGTCCCCTTTTGCATATTTAAAGTGTAGCTTGATGCATGTATGTATGATTAGCTGTATCTTGATTTCTACTATATGACCCTGTAGTTGGCTACAACCTATTCTCTCAAGCTGAATATTTGGTTGCATTGCTCATGGAGATACAAAATAGGTTTTGTTTACATAAGTTTCTAAATGCAGATAACATTTGAGAAGTTTCTTGCATAAACAGAAATTCAGTTCCCGAGTTGGTAATAGGGAAAATTGATCTGAAACTATCTGTTATTGGCAGTAATAAGTGTTTTAGTTGATTGACACATCGAAATGTTTTGTGCTACTGTCATCAGTTGAAGTGGATACCATTTAATTTGGCAAGCTCTGTTGGAGAAAACTCTTAATGAGTTTTCTTTAAATTCAGATGTAGCACATGTTAACGAGGACCTATTGCATTGATGATCGCACAAACTGTTCCTATTCTATGTCACCTTACATTTTTTAAGCATGTGTCCTTTGGTTTGTCAGTGTGTTGATGAATACAGAGTGCAACTTCTAATATAGTTCGTGACGGTATTCAGAACCGTGAGTCTTGGTTGCTGACGTCTCTGTTTTATGCTTGTAGCCACTTCCTGAGAAGGAGGAGAAGGAACTTAAGGAGACATTGCAAGATATCCTTGGGAAAAACAAAACCATCTTGGTTGAACAGAAGGTAGGTCCTTGATCTGTGAGTTGTGTCTATATCGTATTTTAGTGTGCGTGGTGTAAAGCAACACTGAAAACGTCCAATCGTGTCCTCTCTGCAGATTGACTACAGCATTATGGGAGGACTAGTGATTGAATTTGGACAAAGGGTGTTTGATATGTCGATCAAGACTCGGGCAAAGCAAATGGAGGCGTTCTTGAGGCAACCTCTTGACATCTAACTTTTCGCATCAAAAGCAACGCCAGAGTGCAGGGGCTGCGCTGCTGAGGTTTCCATCATGTCTACTTCTTCAATGTGTTCTTGAAATAAAAGCTTTCATCTACCAGAGAACGGCACTATGTTTTATTTTGTCTTGTGGGCCAGAAGCCTGATGAACAATCTTAATTTCCTTTCTACCAAAACATGGGTAAAAACATGAAGAGAGGTCATGGAAAGTTTAAGTTCAAGTGTTTGTAATTTTCTGTTCAAGTGCTCTCTTTTCCTCGTATTCAGTGGGGCATGAAATAATTTGATGACAATAGATTTCACTGCATTTTCCCATGGGACATTTGAAGAGACTACCCTGATGTCTTAGATACGGATCAAATCTAGCGACCTAACCTGAAATAGATACAGATCATGCCATGTGACTGTTTCCGTCTATAACCTTAAATCCACAATGATAGGAATTTTGCACACGGAATCTGACTATCTCCTGTTGGCTCATCTAAAAAGGGGAAAACAAATGTTAGCTTGTGCTCCTCGGTGACTGAAACCATCGCATTTCTGATGTCACTATTAGTTGTTTTCCGTTGGCAGCCACTAACAATCTAGTCCAAGAATAGCTCTGAAACCGAACCCTTTTCGCTCCACGATACCCATCCGCCAATGTCTCGTACACAGAAAATCGGTTAACTAAATTGACCCGAGGCCATAGCATCACGTGATCGATGCATTACTCACATAATATGTGGTGATCGATGCATTACTCACATAATATGTGTGGTTGCCCCGACGCGTGCCTCTCGATCGCTTCCTTGATGCGCAGACCAAACTTCGGCACACGAAACGCCTAGCTCTATAAGTTAGCTTAGCTTGGCCTATTAAGCTGAGGTGGTGAGTTGGCTTGTAAGAATCAATGAGATCGGCCCCTCAAGTCACTGCTCCACCAGCCCAAGCAACCCGAAGCTCTACCCCGCTCCTCCAAGCAAGCCATGCAGTTAGGCTAAGCTAAGTAGCAACAGCCAGGCTCCGGCTAGCTTATTCCTAGCTCCATGCCCCCTCTTCTTCCTCCCGTCGCCTCTCCATTGCCTCTCTCTGCCGTCTCCGTCCGATGTCGCCGTGCGCGGCGGAGGCCGGGCTGGTGGCCATGGACTGCATGGTGGTGTGCTGCTGCTGCCCGTGCCTGGTGCTGCAGATCACCGTGTTCCTCTTCGTCCGCCTGCCCAGGAAGGTGGTGGTCAAGTCCAAGAGGATCATCCTCAGGAGATGGCACAGGAGGAGGTCCTCAGCCACGAAGAGACGCGTCGTCTCCCGAAGCGGCAGCTCCGTCTCGTCGTCGTCGTCGTCGGGCGCCATGAGGCGCCTTCAGGAGCTACTGGCCGACGGCGATTTCCGAGCCGCGTTCAGGGATATCGATGGTGGGGAGTACTGCAGCGACAGCGACGATAGCTGCTGGAAAGAGAGATGCTTCGCCGCCATGGACGACGACGGCGGCGGCTGGAAGCAGAGATGCTTCGCCGTCGACGACGACGATGACGACGGCGTGTGGGAGGCGCTGGTGGAGCAGGAGGGACTATTCTGGTTCGGGAGCTTCTGGGGCCGGACGGAGCAGGGGGATCCGGTGTCGGCGGAGGACCAGATGTACGCAGGCTTGAGCTTGCCGGTACTCCTGGAGAGGGCGTGCGACGACTAGACTAGCTGGGCAACACGTCCGGTTTAAATTTTAATCCGAGCGGCAGTTGCTGAATGAGGTTTCTGCTACTTTTCCAGTGATGTATTTTCATCCAGGGTAGCTAAGCTACATCATTCGGTTGCTGCATTGCTTCTCGAGCTGTAGATATTACGATGTGTATATCAAAGGAACATAACCTGAATTACACAGGTTAACTGCAGAAAGAGCCTTTTCTTCTTTCTTGAGATAAATAACAGGAGCTTGTGTATTCATCACCACAAATGGAGACACAACCATGTCTGATACTATTACGAAGAAACGGTGGACTATGATCCCGCCGACATGATCGACACTCAGCACTAGGCTTTAGCACAATTAAAGATGCGCAGCACGATATGATCAACCATACCAGCAATGGAAGCATATACAAAGGGAGAAGTCAGAGCATTGACAGCTTCGGATCTCTCTGAGAAATATTGTCTAGACCCAGCCACATCTAATCCCGATTTTGAAAGTAAGTCCTAAAAACATAGTATTTCAGACTTCCCAAAAAAATTTAAAAAAGAAGAGAGGATGCGATGCAAGCATGCATGATAGAAGCATTACACTCCTGCAAAATTTGAGAAGAAGTCAATACCACGAGTTGTCGTGTTAAGTCGCAAAATGTGGAATTTGTACGCATTTTGTGATGGTCCAATTTAAATTTCATAATCACACGCACTTAATTACAGCCATGTAACACTCTTTACAATTTGTTTGTTTGTAAAGGGATTTTCCCCTAGTTTGAATTTCTGTACATAACACACTCCTTTCCTTCTAATCGGCCGGAAGACAAAACGACTGCCATGATCCTGATCGTCGTAGGAATGGAAAAAAAAAATGGGCTTTCATCACCTTGTGCTGCTAGCAGCTATCCGGCTCGGATGCTTGTCTGAGGTTGAATTCCAATTAATACCGGATCCCAAACGCAGCCGTGAAGCGCAACCTACTTTGCCTAGATATAGCTCATGCAGTACTCTACCACACACCACGTAGTCGATCGCCGCGGTCGGTGAAATTTCACAAAAATAACCCTTTGGATAAAGTTTAGCAGAAAATAATCTCTTTTCAAAACTATTTTGAAATCTAACCCTTTTTGATAGCGCCCAACGATGCGGCGCTACCCTCTGTGTGGTAACGCCACAACCTCCGTCGCTACCCTCGTGCCAGCGTGGCAACAAGCCCTTCGGCCCTACCCTTCGGAAGATAGCGCCATGCCCCTCGGCGCTACCCTTAAGAGGGTAGCTCCAAGCCCCATGGCGCTACCCTCCGAGCACGTCGAAAACGGCTAAATCTGGGAGGGTAGCGCCATGCCCCTCGGCGCTACCCTTAAGAGGGTAGCTCCAAGCCCCATGGCGCTACCCTCCGAGCATGTCGAAAACGCTAAGTCTGGGAGGGTAGAGCTATGCCCCTCGGCGCTACCCTTAAGAGGGTAGCTCCAAGCCCCATGGCGCTACCCTCCCAGACTTAGTCGTTTTCACACGGGGCTCGCGTTGCCACGCTGGCACGAGGGTAGCGACGGAGGCTGTGGCGCTACCACACAGAGGGTAGCGCCGGGCGCTACCAAAAAGGGTTAGATTTCAAAATAGTTTTGAAAATGGGTTATTTTTTGCTAAACTTTGCTCAAAGGGTTATTTTTGTGAAATTTCACCCGCGGTCGCGCGGAATCGGCCGGGTGGATCATGCGTGCGTATAGGTATAGCTCATGATATGATTGTTCCTTGCTTGTCCGGTCTCAGTCGTGCCCACGATATCAGGCGTCGGACACGGGCCTAAGCTTCCCGTACACCACGGAATGACTTGTTGGGATGGCTAGCTGTGCCCACATGCATATGCCGCAGCAGCTTCACTCTACCGATCGACACGACACACGGCCGGTTAACCGCGCCGGGCTTGTCGTGCCGTAGTACTCCAAGTAGTAATAAGTTGCTTTGGCCGAGGCGTGGAGATGCCCGCGGTCGCAGAATCTCTCGCGCACCGCGTACGCCGGCGCATCGCCTTGGCCGAGGACAGATCCTCCGGAAGGCCGGACCTCACGGTGGCACCCGGAATCCTTTCAAGACCGCGCGTCTACGGCCCCGGTGCCCTACCGTTGCCACCCACAGCGCCAAAGGGCGCTTGCATTGGGTTTCTTCGGTCCCGGTGCCCTGCCGTACCCATCCATAGCATGATCACAACATTTACCTCGTTGTTATTATATATATCTACTACAATATAGTTCAGATATCCTCTTCTGGTCTTGAGACAATCGTGGATCGCATCTAATTACAGCACTATAATTACGGCGAACAGCTCTATGACGGACTTACAAGAACTTTGCAATTACAGCACTGTAACTTTTGCTGCTGAACGACAAGCAACATCCGTGCGTCCTAGTGAAATGAAGATGCATAAGTAGCAACGAAATATATTGGTCTGTTACTGATCGGTGACATCAAATTAATTGTGCTACTATACGGCTTGCAATGTGGGAATGGTGATTGCCTCCATGGAGAAGAGCTTCACGACCGACCGATGTCCAAGGAGATCGGTGGTGAAAGGGAGATCTTGCTCCGACGAGCGAAGCTCTTGGTTCTAGCCGCTACCAGTAACATCGTTAGCTTGTTGCCCTCAGGGTGGTCACCGTAGACCCTGCCATCTTTTGGCTTAAATCCAAATCGCCACCCTAATCACTCTCATCGTCGCATCCTTGTGTGCCGAAATAATGGGGCTCTGCTCCCGCTCAAGATGATCGAGTCAAAGAGGGGGTGAGCTTAACTTTGGCGCCATACAACCGCATAAATATTTCGTCTCCTGCCATCTCCATTGCTGCACCTCGCGCACAATTTCTTCCCGCATAGTGCTCTCATGGATTTGGCTCTAGAAAAACGGTCCGGGTGAGAAGTGATTTAAGTTTCACGCGAGCGCGGGCCAAATCCTTCCGTGAGCAATCAAAAGGCGCAAAATGGCATCGCTAGTTGGAAGTGCCGCAAGCAACCAAACGACCTACTATCTCCGTCCTCAAATAAGTGGACGTTTAGGTTTGAATTCTTTTCACAAAAGAGTGTACATATAGATTCCACTGCACTTATAAGTGAAAAAAAAGCTTGGTTGCTCTCATCACACGGAAATCAAGACCAATATTGTCTAATGCATGATATCCTTATTTTCTACATGCACTTAGCTCACTGGAGGTGGGAGAATTAAAAAGGAGAGAGACGGTGGTTTGCGCATTCCTAATGCCTAATCTATTTCATATTTTGTCTTGAAATTTCTATATGTCCACTTATTTGAGGATGGAGGGAGCATCTGCCCCACACGAATCTCAAAGCTCGCCACTTGTTTTTCCCGATTGAGTGCTCCCCGCTTGTCTCCTCACGTGGTTGAAACGCCGCCGCCCCTGTGTTTCCCCCCTGCTCTGTTGGGCTACCGCCGTCGATGGATTGTACCGTCCGAGCCCGCATCAGGAACCCGTCCCGGACCGCCTCCCACTTCTCCGGCGAGGGGCGGAGCCGCCAGGCGTCGAGGGTGTCCTTCCGGCCCATGGCGTCCGCAACTCCAGTGGAGCAGCCCGCGGCCGTTGAAGCCAAAGCGCGGCCGACCGGCGACTCCTTCATCCGGCACCACCTCAGGACCCTCGCCGCCTACCAGCCCATACTTCCCTTCGAGGTACCCCTCCTATCCGTCCGTCCAACTCTTACATCCCCTCTACCGTACCGTTACCATACCGTCGAGTGTGGAATACACGCTGCACCTTTGAGGTGCTTGTGGAAATGCGCACCCCTGCTTTGGGAAAGAATGTTTGAAAAAACGAGTTTATGCAATGTTTTACAACACCGAATTTTGGTTCCCAGGCTCGAAATTGTGATTCCTTGATGCTGTCTTGATGCTCTGAACATGTGGACTCTTGCTAGGTGTTGTCTGCTCGGCTTGGGCGTAAACCAGAGGATATAATCAAGCTGGATGCGAATGAGAATCCCTACGGTCCACCCCCGGAGGTGCGTACTTCCTAATTACAGCGTTACACATTAGTCGGATGACCTCTATCATGTACTCCCTCAGTTCCTGAAAGGATTCTTAACTTTGTTTAAATTCATATGTATCTACACACTAAAGCATGTCTTGATACATGTAAATTTAGACAGAGTTGAGACACCCTTTTATGAACAGAGGGAGTAGTACTTAGGCATTCACAAAGAACATTAAAGCACCAATTTTATTGCAGTTCTTGTAATGAGTGATGACTCTATCACGGAAGTGCTCAGACATTCACAAGGACATGGCATCACAGCAGAAACATTGCTACTTCGGTTAGAAGGAGTCTTCCAATTCAATTAAAAACATTACCATACTAGTATCAATTATCGTTTGAGTCTGTAGCAGAGAGTAGTATATCTGTGTATGAGCAAAAATAAAAGGCACCAACCTCATCGTAGCTGATCCATGCAATCCCCTTCCTGTTTACCATAATATCATACTTACCTCTATCTGTACTACAGGTAGCTGTGGCATTAGGAAATTTAAAATTCCCTTATGTCTACCCTGATCCTGAAAGCCGCCACTTGCGCGCTGCTCTAGCTGAAGATTCTGGCCTTGGAGCTGAGCACATACTTGTTGGATGCGGTGCCGATGAACTAATTGATTTAATTATGAGGTTAGGGTCTAGCTCATCTTGTACCTGCTTTTTTGTTGTTTTTGTCTCAAAGTTGAGTAATCATCAATGGTGCAAACCCAGGTGTGTACTTGAACCAGGCGACAAAATTGTAGATTGCCCTCCAACTTTTACCATGTATGAGTTCGATGCTTCAGTCAATGCTGCACTTGTCATCAAAGGTAGCTATTGCTCTCTTGATTTTTTATTTATTTAATCTTCCATGATTTGTACTTGTTAAACCTTCCGGGAGTTATGAGCCTCATTTAAGATGTTGTTCACCATTTCCTGCTGTAGTTCCAAGACTTCCTGATTTCTCCCTAGACATTGCACACATTATCAAAATGGTTGAACAAGAGAAACCTAAATGCATATTTTTGACATCTCCGAACAACCCAGATGGCAGGTATGTCGCTGACACTCAACAGTGGTGTTAATCTATTTGTTTATCGTTCATGTTGCAGTATTTTACAGAATCATTTTAATGTTGCTTGTCAGTGTAATCAATGATGAGGATCTTTTAAAGATGCTCGATCTTCCGGTACTTGTAGTGCTGGACGAAGCATATGTTGAGTTTTCAAGCCTTCAATCAAGGATGACATGGGTTAAGAAGCATGATAATTTGATTGTTCTCCGAACATTTAGCAAACGAGCAGGTGCGTGAGTTCTGTTCTGTTGTTTTGGTGCGTATAGAAAGGTTATTTGTTACGAAGAATCAACAAGAAGTGGGTTTCTTCATGATTTATTGGTGATACAGGTTTAGCTGGGCTTCGTGTGGGTTATGGAGCATTTCCTCTAAGCATTATTGAGTACTTATGGCGGGCCAAGCAGCCTTATAATGTGTCCGTGGCAGCAGAAGTCTCTGCATGTGCTGCTTTGCAGAACCCAACCTATTTGGAGGTATATCTTACACAACGATAATTTACATACAAAATCATGTAGAAAATTCGAGTTTGGCTAATCCACACCTTTGTTTTACCTTTCATTCTTGAAGAACGTGAAGAATCTGCTACTACAAGAGAGGGATAGGCTTTATAATCTTCTCAAAGGAATACCTTACCTGAAACCATTCCCCAGCCATGCTAACTTCATTCTCTGTGAAGTCACATCAGGAAAAGATGCAAAGAAAATAAAGGTCCAGTTTATTATCTTGCTAAATTTCTGCTTCATTTAATTGAGCTACCAAAGCCACTTTCATTGTAATTTCGGGGTGAAACTAGGAACTTAAATATTGGTTATATGTGTTCATTAATCATGATCATTGCTATTCGATTTATCATTTCCGTTCGATTGAAACAATGTAGTATGTGCAACATTATTTACTTGATTCAGTGGAAAACATATTTGCAGGAAGACCTCGCGAAGATGGGAGTGATGATCCGCCACTATGACAAGAAGGAACTGAAGGGTTATATTCGTATTTCAGTTGGAAAACCTGAGCACACTGATGCGCTGATGGAAGGCCTCAAAGCACTTCAACTTTGAGGACTCGCCTTCATTACTTTGATGGAAGCAGTGAAGAGCTTTATGAGTATGTGTCTACCCATTACTAGCTAGGCTGGTAGTACACCTAGATGCAGTCTATCAAGTAGAGGTCGCATCGCTCCAACATCAGTAAAGTGCACTCTTCAGATTCCAGACCAACCATGGTCAAAGCAGTTTTCAATAAAACGTCTGTGTTAAATTTCTTCTATAGGTCCAACCATCTAGCCATACACTATGTTTCAGAATCAAAGTTATTGTTCAGAATAATACTTTTGTAGAAATTGTGTTCCTGGTTGGCACCGCTTCCTTGTGAATTGTCATACATATAGTTGCTTGTTTGGTTGCTCGTCAGAAAACTGAAGGTTGTATGGTAGATAAAGACACCATTGCCATAATCTTATCTTACTTTGAGCAACGTCATCATGTGAATACAGTATCACAAGGAGCTTACACAACCTTTATGCAATAGTTTGACTTAACTAGATAGTTCCAAGCAAATACAGTGAAGAAGCTCATGGCAAATCAAAAGCAAGCAGTTCTTATTCCTTAGGCATAGGCTGATGGCCGTTGCAACGTCCAAGCATTTTATTTAATTTCTGGCAACTGGCACACGAACTGGTGTGCAGCTGCGGCTCCGTGGATGGATGCTCACTGGTACTGGCTGGCGAGCTTGCCTTCCTTGACGATGTAGTTGGGCTCTGGGAAGTCCTGGCCCTTGAAGTACCTCTCCAGCATGTCCTTCACCCCGGCCGCGTACCTCAGCTGCAACAGGTTAACCGTTTATACATGGATCAGCACATGTAGGAAGCAGAGCATGTTGTGCAAGTGTAACTGACCTGGCCGTCAATGGTGGTGCCGGAGATGTGAGGGGTCATGGCGTTGTTGGGCATGTAGCGCCATGGGTGGTCCTTGGGTGCCGGCTGCGGGTACCACACATCACCACCATAACCTAACCGGAATAGGAAGATATGACACTCGACTCTTGATCGTTGTATGTATACACATTTTGTGCTGACGGATTAACCAGTTAATTGAGTGAGAGAGCAGCCCTGAATTCATTTGTTCTCTTACCAGCGATGTGCCCAGTTTTGCAAGCGTCTGCCACTGCCTGCGTGTCCATGATGGCTCCACGAGCGTTGTTGACGATGATGACGCCTTTCTTCATCTTGGCGATCTTCTCATTGTTGAACATGCCTCTGAAGGTGAAAGGCACAAAGAAAGACGCAATCAGCGTCGAGGACAGAACACACGGAGCATCGAATATATATGCATGCTGGTCTAGTGATTTACTTTGTCTTCTCGGTGAGTGGCATGTTGAGCACGACGACGTCGCACTTGGGCAGCATGGCGTCGAGGTCCTCCTCAAAGGTGGCGCCGAGTTCCTCCTCCATCGCGGCGTCGACGCGGAGCCTGTCGTGGTAGAGCAGGTTGCAGCCGAAGGGCTTGAGGCGCTGGAGCAGCAGCTTCCCGATGCGCCCCGCGCCGACGGTGCCCACCGTCTTGCTCTCCAGGTCGTACGCCCGGTGCGCGATGCCGGCGAGGTCCCACTCCCCGCTGACGGCCTGGCGATGGCCCGGGATGAAGTTGCGCATGAGGACGAGGATGCGCATCAGCTGGTCCTCCGCCACCGACACCGTGTTGCTGCCGGTGACCTCGGCCACGGTGAGCCCCGCTGCGGCCGCCGCGGGCAGCTCGATGTGGTCGGAGCCGATGCCCGCCGTGAGGAGCAGCTCCAGGTTCTTGCCGCGCCTGATCCGGTCCGCGGACACGTACGCCGGGTGGAACGGCGTGGTGATGAGCACGTGCGCGTCCGCGATGTGCTTCTCCAGCTCTGCGCGCGCGCCAACACCCAACAGTGCGTGCAAATGCAATGTGTAAATCTAACGGTGCAATGGGACTTCAAAGTTATTTGGAGGTGATGTATCTATGGTGCCTGACCGCAGTTGGGGCCGTCCTTGTCGTCGGTGACGATGTACTGGTGGCCCTGCGACTCGAGCCAGCTGCGGATGCCGAGCGCGTTCTCCACGCAGCCCACGAAGTTGGGGTTCTGCCCGGCGTACTCGCCGCCCTTGTAGAACACGCCCACGATCTTCTTGCTGCCCGGAGACGCCTGGAAGACAAGAAACAGAGCACTGCGGTCAGGAAATTAACCGAACATTATGCATCGTTAGTGCCAATTTGCCAAACGTAAACATTGTTACTAGA
This sequence comes from Poa annua, assembly GCA_026929855.1. NCBI lineage: Eukaryota > Viridiplantae > Streptophyta > Magnoliopsida > Poales > Poaceae > Poa > Poa annua. The sequence continues at coordinate 84,406,402 of CM049429.1, read as the reverse complement.
TAGTACTAGTAATTACATGAAGGCTCCTGGTGACGGACGGCTCCAAGGCCCGGATCACCTGCTGCGTCGCGTTCCTCATGGCCATGGATGAGGAAACAGAAGCTAGTAGTACCTGGCTGTGCTCGAGCTCGACCAGCTAGAGTTGCGAACACTGGTACTGCTGGGAGTTGCTTGCTTGGAGTGTGTGGAGATGCAGCACTGAACCGGCTCCCATATATAGGATAGGGGTGCAGTGCCCATCAAGATCCACTGCACGCTCCCGCCGGCCGTGGAGTCGCCGCCGGGCGGGTGCACCTGGCCGGGCTTGGACGGAATAAAAATAGCAGCCGGGGGCCCGCTCGCCGCCGCGATGGTGGAGATGCCGCGCGACGGCAAAGAGAGTGAACTGGACGTGGTGCACTGGTGCGTCAGGAGGCTGCTACGGGTGAACAGAGGAGATGTGGGAGGAAGGTCGTCCCGTCACATCGGTGTTTCCCACTCGCATCTGGTGTGTGTGACGGCGGCGCGTCTCCCCGAGAATGACGGGTCGCTTTGGGGCTACCTTCCTTCCGTCAGGCATAGTTTCGTCTGAATTTCAGTTTCAGAGTACAGAAAATCACATCATGAACTTGTACGTAACAGACTGCCCACGACGAACTAAGCCAACAACATCGTCGTCATATCATGGGTACCATATGATCATGAGATATGTAGCTTATAAAAACACATACGTTTTTAGAAATTGATAATTTCTTCGCTCCTGAATTTAGGGTGTATAGTTTTCCGCACGAGTATTAAAACGTGTATTCTACACATAGTAGCCTCATTTTTTCAGGAAACAATGGCAAGGTATAGGCACAAAATGGATACAATCCGTTAGATCCGTTTTTGAGGCTAGGTGTTAACTTTTTATGGGTAAAATTATTACAAATATCAAATGCACCTTATATTATGGATTTTTTCTTAAAATACTATACACCTCATGTCAAGAAACAGAGTGAGTATTTTCTTATACATGTCAGAATGCTCACATGTGAATTTCGGGAGAATATATGATCTTTGGGATGTGTAATTATTGTAACTTCTTATTTTCATAGACCATCACGCCCTAAAATAAGGATGCTGCCCCCCACCCCAAAATGATTTTTGGAGCATTTAGGCAAACGAATTATGCTCCAATAGATGCGTTGTTCCTATTTCATGCCAACAAATTTCTGGACAGATCGGAACCTCAAGTGTGGCAAATTCGTAGCCGTGTGCAGCACAACTGCCACTTTGAAGTTTGAGTTCCCCTCATGTTTTCACCTCGCCGACATCTACACCAAATCCGCCGCACCCCTGCCGCCTACAAGCCACAACCACCTCACCCATGTCGTTCGAGGACTTGCTCACGACGCCGACTCGCTGCACCAGCCTCCATCAGCGGCAGCGTTGCATCTCCCGCCGCCACAGTAGGACTCCAGTTAGCTCAGTCACCGTGTCGACCAACTCACATAGGTCATTGTCTTTGGCCACGACACGCCCGTCACTAGAGCAAAACAGGCCACTGGTCCCGGGCCGTGAGGGCTTTTTGCCCCGGTCACGCGCCCGGGACAGCGTGTTCGGGACAAATAGGCCCCCCTATTTGTCCCGGGCACGCCACGGCCCGGGACCAATAGGGGGGCCACGTGGCCAGTCAAGGCAGGCTCTGCCTGCGACTCATTTGTCCCGGTTCGTAATACGAACCGGGACAGTATATATGTTTTTTTTTGTTTCTTTTATTTTGTTTCCTGTTTTCTATTTTTGTTTCTGTTTTCTATTTATGTTACTGATTCTTTTGTGTTTGTGTTTTTTCATTTATGTTTCATTTCAAACAATATCGAGTTGCATATTATACATTACTATGTAATATATATCATGAATACACGATTTTTTCCTCGGGATATAGTCATGAATACCACTAGTACACGAGTTCTCCCAAACAAATATTTACAACCGGAAGATCATGTCTGTACCGGGGACACGGCTAAGTACAAATATTTTTTTACATGACAGAGAATCATTAGGCCCTATTTTTTCCTCGGGATGGTCTTTTTTGGCGGCCGGATTATACTGCATTCTGCGCCTGACTTTATGACATAGTCAAGCAGAAAGCCCGCAATTTCCTCCGCGATTGGTAGTAGGCGGTCTTTTGCTTCTAGCCTGTTCCGGATCGTCTCAAACTAAAAAGGAGAGATCAACACCAATATATCAACCATTATGAAAATAATTCAATTTGAGAAGTGAACAATTTTGAATGAATTGTTAACGTACCCTATTCCAGTCTGCACCCTCATTGAAGTGAATTCGGATGAACTCGCAGACATAGAATCCACATAAATTGGTGCCTTGTTGTTGCTTCGCGCACTTTATGATAGAATAAGATAAGAAATTAATAAAAAATAATCATAAATATTGAAAAAATGGTATTGTGAGACTGAAATTAAGAATATGCGTATGTGGAACCTAGCTAGTATACGTCTTTACCTCTCGCCATTTAAAAGTGAGGTTCTTAGCTATACCGACATCCTTGTGGAAACCGGTGAACTTGTCCCAAACCCTGAAGTTTACGGTATGAAAAATTAGTAAAGAAGTTAACTAATTACTATATATTATTAGAAAAGACGAGGTCGATTGTGATAATTATCGAAATTACCTCTGGAGCATCTGTTTCGTGTCGTCGAACTTTTCTTCAGGTTTCGATAATGGGTCCAAGACATCAACAATTGCCTTTTCAACATCAATCTCCAATAATACACAGTGAAATCTGTCATATGTTTATATTTGTTAATAACTAAATCATCAATTACATATACTTAATTAACATCGAGTATGTATAAGAAAGTAAACAACTCACTCGAAGTTGAACGGGAAAATTATGGTGCTTTTGTAATGTTGCGCCATCAAATAAGAAAGCAATAGCTCCTCCGTATCATCTGGGTAATGTAACAAACCATGATGATGAACTCGATTAGGATCAATGAATCCAATCTTGTGATTGAGTCCCAGCTTTCGAGATTGTATAATTTTCAGCCTGCATAATGGAGTACAAAAGTAATATAGTGATAAGGATAATTACAAGCAATGAAAAATAAGTATGACATATATACATAATTTAATTACTTACATGCAAAAGGCACTGATGATAGATTTGTCGAGCGCGTCAAAATTGAATAACTGCCATAATTCGCAATACTCGATTTGAACCTCATCATCACCTGGGCCAAAAAAATCCTTTGGAATTTTCCCGTAGAGCCAGTCTCCTTCTTGACTTCTCGTGGTACGCAAGTACCATGGATTGAGTTGGTGCAACCTAGCTGGTAGAGTGCGCACCATTGCAGGGTCGACAAGATCTTGTCCTCTCACATATGTCCGCACCACCTCATGTATGGTGACACTCTCGCCAGCTTGCAATGCCTTCAGCTCTGCCAGAGTTATACCCATATCTCTAGCTTGCTGCGAAAGTACATCATCGATCGGGTTCCGGTTGTAAGGCGCCAATATGAGTGGAGGGGCCGATTGTCCCGCCTGCATTCCGAGCTGTGGAACATCTCTCTTCTGGGTGGTAGCAGATTTTTGTTCTTCCCGCACTCTCTTAGATGTACGCACCAGAACGCGTGTGTAGTCATCGTCCATATTTAGTTCATATTGCGACGGATGCGTAAGAAATTCTATGGCCCACCGTATCGCTTCCGGAGAATAAACCGGAACAGGCAAAGACATCTTTTTTGCCTTCTTTCTCTGGGAAGTCTGGATCTCCTCGACCCTTGTATCGACATCTTTGCGAGAGTTCACAAAGCGAGACTTCCCGGCCGTTTCGCTTTTCTGAGTACTAGTCGACGCAGCGGTGCACTTCCGCTTCTTTTGCGGAGGCGATGGAGTCTGTTGACGCGGCGGAGTACGCTCACGCGGCGGAGTACGCTCATGCGACGGCGGAGATGGACTAGCGCCTTGGTTGTCGTTGTGGGGGGTGTCTGGACTAGCGCATTGGTTGTCGTTGTTGTAGTTATGTGGACTGGCTTGTGGACTGGGAGGGCGATTTAGCTGCATGTGTGGGAACACGATGTATTCTTTTTTCCATAAGCAGGTACTCTTGAGGGCAAATCTCAACTCAACCTCGTCTTCACCCGTAGGGAAGTCCAGCTTAATTCCCTCATATGTCTTGATAACCTCATCAACCCCGACAACAGCATAGCCATCTGGAATAGGGCGACAATGGTAAGTTCCATTTGGACTAGGCGGTAGGGCAAAGCCGTGCGCCACCTTCACGGTTATGTTCAAGCATGGCACATGTAGGTCGCAAAGTTCCCGCTGCACGATATTATCCACGGGGTGACGAGGACCCGGCATATCATTGTGGCGGTCGAGCTCCGTCGAAGCCACGCTGCTTCTCCGCATTGATTTTGGATCAGGAGAAGGATTTTCGGGCGTCTCAGATTCGCAGGGCATCCGTCGAGTCTGCGCTGCCTTCAGCTCTGCTATCTCCTTCTCATGCTGTAGTAATTTATTTTCCATCCACTGGGCCCGGTCGGCAATCTCTTTCTTCTTTCTCGATCGGCTTCTATAAGTGCCAACATCTTTGGGAAACCCAAGTATCCACGGTACAGAGCCGACGGTTCCTCTTGTTCGTCCACTGTGTTCAGGATTCTTAAGGGCTCGCGATAGCTCGTCCTTCTCTCTGTTAGGGTGGAACCTGCCTTCCGTGACCTCCTTCCATACCTCTCTGAGAGCTTTAATAGGGTCAGGTCCGTGCTCCTTGGTAAAAAGACAGTCACCTGTTTCAGGGTCTAACTTTCCACCATGCCCATAGAACCAAGCCTTAAGCCGGTCTGGCCAGTCAAATGTCTCGATATGTATACCTTTAGCCAAAAACTCTTCCTCCATTTTCAGAAACTTAGGCAGGGCCAGGTAGCCACCTGACCCCATGTTATGGTGATATATCTTTTTGTCTGCATTTTTCTTATTTCTCTCTGACATGGCCTTAGCGGCTTCCGATTGCTTGTACGCCTTAAATTCGGGCCACTCATCTTTTATCTTTTCACAGACTCCGACAAATTCTGGAGTTTTACCTTCTTTTATGAACTTGTTAAGCCTTTTCTTCCAGTTGCGGAACAATTCACCCATCTCAATAAAAGTCCAGGCCTTGCATCGATTCTCTATAACCGGCTCCTCTACATCCTCCTCTTCCGGTAAAGTGAAATTCTGCATGAGCTCGTCCCAAAGGAGTTGTTTGTCTGCATTCGATACATAAATAACCCCCTCCTTTGGCACCTTTGGCTTATACCATTCTTGAGCCCTGATGGACAGTCTGTCCCGAACGATGACTCCGCACTGAGCTACAAATTTCCTTGCATGGTTAGCGGGAGCAATCGGTTTTCCTTTTTCATTGATCTCCTCGATGTGGTACTTCTGTTTCCCTTGGAGCTTTTTGGTCCCGGTCCGTGGCCCGCCTCGTTTCACCGCTGCCTTTTTGCTTGGTCCCGGTTCATGGCCCGCTGACGGCTAAACATAAGAAAAAGTGATAGTTAATATATGTATACACACAAATCTTTTCAACGGAGACAAAAACCTGAGGGCATATATCTACCTCGGCGGCCGACTTTCCAACAGTAGAGTCGGTGAACTGTCGGTGAGCTGAACTATCGGTGACGTCTATTCCGTCACCGGACTCGTTCAGAAATTGCCCGGTGAAATCGTCTACGTGTTCCTCTTCTTGTTCATGGTTTCTGCCGGGGTCCAATTCATCATCTTCGCGAATGATGCCGAACATGTCCTCTTCTTGTTGAAGATTTCTACGGGTGTCCATAGTTTCTGCAAGAGATTTAAATCCATTTAAATAATTTTAATAACTCAACATCTAAATAACTTTACCGATATGTCATACAACTAAATCTAACTCAACATCTTTTATCATTTATTTGTACAAACACATTTCAATTTCAACCTGAAGCAAAGTTATTTGAATAGTACAAATACATTAAGACATTTCAATTTTACAAACACATTTCAATCATATCGAGTATCTCATTTCTATTTACATTTCTCTTTTGAAGTCTCTCGAACTTTACTAGGGCTCCGAGAGGGCGGCGGCTACGACGCGGTGACAAATCCGAGTACCTGCACGCAAAATCCAAGTAAGAAAAAATAGATATGAATCCAGTTGATATGAATTAATATGAACATTTTTATGATACAACATTATAGATTATATTTTTCTGAACATTTTGATATAAAGTTTGCATTTGTCTGATTTAATATCAATTAGTTATGAATTATCAAATTTTCAATGACGTAAGCATGACGTAAGCATGACATCACGGTCGACGAACTCCGGCGGAAACCCTAATTTGCATACTAATTCGCATACTACACATAATAAAAATAAAATAATAACCATCATGTATAAGTTTTTTTTGCATACTACACATACTAATTCGCATGCTACACATAATAAAAATAAAATAATAACCATCATGTATAAGTTTTTTTTGCATACTACACATACTAATTCGCATGCTACAAATACTAAAAAAACTAATTAAAAAAATGACTAACACATATTCAACTCACAAACTGCTAGCACACGGAGTTAACTATATTAATATTTCAACTAAACGCAAAATTTAACTAACACATATTCTAAAAAACTTGCAGAAAAAAAACAGAGACACGGGCTGACGTCACGCATCCGCCGCGCTGACATCAGCACTTGCAGCGGCGGCGCGGCAACGGAGGCGGCGCGGCAACGATGCTAACCTTGTCGAGCGCGGACAACAGCGGCGGCGCGGACGGAGGCGCGGCGGCGGCGCGGACGGAGCCGCGGATGGAGGCGCGGGCAACAGCGGCGGCGCGGACAGAGGCGCGGGCGATAGTGGCGGAGCGGACGGAGGCGTGGACGAAGCCGCGGCGGAGCGGACGGAGGCGTGGACGAAGGCGCGGCGTGGACGACGGCGGCGGCGGCTAGGGTCGACGAAAAATTTGGCCAACACTTCGTTAGAAATGGGGAACTGCTCCGGGTGGTTGCTCGGCCCGGAGCGCTAAGTGTTGCTTATATAGCAACACCCTATCTGTCCCGGGTCGTGGCACTGCCCGGGACAAATAGGGGCTATCTGTCCCGGGCAGTGGCTGCACCCGGGACAGATAGCCACCCCAACTGTCCCGGGTGGTGGCTCAGCCTGGGATAGATAGCCACCCCATCTGTCCCGGGCTGAGCCACCACACGGGATAGATGGGTTTTTTTCTTTTTCTTTTCCCTTTTTCTTTTCTTTTTCTGTTTTCTGTTTTAAATAACTTTGGAATTTGAAAAAACTTTCAATATGAAAAGTGTTTGAATTTGACTAATAACTAATACAAAAACATTTTCTCTTTTCTATAACCATTATTTTAATTAGTTTAAAACTATTTTGAATGTGAATTTGTATAACTTTTGCAAACTTTGGAATTTGAAAAAACTTTCAATATGAAAAGTGTTTGAATTTGACTAATAACTAATACAAAAACATTTTCTCTTTTCTATAACCATTATTTTAATTAGTTTAAAACTATTTTGAATGTGAATTTGTATAAGTTTTGCAAACTTTGGAATTTGAAAAAACTTTCAATATGAAAAGTGTTTGAATTTGACTAATAACTAATACAAAAACATTTTCTCTTTCCTATAACCATTATTTTAATTAGTTTAAAACTATTTTGAATGTGAATTTGTATAACTTTTGCAAACTTTGGAATTTGAAAAAACTTTCAATATGAAAAGTGTTTGAATTTGACTAATAACTAATACAAAAACATTTTCTCTTTTCTATAACCATTATTTTAATTAGTTTAAAACTATTTTGAATGTGAATTTGTATAACTTTTGCAAACTTTGGAATTTGAAAAAACTTTCAATATGAAAAGTGTTTGAATTTGACTAATAACTAATACAAAAACATTTTCTCTTTTCTATAACCATTATTTTAATTAGTTTAAAACTATTTTGAATGTGAATTTGTATAACTTTTGCAAACTGGAATTTGAAAAAACTTTCAATATGAAAAGTGTTTGAATTTGACTAATTAATACAAAAACCAGGACTAAAGAAGCACACAGATCGTGTGTTTCTTTCAAGCACTTGTAAGCCGTTTGATCAGGTGTGTGTTTCTTTTGATTGCTTCTGAGCTGTTCGATTAACGCTTTCAGTTTCAAACCGGGACTCTAGAAGCACACGGATCGTGTGTTTTTTTGAAACACTTGTTAGTCGTTGGATCAGGGGTGTGCTTCCACGGTGCATTTGATATGCAGGCACTCAGGAGCCACCGTGGGGCTGTATGCAGGTGAAATCGTGTGTTTTGTTCTATCAACGCCGACGGATCCATTTGATATGCAGGTAAAAATGGAGCATCTTCTTCATATCAAAAGTTTAATATATTAATTATTACATATCGCCATCACACAACACCGCCAGTTCTTCTGCGTCGGAACCATGGAGCATCTTCTTCAATCAACTTGATGATTGGGTCAATGTTCACTACGAAAGGCGGAATTTCATCAAAATTATTATAATCATCTGACATGTCTGTCTTGTCCTCCACTCCCACGATGTTTCATTTTCCTGAAAGAACTATGTGACGCCTAGGCTCCTCCACTCCCTGGATGTTTCTTTTTTTGGGTCTGCTAGACATGTCTTTCACATAGAAAACCTGAGCCACATCATTGGCTAGCACGAATGGTTCATCTCTGTACGCAAGATTGTTTAGATCCACTGTTGTCATTCCGTACATCTTGTCTACCTCAACCCCGCCTTTCAGATTGACCCATTTGCACCGAAACAAAGGGATCTTAAAAGAAGGTCCATAGTCAAGTTCCCATATCTCCTCTATGCAACCATAATATGTGTTCTTCTGCCCATTGTTGTTTGTTGCATCAATGCGAACACCACTGTTTTGGTTCGTGCTCTTTTTATCTTGGACCCTCGTGTAAAATGTATTTCCATTTATCTCGTACCCTTGGAAAGTACATATAGTTGTAGATGGTGCCCTGGCCAACAAGTGTAACTCTTCATCAACCTTGTCTTTATTTTCAAGATGTGCTCGCAACCAACCGCCGAACGTGGCCATGTGTGTACGTACAATCCAGTTGTCAGACTTCCCCGCGTGATGAGAGCGTACAAAATTCTTGTGTTCATCGATATACGGGGCCACCAAGGTAGAACTTTGTATAACTGTATAGTGTGCTTCAGTGAAAGAATTTCCATCCATACAAATTTTTGTTTTCTTTCCTAGTGTGCCTTTTCCACTAAGTCTACCCTCATGTCGTGATTGTGGAACACCTATCGGCTTAAGGTCATGAATAAAGTCAACACAGAACTCAATGACCTCCTCGTTACCGTAGCCGTTGGAGATGCTTCCTTCTGGCCTAGCACGGTTATGCACATATTTCTTTAAGACTGCCATGAACCTCTCAAATGGGAACATATTGTGCAGAAATACAGGACCGAGAACTTGAATCTCTTCGACTAGGTGAACCAGGAGATGCGTCATAACATCGAAAAAGGATGGAGGGAACACCAACTCAAAACTGACAAGACACTGGACCACATCATTTTGCAACCCTGGTAGAATCGCCGGATCGATTACCTTTTGAGATATTGCATTGAGGAATGCACAAAGCTTCACAATGGGTACTCGAACATTTTCCGGTAGTAGCCCCCTCAGTGCAATCGGAAGCAATTGCGTCATAATCACGTGGCAATCATGAGACTTTAGTTTCTGAAATTTTTGGAGTCTCACATTTACTATCCTCTTTATATTCGACGAGAACCCAGCCGTGACCTTGATACTGCTCAGGCATTCAAAGAATATTACTTTCTCTTGTTTGGTAAGAGCGTAGCTGGCAGGACCTTCGTAGTGTTCGGGACTTAGGCCGTCTCGTTCTTTCACACGTTTCTGGTCCTCCCGTGCTTCCTCTGTATCTTTTTTCTTCCCGTACACGCCCAAGAAACCTAGCAGGTTCACGCAAACATTCTTCGTCACGTGCATCACGTCGATAGCAGATCTAACCTCTAGGACCTTCCAATATGGTAGCTCCCAAAATATAGATTTTTTCTTCCACATGGGTGCGTGCCCGTTAGCGTCTTTCGGAACCTGTTGACCTCTAGGACCCTTTCCAAAGATTACTTTTAGATCCTTGACCATATCAAATATTTCTTCACCAGTACGGTTGACAGGCCTCCTACTGTGATCAGCCTCACCTTTAAAATGCTTGCCTTTCTTCCTTGCGGTATGCCTGATCGGAAGAAATCGACGATGCCCCAGATACACACACTTCTTACATTTATCCAAATATAAACATTCAGTCTCACCCAAACAGTGTGTGCATGCATTGTACCCCTTGGTCGACTGCCCTGAGAGGTTAGCAAGAGCAGGCCAATCGTTAATTGTTACAAAAAGCAGAGCTCGTAGGTCAAATTCCTCATGTTTGTGCTCATCCCACACCCGTACACCTTCTTCCCGCCACAACTGTAAAACTTCTTCAAATAATGGCCTGAGGTACACATCAAGGTCGTCGCCGGGTTGCTTCGGGCCTTGGATGAGCAATGGCATCATAATGAACTTTCGCTTCATGCACAACCAAGGAGGAAGGTTATAAATACATAGAGTCACAGGCCATGTGCTATGACTGCTGCTCTGCTCCCCAAACGGATTGAAACCGTCTGTACTTAGACCAAACCTTAAGTTCCTTGCGTCATCTTCAAATTCCGGGAACTCTCTCTCAATTTTTCTCCACTGCGACCCATCAGCGGGGTGTCTACACATCGCGTCTTTCTTACGGTCCTCTTTGTGCCATCGCAACAACTTGGCATGCTCTTTATTCGTGAACAGGCGTTTCAATCGTGGTATTATAGGAGCATACCACATCACCTTGACAGGAACCCTCTTCCGGGGACGCTCACCCTCAACTTCACCAGGGTCATCTGGTCTGATCTTATACCGCAATGCAGTGCATACTGGACATGCATCCAAATTCTCATACTCACCGCGGTAGAGGATGCAGTCATTAGGGCAGGCATGTATCTTATGCACGTCTAATCCTAGAGGGCACACAACCTTCTTTGCTTCGTACGTGCTGTCTGGCAACTCGTTGACCTTTGGAAGCATCTTCCTAATTATCTGCAGCAACTTTCCAAATCCCTTGTCAGTCACACCACACTCTGCCTTCCACTGCAGTAATTCCAGTGTGGTACCCAGCTTTTTCTGACCATCTTCGCAACTTGGATACAACAATTTCTTGTGATCCTCTAACATCTGGTCGAACTTCAACCTCTCCTTTTCAGTTCCGCACTCTCTCTTTGCATCAGCAATGGCCCTACCAAGATCGTCAGTGGGCTCATCTGGTGCCTCTTCAGCTTCAGTTTCCCCCGTTGCAGAATCTCCGTACTCCGGGAACATAGGATAGTTGTCATAATCTTCCTCTTCTTCATTGTCTTCCATCATAACACCTTTTTCTCCGTGCTTCGTCCAACAATTAGAGCTGGGCATGAAACCATGCCGAATAAGATGACTTTGAAGGGTTCTCACGTTTGGGTGATCTGTCTTATTCTGACAGTTGACACATGGACAACACATGAAACCATTCGTACTGTGGGCCCGGGCTTTCTCTAGAAATTTCCTCAAACCTGTCATGTACTCGGCAGTGCGTCGGTCACCGTACATCCATTGTCGGTCCATCTGCATTATATAATGAACTACATCAATAACCATTACAGAACATCGACAAATAAACACTGAACATGCACGGTATCAATTAATTACAAATGAAATGAGAGAAAAATTAACCTTGATCGAAAAGAAGAATAAACTTCTTTAAGTGTACACCAAATCAATTCGTGAACTCTCTCGGGCATTTCATCAAACACCTTGCATGCATACAAAAAAAACAGACTAGCACACACCCCCTCCTTCCATTTCAAAAAAAAAATGCCTCCAATGGTTTTGGGAGGGGGCTGCTGATCAGTATATATAGGCAACCCCCCCCCCCCCCCCCCATTTGTCCCGGTTTCAGTCACAAACCGGGACAAAAAGGAGGCTATTTGTCCCGGTTTGAGACTGAAACCGGGACAGATGGAGATTTTTTTCATTTTTTTTGTTTTCTTTTTCTGTTTTCTGTTTTAAATAACTATGAATATGAAAAATGTTTGAATACATAGATAGTCTACTCATCAACGACATTAAGACGATAATTTTCCGTATTATAGCCGCGTAGACTATCCCACTTCCGTGCAATCTCGAAGCCAAGGCGAGCGTCTAAAGCAGCATATACGATTTGATCGTAGCTTAATGGAACGTTGCCCCATCCGAAAATTAGGTCTTTTTGTAACGTGTCTTCCTTGTCGTCGTCCGTGTACTTCCTCTTCTTGTATTTCTTCTTCTTCTCTAGATTTGTCCCAATGACCGCATTAGAGAGATCATATAGACTAGGAGTAAAATTGCCGGTAGGGTTTCGGCGATCCCTCTGCAGGTCGACCGCGGACCGAATAATAATTCCGTAGTAGGCTAGCATCTTCATGTCATTATGGATTGCCACGCCGTAGAATTTGATTGTCTCGTCACCTAAGAAATCCACGAGGACCTGTGGCACCCGATCAGCTTTGCAAATTTGGAAGACAAGAGTCTCGGTCGCCACCGAGAGTTGAAGGACGGCGGCGCGCTGCGGAGTATCCTTCCGTCGAGGGTCGGTGAACTCGCAATCGAGTCCAACGGCTTTGATCGGAGCGGCGTCGAGGAAGTTCTTCTTCACGTCGCCGATCCACTTCTCCACGCGCGATGCACGAAGGGTGACCCACACCTTGAACCGCATGCCTTCCTTCTCGTAGCCGTAAAACTCATCGGACCGAGGCACGAGTGGCTCCATAGGAAATGGTGTACGTGGACGGAGAAAAGAGAGGAGAGATGGCCGGAGAAATGGTGTACGTGGACGGAGAAAAGAGAGGAGAGATGGCCGGAGAAATGGTGTGGGAAGAGTCGTACTGTGCAGTGCATTTTATAGCGCCGGAGAGGAAGATGAATCGCCGGCGGAGGACAGAGGAATCGCCGGAGGGCAGAGGAATCGCCGGCGCCGCTCGGCTTCCATGCGCGTCGAAAAAACGCGGCGGTGGCGCGTAACTGAAACCGTGCTCATTTGTCCCGGTTCGTGACTGGAACCGGGACAAATGGGTTTCGCCTGCGGGTGCTGCATCATTTGTCCCGGTTCCAGCCACGAACCGGGACAAATGAGTGTCGCCTGAACTAGTTTGGTCTTCCACTAGCGTTTTATGCCCCATCTGTCCCGGTTTGCAGTACGACCGGGACAAATGGGGTTTTGGAGTTCGGTCCTTTAGCCTGTTTTCTACTAGTGCGTGCTATTGCTGCCCTTCGTCCTCTTCGTCACCGCGGTCAAGCAAACGAGCAAGGACTTCCGCCACCACCGCTCTGACCATAGGGAGAACAACCGACTCGCAGCCATCATCATGATGCACACAATAACTTGATTTTCTTTCTTGTCTCAAAGATATCGTATTTTCATACTAAATTCCACATATGTATGTACATTATACTTTTACACGCTTCGTTTTCACAATTTATTACAACTTAATATGATATCCTCACTGCCTATTACAATGCAATACTTATCTATTTATTGATATAAGGTGTCTACGGTTTTGAGATTTTTTTTCAAAACATAGTGTGTATTGTGATATATGGACAATTTTACTCATTCACAAATGAGTCACAATCCGGAACAGACGGTTTTGACGGATTATTTTCAATTTGTGGCTACTCCTATTAGGTCGTCCTCTCTATCAAATTTTTCCAGGAGAAAGTCCACCGCATGCTAATAGCGATGTTTTGTTTTTGAAAATATCAACGGGGGGAGGGCATCCCCACCTGAATTTTATTGCTTAAAAAACCGAGAGTTACATAGTACAGAGGGAGATGTGATCACGCCATACGAAAACCTTATATGAAGGAATGGAGGGAGTGTGATTTTGTACATAAGAGGATTCCCAGCAGCCTCGTCCCCAGCAATCGTAGGGGAACCAAGAGAGGAGAAGAGCACGAGGGAGAAGCCGTACCCAGCACAATTGATCCTTTTCGTGTCCTAGCATGGTAAAATGCAAGACCCTTGTTAGATATCAGGGAAAAGAAGCAAAGCAAAGAACCCACCGAGAGAAAATCCATCCTTCACTCCAATGTCTCCTGGTGCCAATGTGATGCGCCACGTTCTCCTCTCTTAAACCAAGACAAGATTAGCAGCTAACGGTGATTCTCAGCTGTTCAAACGTGTTCTGCTCTGAGATGGTCTTAATCTGTATTAGTAGCTTCTAAAAGGTCATTGTTCTTGTTCAGTGTCTACTTATGCACTAGATGACGACGCTTGTGAGTCTCCAGGAAAAGAAAGAGATGAACGTAGCTTAAGGTTGCGCATATTCCAATCTTGCTCGTGATGCAAATGGCCAAATGCTGCTTCAATGCTTCATGGATAGATAAACTTTATTCTTGGAAATCTTCCTCAAAACTATGCCTTTGTGTGGTTTACGGAATACTGTATAGCTAATCCGTGCAACCGTAACACCGATGCATTATTCTACCCAGCACAACAACCCCTCGAAAAGTCTCCTATTACAGAGAGGTCCCTCACCGGACCTCCTCCTCCACCCGAATGCCCGTACAACGGCTGCCACTCCTCCTCAAGGTCGCCGCCGCGGCCGCCGCCGGCGCATTGGCCATCATCGCGGCGACGCGCCTCCTGCGGGATGACGCCGTCTCCTCCCTCCGCCGGGACATCCGCGAGGCCGTCTCCGCCCTCGTCTCCAGCGACGAGGACGGCGGCGACACTACCGACCAGGAGGACCCGCCGCCGTCCGTGCTCATCACGGGGTTCAGGGCGCACGGGAAGAGCTCGCTCGTGAACACGGCGTGCCGCGCGCTCGCGGGCGAGGAGGGCCCGCTGCTGCTGCGCGCGGAGGCGTCGCCGCCGGGCGGCGGGTCCGACGGCACAAGGAAGCGGCTCCGGGTGAAGGCGGTGGTCTCCGGGACGGACGGGGAGGTGATGGGGTCGGAGGAGGCGGTCGTGGAGCTGCTGGACGCGTCGCCGCTGCCCGAGGCCGCCAGGCTGACGAGGGACGACATCGCCGCGGCGATCAGCGACGGGGAGCCGGAGTGCGTGGTGCTGGTGCTGCGCTGCGACGCGCCCGCCAAGGAGCGGAACGCCGCCGTCAAACGCCTGCCGGAGATCTCCGCCGCCGTCAGGGCCAAAGGTCAGTGGGCTGCTGGGCTTCTTGAATGTTCTAGAACTTATCGCGCGGCCTGTTTGTCGCACGGCCCTGAACCTGCCAGGTGCCAGCCCGTGAACGACCTCCCTGCTTCTCGATTGCGGCCCAACCTATAAAGTAGCAGCATTCAGTCCGTGGATCCAATGCAGTATTCAGTCATCTTGCAGATTAACAATACAATAGCGATGTCATGGTAGATTCTCGAAAAAATGGTATCATCTCATGGGAAATTACCGTTGTTCGTAGTACAAAATGTACATGCATGTAGTAGTAATTAAATGAGATTAAGGTGTCATTTCTTATATTGATATCATGTTGCTTTGTTTCATATTCAGCTTTGATCTTCTCTTTTTGTAAAAACTTGAAGTTCAATCTAATATATCCTAGACATGTGTATATGACATTCGTATCAATGTATAGATCATTATCAACAGTTCAACATTCTGGTGGTACATAACATAGAAATATACGACACACTAAAGAAAACCTATGACCTATCTGATGATGTTTGTTTTTTTGCCATGGGTTGTTTCCTTTATCTGAGATTTGGAGCGATCTGGGATGCATCTTTCTTGCCTCTACACGTATGTATCATGACGATTTTATATATGAACTTTAGGGTGATTCATAGGATAGGAAAAATGTAGCAGTATGAAAAATATAGGATTGCAATGTTATGCACTATCCAATCCTATAGGATTTTCTATGTACCAAAGTTTGTTTGATTACATCGAAAGAATTGTAAAAAGAGGTTGGAGTGGATGCTAGACTTCCTCTGAGAAGTAGTACAAATGATTCTTTACAAAAAAGTTCTAAAGGTTCCAATTCTACAAATCAAACTACCAAGATAGGAATAATTCCTATAGGATTGAATCCTCCAAAAAATCCTATTATCATTTGAAACAAAGGAGCCCTTAGTGGTTATGGAAGATCGAATATCTGATGCTACACTATTTACTGATGTAAACATGGAGGCTCTGCTAAATGAGTATATTCTATATGCATACTTCCTTGCTATACTTATGTGGAGTTGAAGTGTGATAAGATGATCCTTTTAATCCAAAGTTGTCATGTTAGGTTTGATGCTGCAAACGCCATCGAGAACTTTGTTCTTTTTATCTGTTCCACATATACAGAAAATCTTGGACTTGACTAATTTTTATTAAACATCTTCTACCAAAGCTGAATTCAATTGTTACTTGACATCTTTTAAACAGGGCTTAATTTGATCATTGTACTGACTTTTAAGAAGGCTATGAGATCAGTACGACAAGCTGAAGAGTTGCTAAGAGAGGTTTCGTTCAGGGCCAGAACAGACTGTGTATATTTCGTTGAGAACTACACCTGGAGCAACAATGGGCCCAATCTTCTCCACCCTCCTTTGATCAAGAACGACTTTGCGACACATTTCACTGTACTGACTATCATCCGGCAATGTCTTGAGTTCATCAAGCTAAACAGGAGTCAGTCCAAGGAGAAGAAAGGCGCCAAACCGGGTAACTCACAGGCAGATACTAAAACAAGTCCCAAAGTTTGATGAGCCAAATGTAACGCATTTCAACAGTTCTGCACACACTTGATCTGATTTGGGCAGGTACGATCTTCTGCAGTATGATGTATCTTTAGCACTGACGTAGTCCGTCAAGCTGTACAAAATGTGCGTTCATTATATATGTGATGTTATAGGCCTGTTTATATTCCGATGTGTCATTTTGAGCTTGCCTATTGAGCTCCCCGTGTCATTTTCCAGATACCATAAAGCAATGTGGTATGCCTCTTGCAATATATCATTGTGGTTAAATATGAATCATACAACTCTTGATCACCAATGTAATACTCAATCCAACCATATATAGGTCCAAAGATAATTAGACATACGTAATCATTATAACTATGGATGGAGTATGACAAAAACCAACATCAGTCGGTCCTTGTTCTATTTAGCTCATCAATTTAGGGGTCGAGGCACCAGCAGTAGTAGTCTGATCCTGAAAGTGCCAGGAGCTCTTCTGGGCTCATCCTCTCCAGCTCCCTCTGCCTCCAAGCTGGGTAGTTATTCTGCACCTCCCCTGAACCGGAGGCGTAGTCTCTCGGGTGAGCTTGTGATCTCATCCTGATATATAGCCTCATTGCTGCCACACAGTCCTCATATGGATCCTGAATTCCAGTATGGACATCGTACCTACAAATGGGATAGAAGGATCAATCTCTTCATCGTTATGTAAAGAACCGAACGGTGCAGAGAGATTGTGTAGCCCAGGTAGCAAGTGGCATACCCAAGATATGCTTGTGAAAGGTACTTCAGTGTGTTCGTCAGCTTGCTTGTTTTCATCAGTGGTGGGTACTTCACAGTGTCCCTGCACACCCGGAGATTAAATCGTGTCAAGAAGATAGTAGAAACCACTGTAGTTCCTGAACCATGCTCACAGAGCAAAAAATGTACCTGATCATGAATGTGGGGTAGTCCAGCCCTAGGCGCTCAAGATCCTGTTCCACGCCATGGCCAACAAGGATCTTCGCTCTTCCGTAGCTCCTTGGCCGTATCTTCCACAGCGGCTCCCCGTTGCAGAGGATGTCCTGGATCCTCCTCTGCACAAGCTTCAGCGGCATCGCGTCCCTCAGATACTCTGGCCTTATTCCTGTGACTTCATACCTGAACAAACGAATAATATTGTTTAATCAGAAAACAGTCCATTCATCACGTATTTCACTTCTTGCTAATCCAAGCAAATATTCCCTGTTCTTGTTTTGGTGATCCATCAAGAGAAGGCAAAAAACCAAACCAGTAGCTTTACAATCAATCGTAAACGCCATTGACAAATACCAGCAGTTAAGCAGAATCCAGTCTGTACAAAAAAAAAGCAGAATCCAGTCCAAGGTAGTGTGAGTCAGCTACCTGTAGTTAGTGACAGGCGCCGTAGGCTTCACATAGGTCTGGAAGATGATGGTCTCATCTTCTCCAGTAAGGCACACTCTGGCACAGAGGTCTAAGGATCCGTCGCTTCCTCCTCCAACCATCTTGCAGGCCATGGCGACCGCGCGTCCACCTGCGCCACTCTTAGGCATCTGAGATACAACAGGCCAAGAAACGTCAGAATCTATTTTGCACATCTTCGTCCTGGAGATGTAGCATGGCATTCAGTTAAGAGAAGAACTCTTGATTGAATTGAAGGGAGTGGGAAACAGTACCGGAGCAGCACGGGAGTACTGGCATGCGCTGCGGTGATATCTGGCGGCGGCCTGGCTGTCGAAGATGTTGAGGCAGATGCTGCAGCCGCGGACGCTGAAGACGCGCGCGCACTCCACCTTGGGCAGCGGCCCTTCATTGTCAAGAGAGATCATCATCATCAGAGCTGTCCTTGGTGCCATTAGAGTTGTCTTTGCAGCGTTTTATTAGCTGCTGTAGTGGCTGCTTACCGATGAGGTGCTCCCGGAGTGACTCGAAGGATCGGCAGTGCTTCCGGCACGCGCCGCACTTGGGCTCGTGGACGGAGTGGTATGACACCTTCATGTGCTCCACCAGGTGCTCCATCTTGTTGTACTGCCTGAAGCACGCCGAGCATTTGTTCCTGGTGTATTCAGGGCGACATGCATATGCTTTAGTTTCATATAGTAGCCTTCCCCTACTATGATTTGGAAAGGACTAGCAAAAGAGATCAAACTGAAGCTAGCTAGCCTGCTAATGGTTTACAATAGAAACAAGAATGCTAAGCACCTCAAGGTCTCGGCGGACTCCCTTCTGCTGTCCATCGCGCTCCTGAGATTCCTGCAGATCGATCAAGATCTCTCAAACCTCGAGGTTGGCGAGGATGAGCGGTATGGGGGTGAGTATTTATAGGCAGCGTCGACAGGAGAGATAGAACCTCCACGGGAAAAAGCCCTTATAAGTTAGTACACCGTCACTGCTCCATGCCGAGAACATGCGTGCAGTTCTCTCTAAGGCCGCATTAACATATCCGTATATCCGTGATGCATTGCATAAGCATCTGCAGCGAACTCTACGGCTTGATGGTCTGCAGAAGTCAGCAGAAATATGATTAGACATCTTGTGTAAAGAGCGAAGACAAAGATATATAAATGCTAGTAGAACGTCCCAAATGATCATATTATTATTGCAATTTGCCAGCTTTAATTTCATGGCATACATTGCACCACAACCCTTTAGCATCTCAATTAGGCATAAGTTGTTAAATTTTGCCATGTTGAAGTAATTTATAAGCTGTTGTGCAAAACTAGCTGCCAGAAACTGAGTGCATCGTTTGACAAAGCAAATTATAATCACACTAACTCCTGGAACAAAAATGATACACGTGTACATCAAGATTTGGTATTTCTTCTATCATCATAAGCATATATGTTAACCAAGCCATGATTTTTTGGGGTTATTGCTAATTTAAGTTGCATCAGATCTTATGTATAAGGTGACACCCTAAGCCATTCAAGATATGATTTTCTCTCTCTGCAGAATATACCAAAGGAAATCAACCACACAGTTATATGAAAAAACAGTAGAACCCACTAGTACGCAACGGAATTCTTGGACATGGGTCAAAATACTCATTGCCAACAGAGATATACTCCGTTGCTAGAATCATGTCATGGATATAGAGAGACTCAAAGGAAATGATTCACCAAACCGTTGTGGCGGTGACGAAATACACATTCTCATTTTAGTGACCTACATTAATTACGGAAAAAATGCCAACACAACTCAGGCGTAGTGCACCTACGATGGAAACCACATCGTCATCATGTCAGCCTCCTCCGTCTCCCACCTTGCCCGAAAACGCATAAAAAATGTGTAGGTAAATGATGCATAGGGTGGGTGTGTTGTTGGGAGACCCCAAAAGGAAGGTGTGAAGTAGTGCAGCAACAAGTTTTTCTCAGTATGAAACCAAGGTTATCGAAACAGTAGGAGATGAAGGATTCCCTTGATGTGTCAAGGCGCCAGAAAAATGTTGGTGCTAAGTTGACGTGGAGCCTGCACACAAACAATCAAAATACTTTGCCCCAACTTAACAGTGAGGTTGTCAATCTCACCGTCTTGCTGTAACAAAAGATTAAACGTATGTGTGGAAGAAAGAGTTATGTTTGCATAAAGTAACAAGTTTGTAGTTGTGGTTTTATCAGATTAATGAGAAGGACCGGCGTCCACAGTTCACTAGTGGTGTCTCTCCATAAATAATAATAACAATCATTCATGCGTGATAAACAAATTACAGCTAGGCAATTGACATAATAACGATAAACAACCCAATGCATATACTAATGATATGGTGTCTAGTGCGAGATTCATTCGGGCATTACAACAATATACATAGACCGTTTCAACCACATCTATGACTAATAATCCACTTCCGGTTAGCGTCCGCACCCCTTTCAGTATTAAGTTGCATGCAACAGATTATCGCCTTAAGCACTGTGTATAAAGTAAGTAAGTAACATCATCATTAGATATTACTACTGTTTTATCCCTAGTAGCAACAGTAAATCTACAACCTTGGAGCTTTCTATCACTGCCCTAGATTAAATAGAGACATGAACCTACTATCGAGCATAAATATCCCATCTTCGAGTTACACGCATCTACTTGGACAGAGCATACACAAGTAACAAAGAGCATGCAAGATCATTAAATAGCACACACATGATATATTATGAAGCAATAACTTTAGTGCTCAATATTCATCGGATCCCAGCAAAAACAACATGGAGAATTACATAAAGATGATCTTGATCATGATAGGCAGCTCACAAGATCTAAACATGATAGCAAAAGAGGAGAAGACAATCATCTAGCTACTGCTATGGACCCGTATTCCAAGGTAGACTACTCACGCATCAGTCCAGAGGCGGTCATGGCGACGTAGAGGCCTCCGGGGACGACCCCCCTCCCGGCAGGGTACCGGGGAGCAGTTCTGATCTCTCCCGAAGTGGTGGCAGCGACGGCGGCGGCTCGGGACCCGTGGAGGAAAACGTGATTAACCCTCCAGCGTTTTTAGGTCAGGGGGGTTTATATGGGCGAAAGACTAAGGTCGGTGGGCGCCCGAGGGCGCCACACCTCCTCCCGGCGCAGCTGGATTCTGAGCCGCGCCACGAGGTTATGTGGGCCCCTCGGGGTCCGTCTTCGTCTCGTCTTTGGTTCTTCTAGTCACAAATATTCCAAAAATAAATACTGGTTGGTTCGTTTCCAATTTGGCGGATATTTTCTTAAGAGCTTTTCTGAAACCAAAAACAACAGAAAATAGGGAACTGACACTGTGGCATCTTGTTAATATGTTAGTCCCAGAAAATGCATAAAACTATATAAAATACATATAAAACATGTAATAACTTGATATAACATAGCATGGAACACAAGAAATTATGGATACGTTGGAGACCTATCAACATCCCTAAGCTTAGTTCTAATCGTCTCGAGTAGGCAAGAACGATAAAAGAAGAATAATTTCTGAAGTGACATGATTGAACACAATCTTGATCATGTAATTCATTGTAATGCATGTAAACTGAAAACAAATGAGTGATGAACAAACAAGTAGGTGAAGCAAGCAAAGCTTTCAATGATATAGTACTAGATAGCAATCAACTGTGCAAAGTAGATATTAAAGATGATTTAAGCTTCAAGCACAATAATATATTCATATAATGCTTCCAACAAACATGACAACTTTATGAAAGGATCAAGTCAAGTAATAGCAATATGCACGTAGAAGATCAATATATTATTTGTTTAAAAGAAACAAGCAAGCGTTCAAACTTGGTTCCTGACACCAGGATGTTATGGCTAAGAGAATGTTAACGGAGGTTTGGAAGGCCAACGGAAGAAAGACTCAAAAAGCTATAAATGATCATTAGACAAGAGAAAGTCGTACAATCAAAGCTATGCAAGGAGTAGTGATTGCCATACAACGGATGCACAATGGGCTATAAGTATATGAAAGCTCTCCAATGGAACTAGTGGGGGTGCATCCAACTTGCTTGCTCACGAAGACCTAGAGCACGTTTGAGGATGCTCATCATTGCAATATACAAGCCAAGTTCTATAGTGTAAAGTTCTCCACATAGTTATGCAACTAAGACATGAAAACTCTCATATAAGGTGCTAAACATGAGCACAAATGATGATCTCAAATGATATGATGCTATAACATGAGCACAAGTGATGACTATAAATGATATGGTGCTGTAACATAAGCACAAGTGTGTGATAAAGAATAGTGATGCTGCCACCAGGTGGTGTGGGCCCCTCGGGGTCCACCTTCATCTTGTCTTTGGTTCTTCTGGTCGCAAATATTCCAAAAATAAATACTGGTTGGCTCGTTTCCAATTTGGCGGATATATCCTTAAGAGCTTTTCTGAAACCAAAAACAGCAGAAAACAGAGAACTGGCACTATTGCATCTTGTTAATAGGTTAGTCCCAGAAAATGCATAAAACTATATAAAATGCATATAAAACATGTAATAACATGATATTGAAGGGGATCGTGTGCAGAAAACAAAAAATTTCCTAGCAACGATATCCTTAAACTAGCCAAGATCTATTCTATGCAGATATAGTAGTACGAACGGAGATCGGAATACGTACCCTTGTAGACCGAAAGCGGGGATTACGTTCCCGCACAAACGTTGTCGATGAAGACCGACGTAGCCGACCTCAAGGTCGTGTAGAGGAAGCAGGCCTCCGAGTACCGCTAGCGCAGCACCTCGCAGGGAGTCGCACACGTACGGTGGAGACGACGCCTCCGAAGCTCCAGTCCAGGACAAGCAGCGGAAGGCTTGGACCGGAACACCAGCAGCGCGGCAGCGGGCTATGGTGGAGGAGATCCCCGACTCCTCTTGCTCGGCGTGGCTCCAACTTGGGAACCACGAGATCGAGAGAGAAATCAGGAATTAAAAGGCTGGGGGTGCCCCTTCTTATATAGGCTCCCAATGGGAGCCAACCTTGCCAGCCAGGCAATGTGGGACTAACCCCCCACAGCCTGGTTCGGCCAAGGGGGTGCGCCGGCCCCCTGGTGGGCCCCTTGTGGCCCACCTAGGCCGGCCACCAAGCCCCCACCGAATTCCCAAGGGGGTTCCCCCCCCTCTTGGGCCTTCTTTCGTCCGGAAGGCCCATTTAGGGAAATCTGCCTTAATAAATTCGAAAATAAATATATAAAATCATATTTGCATATTAATAACACTAATTAATATCAAACATAATATATATAATTTTTCCTAGCTCCGAAAACTCTTTCGGCGCTGCCCGATCTCCATCGGACCTCTCCCGGGACGCTCCCGGAGATCTCCTTCCTTTCCGGTTGTCTTGTCGAAACCCCTTAAGTGTGTTACCCTAGCGGTTTGATATAATATCAGGTATGATCAAGACTCCTCAATGATCAACGACTAATCCGTAGGCCTGGACCCCATGAATTAATCCCTGAGATATAACGAATGACTTTCATCTATCAAACCTGAACGTAAAGTCTTAGACCCTTTGCCATGGCGATACTTAGCATGTCCGAGCGTCGTTCCATAGATATCTCCATACCTAATCCCGACCTCGTTACCGACGATGCTATCTTCTACTCGTTCATGATCTCATGTCTCCGTGACCTAGTCACATGCTTGCAAGCTCATTAGACATGATCTCACCGAGTGGGTCCGAGAGTATCTATCCTGCTATGCGGACTGGCAAATCCCGCTCTTGACCCCTCGTCTTAATACTCCCTTCCAATACCCAAAAGTATCACCGTTATTGTCATACTAAATAAGATACGACGTTTGGTGCAATCAAAGTATCTTCCGGAAATATCAATAAGAGTTGATCTCACGGTCAAAGGTGTAACGACTATGTTCTCCAAATCTGGGTATGTCCATCACATCGCTCTCCATCGATATGACTCTCATTGCCGACCGGCGCCATGCCCCATGACCGGGAAACCTCGATCATCAATCGCGCAACGAAACTAGTCTTAGTAGAGGCTACTAGGGACCTGGTTGTTTACGTATCACACCCGCATTAATGTTTCCGCTTAATACGGTTCCAGCATGACACAAAAACCTATTATGAACAAACGAGATATGATAAAGAATACACTTTATTAATTGCCTCTAGGGCATATCTCCTTCAGATATAACATAGCATGGAACACACGAAATTATGGATAAGTTGGAGACGTATCAACATCCCCAAGCTTAGTTCTACTCGTCGCGAGTAGGCAAGAACGATAAAAAGAAGAATAATTTATGAAGTGACATGCTTAAACACAATCTTGATCATGTAATTCATTGTAAGGCATGTAAACTGAAATCAAATGAATAAGGGTTATAGTTTATATTGATATGAAATGAGTAATGAACAAACAAGTAGGTGAAGCAAGCATAGCTTTCAATGATATAGTACTAGATAGCAATCAACTGTGCAAAGTAGATATTAAAGATGATATAAGATTCAAGCACAACAATATAATCATCTAATGCTTCCAACAAACATGACAACTTTATGAAAGGATCAAGTCAAGTAATAGCAATAGCAATATGCACATAGAAGATCAATATATTATTTGTTCAAAAGAAACAAGCAAGCGTTTAACGTTGGTTCCTGGCACTAGGATGTTATGGCTAAGAGAATGTTAACGGAGGTTTGGAAGGCCAACGGAAGAAAGGCTCACAAAGCTACATATGATCATTAGTCAAGAGAAAGTCATACAATCGAAGCTATGCAAGGAGTAGTGATTGCCATACAACGGATGCGCATGGAGCTATAAGTATATGAAAGCTCTCCAATGGAACTAGTCGGGTTGCATCCAACTTGCTTGCTCACGAATACCTAAAGCACGTTTGAGGAGGCTCATCATTGGAATATACAAGCCAAATTCTATAGTGTAAAGTTCCCCACATAGTTATGCAACTAAGACATGAAAACTATCTCATATGGAGTAAAGGTGCTAAACATGAGCACAAATGATGATCACAAATGATATGGTGCTATAACATGATCACAAGTGATGACTATAGATGATATGGTGCTATAACATAAGCACAAGTGTGTGATAAAGAATAGTAATGTACTCCGACTCCATTGTAGATTGTGCGACTATGGGTTGCTTCCCACTTCTCCAGCACACGGCGCCTCCATTCACCTTGAACACGTAACCTGTCTGTGACTTACAGTCATCGGGGTCTGAGCAGAAACTTGCATCTACGTAACCCGTTACGCCAAGTTCTTCATCGCAGCCACCATACACAAGGAACATTTCCTTTGTCTTATTGAGATACTTAAGAATGCTCTTAACAGCTACCCAATGCGGCATTCCAGGATTACTCTGGAACCGACTTGTCAAACTTAGAGCTAATGCCACATCCGGTCTAGTACTCAACATTGCATACATGATCGATCCTATGGCTGAAGCATAAGGATGTTTCGTCATTTCGGCCTTACCCAGTTCCGTCACCGGACACTGCGCCTTACGCAATATCTTATTCTTGATAACCGGCAGAGAACCCTTCTTTGCCTTCTCCATTTGAAAACGCTTCAAAATTTTATCAAGATAAGTACTCTGACTTAGTGCTAATAGGCGCCTTGATCTATCGCGATAGATTTTTATGCCTAAAACATACGCAGCTTCTCCTAAGTCCTTCATGGAAAACTTACTGTTTAAATATTCCTTCACGCTATTCAGAAGTTCCACATCATTCCCTATTAGCAATATGTCGTCAACATACAGTGCTAAGAACACAACCGAGCTCCCACGCATTTTCTTGTAAATACAGGTCTCTTCCATATTCTGGATAAATCCAAAACCTTTGATTACCTCATCAAAGCGAAGATTCCAGCTCCGAGATGCCTGCTTCAATCCATAGATGGATCGCTGAAGCTTGCACACCTTGTTAGCACTTCCTGGATCGACAAAACCTTCCGGCTGTACCATGTACAACTCTTCCTCAATGTTTCCATTCAGGAAGGCCGTTTTGACGTCCATCTGCCAGATTTCATAATCATAGTAGGCAGCTACCGCTAACAAAATCCGAATAGACTTAAGCATCGCTACCGGTGAAAAAGTTTCATCGTAGTCAATCCCATGAACTTGTCGGAAACCCTTTGCGACAAGCCGAGCTTTATAGACAGTCACATTACCATCAGCATCAGTCTTCTTCTTAAAGATCCACTTATTCTCGACGGCCTTGCGCCCTTCGGGAATATCCACCAAAGTCCACACTTTGTTATCATACATGGATCCTATTTCGGATTTCATGGCTTCAAGCCATTTCTCGGACTCTAGACTCTCCATCGCCTCCTTGTAGTTCGTAGGTTCGTCCTGCTCAACTAGCATGACGGTGCAAACCATATTGCCATACCATTCTGGTGCGATCCGAGATCTACCAGACCTACGAGGTAGAACATCTTCCTCGACAGTTTCTCCCACTCCTTCCACGGAGGACGTTTCCGGAATTGCTTCCGTTGCGCCACTCGGAATCTCGAGTTCAGGATCAACGATTTCATCGAGGTCTACCTTCCTCCCACTTACTCCTTTCGCGAGAAACTCCTTCTCTAGAAAGGTACCGGTCTTCGCGACAAAAGTTTTGCCCTCAGCTTGGTTGTAGAAGGTGTACCCAACGGTTTCCCGCGGATATCCTACAAAGACGACTTTCTCCGACTTCGGTTCGAGTTTGTCGGGCTGTAGTTTCTTAACGTACGCCTCACAACCCCAAACCTTCAGAAACGATAACTTAGGCTTGTGGCCATACCATAATTCATACGGCGTCGTTTCAACGGAATTGGACGGAGCCCTATTTAAAATGAATGCGGCTGTTTCTAACGCATAACCCTAGAAGGACACTGGCAGATCGGTAAGAGACATCATAGATCGGACACTATCTAGTAGAGTACGATTACGTCGCTCGGACACACCGTTACGCTGCGGAGTTCCGGCGGGCGTAAGTTGAGGCACTATGCCACAACTCTTCAGATGTGTGCCAAAATCAAAACTCAAGTACTCTCCACCGCGATCGGACCGGAGATGCTTGATTTTTCTATTAAGCTGATTCTCAACTTCACTCTGGAATTCTTTGAACTTTTCAAACGTTTCAGACTTGTGTTTCATCAAATAGATATAACCGTATCTACTCAAGTCATCAGTGAAGGTGACGAAGTAACGACAACCATTGCGTGTCGAAACGCTCATTGGTCCACATACGTCTGTATGTATGATCCCCAACAAATCCGACGCCCGTTCAACGAAACCTTTGAACGGTGTCCTGGTCATTTTGCCCATGAGGCATGGTTCACATGTATCGAGGGATCCGAAATCCAACGAGTCCAAGAGTCCATCGGAGTGGAGTCGCTTCATGCGCTTTATACCAATATGACCAAGACGGCAATGCCACAAAAACATGGCGGTATCGTCACTACACTTAATCCGTTTGGCTTCTATGTTATGGATGTGAGTACTACGATCGAGATTCAACAAGAATAAACCATTACTCTCGGGAGCATCAACATAAAAGATATCATTCATATAAATAGCACAATTGCTTGACACTGATTTAAATGAATAACCGTCTTGTAACAGGCAAGACCCACTTATAATGTTTACACTCAAGGATGGCACAAAATAACATTTATTTAAAACCAAAACTAATCCCGATGGTAGATGCAGAGGGAGCGTGCCGACAGCCACCACGTCGACTCTCGATCCGTTGCCGACGCGCATCGTCACCTCATCCTTCGCCAGCCGCCTTCTATTCCGTAACTCCTCCTGAGAGTTACATATATGAGCAACAGAACCAGTATCAAATACCCACGTATTGCTCCGGGCGGATGTAAGGTACACATCTATAACATGTATATCAAATATACCTTGCTCTTTGTCGACCGTCTTGCCAGACTTCCTATCCTCCAGATACTTGGGGCAGTTGCGCTTAGGTGATCCGATGGTCACCTCCATCTTCTTCAGCCTGATTTCTAATTCGGCCACTTCGAGCATCTTCAGGATTTCCGACAGGGGTTTTGACGTCCCTTTCATGCCGTAGTCCACTATGGCGTTCTTATAGCTAGGGGGCAGAGAAATCAGCGCCCTATCAATCACCAACTCTTCTGGGATCACACTTCCCAGATCACTCAGAAGTCGAGCGCAGCCAAACAACTTGGCCAAGTGCTCACTGATATTGCCGTGCTCTTCCATCTGGGCTGAGAAGAAAAGCACAGTTGCCTCGTACGTCTCAGCCTTGACTTGTCGTGCAAAAACGACCATGAGTTCAGTGATTATTTCATAAGCACCCTTGTTCATGAAGCGGTTTTGCAGGTCAGCCTCCATGGCAAAGAGCATGCCACTCTGGACATAAGAAGAAATCTCCGACTTTACCCCATGGACAATCCTTTCGATTTCCGGGGCAGTGTTGGGAAGATCACCTAAGGGGGAATCAAGGATATAGGCCACCTTGTGGGTTTCAAGGATGGACTTCAGATCGCGGAACCAGGACACGAAGTTAGACCCATCGGTCTTAAGCTTCTCTTTCTCAATAAACAGGTTCAGGTTAAAGGAGGGGTGAGACATCTACAATGGAATTTGCAACAACATAAGACTTTGTTCATAATAATTTTGAGTTATAGTATTTTAGAAAATAACTAACATAACTCCCACTCAAACGATCATCCCTCCTGGTCGTTTAAGAGATTACACGACCCCCATCCATTGCACCACCCCTCATCATCAAAGCCGGCGGCACAACTTCAGGAGTAGACAAAATCGTCCGCCACACCAATTTTGTGACACGTGCTCGACCTTTCGGTCTTCCTGTTCCGAGGCCATACTTCTGAGTATGCTAGGCTCGCCACCAAAGACCTCCACGCTAACGCTTGTGCAACATGGCTTACACCCACCGTATGCGAACGAAGATATGTCTGACACCCGATCATCACGGCCTGCCTCATAACGTAGAACTTTATTGGTGGTGCGCGTTGGAGGGAGAACACTAGTGGTATTTTGAAGGGATCATCTTATTCAGCTACCGCCGTGTAACACACAATCACACAAAAATAAGATGCACACAAAACATCAAATGTAATGCAATGTGATATATTCCATCGCGCCATGGTCTTCTTGGCGCCCGCAGTTTATAAACAATTTAATAAACCTACCTTGACCATATCACATAGCCCCTGCAAAATAAAGTTAGACGGTTCTACTTTATCTTTTGCATATTTTACGTGGCTTGGGGCTTTCGTAAATAGAACCGCTTCATACCTACGAATCTTATGACCACAACAACGATCCAATAATTGCATGTTTAAGCATCCCTTTCGGGCCCTCCATTGAAAATGCGAAGACCAACTAAAGAGAGAGAAACTGTCACCCGCCAGCCACATATACGGTACAAGCCGTATGTCAGTAGTGGAACCAGTCTCGCGTAAGCGTACGCGTAAAGTCGGTCCGGGCCGCTTCATCAACTCAATGCCGCTGGAATACACAAGTGCACGCTAGAGGGTAGCAAATAACAGGAACGGTGCCCCCGTGCAGAGCACGGGTTCTAACAGCGTACAACTATATCTACGATAGATCGGCTCTGATACCACTGAAGGGGATCGTGTGCAGAAAACAAAATTTTTCCTAGCAACGATATCCTTAAACTAGCCAAGATCTATTCTATGCAGATATAGTAGTACGAACGGAGATCGGAATACGTACCCTTGTAGACCGAAAGCGGGGATTACGTTCCCGCACAAACGTTGTCGATGAAGACCGACGTAGCCGACCTCAAGGTCGTGTAGAGGAAGCAGGCCTCCGAGTACCGCTAGCGCAGCACCTCGCAGGGAGTCGCACACGTACGGTGGAGACGACGCCTCCGAAGCTCCAGTCCAGGACGAGCAGCGGAAGACTTGGACCGGAACACCAGCAGCGCGGCAGCGGGCTATGGTGGAGGAGATCCCCGACTCCTCTTGCTCGGCGCGGCTCCAACTTGGGAACCACGAGATCGAGAGAGAAATCAGGAATTAATTGGTGAATTAAAAGGCTGGGGGTGCCCCTTCTTATATAGGCTCCCAAGGGGAGCCAACCTTGCCAGCCAGGCAATGTGGGACTAACCCCCCACAGCCTGGTTCGGCCAAGGGGGTGCGCCGGCCCCCTGGTGTGCCCCTTGTGGCCTACCTAGGCCGGCCACCAAGCCCCCACCGAATTCCCAAGGGGGTTCCCCCCCTCTTGGGCCTTCTTTCGTCCGGAAGGCCCATTTAGGGAAATCTGCCTTAATAAATTCGAAAATAAATATATAAAATCATATTTGCATATTAATAACACTAATTAATATCAACATAATATATATAATTTTTCCTAGCTCCGAAAACTCTTTCGGCGCTGCCCGATCTCCATCGGACCTCTCCCGGGACGCTCCCGGAGATCTCCTTCCTTTCTGGTTGTCTTGTCGAAACCCCTTAAGTGTGTTACCCTAGCGGTTCGATATAATATCAGGTATGATCAAGACTCCTCAATGATCAACGACTAATCCGTAGGCCTGGACCCCATGAATTAATCCCTGAGATATAACGAATGACTTTCATCTATCAAACCTGAACGTAAAGTCTTAGACCCTTTGCCATGGCGATACTTAGCATGTCCGAGCGTCGTTCCATAGATATCTCCATACCTAATCCCGACCTCGTTACCGACGATGCTATCTTCTACTCGTTCATGATCTCATGTCTCCGTGACCTAGTCACATGCTTGCAAGCTCATTAGACATGATCTCACCGAGTGGGTCCGAGAGTATCTATCCTGCTATGCGGACTGGAAAATCCCGCTCTTGACCCCTCGTCTTAATACTCCCTTCCAATACCCAAAAGTATCACCGTTATTGTCATACTAAATAAGATACGACGTTTGGTGCAATCAAAGTATCTTCCGGAAATATCAATAAGAGTTGATCTCACGGTCAAAGGTGTAACGACTATGTTCTCCAAATCTGGGTATGTCCATCACATCGCTCTCCATCGATATGACTCTCATTGCCGACCGGCGCCATGCCCCATGACCGGGAAACCTCGATCATCAATCGCGCAACGAAACTAGTCTTAGTAGAGGCTACTAGGGACCTGGTTGTTTACGTATCACACCCGCATTAATGTTTCCGCTTAATACGGTTCCAGCATGACACAAAAACCTATTATGAACAAACGAGATATGATAAAGAATACACTTTATTAATTGCCTCTAGGGCATATCTCCTTCAGATATAACATAGCATGGAACACACGAAATTATGGATAAGTTGGAGACGTATCAACATCCCCAAGCTTAGTTCTACTCGTCGCGAGTAGGCAAGAACGATAAAAAGAAGAATAATTTATGAAGTGACATGCTTAAACACAATCTTGATCATGTAATTCATTGTAAGGCATGTAAACTGAAATCAAATGAATAAGGGTTATAGTTTATATTGATATGAAATGAGTAATGAACAAACAAGTAGGTGAAGCAAGCATAGCTTTCAATGATATAGTACTAGATAGCAATCAACTGTGCAAAGTAGATATTAAAGATGATATAAGATTCAAGCACAACAATATAATCATCTAATGCTTCCAACAAACATGACAACTTTATGAAAGGATCAAGTCAAGTAATAGCAATAGCAATATGCACATAGAAGATCAATATATTATTTGTTCAAAAGAAACAAGCAAGCGTTTAACGTTGGTTCCTGGCACTAGGATGTTATGGCTAAGAGAATGTTAACGGAGGTTTGGAAGGCCAACGGAAGAAAGGCTCACAAAGCTACATATGATCATTAGTCAAGAGAAAGTCATACAATCGAAGCTATGCAAGGAGTAGTGATTGCCATACAACGGATGCGCATGGAGCTATAAGTATATGAAAGCTCTCCAATGGAACTAGTCGGGTTGCATCCAACTTGCTTGCTCACGAATACCTAAAGCACGTTTGAGGAGGCTCATCATTGGAATATACAAGCCAAATTCTATAGTGTAAAGTTCCCCACATAGTTATGCAACTAAGACATGAAAACTATCTCATATGGAGTAAAGGTGCTAAACATGAGCACAAATGATGATCACAAATGATATGGTGCTATAACATGAGCACAAGTGATGACTATAGATGATATGGTGCTATAACATAAGCACAAGTGTGTGATAAAGAATAGTAATGTTGCCCCCTTTTTTATTTCTTTCTTTTTTTTCTCTTTTTTTTTCTCTTTTTTTGTTTCTTTTTTCGATGGCCTCCATGACTCTTTTCACTTTTAGGGGCAAGCATACTAATATGATATATGATATATCACAACACACTAATGATGATAAAACAACATACTGATGATATAAGTAACTAATATGAATGTGCCATAAGAATACATATGACAACAGTGCCTCTGCCAGTGTAGGAGGTTATGCAGTGCTCTAGCATAACATGGGTAAAACCACACATCAACTTTATAGAAACATGCAAAGCAATAAATAAGTAATGAATGACAACAAGTCTTGTAATGTAAGATGAATGTTGCATGGCAATACATCTCGGAACACCTATGAAAATGTTGTAGTAGGTAGGTATGGTGGATGTTTTGAGGAAGATATTTGGCTTATGTGTAAGAGAACAAGATGAAGATCTCCCACGAGTTTGGATGTACCCGCGAAAAATGCACCAACTCTCAATGTGAGAAAGGGCAAAGCAAAGTACCGAAGAGGCCAGCAATATGATGGGGGAAGTGCCATGAAAAACGCAGTTTTAGAACTCACAAGTAAAAAAGATTCCAAATAAAAATATGATCATGCAAGGCATAGTGAAAATTACTCCTAGGGGTGCTGTGGCAAATGAACAAGTCACTGTTGGGGACCCGACCGTAGCGCATAACATAAAGCCATCACGGTTTCCTTAGGCAAAAAAAAGCCATATATCATTATGCAATCAATTGGAAATTTAAGTGTGGCACAGTTTTCAAGTTTCTCTAGACCAACCATTTAATCATTCCACTTTACTAGACCCTCACGTTTACGATTAAGCAAATTAATATCTCAAAACAACATCAATGATTCAAGTGACACAATTTAATGATCTACAAGATTAATGTGTCATTTAATTATACCATCTACCACATTTAGCATTTTCTGTTCTCAACCAAACACCAATCAACTTATTTAAAAGATAAAATCTCCAAGTTATTAAGCAATGAGATATGAGAGTATGATATAACAAAGCTAACAACTCTACAAGAGATGCATGAAAAACAAGAGCTAGAGAGCAAACGATAACAAAAGACGAATACTCAACGAATATAAGTGAAGAATATGAGTATTCATATGAAAAAGCGGAGTGTGTCTCTCTACCACACAAAAGAATGCTAGGACCCATATTTATTCAGAGAATGAAAATAACAAAAACAAAGAAAAAAACAAACATACGCTTCAAGATAAGCACATAAGATGTGTCAAAATTAAAATATAGTTTCACTAGAAAGTACCTGATAGTTTGTCGATGAAGAAGGGGATGCCCAAGGCATCCCCAAACTTTGACGCTTGAGTCTTCTTGAATTATATTGGGATGAACCACCGGGTCTCCCCAAGCTTTGGCTTTACTATCCTCTTGATCACATTGTATCATCCTCTTCTCTTGATCCTTGAAAACTTCCTCCACACCAAACTTAGAGTAACTTCATTAGAGGGTTAGTGCACGCAAAAAATTATGATTTTATGTAGGAACACAATTGCTACCATTGATACTGGACATTAGCTACAGCCACTGATATTTAAAAGGATAAAAAGATCCAATCAAATAGCAAAAGAGGCATTGTAAAAGAAAATGACAGAATCTGTCAAAAACAGAACAATCCGTAAAGAAGAATTTGTTCGAGGCACTTAACTTGCTCAGATTAGAAAACTAAAAACTAATGAAAGTTGCGTATACATCTTAGGATGGTGCACAAAAAAGGGAAGATTTTTCTGACGTTCCAGTGAATCTGTTTCAGCACATGAATTGAATTTTAACATCAACCTTCGACTAGAGGCTTAACTTGTCACAACATTGCAGTAAAAATAAGATACAAAGGAATTGATACAGAGATAGACATGGTACTTGACACAAGAAAAATTAAAATACCAGGATATAAAAGTGGGTTGTCTTCCATAATCGCTTTTGTTTAACGCCTTTAATCTAGGCACAAAGTGAAACTCAAGTATATCAAGAGATGAAGCATCAACACCATAATTTGAACGAACAATAGAATCAAATGGTAACTTAATTATTTTCCTAGGGAAGTGTTCCATACCTTTCTTGAGTGGGAATTGGTACTCGATGGTACCTTCTTTCATATCAATAATTGCACTCGCAGTTCTCAGAAAGGGTCTTCCCAACACAATTAGACAAGATGAATTGCATTCAATGTCCAAGACAATAAAATCAACATGGACCAGGTTAGTATTAACCATAATAAGGATATCATTGATCCTCCCCAAAGGTTTATTCAAAGCATTATCAGCAAGAAAAACATCTAAATAACAATGTTCCAATGGTGGCAAATCAAACATATCATAGAGCTTTTTAGGCATAACAGAAATACTTGCACCAAGGTCACACAAAGCATTGCAATCGAATTTATCTACTTTCATCTTAATGATGGGCTCCCAACCATCTTCTAACTTCCTAGATAGAAGTTTCAAGTTTTAGTTTATCTTCCCTAACTTTAATGAGAGCATTTGTAATATGAGCAGTAAAAGCCAAATTAAGAGAGCTAGCATTAGTACTTGTGGCTAATTTTTGCAAGAACTTAATAACTTCAGAGATATTACAATTATCAAAATCAAAATTATTATCATCAAAGCAAACCGAACCACATTCTCTCACGTTCTTAAAAATTTCAGCTCTTTTATCAACACTAGTTTCAGCAGTTTTAGGCAATTTTAAATTTTTGGGTGAAGTAGACGAGAAATTTTCAACACCAACTATGTTACCATGGATAGTAGGAGTCTTCCTAACATGTGAAACACCATTATTTTCAGAGGTAGTAATAGTAAAAACTTTAACAATATTAGTCTCTTTCTCTAATTCTCTCTCTCTTTCCCATCTAGCACGTAATTGAGCCATCAATCTAACATTTTCATCAATTTGAATTTGGATGGCATTAGCAGTAGCAAAAGGATTATCATCTATATTTTCAGATTTAGCAGACTTTTATTAATTAAAGAATATTGTGCTGTAGACATAAAGGAAATACAAGTTTCAGCATTGGTCATTTTTTCCTTGGAGACCCGAAATTTCCCTATTTAAAATTTCCATTTGATGACTAATGTTTCTCAACATATTATATTGTTCTTCCATGGTTTTAGTGAACACTTTATTTTCTCATATTGATTTTGCATAAAAACTTTAGTAGCTTTCTCAATTTCTAGAATCCTTTACTCACTAGGCATTTTAACATAAGAATTACCATTATTATGAGGATAGGGTTTATAGTTGTTGTTACCATAGTTGTTCCTATAGGCATTGTTGTTAAAATTGTTGCTTTTAGTAAAGTTTACATCAACATGCTCTTCTTGTGCAACTAAAGAAGCTAAAGGAACATTATTGGGATCAATATGGGATTTACCACTAGCAAGCATAGACATAATAATATCAATCTTTTCACTCAAAGAGGAGGTTTCTTAAACAAAATTTACCTTCTTACCTTGAGGTGTCCTCTTCGTATGCCATTCAGAATAATTCACCATCATATCATCCAAGAGTTTTTTTGCAGCCCCCAAAGTGATGGACATAAAGATACCTCCCGCATCTGAATCCAATAAGTTTCTTAAAGGAAAATTCAGTCATGCATAAAAGTTTGGATAATCATCCAAGCAGTCAGTCCATGGGTTGGGCAATTCTTTATCATAGATTTCATTCTTTCCCAAGCTTGAGCAACATGTTCATTATCAAGTTGTTTAAAATTCATGATGCTACTTCTTAGAGAAATAATTTTAGCAGGAGGATAGTATTTTCCAATGAAAGCATCTTTGCATTTAATGCGTGAATCAATACTATTCCTAGGCAATGAAAGCAACCATTCTTTAGCTCTTCCTCTCAAAGAGAAAGGAAATAATTTCAGTTTTATAATATCACCATCTATATATTTATATTTTTGCATTTCACATAATTCAACAAAATTATTTGGATGGGCAGCATCATCATTAGAACTAACACCAGAGAATTGCTCTCTCATAACAAGATTTAATAAAGCAGGTTTAATTTCAAAGAACTCAGCTTTAGATGCAGGTGGAGCAATAGGTGTGCATATAAAATCATTATTGTTGTTGCTTGTAAAGTCACATAATTTAGTGTTTTCAGCGGAACTCATTTTAGTAATTTAAAATAACAATATTAAAAAAATAATGCTAAACCGAAATAAGAAAAGCAACAAAACTGAAAATAAAATAGCAAACCGAAATAAGAAAAGTAATGCAAGTAACTATTTTTTTTGTGTTTTTTATATTAAGCAAACAAAATAGTAATAAAAATAAACTAAGCAAGACAATAACAAAATAAAAAGATTGGAAGTGCGAAAACTCCCCTTGCGGTGAATCTTTAAATACTCGGCAACGGCGCCAGAAAAATGCTTGATGCACACGGTGGGTGTGTTGTTGGGAGACCCCAAGAGGAAGGTGTGAAGTAATGCAGCAGCAAGTTTCCCTCAGTATGAAACCAAAGTTATCGAACCAGTAGGAGATGAAGGATTCCCTTGAGGTGTCAAGGCGCCAGAAAAATGTTGGTGCAAAGTTGACGTGGAGCCTGCACACAAACAATCAAGATACTTTGCCCCAACTTAACAGTGAGGTTGTCAATCTCACCGGCTTGCTGTAACAAACGATTAAACAT
The DNA here is from genome assembly GCA_026929855.1 of Poa annua. Taxonomy (NCBI): domain Eukaryota; kingdom Viridiplantae; phylum Streptophyta; class Magnoliopsida; order Poales; family Poaceae; genus Poa; species Poa annua. The sequence continues at coordinate 84,369,285 of CM049429.1, read as the reverse complement.
ATGTGCGGAAGAAAGAGTGATGTTTACAGCAAGTAACAGGTTTGCAGTTTTGGTTTTATCAGATTAATGAGGAGCACCGAGGTCCACAGTTCACTAGTGGTGTCTCTCCATAAATAATAATAACATTCATCCATGCGTGGAAAACAAATTACAGCTAGACAATTGACAGAATAATGATAAGCAACCCAATGCATATACTAATGATATGGTGTCTAGTGTGAGATTCATTCGGGCATTACAATAATATACATAGACCGTTTCAACCGCATCTATGACTAATAATCCACCTTCCGGTTAGCGTCCGCACCCCTTTCAGTATTAAGTTGCATGCAACAGATTATCGCCTTAACAACTGTGTGTAAAGTAAGAAAGTAACATTATCCTTAGATAAAGTACTATTGTTTTATCACTAGTAGTAACAGTACATCTACACCCTTAGAGCTTTCTGTCACTGTCCCAGATTAAATAGAGACATGAACCTACTATCGAGCATAGATACCCCCTCTTGGAGTTACAAGCATCTACTTGGCCAGAGCATACACAAGTAACTGAGAGCATGCAAGATCATTAAATAGCACACACATGATATATTATGAAGCAATAAATTTAGTACTCAATATTCATCGGATCCCAGCAAACACAACATAGAGAATGACATAAAGATGATCTTGATCATGATAGGCAGCTCACAAGATCTAAACATGATAGCACAAGAGGAGAAGACAACCATCTAGCTACTGCTATTGACACATAGTCCAAAGTAGACTACTCACGCATCAGTCCGGAGGTGGTCATGGCGACGTAGAGGCCTCCGGGGACGATTCCCCTCCCGGCAGGGTGCCGGGGAGCAGCTCTGATCTCTCCCGGAGTGGTGGCGGCGACGGCAGCGGCTCGGGACCCGTGGAGGAAAAAGTGATTAACCCTCCAGCGTTTTTAGGTCAGGGGGTTTATATGGGCGAAAGACCTAGGTCGGTGGGCGCCAGAGGGCGCCACACCTCCTCCCGGTGCGGCATGCTTCTGTCCCGCGCCACGAGGTGATGTGGGCCCCTCAGGGTCCGTCTTCGTCTCGTTTTCGGTTCTTCTGGTCGTAAATATTCCAAAAATAAATACTGGTTGTCTCGTTTCCAATTTGGCTGATATATCCCTAAGAGCTTTTCTGAAACCAAAAACAGCAGAAAACAGGGAACTGGCACTGTGGCATCTTGTTAATAGGTTAGTCCCAGAAAATGCATAAAATTATATAAAATGCATATAAAACATGTAATAACATGATATAACATATCATGGAACACAAAAAATTATGGATATGTTGGAAACGTATCAGTAAACAAATTTAGAAACACAAAATCTAAGTAGTACCTAGTAACTAAAATTTAACTAGACTAGATTTTAATTTATCTAACTAGTACCTAGAGAAAATTTCTGAGGTTTATTTGTCCTTGTCATTTTAAGCAGTGAAAGGACCTAGTTGGTCATCAGCCTGAATATAACATCCACACACATTTGCCTAACTAACCAGATTGAAAGTTAATACATCAATTGTTGCCATCAGACAATAAAAGTATATAATCACCTAATATGTTCAGATCAATTAAATACCAAACTAAGCATTACACGTGCACAAGATTCATAATTACAAGAACTCCACGATTTATGTGTACTACAATATATCTGCGGAAACTCGGTGAGGTAAGAAAACATTTTAGACGGGGTTGGTTGACCGGCTTCGTGACATGGTGCACGTTTAATCCGTGCTCAGTTTTCTTGATACACCTGGCATGTCAGATGTCTTCTATGAAAGGTTTTCCAACTCTCACGGAGATACTCGGTGCACACGCTTTTCTATTTGTCATCTGCCTCTGGACCCGGTTGAAGTCTTAACGAAGGGGAGAACGTCCTCATGCTGAACTTGCACAATGGTGAGAACGTCAATCCCCGGGAGAGCGAACCAGCTCAAAACCCGACACCTATTGTCGCATACCCCACAATGTGTGCCAACTGTCATTGGGTTTCCCCACATATGGCATCTTAAGATGACTTAGCAAAGGTATGGAACTAGGTGGCCTGAGGTACTACGACTTATGATGTATCCAGATTCGGCCCCTCACGTTGGAGGTAAAGACATGATTATATTGATTACAATGGCGCGAATCTGGTACTTGGAGATCGAGAAAATGATCAAAAAATTCTCGTCTTGCTGATAACAAAGATATTGAACGTATGGTGAAAAATAATATGATGAATATTAAAAGTGGGGGCATCGAGCAATGATTATGAAAGTGAGTAATAAACAATGAAATCAATGTAAACATGTGAACCGGGGGGGGGGGGGGGCATTGTTTCACCAGTGGCATCTCTACATAAAAACATAAACAAACATGAAGGTAAGCAAATTACAACTGAGCAATTGATAAATTGATGAAAGCATTTTATAGCACTGTTATGATAAAGATTGTGTTGTGATCTTTAATATTGAGCATTACGTCAAAGTACATAGGCCATCGTCCAACTGCATCTATGACTAATAATCCATCTTGGGATCGCTATTCAACATGTCAACCAAAAATAATGTACATTCTTACATACTTTCAGTAACAAATTAACTTGTACGTACAAGTAAAATGCTATATTTTTGACAGTTGATGTACATCATGATCATGATCAATTACGGAGCGCTCATCACTCACCATGTAGTTATAGAATTACTCCATGACATTCAACACAAAACCTGCCTTCAAGACCCAAAAATTGGCCTCACGTCCAGCCATTATAAAGGACTTTTACGAGTCAACAATGTTAATGTTCTCACCAAGAACACTAAGAAGGGTGTCTGATCCAAAATTGTCTTTCCTCTCTCCAGGAGTGAGCTCTCCCGTACGGTTGTGTTTAGAGGCATTATAGCCTCTCATGAATTCAAACAAGAAAATTCTCATGTACATCATGTCTTATAATGCACACACTTGAATGCATTAGGCCTCACAGCAGCAAAGAAGACAATTGGAGTAATCTTCTTATAATTAGATATTTTGGATTGTTTAAAATATATGAAAGTTTCATTTTAAATTTATCCATGAACTAAACAGACCAAATGTAACTTTAATATACATGATAAATAGACACACATATCAATCATGAAAGCGTGGATGGGATCCGGTGGTTAGGATAAGAATAACATGTACAATCGATTTGCAAGACAAAACAATGCGCACAATGCAGCGAAAGAAGAACCGTTCATGTTGTCGGTGCTGTTAGTAGAAGCCCTGTGATTGAAGATATTGTTGGTGTCGGGGAAAGTAATCGTCAACGTTAGTGTTCGGGAATAAGCTCACGTGAGGGCGCTAACCAAAAATATGATCTCTTCTCTCTCTCTCTCTTGTACATGATCACCGTAAGAAGGGCTACAGATACCTTTTGTCTTGTCTCACGGTGGACGCCGTAAGAAGTGATTGGGAAGGCGAGAGTGGTAACACAATGCTTTGAAATCGACCGGGTGACGGTCTCATGTGTTGGCTTATGTATCACATGTCTCACGAACAAGGGGCAACTTGTTTTATCAGGAAAAACAATTGAAACCGATTAGCATAAATTCAAAGCCAAACAGTCTAAGAGACGGCTTCGTTCCTCCTAAATAGTTCAGGCTACCAAGACATCATTGTTTCGTCTTCGACTAATGCAAAACCGTTTTATCTTCTTTATGAGCGTTCAAATTTATTTAGTCATATGTGACCAAAAAGAAGACAATGCACACAAGTGGCATAGGTTCTACCTCGGCTCAGCCCATTCACAAATCATGACGGGTGGTGGAGGAGCGCGCGTCGATGTCCTCTTTCCATGCTAATACAAGTTGTATAAGAGACTATCTTATTAAGAATGAGGTCCACGTGTCATAGGTTTCACTTCGGCTCGGCTCATTCACGAAACACGACGCGGGCAGTGGAGGGGTGTGTGTAGGTGTCCTCTTTTCATACTAATACAATTGATATGGGAGACTCTCTTAAAATATGGTCTAGCTCCCACTAAAGATGGAGGATTAAATTTTAGTCCCATTCTTGACATGAATGCATGAGCCAATTGGGCCTTTGTGATTTTTATTAGGGATTATTGTTTAACTTAGTAGGCTAACCCAATATTCCAACATATGACATGTGATCTGATTTGCTGTCTTGTTGACCGATGTCCTTACTCCCCCCCCCCCTCTTATGAGACTTAATTACTTCCAAACTTCACAACAAATATGCGTCGGTGTATCAACTCAAACATAAGTCGGGTTTCTCATTTTTGAAAAAAAAACTTCTCTTTAACAACTTGTTACATTTTATGTCAAAGTTGGATAGACTCATGCTAGAATGATTCGATAATAGAAATATTCATACGCGTAATGCGGCTTTACTTTGCAAACCAAAAGTTTTTTTCAAGTATACACTCTGACTTTAGATGTATATGCTTCATAAAAGAAGAGGGTAAGACGCCAAATTACAACGTCTTGGCACATGCGCCAAAGAAGAGGCCAAGAAAACCAAAATTCGCAGCTATATATGGAGGATAAGGCCAACTGAAACAACTTGAAAAAAAAACCTCCTGTCACTAGTACACTGCCGACCAGATAACCTTAATTCAACGGATGTTTCCACGTCAACAAATAATGGCACTGTATCATATAAAAAGGACGCGACTACACTACGACCGTTTTAGGAATAAGCCGATTGGTAGAACCTTTCCAGTAGGGACCATTCACGTGGAGAGCCCCGCGCCCACGCGGTCCCCGTGCCAGCGCGCGAGCAAAAAAGCCCACGCGGTCCCCGCGCCAGCGCGCGAGCAAAAAAGCCCACACGGTCCCGCGCCAGCGCCCAAAAAGCTCACGCCGTTTCCAGCAGAAAAGGACAAAAAAGACAGTTTTAGGAAAGGAGGGCTTTTCCAAAAGGAAACGGAACCACCGGACGTCTACTTTACCTTCTGCTTCGTTCTCGAGTCGCTGCTCCTCCCGTCTAGATCGCCATAGGAGCTCAAGAAAGCTCTGCAACAAGAACCAGATCCTACGAAAAAAACACAGAAGTAACAGAAATTACCCACCCCACCCCCTCCTCCCCCCTTCAACACCTCCAAAAACTTACCCAGGTAGATTGAGCCAAATTACCCACCTGATGGGTTCCTCTTCCCTAATATCTCTCTGCCTGCAGATTAGCATATGAACTACACCTCACCCCCTGACCCCCCCTCCCATCCTCAATCAGTAGTTACCCACTGAATTCTACAAATCTTACCCACCAGATCGTGTTCTTCCTGATAGTGGTGTCAGGAAAAGAAAATTCAGGTACAATCCCAGAACCTAATTTATATCTCTTATCTATTTCCATCTAGTAAGCATATGAACTGTCCCACGAGTTTGGACTCAATTACCCACAAATTAGCACATGCACCAGTAGCATATATTGACACACAAAAATGTTAAGGATGCAGATAAGTAACCCACAACTTGCACTCGAAGTAACCCATCAATTAGAATTAAAATTATCCATTGGAAGCAATGGTAGCTAGAACTTTTCACACAACAAAAATGTTAAAAGGATGCAGGTAAGTTACCCATACGTTGCACACATGTAACCCACCAGGTAGAACTATAGTTACCCAATGGAAACAATGGTAGACAGATGGAAACATGAGGATGAAAGTAATTCTTGTAACACATATACACACTATCATATGTGCCCTATTGTTCATAGAATGATTAACAATCTAATGATGGAAGAATTCTGAATTGTGAACACAATCCCTAAATGATAAACTGGTATACTACTACTTATCTATATTTCCTCGAAGTTCTTCAACTAATGCCATGTCCTGCTATAAACCATGTGTGAGTATATGATAGACCCCTGTAAATTGCCTGAATTATGAAACAGTAAGAAACACCTGTAAGTTTTTAAAAAGAAAAATCGGGTTAGAACCACGGATTAAACTATATGAAGCTTAGAAAGTAGCATGTTTCTCCGTTTTTGATGTTCATATATGACTAACATGTGACATGCTATGCTTGACAGTAGGGGAAGAAAATGGATATCAATCTCAATTTGGATCCAAACAATGAAATGCATCAGGAGAATGAAGACAACGTCTCAGCAACGCACAACCGGAGTGATACCCATGACACAAATACAGGTAACCACACAAACTGTGCTGTGAAATTACCTTATTGGTGTCACTGCTAGTTATAGCCAACCACAACCCTCAGCACATTTTCCTATGCCCACGTGACTCCTATAAATTACCCACCAAACAAATCATGGATAACCCAACAGCAACCATTTAAATTACCCGTCACTACAGAAAAACAGCCCCCAAAAAAACAGCACACAACATAGTTAGCCAACTTAGAAAGTAGCCATTTAAATTACCCATGAGGCCTATAAGTTACCCACCAAATAAAACATGGATTATCCATGTGTAGCCATTTAAATTACCCATAACTACAAATACAGCCCAACAAAAACAGCTCACAAAAACAGATACCCCACAGTGAGTCATATAAGTTACCCATAAAAAATAACATGGATTACCCACCAGTAGCAATTTAAATTACCCAACACTACAAAAAACACCAACGTTTTATCGTATTTCTTTTGTTGTTTAAAGAAAGAATGCTTATCAGGACTAAAAATGCTTTTACTTCAATGATTTCAGCTAAACCCACAGGACCAGTGGCATATCATGACCTTTCTGATGGAGATAGCATGGATGGAACAGATGAGAATAATGGGGGAGAAGCAACTACAGGAGCTACGATTGAAGAGCAGACAGAGGTCACAGCTGGGTCAACAGAAGGAGGATTTAATGATGGTACAAGTGATGCAATGTCGACACCAAAACCACCATCATCTGAAATGCGCTTTGACAGTTTTGAAGCGGCAAAAGAACACTACAGAGCCTATGCACAGATCAAAGGTTTCAGCATCATGATAGATTGGTCAAGGAAAGATAAAACTGAGGAAATTGCCAGAGTGTACCTAGTGTGCACTAAGGCAGGGAAACCTTATGCGCCAAAAGAAGACACACAGAATCCAAAACCAGCTGCCAAAAAAAGAAAAAAATGCACACACCCAAGGACTGGTTGCCCAGCACATTGCTATTTTAAAAGGAAGGGAGCCTGGTGGCATGTTGCAAACTGCACGGATGAACATAACCACCCCCTGATCATAAAACCTTCGCTAACAAAGTTTCTGCGTGCACATAGGAACATTCCAACAGAGGAAAAACATTTCTTGAGGATGTTGCACGCGTGCAATATACCTACATGCCGGAAAATGCAGCTAATGGCAAGGTTTTATGGGAAGCTTGAGAATGTGCCATACATAGATAAAGATGTGGCAAATCTGAGGGCATCTTTCCGCAGAGAAACCCATCATCCTGACATGCAGGACACCATCTATTACTTTGAAAAGCTAAAGCTAGAAGATAAAGATTTCTTCTACAAAATGAAACTTGATGAGGAAGACAGGGTTCAGTACATCTATTGGGTGGACGGTCCATCACGGCGATCCTACAAGGCCTACTCTGACTGTATCTCATTTGACACAACCTATCTCACAAACCGGTACAAAATGCCATGTGCACCGTTTATCGGAATCAACAACCATGGCCAATCCATACAGTTTGGATGTGGTTTCATACGCAACGAGCTCAGCACCAGCTTTGAGTGGTTGCTGCAAGTTTTCTTGGAAGCAATGGACGGTGTAGCGCCAAAAAATATTATAACAGACCAGTGCTTCTCTATGAGAGCAGCAATCCATGAAATATTCCCAAAAACAGTCCACAGAAATTGCAGGTGGCACATCATGCAGAACCTAACCGAAAGCATTGGAAGTTTCATTGGCAAAAACCCTGAACTGTGTGTTGCATTCAACGACTGTTTGAACAACAGCCTAACACCGGTCGAATTCGAGCAAAACTGGGACTACATGATTGAATTCTTCGGAGTGCGTGACAATTTGGACCTGGCAGAGATTTATAAGCACAGAAAGTGTTGGGTGCCAGCCTACTTTATGCACGATTTTTTCCCATTCCTGCAGACAACATCAAGAAGCGAAGGCTTCAATGCCGTCCTGAAGCGATACGTTAACCCCAAGAATTCAATCTATGATTTCGTACAGCAGTACGCATCGCTACAGGATAAAATTTTGAATGCTGAAAGAAAGGCAGAAGCAGAAACAGCTTTGACAGACCCTGACTGGTGGTGTCACCATCCTATTGAAAAGCAAATGGCAAAAGCATACTCAAGAGGGATTTTCAACAGATTTCAGAAGGAACTGGCAAAACACGTGTCTTACCACTGCCAGCACATCATAGGCTACCAGTTTGAACTGTCCGTGCTAGGTGGTCCTGTACCAGACTACGGGAGCAGAACCTATAATGTGATTGGCAACTGGGAAGATGGTATAACGAGTGTACGTGCTGCAAGTTCTAACGTGACGGCATGTTGTGCTGCCATGTTATAAAAGTGATGACACAAATTGGTGTTCATGAAATACCAGAGCGATACATTATAAAAAGATGGGGCTGGGATCCAGATCAGATCCTAGGACAACCAGATGGCACACAACATGCTCCCAAGAAAGGCATGCCAGATGATGCAAGAGCTATGATGGAATTTGCTTCGATGAGAGACGATTTCAGAAAAGTTGCACAAGTAGGGGTCAGGACTGCCGATGGGAAAAAAGTCATTCAGACTCACCTAAAGCAAATGAAACAAGAGCTTGAAGTGATAAGTAGAAGAGAAGAACATAAAGCAAGAGAAGCCGAGATCGCAGCCTTGGCAATGCCAACCACTAGCGCTCGTACCGCACCTATACCACATGTAACCGGTGGAACATCAAGCGTCCGACAGACAAACAGCAACCCCACATATGCACCAACAGGGAGCGCATCAGGATCAGCTCAATATGTACAGAACCCACCCATGTCAGTCACGAAAGGACGACCCCAGAAGATAGCGAACAAAAATCCACTAGATCTCGCTGCAACTAAACCAAGACATTGCAGTTACTGCAACAGCACTGAACATACCAAGCGCAAGTGCGTGGAACGACTTAGAGTGCTAGGCCAACCGATGGTTTGAAATGATGAGTTCAATAATCCTTGTAATGCTCTGTGATAGATATGTACCACTACATATTTTGTGCTTTTTATAACAGTACAATGCAATGAGAAAAGTTTGAGATAAATTATGTTCATCATGTTCAAATAATCCACTGTGAAAACCAATAGTTGCCCACCACTTCTGGTTGAAGTTACCCCCAGCAGGAATGAAAACCTAGAAGTCACCAGGTAAACTAACTATGAGTTACCCACCACTTCTGGTTGAAGTTACCCCCAGCAGAAATGAAAACCTAGAAGTCACCAGGTAAAGTAAACAAAATAAGTTACCCACCACTTCTGGTTGGAGTTACCCCCACAATGTAACTAAAGTTATCAAAAACCTAGTAAAATAAGATACCCGCCAAAAAATGAAAACAACACGTATAAAACAGTGGACATGTCGTATGAAAAGAATTTACGGACAAGAATTTAAAACACGCTCACAAAAAAAGGGAATTGAACTTAAAATTACCTCAAAAAGAATAGGTGTCAAGAAGATGCTTCCATGAACAAAGCTTGTTGCCCGTGTGCTCCAGCCACAAAGCCGTTAGCACCTTCCTTAGTGCTGGCATCTCCTCTTGGGAAATAGCAGGCACCACACTCCCATTCCAAAGCTCAAGGAATTTGAGCATGAAAAAACCACAGTCAACCCTGAAAAAAGGGTTAAGGCCAAAAAGAAAGGGAAAGAATCAGAGTGTATTGTATTGTATAAAGAAAAGTTTACACAAAACTAACATAAACGATGGATTCATGGACATGAACTAACAATGAAGATTGCTTCGGAACAGGAATGTACACCAATTCAAAATTGTCCAATTGCCTCCTAGAATCTGAATAGTTGATACGGTACATTTCTTTGATTGCATCTACTAGTCGGGTGGCGTGATTGATAAGCCCAATATTGTCATCTCCACGCATGGAGTCAAGCACCTCAAACCTTTGGGCGGGGAAGTTTACCGACAAAGCATACCAATGGCCAGAAGGTTTCTTCCGCGTGCCCAGCTCTTGCAAAACAGGGAAGCAAAGCTGCAACAAAGGTACAAAAAAAGACTATTAAGATAAGAAAGTAACAGCGCAATCGTTGAACAAAAAAAACAGAAAACACAATATGAACACCAAAAAGCAACGACACATGTAAACTACTAGCTAAAGTTACCCACAGAAAATATGGTAAGTAGGATCCTTTTTCACCCCAAAAAAACAAAATTCAAGCAAAAAAAGGAAAACAATACACAACAGCCACGTACCAAATCTTTGTGACTAAGCTTGTATGTAGGATCCTTCCTGAAATGTTTCTTCAGAACATTCGTATTGAATTTATGTTCAAGAAGGTACGCCGTCACAATATAAGGGAAAATGACCTTATTCGGAGCACAAGCTTCGCGTAGTACACTAATACCAATGTCAGCAACAGTGTTTGACAGCTGACCATCAGGCATAACGCTCCCGGCAAGTTCACCCGCGGTTACCCACATGTGGTCAATATCCAAAATTCTTGTACTGCAACAGACAAAAAACAGATAAAAAGTTACCCCCAAGACATCATAAAACTTACCCCACTCCTGAGAAAGAAGTAATCCACATAAAAGCATAAAAGTTACCCCACAGTGCAAAAAAGGATATATAATTAAGAAAAAGTAAGGCACAGAAATCTTACTTTTTAAGCCGCGATTCTGAATCACTGGTGTGAATGATAACTTTCTCATAAATTGAATCTTGATGCTTTAAGCTTGTAATAGACAAAAATGGAGGCAAAAGATGCTTCGACGGCTGGATGACTCGAACCCTACGAAGACGAGTCCTTGGCGTACTACTAGCAGGATCTTTAGAAGGAACAGCCGCGGTGATTGCCGGAGTTGAGAACGAAAAACCATCTACAAAAAAAATTACAGTTATAACATATTATGTATGGAGACGGTAGTGCGGTAAAACAAAAATATAACTGATTGTTCAACATATTGGAAGAAGGTACTACAGATTACCTTTGAAATCATCACCACCCTTTGGCAAAGTTTCTGTTGCTTTATCAACTGATTGAAAAACTGATTGTCCGGCATTCTTTTCAGAGACCAAATCATCAAGCGAGATGACTGCAGTATTATCCTTGGTAGGCATTTTGCCTTTATCACAATCAACAACTTCATTCTTAGCTACAAGTATTCGAAATGGGAACAATGAAAAGAGCTACATCCATGTGTGTAACAAAAAGTACATATGCTTTTATCAAAAATAAAGGAATGAAAAAATGGCAGTATGCAAATAAAATTCATAAAACATAAACAGCGGGATAAGAAACTATAGGTAGGATGTTCATTAATACAAAAGACACACGCGGAATGTGTTCAGCTTATTACAATAAGGAAGGTGCACCACAAACATCTAAAAAGACCCTACAAATAGCTAGAGGTACCGTCGCAAACACCGCTGGCTAAAAACCACACAAAACCGCCTCACACCCATTATAATACACACTGCCAAAAGAGCATATCTTCATGTAAAATAATTAAACGGGCTTCATATAAAGAACAATGTGGTTATTTAGATCCATCGCCAGCTTCGTTTGAACCATCCGCGTCCGCTGCACCAAATAAAGGTGAAGTGGATAAAACAAACGGTACATTTACATCTGCATACAAAAAGTTAGTATCGAGAAAATAATACAACTATTTGTACTACAATTACACACATGCAACTTACAAAAAAATGGGATATTGCAAATTCATATAAAGAAAGCAACATGAAGACCAAAACAACATGTAACTCAAACAGTTGCATAAAAAAATCACAAAAGTTCCCCCAAAAAAGACATATAAGTTACCCAATAGACATTATATAACTTAACAAGCAAAAACACACAACAGTTATCCCAGTGGACAGAAAAGTTACCCACCAGATATTCTATAACTTACCAAGCATAACATACAAAAGTTACCCAAATAAAAAAGAAAGAAACTAAAAAAGCAAATTAAACTAAACAGTTCACAAAATCAAGCATCCAAAAAAAGCAACAAATAGTATTGGGTTAGGAAATTACCTGAATAAGCCCAAGACAACGGGGTAACAAAGTCGGGTTCGAAGACGTGAAATAGATCACCAGGAGGCGGAGGCGGCGCAATAGTGGAAGTAGTGCCTGCTGTCGGGATTGTTGTTGGAGGAACTTCAGAATTAATACCCGTGGAAGGAATACCATGATCACTTGCAGCAGGAGGAACAAATAAAGTGATGGCTGTAGTTTGAGAAGGCACAATGGTATCCACGGAGCCAGCTGCATGGGCAGAAGATGGCTCAGCAGCAGCAATTTCAGGGGACTGGCTGGTAAAATTCCACATAGGTGGGTCGATGTCGTAAATTAAAGTACGTGCAGGGGAGGAAACACCATCAACTCTACTCCTCATGGGATCATCCACCTCAACCTGAATAACATTTCCAGATGGCTTAGCAACCCCCCCCCCCCCCCCCCCCCCGACAGCTACCTCCGCATGGACACCCTGGCTGCTGGATATGGTTCCTGCTACTAAGTCAGCAAACAGCGAAGTTGCAGGCACGAATTCATTACCCTTATCATCAACCCATGAACCAGACCGGAGGATATCTGGAATATTTACAGCTGTAGTACAAATAGAATCAGTTGAGATGGATGCAACAACTGGAACAAATCCCTTGGCGCTGCAACTAGGTAAAGCATCAACCGCTAAAGCTGCACCAGAGCTCAAACCAACAAGACCATCATGCTCAACTGCAGATTGAAGGTCTGGAACACTCACTTCAACAACAGCTTCTGAATCCTGGGCAGATGAGACTGAATGTGGAGGAACAATTGGAACATCATCTGGCTTGGACAATGCCACATTATCCACAGACCGCACTACATCCACAGAAACAATTTCATCCAGTGCATCAAGGACATGAATGCCCTGCTCCTCTGAAGGTGGCCCTCCTGCAGAACATGCATCCACATTTATAACAGATGGGTTGGCTACAATACTGGCGTCACAGGAAATAGTGCGCAGTTTTGACAGACGCGGCGATGATCTTGTAGCTTGCTTGTTCAGAATAGAACTCTTAGGAACTGCCTTCCTGCAAACAAAGAATTCATAAAAACATAAACTAGTAAAAAATACAGTAATAGCATTGACTGCAAAAAATATGAACATAATTATGCTCTAAATTTTTATCAAAGTTGTGTGCATGAGAAAATTACCCACATGGTACGCTTGAAGTTACCCCGCACAGAAAAAAAGTTTTCTGAACCTACCCATGAGGTATTAAAATAAGTATCCATAAAAATATGATAAACTTACCCTCATGGTATGCTTGAATTACCCCACACACAAAAAAAAAGATTTCTGAACCTACCAATTAGGTACTAAAAGAGGAATCCAACAACATATGATAAAATTACCCACAAGGTATGCTTGAAGTTACCCCCCCCCCCCCCCACAGAAAAAAAGTTTTCTGCACTTACCCATTAGGTGTTAAAAGAAGTAAGAATCCATAAACTTATGAGCAACTAACCCACATGGAATGCATGAAGTTACCCACATAAAATGAGAAATTACTATTCACAATAAAAACAGAAAAAGTATACCTCTTAGGCGACTCTTTCTTTGAAACACTTGTTCCTTCCGGTCTTTTAGGCACAGTAGCTCGAAAAGCCTCTTCCGAAATGCTTAACTCTTTTGATAACTCTTTGACAACAATGTCCCTGATGAGACTGTCCTTCTGCCGAACAGTCTGCAACTTTCTCTTGTGTTTAGCAGCCTTGTAAACGTGGAGAACCGGAGATGCATCACGCAAAGAAGCTACAAGATCTGCGCTAATAACCCTAGCTTGAGCCTGGCTGGTGATACCAGCTGAAGGTGCACTCCCTCCTGAAACACTGGTTTCCTCACCATCAACAAATGCAGCAGCAGTCAAAGGGATTTGGGAAGGAAGAACTCCAACCGGCACAGATTTAGGAGCTTCCTTGGGAGTACCAACTCGTTCACCCACGTCAGCAGACGGTGAACCACCTTTGGGAGAAACTGTAACATCCCAGAACTTAGGGTCCAGAAATAGAGTGGACACAGGAGTGTGCATTGCATTCATGCATCAGAAAATCCGGATAATTTTCGCGCATTTAATTTTCAAAACACTAAGTGATTGAAGTTTCACTTGAGTTGGTGGAATTGAAGTAGATCATCAATTTGAGCGTTATAAACTTTGAGATGATCTTGGCTTGAACCTTATTTTGGGGTAAAGAGATACACGATGAGAGGTTACACCAAAGAAAACAAAACTTGTTACATCAAAACAATATTTAAGAGTTAATGACCAGAACAACTATTCCTAGTTATTCTCTGATCATCTATTCTTATCATTTGTGCTAGACATAATTCTAGTACATGGAAACCATGACATTCTTGGAGACCAAACTGAATTACCTAATACTTAAACCAGATCCTCTTACTTGATCTAGACATCATATATTCTTATCTCCTAATCTGCTCGAAGGCATCAACAAGAGAAGATATCGAGAAGGGAAGAAATACAACAAGAAGACATAGAGAAGCATTCCTTAGATGGGAATAGAAGTGTTATGCCAATCTATCATGAAGAATTGGAAACTCTTTTATCTTCAACCATCTTTATTAATTTCTCAGGAAATGGTATGACATTACAATGTTAGTGTGATATAGAAATAGGTTGATGACAAGCTTTGCAACCTTGTTGACAACTCATTTTGGTATGCACAAACAATGGAGTGCCATATACACATGAATAGTAGGATAGATCATCCAGTACATCAAGTTCTTGGATGTCATAAAATACACATACATTCACATACCACCAACCAAGAACGTTGGTTTGGTTAAATTGAATTGCCCTCACCACAAGGGTGAGACAAGTGATGTTGGAAATTCAATACATGACAAGTGTCTTGAATATCTACTTCTTGTTTAAAAGGATCAATGCCAAAGTTAAGACACATATGGATTTATGGTGTTCTTCCAAGGGGATCATAACCAAAGAGAAAGTAATGCCAAGTCATAAGTGTATATAATCAATATACATACCCCAGAGTCACATGTATCATCTTTCATGACCATGTGAATAAAGAATCATATAAGAGAGGAGCCATTATATCACTAATGGATAATCATCCAATGGTTGAACCAAGAATTCATTCTCAATAAAAGTTAATCTTGGACATTTGGCAAATTAATCATCTAGAAGCATTAGTTGATATATGTTCAAGGATACCCATTTCACAAACTCAAAGATACTCACTATTAGATATATTCCTAATACACTAACTCTATCAAGAAAGTATGTATCCTTCTTACTCCATCTTAACTGGAGGATGGAATGAGAAGAATTCTAAACTCATCATCTTATCACCATAAGACCTAACCTTAGGCAGGAATTCCTATCGTGTGCTTTCATAAATAATTGATCATGTTCTCACATGATTAATTGGTTAAGGATCACAAATAAAAGCCATTTGGCAATATCTCATGCTTAGCATGGATTTGACATAAAGCATTGTGTATACTCTTCTCTGGAATCACAATGATCCATTTTGTTATTTCCATCCAATCTTAATTTGGTGTGGTTAGAAATACTTAAAACACCATACCATCAATTGGGTATTCAAATATTCAATATCTTAAAGCCCATAACTTAGATCATTTAGTAGTTGATGGAAACAATTCATAAAAAAAAAGGGCCATAGAAATAATTTCCCTATGGTTATAACGCATCATAAAAATGATTTAGTGGAAGCAACAAAACATAACAAAATGGAATATTCATATATTTTCTTTAAAACAAAATCTCAAATCAATTGATAATTTGGAAATAACAAACTCCAAATTAAATGATAGCATAGCAAATATTTTCATAGTCCTAAATGCATCCTAAAAATTTAATCAAGTGTAAGATATACATTTCAATGGAAGGAAAATAACTAAATATGTCCAAACTCAATTAAAAGGATAAAATAATTCAAAATATACCTAGCAATAAAATTATAACAAGCAATGAAAATTATTTAAAGGAAATAAACATTTTATTTCATTTATAAACTTCCCTGGACTTGTTTGCAAGTTCCAGTATCAAAAACAGGTCCAAACTAGGAGACAAGGGCCTGTTTCAACTGAATCTGTAGTTTCCCGGAAACGCAGGGGGTTTTCTGCAAATTTTCCTTTTAATTCCTCTTTCTTCTTCCTCTCGCCAGAAAGCAGAGGAGAACCGTGTCGCTGCTGCTATGCTGCCGTGCCCCTCTTTCCTTCTCCTCCCGCGGCGATAAGGACGCCGACGAGCCGTCCCTATCCTCCTCACTCTCACTCGCCCATCTCTTCTTCCCCTCTCTCTGTTTCCTCTCTAACCCTAACCCTAGCTTCTCGGGCCGCCGCCGTGCGCCGGCGTTCTACACCGATTCCAACCACCCCGTGCCAAGGCGAGCAGCTCTAGAGCTTCGCCTCGTCTTCTTCTACCTCCTCGTCGAGCCGTTCGTGCAGGGGAGCTCGGGAGGGCGATAAATCGAGCATCTCTTCCAACTCCGGCCGGCGGATGCTTCGGACAAGCTCGTCGCCGTCTGACCTCCTCCCGCTTCTCTGAGCAGACCGGCGTGCTCGTGGTGAGCTTCTGAATCTTCCAGTATCCTCCGTTCTTTCCAATTCATCCGGGAAATATTACTTCGTCGTGATCCGAGCGCCGCCGCCGCGTTTCTCATCGCCGGCGATGCTCCGGTGACCATTTGGTCTGTGCGCCGCCACCAAAAGAACCGCCAGACCAGCCTCTAGCTTATGCCCTGACCAAATCGTCCCAAATCCTTCGTAGATATCGGATTCATCTTCGGCTATGGAGATGAACTCCGGTATGACGTCAGCTGACGTCAGCAAATTGATTTTTAATCAATTTCTTGATTTCCTATTCTTTTATTAATTCCAGAAATTCATCCAAATTTGTAAATTCATAAGTAATTCATATCAAATCAGAAAAATATAATTTTTATACCCAAATAATCAGAAAAATAAAATCTAAATAACTATATCATTACAATTTATATTTGAATAAATTTTAAATAGAATAAACTTTAAAATACAAAACACTTAATCTATTAAATGTGAAGTTAAATTGGAATGCTATTTTGGAAGCATTTCAAACTTCATTTAAATTATTTCACATGCATAACTTTAAAATTGAAAATATATTTTAATTATAACACGTAATATCCATATTACAATAATTGATATTTTAAAATAATATTCTATTTTAGAGAAGAGTAAATAAGTATTATTTTCAGAATTTTCAAAAATAAAATTATAAGCTCATAAGAGATATTCTACTACCATCTAGTAATCATTTATGATAAATAAAAATCTAATAAAGATTTAAACTACTAAGTCTTACTTACATAAATGTTTTACTTATTTCCTTAATTACTTAACTCATGTTTATTTATAATTGGAATTTAAATATAGTTTAAAAAATAATAAATTTAGAAAACAAATTACTTAATCTTTTAAATAAGAGATTATTTGAAATTCTGTTTTGGATGCATCTCAAACTTCATTTAAAATGTCTCACTTGCATAAACTAAATTCTAAAAACCATGTCTTCATTATAACATGTGATATTCTTATCTCAATTGTACCTATTTGAAACAATACTTTATTTTAAAATATACTAAAAGAATTATATTCCTGATTATATAAAAAAAACTAAGTTACAAAATCATAAAACTTGTTCTACTATTGAATACCACTCACTTAATATAAATGAAACAAACATTATGAATTACTTCCATTTGATTACATGAGTTACCTTCAAAAAAATTAATAATAAAAAAAAAGAGAGAGAGATATTTCCATTTTCAACAACTATTTTGAAAATGATATTTTATTTAAGAAAATATTTACCAAATATTATTCTCCTAAATTCTAAAAGATAAAGTTACAAGCTTGTAAAGGTTGAATCATCCCTACTTGGTACTCATTTCACATAAATAAAAATCCAATAACATCTGAAAACTACTTATATCCACTTTGCATGAATGATCCACTTATTTCATGTATTACCTACTTCTTGTTTGCTTATAATTTGGTAAGTGAAAATCATTAACAAACACCTTATGAGTAGATAACACTATGGTAGTTTGTAACTTGTTATACTCCAAACATGAATCATTCATCCACAAGAAAACATTCTAAGTTTAGAAGTAAGTGCTTAACTGAAATAAAATCGTATTGCAATGTCTTGGGTAAAACACACAAAGAATAATAATCATATAACCTCCCTTAACCACTTCATATAATATTCACACTTATTTACATTCTCATGTTCTTCAAAAGTTATTCTTTTTGCCATCATAAAATATAATACTACCCTATCTCTAGATTAATTAAAGTTCATACATGTCTTCCACCAACATAAGATGAACACAACTTCAAGCAACCATTGAGTGTTTATATGTGGTTTGACTTTACTCTTATGCTTAATATGATACATGAACATTAAAGTTAAACAACTCATCTTGCTTGTGAAGTGAACTCGAAGACAAAACAACTCTAAATGAAAACACCCAACTCAAACAACACACAATCTCCGAGAGTGAGATACGGGGTACTTTGCGATGCATCTCATACTTATGCATTAATCATGCTGCTTCTTTAAACATTAGTCCTTACCGGACCAATGATGTTGTTTCCAGATTTCTCGGAGTTTATATTATATCGAAGACCCTGGCTACATAATCTTGCAGTCAAAAAGGCAAGTTCATCCCTTTTATTCATGTCCTCTTGATCTATTTGTTAAGAAACTATTTTCAAAATGTTAGTATTGCATATCACACAAAAAGGGCAAAACTTATTTTATAATAATATGACTACGGTTATCCACCAGTGAGGTGGTAATCTCATATGGCTGGCAGATGGGACCACGGTAAGAATGTTGTGGTGGAGGTTCCATTTGCACGGGAAAGTATCACCTAGGACTTAACAACAAGTGTCGCCAGTGATTCTTGCGCCGAATATTACGCGCAACCATAAGATCTGGAATGGGACGGAGAAGTCAGCTGTACCCTTTTCCTCTCGTACACCAACGGGTACTATTCTGGGCCGGGTAGTGCGTACAAGCCACCGGTAAAGCCGTATTACCGGGAGATGTCTATCGGTGGGCTTGTTTGACGTTGCGAGTTCGCAGTTCCAGGATAAAGCCGTATTACCGGGAGATGTCTATCCTGTGAATCACAACGGCCGGATGTCTAGTATCTATTGAAGGTTGGCTTCAGGACTAGGTTGGGACGGTGCCCACGAGTCAGCAAGTTGTAGGTTGGGATGGTTCCCACTAGCTTGCAACTGAAGTAATGGGGGGTGTGCGGGGATGGTGGAAAGGCGCAGTGATTGGCTTGGATTATTGACTGGGCCCCACACCAAGGAAGTGTGGACGGGAAGATCGCCCGGATGTGCAACAAAGTCTTGATCTCTTATGGGTAAAGCAGCGCACCTCTGCAGAGTGTATGAATGTGACATGTTACTCCACGTTCCAGGACGGAAAGGCGAACGCAGCAGGAAAGGAGGCTCCTCAAAGCCCTAGCCCTGTGACTCCTGACGAGCATAGTCTTCAGAATAAAAGCAACCTTTTGAAGAAATGTTTTCAAAAACTTGTATTAGCCTACGACAATCCTTTGTCTGTGGCTGTATTTATGCATCAAACTTCCCACCTTGCATAATGAACTTGCTGGGTAACGCTGTTACTCACCCTTGCCTCCTAAACCCCTGCTAGACATGAGGAACCACCAGAAGGCAACACTTTAGGCTATGAAGACTCTGAAGATGGATAAACTCAAGTTACCAAAGAAGGCAACTACATCGAGTTGAAGCAATTGAAGGAAGACGGAGGACAAATGAAGGCGTAGTGTAAATTAGGACAGATTCCTAGTCATAGAACCTATCTCTGTAGGCGTTGCTATAGCGCAATTGCAAGCCTAACCGTATTAGCAGTAGGCTTAGTTTAAGTTAGTCCCTCTGAGATTTTCCATTTGATGTTCTTTTATTAGGGCCTTGCCTCATTGTTTCGAGGAGGTTCTAAAGATCTGTTGTATTTGGATCTTCTGTTTGTAATCTATAGTCATGCCTTGGACCTGCGATGTTTCTGTTGTACCACTCTGAAGACGTAACACTGGTGGACGGTGATCCATTGGTGCTATGTCAACGACTATAGCATACTACACCATGCAGTGGTATGCTGGGTCACCACAGAAACAACATCCCCAACCCCACCCATATTATCTGAGTCTTCAAAAGTAACAGCCGCATTTAGTTCTCCATCGCCAACAATAAACTGGCCAGAATTTTCATGAGAAGAATCGTTGTCACCGCCAACAACAGAGTGAAATACTTCAGGCTGAGAAGGGACAATTTCTTTACCACGACCAGTCTTTGGACCTTGCGTAGCTTTCAACTTCCTTGCTGCACATATGAATTGATCTGTGTCATCATTCCCATCAGATATGCTATCATCCGTGTCTGAGATATCCTCAAGGAACTCATTGTCATCAGGAAGATTCTCCTCGGCATAATCGGAACCAGAAGTTGGCCCACCCTTAAGATCAACATTGGACGCACGTGTAACCCTCGGAGTAGGGGCAGTCGGAGGAGGTGCGCTAGCAGTTGCAGGAGGTGCACTATCAGGTGGAGGATGTGCGCTTGAGCTACCTACACCAGGACCAACTTTTTTCGCAAGGGCAGAAAACTGAGCTGCCATTTGAGACCGGTTTTCCGCTTGCACCTTTGTCCAGCCTCCAACAAGAGAGCCCATCAAACCAACATGCCAGACGCAAAAGGGGCAATTAGGTTTGAAACTTCAGCCTTGTCCTGAAAAACGACACAATACACAGAAAACAAAAAAAAATAAGAATCTGGGGAACAAATAAACAAAGAATAATTGAAGCAATTATATAACTGAAAAGACAAAACACACAAAAAATTGAAAAGGTACCTCAAAAGAACAAGATGGATCACAGCACGTATCAAACCACTTGCTATATCCAACAGCGCCACCGAAAATTGCAAAGTTGAGGCCAAAATCACGTTTTAGCTGTCACAAAGAAAAATAGCAACAAAAGGAAGTTTCAATCAACAAATAACCTCTGAAGGAACTAGTTATTATCCAAACAAAAAAAAGATATGCAAAACATACAAAAAGTTTGCGTTAACTACCTCAAGCTTGCCATATGAAATCCCATCGGGTTGCAAATCAGCAAGTAAAACAGCATCAATGTTCTCTTTGGACCAAACATTTACAGCAAATTGCCCATTCGGCAAATTCAGGCCTAGACCACTTACGTCAAGTGAGTCGACATAAGTTAGCTACAACAATGAAAACATCAAAAAATCATTAAGTAAAACCTAAACAAACCTACCCTTCATTCCCAAAACAACAACAACATAGAAAATGTACCTGCAGATGAAGGAGGCACTCCTGCGAAAATTTACCATCAGATAACTCCTTGTGTAGCCGGTCAGCGACAAACTGACACCAATTGAAATTAGGCACTGATTCAATCATTTCCTGTCACAAAAAATTACAAGTAAAAAATTGCACAATATTAAAACAGACAGCATAGCACACACACAAAAAACATTAACACACAAAAATAACTTACCAACACAAAACAAATGAACTAACCCATCATCTAACTACACAGTTACCCCATGTGAACTATAAAAATTACCCTCCCCGACCATGATTCAAAAAGAACTTAGCACACATATATGAGACAACAAATTACCCACATATAAACTTAAAGTTACCCAACAGTTAAGATAAAAGTTATCCAACAGTTAACATAAAAGTTACCCAACAGTTAACATAAAAGTTACCCCACAGAACTACAATAAAAACCCACTCCCCATCCCCTCGCTGCCGTACCACAACAACTAAGCAGAAAAAAATGGAAGATGTTGAACTCACCATTATAGGATAGCACCTGTTGCTAACATGATTCCTGGTTGTAGGTGCTAGAATCGTCGAAACAATATACATTATCCAAGTCTGTTTGAAAGACTTATCACCTAGTGTCATCGCATTAAGAATCTTGAATACTGCGGATGTTGATGGGGCACTGGCCTGACCAGGAAACAGGGAAGCTGAAAGGCGAGCCTCAATATCCGAATCAACAAAATACGGAACGTGCCACGATGTAAGCCAAGCGTACGATAAACAACATCTCCATTCAAGGCAATCCTTCCTCTGCCGGGAATAACGAACTCACGGGAATGCTTGTCGTACCTCCCCGCCAACCACTTAATACAACCGTAATGTAGCTGCTTGCATTTGATGTCAAGTAAACAACCAAAATCCATGCCTACCACTGCATCCTTCTGAGGATTTTTCAATGAACCATTAAGCTTGACAACATATAGAGGTGAAGCCCTGTTACGCACACGTTTGATATCACGTCCTGCGTCATCCTCATCTACAACATCTCCAGCCTTTCGTTTTCTCCCAATGGCAACAACGACATGCTTCGGTGACTTGCCACTGCCTCCACCAGCACCGTGTCGTTTTTTACCCATCGTTCCTCCTAAACATAAAAATGTTAAGTGACAAATTAGTACACAAAAAACAAAGAAAAATGAAGCTGTATGACTAATAGAGCTTGTCTAAATAAGGTATATGCTTAACCCATAAAACATTAAAAAACAAGCCAATGATGGAAGGAAAATAAAACAACACAAAAACCCTAATAACAAGAACAAACCCTTCTTATCAATAACTAGTTTAAAAAGCAGCATATATGAGGCAGGAAAACAGAACATCAGAAACTAAAAGCCCTAATAATACCCCTAATACAATCTCTAGACATGGAGGAAACATACCCCTAATACAAGCACTCAAATAGCTTCCCCCACCCACCCACGGACCTAACACATCCACGCGAGAATGGCCGAGTCCCTTCGTCCATAACAGGACGAGCGAAAATAAACCACAGAGGATCAAACTCTGCGAGACAAAAAAATCCCGGAACAAAAACACACAACAAATCCATACAAAACACCACGGTACTGACGCTGGGATGGAAGTAGACCGCCCTAATCTACGGAATCTAACCCCAAAACCTATCGAGCGATTCACCGAGCACGAACAAAAAGGGGGGACAGAAAATCAAACCGCTAGAAATGGAGGAGCCGTTTGAGCAAACACTGCGCATATCTAAAAACTCCGGCGGACGCGCACCTGAACAGGACACACCGGATCTACGAAGAACCAGAGCACCGCCCCAAAACCACCAACTCATTCGCCGACAAACCGCACCAGAAATGCATAAAAATGAACCGTAGAAACCGCGATTTGAGACCTGTACCTGATGGGGTGGAGTTAGGGGAGCACGGGGACGCGAGCTGGTGAGGGCAAATCGACGGCGGACGGCGGAAGAGGCAACGACGACGGCGCCGAGGAACAGAGAGAGAAAAGCCGCGAGCGAGATGCGAGAGAGCCGTTCCGGCCGAGGTGGGAGAGGAGTTATGGCCGACATGTGGGGCCTTCAGACAGGACCAGGCGGTTCAGCGCCGCGCGGAAGGAGCGTGCGAGTGGGGATCTCGGACGACCGTGCGATGGAGATCGGACAGATCGCGAGCGTCCGCAGCGTAAGGCACGGTTCCAACCGTTCTAAACGAAGAAAATCCGTATAAAAAAGAAAAACAAACAATGGCACAGTGTACCATATATAGCAATAACCCCTTTAGCATCAAGGCCACGCGCGTCGCGTCATTTTGACCAAGTGTATATGAAGCTCGTTCGTGCAACTTTTGAGCTGAAATACCAGAGAGGTTTTCAGCCTCTAGATCGGCTAAAGTAGTCGATACTGGTTAACGTCGGAGTACGTGTATATTGGTTCTGCTTGTAAGCAACGCGGGCCTGACTAGATCCTGCGTCCCTGAGCTCATGTCTTCCAGGCAGTTGCACATATTTCGCACGTCGTTCATGTACCGATTAGAAAACCTCAATAAAATGGAGTAAAAGAATTAATCTTGCTAGGAGGAAAATTATTTTGAAAATGGAAACCTTGTGAGATTTTGGAAAGATCCCTGGTTAGATGATAAAGCACTAGGTCTTTATTTGTGCTACTGCAAAAACTGTTTGAGGGGATCATTGGATCTGTTTTTGGCTCTTCATCTTATCCCAATTCGATTCGGCCGGTGGTGTTTTGCTTGGGAATAAATTTCAGAACCTGCTTTTGTTTGTGTGTTGGTTTATTTGGACAACAAGTAACAAAATGACATATCAGAAATATGTGCTGAGGACTCCTTTGACTATTGTATTCAACGTATGCTACCTTTCCAGTACTTACCGTATTGGTACGTACTATGTAATCTGAGGAATACAACGTCTTATTTCTGCTTGTGTTGCTCAACTGAGACGGCGATGACTGTGTGGAGGGAGACTCGAATACATCTGCAACACCTGCTTCCAAGACTCAGCTTCTGACTGATGGATGATTACCTTAGCTGCTGTTCCAAGACTCATGAAAATTGTAGCCCGTACCACCATAGCATAAAATGGCTCATCTGATCTACACTCCGGAGCTGGCTAGCTTATGGAAAAGTTAGGGAGAAAGAAGAGGAGAGGATGAGCCGTACGTGCATGCGTGAGAGCACACGAGCATAGCATATCCCATCGACTTGGACACATCTGGCTTTAGTTCAGCTCTTGCTTAGCTCGAGTGCTCGATCTTTGGGATGGTCATGGCTCATGGGCCGATCGATCGAGATATGTATATTCCCGGTCAAAAAGATGGGCGTGGAAAGGGGAGATGAGACGCCCCCATCGACGGCGACGCGCGGCACTACGGCATCCTGTCAACGAGTCGAGCCGAGGGTATTACCGGCCGGAGTTCCTCCCGTCGGAGAAGGCTTGGTATGGGGTGGCCGGATGGGCACAGCCGGTCAAAGGAATTATAAGCTACTACGTGATTGACGGCGACGGCGGCGGATTCCTGTCCGACGACACCGTGCGGTCGCCGGCTAGCGGCATCGTGCGAGATCGACCGATGATCGATCTCCTGCTGCTTTGCAATGATATGTGGGTGGTTGGCCCCACCTGTGCCTGTTCCTAGCTTCTACATCTGCAACTACACCGCCTTCGTCCAGGTACAGGAATGAACGGCATTGCCATCTTCCCGCACCTGAATTCGAGCTCATGTGCGTCAGTCTGTCGATTCTCGATCCCTCGTTCAGTTCTCGATACCTCGTTTGGTTAAGAGGTCACATATATATATCAAGTCTTAACGATTTTATGTACCCAAATTTGCATGCATTTATGCAGTTTATATTTTCGTACCTCTGCTCTGCTACATATTGTTTTCCAAGATAACATTTACCTCTTTGCGGTAGGCGGTAGCGCAGCCCCGCGCAGGAAATGGGGTGAAAAATACTTACCAAGTTCCTTTTCCAATTGCTCTTGTCCCTGATGAATTGATGATGGCTGTAGGTCTAACTCTTTGTCAGGTGAATAAAGTTCTCTGTTGACCCTAAGAGATACTATCTCTGATCCAAAATGCAGACAATTTTAGAATTTATAGCAGTCAAAATTGTAAGTACTGGACCATAAGGAAGGACCAAAGTGCGCTTAATTTTCTGAATACCGCATCGACGCTCTCCCAATTCCATTTGCGAAACATGGAAGATTCAAAAACATGGAGAGATGCGGGATGCACATGGGCACACATTCTGATCCAAAGGCCAAGATAGCCAGATTAATGATCCTACGGTCATGTTTCACTGCGAAGCACCCCCTCCTGCATGTTTTCTTTTTTAACTATCTCTTTCTCTTTTTTTGGCATCTTGCCAATTTTGTACTCCCTACTATTGCAATGAAAAGCAGACCCAACAGTCATTTTCATTTATTTTTCTAAGTTTGACCATCTATCAGAAGTTAATTACTATAACACCTAAAACAGCAAGTTGATATTGCTAGAATTATAATGAAATATTCTTGTGTAGTTTGTAACTTTGTAGAACTGTTTTTTATGCGAGATGACATATTGTTACACAATTTTGTGGTCAAGGATGCCATCTTGAAGAATGTCGATGTCCTAAAAGACCTGGAATTTTGGATTGGAGGAAGTAAAGAACAAGTTGAAGCATTGATGGGTCCAACCAAGTCGATGTCAAAGGGTGGGTTGCAAAGTTCAGTTCGGTGTTTCAGCAACTTTTGTTTATCGGATGTTCCCAAAGGACGACTGTCTGTGTAACTTACTTTCCTCAGGGGCGAATCGTGTGTGCAAACTGTAGTCAACTCCAAATTAACTGGTGTTTGACCAAGTGACTAGCGAGCTCCCTGTCGTGGCCACACGTGGGAACCGGTCGACGTTATTGCACTGTAGCTTTCAAATGTTATTTCTGTATATGCCACCTTTGAGATGATTCCTTGTAAAAGCTAAAGATCCATGCTCTGGCAGATATGCAAAGCGCGGGTGAATGTGATTCCTGGTGCACCCTTCAAAGCTTTGCTTCGCTTCGCTTATCTTGTGTAGTTATCCCTAGCCAAATGATCATGTTGTTACCTGCCCACACAAATTTTTACCTCGATCGGGTGAGAGATTAGAATCGTCGCTGGATTTGGAGAATCTAGTGGTGATACTGACATCGAGCTGTACCTCTGTTATCTGGAGGAGGTTTTTGGTTATGAACTCTTGACATTGTGTCGATAGTTTATTGGTTTTGCAAGTTGCTGCCGGTTTGCTGTAGAAGTAAACATGTTTCTGCTGCCGAGAGAAAGGTGCTCAGTGGGCCGCTTTATCCTTCAGTCTTCGGCCCATCACATTTTCCGTTACCGTCCCTGTCCTCCGCGGAAAACTTGTTCGGCATAGCAGTTCTCAAAGAAAAATGAATATCCAGCAACATCGAGATCGCGTGCTGGGTGTTTCACACCAAAACTGGCTGGGAAAATAATCTGGGCATAGCAGCAAGTAATTAGTACTACCTCCGTTCCAAGACGTTTTGCTGACGGACAAAGACTATAGGATGGATTCATGTTGTTTTGCGACAGTGCCTTGTCGTCTTTACTGGACGTAAACACCACAGGTTCCCGCGTCCCCAAGTAGGCTATGTTTGTCTTGTGTGGGCAGTGCTAGTTCATATATACTCCACTTTATACAAACAAAATTTCTTCCCCTGCATTCAATTGGTTGCGTCAGAAACACTATAAGTTGCCTGCAGGATGAGATGCAACCCCTGCATTCAATTGGTTGCGTCAAGAATGAGATCCTTCCCCTGCATTCAAGCTCTAGGAAAACAATGTAATATGTTGCTAAGTGATCACCATTTTACGAGCTTCTGAAAATAAGCTAGTAAGCAATGGATGATTCCTTTATATCCTGTCAAGAAAGTATGTTGCACTTGCACCCACTTCTTGCCTCACTGAAGTTCAAGAATTTTCCTGTCAGTTCGGCAAGCACAAATACAGGACATGATGTATAGGAAAGGACCATGACATTTGGTCTTCAATCGAGGTCAGGATTTTGTGGGATAATAACTCAGTTGTATGTGCCTCACCATGTCAATAGAATCCCAAATCATGTAAATGTCACATGGACACACCACAAACGAATATTCCACAGCAATTAAGTGTATATCTATGGAAAGTTATTAATGTGTTTATGATCACCACTACAACGTGTGGAGTATCAAGAGAGGTTACGTCGTGGGATATTTTTATCTAACCTAGTTATATCTTCCAGTTTGGACCTGTTCTTATGACATGATTGTCAAAACACTATGGTTTCGTTATCTGATAATGAAACCGGGGAGCGGTCCCTGTGAATAAAAGAATTTATCTAACATGGGTGACCGCGTAATCTATGGATTGTTACTCCATCGCCTTAGGCTATCTACAATTCATGTTTTTATCACTTGTTTATACTCCCTCGGACCCGAATTAACGGGCGGACTGGTTTTTTTTGTTTTACAAACACACCCCCGCCAGTTCGAAACAATTTTGAATCAGGTCCATCGTCTCTGTCCTCTAGCTGAGAAGACCAACAGCTCGCCTTCCGCAGCTCGACAGAGAGAGCGAAGTCGAGGTCCCGCGAGCTGAGCGAAGCCATGAGCGCCGCCGGCCTACTCGAGGAGAAGGAGGAGGAGGATAAGTTGGTTGGCTCGGCGGAGCCGGAGGACATGGACGCGGCGGAGGGGTTGGCGGCGTGTAGCTGGCGTGCGCCGTGCGCGAAGAAGCAGATGCGTCGCGGGCACCCGACCTCGTCCTTGCACAACCTGGTGCGGTACTACGTCGGGTGGAGCCAGGACTCGAAGACGCCGTGCGCGTACTCGCAGGTGTCGGCCTTGTGGCAGGACGCCGGGTCCCTGCAGAAGTCCGGGCAGGGGACGCAGGTGTAGGCGTGGCGGCGCGGTTCGCGGCGGCGCGCGTTCTCGCCCGGGTGCGCGAGGGGGCACTCGGTCCAGTCGTGCGTGTAGGCGCGCGAGCAGGGCATGGCTGCAGGGGTTAACCTTGAAGCTGTACATGCGGAAGTCGTCGGTGCCAAAGACGCCCGCGTTGATGTCCTCGGCGGGGGCGTTGGTGGTGGTGGTGGCGGCAGGAAAGGAGTAGTCTTTGTTGGGTTTCCTGGTTCAGTCGTCGGCTGGGGTGGTGTTGGATTGCTGCTTGGTGGGGCTGCTGGGGAGTGGGCGCGGGGTGGGGCAGGAGTCGTCACGGGGGGAGGGGAGGCGCTGGCGGTGAGGAGGAGGTGTGCGGCGGTGAGCGTGGAGGGTACGCGGTTGGCGGAGGCGAGCTGGAGTGGGGTGGCGCCGTCGGTGGCGGAGGCGCGGGCGGCCTCGGAGGGGGCGATGGAGAGGACGTAGGAGAGGACGGAGGTGCTGCCATAGAGCGCGGCGACCATGCGCAGGTGGAGGGTGAGCGCCGCCCTTGTGGCGCTGCTGGCCTTGGGGGAGGGGCCGTTCCAGGAGGAGGAGGCACCCCGCGCCGGATATGACGGCGGCGGGGGAAGGGCGAAGCGGGAGGAGCGGAGCAGGCAGCGCGAGATGGGCGGAGCAGGCGGTCGGGAGCTATTAGCTTCAGGTGAAAAAGGATGGGTTTTTTTTATAAAAACGCCACACGAACAGTAATTCGGGTCGCAGGGAGTAGCATATTTTGTGTTATTTGCTACTTTATAATTTTTCTTATGCATCCCTGTTATGCAAGAGATCGGGTGTAATGATTAAACATTTTAAGTAATTAAGTGCCCTTTATCAGGAAAAATTGTACATAAGTTTTAGATGAAATGCCAATTGGATTCAAGATTGGACAAAGCTTAGGCATGTAAGCTGCTAGTTGTAACGCCAAGCACCAGACAATGGACATCATGTAAGCTTAGGCATGTAAGTTGCTTAGTCGCCGTGTGTACAAGCCTGTCAGGCTTGATCCTAAGATTTGGGGGAGCAATATTAAACTTAAATTCAGGGGGCCTTATATAATAATTAAATAAATGATTTATATTAGGGATATTATAACCGACATAAATTGGATCCTTCTCAGATCATGACCTTTTTTAACCGTTGAATTGACATACTTTGTTAATCACGTCCGTTTATTAAAGTCCCTAGGGGACGCTACTCCCCGTATCAAATTCCCGCATCTTGGTTAGTTGGACCGGTGAACCGAATGGCCATATCGTATATGGAATATGTTACTACATACTAACTTCACAACACTTAGGTTATGTTCTTATATCTTTCAGGTATAAGCAATAAAGAACTTTGCATAATATACTTGGATTGCATAGGATTTTTTCTACGATATTCTTTGGAGTAGACCTCCATTTTTTTCATGATTTTCTTTTAAATTCGACTAAATATTGGCCCATCTATAACAATCCTCGAATTTCGTTGTGATATTTCAGAAAGATCTAATGCGTTCATACAAGCGACCTACGTAGTAAACAACTCAGGTGTAAATCTTATATTTTTTCTAATTCTGATTTAGAATCACCTTCCTAACCTCTTACTCTCTACTCATGCAGATTTGGCCAAAAGTAGTGTCGTTTTACATAATTTGGTTGTCTAATCAGTTTGTTTTCCACTGTAAGGGTCAAACTTAAAACTGATTAAGTTCCCTCCAATAAAATACCAGAACAGATACTCAAAACGAGCTTAAGTTATAAATTTGTCTTAAACTAAAACATGCAGAAGGAGAGAGCGGTATCCTGGTAAGTGCACAACAACAAAAAATAATCAAAACGAGGAGGAGGGACAGACCGAAAGAGGCTGGAGGCTGGTAGTTTGCCGTACCGTGAGTACCGTGATACTTAGCGACGCTAGAGGTTTAGGTTCTCGAATCTAGATGATCTTGAGGCAGTTGGATTCGTCATCAAAGCTTAGCACGCACATGCCCACGGGGAAGTGGGGAACTGATAATTGTTGTCGTCCCCGCGCATCCTTTTCTCCACGGTCATCTTTCTCCGCTGCTCCTCGCAACAAGCAATCAACCAGAGAGGCTCTGGCCGGCCATGTCGAGTTAAATTACCTCCAATTCGAGCAATCTCACGCCCTCTACCTTTTCGACCGTCGGATTTCTATTTGAGCTCAATCACATCCGTTTATTGCTGTCTAAACAAAAAAAATCCCTAGAGGAAGCTGCTCTCGGCATCAAATTAGCCCATTGTGGTTAACTGGGCCTAAAATTCGTGCTTAGAGCCCAACTGGCTCCCGATTATCCGTAAAAAAAATTTAGACGATGGAGGGGATCGTGCGAGCATGCGGCGAGGGTGAAGACTTTGAGCAAGGGCCAGACGAGGAGGCGCCGGCGCGTGTTTGCGACCCATGCGGGCCAGTCGCTGGACCACTACTCCAACTTCGACGCGCATTCCCTTGTTTTCTCGGCTATTGAACTGATGTAGGTACAGGTCGAGGGATTAAGATTGGTTATTTGTTGGTTCTAGCGTATACTACGCTCTATCTTCTCCCTTGCCATGATTCCCCTTGTCCTACCTTTCACTTTCTCAGTTATTCTGGATTTGTTTAGTTTCTTTCCTGATTTGATGTAGGTGTTGAGGTTGAGGGATTGGCCACCAGATCTGTTCGTTTCGTTCATGGAATCCTGGAGCTGCTGATTTCCTATGGCTAATGGCAGGGTAAGTGTACATGTATTATTTGTTGAGAACCTGTCATCCGTGGGATCAGTGATTCATGGTTCCACTCAATCTGATTTGTGATAGGTATCTTCATGTATTTTGTATGACCATCCTGAAAATCTTCACTTTGGAGGGTGTTCTGAGGAGATAAAGTCGTCCATCGCTAATGCATTTTGTATGACCATCCTGGATGTCTATAAGGAAAAATGCAGCAACCTTCTTGAAGACGTCATGAAACAATAATAAAAGAAGAAGGTTTGTTTCCTTCTTTCTCTTATTTATGCCCACACTTCATAATAAAATCTTGTTGAATACACAGGTTGGAAAGAAAGCAAAGTGCTGTTGGATTTGGTTAAAGCTTGAACTTCAGTAGACGATGTGAGATAATTTGAAAGCTAATGTGCCTTTCTTGATTTCGGCATTCATCTTCGATATATACTCCGTTTAGCAGAAGAATTGGTTCAAGTATAAGCAGAATCAAAAGAACCAAAAATAATGACAGAGGATTGCCACCACAGAAGCCATTTAATTATGGTTCCATAATCACATCTATGTGCCAATTTCATTTTATTATTTTTTTTAGGTGAAGTTTCTTGCTTCACTTGCCCCAAAGTTTTTCTCTAGATTCTCAAGTAAAGGTGGGTAATAAGTAGTCTGACTATCAATTTATGTAAAGTCTGTTTCTTCTTACCACTTGAAATATTTAGAACTTGTAAGTGGCTTTGGCTGACGAAGCACACTTGCCCTCATCATATCTCAAGCTATATAAGACATATATGGCGAGAATTACTCCGAATATAAGTTGTGTGGAGACTCGTTAACTTTAATTACCTATCGCCTGCCAACTCTTCAACAAGAGTTTAATTGTACTAGCCATTGAGACAACATATTATGAAACCATGTACAGAATAGTTGTTTGCAGTGCAAGCTAGAACTTCATTTGCTTGAATGTAGGTTCTGGAAGCCTATATGAATATACATTTACGTGTGTATAGACATATACACAAGATTTGTCAGTTTTGTCTGTAGAAAGACAATACCTACATTTAAGTTTTGTTTATAAAGGGTAAATCTGTTCTCTGTACCCAATCACCAATTGCCATGCCATTGACATAATTTTGAGATTGGTTTGGTTCCATGCTTCACTAAAAGGAAGCAATTCGTGCACTATATAGTTTTCTTAAGCAAATGCAACTTTTGCTATTTTAGTAAAGTTTGTTCGCTACTCGATTACTGCAGTGTTCTGGATATCTAAATATTGTCACCACGAAATTGCTTGGTTGTATCCCAGGGAGTAAGGAACAACCAGTGTCAGGCTCACTTCCCAGCTAACACATACATTAAGCCAAGAATTGGCTTAGCGATTCGCGTGCCAGTTAATGCATACATGAAGGCAAGCACTTTGTGAGGAAAGGTGGATGAACTATCATACCGAGTATAAAGTGTACAGATCCAATATTCGAATTTTATCATTTTTTAATGAATTGAAGATGTTTGAAGGCTGAAAATAGGCATGCTCTTTATTTTAACCTCATTCTTGTCACTACAACATTCTATTGTAAAAATAGTTAAATGCTGAAGATGTTTGAAGGCTGAAAATAACTTTGAAATTTTGTTTCTATATACATATTTGTAATCTCCCATTCTATTGTAAAAATGGATGGGCGCGACAACGCGCACTCTCAGGCCACCTCACGTTTTAGGCATTTTCGACTCAGATCTGATTCCTCTCATGATTCTGACGGTCATACCTCATTTCAATCCTCACTAGGATGATTTTCCTTGATGGATGCTACTATGCCCATCAAATTGGTCTTTTGTAGTGCATTCAACCCCATTTAATATTAAACCCCACAGTCACACAAAATCAATCGTTCCCCACCATGACGCCAGGCAGAATGAGCCAACGACCATGCAGAGAAACAAAGTGTTCCATTAAGTAGTGGTTTACTAAAGAAAACAAGTTAAATATATTGGGCCATACCAAGGTTGCATGGATGACTAATCCACATTTCATTTATTTATATGTTTGGATAGGCTCAAATTTTGCTTCGAGCTCAGATTGGCTAATACCACGTTGGCAAAATCCATCCACACTTCTATCATATAAATACAGTGCACCACATAAGTTAAAGCTCTAAATTCATAATCTATTTCAAATTCTATAGAAAAAATTATAATTTCTTATAAACCTATTTTCATAATGAACGGGCGCGGCAACGCGCGCCTACATGATCTAGTTTGTAGTATAAAATAGCGGTTAAGAACAAATATCAGGGTT
The DNA here is from genome assembly GCA_026929855.1 of Poa annua. Classification (NCBI taxonomy): domain Eukaryota; kingdom Viridiplantae; phylum Streptophyta; class Magnoliopsida; order Poales; family Poaceae; genus Poa; species Poa annua. Next base: position 84,335,761 of record CM049429.1, on the reverse strand, counting down.
TGTAGGGAACATTAGCAGGTGGGTGAATACGCCATTTGCGGCCTTTCTCTAAACCTAGAGCATTCTTTGCTATCATGGTATGCAATTTAAGGAACACTAGTTGAAATGCACGTGCAACGCACGTCTATATAATCATTCAAGAATTCAAAACTTTGCTCATATGTGTTGTCCTCCTCCTTTCCCTGCGGAAATCACGATTCCCTTTTGCTGCATGATGCCGATAAAGTCTATTGATCTCTCACTTGCTAGCATGCACGTGCAACGCATGTCCCCATAAAATGTGTAGCATGGAATCCCACCACTAATGGTAGAACTCAAAAGCCTCATGGCTAAACATTTCATTTCAATGCAATTTCAGTACAATAGTCCACATTTTGATAGACTTATTTACATTGTGTAGCGAAAATCATTTCGACAAGCAACAAACATTTGCTTAGTTTCTCTTGGCATACTTAGAGATATGATGATATTTCGACTACCAATGCGAGATAATCCAAAATGTTCCTGGCATTTTTTTCATGTGTTTTTTCCTAGCATACACGTTACAGACCAAAGAAATATTATGCCAAGAAACAATGTTGACTTCAAATTATACAATTCTTGAATCCACATAGATGGAAGCAAATATACATTTGTCTAGAACATGTCCATTTGACAAACCATGGTCTCTTGTTCACAAAATGCAAGGGTGATAAAAGGGATTGTAAACATTGAGATGATGTTAACCTCAACTCCTCCAAGATATAGAAACCATGTCGCTGTACAATTGAGGGTGTTTTTCTTTATGCTTGATGTGTCTTCTCCTCCTTACTGTTTTCTGTTGGAAATCTAAAATTGTTGCAAAAGTGACAATATGTCAAGCCAATGGTGCATGTCTTTTAGAAACAAAGTGATCTAAACAGGGACAAAGAAGTGACAGTTGAAAAATCTGACAGGGACGTAAGAGATGAAAGCAATTAAACATGCAACTTCTGTAATAGATAATAAATAATGATGTGACGCCCTAAAATCGGTACTATGTAGATTTAACCGATCCCGCCGAAATCCACAGAATAACGATTTTAGGTCGCCCACCAGACATAATGTGCACGCCGAAACATGCGCATTATGTGGGTGGAATTGTGATAACATTACAACAGTTCCGATACATCCACAAATACAACAGAAGATATAATACAACAACGACTCGGACGAGTCAAGATACAAATGATATAATACAAAGATACAAATGACAGCGGAAGCAAAAATAGTATCCGACTACGGATAAGATGCAAATTGGACTAAGAGTCCTGAAGATAAGCAATGGCGCCATATCCCTGCCTAGCCAAGCCGGAGGGATTCCCAAGCTAACATCGTCGGACTTCAAACCTGTTGACTGCACATAAAGCACATCCCAAAAGAGGGTCAGGGCACTCCCTGGCAAACAAAACCGACTTGGCTACTTTCTACACCATCTCCCAAAATATGGGGGTAGGTGGACTTAGCGGCAGCAGCACTAGCAACCTAAAGAGACACGCTACAACTTCCGTCTAATTATAGAGGGATAAGAGAGCGCATAAGTAACCAACTACTACTAACACCAATCATAACCCATTCTCGGATTAACCCCCTCAACCAAATATGAGGAAGCAATTCGGGAAACTCACACATTGAACAGTTTTAGTTATAATTTATTGTGAAAGTAATTCTATTTACTAGTCAATTTAATTAACATTAATTAGGTGCAAGTTATCTAGATCTTGTTAGGCAGCATCATCACCAAAGTCGTCCATAACCGTGGACACGGCTCATCGATAAGATTATACCCTGCAGGGGTGCACTATTGTACCCATACTCGCATGATCAACCCAAGCAAGCATCAGGGCTTCTCAACACGACTTATTCCTTCACTACAGCAAGTCTAAGTGCCACCCATATGAGTTGTTACCCGCGTCAAGAGTCCGGCCGAATCTCAATGGCGGACTCATTAGTTTGTGTTTGCGCGCCATGCGGCTCAAACCACAATAGGAACTCTCCGCTTCGCGCGCACCACCCCTATATGACCCCCCGTATCAAGTAACCTCTCATCAACCATCATCATCATGCACATGGATATGAGTAAATGGAAAACCCGAACTAGTTGCGGCACATGGACAAGCTGTAGATCCGTTCAAAGTCGAGGGGGGCTCCATAGGGCCTCCCACAAGTGGTTAGTGCGCTCAAAATTGGATCCGAGGACAAAATCTCAGTTCCTAGGTCGACACTGAGCAGAACAAAACACCTCGCAAGGCCTTCCGTCTGGTGCCTTATCTTTTAATTATAGAACCCCAATATAAGACATCATTTTATTAAGTTAGTAAATCTATCATACTAAGCAGATGAAATAAAGACCAACAGATGACTCGCACAACCAACTCTAAGCATACACTACGACTCGCAAGGCCAACAGATAAACATGCAACAAGTATTAGGTTGTGGGGATAAAGCTGTATGAGCTGCAGGATAAACATGTGATGGGATCGCAATAAAGAATCGAATACTAGGGTAGCAGAGATCAACGGCAGGAATGAAAGACAATGTATAGGTAAACAAGTAAACTTTGCTAGCCTGGAATCCCGCATGGAAGCAGATCTTGTCGTTGCTCACACATCTCAACGTCTTATCCGCGAAGAAGCAACAAACACTGGAAAGCGTAAAAGATGTATTTTATCACTACGACAAAAGATCCAACATGATCATATGAGAATGACGCATGGCATGGCAAGATGCAATACATTGCAGGTAATCCAAATTAAGCGGGAAAGCAACCCCGACAATTAATATTTAGGTGCATGTTATTTATTTACTAGCAATATTAAATGTTGGTTAGCATGGCAACACATGGCATGGATGATCTAGTAAAATTAAATGGAATAGGGCATTATATATTAATTACCCCACACATTCCATATTTAGTTAATTAGTTGCAATTTAACAAATTATACTAAGCAATTAAAATAACCGATGCAAAATGGCATACAAATGGCATATTAATATTCATTGCATTTTTCTGATAAATAAACATATAAAGATTATTTAATTTGGAGTTATAGAATTAAAGTTATTAACATTTTAGTTTTTGGGGTGTTTCTGCAAAAGGGCAGGGACTTGTCCGTGATAGAATATGTGCCGGTGGGGGCTTAGCTACGAAAGCAGGGAGCAGAGGGGCTCGGTGCAAGAATTACAGGCACTCTCTCGCCGACAGGTGGGGCCAGGATGTCAGCGAGCTAAAAGAAATAAAAGGGTGGCCTTTTATACATCGAGGCTGGGATTCGAACCGAAGTCGCGAGCGTGTAGTGCGGAATGGCGTTGCTAGCCACTGGGCTAAACAAGTGTTGGTGATACAAATAGGGAACAGCTTCTTAAGAACAAACCCTGCTACGTTAACTGAATTACTAAAAGTTCAGACTTTCAGAGCAAAAGAAACAAAGACAGGAAAAGGTCTCCAGCAGGATGTGATCTTTGGATCTCTTGATTTTCGAAACAGAGCACAACCACGTGGATGAATCGCTGCTTGTGATTTGTTTCGGCAGGGAAACTACATGACTAAAGCAACCGACGCTAACTGATCTTCGAACGTAAGTTCAAACCTCCAGTAACAGAGATGACGGCGGCGAACTGCAGTCCATCTGCAGCGTCCCTGCGCGTTCCGGATGAGGAGGGGTGTGGGAAGGTGTCGGGGTGCTGGTAGTGCTCATCGGAGAGAGGGGAAAACAGCCCAGGAGGGCTCGGGCAAGAGGTTGCACGGGCAGCCATGGCGGACGGTAAGAGGACCGGATGCTTCCAACGCGTACGGGATGAAATAGGTCGGGGAGAGAGAGGGAAACGGGAGACGAGCTCACATGGAGGTTGTGGGTGTAGCCGTTCGTGCTTGGGGAAGACCGTCGGCGGCGAATTCTGGCGGCGTGGCTCGCTGGTGCCGAAGAAGACGGAGACGAGCTCGTCTGGTTCCTGAGGCGCCAGGTCGATTCCTCTGGAGGGCACGAAGCCGACGGCGAGGCGCAGCTCCGGGGCTACTCGGCGGGCCTTCGACCTCACCGGAGCGGAGGCGTTGCGTGAGGGCCTCCGGTGGAGAAGAAATCAGAGGGAAGAAGAGAGGGAAGTGGCGGCGGCGGCTCGATGGGAGGGAGGAGGAAGGGCAAGGGTTTGGGGGAGAGAGCAGGGGCGGCTAAATAGGAGGGGGGAGTGGTTGGAGGTGGGGGCCATGGCCAAGGTGGAGGAGCACCTTTTCCTGGTGTTGACCGTACGGAGAAGAAGGATCGAACGGGTAAAGTGGGTCGAAGGAGAGAGGGACGATGGGCCAGCAATGGGGGACTCGGCGCAGGTAAGGTTTCTCACTGGATTTTTTATTTCTTTTATTTAATTCTTTTCTGTTTTTGTATTTTAAAACAAAATAGAAAAATAATTTGTATAGAGAAACTTTACAAAATAGTTTTTGTTTTAAATAGGCAGTTTAATTATTGTTTCCAATACACAATTTAATATATTAATTTGAATATTTGAAAAGAATTTAAATATCATATTTAAATTAATTTGATTTGCATTTAGATTTAAAAGTGGCAAAGAATTTAAATGAAGTTAAATTTAAATGCAATAATTTAAATTAAGATGGACAAATGCAAATGATGCATGATGATGTCATGTTGATGCAAAAAGAAAAACAAACAATTTTCTAATTGGGAAAAATCCCGTGGCGTTACAAATGAGCATTGAAAATATACTTGAGCTATTTGTAGTTACGTGTAAATTATATTTTTTCAGCAACACACAAATCTATATTGACATGGTAACACATTTAAGAACTCATCTAGTGTAGCTTATAACGTACATATGTCTAGACATGAGCAGTCTTCATGCATTTGAATAAATAAATATGAGCAAAAACCAAACCGAATTACATCGATGATGGTGTTCATGGTTTATTTTTTAGTATGAAGAAAATTATTCAGTTATGCAATATGAAGGGCATGGCCATGGAAAATCAATTCTATATAAAGTTCATGAATTAAGATCCCCTGTTGATAGGTTATCAACAGTGTGAACACTTCTTTCCTAAAATTCTTGTTAGGCAGGAGTACAACAAATATCTCCTATTTCTCACTGAATACTTGTTGGGTTGGTGGTGGGCGTGATATCACGCAAGAGCATGCAACCCAAAGACATTGAAAGAGAAACAACAGGAAGCAATGTGATTAAAACCTTTGCCAACCTTAATTGATCAATTGTCTTGGTCTCTGAACCACGGACATACCTGAAACAAACAGGGAGTCTGTGGTGGTGAGGAAGACATCGCTGACGGTCTCTGAAGGGGATCGTGTGCAGAAAACAAAAAATTTCCTAGCAACGATATCCTTAAACTAGCCAAGATCTATTCTATGCAGATATAGTAGTACGAACGGAGATCGGAATACGTACCCTTGTAGACCGAAAGCGGGGATTACGTTCCCGCACAAACGTTGTCGATGAAGACCGACGTAGCCGACCTCAAGGTCGTGTAGAGGAAGCAGGCCTCCGAGTACCGCTAGCGCAGCACCTCGCAGGGAGTCGCACACGTACGGTGGAGACGACGCCTCCGAAGCTCCAGTCCAGGACGAGCAGCGGAAGACTTGGACCGGAACACCAGCAGCGCGGCATCGGGCTATGGTGGAGGAGATCCCCGACTCCTCTTGCTCGGCGCGGCTCCAACTTGGGAACCACGAGATAGAGAGAGAAATAAGGAATTAATTGGTGAATTAAAAGGCTGGGGGTGCCCCTTCTTATATAGGCTCCCAAGGGGAGCCAACCTTGCCAGCCAGGCAATGTGGGACTATCCCCACATGCCTGGTTCGGCCAAGGGGGTGCGCCGGCCCCCTGGTGGGCCCCTTGTGGCCCACCTAGGCCGGCCCCCAGGCTCCCACCGAATCCCCAGGGGGGTTTCCCCCCCTCTTGGGCCTTCTTTCGTCCGGAAGGCCCATTTAGGGAAATCTGCCTTAATAAATTCGAAAATAAATATATAAAATCATATTTGCATATTAATAACACTAATTAATATCAAACAAAATATATATAATATTTCCCAGCTCCGAAAACTCTTTCGGCGCTGCCCGATCTCCATCGGACCTCTCCCGGGACGCTCCCGGAGATCTCCTTCCTTTCCGGTTGTCTTGTCGAAACCCCTTAAGTGTGTTACCCTAGCGGTTCAATGATCAACGACTAACCCGTAGGCCTGGACCCCATGAATTAATCCCTGAGATATAACGAATGACTTTCATCTATCAAACCTGAACGTAAAGTCTTAGACCCTTTGCCATGGCGATACTTAGCATGTCCGAGCGTCGTTCCATAGATATCTCCATACCTAATCCTGACATCGTTACCGATGACGCTATCTTCTACTCGTTCATGATCTCATGTCTCCGTGACCTAGTCACATGCTTGCAAGCTCATTAGACATGATCTCACCGAGTGGGCCCGAGAGTATCTATCCTGCTATGCGGACTGGCAAATCCCGCTCTTGACCCCTCCTCTTAATACTCCCTTCCAATACCCAAAAGTATCACCGTTATTGTCATACTAAATAAGATACGACGTTTGGTGCAATCAAAGTATCTTCCGGAAATATCAATAAGAGTTGATCTCACGGTCAAAGGCGTATCGACTACGTTCTCCAAATCTGGGTATGTCCATCACATCGCTCTCCATCGATATGACTCTCATTGCCGACCGGCGCCATGCCCCATGACCGAGAAACCTCGATCATCAATCGCGCAACGAAACTAGTCTTAGTAGAGGCTACTAGGGACCTGGTTGTTTACGTATCACACCCGCATTAATGTTTCCGCTTAATGCGGTTCTAGCATGATACAAAAACCTATTATGAACAAACGAGATATGATAAAGAATACACTTTATTAATTGCCTCTAGGGCATATCTCCTTCAGTCTCCCACTTGCACTAGAGTACAATTTAATCTAGATTACAACTTGGTAAAAGCCTAACACCCATAGCTAACTGGTGCTGTTCATGCTTATCAAGCGGAAGAGGCTTTGTCAGCGGATCTGCCACATTCAGATCCGTATGCACTTTGCAAATCTTCACATCGCCTTCTTGTACGTACTAACGTATCACGTGGAAGCGTCGGAGAATGTGTTTGGCGGTGGAGTGAGACCTTGGCTCCTTGGCGTTAGCAATGGCACCCGTATTGTCGCAGAAGAGGATCACGGGGTCTTGCGCGCTCGGGAACACTCCAAGTTCGATGACGAACTTCCTCAGCCACACAGCTTCATTCGCGGCCTCGCAGGCAGCAATGTACTCCGACTCCATTGTAGATTGTGCGACTATGGGTTGCTTCCCACTTCTCCAGCACACGGCGCCTCCATTCACCTTGAACACGTAACCTGTCTGTGACTTACAGTCATCGGGGTCTGAGCAGAAACTTGCATCTACGTAACCCGTTACGCCAAGTTCCTCTACACAAGGAACATTTCCTTTGTCTTATTGAGATACTTAAGAATACTCTTAACAGCTACCCAATGCGGCATTCTAGGATTACTCTGGAACCGGCTGGTCAAACTTAGAGCTAATGCCACATCTGGTCTAGTACTTAACATTGCATACATGATCGATCCTATGGCTGAAGCATAAGGATGTTTCGTCATTTCGGCCTTACCCAGTTCCGTCACCGGACACTGCGCCTTACGCAATATCTTATTCTTGATAACCGGCAGAGAACCCTTCTTTGCCTTCTCCATATGAAAACGCTTCAATATTTTATCAAGATAAGTACTCTGACTCAGTGCTAATAGGCGCCTTGATCTATCGCGATAGATTTTTATGCCTAAAACATACGCAGCTTCTCCTAAGTCCTTCATGGAAAACTTACTGTTTAAATATTCCTTCACGCTATTCAGAAGTTCCACATCGTTCCCTATTAGCAATATGTCGTCAACATACAGTGCTAAGAACACAACCGAGCTCCCACTCATTTTCTTGTAAATACAGGTCTCTTCCACATTCTGGATAAATCCAAAACCTTTGATTACCTCATCAAAGCGAAGATTCCAGCTCCGAGATGCCTGCTTCAATCCATAGATGGATCGCTGAAGCTTGCACACGTTGTTAGCACTTCCTGAATCGACAAAACCTTCTAGCTGTACCATGTACAACTCTTCCTCAATGTTTCCATTCAGGAAGGCCGTTTTGACGTCCATCTGCCAGGTTTCATAATCATAGTAGGCAGCTACCGCTAACAAAATCCGAATAGACTTAAGCATCGCTACCGGTGAAAAAGTTTCATCGTAGTCAATTCCATGAACTTGTCGGAAACCCTTTGCGACAAGCCGAGCTTTATAGACGGTCACATTACCATCAGCATCAGTCTTCTTCTTAAAGATCCACTTATTCTCGACGGCCTTGCGCCCTTCGGGAATATCCACCAAGGTCCACACTTGGTTATCATACATGGATCCTATTTCGGATTTCATGGCTTCAAGCCATTTCTCGGACTCTAGACTCTCCATTGCCTCCTTGTAGTTCGTAGGTTCGTCTTGCTCAACTAGCATGACGGTGCAAACCATATTGCCATACCACTCTGGTGCGATCCGAGATCTACCAGACCTACGAGGTAGAACATCTTCCTCGACAGTTTCTCCCACTCCTTCCACGGAGGACGTTTCCGGAATTGCTTCCGTTGCGCCACTCGGAATCTCGAGTTCAGGATCAACGATTTCATCGAGCTCTACCTTCCTCCCACTTACTCCTTTCGCGAGAAACTCCTTCTCTAGAAAGGCACCGGTCTTCGCGACAAAAGTTTTGCCCTCAGCTTGGTTGTAGAAGGTGTACCCAACGGTTTCCCGCGGATATCCTACAAAGACGACTTTCTCCGACTTCGGTTCGAGTTTGTCGGGCTGTAGTTTCTTGACGTACGCCTCACAACCCCAAACCTTCAGAAACGATAACTTAGGCTTATGGCCATACCATAATTCATACGGTGTCGTTTCAACGGACTTGGACGGAGCCCTATTTAAAATGAATGCGGCTGTTTCTAACGCATAACCCCAGAAGGACACTGGCAGATCGGTAAGAGACATCATAGATCGGACACTATCCAGTAGAGTACGATTACGTCGCTCGGACACACCGTTACGCTGCGGAGTTCCGGCGGGCGTAAGTTGAGGCACTATGCCACAACTCTTTAGATGTGTGCCAAACTCAAAACTCAAGTACTCTCCACCGCGATCGGACCGGAGATGCTTGATTTTTCTATTAAGCTGATTCTCAACTTCACTCTGGAATTCTTTGAACTTTTCAAACGTTTCATACTTGTGTTTCATCAAATAGATATAACCGTATCTACTCAAGTCATCAGTGAAGGTGACGAAGTAACGATAACCATTGCGTGTCGAAACGCTCATTGGTCCACATACGTCTGTATGTATGATCCCCAACAAATCCGACGCCCGTTCAACGAAACCTTTAAACGGTGTCCTGGTCATTTTGCCCATGAGGCATGGTTCACATGTATCGAGGGATCCGAAATCCAACGAGTCCAAGAGTCCATCGGAGTGGAGTCGCTTCATGCGCTTTATACCAATATGACCAAGACGGCAATGCCACAAAAACATGGCGGTATCGTCACCACACTTAATCCGTTTGGCTTCTATGTTATGGATGTGAGTACTACGATCGAGATTCAACAAGAATAAACCATTACTCTCGGGAGCATCAACATAAAAGATATCATTCATATAAATAGCACAATTGCTTGACACTGATTTAAATGAATAACCGTCTTGTAACAGGCAAGACCCACTTATAATGTTTACACTCAAGGATGGCACAAAATAACATTTATTTAAAACCAAAACTAATCCCGATGGTAGATGCAGAGGGAGCGTGCCGACAGCCACCACGTCGACTCTCGATCCGTTACCGACGCGCATCGTCACCTCATCCTTCGCCAGCCGCCTTCTATTCCGTAACTCCTCCTGAGAGTTACATATATGAGCAACAGAACCAGTATCAAATACCCACGTATTGCTCTGGGCGGATGTAAGGTACACATCTATAACATGTATATCAAATATACCTTGCTCTTTATCGACCGTCTTGCCAGACTTCCTATCCTCCAGATACTTGGGGCAGTTGCGCTCAGGTGATCCGATGGTCACTTCCATCTTCTTCAGCTTGATTTCTAATTCGGCCACTTCGAGCATCTTCAGGATTTCCGACAGGGGTTTTGACGCCCCTTTCATGCCGTAGTCCACTATGGCGTTCTTATAGCTAGGGGGCAGAGAGATCAGCGCCCTATCAATCACCAACTCTTCTGGGATCACACTTCCCAGATCACTCAGAAGTCGAGCGCAGCCAAACAACTTGGCCAAGTGCTCACTGATATTGCCGTGCTCTTCCATCTGGGCTGAGAAGAAAAGCACAGTTGCCTCGTACGTCTCAGCCTTGACTTGTCGTGCAAAAACAACCATGAGTTCAGTGATTATTTCATAAGCACCCTTGTTCATGAAGCGGTTTTGCAGGTCAGCCTCCATGGCAAAGAGCATGCCACTCTGGACATAAGAAGAAATCTCCGCCTTTACCCCATGGATAATCCTTTCGATTTCCGGGGCAGTGCTGGGAAGATCACCTAAGGGGGTATCAAGGATGTAGGCCACCTTGTGGGTTTCAAGGATGGACTTTAGATCGCGGAACCAGGACACGAAGTTAGACCCATCGGTCTTAAGCTTCTCTTTCTCAATGAACAGGTTCAGGTTAAAGGAGGGGTGAGACATCTACAATGGAATTTGCAACAACATAAGACTTTGTTCATAATAATTTTGAGTTATAGTATTTTAGAAAAATAACTAACATAACTCCCACTCAAACGAACATCCCTCCTGGTCGTTTAAGCGGGTGTCAGTTTCTCAATGAGTTATAGTGGAACCAGTCTCGCGTAAGCGTACGCGTAAAGTCGGTCCGGGCCGCTTCATCAACTCAATGCCGCTGGTATACACAAGTGCACGCTAGAGGGTAGCAAATAACAGGAACGATGCCCCCGTGCAGAGCACGGGTTCTAACAGCGTACAGCTATATCTACGATAGATCGGCTCTGATACCACTGAAGGGGATCGTGTGCAGAAAACAAAAAATTTCCTAGCAACGATATCCTTAAACTAGCCAAGATCTATTCTATGCAGATATAGTAGTACGAACGGAGATCGGAATACGTACCCTTGTAGACCGAAAGCGGGGATTACGTTCCCGCACAAACGTTGTCGATGAAGACCGACGTAGCCGACCTCAAGGTCGTGTAGAGGAAGCAGGCCTCCGAGTACCTCTAGCGCAGCACCTCGCAGGGAGTCGCACACGTACGGTGGAGACGACGCCTCCGAAGCTCCAGTCCAGGACGAGCAGCGGAAGACTTGGACCGGAACACCAGCAGCGCGGCATCGGGCTATGGTGGAGGAGATCCCCGACTCCTCTTGCTCGGCGCGGCTCCAACTTGGGAACCACGAGATCGAGAGAGAAATCAAGAATTAATTGGTGAATTAAAAGGCTCGGGGTGCCCCTTCTTATATAGGCTCCCAAGGGGAGCCAACCTTGCCAGCCAGGCAATGTGGGACTATCCCCACATGCCTGGTTTGGCCAAGGGGGTGCGCCGGCCCCCTGGTGGGCCCCTTGTGGCCCACCTAGGCCGGCCCCCAGGCTCCCACCGAATCCCTAGGGGGGTTTCCCCCCCTCTTGGGCCTTCTTTCGTCCGGAAGGCCCATTTAGGGAAATCTGCCTTAATAAATTCGAAAATAAATATATAAAATCATATTTGCATATTAATAACACTAATTAATATCAAACATAATATATATAATATTTCCCAGCTCCGAAAACTCTTTCGGCGCTGCCCGATCTCCATCGGACCTCTCCCGGGACGCTCCCGGAGATCTCCTTCCTTTCCGGTTGTCTTGTGGAAACCCCTTAAGTGTGTTACCCTAGCGGTTCGATATAATATCAGGTATGATCAAGACTCCTCAATGATCAACGACTAACCCGTAGGCCTGGACCCCATGAATTAATCCCTGAGATATAACGAATGACTTTCATCTATCAAACCTGAACGTAAAGTCTTAGACCCTTTGCCATGGCGATACTTAGCATGTCCGAGCGTCGTTCCATAGATATCTCCATACCTAATCCCGACCTCGTTACCGACGACGCTATCTTCTACTCGTTCATGATCTCATGTCTCCGTGACCTAGTCACATGCTTGCAAGCTCATTAGACATGATCTCACCGAGTGGGCCCGAGAGTATCTATCCTGCTATGCGGACTGGCAAATCCCGCTCTTGACCCCTCGTCTTAATACTCCCTTCCAATACCCAAAAGTATCACCGTTATTGTCATACTAAATAAGATATGACGTTTGGTGCAATCAAAGTATCTTCCGGAAATATCAATAAGAGTTGATCTCACGGTCAAAGGCGTATCGACTACGTTCTCCAAATCTGGGTATGTCCATCACATCGCTCTCCATCGATATGACTCTCATTGCCGACCGGCGCCATGCCCCATGACCGGCAAACCTTGATCATCAATCGTGCAACGAAATTAGTCTTAGTAGAGGCTACTAGGGACCTGGTTGTTTACGTATCACACCCGCATTAATGTTTCCGCTTAATGCGGTTCTAGCATGATACAAAAACCTATTATGAACAAACGAGATATGATAAAGAATACACTTTATTAATTGCCTCTAGGGCATATCTCCTTCAGTCTCTTCCACGGCTTTGGTGTCGTCGTGCAGGAAGAGGTTCTTGGTGGTCTCCTGCACGGCTCCGGCTTGTCGTCGTGGAGGTAGAGGTCGCTGCCGGTCTCCTCCACAGCTCCAATGTAGTCGATGAGCGGGTTGTGCAAGTTTTTACCAATTAGCACATATACACACTCGAGATTGCAGTGATCAATAGGGAATTCTCACCTTGTAATAGGGGATTCTCAACTCAAAAACTTTATTCAGATACATATTACATCTAACACTAACAGATAAAGAAAATACTATTGGACATGTCCGATATGCACGAGGGAAATACCTATAACAGGGTACGAAATTGATTTGAGGAAACAACCACAGAGCAGACACATGATGAGGATTTCACCTTCCGATAATCCTGTGGGTGCGGCATATCCTCTTGAGGACGCTGGTGCAGACGCATGCATATCAACACACAAAACCAAGGCTCACTCAGCTGTAAATCAAAGATACAATGGATGTATGATCTATAGTTCTTGGTATCCTCCACCCTACTATTACCGACAAAAAAATGTGATATAAATATCATAGTTAGAACTCAGAATGACAAGAGTACTGTAACAAAAATGATTAAACAACGACGTCTCTCACATAGACACATACCCCCCATGCACTATGATGCTCCCCTCCCCCCTAAGGTACTCTAGTGTTTCATACTCACTCGATTAAGGTTTTTTAGTTCTTTGAGTACATAGTGTCTAACTGATACACTATGCAACCCACTATATATATGAAAAGAAAGACATATTATATTGCATGTTTATTGCAGGAAGAACTTTGCTCACTATTATCACATCCTCCATTGGATCATCTTCATATGATCGTTCGCCTTTCCTTAGATGAACTCCAATGCACTCCTCTTCAAATATTTCACGGATAAATTTTCTCAAAAACAGCTTAGAACCGATCCCTAATTTCCCCTACATGATAAATAACTTTCTTCCTTTGCTTGCTTATGGGTTTGACAAATAGGCTTTTATTCCCTGCATGCAGAAGATCAAAATTCAGAAACTCACATAATCCTTTCGTGTTGCAGGTGGAGATTTTACTAATCAAAGAAGAAAATTAAATGGACTTTTGATAAAAAAAAGTAACGAAATGGCACGGCTAAAACAAATCTCTGAATACAAAGCTAGGATCATTATCTAGAATTCCAGTTGGGGCCCTGAAACAAAAAGATGAACATATTTAGCAAGACTGGTGGCAGCTGTTAGACAAATGAGCAATTGTATTCCAAAGGGGCCAAATGCCAGTACATATACAAGAGTGATGAACAGTAACACTATACACATCTACACATCTAACACCCCCCCCCCCCCCTCAAACTCATGGTGGGTCAACGACACTGAGTTTGGAGAGGAAGAACCCATGCTGCGCTCGAGTCTGTGCCTTCGTGAAGAAATCCGCTAGTTGTAACTCGGAGGGCACATAGTGAAGAGCAAGAATTTGATCCTGCACGGCAGCACGCACAAAGGAGGTATCCACGCCGATGTGCTTGGTGAGCTCATGCTTCACCGGTTCACGCACAATGCTGATGGCACATGTACTGTCTGATAATAGAGAAGTGGGTGCAACAGCAGAAACACCAAAGTCTGCTAGCAACCATCACAACCAGGTCACCTCAGCCGTCAACATAGCCATCGCTCGCAACTCAGCCTCTGCACTGGAGCGGGAAACTACCTTATGTTTCTTCGTCTTCCAGGCAATGAGAAATCCTCCAAGAAAAACACAATATGCAGACAGCTAGCGGCGATCAGAAGGATCACTGGCCCACGTAGCATCAGAGTAGGCCTGGAGCTGGAGAGAGGAAAGAAAAGGCGGCGAGAGATCGTGCCACGAAGATATCGTAGAACACGGAGAAGGTGACTATAGTGGACAGAACTGGGAGCAGCTACGAACTGACTCAGAATGTGGACATGATATGATATGTCTGGACAAGTGACAGCCAGATAGACAAGACTCCCAAAAAGATGGCGATAGCGTGTCGGGTCTGTGAGGGGATGACCATCGGTAAGCAGCGCGAGCAAGAAGATCCTGAATATTTTTTTCTTGGGAGATGTAGAAACCATCAGAAGTCGAAGAAACCTCAATCCCAAGAAAATAGCGAAGAGGACCAAGTTCTGACATCAGGAACTGCTCACGGAGGCGGGCCTTAACAAAGGCAATATACTCAGAGTCATCGCCAGTAATGATCATGTCATCAACATATAAGAGGAGGAGCGTCCGACCACGAGGTGAGGTGTGGACAAACAGTGCAGGGTCATGGTCGCTAGGCACAAAACCGGCGGCAGCCACCACAGAGGCGAAACGCTCAAACCAGGCGCGAGGGGCTTGTTTAAGGCCATAGAGAGAGCGACGAAGACGACAAACCATACCATCAGGAACAGAGTACCCCGGTGGTGGTTGCATATAAACCTCCTCACGCAACTCACCATTGAGAAAGGCATTCTGGACGTCAAGCTGAGACACAGGCCAATGACGAACAGAAGCCACAGTGAGAAGAGTGCGAGCAGTGGTCATGTGGGAAACATGAGCGAATGTCTCATCATAATCACATCCCTGCTCATGCTGAAAGCCACGAGCCACAAGACGAGCTTTGTAACGCTCAAGAGAACCATCGGAGCGAGTCTTGATCTTATAGACCCACTTGCAAGTGATGGGACGAACACCGGGAGGAGGGGAAACAAGATCCCATGTGCCAGTGCGCTCAAGTGCAGCAATCTCCTCAGCCATTGCAAACTGCCATTCAGACTGAGCCATGGCATCCCGATAGGAAGTGGGCTCCGCAACAGCAGAAAGACTGTACCGGAAGGAGAATAGCTATCAGGAGACCGTAATGAGGTCAGAGAACGAAGGTTATGAACCGATGTACATGGGGAAGGATGCGCACTAGAAGTGAAGGGCACGTCAGAAGGATCATCCACAGCACGAGGGCGACGAGTGTAGTGGAGAGGAAAAGGAGAGAGGGGACGGTGTATCAGAGAGGAAGGTGGAGAGATGGATGACGAGGAAGGAGTGGAGGAAGGTGGAGAGGGTGGCGTCGGTGGTGTATCAGGAAGAGTGGGACTCATCATAGGAGGAGGTGGAGGAGGAACATGAGGCAAAGAGGGAGAGGAGTCGGGAAGAATAAGGAAGGAGATATCCTCAACTGAGAAGGGCGAGGCAGTAGGACGCGGATAGTACGAACAAGACTCATCAAAAGTCACATCACGGGAAATACGTAGCCGACGACTAACAGGATCCCAACATCGATAGCCCTTGTGCTCATCATTGTAGCCAAGAGAAACACACTCCACCGACTGAGCGATCAGTTTGGTGCGTTCGCGGGGAGCAAGGAGAACATAGCACACGCACCCAAACATTCGAAGAGCAGAGTAGTCAGGAGAACGACCAGAGAGACGCTCCATAGGAATACCACCCTGCAAAGCAGCCGAAGGCTGGATATTGATGAGATAGGTGGATGTGGAGATAGCCTCGGCCCAAAAGTGGGGTGGAAGAGAGGCGGCGATCATCATCGCACGAGCCGTCTCAAGAAGGTGACGATGCTTGCGCTCAGCAACGCAATTTTGAGCGTGAGCACCAGGACAAGAGAACTAGGCGAGAGTACCCTGTTCGGCAAGAAAACCATGCAACATCTGGGAGATATACTCACCAGCCGAGTCAGCACGAAAGACATGAATGGGCGTGGAGAACTGGGTGTGCACCATGACAGCAAATCGCTTGTATATAGGGAGGACCTCGCTGCGAGATTTCATACAATAGAGCCAAGTGTAGCGAGAGAAGTCATCAATAAATAAAACATAGTAGCGATGACCACCTTTCGAATCAAAGGGAGCAGGACCCCATACATCAGAATGAACTAAGTCAAAAGGACGCTGAGAGACTGACTCACTCGTAGGATAAGGTAATTGAGTTTGTTTGCCAAGTCTACAACCATTACAAGTAAAGATACATCGCCAGAGACATACCCTATAACACCTTGATGCACTAGCGAGGACAAGCGAGAGCCACATATATGACCAAGTCGATGATGCCACCGTTGGAAGGATGCAGAGGAGGAGGCAGCAAGAGCATGCGAGCTGGCGGATGTGGTGGCAGAGGAAGGAACACAAAGCCACTCAACCTCCCAAAGGCCCTGAGCCTCACGACGCCGAGGGCCAGCTCCAACTAGAACCTGGGTGCGACGATCCTGAACAGAGCAAGAGTCGGTATCAAGAATAACACGACAACCAGAATCAGTAAGTTGAGCAGCGGAAAAGAGATTCATGGTAAGACGGGGAACATGAGAAACACTGGGAACAGAAAACGATGGAGTAGAGAGAATGCCACGACTAGCAACAGGAAGAGGTGTGCCATCGGCAGTAAGAACATTGACGGGAGAATCAAGAGGGCGAAGAGAAGACAGAGCGGAAGCATCAGAAGACATGTGAAAAGAAGCTCCAGAATGCAGAACCCACGGAGATGTACCTGACTGTGTAGGCGGCGGTGGCGGAGTAGCAGTCAGCAAAGCAACGGTGCTCGTCAAAGAAGAGACAGAGGAACCCAACATACGCTTGAGCTGGGCATATCCTAGGCAGTAAATGACTGTGCAGACAGAGGCGCACGAACTGCAGGAGAGGAGCGACCCATGTCACGCTGCTTCTTGAAACAATCAGACTCTGGGTGGACGGGCTTCTTGCAGTAGTCGCAGAACATGTGAGAGCGAGCCCCCCCCCCCCCCCCCCCCTCCAGAGGGCCGTCCGCCCACCCACTGAAGGAGTGGGTAGCAGCGGTGGAACAGACGAACGGGAGCACGGGCAGCAAGCACCGTGGGAACCACAAGCAGGCCAGCAGAACGGAGTCGAGTCTCCTCAGCGCGAAGCTCAGCAAGCACCTCTGAGATGGGAACGCTAGCCGTGAGGACAGCAGCAGCACGAGCATCATCATTGCACCACTGAGTGTAAACAGACAGAGCATCCCGATAAATAGAGAGAGGGTCCGAGTAATCCAATACCTGCTGGTCATAGGTTTGAACTGCAAGATCATCAGCATCCTTGGCGACAGCACAATCAGCCTCAGAAGCATCAGCGGCAAAAGCGGATGGCACCGGTGCAGTAGGAGCCACCAGAGCAACGGGGCACGGCGGACACGAGACCTCGCCAGAGAGAACGCCCCACAACAGGAGGCCGCGCATGTGGATGCGCATAAAGCCCACAAACTCGACGTAGTTAGTGCCATCAAAGATCACAGAGCACCGTGGAACGGCAACATAGCCCGAAGAGGACATCGCGGGCTCTCTTTTTTTTTTGGAAGTCAACCGAGGTGAGAGAATTTAGACCGAAGGAGAGCACGTTCGACCGTGTTCGACCGCGGGCGGCGGTGCAGCAAGCCCAGAGCAGGACTGGAACTGCGATGGCTGGAACAGATATGGCCCAGGCAGAGGCGGCCGAAGGCGCTGGTGGCCGGAGCGGCTGTGGCCGGGACGGAAGCGACCGGAGAAGCTGACCACAGGCGGCGGCGCGGCAAGCCCTGAGCATGATGGCGGCGCGGCAGGCCCGGAGCAGAGGCGTGCCGGGAACGGCGATGATGCGGCCAGCCACGAACGGCGGCGACGCGTCAGACCAGAGGAGTGGCCATGGGCATGCTCGATTTGACGATTTGGAGCTCGATTCCAAGCAGAGCAAGAAGCCTAAGGAGAGGAAGAAGGATGCGCAAGGAGAGGAGGAAGGATGCGCAAGGAGAGGAAGAAGGAGGCATGCCAGCCGGCCGGAAAAGCGACGGTGACGGCGACGCGGCAGCACAGTTGCTACGTGCGGGAGAGAGGAGAGCCTAACCTGTGCTCTGATACCATTTTAGACAAATGAGCAACTGTATTCCAAAGGGGCCAAACGCCAGTACATATACAAGAGTGATGAACAATAACACTATACACATTTATACATCTAACAACAGCCATGTGACCCTTTCTTGTCTATAACATGTATCTCTGGCGAGCAAATCGATAGCAGCAAGAACGCACACCATATTGCAACCAAATCAAGTAGGGGCAGCAAAATAAACTGAGTCTGGATGCCCAACGCCGTTGAAACTTACCAGCTATGCTAAGGAGATTGTGAGGAGCTGATGAACTGACCAATCCAGCGGTACCTTGGCAATGCAATCACATAATATATTAAATCATGTTAAACAATCTACTATAAGAAACGATCAAATATCCAAAATCCATAACCAGTGAGTTCTTTTCAAAAGTGTTCAGACTAAATCCTCAATTGCCCACAACCACACAGTGTGGCAGGAGATGTATCGATAAATCATCATTATGCAAGCACAGGTTTATTATGTATAGGTGAAATAAATAGATACATCATTATATGCAAATTAGGCTAAATAAATTTCCTGTGAGCCCACAGCTGAGAGGAGCAGGAACCAAACATCATTACCCAACCATCAAAACTCAGAAGAACACTGCTACAATTTCCCTGCAGTCCAATTTCTATGACAATTATTGAATGTCCTCCACAGTTCCTATTGGACATAACTACAAAATGTTGATTGTAGTGTCAACATCTCACTCCATCTACATGGAAATAATCACATGGACAAGTTCGGCTGATCCAATTCATTGGATTAAAGAATTATTCTCTATTCACAATTTATATGATTGCATAATCGATACTAAAAAAGATAGTATAATACTGCTTAGCTCACGAATATTAAGTACCTGAAGCAAGGCCAGCAAAGTCTGTACAAGAGTAGGTATGGATAAATTTAGCAAAGCCATCCACCAAAAATGGAACAAACACATCATTCAATTATGCAAAATCGGACTTTTACTGTGGCCAACGGGGTTTCCAATAATACGAAATGCCTTAGTATATGGGCCTAGGCAGATCGTTGTTGCGGAGGAGGAACAAATCGAATGGGGGAGCCACAACTTCAGAAGCGGCACCATGGCGTCTATGGCAAGCATGTTCCGATTCGGCTGGGAAGAGACGCGGTGCTGTGGCGCGTTGGTGCATCCAGAGCAAGGGGTGGAAGGGGACGGATGCGGCCTCACCTGGGAGTGCTCGGTGTAGTGGTACAGTGTTGGGTTGCGCAGAGGAAGCAGAGGGAGGACACGGCAGGGACTCATTCGTTGAGGAAGAAGGTGACTCGGCGGCGGCGTTCCTGGCTGCTCCCGCTCCAGTTCTTTCAGGGCAAAAGACGCTGACGGCGAGGTGTCTCCATTCCCGGCATCAACTCGAGCTGTCGGACTCGGTGGCGGGGGGTTGCCGACGGCGCGTCAGGGGAGTCTAGGAACTGCATGCGGCTGGTACCCAGCACGAGTGGGGAAAATAAGAGGAATTAGGGTTGGTGCAGTGGTGGAGGTCCTCATCGTGGGGAGGCGTCGGACGCGCTGTTGGTTGGGCGTGGGGGTTGCGGTGGTGGCAGGGCGGCGGAAGGATGGGGAGGACGTGCGGTTTGCGACGCGGAAGTGGAGCGGAGATGTTGGCAGGAAATTTCTCTGCCGGTCGACAGGATGAATCTGAGACGTTGCTTTGTGTAGATCTAATCTGTGTCGTTTGATCTCTTTTAGTGGGCTAAATCTGATGGTCCAGATTCACATGTGTATATTTATCTAGGTGGCTGTACGAAACTAACGTTGACTCTATAATTTTATAATTTTATAAGTAGTGGAGAGGAAACCAAATCAGCAGCCATCGCAGTCCGATTGTTCTGAATATCCTCCACTATTCCCTTGCAGTCCGATGGTTTGCATTTCCCGGATCAACCTGCCGGTCATGGTCATAGCCCAATTGCTCTAGCCCATTTAATCCCTTCGTACCTAACTAAAGGAACAAAAGCCCAACTTAACCAAAGGAATAAGGCCCAGCGAACAAAGGAATAGAATGGCCCATGATCAAGACTTTTGCAGATAGTTTGCCTTCTGTTAAAAGTATCAAATGATAATGGTTCAAAAACAGTCACTATGGATGTAACTAACAGAAAATGCTGGTTCGAGGACCTGTACAGTATTAATGTTGTAACTCAAATGGAGAAGGTCGGCCTCAAGCAGCTCTTTGTGTACGACACATTTTTTTCCGATAAAGTTGTGTACGACACATGTTGAATACATTGCCCAACTCTCTTCTACCAGTTTACTTTTGGTTCAGTTGGTTCGTGCATGAATCAAATATGATATCAAAACCAAGAGTTTCTAGTTTAAAGCGCTGCCTAACCAGTATTAGCAAAAAATTCCACGGCCTATATGGAACCCATGTCTAAGAAGTAAAATAGCCTAAATAGATGACTGTGTGGCAGAAGAGATGACGGTGTGACAATAATATTGATGCATTTTTCCACATGATTGGTATATGTATCTACCATAGTTTTCGTAGTTAACGCGCAAACCATTTAACACGCATTCGTGAACCGTGGTAGATTGTTCAAAACACATGTTTTACCACCGTACATGTTACGTGGTAAAAACTGCTTTATCAACCAAAAAGGCCGTTCTACCAAAATTCGAGCATGGAAAAAATCACCTTTTAGTGGGCTTAGTCCATGATAATATCAAGATACTGAGACAAAGGCAGATCTTTATATGAAAAACAATATCCGAAGAGGAGTTATTCAATTCTTTGTTTCATCTTCTAAGTACCAACTGGGTTTTCTAGTGAAAGAAATAACAAATAACTACACCATATCATATTGTATGGATAATTGCGAACTATTAAAAAATCTCGCATTCTAAACTAAAAATAGCTTGCTAAATGAAATAGCGGTGGCCCCCTCCAGCCTATAGGCTTTATAGCATGCTATACTTCAAATAACCTGTTATAGCTGAAATATAAATATTTCAACAATCATAAAGGATATAGTCCACACAAAAAATGCATAACCACACGTAATAAGTGTTCTCCAATTACGTAGAAGCCTAACATCAACATTCCACGGGGCAACAACATAGCATAAATTATATTTTGGAATCTCAACAGAAGCTTGCACTTCATCACCCATGCAAATAGGTAGCAACTTCTTATTAACATGTGGAAAATTATATCCTTTGGGCCGATAGGATGAAAAAATATGGTGTTATTTCACTAATAGCACCACAGCAAGCAAAATTAATAAAATTTAGCGTGGACACTCCAAATAGGCTTTAGCGTGTTATTTACGCTGAATTAGCACGCTATGTTTTCTATCTACCTTTGACTATCCAAATGAAATTTGAACTATTTATCCAAAGTAATTCAAGTATGAACTATTAGTGTGCTCTAGTTTGGCACTAGCAATGAATAGTTTTGTTGCCGTGAAGTGGGCCTAGCTCAACTGGTTGGTTCTTTATGGTGGAACTAGCCCACCCAGTTTTAAGTCCTAGACTTGACATGGGTGCTCACACTTTCTTGGATTTTATAGGATTTTTCTGGCGCTATGCTTTCAGTGGTAGGTGACGTGCCCGTCAACAGCGAGGCGCATGTGGTGACTTCGTCAACCTCAAGATGATCTGCCGGACCAGTCTCTCGGAGGTATTCATAGGGGTAGGGTTTGCGTGCGTACGTTCATATGGGTGTTTGTACCTGTGTGTTTGTGAGCATATGCGTGTGTACTATGTTTCTCAAAACAAAAGTTTTACTGCCGGTTTCGGCTCAATTTGAAAAAGTTCACAAAAAATGTACAAAATGCAAGCCTTTGGCGTGTAGTAATTTTATGTATACTAGTTTTCAGAAAAAACGATAAACATGAATTCAGATTTTGTAAAAATTGATAATAATTTTAAATGCAGACCTTCTTTGAAGGAAAAAAGAAATAAAGACGAAAAGAATTTATGCAATGGCGATGAAGAAGCCTCCGGTGATAATCTCTCCTCCGACAGAGTGCTGGGAAGAGCTTCATAACCCCCTAACTAGGGTTTGAAATGACGGCGGCCTCGGGTAAATTTTCTATAAAAGATTGATTGGTCTAGGATTTATATCCTCTTGGAATATATAGGCAAAATGGCGGGAAGCCCTAGGGATCCCACGCGGGTGAAGGGCGTGGCCCCCTCCTGGCTACGCCTGGGGCCGTGTGGGCCATGTCATGGGCACTCGGCCTCTCCATTGGTCTCAGTAATTGTGTCGGTGAAAAACACGTCCCCGTGATTTTTTGTGATTTTTGTAGAATATTTTCTCAACAACTTTTCTTAAACAAAAAGACATCAGAAAATACGAACTGACACTCGACATCTTGTCAATTGGTTAGTCCGAGAAAATATCCTAAACTGATATATTAATGTAGTAAAAATAGGTAGCATTGATATAAAACAAGCATGGAACGATCAAAATCTGCTATGTACGACCAAATTTTGCAGAGAAATATATTTGCATACCTGATCTACATAAATAAGACAAAAGTAGCAACTACAATGAGTTATTTTTCACCTTTTTGAGAGTCACAGATTTGTTTTTCTTGTATATCATGCACTACAAAGTACTATCCTAAGAACACTATGATGATGTGTAGATAGCTTGTGTACATATCCAGTTAATTGTTTATAGAATTTTTTGAAGCTTGAAAATATCACATTTAATATTTAAAAATACTGGGACAACTTTTTCACGGGTGCCAAAACCCCTCTCTTGTTTTCCGCCAATACCTTCATCCACAGCCTCGGGTCAGTTGCTCCTCCGCAACACTACCATTCATCAGATGCTTTGGATATGGGGGTTCACATAGCGTTAATTTTATATAAAATATATTTTTAGATAAATTTCAAAAATAATACATATTTTAGAAAGTTTACATGTACTTATTAGTTAGCTGACAAGTAGCTGTCGGCTTGGCCAATATCGAGGTCTATTATTTTTACAACTTTCCAAAAATATGTATTTATGAAAATTATTTTAAAACTATTATTTAAAAAATAAAGCCACTCTATGGCTCACCTCACCTCAGTGAGATTTGTTTTTGACGGAAACCTAGTGAGTTGAACCTGAAAATCGAGAAGCCACACGTCTTTCCGTAGAACCATCATCGGAGGCTATCAGTTACTTGACAAATACAGTATCATGGATCACGTCCGACTCAAACACAACCCTCGATTCCGTGAACAAAAAAAACTCATGTACCACTGGGATAAGATTTGAGGCGCTTGATTGATGGATGATTTGATAGCTAATGTCCATATGCATATTGGTTTTCAGCTTGTAGGAGTACTATGTTGATCCCCACAAACTCAGTCAGAAGGTGGGCAGGTGGCTCCACAGAAAAGTGAACAAAGAGAGAGAAATAGAACCAGGAGAGATGTTTCTACGATTTAATGGGCCGGGGATGGATGTTAACATCATCGCAAACAATCCAAAAAAAAACATATTATCACAAACAGAGAGAGAAACTAAAACCAAGGGAGATGTTTCTAGGAATGTGCAGGGACGCATGTTAACATCATCACAAACAATTCAACAGAAAAATAATTATTGCGGACAGTCTTTTTCTCTTTATTTCTCCTAAGATCCTGGGTTTGAGCTAGGTTGGCATCACTATCGCGGGACTACATGATGACCAATAAATGAGCTCATTATTTGCTTGTGCTGTTGTGACAAACTCATACACCACCACACCAAATGAAGAAAGCTTGGCACTCTGTTTGGGGTCTGTTTGGTTGCTGTTCTCACTCACTTGTACGAATCTCTCGCGTATCCTGAGAGGCTGACCCGAAACTGCAGCAATCAAACCGTAGGCAAAAAAAAGACACTGTACAAAAATAGGTGAAAGGTTCATGCCGCATGTTGCATGCAACGATCCGGGAATCTTTCTCACCTCGTGCTGCGCGTGCTCCTCGATTCAGCCGTTCTCGCGGCAACTGGTCGAACACTGCCAAATAGCTGAAAAACTGAAACATCTTGTCTTGTTCATTGTTTTACAAACTTCCCCACTACTCCCCAGGTCATGGCAACCAAACAGGCTCTTCGATCGCGCCTAATACAGTATCAGTGTTGTTTTTCGTGGGAGAAGACAAAATATTTGGTGCTATCGATTAAACAGCACGGCGTTCTATGTTCCTGTCCCACTACAGTAGATCACACTTTCCTCCCACCTCCCGTGGCGTGCTTGTAGACTGTCACTCACTCACCCAGCCGCGATAAAAGCCAAGTCTTTGCTCCCTTCGCCTAGCTAGCGCGCTTCACTTCTTCTTCTTCTTCCTCTGAAAACATCGAGAGCGGCATGGACACGGCGGAGGCGACGAAGGTGGTGTGCGTGACGGGCGCGGGCGGCTTCGTCGCGTCGTGGATCGTCAAGCTCCTTCTCCAGCGCGGCTACACCGTCCGCGGCACCCTCCGCGACCCCGGTAACATCTCCCTCGTCGCTCGCTGCTGCCGTAGCTTTCACTTGGGACTCGTTTCAGTCGATCTCAACAGCTTAATTACCTCTTGTTTTGCTGCCCAAACGGTGAAGAAAATCAGGCAGTAGCATAGCATATAGGATGATCAATCAGATTCAGAGGCGATAGGATGCGAGGAGAGTGATGAGACGGGGGCAGAGTAGCCGAGTACTGTATACACTGTAGAACAGAGTGTTGCCAGCCACATGACCTCGGTGCCGCACTGATCCCATTGCTCGACGCTCGCTCACGTGGTGTCGTGTCACTTCGAGAGCCACTTGATTTGGTCAACACCACTGTTATCGTTGACTAAAACGGTCTAAGTTAGGTTACACTTGCCTATATAAAATTTCCTACCAACATGGTACGAGTATATGCTCCATCCTTATTGACGTCACGGGATCCACATCTACATTTGGCAATTCTATGTATGACATCTACATTTGGCAGAGAATAAGCGAATTAAATTGCTTTCATATACTGCTTTCAGCTAATCCAAAGAAGACAGAACACCTTCATGCTCTAGATGGATCTGCCGAGAGACTGCATTTATTTAAAGCAGATTTATTAGAAGAAGGGTCCTTTGATGCTATAGTTGATGGTTGTGAATATGTAATTCATTCAGCCTCTCCTTTCTTCAATAACCCAAAAGATCCTCAGGTTTGTATTGATTTTTCCAGTTTCTGTTCAGTAACTTGAATTTGTGTCAGATGCAAAATAATACTAGAAGCATCTGAATGATATTAATGTCCTATGCCATTCTGATCACATAAATTTTACGTTTTTTTCTGTGAGATAAATGGTCATTCTTCCTAATAATGCAAGCTATGTATGGTAGGTATTTATCAAGAGGACAAAATATGTATTAAAATTCAACTAACATTGCTTAGTAGTTTTCTTTGGAAAAATACAAAATTATTAACTGAAATCAATTGACAATATTCGTTGAACTTTAAAATACACCTTTGTTGTAGGTTGTCAAACACCATATAAATTATATAATACATTTTCTACTCGAAGTATCACATTTTTTGTGTCGTCGTAAATAATTCTAGGAGCGGATAACACACCAAATAACATATACTGAAGTTATTTATGCATAGACTCCTCATTGCAAGACTAAAATTTCAACTCGAAATACATTTTTTTTCTCAACGCAAATTAGATATTTTACTGGGACTCGGCGTGCGGAGATAACAGTATAATGAACAATTAGATAGGGTTATTCTTTTCATTTTTTAGTATTAACATGTAAAACTGGGATTCCTCCTTTAACCTTTATAATCATAATATCACCTTTCCAAATCCAGCGTGGAGAATCATGAAATACTAGCTCTACTGGATCCGTGTTATGACTTTTCTTGAAATGCAGATCCACTTGCTTTAGAAATATTAGCTGATAAAATTTAGAGGAACCGATTATACTATTCCGTCTTCATTTTAATGGTTGTTTCATTTGCATCTTTTGTTGCTTGGTGAAAGTTGCAGATCCACGCACACAAGGGACACACAATTAAATTGCAAATAACTTTATTATTTGGTTGTCTCTACCCAATTGGTGAAATTTGCTGCTTATTAAAAATACCAACTCTCGCCAAATGGCTTAAATTTTAGGTGGAGTTGATTGACCCAGCAGTGAAAGGAACACTGAATGTTCTGGCTTCCTGCAAGAAAGCTTCTTCCGTGAAAAGAGTGATTTTAACATCATCACTGGCAGCTGTTGTATTTACTGGAAATCCTTTATCTCCTGAAGTTGTGGTTGATGAGAAATGGTTTTCTGTTCCAGAAATCTGTGAAAAGGCAAAGGTAATGTACATCTATCGCCGACAAAAGCACCATGCGTTCAACCTCGCATAATTTACTCTTACCATATCTTGGTGCATATATCTTCACCAATATTATTGCTGGATAAATGTATATTTAGGGATATGTGTGTTAAGATACTATTTTTAGTTAATGCTTACCAATTATTTAACTTCCATACATACAAATGAGTTTTTCTCCTTCCGGGTGAAACACTAATTTAGCTAAAATTCTGAATACTGTATGTGGTTCTACCCTGGGAGACATGTTTTATTTGATTGCCTTCATGTGTCTGAATGTGCTTGTTACCCTTCACTGTTTCATTATCCAGATAACATATTTTCCATTTTAATTGTATGATCAGATGTATATGGAATATAATGTTTGGCCACACAATGTTTGTATCAGGAATGGTATGTTTTGTCAAAGACACTGGCTGAACAAGTAGCATGGAAATTCTCAGAGGACAATGGAATTGACTTGGTGACAATAAACCCAGCTATGGTCCTTGGCCCCTTGCTCCAGCCTACACTCAACACCAGTGCTGAAATAATCAAGTATCTAATAAGTGGTATGTTTTTCATATGAGTAATCTTTCCTACACATAAAAGTGAACTAGTTCATGTGTTTCATCATTCAAGAGGATTATTTGTGCAATAGCAGAGGCAATGCAGTTATGTTTTGCTAAGCATAACAAGTTAACAACTAGACTCACTAGTTGCTTCCATGTTTCCTGAAAAAATTAGCTTCAACTGTATGACTCGACTTATCGAAATAAGAAATGTTTACCTACTGTTTGCAGGTTCACCTGCCTACCTTAATCTCACCTTTGGATGGGTGAATGTGAAGGATGTTGCTCTGGCACATGTCCTTGCATGCGAAGTTCCTTCAGCAAGTGGGAGATACTGCATGGTTGATAGAGTTCTCCACTTCTCAGAAATTGTCAAAATCATCCATGAAATGTATCCTTCTCTTCCGGTGCCTGAGAAGTAAGTAACTGAACACATCTATTGTTGAGTTTAGAGACAATGGCAACCCAAGCAACTTGGAGCCTTCAGAAGCTAGTCTTTCATTTGTGATACCGCTCAGAAATTCCTACCAGTATTCTTTCGGATAAATCATGCTATAAACTTTGCCACATCAGTTCTGTCATCTTCTACTTAACACAAACTTGCATTGGTCATAACATGCCTGAGAATGTGCGTAGTTCCATATTTGCCAGCTTTTCATCATCATGAATCAACTCTGTATTTGGATCCCAATTTAGGGAAACTTATTTTCTGTGCGCAGGTGTGCCGATGACCAGCCATTCGCTCCGACATACCAGGTGTCAACGGACAAGATAAAGAGCTTGGGAGTCGAGTTGACCCCCTTCGAGACGACCCTTGGGGAGACCATAGAATCCTTGAAGGAGAAAGGCTTTGTCAGCTTCTAAACTCAGCCATATCACCCATCATCGAATAAAGTTTCTGTGGCAGTTATGAGCAAATAAATCTCAAGGTAGGTTCCAGAGTCTTACTTGGTGTTCAGAGTTGAAACATAATACTAGCAACGCGTTTACTGTCGGCATTTGGTATTCGTCTGCACTTTCCAGTGTAAGTGCCACTGAACTAGGACACCGCATGCAGGACCCCAGAACATTTGTAAACCTGACCTCCTTTTCAAGAGATATTTCAGTATCTTGTAATCTGAATGTCCTCCTTACTGTTTGCTGAATTATTGTTGCTTTCCGCTAGCCGAAGCAGCGAAATCTGGGAATGTCTCTTAGACAGTGAATCAGTGGTGCTCGCTCGACGAACAAAATCCTTGTCGGCCCATATCGCAATTTCAATTACCGGCTCTGAAAGCTCGCGGATCCTCTTCGTCCTTTTTTCTTTTGCGCGTAATGATACGAAAAAATCAAGCAGATTTCTGTCAGTTGTCACGAGCCAGCGGCGCTCGATAATCAATACAATAAAATTAATCAGCACCGGATGCTGATCACTGGTACCATCTGGTAGTACCGCGTATCGCCGTTTTCCATTCTGTCGGTGACCCCGTGGCAGAGAGAGCTTAATGAGCCCAATATTTCCGTGTTCCATCGAAGCATTGACAAACCGGTGCAGAGATGAGCAGAGTCTGTTGGGAGGAATCCATCCAGCCAAGCAAAGCTCCGACGTACCTTGCCGGCCGGCCGGTGACGAGCAAGTCTCGCCTACCTCTGGGTGAAGTCGACTAATAATACGTTTCCTTGATGTGCCTTTGTGGCTTTGTTTGTTGTTAATTGCAACATGACAGACATCCTTCGTCCGCCCTCCCGTCGCTCTCCTGCCAACCCATCCTCCACTCTGTCAAGTGCCCGTTCCTATCCGCTAACAACCAAGGAGCAGCAATGACAAGCCATTTGATCTCCTCTTGCATATGATCGAGATGAGAAGGGAAAGAGCAACGGCAGCTCTCCAGGTCCGGGGAAATGTTGCAATCATAACGACCAAGATAGCACCCAGACGTGGTTCGAGGTGTGCATTTGACTCCTCATCCTCCTCGCGTGCAGGACCCTCATATATATTCTTGTCATTTCCTTGTAAATCTGGTTCTCGTCTTCTTCTAATCACTCCGACACAGACAACTGAACTTAAAATGTGATGGAAGTTTGCTAAGTAGTAGAAGAGATGTCATTTTTAACGAGAAATCAAATTTGTCACGACAGCGATCTATAGCTTTTAGAGGTTGTGTAGGCAGAGGGGCCTGTGATTCTAGTCAGGGATTCTAGTGGCAATGTCGCTGGTTAGATTCAAAGCAATACCAAAAAATAACGGAGGATAGCAAACCATGATAATACCACCTGAGGAATAATTTCATAACATTAAAACTAATTTGAAATTTTCACATATGCATGTTCGCGTTCTTCGTATGCGTGAAAAGTCGCATGAAAAAGGTAACGTGTGTGCCTTTTGTTAAAAAAAAATTGATGCTTAAAATGTGCTTTCTAAAATTTGCTTTTTTTCAGGCCACAAATATATTTTCTTCTAATGAAACTTCACACGCATACAAAGAGATGAACATTTATTTATCGTATTTTTTGAATAATTATAGCATGTATCTATTCTTGAAGTTAATGTTTTTATCACGAGAGCATGCACTTAGAACCATGTAGCGGCTTTGACAATAAAATGCCCATGGATCAAATGTTTGCTTGAGATATTATTGCAAGCGCTAGCAATATTGTTTTAAAAAAATGAGAAAATCTAGCAATGGCGCCAAGATGTACTTCTTTGCCACCTTGTCGACATTCACAAATATGACTGGATCAAAGTGACTATAGAAATGGCAACAAACTTGAACCTTCAAAATATATACTTGTCCATCCGATCACCCAATTATCGTTTGTATCTCTTATCATCTCAATGGTAGGTTCAACTTGATGAAGTTGCACAACAAAAGAATCTTGTAGTCTATACTACTCCGCATGTTCTCTTTTAGGACGATTTGGCAAGCAATTCAGTTCGCCATACATCTTATAAAAAGGAACGGAGAAGGTTGTATTACTTATTAGAGATAAAGTATGAGACCGTGTCCTCGACGGATCACGGAATAACAGTTCTTTATTTTATGTCGTAATGGAAGGTCACCTTGGATGTTCAAAACAGATTTTATAAAATTATATTAAAAAAATTGAGTGGTCATCATCACATTCTATGTGCACACTTAAAGTTTCTTGAAAAACAAAGAATTTTTTGGCTTGTGAAAACATATATAGCTCTCTAGATGAATCCCACAAAAAATCGATTTATTTTTTTACATTTCCAAATGTGCCTGTTTACTGTGGATTTTGACCTAGGAGCCAGAAAGGTTTTTCGATAATAAATTCTTTACTGTCCCTTCCCGGTCAAAATCCATCTCCTCCACCGCAGCGACATTTCCTCCCCACCTTTCCTCTCCCCCTCCCCCACCTCTTCCTATTTCATGGTGCTTGTCTCTGACCTACCCGAGCTCCAATCCCACCCAATGCAGCTCTAAAGTCTCCCCTCTACTCTACCACCGCTGCTCCCTACAGCTGCTGCCGTGCGGTCGCCGCACCTTCCCGCCGTCCCTCTGCCGTCGCCGCTCCCGCTCGCGACACCGCGTCCCTGCTGTCTCCTCCACCCTGTCCGCGATCTCGGGCATTGGTGTTTGAGGTATGAGCTCGTAGCTACCCGGTGATTACTTTGCTTGAACCCAAACTAGCATCCGCGGAATTTCCTAGATCCGCCCCCGCCGCAGTTAACTCCGGCATTAATTGCTTCCGAGTTACTACTAGCCGATATATATTGGAGTTCTCATAATTGATCCGCGATGGCTTGCTTTTGTAGTACTAGCATTTACACCTTACTACCTTAATTGATTTTGTTCTGTTTCTTGCAAGGTAGTATTGTGGAGGTCTTCACAGTTTCATCTGTTTCTTGATCTTCTGAGCAACAAGAATTGTTCGCCTAGCTGTCCCCAGATATGCCTGGAATTATAGCGGATGGGGTTGTCACGGAGGAGGTTCCGAATGAAGTGAGTTCTTCTCAAAGCAAGGAGAATCTGTCTGCCCCCCGGTCACCTGTTGCCTCTGCCATGGTAGGGGGCATGCAGAGTGAGACCCTTGAGATGCACGTTGAGAATTCTGGTGCTGGGGAGCCGTCGATCGAGCAGCTCTACAACAATGTGTGTGAGATGGAGAGCTCTAGCGAGGGTGGATCCCCGTCGCGTGAGAGCTTCGGGTCCGATGGGGAGGAATCGAGGATTGACTCGGAACTTCGCCACCTTGTTGCTGGGGAGATGGAGGCCATGAAGGTCATTGAGGAGGAGGAGGAGAAGGACAAGGAGAGTGCGAGTGTTGCTAATGCAGCAACTGCTGTTGGGAATAGGACCCCTGTCAAGACACAATCTTCTAACTCATCCAAGAAGTCAAAGAAGGCTGCGAAATCGCAGCTTGAATCTGATGCTTCTGTTGGACCCAATGGCAAGGCATCCCCCGAGGATGGCGAGAGCGAGGTCAGCAAGCCCGGAAGCCGAGTTGGCCGTCGCCGGAAAGCTAGTGCCAATCCACAGAATGGAACAGAAGATGCTGGCCTCGATAACCCAGACCTTGGTCCATTTCTTCTTAAGCATGCGAGAGACTTGATTGCCTCTGATAATCCACGCCGGGCACTGAAATATGCCCTCCGTGCCACCAAGTCATTCGAGAAATGTGCAGGTGGAAAGCCAAGCTTGAACTTGGTCATGAGTTTGCATGTTGTTGCTGCGATCCACTGCAACATGGGAAAATACGAAGAGGCTGTACCTGTGCTACAACGATCCCTCGAGATTCCTGTCACCGAGGAAGGTCAAGAGCATGCTCTCGCGAAGTTTTCTGGTTGCATGCAATTGGGGGACACATACGGGATGCTAGGTCAGACCGCGCTCTCACTGCAATGGTATGCGAAAGGGCTTGATATCCAGAAGAAGACACTGGGGGAGCAGGATCCAAGGGTTGGAGAGACTTGCCGGTACTTGGCTGAGGCTCATGTGCAGGCACTGCAATTAGATGAAGCACAAAAATTATGCCAGATGGCTCTTGACATACACAGGGATAACGGTCAGCCAGCGTCACTTGAAGAAACGGCTGATAGGAGATTAATGGGCCTTATTTGTGACACAAAGGGTGACCATGAAGCTGCGTTGGAACACCTAGTGATGGCGAGTATGGCCATGGTGGCCAATGGCCAGGAGACTGAGGTGGCCTCAGTGGACTGCAGCATTGGTGACATTTATCTCTCATTGGGTCGATATGATGAGGCCGTATGTTCTTACCAGAAAGCTCTTACAGTATTCAAGACTAGCAAAGGGGAGAATCATGCGACCGTGGCTTCTGTTTTTCTGCGGCTTGCAGATCTATACAACAAAACAGGGAAGCTGAGGGAATCAAAATCATACTGTGAGAATGCTCTCAAAATTTATCAGAAACCTATTCCGGGCACATCTCTTGAAGAAATTGCGACAGGTTTAACTGATGTTTCAGCTATATATGAGACCATGAATGAGCATGATCAAGCACTGAAGTTACTCCAGAAGGCCTTGAAGATGTACAACAATTCTGCTGGCCAACAGAGCACAATCGCTGGAATTGAAGCTCAGATTGGTGTGTTGCGCTATATCTCGGGGAATTATGGCGAGGCGTACGACTCCTTCAAGAGTGCGATTACAAAGCTCCGCACATGTGGTGAGAAGAAGTCTGCCTTCTTCGGTATTGCCCTGAACCAGATGGGTCTGGCATGTGTTCACAGATACTCCATAAATGAAGCCGCAGAACTCTTCGAGGAAGCTAGAACCGTTCTAGAGCAAGAATATGGGCCATATCATCCAGATACTCTAGGAGTATACAGCAATCTTGCCGGAACCTATGATGCAATGGGAAGGTAAGTTCCATATTGGTTCCCTTGTCAAGTTATTTTCCCGTCTTTCAGTGTATATTACGCTTTGACAGTTTAACTCATCTGGCTAATACATATGTTCGACTTCTCATTGTCTCCATCAATCTGATGCCGCGTAACGTAGCTAAATGTGATGTTCTGTAAAAGTGAAGTGCTTACATATGCGCCCGCCTTCCTTATTATCCATGATTTTTTGCCAAGTTAATATGTCAATCGATCTGTTTGCTCTCGAGTCTCAAATGGGGCGCTGAGTACTGGTCCATGTTACTGCTCAGATGTCCTGGATATAGTAGGGGATATGGTAAAGTCATAAAGTGCTCTATAAATGGCAATGGTTGAGGCCTTGTTATTGTTTAGCATCTTCCAGCTTGGCACATGATTAGTCTCTTTATGCAGCTTTTTGCAGCTCAATTGAGTTGAGCAGGTACTTATTGCGATAAAGTTGGGTCTACTTAATTGAAGTAGGGCCATCCAGAACCCACCTTTAGTTGCTTGTAGCTGGCTGTTATCCAAAAGAAATAGTAACAAATACTCGTATCATCTTGCTTTATCTTCTCCATGTGCATTTTTCTGTCCGTGGGGAAACTTCATGCTGCTTTGTAAGACCTGTGTGACTGCCAGCTTTTTGTAATATTCTTCCTAATCATGATGCAAATTCTGAACTAACATCAGAGTACAACTGGCCTCTTAATAAAAAATGTCAATACTCGGATCTAGCTGGCCCCTTGATCAGATTTCTTATCCAACATGCCATATTTTGTCATATACTTTCTGAAGCACAATCTGAAATGAAGATATTGATTAGTTTATGTTTCTCTCTCTGATTGGCCAGTTGATGAAATTTCTCTTTTGTTTACCAGACTGGATGAGGCCATTGAAATCTTGGAATACGTTGTTGGAATGCGCGAAGAGAAGCTAGGCACAGCGAACCCAGATGTCGACGACGAGAAGAGGAGGCTTGCCGAGTTACTGAAGGAGGCTGGTCGGGGGAGAAGCAGGAAGGCCAAATCCCTGGAAAATCTACTTGAGACCAACCCATACATCATCACGAAGAGGACTTCGGTTGCAGCATGAGTGAACTATATATACTGCTTTAAAAAGAAGAAGAAAAATAGTATGACTGCTAAGAATTTGTGTATCAATTGGTTTATTCAATGTGGTGAGGGGTACATGTGAACAATAGGAGTGTTTCAATGTTGGAAGCATTCAAATGCTTCCAACATTCAAGGATCTTGACACGAAGTGTTCTGATTGATTGTTTGTAAAGTTGCAAAGGCTACTATCACTTGGTATTACTTGTTCAGTGCCTAGAGCTCGTAACTGGGCTCATTGTCATTGAACATGTTTTTTTTCTTTTATTGCGCTCCTGGAACAGGTTGTTTGGGCTGATTTCCCTGTCCTTCAGATACACATATAACTCATCTGACCCCAGCAAAGTGAGAAGCAAATGCAATCCAGCAATGTCCGATTTGTTTTGGCACATTGGCAAATTCTAGTTTACTATGTGCAAAATTAAGACTAGATTTTACTCGATTTTATCGAGAAACACCATTTCAATTAAATTTGATTTTTTATGTGAGAAAAAAGATAAAAGGGCATGGCAGCATCACTGTACTGAAATGTCACATGCAGACACAAATTGTTCTGGTTAACTGAGTACCCACCACATTCACATTTAAATTCTACAGGGACGATTTGCTGAACAGCTCTCACTGTGACAGGATACATGTGGTTTAGACCAAAATTCAAGCTTCAGAAACATTAACCAACCATCCCCTATTTCTTAACCAGGAGTTATCAAACACTACTAGCACTGAAGTACGAGAGCCATGAAGTAACTTCGCCCCCTGGCCCTGACTGTCTAGTTACCATACTTCTGGAACTCCCACTCGCTGTTGTCTGCAATGCAAATTGGAAGTCAGAATAATGAACAGGCATAGGTAGCAAATAACACTAGTCTGATACTGGAAAGAATCAACAGGGCCACAGACCTAGAGGGCACACTTGACGGGTCTTGAGCCAACGGCTGATGCAGTGGAAGTGGAAGGCATGGTTGCAAACTCCTGCGAAATTCAAACAGATCACCAACCCAGTTAATGCAATTCCTTCACCTCATAGTCCGGTGTAATTCTTTACAAAATGCAATGTCAAAATTGATGTGATGCCCAAGGAATCACTAGATAAGAAGAACTGCAAAAGCTTCGGGGAGAGCATTCACTACTATAGATATAAGTATATAATGTCTGTATACAGAACATCCTCAAGGAAATGTGTCATGAACACATATTGCAGCATATGTAAAATGCGTATAGTAAGAAGTCAAACTGCACCCTCTGGTTTAGTAAAACAAAAAAGCTACACACGTGAAAGATCCAGAAATTATTTAATCAACTAATGATCTCATGATATGCAATGTTCTTGAAATAATGACTTCTGATCTAACATACAAACCACTAATAGACTGGTGCAGTCCTAATAAATGACACGAGAATTGACTTCTGATTTAACACCTGATTCATGTAGTAACATGGTTTTATGTCTGGGAATTGGTGCGTATTTTACAAAAATCCAGCTCAACGGCCCATGGAAAACATGGGGGTCAAAGTCCAATCTACCAATCCACGATATAACCTTTAGCCCTTTGAAGTTCAAACCAAATGCCATGTAATTACTTGAAGGCGTAACTAGAAGGGAAAAGTCATTCAGCTATCTGGTCAATGGTCAAGTGCACAGATAGTACTACCATCCTTTTGCAATCACAAATGCTATACCTGAATACAAGACATGCCCAAACAAACTTGAAGATTGCAACTACAGTCTGAAGATTGCAGAAACTATTCAGTCTTAGTTTCCAAAATGTTTGGAGTTAAGAACATAGATTAAACCAAATATTGTCTGATTTGTCTAAATTGGTTTTAGGCTACAAAGAAGCAAAGAAGTAAAAATGACAACCATTGTCCACTTCCAGGTAAACTACAGCACGTGGCGATATGAGTTAGTATAGATAGCAGAATGCATGAGATAAGATGATATATTAAACATATTACACCACATTTCCTAGAGAACATTTGCGACCTCTTAAAGAACTTACTCACAGAAGTCTCCAATCAAGGACTTGTAATAATAAATGGAAAATGGTTAGACTACGAGCTTAGTCGCTATACCATATAAGCCAGGATGGCACCCCCATATGGTACCTCACAATTTAAATAGTCAACAATACTCCAAAAGTCATGTTAGAAAAGCAAAAGGCTGCTAAGTATGGTGTTAGGAAAGGATGCTGGCAAATCATTATCAAGCTTCAAAAACCTCCACATCAAGAGCTAATTGTTATTGTACAACAGTGCAGGATAACAAGTTGATACATAAGCAGTAGCTGTAACTTCAGCTCGGCCAGATAAGAGGAACAATCATTGCATTGCATGTATGAATAAATTGCACATACCAAGCAAAATTCAAATGCCCTAAGAGATGCTGTCATCAAGCATGGAATAAGTAAATCCCCTTCCAACAAACCAAATAGGCCCCCTTCAAGGACTCCCAAGGCGTTATAGGTTGTGTGCTACTACAGTTAATAAGGCTAACAGAAGACAGGTAACATTTATAAGCACACAGGGACTTGTAAAAAGAAAATAATAATTACTAACATCGGCACAAACCTACCAAAAAAATGCATTAGGTTGTTAAGATAGTGGCAACCAAACAACAACACACCATCAGCAAATAGCAGGAAAAGCTCTCAATAGTTCAGTTATGAAACCCCGGCTAAACCCCTAACAGACTAAGAAACTTGGTAGCTAATCCATCATGGGTCCAAAAAGTCACACCTGAGATCAGCAGCATGATACACACGAGATTAAGCAGCTATTAACCCGATAACACCCACCGGAACGCAACAACAACAACAACAACAACAGACCAAACCCCCGATGCAACTAACAATAACAGCTACGGCAATTGCAGCATTGCATAGTAATAGTAGGGCGATCGCAACACTGTGTAGCAGATGGAAACAGGGGATGCGAGGTACGAAGATGTGGAGGATCATACCCCAAGCGACGGTGCACTCCTCGCTGGTGGCACTGGCCTGGTTCGCCTGGCACTCGATGCCTGCACACACACACAAACAAACGCATCCGCAGCGCCACCGGTCAGATTAAACCCTAGAACCATCTACACGGAATCGAATGGATGCGGAGGGGTGCTCACAGAGGTCCATGATGTGATTGCGGCAGATGGCGCAGTTGTCGACCACGATGTCTGCGCGCCAACACGGAAAAAAACGAGATCAGAATCGCACCAGGCCACGGAGAAATCAAGCGAGAGAGCGGGAGAGGGAGGGAGTGGATGCGGCGACTCGCTGTGGTGTGGCGCTTACCCCAGGCCCAGAGCGCGACGGCGTTCCACTTCTTGATCTCGAGGCGCTTGGCCTTCTTGCAGCCGGTGCCGCAGGAGGGGGAGGGGACGGGCGCGGGCACGGCCACGACGACGTCGCCCTGGTCCATCGCCGGCGGAAGCTTGCGAGCGAGCGAACCCTAGGAGAGCGGAGGGCAGGAAGAGGAGGAGAGGTGGCACCGCGAGAACGAAAGGAAGAGAGATTTCCTGTTTTGTTTTTTAGAATTAAGAGAGATTTCCTGTTTGGTGAAGGGGACGAGATCAATTAAAAGGCCTGCGCGTGCGTGGGCTGCCTAGATCTGCAGGCCGAATTGTTTTTTACAGTTTATTATGGGCTGAATTCTTTTTTTTTTCGTTTTCGAAGGAACAAGCGGCACTCTGTCTCTCTTGTTTTGGCCACACGGAGTTTTTTATTTTTTTGAAAGAAAACATGTTTCCCAGTAACCATGGTTCACAGCTAAATCGATGGCAACCACATCAGACAGAAAATCGGGAGCATCACCCTCCCAGCCCGAGCATTCGACATAAGCGCGCAAACCATGCTGGGCTAGAGTATGTGCCACTACATTACGGCTTCGGCCTCCACCTAGAGATTGGAGTGCATCTTTCAGATGCTTCAGCTTACCAGTAGCTGCAGAGATTAATTCGGGCACGAGGTATCTACTATCTATATAGTCTGCAATTTTTAAAATTTCAACATACTTATACCTCATTACACAACAATATGAATCATGTGGTAAAAAGAGAGATAAATCATGGCATTGTCTGTAGGGGCGGACCCAGACCAAAATTTATGAAGGGTCAAAGATGTGTTAATTGGAGAAAATATCTTTTCTAAGTGGGGCAAAACAGTCTTTAAACTTACAATTATAAGGGGCTAAAATTTTGAGCCATTGGATACATGCTGGGTCCGCCCCTGATTGTCTGTTCATCACAAGTTGAACGCATGACGTTGCAGATGCTAACAGTACAGTTTCACTATAATCGACTTTATTCTGTCTACAAATATGAAGGCTCTACGAGTAAAATCGAGATGTAGCGGTACCAATGACATGTTTGGACTCTGGCCATAGGGCACCCTACCCAAAAAAATAGCTATTGACCAATGCTCTACGACAAACTCTCTAGTTCATCTTTTTAGCTAAACAATGTTGGCCAACTTGTTGGCGTCGAAAGATCTCGAAAACTATGGTTCTCGCACATGGAACTTCCACGCACCTCAGTTCATGGAAAGTTCTTTTGTGATCTCCGGTCATTCAGTTTTCTCTTAACTGACTCCTTTCATGTCAAGTTTGGTCAATTACGACCCATCTTAGTAACATTATTATCGTCATGCTTTATCCAATTTATTTGTGCACTACATTCTGGCACTTCCGAAGGCCTATGTTATGTATGTCAAACTATTGGTTGGCCAATATTCTACACCATACAACATCGCAGGTCAAATCGTCGTCCCATAGAACATGCCTTTTAACTTTTGTGACACTGTCCTGTCACAAAGGATGCCAGAAACTTTGTAACACTTCATCCAACCAGTTTTGATTTGATGGCTCACATCTTCATCGACCATCCTGGAGCACAAACACCAAATATTGGAACGTGTCTACCAAAATTTTGATAGGGCAACCTTGAGGAAAAAAACAGACCCTTTGTGCCAACTCATGGGCCACTAAAAACTCAACATTTTTTTTTTGCTAACAACTCTTTTGTAGGGCAACCTTGGGAAAGAACAAATAAACCTTAAGATACGCTTACACCCAGGGCAAAATCGGGTAACTACGGTAATTAGAAAGATTTCTATGCAGCTATGGCAAGATTATCAGGATTGTTAACGGTAACCCCCAAAATTTATTGGTACTGGGACTTCCAGTATCCATTACAGGAAATGTATGCTTCCGGTACATCATTTTTTTTCGAGCTTTCAGAAGTATCTGTGCTCGATGTCGAGACTAAACTCTGTGGCTTGCGCAGGTAATTGAGTTTTTCCTATCTTGAAAACAGTAATCTACGTACTAGAATGCACCACATGCCCCCATGGTGTCTCGTTAGAGGACATTCTATATCTTCCAGGAAAAATAAACAGTTTTGGAGTCTAGGCTCTGGGTACTGAAGATCAACCAGGACTGCTGGCCTCCTTTAGTTCTTGACTAAACTTGGCGATGAGCTTACTGCAGACTTCAATGGTTTCACTCTGGTCAGCTCCGGTTGAGACTCTTGAACACGAAATACCCGACGCTGCCGATTGTCAGGATTATAAGAGGACAGATGGCCATGTCGATTCCTTCCTGGATCCGGTTCCTGCTCGTGCTATTTCCTTGTCGGGTCAAGACTAAATGCTCATGAAGGAGGTTGGTAAGGTTGTCGAGCTGATGAATTACTTGCCGCTGACCTCTTGATAAGACCGTAATCTGCTTAAGAAATAAACCATCCAGCAAAGTGAATTAACAAGTTTGCACACAATAATGTGTAGCATTTAGATTCAAAGTATTTTATGTTGAACTTCACCATGAGTACCCAAGAACCAAGAGGGTAAAAAATTGTGCATACCAACAAAACGAAACAAGTCAAGAGTATAAAAAAGTTGACCCATTCTCATGCAGTGTGGATTTTACACTCTAAGCCCGACCCATAAGTCTACTATTACATCCACAGGTCGCTAGCTATATTCTTTGTAATATGTACTTATTGCTATCGTTCATTTTCTTCATGTCTAAACGGAGTAGAAAAGTTCATTTAAGTAAGGTTCCAAATTTATCAAATTGATTTGAGCAAACCGGAGTCAACCGTTAACCTTGTCACTGTTGTTAAAAGATGAAGTCTCGCTGATTCTCAAACAAGTCAAAATTCATCGATCTAAATAAGGAGTTGATAAACACAGTTCATTTTCCGAAGTCATCCATGGTTCTATATCTAGTTCCAAAGAAACTCAAAAAAAGTGTAGCTACAAATAATAATGCAAGACATCCTCAACCAATCTAATGAATTGAGGAAACCTTTTAAGTTTAACCTAATTTAATTGCCAACTGTCATCGAGGTTTCAACTCTGATGACCAAATCTCGTTACTGCTTAAGATTAGCCAATTCTCATATTCACAAATTTATTTTGAACAGAAGACTACTCAATTGCATCACTCAATTCAGAAGTATCTTCAGTGCAACATAGTTTCAGTAAAACCAACGGTAAAATGAGGAAACTAAGGAAAAACAGGTGGTAGCGGCAGTTAAATACCTCTTCTATCAATGGGGACTCTTTTGAAAGTTGGTTTGATGATGACGAATGAGGTATAAGAGTGCCATTACCCAACTGAGAAACAAAGAGATTTGTAGGTGCAGAACCATTACGAGTTTCACTTGGAAGTGCTAAGTTTTGCTGACTTGGTGAAGATTTTATCAGCGTAAATTTTGAGTTGAGTTCTTCAACTCGACAGGTAAACTCATCCATCCTCTCGTTCAATGTTGATATCTGTTCAGACAGTTGGTCCATTGCACCCTATGCAAAGAAAAGCATGTCAAAATAAGAAAGATAAAGTTTTAAATTGACGTGCAAGTAATAACTCTATACAAGAATATACTGGACAGATCACCTGGTTAATTGCAGGAGGTTCAGGGGTTCGTCGACTGCCAAACCTTCTGTTGGAATCTGTTAATTTATCCAACTTCACCATACTTTTATCTCCTTGTGTTGAATAAGAATGAGACAGCCCACTGGATGGTATCCACAAGAGAATGTCACTTAACCTCACCCAGGCTCCATGGCTTACATAAATCATTTAATTACATTACATGAGATTAAATTAGGAACAGAAACGATACAGAAACCTTTTCAGAAGTTGGTTTCTCCTATCAGCTGAAGCCCGCGAAAAAGCCTCTTTTGGACTTGAAACCAGCTCATCATCAATACTGAGCTTTGTCTTCAAATCATCTGGTAATGCCTGAACAACATATTGTCACATTCCATCACAAAACTAAGAATATAACTAGCACTAAGGTGAAAGATTTACTATGATATCATCAAGGTACATACCATAACATCGTTCATCAGTTTCTCCAGTTGGATTTGTTCAATATACGTGCGTGGAATATATGAACCATCCAAACCTAACTGCTCTGCTACAAATTTGACATAGAGTCTATCTCTACCTTGCACCTTAATAAAAAGAGAAACACAGTAAAGAAGGTTTACAAGCTGCTGGGTTAGAAAGAATAATGACTTTAGTAGTCAAGATGTGTGCAGAGAAAATCACGTTGAAATAATATCGACAGAAACTGCAGCGGTGAAACAGCAAACACAATCCTCACCTGTATATACTTTCGGCTAAGTTGCTCCAGCCAGTCAATTTTAACAGTAGCCTTGCCATCAGAGAACACACGACTGCTTCTCTTCAGTATAGCTGCTATAGTATATCCCAACGCCATTAAACCACCAAGAAGGCGAACGCTGACTTCAAAAGTAATCCTCGGTGATATGATAAACGGATTATCAGTCACCCACTCCTTCAAATTAAAAAAAAACACAAACCAGTCAGCAAACACAAACAGCGAAACTAGTGCCCATAGAGTAAGATAACAAAAATAAATAAAAACGCTAACATAGGGTATATTTTGGTATCAAAGCTAAATCTGTGGTAGATAACACCATAAGTTTGAATCTAAAAAAGGGGAATATGGCTGAGATTTTCTTTTTCTTAAGCCATGTACATATGTAAGCTTCGCCTTTACGAACTGCAGGTGCTAATGTTTAGAAATTTTGAATATCTAGCAAGGACAAGATGGAATAAGGCATTACGACTGTGAGAATGGATAAGAGGAAGAATCGTAAAATGCAATAACTATAAGTTCTAACAGAATAATCAACAATACACTTCACAAGTATAGTACTAATCATGAGACAT
Organism: Poa annua; assembly: GCA_026929855.1. Lineage (NCBI taxonomy): Eukaryota > Viridiplantae > Streptophyta > Magnoliopsida > Poales > Poaceae > Poa > Poa annua. Next base: position 84,293,146 of record CM049429.1, on the reverse strand, counting down.
AAGATGGCATACCTCAAACATCAGATTGTATTTCCCTTCTCTATTCCGCATCCTCAAATAAGATTGACATGCTTCTGGGTCTTCACCTGGCGGAAGTAAATATATATCATATGTTTCTTCATTGCTTTCTGTTTGATCTTCACCAAGAGCAGCTTTGATTTGATCAGGTGTTAGAGACCGTGGTGACTGTGAAAGCAGACATCCAAGATTCAGGTCATCTTGCTAAACTAAACTGTAAGATAACTAATTATTATTCAAGTTAACAACATTTCTACAAATCAACACTCAGCCATCTCGTTATCAGAAAATCCAAATTTCTTGGACATGGATATGACTAATTGAGGAGACTTACCTTCAGAATGTACATAGGATTTTGGAACCCTGAGAAAGGATTAAACTTGTTGATAATTCTTATGTGTGCTGTCTTCAAGTCCGGCTCAATGAAAGCCTTGTACATTGGATAAACCTGAAATACCATCTTCCATATTGTTAAACCACGTGGATAGCCAGAAAGAATAATACACATTTAATTATAAAACCCTTAACCGCTGGTGAGTTTTTCCGTAGTGACCTTTTACAGAAGAAAGAAAACACAAGGAAAAATCAGATATAGATTCAAGTTCAAAAGGACAAGCAACCGTTTCCGAGATCTGATGAATTATTTCCTCAGGTTCCTGGCCAGCACGTTGTATATCCCTTAGGACTCTCTTCACCAGGTCAAAGTGAACACCACCAGTGACAGAAACACGCAGATCCAATATTGGCCGTAACTTATCACTCAGTGCATATATACCTTCAATAATAACAATCCTGGAGTCAGGGACATCAACTGTTCTGTTGGCGACAAGAAAAGAATATAGTTAGATAAGATTTGACCATGATGAAATATGAGCCTAACTTTCTAGTGCAATAATGTAATATGGCAATGATTATGCAAGAAGTTTTACCTGTATCCAGTCCGGCAGCTCATCTTGAAGTCATAGATTGGAACCTGAACGGACCTTCCTTCCTTCAGACCATGAATATTTTCCAACAGTGTGTCATAGTCTGTTAGACGTGGATCTGAGCAAATTTTACAAAGTACAAACATCAGTCACTCTAGTTAGCACTTAGCACCACTACTGCCTCAATGAAAGCAGGTTCTCGCAAAAATTTACTAATATTTCCATCATATCATAAATCATATGCAATGTTCTGTACTGTTACTGTAGAGATATGGGGTGAACCATAGGATAATGCATATGTTATGTGATGTCCATTATCCCTATTGTTCATTACAGGAATCGACGCAATTGTAAAGGAGGTAGCCATCCAAAGTAGTTGGGTTACCATCAAAGTTGCCGTCAACTATACGACTTGCATCATTGTAGTTGTCCATAGATATCACAGCAACACTGGGCATGAAATTGAGCACCTTCTCGGTAAACACCGTCTTCCCAGCACCAGAGGGGCCGGCAACTCCGACAAATATTATCCCTTCATTGTGCTGCACCAGAAGCTGGATGGCACGGATCATGACAAAGAAGCCTTTCTCAAAAGACAATGGCTCTGGAAAGGGGACGATCTCATAGCGGGTTGTGTCCTTCCTTTTAACCAGCTGAACCTGGTCTCGCAGAAGGCCATTCCGCCTCCTTGGTGAATCGGCCATGGAGTCGCTCCGCTCCATTCAAAAGAAATCTCCAAGGCAACAACTCAACCTACAATGAAGAACCTTAATTATCAAGAGTAACAGTGAAGTGCTGAAAGAAGTTAGATGAACCGGGACATAAAGCAACTGTAATTGAAATCATCACACCACTGGAATGGAAGAATTTCTGAACGTCTGTAACTGCGTAACTGATATACTCTATCCAGAGACAGACATGACATGGACCCTGCAACTAGGGGGATGGTGTAAACAGCTAACACTACCAACCAAACATACAGAATATACAAGGCACTGAAACCTTCCACGTGAATTGTCCGCTGAATGACTAAATCGACTCGTGCAGACGGGTAGCCATCGCCAACTAAACTCGCAAGTAACCCAGACAATAACTCGCAACAAAACTCCAGGTCCGGACCTTATCGTGGGCGTGGTGTTTGTGGGTTCAGTTCCAAAAAATTCTATGAAGCGGCATGGGAAGGGGCCGAAGCTCCAGGAGACCGTCCCGAGAATCAACCGAGCCGCCCTACGGGGAGGGGGAGAAGCGGCGCAATGGGGGCGGTGGGGGGATGAGGCGGCGGGGGGTGGGGGGGGGGGGGGGGGGGGGGGGGAAGCGGGAGGTCCGGAGATGATCGAGAGAATGAGGAGCAGAGCTCACCAGGGGGCGGCGGCGGGGGAGAAAGGCTCCGGTCGCCGGCGATTTGGGTGGCGAGCGACTCCGCGGCCCTGTTCTTCTTGTTCAGGCGCCGTTGCTCGGCTTTCGATCGAGCAGCGGCTCAAGAGGGTGGAGTAATTCGCTACTGGGGCAAGATGGGTATTTCGGGTCCAGAATATTTATTTGTGGGAGAAAAGTAGAGGAACTTTTAGGTTTCTGGGAGAAAAGCAGAGGAATTTTTGTTTCACATAAAAGAAATACACAGGGACAGCCTGTTAAAATAAATAAGGGACAAGAATAATTTCCTGCCTTCTTTACAGTTTTGCTGATTCACCACGGTATTAATTTTGATATTCTCGTTTTGATATTTTGAATCCCTCTAGGATATGTTGGTTAAGGTAAGATTTTATATCAAGATCTATCATGATAACTGAAATATTTTTATCATTTCTCTAACGAATTTTCTTACCGGTCCTTTATCTGGTTAATCTGACCTGGCTTTTACAGAATTGAACTGCTTTTCGTATGATCGGACATGTACACACGAAAGCCCAACGCTCTTGTGTTGACGATGGCGATGTTTGCGGGTGTCGAAGCCCTCTTAGGGGTCCCTGTTATGACTAGCTTCATGGTTTCATGACTCCTGGTGAAAACTTTGGGCTTTGGTCTCCGGTCTCGATATTGGTGGTGTTAGCGTCTCTTCCTTGTTGGGGCTTTGTTTTGAAGTTCCCTTTTTAAGACTTTGTTCCGTTTTGGTGTTTTATCACTTTGTATCGCTTTCCTCGTTGTGGTTTTATTTAAGGCGGGGTTGCATCTTATTTCAACTTTCAACTGGTTTACAAAGTTTTTTTTACAAATATGACCCTTTCAAATCATATTGCAAGTAACCCCTTCAAAATTTATGGCCAAAGTAATTGGATGTGAAAAATATGACATGTGTATCGCCAGTTAGGGTGGACTCACATAATGGAGAAGTCGTCTGCATGGCATGAACAGGCGTTGCCAACCAGAATCCAAGAAGAAGGACAGAGTGGGATGAGGGTTCGAGATGTCTGAAAAGGTGGAAAGCGCATTTAGTCTAGAGAAAGGGATAAGCAAAGAACGATCAATGTAGGAAAGGGTAGAAGAATGGGACATATTCTGGACTGGTCCAGGTATGGGACTTCCTACTTCTTCTCTCCTTTTCAATTCAAAATAAAGATTTTCTTTAGTCTCAGTCATCTATGAAAACATGAACCAGTTACACTTTTCTAGTAGAAAAATGATTATAAAAAATCCTTCGCGTAGCGATCATCAGCATGACAGATGGGTGTACAATACTGAGTTTTTTATGTACAATACTGAGCTAAATACCGATTAGACAAGTGAACTGAATGGTTTGACTACGAGCATGATGATGATCGACGGGTGACTCAACAGTCAACACGATCGGAAAAGTTCATCGCGACGGAACACGTGTTATGAGCACCGGAGAGGCCGTTGCTCCATGGTGAATACGTGGACCGCGATTGACGTGAGCTCATTGGCCACGACCTTTCTTCTGGCCACGTTGGTTGATGCTACGGACCACGGTTGCCACCTACGTCTGGAAAGTACCAAAGAGATCACGGATATCATTGCAATCAATTTGACATGGATGACTAATCACAAAACAGGAATTATGCTCCGCGCACACAGTAATGCACCAAAGACGTTAGAGCATAGTTCGTGTTTTGGGTGTTTCAGTTCCAACATATGGCGCACGTAAAAGAAACCGAAAACTGAACTAGAAAAATATAAAGATTTTACACTAGCGGGAACAAACATGCGATCATCTTCACCGCGTTCGTAGCAAAATTACACTATATGTTCAGTAATTCTTGTCTCCACACTAACCCTAATGCCATTTTTTTGTTCATCGGAGACGAGGTCGACGTAGAGCTCGGCCTCCTTCTCGGCGAGGCAGCGCTACTCCTCCACCTTCTCCTTCGTCATGCGCTCGACGGTGAACCCCTATTGGAGCTCCTCGTCACGGTAGCGGCGCTTCTCGAACTCCGCCTCCTCCCAATGGGTGCTTTTGAAGAGCACCGCGACGATGGAATGAATGGAGCCCTCAGGGACGAAGTCCTCCAGCGCAGATGCAAAGGCGGCGAGGCCGATTGGGGGCTCCTCCACCAAAAAACCCCTCTCGACGTGCACATCAGCGAGACGGAGGAGCACTATCGCCGCCGCCGCACACCACTCACTACGGTCAAACTCATTGAGCCACCACGCCCGCTTGAGCCACTACGAGGCCACATCACGGTGCAGCAATTTTGGATCTGTGTTCGGTGGTGATGGATTTCTCGTCAACGGCGATGGAGTTTTCAGTGGATTGCTCGTCGGTGGCGGCGGTGAGGCACTGGCTATGGACTAAATCCACAACCCCGTGTGGTATAAATTGATGTCAGACGGTTGGATTCTCGGGCATCGTAAAGTGTATTAGAGGGAGTAGTTTTTTTAAAAAAATTGTATTAGAGAGAGTAGCTAATTGATTGGTTAAAGCAATATCTTCTCCCCATGCAAAAAAAAAAGAGTGAAAGGCGTGGGCGGTCACGAAGTTGCACTAGAAGTTGTATTAGCGTCAATTCGTCACTCCGTCACCGCGGCCGTCAGAAGTGCTCACGTGACACCGTTAGAGGTCACGTGAACAACACGTGAGGCAGATCTTGAGGCGGATTTTTGCAAGAACTCCCCTGGCAAGTATTGTCTTGGCATTAGTTGGTCATTTCCCCTTTTAAACACCACCCGCATAGGCTCATGGTGTTTCAGAAATCGTCGGAGACGGCGACCCCCACGGAGTAAGAATTTGTCGGAGACGGCGACCCCTGCGGCGGCGGCGGAGATGGCCCGTCAAGTCATCGATTTCATCCCTCCGCGTCGAAGGGAGGGCGGAGCCCCGGAGCCCGACTACGGTGAGTTCGTAGGATTTAGGGTTTCAACTGATTTGGTCAGACCCGTATGATCTAGGGTTTCCGATGAAAATGAGTCTAATTTCGTTTTTCTGATCCACTGTAGAGTTCTGGCCTAGAAATTTCAGTGTCGTGGTCAATTACGGTGGATTTTTCTGCGGAGTCGGTAGGAACAAGGGCTTCATTGACGGTAAAAGGACAGTGTGTGATCATTGTGATGCAGATACATGGAGTGAGGCTGCAATCCAGTGCATTTTGTCTGATTTGGGATATGCAACAACCAGTTTGGCTAATGTGCATTGGCTGGAGCCAGGCTATGGCCTTGCGGATGGGTTGCGAGCTCTCAAATGGGAAGGGGACACAGAGAAAGAAGCAACTATGGTGAAGATGGCAGCAACAGGTTGTTCTGATAAGCAGGTACGACTATATGTTGAAGATGTTCCATCAGAGGAGTCGCTAGATGATATACTAGATGGACCAGTTGTTGTATTACCTACTGTTCTTGTTTCTCCAGTTAAGAAAGAATTAAGGAGGAGAGAAGGCAGCAGTGCACCAGAAACAGGCAATGATGTAGAAATCAACAAAGCTGAATCCAACATCGACGACAACGACTATCAGTTTAGTGAACAAGAGGGGGAGGAAAGTGGTGATGATGAGGATGATAATGAGTATGCAAAATACATTGATGAAGCTGTGGAAGATGACAAGCTAGATAAGAGGGTGTGGGCAGATGATGTTGGAGCAGAGCAAGAGTATTTGCAGCCTCTTGGGGCCGGAGATGATATGATATTGAAGCCTAGAATTTTTAACTCGGAGGTTGACATGGTGAACGGATAGACGTCGTCTAGAGGGGGGGGGGTGAATAGGCGATTTAAAACTTTTTCGAGGAGCCGGAATATCCGGTCCAAGAGTGACCGGAAATTCCGAGTAGCCGGAATATCCGGTACACAAATGACCCGGAAATTCCGGTATGCTTGAAAAAGGCGGAATAAAACTAGAGGTTTACTTTAACAAGCATACAACCTAGATATATAAACTAGGCTCACCTATGTGCACCAACAACTTAAGCTAAGCAATACTAGTAACAAGATGATAGCAAGATATATGACTTCAAGCACGAAGGCTATCACAATGTAAAGTGCATAAGTAAAGAGTTCGGGTATAGAGATAACCGAGGCACGCGGAGACGAGGATGCATTCCCGAGTTCCACCCAAAGATGTACGTCTCGTTTGGAGAGGTGTGCGCAACCACAACAGGTTAGCCGCAACGCCACAAAGGCTCACCTTCTTCTCCTGATGAACTCAACCACAAAAGGTTCGAGTTCACCTTCCACTATTGATCTCCTTTGGGGCGGAGATCGAATCCCGTACAACTCTTAAGGCACACACCCACAACTTAATTGGGGGCTCCCAAGACTTGAGGCACACACCCACAACTTAATTGGGGGCTCTCAAGTGACCACAAAAGGTCTTGATCACAAAAGGTCTTGGCCACAAAAGGCCGGCCACAAAAGGCGTCTAGGGTCCAAAGACCCAAGAGTAACAAGCTCACAAGTATCACCACCACGAATCCTCGTGGAGGGCTCAAACCGATGCAAATGCAATGGCAAGAGCACACGAAGTGCTCAAGTCCTTCACTCTCAAATTCCAACACAACAACAAATGTTTATGGGGGAATAAGAGAGGAAGAACAAAGGAAACCACAAAGGAGTCAACTCCTTCACTCCCAAATCCCACCAAAAGCAACTAATGCTTATGGGGGGAGAAGAGAGGAAGAACAAAGAGGAAGAACCACAAAGGAACTCCAAGAACTAGATCCACTAAGTTCCCCTCACTTAGAGGAGAGATGGATTGGTAGGATTGTAGATCTAGATCTCCTCTCAACTTGCCCTAAAGAATATGCAAGAATCTATGGAGGGATTGAGAGGGAAGTGAGCTTTCCAAGGTCAACAATGGAGTAGGAGAGAGGGGAAAATCGTGCTTCCTTAGATTGGCTGGGGAAAAAGAAGGGGACGGGTAGGTATTTATACCCCTCCAGGAAATATAGCCGTTGGCTGTTTCGACACTCGGAAATTCCGGTATAAGTTAGACTCGGAAATTCCGGTCATCCAGAAATTCCGGTCTAGAGAGACACGGAAATTCCGGTCACCCGGAAATTCCGGTCTAAGAGAGCTCGGAAATTCCGGCTGGAGTCAGAAGCAAAACCAAACTTTTCCTTAGCCATTTCTGGAGGACTTCTGGGGGCACTCGGAAATTCCGGTATATGGAAATTTCCGAGCACAATTTCCGACTGGAGTCAGAACCCTTTTTCTCCTTTCCTTAGCCGTTTTGTTGGATGAGCTGGGGAACCGGAAATTCCGGTAGGGCGGAATATCCGGCCCCAATAATCCGAATCAGCAGAACACCGAAACAAAAACTGTTATAACTTTTGCAAATGAACTCCAAATGAGGTGAGACCAATTTTGTTGGAAAGATAGCGACGATGACTACCCAACAAAAGAGGTGAGACCAATTTATTGCATCCCATACATAGAGTAAAATCTCCACACATGGCAAGGTGTGGGACTTTCCTCAAGGTAGAACCGGCAATATTTCCGCCACCGAAAACGCAACAAGTTGTCCAAAGTAAAACCGATTTCGATGAACTAGAGCTTGACATGGAGATGAACCAAGCTCTAATTCCTCACCAACATAAAAGCCAAATAAGATCAAGAAACATGATATGCCAAGTATGCAAAGGTTTGAGCTCTCCACAAGAATGCGATCAAGTTACTAACTTGAGAGCCCCTCTTGATAGTACGCCTATCTATCCTATAGCCCTATCAAGATCATACCTTTGCCTTGAGCATTCCACTTGAGTTGGATGATGACTATCTTGATCTCTTCAAGTGGATCATCTTTCTTGATTGCGCGTCCAAACACTTGTTTGATGAAGACTTCTCCAAATACTCCCCCATGCTCACAATGGGAGAGTCTCGCTAAGCTTCGTCTTCATGTATCCATTGCAAGCACCAAGCATAGGATCTCTTCAAGAAGCTTCTCTTGGTCTTGGTCTTGCACATCTCATATTTTCTTCATTAAGATGATGTCTTGAATCTTCAAGACATACTTGCAATAAGCTTCACTCAACACATGAGCTCCACAACTCCATGGACATGATCTATAATGATATCTCAAAGTAAACATTAGTCCATAGAGATTGTCATTCAATTACCAAAACCACACATGAGGGAAAATGCTCTTTCACATGGAAGACCCTGTTTTTAAGCTTGCCATGGCCTTTTCTTCAATGCATAAGGTTAGGAATGCAGTAGCCCAAAATGCTATTAAAAACAGAGTGCAAGTGAAGAAGGGAAGGAACAACAACAAGAGACTAGAAGCCCATTGTGACGAGGATTGCACCTGGAAGCTGGTTGTTTCCAAGGACAACGGGACAAATCAGTATTTGGTCAAGGAGTATGTTTCTGAGCATACTTGTGAGTGTGTTTGGAATATTAAAGAATTGACATATTTGTATCTGGCCAAAAGATTTGTTGAATTTTTGAGAGATAATGAGGATGTATCAGCTAAAGCATTTGGGAAGCATGTTCAAAGTGAGCTTAACTTGTTACCTAGCAAGTTTAAGCTCTCAAAAGCTAAATATGCAGCTCTAGAAATGATCCATGGTGTTGAGATGGTCCAATACAATAGTTTATGGGACTATGGTGAGGAATTGAGGAGAAGAAACCCAGGTACATCTTTCTACCTAAGGACAGTAGGCAACCCTGGAGTTTTTAGCACATGTTACTTTTCTCTAGATGCTTGTAAAAGAGGTTTTTTGAAGGGTTGTAGACCGGTTATTTTCTTAGATGGAACACATTTGAAACACAAATATGGTGGACAATTATTGACAGCAGTAGCTATCGATGGCAATGATGCAATATTTCCTATAGTAATGGCAGTGGTAGAGGTTGAGTGCTACTCTAGCTGGAAGTGGTTTCTTACTACACTAAAGGATGACCTCAATGTTATTAACACATCAACTTTCACAATCATGAGTGACAAGCAAAAGGTGATTAACACATCAACTTTCACAGTCATGTTTTATTTGTTCTATATTCAGCTTCTAATTTAAATGTTTACATTCAGGGCGTCATTAAAGCTATGATGGAAGTGTGGGCTCACTCGGAGCACATATTTTGTGTGCGACATCTGTGGAGCAATATGAATCAACATGGTTGGACCGGGGAGACACTTAAAAACCATTTGTGGAGGTGTGCAAGATCAACAACAATTCCACAGTGGGAGAGGAACATGGAGAAGCTAAAAGTTGATTGCCCAGCTGCATTTGCTTTTCTGGAAAAAAATCCCACCCAATACTTGGTGTCGGGCCTTCTTCAATGATTTCAGCAAGTGTGACCTCCTTTTGAACAATGCATGTGAAGTCTGGAATAAGTAAGGCATAGAGCTATTATTTTGGTACAACTCATGAATTTTCTGCTTACTAATTACACACTAATGATTTAATGTACTTGCTGTAGGATGATTTTAGATGCAAGGGAGTTATGTGTCCTCGCAATGTGGGAACAAATTAGGTGCATAATAATGACCAGATTCTATGACAAGTTGAAAGAAGCCGGGAAGTGGGGTGGCACAATATGCCCTAAAATAAGGCAAAAGGTTAGAAAGAATACAGATTTTGCAGCCAATTGTTCAAAAAACATGCTCCTTTCCACGGCATGGGTGTGTTTGAGGTGATGTCAAATCAAATGACATACACTGTTGAGCTAAAAAATAAGGCTTGTACTTGTAGAAAATGGCAACTCACTGGAATTCCTTGTTCTCATGTCATTTCTTGTTTGAGACATGAGAGAGTGAGACTTGACCTGATGGTTGCTAAGTGCTACCAACTAGAAACTTATGTTGAAGCCTATAGTTCTACCATATTTCCTGTTGCTGACAAATCAGAGTGGGCAAAGACAAATGGTCCTGCCATTTTTCCACCATTCTATGAGAAAAAATGTGGAAGGCCGAGGAAGAGTAGAAGGAAGACTCCAGAGGAACTTGCAGATGGCACCAAATTAAGCAAACATGGCGTGAAGATGCATTGTGGATATTGCAGAGATCCAAACCACACCAAGAGGAATTGCTCCAAGTTCAAGGCAGACGTAGCAACCGAGGAAGGACATGAGGAAATGCAGGAACCAACAGAGCAACAACCAGCACAATAGCCAACAACACACCAAGCATCTGAGCAACCAACGCCACATCAGCAACCAGAACAGCAACAAGCAGCTCCAAAAAGCTCAAGTAAGGACCCTACAGTGCAGCAACCAACTAAATCTAGAAGGAAAAGAAATCCTAGTCTTAAAGTGAGAGAACAGCAAGAAGCAGACATAGTGTACCAGCAACTTAGGAAAAAAACAAAGACATTTGATGAGAATGGTGATATTGATGATCCCAGCATTCTACATGTACGTGTATAAAGTTTAGAATTTAAATACATTGTAGAATAGCATTAATTTCATAAATTCTATCATTTTTCTTGGCAGCATATCACTCGGAAGCATCTAGTTCAGTCTCATGATCCATCTCAGCTCAAAAACACACTTGTGTACCAACTCTCACATGATGTAAGCTCCTGTTCAATCTCATGATCATTTGTCTATTGTTGAACTCAATACTTGCTGACAGAGCACTTTGTTCAGGTCCCCACAAGGTTGCCTCCTGCTCAGGCCGAGGAAATGCCCGAATCTTCATTTGTACAGCAGTACAAGTCGGACTTACCTCCACCTGACAGAACTACAACAACTATTGCGTCTTGGAGGAGTACTGCAACAGGTGCTGCAGCAGCTGCTCCTGCAGCAGCTACAACCGCATCACGAAGAGGCAGATCAAGAGGGGGAGGAAGGGGTCGAGGAAGAGGCACATGCACATGGAGAGGCACAGGAAGAGGAAGAGGTCGAGGAAGAGGTAGAGGAAGAGGTGGCCCATATTGGTTGTGGGGTGAAGGCCAGCAACCTAACCTGGAAGAATATCAGAATGTCGAGACTATCAATTCGCAGAGTGCACCTCACGACAACTCGGAGTGAGAACTGATGTGTTCATCATGATCTATTTTGTGTACCTCTTAAGCAAACTGAATTGGTGTACTTCAGTTGCTGTTTAGTTCACCATGATCTATTTTGTGTAGTCCTTGAGCAAACTGAATTGGTGTACTTCAGTTGCTATTTAGAATCTCATGATCTATTTTGTGTACTCATTGAGCAAACTGAATCGGTGTAATTCTTTTCCTCAGATCAAAACTGAATTGAAGTTCAACTGAATTCTTGTTCGACTAAATTGAATTCCAAACAGACCAAATGGTCGTCGGAACAGTACCACAATGCAGTTTCACATTAAACCACAATACAATTTCAACTGAATTAAGACATTACATAAATTCAGACATCACACGAATTCAGACATAACATTACACGAATACACGATCCATACTACATTCCAGTCTCAAATCCACGAACACATAACTGAGACAACATATTACAGATTAAACCCAGGACCTGATTCAGTACTCTCAAGCAAACCCACTGCTCTCAGGACCTGATCCATCGATCTTGCCGCGCCAGGTCTGGAAAGTGTGACGACGGCTCAGGTCCTCCCCTTCTTCAGGTAGATACTTCGCCGGGACACAATCGGTTAGCAGATCACCACGTTCAATCACATCTTTCCCATGCACAATGAGCTGATACTCCATGGTACTCTTCTGCCTTGGAGAGGTTGGAGGTGGCGGCGACTCCACGTCTTCGTCGGTATCAGGATCAATGCGATGAAGGAGAGGAGCAGACACCTTCACAGTGAGAACCTTCGGCACGCTGCAGAGGTCACGCAGCCACGCACTCACCGTAACCACCCAACGATCTGTCGCCGGAAGCACCTCAATCACCTCACCGTCCAGCCCCGCAATGAGGAGAGTAATGGCCTCAAGCTCTTGCGCCTCCTCTGGCACTCCCTCGAAGCTCAGAGTGGTCTTGAACTCAAACTTCCCCGGCGTGCCACGAGCGCAACGGCTCCAACGGCGGAAACAGATGCGTGTGTCGCCGGAACGCATGCCCGACAACGCCACAACACTGCAGTCTTCCGCCGAGTCGAAAGTGACAAAGAAATGGTAAGGTGGGCTTGTTACCTCCACCTTCACCATCGGCTGCGCGACACCACACTCCACCTCCATAGCAGCCAGCAGGGCCTCCGGCGTCACGCGCTTCTCCCCATGCACGGTCGCAAGTAGGGCGCGGGTGCGGTACCTTTCCTCCAGCGCCGACATCCCCGTCGTGCGCGTCTGGACGATGCGGCCGCACTCCGGTCGCATATCCGGCTCGCCCCGTTGCCACACCTCTTCCAAGAAATACCGGCCGTCGCGGACGTGGGACCAAGGAACGGTGGTGCCGCGCCCGACGTTCCCGCCGCTGGCCACAGAAGAATCGCTGCCGGCACTCACGCTCCTGCCGCCGCAATCGCCAACGCCGCCACCCATGTTCTTTGATTTAGGGTTATGTCGTTTTGGGGAGCGAGCAAAGGGGATAAGGCCTTAAGAATAGGGGGGGGGGGGGAGGGTTGTAAAAATGTGACCTATAACGGTGCCACGCCAGCACTTCTGACGGCCGCGATGACGGAGTGACGCTAATTTCCAACTTCGTGACTAAAACTTGACGTTTTCCAACTTGGTGACCAATACCAACTTCCTGTGCAACTTTGTGACCGCCCACGCCTTTCACTCAAAAAAAAACAGAGTATCTTCTAAAGATATCTCTTTCCCCATTTTCTGACATCCACTCTCCATTATGGATCAAGAAAAACCAAGTGAGTTATTGATATCCCAAAACTGAAGGGCTTTTTGTTGAGCAGTTATCCTCATGTGGCCATAGCAAGATGAAGGAAAATGATTAGGACCCCCGTATAAATGAGGGAAGAAAGCGTAGCTAGCCTTCTGTCCTCTCCTCAAAATTTCCCCAAAGCTCCTCTCCTTCTTGCAGAGGAAGCAAACGAGCAGAGGCAGAGCCCGGGCGTGCGCAAGCGCGAATGGCGGATTCGTCGGCGCCGGCGACGCGGGTGATGATGGCGGTGAACGAGTCCTCGCTCAGGGGCTACCCGCACCCCTCCATCAGCTGCCGCGCCGCCTTCGACTGGATGCTCGCCAAGCTCGTCCGCTCCAACGCCGACGGCTTCCACCTCCTTTTCCTCCACGTCCAGGTCCCCGACGAGGACGGTACGTACGTACAACCTCGCGCCTTCCTCGTTCGTTCCTCGGAGTGCCCCCCACGGCTTGATTTGCTTGCTTCCCGCGTACTTGAGGTGCTCGATGAAATGCGTCGGTTCACTGTCTGAGGTCGCGCTCGCGCAAGGATGGTGTTAGTGTCGCCTTAGTGTGTGATGTGGCGATGTGTGCGGTAGCTCTTCTTCGAGCACGGTGTAGTTGTCTTAGCACGACCTAAATTAATCATGCTATCCTTATTGCAATCCAACTGTTTATGTACCACGAGATCCGCTACTGTTGCGACCTGTGTACTGAGTCGCACGAACTTTCTGGAACACAAGAGAGAACAGAGAGATGCATGCTTATGATGCATCCGTCTACTGGCTCGGTACGTAGCATTCTATTTCGCCTGCATATAGTATGGGAGTATGAAAAGGTACTTTATGCGGAGCTTCTTCTATTTCAGGGTTAGTCAACGGTATGTACAATAGTAGTAGGCTACTCATATTAGCTGGTGGTTGTTGCCTGCTGCTTGTTGTTGCTGCATCTGAATTAAGTGTACCACCAAAAATGCCAGGAACAGAAAGTGTGGGAGTGTTTTATAAATGGTTCTGATCCTATTACCTGTTCCTATGCCAATGTGTAGCCTTGATAATGTACCGAGTGGTGGTTATGTAGTAGTTTTTGCTATTTCTGGAGGGTTCTGCATAGTTTGTCTTTAGCATGACCGGGGTGATCCTAGTGCTTTCTACGTAGTGTAAATGCGGATTGCAGTTATCCTCTAATCTTAACAAATATATGCATGTGTACTGCATAGTGTATTTCTGAATTGAAGGCACACTGCATAGTTTGTAAGAGCATGCCATATGATTGATGCCCCCAGCTGTGCTCACTTGTTCAGGATATGCAAGCAATTCCATGTACTCTTGTGGTTGTTTGTCAATGTTTTTTTTTTGTATGTCACTTCACCAAATGCACATAATTATGTAAAGTCATGTGTTTACAACTTGTCATGTCTGACCTCATTCCCCTTTTCTTTTTTAATCTGTAATTTGTATCATTGCTACACTTACAGGAAATGCCAAATGATATTACTGCAATAGGGTGTTTTTGCGTGGTAGGGGGAGGTCTTAGTACCTCCGATTGAATAGTGCTATTATCACATAGTATGTTTATCTCAGTATATCTTTGCCTCTTCGGACTGTCCTTTTGCCATTAAAATACAAGTTGTTGACTGGCTTGGTTTTTTCAGCTTATAGCTTACACTTTTCTCTTGAGATATTAGCTACCACTTCTTAGCTCTTTCTTCTGCCTAACATTATTTATAGCAACATCTTACTTGTTTCTTACTTATTGGCCCGGAGACCTATTTCTGTATAATATCTTATTTAGGCCATTATTTCTAGTGATGGATTCTCTTGTGCTATTATAGCAGCACAATGTGTCGTTTGCTTCATTCAACCGTTCTTCAAGGATACAGTGACTTGATTTCGCTATGAAGACTAAAGTTCTAATCATCATTGCCTTGGTTGCCTACCTTCAGCAAAATGATGAGAAAAAATTGTCCAAATCTGTCCAAAATATAAAAAATGATCTACAAGAAAGAAGAGTCGCCCCCTTCAATTGTATAATAGAACGCGTAAATAGAAAGTGATCAAAATTCCAGCTATTTAATTTTACTTTGCAAACGAATGAAAACATTGATTAACGTGGCAGTTTGGTAGTGTCTGCAACAAGTCCGTTTCATTCTCTAAGAACGGACGAATGAGTGTTATGCCTTTATAAGAAAACTGCAGGCTAATACACATGAGATTGGCTACCAATTGAGTTGCTAGTTTGTTACTAACTTTACATGCTTGTTACTCTGCATGTTTGCTATGCCTTCTGAACTGGTATATGAGACGATACTCCCTCCGTTCCGTAATCCAAGAGCTATAGTTTTTTGACAATAGTTTCAAAATGAATGGGCTTTGACTGTTTTTGCTGCCTCCCGCGTGCACAAATTGAGGGAAATCCCTGAAAATATGGAGAATATCGTGGGATTTGTTACAACAGATGTGGGATGTTATCCAGCGGGAGGAGAGAGGATGCCGTCTTACCTATTTTTACTCTACTTAACGTCTCATTTTATTCCCCCCACCCTGTGCGCTAATTACCGTGGAGAAAAACTATAGCTCTTGGATTACGGAACGGAGGGAGTAGCTTTTTTGTCCTTTCCGATGGTTTGAACCGAATCTTGCTTTTGTCTGTCATGATATTTGGGCCAAAAGGCACTTCACCTGAAACTTGAATTCAGCAGATGACGACCAAGAAGCTGAGGGATCACTTCTCTCTGATGCCACTTAATTGCTTTTCCTCTTTGTATATTTAACCTTTTTTTTTGTTAATTGATGTTGCTGCCTGAAATAGTTGCTTGCTGTTTCTCAAAAAAGAAAAGGCTCCTTGCTTGTAAGGTATCTAGCTAGTAAACACTATAGCTGATATTTGTCTAACAAGTTATTTGCATAGAAATTCTTACATGAGATGCGCTGTCAGACCCAGGGCTCATTTGATGTGGATGTTCAGCCCTGAATTCTGACTAGTAAAATGACTTCTTGTAGACTCATATCACATGCGTTTGTATAGTATACTCCCAGTTTATCGTGCAAAAGTCCAATATGGAGTACTTGCTTAAACATTAAGATATCTGAACTCATATTTTTTTTACTCTGTCTTATGTATTTCTTATTTCGCTTTGTTGCCAATCCAAAGGATTTGATGATGTGGATAGTATATATGCTTCACCGACGGACTTCCAGAACATGAAGCAGAGAGACAAGATAAGAGGGATTCACTTACTTGAGTACTTTGTGAACCAATGCCATCAATTGGGGGTAGTTATACAATTCTCTTTTTTCTTCAATATTGTAGGCTCCTGTTAGTAATAATGCTTAACGGCTTATCTAATTATGCTGCAGATAAAATGTGAAGCTTGGACCAAAAAGGGGGATCCAAAGGAGGTTATCTGCCATGAGGTGAAGAGAATCCAACCCGATCTTCTAGTTGTGGGAAGTAGAGGCCTTGGGCCATTTCAGAGGTAATATATGTCAAAATCATTTGGTGTGTTAGCTTAGATATCATTTTTCTTATATAAGGGTGTAGAACTGATATTATTATGTAATAATAACATGGCTACATTTATGTTCTAATGAAAAGATTGGTCAACTAGGTGTGCATCCCATCCAAACTATGTTATATCACTCAACTTTTTTGGTGTAAAATTGGGTTGATATTACAGTATTGTCGCTCCTAATTTTCTTTTCTGTTTGTTACCTTAGTATAGTGGCAGGGTTATTTTGATGTACTCTGAAGCAAGACATACATATCATGCTGACATTTCAAACAGAGGAAAATATCATCTTGCTAATTTGCTTGCATGTTGGTCTTGTACCAAATGTTTTGACCTTGTAGAAACTTTCTATTTTATTAATCCTGTTTTGGAGCCGGGAGATCAATTTCCTAAATGAAACATGCCTTCAGATTCTTCTTCCGAAGAAAAATAAATTCACTGGTGTAGGTTTCTAAAAGGAAACCGAGGCCCCTACTTTACTTCAGCTTAAGGGTGGGTAGGGGGAAGGAAGAGTGGGAACACGGGCTTTCTTCAGGTGCCATTCTGTATTTTGTAGAGTCCGGAAGAATGGTGGACAGTATCTCTTTGTTTTGGATAAGTATTGTATGCAGGTATAGAATATCAAACCTTGCATCGTGAAGTTGTCAGTTTTTCATATATAGGTATGATGGAGATCTAAGACAAGGGTTGAATGAAGGAACCTTGAATTAGATATATTGGATAACCCATAGGTGTCTCTTATAAAACGATGGAAAACAGTCAGCAGATTTTGCTCTGAATGTTTTGTTGAACGCCTTGATAACTAATGAAACAGGTTTCTATTAGTACATCAAATACAGTTAACACTAAATAGTTGGAGCTAACTGTGAATTAGTTATTGTAGATAACCACCTCAAAATTTAGAATGTTATGCTTTATTGGATAACCTTGAACTCAAATCTGAATGTAAATCTGTTATTCTTGAACACTTTACATGGTTCTCGTTCCAGTAAGTTGAAATGCATTTTATCCTCTGTTTTTTCACGTCTTTCATGCTGTAATTTTGTTAGGAAAAAAAGTGTGTAGTCTCATCATTTCTGTAATACAAAACAGAAAGTTAACCTTAGATGGATTGAATGATCAGAGTAGAAATAAGACATTTCTTTTGTTATGCCCGTGCACCTTCTAGTGAAGTCTTACATGTCTAGATTTATGGCCTTTCCCATTGGTATGGTCTTGTCATTCTTTATGGTTTATATTTGTGCTAAATAGAATCAGTCAACTTCTTAAAAGTTTCAAATGCATAGATGCAGGATGTAAGGTTTGTATGCTTTGTGCGCATGCCTGTACTTGTATCATTATAATTATGAAGAGGGGCTTCGATATCCGTGCTCCCTAGACAAGAGGTTGCCTTGTAAATCAAGCAACAGTAGAAGCACGCTTAGCTATTGTGAAACGGTCTATGAAATTTGATAAACACTCTTTTAGTGTTACTTTAGGAGAACGTTCTACTGATAAAAGACTTGGTGATTTATTAATGTTTTAGTCGTAGAGAACTAATCATATGCCTGCTTATGATGTACTGTGTTTATCTATATGCTTAGGACTAGTACTGTAATACACAGGCAACATTCATGTACATGTGTGCTATTGCCCTACATCATTGAGCTTTGGCCACTGTTAGTTGATTACAACTCTTGCCAACTCCTGTTTTTCACCCATTTACTCGCAGATTTTCTCCCAATTCAAGATATATAAACATGATATAATGCAGTTCTGCCATGTATAGTTTCTCTGCCACACTTTATAACATTGATGCAAAAACACTGTTTACTTGGTTACCTGATTTTCAGTTTTCACATGGGCTGATGTCATATGCTTTGCTGATAGCTGCAAGTATGCAATTTTTTCACAACCTATTTTTATATTTCGAGATATGAGGGTTGCGTGTGAGAGATTTATCTTCCCAGAATATTTTTTAAATCCAAATGCATTCTTGTGTGAACAAGACAAACTTATCAATTAAAATTCGGTTGAGTGGTTTGCAATTCAAAGTCTGGGACCATCTGGCATATACATAAGACATGTTTTTTAATGTTTCACTTATATTCTTTGTCCTTC
This sequence comes from Poa annua, assembly GCA_026929855.1. Lineage (NCBI taxonomy): Eukaryota > Viridiplantae > Streptophyta > Magnoliopsida > Poales > Poaceae > Poa > Poa annua. The sequence continues at coordinate 84,274,477 of CM049429.1, read as the reverse complement.
CTATGTTACCAGTGACTATAGTATGTTCATATGCAACTTAGATAGATTCTTGTTCTGACAAAGTGTACATTACAGAAATATGTTTTCTGAATTATATTCCATTCCTGTTGGAAAAAGCAAAGTATTTTTCACATTCAGGAAAGTAATTTTTTTCACTTGAATTAACTGGTTGGTGTTTTTTTACTGCAGGGTTTTCGTGGGCACAGTGAGCGAGTTCTGCGTCAAGCATGCTGAATGCCCAGTCATCACCATCAAACGCAAGGCCAATGAAGCTCCCCAGGACCCTATTGACGATTGATGCTTCCGTGCAGCCACCACCCTACTTGAGAATGAGATATTCTTCACTGCTTAATGGGTCAATGTACAAATAGAATATGGAAGTGCCAGTACAAACTTTGCAGCGCCAAAACTAGAGTGAAGATGAAACCGCTATCGCCGATGGACGACAGTAGACATTGTGTATCGCATGAGATACACCAAGTTGTGAACCTAAGCTACCACTCTGATGATCGATCATGTACTACTGCTACTACTACTAGGGCTTTGCAGAGACGAATGTTCCAACACCCCTTACTTGCCCTTGCCTGACCGCTCCGTTGGCAGCTGCAGGATATCTGAACCCTGCATACTCCTTGGGCATGCCATTGCCGCCGACCTGGGGGTGCTGCTGTTGTCGCCCTCTGTTGTCGGCCTTGCCGTCGCTCTTCCACGCCGCAGGTTTCCCCGGCGCGAACTTGATCTCGAAGCCGTCGTCCATGTCGTGGATCACGGCGCGGGAGCTCGGCATGGGCTTCATCGGTGGGTACTTGACCTCGAAGCCCTTCTCCAGGTCGCCGCCGACGTCGTTGCTGCCGTAGTAGTGCTGGTCGGAGTAGGACTTGCTCTTCCTGGAGAGGCGGCGACCGCAGAGCCGGCCCGCGACGCAGGCGACGACGGCGAGGAAGGAGATGACCCCGAGCACGGTGAACACCGGCACGAAGGAGCCCCTGGACGCGGTGGCCGGCTGCGCGTGCATGATGGGGCTGCTGGAGGTAGTAGGGTAGTACGAGATGGGCTGCGTCAAAGAAGACATAGCTTCTTCTTCTCTATGCCTCTTGAGCTAGCTCTTGCAAACTCTACTGCTCGGCTGTTCCTCCAGCTCGAGGAAATAAATGGCCTGTGTGCTGGTTGGGAGTGCTGAGGGAAGGGTAGTGGTGTGGTCCTTTTATGATGGAGCGAGCCAAACAAAAAAAATAAAGGCCAGGATTTGAATCGAAACAAAATTCCTTTTCGTTCTCACAAGGCAAGTGCTGCTGGTGAGCATGATGATGTTGCATTGCATCGCCCATCTTTTCACTCATTCTTCTTTCTTCTCTCTCTCGCTCTCGCAGCAGCAGCGGCAGAGATCTTTGAACGCATCGGACCCCGAGAAAGGCGCGCGCTCCGGGATCTCTTTGGAGCAGCTCAATGCGCGAGCTTGGCATGGCGTTTCGGCATCGCAGCCTGCCTGGTCTCTCTCACGCTCCCTGTACTGTGCTGCTCTGTAGTCTGTACTGTCGCTGCGTTTCTTTGCTTTTGCTTTTGGAATTTGGACGTTGCATTGGATCAAAGCAAAGCAACCGTAGGAGCAGCAGGCAGTCATCAGGGACATCACATCGCTTTGGCTTCGTTGATTGCTTTCCGCCTTCGCTTTACCAGATTGTGGGGACGCAGAGGAATGAGCGCCTTCACTTTCTTGGGCGTGCCAATGCCGTCTCATCTCCATATATACTTGAGTCCTGGCTCCTGAGGTGACACCATAGGCCTGTTCACCATAGGGTTTTTGCTCTTCCATCATATGTGTTCGGATATGCAGGGGTACACATCTTGTGTGTAGGTAGGCTCCGGATGGAGTTTTGGCGGCGTGTAGGAAGCACCATAATTCAGCCTAGGGTACGTAGCAACGTGGACGTGCTAGTACTCACGCAGATGCATTCTGCACTACTGACTGATGAGCCACGCGAAACATGCGTGTGCTCGACGTAGGACAACTCCAAGGGATCAATCCAAAACGGGATACACAACGTTTATGTTTCGTTTTTTTGGGTGGTGAGACGGATAGGTGTTCTACTCTTGTCTGCCTTCTTCTGACATTGGTGTCCAACACGACGACTCATTCGATCTACTCCTTTTGTCATTTTCAACATTTGAACATTTCTAAGACGACTTCACGATTCAAATACCTAAGTTCAAATCAAATTGGAACTAAAACAGCATGGAAAATAAAACGGCACCAAACTAGCTATATCTACTCCTTGCCATCCTAGACACATTTGGGTGTGGAGATGCTAGCTCATCGTCCTCCTCCGCCCAGGGTGGTGGAGATCAAGGCGCCTCTCTGTCGGTGTTACTGGAAGCTAACCTCGGCAGGGCCTCTCCCCAAGCGTAAAATACGAACGCAATGTACATTTGGCCATCACGGAGAAGGAATCTCTTTATAATAAACATATCCATTCTGCCAATTCGTTGGTTATCCACGTTGTTCATGTTCAATGGCCATCACGGAGAAGGAATCTCTACTGCCAGCTGACTTATTACAATGGATGTGGATTGTACAAGCCTTTTCGTTAGTTTAGACTTTAAATTGATCAAAGCCTAATGTTTCGAGTTTGGGTTCTGATTTTCGCATCTATTATATACTAAAAATAAAATGAGTTAGTTTTTAGAGTCACCAGGTTAAGCCACATCATCCATATTATTTTTAACCGTTAGATTTAAAATTGATGGCTAAGATTTAATGAGGTTAATTACGTAACTGTGTAGACACGGTTTAATCTGGAAGATTTTATACAGTTACGTGTCCATAGTTGTCCTTCAAGATTTGGACTCCTTATTTTCTATGTGAGAGATATGGAGTCTTGATTCCATGTACGCATCGCTATTTTTTACTGGGAATATCCAATATCCAAGGTAGTTAAGAAAAAACTTTCTAGAATAAGGTATGCTTTCAGGAAAATACACAGGGCAAGCTGGCCCAGTCCGTTCAAAAAATACTTACAATAATGGGCTGGCTAGCTCAGTAGGAATACCGTTTACAAAAGCTTTGTAGGAAGAGCTCAATTCGTTTAAGGAAAAGATACGTACACAAACTTAGCTAGAGTGGTGAGTGGTGAAACCAGATGTTTCACAACTAAATTTTGAATTATTTGCTAGGATTTAATGGTAATATGAATAACTTCACGGGCATGGTTTAAGCTAGAAGCATTCACACTTGATACGTGTCTATTGTGCAACACGATTTTTAGAGGCAATACATAGTAATTGGAGATGTCGCTTAAATAAACAACGTACTTAGACTAGCGTCCTTAAATTTTGGAAAAATACCAATATTGCAGATGTCACTTATCGGTAACTTATCGATCAACCCAATATAAGGGGTAAATCAGTCGGTTTATCGGCATATCGGCCGAATTATCGGCATACCAGGCGATTCCTCTCTCGGTCAGAGATATCGCGAATATTTAAAAGATACATAGACAAAGTTGACCGAGTCTATTCAGAAAAAATAACAATAACTGGCTAGCTCCGTAGAAATAGCTCAATTATTAATTAAAGAAAGATGCACACATCTTAGCTAGCTGGAGTGGATGGAAAGATCTTCTATGATATAAGGGTATTGTGAGAAAATCTCCAAAAACTTGGTTATTCTTTTTTTCCATTTCTAATTTGAGTGCAAAACATAAAAGGAAAGAAAAATATTTTATAGATCGATTTACTAAATTGTTCCGCTAAATTTTCCGTGAAAACTATTTGAATATTAATAGAAAGATTAAGAACACCTAAGTTTCCTCAATCTGGGCCTAACTTAGAACTGGGCCCATGGAAAAACATCAGTGTACATAGCCTAGAAATTATTGACTTGATCTATTTCTTAAAAGAAATATGATACCATATCAATGAACATAACTTAGAACTTATAGGCTTGATGTATTATATATTTACAATAGCATAAGAGTAGAAGCAAGAGATATACTAAAAAAATCTATGAAACATCAATTTAAGCACCCAATTGCCAACCTAATAGATACTAAATGATTCAGATATATTCCTAAGTATCATAAGCAATATACAATTAAAAATTTAACTAAAAAGATAAAATGGCATGTGTACTTAATTATAATATGCCCTTTTTCTCTCAAATAGTAGAGTAATCACTTACCCTGTATTAAAGATTGGTTAAAAAGTTTTCTCCATTTAACATACTATGGGGAATATAAAATTATATTGTTTATGATTTTCAAAATAAATATATGTGAAACCACATGTTTTTTGGAAACCTTCAGATGTTGCCCTCGCATTTGCGAGGGCCATCCTGCTAGTTTATAATAATAAAAAACTCTTCATAGTCACATTTCTTTCTGTCCGTCCACGTACATGACCAAGTCATACCTCTGGGGCTTGCGCGCCTTGGCTCTGTGCTGGTTGCACACGTTGGCGCATCTGGATATTATGGTTTATATTAGTCTTTTCATCGGTTTAAACTTTCAGCATTGCTATTTTATATGATTTATGTATGATGCACAACATCCAACCCTCCATATGTGCCCCCCCAAAGATGTAGCTAACCGCACTATCCGGCGTCGTACATACATCAGACTGAAAACTATGAGAAACAAGGCTCGTAGAGCCCGACTTTAAATTAACGAAGCACCAAACGGCAAAATAGTACAATATGTTGAGAACAGTTAGGGCATCACCTATATATATTGACAACCTGAACTTAAGATGGGTCCCACTGGACATACTTGTGGCATCTAGATTTCTCTACTATATATGTTGACAAATTTCACCTTAAACTGGGTCACATGAATCAGGAAAAGTTATGCACACCATATTGTCAAATTCACCTTAAGTTGGCAAATTTAATTATTGTGTACACTCTATGGGTAAAAGTAATATTATTTTATTTCTTATGGATGTCCATAAGCTTGTGGACAACTCATAAGTTTTTTGCTTGTGGACAACTTTATGGATATGTGCCACTATGTATATAGTTGTCTATAAGGGGTACTTTTTGCTTATGGACAACCTTATGGACTACATAGTGGATGCCCTTACAAAACCAAAAACATGTATAAATGAAATGTATGCGGTATGCCCACTAACCAAAATCTAGTTTGCTGCACTGCCTTGATTCAATCGATCGGCGGAACAGAAAGGAAAAGAAAGTGGTTCCTCCATCCTGGCGACCGGAGCCGTGGAGCATGCATGCATGATGGTGGTACATTCGCCCTGAGCGGCGCCACAATTTGGTCGCGTCACGCCGCGCTGCCGCTGCTTTGCTCGGCCGGGCTGTCATGTCCGCACTCCAGACAGGGAGATTCCTTTGCCAGCTCCCAGGTGTCGTGTCGCCGGCGGCACCCGTAGCTAGCATGCATGCATGCCCGTCTTGTCACCTCACCCAGCTTATAGGCTCTAGTGGTAGCTCCACTCGGACAAGAAGAAAAAAGCTACGATGCTACTACTGCTATCTCACTATCTGTCACTAGCAAAGCCAGATCAAGTCCTCTGATTCATTGGCTCCGCCTCGTACATGATTTTGAACATGTAGAAATGGGGAAAATGTTTAGAATTGCGATGATATGAGATGCGGGCTCCTACCTGAATCGAATGGACTATATATATAGAATTTGCGTGAATCAATACTAGGTGTAATCTGCAAGGGAAGAACTGCCTACTTGGCATGTCCCTAGCATAACAAAGTGGTTTAGGCATAGGGTAGGGTGACCCTCAGCATATCCACCGGCAACCCGCCAAATGATGTTCGGGCAGACGTGTCAACAATGACCTTTGTTGGCAGTTTGGAGCCGCTCTCCACATCAGCCGCACACAATGATCGCGCTTAACGATCGCGTGCCACTTTGGGTCTGATGGGAGAGTGGCCGACTAGCAGCGAGTAAACTTCCCCGCCCGTCTCTCAACTGTGCTGGCTCACTTCCTGTTGAGTAATAGTGTCGAGCTCGCTACCCATCTACCCGCTGCTTCCCGCACGCATCACGTTCCCGCTCGGTTTTCCGCCTTCTCGACCCCCATTCCCGTCCAACAACGATCGTTTATAAAGGACGAGCATGGCGGAGGAAAGACATCACCATGCCTCGCTGTCTCCCAAACACCTGGACGAAAAATGATAAGAGATGCGGGTTCCTACCTGAATCGAGGGTAAGATTTTGCGTGAAACAATAGGTGCTAACAGCAAAGGAAAAAAAACTGCGTACCTGTCATGTCCCTAGTATAAGAAAGTGTTTTAAGCACAGCGTAGGGTGCCCCTGAGTTCCACGGTATTCTTCTTATGTGAAAAAAATGTCCTCCCATGTCAAACTTTGTCCCATGGACTATTCTTTATGACATGGTCTCTTGTGTCATAATATTATTTAGCTTCCATTTGCCATGTCGGTTGGTATTGATAAAGTATATTGAACATGCTAGTGGATCTAACATCTATGACGCTGAAGTGGCGACAAGAAATAGATGCAGATATTCTGCCCGAAACATCACACACATTGACAAAGTACATTGATTAACATACAAACTTCATTTTGACTTGTGAGTGGATATGGAGCCATGGTCATTCTCACCGAATCGCGTTGAGATTTGTGACCCCAAACGAAGATGTAAAGTGTTATCGAAGTACGCTAGATTTGACGGTGACACACGTCCCCGACTCGTTGGTCCTCCTTACTTTGTGCCCGTACCACCGTTGAACACCAGCGACGCGGTCATGAGATCAATCTTCACCTCCTAAGAGCATCTCAACCGGTTCATCCAAATTTGGTCCTCTATATCTTCATATAGAGAGGATCATCTATAAAGATTCTTTTTTGGATGTACTTAGTTTTTCAGCAGCTCATCTATATTTAAGACATCTATGTTATCTCTCCTATATTTTAATACTATCCTATAACTACCATTCAACAAAAATTTTCCAACAACTCTATTTTCAACAGCTAGATTTCATTTATTTTTATCTAGTTTTACCTTTCATGCAATGAGTGATGTGTACTGCAGTAGCAAACCAAACATCAGTATAAATCAATTATGCAAGTTCAGTAGCAAAGCAAGCAGCTAGAGATCCTAGCAAAGCAATCCCAGCAAAGTAAACATCAGTAGAAATCAATTATTAGCAGAAATCAATTATGCAACAGTAACAAAGCAAGCAGCAAGCAATCCTAGCGATCCCAGCAAAGCCCCTGCACCATGGATCCTAGCGATCCTAGCTAGCTAGCTCAATGTGCATGTCGTATTCTCCCTGAAGCACACACATCAGGGATCCCGTACGACCCCAGCGTCTAGCCGGCCCGCCCATCTACTGCTCCCAGCACGCCCCCTGCTCCCATGCCCCGCCTCCATCTCCGTCATGCCGGAGCCAGCCCCAATCTTACCTGCATTCATGGAGGTGACGGCAGCCGACGCCTGCATCCATGCCACGAATCGTCGTCCCCAACGTCGCCTCCGTCCCCAATCAAATCGCCGTCCCCGGAGCCACAGCCCCTGGAGCCAGTCCCCAATCGAATCACCGTCCCCAACGCCACCTTCGTCCCCAATCGAATCTCGGCCGCCGTCCATAGCGCCACCATCCCCAGCACAGAGAAAAGGGAGCAGAGCGCGAGTTGAAGGAGTGGCGACGGCGAGCTCCTCCTTGCCTGCAACCTTCGATTCCGCGCGGGACGGGAGCGGGAGAGCGAACAGTTGGTATGGAGGATCACGGCTCGGTCAGCCAGATGTGGATGAGGCACCCGGGACGGACGGGGACATCTACCATGTAGATGAGCTGGTGGAGAGCGATTTTATAGAAGAGTTGTTGGAGATGCTCTAACCACTTCACTCGGGTGCCGCCCTCTCCTGTCGTTCTCGGCGACCAACAGGTGCCCCAGCCCCTGTTATGGCAGTGTAAGACATGAGTTATTAAGTACTTACTATTAAGATTAATAAAGATACAATTTTTAAAAAGAGAGAATAGCCACAATGCCACTAGTCAAAACCGAAAGTTCCAAAATAGCATTGGAAAAACCAAACTTGCCAAAATACCACTACAGTTTCGGTTTTTGATGCCAAAATAGCACTATCACCTAACCGAGCCTAACACCCACACAGAAAGACTTATATGCCCTTAGCTTCTCACACCACAAGTAAGCCTGTGCACGATTTGGTCTCATTCGGCTCAAAATATCACTATCAACCAAACTTGCCAAGTAGGCCTGCAACCGGATAAACCGTCCACACCGTGTGAAGCGGATAATATTCGGCTCACAGGCCGCAGCGGCGGCAACGTCGCAGTGCAGGTGGAAGGCGCCGGCAAAAAAATGAGAATACAGAGCACGTGCTGATTGTCAGATTGCCATTGCTGTCAACGCACGGAGCTTGGCAAGCTTCGCCTCGACGACGTCCTCTTCCTTTGCCGTCCGGAGTGTAGCGGTGTAGCACGTCGTGGAGGTGGAACAGCTGCTGGAGCTGGCCCTATAGCGCGGTGGGGCTGCTACTGTCCACCTCGCCGTCCAACGTGCAGGCGCCGGTGGCGCGCCGGACGCAGTCGAAGAATGTTTTGCGCCAGCAGGCGGCATATTGAGCAAGCCGACCTGTGGGAATGTTCTCCGATGGGATGGAGCCGGGAGGACGAGGCCGGCGAGGCTCTCTGTCGAAGCTATTGTCGCGGGTTAAGGACTTCAGGCTCATCATCCAGCTGCCTGTCGAGGACGCCACCATTCCGGCCAGCCGACAACAGTCAAGGTCAAGGATGCAATGGCCAGTGGAGAGAAGCAGACGCCAGCCAGCAGAGGGAGGGCGGCGCCTCTCCGCGCAGAGGCGTCAGAGACCTTAGGCAGGGAACGGCGGAGGGCGCATCTCCGGAGGTCGCCGTGCAGGTCTCCTCGTCCAGGCCCGCGTGAGGCGTGGGACATGGAAAGAGGTGAGGGAGCGACGGAGTATGACGTTGGAGGATTCAGAGGGAGGTGCGGGATCGCCGACGCCGTGATGAGTCAGGGCGCGCGCCGCCATTATCGCTAAGGAGAAAGGGTAACAAGGCAGTGGAGATGGTTTGATCTGCTCTCAGACAAATATATTTGCTAGGTCAAGATGAGGGCAACTTTGGCATTCTAAAAACATCTGACATACACCTCACAGTTGACTAACCTGAAAAGCTTTGACAACTCACGGTAGTGCTATTTTGGCATCAAAAACCAAAACTGTAGTGGTATTTTGGCAAGTTTGGTTTTTCCAATGCTATTTTGGAACTTTCGATTTTGACTAGTGGTATTGTGGCTATTCTCTCTTTTAAAAATAATCCCCCAACCCCCTAATGGCGATTTGGCATGTTCCCTGTTGATTATGAATCTTGGGTCCGCTCTGCACCCACACTAGTTCAAACTCCACGACATTAGTTTAAGCGACGGAGGGAGTACGTGAGAACAAAAAGGAAAACAAATGGATTGAACACCTTGCATGCAACCCATACTAGCGCGAGGTATACCGTAGGAGATTTAGGCATTGTAAGGTTTATCGGGGAAAAAATGAAGGTGCTTAAGTTTGAATTTTGTTGGGCTGGTGTGATTGTACTCTTCTTTATTTCTGAACTGCAATGGACCGGTTTTTTCCGGTAGGATATGAGAGTATGCAGACTGATTGTCGCTGGTGAGCAGACAAGCGGACAAATATACGGAATAACTCTCGGATCACTAGCTAGGACAGTATGTTCAGTAAATCCGTTTGAGCGCTGTATTCTTGTACTCCCTACGAAACTGTCGAGCAGCAAAAGCACAGAACAACACGTAGCTCATCTGTTTGAGAAGGACCCTTCAAAACAAAATCTGTTTGGAGAAGGCTTATCTGGTTCAGACGAGTGTAAATAGGAGTCCTTCGGATTTGCCGGCTGCGGCTGTGGAAAGTAGCTAGACTTACGGGACACATGTTAGGGAATCAACTTACGGGAGGATAGGATTACCTGTCCTCCCCACATTCATCTGCCCCCCGTGAATTTTAAGGCCGGCCCGCCAGCCTCCCAAATGAAAAAATGCCACGTATATCCGTAACTTGCATTCCTGTAGAAACTGTTTGTAGGTGTAGCATTACTGGAAAAGTAGTGCAAGAACGAAACTGATTTAAGTGACATGCTGAGATTTTATTGACTGATCGAGGAGGTCTCGCATCTCCCCATTTTAAGGATTTTTTTATTTTTTTTAAATCACATTTTTTTATTTTTTCAAAAATCTCATGTTTCTTTCTTTTACATAAAAGTCGACGCTGCTAAGATGTGGAGATTCAGACGGAAATCCTTAGAAAAAGGGTTCCCTTCACAAAGATCCACGCGCGTGTGATCCGGTGCTGACAAGTGTCGCAATTTCATTCGTTTCTGCTCCCACCATTTTTTCACGCGGTGACAAGTGGCGGCTCCCTGTTGGTGGACAGAGGGTTGTACATGCATTTATTTTGAGATTCGTTTTTTAAAAACGAAATATCTTGAGAACCGTTTATCCGATTTACGAACCGTTTTCACTTTTGAACTCCTCGCGTCGAGATCTTCAAAACTAGATCCCATATTGATTGGTCTCGACAAATTTTTTTTTTGTGCTTCGGATTGTGTATGTTTTGTACAACCTAAGGGTAATTGTACGCACAATCTGAATTTTGTAGTTGTACGTACAACCTGCTAGGTGTAGTTGTTTGTACAACCCGAATGTAGTTGTAAGTACAACCCGGTCTGTGCTGCTGTACACCTCGGTATGTGTTGCTGTACAACCCGGTCATTGTTGATGTACAACCCGGTCTACGTTGCTGTACAATTCGGTCTGCGTTGCTGTACAACACGGTATGTGTTACTGTACAACCTGCTCTGTGTTATTGAACGTACAGCCCGGTCTGCGTTGCTGTACAGCCCGATCTGCGTTGATGTACATCCCGTTCTGTATTCCTGTACTATCTTAGTTTGTGTTTTGTACAAGTCTAATAATAGAGATTTATATCTAGATCTGGATTTGAATCTGGATCTGGACATGCGTAGCACGAGAGCTACCATATGTCAGGGAAGAACGCGTACCACGTACGATCGCTGTCCTGCCACCACGTGGCAACACCACAGTTACGCGCGTGCGAAGACTTGCCCTTCGCAAAGGCAAGCCTCTGCCTAGCGATACCCGATTCAGACATTCAGTTGTACATCAATTGTCAAAGCTTGCTGGGCCACCAGTGTTGGTGCCGGCCGGTTATGCATCGGCTGGTAATGGGTCTATACCAGCCCCTCGACCGGAAGTCCCAAAGACAGACGACCCAGGTTTCGTACAGAAACGGCCCGGTGGATCCTATGTAACACTCACTGCTTCAAATGGCACGAGGGGGAATTCACATGGGCCGCGATTTGGCCAGGCCGTTTACAGGTGATGTTTTTGTTTTCAGTTCCAGAAATTGGTGATGGTTCTTTCGACGAACCTCAAAAAATCGTATTTACTTTGTAAAAACATTGTAGTAGTTATAAAAAGGTACGTGGTTAAAAAAATAATGGGTGTGAATATGTCTCAACTGACTGATTTTGCTTAAGTCTCAACATCTCAAAAAATTATAACTGTAGTTCAAAAAAATGGTCTGGTTGCCCTTTTCGGGTAGAAAGGTGCACTTGGACATTTCTTTGAACAACGATTGCAATTTTTTATAAAGTGAGTGAGACTAACAAATCCGAAAATTAATTGTTGATGTATGTTTAAATAAGTATCTTCCATTGAAGATACATGTTTCACTCTATTATACGAGTTTCCAAAAATTCTGAAAAAAATCATAATGAAAGTTTTTCATGCATGTTAGAATACTTCTAACCTTTTTTTACCGAAAACCTTATCCTCGCTCCTGCGTCGCCTCCCGCGGCGACGTCGGGGCGCCCCATCTCCGCCGCTAGCAACTCCCCCTCGCCTGCTCTCGCCGCCGCTGGCCTCTGCCGCGGTGGCGGCGGGCCGGCCGTTCTCCAGCGAGGGCGGTTCGGGTGGGCCCTTGTGTCCTGCGACGTGTTCTGTGTGGGCCGGACACGGTGGGGCGGCACCGGTCTTGAATGAGATATGCCCTAAAGGCAAATAAATAAGTACTACCTCCGATCCACTTTAAATGTCGTGGAGAGAGCACCACGCTAGTACAAAATTAGTATACGGCCGGCGACAGTTTTTGCGGATCAGAGGAGTAGTATTTATCGCATTATCTTATAAGTTCATAATAGGTTTTTGTATTATGCTATAATTGTATTAATCGGAATTATTAATACACGTGTGATACATAGACAACCAGAGTTCCTAGTGAGCCTCTATATAAACTAGTCCATTGGGCAACAGTTGATCGAGATTCCCGATCAAGGACAATGATGTCGGTTGACAATAGGGTCATCTTATTAGTAGAATAAGGTGATGGACATACGCAAAGTATTGCAATAAGATTGTATTACGATGTTTGTCATTTGCAATAGATGAGTAATATGATAGTTTATTCCTTATACCGTGAGACCGTATTTATTGCTACTTCGTAGGGTTACTTTGAGAGCACCAAACAGTTGTGTCTTATATAGCATGACAATAACGATATCCATCTTGGGTATCTCGAAATAGTATGTTGAGACGTAAGGATCAAGAGAGGGATTTATTCATTCTTGTAATGAAAAGATACTATGGGCCCACTCGGTGAGATTGCATCTATATAGCTGCGCAGCTTATGACTAGGTCATGGAGATGTAATATCAAAGAAGAGTTAATAACTTATGTCGGTAACGAGATGCAATAGGACATTGGATGTCTACGATCACATCTCGGACAAGGTAGTATTGCAGAGACAAAGGGAATGGATGTCATGTTTATGGTTCAACGACGATATTCGTAGAATGCACAGGGACCGTCATATGCATACAGGTATCCCTGGCGGTCATTGGCGAGCGAAGGGTCTCGACCATGTCTGGAGTGTTCTCGAACCGTAGCGTAACAAACTTAAGGTCTTAACGACACCTGGAGAAGATTCTGAAATATTATAGGATTTTATTGGAGAGAGAGAAATGATTCGAAAAGAGTTCTAGTGGTCCGGAAGGAGTTCCGGGAAGGTCTGGAATGGTTTCAGGAATGTCCGAAAGATGTTCGGGTGATCTGGAAAATGTTTCGGGGTCATGGGATATTAAAATAGTATTTAAATATATTAATTATATTTTATATTAATTTAATTATTCAATAATAAAGGGAAAAAGGGGCAACCCACCTACATGGGCCCTAATATGGCCCAAGAGGGAGCCGCACCAACCAAGGAGGAAGGGGGCTTGGGCCCCTAGTCCAATTCGGACTAGGAGAGCCGGCTGAACCCCCTTCCCTCCTTTTTCCTTTAGTCCCACATGAGGGAGGCAAGATGTTTGCACACCCCCTCCCCCCTTTATATAGCAAGGCATATTAATTTGATTAATTACAGAAAATACAATTAATTGTATAGCAGGCCGGCCGTGCTGTTTCTCCGCCCGTTTTGCCTCCTCTCTCCACCAAAGCTGTACCGCCGGGCGCCGTTGCCCTGCGGGATTCTAGAAAAGTTCTACCCCTGCGATTTCAACTGGATCTGAATGATTGGGGGTTGTTGTTAAGCTCCATATGTTCGCGAGTGCTCGGAGACGCCACATTTGAGGAGCCTGGGCGACGTCACTCGCCCACCCAGCAGCCCAGCCGCTGTCCTGCCGCCGGCTCCACCCCCCAGTCGCCGGCGCCACGCCATCTTCCGCCCGACTCCCGTCGACGCTGGTCTTCGTCGACACCCCGACGTTATCGTCTACATCATCGCGGCAAGTTCTCCGCGACCTCGAGGTCGGCTACGTACGACTTCATCGTCAACGCTTGTACGGGAGCGTAATCCCCGCTATCGGTCTACATGGAGGTAATGTAACCCGTTCCGCCACCGTTATCGATGGGGGCGACCTCCATCCTGGCCACGTGGGTGGCGGATCGAGGTCGTCCGCGTCACTTTGGCTCGACCTTCGGCGCTCGGTCGGCACGGCGTGCTTTCTTGCGGTGGCACGGGACATGGCCGGGGGGTGCGCGTCGGCTACGGCGTCTGCCATGGATGGGCACGTGTGGGCCCCATCTGGGCCGTGTGGGCCGGCGCGGCTATGACAGCGTGGCGGCCGCGTAGGCACCCACGGCGTTGTGCCCCTAGTTTCCGCAGGGGCGTGGCCGGTGAGGAGGATGCCAGGGCTGCGGGTGTGCGCGGCGGGATTTTCCTCGGTCGGTGATGGCGGCGGGTGCGGCTGCCCCTTGCGGTGGTTGCCGGTCTTGCCCGGTTTGCTCTCTCCTTGGCAATCGGGTAAGCCGGTGGTGATGATCCGGACGCGGCACTTCTCGCCGCTGCGACGGGGAGCCTAGGCATGGTTGTCTGCGACCGGCTGGGCTCGCTTGCGTTGCTCCGACGGTTTCGACGGCGGGCGTCTCGACTTCTCCACGACGCTTCACGGACGGACCATGGTGGGCTCTCGCCGGCTGCGGCTTTTCGTGGTGCTCGGAAGTCAGGGCGGCGGCCCCGGATGGTTGTCTTCATCGAGCGAGCTAGGAGGTGGCTTGGCGCGAGGCGGTTCTCGGCCCCAACGCCTAGTTCCGTTGGTGGCCTCAGACATCGGGCGCATGGGGCGGGCGGTGTGTGTGCGGGTTTGCGGCGGTGGTCTGGTCGGTCCGGGAGGCGGGTGGAGCTTTGCGATTCATCACCAGGCGAAAGCCTTGCCCTGGTTGCTGACCAGAGCAGGCGGCGGCGACACCCTGGGGCGCCGCTTTCTTCTTGAAGGCGCCGCTGAGGTGATGTTCATCTCTTTTTTCCGCCCGGAAGTTTCCGGGGGAAACCTTGATCCTTCATGGGATCGGGCAGGGGCGGCGCTTCTGCGCCGTTTTGTCTCTTGGGACCTCGTCTTGGATACTTCGCCGGTCGGAGGGACCCGAGGAGAGTTGGTGGTAGGTGGCGGCGAGCTCTTACCGTCTTTGGCTTGGTGGTGCGCGGCTCTGGAGCCGACGAGGATGTCGGAGCAGCGGCTCCGGTTTGTTTCCTCCGCCTTGTTGCGTTGAGGGGTGTGGGTGTTGGCTTTGGCCGCTCGAGCGGTGTGGCCATCGACTAGTCTGGAGCGCGGCTTTGGGGCCGGTGTGTTGTGTTTTGTGTTTGTATCGGTTTTCGGCTGATTTTTCTTATAAACTGGTCAATTCATTTCTTTCATATCAATGAAAAGGCAAATTTTAACCCGCTTAAAAAAAACAGTTCTAACAGTGGAACACTTTGTAATTATAGGTTCTTCACGCGATCTTCGCAGGAAATTGCACAGGATGCATGCAAACCCAGTTTTATTGGCTGGTCACGGAGGAAAACCCGGGGTCAAATTTTCAACACAGACGGCACGCCTTGTCGGAGGAAGACGGCGACCGGCCCGGCCGAGCGACATGCCGGGATCGCGATCCGGGATTACGACAGTGACAAATACTCTTACCTGCACTGCACCTGTCGATCGGCCGCCATCGGCAGCTAGTTTAATCTGATCTTTCTACATCATCATGCGCGGATCATTTGATCCGTATATATTGCATGCATAATCTCGATGTGGAAACTAACACGGTGTCGTTTCTGCGGTGCATCATGCGTAGGCTTGATGCTCAGCCGCGTGTAATTTTTGTCCCGGTCGTGTGCTCTCCGCCATGGGCTCCTGTCAGTATGCATGAACTCGGCCGACACACGCGCGCTCTCGTCAAACGATCGATGTGAAAGGACTAGCAGCGACTCGCGACCTACCCGATTGATCCATCGATTTGGTCGGTCGAGTTATGGCCATGATCCCTTGTATAGAAGCTCGCCCGTCTCGGTCCAAGGCGCACGGGTGGATTTGGTGGCCGGAAATCTGAACGGGATCCATTCCAGCCGCGCGCACGGGTGGGTTTGAGCACGACGGCGACGGGCGCGTGGTGAACCGGCCACGACGTACGATTCGTGACGCACGGGATCGTGGCTCGGGCTGGAATGGATCGTGCAGACAGACTTGATAGTTGACACAGGGAGCTGATGAAGAGGCGGCCACATTCAGATAGACGAACCGGCGTATGTATGCCGACACGCTCCGTAGCTACGCTGCCGTGTGGGAAAGCTCTACCGGGAACGCGATCTCCGCCGCTGCCCGCTGGGGCTTCCCGTCCGATCCCGCCGTACGTAGCCTGGCCCTGCTGCATTGCACTGCACCTCATTTGTCATTTGTTGTTGCTCGACAGTGTTCAGACGGCCGTTTCTGGGTCGAGGCGGCGGTCAGCCAACATTCCAGGCTCTCTGACGCACGATCGATCGGCGGGCTCAGAGTTACTACTACAGAAACTCACGTTTTGGTTTTCTGCAATTCCTCGATCCATCCGTTCCGCTGGTCGCTGCTGATGCTGGATCCACGTATTATGACGCACCAACTTCGTCCATGGCCAGAGAAGTCGGCTCCAGAGGTGTATTCTGATGGAGACCCAAAATCTCTCGCCGGGATAAGTCGCACTTGTTTACTCGCGTATGTCTGACGGCTGACGCCGTGCGCCGCACATACGACCGAACTGAATTATGGACGGCGGCGGGATTTGATCTCAGGAGTTAACAACTGGATATGCAGCGCTACGGCGATTGCGCAGCAGTTTTCTCCCACCCCCCAACGTTTCTTTAACCTGTAATGCGATAGTTTTCAGCTGATCCGGTTGACATTTCATAACTGCTCATCACCGGTTTGTTTTTTCAATTCTCGTATCAGCAATTCAGCACTTGGTCTAAGGGAAAGAACTTGTCCAAACTGTTTGTTAGTTGTTCACACAATTTCTTGCAAACCCATACATATGTCTTTCGCATGCCTAAAAGCCCTATGAGATTGAACCCACGATTGCGCGGCAGTTTCTCCGAACCCAGCAACATTTCTTTAACCCGTAATGCGATAGTTTTCAGCTGAATCAGCTTGCTCTCGCCATTCTTCAGGCTACAAAGGCTGTGCTGGAGCACCTCCCAAACGCCGGCGGGGGTTGTCAAAAGGGAAGTGGGCCACAAGAACCGTTTCTAAACAATCGGTCATGTGCTGTTTTTTTTCCAAGATATAATGTGTTCTGCCAATTCAATTAAAAAGGTAGAAAGTAGTTCAGTTACACGCTAGAAAGGATCTATCAAAATACAGAGAAAACAATAACAAGAATGACAGCGATTGGCTGCCAATCTATAAGGACAACTACTCGCAAGAATGCACCTCTACAGGCGGCTCCAACTCGAGATCCTCAGCTGCGCGGGTAGCTCGGGCCGCGGCCGTCTTGGAAATCCCGCATCTTGAAGGCCCCACTTTGCTGAACAGAGCCCTCACCGCCTCCGTCTCGAGCGCCGTTTTCGGGTCCTTGAAGAGGGCCATGAAACGCTGCTCCTTCACCTCCTCTGTGCCATCCCCTATCGCTTCGTCTTCTGCCGGCAGCCCCCATTTCTTGCGAAGGACACGACGCCCCCTCTCAATCGTGCTCAACCCCGCCATGGATGTGACAAGTCGCCGATTGCTGGCCTGGCGAGTGGGCATCTGGGCAGGGTTTCTGGGGCGGCGCCTGATCGGTGTGGCCGGCGTTGGTGGAGCCGCACACAACCGAGGAGCGGCGATGAATTCTGTGAAGGTTGGTGCCGAGGAGACCAACTCCTACACCCCAGCATCCCGCGACGGCTCAGAGTCTTCATTGACAATAGTGAGCTCGGCGACGGCGTCCTCAGCAAAAAGCTGCGTCGGTGACACCCCGAAGCTCGAGGATTGCCGCAGTCCAACATGACTTGGAGTGGCGTCAATACCCTCCAACTCAGAGCTGCCCGTCGCTTCATCAACATGCACAGCCTCATCGCTGCACAAAGAAGGCGAGGGTGAAGGGGATCGTGTGCAGAAAACAAAATTTTTCCTAGCAACGATATCCTTAAACTAACCAAGATCTACACTATGCAGATATAGAAGTACGGCGGAGATCGGAATACATACCCTCGTAGACCGAATAGCGGGGATTACGCTCCCGCACAAGCGTTGACGACGAAGACGATGTAGCCGACCTCTAGGTCGCGGAGAACTCGGCGCGACGAAGACGACGAAGATGACCCCAAGGTCGGGTGGAGGAAGTAGGCCTCCGAGTACCGCTAACGCAGCACCTCGCAGGGCGTCACACACATACGGTGGAGACGACGGCCTCCGAAGCTCCAGTCCAGGACGAGCAGCGGAAGACTTGGACCGGAACACCAGCAGCGCGGCAGCGGGCTATGGTGGAAGAGATCCCCCTCCTCTACTCGGCGTGGCTCCGACAAGGGAACCACGAGATCGAGAGAGAAATTGGGAATTAATTGGTGAATTAAAAGGCCAGGGGTGCCCCTTCTTATATTGGCTCCCAGAGGAGCCAACCTTGCCAGCCAGGCAATGTGGGACTATCCCCACATGCCTGGTGCGGCCAAAGGGGTGCGCCGGCCCTAGGTGGGCCCCATTTGGCCCACCTAGGCCGGCCCTCCCTCAATCCGAAGCCCTGGG
This sequence comes from Poa annua, assembly GCA_026929855.1. Taxonomy (NCBI): domain Eukaryota; kingdom Viridiplantae; phylum Streptophyta; class Magnoliopsida; order Poales; family Poaceae; genus Poa; species Poa annua. The sequence continues at coordinate 84,255,963 of CM049429.1, read as the reverse complement.
GGGACTTTCCCCTCCTCATGGGCCTTCTTTCCACAAGAAGGCCCATTTAGGGAAACCAGGATTTAAAAAATCGAAAATAAATATATAAAATGATATTTAATAATTAGTTACACTAATTAATATTAAACATATTATATATAATTTATTCTAGCTCCGAAAACTCTTTCGGCGCTGCCCGATCTCCATCGGACCCCTCCCGGGACGTTCCCGGTGATCTCTTTCCTTTCCGGTTGTCTTGTCGAAACCCTTCAAGTGTGTTACCCTAGCAGTTCGATATAATAACATGTACGATCAAGACTCCTCTATGATCAACGCCTAACTCGTAGGCCTGGACCCCATGAATTTGAAGGAGATATGCCCTAGAGGCAAATAAATAAGTAGTATTTATTGCATTATCTCATAAGTTTATAATAGGTTTATGTATTATGCTATAACTGTATTAATCGGAATTATTAATACACGTGTGGTACATAGACAACCAGGTCCCTAGCAAGCCTCTATATGAGCTAGTCCATTGGGCAACAGTTGATCGAGATTCCCGATCAAGGACAATGACGTCGGTTGACAATGGGGTCATCTTGTTAGTTGAATAAGGTGGTGGACATACGCAAAGTATTGCAATAAGATCGTATTACGATGTTTGTCATTTGCAATAGATAAGAGTTTGATAGCTTATTCCTTAGACCGTGAGACCGTACTTATTGTTGCTTCGTAGGAGTGCTTTGAGAGCATCAAACGTTGTGTCTTATATAGCATGACAATAACGGTGTCCATCTTGGGTATTCCGAAAGAGGATCGAGACGTAAGGATCAAGAGCGGGATTTGTTCATTCTTGTAATGGAAAGATACTCTGGGCCCACTCGGTGATATTGCATCTATATAGCTGCGCAGGTTATGACTAGGTCATGGAGATGTAATATCGCAGACGAGTTAATAACCTTCGTCGGTAACGAGATACAGCAAAGGAATCAGTGTGTCTATGATCATGTCTCGGACAAGGTAGTATCGCAGAGACAAAGGGAATGGATATCATACTTATGGTTCAACGACGATATTCGTGGAATGCACAGGGGTCGTTATATATTTCCAGGTATCCCTGACGATCATTGGTGAGCGGAGTGTCTCGACCATGTCTGGAGTGTTCCCGAACCGTAGCGTAACAAACTTAAGGTCTTAGCGACGCTAGGAGATAGGTTCTGGAATTTATAGGTTTTTATTGGAGAGAGAAAATTGATCCGGTGGTCCGGAAGGAGTTCCGGGGAGCTATGGAATGGTTCCGAGAATGTCCGAAAGTTGTTCGGGTGGTTCCGAAATAGTTTCGGAGTCATGGGATATTGAATTATATATAATATATTAATTATGAATTAATGGGATTTTTATATTAATTTAATATTAATTAAATAAAGGAAAAAGGGGGCTCCCACCTAAATGGGCCCAAAGAGCGCCCATGAGGGGGTGGCGCACCAAGCAAGGGGGCCTTCCCCCCTAGTCCGAATTGGACTAGAAGAGGGAGAGGCCCAAGGGGGTTCGGCCGAACCCCCCTCCCCTCTCTTCCTTTAGTCCCACATGGGGGAGCCAAGGGGGTTGGCACACCCCTTCCCCCTTTATATAGCAAGGCATATTAATTGATTTAATTCATAGGAAATTCAATTAATTCCCAATTTCTCTCTCGATCTCGTGGTTCCCAAGTCGGAGCCGCGTCGAGCTGAGGAAGGGGGTCTCTCTCCACCTAAGCCATACCGCAGAGCGCCGTTGCTCTGCGGGATTCCAGATAAGATCTACTCCTGCGATTTCAGCTGGATCTGAATAACCGGGAGTTGTCGCTAGGCTCCGTATGTTTGCGAGTGCTCGGAGGCTACTCTTTTGAGGAGCTTGGGCGACGTCGTCTCGCCCCCTGCAGCCGCCGCGCCTCCCCCCTCTGCTGCCGGCGCGCCAGCCCCGGTGCTGGCGCTCTGCCTTCTTCCGCCCGACGCCCGTCGACGCAGATCGTCGTCGACACCCCGGCGTCATCGACTCCGACATCGCGGCAAGTTCTCCGCGACCTTGAGGTCGGCTACGTACGACTTCATCGTCAACGCTTGTGCGGGAGCGTAATCCCCGCTATCGGTCTACATGGAGGTAATGTAACCCGTTCCGCCACCGTTATCGCATGTACTAGATAGATAGATCCTGTCTAGTTAGGGTTTTGTTCGCTAGAAAAATTATTGTTTTCTGCACCGTAACCCCTTCAGTGGTATCAGAGCCGATCTATGCGTAGTACTGCTGGTACGGTTAGAACTCATGTTGAATGAGGTCGTTTTTCTTATATTTGCTACCCTCTAGCGTGCACTTGCGATGCTTTCGGTATTGAGTTGATGAAGCGGCCCGGACCGACTTTACGCGTACGCTTACGCGAGACTGGTTCCACTACTGACATACGGCTTGCACCGTATCTGTGGCTGGCGGGTGTCTGTTTCTCTCTCTCTAGTCGGCAAAGCATTTTCAATGGAGGGCCCGAAAGGGATGCTTAAACATGCAATTATACGATCGACGTTGTGGTACAAAGTTCGTAGGTAGGGAAGCGATTCTCTTACGAATAAGCCTATATGCCACGTAAAACTTGCAAAACTAAATAAAGCTAGAATCGTCTAACTTTGTTTTGCAGAGGCGTTATTTCATGTGACATGGTTACGGTAAGTTTTGATATTACTCGTACTGTCGGAGGCAATGGAGGGCTCTGTAGACTCGGAGCCATGCCGGGGCGCCGGGGGCCAGGCACATGGCGCCATGAAGGTCCAGGCGCATCGACCATGTCACATCGCACTTCATTGCATCATTATTGTGTGCTGTTGTGTGTGCATCCTATTGATTGCTTATATACTAGATATACAACGGTAGCATCATAAAAAGGATGATCCCTAACAAAATACCAAAATTGTGTTCTCCCTCGTTGCGCACCACCAAGAAAGTTCTACGTTATGAGGCAGGTCGTGATGATCGGGTGTCACACATCTCGTCGTTCGCATACAGTGGGTGTAAGCCATGTTGCACGCGCAGGTCTTCGAGGTTTGATTGGCGAGCCTAGCATACTCAGAGGTATGGCCTCGGAACACGGGAAGATCGAAAGATCGAGCACGAGTCATAGAGTTGTTATGATCGACATTTTATGTCCACCTTTGAAGCTGTGCTGCCGGCCGTGATGATCGGGGGTGGTGTAGTGGATGGGGGTCGTGTCATCGCCACTATTATTTTAGGGATAATAATCTTGGTGTGGTGTGTTTTTGATAATGAGATTATAGGACTAAAACTCACCTACATGTTATAAACTTAACCTTACCTCTTTTGCGATCACATATGTAGACTACACAACTATACTTCGGTTACTTCCTCAAGAGCCCGGATGCTACATTAGAAGCCGACGGGTCCAACTTCATCAGATGGTACAGGGGTTTTAGAAACATTCTCGAACACAACAACATTCTATATGTTCTCGATGAACCATTAGAAGAAGGACCAGGAGATTCTGCAAGCGAGGAGGAGGAAGATGATTTCCGTAGGCGTCGAGACATATTCATTGAAGTGGAGATCACCATGACCGTATGCCTGGCACCCGAGTTGAAAGAGATGTTTCGACGCAAGGAGCCAAGCGTCATGATGGATGCGATAAAGACGCACTTCGGGGATGAATTAAAGCGTGAGCAATTCAGGCAGCTTAGAATGTTCCAGACCATTCACATGGAGGAGCATACCTGTCTGAAGACACATTTGAAGAGATTGTATGACATCTACTTCCAGCTAACGATGGTCTTCGATTACTGGATGGCGGATTCTTGCGCCATTCGGACTGTCCTGATATCTCTACCTCCTAGCTATGAGAAGCATGTACGTAAGTACATTTTGAAAGCCGACGATATGAACTTCTACGTGTTCATACGTGAGTTCCAGTCTTTGAAGGTTGATTCCATCGAAGGAGAGATCTTCGATGCTACAGGTATATATTTGATATATGCAAAATTATGAATTCGCCCATGGAATATGATGAAATTTTTGATAATTCCTCTGTTTGTGAAACAGGTCCTGATTATCACATATATGCGGCGCAGTTTGATATGACCTGGCGCTGAAGCTGGTAGTCAAGGAGTTGATGGCCTTTTGGTGTTCACGTCCTCAAGTTATCATAGTTATCATCAATAGTTTTTGATACGATCTTTTGTAATAGTGAGCGAGTGTGTGTGTCTTGATTGTTGCAAGACAAAGTTATTCATGTAATAAGACAAGATCAGTTGTTTTATGTTATGGAACAAGTCGGTTGTTTTATCTTATGAATAAAGTTTCCACATCTCAGTTACATTGATTGTATGATAAGTATTTATAATTGTAGATATGATAAAATAGCTTGTCCCATGAACAAAGGTTCTATTTCTAGAATAAACACCGCCGAGTTTAGTCATAAAAGCAATGAAAGAAGTAATGGATGTTTTTGGTCCATTTAAGTATTTCGAGTGCTGAATCGATTAATCTTGAAATCAAGTATTGAAGTTGCAATACTGGCGGAAATTAATTGAGTGTTATTTTTAATGATTAATTAATGGTGTTTACTACTTGATCCGAATTCCTCCATGATTTTGGTAAATAGGAGTATTTGCCCGATGAATTGTGGATTCTGAAACTGATTTGATAATAGATCAAATGGGGTTTTTCAGAAGAAAGATTAGTGAAAATTGTATTCACAAAATTCGATCAAAGGACAGTATTTTTGAATTATGCTTTCAAACAAAAGGCTTATGGTGATTTGCTTCACATAATTATAATGTCATATATAGTGATATATGGGGAATTATAATCATGCACTATTTTTAATAAAGTGTGGCCTGTCAGAATCAGTCTTAGAATCTCCTAATACGTTCGAAACATTATAGTCGATGTCCACTTTAGAAAATAGATATATTTCTCAACGAGAATTCGTAGGATCGACAGTAGTGTCGACATGTATATGATTATGCGATAATTCAGAGTATACATGAGTGGTTCTTTGTAGATTGCTCGCATTAGATGAGAGTGTATTCCAAAACCAATTAGAAACAAAGTTCAGTTTGTTGTCTATGTAATTCCGAGAAAAAGATGATTTTTCGAATTATGGTTTATGGATTGGAATAAGAAGTTTGGAATAAAGTGTCAGACCTATGTTGGAAGGTGTTCCAAAGAGTATATGTCTGCTAATGAAAGTTTAGTGATTAAGAGTGAGGGAGACTATAAAATTGTTTTCTGCTTGCAATCCTCTTCATAAAGATCATAATATTTTCATGAAAGAAACTTCTAAATAAAGTGCTGTTATATTTAATATTGTTGTCAAGTCACAGCACTGTATTAAGTATTTCAGATCTTGTTGACAGATCAAGGTGCACTTTATGAATACAAAGAAAGTTGAGAAAATATCGGAATACGAACAAAGGCTCTTCAGCCTGGAAATCCAAATTACATTTAAAAGGATTAAGAGAGTAATTGTTGCTGCAATTCTTATTAGAGGAATAAGATTGTTTAATCGTCATATAAAGTGTTATATGAAAATGTGACTGTAAGAAAGACGCAGAAGCATGTCTTGTCGAGAAATGTGTCTTGGACAAGATCAAATTTGTTGACTACATTTATGTAGACATGCTTGAAGTCTGAGGGATTTGTATTAATGTAATACTGTAGTTTGTATTAAATTCAAATTTATAGTAGATCAATGATTTTGGTTTGACCAAAATGTCGATTTAAGTGGGAGTCATAGTTGGTTCACTCGGGTGAAATATGTGAAGAACATATTTTTGAGTGGGAGCTCAGGAACTCAAATATGTGGATGACACGTTTTGAGTGGGAGCTCGTGTTGTCAAATATGTGGAGACATAATTTGAGTGGGAGTTGAATTCATCTTGTGTAGTTAACACATTGTGAATTTGTACCAATAGAATAGGATGAAGTTGTGAAACTGTTTTAAAGTTAGTGTCTATTTGAAAATAGAACGGAAACTTTGAATAGTTAGTCGAGTTGTTTTGGATTATATCTGAGGAGTCAGAATAGAATCAAAAGGATGGTCCTTTGAAATCCAATTGATCATTAAGAGTAATGATGCAAATGGTTGTATGACATGTGGGTCTATTATGTTATATTAGACATCATACAGAAACCATATTATCTGTTCGATGAAATATAACCGATGTTCTTGGAGTAAAGAACAGTTATGAAAGTAAATTTGGAATTTACTGGGAGTAGAAGTACGTTAGTTGAGGGATTAACATTTGAATGTCAAGTTTTCTACATTGGTGTGAAAGTATGTAGATATCGCGAGTTTGTAATTGTTGCAAGGGGCTCTGCATGGCTGAGTGTGTTTCTCAGGGCAGTTATCTGGTTAGTATCATCAGAGTAAGCGTTGGGAAGCAGAAGTCTCACTTGGTTACGGTATTTGCATATATGTTGTTAAACAACATGATGATATTAAACAAGTTGATACCAGTAAATCGCAAAAGCATGTACAATCATGGATTGTGCAGTAACACTTTTCCACGAACAAGCATTATCAAATGATTCTTATTTGATAAGGGATTCTGATAAAGTAAAATGCAGCTAGTTTATTTGTACTCTAGTGCAAGTGGGAGACTGAAGGAGATATGCCCTAGAGGCAAATAAATAAGTAGTATTTATTGCATTATCTCATAAGTTTATAATAGGTTTATGTATTATGCTATAACTGTATTAATCGGAATTATTAATACACGTGTGATACATAGACAACCAGGTCCCTAGCAAGCCTCTATATGAGCTAGTCCATTGGGCAACAGTTGATCGAGATTCCCGATCAAGGACAATGACGTCGGTTGACAATGTGGTCATCTTGTTAGTTGAATAAGGTGGTGGACATACGCAAAGTATTGCAATAAGATCGTATTACGATGTTTGTCATTTGCAATAGATAAGAGTTTGATAGCTTATTCCTTAGACCGTGAGACCGTACTTATTGTTGCTTCGTAGGAGTGCTTTGAGAGCATCAAACGTTGTGTCTTATATAGCATGACAATAACGGTGTCCATCTTGGGTATTCCGAAAGAGCATCGAGACGTAAGGATCAAGAGCGGGATTTGTTCATTCTTGTAATGGAAAGATACTCTGGGCCCACTCGGTGATATTGCATCTATATAGCTGCGCAACTTATGACTAGGTCATGGAGATGTAATATCGCAGACGAGTTAATAACCTTCATCGGTAACGAGATACAGCAAAGGCATCGGTGTGTCTATGATCATGTCTCGGACAAGGTAGTATCGCAGAGACAAAGGGAATGAATATCATACTTATGGTTCAACGACGATATTCGTGGAATGCACAGGGGTCGTTATATATTTCCAGGTATCCCTGACGATCATTGGTGAGCGGAGTGTCTCGACCATGTCTGGAGTATTCCCGAACCGTAGCGTAACAAACTTAAGGTCTTAGCGACGCTAGGAGATAGGTTCTGGAATTTTATAGGTTTTTATTGGAGAGAGAAAATTGATCCGGAAAGAGTTCCGGTGGTCCGGAAGGAGTTCCGGGGAGCTATGGAATGGTTCCGAGAATGTCCGAAAGTTGTTCAGATGGTTCCGAAATAGTTTCGGAGTCATGGGATATTGAATTATATATAAATATATTAATTATGAATTAATGGGATTTTTATATTAATTTAATATTAATTAAATAAAGGAAAAAGGAGGCTCCCACCTAAATGGGCCCAAAGAGGGCCCATGAGGGGGTGGCGCACCAAGCAAGGGGGCCTCCCCCCCCCCTAGTCCGAATTGGACTAGAAGAGGGAGAGGCCCAAGGGGGTTCGGCCGAACCCCCCTCCCCTCTCTTCCTTTAGTCCCACATGGGGGAGCCAAGGGGGTTGGCACACCCCTTCCCCCTTTATATAGCAAGGCATATTTATTGATTTAATACATATGAAATTCAATTAATTCCCAATTTCTCTCTCGATCTCGTGGTTCCCAAGTCGGAGCCGCGCCGAGCTGAGGAAGGGGGAATCTCTCCACCTAAGCCATACCGCAGAGCGCCGTTGCTCTGCGGGATTCCAGATAAGATCTACTCCTACGATTTCAGCTGGATCTGAATGACCGGGAGTCGTCGCTAGGCTCCGTATGTTTGCGAGTGCTCGGAGGCTACTCTATTGAGGAGCTTGGGCGACGTCGTCTCGCCCCCCCTGCAGCCGCCGCGCCTCCCCCCTCTGCTGCCGGCGCACCAGCCCCGGTGCTGGCGCTCTGCCTTCTTCCGCCCGACGCCCGTCGACGCAGATCATCGTCGACACCCCGGCGTCATCGACTCCGACATCGCGGCAAGTTCTCCGCGACCTCGAGGTCGGCTACGTACGACTTCATCGTCAACGCTTGTGCGGGAGCGTAATCCCCGCTATCGGTCTACATGGAGGTAATGTAACCCGTTCCGCCACCGTTATCGCATGTACTAGATAGATAGATCCTGGCTAGTTAGGGTTTCGCTCGCTAGAAAATTATTGTTTTCTGCACCGTAACCCCTTCAGTGGTATCAGAGCCGATCTATGCGTAGTACTGCTGGTACGGTTAGAACTCATGTTGAATGAGGGCGTCTTTCTTATATTTGCTACCCTCTAGCGTGCACTTGCGATGCCTTCGGTATTGAGTTGATGAAGCGGCCCGGACCGACTTTACGCGTACGCTTACGCGAGACTGGTTCCACTACTGACATACGGCTTGCACCGTATCTGTGGCTGGCGGGTGTCTGTTTCTCTCTCTCTAGTCGGCAAAGCATTTTCAATGGAGGGCCCGAAAGGGATGCTTAAACATGCAATTATACGATCGACGTTGTGGTACAAAGTTCGTAGGTAGGGAAGCGATTCTCTGACGAATAAGCCTATATGCCACGTAAAACTTGCAAAACTAAATAATGCTAGAGGCGTCTAACTTTGTTTTGCAGAGGCGTTATTTCATGTGACATGGTTACGGTAAGTTTAGATATTACTCGTACTGTCGGAGGCAATGGAGGGCTCTGTAGACTCGGAGCCATGCCGGGGCGCCGGGGGCCAGGCACATGGTGCCATGAAGGTCCAGGCGCATCGACCATGTCACATCGCACTTCATTGCATCATTATTGTGTGCTGTTGTGTGTGCATCCTATTGATTGCTTATATACTAGATATACAACGGTAGCATCTTAAATAGGATGATCCCTACCAAAATACCAAAATTGTGTTCTCCCTCGTTGCGCACCACCAAGAAAGTTCTACGTTATGAGGCAGGCCGTGATGATCGGGTGTCACACATCTCGTCGTTCGCATACAGTGGGTGTAAGCCATGTTGCACGCGCAGGTCTTCGAGGTTTGATTGGCGAGCCTAGCATACTCAGAGGTATGGCCTCGGAACACGGGAAGATCGAAAGATCGAGCACGAGTCATAGAGTTGTTATGATCGACATTTTATGTCCACCTTTGAAGCTATGCTGCCGGCGTGATGATCGGGGGTGGTGTAGTGGATGGGGGTCGTGTCATCGCCACTATTATTTTAGGGATAATAATCTTGGTGTGGTGTGTTTTTGATAATGAGATTATAGGACTAAAACTCACCTACATATCATAAACTTAACCTTACCTCTTTTGCGATCACATATGTAGACTACACAACTATACTTCGGTTACTTCCTCAGAGCCCGGATGCTACATTAGAAGCCGACGGGTCCAACTTCATCAGATGGTACAGGGGTTTTAGAAACATTCTCGAACACAACAACATTCTATATGTTCTCGATGAACCATTAGGAGAAGGACCAGGAGACTCTGCAAGCGAGGAGGAGGAAGATGATTTCCGTAGGCGTCGAGACATATTCATTGAAGTGGAGATCACCATGACCGTATGCCTGGCACCCGAGTTGAAAGAGATGTTTCGACGCAAGGAGCCAAGCGTCATGATGGATGCGATAAAGACACACTTCGGGATGAATTAAAGCGTGAACAATTCAGGCAGCTTAGAATGTTCCAGACCATTCACATGGAGGAGCATACCTGTCTGAAGACACATTTGAAGAGATTGTATGACATCTACTTCCATCTGACGATGGTCTTCGATTACTGGATGGCAGATTCTTGCGCCATTCGGACTGTCCTGATATCTCTACCTCCTAGCTATGAGAAGCATGTACGTAAGTACATTTTGAAAGCCGACGATATGAACTTCTACGTGTTCATACGTGAGTTCCTGTCTTTGAAGGTTGATTCCATCGAAGGAGAGTTCTTCGATGCTACAGGTATATATTTGATATATGCAAAAATTATGAATTCGCCCATGGAATATGATGAAATTTTTGATAATTGCTCTGTTTGTGAAACAGGTCCTGATTATCACATATATGCGGCGCAGTTTGATATGACCTGGCGCTGAAGCTGGTAGTCAAGGAGTTGATGGCCTTTTGGTGTTCGCGTCCTCAAGTTATCATAGTTATCATTAATAGTTTTTGATACGATCTTTTGTAATAGTGAGCGAGTGTGTGTGTCTTGATTGTTGCAAGACAAAGTTATTCATGTAATAAGACAAGATCAGTTGTTTTATGTTATGAAACAAGTCAGTTGTTTTATCTTATGAATAAAGTTTCCACATCTCAATTACATTGATTGTATGATAAGTATTCATAATTGTAGATATGATAAAATAGCTTGTCCCATGAACAAAGGTTCTACTTCTAGAATAAACACCGTCGAGTTTAGTCATAAAAGCAATGAAAGAAGTAATGGATGTTTTTTGGTCCATTTAAGTATTTCGGGTGCTGAGTTGATTAGGCTTGAAATCAAGTATTGAAGTTGCAATACTGGCGGAAATTAATTGAGTGTCATTTTTAATGATTAATTAATGGTGTTTACTGCTTGATCCGAATTCATCCATAACTTTGGTAAATAGGAGTATTTACCCGATAAATTATGCAGTCTGAAATTAATTTGATAATAGATCAAATGGGGTTTTTCAGAAGAAAGATTGGTGAAAATTGTATTCACGAAATTCGATCAAAGGACAGTATTTTTGAATTATGCTTTCAACACAAAAGGCTGGTGGTGATTTGCTTCACATAATTATAATGTCATATATAATGATATGTGGGGAATTATAATCATGCTCTATTTTAAATAAAGTGTGACCTGTCAGAATCAGTCTTAGAATCTCCTAATACGTTCGAAACATTATAGTCGATATCCACTTTAGAAAATAGATATTTTTCTAAACGAGAATTCGTAGGATCGACGGTAGTGTCGACATGTATATGATTATGCGATAATTCAGAATGTACATGAGTGGTTCTTTGTAGATTGCTCGCATTGGATGAGGGTGTGTTCCAAAACCAAATAGAAACAAAGTTCAGTTTGTTGTCTGTGTAATTCCGAGAAAAGATGACTTTTCGAATTATGGTTTATGGATTGAAATTAGAAGTTTGGAATAAAGTGTCAGACTTATGTTGGAAGATGTTCCAAAGAGTATATGTCTGCTAATGAAAGTTTAATGATTAAGAGTGAGGGAGACTAGAAAATTGTTTTCTGCTTGCAATCCTCTTCATAAAGATCATAATATTTTCATAAAAGAAACTTCTAAATAAAGTGTTGTTATATTTAATATTGCTGTCAGGTCAGAACCCTGTATTAAGTATTTCAGATCTTGTTGACAGATCAAGGTGCACTTTATGAATACAAAGAAAGTTGAGAAAATATCGGAATACGAACAAAGGTTTTTTGAGCCTGGAAATCCAAAATTGCATTTGAAAGGATTAAGAGAGTAATTGTTGCTGCAATTCTTATTAAGGAATAAGATTGTTTAATCGTCATATAAGATGTTATATGAGAAATGTGACTATAAGAAAGACGTGGTAGCATGTCTTGTCAAGAAATGTGTCTTGGACAAGATCAAATTTGTTGACTACATCTATGTAGACATGCTTGAAGTCTGAGGGATTTGTATTAATGTAATACTGAAGTTTGTATTAAATTCGAATTGATAGCAGATCAATGATTTTGGATTGATCAAAATGTCGATTTAAGTGGGAGTCATAGTTAGTTCACTCAGGAGAAATATGTGAAGAACATATTTTTGAGTGGGAGTTCGTGTTATCAAATATGTGGAGACATAATTTGAGTGGGAGTCGAATTCATCTTGTGTAGTTAACACATTGTGAAATTGTACCAATAGAATAGGATGAAGTTGTAAAACTATTTCAAAGTTAGTGTCTATTTTGAAATAGAACGGGAATTTTAAATAGTTAGTCGAGTTGTGTTGGATTATATCTGAGGAGTCAGAATAGAATCAAAAGGATGGTCCTTTGGAATCCAATTGGTCATTAAGAGTAATGATGCATGAAGGTAATGGTTGTATGACATGTGGGTCTATTGTGTATATATTAGACATCATACAGAAACCATATTATCTGCTCGATAAAATATAACCGATGTTCTTGGAGTAAAGAACAGTTATGAAAGTAAATTTGGAATTTACTGGAAGTAGAAGTGCGTTAGTTAAGGGATTGACTTTTGAATGTCAAGTTTTCTACATTGGTGTGAAAGTATGTAGATATCGCGAGTTTGTAATTGTTACAAGGGGCTCTGCATGGCTGAGTGTGTTTTTCAGGGCAGTTATCTGGTTAGTATAATCAGAGTAAGCGCTGGGAGCAGAAGTCTCACTTAGTTACGGTATTTGCATATATGTTGTTAGACAACATGGTGATATCAAACAAGTTGATGCCAGTGAATCGCAAAAGCATGTACAATCATGGATTGTGCAGTAACACTTTTCCACGAGCAAGCATTATCAAATGATTCTTATTTGATAAGGGATTTTGATAAAGTAAAATGCAGCTAGTTTATTTGTACTCTAGTGCAAGTGGGAGACTGAAGGAGATATGCCCTAGAGGCAAATAAATAAGTAGTATTTATTGCATTATCTCATAAGTTTATAATAGGTTTGTGTATTATGCTATAACTGTATTAATCGGAATTATTAATACACGTGTGATACATAGACAACCAGGTCCCTAGCGAGCCTCTTTATGAGCTAGTCCATTGGGCAACAGTTGATCGAGATTCCCGATCAAGGACAATGACGTCGGTTGACAATGGGGTCATCTTGTTAGTAGAATAAGGTGGTGGACATACGCAAAGTATTGCAATAAGATCGTATTACGATGTTTGTCATTTGCAATAGATAAGAGTTTGATAGCTTATTCCTTAGACCGTGAGACCGTACTTATTGTTGCTTCGTAGGAGTGCTTTGAGAGCATCAAACGTTGTGTCTTATATAGCATGACAATAACGGTGTCCATCTTGGGTATTCCGAAAGAGCATCGAGACGTAAGGATCAAGAGCGGGATTTGTTCATTCTTGTAATGGAAAGATACTCTGGGCCCACTCGGTGATATTGCATCTATATAGCTGCGCAGCTTGTGACTAGGTCATGGAGATGGTAATATCACAGACGAGTTAATAACCTTCGTCGGTAACGAGATACAGCAAAGGCATCGGTGTGTCTACGATCATATCTCGGACAAGGTAGTATCGCAGAGACAAAGGGAATGAATATCATACTTATGGTTCAACGACGATATTCGTGGAATGCACAGGGGTCGTCATATATTTCCAGGTATCCCTGACGATCATTGGTGAGCGGAGTGTCTCAACCATGTCTGGAGTATTCCCGAACCGTAGCGTAACAAACTTAAGGTCTTAGCGACGCTAGGAGATAGGTTCTGGAATTTTATAGGTTTTTATTGGAGAGAGAAAATTGATCCGGAAAGAGTTCCGGTGGTCCGGAAGGAGTTCCGGGGAGCTATGGAATGGTTCCGAGAATGTCCGAAAGTTGTTCGGATGGTTCCGAAATAGTTTCGGAGTCATGGGATATTGAATTATATATAAATATATTAATTATGAATTAATGGGATTTTTATATTAATTTAATATTAATTAAATAAAGGAAAAAGGGGGCTCCCACCTAAATGGGCCCAAAGAGGGCCCATGAGGGGGTGGCGCACCAAGCAAGGGGGCCTTCCCCCCCCCCCCTAGTCCGAATTGGACTAGAAGAGGGAGAGGCCCAAGGGGGTTCGGCCGAACCCCCCTCCCCTCTCTTCCTTTAGTCCCACATGGGGGAGCCAAGGGGGTTGGCACACCCCTTCCCCCTTTATATAGCAAGGCATATTTATTGATTTAATACATAGGAAATTCAATTAATTCCCAATTTCTCTCTCGATCTCGTGGTTCCCAAGTCGGAGCCGCGCCGAGCCGAGGAAGGGGGCATCTCTCCACCTAAGCCATACCACAGAGCGCCGTTGCTCTGCGGGATTCCAGATAAGATCTACTCCTGCGATTTCAGCTGGATCTGAATGACCGGGAGTCGTCGCTAGGCTCCGTATGTTTGCGAGTGCTCGGAGGCTACTCTATTGAGGAGCTTGGGCGACGTCGTCTCGCCCCCCTGCAGCCGCCGCGCCTCCCCCCTCTGCTGCCGGCGCACCAGCCCCGGTGCTGGCGCTCTGCCTTCTTCCGCCCGACGCCCGTCGACGCAGATCATCGTCGACACCCCGGCGTCATCGACTCCGACATCGCGGCAAGTTCTCCGTAACCTCGAGGTCGGCTACGTACGACTTCATCGTCAACGCTTGTGCGGGAGCGTAATCCCCGCTATCGGTCTACATGGAGGTAATGTAACCCGTTCCGCCACCGTTATCGCATGTACTAGATAGATAGATCCTGGCTAGTTAGGGTTTCGCTCGCTAGAAAATTATTGTTTTCTGACCGTAACCCCTTCACCCGTGTGGCTGGGTACGTGTCGGCTGCTGCCGACGGACCTTGTTGCTGCTGCTGCTGCGGCTGGGGGAACGCTCTTGCCGCCTGCACTTGGTTGTTGTTTGCGGGTGCTGCCTGGATGGCTAGCTGTGGTGCCGCTTGTATGGCCTGCACCGGGGCGATGATTTGCTGCATGGCATGGTAGATCTTTCTTGCTTTGCGGCAATCCTTCAACAGGTGGTTTGAACCCCACTTTCCTGTTGCCGGGTTGCGGAACGAGTGATGCTTACAGGGTTGCATCAGTTCCTCTGCTGAGGTCAACGGGCGCTTCCACTCGCGTTTCTGACTTCCATCATTGTGGTCGATGCTGCTGCTGCCACGGTTGTACTGACTCGAGCTGGGCTGCCGACTTTGCTCGTACTGTCGGCTGCCGTCACGCTTGTCCTCGCGGGGGGTTTCATAACCTGCCGCTACTAATTCGATTGAATCGTGGGTGTAACGTGCCTTCTTCTTTTGACGTGCCTCGCGCCAGTTGCTTGTTTCGCCTTCCTTTTTGGGAGAAGTTTCGCGGACGTAGTCCTGTCCTTCGGCCCATTGGTTGCCTGTCTTCATGAGTTCTATTGTGGTCTTCGGCTGGAGCCTACCGAATTCCTCCCGGAGGTCGCGGCGAGCGACGCCATGCATGAAGGCGTCCATCACTCGATCCTCTGATACGGGTTCCATGGTATTGCGGAGGAGTGTCCACCTCTGGATGTAAGAGCGGAGCGACTCATCCTTCCCTTGCTTGCAGGCCTGCAACTCGATGTAGGTCGTCGGCCTGGCGAATGTTCCTGAGAAACTCTTGATGAAGTTATCCTGGAATTCCTCCCATGTTCGGAAAGAGTCTTTGGGTTGGCTTGTGAGCCACCCGCGTGCCGATTCTGTCAGCATGAGCTGGATGTACTGCATTGCTGTAGTCGACGTTCCGCCTTGACAGGTGCAAGCGATGAGGTAGTCTTCGAGCCATAGCTTTGGGTCTTGCTTCCCGTCGTACTTTGGTGTGCCAGCCGTCAACTTGAAGCCTTTAGGCATGAGGGTGTCGCGGATGTTGAAGCTAAAGCATGCTGCGCCACACGGCTCGAAGTCACGGTCGGCGTGGTTGTCCGCGTGTGCCGCGCTAGCCGAACGCTCCTTGCGGTTGCGGTCCACCGTCTTCTGTGTTAGGACGTCACGGAGGTCCTTGACTGGCTGTCGCTGCGCCGCTGGGATGCCCGACGTCGTTGGTTCATGCGCTCGGTTGCTTGGCCCCTTGGCCGCCAGAGCTTCTTCGATTGCCCTTATGGAGGCAATTTGTTGCTTGTGGAGAAGGGAGCGCGCGTCCCCCTCCGAAGGCTGCGTGAGCCGGAGGTATGTCTCGACTGATATCAGGGCGGCATTCGCCGTCTTTGGGACGGGTATCCCGTTTTCATCTTCGGTGACGAAGGACGAGTCGAGGTTACGGGTGAGCCTTGTTCGATCAGCTTCTGCCATGTGGGGGACACGGGCACTGGTTCGCCGTGCTCCCTGGTTCACCTCTGTGGAGGATGTGAAGGAGAGGGCGGCTCGCCTGGCACTCGATGCATCCGCGTCCCTTTTGCGCCTGAGAAGTTCGGCTTTTTCGGCGTGAATTCGTTCGCCTTCCTTGCGTAGCAAGTACTGGACCGCCAGGTGGTCTTCTCGAGGTGCGTTGGGTGGCGGGAACGTGCCCTCGTCCAGATGCTTCATGGCTTGGATCGCCATGTCCCGCGTGATGACAAGTTTAGTCTGGTCCGGCATGTCCACCTCCAGCGGATATGCGGGTTCATCTTCGTCGTCATGCGGTGTTGTGCCGGCCATGAAGACTTGCTTGGGGTAGACTTGAATTGGAGAGTTGGTGCTGCCGCTGCTGCTTCTGTCGCCCGCTTCTTGCTCGGGATCGAAAATTGCTGCAACGTGGCGCACGGCGCACCCGCTGTCTCGTCTCTTCGCGATTGTCCATGTGCTCACACTCGCCGGGGCGAGTGCGATTGGCTTGGAGTAGACCTGGGATTTCCACGAAGACGAGGGCGCGCGCGACATGGCTGTCGGACGCGGGCCCCTGGTCGCCCGTGCGGGTGCGACGGTGGAGGTGGATCTTGACTTGATCGACCGCACGACCGAGGTTGGGGTAGCAGACTCGATTCGCGCGGCCGTTGCCGAGATTGTCGATGTAGATGTCCTCTTCGCGGGTGCAGCTGGCGCGACCCCTGCGGGTGCGGGCCGATGCGATCTTCGCGGGTTCAGCGGTCGCGATCTCCGCGGGTGCAGTAGATGCGATCTCAGCGGGTCCGGCGGTCGCGATCTCCGCGGGTGCGGCAGATGCGATCTCAGCGGGTCCAGCGGGCGCGATGGTCGGCGATTTTGGTGACACCGTCGCGCGTAGCGCAGTAGTCGTAGACCTGAGTATGCCACGACTATCGATGCAGCAGAATATGGAGCCGAAGGTGATGTGTATACCTTTGTCCAGATCGGCGTACACCGACTGATGAGCTGGCGAGTGGATGACGTACTCGAAGGAGCCGATCGGATCGACTCCCTGATGGCGGATGCGCCGATCTTCATTGCGGATGAAGCCGGTGCGACCATGATCCTAGCACTTGTTGACCTTCCCACAGACGGCGCCAATTGACGAGGTGTTAACTCGACAAGTCCCAGGGTTGCGCACCCCGGGTTGATTGATGGGGAGAGGGATGAGTGCAAGGTGATCACGACGGCTGACAAGCGAGGTTTTACCCAGGTTCAGGCTCCCAGAGGATAACACCCTACTCCTGCTTGTCTGATTATTGATGCGAGTAGAGATTACAATGGCGAGATTGCGATCTCGCTAGGGTTTGTCGTGGTGGTTATGAGCGTGTCCCTTGGGACGGGCAACCCTCCTGGCTTTATAGGCAGCCAGGTCTCGAGTGGTTGGTGCCGATGGCATCTACAGATATGGCAGGTTATGCTTTCCTAACCGACTTGGACTAGGTTACATGCTATCCCGCGTGGGCCTCCTGTGGGCCTTTCCATCCTTGGCGCGGCCCAGGTATCATCATCGTGGGCTACCCGCAAGGCAGCCCCACGTCATTCGGCGCTGCCCGATCTCCATCGGACCCCTCCCGGGATGTTCCCGGTGATCTCTTTCCTTTCCGGTTGTCTGGTCAAAACCCCTTAAGTGTGTTACCCTAGCGGTTTGATATAATAACAGGTACGATCAAGACTCCTCTATAATCAACGACTAACTCGTAGGCCTGGACCCCATGAATTAATCCCTGTGATATAACGAATGACTTTCATCTATCAAACCTAGACGTATAGTCTTAAACCCTTTGTCATGGCGATACTTAGCGTGTCCGAGCATCATTCTCAGATATCTCCATACCTAGCATGATCTCGTTACCGACAACGCTATCTTCTACTCGTCTATGATATTATGTCAGCTGGTGACCTAGTCACATGTTTGCAAACTCATTTGAAATAATCTCACCGAGTGGGCGCTAGAGTATCTATCCGGCTATACGGACTGACAAATCCCGCTGTTGACCCCTCGTATCAACTACCCCCTTCCGATACCCAAAAGTATCACCTATCATTGTCACACTATATAAGATATGATGTTTGGTGCGATCAAAGTATCTTCCAGGGATAACAATAAGAGTTGGTCTCACGGTCTTAAGGTGTAATGACTATGTCCTATAAATACTGGGTATGTCCATC
The DNA here is from genome assembly GCA_026929855.1 of Poa annua. Taxonomy (NCBI): domain Eukaryota; kingdom Viridiplantae; phylum Streptophyta; class Magnoliopsida; order Poales; family Poaceae; genus Poa; species Poa annua. The sequence continues at coordinate 84,237,470 of CM049429.1, read as the reverse complement.
ACATCGTTACACCTAACGATATGACTTCCATTGCCGACCGGCGCCATGCCCTATGATCGGAAAACCTCGATCATCAATCGCGCAACGAAACTAGTCTTAGTAGAGGCTACTAGGGACCTGGTTGTTTATCTACCACACCTGTATTAATGTTTTTGCTTAATACAGTTATAACATGGTGTAAAACATATAATGAACGATTGGGATATTGCCAATAAACTATGTTTATTAAGTGCCTCTAGGGTATATTCCCTTCAGAGGGGGCCGGAGAGCTCGTCCCACGGAAAGGCAGCGCGACTTCGCTGAGCACCTCCGCCCGTGAGGTGATGCAGCGAGCGCGCTCGATCATGTCGCACGCGGCCGAAGAAGCAGCGAGGAAGGGAGCGATGGCGTCGGCCACGAGCTCCTTTAGCTCGGCCCGAAGAGATGCCGCCATGTCGGAGAGGATGCAACGCATCTCGTCGGCATGGAGGCAAGTGCACGGGCGGACGAGCTGAGGCTGAAGAAGCCTCACGCAGCAGGTGTGCTCCAAGGGTGGCGGCGGCGAGGGAGGCGCGACAGACCTTGACGGAGCAGGCTCGGGGACGACGCGTGGGACAACGGTGACAGCAGCCCACGATAGGGCTCCCGACGCGAGGGGGGACGATGCAGGTTGTCAAGGAGGAAGGCGAGCAGGCCCGAGGCGAACGGGCTTGGCGGCGCGTCGGGGCGGGCAGTCTCGCTCCTTGTGACCGGAAATCTTGCACGAGAGGCAATGGATCCGTTCACTGCAGGCGGAGGAGTGGTGATGGTGGATGGGGGCTAGGCAGCGGGCACACAGCCCCCGCGTGTGCCTTTGGAAGCGTAGAGCGGCCTCACCGACAAGGGAGCGTCCGGGCCTGCCGTCATGCCGGCTTGTCGGGAGGCGCCGCTGGGAACGGTGAGCCATCCCTCGTCCTCCCCGGAGCGCCCTGACGTTAGAAGGGTGGGTGGCACAACGACAAATGGAGGCCGCGCGACGTCCCTGGGCGGGATGGCTGCGGCGATGCGCCGGCCGGCCAGAGAAAGGCGTCGGCGAGACGGGGCGCTGCGCGGGAGCAAGCCGCGAGCGTCGTAGGAGCGCGTCGGTGACGTACGGCGCTGGGGAGAAGATGACGGCGGCTGTGACACAATCCCATCCGGGGCTGGGCCCGCGTTGGCTTCGCTGCAGGTTGTCGTGGAGGTGGCGACCAGGTCGAGGGAGCTCTCCACAGCGCTCCGCTGGCGCGGGGAGGCCGCGGCAGGCCGTGCCGAGGCCACCGGGGCCGTGGACTGAGTGGCGGCGGCGGATCCCGATCCAGATCCATGGCGCAGAGGGGCATAGCCAAGTAAGGCTGGTCTGAAGTTCGCTGGGAGGGTGGCTGGAGGTGGTGGGGGCAGGCAGGGGTGGTTGTGGCTTGAAGGGTTGGAGCGCCTGGCCGGCGACGACGGGCAGTGAGCGCCGCGCGGCCGGTCGCCGCGGGCGTCGCGAGAGCCTCCCATCCACGTCTTTTTGCTCCTCGCTAATCATCGAGAGACTCATGTGCTGTTTTACAATGACTATTTTGCTTTCAAACTAACAAACATAAATATTACTTTCACCGACGCTTTAGGATGAAACAGAAAGTGTTCATGAACATTTGGAGTACTACATTCATATTTCCGAATCCACCTATAGTTTTTGCAAGGCGGTGAATGCAGTGTTCTGAGAAAAGTATCAGAAGACACGGCTTGGCTAATGGCACAAGGCGAAGCGAGGGAATTTCCTGAAATGCTTGAGAACATTAATTACATGCAGTGGCGATGAAAGAATTGCACATTCACTTGGCATGAGATGAATACGGGATGGGATGGGATGGGATGAAGCGTCTTTGTCGGAAAAAAAGGGATGAAAGCATGCAGTGCTTTGCTCGAGGCTGTGACAGTTCATGACAGGTGGATTGGGCACGTATTTTTCTCAATGTGCTGCAATGCTCTCGATTTCTAAAATGACATCAATATATGCTGCAATGCTCTCCGATGTTTGCTAAACTTGCTGCCGGCCAAACTTCATAATGCAAGTATGTGATCAGTGGTAATGGGGTGACAAGGGATACTATCTAACATATGGCATATATCTCGTTGGTCGATATTCGTCAAGATAATCTGAAACCCCGTTGGTGAGACAAACTCTCACTTCGCGGGCATTTGGTGTGTTTCAAGCTAAGTTTGTGATTGCCAGGTACCCCTTGCCTATTTTAATCCCTAAATCAGATGTGGGAGATCGTGAAAGCTTGTGTCATTATGTACAACATGATAGAGTGAGTATGATGCAACCTTGATCATGAATGAGCCTTATGAACTTCAAGTCATCTTGTTGAGCCACATCTGTGCCGCCTATCAAATATTTTGAATTCTTGCTACTCCATTTGAGGTTCGAGATAAAACAACTTATAATCAACCATCAAGTGATCTAGTCACGCATTTTTAAGCACACCGAGTTTTGCTCCCCAGCCCGCGCTGCTCCCTGAAACTTATCAAAATTTATTTGAATTTAAATCGTTATAATAACTCTATTTTACCTGTGCTTAAACTATTATTGGACTATGCAATCATTTCCTATCCTAGAAATTCATTTGATTTAAGAAAAAAAAATGAATGGGTACGGGTGCCGTTTGAGGTAGCCGATGTGGGTACGGATAGCAATGGGCACCCGTTAACTGTAGATTCTCTAACACTGACGGACAAGTTACTGGAAAAGCTACACAAGTAACACAACTCAGTGTCGACTGACCCCGAGCCTGCACTGCTCACCTAGAACCCAGAACCACCAGAGAGGATGATGGTGTGGGGTAGGGGTACCATGAGTAGGGCATCGATACCTTGCTTGCGGACAGCGAGTTTGGGAAAGCGAAGGAAACAAATTTTGAATCTGGAAAAAGGGCGCAAAGACAGGGAGAGATGCTTCGACTCTGCTATCCCTGTCTCGTCTTTTGCAACCACATGCCTTTCTCAGTCCCCCTCAAAAAACATGCTTTCGAGCCAACCCAGAAAAATTCCGGCCATACTACCATCGTAGTATACTACGTATGCTAGGAATCTGTATCAGACTTGTATTATACGATTTTTGTACTGCCAACTTCCTGGCTAGCTAGGAGGCAAGGATATTTCATATCTGGGTGTCGGCCTGCACTTGTTTTGTTAATGTGCCATGTACTTTTACTTCACGTTCGGGCAATCAATCAGTAAATTTGATGGTTTAACTAGTTGGGGTTTGTTAGATTCATATGCATTTCATCTCAACATTTTAAAGGTCTCATCATTTATCTGTAAAGAATAAAAACTGAAATACTCATTTTGGTGCCGTTTGGTAGTGGCACCTGGCAAATGCAGTGTGGTCACTGAAATCAGGGTTTACATAGGGAAGGTGTTCTTTACTGTACTTCCAATCTACAGTGCTCCTTCCCCTTTAAATAAATAAATAAATAATTATATTTGTTTTTTTTTTAGTTTTAAGACGGTCGTATCCGTCATCCGATTAGATAGAATAGAATATTATTTACAGAGTTTAAAACTAGGGAAAAACCCTATAAAGACGAACAAGCAAAACTAAGAGTCTCCCGGATCGTGCGTGTGGGCGAAAGCCCGCTGTGCCACCTCTTCCCACACCAAAGCCGCCACCATCATAAGCGAACTCGTTACGTTGCGGAAGGTTCTTCTGTTTCTCTTCCACCTAGCCGTCCTCTGAGATTTGGGCGGAAAGTCCGCAAGAGACCACCAAGTCAGCAGCCTTCTCCGATCGACGACACGCAAACACGTTTCTAGCTAGTGTCTATCCCACAAACACGCAAATATTAATTTGAAATACTTGTACTGTAGGCTATCCAAAAATAATAAAAACTGATAAAAGTTAGAGTTTTGAAAATATGCATATTTAGATCCACACTTTCTCATTTTTATGTAGCTCAAAATATAAAGTATTTGAGCTTGATATTTTACACATCCATGGCATATACTATTTGACTACAACCGGATTTTTTAAGAAAGTATTTTGAACTCATAAATATGATTTTCGAAATTTTCAAAATTGAAGAGAGCACTGGATCTAGGGAGGCAAAAGTCTCTACTCGTTTGCATATCTCATTTTTGTTGTTTATTACTCGAAGGATCCCATCATCCCAACACGAACACTGGTCTTAGATTGGACACCTCTGCCTTTAACTTTTTCAACTTCTGTAAATTATGCAACATCTGATACTACTTTGTTTCTTCCGCCACATGCATGTTCTGTTCCTTTCAACAGCACCAGCTAGTAGGTTAAAACAAATCAAAGTGTGAAGAAAAGATGAGCGAGAACTCATCTCCGTCTTTGTCAACAGTGCACCTTTCGACACTTTTTTTTTGTACATTGTATTTTAGTACTGTAAGAGCCTGCGGCAAAAAAACTTAAGACGATATATATAGAAGAAGGAGAAGAAAAAAAAGGGGAAGGAATCGATCGATCGGGTCAACAAGAACAAAACATGGGTCCCGATTGGAGTAAGCTTTCGGTTTTCTCGTCGCTCCTTTTTCACGAGGGCCGAAATATTCCACGTGGCTCCGGTTGTCGTCATGGCGACGCATCACCTGTCACGATGCCTAGTTTGTTACTCTGTAGACTGAACTCCCATCGTTTTACGTTGACGACCTGCTGTTACTAGGTGATGGACTCATCAGTCGTGGTAGATGGAGAGTACTGGTAAAGCCCCCAAGTGCATACTGGCGTACATAAAGAAACTTCTTGTGGTAATTTATTTGAAGGTAACTTAGGGGTTGATGATTCTGATAGTCACTTTGTTGGGTACAGCAGGAATTTGTCATGGTATATGCATGGTCTGTTTGTAGTAAGTGAGATTTCTGGATTTTCCGTTTAAATCCTGTGTGGTAAGAGAGTTTAGAGTTTTTTGTAACCCACGTGGACCTCTATGTGAATTTAAAAAAAACCTTGTAAACTCGACAATACGTTTACTCATATATGCAATTCATCAAATTATTTTACAAGTATGTACCCGGGGGTAAACTTATACATAAGTTTTACGACAGTTGACAATGTTAGGAACCGTTCATCCGCCCAATCTTATGATGATAAAGTAGGAGTTACCTAACTAAAAGTATAAGAAATTAAAATACAAGTGGGACCGGTACTAAAATCTCTTGATTCCATTATTGACATTCTTTATTTAGTTTATTTATTAAAGAGAGCTTATGTAATTTCATCTAACGGCCACACCTGCAATTATCACTCCCGTGCACCTATGTATCATCTCATAGTCGATGACCCCAAATCTGCCGCCCTTCCCTATGACGGATTGTAAAACTATAATATCCTAGACTGATTAAGACCATAATACAATATACTCCCTCCGTTCCTGTATGTAAGGCCTATAGTTTTTTAAGAAAAAAAACAAAATATAGGATTTATTACGATTAGGGACAATTTTACCCATCAAAAAATGAGTTCCAGTCTCGAATGAAGGTATTTTACGGAATGTTTTGCATTTGGGGGCTCTTAGGGACTCATTTCTTCTGATTTTTTCAGAAACAAATGAGTCCACCATATGCCAAATACCCATGTCTTAATATTCGTGCAAAAAAACTATAGGCCTTACATTCAGGAACGGAGCGAGTATTATGTTTTTTCTCCTACCCTATGCTCTATTGTTGGCTATAGAATTTAGGAAACTTAAAGTGTGGTATTTATTATACCTAAAAATAAGGTCAGCCACATTCGTGGTAATTCTTGTTATTTGTCCTACTCTATGGTCGCTGGCAATAGTGCTTCGTAGCATGCCCCTTTGGTTTTAACGACAAATGAACCTAGAGATTCAACCGGGACTATAACAATAGGTATTTTTACTTCTGGGTGGCAAATCACCCTTGTTGAAATATAAATAGATTATGTAACCCTTTCCATTATCTCAAACTTTTGCTTTAGCTAGGTAATGCATCGGAGCCAAGAGATCTCAAGTTTAAATTCTACTCAAGGAGTATTAAAAAAACTATGCGGCCTACACCGAGCTCACTCTAAGAACTATTATGGTCTAACCGTGAAGGGGTGAGAGGGGGTTGAGATATAAATATATCGGGTAACTATTTCCACCAATTCTAACTTTAGATTGTATTGGTTAGTGCAGCAGTTCAATAACCCTTGCTTGGTTGTGGTGTGAGGAAAAGACATAAGATTGTTGACGATGAGGCAAAGTTGGATTACTTGTTGACATGATGTTGGCCAAAACTAGATTCAAGGTGCTGGCTGTATGTTCTCCTCTTCTTGCTTTTTTCGACTCGGCTTAACTCTAACCCTAATAAGTGATGTTATACAAACCTACAAAAATAGTAGCAATACTTGTTGCCTTTGACCTCGTTTAACAGACGCAACAAGTGAATTAATTTTGAAATATAGTATGAGTTAGCTATGTATCATATTTTATTTTCCTCTAGAGTAGTTATTGTGTAAATTATCCTTTTATAAACTAGTAGAAGTACAAGAAATTCAAAACGACTCCCAAGTTCATATGCTTTTGGTTGGTTAGATAATACTAAAAAACATTTATTTATTTTTTGAAAAAAGTGGCAACAAACATTACACTATTAGGAAAAAGCCTAAAACTGGACACGGTGTTTCGAGTCATAGGTATAGATGCACCCTTTCTGTATAATATTTAAAATTAATTTTGAAAATGTCAAACAAAAAGAAAAAAAATGTCTTTTTTACCTGGGTAGAAAGATAAATAAATATTTCGCAAACATTTATTTTGTATTACCGGAATTTGTCTTTTTACGCAGGCCACAAAAGATCTCATTTTTTCACGAAAGTTGTTGTACAACATGCAGGCCTATATTCGAAATTTTTGTTTATAATTCACTCTATCTACTCCCTGCTTTATGTATGACCACCCCAACCGCAACTTGGCTAACAAACAACAACCCCGGCCAGCAAACGGCCAAATTGACTGCCACAGCTGTACATACGCCCTTCGTGCATCTACGCCGTAATTCTTGTCACCTCGGAAACAAGCGCAGCTCAGCTACGGTAGCTAGGTAGCAACACTGGTCACCGGTGCCTGGTGATGAAGGCCGCCGACCGACACGCGCACACGCCGCGGGATGCGAGCCGAGCCGCCCCACCGGTGGCCGTCTTCACCAACGCATGTCTCCACACAGACTCGACGCATGCGTACCCGACACCATGGGCCTCCCCACCCAGCGACATGCATGAAATCCCCACCACCACCACCACCACCACCACCACCGAGCTCCTGGCTAGCTTGCCTTGTTTGAGTTTGCTCTCCGGCCGGCTTGGGGCTTTGGCTGCCATGGCGCAACTTTTCTCTCCCTTCTTATTCACATCTTCCCCTCGTTCACATCTCGCTCGCACCAACTACTACCAGTAGCACATCTCCAGCCTCTCCTGTCTCCTCATCTCCCTAGCTTAGGCTTAGCTCGGCCGCCTCTTCTCTCCACCCCCACCCTTTTCTTCATCTTCATGTGCGATCGTATGTCCATAATCCACCCACCTGCCTCTTCTTAGCTAGGCGGCTAATCACACCCTTGAACCTCGTCGACAATTAACAGGACAAATAAGTAGTGGTGCGTGTGTAGGTAGTATGTCCATCTAGGTTTGTTGCTAGATCTTGAACTTTGAGGAGCACCATACATATAGCGGGCAGCGAGGTTTATCTCTGTGTTGCGTCGGTTGATCAGCGAGCGGGGACGGCGGCCGATCGATGATGGCAGGAGCGGCTCACCCGATGCATTTCTGCATGGACTCCGACTGGCTCAAGGTATGTCTATGTGTATGTCTTATGGATCACATCCTATTAATAACACGCGTTCATCGTCATCATCAGTTCATCACAAACTTGTGGTTTATTTGCCATGATTATGCATGAATCTGGCTCTATCTCGTCTCTTTCATTTTTCTGTGGATCTCTTCATGCATGCTCCGTCTTCACAACACAAGTAATTTTGTTCGGAGAAAACACAAGTTACTTGCTTTATCGCCGAGTTCACAGTCACAGCACACAACTGATGTGTGTAGTTAGCATGCATGCAGTTTTCAGATAATAATCACTTCATTTTTTTCCTAGTCTATGCATATATTTGCATACTACACGATATAGTAGTAGCTCTTGCTTGTTAGCACAAGAAGTTGTAATTCTGCATCTAAATTAATTAAGGACTGTTGAAGGAGAATTAATACTTGTTCTAGATCTTCACCGATCTCCTTGTTTTTTACAGAAATGTATCTAGGATGTAGGTCAACGGGCAGATCCTGACACTTGATAAGATTTCCTTCGTCATTAATCATGCATACGTATGAACGAACGTCATATGCAAATTCTCTCTTACCTAGTTGCTGTTTTCATACGCGGGACGTGGCTGATCAGAATTCCATGTTGTTTGTATTTGTTGTTTCACAATGGTTTTGAAACGTTTTTCCTTACCAGCTGTTCACGAGTACTACTCTACTGTTGGCAACTTGGCATCACTTCATTTAATGAGACGCGGATCATCTTTTGTTTTGAAAAATTAATTATGTACATAAGTACACATGGGCTGACCTAAAATACTGTAGTAGTAGGAGAGACCGATGCATAAGAAACATGTTCCATATTGCAATTGGTACATATAAACACAGCACAAACTGAGTGTTTTAGGTCAGGATCATGCATTCTTTTCTGAGTATTAATCAGGAGAGTTAAAAAAATCTAAAACACTTCCTCCCTTAGTTTGTTACACAACACAAAGAAACTCCGGACGGAAAATATCAAAAGTTGCTACAACAGCGAGCATTCAACCAGACATTAGCTAGGTATCCATTTTAAGAAACTGTGAAAAGTGAAATGGTAGCCCTCGACTAGAGACCCACACATGTAGTACTGCAAGTAAAAGCAACGACAAGATAAAGAGACTCAAACAAGTAGTACAGTTTGATCGTCTGATCAGATCAGTTCACTTCAACTTTAGAACTTGAAGAAATCATTAGAAGCAGATTTTTTTTTTGAACTTCATTAGAAGCAGAGTTGAATTACCTTCTTCCAAGGAAATTCAACACTCAACTCTGAGTGTCTATCCATAGTTGGAGAGGCTTACACAACACAACACACCAATGCAAACACTAATCTCTGAAGCACACATGACACATTTGAAACAAACTAAATATTTATATGGATGAGTTAGATCATGATCAGGTCGTTTGAGGATCTACTACCTGTGTAATGATAACAAAGACAAGTCACCAAGTACACTATGCATGCCCCTCAAGAAAATCTACACATACACATATGTTGTTACTTTTGCATGTGATGAAAAGCAAGAGATCAATCTGAGTCTAAAAGTACGGTACACCGTTGGATCAACCCCAGATCTATACTTGAACTTACTTGATGTTTCCATCATGAGGCACCATCGACAGGCTGACCATCGATCATAGCTTTACCCTTTGAGAAACCCTAGCTTGGTCTGTATGCACCTTCCAACATGCATGGGGCCATGCATGCACGCAGCTAGCTAAACCTCTTTCGCGCATTCCGAGGCTTCCATTCTTCTGAAACCGACTCACATTGCTACAACGTGAGGCCATGTTCTGATGGTCCTCTCTTTTGCTTTCAGGGCATCGTCCCCGAGGACCAGGGTGGGATGGGGACGTCTTCGCCGTCCGAGGAGCTCATCATCGCGTGCCCGGAGCAGATGCAGGCCCAGCAGGCGGCGGCGGACCGGCGGCTGCGCCCGCAGCACGACCAGCCGCTCAAGTGCCCGCGTTGCGACTCGGCGCACACCAAGTTCTGCTACTACAACAACTACAGCCTCTCCCAGCCGCGATACTTCTGCAAGACCTGCCGCCGATACTGGACCAAGGGCGGCTCACTCCGCAACGTCCCCGTCGGCGGAGGCTGCCGCAAGAACAAGCGCGCCAGCGCCGCCAAGAAGGCCTCCTCCGCGGTGGCGCCGCCGATTTCGATGATGCCGCTTCACCAGTATGGCCGGCACATGATGGCCGAGACCGGCCTCCACCTGTCCTTCTCCGGGATGCCGCCGCCGGTCTCGGCCGCAGACCCGCTCGGCAGCCTCGGTCTCCTGGACTGGAATAAGTACGACCACATCCTCGCCGGCTCCGGCGGATTTGACAGCGGGAGCTCCGAGGCGCACTTTGCGGGGCCGGGTATGATGGGTATCTCCACCGGCAACGGTGGCGGCGGTGGTGGAGAGTACCACGCGCTGAACGCGCTCCGGTACGCGGCCGGCCTGAGTGACCACCTGGCGTTGCCGTTCGGTGCTGCGTCACGGGCGGATCAGCGCGACGCCGCCGTCGAGATGAAGCCGGCGGCGGAGAGGCTGATGTCGCTGGAGTGGTGCGGCGATGCGAGCCGAGCGCCGGCGGAGAGCTCCATGGGATCCCTGGGCGGGCTCGGCCTGTGGAGCGGCATGATCAGCGGCGCCACACACCATCACCATGGCTCCTCTGCCGCCATCTGAATTCTGAACCGGGCGATGCATACGCACGTATGCATGCATGTTTTAGTGGTTTGCTAATTGCATTAACGAGTACGAGCACTGCGCAGAGTTAAGTGGTTGCGTTTTTCTTTCTTGCTATATATTTGTGGTTTCATCATGCCTGATATGCTGCTGCTGTTTCTTTTGTATTTGTTTTCATCGTTTGTTTGGATCGATGTTTGCATATTTTTTGTTTTTTCCAGTGTATTGGACAAGAACAATGTTCCGTGTTGCTCAACTTAATACATTGCTGTGGTTCGATCAATTAAGTCAGTCCTGTTGCTGCATGTTTCGAGTGATAATTCTGGCTAAGATGTTCACGAACACAATGCACACTGTATTGACACAATGTTACCAGGAGCAATGTTGGTCAGTCCAAATATGTTGTCAATACAGTGGACTACTATGGACTTACATTATAAAGCAAAGCGTGAACTAGAGAATACAGTTCTACCTTTATGCCGGTGCTGGTTGTAGTAAGTCCGTAGTATTCAGATGATACAATAATCGCTACAAAAGACAACAATGTCTCTTTGGAGCATCCGTTTCCTCATATGCAAAATAATGCAGATGTAGACATGTAGTGCACAGACACTATGCAGTTATTAGATGAATATGGAGATTTTTTTTCCGAATAAAATGGAGATTTAATTCGACTGCATACTGCTACTCTTAACCACATTCTCAGAATGAACAAGTAATGCAAGAGATGAAATTCACAATCGGTTTGTATACATGCTACAACCCACAGATCAAACATAGGAGAAGCAGACAAGCACTAGTTCGCAATCGTGCCAGCATATGTGGCGTATTGTCCTACTAAAACAAAAAACAGATCAACCAACTCTCTACTGGAAACAACTGTTTAACTGGTTGAATAGGATATACAAGCTGCAGAAAACTGTAGATAAATATACTCTTAACCATTGTTGGAGTTTCTATGCATATGCAACATATTATGTCCAGAGAACAATCAAACAGTCGGTAGGACCTAAGAGACCACATATCATGAGTGATGAGTCATGACCAAAAACCTGAACAAACACTTTCTCCAAAACGATTCTACCTACCTACAGTACAAACCAGTGGTTAATTCAGGATATTTGTGTTCGCATCAGGTCAATGAGCTTCTTTAATTATAGTGAAAGTTTGCAATGCGCTGGCAATCAGTAAATTAAGAATTAAGAAATTCAAGAAACGTACGTAGCTTATCTTTATATGAAGGGAAATACAGCTATATACTTCTTGAAGTGTCTGTACTAAATAGAACATGTTTGCAATTAGCGCAAAACTAATCTCCAACTGGCTGTTAGAAAATCACGCAACCTGTTCGTTATAAGATGAATAATTACCTTGCATATGCTGTCTGTTCATCAATTTCTTCTAGAATCCCACCAGCAAGTGAAGTGCATTTAAAGACGGTGTTTTCAAATAAGAGAAGATCAGAAATCTGCAAGCACCAAGTGAGTGTCCAACTGAAAGAAACAATCATCGCCTCTCAACTTCACCGACAACTCCCAGAGTAATGTACAAATCTTCTCCCAGTCTTGGTGTAATCTCTCCCCAGCTGTGAATGTGTGCATTACATTATTGATCTCTACTGCACTGCAACCTGGCACTTTTTTCAAACCTCTATTTCTGATAATGTCCCTAGTCTGTTGTACACTGTCCCATTTTTCATCAAATGCATATATGTTGGTCAAGAGATTATAGTAACCAGCATGATCAGGATCCAGCTTGAACAGTTTCGCAGCTACCACTGCGCTCATCTCTGTTTCACGGTGTGCTCTGCAGGCAGCAAGAAATGCACACCAAGTATGAGCATCAGCTATCCCACCCATTTCACGAAGGAGCTCCGTTGCCTCTTGAAATTCCCCAGCACGGCCAAGGAGATCAACCATGGCACTAAGATGCTCTGTATTTGGCACAATTCCATAAACTTGAGTCATGCTTTTAAAAATGCTCTTTCCTTCCTGCACTAGTCCAGAGTGGCTGCATGCCGATATCACAGACAAAACAGTCAAGCTGTTAGGCTTAACTGAAGAGGTAACCATTCTTCGGTACAACGAAACAGCTTGCTGCCCAAGGCCATGGAGGCCATAACCTGAGATCATTGAGCTCCATAGCACAACGTCCTTCTGAGTTGCACTTTCAAATACTCTGACTGCGCTACCCAAGTTTCCAAATTTTGAATACAAATCCAGCAGTGCAGCTGCCACAAACATCTTATCAGAAAAACCAGTGTTAACCAAATAGCCATGAAGACAAAAGGCTTGGCACATAACACCAGACTCCGAGCATGCAGCAAGCACCTTCACCATAGTGACAGCGTCAGGGGCAGGACCATCCAATAACATGCACTTGAACACTCTCATGGACACATCAGGGAGACCATTTTGGGTAAGACCACCAATGACCGCCGCCCAAGCTACTGTATCTTTCTTTGGCATCCGACAAAATAATTGCATTGCCTGCTCATGACACGAGCACTTCATGTACATATCAACCAGCGCAGTTGCAACTGTCATCTCAAGTTCACACCCTATCTTCACAGCAATGTCATGCACCCTTTTACCTTCTTCAAGATCCAGAGCAAGCGAACAAGCCTGTGCAACAGTCACCACGGTCACTGCATTTGGCTTCATCCCTGCCTTGACCATCATCTTATATACACGCAATGCTTCACAGATGCTTCCAGATTGCACATACCCTGTGACCATACAGCTCCATGTGACGACGTCTCTCTCCATCATTCCCTCGAACAACATCCTTGCATTTTGTACTGCTCCAGTCCTCATGTAAAACCCAAGAATAGCATTCATCAGAGCCAAGTCATACTCAAAGTCATTTCTGAGAACAAATGCATGGCAGGCCTGCCCGCTCCGGGCATCACTCAACCGTGCCGCTGCCGAGATCACACTCACAAGAGTGACCGAACTTGGCACAACGCCCTGTCCAACCACATGCCTTGAAAAGAACTCAAGTGCCTCCCACGCCATCCCGTTCTGCTCGTACCCGGTGACCATGGAAGTCCGGAGGACCATGTCCGGTTTCTCGAATGCATTGTAGGCGTTGATCGAGCCGACCATGTCCCCGCATTTCGCGTACATCTGCACGAGCGCTGCGGCAACGAAGGCGTCCGTGTAAGCGGCACAGGAGCGGACGGCGAGCGCGTGCACAGCGCGACCATGGGCGAGGGAGGGCAGCATGGCGCACGACTTGAGAAGGAGGGACAGCGTGAAGGCGTCCGGACGCACACGGAGGTGACGTAGAAGGAGGAGCACGTCGCGCCACTGACGTGCTCGGACGCGGGTGCGGAGGAGGGCATTGGCAAGGCGCGGGGTCGGGACGGGAATTTCATCGAACAGGTGGCGAGCGAGGCCTGGAGGATAGGATGCTAGTACGTGCGAGGTGAGGTGGTGGGAGGAGTGCAGGTGGCCGGAGCGGAGGAGGTGGGCGTGGAGGCGGGCCGCGGCGTGCGGAGTGGAGGCGTCCGCGGCGGCTTCTAGAAGCTTCTGGAGCAGTTGGCAACCTCGCATGTGTGGGCGAGCGACGACGGCAAAGCGCCAAGCGGTGCGGACAGTTTCTCAATACTCTCTATTTATGAGCGGACATTTCTTTCCCGACTTTCAGCGATCCTGTTAATTTAAAAAAATCAAGGCTGTAATATGGGGAGTGTATCGGCTACATGTTCAGCCATTTTGTTGAACTTTTTACAACAATCAAATTGGCATGTCAAGGCCAAGGAGCCCCATGAAGCTACTGAAAAAAAGAAAGACGGACGACTTTACCACATTTATTTCTAAAAATGATTATAACCTGCAATTGGCTATAACCGACAATTATGTAAACAAGTTTCTTCCTATATGCAAGTGAGAAGTGCATTGTAGTGGATTAACATAACCAAAATTTCGCAAAGGCAAATGTACATATATATATACCATCGACAACATGCTTCTATTAATAAAAGCATATCACTGTAAATTCACGCTTCTTATGAGTAAAAGCCGTTTATTGTAAATTCATGGTTCTTATGTAAAAGCAGTTCGTTTCTATGTTTTGTTTCCACAGGTGTCCTGTAACAAAGCGTGGGGATTATTAATGCTTCTTATGTAGTATCGATGGCGTTATCTAGTATTTTAAAAGATGGTCATTTACATATGTTTCACAAGTTGAAGAACAAAACTCGAAAATTTCAAGCACTTTTCGTGATTGCGAGAACTAAGAATTTTATGATTTTGTGTGAGTAGCTCTTCCTACACAAAAAAATACATGTTAACTCTAAATAGTACCCCCTCTGTTTATTATTACAAGACATTTTAGATAGTACTATCTAGGTCTAGGTGCATGCGCATGATGATGAACCCACATACTAAAAATAGACTAGGTACATACTAAAGTGGGTGAACATAGAGAAGTGCTAGAACGTCTTATATTTCCAAACGGAGGAAGTAAAAGATAACAAGTTGGGACTTACAAGAAAATTCGATAAAGTACCACCAAATAAAGCAAACGAATTGAATCTTGCATGCTGGGACATGAGTTAATCATTTCAGTAAGACACAAATGCTTGTAGCAAATTCTACTCCCGAACTTCAGATGCAACAAAACCTGCTCCCGCATTTTGGCGTGAGCAATTTTTTCGTCCGTCTTAGCATATAGGGGGAGACTAATCCATTCTACTATCGACACATTTATATTATATAGTAGAGATGGTTGTTTGCTACAAGGAAGACTCAAACATAATTAAGGAACTGAACCAAAATGAAATAATTATATTCTTTTAATACTAAACTTTTATACTTTTAACTCATTTGTAGCATATGTTATGATTTTAAATTTTAGGGTTTAGTGTCTTATAACTTTATATTAGTTATCTGACATAGTTAAACACATAGTAAAATTACTAGATATTAGTTTATATTTTTTCTAGTTATACAATTGTAACGTATATCCATGGAAATATACACTTGCATTGCATTATATTTAAATATATTTTTTGTAACATTATGTTCTTCCTCTATTCTTTTACAGTTGCATAAAATATATACTATTAGAAATATTTGGTAGAAGTTGAGCAGAAATATTTGGTACAAGTTGAGCATACATATACTTATGGAAACTTCTAGAGCACAAGTTAAATACAATTGATAATTGGTGATACTCTACTTAAAATCCAAGACACACACAGACACAAGTACTAGTACTTTGCTTCGCTTCCACAAATTCTCAACCCACGGGAAAGAAAGCAAACACCAGGAAATTGAAAATCCACCCTCCACATTAATGAAGCCCATATCGCTTCAACGCGAGGGGAAGATGATAACACACACAGAGCGGAGTGGGCCCCGCAGCGGCGGGGTTGAGGTGGAGACGCAACGCGAGGGAGATCGTCATCCCCCACCTCGACACGGCTCAAGCAGCAGCAGGTCAGAGCGCCATGGCCCGCATCTAGGAACGGCGGCAAACCCACCGGATGGGCCGCGCGTTCGTCTACGTCGTCCTCGGCGGCGGCGTGGCCGCGGGCTACGCCGCGCTCGAGTTTGCCCGCCGCGGCGGCTACTCCCGCGGCGAGCTCTGCATCATCTCCGAAGAGGCCGTGAGCGCTCCCTCCCTCCCTTGCTTTCTTCCCGAAGTAGTCAGCTTTGAGAAATCCTTTAAATTGTCGGTTAGTGGATAGAACCGCTCCAGGGGCGCTCCGGATTGCTTGTGCTTCCAACTGTATTAGGCAGAGTTTGCTTTAGTTTGCTTTTGCCTGAATAAGAGGACTGGCTTTGGTTGCTTGAGCCGCCAAGCCAGAGATGCTTAACATTTTGTTGGATTTTGTTACTATGGCTTCGTAGAGCCTTGATTTTCGTGGATGAGTGTTGCCACGGGCCAATCAGGATGCTTTTTAGGGGTGCACGGATTAGTGCGCAGTCTGTGCTGCAGCTTGGTAACTGAGAAATGATGAGTGAGGTACTAGTAAAGACAAAATATATGTAATCTAATCCTCTTCAGGATTGGATTAGGTTGGATCCTCCTCCATGCCTGCAAGAAAAACAAACATCTTCCAAGAATGCTATTTTGTGCCTAGTTAAGTTCCATTGCAGGGATTTCCCTTCAAGGGGCTAGAAAGCAATTCCACAATTCTCTATATGTGAACTTAAAATTCAGCTGGAACTGGAAGGAAAAGGAACAACAGTCCATATTGCCGTTCAACGGATTCAAGTTCTTTTGTTCGATGGAAGCTTTCCGGTCTTTCGGGCCATAGTGCAATATTTATCTATGATTCCACCGCTGAGCACATATTTGTCTGGTAACACTTTTTTTGTTATCTTGTCAGGTTGCTCCTTATGAACGCCCAGCATTAAGCAAAGGATATTTACTCCCAGAAGGTACATTTCTCACGCACCCGAATTTTTGATTGGCAACTTCTTAAGTCTTGCTAACATTTTTTAATAATGTGCAATTACAGGTCCTTCTCGTCTTCCAAAATTTCATACTTGTGTTGGCGCTAATGATGAGTTACTGACGACAAAATGGTACAAGGAACAAGGTAGTTTTGTTAAGCTTTTGGTTTTCTACTGAATTCTAACTTTCATCTCATGTATAGTATAGCATACTGGGAATGAGATATTTCATTAGATTTCTAAGTAAGCATCATATCTTGTTAAAATATCCTCGCAAAAAATAAAAGGATCTGTTAATATGTGTATGTTATTTTTGTTGTTTCTTGTCTCAATTATACAGATAAATAGTTCTATGATCCAGTTATTGGTATTGTTTGTAATGTTTGTATCCACATTGACTTGATATATCTACTAACTGGCAATTTACTTGAATAGGTATTGAACTTGTTCTTGGTACAAGAGTGATATCTGCTGATGTTAGACGGAGGACATTGCTCACAGCCACTGGGGAAACTATCAGCTATAAGACGCTTATAATTGCAACAGGTGCTCGGGTATGGACCTATTTAGATTTCCTTAGGACCATCTTCTCTCGCTTCTAAATGTCATATATTTGATTCATTATTATGTTTTGTTTCTCTATACACGATGTAGGCTTTGAAGCTGGAAGAGTTTGGAATAAGCGGTTCAGATGCTGCAAACATATGCTACTTACGCAATCTTGACGATGCAGATAAATTAGTGAATGTGATGAATTCATGCTCTGGTGGAAATGCTGTTGTCATTGGTGGTGGCTACATAGGAATGGAATGTGCAGCAGCATTAGTTACTAATAAGATAAGAGTAACCATGGTCTTCCCTGAAAAACACTGCAGTAAGTGTTAGATGTTTGACTGTTTGATTTGTTTTTTTACATAGTGAATCCGAAGATATGCTCATCCATATATGGTCTTGATTTTTTTTGTACAGTGGGTCGGCTATTCACAGAAAAAATTGCTGAATATTATGAAAGCTACTACACTTCAAAAGGAGTTACTTTTACCAAAGGAACTGTTCTTTCATCCTTTGAAAAAGACTCAACAGGGAAGGTGAGTTTGTATTGCATGAAACTGGGACTGCTTTGCAGTGATGGCTAGTTACTTTACGTTGCATTAGCCATTAAGTAACGAAATTCTTCTCTTATACTCCAAGTCAAGGTCCTGGATTTGCTTTCCTGGCAATCATATTCAGGTGGATGTACATGTTCTTGGGTTGGCAGTATGGAGTACCTGTTGAAGTCACAATCATACTCATTCATTCACCTAAAAGTCATCTCCCCAGCAATTGACGGAAGTCCCAGACTTTCTCGATCAATTTTTTTGCGTAGGCCCTATGATTGTCCAATATTGACATTCGCTTGGACCCAATATGTATCTAGTTTATCATGTTTTTTCATGCTTTGATGAAATAGGAAATACATGAGCAAGAGGCTTCTGAGAGTGGTATGAAGCAAGTAAACAAAACGATTAACGGGTACTTGAACCCGAGTGCTCAGGGGGAAAGCAGAATTATTGGTACAAGAACTAAAAAACCTTTGAACTAAGATTAGGCATTTGAACCTGTGACCCCAGGGAACAGAAGAATGTTTGATAGAAACACTTGACACCCCTTGGGTACCCTTATCTTAAGGGAAGTCCTTAAGATTAGAGATAAGGAATCGCTAGAGTAAGAGTTTGGTTTTGTAATAACATGCTGTGCCACTAATGAACATGTTGAGCATAACAAGTTCATTAATTGCTGGTTATAAAATATAGTGTGCTGGATCAATTGATGCCAAGTGCTATTAGCTCTACTATTTTCATTCCATGTTCGTCCAGTTGGAATCATCTAGACTATTGGCTGACACTGACTGTAAAACTAAGGGAGGGTTACTGTGTATTTGCAGGTGACTGCGGTAATCTTAAAAGATGGTAACCATCTTCCTGCTGATATGGTAGTTGTTGGTATTGGGATCCGTGCAAATACCAGCCTTTTTGAAGGTCAGCTGTTGATGGAGAAAGGTGGCATAAAGGTAAACGGGCAAATGCAAACTAGTGATAGCTCTGTGTATGCTGTTGGTGATGTTGCCGCGTTCCCTATCAAGCTCTTTGACGGTGATATCCGACGGCTTGAGCATGTTGACTCAGCTCGTAGAACTGCTAGGCATGCTGTCGCGGCCATCTTGGAGCCTTCTAAAACTAAGGACGTCGATTACCTGCCATTCTTCTACTCTAGAGTCTTCACGTTGTCCTGGCAGTTCTACGGGGATAATGTTGGAGAAGTAGTCCACTACGGTGATTTTACAAGCAGTAGCCCAAGGTTTGGTGCATATTGGGTTGGTAAAGGACAGATCACGGGCGCATTTCTGGAAGGTGGTAGCCGAGAAGAGTACGAGGCGCTATCCGCTATTGTTCGGCGTAAAGCTAAGGTCTCAAATATGTCGGAACTTGAAAAACAAGGTCTGGCGTTTGCCATCCAGGAAAGCAAGAAAGACATACCTGACGGTGGGGTCACCCTTGGTGAAAAGCCCGCTTTTGTATGGTATGCAACAGCAGGGGTTGCAGCAGCTGTGTCGATTTCTGCATTTGGTTATTGGTACGGCAGGAAGCGCCGCAGGTGGTGAGTTTTAGGATCTACCGCTGAGCTGATGGAAGCAGCCAGGAAGATCTGCGACATGCTATTGTTTACCGTTACTCGGAGGGAATCCTGTATAAACCTACTCCGTATATAAAATTGTAATCTTTGTAACGTATCTACACAACTATAGAAATCTCATCATGTATTGTTATATGAAATGAAAATGAGATGATGTTACGAAATCTCCAAGAGCCATACTTCTCTCACCTGGGATTCATAATTTTGAAAACCTTCTTTGAGCCATATATCCAAAGTTCTGAGAAGATACCTAAGATCACTTGCAAGTTTGCCCATGCCCATGTAACTAGGATCTGGCTGAGATGCCCGCAGAACTCTTATTACATTCTGAAGACACACCCAAAGAGGACAGCAGCATCGTGATATTACCACACATGATAAGCACAGAAAAGATGAGGGGAAACAGAGAGACCAACGATGGTGCACCTTGCCTTCACCGAGAAGAATTTCCTGTGTGAAGGTGAGCAATGGCAACAGGCGGGGTTGCTGAAAGACAACACAGATGAGTCCCTTCTTGTCAGAGCATCTTTAGCAGTGATCGGAAAACGCGTCGAACAAAAAATTAATTGTTGCGTAAAAGCGGGAACCAAAAACACCTGTTCGGACGCTCGAGAATTTCATCATCAAAACCGGAAGTAGAGGGTTTCCGTGACCGAACTGAGTGTGTCATCAAAAACTAAATTCTCAAAACCGGAAGTAGAGGGTTTCCGTGACTGAACTGAGTGTGCCCTTAAAAACTAGGAAACAATTGGCGGGAGGGACATTTCAGCCCCGCGTGAGCTCGTTCCTGATTGCCCCCACCGACATCGTTGGAGCCCGCAACCCTAGATTTCGGCCGTTTCCCTGTCACATCTCCGGTGAAAAGCCGTCGCCGAGTCGCTGCTGCCGCGGATCCACATATCGCGCTATTTCGGGAGCCTCGCCAGCACCATCGCCAATCGAATATGCAACGTCCCCCGGATCTGTCGGTGAGTGCTTTCCCGCTCGTTTTCGAGCGAATTTCCACTTGTTTCGGAGCGAATTTCTGCTCGATTCGTTGTACAGTCCTCCCTCCATTTGCATTTTACATGGATTTGAACCCGTGTGAGCAATTTTTTCTCGATGACTCGTCTTCGTCCGACGAAACCGATGGAGATATTGCTCGGCAACCACCAACAGAAAATGGTGTTGATGGTGCTCGCCGTGCATGAACACAGGTAGGAGGAAGAAGAAGAGGCGATGATCAACCGTCGGGAGCCTTTGCATTCCCCGGAACAGCTTCCACGACAACGAGTTGCTGATGCAAGACTACTTCTGAAGGTAATTTGCCCTAGAGGCACTTAATAAACATAGTTTATTGGCAATATCCCAATTGTTCATTATATGTTTTATACCATGCTATAACTGTATTAAGCCGAAACATTAATACATGTGTGATAGATAAACAACCAGGTCCCTAGTAGCCTCTACTAAGACTAGTTTCATTGCGCGATTGATGAACGAGGTTTTCCGATCATAGGGCATGGTGCCGGTCGGCAATGGAAGTCATATCGTTAGGTGTAACGATGTGATGGACATACCCAGTATTTATAGGACATAGTCATTACGCCTTAAGACCGTGAGACCAACTCTTATTGTTATTCCTGGAAGATATTTTGATTGCACCAAACGTCATATCTTATTTAGTGTGACAATAACGGTGATACTTTTGGGTATCGGAAGGGGGTAGTTGAGACGAGGGGTCAACATCGGGATTTGTCAGTCCGCATAGCCGGATAGATACTCTAGGACCCACTCGGTGAGATTATGTCAAATGAGTTTGCAAACATGTGACTAGGTCACCAGCTGGCATAATATCATAGACGAGTAGAAGATAGCGATGTCGGTAACGAGGTCAGCTAGATATGGAGATATCTAAGAACGACGCTCGGACACGCTAAGTATCACCATGACAAAGGGTTTAAGACTAGACGTTCAGATTTGATAGATCAAAGTCATTCGTTATATCACATGGATTAATTCATGGGGTCCAGGCCTACAAGTTAGTCATTGATCGGAGAGGAGTCTCGACCATGTCTGTTATTATATCGAACTGCTAGAGTAACACACTTAAGGGGTTTTGACAAGACAAACGGAAAGGAAAGAGATCACCGGGAACGTCCCGGGAATGGTCCGATGGAGATCAGGCAGCAACGAAATAGTTTTAGGAGCTAGAATAAATTATATATAATATGTTTGATATTAATTAATGTAATTAATGTTTAAATATGATTTTATATATTTATTTTTCGAATTTATTTAGGCTGATTTCACTAAATGGGCCTTCTGGTGGAAAGAAGGCCCATGGGGGGGGGGGGGACCCTCAAGGGAATTTGGTGCGGGGGGGCTTGGCCGGCCTAGGTGGGTCAAATGCGGCCCACCTAGGGCCGGCGCACCATCCTTGGCCGCACCAGGCATGTGGGATATTCCCACATTGCCTGGCTGGCAAGGTTGGCTCCCCCCGGGAGGCTATATAAGAAGGGGCACCCCTGGCCTTTTAATTCATCCAATTAATTCTCGATTTCTCATCGATCTCGTGATTCCCTTTGTTGGAGTTGCGCCAAGGAGGATGAGAGGATCTCTTCCACCGTAGCCCGCTGCCGCGCTGCTGGTGTTCCGGTCCAACTCTTCCGCTGCTCGTCCTGGACTGCAGTTTTGGAGGCCGTCGTCTCCACCGTATGTGTGTAACACCCTGCGAGGTGCTGCGCTAGCGGTGCTCGGAGGCCTACTTCCTCCACCCGATCTCGAGGTCATCTTCGTCGTCTTCGTCGCGCCGAGTTCTTCATGACCTAGAGGTCGGCAACGTCGTCTTCGTCGTCAACGCTTGTGTGGGAGCGTAATCCCCGCTATTCGGTCTACGAGGGTATGTATTCCGATCTCCGCCGTACTACTATATCTGCATAGTGTAGATCTTGTCTAGTTTAAGGATATCGTTGCTAGAATTTTTTTTATTTTCCGCATGCGATCCCCTTCAGAGGTATCAGAGCTGATCTATCGTAGATATAACTGTACGTTGTTAGAACCCGTGTTCTGCACGGGGGCACAGTTCCTGTTATTTGCTACCCTCTAGCGTGCACTTGTGATTCCAGCGGCATCGAGTTGATGAAGTGGTCCGGACCAACTTTACGCGTACGCTTACACGAGACTGGTTCCACTACTGACATACGGCCTGTACCGTATCTGTGGCTGGCGGGTGCCTGTTTCTCTCTGTTTAGTTGGTCTTGCATTTTCAATGGAGGGCCCAAAAGGGATACTTAAACATGCAATTATTGGATCGTTGTTGTGGTCATAAGGTTCGTAGGTATGAAGCGGTTTATTTACGACAACCCCAAGCTACGTAAAATATACAAAAGATAAAGTAGAAGCGTCTAACTTTATTTTGCAGGGGCTATACGATATGGTCAAGGTAGGTTTATTAAATTTGTTTATGAACTGCTGGCGCCAAGAAGACCATGACGTGATGGACTATATCACATTGCATTACATTTGATGTTTTGTGTGCATCTTATATTGTGTGATTATATATATTAGTATATATTAGTTACGTGACGGTAATTATATAAGATGATCCCTACAAAAATACCACTAGTGTTATTCCTCCAACGAGCACCACCAAGAAAGTTCTACGTTATGAGGCAGACCGTGACGATCGGGTGTCAGACATATCGCCGTTCGCATAAGGTGGGTGTAAGCCATGTTGCACAAGTGTCGGCGTGGAGGTTATAGTGGCGAGCCTAGCATATGCAGATATGCCCTCGGAACACGGAGGCCGAAAGGTCGAGCACGAGTCACAAAATTGGTGTGCCGGATAGTTGTCTACTCTTGAAGTTGTGCCGCCGGCTCTGACGATGAGGGGTTGTGCAATGGATGGGGGTCGTGTAATCGATTAAACGACAAGGAGGGATGTTCGTTTGAGTGGGAGTCCGGATAGTTATTTTCTAAAATAGTAGAACTCAAAATATAATGAACAAAGTCTGTTTTGGAAAACCTTTGTATATATTAACCATTGTGATAACATCTTTTCAAATTAGGCGCATTCCTGCGATTGAGAAACTTAAAAGGTTGGGTCCAAACTTCATAGTTTTATACTTTAGCTTGAGGATACTCCTTGTTTAAACCGTTAGCTCTTTGTGATACAATACCCGCTAGGAGATAAACCCGGAGATTCCGCTAACAAAAGATAATTTGGATTATCAGATTTTGTGCGGATGATATCATCATAGTCCAGTGTATGCTATGATCTCTGCCATAGAGAACCAATGTGGGTACAAGTTTTTAGATCGCGAACATATGAGATGGTCGCTAAACTCGGTACCCCAAAAGTTGGGTTGATGAAGTTTATCAGTACGTTGACTGATTGTCTTCTCAACCAAGATGGAAGAGAATACACATATTGAAGGAGCACGTGGCATTCATACTTGATGACATATGTTCATACTTGATGAACATTGAGACACCTCGCTCAGCTCGATCACTGGATGACAAACGTTGTTGCCAAGTGCAAATCCTCTGTCATAGACTGTGGCATGCAAGGGGAATCGTTCACCTTCATGGTTCTTGATTACGTTGAAAGTATCAAGAAAATGAAACAGATCGCCGGAAGTCATCGATGATGATGGTGTATATATGATATACATGTTATGAATGTTTTAGCTAAGCAAGTACTCGCAGTAGTGACTAAGTTTTGAACTAGTCATGTTTTATGAAAACCAGGTTTACTGCTTAAGTAGATTGAAAGGATGAGGCGACATTGCGTGTTGATAATGGCAGACAAGTTGTTGTGCTGGCCATAGACACTCTCCCTCTAGATCTACCATTTGGATAAATTATTTATGATCGCATGTTAGTATGATCGTTATAAGTGTGTCTCCTCTAGCGAGACACTTGTTCATATATGTTAGTGACAAATTCGTTGTCCTATACTTATGAAGTAATGATCATATACCGATTTGAATTTAGATGGTAGAAGCTCCCACTTTCATAATATTAATGTCAAAGGATACAAACTTAATAAAGACACCACATATGTGTGGCACTACCGTTTAATTCATGTCAATGTTATAGTCAATGCATTAGCTACATACCGGGTGGATCTACAAGTTCTAAGATTTGATCTTTTGACACTTGCAAAATAACTATGATACCGTTTTCGAAAAACGGGCATATAACTTATTGATAGTCATGCATAAAGATGTATGTGGTTCAATGAAGTAATTGACGGGTAGTGGAGACCTTTATTTCGTGAACTTCACTGAACGTTTTGAGTATAGCTTGTTGAGAATCGTGCATATGGGTGTATGTGAATCAATGAAGTACTTTAACGTGTAGTGGAAGTATTTATTTCATAGACTTCATGAATATTCGAGTAGATATATGGATATCCACTCAGGAAATGTTGGTCTGGAAATTTTAATTCGATCAAACAATTTCAGAATGAAGTAGGAAATAAACTTAACAAGAAAATTAAATTCCCGCGATACAGATCGAGAAAATAAAGATTTGAGTTATAATGTTGGCACATCATTGGAAGACTTGTGGGAAGAGTTGCACAAATTACGTTGCATGGAACACCATAGTATTATGGTATGTTAGGACGTCGTAATTGCACCCTATCGGATAGTGTGTTGTAAATAAATCTCTTACCGAATTATTGTGATCATTAGATTTATATGGTAGAAACGTAACACTCACGTTAGATCATACGGAAACCATATAAATCCATGGAGAAAATACCATTTGAGTGATGGCATGGCTTTGAGCCT
This sequence comes from Poa annua, assembly GCA_026929855.1. NCBI lineage: Eukaryota > Viridiplantae > Streptophyta > Magnoliopsida > Poales > Poaceae > Poa > Poa annua. The sequence continues at coordinate 84,212,116 of CM049429.1, read as the reverse complement.
ACATTGTCATTTCAACAATTTAGTGTTTCGATGTGATCAAACCAAAAATGGATTAATCTTTGTAGTGTACCGTACCTAAAGAGTTAGGGTGTGTTCGTTTCTGGGATGAAGTGGAATGGAATGGAACCATTCCATTCCACTGTCATGGAACCGTTCCATTCCTGTGTTCGGTTTGGGCAAAAAATTATCACGGAACCATTCCATTCTTGTGTTCAGTTTTGGAATGGAATGAGAATGGAATGGAATGAAATTATTCTAAACTCGACTAATTATTTTCTAAACTGAATTAATTAATGCTAATGTTGATTAATTATTCCTAATCATAATTAATTAATGCTAAACCGGGTTAAATAATGCTAAACTTGATTAATTAGCTCGTGACAGTCACCCGTTCCACCTCGTCCGGCCGAATCGGCCGGACCGGCGTATTCCGGATCTGGAGCGAATATTCCATTCTGAGGAACCACTCCATTCCGTTCCATTCCACAACCGAACACAAGAACGGGCTCCAGGTGCGGAACCATTCCATTCCGTTCCACCTCGTTCTAGAACTGAACACACCCTTAGTTGGGTACATGTCTCACGACATAGGCAAAATCGTTGCCGGGATATACCTTGCGAAAGAAATAGTTTCTTGTTAAAGGGTATAAGAGAAAGAAAGTAGAGCAAGACGAAGTTGGTGAACTTCCTCTCCAGACATCAGAGTGGCGCAACCGAAAGTGTTAACGGTGTCATGCTCCATAGCTTGAAAAAGCTGATGATACAAGATCATGATGCTCTGAGCTCATACTAAGAACGTAGGCGTACGAGGTTGTGTTCCACACTGTGTGTTACGGCAATCTTGTTATGAATGTCATATTAATGGAATATGACAGACTTACGAACTACGAAGAAGAGATGGTGGAACTAAGTCCGAGAAATGGCTATAAGTCATATATGATCTGAAATAAAATCTATATACGATTACCAGGTGTTGACTTGGGAGATCTTCCTGATGGCATCTAGGATGTTAACAGAATATTGAATTTTATGAAAGAGTAGACACTGATAAGGATCGATTTGTCGTGAAACAGTTCCGACATATTCAAAAGTTAACCACAATGAGATTTTGTCTCAAGTGGCAAAGACTAAATCTATTCTGGGTCATTTAACAATTAATATGATTTCGAATGAGAAATTAATAGATGGATAAGAACACCATGTTTCTTAATAGTGTCATTAAGAAAGAGTTGGTGATCCTGAGGATGCTAAACATGTATGCGAACTTCTGTTGTCCATTCATGGGCTGAAGCAAGCATATTGGAGCTGGAATCTTCACTTTGATAATGTGATCAAAGGATTTTGGAGCTGTCCAAAATAGTTGAAGAAACCTACATTTATAAAGAAGTGAGTGGGAGCAAAGTAGCTTTCCTTAATCTTATATGCGGAAGGCATATTTGAGTGGGAGCTAAGTAGATTTTCCTTGATCTTATATGCGGAAGGCATATTTGAGTGGGAGTTAGGTGTCATTCGTGATTTTGGATGTAACGACATATTGAATGACACAGATCCTCTAGTAGAGTGTAAGGATTATTTAAGTGATTAAATTTTCTATGAAATGAAGTTAGGAGTATTAGGCATCCGATTTATACGCCATGACAAAGGGTTTAAAATTAGACGTCCAGGTTTGATAGATGAAAGTCATTCGTTATATCACAGAGATTAATTCATGGGGTCCAGGCCTACGAGTTAGTTATTGATCGGAGAGGAGTCTCGATCATGTATGTTATTATATCGAACCGCTAGGGTAACACACTTAAGGGGTTTCAACAAGACAACCGGAAAGGAAAGAGATCACCGGGAACGTATCGGGAATGGTCCGATGGAGATCGGGCATCGCCGAAATAGTTTTCGGAGCTAGAATAAATTATATATAATATGTTTAAATATGATTTTATATATTTATTTTTGAATTTATTTAGTCTGATTTCCCTAAATGGGTCTTCTGGTGGAAAGAAGGACCATGGGTGGGAAAAACCCTCAAGGGAATTTGGTGGGGGGCTTGGTCGGCCTAGGTGGGCCAAATGTGGCCCACCTAGGGTCGGCGCACCATCCTTAGCCGCACCAGGCATGTGGGATAGTCCCACATTGCCTGGCTGGCAAGGTTGGCTCCCCCCGGGAGTCTATATAAGAAGGGGCACCCCTGACCTTTTAATTCACCCAATTAATTCTCGATTTCTCCTCGATCTCGTGATTCACTTTGTTGGAGTTGCACCGAGGAGGATGAGATGATCTCTTCCACCATAGCCCGCTGCCGCGCTGCTGGTGTTCCGGTCCAAGTCTTCCGCTGCTCGTCCTGGAATCGAGTTTTGGAGGCCGTCGCCTCCACCGTATGTGTGTAACGCCCTGCGAGGTGCTGCGCTAGCGGTGCTCGGAGGCCTACTTCCTCCACCCGACCTCGAGGTCATCTTCGTCGTCTTCGTCGCGCCGAGTTCTTCGCGACCTAGAGGTCGGCTACATCGTATTCGTCGTCAACGCTTGTGCGGGAGCGTAATCCCCGCTATTCGGTCTACGAGGGTGTGTATTCCGATCTCCGCCGTACTACTATATCTGCATAGTATAGATCTTGGCTAGTTTAAGGATATCGTTGCTAGGAAATTTTTTGTTTTCTGCATGCAATCCCCTTCAACTTAGCCAAGATCCCACCTATCCAACGTAATTCTTCAGTCAAAGGTACCAAATGTGTCGATCCCTTTTCCTAAAGATTGTACAAACTTGCGAGACAAATTTTCGGTACTTCACTCGCCGGAGGACACTGCTGGGTTGTGGGATTTAGCATGTATCAGAACATATCTGTAGCTATGAGAATGATAGCCTACGGCATTCTGGATGACTATGTCGATGAGTATCTGCGCATTGGCGAGGATACTACTATTGAGTCAGTACGCAGGTTTGCCAAAGTGATGATTCAACTCTTCAGTCTTGCTTATCTTAGAGATCCGAATGAAGAAGGCACAATGAGGTTGATGGCACAAAATGAGGCTCTTGGTTCGCCGGGATGCTCCGGTAGTATTGATTGTATGTATTGGACATAAAAGAACTGCCCGAAGGCATGGCACGGGCAATATTATGGCAAGGATGGTGATGCAAAACAAGTGTGCTACTTGAGACCATTGCATACGCGGATTTATGGATTTGACATTATTTTTTTGGTTTGCCTGGCATAATTACTGACATCAATGTATTACAAATGTCTCATTTATTTGCAAATCTAGTTAGCTAGTAGTGATGCTCCAGCTTACAACTACACCGTCAATGGACATGATTATACAAAAGATTACTAGCTTGCCGACGACATCTACCCTACTTGGTCTACTTTTGTAAAGACCATATATGACGAATAGGATGGAGGATGAAATTGTGAAGCTTCAAGAGGACTGTCGAAAGGATATTGAGAGAGGCTTTGGTGTTCTGCAATTTAGCTTTGCCATTGTTCGAGTTCCTGCTTGGTTTTTGGATTAAAAAATTCTCAAGAACATAATGAATGTTGTGTGATTCTTCACAACATGATTATTAAGAATAAGAAGGACTTGAACTTGAATTTAGTGTACGACAATGTTGGTAGCCGTGTGAAGCCGGCTAGAGACCCATATCCCATCCAAGCATTCTTCAAACTTACCAGGAGATTGAAGATTATTAAGGATACCAACCCCCACATCGAGCTTCTGAAAGATCTCTCGTTGACCACATCTGACGGAGACACGAGCAGTAATCAGCCACGTTGATTCATTTTATATTCATGTGTAGTTCTATACTTGTATGGCAAAATAAACAATATTGTCACTTCATATATATTGGTTCTGTCGTAGACTCATAGCCCACTCTAACCCGTAAAACACATAAAACGTGAAGCGCGCTTTTTCGGTCACAGCTAGAGTTGCTCTTATGCCGGTAGGGTGTTCGGTTGGACCTAGGGTAATTGTAGTGTACTCCCTCTATCACAGTTTATAGAACACACACACAATTTAAGAAAAGGTTTGACCTTTAAATTTAGTCAATAATATATAAATTGTATGTCACAGAAATTATACCATTCGATTTGTATTGAAAAGAAGTTTTTTATGATATAATATTTTTCATAGAAAATTTAAATTTTATTAGCAAAATTAATGGTTAAAGTTTATTCTTAAACTACGTGTGTGCGTGACGGAGGGAGTAATAAACTTAGGGCCGCCTTTGGCATTGTAACTACCATCGCTGGGTTTTCTGCTGCTGCCTCTGTACCGAATTATAACATCGGACCACATACATATATAGTGAAAGAACATACTAAAACGGGTATATATTTTTGCATCCAGCCATCCACTCGGCATGTTTGAAAAGTGTGCGAGAGCAAACTAACTGTAAATTGTAAACACGTACAATAGCAGCTTCGAATGCCTTATTGCTGCGAGCGCCGCTTCAGCACACCACTCTGGGTTGGGTTCACGTCGCCGGCCGCCGCACAGTCCGTCACTCCAATTTGACATGGCTCGCGCAAGTCGTCCATAGGTGCAACCGCGAGTGACACAAGCCACTACTACAACTACAACGCATGTCATCAGAAAGCCCAGTGCACGTTTCGCAGGCGCTTAATCCGGCGAGGAGGCTGACTACCGGCCGGAGCTACGGGCTGACGGCTGTGGGAGTTCAGAAGTCAAGGGGAGGAACCGGCGAACCGGCCCAAAATTACGGCTCCTGCTGTGCCTTGCCGCGGCGCTGAGGCCGAATGACAGCGCCTCGTGGTCGTCCGATGCGAGGTTTCGACGGTGCAACGATGGTTTGATAATCTGCTAGTGTTACATTTGAAACTCGTGAGAGTAGTTGACCGATCGGGATTCGGGGAGATGGAAATGAACTAGCCTCGTAGGGTCGTCTCCTATCTAACCGAAATAACGGCAACTGTCTTGTTCTCTGAACTTCTGATTATGAAGGAGATCTCTAAGAAAACAATTTAACCGACCGGCCTAGCACTGCAGAAGGTACGTACGCATGCAAGCATCCCCAAGATACGCAAGAATTGACCTAGTGGCTTGCATAGTTCTACGGTTAACACTACGGGAGTGGCAGCCTAGCCCGACGACAATTATAACGCCGACGGCCAAACGTCGGGGCCGTCGGCGTCACAACGTAATACCGACGGCCAGAGAAACACCGTCGGGCTCAAAACCCCGTCGGCGTTCTAGTGGTGACCCCGACGGCCACCGTCGGCGTCAAAACACCGTCGGACTTCTCCCCCCGTCTCCCCCGCGTGGGCGTCTGGACGAAGCGACCTGACGGCACCGTAACCACCCACACTGACGCCGACGGCAATACCGTCGGGCTCATTGAACTATTTTCCAGTTTTTCTTAAAATATTAGGTTACATTCAAAAATATTATTCGTAAGGGTACTAAATCACAATAAATAACATAAGAACTAATTTGTACAAATATTGTGATCATATGTAGCCATAATATAAGGACACATATGCGGGTATCTCCGGAGTTTTGTAGTGGTGGGGTTCCGGAACTTAGAGGTGAAAACCCCCGTTTCGGGTGTCGGGCATGGAACCGTGCGACGGAACACATGAAATGTTTGTTTTTTATGGTCCAATATACCAACCTAACACATCCAAGCAAAAAAAATCCATGCGTCTACCCCTCCCAACGCCGTTTAGAGGGGTAGATCGACGGTTCAGACTTTTCTCCAGCGGGAGTAGGGTTTCGCCGTAGAGTGGGTCCGGAGTGTCAAGACCCCATCAAAACTTGCATAGACCCCTAATATATGTATACTAGTGTGTTGGTAGTTTGTGGAAACCAAGATACATCTCCGAGGTGCGACCCGCTTCACTGACCCCTCTTTCTCCATGGTAAGTTCTTGCACTTAGAGGTGAAAACCCCCGTTTCAGGTGTCGGGCATGGAACCGTGCGACGGAACACATGTCCAATATACCAACCTAACACATCCAAGGAAAAAAATCCATGCGTCTACCCCCTCCCGGTGCCGTTTAGAGGGGTAGATCTACGGTTCAGACTTTTCTCCAGCGGGAGTAGGGTTTCGCCATAGAGTGGGTCCGGAGTGTCAAGACCCCATCAAAACTTGCATAGACCCCTAATATATGTATACTAGTGTGTTGGTAGTTTGTGGGAACCAAGATACATCTCCGAGGTGCGACCCGCTTCACTGACCCCTCTTTCTCCGTGGTAAGTTCTTGCACTTAGAGGTGAAAACCCCCGTTTCGGGTGTCGGGCATGGAACCGTGCGACGGAACACATGAAATGTTTGTTTTTTATGGTCCAATATACCAACCTAACACATCCAAGCAAAAAAATCCATGCGTCTACCCCCTCCCGACGCCGTTTAGAGGGGTAGATCGACGGGTCAGACTTTTCTCCAGCGGGAGTAGGGTTTCGCCGTAGAGTGGGTCCGGAGTGTCAAGACCCCATAAAGACTTGCATAGAACCCTAATATATGTATACTAGTGTGTTGGTAGTTTGTGGGAACCAAGATACATCTCCGAGGTGCGACCCGCTTCACTGACCCCTCTTTCTCCGTAGTAAGTTCTTGCACATATAGGTGAAAACCCCCGTTTTCGGTGCCGGGCATGGAACCGTGCGACGGAACACATGAAATGTTTGTTTTTTATGGTCCAATATACCAACCTAACACATCCAAGAAAAAAAATCCATGTGTCTACCCCCTCCTGGTGCCGTTTAGAGGGGTAGATCGACGGGTCAGACTTTTCTCCAGCGGGAGTAGGGTTTCGCCGTAGAGTGGGTCCGGAGCGTCAAGACCCCATCAAAACTTGCATAGACCCCTAATATATGTATACTAGTGTGTTGGTAGTTTGTGGGAACCCTAATATATGTATACCGAGCCAGTACCGGTTCCGCCACCACCGCCGTACCCTCCACGGTCGTGCTACGCCGATTTCGTCGCACACTACACCCAGGCGACTCCTCTTAGTACTTCACCAAAACTTCACTAAGTCATTTTTTGTACATCTAGATATTTACACTTAGTCATATTTTGTTCAAACATGTAGGGATCGTCTTCTTCACGGGCAATGGCTCCGTTTGGTCGAGCTTCTGCCTCACCCATGGCCACTCCGGTTCACTCACAAGGTCCTAGCCCGGGTGCTTCTACCTCGCTGCGTCGATCACCCCACCACGAGAGCCGCGAGATGCGTCGACAATCGCCAAACCCGGTTAGTTCATGAAAAACTCTGACATAAACCAACCATAGACTTAGAACTATTTTTCATGATTCAGTTTGGACTTAGAATGTTTGCATGAATTTGGACTTAGAACGTTTGCATGAATTTGGACTTAGAACATTTGCATGATTTTGATCATTTTTCCTTGCATGAATTTGGACTTAGAAGGTTTGCATGACTTTGATCATTTTTTCTTGCATGAATTTGAACTTGATACATTTGCCATGCTAACCGGAGTTCGTTTTCATTTTGTAGTGATCATGCTCTTGGCGGTGGAATTCGTGCTTGAGAGTTCCTTTGGAGAGATCATTTTGTAGCTTCATGACCTTGATCATGTAGAAACGTGTGATATATGTTGTGTGATATAGAAACGTGTGATATATTTGGTAGCTTCATGAGTTTGATGATGTTTATGTATGGATGTTGTGTGATATTTGATGATTTGTGTTATGTTGTGTAAACAATTTAAGTTTTATTACGTGCAGCATCTAAATGTGTTAGATTATATGTGAATCTCAGAAAAAAATTGAAATTTGCAGGGAATAATTAAAATGCAGCAAAATGCTGCTGTTTTCACTCCACAATGAGCCCGACGGCAATGCCGTCGGCGTCACGCTGTATTGTATTATTATGCAGTGGTGAGGCCGACGGTATTTGCCGTCGGCGTAGTAACGCTATGGTGAGGCCGACGGCAATGCCGTCGGGCTCACCGTATGGCCTGTGCAGCTACAGCAGCTGACGCGTGTGTCGTGACGGAGCGGCGTTACGTCCTTCTGCGCCGAGGGTATTTTAACACCGATGGCCTAAAATCACCGTCGGCGTCGCGCTAGCCCGACGACATTTGCGAGCCCGACGGCCACGGCGTGAGCCCGATAGATCACAGCCCGACGACCTTAGGCCGACGGTGGCCGTCGGGCTCACTGAGGCCGAGGGTTTCTGTGATGAGCCCGACGACAAATGCCGTCAGACTGGGCTGTTACTCCTGTAGTGGTTATTTACTTGCCATGGCCGAACCTGGCCGCGCTCGCATGTATCCCCAAGATATGCAAGAATTCAATCGCGCCGCGTATCTCTGGCTCAGCGGTGCACATTGCAATTTGCCGCCTATAAATAGAAGACAAGAGTACACTCAGTTCTCACACAGCACCACCCCTCTACTTCATCAGTCTCTTCTTCCTTGTACTGTAGTGATCGTCACTGAGGGAGTGTGCGACATGGCTTTTGCCGTGGCCAAGATCTCGGCGCCCTTTTTCGTGCTCACGGCTCTAGCATTCCTCGTTCACCCCTCCGCATCGGCCGAGTTCCACCGCAAGCTCTCCGGATGGTCCTACGGCGGCGCTACGTGGTACGGTGGCCCTACCGGCGCCGGCAGTGACGGTAATACACGGTCCAAGAGCACATACTTGCACTAGTAGTTATGACAGTGAATATATATGTACATTTGCACAAATACTACTCGTGCTAAGGCCTGCATGTTCCCTGAATCTAGGTGGTGCATGCGGCTACCAGGATGCCGTCGACCTGCCTCCGTTCTCCTCCATGATCGCAGCGGGGGGGCCGTCCATCTACGAGGGAGGGAAGGGCTGCGGCTCTTGCTACCAGGTTCGTCTCTCCCATAGAGACCTTGCTAAACTTCTGAACTGTCGGCTTACAACCGCGCGCATGCATGCGTTCGATCGCTGTAATTCTGCAGGTGAAATGCAGCGGTCACGGCTCTTGCTCCTCCTACCCGGTGACCGTCGTCCTCACCGACGAATGCCCTGGCGGTCCGTGCCTTGAAGAGTCCGTCCACTTCGACCTCAGCGGGACGGCGTTCGGTGCCATGGCCAAGCCCGGCCAGGCCGACCAACTCCGCGCCGCCGGACGCCTCCAAATCCAGTACACTCGGTATGCCGCATGAATTTCTACGTGTGCATTTCCGAACGCACACGTTCATTCATATTTATGCTAGCCTTGTCCGGACGCACGTAAAAGAACGGTAGGATCGACCGACTATAGCTAACCGCCGTGTCTCATCTACGCCCTGGCGTTTGTCCTGTCCGTGGCTTCTGCATGCAGGGTGCCGTGCAACTGGCAGGGGACGCACATAGCCTTCAAGGTGGACGCCGGCTCTAACAACTACTACCTCGCCATGCTCGTCGAGTACGAGTCCGGCGACGGCGACCTGTCGTCGGTCGAGCTCATGCAGGGCGGCGGCGCAGGGTGGTCTAAGATGGACCAGTCCTGGGGCGCGGTGTGGAGGTACAACTCCGGACCCATGCTGCAGCCGCCCTTCTCCGTCCGCCTCACCTCCAGCTCCGGCAAGACCCTCGTCGCCAGTAACGTCATCCCGGCAGGATGGAAGCCCGGCGGCACATATCGGTCCGTCGTGAACTACTGATAGGGGATCACCATGATCGTCAATAAACTTGGTGCGGTTGCACGCAAGAACGCCGGCCCGCGCGCTCGCCCGTTTACAGAGGCGTGGCGCTAGCTTTGGTTTATGTTTGGAGCTGTGCCGCTATGGGCGTGGATATGCGTGTAATCACCATTAATGTCTCGCGTGTGTTGCAAGTGTCTGTGTGCGCCGTTGTTGCGTGAAGAGTTTGTTCTGTCTGTAAACAGTTCAATCCATATGAAATACTCCCTCCCCCGATCTATATGCGGTCTCCCTTTGCTCTGACTATTATTCCTTTCGTTCCAAATTAGACTAGAAATAGATATATCTAGATATGTTTAGTTACATCTACTTTCGGATAATTGTAAGTCATCTAATGTGGAATGGAGGGAATAGTAAGAAGGTGTCAACATGCGAAGTGAGCCAATCTCAGCTGGTTTGGTTCCTTGTGGTGGAACCAATTATTTCTGAATTTTAGGGCATTTTAGTAAAATAAATTCAAGAAATTGATGTTTGGTTGAACTGTGCTCGAAATTCAATTTAGAGTAAAATTTCATTTATTTCTTGTTCTACGTTTTAAATTTTGCTCCTTGTCTGAGGTTCCATCACATGTTTCACAATTTGGCCATTTCGTCACAACAGAGAACAACGAATGACTAGTTTACAACTATTTTTCATACTAGTTTTAAAAATATTGGATGTTAGTCGCCACCAGGTAACAAAGAAAGAAAAGTAGGATGCAGAGGTACATGGACGCATCAGATGCGACCGACTCCACGTTATCCGATCACTCAAGCTAATTTTTCGAGTTTGAGTAAAATAGTTTAGGAAACAACTTAGTAGGTACATGCTCTGTGGATGACTCATATATGGCCAACTTAGTTGGTTGTGTCTGACAATGGCTTTGTTGGATGTATTGTTTTGAGTGCGACGACTTTCTTTCACGGTGAAAACCTATGTAGAATCTGGATTTCTGGTGTTGTCTTGGTAGTGTTAGTGTTGTTGTCTTAAGGATTAGATCGCTGTGGCGGGACTTTTGTTTTTTGTAATTCTTTTTTTCTTTTGTCGGATGTGTGCATCCGTAAAGCCGTTAGGGCACTACGTTGTTACAGAGACTGGGTGTATTTGATACTGATATTAATAAATTCCCTTTATCTAAACAAAAATAGTCACATGTGGATGCATTTAGACATGTAATATATTAAATATGTCCACATATAAGTCATTTACTATCTCTGTTTCAAAATGTAAGCATTTCCAACAAGCTAGCTAAAAATACTTACATTGTGAAACAGAGCAAGCACACGACGTGTCGGTGTTGTGCACTTGAAAAGGTTTCCAGGCAGAGAAACAAGTCGAGCGTAGAAGGTGCAAAACCGCTCTGTCGTGTACTGCATTCAAGCAGTGCGGCGCCGCAGTTGGAAGCACACGCCGACTCGCCCCTCCACCTCTGCAAGCACGTATCCGTAGATGATGCGAGCAATGCAAGTGCACGCCCAACTTTTCGCTGATCTCGGTTGGTAAGCCTTGGCGTGTATACCGGTATACGTACGTCGTTTTACTGGCCTTGAGACTAGCTCCTTTGTTTTTTTTAGGGGCAACGACCAACTAAATCCATTTTTCAGGGGAATTTTCTGGGTAACTCATACTCCCACCGTATTAAAATAAAATCCATTTTCTGGAAGTTCATTTATTTTTCTAGGTAACTCATACTCCCTCCATATCAAAAGTATAAGATGTTTTAGCATGTGAATCGTACACTAAGCTATGTCTAAATGGATGTAGAAATGGACGTATGTTGAGTCTTGACATCCTTGTGCTAAAACATGTGCTAGAATAAACCTTGTGCTTACTCCCTCAGTTACAAAATAAGTGTCTTAAGTTTGGATAAAAATAGATGCATCTCGACATGCTTTATGCTAGATATATCCAATTTTAGCCTAACTTAAAACAGTTTATTTGGGACGGAGTATATTTCAATACGGAGACAAAAACCATATTTTCCTAGCCTAGGTGGAGAGGGAGCTCTCCTATTCCACGCATGTAGAGTGTAGCCTCGCGAGTGCAGCCGACGCCGACGAGACCGTCCCGATTGCTACTTGGCAGGCCCAAAACATGGTACTGTAAAATGGCGTGTCACGTTTGAATTCCCACACGAACGGCATTGTCGATTTTCATCGTGCGCGAGGATGTCCCTGAAATAAATGTCAAACCGGATGTTCCTACTGGGTATGTCACAAACGTGTTTTAAGACGCGCGCTTAAAAAACAAAATAGAGACGAGCGGGCAACGAAACGGGCAGTTTTTGGCGCCCCCATACGAGCCAAAGGGTGCCCAGACTATCAAACGCACCCTAAGTGTTTTTTATTTTGTGCTTTCATATCAATGGCAGTTGTTTTTGTTAAAACAAACTGATTCCGTTCCATTTTCCCAGAAAACGTGTAGAAGATTCGTGTGCGAGGTAGGTGGGCCTGAAGTAGAGGCACCCACAAATCCCATGCCTGGTGAGGTAAAAAAACTTCCTTGAACATGAGGAGGGAGTATGCTTTCCATGGCTCGGAGGACGGGCCGATTCTGCAAGTAATCAGGCCACAGCCAGCCCATTTCTAACCTTATCATCGTCACATGGCAGGCCACAAGCCACCTGAACAACATGGACACATGGTTGAGCCCGTAATGAGTACAGACTACAGAGCCATGTGAGGTTTTGGACCATGTAGTACTGACTCCCTGATGGGCCAGTGTTTCGATGTGAAAGAAAGGACCATCAATACAAGATTCGACACCCTAAAAAAAAGAAATACATGATTCGAGTGTTTTTCTATTATAATTTCCCCTCATTTAAAAAGTACTGGAACAAAATTGACCGAGTTTAGCGGGAACGTGCAAAAATCAACTACGAATGTACTAATATCAGCATTGAACACGACCACATTGGGCACCCTGCCCTACTTGGCCACCCACCCAAAGTACACACATGCCGTTGAGTAGAGAGATAGAGGTTGCCATCGGGAGCCATATCATTCACCTCCATGAGCCCGCGACTTAGACTTCCCCTTTTAGCGACCATTAACGGAGCCGAACTCCACAATCACCGGGAGCCACACCGAGCAACCACACCAGCGAGGGCCGCTCTCAACCTCATCACTTCTCCTTGTCCGCCACGCCACTAATGGAGATCCACCACCGTCTCCACTAACCATACCGTTGTCGTACGCTGCATTGTCTTAGCTCGGTAACACATAGGAGGACGATGAGAAGGCCGGCAATGCCAAGGTTCGCTCAGGTTGCCCTAGAGGTAATAGCACGAGCGCGTAGGTGTTTTTATTTTTATTTTTTTGAATAAATGTTTTTTTCCTACAAAAATGCTATTTGCTCCTCTGGATACTCCAATCGATCCGAGGATACCTCAGCTTGGTTCGTACTTTCCTACCCAATGCCATTCTGAATGATTAACTACTCTAATAAAAAAAATCAAAGCAGAAGCATATATAATTAGCAGAGGAAATCAGTACAAGGTCAAAACCGTCGGCGGAGCACGTCAGAACACAGTGCACCACACATGCATTACGTCGTGCATCGGCGAGAACAGGCAGCGTGCGTGTGAGTGGGACCCACAACCCGCAGGAAATCGGCAGAACATGATGCTTTTCTTGTCCGCGGGGAAGAATGCTGCCGCAAGAAAAAATGTAGCATGTCTGATTAGTGATTACTGACACTGACTGCCTGCTCGCGAGGCGAAAATATAAGTTCAGTAAGCGCAAAAGCATGCTACACGAGCTGGCGATTGCACAGGCGCGAAACCATTGCTTATGAAGAGGATCGTGGAGATCAAGTTACGGTCCACACTGAAATACTGTACGTAATTTCTGCGGTTTTTGTCCAACATTACTGACACTGTGCAGCAAGCAGCTCATGGGTGAGGGTCAGACTGTTCGTAGTTGCGATCAAGTGCAGATGTAATCTTGGCTACAGCAAAATCTTTGCACCCTGTCTGTTGGCTTGTTTACTGGCCTCACATGGGGCACCGCGATGGGTAGGGCCGGCAAGGAGCCAAAACCGAGCAGCAGCGGCAGTTATGGATGGCCCCACCTGGAAGCTGACTCACCACTCCCTACAGTACTCACGGTTGCAACCGCCGGCGATGGCGACGCCGCTAGCTGCACGAGCGGAGGCGGAGGCAGAGCGGCCGTGCGCGCACGACGTGTACGTCCCGACGCGCCGACACTCTCTCAGTCAGAGCCAAGGTGACAGGTGTGAACCGGTGAGCGCAGAGAAATCACTCCGCCATGTGAGGCTGGCTTGGAAATGTTCACTGGCAGTACACAGTCACACTGCCGTTCGTTTGTCATTGCTTCTTCTCATACGGAGTAGTAGATTAATTTAGGGAGCGCTAATCGCTCCGACATCCTGCCGCCTGTTAAGAGCACAGTCCCACTGCTGCTGATTGTCACCACGCCTCCGTGCCCGTGCCCGTGCTGCTGCTAAATATAGTCTAGACGAAAGCTCGGAGGTCGATGGAGATAGCTTAGAATAGACGGTGCCAATCAGCACGCACGGCACGGCCGCCATGTGCGAGTCTCCATCAGCTCCGGGTCCGGTGAGAATCTCGCCACATGCGCCGGGGTTCGCCGGAACGGACGGCTGACACAGTGGCGCCTGGCGGCGGGGCCACGCTCACGCCGGCGGGTTGGTGGCTGCCGGCGGCTCCTTCCGCGACACGTACTGTAGTGCAACCGAGGCTTTACTTTTCCTGTCTGTGAAGACGGAAGGGAGACGAAGAGAGAAGCGGCAGCACATGAGCGCTGGTCCAAATGTGCTGCCGTTTTCCTGAACGACATCATCTGCTCGATCGTGCTCGTGAGCGCGCCACATGGAGGGCCGCCGTCGCGACAGCGACAACGTAGCGTCCCGCCACTAACATCACTCGACTCGATCGACCCTGTACCTGTAGCTGCACGAGAGGAAATTAAAGGACTCTCTCGTTTCGTTTCATGGCCGCTCGTTTCGCGAACTCGTGAAATGTAGACCGAAAAGCACGACGATACGTGCTACGAATACATACATGGACGGTTGACTAAGGAGCTCATACGTACGTCTGTTGGTTACTTATATATACTTACCTGTATCGATCTTGGGAAGCTGTAGCTGAGACTCAGACCCTGCACCAACAGCGGCACGAGAAAGAAAGATAGCCTCTCCTTTGGGAGATTGAGTTAATGCCACGGTGTGAATCTTACGATTGGTACAATGAGCACGTGATACACATGGTTATATACTTGGCTAATGACATTTGACATTTGTTGACTATATCTTGAGAAGTTTAAGCATTTTCTAAAGAAAAAACAAAACACAAGTGGGTCTCTCAGCATGCCCAAGCTCCTGCGAGGCGCCGCTCCGGCCGCCGCAGCCACCGTCTCTGCCTCCGCCGCCTCCCCGCAGGCTCTGTAGGCTCCTCCGCGTCCGTGACCCCGTCCCCGGCTTGCCCGCCGGGCTTTGCTACCCCAAGGTACGGCTACGCGTCTCTGCCTCCGCCGTCTCCCCCGCGCTCCCCGCCGAGTTGCGGATCGACGGTGGTGGCGGACAGCCTGTCGGCGGCCGTCGGATCCGGCAGCCTCCCTGCGACCAAGATCCTGCCACGCCGCGTTCGCTTCGCGGAGATCCCGGCCATCAAGGTTGCGCCAGTTGCGTCTGCCACGGGAGATCTCATCTTCAATGTGGCCTTCAACTCCGTCCTCCCCATCTCTGCTACCTCGTCCGGGGGAGGAGGGGACGACCGAGCGGCGACACGACCGATCGCCATTAGTTGGGAAGTACTTCCTCCTGCGGTGGACGCGGCGGACGCGGCCTGGATTCCCGTGCGCCTGAAGCACTGGTGGCGCCATCAAGACCTCCAGTGCCCGTCTTCAATGAAGCATTCATGCAGCACCAACCACGGGCGATTTCCTTCGTCCAAGCTCAGCTACAAAGCGCGTCGGCAACTTCTCTGCTTCAAGTGCTTCGACAAAGAACATTTCTCCTACGAGTGTTCCAATTCAGAGAAGTGTTCTTTGTGCCGGCTGGTGGGGCACAGAGCTTGGGGCTGCCCTTCTAGCTCCACTCTCCAAGGCCAAGGAGGTGCTGCGCATAGCTCCTTCTCCGACTGCTGCCATGGCTGGGGATGGCGCTCCGCTCTCGCGTCCGCTCGAGTCCTGCGTCGTCTTCGTCTCCACGCCGGCCATGGACAACCACACCGCGCACCTGCAGGCACATGCTGTTGTCGTCTGGTTGGGCGGGGGGCGGCCTTCGCATGCCAATGCGGCCGACGTCGCGGACGCCATCCACGCCTCCACGAAAGTGCCCACCGAGTTCTTCCGCGTCGTCCCCCACTTCCCAGAGGAGTTTCTGGTGATGTTCCACCACAAGCACCATCGGGACCAGGTGATTGCGGCTCCAGGGAGGTACCACCACAACGGCCTCGACATCCACGCTGTGGCCTGGCTGTTAAACGGGCACCGCGATGTGGCCAAGTTTCCTCACCACGTCCACCTATGCCTGGAGGGGGTGCCCCTCAACGGCTGGGACGAGGACCTTGTGGCGCGCATCATCGGCGACGACGCCGTCATCGACTACTTCGACATCGCCACGGTCCGACAGGAGGACGCCACGATGCTCAACCTCTGGGCATGGACATCAGACCCAGCGAAGATTCCGCGCATATGCTGGCTCACGGTGCTCGACGGGCCATCGTCAACCTTGGAGGTGCGTGTTCTCCCTCCGGGCCACGGTCGGGCTGGACTGGACGGGCGTGTCCTAATCCACCTAGACATCATCGAGGAGTTCAAGGCGGCCACGGACGGCACCATCCCCAAGCACCCTACGGCCATCAAAGGCCCTTTCCCATGGCGCCTTGCTATCGTTGATGGCGTGCGGGAGCCGCGTGATCGCAGGGAAAGGGGGCCACCGAGAGCTCAGCATCGACGTGACGATGATGACCGCGATCGGCGCCGTGAAGATGAGGACCGCAACAGGCACCATGATCACGACAACGACGGCATGCGTGGGCGCCAGGATGATAGAAGTTGGGCACAACGCCTCTTCCGGAGCCGTTCGCGCCACGCCAAGGGCCACAACGGCGGGCATGATCGCGATAACCGTGGTGGTGGCCGCGAGGAGCACGATGGACGACGCCATCACCGCACCTATGGCTCCGCTGCGCACGGCGGGCCTCGGTGCCGTTCCTCTCCGCCCGCGCCTTCGAGCTGCCGATCGCCAACGACCATGAGCGCGGCGGGCTCGTCCTGCGCTTCTCCAAGCGGCTCCTATGGGCCTGTGGCCCTCCCCTCCCCGCCGCCCTACTCGCCACCATCTGCCACGGTGGAGGAGGCGCGCATCCGTGCGCGCTCCACGGTCACGGCGATCGCGCAAGACTCGTTCCATCTCCATGGCGGCCCTCACCCCGCTGACCAGGGCGGCCCTGCTGCTCTGCTCGCCGGTCAGCCTGGTACATCCACTCACGCCGATCATCCCACCAGGTTTCGAGGGCTCTTCTACGTCTGCAGCGTCGCCATCCGTCGCAGCCACGACGCCCACCATCACCGAACGCTGTTTGTGACCTGCCCTAGTCCAATCTTAAGCGAGATTCCGATGTCCTCTCCTCCAATTCGGCAGGTTAACAGGCGGAAGGCGATTGCTGGCATGACCACAACCAGGACTGTGGGCTTCTCCCTGCGACGCACCAGCGACCACGTCAAGGCTCGTTGCAAGGCCGCGCCGGTAGCACAAGAGGCGGAGGCGAGCGTCTGTCGCGGACTCGGCATCATCCACGACGGCCAAATCGTCACCGCCGAGGCACTGGAAAAGTTCGCCAAGCTGTTCAAGGACCAAGTGCCAGCCTCGGTGATAGCGGTGCTGCGGGCCCTCTTCAAGCTTGACTCCCCTGAAGATACGGCTGTGGATGAGGCCATGATCAGCCGGGGAGGTGCACAGGCGTTGGATGTCAGTGCTGAGATCGACCTCACAGCCGATGTTTGACGTCTGTTAAACCTGTTGTGTTTGGACTGCTCTGTTTAATCATGTTAGGACTACTTATGAACTTGTTATGCTGGAATGTACGTGGGCTCAATGATGATGACCTCAAGTTTGCTGTGCACGAAACTATTGCATCCTATTCTTGCCATCTTGTGTGTCTCCAAGAAACAAAGTTGGCCTATGTGAATGCATTTGATACTTGTTTCATCGGGGGTAATCAGCTCAAAGGCTTCACCGAGAGGCCTGCTGTGGGAACTCGTGGTGGGATTTTGCTTCTTTGGGATGACAGCGTTGTCCAAGCCACTGATATAGTTTTCTCTGAGTTTTGCCTTTCGGCGACCATCCATATAATCAAAGACCGTGACTTTAGGATTACAACCGTCTATGGACCAACGGCCTCTAACCGCAAAGATGACTTCTTCGCCGAGATCATTGCACATAAAACGCCCACCGGCACACGTTGGCTAGCGCTCGGAGACTTCAATCAAATTCACCGGGCAAGAGACAAAAACAAGCGCAACATCAACCGTAGCCGCATCAATAAGTTCCGGAACGCCTTGCATGATTGCGAGCTTCATGAGGTCCATCTTCAAAACCGGCGCTTCACTTGGAGCAATGAGCGTCGCGACCCAACGCTTTGCAAGCTTGATGCCGTCTTTTGCAACCCGGAGTGGGACATTTGCTTCGATTCACATGTGCTTCACGCGCTCTCCTCTTCCTTGTCCGACCATTGCCCCCTCCTCCTTGCCGACGACAATGGACCTAGACGACCCAAAACTTTCAAATTTGAGAACTTTTGGTTGCGTATGCCCGGATTCGACGGCGTTGTCAAGAACTCTTGGAATGCACCAACACCCCACACCGAGCCTTATCACATCCTCTTCCACAAGCTCTCGCGCCTTGAAAAACGCCTCTCCTTTTGGGGGAAGAAGCTATTCTTCAAGCCGAAATTTCTTCTCCACATGGCTCTCATCGTAATTCTACAACTTGACATAGCCCAGGAAACTAGGAGCCTCTCTGCGGAGGAGCACGACCTTCGGTTACGTCTCAAGAAAAAGGTCCTTAGCCTTTCAACTTTTGAGCGGGCAAGGAAGAAACAATGTTCGAGAGTCAATAACCTTAGGGAGGGGGACGCCAACACAAAATATTTCCATCTAAAGGTCAATTGGCGTAGGCGCAAAAACCCCATACACCGGCTCAAGCACAACAATGGTTGGGTCACGGAGCAAAAGGAGAAAGAGGAGATCATCCAAAACCATTTCAATGCGGCTATCGGTAAAGGCCTTCCCCGCTCCCATGACTTCAATTGGGAAGAGCTACACTTTGAAAACCCGGACTTGGACTCCCTAGGCCCAAACATCACCGAGGAAGAAGTGAGAGAGGCTATCAAACAAATGCCGGGTGACAAGGCCCCCGGACCGGATGGGTTCACCGGTGCATACTTCAAAAGATGTTGGGACACTATCAAGTCCGATATCATGGCGGTGATTGACCGATTTGACAACCTCCATGTCAACAATCTCCATTGGCTAAACTCCGCAAATTTTGTACTCTTCCCCAAAAAGGAAGGGGCGGAGGAGGTGACCGACTTTAGGCACATTAGCCTAATTCATGGGGTGGCGAAGATCATCGCCAAAGTCCTAGCCCTTTGCCTAGGCCCCCTCATGAACGACCTCGTCTCCCATGTGCAAAGTGCCTTCATCAAAAAGAGGAGCATCCATGAAAACTTCATCTATGTCAAAAACTTGGCACGCCGGCTTCACAAGAACAAGACACCGTCGCTTCTCTTCAAGCTTGATATCCGCAAAGCTTTCGACTCCATCCGTTGGGAGTACATCTTGGACTTACTTCAACGGCGAGGATTCCCTCCTAAGTTTCAGAATTGGCTAGCCGCTCTATTCTCCACTTCATCATCGAGGGTTCTCTTGAATGGGGTGGCCGGCTTGCCAATCCACCATGGTCGGGGTCTTCGGCAAGGGGACCCTTTGTCGCCGCTCCTCTTTGTCATCGCCATTGACCCACTCCAACAAATCCTCGAGGTGGCCACCACCCTTGGCCTTCTCCACAAGATACGTGGGAGAGGAACCGTGTTGAGAACCTCCCTTTATGCGGACGATGCGGCCATTTTTGTGGCTCCGATAAAAGAGGACATTCATAGGATTGCGGCCATTCTCCATGGCTTTGGCGAGGTTACGGGCCTTTGGACCAACTTTCAAAAGAGCTCTGTTGTACCAATTAGGTGTGCAAAAGTTGATCTAGATGAGGTTCTCCAAGACCTTCCTATGGTGAAAACGTCTTTCCCAATGCGTTACCTTGGGCTGCCACTTTCGGTTTGGAGACTCAAACGTGGCGACTTCCAACACCTTGTGGACAAGTGTGCTGGGAAAATCCCCCCTTGGCTTGGTAGGTATATCACAACGATCGGTCGGGGAGCCCTAGTCAAGTCGGTCCTATCTTCTCAAGCAATCTACTACTTGACGCCCCTCATTGTCCCCCCACCACTACTCCACAACCTCAACAAGCTTGAGCGTGCTTTCCTTTGGGCGGCCTCCGACAAGGTCTCGGGTGGGCAATGCAAGGTAAATTGGGAGGCGGTTTGTCGGCCCACCGACCTTGGGGGGCTTGGCATCCTTCATCTTGACAAGTTTGCAAGGGCCCTTCGTCTCTGATGGCCTTGGCTCCAATGGAAAGATAGCAACAAAATTTGGGCCGGTTTCGGAACTCCATGCACATGTGATGACATGGACCTCTTCTACGCCGCAACAAAGATCACCATCGGAGACGGAAAGAAGACCTCTTTTTGGGAGGCCCCTTGGGTCAATGGGGAAAAACCTAAGAACATTGCTCCTCTCATATTCAATATATCCTCTCGGAAGAATTGGTGCATCTACAGTGTTCTATCCAACAATGCGTGGATCAAAAAAATTAAGTTGGATGATGACTTCACTATGCCGCATCTACATCAATTCGTCAACCTTTGGGTACAGATACAAGATGTTCACCTTAAGGACAATGTGGAGGACACCATCACTTGGTCCCTCTCGGCTAACGACGAGTACTCGGCAAAGTACGCCTATCAAGCGCAATTCTTTGGGACCACTCGGACCGACATGAAGAGGCTCGTTTGGCAAGTTGGGGCTCCCCCAAAAATCAAGTTCTTCGCTTGGCTTGTACTCCAAAATAGGATTTAGACGACGGACCGACAAGCTAGGCGAGGTCGCCCCAATTGTGGCATTTGCCCGCTTTCCAAGCGTGCCCCCGAGTCGGCCAACCACCTTCTCGTGCATTGCCGGTTTACCATGAGGTTATGGGACATGATTAAAACTTGGCTTGGCATCGATGACATTGAGACCTCAGGGTGGCCGCTCCTCACCCTGGGAGATTGGTGGGCGAAAATGACTATACGGCCTTCCCCGCATCGTAAGGGCTTGGCCTCCATTACATTACTCGCCTCTTGGGAGATTTGGAACGAGCGTAACGCTCGTGTCTTCCGCAACAAACACTCCTCACCACCCACCATCCTCGCCAACATAAAGTATGAGGCCAAACTTTGGGTTTTTGCGGGAGGTTGGGCAACATTTTGCCGGGAGAGTAGTGGCCTATAGGGCCTCATGTTTATTGTTCTTGTTAATGCACCACAACTTGTTTGTTACTCCTCCTTCTTATTTAATATGACGGGGCAAAGATTTTGCCCATTTTACCTTTCAAAAAAAACAAAACACAAGTTGTACCAGAGACAGAGACATAGACGATGAAAAGAATACACTAGAGGAATTATATACAATCATGATTTGACCAGTTATTTATTCGAGAAAAAAAACTGGGCCTTCATTTATTCATAGAAAGGGAGTTTAGGCAGAATATGTTTTAATGGAAGACGACGTTCATCGAGTCATCTGTGGTGAATTCGTCAATCTTAAAATCTGATCAGTAGGTTCAATCTCTCAGACGATTTAATAAGGGCAAGGTGTGCGTGTCTGACTTCATAGGTATGATATATATACTATGTTCCAAAAACTAGGGCGTCTGTAGAAGACTAGAAGAGCTGCCAGCCCAGCTTATCCCATTGTTGCCCATGCTCAGGCTTCCCCTTGGATTGTGATGTAAATATTAATTAGATCTAATTATAATACTTGAATTTTTGTACAGATTTTAAACTACCACATTGTGTCCGATCCAATAAGTTTTTCTTGTAGTTAGTGAGCCAAATACCCTAGGAGTAGAGGATGGAGTTAGGGGAATCGGATGTATGTGTGGTTTTTTTTGACAACATGTATGTGTGTGGGTTTAATCATATACCATACGACACTTGAAAACACGCTCCAAAATAAAAATTAACAAGCGAAAAGACACCAACATAAACATGATCTACAACAGTAGTCCTATGACAACAAGCACAATGGACAAACCTTGTTTCAGCAATCACTTGACGGTCAAAAGGTGGTAGCAGTGTGCTCACAAAGTAAGATATACTCTCGAAAAAGGCTTTCGCCCCGCTTTATAAATAAATCAACCACCATTTGAGACCGCTGCTGGGTCAGACATCACAACGCCCAAAAGAAACAACAGAGAAAAGGAAAAAGAAAAAAAAGGAGAAAACCAAGCCAACAACGGTGGCTCGACGAAGGGTGACCCGCGACCACTGCGTCCTCCGGAAAAATCCCACCACGCTCCCAGCGCTTCAAAGCGTCACGTACCAGGAAGCACCTCCAAGAAGGGAAGAGACGGCGACGACGCTGCTGCCCGGACAAGTCCTAGGGTTTCCCCTGGTACGATAAGAGAGGTGGGGAGGAGACACACCCGACACCCTTCAAGAATGTCGATAATACCCACAGGCGTCACCGTGACGGTGTCAAAACGACAAGGATTTCTCCCGACACCTCCAAACCACACTCCCAGACACTTCGTATTGCTCCACCAAACTCGCCGCCCACCAGCATACGCCACCACGATCTTGCAGTCACCCACGTCTCATCGTGAAACACGAAGCGAGGCCGTTAAAGAGGAAAGGAAGGGATTTCGATGAAGGTTAGCAAAGCAGGAACATGCGGGAGGGAACTGACTCCACCGCTTTCCAGCGAGCCGAACGGATACAACAACAGGTCAAACCAGGCCAACCTGGCCCAGTCGTGCCCGAATGGGCTTGTGAAGCCCCGCTATCGCATTGCAGCAAGGGTGTTACCGTCTATGTCACCCTAGCACTAGTCCCTACTCCTTCTACCAGAACATCCACAAAGATCCCCGCCACCAAGTAGCAGTGCCACCGCCCTCGTGTTCACCCGAGCCACCCGGACCATCGCCGGTCTGAGGAACACCACATCAGCGGGACAGAAACACACTAGACCAGCACGGGACCATCAACAACGACGAGAAACGCAACACGTAACCAGGGACAAGCGAGCAAGGAGCAACGACACCTCCGTGCTACCTGCCACTCGAGTCCCGCAAACCAAAAGAATGCCACCAGATCTGGGCCGACCTGGCCTGATCTAGCGCCCCAGCCCCAAACGACGGCCGGAGAGAGGAGCAAGTGACCCTGCGGTCGCCAGCACGCGCCGCCTCCAGCTCGCTGTGCCGCCACCCCTGCGGCTGCGCAGCTCTGCTACCACCAACCCGAGCAGCACCGACGAGCACGTGCAAGAGGCGCAGCCACCGTCGCGGCGCGCCTGCAGCTAGCCCAGGTCAGGCTCGGCTAACTCTGCAGCGCCGAGCTCCACACCCTGGCCGCCGCTCCACACGCGGCACGCCACCACCACTGCGCCGCCACACTCGGACGCCAACCCTCGACGTGTGGAATCCGTCGATGTGCGGCCGCAGGCAGATCTGGGCCCACCTGGCCCGGATCCAGCCCACAACCCTCGCTGCCGTCCCACCTCGGGGAAGCCGCCGCAGCCGGTCGCCGTGATGTTCCACCTCAGGAACTCCAGCAGCGCCCTCCCGCCCGAGCACCAGCATGACAGGAGACCAACCTCCCGCTGGATGGAGCCCCCATGGGCCCAGATCTAGGCTAGGCGGGCCTCAGAGCTCCTCCACCTCCCGGTGCAATCTCCCATTGCCGCCGGACACCAGCCGGAGCAGACCAACCCCACCACAGCGTCAACCCCACCGCCAGCTCGGAGCGCCGCCATCCTCCGGAGGAGACCTTCACATCAGCGCCTCGCCATTGGACAGCACTGCCCCACGCAGCCTGCCGCACGAGCGGATAGAGGAGAGCCGCCGCCGCCGCCGGCACCACCTGGGCTTTGCCCGGCGGCGTCTGCCGGCGGCGGCGGAGAAAGGTGAGAGGAAGTAAGATATACTGACTAAACACAAACGAAGCAGTCTTAATTTGAAGCTCCTGTACGTAGCTTTGTAAAGTACCATTAGTGGTAGCACTAAGTACAACCGAAAACTCTCCATTAATATACTTCCAAAAAATGTTGGTGTTAATAATTGAGTAGGACAATGCGTTATTAGTATTTGTAACATTCAAGCCTCTGCTTGTTTGTCTACCTTTTCGGGGATCTTCCATGTGTGATCGTTGGCAACCAGCCAGCATGACAGGCGAGCAAAAATAATACTAGCACAGCTACCAGGAGGGGCCAAGTGCTTCCTATTGTCCATGCGAGTAATGCTGGTACAGAGTATCGGCAATCTGCGTGCACCACGTTTCATGAAGTGAAAAATAAGCCCAGACTTTTTGTAATTTGCACCAGCATGGATCTGCTGTAACTTTCCAGAAAATCTAAGTACATGTTTGCCTATGCATACCACCGGTTCAAGTGTAGTCATAAGCGTGTTCAGCTGAAATTTGCAAGTTATACAGACTTCAGTAGTTCAGAGAGGCGACGCATATTTCAATCATGTCACAGTTCATTCATTTTCTCTCAACGATTGCATGGTAAAAACACACACAGCTTTGATACAATCGGCATGCAACTTTAGCTGCAGCCAAATCTTCTCCTCACATACTCCAAAATTACAAAACAAGGAAAATAAAAAAGAAAAAATTCAGACACATCGCTAGGGGACTGCAGCAGAGGCTTCTCCTCTTTTGGCAACGCCTCCTGCACTGCAGTACCCGGACGTGCATTTCTTCCGCGGCAGTGTAAATCAACACACGGACGACCGATTATCTTAATTACCACACGCTAAATTAACCACGGCGCAGTGCAAATAGAAACAGGTAAAAATGAAGCTCATGTACCCAAAAATCAGGGGTAGTTGACCAAGGAGCGGTAGGTGCCTCCGGGCCTCCAGGTGGCGGGGATGACGTTGCTGGCGACGATCTTCCTGCCGGAGTCGGAGGTGAGGCGGAGGGAGAAGGGCGCGCGCAGCCTCTGGCCGTTGTTGAGGCGCCAGAGCGCGCCCCAGTCGTGCACCATGGGTTGCCAGGAGCTGCTGCCGGCCATCTTGAGGGCGACGGCCCTGAGGTCGCCGTCGTCGTCCTCGAACTCGATCAGGGTCTTGAAGTAGAAGGGGTTGGAGCCCTGGTCCACCCTGAAGGTAATCTTCACGCCGGGATACTTGCATGGCACCCTCTTGTACTGGATTCTGATGACACCGCCGGCACGGAGCTTGTCGGCCTGCCCAGGCTTGGCCATGGCGCCCAAGGCGGTGCCGCTCATGTCGAAATGGGCCGGCTCGCCGGGGTAGAGATTGCCGGGGCTCAAGTCAGTGATGACGACGGTCACGGGCTTGCGAGAGCACGCCGTGTTACTCGAGCACATAACCTGCGTACACATGAACAGATTTTGTCAGGACTAGCCGATGGCGCCGAGAGTGACCACTTTTCTTGCTCCATTAATGGAAGGGGTACAGTGATGAGCTATGCTTCTTACATCATAGCACGCGCCGCAGCCCTCGCCTCCCAAGAAAAGGGGTGTGCTCCCGGCGGCGATCATCGACGAGAACGGTTTCTGCCCGACAGCGGTTTGGTAGCCGCACGCGCCACCTGCAAATTTGTTTTCATTGTCAGTTTCAGCTCCATGATTGGAATGGGGGTGTGATGCAGGTCGTCCATTGCATAAGACTGATAGACCATAGCTAGAGGAAAGCAAGCACTAACCCTCGCCTCCGTCGCCGTTGGGGTTGCCGTAATACGTCGCGCCGGCGGCTAGCCAACCGCCGGAGACGTAAGCGGCAGAAACAGAGGGGTTAGCGTAGGTGGCGGTTTTGTTTTCCGCGGCGGCCTTGACTGGAGCCTTGGCGAGCTTGCGGGTGCAAGCAATGGGGCTCACAAGAAGTGAGAGCACCACCAGTGCGCCGAGTAGCGCTAAGGTGCAAGTTTTCGCCATTGCTGCTGTTCAAGCTCTACCTTCAGCGGCTATGAGCTAGATAAGCTTAGCTCGAATGTTCGTTGGGTGAGTTGAAGGAGTGGTCACGACGCAAGTATTTATAGTGAACATTTGGGGCCCGGGGCTTGCAGACGTACGTGGTGAATTATTGACGAGAACGTGACAAGTTGGTGTTGGAGGAAAAGCTAACCGAACAATTATGGAGCTGCAGTACCTGCAAAATAATACGATCTCAAGTCATTTAAATATAATAGATTGCGAGATACAATAGGAAAAACACACATGTTTACAAGTTTAATCTGTACTGTCAAACTTGATGTACTATAGCTAACTACGCCCTCAGTGAAGGGTAGAGATTTCTTACTCTCGGCCTCTACTTTTTTTTAAATATATTTATATGCCTAGACAATTAAAACAAAATCTTGCATGTTCTAATGATATATCACACAAACGTGTAAACTCTCGATTTGAGATACTTCCTTTTCAGATCTACATAAAAATGATAAATATGTGGATTTAAATGTAATCAAACCTCCAAAATATATAACATTTGTCATTTTTGTGTAGGCTAGAATATAAAGTATTTAAAATCAACATTTTCACTATTGTGGGATACATCATTGGCAATATGTACAAAACAAAATCAGTGTTTTTGCTAAAACTTATAAATATGCTTTTTGAAAAGAAAAAAAAACTATGTACATGGAGCACCGGAGTTCGCGAGCAAATTTCCCAATTCGTACAATTTTACATTTCCGGCACAAAAATCCACCATTTTAAAACAAAATTGGTAACAAAACACTAAACACGTATTGGACACTGTGAGTCTCACCAATCAGGGCCAATAGATTTGGTCCCACCTGTCAGTACACATTAAATAAACTCCAAATATCCAAAAAGAATAGTCGTCAAATACCCAGTTGACATGGGGTGACTGTCGTGGCTTCGCGCATCTCTTCGGCGCACACTGTCTGGTGTCCCCGCCCCGCGTGAAACCAGTCTATCGTGGTGCACCCACCAACTCGCGCCACCTTTATCGGCTGAGGGCCTCCACCACCGCCAGGAAAGGCCTGGCGGCGGTAGTTGCTGGCTAGGATTTGAGCCGCCTTTAGAGTCGCTCGTGCGAGGCGACCCGGGAGGATGAAATGTACGGGTAGTGTGCTGTTATACTCTATGGCTTACTAAAATCACACGAGGCAGTTGTCCCAGTTGTTCAGATAATACAACAACTAAGAATCCGTGATGACCCACGACCATCTTTGATCTACTCCTCCCTCAGTTGCTCATATGAGCAGGGACGGATCCACATAGGTGCATGGGTTGCAAGTGCACACCCAAACTTTTGGCAAACAAATCATATGTATATATTACGTAATAGTGTATGTGTCAATGGTGTTGTAGTTTTGAACTACTTAACATCAATCTAAGCTTAAGATATTATGATTGTGTACTACTTCTTCTCTAATTTGTGCCAAACTTTTTTAGTTTTAGCTATTTGAATTCTTTATAAATTAGCCAATTTTTTTTGAACACCCAAGTTTGAGAACCTAGATCCGTCCCTGCATATGAGTGCAAGGTTGGCTCGAGCATCATTATGAATTTATGATGCCTTTGGCTCTCGCCAATGCTGATCATACAAGCCTTAGTGCCTTGTACCACCACACTTTACCTGTCATACACGAGAGTAGTGAGCCAAACATACTCGACCATTCGTTCTCGTGCCAGTCAGGAGAATGTCTTCGGCTTTGCTGTGTTTTTTGACTTTTGCAGTGTTCCTGCCGTTGTATAATCGAAACTGAATAATTTGACCCATAAACCATGTGACCCGACTAGCGAGACCGCGTATATGATCATAATATG
This sequence comes from Poa annua, assembly GCA_026929855.1. Classification (NCBI taxonomy): domain Eukaryota; kingdom Viridiplantae; phylum Streptophyta; class Magnoliopsida; order Poales; family Poaceae; genus Poa; species Poa annua. The sequence continues at coordinate 84,184,377 of CM049429.1, read as the reverse complement.
GTTCATAATTGATCTCGGCTATCGCGATGAACCCTCCATGTCTTTGACGTCTAATAATGCAGTAGCTAGGGAGGTACAGTCCATATAAGAAGATACGCAGAGAAACCGGCTGTTCCGAATCCTGCAACCTGCATATGCCCACCTAATTTCTCCTTCTCATTTGTGCATGGGGAGGTAGAGACACTACCGATATGGAGATAATTAAGAACCATTGCTCTAATTTCAAAAAAAAAGAATCATTGCTCTGATCATCCATGTGATCTCATTGTTCTTACAACTAGCACAGAGGCCCTCGCAAATGCGAGGGCATTACCTTTGTGTATTAAAGAATTAAATTTAAAGTTTATAATATATTTATGGTACATTAGTATATAGCTGTACCACATGAGTGAAATTCCTTGATATGCCATTTAGTCTTTGGATGCAACAAAAAAGGTGTGTATGCAGTTTGTGTTAGGAAATTTTGCTTTAAAGAGCCATTGTGTTAGCTGAACGTTGTCAATGGAGGGTTTTTCTATTGAAGATGCTTGATTCATGATGATGCTCTCTAGGAACAGACAGTTGGGCCCCATTATTTTCTTATTCAATTAATTAATTTCTGCATCCTTGAATTTCCTTCTGGTTGATTTTATAAAATAAATGTATATTGGGTGAACATATTTGTCTCGTGCTAAATATGACATCCAACCAAAAAACATTATCCGTAGGACAAATAAATCATGAGAATTTTCACTTTAAGCCATCCACATTTTCTTCCTCTTGTTTACTCTGGTCTATTGAATATACCTAAGCATTTCACCGCCCAATCAAAATACATAGATTGAACTTTCAGTATAGGGTTAAATATTTCTCTGAGCATGCATCTATTTTCTGATATCATATTTGTGGCGGCCTACATTATGGTTTAGTTGCAAAAAAAGTAGAATAATGCATGCACTTTGACAACATTGTAATATGTAAATTATGGATAATGTTGTTACAGAACTAAACAACTTTGGAGCTCCAGAATTACAGCATTATCAACCATCTTTATTAGCTACTATTATATTTGAGATAAATATGTTACTCTTCCCTATTGTTTTAGTTTATACTGATATTTCAAATCTTAGATGTCAAAACAACACACATACATTTGTTTTGGGGAATTCATTTGCAATTTTGTTCCGAAAACCATGGCTGTCAATTTTCACCTCCATGCATATCATGTGCTAAATCTTTATTATATTATTTAGATCAATGTTGGAATTTCAAGCTATTTTGTAATAAAATAAGATGTTGTCTTATCCTCATAGTTTGGAACGATGACATATTCACCTTTGTACGCATAGCATTGCTCGCCTTTGTTTTGCAACTTATTTAAGGGAGTAGATGCAATATCATACAACATTGGTTAATGCAAGACATAAAAAATCATGAGGCGTTCATAATTTTATTTCCGAAACACAAAATACTTATCTCAGTATAAAAATTCAATAACTCTCTTTCTTAAAAGAATTACAGTTGCAAATATGAGAAAAAAATAAATAAACCATATTTCAAATATATGTGCACGAAATAGTATTGTAGTTGTTCGAGTGTATTCGCTAGTAAGTTTCTTGACATAAGATAACATATGAATCATTTTATCCCCTGCTACATGATTTCCTTTTAAAAGAAATATTATACGATTTCCTAACCGTTTTCGTATTTCACATGGATTCTCTTTTTTTCTTCTGAAGAAGAAAAGGAACGTGCAAGGACTCATTTTTTTAGGTCCGGCCGAAAGACATGGAGTCTGTACGACTGTACATATCGGATACCATACATGCTCGTGCCTTGCACGTGAGGGGCTGAACAATATCATAGCTAGCGTAACACATTTGGACGGCCGGTTCGTCTACGTATTTTTTTCTGGTAAGGTATGGCCGGCCGGTACGTTGGAGCAAGATTTGTTTTTCTTTTGTTTCCGGTCACCACCTTCCAGTCTTCCACCACGTTCCACCCAGGTGCGTGGTAGTAGCGTACGCAGTTTTTTGTTTTTTAATATACACTGTTGGTTTTTTAAACAACACGTAACGTGATAAATTTGTTACGTACTTATTAACCTTATATAAAATCTCAACCACATATTTTAGATCTAACTGATAAGATTAATTTAGATGATGTGGCTTAACGTGGTGTCTCGAAAAACTAACTCATTTTGCTTTTAGTATATAATAGATAGATTCGGGATTGGAATCCTTGTAGTTGAGGCAACCCCGCTGCAGCCATACGGCCTGACGGTATGTACATGTCGTTAGATCAGATTCAGACATTCAGTGGCCGAAATGTACCCATGTGAGTAACCTTCAACAACCAAAGCACCAGCCACGAATGAGAACACCTAAACCGCTTCGTCTATGAGCAAGAGGTCAATATCCAATAATTCCAATTTCATCAAGAAAAAACTGTGCATACTATGCACGATACTTACGGCGTAATGCGTGTGCATTGTCTTCCCCGATCTCTTGTTTATTGTTGAGGACAGAAGCATCGTGTCGTGCGTGGGCGACAGCGGCCAGCACCCGGTAGCAGCAAGTCAACAGGGCGTGTAAGGTTCATTTTCTGAATTTGGTGAGGTTCTTTGTCCGCGGCGAAGAAGGCGCCAGGGAAACGAAATAAGAATAGGCGGCCTGCTCGGTGGTGTGCCGGCAAGGCGTGAAACCACAAGGCCGAAGAGAAATTTCGGCCCTGATTTCGGCTGCGACGACGAGCGAGTAGGTCGGGGCCAGATTAAGCTTACACGTGGTTCAAGTTCTGAACTTCTGATTCCTTGATTCACGGCTTGATTTCACAGAACCACTGTGCGATGTCATTTGTTGTTGATTGACTTAATATCCATGAAATGATCAGTGCTCAGACTTCTGAAATCAACTGCTGGCTCGATTGTGAACTTAGCTCAGTTTCTCATCAAGGCTTACTATGTTTTTTTTAAGAGTATGTACTAATAGTATAGAAATAGCAATTACATGCATCCTCTGTAACAACGCAATATTCTAATGATATTATAGATGTACACAACCAAAAAATAAAGCTAAAAAGAATAAGTCCCGAGTTACAAGTACTTGCAGTAGCAACAACCAAAAAATAAAGCTAAAAAGAATAAGTCCCGAGTTACAAGTACTTGCAGTAGCAACACAACGAGCACGAAGACAACGCCTGATGTCCAACTTCTTCAAAAGCAATTCATTCAAGAAGTACACAAGCACTATCATCGCTACAACTAGTGACACTCAACTTTTGGTGCTAGCAATTCGATCTAGTGACTCGCACATTAACAAGTGTTTTTGTCATAAAAAGGTCACACATAAAACACTATGACTTTTCAGGGACCAATATGAAGGGTCATTTATCAGGAAATTTCGAATAGTGTAGCGTTTCATTGGGATGTTTTATCTAAAAACATGGACGACTCAGATCGACGCGAAAACGATCCATGGATGGACAAACCAGGATGGCCAGTCGGTAAGAAGAAAATTGTACCGATAAAGTTTTTCACCTCCAAATCGCTGTAAAATCACGATGCATGGCCAACTCTATCTCTTTTAGATTAGTAGAGTAACCTTGATACTTCTACTAAAAATAAAATTATCAATATTATATATCACCGATTGCCCTTATTAAGCCTAATCATCGCTCTCTTAGGAGGCATGAAGTCATCATCACTACTCTCCTTAACCCACGAGTGTCTTATTCGATGGTCCAGTGACGACACTCTTTGACTTGGATTCGGTCTGTGGTCACATAGAAGGCATGCAGTTATCATCACTGTTGTGATCAGCGACGACTGCCTTCTTTGATGCTCCAAGGACACTCTTAGACTTGGATTTGATTTGTTCTCGCACCATCACTCTTAGACTTGGATGCTCCAAGGACACTCTTAGACTTGGATTAGACTTGCATGATCTATGTGCCTTCGATGGTCTAATACTCTAGGTTTTGGGACCGATCTTTACTCCACCTTCTACGCAATCTCAAAACTTCTTGCCTGTTTCCTCTGGATTTCCTCCGGGAGCCCATCTCTTCAAAAGTACTAGTTTAATAGAGTGAGTTTGAATATTGGTACTAATTAATTCATCGAATGACACCGCTGCAGTCCCAATCATTTTTTTACCCTTTGTCATTTTTATAGCAGCGTACACAACCAAATGAGACATCATAGAGGTAAAAGCACGATCCGAAGCATCTACCGACATGGTGTTGCTAATAACGATCAATACACATACGATCGAGCTACATACCTATATATATTAGCTAATACTATAGTTAAGGCTCTCAAACCAACTCTAGATGCTTAACATGACAAAGAACGGTCATATATATAAAGATACGAGGACTGGTGAGTGTGGGGGTGGGAATTGTAGCGGCTAAGGATATGGGTACCGAATTTTTGCGACATCATTACTGCCGTGGTGCATAATGCTGAAATTTTAGTATATTTGAGCTAAGTCCCACCTAAAATCCAAAATTCTCATGAACCATTCTGGTTGACTGCTTGTGCATGTACGTGACTAATGTTTAGTCCCATACTGCTTGTGGAGGGTGAGCTGCACCACTTTATATAGTGAGATGTTCTAGTACTAGTATGAGCTAGTGAGAACAAGAGAAGATGAATAGTGCCACACGCGCGCTCCTCCTCCTCGCTCGCCTCGTCACGACGCGCCGCGGGTTGCGGGAATCTCGCCGAGCCGAGTTTATATTTTTGCAGTCCGGGAAAATTAATGAGTCATTGATTAGTAATTAATGTACGCGTTAATTACCTTACTGTTTCCGATTCGAATGGGATCTTGGGGCGTCACCGACTCGATCGTGTCTTACAGCCCACGTCCTACCCGACTCGCTCCATATATACAGCCCGGTGCAAACCCTAGCCGCCAACACGACATACATGGTCTCACACCGTTCCTGAACATTGCGCCGCCGTCTACCAAGTCTTGTCCATCCTGTCTTCCGGCATGCACCGGTTGAAGGGACAGTAGGCCTCCGGAATCCCGCCTCTTGTGATCCTGTACGGGAGAGGGGCGATCAGGTTTTTAGGGAGCGAACTCGCGCGACTACTGGCTTCGAGTTCTTCCCTAACGACGACTTCTTCCCCGACATCGCCAGCCTCTTCATCGACGACATGGGCGACGACACGGGGAACTCCAGTGGTGCGACTGCCACTGCACCGTATGTGTTCTTCATTTTCCTATATGATGTTTTTCTAGAGTTCTTACTTATAGTATATGCTCTAGATTGCATTTGTTTATCTACTCTTTGCGTAGATCACATGATTAGTATAATTAGTATTATTCTAGTCATGAATTGTTCACTGTTATGGAAATTAAATCATATGCTAAATCGCCTAATTATTCAACAATCCAAAAACCTGATTATAGGCTATTAGCACCTGCTGGCTTTATCGCGTCAACGAGACCGTTTCCCTTTAAAGGGGTTATGTATAAGCAATGGCGCATGAGAGCAGTGTTATGGTTTCAGAACATGAACTGGTATGCTGCCACCAAAGGCAAGCCTGATGGCGAGCTTGACCCTGCACAGCATGAGTCCTTCGAGAGGCTCGACAACATGTTTAAGAGTGCCCTTTTGAGTATTCTTGACGATTCCATTGTGCACTCGTATATGTCGCTCTCCAACGGAAATGACATGTGGGATGCGCTCGAGGCCAAGTTTGGGGTTTCGAACGCTGGCAGCGAGTTGTATGTCATGAAAACTTTCTATGACTACAAGATGACTGATGAGCGCCTGACGAGGTGTTAACTCGACAAGTCCCAGGGTTGTGCACCCCGGGTTGATTGATGGGTAAAGAGATAGGTGTTGGTGATCACTACGGCTGACAAGCAAGGATTTACCCAGGTTCAGGCTCCCGGAGGATAACACCCTACTTCCTGCTTGTCTGATTGATGATGCGAGTAGCGATTACAATGGCGAGATTGCGATCTCGCTAGGGTTTGTGGCGGTGACTATGAGTGTGTCTCTTTGTTGTCCTGGGGACGAGCCACCCTCCTGGCTTTATAGGTAGCCAGGTCTCGGGTGGTCTATGCCGATGGCGATTACAGATATGGCAGGTTATGCGACCTAACCGACTTGGACTAGGTTACATGGTACCCCGCGTGGGCCTTCTGTGGGCCTCCAAATCCTTGGCGCGGCCCAGGTAGCCTTATCGTGGTCTACCCGAAAGGTAGCCCCACGTCAGTAGCCCCCGAGTGCTTGGTCGAAGCGTAGAGTCGGGCAAAGGACTTCTTCCTCCTGGACGCGCCATTGGATTGCTTGATCTTGAGCTTGAACTCGATTTCTTCAGTCGAACCGGGGTCTCCCGATGGGAGTAATACCTGTAGTCGAATTACTTTGCTTTGGTCTTCTTGTGAAGCGTCAGTTCAGCCTGCTGGCTTACTTGTAGATGGATTCAGCTGATTGAGCTTACTCGATTTTCTTTGCCACCCGAATGATTCCTTCGGGTGCTCGGATCAACTGTCGATCCTACTTTGTTTTCTTCAGCTGAGGAGCTTACTACTCGAATCATTCTGTCGATTTGTCGAGCTGTTTCAGTTGATTTTAGAGTCGTTGGCTTGATGACGTCACTGATGACGATCCGTTGCACGCCTCTGCGGCTGATGGGACGTGACGTTGCGGGGCCCACTGTCAGAGCTGACCGCGGTCAGCAGTTGTCACAATTCCGAACTGGGCGCGAAATTTGCGCGCCATGATGATGACGCCTCGATTTTCGTGCGTAGTGGACGAAGTGGGCGGCGTCGTTTGGTTTCTCCGTGCGACACGTGGACGGTGGATGTGGCAGCTCGGAACCGTTTCTCTTTGGACGGCTGAGATGAAATATTTCGAGGCATAAGTACCGCGTTTGGACGCGAGGGCATCATCTTCTCCAATCGTCTGCGCCTCCTATTCCTCTGCTCTACCATTCTCGCCGCCATCCGAGCTCCAAACCTCTTGTCCTCCCATTTTTGCCACTGCTCCTTGCGATCATGGGCAAGCCGAAGGCCACCGCTGGGTCCTCCGCCGCCGTGGCCGGAGCTGTTTTGAAGAAACTCGAGGGCGATTGGCAGAAATCCAGCATGAAGAGAGCCGACCTCGACGGGCTTCGCGCGCAGGGCCTCCTGCCTCCCTCCGGCACGGCTCGGGTACGCGCTCCTGGCAAGGAGACCTCCCCGACACCTCGTGAGGGGGAGCGCGTTTGTTTCGTGGATTTTCTTCCACGAGGCTTCGGGTTCCCTCTCCACGATTTTGTTCGTGGTCTCTTGTACGCCTATGGGGTGCAAATCCACGATCTGACCCCCAATGGCGTCTTGAGCATCGCTAGCTTTATCGTGCTATGCGAGTGTTTCCTGGGGATCGCACCCCACTGGGCGCTGTGGAAGTCGCTCTTTCTTGTTCGCAAGAACAACGGGAAGGGCGGGTTGCCCTACCCAGTGGGTGGCTTCGGCATCCAGGTGCGTGGCGACACCACGTACTTCGAGATGAAGAAGTCTGACTCCGTCCAGGGGTGGCGGAAGAAATGGTTCTACATCCAGTGGAACCAGGAGGGCGTGGAGCGGTTCGACAGCGCGCGCGGATGGCGGAAGACCCGCGCCTGGGCGCACCCGCTCACCGCGGAGGAGAGGGAGGCGACGATGCCTCTGCTGGGCCTGCTGCGCGATGTCCTCAAGACCCTCGGGCGAGATGCGGGTGGCATCTTCTTGATGGCCACTTTCTTCCGTCTTCGGGTTCAGCCGCTCGCTGCTCGGCCCCACCCGATGTGGGCCGCTGAGGGTGCCAGCATCGAGCCACTCGACGACGAGGTAGTGGAAACCAAGGTGAGGAGCACCACCAATCTCCGAGCCGCGGACCATTGCAACGTCAAGTGTCCCGTCGCGGCGTACGGAGCCGCGAACCCTATTCCAGAGGTAAGTTTTTGATTCTTCTTGATTCTGTATTCGACTTGCGTCTACTTGCTCATTTATTCGACTTGCGTCTACTTGTTTCAGGGTCATTCTCTTCTGGTCAGCCTTCCTCCTCTCCCTGAAGACGGACCCGCCGACGAGGCGAAGGTGGTGGAGGAGGAGGATGACGACGATGAGCTTCCTTCCGCTCATTCTTCCCACGAAGAGGTGGAGGACGAAGATGAAGAGGAGGAACCCGCACGGAAGAAGCGGAAGCTCCCGAGTGGTGGCGATTCTGCTACCGCGTCGTCACCCACTAGGGATGCCGACGTTGTTTTGGAGGAAGCCGTCGCGACGTTGTCGGGTGTGCGGTCTTCGGGCGACTGGAATGAGCCCTTGGCTGTTGCTCCGGTCAGCTCCGCGGCTCCTCGTTCGTTTGCGCGGATGGCGTCGCCCTCCCTGGGGAGTTACGACGACCTTGAGACCGCCAGGTGAACTTCTTGGTGCTTTATTTTCTTCGAGTTGTGCTTTGTAGCTGCAATCTTTGAGTTGACCAGTGTGCTTGTCTTTGCTGCATCCGTCGTTCTGGCGATGTTAGCTCCCCTCTTCGGGACGTGGAGCACACATCCGCCCCTTCGACTGAATTGGTGACTCAAGTGGTGGTGGAGGAGGTGCGCGCACAGCCTGCTGGCATTGCGTCGTCGAGTCGCACTCCTCCTTCGGCTTCAGAGGACCCCGACCTCCTGGACCATGTAAGTCCTTTATGCTTGTACTTGTATTCTTGAGTTTTCATTGGGTGCGCGATCAGCGCTCCCGATGGGAGTAGCCCCCGAAGGTGTGGGTGACTAGTATAGTCGCCCGCAACTTTATTAATATCTTGGTTTTGTTTCAGCCGTACTACCGCCAGCAGCTTGACGCAGCCGCGGCCTATGTTCGCTGGAGAAGGAGAGGGACCAGCTGCGTGCTTCTCTTGACCAGGCTACTGGGCGGGTTGCTGAGCTTGAGAAGGCTCTGCATGAGTCTCAAGAGCGGGAGCTAGCGCGGGTCGCCCAGGAGAAGACTCAAGTCGACCGTCTTCTCTCACTCGCCGGTGTTCTTGGGGGTAAGTTTCGACTTAATCCCTACTGTGTCTTGATCTTTCCTTTGTTTGACCTTGAATCCCTTGCACAGAGACTTGCGGTGGAGCTCCCCCGGAAGACACGTCGAGTGACGCGGTTGATTTGGCGACTGCTGTCAGCTTCCTCGACCGGGTCTGCGCATATGCGTCCGACGCGCTTAAGAAGTCCACAGCCGCGCTGAAGAAGTCGACGGGAGCCCTTACTGTGGTGCACCGGAGCATCTTCCCGAGCGACCAACCGCCGGCTGCCGTGGACGCCCTTGCTGCGCCGTTTGAGGACGCGACCACCATCGCCGACTTCACGCGGTCGCAGGCGGTACGCGGCTCCGAGCTCACCTTCCAGCTCCTCTTAGGACATCAGGTTCCGGGTGACTTTGAGAAGGTCGTCAGCGGCTTTCCTCGAAGACCCGATGGCCGAATCGCGTCGCTGGGTGGTGTGAAGGAGCGTGCCTCACAGCTGGCCGTGCAGCTTGTGGCACTCTTTGAGAGGGCTCTTGCTAAGGCGACTGAGGCGGCTGCTACTCGGAAGAGTCGCTCCCGGTCGCAGTCTGCGGCCTTAGAGTAGATGTAGTATAGGAATTCGGCAGTCGCCGTGGTCTGTACCTTGAACTTTTGGCTCTGTAGTGACTGTTGTCCTGCCAGGTCTTTTGGCTTTTAACAATGCTTTTGCTAGAATTGAGTTTCCTTCTATCAAGTGTGTCTTTGCGGAACAGTCGTATGATTGTATTGACTCTGCATATTCGTGGCAGACTGTCGTGCGCGGTGGTGCTTCTTCTGCTCCTGCGGCTGAGCCGAGTGGCGAGGTTTCTTCTTCGGGTGCTCGCCGTCATCGAGCGGCGCCAGCTCCTCCACGTAGTACAAATGATCAACGGATAATCACGTACCTGAAGAACAAGGTGGTTGAGCTTGAGGCGACCCTGAAGAATACTGAGCTGACGCTGCACCGCTCCAGGTCGCGTCCTACTGCAGAATTTGTCACGGCGCGAGGAATTTTTGCTTGGGGAGATCGATCTGATCAGTCGACAACTACAAGGTTGGTATCCTTTTTGCAGCTGCTTTCCTTGTTGAAGCTTGCTTATTCTGACTTGTAGTTTGTGCGTGCAGATGTGAACCCAGATTGGCAGGCTGAGCGGGATCGCGTTGAAGAGCGAGTTACCCGAGAGGCATCCGGCGACTCCTATGAAGCTCGTCAATTCTGGGTGAACAAGTTGAGAGGGCGCACCGTTGCCACTATGATTGATCGTACATGGCGTGCGGCTTTTCTTCTGGAGAATTGCCGGAAGACACACTGGCATATCAATCGTGTGTACTTCCCGCATAACGTGCAGCCGAACGGGCTGGCCGCCTTGCTGGAGAGGTTTCGCGACGGTGATGCACCGAAGGAGGTCGTCCACGCCCAACTTGTAGCTGGGGCGAATGCGGCGTTGGCGTACATCCGGATGCACCGGACACATCTTCCGCTCGATAAGGTGCTGGATGGCCTGCCCGGCGATGACGACTTCGCCGAGACCTTGGCGTCTGCACGCCAGATTATCGGGCAGGTTCAGAGGCTGAGTGAGTGCCTTGTAGGCCCACTCGATGCACCAAAGGTCGAGCCTGCAGGTTAGGGTAGCTGTCGTCTGCTGTACAGGGTTAGCTATAGATGGCGAATATGCCTGTGCAAATCGTAATGTATTAGATTAAAAATACTTGCGAGTAATGAGAATTAAACTGCTTGCTCTGCTGTGTAAATGCCTGTTTTAATTTTCGACCTTTGTGGCGCAGTCCCCTAGTATGTTAGGCGACAGCCTAGGTTTTTCCAAGTGTGACCTGTATGCCGCAGTCTCTGACTTTATCAGGTGGCGACTTAGGATTTTTGGAACTTGACCTGTACGGCGCAGCCCCCGAGTTGTTCGAGTGGCGGCCTAGGATTTTTTGCTAAGGCCTGTATGGCGTAGCCCCCGAGTAGGTCGAGTGGCATCCTAGGTTTACAAGTGTCACCTGTGTGGCGCAGCCCCCGCGTGTGTTGGGTGGCGGCCTAGGATTTTGAACTTGACCTGTACATCGCAGCCCCCGAGTGAGTTCGAGTGGCGGCTGAGGATTTTCTAATAAGGCCTGTATGGCGTAGCCCCCGAGTGAGTCGAGTGGCAGCCTAGGATTACAAGTGTTACATGTTCGGTGCAACCCCTGAGTATGTCGGGTGGCGACCTAGGATTTTGAACTTGACCTGTATGGCGCAGCCCCCGAGTGGTTCAGGTGGCGGCCTAGGATTTTTTGAGTCATGCTTGTATGGCACAACCCCCGAGTAGTTCGGGTGGCGGCCTAAGCTTTTCTTTCAACCTGTATGGCGCAGCCCCCGAGTGGTTCGAGTGGCGGCCTATGATTTTAGCTTCCCCTGTGTGAAAGGTAAAGGAGACATATTTTCTTCAAATCACCTTATTGATTCTTGCGAACATGCCGCCTCATTAAAACCCTTCTAGTCCCCTTAGGTACCCTGGTAAGGGAAAGAGTGCGTCTGAAACCTGTCGCGCTGATTTTTTTTGTATAATGATTGGGTCGAACTAGGCGTAGAACCGGGGAAGTTGTGCCACGTTCCACGGGTTGCTGCAGTCTGCTCCCGTCTTCGAGTCCTTCAGGCGGTAAGCTCCATTGCCGATTGCTTCTGTCACGATGTATGGGCCCTCCCATGGGGAAGCGAGCTTGTGTACCTTCTTCTGCTTGAGTCGAAGAACCAGGTCGCCTGCGGCGAATGCTCTTGGTCGCAGCCTCCGGGTGTGATAGTTGCGCAGGTCTTGTTGATACACGGCTGATCGCGCCAGGGCGATGTCGTGTGCTTCATCCAGGGTATCCATGTTGTCTTCGAGTGCCTCTTCTGCATCTGACTCGTCGTAGGCGACTACTCTCGGTGCGTCGAATTTGATGTCGCAGGGGAGAACCGCCTCTGCGCCATACACCATGAAGAATGGAGTGTATTGGGTGGATCTGTTTGGCGTTGTTCGTAGACTCCAAAGGACTGACGGTAGTTCTTCCACCCATGCGCCCGCTGCGCGTTTTAGTGGCACGCGCAATCGCTTCTTGATGCCGCTGCAAACGAGGCCATTGGCTTTCTCCACTTGCCCATTGGATTGCGGGTGCGAGACGAATGCATAGCTGAGTTTGATACCTTGCTCTGAGCAGAAGTCTTTGAATTCTTCGGCTGTGAAGTTCGAGCCGTTGTCGGTGATGATCCCGTTCGGTACTCCGAATCTGAAGATGATTGATCTGATGAAGTTGACTGATGTGGATGCAGTCGAACTTGTGATGGGTACGGCTTTGATCCACTTTGTGAACTTATCGACTGCAACCAGGAGGTGAGTGTGACCTCCGGGTGAGGATTTCTTCAGCGGGCCCACCATGTCCAGACCCCATTGGGCGAAGGGCCAGGCTAGTGGTATTGTCTTAAGTTCTGACGCTGGCGCGTGTGGCTTGTTGGCAAACTCCTGGCACCCTGTGCATTTCCTTACTAGTTCCTCGGCGTCCTGCATGGCTGTCAACCAGTAGAACCCGGCTCGTAGTGCTTTGGCCACCAATGCTCGACTGCTGGCATGATGCCCGCAGATACCCGCATGGATGTCGAGTAAGATGGCTTGGCCGTCGACTGGATCTACGCACCTTTGCAGGATTCCCGAGATGCTTTTTTTGTAGAGTTCTCCGTTGATGACGGTGAAACTTTTGGAGCGCCTGATGATGCGCTTTCCTTCGACTGCGTCCGCTGGCAGCTTCTGGTGCAGTATGTACGCCAGGTATGGTCCTGTCCATGTAGCTTCGACTAGCATGACCTCCGTGGGGACCTTATCTTGGCTTGGCGGGTTAGCATCGCCTTTTGTTGTTGTTGCAGTGCTTGCTGTGTTCTGAGTCTTGACAGATCTCTGCGTGATGCGCTCGAGGAAGACGCCGGGTGGAACTGGAACCCTGTCTGATCCCATGTTAGCGAGGACGTCGGCTTCTTCGTTGCTGTCGCGGCCGATGTGCCGCAATTCGCAGCCGTCGAAGTTGCCTTCCATCTGGTTGTAAAGGTCTCTGTAGGCGATCATGTTGTCGGCGACGGTGTCGCGGGACTTCATGGTTTGCTGTACCACCAGGTAGGAGTCGCCGTATATCATGAGGTGCGTGGCGCCGCAGTTCTTGGCCATCCGCATGCCGTGGATCAGGGCCTCGTACTCGGCTTCGTTGTTAGACGGCGTCGGAAAGTCCATCTGTAGGACGTACTTGAGCTTGTCGCCCTTGGGGGAGATGAGCACAACTCCTGCCCCGACTGACATGAATTTCTTGGAGCCATCGAAGTACATCGTCCATGCGTTGGACAGGTCGGGGACATTTGGTAGCTGGGCTTCTATCCACTCGGTGGTGAATTCTGGGAGGACTTGGGCCTTGATGGACTTCGGGTGAGCATATTTCAGCCCCCATGGTCCTAGTTCGACAACCCACTTGGCGACTCGTCCTGTTGCACGTTGGTTTGTGAGAATGTCTGCTAGTCCAGAGGAGCTTACCACCGTGATCGGGTGCTCGGAGAAGTAGTGGACGACCTTCCTGGAGGTCATAAAGACTCCATACGCCAGCTTCTGGTAATGCGGGTAGTTCTGCTTGGACAGGGTGAGGACTTCGCTGAGGTAGTAGACGGGCCTTTGCACCGGGTGACTGTGCCCTTCTTCTCCCCGCTCGACTACGAGTACCGTGCTCACCACCCTGTTTGTTGCTGAGACATATAAGTATAGCGCCTCGTTTTCTAGCGGTGCCATGAGGACTGGAGAGGCTGTCAGGGTTTTCTTGAGATGGTCGAACGCATCCTGCGCCTCTTGTGTCCACTCGAACTTATCCGTCTTCTTCATCAGTTGGTAGAAAGGTAAAGCTTTCTCTCCCAACTTACTAATGAACCGGCTGAGAGCTGCGACTCGACCGGCTTATCGCTGCACCTTGCGGAGTTTGGTTGATGCTGGCATTGTGAGAATGTTCTGCACCTTCTCGGGGTTCGCTTCGATTCCTCTTGCAGATACGAGGTACCCTAGTAGCTCTCCGGCTGGCACGCCGAACACGCACTTCTCTGGGTTGAGCTTGATCTGGTATACATCGAGTGCAGCGAAGACCTTGCGGAGGTCGTCGACTAAGGTATCCGCCTTTCGGGTCGTGACGATGATGTCATCGACGTAGACTTGGACGATCTGCCCGATGAGCCCTTTGAGGCACGCTTGCATTGCCCGCTGGTACGTGGCACATGCGTTCTTTAACCCGAACGGCATCGTCTGGTATCAAAAGACGCCGTCGGGTGTGATGAAGGCCGTTTTCTCTTCATCTTCGACTTTCAGCCTGACCTGCTGGTAGCCTGAGTAGGCGTCTAGGAAGGAAAGGCGCTCGCAGACTGCTGTCGAGTCGATGATCTGGTCTATCCACGGGAGCGGGAAATGATCGTTGGGGCAGCACTTGTTGACTGCAGTGAAGTCAACGCACATGCGTAGTTTTTTCATCTTCTTTTTCTCCACTAGGACCGGGTTGGCGACCCAGTCCGAGTCCTTGATCTCTCGGATGAACTTGGCGTGCAGTAATCTGTCGACTTCCAGGGTGATCGCGTCTCGCTTGGGTCCTGAGAAGCGTCGCATGGATTGTTTGACCGGCCTAGCGTCCTAGTGGACCTTTAGAGAGTGCTCGGCGAGTTCCCTGGGTATCCCTGGCATGTCAGAAGGTTGTCATGCAAAGATCTTCCAGTTCTCACGTAGGAACTCGACGAGCGCGCTTTCTTATGCGGGGGTCAGACTTGATGAGACCTTGACCGTCTTTCTGCTATCAGTCGGATGGACTTGGTGGGTGACGGTGTCGTCGTTCGTGTTGAATGCTGCGTCCTTAGCTGGCTTCTTGCGAGGTGGAAAGCTGGTCTTGTCGTTGTCGGCTGATATGGCCTTGAAGTGCTCCTCGACCCCGAAGAACTCAGAAATCTTGGCGAACTCGCGATCATAGCTGTTGGAGAGCCCGAAGTCGCCGCGTACGGTGATTACTCCTTTCGGCCCGGGCAACTTGACCATCAGGTAGGCGTAGTGGGGTACTGCCATGAACCTGGCAAAAGTTGGGCGCCCAAGTATGGCGTGGTACTGCGACTTCCAGTCGACGACTTCGAAATCGATCGACTCCTTCCTGAAGTGCTCGGGTGTGCCGAGGATGACGTCGAGCGTGATTGTTCCCATGGGCGTGATTGCTTGCCCTGGTACTATGTCGTGGAAAGTGGTTTCCGATTCCGGCAATTTCTCTGTCGACCTGTTCATTCTTCTCAGGGTGTCGGCGAATATGATGTTGATGCCGCTGCCTCCGTCCATGAACACCTTCTTCAAGCTGTAGTCGCCGATCAGGGCCTCAATCACGAGTGCGGCGTGTCCGGGTCGGGTTACCTCGGATGGGTGATCTGCCCTGGAAAACGTGATGGGTGTCTCAGACCCGCGCAGGTAGTCTGGTACCGCGCGCGGGCTGTTGATGGCCTGAAGTATTTGGCGGGTGATGAGCTTTTGGCGCATGTTTGACGGGGTCCCTTCTGGATCATGTTCAGCTGTCCCCGTGCGGGTGGATACGTGTCGGTTGCTACCGACTGACCTTGTTGCTGTTGCTGCTGATGCGGCTGGGGGAATGCTCCTGCCGCCTGCACCTGGTTGTTGCTTGCGGGTGCCGCCTGGATGGCTAGTTGCGGGGCTGCCTGTATTGCTTTCACTGGAGCGATGATTTGCTGCATGGCTTGTTATATCTTCCTTGCTTTGCGACAATCTTTCAGCAGATGGCTGGAACCCCACTTGCCTGTCTCCGGGTTGCGGAACGAGTGATGCTTACAGGGTTGCATCAGCTCCTCTGCCGGGGTCAGCGGGCGCTTCCACTCGCGTTTCTGGCCTCCGTCATTGTGGCCAATGCTGCTACTGCCACGGTTGTACTGACTCGAGCTGGACTGTCGACCTTGATCGTACGGTCGACTGTTGTCGCGTTTGTCATCGCGGGGGGTTTCATATCCCGCCACTACTAGCTCGATTGAATCGTGGGTGTAGCGTGGCTTCTTCTTTTGGCGTGCCTCACGCCAGTTGCTTGTTTCGACCTCTTTCTTGGGGGAAGTATCGCGGACGTAGTCCTCTCCTTCGGCCCACTGGTTGGCTGTCTTCATGAGCTCTATTGTAGTCTTCGGCTGGAGCCTACCAAATTCCTCGCGGAGGTCGCGGCGAGCAACGCCGTGCATGAAGGCGTCCATCACCCGGTCTTCTGAGACGGGTTCCATGGTGTTGCGGAGGAGTGTCCACCGCTGGATGTAGGAGCGGAGCGACTCATCCTTTCCTTGCTTGCAGGCCTGCAACTCGATGTAGGTCGTTGGCCTTGCGAACGTTCCCGAGAAACTTTTTATGAAATTATCCTGGAATTCTTCCCATGTTCGGAAAGAGTCCTTGGGTTGGCTTGTGAGCCACCCGCGCGTCGAATCCGTCAGCATAAGCTGGACGTACTGCATTGCCGTAGTCGACGTCCCTCCTTGGCAGGTGCAGGCGATGAAGTAGTCCTCGAGCCACAGTCGTGGATCTTGCTTCTCGTCATACTTTGGGGTACCTGCTGTCAGCTTGAAGCCCTTTGGCATGCGAGTGTCGCGGATATTGAAGCTGAAGCATGCTGCGCCGCACGGCTCGAAGTCGCGGTCGGCGTGCTCGTCTGGGTTTGCTGCTCCAGCCGAACGTGCCTTGCGGTTGCGATCCACCGTCTTCTGCGTGAGGACGTCGCGAAGGTCCTTGATTGGTTGTCGCTGTGCTGCTGGGACCTCCGAGGTTGCAGGCTCGCGCGCTTGGTTGCTTGGTACCTTGGCCGCTAGAGCTTCTTCGATCGCCCTAATGGAGGCGATTTGCTGTCTGTGGAGCAGGGAACGTGCGTCTCCCTCCGGTGGTTGCGTGAGCCGGAGGTACGTCTCGACTGAGATCGGGGCGGCGTTCGCCGTCTTTGGGACGGGTATCCCGTTCTCATCCTCGGTGACGAAGGACGACTCGATATTGCGGGTGACCCTGGTTCGGTCGGCGTCTGTCAAGAGGGGAACGCGGGCTCTGTTTCGCCGTGCTCCTTGGTTAACTTCTGTAGAGGAGGTGAAGGAGAGGGCGGCTCGCCTGGCACTCGATGCGTCTGCGTCCCTCTTGCGCCGGAGTAAGTCAACTTTTTCGGCGTGGAGTCGTTCGCCTTCCTTGCGTAGCAAGTACTGGACCGCCAGGTGATCCTTTCTAGGTGCGTCGGGTGGAGGGAAAGTGCCCTCGTCGACATGCTTCATGGCTTGGATTCCCATGTCCCATGTGATGATGATTTTAGTCTGGTCCGGCATGATCACCTCTAGTGGGTATGCGGGTTCTTCATTGTCATCGGGTGGCGCTGTGCCCGCCATGAAGCATTGCTTGAGGTAGACTTGGGTCGGTGTGTTTGTGCTGCCACTGCTGCTTCCGTTATCCGAGGCTTGCTCGGGATCGAAAATTGCCGCAACGTGACGCGTGGCGCAGTCGTTGTTTCGCCTCCTTACGATCGTCCACGTGCTCTGAGGTCTCGCAGCCGCCGGAGAGAGTGCGATTGGCTTGAGGTAATCTTGGCAGCCCCATAAAGACGAAGACGCGCGCGACGTGGCTGTCAGCCGCAAGCCTTTGGTCGTCCACGCGGGTGTAGTAGTTGAAGTAGATCTCGAGTTAACCGCCCGTGCGATCGGGATTGGTGTAGTAGACCCGATCCGCGCGGCCGTTGTTGAGGTTGTCGATGCAGTCGATGCAGGTGCGATTTTCCTGGGCGCGACAGGAGCGATCTCCGCGGGTGCGGCAGATGCAATCTTCGCGGGCGCGGTAGATGCGATCTTCGCGGGTGCGACATACGCGATCTTCGTGGGTGGTGACGATGGCGCGAGGTTGCCGATTCGGGTGACGTCACCGCGCGTGGCGCGGTAGCCGTAGACCTGAGTATTCCACGACTGTCGATGTTGCAGTATATGGAGCCGAAGGTGATGTGTATACCTTTGTCCAGATCGGCGTACACCGAGCGGTGGGCCGGCGGGTGGAGGACGTACTCGAAGGAGCCGAAGCGGATCGACTCCCTGGCAGCGCAGACGCCGATCTTAATTGCGGATGTAGCCGGAGCGACCATGATTCCAACACTTGTTTGAATTCCCACAGACGGCGCCAATTGACGAGGTGTTAACTCGACAAGTCCCAGGGTTGTGCACCCCGGGTTGATTGATGGGAAAAGAGATAGGTGTTGGTGATCACTACGGCTGACAAGCAAGGATTTACCCAGGTTCAGGCTCCCGGAGGATAACACCCTACTTCCTGCTTGTCTGATTGATGATGCGAGTAGCGAGTACAATGGCGAGATTGCGATCTCGCTAGGGTTTGTGGCGGTGACTATGAGCGTGTCTCTTTGTTGTCCTGGGGACGAGCCACCCTCCTGGCTTTATAGGTAGCTAGGTCTCGGGTGGTCGATGCCGATGGCGATTACAGATATGGCAGGTTATGCGACCTAACCGACTTGGACTAGGTTACATGGTACCCCGCGTGGGCCTTCTGTGGGCCTCCAAATCCTTGGTGCGGCCCAGGTAGCCTTATCGTGGGCTACCCGAAAGGTAGCCCCACGTCAGCGCCCTAGTGTTCAACAGGCTCATGAGATACAGTCACTCGCTAAGGAACTTGAGCACTTTAAGTGTATCTTACCGGGCAAATTTGTCGCCGGTGGCATTATCGCCAAGCTTCCACCTTCGTGGAGCAACTTTGCTACCTCTCTGAAACACAAGAGACAAGAGTTTTCTGTTTCGGATCTCATTGGGTCGCTTGATGTGGAAGAAAAGGCGAGAGCGAAGGATACACGTTCTCGAGTTACCGAGGCTGGTTCTAGTGCCCATATGGTACAGAAGAAGAATTACCAGCCGCCCCACAAGACCAAGTTTAACAAGAACAACTCTGGGGGTAAGGGCAAGCCCGATGGAAAGTTCAAGTCATCACAGCCTACCAACTTCAAGAAGAAGAACAATAAACCGAGGAAGGGTTCATGCCATGTTTGCGGTGATCCAAATCACTGGGCACCCCGTTGTCCCAACCGACATGAGCTGCGCGAACCTGAGAACAATGGCAAGAGTGCCAATGTTGTCATTGGCGATACTGAGATGAAGGATCCAGGGTACGGAATATTTCCCACCATCCTTTCAGTTTGTCATTCAACTGGTGCCAATGTACATGTTTGTGCTGATGCCTCGATGTTCTCTTCTTACCAGATCACAGGGACTTCCCCCGTGCTGATAGGTAATGGGTCACATGCTTTTGTTCGTGGAGTCGGTACAGTCGATCTGAAGTTTACTTCGGGGAAGACCGTGCGTATGAAGAACGTTCATCATGTGCCCGCCATCAATAAAAATCTCTTCAGCGGATCTTTGCTGTGTCGAGATGGTTTTAAGTTGGTTTTCGAGTCCAATAAAGTTGTAATATCTAAATATGGAAAATTTGTTGGAAAAGGCTATGAGTGCGGAGCCTTGTTCCTCCTATCTTTATCGGATATTTGCTCCAAAGTTATTAATCATGTTTGCCACAAAATTGAGTCTAATCTTTGGCATTCACGACTTTGTCATATTAACTTTGGTAGCATGACACGACTAGCTAATTTGGATTTAATTCCGAAATTCACTAATGTGAAAGGTTCCAAGTGTCAAGTGTGCGTTCAAGCTAAACAACCCCGCAAGTCACATAAGGCTGCAGAGGCAAGAGACTTGGCACCACTGGAACTCATACATTCAAATCTTTGTGAGATGAATGGTATATTGACGAGAGGCGGAAAGAAATATTTCATGACGCTTATTGATGACTCCACTAGATATTGTTATGTGTATCTCCTGAAAACA
This sequence comes from Poa annua, assembly GCA_026929855.1. Lineage (NCBI taxonomy): Eukaryota > Viridiplantae > Streptophyta > Magnoliopsida > Poales > Poaceae > Poa > Poa annua. The sequence continues at coordinate 84,164,504 of CM049429.1, read as the reverse complement.
AAAGATGAAGCTTTAAACTTCTTCAAAAACTATAAAGCTGAAGCAGAGAACCAACTTGATCTAAAAATAAAACGGTTAAGGTCTGATCGTGGTGGAGAGTGTTTTTCCAATGAGTTTGATTCTTTTTGTGCGGAACATGGTATAATCCATGAGAAGACGCCTCCCTATTCACCTCAGTCAAATGGGGTAGCCGAAAGAAAGAACCGAACTTTAATTGATTTGGTTAACGCCATGTTAGACACTTCGGGTCTCTCCAAGGCATGGTGGGGGGAGGCGCTATTGACAGCGTGTCATGTCCTAAACCGAGTTCCCGCAAAGAACAAAACCGTTTCTCCATCTGAGGAATGGGAAAGGAAAAAGTTGAGACTCTCTTACTTACGTACTTGGGGTTGTTTGGCGAAAGTCAATATTCCAATTTCCAAGAAGCGCAAGCTAGGACCAAAAACCGTGGATTGTGTTCTTCTGTGCTATGTTTTTCATAACATTGGCTATAGATTTTTTATAATCAAATCTTAGGTACCCGACATGCATGTTGGTACGATTATGGAGTCGAATGGTGCGACTTTCTTTGAGGACATTTTTCACATGAAGGGTATGTCTAGCTCATCAAATCAGGATATACCTAATACATCTAGTCAGGAATTAGTTGAGATTCCTGATCCTACCATTCCGATAGAACACACTGATAATCCCGTGGACGATGACAATAAAGTTCCTGTTATTAGCACGAGACAGAGGACTGCTAAGTCCTTTGGTAATGATTTCATTGTGTACCTTGTGGATGACACCCCCAGTACCATTTCAGAAGCTTATGCATCTCTTGATGCTGACTACTGGAAGGAAGCTGTCCGTAGTGAGATGGACTCCATCTTAGCTAACGGAACCTGGGAAGTTACTGATCGTCCTTATGGGTGCAAACCTATAGGATGTAAGTGGGTGTTCAAGAAAAAGCTTAGGCCTGATGGTACTATTGAGAAGTACAAGGCGCGGCTTATGGCCAAGGGTTATACCCAGAAACAAGGAGAAGACTTCTTTGATACTTACTCACATGTGGCTAGACTGACCACGATTCGGGTGCTACTTTCATTGGCTGGATCGAATCGTCTTCTCGTTCATCAAATGGACGTTAATACAACTTTACTAAATGGAGAGTTAGACGAAGAAATTTATATGGATCAGCCTGATGGTTTTGTAGTACCGGGTCAGGAAGCAAAGGTGTGTAAGCTATTGAAGTCCTTATATGGCCTCAAGCAAGCTCCTAAGCAGTGGCATGAGAAGTTTGAAAGAACTTTAACTGCTGCAGGTTTCGTTGTTAACGAATCCGATAAGTGTGTATACTATCGCCATGGTGGGGGCGAGGGAGTTATTCTATGTCTGTATGTCGATGACATACTGATATTTGGAACCAATCTTGATTTAGTCAAGGAGGTTAAGGATTTCTTATCTCACTGTTTTGAGATGAAGGATCTTGGAGTAGATGATGTAATGTTTTGAGATGAAGGATCTTGGAGTAGATGATGTAATATTAAACATCAAGCTGCTGAGAGATGGTGATGGTGGGATTACACTGCTTCAATCCCACTATGTGGAAAAGATCTTGAGTCGCTTCGGGTATGACGACTGCAAGCCTTCTCTGACACCATATGATCCCAGGGTGTTGATTCGAAAGAATCAGGGCATTGCTAGAGATCAACTGAGATATTCTCAGATCATTGGCTCGCTTATGTATTTGGCTTGTGCCACGAGGCCTGACATCTCTTTTTTTGTAAGCAAGTTGAGCCGGTTTGTTTCCAACCCGGGAGATGATCATTGGCATGCGCTTGAGAGAGTTATGAGCTATTTAAGAGGCACTGCGAGCTATGGAACTCACTATTCCGGTTATCCTAGAGTACTGGAAGGTTATGTGATTCCAATTGGATATCTGATGCTGATGAGATTAAAGCCACGAGTGGTATGTGTTTACACTCGGTGGTGGAGCTATTTCTTGTAAGTCTTGCAACAAGACCATCTTAACGAGGTCAACTATGGAAGCAGAACTCACAACATTAGACACAACCACTTTTGAAGCAGAGTGGCTTCAAGAGCTTTGGATGGATTTACCTCTGGTTGAAAAAACCCATACCCGCTATCCTTATGAACTGTGATAATCAAACTGTGATAGTTAAGATTAAAAGTTCTAAGGATAATTTAAAGTCATCAAGGCATGTGAAAAGGAGATTGAAATCTGTCAGAAAATTGAAGAACTCCGGAGTTATTGCGTTGGATTATATCCAAACGTCTAAGAACTTGGCAGATCCTTTCACAAAGGGTTTATCACGTAACGTGATAGTTATTCATCGAGAGAGGTGGGTTTGAGACCCACCGTATGAGTTGTCCATAGTGGTAACCTATTCTATGTGATCGGAGATCCCGTGAATTAGAAGTGGGAGACAAGCTGTTGGTCAGCTGGGAGGAGAGTATCCTTACTTTTTACTATCCCACTCCACAAAGATGCAATACTCTCCTAATCTGCATGGCAGGTTGATATTTATCTTAATGTGTTCCAAGCAGCTTACTTTTATAAGCGGAGATGTTATCCTGCAGAGCATCCCTTGAGGAATACACCTATATAAGTCTGACTGTTAAACGTCGCAGTCTATGAGAGTCGGGTGCTCTTTAGTAAACTCATGAAAGGCCTTGGAGTATGACGTATAAGCTCCACACCGCGGGGAAGCCTTGCGGTAGCCTAGTATCGGTCAAGAGCTTGTGTGAAATTAGGTCGCAACAAACTTATAGTTCAAGGCATAGTCCACTATTCAAGTTGTGGCCTAACGTAGCATAAGTTTCTAAGTGGAGTTCAACTTAACAGTCCCCACTAAGCACCGATATATGAAACAATGTTTTGGAACAAAGTGGTACAATGTGCCAATGAGACTTTGTGGGGGATTGTTGGAATTTTAGTGTACTTGGGCTAAGGCCCAACTAAAATCCGAAATTCTCATGGCCCATTCTGGTTGGCTGGTTGTGCATGTACGTGACTAATGTTTAGTCCCATACTGCTTGTGGAGAGTGAGCTGCACCACTTTATATAGTGGGATGTTCTAGTACTAGTATGAGCTAGTGAGAACAAGAGAAGATGAAGAGTGCCACACGCGCGCTCCTCCTCCTCGCTCGCCTTGCCTCGCCTCGTCACGACGCGCCGCGGGTTGCGGAAATCTCGCCGAGCCAAGCTTATATTTGTGCAGTCCGGGAAAATTAATGAGTCATTCATTAGTAATTAACGGACGCGTTAATTACCTTGCCGTTTCCGATTCGAATGGGATCGTGGGACGTTACCAACTCGATCGTGGCTTACAGCCCACGTCCTACCCGTCTCGTTCCATATATACAGGCCGGGGCAAACCCTAGCCGCCAACACGATATAGATGGCCTCACACCATTCCTGAACATTGCGCCACCGTCTACCAAGACTTTTCCATCCCGTCTTCCGGCGTGCACCGGTTGAATGGACAGTAGGCCTCCGGAGTCCCGCCTCTTGTGATCCTGTATGGGAGAGGGGCGATCAGGTTTTTGGGGAGCGCACTCGCGTGACTACTGACTTCGAGTTCTTCCCTAACGACGACTTCTTCCCTGATATCGCTATCCTCTTCATCGACGACATAGGCGACGACACGGGGAACTCCAGTGGTGCGACTGCCGCTACACCGTATGTGTTCTTCATCTTCCCATATGATATTTTGTTAGAGTTCTTACTTATAGTATATGCTCTAAATTGCATCTGTTTATCTACTCTTTGCGTGGATCACATGATTAGTATAATTTATATTATTCTAATCATCAATTGTTCACTGCTATTGAAAATTGAATCATATGCTAAATCGCCTAATTATTCAACACATAATGTCATGCCAGCAAAACACAGTTTAGTTACCGACTTGTTCATATATGCAGTGGACTATGAATATTACTGGTGTGGACTATAAATAGTGCTATATTTGGCAGTGGCAAGTTTTTTAGTCCCACATATCACTAGCATGATGATCAGATGATTATGTCAGTGATGTAAATTAGCACTGATTTTGATGCAGAGCCCAGGATCAGTACCCTATTATCTAAAAAATGTAAATTAGCACTGATTTCCACTCCGGTGATTATCTCTGCAATCTGATCTCAACAAGTCACAAACGTAGCTTTATCGTGACCCACCAGTAATTACTTGTAAACTATAGCACTTTACTTGTAGTGCTAGCTCCGTCCGCTCGTGTCAATGACCGTGAAGAGCTGCAGTGACGACTCGATGGGCTTCGTCCGCGCTGCTCGATAGCCGAAGAAGGAAGTTAGGGTTTGCCTACTACACGAAGAAGGTGAGGAAAAGAGACGAAAAACAATTAGGAGAATATTTGGAAATATTCCATTACAGTTTATATTTTTCATCTCTGTTCTGCCCAAGCGGTTTTCAGCCCTAAAATGTACAAAACACAACTAAAATCCACGGTTTACCATCAGTGCTCAAGATGCTCTTTTTTAGACTGTTGCACACATACACCAACAACCGTCAACCGACAACCCTCGTCCCTAGAAGACGGAAGATTCGGACCATGGTGTGTGCACATGGGTCCAATCCTAACGACCAAGTAACGGCCGATTCGGGAAAACTTTACAGCCGCTTCTTGGTGTTATAATAATCTGCCAATGTTTCTGTGTCCGTCCTTTCTTTCAACCAAACGGTGTCTTTGGACCTTGGTGCCTGATAGTTCTCGGTGTATGCTCATTTTTAAGCACATGCGAGTCTTGGTTTCCTTAATTCTAGGTGTCTGTCAGAATAAGTCGTAGTTCTCGATGCAGTGGAACACTCTTATCTTGAATATCCCCTAATTCTAGGTGTCTGTTAGCGTAAAGATTATTCTGGGGGCACTGGAATTTCTGAAGTAGATGAGTTTTTGGCTGAATGTTTCCTTAACCATTTCTTGCTTTAATGTGATGGGTGCATCAGGTTCTGTCTGACTTCAAATAGAGCAAACGAACTCTCGACTGAATAAGCACCCAAGAATGCAGTTTTAAATTTGTAGTTGTTGTTTCGAAACAGCTACGAAAGCAAATCACATATTTTTTTAGATAAGCCTTTGCTTGATACTCACATTCCGGCCGCCGAATCTGATCCAACGACAGGTACAGATCGTATTGCACGTACGCTTGCATGTGGCCGTGGGGCTACCTGGCTGAACTACCAAAAATTCGAAAGTTCATACATGATTAGAGGATTCGATTCTTATTTCGCAGGGAATCCTTAAAAATAGTCTAAATATAGCGTTGCCAGAGCTGCTATAACTACCTCCATTGAGAAATGAAAAGTAACCTTTTGATGTGCATATGGAGAATCCTGAAGAATATATCACACTGTATGTCTTGTCTTCTGAACTGTAGTGCTCATTTATTTGCACTGAAAACTACTTGCATGTCCAGTTCATCGATCTCTAAACACCCAGAAAGCTGGTACCTTCAATCATACTGCACGATACCATATATTACAAGCTTTGCATTACCCTGTATCGTCAAGATAAAGTGGTGTCGGTCATGTAACCACATGAATGGTGAAGGATCAAATTATTCAGTTCGAATTAGAAAAACATTAGCAGTGCGTGCAAAGTCGCAAACGCGGCAGCAACCTTACAAGATATTCTCCTGCCTGGCACGAAAACGAATGATCAAATACATACGCCTGGGTGGCATGGCGTGCATGGCAGGTAAGCCTTGTATGATCGCCATTACCGAAGGCCAAAGATGAAAGAATGATGCGCATGATCTAGCCCACCATGCATGTTTGTATTTCAGAACTGATCGAGTGGTTCAAAGATGGTCGAGCGTGACCTGTTCTTATTCTCTGTGCTATCCTAACAACCGATCACAACTACCTCGTGGGGATTTCATTTTCTTTATAGGATAATCATGGCCGGTTCTTAATCACCTCCGTCATCCAAGGGTTGGCCACCACCACCTTCACTACAGCGTTAATTAGAGCCTTGGAGGTAATCCTCATAGCATCCTCCAAATCTTCGTATCGTGAATTTTGTGTGACTGGATACTAACATGGTATTTATTTTTCTTAATCTTGCGAGAAAAGATGGACTTGGTGCAAAAACTGTGTTTTCTGCAATACAGAGGAGTTGGTCAGACATCTTCTTATATCTTGTTCTTTTGCTCTTACTATTTGGCGCTTGATTCACTTTACGTTTTATATTACACTCCCTACGAGTATTTCAAACCTGTTTGGCAATTGCACTAACATAAAGGGCTAGCTGCTTTTCTTCTGTCAATCTGAAATTGTCGCAATTATCTTGTGTTTAACAAAACGGTAGGACGTATTGTTTGCAGGTTATCAACATTATACCTATACAAGCATGAGTTGTCATCGTACCCACAGATCAACAAAATCATATGGATACTGGTTGTACTCGACTGGTGGCGGTCGTTTGGGCTATATTAAATCGGGGGGGGGGAGGGGGGGGGGGGGGGGGTGACATTCCGGCCTGATTAATTGATGATTATCAATATTTTGCTGGCTCATTTTTATTTTCACTCTAAGGGATTCTTTAACTTTGTAATGTGATACTTTGAGAACTTCGCAATAAAAACTTGTGAGCATCACTCCGATGCAGAGGTTGGGGTATCGTCCCCCGTTTCAATTTTTTAAAATATGTTTCCTTTTTAAAACTAAACACGTGTGTTATAGTTTTTTTGAAACGTATCCTACCAGTATCAATATATAAATGCAAGAAGACCAGTATAGAAATACATACATCTAGAGGTACATGCCCAAAGATACTATGAACAGCTGTCCTGCACTACCTTGGATGTAGACTTAGAAAACAAAAATATCTACGTGAATAAACATAAAAAAATGCTACTATGGCGGTGCACATAACGGTGACATACCCAAGACGATCACGTCAAAACTGTGGAGATAGACTTAGTCAAAGCACCCTCCCGTCCTTAGGTTATACCCTCTATCACGAGATTTTATTCCCAAGAGCTCGCCCTATCTAGCGTCAAAATAGATGATGTCTCCATGCATGGTACACTCGTACCAGATCATCAACACCGCATCGATGACTTGACTAGCACTCCGACACATCGGGACAACTACGGTGGAGAGAGATGAGCCCAAGATCCAATCTTAGGTTGTTCTTGGGAGAGGGTTGGTGCGCCTTCGAAAGTGTGGCTGCTCAAGGGAGTGTGGCAGGGGTTGGGGTTTGGGGTGCCTCTCCTTTTGTGCCACCCCTCCTTTTACATAGGTGCAGGGAGTGACAAGCCACCCTTTTGAGTTGGAGTCCGAGTAGTAGTCCTTGCAACAATGGCACAGGGAGGGTCTAGATGGAATCCAATTATAGAGTAGTAAGTCATGTTTTGATAACATTCAAAACCTTTCGTGGGCATCCAGAACTTCCCGACACATTCGAGACATCACCAAACCATCGAGACCTAGCAAAACACTTTCAAACTCATCTTAAACACTTTCTAAAACACCAAAGGATCTAGTGCTGGCCCACTAATTAGGTTGTACCAATTCATAGGCCTTTTAACAAAATTTTGGGGTCTCGAACACGAGTTAGTCCTTGGGTAGCTCCGCCCCTGTTCTTGATCTGTCTTTTCCTATGTGTTTTGGTCACCTTTTGATTGATCATGTTTCTAGGGTTTCTATGTGAGATGCATGTTGTGTTGATAGATATAGCTTTGCCATCGAAGTTGTCACATAAATTGAAAATTATATTAGTTCTAAACTATTCTATTTTCCAACCGTGCTATACTACTCCGTCCATTTATTAATATAAGAAGTTTTAGGTTATGTTCATATTCACATGTACACTACTATATTTTGACATGTTTTAATGTGTATGTCCACTCATTTAGTATGAGTCTAGACAACATGTGTACAACACGTAAACATTTTATATGTAAAGGCGGAGAGAGTAGCTACGTACCAATTGAAAGAGCATTTCCCCTTATGTGTGGTTTTGGTAATTGAATGACAATCTCTATGGACTAATGTTTGCATTAAGATATCATTATAGATCATGTCCATGGAATTGTGGAGTTCATGTGTTGAACTATTGAAGCTTATGTGTTGAGTGGAGCATATTGCAAGTATGTCTTGAAGGATTCAAGACATCATATTAGTGAAGAAATGTTGGAAGATACAAGGTTGATCAAGATGTTGATCAACACACAAAGCTACAAGATGTACCAAGAGCGATCATGTATCTCTTGGGATGGTAAACACTTGTCCGCATAGCTCTGTGAACTAACCCATGATATATGTGTGTGTGGTATCTTTATATGAGGTTAGGTATCTTCCCATGGGCTTGCATCAAATGAACATTTCATATAGCTCATGGAGGATGACATCATGTGGTGATCGTCATCAAGGTGAGATGTGCAAGACCAAGACCAAGAGAAGCTTACTGAAGAGATCATATGTTTGGTGCTTGCAATGGATACATGAAGATGGAGCTAAGCGAGACTCTCCCATTGTGAGCACGGGGGAGTATTTGGAGAAGTCTTCATCAAGCATGTGCTTGGACGCGCAATCAAGAAAGATGAACCACTTGAAGAGATCAAAATAGTCATCATCCAACTCAAGTGGAATGCTCAAGGCAAAGGTATGATCTTGATAGGGCTATAGGATAGATAGGCGTACTATCAAGAGGGGTTCTCAAGTTGGTAACTTGATCGCATCATTGTGGAGAGCTCAAACCTTTGCATACTTGGCATATCATGTTTCTTGGTTCTTATTTGGCTTTTATGGTGGTGAGGAGTTAGAGCTTGGTTCATCTCCATGTCAAGATCTTGTTCATCGACATCGGTTTTACTTTGGACAACTTGTTGCGTTTTCGATGGCGGAAATATTGTCGGTTCTACCATGAGGAAAGCCACACATCTTGCCATGTGTGGTGATTTTACTCTATTTATGGGATGCAATATTTCCAACAAAATTATAGCAGTTGGAGTTCATCGTCGCTATCTTTCCAATAAAATTGGTCTCACCTCATTTGGAGTTCATTTGCAAAAAGTTATAGCAGTTTTCGTTTCGGTGTTTTGCTGATTCGGATTATTGGGGCCGGATATTCCGCTCTACCGGAATTTCCGGTTCCCCAGCTCATCCAAGAAAACGGCTAAGGAAAGGAGAAAAAGGGTTCTGACTCCAGTCGGAAATTGTGCTCGGAAATTTCCGTCTACCGGAATTTCCGAGTGCCCCTAGAAAAGTCCTCCAGAAATGGCTAAGGAAAAGTTTGGTTTTGCTTCTGACTCCAGCCGGATTTTCAGCTCGGAAATTTCATGGACTCGGAATTTCCGGTTAACCGGAATTTCCGAGTCTCACTTATACCGGAATTTCCGAGTGTCGAAACAGCCAACGGCTATATTTCCTGGAGGGGTATAAATACCCCTCCCCTTCTTCTTCCCCAGAAAATCCAAGGCAGCACGACTTTCCCCTCTCTCCTACTCCATTGTTGACCTTGGAAAACTCACTTCCCTCTCAATCCCTCCATTGAATCTTTCATATTCTTTAGGTAAAGTTGAGAGGAGATCTAGATCTACAATCCTACCAATCCATCTCTCCTCTAAGTGAGGGGAACCTAGTGGATCTAGTTCTTCGAGTTCCTTTGTGGTTCTTCTCCTTTGTTCTTCCTCTCCTCTTTCCCCATAAGCATTAGTTGCTTTTGGTGGGATTTGTGAGTGAAGGATTTGACTCCTTTGTGGTTTCCTTTGTTTTTCCTCTCTTATTCTCCCCATAAGCATTTGTTGCTTTGTTGGAATTTGGGAGTGAAGGACTTGAGCACTTCGTGTGCTCTTGCCATTGCATTTGCATCGGTTTGAGCCCTCCACGAGGATTCGTGGTGGTGATACTTGTGAGCCTGTTACTCTTGGGTCTTTGGACCCTAGACGCCTTTGGTGGCCGGCCTTTTGTGGCCAAAACCTTTTGTGGTCAAGACCTTTTGTGCTCACTTGAGAGCCCCCAATTAAGTTGTGGGTGTGTGCCTCAAGACTTGGGAGCCCCCAATTAAGTTGTGGGTGTGTGCCTCAAGAGTTGTACGGGATTCGATCTCCGCCCCAAAGGAGATCAATAGTGGAAGGTGAACTCGCAACCTTTTGTGGTTGAGTTCATCAGGAGAAGAAGGTGAGCCTTTGTGGCGTTGTGCCTAACCTGTTGTGGTTGCGCACACCTCTCCAAACGAGACGTACCCCTTTGGGTGAAACTCGGGAATACATCCTCGTCTCCGCGTGCCTCGGTTATTTCTATACCCGAGCTCTTTACTTAGGCACTTTACATTGTGATAGCCTTCGTGCTTGAAGTCATAATCTTGCTATCACCTTGTTACTTGTATTGGTTAGCATAAGTTGTTGGTGCACATAGGTGAGCCTAGTATTTTTATCTAGATTGTATGCTTGTTAAAGTAAACTTCTAATTTTATTCCGCCTCTATCAAGCATACCGGAATTTCCGGGTCACTCTTGGACCGGATATTCCGGCTCCTCGAAAAAAGTTTTAAATCGCCTATTCACCCCCCACCCCCCCTTTAGGCGACGTCTATCCGTTCACCAATGAACTGGTAATGGTTCTAGGCTTCCAACAATGTTTGGCCTCAGATTTCTGGATTAAAATTCTCAACGGTGCACTATGAAATGTACCCCCTGGTCTATTTTCTTTACACGGTATTAGCTCGCACAAGCTCGTAGGTGCAGATTAATAGTAGTACTGGTTAGTTTAGCCTTTTTGCCTTAGCACCAAGCCACTAACCAGTCACGTTCCCCTCAATAATTCACCAGCAGAATCCCCACATCTCTTGCCACGTACGTCTGCATCCCGGCAAACTTCACTATAAATACCCATCCCGTGCGGTTACTCCTGCAACTCACCAAGCAACGGTTGAGCATATCTAGTCCAAATATCCTCTTCCCATCTACTAGTGCAGGAGCTAGCTAGGTGAAAGAAGCAACTCAGTTAAGCGGCACCAATGGCGAAAGCTTGCACCTTCGTACTACTTGGCGCACTGATGGTGCTCTCACTTCTTGTGAGCCCCATTGCTTGCTCCCGCAAGCTCACCAAGCCGAAGACGAAGTCGGCGGTCAGCCACAAGCCTGCTGTCAAGGCCCACAGCAACTACAATGGCACTAGCCCGTCGGCCGGCTACGGCTCCGGCAGCTGGTTAGCCGGCGGTGCGACGTACTACGGCGCCCCCAACGGCGACGGAAGCGACGGTTAGTAGTTTCCCTCTTCACTCCGGTTGGTCGTATAAAACTTAGAACAATCAACTGCACACGGCATATTTAAATCGGGCTGAAACTGATAGTGAAATGTGTGTTTGTGTCTGTGAAACATGCAGGCGGCGCGTGCGGCTACCAAAGCGCCGTCGGGAACCGGCCGTTCTCGTCGATGATCTCCGCCGGCGGGCCATCGCTGTACAAGGAAGGCAAAGGCTGCGGGGCTTGCTATGAGGTACGTCACATAACTTCTCTACCACAAGTTCTGTGGTCTACGGACGCTCTACACTGCCACTCCCTACACTGTGCTCTTGTAGGTGACTAGGTGTAGCTCCATTAATGGCGCAAAGTGGTCGGCTTGTCCTAACTAAATGCATTCATGTGCGTCTCGTACGCAGGTTAAATGCGACGCCCAGAGCAACTCGGCGTGCTCCGGCCAGCCGGCGACCGTCGTCATCACCGACTCTTGCCCCGGCGGAGCCTGCCTCGTCGAGGCGGCCCACTTCGACATGAGCGGCACCTCCATGGGCGCCATGGCGAAGCCTGGCATGGCCGATAAACTCCGAGCCGGCGGTATCATCAAGATCCAGTACAAGAGGTAGCTAGATGCTTCAGTGAAGAACTATGCGTACAGGTGGCACAAACTAATCAGTGTGAGCTTCACTAACTCATTCGTGTTTTCCGTTATTAATCGTAGGGTGCCATGCAAGTACAGTGGCGTGAACATCGCCTTCAGGGTGGACCAGGGCTCCAACCCGTTCTACTTGGAGGTCCTGATCGAGTTCGAGGACGACGACGGCGACCTCAGCGGCGTCGACCTCATGGAGGCCAACTGCGGGACCTGGACGCCCATGGCGCAGAACTGGGGCGCGCTGTATCGCCTCAACTCCAACACCGGCAAGCCGCTGCGCGGGCCCTTCTCGCTCAGGCTCACCTCCGACTCCGGCAGGAAGCTCGTCGTCAACAACGTCATCCCAGCAAGCTGGGCACCCGGGGCCACGTACCGTTCCTTGGTAAACTACCCCTAAAAAGTTTATCTTCATCGATCAGTTTTTCACTGCACCGTGCTTGGCCGTGTGACCAAGAAGTGCAGAGCGTGGTAATTTTATTTAGTAGCACCGGTTAATTTGTACCGCGCGCCGGAAGTCTATATGCGTCCGGGAGTGGCGAGAGGCGGTGTCAGAAGAGGAGGAGTAGGCCATAATATTGTGCTAGCTCTTCCCTCCATGGTCTCTCTGCACTTCCCCTAGTGATGCGTGTCGTGGATTTCTCTGTTTTCTGTTTCCCTTCCTCTGTTTTGTTGTTGAGGAGAAGCTTGTAGTGCAACTATTGTTGCATGCCGATGTATCAAGTTGTGTGTGCGTTTTGTAATGCGATCTTTGAGAGCAATGGAATGTTACCATCAGATAAGTTATGTACTGAAATCTGCATTGTCAAGTACAAATACTCAGCTTACAAAGCCGAAAGCCACTCTCTGAACTCTGGAAGTATATACTACTTGCAAGCGCAATTACAGAATTATTTACATTATGTCTCTTATGTTGTTTTATGGTGATCCAAATTCATATGATGAAGTGAAGTGAGCGGCTAACTTTGGAGCGAAGCGGAGGCCCGTCGCCGAGAGGCTTGGGCCGTCGTATCCGAGTCGGATCGCAACCGACTTAGGGTTTCTGCCCTCTATAAATACATCTTGTAAGTCGCATGTTGGGGTAAGCCACACATTGTAAACCCACGGCGTTTGTAACCTCACCCGATATAGTGAAGTATTGTTGGCTGGCGCCCGTGGTTTTTTCCTCTCCTTTGTTTGGAGGGGTTTTCCACGTTAAAATCTCGTGTCCCTGTTGGTTTGATCGTTCCGCTCTTCGCCGTTTCTTGCTATCTCCTATAACAAGTGGTATCAGAGCCCGTGTTTTAGATCTGTTTTCAGATTAGTGTTTTTTGGATGGCATCGATGAAGTTCGATCTACCGTTGCTGGACTACAAGACGAGATTCTCGTTATGGCAGGTCAAGATGCGTGCGATCCTCGCACAGTCCAATGATCTTGACGAAGCGCTGGAGAAATTCGGCGATAAGGCGGCGGCCGAGTGGTCTGCCGATGAGAAGAGAAAAGACCGTAAGGCTACGTCTCTTATTTAACTGCATCTATCTAATGATATCCTGCAAGAAGTTCTACAGGTGAAAACCGCAGCCGCGCTGTGGGCTAAGCTGGAGTCGATCTGCATGTCAAAGGATCTAACCAGCAAGATGCATGTGAAGATGAAGTTGTTCTCGCACAAGTTGCAAGAAGGTGGTTCTGTAATGAATCACATATCGATCTTCAAAGAGATCGTTTCCGACCTAGTGTCGATGGAGGTAAAATATGAGGATGAAGATCTAGCCCTCTTACTCCTAGTTTCGCTGCCAAATTCCTATGCAAATTTCCGTGATACCATACTGCTTAGTCGTGATGAACTAACCACTTCTTAAATTTATGAGACCCTCATGACGAGGGAAAAGATGAAGGGTATGGTACAGAAGGAGGAGTCATCCTCTTCGAAGGGTGATGCTTTGGAGGTCCGTGGTAGGCCTCAGCAGCGAGACAACAACAACTACAACAACAACAGAGACAAGAGCAAGGGCGACAGAGGTCGCTCAAAGTCTAAAGGCCGTGATAAGTTCTGCAGGAATTGTAAGAAGACTAACCACAATATTGATGATTGTTGGAAACTGCAGAACAAGGAGAAAAGAAAAGGTACTTACCAACAGAAAAATAATGAAGGTAATGATACCGGTGAGGCTGCTGTTGTTGATGGTAGTTCTGATGGCGAATGCCTAGCTGTTTTAGCTGCATGTGTTTCACGTCAGGATGAATGGATTCTAGATTCTGCATGTTCTTTTCATATTTGCTGTAACAGAGATTGGTTCAGTTTTTATGAGTTAGTGCAGACTGAAGACTTTGTGCGTGTGGGGAACGACCAACAATGCACCATTGCTGGGGTTGGATCAGTTCAGATCAAGACCCATGATGGCATGACACGCACGTTGACGGACGTGAAGCACATACCAACCATGACGAGAAATTTGATCTCGCTCAGTACCCTTGATTGTGACGGGTACAAGTATACCGGCGGGAACAGACTCCTGAAGGTATCAAAAGGTTCTCTCATTACTATGGTTGGTGATATGAATTCTGCTAAGTTATATGTTCTTAGAGGCAACGTTTTATCTGGTACTGTTGCTGCTGTTTCTCATGATGATGCAAATAAAACTAACCTCTGGCATAAGCGTCTTGGACACATGAGCAAACTTGGTATGGCAGAATTGATCAAGAGAGAGTTGCTGCATGACTGCAGTTTGGGTAAGATGCAATTTTGTGAACATTGCATATTTGGTAAGCACACGAGAGTTAAGTTCAATGCTTCCGTTCATACCACCAAAGGTACACTTGATTATGTACATGCTGATGTTTGGGGGTTGTCACGTAAGCCCTCATATGGTGGTGCTCGTTATATGCTTACTATTATCGATGATTACTCTAGGAGAGTTTGGCCTTATTTCATGAAAAATAAGGATGATTCGTTTGCTGCTTTTAAAGAGTGGAAAGCTATGATAGAAAGGCAAACTGAGAGGAAGGTGAAAATTCTTCGTACTGACAATGGTGGTGAATTTTGTTCGAATGTTTTTAATGATTATTGCAGAACAGAAGGGATTGTCAGGCACCTCACCATCCCGTACACGCCTCAGCAGAACGGAGTAGCGGAGCGGATGAACAGGACTATCATGTCTAAAACTCGCTGCATGATATCTAATGCTCGCATGAGTAAGCGTTTTTGGGCTGAGGCGGCTGCCACCGCATGTTACTTGATAAACAGGTCACCATCTATTCCCCTCGACAAGAAAACTCCCATTGAGGTATGGTCTGGTACTCCTGCTGATTATTCACAGCTTAAGATTTTCGGTTGTACTGCTTATGCTCATGTTGATAATGGAAAGTTAGAGCCGAGAGCTATTAAGTCTGTTTTCATTGGTTATGGTTCGGGAGTAAAAGGATATAAGTTGTGGAATCCCGAAACTAACAAGGCATTCATGAGCAGGAGTGTTGTTTTCAATGAATCTGTTATGTACTTTGATAAGTTGTCCTCAGATGTTTCAGAAAGTTCTGATGAGGAACAGGTTCGTGTCGAGGTGGAGCATCCTGTGGAAAAGGATAATGTTATCGTTGACAATGATGGTGATACATCAGATGATTCTGATAATGATACTGTTCAGCACTCACCTCCTGTTTTGCAGCCAGAAAATCAGTCCATCGCTGATCGCAGAACAAGGAGGAATATTGTTAAACCTACACGGTTAGTTGAGGAGTGTAACATTGTTAATTATGCTCTGAGTTGTGCAGAACAGGTGGAGCATGGACATGAGCCATCCACGTATACTGAAGCTATTGCCACAAGTGATCGTGATAAATGGATCTCTGCTATGCAAGAGGAGATGCAGTCACTTGAGAAGAATTGCACATGGGATGTTGTGCGCTTGCCTAAACAAAAGAAGGCTGTCCGCTGTAAGTGGGTCTTCAAGAGAAAGGATGGTTTGTCTCCAAGTGAGCCTCCAAGATTTAAGGCAAGGTTAGTGGCAAAAGGTTTCAGTCAAATCCCTGGTACTGATTACAATGATGTTTTCTCTCCGGTTGTCAAGCATAGTTCTATTCGGACATTTTTCTCCATTGTTGCTATGCGTGATCTTGAGCTTGAGCAGTTAGATGTTAAAACTGCGTTTCTGCACGGAGAGTTGGAGGAGGAGATATACATGGACCAGACAGAAGGGTTCATATTGCCGGGTAAGGAGGATCTTGTTTGTAAGTTGAAAAGGCGGTTTGAAACAATCCCCTCGTCAATGGTATAAAAGGTTTGATTCATTTATGTTGTCACATGGTTTTAAGAGGTCTGAATTTGATAGCTGTGTGTACATTAAGTTGGTTGATGGATCACCTATATACTTGCTGTTATATGTCGATGACATGTTGATTGATGCCAAGAGCATGAAAGATGTCGCTGCTCTCAAGTCACAGTTGAGTAGCGAATTTGAGATGAAGGATCTTGGTGCTGCTAAGAAAATCCTAGGTATGGAAATTACACGTGATAGAAAGTCTGGGTTCTTATTTCTTAGTCAGCAGAGTTACATTAAGAAAGTTCTTCATCTTTTTAACATGCATGATGCAAAATCTGTTAGTACTCCTATTGCTTCTCATTTTAAGTTGTCATCTACTCAATGTCCTACTACTGATGATGATATGGAGTACATGTCTGGAGTTCCCTATTCTAGTGTTGTTGGTTCCTTGATGTATGCTATGGTCTGTTCTCGTCCTGATTTATCATATGCTATGTCTTTGGTGAGTAGATACATGGCTAATCCTGGTAAAGAACATTGGAAAGCTGTTCAGTGGATTTTCAGGTACCTCTGTGGCACGTCTGATGTTTGCTTGAAGTTTGGCAGAGCTAGTGAGGGACTCGTTGGCTATGTGGATTCAGATTTTGCTGCCGATTTGGATAAGAGGAGGTCCCTCACAGGTTATGTGTTCACCATTGGTAGTTGTGCTGTTAGTTGGAAGGCAACACTTCAGCCAGTTGTTGCCCAATCCACCACGGAGGCTGAATACATGGCCATTGCAGAAGCAGTTAAAGAAACTGTTTGGTTGAAAGGTTTGTTTGCTGAGCTTTGTGGAGTTGATACTTGCATTAACCTGTTTTGTGATAGTCAGAGTGCTATTTACCTTACTAAGGATCAGATGTTCCATGAGAGAACAAAGCACATTGACATCAAATACCATTATGTGTGTGATGTTGTTGCACAAGGTAAATTGAAGGTATGCAAGATTAGTACTCTTGATAATCCAGCCGATATGATGACAAAGCCTGAACCTGTATCTAAGTTTGAGTTATGCTCAGACTTAGTTGGTATCACTGTTTAGCCCAAGAGGCTATTTGGCGCCGAAAGTGTTCTCTTTGTTGTTTCAGGGGTGAAGATTCTCGTTCATACTACAAGATGGAATTTGTCTCAAGGTGAAGTGTTGTTTTATGGTGATCCAAATTCATATGATGAAGTGAAGTGAGTGGCTAACTTCGGAGCGAAGCGGAGGCCCGTCGCCGGGAGGCTTGGGCACCCGCGGTACGGTACGGATCGTATCCGAGTCGGATCGCAACCGACTTAGGGTTTCTGCGCTCTATAAATACATCTTGTAAGTCGCCTGTTGGGGTAAGACACACATTGTAAACCCACGGCGTTTGTAACCTCACCCGATATAGTGAAGTATTGCTGGCTGACGCCCATGATTTTTTCCTCTCCTTTGTTTGGAGGGGTTTTCCACGTTAAAATCTCGTGTCCCCGTTGGTTTGATCGTTCCGCTCTTCGTCGTTTCTTACTATCTCCTATAACATCTTATTCTTCATGGATCGTGCAAATTACGTACGTTTCGGGACACCATTATTCCCTCGAGCAATGGGAGTATACTGGTTGCTTCAGTTATCAGCTTTCCTCCTCTCCTGTAATCCTGTTATGCTGGGTTTTCTGCCGACGATAGCACATGCAGTTCTCCAAACAAAGCACACCGAGACCTGTAGGCTTGAATGTTACAAAAAACTGAGTGCACTACTCAATTATCAATAGAAGAACTGGTTTATGATGGTACAGTAACTAATATTATTGAAAGGTTGTCATCTGTACTACAAGTACTATTCGACTTCGTTTCAAAAAAAAAAGTACTATTCGACTTTATGAACTAAATTATGTGTTTCGGGTTATTCTATAAAAAATGTATTTCGGCATGTGGGCTGACAAATTGGTTAGGACTGTCAAGTGCAACCAACCATGCATATGGGACGAGGATACGTCCATTGATTTTCATTTAGAAAGTAGCAAGACCCATGCCTACACATTTCTGCAGGAGTATAAAGATCTTGGGGTTCGTTCAAGTTGATGTATAATAATGTACCCGCGCTTCTATTTTCATCACTTCTATCAGTGTTCTTACTAAACAAGTATCAATGTCACGCTCAATGTAAGTAAACAAATGAAGGACCGGGTGAACTTCAATTGTTCTTCGTGCCACAGTACCATCAGATAATTTATGTACTGAAGCCGAAAGTCACTCGTGTCTGAACTCAGAAAGAGTGTACTATTCTTGTAAGTTGAACCTGAGTCACATTTGTCTCCCAATGCATAATCAACCAAACATTTGCAGTACTCTTTCGAAAAAAATAAGGCATTCCTAGGAGTAACGGTGTTTCTCACGAAGACTTGCATGATCGTGCAAGTGCAATTACAGAATTCTATCTACTACTAATTAATCAAAAGGCCAACAGTTGCTGGATCTATAAAAAAACAGAATTGCTTAAACTCTATCTCTTATTCTTCATGGAGCGTGCAAATTACCTACGTACCAGTAGCTTCAGCCTTCAGGTATTCTCTTATTCTTCATGGAATGCTAAGAAAACATTTTCTGAATGTACTAATATTATTGAAAGATCGTCTACTCAACGAGTCTACACACTAGAGAGCTTAAGTTTTTTTTTTGGAATTTACTAGAGAGCTTCAGTTTGTAATATATTCGACTTTATGAACTATGATAGTCAATAAATTCTCTTTATCTAAAAATGAACTATGATAGTGATTAAATATTTAAATTATATGGTTCGGCATGTGGGTCTGACAAATTGGTTAGCACCGACTGACTGACTGACTGACTGAAGTGCAACCGTGCATATGCCATGGGACGAGGATACGTCCATTGATTTTCGTTTCGAAAGTAGCAAGACCCATGCCTACACATTTCTGCACGGGTATTAAGAACTCGGGGCTTCATCCAAGTTGCTGTATAATACTGTGTATCCGTGCTTCTATTTTCGTCACCTGTATCTATGTTCTTACTTGAGACGCTGAAAACACAAGAAAACAAGTATCAATGTCTTCCCCCAGCAAATGGAAGTAGAAAAAAATGAGGTTACATAAACCGAGTGAACTTCAGTTGTTCTTCGTGCACAGGAAATATAATGCATACATGTGCAAATTCATCGCCTGTACGCGCGCTTCTCTCCCACCAAAACTGTATTCAGTCAACATCTCTCTCAGCCTACTGCTGCTGCTACTGCAGGTCGAGTAATGTGAAAGGACGCTACCCAGTCACCGTCGCCATAGGCCATAGCGAGTCCCCCCCATATGCAGCACGTTCTGGACTAGTATACGATCGAGGCAGGCATCGAGCTACCTATTCTAGAATCACAGTAGTACAGAGGCCAGGAAAGCTTCGGGCAGCAGCGTTCAGTTGGACGCTTCGGACGATCAGCGGCCGGCAGCCACCAACCGGTGGAGCAGCAGCAGCCGCCGGCGTGAGCATGGCACGGACCCGTGTCGGTCGTCCGTTCTCGCGGCCTCTCTCCGTGCCCACTCGTCTCCTCGTCTCACGTGGGGAGATTCCCGCGGATGCAGAGCCGAAGGAAGCTCTCGCACATGGTGGTCACGTAAACGCTGAACATGTTAATTGGCCGCATCTATTCTATCCATCTACCACCCATCGATCGAGTTCTCAAGTTCGCCGCAACGGCGGCGTCTCCGGCACAAGTGTCTTTTGCATGCGGCGGCGTGTCGGGGCGAATTGCGGCCGGTAATCCGCAGAAAAGCTGAGGGACAGGCATGGCAGCTTCGCCGGAAAAATCACATGGCGGGAGCCCTAGTTTCTTCGCAATATCCGGGTCACACTTGTCGTCTCAGCTTGCGAGCGTCGGCGCCTCGGGACCGACATGCACCCGTGCGTTCACGGCGCCGCATCGGCAGGTTATTTTACTCGCCGCCGCTGCGTGATTTAAGGGCTAGCTCACCGGCGGTTGCGCGAGACTGTAGTGCATCAAGCTCAGGGAGTTGACGAGTCGTCGTCGAGATGGGAGGGGCCGACCACGACCATAACTGTAACAACAGTCCGGGGTACCGAACTTTGCTACTATGCTAGTACAGTACTACGTACATATTTCGGTTTTCGATTCTCCTCATGCGTACAGTTTTTTCTTTTTCATTTAAGTTTTTTTCAGTTACATGCGATTTGTAACCGAGATTTTTCTATTTGTAACTGGGTACAACTAATTTTTTTCCAGTTACAAGTTGGTCGCAACTGATATTTTTGAATCATTTTGACTTACAAGTGCGTTGTAAGTGGCTCCAAGTCAGTTTTTATCAGTTATAAGAGGGTTGTAAGTGGCCCGCAAGTGAATTTTTCAAAGTTAAATAAATTTCATTTATCCTGATGCCAGACAACTCACGAGTTCTCACGCCAGACAACTCACGAGTTCTCAATCGACTAAGCTCTAGCCAAGCCCTACATATTTTATTATCGGACGTCCAGGCGGACAACCCGAGACGCCTTAGGGGCATCCCCAGCGGACAAACACAAACGGATTGCGGATGTGAAATGTGTGGGGCTAGAAAAAACTCAGCCCAACGGCCTGGCGCATTTTCACCATGATGTCTGTAGCGACGCAAACACAACCTAAATTTGGACGCAGTTTGTGTACCACGCTATCCGCAGGCTCTCCTCCCCGTTTCGTGCCTGCCCCCTTGGGATTGGCACAAAGGCCACTCCCACTCCCGCCATTTGCCAAATTTCATCCGCGCCCACCAGAAAAACCCTCCTCCGACACCGATGGAGAACGCCACCGACCCTACTGTCGTCGTCGTAGATGCAGCTGTCAATGGATCCGTCACGGCCAACACGCCGACGACCAGCAGCCACCACCGCCAAGACCAAGGTCAAGGTGAAGAAGGTGAGACCGCGGAGGAGAGGAATATGGAAAATCATAAGTGGCAGGCGCAACGGGTGGCCGAGCGGATGAGGAAGGCTGGCGCCACCAAAGAGGAAGAGAGGCAGGTGCGGCTCACAATGGTGTCCGTTCGGGCTTAGACTCAGGAGACCATAAAGCTGCGGGAGCTCATCAGTGAGGGCAAGACCGACACCGTGGCCAGAGTGGCCCCGACCCCCGAGAAGTTCGGTGACGTCATAGTCTCTGCGCCCTCCTATGGCCCCCCCACCATTTGCCCAATTCCCCCGCGCCCTCCGATGGCTGAGGAGAGGGAGATCATGTTCGTGGACACTACCAACATGTTCGAGGACCAAAAGACTTGGGTGATGAAGCGGCGTGCCATCATTTCACAACATGGCGCGTGATCGATTTTGTGTCATACGTAAACCCTATCATTTGTAGTGCACAATGCAAATTTGTGTTCTTTTGCCTATGAAATTTTATTATCCTTTATGTTAAACTTATTATTTGTAGTGCACAATACAAATTGGCAAAATTTACACCTTTTTGGATGTAATTGTGCTATTTTTAGATAGTTTGGAAAATATTATATAGAAAAATGATTAAAAAGGGGATGGGTGCCCAAAATTCGTTGGGCCGCTGGGAGATGGTGTGACCCAAACGGAAAAGGGGACAGACAAATGTGATTTTCTGTCCGTGGCCCTATGCAGACCAAGTTGGACCAGACTTGGCCCCAAAATGTGTCCGGCCGCTGGAGATGCCCTTAGGCTAAAAATGTTACTCAACCACCTCCCTCAAAGTTCGACAAACCTTAGGTCCGACGCAAACGTACCGCAGCTGTCCGATTCGGTCCGGAAATTTCTGGGGCCGGTAAAAACCCAGCCCAGCGGCCCGTCGCATTTTCACCGCGTTGTCCACGGCTACGCAAACATGACCTTTCGGTGTGTGTCCCCCCTTTTGCCCGCATTGTCAGTGACCAGGACCGCTTCGTATCATGCGCCCGCGACAACTCATAGGCCTGCGCACTGAAAGGTTGTGCGGCCGTTTCCGCTTCTACCCCACCATCACTGACGACGCGCTAATGACTGATACGTCTCCAACGTATACATAATTTCTTATGTTCCATGCTATGTTATATCATGTTATTACATGTTTTATATGCATTTTATATAGTTTTATGCATTTTCTGAGACTAACCTCTTAACAAGATGTGCCAAAGTGCCAGTTTCCTGTTTTCTGTTGTTTTTGGTTTCAGAAAAGTACTTAAGGAAATATTCTCGGAATTGGAAATAAAAGATCCTGAAATTATTTTTGGAAAAGGAACAATCCAGAACACCGAAGACGAGACGGAGAAGAGCCACGAGGCGGCCAACATCACCCCGTGGCACGGCTCCCTTCCTGGCCGCGCCAGGAGGTGATGTGGGCCCCTCGGGCGCCCACCGACATCGTCCTTTCGCCCATAAATACCTCCTGATCTAAAAACAGACGCACGGTATTCATTATTTCCTCCACGGTCCCGAGCCACTGCCGTCGTCAACACCAATTCGGGAGAGATCAGAACTGCTCCCCGGCACCCTGCTGGAAGGGGGAATCGTCCCCGGAGGCCTCTACGTTGCCATGACCGCCTCCGGACTAATGCGTGAGTAGTCTACCCTTGGGCTACAGGTCCATAGCAGTATCTAGATGGTTGTCTTCTCCTCTTGTGCTATCATGTTTAGATCTTGTGAGCTGCCTATCAAGATCAAGATCATCTTTATGTGATTCTCCATGTTGTGTTTGCTGGGATACGATGAATATTGAGCTAAAGTTATTGCTTCATAATATATCATGTGTGTGCTATTTAATGATCTTGCATGCTCTCCGTTACTTGTGTGTGATTTGGCCAAGTAGATGCTCGTAATTCCAAGAGGGGGTATTTATGCTCGATAGTGGGTCCATGTCTCTATTAAATCTGGGGCAGTGACAGAAAGCTCTAAGGTTATAGATGTATTGTTGCTACTAGGGTTAAAACAGTAGTACTTTGTCTAAGGATGATGTTACTTACTTACTTTACACATAGTGCGTAAGGCGATAATCTGTTGCATGCAACTTAATACGGAAAGGGGTGCGGACGCTTTCTGGTGGATTATTAGTCATAGATGCGGTTGGAATGTTCTATGTATATTGTTGTAATGCCCGAATGAATCTCACACTAGACATCATAACGTTAGTATATGCATTGGGTTGCTCATCATTATACTGTCAATTGTCCAGCTGTAATTTGTTTACCACTCATGGATGCATGTTATTATTATTTATGGAGACACCACTAGTGAACTGTGAACCCCGGTCCTTCTCATTAATCTGATAAAACCACAACTTCAAACCTGTTACTTTCTGCAAGCAAACAACTTTTTTCCACACATATGTTTAATCCTTGGTTACCACAAGCCGGTGAGATTGACAACCTCACTATTAAGTTGGGGCTAAGTATCTTGATTGTTTGTGTGCAGGCTCCACGTCAACCACCAGGAAGCTCTTTTCTGGCACCGTTGATACCTCGAGGAAATTCTTCATCTCCTACTGGTTTGATAACCTTGGTTTCATACTGAGGGAAACTTGCTGCTGCACTACATACCTTCCTCTTGGGATCTCCCAACAACACACCCACCGTGTGCATCAAACATTTTTCTAACGCCGTTGCCGGAGATTTGAGCATTCCACTACGAGGGGAGTTTTCGCACTTCGAATCTTTTTATTTTGTTATTTTCTTGCTTAGTTTATTTTTATTACTGTCTCGTTTGCTTAATATCAAAATTATAAAAAAAATTAGTTACTTGCATTACCTTTCTTTATTTCGGTTTACACTTTTATTTTCAGTTTTGTTGCTTTTGTTTATTTCGGTTTAGTATAATTTTCTCTAATTTTGTTGTGTCGGTTTGTCTATTAAATTGCTAAAATGAGTTCTGCTGAAAACACTAAGTTGTGTGACTTTACAAGCACCAACAATAATGATTTTATATGTACACCTATTGCTCCACCTGCATCTAAAGCTGAGTTCTTTGAAATTAAACCTTCTTTATTGAACCTTGTTATGAGAGTGCAATTCTCTGGTGTTAGTTCTGATGATGCTGTTGCCCATCTAAATAACTTTGTTGAATTATGTGAAATGCAAAAATATAAAGACATAGATGGTGATATCATAAAACTGAAAATATTTCCTTTCTCCTTGAGAGGAAGAGCTACGAAATGGTTGCTTTCATTGCCTAGGAATAGTATTGATTCTTGGATAAAATGCAAAGATGCTTTTATAGGAAAATACTATCCCCCTGCTAAGATTATTTCTCTAAGAAGTAGCTTCATGAATTTTAAAAAACCAGATAATGAACATGTTGCTCAAGCTTGGGAAAGAATGAAATCTTTGATAAAGAATTGCCCAACCCATGGACTGACTGCTTGGATGATCATCCAAACCTTTTATGCAAGACTGAATTTTTCTTCAAGAAACATATTTGATTCAGCTGCTGGAGGAACCTTTATGTCCATCACTTTGGGGGCTGCAAACAAAAATCTTGGATGATATGATGGTGAATTATTCTGAATGACATACGGAGAGGATACCTCAAGGTAAGTAGGTAAATTCTGTTGAAGAAACCTCCTCTTTGAGTGAAAATATTGATATTATTATGTATATGCTTGCTAGTGGTAAATCTCATATTGATCCTAATAATGTTCATTTAGCTTCTTTAGTTGCACAAGAAGAGCATGTTGATGTAAACTTTATTAAAAGCAACAGCTTTAACAACAATGCCTATAGGAACAACTATGGTAACAACAACTATAAGCACAACAACAATATGGTAATTCTTACAACAACAATAGGACTACCACCTCTGAACTTGAAACCATGTTAAAATATTTTATCACTACACAAACTTTGTATAATAAAACTGTTGAGGAAAAACTTGGGAAAATTAATATTCTTGCGTCTAAAGTTGATAGTCTTGTCCTTGATGTTGATCTTTTAAAATCTAAAATTATGCCTACTGAAAATAAAGAGAGTAATCCCTTTGCTAAAATTAATTCCATCCAAATTCAAATTGATGAAAATGTTAGGATGATGGCCCAATTACGTGATAGATGGAAAAGAGAGAGAGAGAATTAGAGAAAGAGACTAATATTGTTAAAGTTTTTACTATTAGTACCTCTGAAAATAATGGTGTTTCACATGTTAGTAAGCCTCCTACTATAAATTGGTAACATAGTTGGTGTTGGAAATGTCTCCTCTACTTGATCCAAAAATTTAAAATTGCCTAAAACTGCTGAAACTAGTGTTGACAAAAGTGCTGAAATTTTTAAGAACATGAGAGAAAGTGGTTCGGTTTGTTTTGATGATAATAATTTTGATTTTGATAATTTTAATATCTCTGAAGTTATTAAGTTCTTGCAAAACTTGGCCACAAGTCCTAATGCTAGCTCTCTTAATTTGGCTTTTCCTACTCATATTACAAATGCTCTCATTAAAGCTAGGGAAGATAAATTGAGACTTGAAGCTTCTATCCCTAAGAAGTTAGAATATGGTTGGGATTCCATCATTAAAATGAAATTAGATAAATTTGATTGCAATGCTTTGTGTGACCTTCGTGCAAGAATTTTTGTTATGCCTAAAAAGCTCTATGATATGTTTGATTTGCCACCATTGGAACATTGCTATTTGGATGTTTTTCTTGCTGATAATGCTTTGAAAAAACCTTTGGGGAGGATCAATGATATTCCTATGATTAATAATAACCTGGTCCCCATTGATTTTATTGTCTTGGATATCGAATGCAATCCATCTTGTCCAATTGTGCTGGGAAGATCTTTTCTTAGAACTGTGGGTGCTATTATTGATATGAAAGAAGGTACCATCAAGTACCAATTCCCACTCAAGAAAGGAATGGAACACTTCCCTAGGAAAAGAATGAAACTACCTTTTGATTCTATTGTTTGTTCAAATTATGGTGTTGATGCTTCATCTCTTGATAATACTTGAGTTTCACTTTTTGTGCCTAGCTCAAAGGCGTTAAACAAAAGAGCTTATGAGAGACAACCCACTTTTATTTCCTGTTATTTTATTTTATTTTGCTTGTGTCAAGGACTTGTCCTACCTCTGTAGAAATTCCTGTGTATCTTTATTTTATTGCATTGTTGTGTCAAGTTAAGCCTCTAGTTGAAAGTTGATGCTAAATTTCAATTCCTGCGCGTAAACAAATTTCTGCTGTTCACCGATAAATTTATAACTCTTCACAGGAACGTCAGAAAAATCTGCCTTTTTTGTGCATAATCCTCAGATGTATACGCAACTTTCATTAGTTTTGAGTTTTCTGATCTGAGCAAGTTAAGTGCCTAGAATTTTTTTGTCTTTACAAACTGTTCTGTTTTTGACAGATTCTGCCATTTATTTTACAATGCCTCTTTTGCTATTTTGATTGGATCTTTTTATTCTATTAAGTATCAGTGGTTGTAGCTAATGTGCAGTAGCATTGGTAGCAATTGTGTTCCTACAGAATATCATAATTTTTTGTGCACTAACCCTCTAATGAAGTTTACTCTAAGTTTGGTGTGGAGGAAGTTTTCAAGGATCAAGAGAGAATGATGATATAATATGATCAAGAGGATAGTAACGTCACTTGGGGATGCCCCGGTGGTTCACCCCAATATAATTCAAGAAGACTCAAGCGTCAAATCTTGGGGATGCCCAAGGCGTCCCTTCTTCATCAACAAACTATCACGTCCTTTCTAGTGAAACTATATTTTAATTTCGTCACATCTTATGTGCTTACTTGAAGTGTCTGTTTGTTTTTGTTTTTGTTATTTCCATTCTCCGAATAAAGTGAATCCTAGCATTCTTTTTTGTGGGAGAGAGACACGCTCCGCCTTTTCATATGAATACTTGTATTCTTCACTTATATTTGTTGAGTATTCTTTCATGTTATTGTTTGCTTTTTAGCTTTTGTTTTTCATGCATGTCTTGCTAGAGTTTGTTAGCTTTGTTATATTATACTCTCTTATCTCATTATGTAATTACTTAGAGATTTTATCTTTTAAATAAGTTGATTGATGTTTGGTTGAGAACAGAAAATGCTAAATGTGGTAGATGGTATAATTAAATGATACATAATCTTGTAGATCATTAAATTGTGTCACTTGAATCATTGATGTTGTTTTGAGATATTAATTTGCTTAATGGTAAACATGATGGTCTAGTTAAGTGGAATGATTAATGGTTGGTCTAGAAAAACTTGAAGCTGTGCCGCACTTAAATTTTCAGTTGATTGCATAATGGTATATGACTTATATTTGCCTAAGGCAACCATAATGACTTTATGTTATACGCTACGGTCGGGGAAGCCAACGGTGACTTTGTCATTTGCCACGACCCCTCTAGGAGTAATTTTCATTATGCCGTGTATGATCATATCTTTATTTAGAATCTTTTTACTTGTGAGTCCTAAAACTGCGGTTTTCATGGCACTTCCATCACCATATTGCTAGCCTCTTCGGTACTTTGCATTGCCCTTTCTCACAATGAGAGTTGGTGCATTTTTCGCGGGTACATCCAAACTCGTGGGAGATTTTCATCTAGTTCTCCTACACATAAGACAAATATTTTTCTCAAAACATCCACCATACCTACCTACTACAGCATTTCCATAGCTGTTCTGAGATATGTTGTCATGCAACATCCATCTTACATTATATGACTTGTTGTTATTCATTACTTATATATTGCTTTGCGTGATTCTATAAAGCTGATGTGTGGTTTTACCCATGTTACGCTAGATCACTGCATAACCTGCTACACTTGCAGAGGCACCGTGTCATATGCATTCTTATGGCACATTCATATTAGTTACTTGTATCATCAGTATGTTGTTTTATCATCATTAGTGTGTTGCCATATATCATATATCATATTAGGATGCATGCCCCTAAAAGTGAAAAGAGCTATGGAGGCCATCGAAAAGAGAATCAAAAAAAGAAAAAAATTGAAAAATTGAAAAAGAGACAAAAAAAGGAAGAAATAAAAAAGGGGCAGCATTACTATTCTTTATCACACACTTGTGCTCATGTTGTAGCACCATATCATTTATAGTCATCACTTGTGCTCATGTTATAGCACCATATCATTTATGATCATCATTTGTGCTCATGTTTAGCACCTTTACTCCATATGAGAGAGTTTAAATGTCTTAGTTACATAACTATGTGGGGAACTTTACACTATAGAACTTGGGTTGTATATTCCAATGATGAGCCTCCTCAAAAGTGCTCTAGGTCTTCGTGAGCAAGCAAGTTGGATGCACTCCCACTTGTTCCATTGGAGAGCTTTCATATACTTATAGCTCCATGTGCATCCGTTGTGTGGCAATCGCTACTCCTTGCATAGCTTCGATTGTAAGACTTTGTCTTGTCTAAAGATCACTTGCAGCTTTGTGAGCCTTTCTTCCGTTGGCCTTCCAAACCTCTGTAAACATTCTTTTAGCCAAAACATTCTAGTGCCGGGAACCAACGTTGAACGCTTGCTTGTATCTTTGGAACAAATAAAGTATTGATCTTCTACGTGCATATTGATATTGCATGACTTGATCTTTTCAGTAAGTTGTCATGTTTGTTGAAAGCATTAGATGATTATATTGTTGTGCTTGAAGCTTAAATCATCTTTAATATCTACTTTACACAGTTGATTGCTATCTAGTACTATATCATTGAAAGCTTTTGTAGCGTACCTGCACTTAAAAATATGGCATGTACCTGTGTATAGTGCAAACCCCTGGATCGATTCATTTGCACACACAGTTTACGATGAATATCACAACATTGTATCAATATTACACGAATAATCCAGACTTGGTAAAATAAATAGTTCGATACATCTTTGCATAGCTTAAAGCTAGCTCAAAACAATAAAGCAGCGGAAATAAATCCTCAATGAGACTCCAACTTCATGACACGCCACTGCGAAAACATGTTGGTGCAGACCCGAAACCCAAACGTAGTCTTTACTCTTTGTCAGAAATTTCTGCAACAAATAATAATTTGCAACAGAGTGGGTCAGATTCCATTAAAAATGGAGTCTGACAAGTGACACTATGGTGGACACTTAATGGAATAACTCTATAGCCTATATGCATATTTGGCTGGTGGAGTTCAAGGCTATTTTGCATAAAGCCAATTTTTCCTATCTTTTTGGAAAACACTTTCTTCAAATCAAGACAAGTATGGCATGAAAACCATAATCTCATCTTCCCTTGTTCACCCATCAACTTTTAACTTAGAAATTGGAATGTTGGGAGCCTCCGTTGAATCCTTGATCAGCTGCTCAGATTGTCCGTAACCGGGGACACGGCTAAGTACTTAGTTTTACACTCTGCAGAGGTTGTGCACTTTCACCACGAGACTCAAACAACCCTTCTGTCCTTGACCCTCATGTAGTGAAAAGGAAAGGAGAAGCCTGAGACGAGACCTTTGGGGAAAAGTCAAGGCAGAGCCATTATACCACGTGGCTGCACTGGAAACATCTTCACTTGGAGAAAACTTTGGTCCCTTTGTTCCTGGGTGGCCATCCTCAAGTGTACGTACTCAGGTTCACTCATCTAAATGAGCCTGGGTCTTAGCTAGGTGCACCCACCTAAATGAGCCTAAGCAGCCACTCAACTCTAACCTCCATCCTCTTGCCACATCCACCCAGAAGTTTCTTTAACTTAGTAGAAATTTACTTTCCACAAAACAACTTTAGCATAGCGTCAATATTTCTACCAAGTTACCCATAGGATTCTAGACACAACTAGTGTAAGGGATATAGTAGTTTCAGCATAGCAATACTATCCAACACATGCATATAAGAAACACACTAAGTAATGCATAGAAGATACTTCGGAAATTTATGAAGGTGTGCCACTTGCCTTGGCAACAAGAAGAATAGCAACAGCAGCTGTAACAGTTGTCGTTTCCCTCCGAAATTTCTAACACATCAAACAAAGCCAAATAAACATACAAACAAAATAACAATACAAAAATATGTTATGCATGATGTGCAAAATATTTCTAAGAACTAGAGATGCATGCCATGCCAAGAAATTATTCTAAGTGAATGCAAGGCAAGTGTGTTAGTCAAATATGACTAAGGACCAAGGTCATAAAATTAATTGCTATAAGTCAACTTGACTAAGTTGTAAGACTGCTCCTAGTCTTCATCATGTTTGATCTTGAATTCTTCAACTCCCTTGTAGTTTCCTTCATCTTCAATTAGCACTCTAAGGACTTGGTTTATGTCCAAGGTGGAAGAAGAATAGGAAGGCAGAAAAAGATACAGAGAAGATATAGTTGATTTCCCAGGCTTCATCTCCAGACTTGTAACTTTCTCCTTGGTGATGTCTTCATTGAATCATGTAGACTTGATGGTTCTTCAGACTTGATGATTTGTATATCACCAGGGCTGGTCTTGGATATAACTTAGCCACCAGGAGGTCTAAGAGAGAAGGAAAGAAAAGAGAGAAAGACTTAGAGAAATAAAAGGGAATAGTCTTCTTACAGTTCCTCTTGATTTTCTTCTAAGTGCTTCTACTTCTTGGAGCTGCTTCCAGAGTCTGCTTTCTTCTAAGTCTTTGTTGGCCTTCTAGTCTTCATATTGTAGCACTTTATCAAAACACTATGCTCAAAATAATCCTAACTTAGAGAAAATAAGGAAGAAGTTTTCCTAAGAGGAGTATAACTATACAATACCATATGCTATGCATGCAATGCAATTTATTACTAAGGACCACACTTATCAAAATAAGACTACTAAGTTTTATAGATGCTAAATTTCTCTAAGGGAAAGATTTAGCATTTCTAAGGTGTTGAAATTTTTCTAAGGGAAAGTATTGTCAATATTTATCAAATATTTTCTAAGAGAGAAATTTACTTTGTTTGAGAAGGCAAAATATTTCTAAGTACTTTTTGTGACCAAAGTGGTCAAAATATGACTAAGTCATTTTATTGTTCGAATAAATAAAGAAAAATATTTTTTCAATCAATTTTAATTATCAGAATATCACCTAAAAAGCATTTAATCAATATTAATTACAAACCATAGAAAAATATTCTAAAAAAAATTATTTGAGTATTCCTATGGCCAGTACTTAGACATTTAAATTTTATACCAAAAGAGTTTGATAACTTTTAAATTTTAAATTTGAAGTTATGTTCAATTTACCATTAATGCCACTTCTGAATTTCAAAAAATTTTAATTCAACAAAACATAAAAGTAATGATGCCAAAAGTTTCTACTAGTAATAAGCTTTCCAAAAATATAAAGTTTGTAATTTTTGGCCAAGCCAATAAAAAGTAGTGATAGATCTAATATGCAGGGACTAAACTGTGAAGAAAACAAATAAAAATCTTGCACTGAAGCCCATGGGCCACGTGTTCTCTTCTGATTGGTGCGGAGCTTCTGACTTCTGGAGTTGTGGGACAAGTGGGCGCGGGCGGTTGCGGCGTGGCGCGGACGGAGGCGGGACGATGACGTGGCGACCTCCGATTCGTCGGTACCGGTTCGGAGAGAATATTAAAAAGCAGCCGTTAGATGGCGACCTAACGGCCCAGATCTACCCGACCTAGAACTGGCGGCGCGACCGGCCGGAGAAGCGCCGGTGAACTCGTCCCGCGGTGGCTGAAGGAGATATGCCCTAGAGGCAAATAAATAAGTAGTATTTATTGCATTATCTCATAAGTTTATAATAGGTTTGTGTATTATGCTATAACTGTATTAATCGGAATTATTAATACACGTGTGATACATAGACAACCAGGTCCCTAGCAAGCCTCTATATGAGCTAGTCCATTGGGCAACAGTTGATCGAGATTCCCGATCAAGGACAATGACGTCGGTTGACAATGGGGTCATCTTGTTAGTTGAATAAGGTGGTGGACATACGCAAAGTATTGCAATAAGATCGTATTACGATGTTTGTCATTTGCAATAGATAAGAGTATGATAGCTTATTCCTTAGACCGTGAGACCGTACTTATTGATGCTTCGTAGGAGTGCTTTGAGAGCATCAAACGTTGTGTCTTATATAGCATGACAATAACGGTGTCCATCTTGGGTATTCCGAAAGAGCATCAAGACGTAAGGATCAAGAGCGGGATTTGTTCATTCTTGTAATGGAAAGATACTCTGGGCCCACTCGGTGATATTGCATCTATATAGCTGCGCAGCTTATGACTAGGTCATGGAGATGTAATATCGCAGACGAGTTAATAACCTTCGTCGGTAACGAGATACAGCAAAGGCATCGGTGTGTCTACGATCATATCTCGGACAAGGTAGTATCGTAGAAACAAAGGGAATGAATATCATATTTATGGTTCAACGACGATATTCGTGGAATGCACAGGGGTCGTCATATATTTCCAGGTATCCCTGACGATCATTGGTGAGCGGAGTGTCTCGACCATGTCTGGAGTGTTCCCGAACCGTAGCGTAACAAACTTAAGGTCTTAGCGACGCTCGGAGATAGGTTCTGGAATTTTATAGGAGTTTGTTGGAGAGAGAGAAATGATCCGGAAAGAGTTCCGGTGGTCCGGAAGGAGTTCCGGGGAGGTATGGAATGGTTCCGGGAATGTCCGAAAGTTGTTCGGGTGGTTCCGAAATAGTTTCGGAGTCACGGGATATTGAATTATATATAAATATATTAAATATGAATTAATGGGATTTTTATATTAATTTAATATTAATTAAATAAAGGAAAAAGGGGGCTCCCACCTACATGGGCCCTAAGAGGGCCCAAGAGGGGGGAGCCGCACCCCACAAGGGGGGTGGGCCC
The DNA here is from genome assembly GCA_026929855.1 of Poa annua. Lineage (NCBI taxonomy): Eukaryota > Viridiplantae > Streptophyta > Magnoliopsida > Poales > Poaceae > Poa > Poa annua. The sequence goes on along the minus strand of CM049429.1, from coordinate 84,131,655 downwards.
CATGGGAGGTTCGGCCGGCCCATGGTGGGGCGCACCACCCCCCTCTCCTCCTTTAGTCCCACATGGGGGAGCCAAGGGGTTTGCACACCCCCTTCCCCCTTTATATACCAAGGCGTATTAATTAATTTAATTCATAGGAAAATCCAATTAATTCCCGATTTCTCTCTCGATCTCGTGGTTTCCAAGTCGGAGCCGCGCCGAGCTGAGGAAAGGGGGTCTCTCTCCACCTAAGCCATACCGCAGAGCGTCGTTGCTCTGCGGGATTCCAGATAAGATCTACTCATGCGATTTCAGCTGGATCTGAATGACCGGGAGTTGTCGCTAAGCTCCGTATGTTTGCGAGTGCTCGGTGGCTACTCTTTTGAGGAGCTTGGGCGACGTCGTCTCGCCCCCTGCAGCCGCCGCGCCACCCCCCCCTCTGCTGCCGGCGCACCAGCCCCGGTGCTGGCGCTCTGCCTTCTTCCGCCCGACGCCCGTCGACGCAGATCATCGTCGACACCCCGGCGTCATGGACTTCGACATCGCGGCAAGTTCTTCGCGACCTCGAGGTCGGCTACGTACGACTTCATCGTCAACGCTTGTGCGGGAGCGTAATCCCCGCTATCGGTCTACATGGAGGTAATGTAACCCGTTCCGCCACCGTTATCGCATGTACTAGATAGATAGATCCTGGCTAGTTAGGGTTTCGTTCGCTAGAAAAATTATTGTTTTCTGCACCGTAACCCCTTCAGTGGTATCAGAGCCGATCTATGCGTAGTACTGTTGGTACGGTTAGAACTCATGTTGAATGAGGGCGTCTTTCTTATATTTGCTACCCTCTAGCGTGCACTTGCGATGCCTTCGGTATTGAGTTGATGAAGCGGCCCGGACCGACTTCACGCGTACGCTTACGCGAGACTGGTTCCACTACTGACATACGGCTTGCACCGTATCTGTGGATGGCGGGTGTCTGTCTCTCTCTCTCTAGTCGGCAAAGCATTTTCAATTGAGGGCCCGAAAGGGATGCTTAAACATGCAATTATACGATCGACGTTGTGGTACAAAGTTCCTAGGTAGGGAAGCGATTCTCTTACGAATAAGCCTATTTGCCACGTAAAACTTGCAAAACTAAATAAAGCTAGAGGCGTCTAAGTTTGTTTTGCAGAGGCGTTATTTTATGTGACATGGTTACGGTAAGTTTTGATATTACTCGTACTGTCGGAGGCAAAGGAGGGCTCTGTAGACTCGGAGCCATGCCGGGGCGCCGGGGGCCAGGCACATGGCGCCATGAAGGTCCAGGCGCATCGACCATGTCACATTGCACTTCATTGCATCATTATTGTGTGCTGTTGTGTGTGCATCCTATTGATTGCTTATATGCTAGATATACAACGGTAGCATCATGAATAGGATGATCCCTAACAAAATACCAAAATTGTGTTCTCCCTCGTTGCGCACCACCAAGAAAGTTCTACGTTATGAGGCAGGCCGTGATGATCGGGTGTCACACATCTCGTCGTTCGCATACAGTGGGTGTAAGCCATGTTGCACGCGCAGGGTCTTCGAGGTTTGATTGGCGAGCCTAGCATACTCAGAGGTATGGCCTCGGAACACGGGAAGATCGAAAGATCGAGCATGAGTCACAAAGTTGTTGTGATCGACATGTTATGTCCACCTTTGAAGCTGTGCTGCCGGCCGTGATGATCGGGGGTAGTATGGTGGATAAGGGCCGTGTAATCGCCATTATTATTTTTAGGGATAATAATCTTGGTGGGGTGTGTTTTTGATAATGAGATTATAGAACTAAAACTCACCTATATATTATAAACTTATCTTACCTCTTTTGCGATCACATCTGGAGACTACGGAACTACGCTTCGGTTACTTCTTCAAGAGCTCGGATTCTACCTTGGAAGCCGACGGGTCCAACTTCATCAGCTGGTGCATTGGTTTTTAGAAACATTCTCCAAACACAACAAACATCCTATATGTGCTTGAACATTAGTTAGGAGTTAGACCAGATGATTCTGATAGCAAGGAGCAAGATGATGAGTTCCGTAAGCATCATGACATGTTCATGGAAGTGACGATCGTCATGAGCGTATGCCTAGCACCTGAGTTGAAAGTTGTTTCAACACATGGAGCCATATGTCGTGATTGATGCGATCAGAGGTCACTTCAAAGATGAATTGAGTCTTGAGCAGTTCAGACATCTTAGAAAGTTCCGGACCATTCACATGGGGAGCATACCTGTCTGGAGACTCAGTTGAAGAAGTTGTGTGACATCTACTTCAGGCTTACGAATATCTACGATTTCTAGATAGCGAACTCCAGTGCAATAGAGATTGTGCTTTACCTCCTAGCTGTGAATAGCATGTGCGTGAATATGCTATAGAGACACGGTGAGCTTCTTCACGTTCGTGAACAAGTTCAAATCTCTAAAAGTTGATTCATCGAAGAAGAGTTCTTCGACGCTATGGGTATATTTGATATACGAAGATATAAATGTATTCTTCTCATACTTGATGAAAAGTGTTTGATAATTGTTCTGTTTGTGAAACAGTCCCTGATTATCACAAGTATGTGGCGAAGGGTGACGTGACAGTGCACGAGTGATGGCATGTTCATGGCCAGTAGTGCTCACGCCCTCGAGGTATCATATTAGTTATCATCAATAGTTTTTGATAAGACATTTTGTAATAGTGAGAATGTGATCTAGTTTGGTGTCTTGAATGTTACAAGACATAATTATTCATATAGAACACATCAGTTGTTTTATGTTATGAAACAAAGCAGTTGTTTCATGTTATGAGTAATTTGCATCACATCTCAATTACACTATGCGTATGATATACATTTATAATAGCGGGAATGATAAAATTATGTGTCCAAAGAGCAAACACCATCGAATTTAGTCATAAAGGCAATGAAAGAAGTAATGGATAATTTTGGTCCATTTAAGTATTTCGAGTGCCAAAATTGATTAAGTTCGAAATGCAGTATTGAAGTTGCAATACTAGAGGAAATTGATTGAGAGTCATTTTTAATGATTAATCAATGGTGTTTTGCTTGATCCGAATTCTTCTATGATTTTGGTAAATAGGAGTATTTGCCCGATAAATTATGGAGTCTGAAATTAATTTGATAATAGATCAAATGGGGTTTTTCAGAAGAAAGATTAGTGAATATTGTATTCACAAAATAATCAAAGGACAATATTTTTGAATTATGGCTTCAACACAAAAGACTTGTGGAAATTCGTTTCACAATATTATAATGTCATATGTGGTGACATGTGGGGAATTATAATCATGCTCTATTTTAAATAAAGTGTGGTCTGTCAGAATCAGTCTTAGAATCTCCTAATATGTTCGAAACATTATAGTCGATGTCCACTTTAGAAAATAGATATTTTTCTCAACGAGAATTCGTAGGATCGACAGTAGTGTCGACATGTATGTGATTATGCGATAATTCGGAATATACATGAGTGGTTCTTTGTAGATTGCTCGCATTGGATGAGAGTGTATTCCAAAACCAAATAGAAACAAAACTTAGTTTGTTGTCTATGTAATTCCGAGGAAAATATGATTTTTCGAATTATGGTTTATGGATTGGAATTGGAAGTTTGGAATAAAGTGCCAGACCTATGTTGGAAGGTGTTCCAAAGAGTATATGTCTGCTAATGAAAGTTTAGTGATTAAGAGTGAGGGAGACTAGAAAATTGTTTTCTGCTTGCAATCCTCGTCATAAGGATCATAATATTTTCATGAAAGAAACTTCTAAATAAAGTGCTGTTATATTTGATATTGCTGTCGGGTCGCAGCACTGTATTAAGTGTTACAGATCTTGTTGACAGATCAAGGTGCACTTTATGAATACAAAGAAAGTTGAGAAAATATCGGAATACGAACAAAGGCTTTTCGAGCCTGGAAATCCAAAGTTGCATTTGAAAGGATTAAGAGAGTAATTGTTGCTGCAATTCTTATTAGAGGTATAAGATTGTTTAATCGTCATATAAAGTGTTATATGAGAGATGTGACTATAAGAAAGACGCGGTAGCATGTCTTGTCAAGAAATGTGTCTTGCACAAGATCAAATTTGTTGACTACATTTATGTAGACATGCTTGAAGTCTGAGGGATTTGTATTAATGTAATACTGGAGTTTGTATTGAATTCGAATTGATAATAGATCAATGATTTTGGTTAGACCAAAATGTCGATTTAAGTGGGAGTCATAGTTAGTTCACTCGGGAGAAATATGTGAAGAACATATTTTTGAGTGGGAGCTTAGGAACTCAAATATGTGGATGACACGTTTTGAGTGGGAGCTCGTGTTGTCAAATATGTGGAGACATAGTTTGAGTGGGAGTCGAATTCATCTTGTGTAGTTAACACATTGTGAAATTGTACCAATAGAATAGGATGAAGTTGTGAAACTATTTTAAAGTTATTGTCTATTTTGAAATAAAACGGGAATTTTAAATAGTTAGTCGAGTTGTTTTGGATTGTATCTGAGGAGTCAGAATAGAATCAAAAGGATGGTCCTTTGAAATCCAATTGATCATTAAGAGTAATGATGCATGAAAGTAATGGTTGTATGACATGTGGGTCTATTATGTAATATTAGACATCATACAGAAACCATATTATCTGCTCGATGAAATATAACCGATGCTCTTGGAATAAGAGCAGTTATGAAAGTAAATTTGGAATTTACTGGAAGTAGAAGTGCGTTAGTTAAGGGATTGACATTTAAATGTCAAGTTTTCTACATTGGTGTGAAAGTATGTAGATATCGCGAGTTTGTAATTGTTACAAGGGGCTCTGCATGGCTGAGTGTGTTTTTCAGGGCAGTTATCTGGTTAGTATAATCAGAGTAAGCGCTGGGAAACAGAAGTCTCACTTAGTTACGGTATTTGCATATATGTTGTTGGACAACATGGTGATATCAAGCTAGTTGATATTAGTGAATCGCAAAAGTTTGCACAAATCGTGTGTTGTGCAGATTGTCAGAGTAACACTCTTCCACAAGCAAGCATCATCGAATGATTCTTATTTGATAAGGGATTTTGGTAAAGTAAAATGCAGCTGGTTTATTTGTACTCTAGTGCAAGTGGGAGACTGAAAGAGATATGCCCTAGAGGCAAATAAATAAGTAGTATTTATTGCATTATCTCATAAGTTTATAATAGGTTTGTGTATTATGCTATAACTGTATTAATCGGAATTATTAATACACGTGTGATACATAGACAACCAGGTCCCTAGCAAGCCTCTATATGAGCTAGTCCATTGGGCAACAGTTGATCGAGATTCCCGATCAAGGACAATGACGTCGGTTGACAATGGGGTCATCTTGTTAGTTGAATAAGGTGGTGGACATACGCAAAGTATTGCAATAAGATCGTATTATGATGTTTGTCATTTGCAATAGATAAGAGTATGATAGCTTATTCCTTAGACCGTGAGACCGTACTTATTGATGCTTTGTAGGAGTGCTTTGAGAGCATCAAACGTTGTGTCTTATATAGCATGACAATAACGGTGTCCATCTTGGGTATTCCGAAAGAGCATCAAGACGTAAGGATCAACAGCGGGATTTGTTCATTCTTGTAATGGAAAGATACTCTGGGCCCACTCGGTGATATTGCATCTATATAGCTGCGCAGCTTATGACTAGGTCATGGAGATGTAATATCGCAGACGAGTTAATAACCTTCGTCGGTAACGAGATACAGCAAAGGCATCGGTGTGTCTACGATCATATCTCGGACAAGGTAGTATCGCAGAAACAAAGGGAATGAATATCATATTTATGGTTCAACGACGATATTCGTGGAATGCACAGGGGTCGTCATATATTTCCAGGTATCCCTGACGATCATTGGTGAGCGCAGTGTCTCGACCATGTCTAGAGTGTTCCCGAACCGTAGCGTAACAAACTTAAGGTCTTAGCGACGCTCGGAGATAGGTTTTGGAATTTTATAGGAGTTTGTTGGAGAGAGAGAAATGATCCGGAAAGAGTTACGGTGGTCCGGAAGGAGTTCCGGGGAGGTATGGAATGGTTCCGGGAATGTCCGAAAGTTGTTCGGGTGGTTCCGAAATAGTTTCGGAGTCACGGGATATTGAATTATATATAAATATATTAATTATGAATTAATGGGATTTTTATATTAATTTAATATTAATTAAATAAAGGAAAAAGGGGGCTCCCACCTACATGGGCCCTAAGAGGGCCCAAGAGGGGGGAGCCGCACCCCACAAGGGGGGTGGGCCCCATGGGAGGTTCGGCCGGCCCATGGTGGGGCGCACCACCCCCCTCTCCTCCTTTAGTCCCACATGGGGGAGCCAAGGGGTTTGCACACCCCCTTCCCCCTTTATATACCAAGGCATATTAATTGATTTAATTCATAGGAAAATCCAATTAATTCCCGATTTCTCTCTCGATCTCGTGGTTCCCAAGTCGGAGCCGCGCCGAGCTGAGGAAAGGGGGTCTCTCTCCACCTAAGCCATACCGCAGAGCGCCGTTGCTCTGCGGGATTCCAGATAAGATCTACTCCTGCGATTTCAGCTGTATCTGAATGACCGGGAGTTGTCGCTAAGCTCCGTATGTTTGCGAGTGCTCGGTGGCTACTCTTTTGAGGAGCTTGGGCGACGTCGTCTCGCCCCCTGCAGCCTCCGCGCCACCTCCCCCTCTGCTGCCGGCGCACCAGCCCCGGTGCTGGCGCTCTGCCTTCTTCCGCCCGACGCCCGTCGACGCTGATCATCGTCGACACCCCGGCGTCATCGACTTCGACATCGCGGCAAGTTCTTCACGACCTCGAGGTCGGCTATGTACGACTTCATCGTCAACGCTTGTGCGGGAGCGTAATCCCCGCTATCGGTCTACATGGAGGTAATGTAACCCGTTCCGCCACCGTTATCGCATGTACTAGATAGATAGATCCTGGCTAGTTAGGGTTTCGTTCGCTAGAAAAATTATTGTTTTCTGCACCGTAACCCCTTCAGTGGCGCCATGGCCGGTGTCGCGTGTCCTAACGCTCTACGAGTCTAGGGGAGAGAAGGAGGGTACCAGGAGATTGCGGGCGACGAGGGGGTGTCGTGGTGGTGTCACGGCAGATGCCATAGGATGGCTAATTTGTGGGGCCGATGGACGTTGGTGGATCCGGGGAGGGATAGCGAGTTTAAGAACTCACACGGGGAGGATCCCGGTAAAACCGAGATCTCCCAAGAACACGAAACAAGAACAAAGTGCAACGGGGAAGATCTAATAAACACAAACAAAGGCATGAAGGCACCAAGCACACACGCGATATATCCAGGTTCAGGGCCCTCGTGAGGAGGTAACACCCCTACTCCTGCCTTTCTTCTCTATATATTGGTGGTATAAGGACTACAACTTGCTACAAGATCTGTCAAAGGAGGAAGTACAATGAACTAGATGGACTCAAGGCGAAGAGGAGTGAATGCTCTGCGAGTAAATGCAACTATCGCTTTGGCACCGAAGTTCGTCCCTTCTTCTCAGGAGCAGTTATGGCGCCTTTTATAGAGTTCCGGCCGGGAGGGCCGGAAACCCTAAAATGCCACGGCCCCACCGGACAGGTCTAGCCGGGATGTCGTCACCGGCTAGTGCGACCTAGTCGCCGGGCTATCCGGTGTAGCCCCTGCGTCATCATCTCGCAAAGGACGGCAGGCGCCGTCCTGCACCATCATTGTCCCCTTGTCAGAGACAAGACATGTCTTTGCCCATCCCGGATAGCCTTCTCCGGATTGCCGGGCTAGGCATGTCAGGTCTTGTCGTAGCACGATCGTACCGGCTGACGCGCTCCCGTGTCAGGCGGGAGGTGACCATGCCTCCGTGTCAGGCGGGATGGTACTTCCCCCCGATATAGACGGGAAAGCGTGCTCCAGACCGTTGACGGCCTACCGGGAGCTCTCTCGCCGGCTACCTCCTCTCTTGCCACTGGGAGCCTCTTCTGCATAAGATCAAGATCAACACGTATATTCCGGTTAGTGCTTATCCGGATACCTATCCGGTAAAGCCGAGTACACCATCACCCGGGAACCTTCTCGGTATCCCAGGTCCGGGATCCTTTCCGCACGATGTTCGAACTTATCTCAGGATGAGCAACTCTAGGCCTAGCCTCCCGAAGATGTCTTAGTCTGCCAGCAAAGACATCTTCGAGAAGCTAGTTCTTAGAGGAACCATCCTCTCTTGCCCGTACCACAAATGCGAGGATCGGGGATGTCTATTTATAGCCGCAAGGCATGACCCTTACGGCTGCCACGGGGCCCCTTGGCCTTTCCCCGCGCCCAAGTGACCAGCTGCCCCTTCGGCACACCAAGGGGTGCTCTTTGCTGTCGCCAAAGGTCAAGTACTGTTGTTATCCATTATAATTTACCGGGATCTGCCCCTACCCGGGGGGCAGCTCCCCGACACTAGTCCCCGAAGCTGGTGCGGCACAGCGACCCCGGATGATGTGCGGGATCAGCTTTAATAACAAACTTTCTTCCGAGAATACATGAGATCAATCTTTTATTCCATGCCGAGATTAATTCTTTCCGAGATCCTCACACCGAGATGGTCTCAACCGGGAGGCGAAGCCTGCGACCGAGTAGCACCACCCCAGCAAATCTTGACCGTTGATTTCCCGATGAATCCGAGATACCGAGTCTGGTCCCACCCTACGTCCCGTCTGCGCAGAGGCGCACTCGAGTGCCTCTGTGCACGCACGGTGTCGCTTGGGTTCTCGCGCCAGGTAGCCGCATCTGATCCGGAAACGAACCGTTGGGGCCTTGTGACCCTTGGTGCGGCCGGATCGAGCGCTCCGAATAACGCCACGTGGCCCGCGGCACAAAATAGATCCCACCCACGATCGTGGAGATCGTGGGCGGGAAAAATGGGAACCGCTCTGGAATCCCCCCCATAAATAGGGGACCGGAACGGTCTCCCTCTCTTCTTCGCGCCTCCTCTTCTCCACCGTCTCGAGCTCGCCGCCGCCGCTGCGCTCGTTGCCCGCACGTCGTCTCGCCGGAGCTCGCGCCCCGTCGTCCTTCTCGCGCGCCGTCGACCTTCTCGCTCATCGGTGAGTTTTTCCTCTCTACTCCGACGCATTCCTTCGGTAGGATAACCGCCGGACTCCGGCCGTGCCCTAGCACGAGCGAGGTTGCGCCGCCGCCGGTGACCACATCCGAGCGGCGCGCTCGATGCGCATGGCGAAGAACCACCGTGGTATTAGGACGTATATTTGTCACCCGCATTCGTGCCTCGCTTTAGTCTAGCGTGAGTCCATTTCCCTTCGTTTAGTTTTGATTATTCGACCCACGGTAGATCTTGCTTCGCATGAACTCGGTAGCTTTCAGCAGTTTATGTCCCGACATCCTCATTTCGGGTAGACTAACTCCGACTAACCGCCGCTGCATCTGCAGAATAGCCCGAATACTTCCGCGCACTTCTCCGAGATGGGTGAAGAGCGCGCCCGGGGGTGTTGGGACGGATCCGAGACGACGCAGTCGGATATTGATTGGCTGTACCGGACTCATCGGATTCCTCCGGAAGTCGAGAGCCGTCTACCGGGAGAGGAGGTCGCACCGGAACCCCAACCCGGGGAATATGTGGTATTCCTATCGCATTTTGAGCGCGGGTTCGGGCTTCCGGCTAGCCCCTTCTTCCGCGACTTCCTCAACACGTACAGCGTGCAACCTCACCACCTTCCCGCCAACGCCATCATGATGCTTTCTGTCTTCATTACTTACGCGGAGGCGTATCTTGGCATATGGCCCTTTGTGGATCTCTGGGCCAAGTACTTTATCCTCCGCCGACAAGCCATCCCCAATCCGGATCAGAAGGTGAAGGACTTGGTCGATTGCGGAGCGGCCACCGTCATCCCTCGCGCGGACTCCGGATTCCCCATCGTCAAGGGATTAGAGTCTTGCCGGAAGTGGCAGCGCAGCTTCTTCTACGTAAAGAACCGGGAGCCTTTGGGGGATGGTCCGGGATCCTCGACCCCGGACTTCATTAATTTGCCGGAATTCGTCATGGGTCCTCCGCGCGAATTTGGTCGCTGGAAGCATTTTCCCGACAGCGAAGAGATCAGACTCATGCACGAGGTCCTGCAGGTGCTCGCCCAGAATATGACCGGGGATGACCTCTTGCGCTGCTTTATTGTTCGCCGGGTCTGCCCCCTCCAACACCGAGTGCACAAGATGTGCCACATGTCCGGGAACTATGACCCAACTCGGACCAGTATCCATAGGCTAAGCCACTCGGCGATCGTCCGTCGTGCCCGAGCTATTGCTCGGACGGAGATGGCGGAGGATTACGAATGGGGGGTGATAGGGGGATCCCGGAAACGACCGGTTGACCAGGTGCTTATATCAGTCTTTCACGCCTATGCCTCCGTACATGCGCTCACCTGGACACCGACACGACCTAACTTGTTTGCGCAGTTGTTCGAGCGTCAGCACGAAGAAGACGCCATCCACGTCAACGGGAACTACGCCCCGGATTTCCCGAAACCGGACGTGATGCCGAGAGAGGATCTCGACGGTGAGGACCATCTCGCCATCCCATTCGTTAAGGCCCCGGGTAATCCTTCAACCCCAGAGACAGTTTCCATTTCCTCGGATGACGATGAGATTGATTGCTAGATCCTTGACGTTATTGACGCTCTCCCTCTGAATTGGGCCCCAGCCGTGGTTCCGAAACCGTCAGCCGGGACCAGACGTGCCGAGAGCCGGAAGCGCGCGGCTTCCGACACCGATGGGGCTGAAGCCTCCGGCAACCCCCCCAAGAAGGGTAAACCGAGCAAGAAGGCGACCGAGAAGCCTCCTCGACGCCGGCAGAGGGGTCCTCCCCTTGTGGATTCCGGGTACGTCTTTCTTGCCTCATGTTTCTTGACTTCGCTTTCTCCATATCTTTTACTAAGACATTTTCTTTCAGTGACGCGCTCGAGCTCCCGACACCTGCTGTTCCTCCTCCTCCGGGAACTCGGACTCCTAGCCCGGCTCGGGCCTCTCCTTCCCCTCTTCGCCCTTCTACACGAGAAAGCGACGCCGCCCCCGGTGCCGCAGCGGCAAGCGTCGCGACCTCGGATGCACCTCCGGCGATCGACGAGGTCACGCTGCAGGCCACGACCACCTCGGGAGGAATTGTTCTTCCGGATAGCCCGCGTCGGGTTCCCGGACTGGAGGTAGAGATCGCTAGTCCTCGCCGGCAAGCTGCGGCGAGTGGGGCCTCTCGGCCAGCCGCGCCCAAGGCCATCCCGGCGAAACGGCCTATCGCCTCCTCCGGGCCTGCAGAACAAATTCCCAAGTCCCGCGACAAGACTTCTGGGCAGAAAACATCAGCTCCGCCCGCAGCTGCTCCGACATCTTCTTCCCAGGAGTTGGTGCCGCGCCCGGGTAAGTTCTCACCGTTACCACCACCTCCTGCCGAGATCCCTACTGCCGCTTTGCGGATGTTGCGAGCAACGGTCAGCTCCTTTGCATCTTCAGGATCTCGGGACCTCGCTGCCACCCGCGCTGCCGGCAGCTCCGGCATCCGGGTTGTTGATGATTTCAACAAGGCCTGGCTTGCCACCGATGCTTCCGAGACTGCAGGGGACTTGCACGCTGCAGGTCCGAGCCGCAGCGCTCAAGCCCTGCATGCTCTCCAGGTGGCCGCGCTGGACGTCACCCGAATAAGCGAGGTAAATTTTTCTTCTTTTATCCAAAACACACTTGTTCTTTCCACCACCACTAGTCCCCGAGATTGGTGCTTAGTGCTCTAGATTCCACCGAATAGCAGACCACTAGGTTCCAATCTTAGAGAAAAAACGAGGACTCGTACACCGAGTCCCCGAGTACCTCCTAACCGGGTAGGTTGCTTAAAAAATTGCTCCATCACCACTAGTCCCCGAGATTGGTGCTTAGTGCTCTAGATTCCACCGAATAGCAGATCACTAGGTTCCAATCTTAGAGAAAAATCCAGGACTCGTACACCGAGTCCCCGAGATCCTCCTAACCGGGTAGGTTGCTTAAAAAATTGCTCCATCACCACTAGTCCCCGAGATTGGTGCTTAGTGCTCTAGATTCCACCGAATAGCAGATCACTAGGTTCCAATCTTAGAGAAAAATCCAGGACTTGTACACCGAGTCCCCGAGATCCTCCTAACCGGGTTCTTCACTTCTTTTTCCATACTGACTTTGCCTTCTTTGTGGTGTTATCAGGAGTGCAGCCAACAACGCCGCAACATCTTCAACCGGGTTCTCGCTGAACTCGGTCAGTCGAAGAAGTCCGAGGAGCGCTTCCGGGAAGAACGAGACGCGGCGCGCCAGATCTCGGTGGATCAGAAGGCCGCCCTTGGCACCGCGCAAGCCGAGATTGCGCGCCTCAACGGCGAGCTCGCCAAGGCCCAGGCTACCATGTCGGAGATGAAGAAGGGCTTCGTCGAGGCGAGCAAGAAGCAGAAGGAGACCCTGGACCAGTCGCTGCCGCGGGCGGATAACGCCGAGACCGAGCTGGGTCTTCTCCGGTCTCGATCTGATGCTTGGCTCACCGAGCTCACCGTGCTGAACCGGGATCTCAACAGTGAGTAATCCGACTACCGTCCTCTCCTGTTATTTCCTTTATTTGCTGTTCCTCTTCTTGTGACTTAGTCGTTTTGACAGCTCTTCTTTTTAAAGGAGAGTTCGAGCACTCCCGCGAAGCCGCCACCAAGGCTGTTGCCGCCGCTCGAGAGAAGCGTGCCGGGAAGGGTCCCATCTCAGACGCCTGGGACATTGAGGATCACCTCACTGCCCTGAAGGCCCGGATAGTACCTCTCCGGTCTATCGGGACGGAGCTCCTCAGCGCGGCCATCCACGTCCATGGCGTCTTGTGGCCGAGCATCCGCGGGAAGCTCTCGATCCCGGAGCTCTCGCGCGCACTTCTGGGTGCCGGCAGCCGCATCCACGCTTGGAAGCGCTCCAGTGCTAGAGCTGGTGCGGATCAAGTCTTGACCCAAGTACTCAGCTGGTACGAGGGTCTTGATCTGGCAGCGATCCTGCGCCTGCGGACGGTGTCGCCTTGGGTCAAAGATCCGGCAAAGATCCAGGAGCGGCGAGAGGTGGCGCATCGCATTGCGAAGTGGGCCAGCATCCATGCCTTCACCGCCAGCACCGTTCCTTCAGAGTCTGAGTCAGATACCGAGGACTCCGAAGAAGATTATGCCGCTTCCGGCGATGAGGAAGAAGAGATTCTGGAGGGAGACGACGCTGCCTCCGGTGCTGCGTCCGAGAAGGTGGCTTCCCGGGACGCAACACCCTCGCCGATACCCGGGGCCTCCGAGACCGAGGTGCATCCCGACGTCCCGAGTGGTGCTGCCGATGCTGAAGGTGAAGCTACGCCTGCTCCCGAGGTCGCCGTACCTGCGGTCGTCGCCCCCGAGGTCATCGCTCCGGAAGTCGTTGCTCCCGAGGTCGTCGTTCCGGACGTCGCCGTCGAGAAGCCTACTTCCCCCACCGCTACAAACACTTAGCCGCAAATCCGTTAAATCCCCGGGATGCCGGGTGCAATATGTATCGTACATTTAACTTATTTCTGTTTCACCATAAACTATTTATTCTAACAACTATGTCAATGTATTCGGCTTTTAACTCCCGAATTGCCTTTCATGTTTACTGTACTTAGGTAATTTCTGCTCTTGTCTACCATTTCGGCGTTCGACAGTCGAGTCACAAAACTCCACGTACAGCATACATTACTTAAAACAATCCGAGTTCCTACTAACCGAATTCCCGACATAAAAAATAACTAAGTTAGTAAAAATAAGCATGCCGGATAAGTTCCTGTTCCAAGTCCCCGAGACCATTTTCGTGTTCCCCACCTTCCCTCTCTTTGCTCTTGACTACCATTTCGGCGTTCGTCAGTCGAGTCACAAGATGATTTCACATGACATACACTACTTTGACTTTGAGAATCGGATTTGGAACTTTTCCGGCATACACAAAGTAAAATATAAGATAGCTATCCGGCAGTCCCCGGGTTACTTCCCGGGATGCTTTCATTGATATTTGAGAATTGAGATATAACATACACTGAGCCCTTTACGTGTAAAAGGGGCGAAGTAGAGGTACATTCCATGGATGCTTGGTTTCCTCACCGGACTTGTCCATTACACCTTTCCTAGCCTCCTGTGCGTCTACAAGGTAATAAGAATCATTGTGCAATGCCCTGCTAATCACAAAAGGTCCCTCCCATGGAGGTGACAGCTTATGCATTCCGGCCGTGCGTTGGATGAGCCTCAGCACCAGATCTCCCTCCCGGAACACCCTCGGGTGTACTTTCCGGATATGATAGCGACGGAGGTTCTGTTGATAAATCGCCGACCGAGATAGTGCCAACTCTCTTGCCTCCTCGAGTAAATCTACATCATCTTCTCGGGCCTCTTTTGCCTCAGTCTCGGTGAACATTGTCACTCTCGGGGAGTCATACTGTATGTCGGTTGGTAGTACCGCCTCAGCCCCGTATACCATGAAGAATGGGGTGTACCCGGTAGATCTATTCGGTGTAGTCCGGAGACCCCATAACACCGCCGGCAACTCCTCTATCCAGCATCCCGGAGTTCTCAACAATGGTTCGATCAAGCGAGCTTTGATACCAGCCAAGACTAAGGCGTTAGCCCTTTCGACTTGCCCATTTGCTTCCGGATGTGCGACTGATGCTACATCTAGCCGGATTCCCTTCTCAGCACAAAATCGAGCGAATTCCCCCACAGCGAAGTTTGTTCCATTATCTGTGATAATGCTGTGTGGGTATCCGTATCTCAAGATGATGTCTTTCAGGAATTGCACGGCGGTGTGTCCATCGCACTTCCGGATTGGCTTGACCTCTATCCATTTGGTAAATTTGTCCACCATTACCAGTATATGTGTCATGTTGACCTTTGCCGGTTTGAATTGCCCGACCATGTCCAAACACCATACTGCAAATGGCCAAGTGATGGGGATTGTTTTCAGTGCTGATGCCGGCATGTGTATCCGGTGAGCAAATCTCTGGCATCCTCCACACTTCCGGACAATATCTTCTGCTTGTTGCAACGCCGTGGGCCAGTAGAACCCATGCCGGAACACTTTTGCCACTAGGGCCCGGGATGATGCATGGTGTCCACATTCTCCCTGGTGTATTTCCAGGAGCATCTCTTGCCCTTCTGCCGGTTCCACGCATCTCTGGAGCACCTCGGTGACACTTCTCTTGTACAGCTCTTGGTTAATGACAGTGTATGCCTTTGATCTTCGCATTATCTGACGGGCTTCCACTTCATTCTCCGGGAGGGTTCCTTCCGAGACGTACGCCATAATGGGCTGTGCCCAATCCGGGACAGGTCGCACCGGAAACGCTGGAGCGTCTATGTCCATTGGTTCTGCCGACATCACCTCTATCATCATCTGTCTTTGCCTCTCTGAGCACCGGGAGGCAGTCCCCGGGTTCGATGTTATGCTTCCGACATCTACTTCCATGGGCACTGCTTCTGAACCAGGTTCCTTGGGGATGAAGATAGAATCCGATTCGGGTGATGGTTGTATAGACGGCTTCCTCAAATGTTCCAGGGCTATTCCGGGTGGGATGGCATCCCGGGAGGACCCTAGTTTGGACAAGACATCTGCTGCTTCGTTTTCTCCTCTGGGTACATGTTTGAACTCGCATCCGTCAAAAAATCCGGAAATTTTCTGCACATGAAACCTGTATAAGGCCATGTTTGCATCTAGTGCATCCCAATTCCCCGACACCTGTTGCACCACGAGGTCGGAGTCTCCGAAACACTCTATTCGGCGGATACCGATTTCCTTGGCGACATTTAATCCGTGAACCAAAGCCTCATATTCCGCGACATTATTGGATGCCCGAAAATGGATCTGCAGCACATACTTCAGTACATCTTGCTTCGGGGAGGTGAGAACCACTCCGGCACCCAATCCGATCTTAGCTTTTGAGCCATCGAAATGCATCCTCCAGAAATTGTAATCCGGTATCGGAGGTTCATACTGCATCTCGGCCCAGTCTACCAAAAAGTCCGGCAGCGCCTGCGACTTGATGGCATCTCGTCTCTCGTATGCCGGAGCGTACGGAGACAACTGGATGGCCCATTTGGCTACCCGGCCGCTAGCATCCTTGCAACCGATGATCTCGGCGAGAGGAGCTTCGCACACCACTGTGATCGGGTGTTCCTGAAAATAGTGCTTGAGCTTGGTCACTGCCATGTACACCCCATATGCCATCTTCTGGTAGTGCGGGTAGTTCTGCTTGGATTCCGAGATCACCTCACTGAGGTAATACACCGGTCTCTATATCAGCTTGCCCCCTTCTTCCCTTTCTACCACCATTGCTACGCTTACTACCCGGTTGGTTGCAGCAATATACAACAGCATAGGTTCCTTGGGTAACGGGGATGCCAACACAGGTGCGGTTGAGAGCATTTTCTTCAGATTGTTGAACGCCGCATCAGCTTGCGGGGTCCAGACAAATGTCTTGCTCTTTTTCATCAGTTGATACAGAGGCAAGGCCTTCTCCCCAAGTCGGCTCACAAACCGACTTAGTGACGCCAGACACCCGGTAAACTTCTGCACATCCTTGAGACGCACAGGCAACTTCATGCTTTCTATAGCACGAATTTTACCCGGGTTGACCTCGATTCCCCGGCTTGAGATGAGGAAACCGAGTAGTTTTCCTGCCGGAACACCAAATGTGCACTTATCCGGATTCAACCTCATCCGGAATCTTCTTAGGTTCTTGAAGGTTTCCCTCAGATCATCTACTAATGAGGCCTTTTCTTTTGTTTTTATGACTATGTCATCGACATAGACCTCGGCATTCCGGCCTATTTGGTCATGGAAGCATTTCTGCATGCACCTTTGGTAGGTAGCACCAGCATTTCTCAATCTGAAAGTCATAACACGATAGCAATAAGCCCCGTAAGGGGTAATAAAAGCGGTTTTTAATTGATCATCCGGATTCAAAGGTATCTGGTGGAAACCAGAATAAGCATCTAGAAAAGTTAAAAGCTCACTCCCGGCAGTGGAGTCTATCACTTGATCTATTCGGGGCAGCGGAAAGGGGTCTTTCGGGCATGCCTTGTTGAGGTTGGTGAAGTCGATGCACATGCGCCACACCTTAAGCAGGAGGGGATCATCTTTCTTCTTTTCCACCAGGACCGGATTCGAAATCCAATCCGGGTGCAGCACCTCCATGATGAATCCGGCAGCCAGCAGTATAGCCAGGTGCTCCATGACCGCAACTCTTCTTTCATCCGAGAGGCGCCTAGTTGGCTGCTTCACCGGCTTCGCATCCGGTCGAACAAATAGAGAGTGCTCAGCCAACTCCCTCGGGACGCCTTGCAGATCGTCACTCGACCACGCAAAGGCATCCCGATTCTCACGGAGGAAGTCGACGAGCTCGCCTTCCTATTTGCTGTCCAGGTTGCTGCCAATGATAACTTGGCGCTCCGGGTTGCTGGGGTCCACGCACACCTTCTTGGTCTCCTTGGGGGGCTGAAATGATGCCCCCTTCTCCGGGTTCACCATCCCGGGCATTCCGAGTTGTGAGGTCTTTGCCATCGCCACCACCTGCTGGATCCTCTTCTTCTCTTCTGCTATCACCAGGGACTCAGCTAAGCACGACCCTGCCAAAGCACACTCCATGGAGCACTTGTGGTCTCCCGAGATGGTGATTATGCCGTTAGGTCCCGGCATCTTCATCTTGAGGTAGCCCATGTGTGTTGAGATCATGAACTTGGCGAGGGCCGGTCTGACGATCAGTGCATGATACGGGCTCTCGAGGTCTACGACCTCGAACTCCAAGCTCTCGGTTCGACAGTTCTCCCGAGTTCCGAATAGCACTTCAACCCAGATTTTTCCCATGGGTGAGCAAGAGACCCCGGGCACAATGCCATGGAAGGTTGTCTCCGTGGGCAGCAGGGTGTTCATGGATACTCCCAGCTTCAGCATCGTGTCCTTGTACATGATGTTAATGGCACTGCCATTGTCAATCAGAACCCGGCTGAATCGGACGTTGAGGTTGGGTCCGATAAAGGTCGGGTCCACCACCAAAGCATACGCTCCCGGCTTGGGCATAACCCGGGGGTGATCCTTCCGGCTCCAGGTGATCTCCATCTCGGACCAGTGTAAGAACTTGGGTACTGCCGGGATCACAGCGTTCACCGCCAGAGCACGCTGCCGCATACTCTTCCGGTCCGTGGGCTCAGTCACGAAGACCACATAGCTCTGGTGCGCCTCCCGGTAGTTACCCTGCTGTTGTCCGCCTTGATTGCCGTTGTCGTTCCGGGTGTGCACCATATTCACTGGGCGAGGTGGGGGTCCTCTCGGAGGAGGGGGAAGTCGGACATTGTTGGCCCCCGATGTCGGAGGAGGGGGTCTCGGAATATTGGGCCGAGATGCCGGAGCACTTGGCCGAATACCTCCCGAGCTGCCCTCCTGCAACGTGCGCTGATACCAGCTGCACTGCCGAGTAGAGTGGTTTGCGGGCTTGTTGGCCTCCAGAGTGTGGTAGCAGCATGGCTTATTCAGCATCTCCTCATACGTCAGAGGTTTCTTCTGCTCCACCCAGGTCTTTTGCACCTCCTGACTTTGACCCCAAGTTGGGCCATTTGTCTTTTGACGCTGGTTGCTGCCGGCATCCTCCTGCTCCCGGGGGGCTACCTCCTGCTCCCGGGTTACTGCTGCGACATGCTGCGCGGCATGGTGGTATTCCGGCTGATTCCTTTTGTGGCCGAACTCTTGGCGGTCATGGCTCCTGCTCGGTCCTGTGCGCTGAGGTCCCGCATTCCTCCTGTTGGAGTCTCCGACATCCACCAGGGGTTGCATGGGATCTCCAAGCGTATAGGTATCGGCGATGCGCATGGTTTCCGCCAAAGTCGTTGGCATCTTTCTCTGCAGTTTCTGCCATAGCATAGAGCCATGCCGGCATCCTTGCGCAAACCAGGAGATGGCCTGCGCCTCCACCACTCCTTCGCAAGAGTTGCGAATATTGCTCCACCGGGTAAGGTACTCCCGGTCCGTCTCATTGCTCCTTTGCCTGCAGATGGCGAGCTGCTGAGGTCTGTTGGGTCTCTTGTACGTGCTGGTGAAGTTGCTGATGAATGCTTCTTCAAAGTCTAACCAGCACTCTATACTGCCAGCTCTCAGATTGTTCAACCAGATCCGGGCAGGTCCTTCCAACATCTGCGGTATATAGCGTATTGCCCAGCGTCTGTTTCCACCGGCTATGCTTACAACAGTTACATAGTCGGTCAGCCAGTCCTCCGGCTTCTTGCTGCCGTCATAGGTCTTGGCACCCCTGTTGAGCTGGAAGTTCCGAACAGGAGGTTCCCGCATGATCCGAGGTCCAAAGCAAGCATGTCCCGGGGGTCCTTGTTCTTCCACCATCTCGGACTGGTGAATCCGGTCCAGCCGGAACCTTGCATCTGCCGGGTTCAGCTGTCTTGTTCCTATCCGAGATCCCAAGGGGTTCTCGTCTGGCTGATACTCGAGCTGCTGCATTCCCGAGTTGCACCGTTGAGCCTATCCTGCACGGGGATT
This sequence comes from Poa annua, assembly GCA_026929855.1. NCBI lineage: Eukaryota > Viridiplantae > Streptophyta > Magnoliopsida > Poales > Poaceae > Poa > Poa annua. The sequence continues at coordinate 84,112,118 of CM049429.1, read as the reverse complement.
GCGGCTTGACGGGGGGCGGAGATGATGTCCCTCTGCGGGTTTCCCTGTACATGGGTAGGATTCCGGGGTGGGTCACCACGGCCAACCGGATTACAGTTTCCCACACCCTGGTTACCATCTCCACGGGTACTTCCCGCCTGCTCCGGTCTATGTTGTCCGGCTTGCCCTGCCTGCTGGATACCGGCAAATGCCGGGTCATAGGTATGTAGCTGCTTGTTCCTCCCGGAACCTCTACTCCGGCTCCGGCTCTTGCTCTTGCTCTTGCTTCTGCTCGGATGTGGGGAAGAGGCCTCCCCTTCCGACATCCGGCTATTGGGTCTGGCTGAATGCACCTGCGATCCCGCTCTGGGGTTCTTCTTCTTGAAGGCCTGGTTCTGCCGGTTGGCCTCAACCACCAGCTCGTTGACCCTCTCCTGCTGCTTGCGCAGGGCTTCGCCGGATAACCCCACTAACTCGGCCATAGCGGCTTCGGCGGCTCTAAGGGTTTTTGCCGGTGAACTGTACACTGGCTTCCCCGCAGAAATCCGGCTTCCGGTGTTGCTAGTGGTGGCTCCACCAGCTAGCTCCTCATTCACCATCCTTCCCTTCTTACGCAGATCTGCAATGCGCTTCTCCCGGGAGTCTATCTTGGTGAATCCGTGAGCAGCATTGTACTCCCGGAGGCTAACGCTGAGCTCGCGACGGAGCTCGGCGATCTCCTTTGCCTCAGCCAGTAACAGTTTCCGCTGCTCCTCTAACTCAGCCGAAGTGGCCTGGGTATCCGCTCCGGCCACCACAGGTACAGCTAACTTGGCTACTAGACCCGAGAGGGGATCCGGACGGCGTCGCGGATGGGATGGCTGTGGATCACCATCTCGGGCCGCAGGCCTTTCCTGCGGTGGTTTGGCCAAGCGAGGGATGCTGTCGGTCTCGCCATCAGCGTCCTGGTATTCCTCGTCGGTGGTTCCGACCATCATCACTGCGACGGAACTCGGGGGGCGATCGGCGCGTAGACCCCGGGCTGCGCAGAGCATGGGAGGGTCACCAGCCTCCAGGACTAGGTCCGGGTAGCTACAGACAACCTCGGTGGCCACATAGGTGGTGAAACCACCAAAATCGATAAGACATCCATTCCCCGGGAATGGTCTGTTCCGGAAGCAACCTGTATTGTCGGCGACGAAGTCCATCCCCCCAAGTCTTACGACTAGGCCAGAGAGAACCCGAACGTCGAAACGTACCGGGGAGCCCGTCCGGATGTGTACACCAGCCAACGCCTCTGTCAGCCCCACGGTGGGCGCCAACTGTCGTGGTGGTGTCACGGCAGATGCCATAGGATGGCTAATTTGTGGGGCCGATGGACGTTGGTGGATCCGGGGAGGGATAGCGAGTTTAAGAACTCACACGGGGAGGATCCCGGTAAAACCGAGATCTCCCAAGAACACGAAACAAGAACAAAGTGCAACGGGGAAGATCTAATAAACACAAACAAAGGCACGAAGGCACCAAGCACACACGCGATATACCCAGGTTCAGGGCCCTCGTGAGGAGGTAACACCCCTACTCCTGCCTTTCTTCTCTATATATTGGTGGTATAAGGACTACAACTTGCTACAAGATCTGTCAAAGGAGGAAGTACAATGAACTAGATGGACTCAAGGCGAAGAGGAGTGAATGCTCTGCGAGTAAATGCAACTATCGCTTTGGCACCGAAGTTCGTCCCTTCTTCTCAGGAGCAGTTATGGCGCCTTTTATAGAGTTCCGGCCGGGAGGGCCGGAAACCCTAAAATGCCACGGCCCCACCGGACAGGTCTAGCCGGGATGTCGTCACCGGCTAGTGCGACCTAGTCGCCGGGCTATCCGGTGTAGCCCCTGCGTCATCATCTCGCTAAGGACGGCAGGCGCCGTCCTGCACCATCATTGTCCCCTTGTCAGAGACAAGACATGTCTTTGCCCATCCCGGATAGCCTTCTCCGGATTGCCGGGCTAGGCATGTCAGGTCTTGTCGTAGCACGATCGTACCGGCTGACGCGCTCCCGTGTCAGGCGGGAGGTGACCATGCCTCCGTGTCAGGCGGGATGGTACTTCCCCCCGCTATAGACGGGAAAGCGTGCTCCAGACCATTGACGGCCTACCGGGAGCTCTCTCGCCGGCTACCTCCTCTCTTGCCACTGGGAGCCTCTTCTGCATAAGATCAAGATCAACACGTACATTCCGGTTAGTGCTTATCCGTATACCTATCTGGTAAAGCCGAGTACACCATCACCCGGGAACCTTCTCGGTATCCCAGGTCCGGGATCCTTTCCGCACGATGTTCGAACTTATCTCAGGATGAGCAACTCTAGGCCTAGCCTCCCGAAGATGTCTTAGTCTGCCAGCAAAGACATCTTCGAGAAGCTAGTTCTTAGAGGAACCATCCGCTCTTGCCCGTACCACAAATGCGAGGATCGGGGATGTCTATTTATAGCCGCAAGGCATGACCCTTACGGCTGCCACGGGGCCCCTTGGCCTTTCCCCGCGCCCAAGTGACCAGCTGCCCCTTCGGCACACCAAGGGGTGCTCTTTGCTGTCGCCAAAGGTCAAGTACTGTTGTTATCCATTATAATTTACCGGGATCTGCCCCTACCCGGGGGGCAGCTCCCCGACAGGGGGTGATGATGGCGAGCTCGGGGTCCTCGGCGATGCGGCGTTCTTCCAATTCCTCGTCGGAGCGGCAACCGGCGGCGGTAGTCTTTGGTCGCAGACTAACTGCTCTCTCTAGTGCGGGAAAAACCAAAGCAGGGTGTCACCGAGATGCGCAAGAAGGAAACAAAGTGAGGAGAGGAGATGGTAGGGCTTCAGAGTTGAAGAGGCTCACCGGAATTCGACGGTTTTCGCCGGCGGAAACGGCGGACGGCGGCGGGAGATTGTGAGCAGCCTGGGGGCGATGAGTCTAGGGTCTCGGGGGCAAGAAAGGCGGCGGGAGCTAGGGTATTTATGGGGGGCGCACGGGATGGATTATTCCGAAAGAATCGGGATTGGATTGATCCGATTTTGAAACGAACTCTACCGGTAGAAAATCGTGTTCTGGAGTTCGTTCTCGATACGATTCGAAGGGATGACATGTGGGACCCGCACGTCAGCGACAGAGAGAGAGAAGCGGGCTGCTGTCGGGCTTCCGCTAGGCCACAGCTTGCTGCGCGAGCGAGAGAGAGAAGATGGGCTTCGGCCCAGTTGGCTCGTTTCATTATTTTTTTTGTTTAAACAATTTTTCTGTTTTGAAACTTTTGAATCAGAAATGATTTTTAAACGTAACCAAATCTTTTCAGAAAAATTCATAAAAATATGTTTTGGAAAGCTTGTTTAATTTAGAACTTTTTGGTAGTATTATTGCACAAACATAAATTAATAAAAATGGAATATTATAATAGGTACAAATAACATGTTTATGGAATAATTTTCAAAACAAACATATAAATAAACTCTTAAATTCAAACCCTTATTTAATTCAAGCAACAAGATGAAATGATGTTGATGCATGAATGCATGAGTGCATGCATGCAATGCTTGAATTTTCCTTTCAGAGCAACATACAAAGTAATTTTTATAAGTTTTAAATTTTTCTGATTTTTCAAATCCCAGGATGTTACAGCTTTGCTTGCTTTACCTACTTGTTTATTTATTACTCATTTGATATTAATATAAACTACAACCCTTATTCATTTTATCTCAGTTTACATGCCTTACATTATTATATGATCAAGATTGTGTTTAAGCATGTCACTTCAGAAATAATTCTTCTTTTATCGTTCTTGCCTACTCGTGACGAGTAGAACTAAGCTTGGGGATGTTGATACGTCTGCAACGTATCCATAATTTCTTATGTTCCATGCTATGTTATATCATGTTACTACATGTTTTATATGCATTTTATATAGTTTTATTCATTTTCTGGGACTAACCTATTAACAAGATGCCAAAGTGACAGTTCCCTGTTTTCTGTTGTTTTTTGTTACAGAAAAGTACATAAGGAAATATTCTCGGAATTGTAAATAAAAGATCCTGGAATTATTTTTGGAAAGGAACGTTCCAGAAAACCGAAGACGAGACGGAGAAGAGCCACGAGGCGGCCACATCACCCCGTGGCGCGGCTCCCTTCTTGGCCACGCTAGGAGGTGGTGTGGCCCCCTCGGGCGCCCACCGACATCGCCCTTTCGCCCATAAATACCTCCTGACCTAAGAACAGACGTACGATGTTCATTATTTGCTCCACGGGTCCCGAGCCGCCGCCGTCGTCAACACCAATTCGGGAGAGATCAGAACTGCTCCCCAGCACCTTGCCGGGAGGGGGAATCGTACCTGGAGGCCTCTACGTCGCCATGACCGCCTCCGGACTGATGCGTGAGAAGTCTACCCTTGGGCTACAATTTCATAGCAGTAGCTAGATGGTTGTCTTCTCCTCTTGTGCTATCATGTTTAGACCTTGTGAGTTGCCTATTATGATCAAGATTATCTTTATGTAAATCTCCATCTTTTGTTTGCTGGGATCCGATGAATATTGAGTACTAAAGTTATTTGTTCATAATATATCATATGTGTGCTATTTAATGATCTTGCATGCTCTCCATTACTTGTGTGTGCTTTGGCCAAGTAGATGCTCGTAACTCCAAGAGGGGGTATTTATGCTCGATAGTGGGTTCAGGTCTCTATTAAATCTGGGGCAGTGACAGAAAGCTCTAAGGTTGTAGATGTACTGTTGCTAATAGGGATAAAATAGTAGTACTTTGTCTAAGGATGATGTTACTTACTTACTTTACACATAGTGCTTAAGACGATAATCTGTTGTATGCAACTTAATACTGAAAGGGTGCGGACGCTAACCGGAAGGTGGATTATTAGTCATAGATGCGGTTGAAACGGTCTATGTATATTGTTGCAATACCCGAATGAATCTCACACTAGACATCATAATGTTAGTATATGCATTGGGTTGTTCATCATTATACTGTCCATTGCCCAGCTGTAATTTGTTTACCACTCATGGATAAATGTTATTATTATATATGGAAAGACACCACTAGTGAACTGTGGACCCCGGTCCTTCTCATTAATCTGATAAAACCAGAACTGCAAACCTGTTACTTTCTGCAAACAAACAACTTTCTCCCACACATACATTTAATCCTTTGTTACAGCAAGCCGGTGAGATTGACAACCTCATTGTTAAGTTGGGGCAAAGTATCTTGATTGTTTGAGTGCAAGCTCCATGTCAACCACCAAGAAGCTCTTTTCTCGCACCGTTGATACCTCGAGGGAATTCTTAATCTCCTACTGGTTCGATAACCTTGTTTCATAATGAGGGAAACTTGCTGCTGCACTACTTCGTACCTTCCTCTTGGCGTCTCCCAACAACACACCCACCGTGTGCATCAGTGGCCACCGCCGTCTAAATCTTGGATTCTTTTTTAAATTATAAAATACTATTCGTTTTTTTTTGGTAAAAGAGCTCTATGGAGGTCGGTGACAAGGTTATACCAAACGGGTACACCTTCGTGTGGGTACCTGGTGCACGTATTGACTAAAACCCAATTGTCAATAGGCTGAAGAAGCCCAACAAACGAAGCCCAATTCGAAGTCATATACCATAGATAGTATAGTCGGTAGTACTTTCCATGTATGTAGTCCTAGTAGGTTAGGACCCGAGACCTGTATCTCTATATAAAGGACTGGAGGGAGACCGACCAGGGACACACCCAACCATAATCACAAAACCCTAGCAAGATCGACATCTTGCTAGACCCCTGTACTCACCGCATATACACAATCAATCCAGATCACAGGCGACCACTCGCCAAAGGAAGCATCGCCAGCAAGGATCAGGCCATATTCACCCGAAGCTCAGGAAATCTACTCCAATCTTGATTCAGGTTTTAATCTAACTGTTGGAGAAAATAATTTCTTTATTGATCAGCTTGGCGTGCAGGATTTAGTCGAACTGATCGCAACTCAGCCACCTTAGAAGAGATCGACTGAGATCGCATCTACAGCAGACAAAGAAAATACCTCGTCACAGGTCGATCTGATCCGCCGCCACAATCTCCATCGGAGTCAATGATCTCCGCAGAATTCAATAAATTCATGGCAGACGAGTTCCCTGAAGAGGAGGAACTATCGACTAACTCAGTCGACGACATGATCATATCGACAACTTTGGCTGGAAGCACTGGAGCGCCAACATCACAGATCGATCCGATCTCATCCATAACCGGGTCCATGTCCACAAAGGAATTCAACGAATTCATACGGCAAAACGAGATGGAAGAAGAAGTGCAGTCGACCTTCCATATCAACCCAGTTGAAGATCGTATGCAGATCGACACTCCAGGAGAAAGATTGCACCTACCAGAGTATGATGAGCCTACAGAAGACAGCATACATCTAGCCGACTTCGCCGACACAGAGATCCAGTCGCCAAAACATACCATAGTCGACTATGATAAACATATGCAACAGACAGAAGACAACGAAGGCAGCAAAAACATAGAGCAGAGCAGTAACAACGGAATAACATATGAAGAACAGTCCGACTACACATATCGCATACCACGGCAAGTTTACGTCGCAACGGCAGCAGAAACATCAGAAAACGCGGCCAATCGACAACCTGTCGAGTACCCGTGTGTAGTTACCTTGCCGGACGGCATAACCACCCTAAAGATCTCAGCAGAGACAGCGGCGAAAATAACAAAATCATCGAAGAGGGCATAATGATGCCAGCAGCTGCACCTGCAAACGAGTTGGCAACATACAACTACTTCAACTGGCAGGAGGCACAACGCTTAAAGCAATACAGGGCAACACTCGAAGAGCGAAAAAGGCAAGCAAGCATATCAAGTGCTCGCATACGACAGTTATCGATGAGTTCTACAGGAGAAACTGAAGCACGACGCAGATCCAGATTTGACAGAATCCCTGACCACGAAAGGGCAGACATCACTCGAAACCTGAACAACTCGTTCCTAACCGTCGAATCTGATGTCATAATCCAACCGAAAACAACAGAAGGGGCCCTTATATCCATATGAGCATACCTCCAAGCAGGAAAACCACCGGCAGGTGACACATCTGAGGTAAGATACCTACAACAAATGAAGGCCCTGGAGATCGTAGCAAAATAACTAGTCGATGGAGGAAGGAGAAGGCATAGCAGAAGCCGCCCAAGGAAACACGCCAGTCGTAGTCCTCAGCGTAGCAGCGACAGGAGAAGTTCAAGTCGCCGCAGATCAAGAAGCAGATCAAAAAGCAGATACAGAGGATCAGGCGGTCGGGAATCACCTGACAACCGCACTGCAGGACCATGCGGAGCACAATGCTTCACTCGACGGAATCAGGAAACGAAATTCCCAAAGAAGTTCGGCCTACCAACCATGCCAAAATTCAACTCAAAAAAACAACCTTCGGGGTGGCTAGAAGATTACAAATTAGCAGTCATATGCCAACGAGGAACAACAACGACATCACTACAATACATACAGCTAATGCTTGAAGGCACAACCCGTGACTGGCTCAAATCATTACCGGCAGGAGCCTACGACTCCTGGGATCACTTCAAAGAGGACTTCATAAAATATTTCGACCCTCTCTGCGAAAGGTCGAAAACATTTGAAAAATTGATAGCATGTCGACAGAGGTCAGACGAGACGCTCAGATCTTACATCAGAAGGTGGACCTCCATTCGAAACTCGGTAGGCGCAGTATCATAGGACAGGGCCATGGACGCCTTCACAAACGGAGTCCTTAGGAAAGATTTCCGGGAGGCGCTTGGACGACAAAAGCCAAAAAGCATGGCAGAACTTATGAAGCTAGCAACCGAGTGGGCAGATGGCGAGGACGCAGTCCAGAACAAAACTCCACATTCACCACAGTGACATCACGACAGACGGGACAATCGCGACCACCGAGACAGTAGAGATCGTCGGGATAGGGAAGACAAGCGCCGACGACGCAATGACGACAGTAGAGACAAAAGAAATGTCAAATTCATGGCAGCAGGATTCTCAAATGGCAATCATAGTCAAAAAGACAAAAAACATGACAACGGACGAGAAGCCAGAAGCGGCTACAAGAACGACTGTAGTGTACCTGCACTTTAAATAAGGCAGATACCTGTGTATAGTGCAAATCCCTGGATCGAATCATTTGCACACACAGTTACGATGTAATATCACAACAAAGTATCAATTTATTACAACGCTGATCCAGACTTAGAAAATATTCATTACAAATTTGCATAGCACAAAGCTAGCAGTAAACAGAGTAAACAACGGAAAATTTATTCTTCGTGGAGTCCCCAAACATCATCATGTGCCACAGGCGAGCATGTTGGTTGAAGACTCGAAACCCTTAGTAAAACTTTCACTCATCATCATGACAGTCTGCAATAAGATATATATTGCAACAACGTGGGTCAGAACCATTAAAATGGAACTGGCAAGTGACACTATGGTGGACACTTAAAAGAATAACTCTATGACCTATATGCTTATTTGGCTGGTGGAGCTCAAGGCTATTTTGCAGAAAGCAAGTTTTTCCCTAACTTTTTACAAAACACTTTTCTTCTATTCGAGACGTCCGTGGCATGAAATCCACTGTCTCATCCTACCCTTGTTCACCCATCAAGTTTTAAATTTATAAGTTGAAATGGTGGAATCCTCCGTTGACATCCTTGTTCAGCTGCTCAATTGTCCGTTTCCGGGGACACGGCTAAGTACTTAGATTTTAACTCTGCAGAGGTTGTGCACGTTCACCATTGTACCCATTCAACCCAGTTTACCCTCTACACACCATCTGTGATAAGGAAAGGAAGGAATGAGACGAGATCTTTCAGAAACATTTTCCCTCCCACTCTGGCCTGACGCGCTCCACCTACAAATCCTCTACAACCACCTATCAGGCCGTGGAGAGTCCACGCAGCTTAGTTGATCAAGCCAGAGCCCATATTGGCAATGGCTGCACGAGAAGCAATCTTCACTTGGAGTTCTTCAGATTCCTTTGCTCCTGGGTGGCTTTCCACAAGTGAATATTCCACAGGTAACACCCCTGGGAACAACACTCAACTCATACAACCAAGCAACCAAATTCCACCCAGGTGTTTGATTAAAACTTAGTAGACTTTATCTTTTTCATCAAAATAGTTTTTGCATAGCATCACTATTCTACTAAGTATTTTCATAGGAACCTAGACACAGGAATAAAGAGATCTATCATGGCTTGCATAGCAATGCTATCCTACACATGCTTATAGAAAATACTCTACTCATGCATAGAAATAATAGGACTTTTATGGGGGTGTGCCACTTGCCTTGGCAATCGGGAGTGCAGCAGTTACAGTTGCAAAGATTCTCGTTTCCCTCCGAATAGTCTAACAAAGAAATAAACAGCCACACATAAACACACAAGCAAAGGTTCACACAAGGAAGATATATGCTATGTATGAAATGATATGCAACAATTTAATTCCGAATATATGCATGAATAAATTTTGGATTTGTTTCTATTATTTAATCATGAGTAAAGGGTTAATGACAAGGACTTTTTAGTTCACTTAAATAAATTTTTAAATCAAATTTTGTAAAAATGACATTTGGGCAGGGGGCATCTAAACAAGTTGTTAGCAATTTGATTTACTCAAAAATAAATTTTCTAACTAAAGTTATGTTAAAAACACTTAAACTACTCTCAAAAATATTTGAAAATTTTGTGTGTGTCAAAACAGAAAACAAATGATGCCAAAGTGTTCTACTGGTTCCAAGGATCTCAAATATATAAAAATATTTAAATTTGGATAAACAGATAAAAAGTAGTGATAAAAACAGTGTGCAGGGTGTTTTTTGCAAAACTGCCAAATTAAATAAAATAGGAAAAAGAAATTACACGTCAGCGCTGACGGGGCGCTGACTGTGCGCTGACTGGGCATGCTGGCGTGTTTAAGTGATTTGATCTGGGCCGTCATATCTGGATCTGGCGGTCCAGATCCACCGTACCGTTTCGTTTTAAAAAAAAAATCTAATCCTAACCGTGCACTTGGGATCTAACGGTCCAGATCTAATCGACCAGAACCGAGCGGCGCTGTCGCCGGAAAACTAGCCGGAGGTGACTCCCGCGGTGGCGGCGCGCCGGCGACGGATGTTCTACATGATCTAGTGCGCTATGGGACGAACGGATCATACCAGAATGCAGAGGAGGTCGACGCGGAGACGATGGCGAGGTCGTGGGGGCTGGGGCGTCCTTTGCTTCCTGGGATTGCTCGCCGGAGTCGTGCGCGGCGGCGGGTTGCTTCGGTAGTGCACCGTTACGACGACACGCTGCGAGACAGAGTGCGAAACCATGTCACAACGATGCGCAAAGATGAAAAAAAAGAAGGGGAGAGGAGAGAAGGTCCGGGGTGGCCGGAGTTGAGCACACGGTGCGAGTTTTACCGGCGATAGCGGCGGAAAGTCGAGGTCTCGTGTGGGCAGCTTCGTGGCTCTCGGAAGGTGGTGCTTGGGGCAAAAGAGAGAGGGGATCTTATAGCAAGAAACGGCGACGTAAAAGGGGCAATGAATCCTCCGCAATGAATCGAGATTACTCGGCCGTTTCTCGGCGTCGTCGTGGGCGTGATTTGGGGCGAGCCGTTGCAGCGGGAGGGATGACAGGTGGGGCCCACCTGTCAGCGAGTGAGCGCGCGCGCGGGCGGGGACGGGCCGCTGGCGGGCTGGTTTGCGTTGCGCGCGCGGTAGATAGCTAGTGGGCTTCGGCCCACTGGCTGGCCCGATTCATTTTTTTTCCTTTTTGAAAATTCTTTTCTGTTTTTAATTCTTTTGAGTATAAAACAAATTCAAAACTATATTAAAACTTCTCAGAAAAATTCATAAAAATATAATTTGAAAAGCTTATGAAAAATAGATCCTTTTGACATTATTTTTGTCTAAAATAAAAATAGAATAAAAGGAACATTATTATAATTTCAAAATAACAATTTTAAAGGATATAAAGTCAATTTAAATATATTTAATTAATTAAATTCAAATTTTATGTGATTCATATGACATGTTTAATGATGATGATGCATGGATGCAAAAGTTTTAAATTTTTCTGAAAATTGGGATGTTACAACGACAGGCCAGTCGGTCGGCATGACAACAAGGATCATACACAACAAGAAAGCTACAATAAACAAGATATGCAACAACGCTTGGATCCAAAGATAAAAAATTCATGCAGATTGCACTTATTCAAAGACCCAGAGACATGAAGATTAATCTCCAGTCACACGATTGAAAACTGTCGAGAATTCGAACAGTTGGCAATCGAGTACGCAAGAAAGCATAGGAGCAATACATTCGAGCACATGGTATCTGCACCACAAGGCGCAACACTACCACCACCTCCACCATATGACCCTAACGGTCAAGCTACAGGAGCTATGTATCACACACACCAACCATCAACAGGTCAACACGTGGGCCATCAGACGCAAACATACATGATCCAGAAAGGGCGACCGTCAAACAGGCAACATAAATTGCATACCAGGCATGTTAATATGGCAGTCATGGCACCACCGGCTGTGTCAGAGTACCTCCTGAAGGGAATATGCCCTAGAGGCACTTAATAAACATAGTTTATTGTCAATATCCCAATTGTTCATTATATGTTTTACACCATGCTATAACTGTATTAAGCGAAAACATTAATACAGGTGTGGTAGATAAACAACCAGGTCCCTAGTAGCCTCTACTAAGACTAGTTTTGTTGCGCGATTGATGATCGAGGTTTTCCGATCATAGGGCATGGCGCCGGTCGGCAATGGAAGTCATATCGTTAGGTGTAACGATGTGATGGACATACCCAGTATTTATAGGACATAGTCATTACGCCTTAAGACCGTGAGATCAACTCTTATTGTTATCCCTATAAGATACTTTGATCGCACCAAACGTCATATCTTATATAGTGTGACAATAACGGTGATACTTTTGGGTATCGGAAGGGGGTAGTTGAGACGAGGGGTCAACAGCGGGATTTGTCAGTCCGCATAGCCGGATAGATACTCTAGGGCCCACTCGGTGAGATTATGTCAAATGAGTTTGCAAACATGTGACTAGGTCACCAGCTGACATAATATCATAGACGAGTAGAAGATAGCGATGTCGGTAACGAGATCATGGAAGGTATGGAGATATCTGAGAATGATGCTCGGACACGCTAAGTATCGCCATGACAAAGGGTTTAATACTATACGTCCAGGTTTGATAGATGAAAGTCATTCGTTATATCACAGGGATTAATTCATGGGGTCCAGGCCTACGAGTTAGTCGTCGATCATAGAGGAGTCTTGATCGTACCTGTTATTATATCGAACCGCTAGGGTAACACACTTAAGGGGTTTCGACAAGACAACCGGAAAGGAAAGAGATCACCGGGCGCGTCCCGAGAGGGGTCCGATGGAGATCGGGCAGCGCCGAAAGAGTTTTCGGAGCTAGGAAAAATTATATATATTATGTTTGATATTAATTAGTGTAATTAATATGCAAATATGATTTTATATATTTATTTTCGAATTTATTTAGGTTGATTTCCCTAAATGGGCCTTCTGGTCGAAAGAAGTCCCATGGGGGGGGGGGGGGACCATCAAGGAAATTTTGTGGGGGAGGCTTGGCCGGCCTAGGTGGGACAAATGGGGCCCACCTAGGGCCGTCGCACCTGTCTTGACCGCACCAGGCAATGGGGGATAGTCCCACATTGCCTGGCTGGCAAGGTTGGCTCCCCCCGGGAGCCTATATAAGAAGGGGCACCCCTGGCCTTTTAATTCACCAATTAATTCTCTAATTTCTCCTCGATCTCGTGATTCCCTTTGTCGGAGTTGCGCCGAGGAGGATGAGGGGATCTCTTCCACCATAGCCCGATGCCGCGCTGCTGGTCTTCCGGTCCAAGTCTTCCGCTGCTCGTCCTGGACTGGAGCTTCGGAGGCCGTCGTCTCCACCGTATGTATGTAACGCCCTGCGAGGTGCTGCGCTAGCGGTACTCGGAGGCCTACTTCCTCCATCCGACCTCGGGGTCATCTTCGTCGTCTTCGTCGCGCCGAGTTCTCCGCGACCTAGAGGTCAGCTACATCGTCTTCGTCGTCAACGCTTGTGCGGGAGCGTAATCCCCGCTATTCGGTCTACGAGGGTATGTATTCCGATCTCCGCCGTACTTCTATATCTGCATAGTGTAGATCTTGGCTAGTTTAAGGATATAGTTGCTAGGAAATTTTTTGTTTTCTGCACACGATCCCCTTCAGTGGTATCAGAGCCGATCTATCGTAGATATAGATGTACGCTGTTAGAACTCGTGTTCTGCACGGGGGCACCGTTCCTGTTATTTGCTACCCTCTAGCGTGCACTTGTGATTCCGGCGGCATCGAGTTGATGAAGCGGCCCGGACCGACTTTACGCGTACGCTTACGCGAGACTGGTTCCACTACTGACATACGACTTGTACCGTATCTGTGGCTGGCGGGTGCCTGTTTCTCTCTCTTTAGTTGGCTTTGCATTTTCAATGGAGGGCCCGAAAGGGATGCTTAAACATGCAATTATTGGATCGTTGTTGTGGTCTTAAGGTTCGTAGGTATGAAGCGGTTCTATTTACGAAAGCCCCAAGCCACGTAAAATATGCAAAAGATAAAGTAGAAGCGTCTAACTTTATTTTGCAGGGGCTATGTGATATGGTCAAGGTAGGTTTATTAAATTGTTTATAAACTGCGGGCGCCAAGAAGACCATGGCGCAATGGACTATATCACATTGCATTACATTTGATGTTTTGTGTGCATCTTATATTGTGTGATTGTATATATAGTATATATTAGTTACACGGCGGTAGCTATATAAGATGATCCCTTCAAAATACCACTAGTGTTCTCCCTCCAACGCGCACCACCAAGAAAGTTCTATGTTATGAGGCAGGCCATGATGATCGGGTGTCAGACATCTCGTCGTTCGCATACAGTGGGTGTAAGCCATGTTGCACAAGCGTCAGCGTGGAGGTTTTTGGTGGCGAGCCTAGCATATTCAGAAATATGGCCTCGGAACAGGGAGACCGAAAGGTCGAGCACGAGTCACAAAATTGGTGTGGCGGACTTTTGTCTACTCTTGAAGTTGTGTCGCCGGCTCTGATGATGAGGGGTGGTGCGATGGATGGGGGTCGTGTAATCGCTTAAACAACCAGGAGGGATGTTCGTTTGAGTGGGAGTTCGGATAGTTATTTTCTAAAATACGAGAACTCAGAATATAATGAACAAAGTCTGTTATGCAAACCTTTGTAGATATTAACCATCGTGATAGCATCTTTTCAAATTAGGCGCATTCCTGCGATTGAGAAACTGAAAAGGTTGGGTCCAAACTTCATAGTTTTATGCTTTAGCTTGAGGATACTCCTTGTTTAAACGATTAGCTCTTTGTCTTACAATACCCGATAGGAGATAAACCCGGAGATTCCGCTCACAAAAGATAATTTGGATTATCAAATTTTGTGTGGATGATATCATCATAGTTCAGTGCATGCTATGATCTCTACCATAGAGGACCAATGGTGGGTACGAGTTTTTAGATCACGAACATATGATATGGTCGCTAAACTCGGGGTACCCCAAACGTTGGGCTGATGAAGTTTATCAGTACGTTGACTGATTGTGTTCTCAACCAAGATGGAAGAGAATACACACATTGAGGGAGCACGTGGCGGTCATACTTAATGACATATCTTCATACTCAATGAACATTGAGACGCCTCGCTCAGCTTAATCACTGGATGACAGACATCGTTGCCAAGTGCAAATCCTCTGTCATAGACTATGTCATGCAAGGGGAATCGTTCACCTTCATGGTTCTTGATTACGGTGGAAGTATCAAGAAAATGAAACAGATCGCCGGAAGTCATCAATGATGATGGTGTATATATGATATACATGTTATGAATGTTTTAGCTAAGCAAGTACTCGCAGTAGTGACTAAGTTTTGAACTAGTCATGTTTTGTGAAAACCAGTTTTACTGCTTGAGTAGCTTGAAAGGATGAGGCGACATTGCGTGTTGATAATGACAGTCAAGTTGTTGTGATGGCCATAGACACTCTCCCTCTAGATCTACCATTTGAATAAATTCTTTATGATCGCCTATTAGTATGATCGTTACAAGTGTGTCTCCTCTAGCGAGGCACTTGTTCATACATGATAGTGACAAATTTGGTGTACTATATTTATGAAGTAATGATCATATGCCGATTTGAATTTAGATGGTAGAAGCTCCCACATTCATGATATTACGGTCAGTGGAAACTTTCAAAGGTCAGACGCTTGCGACCGAGACTTCCACAATATCTCCAAAACATTTGGAGCGGAAAAAACATTGGAAGGACTCTCGTTTCTCAGCGACACAATCTACATGCCAGAGCACAAAAAGCAGGCCACATGAAAGACATTCAACACCGCAGACGACACTCGGACGCACCAGGTCCACCCGACGGACTCAGCAAAAACAGTCAAAGTATCGACAAGCTTGCCTCCCGCATAGGAAGGCTCGCTCGACGAATTCCTCCGTGAGAACTGGGAAATGTTTGCATGGTCAGCCGATGACATGCCAGGCATACCCAGGGAATTCGCCGAGCACACTCTCCAACTCAGTTCAGGAACAAGACCCGTCAAACAAACAGTACGACGTGTATCAGGACCTAAAAGAGAAGCCATTGAGAAGCATGTAGACAAGTTGCTCAAAGCAAAATTTATTCGAGAAATAAAGAAATCAGAATGGGTCGCCAACCCCGTGATAGTGGAGAAGAAGAAAACAACCGAGACAAGAATGTGTATCGACTTCATAGGACTAAACAAGCGCTGCCCAAAGGATCATTTTCCGCTACCCCGTATCGACCAGATTGTCGACTCTACTGCGGGATGCGCCCGACTGTCATTTTTGGACGCATACTCTGGATATCATCAGATAAGAATGAAGCAAGAAGACCAAGAAAATACAGCCTTAGAACTCCACTCAAAGTGTACTGCTACACTACAATGCCTTTCGGCCTAAAAAATGCATGAGCTACCTACCAACGAATGATGCAAAACTGTTTTGTAACATCCCAACATTTTATGATGTTCAAAAATCACTAAAATTTAAAACTTTTCCTTTTATTAAAATACAATATTAAATGTATGAGAAAACCAACTATAAAAGACTTCAAAGTTTAATATTTCCAATGTCACAGTTTAAAACATTTTATTATTCCATGTAATTCAAAACCTTAAAATATAATTTGACAAAAATGTTACAAACTACAATTCATTTTATTTTAAGTAAATAGTTGTATTATGTCATTAATAATTATACCAGATCCAAAAATGAATTTAGAAATTAAAAATGAGTTTAAATAACTTAAATTCAAACATATTGAAATGTGGGTATTTTTACAAATTTATTTTAGCCAAAGGAAAATTTAAAAGAGATAGAAATTCAAATTTGACTTTAAGTGTCAAATTTGTAATTAAGCAATTTTTCAAAATATTAAATTTAAAAAATATTCAAAACATACCCACAACTGGTTTAACAGCAAGATATTATTTTTACAAATTTTTAGAAATTAATTTGACATCATTTGGACATTTAAATCAAAAGATATGAATTAAAGAAATAAAATCAGAAAAGAAAATACTGGCTGACGTCATGCTGACGTCAGCAGATCTTCTTCTTCCTCTAACCGAACGAAGAGCAGAAAAAGGAGATCGAATCGGAGTCCAAATCTTCTCCGATTCGTGCGGGATTCGATCTCTGGAGCCCTCTATATAATCCCCGGACACCTCCGCATCTTTTGCCCCAAAAACCCTAGCCCAAGGACGCTGCCAGGCCGCCGCTCGAGCTCGCCGGAGTTCGCCTCCTCCGCCGCCGTCCTCTGCAGATTCCGGCGAGTACAAGACCTCCCGAGCCCTCTCTTTGCTATCATTCTCTTTATTTTCCCCCTTTGCATCTTTTCTAACTGGGCCGTGTTGATTTCGTGCGCCAGAACGCCGTCCCCGTCATCGACAGGGGCTGGTCGCCGCAACCCTTAACTCCGGCGAGGAGTAAGCGAGCACCGGAGCCCCCCCCCCCCCCCCCCCCCGCCACCAACCGACCTCCCCATCGCCTTCGCCGTGCTGCGCCGCGCTCGGGGCTGCTCTCCTCGCATCCGGGGAGGCACGGCGACGACCGGAGCGTCCACGCCGGAGCCCGCGCCGCCATCAGCTCCTAACTCCGGTGAGAAGCGCCGCCAGCTTCGGGACGAGCACGGTGAGCCTTTGGATCTGTTTTTAACGGTCAAGATTAGAACCTAGGACGAACTGGTAAGATCGGATCTGGACCGTAGATCTAAATCTGGACGGCCCAGATCAGATAACTTATACACGTCAGCGATCCCAGTCAGCGCCGCGTGTCAGCCACGTCAGCTGCCACGTGGAAAACAATTTTATTAATTAAATTTAATTGGCAGTTTTGCAGAAACACCCCTGTCACTTAGATCTCTCACAACTTTTTAACCAGAACTCCAAATTTAATAATTTTTATATATTTGGAAAGATTTGGATGTGTAGAATAATTTGGATCAGACAAAATTCAAATTTGACTTAGTATAAAATATTCAAATTTCAAATAGTGAAATTGAGTAAATTTGTAATAACTTCAATTCTATAAATCCAAAAATTGCAATTAAATATGTTTTAGAAACCTTAGAATATTTCTAAATTAATGCTACTGCTATAAAATAATTTTGAGTAATTTTTGAATGATTTCATAGTGGTGTGTTTAAATTGAATTGTTTGACTAATTTTGAAATAACTTTTAATAGAAACATTATTATTGATTAAATCCAATTGCAATAGATTTAATTAAATGCTCTCTGTCTATTAACATTAATTATAAAATTTTGTTATAAAAATTTAGTCATGGGAAACTTTAATCTTATAATTATTCCTTTTAGTATATTTTCCAAAATTAGAAATTAATTAAATTGCATTTATAAATTCATGCATATTTATAAATAAAACACAAAAGTTATTTTTATGTTTCTTGTGATTTAAGATTTCATTTCATTCATAGCATATTTTATATTGTAGATATAATTCTCAAAGGAAAACCCCTCTTCAATAGTTTTCTCTAAGTTAGGATTAATTTGAAACTCAGTATTTTGTGAAAAGTGCTATGCACTAGACACTTAGTAGTTTTCAAGATGGAGCTAGAAGACCATTGAAGGACTTAGCCAAAAACAAGACTTCAGAAGTATCTTCAAGGAGGAAACACTTAGAAGAAAATCAAGAAGAAGTTCATGAAGGACTTAGAAGAAAACAGACTCTGGAAGCATCCCCAAGATGTCAAGCACTTAGAAGAAAAGTGAGAAGAAGTTCAAGAAGGTCAACCCCCTTTCTATTCTCTAAGTCTTTCTCTCTGTCTTTTCTCCTCATCTGAGACTTCATGAAGACTAAGTAAATCCAAGACCAGCCTCGAGGATACAAGAATCATCAAGTCTGGAGATTCATCAGGACTACCCAGAAATCAATCAAGACATCATCAAGGAGAATATTACAAGTCTGGAGATGAAGCCTGGAGGACAACTACATCTTTCTGTCTATCTTTTCCCTCTTTCCTAATCTTGTCTTTTAGACTTAAACAAATTTTGATCATGATGTTATCATCTTGAAGTTGTTGGATCCTAGCAGCATAGTGGGATGAAGCGGCCTGGAAACAAACCTTACATGTCCACGTACATGAGACCTGTTCCACAATTTAAGTGGCTGGCCGGGTGTCTGTCTCTCTCACTATAGTGAATGTCCAACTTACAAAGAGTTGATAATAATTGTGATCATCTTGAACAAATGACTTAGTATTTTTCTCTAAGTATTTTGCACATCATGGCTAAGCCATTAGAGTGCTTGTTTTAAGGAGATATAAAACAAAGTATGTATATCCAACTTAAGACTTTAGTCCTTAGTCCTTTTTGACCAACCTATTTGCCTTACAATAACTTAAAAGAATTTCATGGCATGAAAAAGCATTTCTAGCCTTAGGAATATTTTGCACATCATGCATAAACATATTTTCCTTAGAAAGTTTTATAAAACTTATTTATTCATCTAGTATGTGTTTGTATGCATGGTGAGTTTGGCTTGCTATTGATTGTTGTATTGTTGTTTGCTTATATTGTTTAGATTAAACGGAGAGCAAACGTTCGTTGTTGAAAAGAGTTTGTGAACAACGACAACATTCAAAGGCAAGTGGCACACCCCATAAACTTCCTATTTTATATGCATTACTTAGTGTATTTTTATATGCATGTGTTGCTATGCTAAACCTGCGTAGAATCCCTTATTCCTGTGTCTAGGTTCCTATATCATACTTAGCAGAAATATTGATGCTATGCAATTGATGAAAGATTTTTACAAAATGTTAAGTGACTACTCAGGACTGTGCTCATGGCTGTCTTCGCCTAGGATGAATTTCTATTCTACTTAGGGCTGTGAGCATGGTGATTTTTACCTGAGAGTGCACATCCACTTAAGTTAATGAAACACCTGGGTGGTAATTGGTCGGATGGTTTATGTTGAGTGGCTACTCGGTCCATTTCTATGGTTCCTAAAGAGTATGTACACTTGAGAACGGCCACCCAGGAACAGAGGAATCTGAAGAACTCCGAGTGACGATTGCTTCCAGTGCAGCCATTGCCATATGGGCTCTGGCTTGATCAATTATGTCGCGTGGACTCTCTCCGGCTTGACAAGCAGATGTAGGGGGATGTTAGGTGGAACGGGTCAAGCCAGGTGGGAGGGAAAATGCTTCTGAAAGATCTCGTCTCATTCTCTCCTTTCCTTATCACAAATGGTGTGTAAAGGATACCTTGGGTTGAATGGGTACAATGGTGAACGTGCACAACCTCTGCAGAGTGTAAAACTAAGTACTTAGTCGTGTCCCCGGTTACGGACAATTTTGAGCAGCTGATCAAGGACGTCAACGGAGGATTCCACCATTCCAATTTCTAAGTTAAAAGTTGATGGGTGAACAAGGGAAGATGAGATTTATGGTTTTCATGCCATACTCGTCGATTTCAAGAAAAGTGTTTTCAAAAGAGTAGGAAAAATTGGCATTATGCAAAATAGCCTTGAGCTCCACCAGCCAAATATTCATATAGGCTTTAGAGTTATTCCATAAGTGTCCACCATAGTGTCACTTGCCAGACTCCATTTTTAATGGAATCTGACCCACGTTGTTGCAATATTTTTCTTATTGCAGATTTGATCAGATGAAAAGTGAGGTTTCGTTTAAAGGTTTCGAGTCTACAACCAACATGTTTTCGCCTGTGGCAGCATGAAAGTTATTAGAGACTCACTGCTATTGTATTCCGCTGTGTACTTTGTCAATGCTAGCTTTATGCTATGCAACTTGTATTAAATATTTTGTAATTCTGGATCATCGATGTAATATAATGGATGCTTTGTTGTGATATTACATCGCAAACTGTGTGTGCAAATGAATCGATCCAGGGATTTGCACTATACACAGGTATCTGCCTTATTTAAAGTCCAGGTACGCTACATGTTTGAAAACACAGATCGGCAAAACTGTGGAAGTTTACGTCGATGACATAGTGATCAAATCAAGAAAGGAGTGCACACTACTAGGAGACATTCGACAACCTCAGAAGCTATAGCATAAAACTGAACCCAGAAAAATGCACCTTTGGAGTCCCGACATGAGAACTCTTGGGATACTTGGTTTCTACAAGAGGAATCGAAACAAATCCAGAAAAGATACAGGTTATACTAACGATGAAAAGGCCTACCAAGCTATATGAGGTACAACAGCTGACAGGAAGAGTGGCAGCCCTCAGTCGGTTCATCAGCAAGCTAGGTGAAAAAGCACTACCACTTTATCGACAGCTGAAGAAGGAAGATAAATTCGAGTGAACGGAAGAAGCAGAAGCGGCTTTCATAGACCTCTAGCGAACACTCACCAAACCTCCCATTCTAGCATTGCCAAAGGAAAAGGGGACACTATACCTTTATGTAGCAGCAACAAACAGAGTGGTCAGCACAGTACTGGTAGTCGAGCGCATGGAAGAAGGAAAAGCCCAGAGTGTGCAAAGACCAGTCTACTAAATCAGCGAGGTATTATCCCTATCAAAGCAAAGATATCCACACTTCCAAAAATTAGCCTATGCAGTATTCATAATGAAAAGGAAGCTATGCCACTACTTCACGGAACACCCAATAACGGTGATCAGCAAATCAGCAATCAGAGACATACTCATCAATCCGGACGCAACAAGACGGGTCGCCAACTGGCTCATTGAGATGAGGCCACTCGGGATAACATACGATCACCCAAAAGCCATCAAAGCTCAAGTGTTGCCAGATTTTACCACATAGTGGATCGAATGACAATTACCAGGAACGCTAGACATATCCAATTCATGGACAATGAATTTCGATGGTTCCAAGAAAAACGAAGGGGCAGGAGCAGGGGTGGTGCTGATATCTCCAAAAGGAGACAAACTGAAATACATACTCCAAATGCATTTCCCAACGCCATCCAACAATGAGGCCGAATACGAAGGATTAATACATGGCATACGAATGGCAAAAGCATTAGGATGCACTCGACTTATGATATATGGCGACTCAAACTTGGTGGTATAGCAGACAATGAAGGCTTGCGACGCCATAGCGGACAATATGATCGCATACCGCGATTACACAACACACTGGAAGGCAACTTTAACGGTTGCGAGCTACGACATATTGGACGAGAAAGCAATGAGGAAATAGACATACTAGCCAACATTGGGTCGACTAAGGCGTAAGTCCCACCAGGTGTGTTTCTGGAGCGCATCACTTACAGATCGATCCACAAGAAGCGGTCAACGGCAAATTCAAAAGAAACCATAGCAGGTAGCACACCTAGCACACTAGACCCAGCAGTCGAAGTCCTCTTATGCCAAGGCGATCACATGGCTCCAGCCTGGACCGAACCAATTTTAGCATATATGCTCCGAGACGAGCTACCAGACGATACGGCATAAGCTAGAAGGATTACTCAAAGAGCAAAAGCATACACCATTATCAACGGTGAACTCTACAAGCGAAGCACGTCAGGTATCTTCCAAAGATGCATAGATTTAGAGGTCGGCAAAACTATACTCCGTGACATTCATGCAGGAACTTGTGGACATCATGCTGGCAGTCGATCGCTGGTAGCTAAAGCCTTCAGAGCAGGATTCTACTGGCTTACGTCACTCAAAGACGCAGAAGACATCGTCAGAAGATGCATCGGGTGCCAGAAATTTGCAACAAAACCCCACACGCCAGCATCAGCACTCAAAACCATACCATTAACATGGCCGTTCGCCCAGTGGGGGCTCGATATGGTAGGACCACTCAAAAAATCATCGCCCGGAGGACATACACACCTACTGATGGCAGTCGACAAATTCACAAAATGGTTTGAAGCAATCCCAATCACAAGTTCAACAACATCCACAGCGGTCAAGTTCATACAATCCATAGTTTCTCGCTTTGGTGTTCCGAACAACATCATCACAGACAACGGCACAAACTTCACGGCGGAGAAATTCCAAACCTTTTGCAAAGAGTGGGATATCACACTCAACTACGCATAAATAGCGCATCCGCAGTCAAATGGACAGGTCGAGAAAGCAAACGGCCTCGTATGCGCAGGCATCAAGAAAAGACTACTAGTTCCGCTCAAAAGAGCCGCGGGAGCTTGGGTCGAGGAGCTACCAGCAGTACTTTGGAGTATTCACACAACCCCAAACACGTCAACACAGTTCACCGTTCTTTATGGTCTACGGAGCAGAGGCAGTCTTGCCACCAGAGATAAAATATGGCGCACCAAGAATAGAAGCATACAAAGAGAAAGAGGCAAATGTGTCACAAGAGGACGCCTTGGATATACTAGATGAAGCACGCGACACGGCTTTGGCCCGCGCAACTGTTTACCAGCATGACCTGAGAAACTATCACAGTCGACGTCTCCGACCAAGGAATTTCGAAGAAAGTCCACAAACTCGCGTCGCCGTGGGAAGGACCATTCATAGTCACGGAAGTCATCGAAGGAGGAGCTTACCGATTGAAGCATGCACAAACGGGAGAAGTATCATATAACCCATGGAATGTGGCACACTTACGTCGTTTCTACGCATAGATCTCTCGACAAATCATTGTAAAATGTCGCAGTAGATTCCAGACGCGCTCTTTTCCTTACCAGGGTACCCACGGGAACTGGAAGTTTTTTAATGAGGCGGTCTACTGGACAGATATTATCAATAAATGATTCTTTGCTACAAGATCTTGTTCACACACATACACCCGATGGACTCGAGGGCTGGATCTTGTTAAAATTCATAAAAACACATAAACCCACCCGATGGGCTCGGGGGCTGGGTCTTACTTAAAAGGTTCATAAACACATAAACCCACCCGACGGGTTTCGGGGCTGGGTCTTACTTAAAAAGTTTATAAACACGTATAACCCACCCGACGGACTCGGGGGTTGGGTCTTACTGAAAGATCATACATGCACACCCACCCAATAGACTCGGGTAATTGAGACTCGTTTCATACTGCATAAACCACATACGACTCTCTCGGTGGAATCGAGAGCAGGATCTCAAGGAAGACAAGAAAGCTAGCGAGGCTTGAACAAGTCATAAAAACAAGAAAACAATTAGTACGCACAATATCCTGCGAGGTCTTACATTACAATAGGGAGCTCAGTAAATTACACACGTAACACTCACTCGCGAGCTACCAACTTGGCCTTGTGGCCACGCGACTGAAGCTCTCTAGTGCAAATGCTAACTTGAGCAAGGCGGGCAGCAGTATCTGAGATTCCCCAAAAAGACGAAGTTTTCCCATTCGACTTCTTCGGGTAATCCGACAGGGAAGCTTCATAATTAGCCTCGACGCCATTCGCCACAGCAACTTCAGAGTAATTTCCGAGCCACGAACTGACAAATCGCTTGCCCACTGAGTAAGGGTCGTTGTCCCAGGTCCAAGAACTTGGGAAAGCTCCTCCGCAGACGAAGGAATGGCAGTCCTAGGAAAAACTTCTGCAAAAACGACACTTAATGTCTGAAGAGACACGTCCAGGGAACGTCGAGTGTTGTCCAGCTCTTCACGAGAACGGACTTGCTGATCATGAAGCTCTCTCTCCAAGGCGGCCACTCGATCTTCAAGAGAAGTTTTTTCCTCTATAAAAATAGCATAATATGAGAAAGCAGAACAAAAGGCGGTTCGGATCACAAGAAAAGGCAAAAGGGTAGAGTTTTACGACTGATCTGCTCCAGGGAAGAACGCAGGCGACTCTTTTCTTCTTCCGCGAGCACAAAGGCCTGGCCAACGGCGACAAAACCACTTACATAAGGCTGCAAGGAGGACAAGAGATGGCCAATCGGGTCAGAAAAGAATGATGCACAAATCAAGGAGAGACGAGCACCAAAAAAAAGAGGGAGAAGAAAGATTTACATGGTCGACCCAAGAAGAAGAGGCGGAAGACAAAGGATCACCGGCCCTGGCATGAGGGCCAAGACGTTCTCGCCTGAAGAAGGAGTTGTTCGTATAATTAAACGACGAGAAAATAAAAAGCAAAACAAAAGATAGTCGAAGAACAAGCTTACTCTCTACATCAACATCAGCAGAAGAAGCCACAACAACCAAAGACAGATCCGCATCAACGGAGTCCATGTCGCCAGTTCGGCGCAGTCGACGACGCTTAGTTGAAGGCACAGCCGCTGCAAAAGGAATCTCCCCGGCGGCAGTCGCCTCAAAGGCAACCACGCCACCACCAAGGCAAGAGTTTCCAACTCCACCAGCTTCAACGGAGAGAACCTTTTCTACAGTTGAACAATGTTCAGGTAGCGGCGACAGAGAGGTCGCGACTGGTGATCCCTGAGCACAACAAATACAAAGCATGCCAGTCAAGCACATAGGGAAGACCATGCTAACGACCAAGAAGAGCGATAAAAGCTGGGGAAGCAGAAAATGAAAATACCTCGGGAATAGGAGTCCCAAGGCCATAAGGGAACACAGAGAAGTCGAAGAAGCAACATCAACAGGTGAGATTACAGTGATATGTTTCACACAAGCATGAAACCCGTGGCTGGACAGCTCAGTGGGACTCATACGAGTAACGTCAAGACATCCCTCATATCGCGACAAGGGGTGTGCTCGTTGTCGCAAGGGCCAAACTCGGCGGTACACATACGTGCTGACTAGTTGGATTCCTGTAACGGCCCAGCGCAACTCTTGAACTCTAAACATAAGAGAAGAAGCTTCTTCTTCTGTAGTCGACAAGACATGGTCCCAGGACTCCAACATTTCGGAAGAAGCAGTCGAAAAGGCAGGAAGTAGGTTCTAGTCGAATAGCACATAAAACCATTTCTTCCTCCATTTTTGAGAAGACTCGGCAGACGTCACATCAAAATAGCGACAACCGTCACGCACGTCGATACAAAAAACCCCAGTCGACAGAGGACGACCATCACAGTAGAGTAAACTAACCTCGAAGATATGTTTCCAGAGAACACACTCGCATAAAACCACAAAGCAGGCTATATGCAAGATGCCAGGGGGATTCAGATCGTGTATTTGAATCACATAGGCAAAAAGAAGACCTCGGACGAAGTCATGTAATGGAAACCCAAATCCACGAGGGAGAAAATACGCAAAGCAAACTCGTTCCCCAGGAAGAGGCATGGGAACTACCTCTTTATGGATCGGAGCTCGCACAACAACAACCTCAGCGGCAGACAGTATCCCCACCTGGCGGAAGTCTTCCAACTTTTCCTCGGTAACGATGGATTTAACCCAATCGTCGGGAAGTTTCTTCGTTGCGGTGGCGGCAGCGGAATCAACAGAGATCTTGTCCTTTGAGGACAGGTTGGTGGAAGAAGTATCAGTGACAGAGGAGATCTTGGTCAGAGAAGCCATGGCGGAAGGAAAGCACAGAGTGCGCAAAGGAATCTCAGACGAGCGGGAGGAAGAAGACGAAGAGCAGATAGCAGGGTAAAAATTAAAAGCATAACAGAAGCCTATATATTGACGGCGCATACAACTATTCATCACAGCCGTCCGAGCCACGAGGGCCAGGACACGTGGCGTAATCGGAGGACAATCATAACAGACCACGCCGCCCACTACGCGCGCAAAACGAGGAGGACATCATCACGTCTAAGAACACACTCGCCACGTCAGGTCAAATCAAACTGAACCGTCGTCCACAACGGTCAAAGAGAGGGGCCCACTGTGCGACGTCCCATCCGAATGTTATTCGCGCGCCAAGGATGTCACGCGTGACATCATTCCAGACGAATAAAAAACGGGTGTTGTACCGCGACTGACAAAAAGGAAAAGCTCCTTACAAACTCAAAAGCAAAAGGGCAAGAATGAAAAAGAGTCGAGTGGGGAACTCCCATCGGGTGAAGTTAAAAAAGGAATTCAACTGGTAATAGCATAAATTTGAGATTATCCTCTACTTCAAGCAATAAATCACAATCTCGGGGGCTACTCCCATCGGGAGCACTGTCATGCACCCGATAGAATCAAAAGACATTCGAAACATAAAAATTCCCGAGAAAAAATCAGTCGATAGAGTACCTCGGATGCTGTATACGATAAATACAAAGGTAAGACCCATCGACCAGTCGAAAGGGCTGAGGATCACTCCAACAATGTTAAACATTTCCGTGTCAACATATACGATGAAAATCCTGACGGACGCGCTGGGTAACAAATTAAAACTACAGAACAATATCAGTAAGACCATCGACTGGCCTGAGGAGTGTCTGTCTAGTATGTTCCGGGTTTGAGCCCAAAGACTCGAAATTCGACTGAAGGCTAGTAAGTTTTGCCCAAGTGTAGTTAACTGGTTTTGACTGAGTCGAATAAACCCAGGCCTACTTAGTCGAAATCCTTTGTCGAAACTCATAAATCCAAAAGACAAAATCATCATATCAAAAGCATAAAACATGATACGTGCACTATGTAGTGAGTCCATGCCTTATTCTCTGAATTAGCCAAGCACTCGGGGGCTAATGACAAGGTTATACCAAACGGGTACCCCTTCGTGTGGGTACCTGGTGCACGTATTGACTAAAACCCAATTGTCAATAGGATGAAGAAGCCCAAGAAACGAAGCCCAAGTCGAAGACATATACCATAGATAGCATAGTCGGTAGTACTTTACATGTATGCAGTCCTAGTCGGTTACGACCCGAGACCTGTATCCCTATATAAAGGACAGGAGGGAGACCGACCAGTGACACGCCCAACCATAATCAGAAAACCCTAGCAAGATCGACATCTTGCTAGACCCCTGTACTCACCGTATATACACAATCAATACAGACAAGTAGGAATAAGGGTTTTACCTCACTCGAGGGCCCCGAACCTGGGTGATTCCCGCTTGTCAGCCGACGAATCTATCAACACCACGCGTTCTCTATCTTATAAACTTTTACCCTATGCTAGTAACCATGGGTATTGATGGGGACATCCAGTCGGCCTTTCTTTGTCCACTCTTGTCTAGTTCGTCTTACCATCATGTACAACTCTAGGTCTAAAAAGAAAATAGACTCTTAAACAACCCTTTATGTTACTAGTTTACTATGTTTTAACAATAAAAAATAGAAATTAAATTTTGCACAAGACATGCCAATACTTACTACTCTCTCCGTTCTGAATTAATTGACTCAGTGCATGTTGTACTAAATCTGAAAAAAATTAATTCAGGATGGAGTGAGTATTACTTCTATAAAGGTTGAGAGCATACCCTCCATCTGAGAGCAGTTGCCCCTCCTGGCGAATGTGAGCCGTCAGATCGCCCTTAGGAATAGTAACTCTGCCTCCCACTTTTCATCATAGCCGTTGGATGCGGTAGAAACTTCTATTACTCTACACTGGCTGGGTTGTGCATGATAGTGTGGGGCAGGGTGTGGGCTGGGCCCGCGAATCAGTGGGCGAGCGCATCTTCTTCCCTTCACTCGGTTACGCCCGCTCGGTGAACAGCGCCCGGTGAAACCCTAGCCAGTCTCTGCTCTCTCCTGCCCGATCCAATCTCATTCCCGTGCTGCCCAATCCCCTCCCGTGCTGCTGCCGCCGCCTCTCCCCCAATGCCCTCTCGTGTCTGCGCCTCTGCCGCCCCTCCATCTCTCCACCCATCCCCTCCGTCTCTGGCAGGTCCTGGCTCGTGCCCGCTCTCTCCTCCAGCCTGTGCTTCCTCTCCTCCAGCTCGCGCCCGCGTTGCCGGTCGTTGCTGCCTCTCTCCTGAATCCCCTCCCGCATCTTCACCTCCAGCTCGCCGGAGCAGGAAGGGATGGTCGTGGTGGGGTGGGAGGAGGTTCTGCAGCAGCGTCTCGAAGGAGCACGACGGCCCGGCGGTGTGGGGAAGGAGAGGCGTGGCTGGGGTTCGGCGCATGGCGGCCAGCCAGACGACCGCCATGGGCGACGGCAAGCGCAGCGAGCGGCCGCAGCAGCCTGCCTCCTCCGTTCCCTCCCTCCTCCCAGGGAAAATCATGCCGAGAGGTCAGTGCCCCATGAACCTTTCTTGATGCCCTTTCCATGGCAGATATACATCACCATTGGCCTTTTAAGTTGGTGTTGTTGCTATATCTGTCGTGGTGGTGTCACGGCAGATGCCATAGGATGGCTAATTTGTGGGGCCGATGGACGTTGGTGGATCCGGGGAGGGATAGCGAGCTGAAGAGCTCACACGGGGAGGATCCCGGTAAAATCGAGATCTCCCAAGAACAGGGGATAAGAACAAAGTGCAAAGGGGAAGATCTAACAAATACAAACAAATGCACGAAGACACACAACACACACACGATATACCCAGGTTCAGGGCCCTCGTGAGGAGGTAACACCCCTACTCCTGCCTTTCCTCTCTATATATTGGTGATATAAGGACTACAACTTGCTACAAGATCTGCCGAAGGATGAAGTACGAAGAACTAGATGAACTCAAGGTGAAGAGGAGTAACTGCTCTAAGAGTAAATGTGACTATAGCTTTGGCTCTCAAGTTGGTCTCTCTCCCTCAGGAGCAGTTATGGCGCCTTTTATAGAGGTCCGGCCAGGAGGGCCGGAAACCCTAATTTGGCTTGGCCCCACCGGACAGGCCTAGCCGGGATGTCGTCACCGGCTAGTGCGACCTAGTCGCCGGACTATCCGGTGTAGACTCCTCGTCATCATCTCGTTAAGGACGACAGGCGCCGTCCTGCATCATCATTGTCCCCTTGTCAGAGACAAGACATGTCTCTGCCCATCCCGGATAGCCTTTTCCGGATTGCCGGGCTAGGCATGTCAGGTCTTGTCGTACCACGCTCGTACCGGCTGACGCGCTCCCGTGTCAGGCGGGAGGTGACCATGCTCCCGTGTCAGGCGGGAGGTGACCATGCTTCCGTGTCAGGCGGAACGGTACTTCCCCCCGCGATAGACGGGAAAGCCTGCTACGGACCGTTGACGGCCTACCGGAAGCCCTTGCTCCGGATACCTCCTTGCCTGCCACTGAACCTCTTCTGCACAAGATCAACACCGAGAGTCGCTCCGGTTAGTACTTACCCGGAATACCTATCCGGTAAAGCCGAGTACACCTCCACCCGGAAGTCTTCCCGGAGTCCTAGATCCGGGATTCTTCCCGGAGACGTCCGAGCTCGTCTCAGGGTGAGTATCTCTAGGCCTAGCCTCCCGAAGATGTCTTAGCCTACCAGCAAAGACATCTTCGAGAAGCTAGTTCTTAGAGGAACCACCCGCTCATGCTTGTGCTGCGACTGAGGACTGGGGGTGTCTATTTATAGCTGCCAGAGCTGACCCTTGCGGTTGCCAGGAGACACTTTGCCCTCTTCCAGTGCCTAAGGGTCAGGTTGCCCTTTCGGCACACCAGGAGGTGTCCCTTGCTGTCGCCAAAGGTCAAGCACTGTTGATATTTACCGGATTATACCGGGATCTGCCCCTACCCGGGGGGTAGCCCCCCGACACTAGTCCCCGAAGCTGGTGCTGCACAGCGACCTCGGATGATGTGCGGGATCAGCTTTAAACAACAACCATTTTCCGAGAACCAATTATACCATCCTTTTATTCCATGTCTAGATCGATTCTTCCCGAGATCTTTTTACCGAGATCTTTTTACCGAGATCTCCCCACCGAGATTGCCTTAACCGGGAGGCGAAGCCTGCGACCGGATAGTACCATGCCAGTGAATCTCGACCGTTGATCTCCCGATGAATTCGAGACACTGAGCCAGGGCCCACCCGACGTCCCGTTTGCGCAGAGGCGCACTCGAGTGCCTCTGCGCACGCACGGTGTCGCTTGGGTTCCCGCGTCGGGTAGCCGCAGCCGATCCGGAATCCAACCGTTGGGGCCGTGTGGCCCTCGGTGTGGCCGGATCGGGCGCTCCGGATAGTGCCACGTGTCCTTCGGCACAAAACAGATCCCACCCACGATCGTGGAGATCGTGGGCGGGAAAATCGGAAACCGCTCCGGAATCCCCCCCCCCCCATAAATAGGGGGCCGAAACGGTCTCCTTCACTTCTCCTTCGCTTCTCTTCTCCTTCACCGTCTCGAACTCGTCGCCGCCGCTGCGCTCGTTGCCCGCACGACGTCCCGCTCGCCGTTCGCCGGAGCTCGCACCGCGCCGTCCCTCTCGCACGTCGCCGATCTCCTCCTTCATCGGTGAGTTGTTCTTATCCACTCCGATGCCTTTCTCTGGTAGAGTAACCGCCCGACCCCGGCCGTGCCATAGCACGAGCACGGTTGCGCCGCCGCCGGTGAGCACACTCGCGCGGCGCGCACGAGGCGCACGGCGATGAATTACCGTGGCGCTAGAATGTATATCGGTCACCCGCATTTGTGCTTCGCTTGAGTCTAGCGCGAGCCTTTTTTCCTCCCTTTAGTTTCGATTTATTTAGCATACGGTAGATCTTGTTTCCTAGGAACCCGGTAACGTTTAGCAGTTTGTGCTCCGACATCCTAGTTTCCGGTATACTAACTCCGACTAACCACCGCTGCGCCTGCAGAGTAGCTCGGATACCCCTGTATACTTCTCCGACATGGGCGAAGAACGTGCCCGGGGATGTTGGGATGGATCCGAGACCAAGCAGTCCGATCTGGACTGGCTGTATCGGACTCACCGGATTCCTCCGGAAGTCGAGAGCCGTCTCCCGGGAGAGGAGATTGCACCGGAACCCCAACCCGGGGAATACGTAGTATTCCTCGCGCACTTCGAGCGCGGGTTTGGGCTTCCGGCAAGCCCCTTCTTCCGCGACTTCCTCGACCTCTACGACCTTCAACCTCATCACCTCCCCGCCAACGCCATAATGATGCTCTCGGTCTTCACTACATACGCGGAGGCATACCTTGGCATCTGGCCTTTCTTGGATCTCTAGGCCAAGTACTTTATTCTCCGTCGCCAAGCCATCCCCAATCCGGATAAGAAGGTTAAAGACTTAGTGGATTGCGGAGCGGCCACCATCATTCCCCGCGCGGATTCCGGATTCCCCATAGTTAAGGGGCTACAGTCCTGCCGGAAGTGGCAGCGGAGTTTCTTCTATGTGAAGAACCGGGAGCACTCGGGAGATGGTCCGGGATCCTCGAACCCGGACTTCATCAATCTGTCGGAGTTCATTATTGGTCCTCCGCGCGAGTTCGGTCTCTGGAAGAAGCTTCCGGATAGCGATGAGATTACCTACATGCACGAGGTTCTGCACGTGCTAACACAGAAGATGACCGGGGACGATCTCCTGCGGTGCTTCATTGTTCGCCGGGTCTGCCCTCTTCAAAACCGAGTGCACAAGATGTGCCACATGTCCGGGAACTATGATCCCACTAGGACTAGTATCTTTGGGCTAAGCCACGCCGGGGTCGTCCGTCGCGTTCGAGCTATTGCCCGGACGGAGATGACGGAGGACTATATTTGGGGGGTCCTTGGGGGATGCCGGAGAAGACCATGTGATCAGGTGCTTATATCAGTCTTTCGTGCCTTCGCCTTCGTACATGCGTTCACCTGGACACCGACACGGCCTAATTTGTTTGCGCAGTTGTTCGAGCGTCAACACGAAGAAGACGCCGTCCACGCCAACGGGACTTACATGCCGGATTTCCCGAAACCGGACGTGATGTCGAGAGAGGATCCCGACGGCGAGGACCACCTCGCCATCCCTTTCGTCAAGGCCCCGGGTAATCCTTCAACTCCAGAGGCAGTTTTCATTTCTTCGGATGATGAGGATGAGACTGACTGCCAGATTCTCGATGTTATTGACGCTCTCCCTCTGAATTGGGCCTCAGCTGTGGTTCCGAAACCGACAACCGGGACCAAACGTGCCGAGAGCCAGAAGCGCGCGGCTTCCGACACCGAGGGGGCCGACAACCCCGGCAACCCCCCCAAGAGGAACAAACCGAGTAAGCAGACGACCGAGAAGCCTGCTCGGCGCCGGCAAAGGGGTCCTCCCCTTGTGGATTCCGGGTACGTCTTCCTTGCCTTATGCTATCTGACTTTGCTTTCTCCATAACTATTACTAAGACACTTCCTTTCAGGGATGCACTCGAGCTCCCGTCACCTGCCGTTCCTCCTCCTCCCGGGACTCGGACTCCCAGCCCGGCTCGGGCCTCTCCTTCACCTCCTCGCCCTTCTACCCGAGGAAGTGAGCCTGTGGCTTCCGGTGCCGCACCGGCTACCGCTGCGACCCCGGAAGCACATCCGGTGATCGAGGAGAGCCCGGTGCAGGCCACGACCACTTCGGGAGAAGTGCTTCTTCCGGAGAGCCCGCGCCGGGTTCCCGGGCTGGAGGCAGAGATTCTCAGCCCTCGCCGGGAACCTGCGGCAAGTGGCCCCTCTCGGCCAGTTGCGACCAAGACCATCCCGGAGAAGCAGCCTACAGCCTCCTCCCGGCCAGCAGATCAAGTTCCCAAGTCTCGCGGCAAGGCTGCTGGGCAGAAAACGCCTTCTGCCCCGCCTGCAGCTGCCCCGACATCCTCGTCTCAGGACTTGGTGCTGCGCCCGGGTACGTTTTCCTCGTTACCACCGCCTCCTGCCGAGATCCCTACCGCAGCCTTGCGGATGTTGCGAGCAACGGTCAGCTCCTTTGTATCTTCAGGATCCCGGGACGTTGCTGCCACCCGCGCTGCCGGCAGCTCCGGCATTCGGGTTGTTGATGACTTCAACAAGGCCTGGCTTGCCGCCGACGCTTCCGAGACTGCAGGGGACTTGCACGCTGCAGGCCCGAGCCGCAGCGCTCAAGCCCTGCATGCTCTCCAGGTGGCCGCGCTGGATGTCACCCGAGTAAGCGAGGTAAGCTTTTCCTCTTTCAAAAAACGCATTTGTTCCTTCCACCACCACTAGTCCCCGAGATTGGTGCTTAGTGCTCTAGATTCTACCGAATAGCAGATCACTAGGTTCCAATCTTAGAGAAAAATCCAGGACTCGGACACCAAGTCCCCGAGATCCTCCCAACCGGATAGGTTGCTTCAAAATTTGCTCCACCACTAGTCCCCGAGATTGGTGCTTAGTGCTCTAGATTCCACCGAATAGCAGATCACTAGGTTCCAATCTTAGAGAAAAATCCAGGACTCGGACACCGAGTCCCCGAGATCCTCCCAACTGGGTTTTTTACACCTTTTCCATACTGACTTTGCCCTCTTTGTCTTGCTTTCAGGAGTGCAGCCAAAAACGCCGCAACATCTTCAACCGGGTTCTCGCTGAACTTGGTCAATCCAAGAAATCCGAGTAGCGCCTCCGGGAGGAGCGAGACGCGGCGCGCAAGATCTCGGTGGACCAGAAGACTGCTCTCGCCACCGCGCAATCTGATATCGCGCGGCTGAACGGTGAGCTCGGAAAGGTCCAGGCTGCTATGTTCGAGATGAAGACGCGCTTCATCGAGGCGACCAAGAAGCAGAAAGAGACCCTGGACCAGTCGGTGGCGCGCGCGGATAACGCCGAGACCGAGCTGGGTCTTCTCCGGTCGCGTTCTGATACTTGGCTCAACGAACTCACCGTGTTGAACCGGGATCTCAACAGTGAGTAATCCGACATCCCTCTTCTCCTGTTACTTCCTTTATTTGCTGTTGCTTTTCTTATGACTTAGCCGTTTGACAGCTCTTCTTTTTAAAGGAGAGTTCGAGCATTCCCGCGAAGCTGCCGCCAAAGCTGTTGCCGCCTTCCGCGAGAAGCGCGCCGGGAAGGGTCCCATCTCGGATGACTGGGACATCGAGGATCACCTCGTCGCCCTGAAGGCCCGGATAGTACCCCTCCGGTCTATCGGGACGGATCTGCTCAGCGCTGCGGTCCACGTCCACGGCGCACTGTGGCCAAGTATCCGGGGGACGCTCTCGCTTCCCGAGCTCACGAGTGCACTTCGGGGTGCCGGGAGGCGCATCCACGCCTCGAAGCTTTCCGGTGCACGGGCTGGCGCCGACCAGGTCTTGACCCAAGTACTCAGCTGGTACGAGGGTCTCGATCTGCAGGCAATCCTGCGCCTGTGGACGGTCTCTTCGTGGGTCACCGATCCGGAGAAGATCCAGCGCCGACAAGAGGTGGCGCACCGCATCGCTGCGTGGTCAAGCTTCCGCACGTTCACCCCTAGCGTCATCCCTTCCGACTCGGAATCAGATTACGAGGACGATGAAGACGATGCCGCTTCCGGCGAGGCGGAAGACGAGTCCCCGGAAGGAGATGACGCCGCTTCCGGTGCCGCGCCCGAGAAGGTGGTTCCCCGGGATGTAGCGACTTCGCCAAGACCGGAGGCCCCCGAGACCGAGGTGCTTCCCGAGGCCCCGAGTAGCGCTGCCGTCACCGAATCCGAAGTCGCCCCCGGTGCTGCTCCCGCTGCTGCTGCTGCCCCTGCTCCCGAGGTCGTTGTTCCCGAGGTCGCTGCTCCCGAGGTCTCCGTCGAGAAGCCGACTTCCCCTACCGCATGAAAAACTTAGCAGATTCGTTAAATCCCCGGGATGTCGGGTGGCATATGTAATATACAGTCGTACTATTTTTGTTTCTCAGTGAACCATCTACTCGAACCACTTATGCCAATTTACTCTGTTTTGAGTTCCCAAATTGCCTTTCATGTTTACCGTACTTAGGTAATTTCTGCTCTTGTCTACCATTTCGGCGTTCGACAGTCGAGTCACGAAACTCCAAGTACAGCATACATTACTCAAAGCAATCCGAGTTCCTACTAACCGAGTTCCCGACATAAAAAGCGACTAAGTTAATAAAAAACGAGCATGCCGGATAAGTTCCTGCTCCAAGTCCCCGAGACCATTTTCGTGTTTCCCACCTTCCCTCTCTTTGCTCTTGACTACCATTTCGGCGTTCGTCAGTCGAGTCACAAGATGATTTCACATGACATACATTACTTTGTCTTTGAGAATTGAACTCGGAACTTTCCCGGCATACAAAAGAATAGTAGAAAAACAGTTATCCGACAGTCCCCGGGTTCCTTCCCGAGATGCCGGTACAAAATAGTAAATAAATTTGACAAAAATAACAAGATAAGCTCATAACCAGGCAGTCCCCGGGTTCCTCCCGGGGTGCCTTGCTTTCATTAATACTGAGAACTGAGATACAATATACACTGCACCTTTTACGTGTAAAAGGGGCGAAGTAGAGCTACATTCCATGGACGTTTGGTTTCCTCACCGGATTTGTCCATTACACCTTTCCTAGCCTCCTGTGCATCTACAAGGTAATAAGAATCATTGTGCAATGCCCTGCTTATCACAAAAGGTCCCTCCCATGGAGGTGACAACTTATGCATTCCGGCCGTGCGTTGGATGAGCCTCAGCACCAGATCTCCCTCCCGGAATACCCTCGGGTGTACTTTCCGGCTATGATAGCGACGGAGGTTCTGTTGATAAATTGCCGACCGAGATAGTGCCAATTCTCTGGCCTCTTCGAGTAAATCAACATCATCTTCTCGGGCCTCCTTTGCCTCAGCTTCGGTGAACATTGTTACTCTCGGAGAATCATACTGTATGTCGGTTGGTAGTACTGCCTCAGCTCCATATACCATGAAGAATGGTGTGTACCCGGTAGATCTATTCGGTGTAGTCCGGAGACCCCATAGTACTGCTGGTAACTCCTCTATCCAGCATCCCGGAGTTCTCAACAGTGGTTCGATCAAACGAGATTTGATGCCGGCCAAGACCAAGGCATTTGCCCTTTCGACTTGCCCATTTGCTTCCGGGTGTGCGACGGATGCTACATCCAGCCGGATCCCCTTCTCAGTGCAAAATCGAGCGAATTCCCCCACAGCAAAGTTTGTTCCATTATCTGTGATAATGCTGTGTGGGTATCCGTATCTCAAGATGATGTCTTTCAGGAATTGCACCGCGGTGTGTCCATCGCACTTCCGGATTGGCTTGACCTCTATCCACTTTGTGAACTTGTCCACCATGACAAGTATGTGTGTCATATTGCCCCTTGCCGGCTTGAATTGCCCGACCATGTCCAAACACCATACTGCGAATGGCCAAGTGATGGGGATTGTTTTCAGTGCTGACGCCGGCATGTGTATCCGGTGAGCAAATCTCTGACATCCCCCACACTTCCGGACAATATCTTCTGCTTGCTGCAATGCAGTGGGCCAGTAGAACCCATGCCGGAACGCCTTTGCCACCAGGGCCCGGGATGATGCATGATGTCCGCACTCCCCTTGATGTATTTCCACCAGCATCTCTTGTCCTTCTGCTAGTTCCACACATCTCTGGAGTACCTCGGTGACACTTCTCTTGTACAGCTCTTGATTGATGACAGTGTATGCTTTTGATCTTCGCATTATCTGCCGGGCTTCCACTTCATTCTCCGGGAGAGTTCCTTCCAAGATGTAAGCCATAATGGGCTGTGCCCATCCCGGGACTGGTCTAACCGGGAACGCGGGAGTGTCTATGTCCATTGGTTCTGCCGACATCACCTCTATCATCATCTTTCTTTGCCTCTCCGAGCACTGGGACGCAGTCCCCGGGTTCGATGTTATGCTCCCGACATCTACTTCCATGGGTACGGCATCTGAACCAGGCTCCTTGGGGATGAAGATAGATTCTGACTCGGGTGATGGTTGAATAGATGGCTTCCTCAGATGCTCTAGGGCTATCCCGGGTGGGATGGCATCCCGGGATGACCCTAGCTTGGACAAGACATCCGCTGCTTCGTTTTCTCCTCTGGGCACATGTTTGAATTCGCACCCTTCAAAAAATCCGGAAATTTTCTGCACATGAAACCTGTACAAGGCCATGTTTGCATCAAGGGCATCCCAATTCCCCGACACCTGTTGTACTACGAGATCCGAGTCACCAAAGCACTCTATCCGGCGGATGCCGATTTCCTTGGCGACGTTCAGTCCATGAACCAAGGCCTCATACTCTGCGACATTGTTGGATGCCCGAAAATGGATCTGCAGCACATACTTCAGTACATCTTGCTTTGGGGAAGTGAGGACCACTCCGGCACCCAATCCGATCTTAGCCTTTGAGCCATCAAAATGCATCCTCCAGAAATTGTAATCCGGTATCGGGGGTTCATACTGCATCTCGGCCCAGTCTACCAAAAAGTCCGGCAGCGCCTGCGACTTGATGGCATCTCGTCTCTCGTATGCCGGAGCATACGGAGACAACTGGATGGCCCATTTGGCTACCCGGCCGCTAGCATCCTTGCAACCGATGATCTCGGCGAGAGGAGCTTCGCATACCACTGTGACCGGATGTTCCTGAAAGTAGTGCTTGAGCTTGGTCACTGCCATGTACACCCCATATGCCATCTTCTGGTAGTGCGGGTAGTTCTGCTTTGATTCCGAGATCACCTCACTGAGGTAATACACCGGTCTTTGTATCAGCTTGCCCCCTTCTTCCCTTTCTACCACCATCGCCACACTGACTACCCGGTTAGTTGCAGCAATATACAGCAACATGGGTTCCTTGGGTAACGGGGATGCCAACACAGGTGCTGTTGAGAGCATTCTCTTCAGGTCACTGAACGCCGCATCAGCTTGCGGGGTCCAAATAAATTTCTTGCTCTTCTTCATCAGTTGATACAGAGGCAAGGCCTTCTCCCCAAGTCGGCTTACAAACCGACTTAGGGATGCCAGACATCCGGTAAACTTCTGCACATCCTTGAGACGCACGGGCAACTTCATGCTCTCAATAGCACAGATTTTACCCGGGTTGACCTCGATTCCCCGGCTTGAGATGAGGAAACCGAGTAACTTCCCTGCTGGCACACCAAATGTGCACTTATCCGGGTTCAACCTCATCCGGAATCTTCTCAGGTTCTTAAATGTTTCCCTCAGATCATCTATTAACGAGGCTTTTTCTTTTGTTTTTATGACTATGTCATCGACATAGACCTCGGCATTTAGGCCTATTTGGTCATGCAAGCATTTCTGCATGCATCTCTGGTATGTAGCACCAGCATTTCTCATCCCGAAAGTCATAACACGATAGCAATAAGCCCCATAAGGGGTAATGAAAGCAGTTTTTAATTGATCATCCGGGTTCAAAGGTATCTGGTGAAAACCAGAATAAGCATCTAGAAAAGTTAAAAGCTCACTCCCGGCAGTGGAGTCTATCATTTGATCTATCCGGGGCAGCGGAAAGGGATCTTTCGGGCATGCCTTGTTGAGGTTGGTGAAGTCGATGCACATGCGCCACACCTTAAGCAGGAGGGGATCATCTTTCTTCTTCTCCACCAGGACCGGATTCGAAATCCAATCCGGGTGCAGCACCTCCATGATGAATCCGGCGGCCAGCAGTATAGCCAGATGCTCCATGACAGCAGCTCTTCTCTCATCCGAGAGGCGCCTAGTTGGTTGCTTCACCGGCTTCGCATCCGGTCTAACAAACAGAGAGTGCTCAGCCAACTCCCTCGGGACGCCTTGCAGATCGTCACTCGACCACGCAAAGGCATCCCGATTCTCACGGAGGAAGTCGACGAGCTCGCCTTCCTATTTGCTGTCCAGGTTGCTGCCAATGATAACTTGGCGCTCCGGGTTGCTGGGGTCCACGCACACCTTCTTGGTCTCCTTGGGGGGCTGAAATGATGCCCCCTGCTCCGGGTTCACCATCCCGGGCATTCCGAGTTGGGAGGTCTTGGCCATCGCCACCACCTGCTGGATCCTCTTCTTCTCTTCCGCGATCACCAGGGACTCAGCTAAGCACGATCCCGCCGAGGCACACTCCATGGAGCGCTTGTGGTCTCCCGAGATGGTGATCACACCGTTGGGTCCCGGCATCTTCATCTTGAGGTAGCCCACATGAGTTGAGATCATGAATTTGGCGAGGGCCGGTCTGCCGATCAGTGCATGATACGGGCTCTCGAGGTCCACGACCTCGAACTCCAAGCTCTCGGTTCGGCAGTTCTCCCGGGTTCCGAATAGCACCTCAACCCAGATTTTTCCCATGGGCGAGCAAGAGACTCCGGGCACAATGCCGTGGAAGGTTGTCTCGGTGGGCAGCAGGGTGTTCATGGATACTCCCAGCTTCAGCATCGTGTCCTTGTACATGATGTTAATGGCACTGCCATTGTCAATCAGAACCCGACTGAAACGGACGTTGAGGTTGGGTCCGACAAAAGTTGGGTCCACCACCAAGGCATATGCTCCCGGCTTGGGCATAACCCGGGGGTGATCCTTCCGGCTCCAGGTGATCTCCATCTCGGACCAGTGCAAGAATTTGGGCACCGCCGGGATCACAGCATTCACCTCCAGGGCACGCTGCCGCACACTCTTTCGGTCAGTGGGCTCGGTCACGAAGACCACATAGCTCTGATGTGCCTCCCGGTAGTTGCTCTGCTGATGTCCGGCTTGGTTACCGTTGTCGTTCCGGGTATGCACCACATTCACCGGGCGAGGTGGGGGTCCTCTCGGAGGAGGGGGAAGTCGCACAGCGTTGGCCCCCGATGTCGGAGGAGGGGGTCTCGGGATGTTGGGCCGAGATGCCGGAGCATTCTGCCGAACAGCTCCCGAGCTGCCCTCCTGCAACGTGCGCTGATACCAGCTGCACTACCGAGTAGAATGGTTTGCGGGCTTGTTGGCCTCCAGAGTGTGGTAGCAGCATGGCTTGTTCAGCATTTCCTCATACGTCAGGGGCTTCTTATGCTCTACCCAAGTCTTTTGCACCTCCTGACTCTGACCCCAAGCCGGGCCACTTGTCTTTTGACGATGGCTGTTGCCGGCATCCTCCTGCTCCCGGGTCACTGCTGCGACATGTTGCGCGGCATGGTGGTACTCGGGCTGATT
Organism: Poa annua; assembly: GCA_026929855.1. NCBI lineage: Eukaryota > Viridiplantae > Streptophyta > Magnoliopsida > Poales > Poaceae > Poa > Poa annua. The sequence goes on along the minus strand of CM049429.1, from coordinate 84,071,840 downwards.
CCTCTTGTGGCCGAATTCCTGGCGATCATGGCTCCTGCTTGGTCCCGAACGCTGAGGTCCCGCATTCCTCCTGTTGGAGTCTCCAACATCCACCAGGGGTTGCATGGGATCTCCAAGCGTATAGGTGTCGGCGATGCGCATGGTTTCTGCCAAGGTTGTTGGCATCTTTCTCTGCAATTTCTGCCACAGCATAGAGCCATGCCGGCATCCTTGCGCAAACCAGGAGATGGCCTGTGCCTCCACCACTCCTTCGCAAGAGTTGCGAATATTGCTCCACCGGGTAAGGTACTCCCGGTCAGTCTCATTGCTCCTTTGCCTACAGATGGCGAGCTGTTGAGGCCTGTTGGGCCTCTTGTACGTGCTCGTGAAGTTGCTGATGAATGCCTCTTCAAAATCTAACCAGCAGTCTATACTGCCAGTTCTCAGATTGTTCAACCAGATCCGGGCTGGTCCTTCCAACATCTGCGGTACATAGCGTACCGCCCATCGTCTGTTTCCACCGGCTATGCTTACTGCAGTTACATAGTCGGTCAGCCAGTCCTCCGGCTTCTTGCTACCGTCATAGGTCTTGGCACCTCGGTTGAGCTGAAAGTTCCGAACAGGAGGTTCCCGCATGATCCGAGGTCCAAAGCAGGCAGGTCCTGGAGGTCCTTGCTCTTCCACCAACTCGGACTGGTGAATTCGGTCGAGCCGGAATCTGGCGTCTGCCGGGTTCAACTGCCTGGTTCCTATCCGAGATCCCAAAGGGTTCTCGTCTGGTTGATATCCGAGCTGCTGCAACCTCGAGTTGCCATCATTGAGCCTGTCCTGTGGAGGGACTAGGGCCTGCTGAGGGACGGAGATGACCTCCCTCTGCGGGTTTCCCTGAACGTGAGGAGGATTCCGGGGTGGATTACCACGGCTAGCCGGGTTATTATTTCCTGCACCCAGGTTACCATCCCCACAGGTACTTCCCGCCTGTCCCGAGTTTCGCTGTCCGGCCTGCCTGGCTTGCTGGATACCGGCGAAGGCCGGATCATATGTCTGTAGTTGCTTGTTCTTCCCGGAACCTCGACTCCGGCTCCGGCTCTTGCTCTTGCTCTTGCTTCTGCTTGGATGTGGGGAAGAGGCCTCCCCATCCGACCTCTGGCTGTCGGGTCTGGCCGAGTACACCTGGGATCCTGCCCCGGGGTGCTTCTTCTTGAAGGCCAGATTCTGACGATTGGCCTCTATCACCAACTCGTTTACCCTCTCCTGCTGCTTGCGCAGGGCTTCACCGGACAGTCCCACCAATTCGGCCATGGCGGCTTCGGCGGCCCTAAGGGTTTTCGCCGGTGAGCTGTACACCGGCTTCCCCGCAGAAATCCGACTTCCTGTGTTACTGGTGGTGGCTCCACCAGCCAACTCCTCATTCACCATTCTTCCTTTCTTGCGCAGATCTGCAATGCGCTTCTCCCGGGAGTCTATCTTAGGGAATCCGTGAGCTGCATTGTACTCCCGGAGGCTAGCGCTGAGCTCGCGGCGGATCTCGGCGATCTCCTGCGCCTCAGCGAGTAGTAACTTCCGCTGCTCCTCTAACTCAGCCGAAGTGGCCTGCGCATCTGCTCCGGTAGTTACCGGTACAAACAACTTTGCCACGAGTCCCGAGAGGGGATCCGGACGACGTCGCGGATGGGATGACTGCGGATCTCCATCCCGGGCCGCAGGCCTCTCCTGCGGGGGTTTGGCCAAACGGGGGTGGCCGTCAGTATCGCCATCAGCATCTTGATACTCCTCCTCGGTTGCCCCCACCATCATCACTGCGACGGAACTCGGACTGCGACCGGCACGCAGACCCCGAGCTGCGTAGAGCATGGGAGGGTCCTCAGCTTCCAGGACTATATCCGGGTAGCTACGGACAACCTCAGTGGCCACGTAGGTGGTGAAACCACCGAAATCGATGAGACATCCGTTCACCGGGAACGGTCTGTTCCGGAAACATCCTGCATTGTCGCAGACGAAGTCCATCTCTCCTAGTCTTACAACTAGGCCAGAAAGAACCCGAACGTCGAAATGAACGGGGGAGCCCGTCCGGATGTGTACACCAGCCAACGCCTCTGTCAGCCCCACGGTGGGCGCCAACTGTCGTGGTGGTGTCACGGCAGATGCCATAGGATGGCTAATTTGTGGGGCCGATGGACGTTGGTGGATCCGGGGAGGGATAGCGAGCTGAAGAGCTCACACGGGGAGGATCCCGGTAAAATTGAGATCTCCCAAGAACAGGGGATAAGAACAAAGTGCAAAGGGGAAGATCTAACAAATACAAACAAATGCACGAAGGCACACAACACACACACGATATACCCAGGTTCAGGGCCCTCGTGAGGAGGTAACACCCCTACTCCTGCCTTTCCTCTCTATATATTGGTGATATAAGGACTACAACTTGCTACAAGATCTGCCGAAGGATGAAGTACGAAGAACTAGATGAACTCAAGGTGAATAGGAGTAACTGCTCTAAGAGTAAATGTGACTATAGCTTTGGCTCTCAAGTTGGTCTCTCTCCCTCAGGAGCAGTTATGGCGCCTTTTATAGAGGTCCGGCCAGGAGGGCCGGAAACCCTAATTTGGCTTGGCCCCACCGGACAGGCCTAGCCGGGATGTCGTCACCGGCTAGTGCGACCTAGTCGCCGGACTATCCGGTGTAGACTCCTCGTCATCATCTCGTTAAGGACGACAGGCGCCGTCCTGCATCATCATTGTCCCCTTGTCAGAGACAAGACATGTCTCTGCCCATCCCGGATAGCCTTTTCCGGATTGCCGGGCTAGGCATGTCAGGTCTTGTCGTACCACGCTCGTACCGGCTGACGCGCTCCCGTGTCAGGCGGGAGGTGACCATGCTCCCGTGTCAGGCGGGAGGTGACCATGCTTCCGTGTCAGGCGGAACGGTACTTCCCCCCGCGATAGACGGGAAAGCCTGCTACGGACCGTTGACGGCCTACCGGAAGCCCTTGCTCCGGATACCTCCTTGCCTGCCACTGAACCTCTTCTGCACAAGATCAACACCGAGAGTCGCTCCGGTTAGTACTTACCCGGAATACCTATCCGGTAAAGCCGAGTACACCTCCACCCGGAAGTCTTCCCGGAGTCCTAGATCCGGGATTCTTCCCGGAGACGTCCGAGCTCGTCTCAGGGTGAGTATCTCTAGGCCTAGCCTCCCGAAGATGTCTTAGCCTACCAGCAAAGACATCTTCGAGAAGCTAGTTCTTAGAGGAACCACCCGCTCATGCTTGTGCTGCGACTGAGGACTGGGGGTGTCTATTTATAGCTGCCAGAGCTGACCCTTGCGGTTGCCAGGAGACACTTTGCCCTCTTCCAGTGCCTAAGGGTCAGGTTGCCCTTTCGGCACACCAGGAGGTGTCCCTTGCTGTCGCCAAAGGTCAAGCACTGTTGATATTTACCGGATTATACCGGGATCTGCCCCTACCCGGGGGGTAGCCCCCCGACAATATCTGAAGTATTCTCCACCAAATACTTGTCCTTGTTTCCAGCAAATATGTTGGTTGTGATTGCACTACAGATGTATTTGACCTGATCAGTTTACTTGTATTCTCCTATTAGGGCCTTCGTTTGCAAGTTGTGAGTAATGTTCATGATGCAGGAGCCTAGGTACATTGTTGTGTGATCTATACCCCTCCCCCCTCTCTTTGGATTTGCTTACTAATTGGCTTTTGTGTTGTTGATTACTTTGCAAATTCGTTGGTGTTTGGACCAGATAGAAGAGCTCCATTTGCATCAGCAACTATTCGTGGAATCCTTCGCTGCTGCAGTTATGTTTGCTCTCTAGAATCTATAATATGCATTATGTCTACTAATATATGGTTTGAACTAGGATTGGTTTTCTGGGTACAGATGGTTGATGCAGGAGCGGCCAATGTTGGTGTTTGTGTTGTACCTGAGATGGTGGCGAACAAGGGTGAGCAGCCGCCAACCATTCTCCTCCATGTTGTCAAAAAAAATCTAAGCTTTTCTACGGGATTCTGTAGGAGGCATGGTATTGCATATAAGTATACAAATTCTTAGTACTATATATAATCATGTGGTAGAAATAAGATAATTAATCTGTTCTATTCTTTGTAGGCCAGTATGCAAATGCGTGATTCTCTGTGATTTGAGGGTATTAGCACATCTTTCTTCTAGGGTATTTTATTCTATTATTTACCGCCGGCGGAGTGGATCATTTGGGAAATCTGCATAGGGTTAGGTTGTTCTTCGGCATGCAGACAACCTCCGCTGACGGATCTTGATGATATATTCGTGAGCACCTTCGTGTTGTCCCTCACTTGTTTCGTCAAAGAAGCTATACTGGTTGATAATGTCCCCGAAATGGGACAGAGCGTGCACAACTTTGTCTGAAAGGAGAAATTGATCAATTCTTCTTTTTGTTCCAAGCTTAGTACACCTATGTTGATTTATAGAAGACCAACATTTACCTGGAATTTCTCCTTAGTTCCAAGCTAAGTATAACTAAAATATGATGCTACACTATTTCAGAATCTGAAAATTCGGAAAAGAAGATGGGTGGCTGTCAGCATTGAACTCACATCTGAGTAGGTCTGTAGCATTCCTGTTTCATTTTCTTTTACTTTACTATTTTGATTTTACATTCGTATGTTTACTTTTCTCTCAGGTTACTTGAAAGAGACCCAATTCATTTAAAAGCTGCAACAGATGCTAGGGTGCTCCAATGATCTTTACCTTTTGTCATGCAGTTTAGTGAAGGACCAATCACCATCCTCAAAAGTGAGTATCTACCTTAGTAATTGACCAGTGAAGTATATTTGTGAAATTTTTCTGCATAATGAGAGGATACCATAAGACATAATCAGCAATTCTTGATTCTTAGTTTGATTTATTTACAGTGTATTCAAGCATCTTCTTACATTATTTTAAACAAGGAAGATCTTATACATGTATACTGTTTGCTTCACTCAACCATCTTTTGATGCATATATTTTCTTTTTAGGTTATGGGAGGAGGAACAAGAGACCCTCGGCAGTGCGCTGCAGCTTTCATCAGTGCTCATGTTGGTATAACCAAATCTTTGATATGTCATCGCTTCCTGAAGCTACTACCTTCCCGAGAAATGCTAGCTATGTAATTTTTTGGATCAATTCCTTTGCTTGCTTGTTTACTTTTTAACAAATTCGCTTTTCTTAGTTATCCCCCTCTTTTCTGCTAGGGATTGGAGGAGGCAAAGATTCTTCTTGCTCGGTATTCTACGTTTTAGCCGTGAAAATCCATGTTGAAATAGGCGTTGAATATTTTTGCAACATTGTGGAGTATCTAATCTGCTCATATAGAGTCAGTGTACAGTATGATTATATTTTGTGTAGAATGAGGAGAACAGTGTCATTTGAGTTATAGTTAAGCTGAGTTTCACAAGATTTAACCTTTTTTCTCCTGGCCATGATTGAAACATTGATGTTGTGAGTATAACCTTTGTGTGTGCTTTTCTGTAATTGGATTATGTGTTACGAAAAGAAGAATCAAGATATATTTATGATGGTGCTTTTGTTTTGCCACTTTTTATCATTTTCCTGTTATCTATCTCATATATGTACAGCTATAATTATGTTCATATTTTGGCTGCTGTAGCGCAACAAGTCATATTTTGGCTGCTTTAGTTACTTGCTTAGTACCTGCAGTTGCAGCATAGTGCAATTTTTTAGGTGTGTGTTTTAGCAAACTAATTTTCTTCGGTTGCCATGTTGCAGGATTCATAATTATTTATGAAATTCAGGGAATAGCATGCTGTCAAGCTGGCTCTCTGGTTTTACTGCAAGAGTTCAGGGGATTGCATTGTCCCGGCATATAGAAAGGTATATAAATATATTTGCTTACACAAAACATGAGCTACGTTTGAAACCATGGTGGTAAAATTGTTAGGCATTGCAATTGTCTAAGAAATTTCAGCAAAATGACAGGGAACATGGAGCAGCAGGTGCTGGTGGCGACCTCATGCACGAACAAGGTCGTCTCTGATGGCTTGGCCAACTTTGTGTTCACCTGTGCCGGCGAAGACCAGTAGCTCCCGAGGTTAAGTCATCTCCTCTCTCATTCCCTCCCCCACTCCCTCTCTTTTCTTTCATAGTTTTACTCATGTATGTGAAAATATAATACACCTTATTAATGTTCAGTTCTAAAATTCAAGATATGTTATTCTATCAATAACCAAGTACTCCCTCCGTCAATTAATTTAAAATGGAGGGAGTAGTTGCTAATTAACTGGAAAAGAAGGGTATTATTTATTGTGTGACTAGAAAGACCGTGCCATTTTAGTCATTGGTGTTTGTACATTCATGAAATCGGGAAGTGCCGGAATCCGCAAATTTTTCTTGGTGTCTTATGCATGCCAATAACACGTGAACGATCTGCTGCATATACTTGTTTGGGCTTTTAGTGTTAGTGGTATTCACATGGGTGATGCATACAAAGATTTCCTTTTCATTGTATGAAATAACTTTTTGCACTCTGAAAATCCGCAAGCATTGGGTGTTTGAGTAGGGTAAATAATTGTTCCCTGCCTCTTTTATTCCAGTTTGTGTGGTATTATTCTTGAAAAATAATCATATTGTCTTGTTGTGCATCATTCTTGAAAAATAGTCATATTGTCATGTTGTGCTGTATTTATGGAGTTTCACTTAAATAAGAACTTATATCAAGCAGAGGAATATAATTACATTGCCCTCTTCCATTTTCTATGCTTTGGTTTTCAACAATATCAAGATAAAGAGGTTACCTGACATGGTGGCTTCTTTAATCCTTGTTTTTATAAATCGTAGATATTTCACCAGCAACGTGGAAGGATGATATGACATGGAGGGCAAAAAGGAGCTTGATGTTCCAAGACTGACATCTCTGCATGCCGGTCTAGTTCGTCGTCAACACAGGATGCAGGGGAGGCGGGGATGACGACGTTGTCAAGGGATCGACCGGGGAGGAAGTGGCTGCTGTTTCACCAATATCTAGACATTTGATCTATTTGGAGTTTCAAACTTGTTCCTTTGCTTAAGTATGTCATTAGTATATTGGACTCTGTTGACAATGGCAAAGGTACACTATAATTCATCTGCAGCCAATTGGCTAATCCTAATAAATCAGCTTATAAGAAATGAATATTTAATTCATGCGCTGACATACCAAACTATTTACCCACAGTTTGTTCTATATCCATCCTTTGTAATCTGAAGATAAGTAAACAGCTATTGACACTTTTGTTGGCACTCTTTGCGGGCATGCAAAGCTTAGCTTACATCCAAATCAACAAGGAGCTAAGGGTCATCTCCGACCAGGACATCAAGTCTTCCTACTGCCCCTGGTTTGTGCTGCGCTTTCATCTCCTTTCCCCTAATGCATGTGTAGCTATCTGGTTATGCATTCTGATGAATGAGTACTATGATGGATTTTTATTTTGTGTTTTTTGTATAAGAAACTGCACTTAAACAATTCTTGTTTTTAGTTCTGATGAATCAGGCATGATGGTTTTTTGTATAAGAAACTGCACCAATTCCTATTTTTTAGTTCTGATGAATCAGGTTTATTGGTTCCGAAGACAACAGAGTAGCTGTAGTATTGTAGCTGTGTCATGTTCATTCATGTGATACATGGTGACATGGGAGGGTTTGGAAGTAGAAGACTTGCACTATGGTGAGTTGGGCTGTGTTTGACAGATTGAGAATGATGTTCACAAACAACTACGGGCGGTTTGGTCCGTGCTGCTAAGGAGATGTTTTCATTTTTGCATATAATTTCTGATCTTGCCACTAATAACAATTATTTAGGGCAAGGTGATGAGGCTGATGGGATCAGACTAAACCGTAGATTACTGATATTATCTATCGTGTTAAACAATGTGCGAAGGGTTGAATTTAACTTACCTACATTTTATCCTTCTCACTTCTATTCAATGTTAGACAATGTGCGAAGGGTTGAATTTAACTTACCTACATTCTATCCTTCTCACTTCTATTCAATGTTAGGTTCATTACTAATTAGATGTTTTCACATACCATACATTTTCTACCTATAGACGTCAATATATTAGTGTGTGATATTTTGTGCTGGTTCTCTTTACCATCAAAGGTGGTCCTTACCCCAGTTAATGACATGACTTAACACAAAGTTCGTGCATTCCAAATAATGTTCATAGGCATAGAGCGGTACCAAGATCACACACTACTGCTTCACCTCCATTCTACATACCCTCCTCTAACAACCAAGATCTACATCGCAAATGTCGTGTCCCAATGCCCTGATGCTATGAGCCTATGATGGAGAAGAGGCTCCTCTAAAACCCATGCAGAAGAAGGGTGGAATAAGAATGAGAATCTTGTTCAAAGAGGCAGGATGTAGCATCAAATTGTCGATAATAATAGAACGGGGTAATAGGATGCCCATGGAGGCTCTATCTATCATCAAACTAAAAAGGAGCTAGGTAGCGAAACAAAGAGCAAGAATATTGTCTTGCTTTCGGTGGTTACGCAGTTGCGCAACGGATCATCTAGTATATTAAAGGTGAAGGGATCACCCTACCTCCCGTTAATTTGTCTACTGTTCATGTCCCGATCCCTCCGACCGCTGCTTGCCACGTCGTGCGGTACTGACAGAGCCCCTTCTACAGTACGCGCCCGCCTCCGCGCCGTCCGATCCAGATCCGACGGCCCGCAGAAGCGTTTTCAGAAAAGCCCCTACATTTTACAAAATAGCTAATCGGTCCCACACTACATAATACACAGCCTAACCCTAGAAATCAGATAGAGCTCATTCCCCCCGTCCCGCCCGCCTCCAGCCCGCCCCCCGCCGCTATTGTCCATCCCGCTCCCGCCGCCATCCCGCCCCGACGCCGCTGTCGCCGCCCATATATCCTATTTCGCTTCGCTTTCCCCGTCTGGTTCTCCCCGCACCATCGACGCGGCCGCCTTCGACCCGCCGCCGCTCCAGGAAGGGCTTGGAGCCCGTCGAGGATGCCGCTCCCATCGCCTACTCCCCGACACGAGCGCCTTCGCGCCGACGCCGCCGTCGCCGCCGAACCCGCCCTTGCGCCGCCGCCCTGTCTCTGCACATGCCGACGTCGGCCCTGAGTCCGTCGAATACACCAGCTCCCCACCACGGCTGCCCACACGCCGCTGACCTCTGCAGCCTCGACGTACTCGCGCACGGCCTCCAGGATGAGTCCTGGAACGTTACCCGCTTCTTGCTGTACGTTTTCTCACTCAATCCTCCATGGGCTTTGTCGCTTAATTTTCTTTATGTGTGCTTACGCGATTCCTCTTTGGTTTCTGCTAGCTAGATGCAGCTAATCCTGAATAACATGGGTATTTAGGTACTGTGCCTGAACAACATGCCTTCATCTTACTTAGTTTCATCTCACGTGTTCTGCGAATTGGGTCATGGACTGTGGTTGGGCAACGATCTGATGAGCTGCACAGAGAGCAGATACGATCTGTAGATGTGTGCTTAGTCTAAGTGCCTTCCAATGTTTTTTTTCTCCTTTTTATCTTATGAACATATCTGATGAGCTGCATAGAGTAACACAGCAGACATATCAAAATGCTTCTTTCCAATATGTAGATGTGTGCTTAGCTCGGCGCCTTCCCTTGATTTTTTCTCTCTTTTTTATCATATAAATATATCTTTTCTGCATTTTTTCTTTCAGATTCTACAGCATAGGGGGCTGCTGATGAGAATAAATAAGTTCCCACCAATTGATATATTAATTTCTTCACGGGGTTTCTTATTCGCTTCACAAACCACGTCGGGTCCATACCCGTGGTGCTCAAGGTGCTCTTGCTCCTGCAGGTATATGGTCTGTAGATGACAAGCTTGAAGTGTTCTATATCGATTTTGGTAAACTTGCTACTTCCTATTGTTATGTACTCTTCTTGACATTTGGTAAATTATGGCTCCATTTTTTACATTCTATTGGCCTGGAAAGGATGGTATGTGTATGTTGCTGTATTGAAACAAATAATATGAGGAACACCACCACAAATTAAATCCATGGATGTTTAATTTAAAATGCCTTCTAGAACTCGACAAATGAAAAGGGTTCACATGTTATCCCTAACATAACTTCTATTTGTAGATGTGTGTTTAGTCTCAGAACCTTCCCTAAAATTTTCCTCTTTTTGTCTTACAAACATATCTTCTTTGTAATTCTTCTTTCTGATTTTACAACACATGGTTCTGCTGATGAGAATGAACAAGTTCACGCCAATTGATTTATTAGTTCCTTCACACAGTTTCTTATTCACTTTACTTATACAAAATGCACATATGCATGGTATGGTACCGCAAAAATCACTCGAAGTATGGAGATGAACACATCTGCACGTAGTATCATTGATGCCTTATACTCGACGCGCTAGATATCCAAGAGCTGCCATGTATTTATTTTTCTATTTTTTGCAGGGAATGAGCTTTTTACTATACTAAATTATCACGTCACCTCAGAATATCTAGATCATCAAGTGCATGAAACTCTCTTGGCTTTATGAACTATTTGTGCCTTTGTTGGTTCTGTGGTTTATCTCCGTGGTCGCAGGTACTAATCAATTTGATTCTCCATAACAAAATACTCTGCCTCCACTCCTACGGGTACAAAGAGGACGGTAAGTATATTGACCTGTACGGTGTGGTTCCATACTCGATTGAAGATTGCTTGATAGACGGCTCCTCAAGTCATATGTGTTAACCAGGCTGTAGCCAAGTCTATCTTAAATTCTTAAGAGGTGGTGGCCCTTTTCATATGATTTGATGCTAACGAGCTCTGCTTAATACTTATATTAAATGGTCTGAGTCTTCTTTGTGTAGTCAAATTATTATTCAAATTGCATAGATTTTATGATCTCATGAACTTAGGGTTATTGTATTTTCAGTTAGTTGAAAATTAGCTTTATTTCTGTCACATATATAGGTGTCTACTATACTGGGTGTTTACACAAGTTTTTTTCTTACTATCTACAGCCATATAATCAAAAGGCTAGCTCTGTGATCTACATATGGCATCCCGGAAAACTTATGAAAATGAAATCCTTTGAAAACAATAGATTCTAAAATTTGCTTTGTCCCATACAAAGATAAACTTTGCTAGCATTTTGCTCACCTGCAGCGAGCTTTAAGCTTTTAAATGAGAAGAAGGACACGTGTATCCACAATTAGATATGGAAACTTTCATATGTGTACAAAATTGTCAGCTATATTCGCAGTAATTGATGGTTTTCCCCTTTTTATGTACACCAGACCTCATTCTTTTACACCAAACAGGACCTGTTTTTCTACTTGGACCACAATTAGATATGGAAACTTTCATATGTGTACAAAATTGTCAGCTATATTCGCAGTAATTGATGTTTTCCCCTTTTTATGTACATCAGACCTCATTCTTTTACACCAAACAGAACATGTTTTTCTACTTGGATTTTCTTATTTCGTACTCTATCCGCCTCTATCCGCAGTGAGCATTATTTCGTACTCTATCCGCAGTGAGCAACACATAAGTGGCTTGTCTCACGTTGAGTCTATATATTTCAATGAGTCAGTTCTGTTGGGGTGGTATATTACATAGCTACTTTGCCTCTGTATGGTGTTACACTTCCCGTTATTTTTTTATATGTATGAATTATTCCTTTGTGTCATTTAGAACACTTTGTTACACAGTTTTTTGCCGAATTCTTGACAGTGATTATGTTTAGCTAATAGGATGGTTTTGCTAACTTTGTTTTAGATGGATAGGGAACAATTTTACCATATGTGTTTCTAAATGATAAGTCGGTTTGTGCTGCATTATGTTTTCTCCTTATTAATACTGTATAGATCTACCGACCACACCGGCTCCCCAACACGGCTGCCCACGTGCCGACCTCTATGGCCTCCAGGATGAGTTTTGGAACGTCACTCATTTCTTTTTTGTGGTAATCAGAGATCTTTCATCCAGTTCAATTGTCAATAGTTTCATTGTTTGGGGCCATTGATCTCATTTTCTTCAAATTCTTCACACTAAAGATGCGTTGTGGTGAAATATGTTGCTCTCAGTCTACATACTGTATATATGTGCACTCATTTTCCGCTTATTGAATTGTTGCCAATTTAGATCAGAGCGTGTATAGTCAGTGTTGGTCAGTGAGACTGAAGACTAATATATGCTTTTTATTCAAATTTACATACCATTTTCGAAATCTGACGATTTAGGCTACAACTTTTATGTTAACAGATTTTTCTATCCGACATTTAGAGTGTTAGCACATTATTATATGCAAGAGGAGTTTATTTTGTGACATTGTCGAAACTGATACCACAAACAAATCAAGATATCACCTTTGTCTTAAGGTAAGGAAATCATCCTCCTTTTTTTTCTGCCAAACAAAGTCGACTCATGTTATTTTGATGGCAAAGATTCATGTTATTTCTATGGCAAACACAGTTGGTTCATGTTATTTTTTCCTCAAAAAAATGTCAATGTCCTATAAAAAAGCCTTAGCATGCAGAATAGTTGATTTCAGTTATCTATTTATTTTTGCTCCACAAACACTTCTCATATAGTCAAGATGATGACATCTTTAATAGTCCTGTAGTGTTCACTTTGTTGGTTTTGCCATGCGGTCTATGTTGCTGTTGAGAATATTTACCAAAATATCATTTCATTTTCCCTTATAGATTGTAAGGTACGTTTGATTGCCCAAGATGGGGTCTCATAGAAGAACTGAATACCCACCCAGATTATTTTGGTACTACCATTTAGATTTACACAGAGTGATAATGTTTCCATTAGTGTGATTTTCTAACACTATAGTTGACGTTCCACTTCTACAATAAGAGGTAGACAGTTTCGAGTACTCACAGGAAATGTACTGCATTGGTATTAAGATCTATGCAGCTCTGATATGCTTTACTAGGTCACTTTATAATACTGTAGGTATTACCTTCTTCTTGAAGGATGCAAAAAAAAACTAGCATTCAAGAGACAGGGGTTATTTATTTGTTTTCTTCACCATACGTTCATCTACAGAATGTTATTTCAGTTCATGGTAAATAAATATCAAGTGATGAGTACCAGAGTGCAGGTAGTGCATCCTTCCTCTTCACCTTCATCCGTGAGTTAATATGATACCACTTTTTATTTTCATAATCCCAACACGCTGATCCAAATTTACTGCAAGATTGACTTCTTAATACCTTCACAATCAGGTGGAGAGTTTATCGCTGGACTCCACACAAACAAACTGTTACAACTGTTTGTTTTTTTCATAACTTATTGTAATTAGAAAATTGCTTCAATATTTACTTTCTGCTACGTTTTAAATTAAACTTCTATATGTGGAAAGAAACAATTACAGATCCTTCTTCACAATTGCAGGTATATGCCCATATACTTGATCATTTACATAGTACGTTTGTCGGATTTATGGATATGTCATTTCACATTAAGTTTTCCCACCTAGCTAATAATCTGATATTCATTCCCCATACAAAAAGGTCCCCATACAACGATGTTATTTTCAAAGTTCAAAAAGGCGCTGGGCGTTTATTATGCGTTTTGCTACCTACTTGCGCCTTGCTAGCTTATGCGCTGCCTAGGCGCGCCTATGCGTTCCATACAATAGTGCACGGACAGGACAGAGGACAAACCTGGGAGGAGCAACAGAGAGCAAATTTCTAGCAGTTTACCATCTAAAATTGTAAACAGGGATATTTTATTAGAACCTGGTGCTCTACATGATGTTGCCCCTCCCTTTGTGTGTTATCCTCTTCCTCCAATGCATTGAGCAGCAACTACATACATCACAGAGAAGATGTTAGTAACTAAAATACTAAATATGTGAAAATAACCTTCATCCGGGAGGGAGGGACGGGAGAGAAACCATGCTCACCTGCCCAGGGACGCGAGGTGGACAAGCAGCTCGACGTGGCTGGAGGCAGGACGAGGAGGAGCTCGAGGTAGCTTCCGCCGGAAGGAGGAGGAGCTTGTGGAAGCTGACTGGCGGCGGGAGGCGGAGGGGATCGATTCCTGCCGGCGGCGCGTGAAGATCTGGCGGCGGCGCGAGAAGAGCAGGAGAGGAGGTAAACCTAGCGCAGCTGCTCGATTTGGTCCTTTCCTTCTCTCCTGCCGTCCATGGGACAAGACCTAGAAAGTTCCCGCTGCTCGATTTGGTCTTTGCCGCCCATGCGACTCGATTTTGCTGAGTTCCCGCTGCTCCTCTCTCCCCCGTTCTGCGCTGCTTCCGCGCGCATAATCGCCCAGTCCGCGCGCCTAATCGCGCAGAGAAAAAAAGGCGCTACGCCTGGGCGTGCCTTGCGCTTTTCCCCTCGCCTATGGCCAAGGCGAGGCGTTTTGCCAGCGCCTCGCGCATCCGCGCGCCTTTTTTAACTTTGGTTATTTTTCAGTTTCATATGAAAATGCCACTGCATATCTTCCGAGTCATCTATTACACTGAAACTATCAAATGAGGACGAGTATTATCCTTTACTATTAATGCACATAATATAGAAATCATATGTCTCCTGGCTATTACATTATACACTAGACTTTGTGAGCATCATGCATATCTTTTTAGTTACTGATATATTTTTTAGTATCTCAATGGGCCAACTTTGAACTGAAAATCTATACTTGATAGTTCAGAATAAAATGTTAAGAATTACGTCATAATCAGGTTTTATTCTCATGGTGAATTTTTATGTTGCACTCATAGTGAACTTTCTTGGATCATGTACTATTATTGTATACTCTCAGCAATATTGTCCTTTGCATTATGGTCCAGATTGTCCTACGATTATATAGTATTATTTAAGGTAATGAGCATCAGGTGTGTTAGGTTCTCGGTTTTACATGTGTTTCTCCCAACAAGTGGGTGCCAAACCAAGGTGCTCCATACTCTGGTCTCCGTTGGGAGATTACATTTTTCATGGTTTTACAAGCAGCCAGCTAGGAAGCATGGAGAATAGTACATGTGTCCATCACTAGATTGTTGAGAGATCAATATTTTGTTACAGCATACACGACTACAAATTTGTAGTCCCCTAGCCTTCCAAGCTAATGATGTAAGTTCGATCCTGCTTCCTGCTCCATTGCCTATAACCGGAGTATTCTTTTTGTCTAGACATGATTTCAGGAGAAATATGGAAAGCTGATTTGTGTAGCTTTACAGAAAGATTTATTATCTATGTAAACTTTATTTTCAGCTGTGTAACTTTAATTAGCACTATGTAATGCACATATGTATAAAGTTCATCTTAACACATCAGACAAAAATACGACACATAGCAATGCAACAAAACTCATTTGATGTTATGCTTTTAGTATCTGACTCTCATTACATAATTTAGATAGCAATCAGTAATAGTATTAACCTCTTGTGCTATGTATTTACCTTTTATTTTCCTATAATACATAGTACTATATATAAAAGCTCGTCCAATTCGCGTTTAGAATGGCTATCCACGTCACCCTTTTCTCAACAGCCGTTCGATGGGTGTGTTGGACGGCTGAGATGCACTCCAAACACCCCCTAAAACGTGAATACTGTAGCTCCATCCTCCGCACCAATCAGAACGTGCCACGTCTATCGGTCACCATCCGGTTAGGCTGATTCCCCCCGGTCACCACGGCTGTTTTACAAAAAAATGCGAGCGGCTGCTCCACGGTCCACATTTCACAATAACAGAGGACCTCTTTGCATTATCGGTAAACTTCACATACTATTTTGCAAAAACACCCCTCAGCAACGCTCTTCCCCCTCCCTCTCTCCCGCGACCACGAGATCGCCGCTGGCGTCGCCGTGCTTCGCTGCCTCTGCGGGCCTCCCCGGTCAGATCGACGGGCCTGGGGAGCTCCACCGCCACGCTCGCTCCCTCCTCGCCGCAGATCGGCGGCCGAAACGCCTCGCCGTCCCCATTTTCCCCGTCTCCCCCACACCTCCCCCCGACTCCAGCCCGCCCCCGCTGCCGCCGTCCTCACCCTGTTGCCGCGCCGCCCCTGCCCACGTGTTGACCTTGCCCTTGCGCTGGAGGGGGAGAAGGCCGCCGCCTCGGTTTCCATCGCGCCATGGTCCGGGAGCGGCCATTCGGACGAGATGAGAGGCGGAGGAAGGAGGAGAGGATCTGCCGGGTGTTCCTCTCGCCCCTGGCGTACATCAGCAGCCCGCTCGCCACCGCCGCAGCCGCCGTTGGCCATGTCGTCGTGGGCGGACAAGGAGAAGGTGGTCGACGTCCTCAGATCCGCGGCCCTAACCGTCTCCTCACATGCTTTACACCACATGCCCTTCAGCGACTAAGAGCTCAGGAGCAACGAACTAGCGGGAGGTCGCTATCACGCAGGCCATCGCCAGCAGGCAGATCGACAAGGTCATCACGTTTGAAAGGGGAGGACGAGAGGATCTGGTGGCGTGCTGAGCGGCACGAGCGATCGATATTGCCATGTAATTGTTGAGGTTCGTCTGCTTTCTTCCTGTTTCTCTCATTTTCTGCCGGATGTTCCATGCAGAACACTACTTCTTCGGCTGCTAATTATAGTTTTGCCCATTCATTCCAGCGTGCTTGGCTAACTCCAACCACACCGAACTGAGCCAGGTGTATGAGAAGTACAAGGACCAAGGTTTTTTTACTTCACACATTGTATATATATATATTGTTCCTTAATCGTGAAATTGGTTCACTAGGATCACTCTGCTTATTGCTTAATAATAGTCAATTATTTGATCTGAACAGCAACCTCCGGTTGTGGAGATGCTAACCACTATGTTATGTTGCCGGTTTGTGGTTTTATAGGGCTTGAGATCCCTGCTTTTCCTGGCAATCAGTTTGACGGGCAAGAGCCTGGCACCAATAGAGAGATTGCCCAGTTTGCCTGCACTCGCTTCACGGCCGAGTACCCCATTTTTGACAAGGTAGATTTGTGCAGCTATTAATGATCTGCTTGAGTATATAACCTGTCTCATTGTGACATCTTACAAATGTGTCTGCTTCCAATATGACGGTCAATGATCTACAGTCTATATATATTTTTATCCTTCCTCCGTTTATAGCCTTCATGTGTATGTCAGTAAATTTGATCTCCCCTTTTAGTATATTTTCTCTGTCAGCTTAATATAATAAGTTATACTTGAACCGAATTCCAGCTAAGATATATTTTAGTGTTTATGAATTAAGATGCAGCAAGTTATATATTTTTTATCCTTCCTTAGTTTATAGCCTACATGTGTATGTAAGTAGGTTTCATCAATATGATTATATGATCTATGGTGGTCGGTGTTGTCTAGCGGTATTGGATCTGTGATTCGGGAAGGAGAGGGAGGATGATGTCCAATCCTGGCACTTTCCATGGTTAGGTGTTATGCTAAACTGTAGGTCAGGAGGGAGCCAACCTAGATCTCAGAATGGCCTGCTCAAATGTTTGTAACATGGAGCACATCAAAATCCAAGCATTTGTAATGACGCTTGAATTCCATGCATCGAAGACGACAAACAAAACAGAAAATGCCCCTACGCACGCATCTCCTGAACTAGCCATCCATCAGTCATAACCTGCTATGATTAATAATCTAAATATTGGAATTTATGTTCTGACATTTATTTTATTGTGTGCTACTCTTTTTTGATGCATAGGTCTGTTAGTTGGTAACTTTGGTAGACTTGATTCAGATTTTTTTGTCTATTTCTTAAATGCATCTTGATGTTTGGTACATAATTTTCTCAAATGAAATGTACTTGGCGACTGTAATAGGAGGATTCTAATAACATGAATTTTCCTTTTGGCAAGGAACAAAAGAGCATTTACGGTCCTCAGATGATGTACGCTGTTAAGGTATGAGGCAACCATTTCTAGAGTATATTCTGCCTAAGATCCAATTATACGCACAAGTGATAGTGTTGTGTTTCTTTGCTTAGTTATGTTTAATATATTTCAAAACATAAATATGGTTAATTGTTCGAGACATTGCTACTTACTTATGGTATGTAAATATAAAATTAATATATTCCAATCTACGCATCCAAAAATCATGAAAAATATATCAAAACAATCACAAAAAAGAAACCG
The DNA here is from genome assembly GCA_026929855.1 of Poa annua. Classification (NCBI taxonomy): domain Eukaryota; kingdom Viridiplantae; phylum Streptophyta; class Magnoliopsida; order Poales; family Poaceae; genus Poa; species Poa annua. Next base: position 84,053,786 of record CM049429.1, on the reverse strand, counting down.
AACCACTTATGTTATTATGCAAATATATTTCAAGATATAGATTGGGTTAATTGTTCGAGACATCCCTACTTACTTATGGTATTATGCAAATATATTTCGTAAATATATTTCAAAATTTAATTGCTTATGCTATTACGCAAATATATTTCAAAATATAAATACAGTGAAAGGTTCGAGTCATTCCATATCCATTTTGTCATTTAAAAAACTAATTACTTACGGTGTTATGCAAATATACCTCAAGATTTAAGTACAATAAATAGATCGAGACATTCTAAATTTTTGTCACATCCCTACTTACTTATGGTATTATGCAAATTTATTTCGCAAATATATTTAAAAATTTAATTTCTTATGTTGTTACGCAAATATATTTCAAAATATAAATACAGTGAAAGGTTCGAGTCATTCCATATTCATTTTGTCATTCAAAAAAAATTACTTACGGTGAGTTATGCAAGTATACCTCAATATTTAAGTACAATAAATAGGTCGAGACATTCTAAATTTTTGTCGTATTTCTGAATCTGCCAACCCCAAAAGTATGAAGGCTTGTTAATTGAAAAAAAAACTAATTACTTATCATACTATGCAAACATATTTCAAGATTCAAATATGGTGAATAATTTGAGACATTCCAAATTTATTTCGGCGTATTTCTAAATCTACCAACCACAAAAATATGAAACCATATATATTCTTAAAATTTTCACATTACCAAACTTAATTTGTTTCAATACTTTTCCTAGACTGAATATATAAATAAGTTCTAAAATATTTTTCTCAAACTGCAAACTGAATTTAGCAAATACCCGCACAATGTATTCAAAATGTGTGGAAAATCTGTTTCTATTAGGTCATGCATAGAAGAAATAATGTCAATATTTAACAAAACGATGTTTCTTTACAACTAACACATTTACATGCATTTTCCACAACACATCAAAATAATTACATACAAAATAAATTCAAAACATTGTTTACTTTTGAAGTTCATATCAGGAACAAAAAAAAACAATTAGAATAAAAAAACTTATTTACAACCAACACAATTACATGCATATTATATCCCATAAGAAAACAAGTACACACAAAATACAAAACACGGGTGCAGGCATGTCGCCGCGCCTTATTGCCTAGTCCTAATGTATGAGCTACTCGATACAACCATTTCTGTCTATATAATCATATGTATGGATTGCCTCACAGTATGCATTTCTATCCGAGATTATAAACACTCTATACTAAGGAAACCAAATGCACTGATTTATATATGATAGATACACTATTACACATAATACTACTACACATATCAATCCAACAGGCGCGGCGTGCCGCCGCGCAAATCTTCCTAGTATGGTTTATGCCTAACATGTAGAACACTACAAACCTAGTTTCAGAAAATAGACTATCTAGATAAGCGTTGATATGTAAAGTGAATAAGATGAGTCATTGCTAATTAACAATATTTCCTATGAATCGAATGATACGTGTAAGAGTAAAGAGCTTTGATGATCAATCCAAACTATATTTGTATGTACTGCCACCAAACACAACATGCCAAATGACTAGTTAGATAACCATCCAAGCACTTTATGGAAAGAAAATGCAAATATAAGAAGAAATTATGACATAGCAGCTATAAATAGGCCCACACCATGAAGATACTCCTCCATCATTCATCAATTGTAAGCACAAATCGACCATGAAGACCTTCCTCACCCTTGCCCTCCTTGCTGTGGTGGCAACCATTGCCACCGCCAATGTGCAGTTTGACCCTAACCGCCAATACCAGCCACAACAGCCATTTCCCCAACAACAACAATGTGCACAACCGCAATTATTTCCACAAGGACAACACCAATTTACTGAGCAACAACAACCTTTTCTGCAGCAACCACATGTGCAATTCGATCCTAGTGGCCAATACCAGTCGCAACAGTCAATTTTGCAATTACAACAACCTGGGTTGTTTAATCCCAGCAGCCAATACCAGTTGCAGCAACCATTTCAAACACTAGAACAATCTATTTTGCACAAACAACAACCTGTGCAATATAGTCCTAGCAGCCAATACCAGTGGCAACAACCATTTTCGCAAGTGGAACAGCCTATTTCGCATCAACAACAACCTGGGCAGTATAATCCGACCAGCCAATACCAGTGGCAACAACCATTTCCGCAACTACAACAACCTTTTCTGCAGCAACAACCTGGGAAGTATAATCCTAGCGGCCAATACAAGTGGCAACAACCATTTTCGCAACCACAACAACCTTTTATGCACCAGCAACAACCTGCGTTGTTCGACCCAATCGGCCAATATCAGTCGCAACAACCATTTGAATCGAAGTTATTTCCTCAGGAACACCAACAATTTTCTGAGCAACAACAACCTTTTCTGCATCAGCAACAACCATTTCTTCAGCCATTTCTCCAACAACAGTTGAGCCCGTGTCGACAGTTTCTCGTGCAGCAGTGCAGCCGAGTGGCGATGGTGCCGTTTCTCCGGTCACAGATCTTGCAACAGAGCAGCTGCCAGGTGATGCAACAACAATGTTGTCGGCAGCTAGCACAACTTCCTGAGGAACTTCGTTGCCCTGCCATCCACAACGTCGTGCATGCCATCATCGTACAACAACAACAAAAACAGTTCCTCCAACCTCAGCAACAGATGCAAAGCTTTTTCCAGCCTCAGATACAACAAATCGGTCAGGGCTTCATCCAACCTCAACAACTAGCTCAGCTCGAGGCATTCAGGACGTCTGCGCTGCAAACCTTGTCCACAATATGCAGTAGCAGGTCCCGTTCCAATGCATCGTCACTGATTAGTCGATAGATGGACCATTGTCGTTTAGTCAATGGACCAATCGATGTAACCGTGAGAAATAAAGTGTCATGGACAGGTTACACCTGCCAGTACTAGTACAAACTTGGGAATAAAGGACAAATATATGTTGTTGTCTACATAATATTAATTATTGTTGCTCCATTCACTTGCACATTTAGATGTTCATTCCTCACCGCAATATCTTATGCATGAAAACTAGTCAAAACATAATAGAATGTCAAAACTTGGGTTGAGCTGAAGTACCACTAAACTAAGGAATAAGCACACAAATATGTTGGTAGGACATAGTCAAGTGATGCTTCATCGGAGATGATCAACTATGAATAGATAAAAATACATTGGTGGTTGGATCCGGGCTACTTTAGCCACTACGGTAAATTCGGAATAACTAAAGTTTTATATTATCATCATCCGAAAGTTTTATAATGCTATAGTAAAGAAAATTTCAAGCAGTTTAGAACATGAACATATTGAAGTCGAGTTCTTATACATTGAACACGACCAACCTCTCTTGACGAACCATAAGGGAGAAGGGCAAGATGAATTCAGGGGTTCTTATGTGCCTCCATAAATTTGATTTATTGCACCCAATAGACAGTCAGTCATAAATTAAAGAAGAATGAGGAGCTACTAGGTGATCACGAAATAGGCTCACTCATAATTTTCTTGACGTGTCCACTATCTATATTATTGTCTAAATGTTGAAGAACTATTATATTCTCATTTCACGATTTTTAAAGAATACTAGTTATTGTGTAGGATTGCACGTGTGATGCACCACCACATGCATCACAAGTATGTAACAACAATATTATATCTTTTATAATATAAGTAGTGTAAACAATAAACAGGTATGCCTAAACAATGATGGGTGTACTACAAGTCTAGAAGGTATGTAGTGCAAAGGAAAACTGAACGAATGTTGACCAAATTCTGTTATTGTGAGTCTAGTAAACCAAATGAAAATAAGTAACATATATGTGCCTGTCTGATTGGAGTTTGTGCCTTGAGAGATTGGAGTTTGATACTCTTATGTTGTTGTTTTATGCATTGGCCGATCATGACGATGACAGGAAGAACAATCTATTGTCTCAGAATAGTAACGTCTTGGTTTGTACAGTTTGTTCAAACATATCCTCGCTTTGCAACATCATGGATATTACACAGTTAATGTTAACTATGCATGTGGCAAAAGGAAATTGTATTGTTATAGGATTTTTTCACATAACTGCAAAATTAAAGATTCATTTTTTATATGGCAGTACAGAAATCTCCTTTGGTACTAAATCAAAATTAATCACCCTTTGTTCACTTTATTTAAATAACTCTATTCACTAGAGAGTTCTTTTCGAGATAGCAAGCTCAAGAGTTCTTATTAGAGCTTCCATGTTTTTTCTTAATGCACATATGGGTGCACCCTGCAAGTTCAAGGATACAACGTCTCAACTGGGACATGATTGGTAATCAGGGTTTTGGCCTCGTCCACTGGCCATAGACTGATAGACACCCAAGAGGTGAGAGATTTCACGTTGTTTTTTTAACGACAAAATGATGTAACAATATATAATACGTGTAGTCTACCATACCATCTCAACGGTCTTCTCCGACCTTAGATTATAACATTACTATATAGTTTAATCAATACGTGCGTTAGTATCCCCTTTTCATTTCTTCATGCTTTTGACCTTGATATTAAATTACGGTGATTGAAAGATCATCAAAATTATAACATCCTTCTTCAAATGATGTACATACTGTCACAGAGTATCTATTAAAATATTCACGCTCCTCCCGTAGAAACGCACGTACATTTAACTAATTATTTTTACATAACAAAACAAGAATAATAATCTTTCAGTTGTTGTTTGTTCGGTATTGGGATTATATACCAAGTCATCATCAAGCGATCTGGGCGAGCATCATTGCTCCATATTGCAGAATCACTTTGTATGACCTACCAAGCAACTTAAATTTTAAGTGGTATGTGAAACAAAACATCCATGCCTATCAATCACTTACACTAGTAGAAAACGAGCCTTTGGTTCACCCCTTTAGTCTCGGTTCATTTTTTGAACCCAGACTAAAGGGGTGAGAGCCACACCGCTGGATTTGTGAGGGACCTTTAGTCATGCGGCAGCAGAGGCGGGCCCCAGCGCCAGAGACCTTTAGTCCCGGTTCGTAACACAAACCGGGACTAAAGGTCCTCACTTTATTAGCTTCTTCCACCCCTGCTCACTCCATTTTTCCCACCGAGCCCGAGCTCAAAATCATTTCCTCTCCATTTCTTCTCCATTTTCTCTCCCCAATACTAGATAATCCATAATATTTTACACCATTTGGCAAGATTGAAGCCACCTCACGGTTAGCCTCTTCATCCTCTTTCCGGCATTGCTTATTTAGCTCATTTTGCTCATTTCAATTTTTTTGTGCAAGCAAGGTGTTCGATGTAATGCCTAAGTTATGATCTCATTTGTGTATATGTGCAATTTGTTCTCAAACTAAAATAATGATTTATGTGTTTTAGTGTGGCGAGGAGACTTATCGACGTCGATCGCCCGCGCCGTCCCGTCACCACCTCGGTGAGCCTCTATATTTTATTTTATTTTATTTTAAAAACATAGCTTTTATGATTTAGATGCATAGTTACTACTTGTATAATTTTCTAACTTGTATTATATGTATAGTGTCATGGTTCTGATATCCGTCCCCGTCGGTCCTCGTCCGGTCTATGATTCGGATGTGGTATATTTTCAAAACTATTTATTTCATTCTATATTTCTGACAATTATGGCGACCAACTTGACATAGAATTATTTTTATCTAGGAGGTAGTTTAACCAGAAATTGAACCTGACCCTATTGTCGAGTTTTTGGATAAAGAAAACAATGATTTGAAAGCAAAATTGAAAAGAAGTGAAGCTCTTTATCTTCAATGCTTAGAAGATAAGATGAAATTAGATCTCAAACTTGCCGACGTGGTCGATGGTAACGAGATCAAGATGGATGCAATGCGCTTGAAGATAAAAAGGATTAGAAAATATGCCATTAATCGGGAGGCTTGGTATCATTATGCTGTGGGTTCAGTATTTACCTTAGTTGCGATTTTGATCGCATTTGTTGTTGGATTTAAATTCTTTAGATAATTTTTATATTTGTTTCAGTTAATGTATGTTTTATGAGAACTATGTATTACCGCTTGTCAATACTCTACTCTTATTTTAATGGATGACATTGTATTAATTAATTTGCTCTTACATATTATTTATGACAGTAGTGTAATAATGGGGTTCGATATACTTTTATGTAATACAGATGAACCGACAATGGATGTACGGTGACCGATGTTGTCCTGAGTTCATTGATGGCATGCATAATTTTCTCCATATGGCTGAGGCAAACAAGCCGAAGAACGGTTTTATTCGTTGTCCATGTAGTGCCTGCAAGAATATGAGTGATCACTCTACCTCAAAAGTCATTCACTCACACCTCTTGCATAATGATTTTATGCCTGGTTATTATTGTTGGACCAAGCACGGAGAAACAGGGGTTATCATGGAAGAAAATGAAGAAGAGGAGGATAATGACAAGTATCCTTGGTTCAGTGATACTACAATGGGAGAAGACGAAACTGAAGAAGATCCCATTATTGATGAGCCCGACGATGATCTTCGTCGGGCCATTCGTGATGCACAAATGGACTGTGGAAGTGAAAACGAAAGGTTGAAGTTGGAGCGTATGTTAGCTGATCACGCCAAATTGTTGTACCCAACTTGTCAAAATGACCAGAAAAAGCTAGGTACCACACTTGAATTGTTGCAATGGAAGGCAGAGAATGGTACTTCTGACAAGGGATTTGAAAATTTGTTAAAAATAGTTAAGAAGATGCTTCCAAAGGATAACGAATTGCCGTCTAGTACGTATGAAGCAAAGAAGGTGGTATGCCCTCTAGGATTAGAGGTGCATAAGATACACGCTTGCATTAATGACTGCATCCTCTACCGCGGTGAGCACGAAAAATTGAATGCATGTACTGTATGCGGTGCTTTGCGGTATAAGATCGGGCGAGATGACCCTGGTGATGTTGAGGGCGAGCCGCGCCCCAGGAAGAGGATTCCTGCAAAGGTGATGTGGTATGCTCCTATAATACCACGGTTGAAACGTTTGTTCAGCAATAGAGAGCATGCCAAGTTGTTGCGTTGGCACAAAGAAGATCGTAAAAAAGACTTGATGTTGAGACACCCCGCGGATGGGTCCCAGTGGAGAAAAATTGACAGAGAGTTTCCGACATTTTCAGATGACGCAAGGAACTTAAGATTTGGCCTAAGTACAGATGGCTTTAATCCTTTTGGAGAGCAGAGCTCCAGTCACAGCACTTGGCCCGTGACTCTATGTATCTATAACCTTCCTCCTTGGCTGTGCATGAAGCGGAAGTACATTATGATGCCCGTGCTCATTCAAGGCCCGAAGCAACTTGGCAACGACATTGATGTGTACCTCAGGCCATTAGTTGAAGAACTTTTGCAGTTGTGGTGTGAGGAAGGTGTACGTGTGTGGGATGAGCACAAACTGGAGGAATTTGATCTACGAGCTTTGCTTTTTGTAACCATCAATGATTGGCCTGCTCTAGGCAACATTTCAGGACAGTCAAACAAGGGATACAATGCATGCACGCACTGTTTAGCTGAGACTGATAGTATACATTTAGGTAACAAGAATGTGTACCTAGGTCATCGTCGGTTTCTTGTACCCAAGCATCCGTTAAGGAAGAAAGGCAAGCATTACAAATGTGAGGCAGATCATCGGCCGAGGCCTACCCGCCCTTCTAGTTCTGCTATACATGATATGGTCAAGGATTTAAATGTAATCTTTGGAAAGGGTCCTGGCGGTCTCACTGTTCCGAATGACGCAAACAACCACGTACCCATGTGGAAGAAGAAATCTATATTTTGGGAGCTGCCATATTGGATAATGCTAGAAATTCACTCTGCAATCGACGTGATGCACGTGACAAAGAACATTTGTTGCAATTTGCTAAACTTCTTAGGCGTGTATGGGAAGTCAAAAGATGGGAAGTCAAAAAAAGGTACACCGAAAGGAAGGCAGACCCATCAACGTATGAGCGAAGAGATGCATCGAGACGATACTCATTCAGAGAATCAGCCAGGTCCTGCAAGCTACGCTCTTACTAAAGAAGAGAAGAAAATATTTTTTGAGTGCCTTCGCAGTATGAAGGTTCCATCTGGCTTCTCATCAAATATAAAAGGAATAATAAACATGGCAGAGCAAAAATTTCAGAATCTAAAGTCTCATGACTGTCACGTGATTATGACACAATTACTTCCGGTTGCATTGAGAGGGCTTCTACCGGAAAATGTTCGAGAACCCATTGTGAAGCTATGTGCATTTCTCAATGCAATTTCTCAGAAGGTCATCAATCCACTAACTCTAAAAATTTTAGAGAAGGATGTGGTCCAATGTCTTGTCAGCTTCGAGTTGGTGTTCCCACCAACCTTCTTCAATATTATGACGCACCTTGTAGTCCACCTAGTCGAAGAGATTTCTGTTCTCGGTCCTGTATTTTTACACAACATGTTCCCCTTTGAGAGGTTCATGGGAGTCTTAAAAAAATATGTGCATAACCGGGCTAGGCCAGAAGGAAGCATCGTCAAGGGTTATGGAACAGAGGAGGTCATTGAGTTTTGTGTAGATTTTATTCCTGATCTGAAGCCGATCGGTGTTCCTGAATCACGTCATGAGGGGAGACTGCATGGAAAAGGCACCCTTGGAAAGAAAGCAACAATATGTCAAGACGGGGATTCTTTCACTCAAGCACACGACACCGTTCTACATAATTCCAGTTTGGTGGGTCCGTATGTCGAGGAACACAAGAATGTTTTACGCTCCAAGTACCCGGAGAAATCTGAAGATTGTATTGATGGAGAACACATGAAGACTTTCAGCAGTTGGTTAAAAAGACGTCTCATTAATGACACCAATGTTGAAGAACAGCTATACTTGTTGGCCACATCACCAGCTTCAACTATATTGACTTTTCAAGGGTACGAGATAAATGGAAATATATTTTACACAGCCAAACAAGATAAAAAGAGCACCAACCAAAACAGTGGAGTACACTTTGATGCAACAAACTGCAACGGGACAAAGGACACATATTATGGTTACATAGAGGAGATATGGGAACTTGACTATGGACCTACTTTTAAGGTCCCTTTGTTCAAGTGCAAATGGTTCAACCTACGAGGCGGGGTAGAGGTAGACCCACGATACGGAATGACTACAGTGGATCTCAACAATCTTTCGTACGAGAATGAACCATTCGTCCTAGCCAGTGAAGTTGCTCAGGTTTTCTATGTGAAAGACATGTCTACCCTACCGAAAAAAGAAAAGATAAGCAAGCGAGTACATCATACGATGAGCCAAAGCGCCACATAGTTCTTTCAGGGAAAAGAGTCATTGTGGGAGTGGAGGACAAGACAGACATGTCATAAGATTACGATAAGTTTCATGACATTCCGCCCTTTAAAGTCAACACTGATCAAAGTATCAAGTTAAATGAAGAAGATTGTCCGTGGTTACGGCGCAATCGGAAGAACAAGTAAACACTAGAGAGGGATATTATTGTTGATGTGTAATATCCGAATGTTTTGTATCAGAAGAACAAGTGAACTGAAGTATTTTGTAGATGCATGGAACAAAACACACGATTTCACCTGCATACAGCCCAACGGTGGCTCGTGAGTGCCTGCATATGAAATGCACCGTTGGACGTATGCAGGGAATCCGAATGCTTTGTATTCTGTCGATGAAGTAGAATGAGGAGACAATGACTGCCGAACATGTTCAAGAGGGGGCTATATATAGGGTCATGTGGGTCACGAAGTGGTCATGATAGTGCCCATCCAACAGCTCAGAATCTCTCAAAAGAAACACATCTCTTCATCCAACGGCTCACAAGTGCTTAAAAGAAACACACGATCCATGTGCTTCTTTAGTCCCGGTTGGTGTTACCAACCGAGACTAAAGAAGCACATGGATCGTGTGTTTCTTTCTAGTGCTTGTGAGACGTTGGATCTGAGGTGTGTTTCTTTTGAGAGATTCTGAGCTGTTGTATCAGCAGTATCACGACCACTTCGTGACCCACATGACTCGGTTGTTGTTACCAACCGGGACTAAAGAAGCACACGTACCTTATATATATCCCCCCTCCCGGACATGTTCAACACTCAGTGTCTACTCATTGTAGTTCATTTTGGCAGCACACGGGTAGCAGAGAGCACTCATTGAAGGCTGAAGGTGAACCCTCCCCTCGGCAGAGGCATCTCTGGGCAACCAGCGGCAAGACGTCTCTGATGATCTGCGACCGTTTCAAACGGTTGCAGATCATCAGAGATGTCTTGTCGGACGGTTGTAGATCATCAGAGATGTCTTGCCACGGTCATTTGGCTTGGCTTGAAATGACCATAACTTGGTCATTTGGCTTGAAACTTCTAGATGTTCAAGGATTTGATTTTTTGAGGTGTTTATCATTTTTCCTAGCAACTAGTACACATATAAGGAGCCCATGCCAAATGATTTGATTTTTTGAGGTGTTTATCACTTTATTACATTTTTTCTTAAAAACGATCAAAACGGTCGCTACGACTAATCATCGGAAGAGGTGATATTTTCTAGAACTATCAATGTTTCTGTGATATAACCACTAGTTGTGTACCTTAAAATGATTTTTCCAAAAGTTTCAGACCAAACTATCAAATAGTTGTAGTTCAAATTTGAATTACTTTCGATAAATCAACATAAACTCAATTAACTAGGGGAAATTAGTTAGAATTTTAAGAAAAAACTCATACTTGGGGATCATCCATCATATGTGCACCACTCTTAGTGAAAAATAGTTGGGTGCCATTTGGAATCATATTTTCTGTACTCACTTCACAAAAAACCTCATTTTTTGCACTCAAAAAAAGGAAAATGATATTTATGAAAATAATTTGAAGAATCCCTTTGGCATGGTTGTTTAATATACCAATATGCACCTATGTGTGGAGTATGAGATCTTTATCACAAACTATGTCATCGAAATGACCATAACTTGGTCATTTGGCTTGAAACTTCTAGATGTTCATACATGATAGACCTTTTTGTGAAGACTTTTTTTGCAAATGTAGGCAAAAATCAAGTTTATCATTTTTCCTAGCAACTAGTACACATATAAGGAGCCCATGCCAAAGGATTTGATTTTTTGAGGTGTTTATCACTTTATTACATTTTTTCTTAAAAACGATCAAAACGGTCGCTACGACTAATCATCGGAAGAGGTGATATTTTCTAGAACTATCAATGTTTCTGTGATATAACCACTAGTTGTGTACCTTAAAATGATTTTTCCAAAAGTTTTAGACCAAACTATCAAATAGTTGTAGTTCAAATTTGAATTACTTTCGATAAATCAACATAAACTCAATTAACTAGGGGAAATTAGTTAGAATTGTAAGAAAAAACTCATACTTGGGGATCATCCATCATATGTGCACCACTCTTAGTGAAAAATAGTTGGGTGCCATTTGGAATCATATTTTCTGTACTCACTTCACAAAAAACCTCATTTTTTGCACTCAAAAAAAGGAAAATGATATTTATGAAAATAATTTGAAGAATCCCTTTGGCATGGTTGTTTAATATACCAATATGCACCTATGTGTGGAGTATGAGATCTTTATTACAAACTATGTCGTCGAAATGACCATAACTTGGTCATTTGGCTTGAAACTTCTAGATGTTCATACATGATAGACCTTTTTGTGAAGACTTTTTTTGCAAATGTAGGCAAAAATCAAGTTTATCATTTTTCCTAGCAACTAGTACACATATAAGGAGCCCATGCCAAAGGATTTGATTTTTTGAGGTGTTTATCACTTTATTACATTTTTTCTTAAAAACGATCAAAACGGTCGCTACGACTAATCATCGGAAGAGGTGATATTTTCTAGAACTATTAATGTTTCTGTGATATAACCACTAGTTGTGTACCTTAAAATGATTTTTCCAAAAGTTTCAGACCAAACTATCAAATAGTTGTAGTTCAAATTTGAATTACTTTCGATAAATCAACATAAACTCAATTAATTAGGGAAAATTAGCTATAATTCTAAGAAAAAACTCAAACTTGGGGATCATCCATCATATGTGCACCACTCTTAGTGAAAAATGGTGCCATTTGGAATCATATTTTATGTACTTACTTCACAAAAAACCTTAAAACATAGAAAATAATATTTATGATATAATTTGAAGAAATCACCTTGGCATCTTAAAAGGTTAGAAAATATAAAACAAAACATAAAAATAAGCTAGAAACCAAAACAATTCAAAAAATAAGTAAACCAAAATAAGAAATAGAAAAGTAAGCAATTCAAACAATTTAAAAGAAAACAGAAACAAAAATCAGTAAAAAGAAATAAGGAAAAAAGAACCTTTAGTCTCGGTTGGTAACACCAACCGAGACTAAAGAGTTAAAGAGGCGCTCTGGGCTCCAGCCAGAACCCTTTAGTCGCGGTTGGTAACTCCAACCGCGACTAAAGACCCTTTAGTCTCGGTTCGTGGCTAGAACCGAGACTAAAGGTCCTTCCGCGCCGGTTTTCGTCGCCCTGCCGCTCAAATTTTTCTTATCTTTCCCAAATCTTCCAAAGCGTCGTCGCCTCCCGCTCCGCCGCGCCGTCGCCCTGCCGCCCCGCCGCGCCGTCGCCCTGCCGCTCCGCCGCGCCGTCGCCCCGTCGCTCGCCTCGCCGTCGCAACTAGTGCTCGCCGCGCCGCGCGTCGCCCTGCCGCTCGCCGCGCCGTCGCCCTGCCGCACCGACGCGCCGCCGCGTCGTCTGCTACGCCGCGACGCCCCTACAACGCCGGTATGCCTAGTTCAGTCCCCTCCCTCCCCTAGCTAGCTTCCACGCCGCCCTCCGGGTTAGGGCATTAGGGTTAGGGCATTAGGGCATTAGATGGAAACTCGAATGCCTATATGAAAACAATGGTTCAGTTTAGTTGCAGATAATTGTATCCTCTGTTTCAATAATTGAGCTAGCATCACCAAGAATGATTACTTCCCTAATATTGATGTTTATGGTGGATTTAATTTCAGCAAATAATCAAGATGAATATGATATTTTCAGTCCACCTATTATTGAGGATAAAGTTTATTATGATTATGATATGCATCCTATATATGATGATTATAATGATTGTTATGAATGTTTTACTCCCACTATCACTAATAAGAAGGATTTTACTTATGTGGAGAGTATTAATACTTTTATGCTTGTAGATCATGAAAGACATGCTCTATGTGATATTTATATTGCTGGATTTTTTCATGATGCTACTGAAAGTTATTATGAGAAGGGAAAACATGGTTCTAAATATTTCAATATTATTACATGCCCTCTCTTTAAGTTGAAAGTATGGAAATTGCTCTTTTTTTATCTTCCTATGCTACTTGCTTTGTGTTCCAATGATTTATTTTCTTACAAGATCCCAATGCATAGGAAGTGGGTTAGAATCAAGTATGTTTCATATTTCCCCTCGATGCTCTCTTTTGCGTTTTAATCATTATTCCTATGTGAGCATCATTAAAACTATCATGGCTGTCTAGAAAACAGATTCCTGATCTTTACTGGGAAAAAGGTATAAAATCACAGAAAAGGAAAATTGACTTGATATTTTACGACCGAAATATTCAGTTATTAATACACATTTCATTAGTTCGAAGTTTTCTGATTTGAGCACCGTAAGTGCCTCTGAAAATTCACTCTTTACGGGCTGTCCAGTTTTTGACATATTATGTCTTTATTTTGTATTACTCTCATTACTTGTGTTTTGTGTGGTTCTTTTTATCAAGGAGCAATACACAACCTTAGTAACAATAGCTAATGTTTAGAATCAACTCATGATATGTCTTTGCTGTACTTACTGTTTGTGTATGTATCAGATGAGGCTTTTTATGAACTTCGGTCGACTCATGCGTTTATTTGCTAACTTGTGTCCACGGCTTTTCAGGAGGTCTTGCTCCTCCTCGTCGTTGCCTCGATTTCAGGTGTAAAAGACATGCCTATATGATCCAGTAGTAAAGAAAATCCGAACTATTTGTATATAAAGCTAATGGAATTCTAGATTCCTCGATATGTCTACAACATGTATATAAAGCTGATGGAATTTAAAGTTGTTGGAGAACTTGAGGTCTGAAGATGAGATATTGCCTTCATTATGTGTATGGAATTTGGGTTGCAGATATTTGTTTGAACTGTGATGTGAGTTAGTCGAGGTCTGAAATTAAATCTTAGACCTTTTGTGTGTTAGATATGCAAATTGAGATGATTGTAATATATATAATATATATGACCCAGTTGTATCAGCTGCTTCCTCCCAGTTTTATTTATGAGAATTACACTTGGGTGCATTAGTTTGACATGCTTGAGTAGTAAACAGGTACATTGTAATTTATAGAATATTTTAAACAATCATTCAACCCAATATTCATATTCTTGTAATTTATAGGATTACATACTTGTATCTTTTTTAGAATAAATCTAAACTTGATTGCAAATTTGATTGATTGCAGGTACATTTGAGCTATGGAGCACTTGCGAAACGAGCAGATAGAAGAAGCACAATTTCAACGAGACGAAGAGATGGAAGACCAAATGGAACAACTTATTTTTAATGATGCCCGAGCTGGAGGAGATGTAGATGATTATGATTTCGACCAATTTTTGAACGACTTTGGAATCGAGTCACAAGACTTTGATCTGGTGATAGCAAACTCCGGCGGAGAGGTGTATATGTGTTTATAATAAATATGGCGATATGTTGTTGTTAACTACATGCATTTATTAACGACTTATTTTTCTTTTAGCCATCCGGATCGAGCAAATCTGCAAAAAAGCAGCCACCATGTGCTCCTCGAGGCAAGGCAAAAAGAATGACGAGCGAGGATCCAAAGTTACCGATTGAGGAAATTGCTGATTCCGGCGAACCGCTCGAACCAAAACAGAACCGCAACAAATTTATAAGTCAAGCTGGAGTTATTGTTAGGGACATGATCCCAATCAGCATACGCGAATGGAATAAGCCGGCGGTCGCAGATGTGGACGACCCATGTTATGTCCACCAAGTTCTTAAGGATTTGGTCTATAACACGCTGTTGTCACATTTCACCCTCCCGCCAGATCTCTCTAAAGTGAAGAAGGACAACCTCAAGAGGTGGACTCTTATTAACATGGCGGAACAATTCCAGAACTGGAAGAAAAAGTTATGGAATCAATATGTAGAAACAAAATAAGTGCCAGATTTCAGTGGAGCACAAGGGAAGAAGTTAGAATCTGAATGGGCGGCGTTTAAGGCGTATAGGGAATCACCTATGGCTGTGGCCCGATCGGAGATAAATAAATTGAATGCTAAGCTGAAGGAACACCACCATACATTGGGGACAGGTGGCTACAAGAGCGCCATTCCTAAGTGGTTAGCCTATGAAGAAAAACTGCTTCAATCGGGGGTCCGTCCACAGACACTTGACTGGCCCGAGAGGTCGAAATTCTGGTTGTTCGCGCATGGGGCAATGTTGGACCCTAAAACCGGAGAGATTGTTGGAACGGTAAAATGGAAGGTTCTCGTGGAGCGTATAAAAAAGAAGCTTGAAGAAGCAATTAATGATGTTCGCAATGGTGTGTTCAAACCCGATAGAGAGGATGACGAGCTGACACGGGCACTGGGGAATCCTGAACATGTTGGACGAGCTCGAGGCTTTCCTGGCGGTGCTACGTTTAAGACTGCGTGGCCGGAATCCGCTCACACTTATAGAAGCCGTAGCAGAGGTAAGAAGAAGGAGGCCGACCGGATATTACAATTGGAACGTGAAATGAAGGAGCAACGGGCGGAAATAAAAGCATTGAAGGAGCAAAGAACGGAACCTCAGGAGCGGCACCAATTAGACCATGAAGCGCATGCCGCCCCATCTCAGCGTAGAAGCAGCGTTGGTTCCACGCGTCAGGTCGACGTTGGTGCCTACCTAGTGGATGACATCACAGAGCCTACAGGTTGTGAGCTACATATAGCAATGCGAAACATAACTTTGAAGGTGGCGGTGGGGCAAGCTTTAGTAATTCAACCTGGAGAACTCTACCATTGTAGTCAAATTCCAGATGGCTACGCTCGTGTCGGGGTGGACGAAATTATGCCGGGATTTGAATCCTTGGAACTTGAGTTACCTGGAGGTGACGAGGAGAAAACGTTGGCAGACGTCAAGCATGCCTTCGCCCTATGGCCCAAGAAATACATCGTCCTTCCAGAACTAGCAAAGTCCACTCCTCGTTCTAGGAGTCCAGCTCACCAGCCAAGTCCACTCTTCCTCGAGAGGGATCAAAGACGGAGTCCATCTCCACCCCATCAGCAAAGCCCACACCTCCCCGATAGGGACCCCAGCCCGAGTCCATCTCCAGCTCAACAGCAAAGCCAACCGCCCCCCGAGAGGGTTCCTAGCGTGAGGCCATCGCAGTCTGTGCCAGTCCGCCAGAATGTTAAGTCGCTCTCGAGTAGACGCCAGTCTGGTTCTCCTGTTAGGAAGAAACCTAGAAAGAAGAAAACACCGCCGCCTACTCCAAAGTTACCTTGGGAGAGAACCGTCGAGGAAAACGATATCGCATGCAAAGAACATACGGATGCCTGGCTTGCTGGCGTGAAACAGAAAGCGTTAGCGAAACAATTGCCTCCTGCAAAATTTACTGCCGGAATTCCTCAGGAAAAAATTGACCGTTGCATCGATGCCCTATACAACCCCCCACCATCGCCGCCAACAGACTATGATCGCAACATTGGTAAGTCATATGACGAAGAGATGGATGATCGATCGAAAAAAGGGAAACAAGTTGCCCAACTCGGAGAACAAGACGCACAGTCGGCCCCCCCGCTCAAGGTGCTTGATGACAGAGTTCTCAAAAACATCAATGTGCGGGAGCTGCTATATTCGGGAGATGATATCCCCTTCGCGGATGTTGTTCGTACTTCTGTTCACGGGGAGAATTTTGTTGACGGCGACTTACCCACAAGAATGCGTCAATTTCAAGCCTGGTACAAGGATACCGTAAAGGAGACGAATAAAGTCGCTCTCATGATGGCAGTTAAGGAAGAGCATTATTTCCAAGAATACTCTGTTGTCCTTTACTTCGCCGAAATCGTTCAGTTATACAATCTCCAGGCCCTCGACAAAAACATCATAAGTTCCTATTGTCTGTAAGTTATCTATTCCTATAATTTAATGTTTTAATTAGCTCTACTCGTTCATTGTCTGTGATAATCCTCTGTATAATATTTTGTGTGCTTTATTACGCAGAATGAAGATGCTCGAATGCAAGAAGAAGAAAATCAACCACATTGGGTTCATTGACCCCTCTATAATGCATGAAGATAACATAATTGACCCACTACTTAACAAGGATACACCGGGGAATTTGCTAATGTTTTTCAAGCGACAAGCTTACAAAAAATATATATTATGGCCTTACAACTTCAAGTGAGTGTTACTGCTTATTACACATTCTATTTTTCTCACCCGATGTTAAGTTTAATTGATTAGTTATGCATGACTATTTATAAACGTGCGCAGCTACCACTACATTCTTATCGTTATTGACTTGCGGAAAGGAGAAATTGTTGTCCTTGACTAGTTAAGAAGATGCCCTAAACAATACAAGACCTGTTTTGATTTGGTGGTAAGGTACTTTCTTTTCTTATCGCCTCTTTTGTTCATTTCCTAATATCAAGGAATTTATGACTCATTCATTCAGTTTCTTGTCATGCAGCGTTTGGAAAATGTTCCTCGCGGAACATCCGAACAGTGGATGGCCAGAGAAACTGCGCTGGCGTACTAACGATGTAAGTAGTACTATAACTAGGCCCATGCACCATTATCATACTATATTATTATTTGATTAAATTTTATTCTTCTATAGACTTGTCATAAACAGCCAACCGGGACTGATCTATGTGGATTCTTCGTTTGCGAGTACATGCACACTGTGGTCAACGAGAGTTTAAAGAGCAAAAGAAGTATCGAAGTACGTAAAGCTCTAGTCACAACATTATTTTTGTATCATCAATCGTGATGAGTTTTATTCATTTCATATCTCATGTATTCATTGTGATATCATTTTTTTACAGTTGGCAAGAAAGCGCAACGAGCTACCAATAAAGACCCGCTTCAGGGCAATTGCAGAGGAGTTGACGGGATTTTACCTCACCGAAGTCATACCGGAGACCGGAGAGTACCACTATGTTGACTAGTGCGGACATGTAATATATAGTGATCTCCATGTAACAAAATATTTCTAAGTCTCTGGAACCGGGAAACGTGATATTCATGTACCACGCGTACTTAAATGTATATGTGTTATGATCTTTATGTAATTGTATATATGCATGATGCAACTTCATCTAGGTTCGTATAATAATTTATACGTGTTTTTCGCCCATCGAAGCTGTAGCATCCGAAACCCCTACCCCCGACGCATCGACATGGTACCATCCGAAACCCCTACCCAGAAAACCGGTCGAAATAAAAAAAAACAAAGCACTGAAATGAAAATAAAAACAAAACCCTGAAATCTAAAAAAAAAAAACCCTAGTCCCGGTTCGTAACACGAACCGGGACTAAAGGGTTCGCCCTTGCGCGCCCCTGCCCCCTCCACTTGCGGAGCTCTGATTGGTGGGGGGGGCTCCGGTCCCGGTTTGTGCTGAGCCGAGACGAAAGGGGGGGGGGGGCTTAGTCCCGCCTTGGTAGTCCCGGTTGCTACACCGGGACTACAAGCCCTCTGGAACCGGGACTAGAGCCCCAATTTCCACTAGTGTTAGTACAAATCTAGGATTTTGGAAACAAAAATAGTCGACATGAAATCAGTGTGGCCAGAATCCAACAGTCAAATTGTTGCAGGCATATGTGGGACGTGATCTCCTCCCATGTTAAAAAAAATTCAGATTTTGAAGCTTAGAAAGGTCATGCCTAATGGTCTGTTGACTTCACTGCAGTAGTACGGGGGTAATTTTACAACAGCTAACATGATGAAGCAAAACATATATGTATACTGACATTACTTTGTAATAAATTGTGATGACTGTGTGCATCATTTTGATGTAGAAGCCGAGGATAAGATATATTCTGATATGTATACTGACATGATCTGTTCCATTGTTAAAAATATATATTCTGATTTCTGAAGCTTAAAGAGAGCAAACTTTAACGTTATCTTCGGATAAGATACTGTACTTTATCTACACAATCTAGGACTTTGGTAACAAAAACTAGTCGACATGAAATCATTGTGGCCAGAATCGAGCACCAGCAGTCAAATAGTTACATGCAGATATTGGACATGATCTCCTCCCATGTGATACCACTAGTTCTTAAAATTTGAGTTAATTACACTAGTGGTCTCTCAACTCGTCGTGTATGTGCACTTAAGTCATTCAACTGGATAACTAGATTTGTTGATCTCTCAACTCGTCATGTGTGTGCAAACTGGTCTAGGACCCCACTTGGCAGTCCGTTTTCCGTTGCGGGAATCACGAGTGACACACATGTTCACTTATCGTACTTCTTTTTACGAAAACGACCCTATTATATTATTTGCTGGATTATAATTTTCGTTTTCTTCTTTTTGGTTAAATAGAATCTTTCCACTTCATAAGTCAACTGCGACGGCTTACGATTCGTTGAATCCAAATCCAGGCAGCCAGAGGCTTACTATTCATTGAGCCGCTGACGATCCAGAGGCTACACCGGATTTGAGTGTTGAACTGAGATCGATCCAGAGGCAGTTGGGTCAACGATGGGCAAGGCGGCGGTTATCCAGTTGAGAGACCAATAAATCCAGTTATCCAGCTGAGTGACTTAAGTGCACATATACAATGAGTTGAGAGACCATTGGTGCAATTAACTCTTAAAATTTCTTCCTCGCATAAGTTTCCGTTTCCCTCCAACACCATGGTCTGGGGCTCTGTCATTTTGACCATATCGACACAATCCATCTCCCTACAGTTCATAATCTGTAGAATTAAAATATACATAAAATTACTGATTATTAGCTTAAGCAAAATCTAAATGGTAGGGTTGAGGTGCCTACTCATGGCCCTCAGTATTGTTGCAACTGTTGATTCTCATACAGTACTTATTTTCATTTGAAGCCTCCGGGAGTGGCATCATCCAAAAGAGGACTCCGGGATAAAAACATGCTTCAATAGTATCTTTACACCCAGTCCACGCTACAGTACAGGTTCTTCATTAATTCTGTTCGTACAGTACAAACACGACCGGCTTACCCTTACGAACGACTAACAACAACACAAAAAATGCCATCATGCGTGAATGAGCAGCAGCATCAGTCATTTAGAACTCTGCTTCTAGAGGAGCACGGTAGTACGCAGGGAAGAAAAATTACATCACACCTTCATCTCTGAGGACGGGGAAGATGATACCACATACACACCTTTACTGCTTGTTCAGAACCATGGATCTCTGCCGGCCTTCAGTTGGGAAAACAGAAGTGCCATCATAAATTATGTCAAATGGTCATGTAGTTGTCTGTCATTTAAATGCAATACTTTAGAGCGATCAACAGTTCCACAATGTGTATTAGCATCCCTAATTACTCATTTACTCTAGAGAAATACCACCAAACAAAGGTGAAATATTTTGCATTTTAGATTAAGTACCAAAAACACTTTATCTTTCTCCTCAAGTATGATTCAGTCTTTCTCCTAGGGAACCAAGCAATAGAAATATCACTTCTGCGAATTAAGGATTTCTTGAACTGGGATGCTGATTTATTCACAATTTTGAAAACTGAAGTTCCCAATTCTCTTGAACCTGGACTCCACAGAAAACGAATAAATATAAGAAATATGTTCGATAGAAAAAATAGGAGTTCAGTAAGAATATAAAGAGCATGCTATGATGCTAGCGAGCAGGAATGGCCGTAATTCTATTAGATCCTCTCACTGGGATTATAATACCACTAATACAAGTGTTATGGTACTTTGAAATTTTAACAGCCGTTCATCCCCTGTGATCGGACGGTCATAAAATAGGAGGAACCGGAAACTACCAAATTGAAACTACCTAAAACTACTGATATATGTATATATATATTTTTAATCAAAATTAAAAGGGTATTTAGATTAATGCATGTCAGTGAAACCCACTGTCAGTTGCTAGGAGCGTCCCATTGCCACGCGCGCCGTTCGTTTCTGCCCGCAACCGTCCGCCTCGCTGCTGCTCTTTGTTATTTTTCTATGGCGATCATCGAACAACAACAGCACAAGCCGCAGTAGCCTTGAAGGTCGAAGCAACCACGCCACCATCCCAATGCCGCTATCTTCCTTTCGTTTTGCTGCGTACCCAGATGGCCAGGCGATTGCCAGCTTCTAACCAAACCATCCAGCAGCTAGGATGCTAGCTTAGCTAAGCGAGCTTTGTCCAATACATATAGCTGCTAGCTGCTTGCTTCCTTGGCTAGAGTATGTATGCGGGTATGCGCGCGCGTGATGCCGCCGGCCGGCTTGGCTCGGCCGTTGCCACTGTCCGCATTGCCTTCTACTATTGCGCACTAGCTGTGTTCGAGGCCGAGACGGGATCATGTCCTGCGCACGCCGGAGCGTGCAGAGGCACCTCATGAGGCTGCAGCACAACGACCCGCCTGCAGAGCTACCGCTGCACATCATCACCACCCCCACGGCCCGTAGGACGTGCCCGCTCTGCTGGAGATGTGGAAGCTCATCGGCAAGGCGCTGGGAGTAAAGAAGCGGCGAACAGCGACAAAGTGAACACGATGCACAGGCTGTTCGTGAAAGATTGGACGGCTGGAATAATTTAGCAAGGATGGATTGAATCTAAGGGCTGAAATAATTTAGGATGGAAACTACCTAAAACTACCTTGGTAGTTTCAACAAGCACTAATTATTTGAGTGATCAGGATAACACAAGTACATGAATATTGTTTAAATCAAATTACATCTCTGGTATGTTCTGCCCTCGAAGTAGAAAAAAAGGAATGCACTGTTGATTGACATATCTAAAAATGAAGAACTGGAAGGCTGCACTATGGTAAAACCCGTGAGAAGATACATACATTTTCTAATCAAAATTAGGGAAAAAATTGGACATTAAGATCTAAAGTTTGATGATTAGAATATCTGAATATGGTATCAAATGAACCTAAATTGAATTTCTATACTTAAACTTTTCCTGTCGCCGCCATGTTAAGAAAATACTATTGTGCCATACAGAATACGCATTTGACTACTAAATCTACTACTACCGGCTTGCCAACAAAAGAGAGAACCACATCCACTAATTGTTATTCACCCCTGTTCCCCTTGTAAGGATGCTGGCTAGTAACCTTGAGCATCTTATTTCAGCTACTCCTTACATAGTAGAGAGTACAGGCAAGACGTCAGGTTGTCCCGCTGTCAGCTCGATCAAGCAAAACAACTTGCATCAACCACAATCGAAATACATTTCCTTCTCCTGCTTGCGTGCCAGTATAATAAAGTATAAACTAACCTGTTGCTGTTGCCGTTGAATGAACTGCAATGTTGCTCCGCTACAGGTTCAGAGAAATCAGACTCGGAAAACGCCATCTTAGGACATCTCCTACGGGGCTGCTCAAATCCGAACCGATTTGGTCCGGGTTTTGCCCGTTTGAGCAGCCCCGGACACTGCGCGGACACGGGTCGAAACAGGTGCACCCTACGGGGGTGCTCATTTCAGGCCGGACAGGAGGTGACGATTGCATAGGGGCCCCAGTGCCCGTTGTTTTAACACTTAAAAAAAAAACATATATAAACTAGCCACTGGATAAGCCAGTGGCGGCCGGTGGCCGGACAACTCAAGAATGACGTAGTCCGGGTCCTGGACGAGGTGCGCGGATAGCCCCTGGCGGCGCGGTGGAGTCTGCGGCTGCTCCGACGGCGGCGGCGGCTCGTCCGCTGGCCCGGTCCACTGCCAGCGCATGCCAACTAGTGGCATGAACCAGTCGGGGACCTCGCCGCGGTCCTCCTCCTCCTCCTCCATCGCCTGCCGCGCCTCCTGCCGCTCCATGTCCTGCTGCGCGGCGACGACGGCCAGCGCGGCGGCGAGGGCCCTCTCCTCCTCTGCGGCGGCTTCTTCCGCCTCCCGCTTGGACTCCTCGATGGCCTGGGGGAGGGCCCTCTCCTCCTCCTCCGCGGCGGCGTCGTCACCGTCTTCCTCCATCTTGACGCTCGGGGAGGCGGCGCGTACCTGTTGTCGCCACGAGGTGGGGAGGGCGGCGGGTACTGCGCTGGGCCGCTGGCGTGCCGCACCCCGAAGTAGCCCCTCCACCGC
Source organism: Poa annua (assembly GCA_026929855.1). Classification (NCBI taxonomy): domain Eukaryota; kingdom Viridiplantae; phylum Streptophyta; class Magnoliopsida; order Poales; family Poaceae; genus Poa; species Poa annua. The sequence continues at coordinate 84,030,520 of CM049429.1, read as the reverse complement.
TGGTCGTGTTCGGCATGGAACCAGGTGTCCCAGTTCCTGCTGTTGACGGCGTAGGCAGGGTCGTGGCGGAGGTCGTCCGGCAGCAGGTCACGCCGCCGGAGGATCTCCACCTCCCTCTCGAGTCCCCACTTTGGGACGGGCGGCACCGGAATCCGCTCCGGATTCAGGTGCCACCCCTCGAAGAGGTGGACGTCCGGCCATGGTACTGGGATCACGTTGTCCCAGTACCACTGGCACTTCCTCTTGCCGAGGTAAGGCCGGACGCGTCGGGGAGGTGCCGAAGGTGCGGTGGCACGCGGTGCGGCGGCGGGCGCGGGCGGTGGCGGCAATGCTGGTATAGCCGCAGACAACGAGGAGCGGCGAGAGCTCCCCGCCTCGTGGTCTTTGGCGCCCTTGCCGAGCCACCATCTCCCCTTCCCCATGGCGGCTAGGGCGGGGGGGGGGGGGTGCGGTGCGTGGCGGTGGTGGCGTGGCGGTGTGGGAGCAGTGTGGGGGACGGTGGGGGCGGCGGCCACATTAAATAAGACCGGTGGGGGGATGCCAAGGGTCCACGGGTCACTGGCCGGTGGGGCCGGGCAGTTTGACCGCGAAGAGGCGGGGGCGCGCGCGGGCGTCCGCGGCTACTCAAACCTGGACCAAATTTGGTCCAGGTTTGAGCAGCCGCGGACACGACGCGGACAGATTCGAGAAATGAGCAGCCCCACAGGGGCCTGGTTTTGTCCGGGCCTGCTCAAATCCGGCCTGTCCGGGGCAATTGAGCAGCCCCGTAGGAGATGTCCTTAAGATGGAGAACATGCTCTCAAAATCATGTACCCGGTGCTTAACGTAGCATGCAAGCCCCAGTATCTGACACGATGTTCATCGGCTTGGCCATCACTCTGCTCCTAATCGCCCTCACCTTGCAGCTCCCTTCAATCAGCCCGTACACATCCCCTTCCTCCCCCTCTTCGGATGCGCCGTTGTTTGGTTCCTCTTGGACCACTTCCTCCTCCTATTTCGACCGCTCCTCGGTGGCGGCCGGCGGCGACCTCCTCATGACCTCATGCAGGACTTGCCGCTGCGGGGCAGGGGCGAGCATGGTCATGTAGCGCTTCTTCCCGACGGAGGCAGGGGAGAAGGCGAGAACTTTGGGGTCAGAGTTATCGGGGGACTGGGGGCGGCCGGGCTGGTTGACGGGATTGGCAATGCGGATGCAGACGATATTTAGGCTCCAATAATGGCCAAACGGGCTGGCCCGAGGTACGAAATATAAAGCACGGCCTAAGCACGGACCGACACGTGGCTAACCCTGTGCCCGTCCCTAGCTTCGTTTTGAGGCTTGTGGGCTGGAACGACACAACACGTGTCGGGGGCTACCCCGGGTAGGATAGAGAACCAGACAAGTCGGCCCCACTAACAGTTAGATTGGCCCTTTGACTAACTTCAAGAGTCACTTAACCTTTAGTGTTACAGTAAGATGGCCTTTAAGGCAGAGCAAAGGGTGATCTTTGGGATAAAGCTGGAGCTGACCCTTGGAGGAGGCAAGGGGCAGGTGGGTGCATTATCCTCATTCAGGCTAAAGCGGGGGTTCTCCTAAGCAGCAACTTTTTGAAGATGTCTTTGGCAATGAGACTAAGACATCTTCGAGTAGCTGGGCATAGGGCTACTCTCTTGATTAATCCAGAGCGCATAGCAGAGACATGGCAAGAGCAGGAAGTTCTTCTGAGAACCAGTTTCTCGAAGATGTCTTTGGGAGCAGGCCTAAGACATCTTCGAGGAACTGGGTCCAGGATTACTCTCTCAGGAGAAACAGGAGGGTTAAGGCAGCAGAGACACAGACACGGAAGAGCTAACCCGACTTATTCGTATGTCAGAGATGACCGACAGTTATCACCCGGTAGAGGCCGGGGTACGCCGCCTGAGATATACCAAGTTGTGCCTAAACCGACATAACCCGGCCGACATTGCCATGTCGGCATCGTTCCTCTATTTTGTGGTTTGCCTGGTTGGAGGCGTCGGCTTACCCGTGTCCGAACTCGGAGGAGGTCCCCGACAGTGCAAAACTGACACGACAATGCGGATGATGATCCGACATAGCCCTGCCGGATTAAGAAAGATACCCCGACATACTTTATGTTGGGAAAGAATTCAAGGGCAATGACAATCATATCTCAGACATAGAAGCTAAGTCACATCCCGGCTGACACGAAAGCGGAATAGAAGGCGAAGTACCACACGAACGTGACTATTCCACTGTAGCACTGCCATGCTGACAGGGGACACGACATGGGCAAGCCAAGTCTCGTCCCTGACATGAAGACCATCATCAACTAGCTCGGCGCTATCAGGACTAGGTCTTGACAACCTGACAGAGGCTACTCGGGTAGCTCGGCGGCTAGGTCGACTAGGCCATGTCGGCATTACCGTTAACCCGGGGTCACTGCCAAGTGGACCCGAGCTAGTTAGGGTTTCCGGTCAACCCGGCTAGGACTCTATCAATACCGCCATAACTCCTCCTACGAGGCACTAGTGGAAAAAGAACCAGCAATACCGGCCGGGGAGGGGCATCAGTACCGGATTTTCAACCGGTACTACCCAAGCGGGACTGTTGCCCCCCAACATCAGTACCGGGCATGTTGCGACCGGCACAAAAGGCCTACACGTGGGGTCGTAGACTGAGGTTTCGACTGGAGACCTTTATAACACCGACCGGTACTACTAAAGTTTTTTCAAAATAATTATTAGTTTTTGAAACTTTCAGAAAAAATATTTTTTAGAATTTTGAAATTTCTCACATAACTATCCACTAACCCACAATTAATCTCTTGTCTAACTCTACACACTTAATCTCTACACATTTAACCTCTACACACTTTTTTGAGAACTATCAAATTTCCCGATTGGTCACCCATCTTGAAATTGCTATAACTCACATATGTTATAAACTTTACCTTACCTCTTTTGCGATCATATGTGTAGACGGAACTATACTTCGGCTACTTCCTTAGGAGTTCGGCTTCCAACTTGCAAGCCGATGGGTCCAACTTCATCTTGTGGTACAACAAACTTAGAGAGATTCTCATCCACAACAACCTCCTATATGTCCTAGAACAAAAGTTAGGAGATATCAGATGATTCTTCTAGCGAGGAGGAAGATGATGAGTTCCGTAAGCGTCGTGGTATTTTCATAGAAGTGGAGTCTGTCATTACCGTATGCCTAGCACCAGAGTTGAAAGAGTTGTTTCAACATGTGGAGCCATATGTCATGATTGATGCGATCAAAGAACACTTCAAAGATGAATTGAGGCTTGAGCAATTCAGACAGTTTAGTAAGTTCTGGACCATTCACATGGAGGAGCATACCTGTCTGGAGACTCATTTGAAGAAGTTGTATGACATCTACTTCAAGCTTACGAATATCTACGATTTCTAGATAGCGGACTCTAGTGCAATAGAGACTGCGCTTATATCTCTGCCTCCTAGCTATATAGAGCATGTGCGTGAATATGCTATAAATGAAGGGGATCGCAGGCAGAAAACAAAAAATTTCCTAGCAACGATATCCTTAAACTAGCCAAGATCTAAACTATGCAGATATAGAAGTACGACGGAGATCGGAACACATACCCTTGTAAACCGAAAAGCGGGGACTACGCTCCCGCACAAGCGTTGACGACGAAGACGACGTAGCTGACCTCTAGGTCGCGAAGAACTCGGCGTGATGATGACGACGAAGATGACCTCGAGGTCGGGTGGAGGAAGTAGGCCTCCGAGCACCGCTAGCGCAGCACATCGCAGGGCGTTACACACATACGGTGGAGATGACGACCTCCGAAGCTCCAGTCCAGGACGAGCAGCGGAAGACTTGGACCGGAACACCAGCAGCGCGGCAGCGGGCTATGGTGGAGAGAGAACTCTCATCCTCCTCGGCGCAAATCCGACAAAGGGAATCACGAGATCGAGGAGAAATCGAGAATTAATTGGGTGAATTAAAAGGCCAGGGGTGCCCCTTCTTATATAGGCTCCCGGGGGAGCCAACCTTGCCAGCCAGGCAATGTAGGACTATCCAGCATGCCATGGTGCGGCTAGGGAGCATGCGCCGACCCTAGGTGGGCCCCATTTGGCCCACCTAGGCCGGCCCTCCCTCAATCCAAAGCCCTGGGGTGACTTCCCCCCTCATGGGCCTTCTCCACCAGAAGGCCCATTTAGGAAAACCAGCCTTTAAAAATTTGAAAATAAATATATAAAATCATATTTAATCATTAATTACACTAATTAATATCAAACATATTATATATAATTTATTCTAACTCCGAAACTATTTCGTCGCTGCCCGACCGGCACCATGCTCTATGATCGGAAAACCTCGATCATCAATCACGCAACGAAACTAGTCTTAGTAGAGTCTACTAGGGACCTGGTTGTTTTATCTACCACACATGTATTAATGTTTCCGCTTAATACAGTTATAGCATGGTATAAAACATATAATGAACAATTGGGATATTACCAATAAACTATGTTTATTAAGTGCCTCTAGGGCATATTCCCTTCAGTCTCCCACTTGCACTAGAGTAACACTTAATCTAGTTTACAACTTGGTAAAAGCTCAACACCCATAGCATCTTGGTGCCTGCTCGTCTCGTGGAAGAGGAATACAGTCAATAGATCTCACACATTGACACCTATATGTGCTTTGCAACACTTTTATGTCACCTAGTTTGACATCATCCCGTATCTTATGATGACGGTGAAATATATCCTAGTGGATGGAGTGAGACTCGAACATTCGCGTAGCATGGGCCTTAAAGGTCTAAGAGATCTATTAAGGGGACCACGCTCGGAAAACTGCTCAGTCCAATCACACTTGCTACTTCTGAAGTTGCCATATATTTCTATACGTATGTAGATTATGCGACAGTGCATTCATATGCGACTTCACAATCTAACCATGTCTTCCTATATGAGATTTCTAGTCGTACGGGTCAGTGTCAGAACTTGCATCATCGTAACCGTTTTACGACAAGTTGTCTTTCCACTCTTACCCTTTACTAGAAAACATATCTTCAGTTCTCACAGACACTGAAGAATATACTTAACATTTGTTCATTGATCCGCACAAGGATCACTCTAGAACCCGTTCTTCAACCAAGAACTTGGGTCACACCAAGCCGAGCTTTCAGTCTGATAGCATCTGTGTCTGATACATAGATAATGTACATCATTTGCTACTACTGAAAATGCCAATATAAACTTAATATTTTACCTAGTCATACAAGCAAGAACAATCTTATTCGCTTGTTCTATTCTGATACGCTTCAGAGTCTTAATCAAGAAAAATATTCCGACCTAATGTTATTAAGCCCCTTCTGATCTATACAATTATAAATCGGGTGCCTAATACTCCTAACTTGTTTGATAGAAAACTTAATCACTTAAATAATCCTTTACACTCTACTAGAGGATCTATGTCATTCAATATGTCGTTACATACAAAATCACAATCTTCTTCGCTTGTTCTATTCTGATACGCTTCTGAATCTTAATCTAGAAAAATATTCCGACCTAATGTTATTAAGCCCCTTCTGATCTATACAATTATAAATCAGATGCCTAATACTCCTAACTTCTTTCATAGAAAATTTAATCACTTAAATAATCCTTTACACTCTACTAGAGGATCTGTGTCATTCAATATGTCGTTCGTTACATACAAAATCACAAATGACACCTAGCTCCCACTCAAATATGCCTTCCGCATATAAGATTAAGGAAATCTACTTAGCTCCCACTCAAATATGCCTTCCGCATATAAGATCAAGAAAAGCTACTTTGCTCCCACTCACTTCTTTGAAATGCATGTTTCTTCAACTATTTTGGACAACTCCAAAATCCTTTGATCACATTATCAAAGTGAAGATTCTAGCTCCGATATGCTTGTTTCAGCCCATGAATGGACAACTCAAGTTCGCATACATGTTTAGCATCCTCAGGATCACCAACTCTTTCTTAATGACACTAGTAAGAAACATGGTTTCCTTATCCATCTATCAATTTCTCATTCGAAGTTATAGTAATTGCTAAACGACCCAGAATAGATTTAGGCTTCGCCACTTGAGACAAAATCTCGTTGTGGTCAACTTTTAAATCTGTTGGAACTGTTTCACGAAAAATCGATCCTTATCAGTGTCTACTCTCTCATAAAGTTCCATATTCTATGAACATCCTAGATGCCATCAAGAAGATCTCCCAAGTCATTACCTGGTAATCGTACATGGATTTTATTTCGGATCATATATGACTCATAGACATTTCTCGGACTTAGGTCCACCATCTCTTCTTCGTAGTTCGTAGGTCTGTCATGTTCCATTAATACGACCTTCATAACAAGATTGTCGAAACACACAGTGTGGAACACAACCTCGTACGCCTATGTTCTTCGTATGAGCACAGAGCTTTATGATCTTGTATCATCAGCTTTTTCAAGCTGTGGAGCATGACACCGAAACACTTTTGGTTGCGCCACTCTGATGTCTGGAGAGAAAGTTCATCAACTTCGTCTTGCTCTACTTTCTTTCTCACTTATACCCTTGGACAAGAAACTATTTCTTTCGCAAGGTATATCCCGACAACAATTTTGCCTGTGTCGTGAGACATGTACCCAACTAACTCTTTAGGTACGGTACACTACAAAGATTAATCCATTTTAGGTTTGATCACATCGAAACACTAAATTGCTGAAACGACAATCCAGGCTGAAAGTCACGCCATTACTCATATGGTATTGTCTCCATGGATTTAAATGGTTTCCCTATTATCTAACGTGAATGTTTACGTTTCTACCATATGACTCTAATGATCACAATAATTTGATAAGAGATTTATTTAACACGCACTATCCGATAGGGTGTGAATACGACGTCCTAACATACCATAACACTATGGTGTTCCATGCGACGTAATTTGTGGAACTCTTCTCACAAGTCTTCAAATGATGTGCCAACATTATAACTCAAATCTTTATTTCCTCGATCTGAATCGCAGGAATTTGATTTTCTTGTTAAATTTATTCCCTACTTCATTCTGAACTTGTTTGATCGAATCAAAGTTTCCGGACTAACATTCCCTGAGTGGATATCCATATATCTACTCAGAATATTCATGAAGTTTATGAAATAAAGACTTCCACTACACGTTAAAGTACTTCATTGATTCACATACACCCATATGCACGATTCTCAACAAGCTATACTCAAAACGTTCAGTGAAGTTCACGAAATAAAGGTCTCCACTACCCGTTAATTACTTCATTGAACCACATACATCTATATGCATGACTATCAATAAGTTATATGCCCGTTTTCTGAAAACGGTGTCTTAGTTATTTTGCAATTGTCAAAAGATCAAATCTAAGGAATTGTAGATCCATCCGGTATGGAGCTAATTCATTTACTATAACATTGACATGAATTAAACGGTAGTGCCACACATATGTGGTGTCTTTATTAAGTTTGTATCCTTTGGCATTAATATTATGAATGTGGGAGCTTCTACCATCTAAATTCAATCGGCATATGATCTACTTCATAAATATAGGACAACGAATTTGTCACTAACATATATGAACAAGTGTCTCGCTAGAGGAGACACACTTATAATGATCATACTAACAGGCGATCATAAAGAATTTATTCAAATGGTAGATCTAGAGGGAGATTGTCTATGGCCAGCACAACAATTTGTCTGCCATTATCAACACGCAATGTCGACTCATCCTTTCAAGCTACTCAAGCAGTAAACCTGGTTTTCATAAAACATGACTAGTATCGAAAACTTAGTCACTAATGCGATTACTTGCTTAGGAAAAACATTCATAACATGTATATCATATATACACCATCATCATTGATGACTTCCGGCGATCTGTTTCATCTTCTTGATACTTCCGATGTAATCAAGAACCATGAAGGTGAACGATTCCCCTTGCATGACATAGTCTATGACATAGCATTTGCACTTGGCAACGACGTCTGTCATCCAGTGATCGAGCTGAGCGAGGCGTCTCAATGTTCATCAAGTATGACCATATGTCATCAAGTATGACCAATGTCATCAAGTATGACTGCCACGTGCTCCTTCAATGTGTGTATTCTCTTCTATCTTGGTTGAGAAGACAATCAGTCAACGTACTGATAAACTTCATCAACCCAACTTTAGGGGTACCCCGAGTTTAGCGACCATCTCATATGTTCGCGATCTAACAACTCGTACCCACCGTTGGTTCTCTATGGCAGAGATCATAGCATACACTGTACTATGATGATATCATCCGCACAAAATCTGATAATCCAAATTATCTTTTGTTAGCGGAATCTCCGGGTTTATCTCCTAGCGGGTATCGTATCACAAAGAGCTAACGGTTTAAACAAGGAGTATCCTCAAGCTAAAGTATAAAACTATGAAGTTTGGACCCAACCTTTTAAGTTTCTCAATCGCAGGAATGCGCCTAATTTGAAAAGATGCTATTACATTGGTTAATATCTACAAAGTTTTGCAAAACAGACTTTGTTCATTATATTTTGAATTCTAGTATTTTAGAAAATAACTATCAGAACTCCCACTCAAACAAACATCTCTCCTGGTCGTTTAAGCGATTACACGACCCCCATCCATTGCACAACCTCTCATCGTCAGAGCCAGCAACACTACTTCAAGGGTAGACAATTGTCAATCACAACAACTTTGTGACTCATGCTCGACCTTTCGGCCTCCGTGTTCCGAGGCCATATCTGCATATACTAGGCTCGCCACAATAACCTCCACGTAACGCTTGTGCAACATGGCTTACACCCACTGTATGCGAACGACGATATGTCTGACACCCGATCGTCACGACCTGCCTCATAAGTAGAACTTTCTTTGTGGTGCTCGTTGGAGGAAGAACACTAGTGGTATTTTGAAGAAATCATCTTATATATAACTACCGCCGCGTAGCTAATATATACTAATATATAATCACACAATATAAGATGCACACAAAACATCAAATGTAATGCGATGTGATATAGTCCATTGCGCCATGGTCTTCTTGGCGCCCGCAGTTCATAAACAATTTAATAAACCTACCTTGACCATATCACATTTCCCATGTAAAATAAAGTTAGACGCTTCTACTTTATCTTTTGCATATTTTACGTGGTTTGGGGCTGTCGTAAATAGAACCGCTTCATACATGCGAACCTGTGATCACAACAACGATCCAATAATTGCATGTTTAAGCATCCCTTTTGGGGCCTCCATTGAAAATGTTTTGCCGACTAAAGAGAGAGAAACATACACCCACCAGCCATAGATACGGATCAAGCCGTATGTCAGTAGTGGAACCAGTCTCGCGTAAGCATACGCGTAAAGTCGGTCCGGGCCGCTTCATCAACTCGATGCCGCTGGAATCACAAGTGCACGCTAGAGGGTAGCAAATAACAGGAACGGTGCCCCCGTGCAGAACACGGGTTCTAACAGCGTACATCTATATCTACGATAGATCAGCTCTGATACCACTGAAGGGGATCGTAGGCAGAAAATAAAAAATTCCTAGCAACGATATCCTTAAACTAGCCAAGATCTACACTATGCAGATATAGAAGTACGGTGGAGATCGGAACACATACCCTTGTAGACTGAAAAGCGGGGATTACGCTCCCGCACAAGCATTGACGACGAAGACCACGTAGCCAACCTCTAGGTCGCGAAGAACTCAGCGCGACGATGACGATGAAGATGACCTCGAGGTCGGGTGGAGGAAGTAGGCCTCCGAGCACCGCTAGCGTAGCACCTCGCAGTGCGTTACACACATACGGTGGAGACGACGGCCTCCGAAGCTCCAATCACAGGACTATCCCACATGCCTGGTTCTGCCAAGGACAGCCACCGGCCCTAGGTGGGCCCCATTTGGCCCACCTAGGTAGGCCCTCCCCCAATCCGAAGCCCGGGGGGGACTTTCCCCCCCTCATGGGCCTTCTATCCACCAGAAGGCCCATTTAGGGAAATCAGCCTTTAAAAATTCTAAAATAAATATATAAAATCATATTTAAACATTAGTTACACTAATTAATATCAAACATATTATATATAATTTATTCTAGCTCCGAAAACTATTTCGTCGCTGCCTGATCTCCATCGGACCATTCCCGGGACGTTCCCGGTGATCTATTTCCTTTCCGGTTGTCTTGTCGAAACCCCTTAAGTGTGTTACCCTAGCGGTTCGATATAATAACAGACATGATCGAGACTCCTCTCCGATCAATGACTAACTCGTAGGCCTGGACCCCTGAATTAATCCCTGTGATATAACGAATGACTTTCATCTATCAAACATGAACATTAAGTCTTACACCCTTTGTCATGGCGATACTTAGCGTGTCCGAGCGTCGTTCTTAGATATCTCCATATCTAGCTGACCTCGTTACCGACATCGCTATCTTCTACTCGTCTATGATATTATGTCAGCTGGTGATCTAGTCACATGTTTGCAGACTCATTTGACATAATCTCACAAAGTGGGCCCTAGAGTATCTATCCGGCTATACGGACTGACAAATCCCGCTCTTGACCCCTCGTCTCAACCACTCCTTTCCAATACCCAAAAGTATCACCGTATTTTCATACTAAATAAGATACGACGTTTGGTGCAATCAAAGTATCTTCCAGGAATAACAATAAGAGTTGGTCTCACGGTCAAAGGCATAATGACTACGTCGTACAATATGGGTATGTCCATCACATTGTTACACCAACGATATGATTCATTGCCGACCGACGCTATGCCCTATAATCGGAAAACCTCGATCATCAATCGCGCAACGAAACTAGTCTTAGTAGAGGCTACTAGGGACCTGGTTGTTTTATCTACCACACCTGTATTAATGTTTCCGTTTAATACAATTATAGCATGGTATAAAACATATAATGAACAATTGAGATATTACCAATAAACTATGTTTATTAATTGCCTCTAGGGCATATTCCCTTCAATAAAGAGAGACACAATGAGCTTCTTCACGTTCGTGAACAAGTTCAAATCTCCAAAAGTTGATTCTATCGAAGGAGAGCTCTTCGACGCTACGGGTATATTTGATATACAAAGATATAAATGTATTCTTCTCATACTTGATGAAAAGTATTTGATACTTGTTATGTTTATGAAACAGGCCCTGATTATCACAAGTATGCGGCGATGGATGACGTGACAGTGCACAAGTGATGACTAGCAAGGAGATGGCCAGTAGTGCTCACGTCCTCAAGATATCATATTAGTTATCATCAATAGTTTTTCATAAGACCTTTTATAATAGTGAGAGTGTGATCTAGTTTGGTGTCTTGAATGTTACAAGACATAGTTATTTATATATGTAACAGAACAAATCAGTTGTTTTATATTATGGAACAAAACAGTTGTTATATATTATGAGTAAATAATATCACATTGTGAAGCAAGACATATATCAGCTCTGTTTTGATTTTTATGAGGGGAAAATGAATATCGAAAGTATTAACATGGGGTACATTACACTGATTCCTAAAATTGGTGCTCCTTCTGGTGTTAATGATTATCGACCGATCACTTTGCTCAATTGCTGCCTCAAGATTCTCACCAAACTGCTTGCCAACAGACTGCAAAAAATCGTTCTCAAAATAGTACATAAGAATCAGTATGGTTTCTTGAAGGGGAGGACAATTCAGGATTGCTTAGCATGGGCATTTGAATTTATTCACCAATGTTCTACCTCCAAGAAAGAAATTATAATGCTCAAGTTGGATTTTGCTAAGGCTTTTGATACTATTGATCATGAGGCGATGCTCAAAATCATGGTAAGCATGGGGTTTGATGCTAAATGGATTAGTTGGATTAAACTTCTCTTTCAGTCTGGCCTGTCTGCAGTTCTTCTAAATGGTACTCCTGGGAGACAGTTTCATTGCAGGCGAGGTGTCAGGCAGGGTGACCCTCTTTCTCCCTTATTATTTGTGCTGGCTGCTGATCTGCTCCAATCTGCTATCAACAAAGCGTTTCGAGATAATATCCTAACAGCACCTCTCTCCCCTGACTTTGGGATGGACTACCCTATTGTACAGTACGCATATGACACCATTCTGATTATGCCTGCATGTCCCTAGCAGATTATCATAATGAAAGAAATCCTGAATACATATGCAACATCGACTGGGTTATGCATTAACTATCTGAAATCTTCAATGATTCCTTTGAACCTGTCTGAGTCTAGGGCTAAGGAGCTGGCTGACATTCTGCAGTGTAGCATTGGGAAAATGCCCTTTACCTATTTAGGTTTGCCGATGGGGACTACTAAGCCTACTGTTCTTGATTTAATGCCGCTAGTAGATCGGATTGAAAGACAACTCTCTGCTAATTATATGATGATGGCCTACAGTGGCAGGGTAACATTGATCAACTCCTTACTGACGTCAATTGCCATGTTTGCCATGTGTTCTATTAAAGTGCCTCCTAAGATTTTAGAGCACATTGACAAAATTAGGAGACACTGTTTGTGGAACAAGAAAACTGATGATGGGGAAAATGTAACTCTCTGGTTGCTTGGAAAGAGGTTTGCAAACCAAAAAACAAAGGAGGATTAGGTGTACTTAATCTCAAAGTCCAAAATGAAGCTCTGTTGCTGAAGGCTTTACATAAATTTTATTCCAATAATGACACCCCGTGGGTACAACTGATTTGGAGAACATATTATACAGGAAAGGTTCCTCATGCTTTGGCTCCATGTGGCTCTTTCTGGTGGAGAGATGTATTTAAACTGAACCCAACTTTTAGAGGGATAACTCAATGTGAGGTGTTATCTGGTACTAGTGTTCTTTTCTGGAAGGATAGTTGGCTAGGATTGGAAAACTCCAGTTCCTACCCCAGAGCTTACTCCTATGCCCAGAAAGAGGATATTTCTGTGTAAGAATTCTTAACTACTAATGATTTAGCAGCCCTATTTCATCTGCCCTTGTCACCATAGGCCTTAAATGAGATTAGAGCTCTGCAGCAAGCATCCCTTCATGTCTCTTTAGATGGTAATGCCGCTGGTGACAGTTGGATCTTTCAATGGGGTTCAAAGAGCTATGCTGCCAGTATATACTATAAATTCTGTCACAGAAATATCACTCCTCATGAAGCTTTCCTGTGGTTATGGAAATCCAAATCGACACCGAAGCTTAAGTTCTTCTGTTGGCTACTGCTTGCGGATAGACTCAACACCAGGAACATGCTTAGAAGGAGACATTTTAATATTGGAAACAAATACACTTGCTTGCTTTGCAATTCTGCTCCAGAGGAAACGGTGGAACACCTGTTTTTTCATTGTCCTTTCAGTAGAGAATGCTGGAGTGAACTTGGTTTTAGTTGGGGGCCTGCTAACAACATATTGACTCTGGTCTCCTTTGGTAGAGCTAAATGGAATGAACCCTTGTTTATGGAGATATTCACCACAGCTGCTTGGAGTATTTGGAAGGAGCGGAACAGATTACTTTTCGAAGGCCTCCCACATTCCTTGACCTCATGGAAAGATAGATTTAAGGAAGATTTCTCTTTGCTACAATATAGGACTAAGTCCTCCTTACACCCCTTCATTTTTTCTTTAGTTAATAGACTTTGAAAACTTTGGGGCTCGGCCCCTCTCCCTGTAAATATGTAACGATTTGGTTGTTTAATCAGAGGCAGTAGGAGTCTTTCCTACTGTCATAAAGCTTCAAAAAAAATATCACATCTCAATTACATTATGCGTATGATATACATTTATAAAAGCGGGAATGATAAAATTATGTGTCCAAGAATTGTATGATTTTGTTGCAAGAACAAGCACCACTAAATTTGATCATATGAGCAATGTAACAAATAATAGATACTTTGATCTGTTAAAAAGTTACATGTGCCAAGTTGATTAAAGTCGGGATTGGATATTGAAGTGTCAATATGCGAGGAAATTAACTGAAAGTCATACTAGATGATTATTAAATTAAATAAGTGGTAAAGTTCATCAATTCGAATTCTTCTATGATTATTAGTGAATAAGTGTATTTGCATAAATCATGAGTCTGAAAATAATTTGTTAAAAGATCAAATGGGGTTTTTCAGAAGAAAGATTAGTGAATATTGTATTCACAAGATTTGATCAAAAGGACAATATTTTTGAATTATGGTTTCAACATAAAAGGACTTGCGAAAAATCGTTTCACAACATTATAATATCAAATATAGTGATATGTGAAATATTATAATCATACACTATTTTAGATAAAGTGTGGTCTTTCAGAATCTGTCTTAGAATCTCCTTATATGTTCGAAGAATTATAGTCGATGTCCACTTTAAAAAATAGATGTTTTTCAACGGTAATTCATGTGATCAACAATAGTGTGATAATATAAATGATTATACGATAATTCAGAATATACACGAATAGTTCTTTGTAGAATACTCACATTGATGTGGGTGTAGTCCAAAACTTAACAGAAATAAAACTTGTGTTGTTGTCTGTATAATTCCGAAGAAAATTTGATTTTCGAATTATGGTTTATGGAATAGAATTGGAAGCTTGAAATAAGGTATCAGACCTATATTCATAAAAGTAGAATATTGGAATATGTTCCAAAAGGTATATGTCTACAAATGAAAATTTAATGATAAGAGTGAAGGAGACTTGAAAATTGTTTTCTGCTTGCAATCCTCTTCAAAGAGATCATAGTATTTTCATTAAAAGAAGCTTCTAAATAAGGTGTTGTTATAATAATATTTGCTGGCAGGTCGCAGTTTAATATTAAGTATTTTAGATCTTGTTGACAGATCAAGTTACACCTTATGAATACAAAGAAAGTTGAGAAAATATCAGAATACGATAAAGGCTTTTGAGTCTAAAAATCCAAGTTACATTTAAGGATTTAAAACAGTAAATGTTACTATAATTCTTATTAGAGAAATAAGATTAATTAATCATCATATAAGGTGTTATATGAGAAATGTAACTATAAGAAAGAAATGGAAGCATATTTTGTCAAGAAATGTATCTTGGACAAAATCAAATTTATTGACTACATAAATGTAGACATGCTTGAAGTATGTGGGATATGTATTAATAGAATACTACAGCTCGTGTTAAGTTCGAATTGATGAAAGATCAATGATTTTGGTTTGACCAAAATGTCAAAATAAACTATGAATTTAAGTTGGAGTCAAAATTAGTTTACTCAGGTAGAATATGTAAAGGACATATATTTGAGTGGGAGCTTAGACCCTGATATATGTAGATGAAATTGTTGAGTGGGAGCTCAAGTTCTCAAAAATGTAGGGGACATAATTTGAGTGGGAGTCGAATTCATTATATGTAAATGAAACATCGTGAATTGTACCAGTAAAATTAATTAGAAAGATGAAGTTGTGAAACTATTTAAAAGTTAGTGTCTATTTAGAATAGAATAGGAATTTTAAATAGATAGTCGAGTTGTTTTTGGATTGATTCTGAAGAGTCAGGATAGATTAAAAGATTGGTCCTTGGAAATCCAATCAATCATTAAGAGTAATGATACACAATAATAGTGGTTGTATGATATGTTGGTATATTATGTGATATTAGATATCATACAGGAATCATATTATGTGCTCGATGAATTATGACCCATGTTCTTAGAAGAAGAACAATTATGAAAGTAAATTTAGAATTTACTGCAAGTAGAAATGTTTTAGTTATTAGATTGACATTGGAGTGTCAAGTCTTCTACATAGATATGAAAGTATATAGATATCGCGAGATTCTAAATGTTACTGTGAGTTCTCTATGACTGAGTGTGTTTGCAAAGCAATTGTCTGGTTACTAGAATCAGAGTAAGCGCTGGGAAACATAAGTCTCACTCGGTTACGGTATTTGTATATATGTTATTAAATAACATGGTGATATCAAACATGTTAAAATCAATGAGTCGGAAAAGAACATACAATTGTGTATTGTACAGATTGTCAGAGTAACACTCTTGCACAAGCAAGCATTATCATATAACGCTTATTTAATAAGGGGTTATGATAAAGTAAAATGCAGTTGATTTATTTGTACTTGAGTGCAAGTGGGAGACTGAAGGAGATATGCCCTAGAGGCAAATAAATAAGTAGTATTTATCGTATTATCTCATAAGTTTATAATAGGCTTTTGTATTATACTATAACTGTATTAATCGGAATTATTAATACACGTGTGATACATAGACAACCAGAGTCCCTAGTGAGACTCTATATAAACTAATCAATTGAGCAACAGATGGTCGAGATTCCCGATCATGGACAATGACGTCGGTTGACAGTGGGGTCATCTTATTAGTATAATAAGGTGATGGACATACGCAAAGCGTATTACGATGTTTGTCATTTGCAATAAATAAGTAATATGATAGCTTATTCCTTAAACCGTGAGACCGTACTTATTGCTACTTCGTTGGGGTGCTTTGAGAGCATCAAACATCGTGTCTTATATAGGATGACAATAACGATGTCCATCTTGGGTATCCCGAAATAGTATGTTGAGACGTAAGGATCAAGAGCGGGATTTGTTCATTCTTGTAATGGAAAGATACTCTGGGCCCACTCGGTGAGATAGCATCTATATAGCTGCGCAACTTATGACTAGGTCATGGAGATGTAATATCATAGACGAATTAATAAGCTATGTCGGTAACGAGATGCAACAGGGCATCAGATGTCTACGATCACATCTCGGACAAGGTAGTATCGCAGAAACAAAGAGAATGAATATCATTTTTATGGTTCAACGACGATATTCGTAGAATGCAAAGGGACCGTCATATGCATCCAGGTATCCCTAGCGGTCATTGTCGAGCGAAGGGTCTCGAGCATGTCTGAAGTGTTCTCGAACAGTAACGTAACAAGCTTAAGGTCTTAACGACACTAGGAGAAAGTTTTGGAATAATATAGGAGGTGAATGATGAGAGAGAAATGATTCGGAAAGAGTTCCGGTGGTCCGGAAGGAGTTCCGGGAAGTTCTGGAATGGTTATGGGAATGTCCGAAAGATGTGCGGGTGGTCCGTAAAATGTTTAGGAGTCACGGGAGATTAAATAATATGCAAATATATTAATTATAAATTAATAATATTTTATATTAATTAAATAAAGGAAAAAGTGGGCAGCCCACCTAAATGGGCCAAGAGTGGCCTTCTAGGGGAGCCGCACCACACAAGGAAGGGGGAGGTCCATGGCTGGTGCGGCTAGGCCCTTGGTCGGCCAAACCCCCCCCCCCCCCCCCCCAACTCTCCTTTGTTTAGTCCCACATGGGGAGCTAGGGAGTTTGCACACCCCCTCCCCCCTTTATATAGCAAGGCATATTAATTGGATTAATTCATTGAAAATACAATTAAATTTGTAGCAGGCCGACCGAGTTGTTTCTCTGCCCATTTTGCCTCCTCTCTCCACCAAAGCTATACCGCTACACGCCGTTGCCCTGCGGGATTCCAGAAAAGTTGTACTCCTGCGATCGCAGCTGGATCTGAGTGACCGGGGGTTGTTGTTAAGCTCTGTATGCTTGCGAGTGCTCAGAGGCGCCACATTTGAGGATCACTGGCGACATCGTCTCGCCTGCCGTCGCTGCCCTGCCGCCGGCGACACCCCCCAATCGCCGGCGCCACGCCACCTTCCGCCCGACGCCCGTCGACGTAGGTCATTGTCGACATCGCGGCGTCATCGTCTACTTCATCGTGGCAAGATCTCCGTGACCTCGAGGTCGGCTACGCACGACTTCATCGTCAACGCTTGTGCGGGAGCGTAATCCCCGCTATCGGTCTACATGGAGGTATGTGACCCGTTCCACCATCGTTATCGCATGTACTAGATAGATAGATCCTGGCTAGTTAGGGCGTTCGTACGCTAGAAAAATTATTGTTTTCTGCACCGGAACCCCTTCACCATGTTGTGGCAAAAACTGCAGAGGGAAATGCCGGAAACTCTGGCCGAGACAATCCGCATTGCGCACAATTACGCACTGGGAGATCCAATGCAGCCCTTGACCAACTCGGCAGAGTCGAGTAGGAGGTACCAGGGCAACAACAGGACCGGACCACCCCGGCGAGAAGAAAATTTTGGAGTCAAGAGAAGAGTACCAGAGTACAGATTTGAAGCGCAGCATGTCGCTGCAGTAGCTCCGACATAGCCAGAAGCTACCGCACCACATCACCCCAAGACGCATGGTACGGCATGGACACAGAATCAAGAGGTGAAGCCAGCATGGGCAGGACCGAGTAAGCCAGTAACGTATGAGGCAATGTTGGATGGACCGTGTAGCTTCCACACCATCGATGTTCGCAAGCCAGCGAACCACTCCACCCGGAACTGCAGCTGGTATTAGCGTGCGCAGAGGGAAGGAGCCGGATCAGTCGGATACCAGCCAAGGGAACCACCAGCTCAGAGGCCATCTGTACAGCTTACCGGGGCAAATGCAACTCGGATGCCGCCACCAGCACCAAGAGCACCCCCTCCAAGGCGAGTGAACGTGGTAAATGTCCGAGGCAACCAGGCAGACGCAAGGCAGCGGGAGAGGGAGCAGTATCCTCAGGGTGACTTCAAGGAGGCTCACCAGTCCTACATGATATTTGTGTCGGAGCCAACATACAAGAGAAGCTTACACAAGCGCAACATGGAAGTGAATGCAGTAATGTCGGCAGTGCCGAAATTTATGCATTGATCCGAGCAAGAGATCATATGGAGCAGAAGAGACACTCACCGACTCATGCCGAACCCGGGAGGGTATGCTCTGGTCGTGGACCCGACATTCATTGGCTCGACATTGAACATGAGGTTTAGCAAGGTACTGATTGACAATGGCAGTGCAATTAACATTATGTATCAGGACACGATGGTGAAGTTGGGAATCAGCTTGAACATGCTCCAGCCAAGTACCAACACTTTTCACGGCATTGTGCCGGGAGTGTCTTGTGCCCCAATGGGAAAGATTTGGGTGGATGTGCTATTCGGTACAAAAGGATAACTGTCGGACTGAGAGCATACAGTTCGAGGTGGTGGACCTGGATAGTCTGTATCATGCTTTGATAGGTCGTCCGGCACTGGCCAAGTTCATGGTGTCAACTCATATGGCCTACCTGAAGATGAAGATGCCGGGGCCCAATGGTATTATCACCATCTCGGGTGACCACAAGGGCTCCATAGATTGCGCCTCGACTGGCTCTTGTTTGGTGGAGTCACTGATCATTGCTGCTGAGAAGACGAAGATGCACCAGGTGGTGGCCATGGCTCAAGCTGCGCAACTCGGCAAGCCGGGTATGACGAACCCGGAACAGAACGCGTCATTCCTGCCGCCAAAGGAGACCAAGAAAGTGAGCTCACTCAAGGCCAGGAGCACAAGGCCATTATCGGCGCGGACCTGACCGAGAAATAGGAAGCCGGGCTCACTCAGTTCCTCCGTGAGAATCGAGATGTCTTTGCATGGTCGAATCAGGACCTGGAGGGTGTCCCGAGGGAGTTGGCTGAGCACTCTTTGTTTGTCAGACCGGATGCTAAGCCGGTGAAGCAACCAACACGTCGATTGTCGGATGAAAGAAGGGCGGCAATATTGGATCATCTGGCTGTACTGCTAGCGGCCGGATTTATCATGAAGGTACTGCACCCGGACTGGTTATCTAACCCGGTCCTGGTGGAGAAGAAGAAAGACGAACATGTGCTGGCCAAGGTGTGGCGGATGTGCATCGACTTCACCAACCTGAGCAAGGCGTGCCCGAAAGACCCATTCCCGCTACCTAGGATAGATCAAGTGATCGACTCCACTGCCAGATGTGAAATGTAGTCTTTTGTAGATGCTTATTCTGGTTTTCACCAGAATCCTCTGAACCCCGCTGATCAATTGAAAAGTGCCTTTATTACCCCGTACAGGGCTTATTGCTATCGTGTAGTGACCTTTGGTTTGAGAAATGCCGGTGAGACTTATCAGCGATGTATGCAAAAAGGTTTGCACAACCAAATAGGCAAAAATGTTGAGGTATATGTCGATGACATTGTGATAAGAACAAAAGAAAAATCCACCCTCATTGAGGAATTGCGAGAGACATTCACAAACCTAAGAAAATTCCAGATGCAACTTAACCCGGATAAATGCACCTTTGGTGTGCCGACAGGAAAGTTACTCGGTTTCCTTGTGTCAAGCCGAGGTATCGAGGCCAACCCGAGTAAAATCCGAGCTATCAAAAATATGAAGTTGCCGAGATCACTTAAATATGTGCAAAAATTTACCGGGTGTTTGGGATCACTAAGTCGGTTTGTAAGTCGGTTGGATGAAAAGGCTTTACCTCTATATCAACTCATGAAGAAGATCAACAAGTTTGTATGGACTCTGCAAGCGGATTCGGCTTTTGAGGACTTAAAGAAAATGTTTGCAACTGCTCCGATATTGGCCTCACCCTTACCCAAGGAACCCATGTTGTATATCGCGTCAACCAACCGAGTTGTCAGCGTGGTCATGGTAGTAGAAAGGGAGGAAGGAGACAAAACCGTACAAAGGCAAGTATATTATCTGAGCGAGGTAATATCGACATCCAAGCAGAACTATCCGCACTATCAGAAGATGTCGTATGGTGTGTATATGACGGTCAAAAAATTGAACACTACTTCCAAGAGCACCCAATCACGGTAGTTTGTGAAGCTCCAATGTCGGAGATTCTCGGTTGCGAGGATGCTAGCGGTAGGATAGCAAAATGGGCCATCGAGTTCTCACCTTATGCCCCGACTTACAAGAGAAGGGATGCCATCAAGTGACAGGTCTTGTCGGATTTCCTTGTGGACTGGGCCGAGATGCAATATAAGAGCATCACTAGCAGTACCCTTAAAAGTCCAACCCTTAAAAGCGGAATAAGGGTTGAGAAATGACAGGAATAAGGGTTAGAAACTGAGGGCGTAGATCAGCACCCTCAAACTCAACCCTTATAACAGAATATTCCATTTTAAGGGTTGGGTTTGAGGGCACTGCTAGACGCCGCAACCCTAACCCTTAAAACTGCCATATATGTTTCCTCTCAACTACTAGAGACTATGAACCATAATTTGAACATGATTTAAACTAGGAACCTGAAGGGGTTACGGTGCAGAAAACAATAATTTTTCTAGCGTACGAAACCCTAATTAGCCAGGATCTATCTATCTAGTACATATGATAACGGTGGCGGAACGGGTTACATTACCTCCATGTAGACCGATTGCAGGGATTACGCTCCCGCACAAGCGTTGACGATGAAGTCGTACGTAGCCGACCTCGAGGTCGCGGAGAACTTGCCGCGATGATGTAGACGATGACGCCGGGGTGTCGACGATGACCTACGTCGACGGGCGTCGGGCGGAAGATGGCGAGGTGCCGACGGCAGGAGGGGGGTGCGCCGGCGGCAGAGGGGGAGGTGGCGCGGCAGCTGCATGGGGCGAGACGACGTCGCCGAGGCTCCTCAAAAGAGTTACCTCCGAGCACTTGCAAACATACGGAGCTTAACGACAACCCCCGGTCATTCAGATCCAGCTGAAATCGCAGTGGTAGATCTTATCTGGAATCCCGCAGGGCAGCGGCGCCCGGCGGTATAGCTTAGGTGGAGAGAGGGGGCAAAACGGGGGGAGAAACAGCTCAGCCGGCCTGCAATACAATTAATTGTATTTTCCAATGAATTAATCCAATTAATATGCCTTGCTATATAAAGGGGGGAGTGGGTGTGCAAACTCCCTAGCTCCCCCATGTGAGACTAAACAAAGGAGGAGGGGGGTTGGCGCACCCACATGGGCTGGCCGAACCAGCCATGGGGCCCACCCCCCTTTGGTGGTGCGGCTCCCCCTCTTGGGCCCTCTTAGGGCCCATGTAGGTGAGAGCCCCCCTTTTTCCTTTATTTAATTAATATAAAATATAATTAATTCATAATTAATAGATTTAAATACTATTTAATATCCCGTGACTCCGAAACATTTTCCGAACCACCCGAACAACTTTTGGACATCCCTGGAACCATTCCAGACCTTCCCGGAACTCCTTCCGGACCACCGGAACTCTTTCCGGATCATTTCTCTCTCTTCAACAAAATCCTATATTATTCCAGAACCTATCTCCTGGTATCGTTAAGACCTTAAGTTTGTTACGCTGCGGTTCGAGAACACTCAAGACATGGTCGAGACACTCCGCTCACCAATGACCGTCAGGGATACCTGGATGTATATGACGGCCCCTGTGCATTCCACAAATATCATCGTTGAACCATAAATATGATATTCATTCCCTTTGTTTCCGCGATACTACCTTGTCCGAGATATGATCGTAGACACACCGATGTCTTTGTTGTATCTCGTTACCGACAAAGGTTATTAACTCGTCTGTGATATTACATCTCCATGACCTAGTCATAAGCTGCGCAGCTATATAGATGTAATCTCACCGAGTGGGCCCAGAGTATCTTTCCATTACAAGAATGAACAAATCCCGCTCTTGATCCTTACGTCTCGATGCTCTTTCAGGATAACCAAGATGGACATCGTTATTGTCATGCTATATAAGACACAACGTTTGATGCTCTCAAAGCACCCCTACGAAGCATCAATAAGTACGGTCTCACGGTCTAAGGAATAAGCTATCATATTCTTATCTATTGCAAATGACAAAAATCGTAATACGATCTTATTGCAATACTTTGCGTATGTCCATCACCTTATTCAACTAATAAGATGACCCCATTGTCAACCGACGTCATTGTTCTTGATCGGGAATCTCGATCAACTGTTGCCCAATGGACTAGTTCATATAGAGGCTCACTAGGGACCTGGTTGTCTATGTATCACACATGTATTAATAATTCCGATTAATACAATTATAGCATAATACACAAACCTATTATAAACTTATGAGATAACGCAATAAATACTACTTATTTATTTGCCTCTAAGAACATCGGTTATATTTCATCGAGCAGATAATATGGTTTCTGTATGATGTCTAATATTACATAATAGAACAACATGTCATACAACCATTACTACCTTGTATCATTACTCTTAATGATCAATTGGATTTCCAAGGACCATCCTTTTGATTCTATTCTGACTCCTCAGATATAATCGAAAACAACCCGATTAACTATTTAAAATTCCCGTTCTATTCCTAGACACTAGCTTTCAAATAGTTTCACAACTTCATCCTTCTCATTTATTCTACTGGTACAATTTCACAATGTGTCATTTACACAAGATGAATTTGGCTCCGACTCAAATTATGTCTCCACATATTTGAGAACACAAGCTCCCACTAAAAAACGTGTCATCCACATATTTGAGTTCCTAAGCTCCCACTCAAAAATATGTCTTTTACATATTCCACCTGAGTAAACTAACTTTGACTCCCACTTAAAATCGACATTTTGGTCAAACTACAATCATTGATCTATTATCAATTCGAATTCAATACAAACTACAGTGTTACATTAATACAAATCCCTCATACTTCAAGCATGTCTACATAAATGTAGTCAACAAATTTGATCTTGTCCAAGACACATTTCTTGACAAGACATGCTTCCACGTCTTTCTTATAGTCACATTTCTCATATAACACTTTATATGATGATTAAACAATCTTATTCCTCTAATAAGAATTGTAGCAACAATTACTATTTTAATCCTCTCAAATGTAACTTGGATTTTCAGGCTGAAAAGCCTTAGTTCGTATTCTGGTATTTTCTCAACTCTCTTTGTATTCATAAAGTGCACCTTGATCTGTCAACAAGATCTGAAACACTTAATATTGTGCTGTGACCTGACAGCAATATTAAATATAACAACACTTTATTTAGAAGCTTCTTTCATGAAAATATTATGATCTTTATGAAGAGGATTGCAAGCAGAAAACAATTTTCTAGTCTCCCTCACTCTTAATCACCAAATTTTTACTTGTAGACATATACTCTTTGGAACACCTTCCAACATTCTACTTTTATGAATATAGGTCTAACACCTTATTTCAAGCTTCTAATTCCAATCCATAAACCATAATTCGAAAAATCATATTTTCCTCGGAATTACATAGACAACAAACCAAGTTTTGTTTCTATTTGGTTTTGGAATACACTCCCATCCAATGCGAGCAATCTACAAAGAACTATTCATGTATATTCCGAATTATCGTATAATCATATACATGTCGACACTACTGTCGATCCCACGAATTCTCGTTGAGAAAAATATCTATTTTCTAAAGTGGACATCGACTATAATGTTTCAAACATATTAGGAGATTCTAAGACAGATTCTGACAGACCACACTTTATTTGAAATAGAGTATGATTATAATACCCCATATATCATCATATATGACATTATAATATTGTGAAACACATTTCCACAAGTCTTTTTTGTTGAAACCATAATTCAAAAATATTGTCCTTCGATCGTATCTTGTGAATACAATATTCACTAATCTTTCTTCTGAAAAACCCCATTTGATCTCTTATCAAATTAATTTCAGACTTATGATTTATCAGGCAAATACTCCTATTCACCAGTAATCATAGAAGAATTTGGATCAAGCAAAAACACCATTAATTAATCATTAAAAATGACTCTCAATTAATTTCCTCTTGTATTGCTACTTCAATACTTCATTTCAAAATTAATCAATTCGGCACTCGAAATACTTAAATGGACCAAAATTATCCATTACTTCTTTCATTGCCTTTATGACTAAATTCGATGGTGTTTGTTCTTTGGACACATAATTTTATCATTCCCGCTATTATAAATGTATATCATACACATAATGTAATTGAGATGTGATGCAAATTACTCATAATATGAAACAACTGTTTTGTTTCATAACATAAAACAACTGATTTGTTCTATATGAATAATTATGTCTTGTAACATTCAAGACACCAAACTAGATCACACTCTCACTATTACAAAATGTCTTATCAAAAACTATTGATGATAACTAATATGATATCTCGAGGGCGTGCACTACTGGCCATGAACTTGCCATCACTTGTGCACTGTCACGTCACCCTTCGCCGCATACTTGTGATAATCAGGGACTGTTTCATAAACAGAACAAGTATCAAATACTTTTCATCAATTATGATAAGAATACATTTATATCTTCGTATATCAAATATACCCGTAGCGACGAAGAACTCTTCTTCGATGGAGTCAACTTTTAGAACTTGTTCACGAACATGAAGAAGCTCATCGTGTCTCTATAGCATATTCACGCACATGCTATTCGCAGCTAGGAGGCAAAGCGCAATCTCTATTGCACTGGAGTTCGCTATCTAGAAATTGTAGATATTCGTAAGCCTGAAGTAGATGTCATACAACTTCTTCAATTGAGTCTCCAGACAGGTATGCTCCCCATGTGAATGGTCCGAAACTTTCTAAGCTGTCTGAACTGCTCAAGACTCAATTCGTCTTTGAAGTGACCTTTGATCGCATCAATCACGACATATGGCTCCATGTGTTGAAACAACTTTCAACTCTGGTGCTAGGCATACGCTCATGACGACCTTCACTTACATGAAAATATCATGATGCTTACGGAACTCATCATCTTCCTCCTTGCTAGCAGAATCATCTGGTCTAACTCCTAACTAATGTTCTAGGACATATAGGATGTTTGTTGTGTTTGGAGAATGTTTATAAAACCAATGTACCAGCTAATGAAGTTGGACCCGTCTGCTTCTAAGGTAGAATCCGTGCTTTTGAGGAAGTAACCGAAGTATAGTTGCGTAGTCTACAGATGTGATTGCAAAAGAGGTAAGGTAAAGTTTATAATATATAGGTGAGTTTTAGTTTTATAATCACATTATCAAAACACACCACACCAATATTATTATCCCTAAAAATAATAATGGCGATTACACGACCCTCATCCACCACACCACCCCCGATCATCACGGCCGGCAGCACAGCTTCAAAGGTGGACATAAAATGTCGATCACAACAACTCTGTGACTCGTGCTCGATCTTTCGATCTTCCCGTGTTCCGAGGACATATCTGCATATGCTAGGCTCGCCAATCAAACCTCGAAGACCCTGCGCGTGCAACATGGCTTACACCCACTGTATGCGAACGCCGAGATGTCTGACACCCGATCATCACGGCCTGCCTCATAACGTAGAACTTTCTTGGTGGTGCGCAACGAGGGAGAACACAATTTTGGTATTTGTTAGGGATCATCCTATTCATGATGCTACCGTTGTATATCTAGCATATAAGCAATCAATAGGATGCACACACAACAACACACAATAATGATGCAATGAAGTGCAATGTGACATGGTCAATGCGCCTGGACCTTCATGGCGCCATGTGCCTGGCCCCCGGCGCCCCTACATGTATCCGAGTCTACGGAGCCCTCCATTGCCTCCGACAGTACGAGTAATATCAAACTTACCGTAACCATGTCACATAAAATAACGCCTCTGCAAAACAAAGTTAGACGCCTCTAACTTTATTTAAATTTGCAAGTTTTACGTGGCATATAGGCTTATTCGTAAAAAAAACGCTTCCCTACCTACGAACTTTGTACCACAACGTCAATCGTATAATTGCATGTTTAAGCATCCCTTTCGGGCCCTCCATTGAAAATGCTTTGCCGACTAGAGAGAGAGAAACAAACACCCGCCAGCCACAGATACGGTGCAAGCCGTATGTCAGGAGTGGAACCAGTCTCGCGTAAGCGTACGCGTAAAGTCGGTCTAGGCCGCTTCATCAACTCAATACCGAAGGCATTGCAAGTGCACGCTAGAGGGTAGCAAATATAAGAAAGACGTCCTCATTCAACATGAGTTCTAACCGTACCAGCAGTACTACGCATAGATCGACTCTGATACCACTGAAGGGGTTACGGTGCAGAAAACAATAATTTTTCTAGCGTGCGAAACCCTAATTAGCCAGGATTTATCTATCTGGTACATATGATAACGGTGGCGGAACGGGTTACATTACCTCCATGTAGACCGATAGCGGGGATTACGCTCCCGCACAAGCGTTGACGATGAAGTCGTACATAGCCGACCTCGAGGTCGCGGAGAACTTGCCGCGATGATGTAGACGATGACGCCGGGGTGTCGACGATGATGACGAGGGTGCAACTCGACAAATCCCAGGGTTGTGCACCCCGGGTTGATTGAGGGGGAGAGAGGAGAGCGTTGGTGATCATGACGGCTGACAAGCGGGGATTTTACCCAGGTTCAGGCTCCCGGAAGATAACACCCTACTCTTGCTTGTCTGTTATTGATGGCGAGTTGCGATTACAATGGCGGCGAGATTGCTATCTCGCTAGGGTTTGTGGTGGTGGCTATTGGCGTGTCCTCTGGGACGAGCAACCCTCCTGGCTTTATAGGTAGTCAGGTCTCGGGTGGTCGGTGCCAATGGCAATTACAGATATGGCAGGTTATGAGACCTAACCGACTTGGACTAGGTTACACGGTACCCCTAGTGGGCCTTCTGTGGGCCTTCTCCAGCTTGGCGCGGCCCAGGTAGCCTCATCGTGGGCTAGTCGAAAGGTAGCCCCACATCAGTAGCCCCCGAGTGCTTGGCCGAATCACAGAGTCGGGCAAAGGACTTCTTCCTCCTGGGCGCGCCACCAGATTGCTTGTTCTTGAGTTTGCACTCGTTTTCTTCAGTCGAACAGGACACTCCTGATGGGAGTAATCTTCTGCAGTCGAATTACTTCTCCTTGGCCTTCGTGTGAAGCTTGCTTCTATTCAGCCCGCGGGCTTACTTCCAGATGGATTCGGCTGTTTGAGCTTACTCGATTTTCTCTGCCACCCGAATGATTGTTTCGGGTTCTCGGATCAGCAGTCTGTCCTACTTAGTTGTTTCAGCTACGAAGCTTACTACTCGAATCTTGCGTTCGAGTTGCCTTGTTTATCATTGTCTTCTCCAGACTTCGTCTTGCTGACGTCAGCGATGACGTTTCGTAGCACGCCTCTGCGCTCGATAGGACGTGACGTGGTGGGCCCCGCTGTCAAAGTTGACTGCGGTCAGCATTTGTCACGTCTCTCAAACTGGGCGCGAAATTTTCGCGGCACAATGATGACGCCTTGATTCCCGTGCGTAGTGGACGAAGTGGGCGGCGACGGTTAGTCTCTCCGCGCGACATGTGGATTGCTGGATGCCTTTGATTGTAGCAGTTCTTTTGCGGACGGCTGGGATTGATCTTGCAAGGCATAAGTACTGCGCCGCAGCGTGAGGGCATCATCTTCTCCATTCGTCCGCGCCTCCTTTCCTTTTGCTCTCTGCCATTCTTGCTTCCACAAGAGCTTTGTGCTTTTTGTCCTCCCACCTCCTACGATCTGTTGCAACCATGGGCAAGTCGAAGACCGCTGGTGGCACCTCCGCCGCCGCCGCCGGGTTGATGAAGAAACCGGAGGGCGACTAGCAGAAATCGACGGTGAAGAGGACGGATCTTGATGTGCTGCGCATGCAGGGCCTCCTGCCACCATCAGACCAGGCTCAGGTACGCGCCCCTGGCAGGGACACGTCCCCCGCACCCCGCGAGGGGGAGCGCGTATGCTTCGTGGATTTCCTTCCACGGGGCTTCGGGTTCCCTCTCCACGATTTCGTTCGTGGTCTCCTGTATGCCTATGGGGTTCAGATCCACGATCTGACCCCCAATGGCGTCTTGAGCATCGCGAGCTTCATCGTGCTTTGCGAGTGCTTCTTGGGGATCGCACCCCACTGGGCGCTATGGAAGTCGATCTTCCTGGTCCGCAAGAACGTCGGGAAGAGCGGGTTGACATATCCGGTGGGCGGCTTCGGCATCCAGGTGCGCGGTGACACCGCGTACTTTCAGATGAAGAAGTCGTACTTCGTCCAGGGGTGGCGGAAGAGATGGTTCTACATCCAGTGGAACCAGGGGAACCTGGCGCAGTTCGACGGCGAGCGCGGGCTGCGGAAGACTCGCGCCTGGGCGCACCCGCTTGCCGAGGAGGAGAGGGAAGGGACGAGGCCGCTGATGAGCCTTCTGCGCGACCTCCTCAAGACCCTGGGGCGGGAGTCGGGTGGCGTCTTCTTTATGACCACCTTCTTCCATCTTCGCGTGCAACCGCTTGGTGCTCGGCCCCACCCGATGTGGGCCGCTGAGGGCGTCAGCAACGAGCCACTCGACGAGGAGGAGGTGGAAACCAAGGTGAGGGGCATCACCAGCCTCCAAGCCACGAACCTCTGCAACGTCAAATGTCCAGTCGCTGCGTACGGAGCAGCGAACCCTGTTCCCGAGGTAAGTTCTTGTCTTGTTCTCTTTGTTGCTTCGTTTCTTGATTTCCTGCTTCTTGATTCGACTTGCATCTACTTGTTTAAGGGTCGATCTCTGTTGGTCAGCCTTCCTCCTCTCCCTGAAAACGGACCCACTGACGAGTCGAAGGTTGCGGAGGAGGAGGATGACGACGACGACCTTCCGTCTGCTACCTCTCCCAACGAAGAGGTGGAAGATGAAGACGGCGAGGAGGAACCCGCACGGAAGAAGCAGAAGCGCCAAAGTGGCGGTGACTCTGCGATTGCTTCGTCGCCCGCGAAGGGTACCGATGCTGATCTGGAGGAAATCGTCGCGACGTCTTCGGGTGCACCTTCTCCGGGCGGTTGGAGTGAGCCGCTGGCCGCTCCTCCGGTCAGCTCCGCGCCACCATGCGCGTTTGCGCGGCTGGCGTCTGTCTCCTTGGGGAGTGACGACGACTTTGAGACCACCAGGTGAGTATCTTGGTGCCTTGTGGGCTTCGAGTTGCACTTTGTAGTTCCAGTGTTTTAGTTGATCATTGTACTGTTTTGCTCCAGACGTCGTTCTGGCGATGTCAGCTCGCCTCATCGTTAAGTGGAGCACACATCCGCCCCTTCGACGGAGCTGGTGACTCGGGTGACGATCGAGGAGCGCGCGCAGCCTGCTGGCCTCGCGTCGTCGAGTCGTGCTCCTCCTTCGGCTTTTGAAGATGTCGACCTCCTGGACCACGTAAGTCCTTTATGCTTGTACTTGTAGCATTGCAGTTTCATTGGGTGCACGATCAGCGCTCCCGATGGGAGTAGCCCCCGAAGGTGTGGGTGACTAGTATAGTCACCCACAACTTTATTAATTTCTTGCTTGTGTTTCAGCCGTACTACCGCCAGCAGCTTGATGCAGCCGCGGCTTAGGTTCGCCTGGAGAGGGAGAGGGACCAGCTGCGTGCTTCTCTGGACCAGGCTGATAGGCGGGTTGCTGAGTTGGAGCTGAAGCTTCAGGCTCAGACTGAGCTTGAGAAAGCTCTTCATGAGTCCCAAGAGCGGGAGCGGGTGCGGGTCGTCCAAGAGAAGACTCAAGTCGACCGCCTCCTCTCACTTGCCGGTGCTCTTGGGGGTGAGTTTCGGCTTGACGCTTATTGTTTCTTTTGCTTTGCCTTTGTCTAATGTTAGATTCTTTGTGTGGAGAACTGCGGTGGAGCTCATCCGGAGGGCTCGTCGAGTGAGACCGTTGACTTGGCGACTGCTGTCGGCTTCCTTGACCGTGTCTGCGCGTATGCGTCTGATGCGGTGAGGAAGTCGACGGCTGCGCTGCAGAAGTCGACTGGGGCACTTACGACGGTGCACCGGAGCATCTTCTCGAGCGACCCGCCGCCGACTGCCACGGACGCCCTCGCCGCTCCGTTTGAAGATGGCGCGACCACCCTCGCCGACTTCACTCGGGCGCAGACGGTACGCGGCTCCGAGCTCACATTCCAGCTCCTTCTAGGTCAGCAGATTCCGGGTGATTTTGAAAAGGTCGTCAGCGGCTTCCCTCGGAGGTCTGATGGCCGGACCGCGTCCCTGAGCGGAGTGAAGGCGCAGGCTACACATCTAGCTGTGAAGCTTGTGGCTACCTTTGAGAGGGCGCTTGCCAAGGCGACTGAGGCGGCTGCTGCCCGGAAGAGCCGCTCCCGGTCGGAGTCTGCTGCCTTAGAGTAGTTGTAGTGTAGAGATTCATCAGTCCCTGTGGCCTGTACTTATAACTTTTGCTTGTAATGACTGATATCTTGTCGGGTATTCTGGCCTTGAACAGTATCTTTTGTGCCAAAATTGAGTATTTCTTCCCATTATCTGTGTTTGTGCTGAGCAGTCGCATATCTATATTGACTCTGCACATTCCTGACAGACTAACGTGCGCGGCGGCACGTCTTCTGCTTCTGCGGCTGGTCCGAGTGGCGAAGGATCCTCTTCGGGTGCTCGCCGTCGTCGAGTGACGCCAGCTCCTCCACGAAGCGCGAACGATCAGCGGATAATCACGTACTTGAAGAATAAGGTGGCTGAGCTCGAGGCGAATCTGAAGAATACAGAGCTGTTGCTGCATCGATCCAGGTCGCATCCTACTACAGGGTTCTCCCAGCGTGAGGATTTTTTGCTCGGGGAGATCGATCTGATCAGTCGACAGCTTCAAGGTTGGTATCCTTTGCGGCTGCTTTCTTTGCTAAAACTTGCTTGTTCTGACTTCTAGCTTGTGTATGCAGATGTGAACCCGGATTGGCAGGCTGAGCGGGATCGCGTTGAGGAGCGTGTTACCCGGGAGGCATTTGGCGACACCTATGAAGCTCGCCAATTCTGGGTGAATAAGTCGAGAGGGCGCACTCTTGCTCTTATGCTTGATAGGACTTGGCGCGCGGCCTTTCTTCTGAAGAATTGCCGGAAGACCCTCTGGCACATCCATCGTGTGTACTTCCCGCACAATGGGCAGCCGCACGGGCTGGCCGCCTTGCTGGAGAGGTTCCGCGAGGGTGATGCGCTGAAGGAGATCGTCCATGCCCAGCTCGTTGCCGGGGCAAATGTGGCGCTAGCGTACGTCCGGCTGCACCGGCCGAACCTTCCGCTGGAGAGGTTAATGGGTGGACTGCCTGGCGACACCGACTATGCCGATACCTTGGCGGCTGCGCGCCAGATGATCGAGCAGGTGCAGAAGCTGAGTGATCGCCTTGTAGGCCCACTCGACGCGTCGAAGGACGAGCCTGCAGATTAAGAGTAGCCTTCTTCTTCTGTACAGGGTTAGCTATAGGTGGCGAATATGCCAATGTAGGTGATAATGTATGAGATTAAAGGAGTTCTCGAGTAATGAGTGAAATTATTTGCATTACTGTGCGAGTATTTGCTTCGGCTTTGACTTGTGCGGCGCAGCCCCCGAGTACCTTGGGTGACAGCCTAAGTCTGCATTGTGAACCTGTGTGGCGCAGCCCCCGAGTGAATCAAGTGGCGTCCTAGGATTTTTCAAGTGAGACCTGTATATCGCAGTCTCCGAGTATATCGGGTGGCGACTTAGGATTTAGGACTTGACCTGTATGGCGCAGCCCCTGTAGCGCCCCATCTTTTAAATAAAGATGGAACACCTATGTTGTGGGGACCCCGGACTAGCTGTCCGAAATACCCTTGTGCCTACAACATCAGCGATCCCGTGATCAGTCTGTCGCTGGGCACAATCGACTGGTATCAAAAAGAACATCCATAATTACCGAAAGAATTACTTACTTGAGGGAAGCCATAATCTTCAATAAGTTATTGCAGCGGAAAACACCAATCAACGTGGGGCCCGAGTCATTTGCCAAGACACCTACAGGCAGCTGACTGGGAAGACGGCCTAGTTTGCAAAGACGTTATCGGTCTCTCGGTCTTCATCATACTTCTTCTTGAACTCTGGACATGGGAATATCCAGGGACACAGCCATGAGTACATTTACGTACTCGCAAACTACCCCAACATGAGCATGCGCAATTCTTTTATTTGGTTACATAAAACTTTGTTTGCCTTGAAAACTCTATATCTTTATTGAGAAAGGAAAGAAGGTCTTCAGAACTTTTCCCATAAATCTGCCTTTGTAAGAAGTCTCTTTAAAACTCTTTCCCAAAAGGGGGCATCTTTGTTGAAAAAGGTAAGAAGTCTGTTTAATAAACATTTTATCGAAAAATCACCACTTTATCTGTTTCTCCAAAACTCCTCCTTTTCCTGGCCATGGACCGACCTGATACATATTCTCCAACAACCTCATACCGATCCGTTGGTATAGGTGT
Organism: Poa annua; assembly: GCA_026929855.1. Taxonomy (NCBI): domain Eukaryota; kingdom Viridiplantae; phylum Streptophyta; class Magnoliopsida; order Poales; family Poaceae; genus Poa; species Poa annua. The sequence goes on along the minus strand of CM049429.1, from coordinate 83,997,466 downwards.
ATGGAACATTCTCCACTTCCTTTTTCTTTTAAAACTCAAATCTTTTCCAAAAACTTGCACATGGTCTAAGTAGGGTCTTCAACTGTCCATATCCGAGGACTCGGCTATTCGAATAGTTTAATTACCCTCTGCAGAGGTAGCACGCTTTTCCCACACTCATCCGATAACTCATCGTGTCAGCCACGCCTCGCCATACCAGCGGTATGCGAAGTTGAGTCACCGACCCTAGTCTTTCCTTTGCTCATGCTAGTATAGGATCCTGCCCCCTATGAACCATTCCATCTACACCTAGTCTAGTTTCCCGTCGGAAACCCTAAGTGTGAGGACTCATAGGTTTTATCTGGCGGTGTATACGGACATCCTTCTATCCTCCTCCTTATCTACTCATAGATTTTTGAGCGAGGACCCAGGTCAGGGTTAGGTCACCAAACCACTCCCTCATGCATAACAGAGTCATCTCTGTTGATGCAGTGTCCCATACTAATAAGAGCAAACTATATGACTAAGCCCTTTCCCATATGTGGGTAAATGTGGTCGCACAGAGTATCGGTTGCTTGACTGAGTACTAGGACACAATGTGCTTTTCCAAAACCATCTTTCTCCATTTCCTTATTTCAACACCACATCTTGGTGCTATATATCCACACAAGTTTTCAAAGGAGTTTTGAATAAACAACATTGTTTTTCCATCCTATAGTTTGAAAAATAATTTCCATCTAATATCTCCATACAGGGTGTCAAAATAATATACTGGTATTCTGGGAAAAGGGTTTTCAAACTCATAGTCTTAGTGGCAACCACCACTTAAATATCATATGCTCTTTATAAGTAAAACATGTGAACCAAAATAGGTGTATAAAGATGCAAGCTCAGGGAATAGCTTGCCTGATTCCAGTATGATGTTCTTGGACTTCTTCTCACCGCTCAAGAGATAAATATCATCCTTCTTCGATAAAACCTTTCCAAATACCACTCCGGTAGCGTTTATAACTAGCGTCGCAACATGAAAATGAACAACACGCAATAAGCAAACCAAACCACGAGTGGCATATAAACAAGGGACAAACCACAAGTATCAAACTAATCACTCAAGCCACATACATAGTACTAGTTTAATCAAGCAACGAACTAAATCTATATTCACTAGGGCATTATACTCACAGGAGTATAAGACCATGCACATGCCAAAATATAGAGCACCAAGGCATCCTCAATTAGAGGTAATTAGTAACCACCTTTCTCTGATCAGGAAATACCTCAGACAAAAGTTAAGTCACCAATTAATCTCTATAATCTAAATACCTCACCAAACTATGGTGGGTACACTAACAAGATATTTAACCTGATACTCACTTAAGTTCTTCAAGTTCATCAAGCTAGGCAATATTTTACTCATACCAACTTTTCCCACAATTTCCACTAACAGTACTAACATATTATAACACACTAAACAATAACAACTAGAGAGTAATTGTGACACAACCACCATTACAGCAATACAATCTTATATGCTCTAAATAGTCACTTCATATATCAAGCCACACAATTTGGTTTCAATTTAATTGGATTAGCCATTATTTGATTATGTCTTACTTATGGCAGAAACTAGTTGAACATGTTTAATTACATATCTTAAGTTCTGTTGATCACAAAAATACAAACTAAATTTCTACAGAAAGCTACTGATGTGTAGAAGACAACACAATTGGATTTGGATCAATTGGAGTTACACAACTCCCTACACAATGGTCTCAATCCAGAAGCATACTAATCAAGTTTTAGCTATCAATTACATTCTGTTGCTCTAAAAATTAAATCCTTTTTGGGGTGACTAACCATAACTAAATTTGACTCAATAAAATTGGTCTCCACTAATTTGGACTAACAGAGTATCAGAAACAAACAAGTTTAGATTTTAAACCCTTCGTGGTATTTTGAGCAATACATTTTCATTATTTATATAAATGAGGTGAAACCAGTTGGGTTGGTTAGAAAACTTCATAAGCTTCCCAGAACATTTTAATTTGATTCATTTGGAGTTATAATTATCAAGATATTGAATTTACACACTTAACCCTATTTCTGTTATTTGTAGTATTTACAGAAAAAGGCCAGAAAAGACCCAAACCTTTTTAATTGTCACCACCGTCAATCAATGCCTCCTAAATTCAGACCAAGCTAGGGATATGTTCTCCTATACATATAGAAGACCAACCAATTGGATTCATTCCAAAATTCATCTCCTAAAAATCTACAAAAATCACCAAAGTGCCACTGGTGTGTTTACAAGAATGGATAGAACTTCTGTTTTAGGTTTCATTTGCATGCAAGGCTTACATATATAAAAAGGTATCACTTAAGTCTATCCCTAGAATTTTAGTTTGCAATATTTGGAGTTATAAAACTCTAGATATTGAATATTTAGTGAAAAAAATACTTTTTACAAGTTTTAGTCTAGTCAACAATTAAAACAATGTTTTTGCACACAGCCAGTGTGGCATGTTTAAGAAAATACATAGGAACTCTACAAAATTTGAATCACTCAAAAATCTACCACAGATCCATCACAAATGAATTAAAGCTTCACTGTAAAAATAACAGGAAATAAAATCATATATTACATCTACTGGAAAAAAAAACAAGATTGGGCCGAATTGGGCCCAGACCTGGCCGAGCGAAGCGAAAGGCGGCCCAGCCAGCGGCCCACACACGAGCGAAGCGGTACGGGGGCTCCTTCTTCTTCACCGTCAAACGAGCGCGGCAGAGCGAGGTCGAGCAGGAAGCAGGCGAGGACGGCGACGGCGCTCTGGCGAACCTGGGAGGAATTGGTGATGTCTACGAATTAGAGAAGGAGGAGGGGAGCACGGGGGTGCAGAAATGGCGAGGAATGGTGGACGGAGCTGCTCACGGGCTTGAAGGAAAGGCGGCGGCCGGAGCGGAAGAGGATGAAGACGGGCTGCTCGACTCGCGGCTTCCCGCGGCGATTCCTTGGACGAGGAGGGAGAGGACTGCACGGCGGAGCTCCTGGTGGTCTTTGTCTGGCTCGAGGATGCTTCAATCGACGGCGGCAAGCTCGACCATGGCGGCGAGGTTTCGGGTGCGAGAAGAAATGAGAGGGGAGGGGAATTATCTGGGCACGGAGAGCAGGGAGTGGCCCGGGGTCTTCTTATCGTCTCGCAGGGGAGAGGAGTGGAGGGGGGGTCCGGGCGGTGCGAGCTGGAGTGCAGGGACGGCCGCGGCCGGCGTCGGCGTGTTCTGCCGCACGGTCGGGCGAGCAGGGGAACATCGAGGGGGGAGGGGCACGGTCGCGGAGGAGCAGGGCCGAGGCGGCACGGTGTCCTGCCCCGCGACACGGCAGGAGGAGCAGTGCGGCAGGGGGGGGGGGTCCGGCAGGGGACGCGGCAGCGAAGGGCGAGGAGCACGGCGGCGCTGGCCACTGTTGCCATGCCTCTCCACAGGGAGATGGCGATTTTTGCCAATACCCCCTCGCAGAGAATTCTTCCACTTTCACAAACCAGTCCTTTTTGCTTTTCTATTAATTCATTTAAATCCAGTAGCATTTCAAGGATTTATTTGAGGCACTAAAATATTTTAGAAAAATTTGAAAATATTCATGATGCTTCCTATATATATGTAGAAGCTGCACAAAAATTGGTATTGGAAAATAAAATGTTTTGAACCATATTTGTTCATAGGGTTTAAGTATGTTATTTTTGGTAAATAATATTTGACACTCCTTTAATATTTTTAAATCAAGTGAGCGATATTGTTTTGAGCTCTTGGAACTTCCTTGACAAATATTTTAACTTCAAATATATTTTATTTTCATAATAAGGTATTTGTTCTGAAGAAATTAGAGAGTTGAACAGGGAATCTAATTTATTTAGATCATTTCTTCAACTCCTGATCTAAATTTCCATTTGTTGAATAATTTAGGAGTTTTGCTTTATTCAAGTCACATACCAAAAAGGGAGCAGCCACACCATGTCAAACATAGCAATGGGAAGGGAAACACCATCATCAATGAAACCTTTCAAAAAGTTTTTGTTGGCTCTGAATTTTGGGTCTGGTAAAAATAAATTTTTCTTGGTTCCAAAATTTGGGATGTTACATATGTTATGTGCTAGTCCCTGGATCACTGCCAGCACCACAGTACAAAATATATAGTATCATTGCATAAGTATCAAAATACTACAACGAGATCCAAAAAATAGCTAAGTATAGCTTTATTACAAAGTGCATAGTCATGAAGACTAGCTAAAATATTCAGAGTTCACAACGAAAATATAAGCAATGGGCCTTCTCTTCTAGCATACGCCACAAGCAGACATGTTGGGTGTAGAATCGAGTCCAAACTTACTCCTCATCAGAATTACCTGCACATTTGAATATGCAGCCCCCGTAGGAGGTCAATACATTGAAGTATTGGCAAGTGACTATGGTGGAAAAAAATATGACAAGTCTAATTCTATATGCATATTTGGCTTGGTGGAGTTGGTAGGCTATTTTGCAGAAAGCCAGTTTTCTCCTATCTTTTATAAAACACTTTTTTTTCTCAAAGACTTGGCACCAAGGGATGAAGCCCAAGTGCACCAACAATTCTTTCCTTAGTCAAATTTTACTTTACGAAAACCATGTTGAGATTCTTCCGTCCATCCTTGTCCAGTTGATCGAAGTAGTCCATCACCGGGGACACGGCTGAGTACTCAGTTTGTCGACTCTGCAGAGGTTGTGCACTTTCACCTTAAGACTCAATTAACCCAGACATCCTATACATGCGGAGTGCATTAAGGAAAGGAGAGAATTGAGACAAGAACTTTCAGAAGAAGAATGCAACCATACTAGCAAGACCCGTTCCACCTACCAAACTCTACATCTGCTTGTCAAGCTGACAGGTTACACTCTCACAACTTAGTAGTTCTAGACAGAGCCCATTGTCAAAAGGCTGCACGGGAAGCTTCTAAACTTGGAGGGACTTAGAAATCTCTTTGTTCCTGGGTGGCCGTCCACAAGTGCACTTCTGGGTGACAACCACCATACTCATGGCCCTAAGTAGAATAGAGATTCATCCTAGGCAAAGACAATCACAAGCATGGTCCCAAAAGCCACTCAACATAAACCAAGCAACCAATTCCACCCAGGTGTGCATTCAAAGTTTTAACACTTAGCAATATTTCTATAACATGATATGTAAACACTTTTATAGCATAGCTAAGCATCTAATAAAACTTTTTGTGGCTGCATGGAGAGGGATGGCTACACACTACTAGGATATTTTCAAAGTGTAAACTAACTTAGCATTATAAGATAGTTCAAAATTTCCCTATCATGCATACTACTCAAAATCTACTAATAATGCATATAGAAAACATAGGATAGATTATGAATGTCACTTGCCTTGGTAGCAAGAGGAACACGCACAGCAAGAATAACAATCACAAGGGTCTTCCTCCTCTTCACAATCTAGAGACAAACAATAAAACTAAATAAACACACAATCATAACACTTAAAATATCAGGACAAAAATATGTATGCATGCTTAATATGCAATGAACTTAACAAGACCAAATAATTACCATTTTAATTTCTCTGTTATTAATGCATGAAATGCAATGATCAATATTTTAATATTTTATTTAATCATTTAAATATTGAGCATATTAGTAGTTTTAAGTTCTAAAACCAATTTCCTTAATTCTATTATGAGAAGTTTCAAATAAAACTCATATTGCACTCTCTGGACAGAGGGCATTAATAAATCTCTAAAACAATTGGATTTATTTGGAAAGAAATTTTATTAATTAAGTTATAGATTTAATATCCGAAAGCTAAACAATCAAATTCCGCAATTTAATATACTCTAAAAGGATGAACTAATGAAACCATACTAAACTACACGAGCAGAGCTTCACGTGGATATAAAATTCATTAAATTTGGATGAACAGAACAAAAGTTATGAATTTTGTAAGTTTGTGTTGTTTTCTGTTTTAAAACAATGTTTCATCCGAAAATAGAAAATAAATAGGCCACGCGGCGCGCTCCGATTGGCCGATACCGGTTCGCCGCGGATCGGCACGGGAGCCGTCCGATCTAACTTACATCGGACGCTCCAGATTAGCGGGACGAAACGGTAAAGGAAAATGAATCGTGCCCTTCCGATCTAAATCTAACCGTTCGGATCTAAAGACAGTGACGCGGCCGGCCGGAGTAGTCTCCGATGACCTCATCCCGCGGTGGCGCCATCGTCGGCATAAGCGTTTCCGGCGAGATACGACGAGCGGGCAAGAACGACACGTACCGCTACGAAGAGGAGGTCGAGGCGGAGACGTTGGCGCGACAGGGGTCTTCGGCGTGCTTCCCTTCTCCTCCTAAAGCTCGCCGGAGATGGAGACGGCGGCGGTTTGCTTCGGTTGATCACGGACGCGATGATCTGGAGCAGTAGAACAACAGGGAAGATGTCAAGGGCGTGCGCGCGCTAACTGGGAGTCGGAAGAGAGACGCGGGAGGACTCGAGGAGCTCTGCACTCACCAGAGTTTGAAGATTTTGGCGGCGGCGGTGGCGTCGGATGCGGCTCGATCTCGAACAGCCTGGAGGCGGGCTGGTTAGGGTTTTCGAGTGCGAGAAGGGCGGTGGAGTCGTGGCTTAAATAGTACGGCACGAGTGGTCTTGTTCCGCAAGAAATCGCGAAGATTGCGTCGTGTTCGTCTCGATCTCCTCCGGATATAATTCGTGTTCTGTTGAGATTTTGCTGGGGAAGAAGATGAGGTGGGGCCGGGCTGTCAGCGACTGAGGGGGGGAGATGGGCTGCTGTTGGGCTTCTGCGCTGCGCGCACGGGAGGGAGCGAAGTGGGCTTCGGCCCAGATTGGGTCGGGCTGTTCTTCTCCCTTTTTTTTTGACAAAACATTTTCTGTTTTCAAACTTTTAATTCAAATTTGATTTTTAAAACTTATCAAAACATTTCAGACAAATTCATAAAAATATGTTTTGAAAAGCTAATTTAATTTATAACTTTTTGCTATCCTTTTGCTAAATAAATAAAATAATAAAATACATATTTTTATAAGGAGCTCAAATAGACCTCTTTATTGAAAACAACTTTATTTAAACTTATAATTAAAATTCAATTTACTCTTTATATGATTTCAATGCCATTCTTATATGATGCATGATGCATGATGCATGAATGCAAAGTTTTAAATTTTTTGAGAAATTTGGGATGTTACAGCCCCCGAGCAGCTCGGGTGGCGGCCTAGGATTTTTTCAGCGGAGCCTGTATGGCGCAGCCCCTGAGTAGTTCGAGTGGCGGCCTAGGGATTTTCAAGTTTGACCTGTGAGGTGCAGCCCCCGAGTGCGTCGGGTGGCGACATAGGATTTTTGACTTGACCTGTGCGGCGCAACTCCCCAGTAGGTCAGGTAGAGGCCTAGGATTTTCTGAATTGTGCCTGTGCGGCGCAGCCCCCGAGCGATTCGTGTAGCGGCCTAGGCTTTTTCAAGTGTGACCTGTGAGGTGCAGCCCCCGAGTGCATCGGGTGGCGACCTAGGATTTCCGACTTGACCTGTGCGGTGCAACTCCTGAGTAGATCGAGTAGAGGCCTAGGATTTTGCGAGTTGTGCCTGTATGGCGCAACCCCCGAGTGATTCGAGTAGCGGCCTAGGCTTTTCTTTCAACCTGTATGGCGCAGCCCCCGAGTGATTCGAGTGACGGCCTAGGATTTTTGTTTGCCTTGACTGAGAAGGTAAAGTGGACAACTTTTCTGTAAATCACTTTATTGATTCTTGCCACCATGCCGCCTCATTAATACCCTTCCAGTCCCCTTAGGTACCCTGGTAAGGGAAAGAGTGCGTCTGAAACCTGTCGCGTTGACATGGTATCCTTGGTACGATGATTGGGTTGACTAAGCATAGAACCGCCGGAGTTGTGCGACGTTCCATGGGTTGCTGCAGACGGCTCCTGTCTTCGAGTCCTTTAGGCGATAAGCTCCGTTGCCCATTGCCTCTGTCACAATGTATGGGCCTTCCCATGGGGAGGCTAGCTTGTGCACCTTCTTTTGCTTGAGGCGGAGGACCAGGTCACCAGCCGCGAATGCTCTCGGTCGCAACCTCCGTCCATGGTAGTTGCGCAGATCTTGCTGATACACGGCTGATCGCGCCAGGGCGATGTCGCATGCTTCATCGAGAATATCCATGATGTCTTCGAGTGCCTCTTCTGCGTCTGACTCGTCGTAGGCGACCACCCGTGGTGCGTCAAATTTGATGTCGCAGGGGAGGACTGCCTCTGCACCGTACACCATGAAGAATCGAGTGAATTGGGTGGACCTGTTTGGCGTGGTCCGCAGACTCTAGAGGACTGACGGCAGTTCTTCGACCCATGCGCCCGCTGCGCGTCTCAGTGGCACACGAGTCGTTTCTTGATGCCACTGCAGATGAGGTTGTTGGCTTTCTCCACCTGTCCATTGGATTGCGGATGCGAGACAGACGCATAATTGAGCTTGATACCTTGATCTGAGCAGAAGTCTTTGAATTCTTCGGCTGTGAAGTTCGAGCCGTTATCTCTGATGATCCCGTTCGGAACTCCAAAGATGAAGATGATGGACCTGATGAAGTTGACCGCTGATGATGCAGTCGAACTTGTGATGGGCACGGCCTCAATCCACTTGGTGAACTTATCGACAGCGACCAGGAGGTGAGTGTGTCGGCCCAGTGGGAACTGGGGTACCAAGAGCCCATTCCCCCCAGGCCTCGCTCGCGGGCCAGACGGACGAAACGACTAAGGACCAGGCGTCACCGCCTGACAGGACCCTCGAGAGGCGATTCCCCTCGAGGGCCTGAAGAGGGAGCGAGGGCCTCAAGGGACCCCTCGCCTTAGGGGATCCTCCCCGTCAAGGAACCAACCCGCCTGAGGGAAGTCCGACAGGAATCTCCCCTCAGGCCTGGAGGGAAACGTCGTCGCCAAGGAATCCCGACAGAGCGCATGTGACCTCTATTGCGCCCGTACAGAGGCGCTCACACCCCCGTCGTTGTCCCTGGCGATAAAGCGGTCAACAAAGCTGCACCGCCTGCCGCACAGCTGTGAGGACCTTCTACTCTGATGATAAAGCAGGTGGACGGCGCAACCCTCCAACGGAGATCGTCATCATGGGCTCCACCTCAGAGACTGCCCGGTCTGCGGGCGGTACAAGCGTGGTCGGCCGCCAGTCGGCAATGGCGCCACCTTTATCAACAATGGACCGAGTCCATGGACGAATGGAGCGCGGTGGACTCGTGCTCCGCCCCGCCACTGGCAAGTGGGAGCCACCTTGAAGGCCAAGCCGAAGAAGAAGGCCCGAGGCGCTTATAAAAGGGAGAAGGCCTCCATCGTAGCGGTGGTCGGCTCTTTGCGTGCAAAACACCCTTGTAAACCCTAGCAGCTCTGGTTAGGTTAGCCTCTTGCTGGAGGAGGAAGAAGATCATTGCTTCCCTCCCCAGGCAAGAACTGCCTCAAGGGGGCTTCCGGCAAGCTCAATTGTACTGTAACCTCCCACATATAATACAGATAGGCAGGAGTAGCGGTCTTACCTCCTCACGAGGGCCGTGAACCTGGGTAAAGGACGGTGTTTTCCTTGGTCGGGTGTGCGTCTTCTTCGGGTCCGGCGAGCAACGTCGTGGAGCCACTTGAGGGTTTAGACCTCCGCGTTCAATCCCCTCTCGAACTACACTTCAGGAAGTGACTACCCCCGATTCCCGGGAGTCATAACCCGACATTTGGCGCGTCAGGTAAGGGGATTGAGGCGCGTCAACAACCTTCGAGTTCGTCTCCGCGCCATGGTAAACACGCGCGCCACCCGCACCGCTCGAGTCAGCCGACGTGCGCCCGCGGGAACACGCGTGCCCCAGGCGCCGCGCCCACCCGCGCGACCACCCGCGCAAGGCGGGGCCGACCCCGCCAAGAGGAGCATGTCCCCTCTGGCCCTCACGCGGAGGAGCCGGAGCACGACGCTGAGCACCAGGAGGACGCGCAGTCGTCGCACCCGACGCAGTGCCCGAGCGGCTCGGGCCCGGGGAGAACCGACCCCGCGCCCCACACCGCGCTGCTCATGGCGCAGGAGCTGCTCCGCTACCAGCCCACCACTGAGGCCCACGAGCAGTGGCTCCAACGCCTCAACCACCTCGTCGGCATCGCCACGACGTGCCCCGCTCTGTCGCAGTCCAACACGCACCCCTCTCTCGCGGGCACGGTCGCAACAAATGCGCCTCCGCCACCTCCGGGGCCTGCGCCGGCTGCGGCACAGAGGGCTGCCTCGCACGCGACCTCGCCGCGCGATTGCATGATCGTGCAGCGCACCACGCCCGACGCCCGTGTGGGGATGGAGCTCCAGCGAGACCGCCAGAACAGGCTCATAGAGGAGCTCGGCCAGGCGGGACAGCAGAACCGCGGAGCGTTCAACACGGGGTCGCTACGCACACCTCGGGCTGCATGGCGTTCACACGCTCCCTGCGCTGCGTGGTCTGGCCGCAGAAGTTTAGGCCGGCGCTTCCCAAGGGCTACGACGGCTCCAGCAGCCCCGTCGAGTTCCTGCAGCTCTACACCATCTCCATCCAAGGTGCGGGGGGAGACGACAAGGTCATGGCCAACTGGTTCTCCCACACGCTACGCGACTCTGCGCTGTCGTGGCTCCTGAACCTCCCGGAGGACTCTGTGAACTCCTGGGAGGAGCTCTGCAAGCAGTTCGTCTCTAACTTCAAGGGGACGTACGAGCGCGCCCTCACCCACAACGATCTGCGCGCTGTGATGCAGAGGAAGGACGAAACGCTCCGCAAGTACATCCAGCGCTTCAGCCAAGTGCGCAACAAGATCCCGAACATCCCTGACACTCAAGTCATCGCTGCCTTTCGCGAGGGTGTCACCAACAGCAGGATGCTTGAGAAACTGGGCATCCACGACAAGCTCACCTCTGTGGTCAAGCTGTTCGACATGGCGGACAAGTGCGCCAAGGCTGAAGAGGGACTCCTCTTCGTGAAAATGTCCTCGAGAGGGGATGATCACGCTGAGGGGTCCAAGAGCCAGAAGAAGAAGGAGGAGCCCAAGCGCAAGGCCACCGTAGTTCTCGCGGTAGAGCCGGACACAAAAGGCACCCGCAGGGACTCCCCCGAGGCTGGAGAAAGAAAAGATGATCACCGCCCATTCTACATCTACCACAACAGGCGCGGCCACTCTACGGAATCCTGCTACGACCTCAAAAGGTTGAGCAAGGAGCGCGAGCAAGCAGAAGACAGCGGCGGCCGCGGTCGAGGCCGTGGCTACCACGGAGGCGGACGCAAGGGCGGCTACCAGAAACCATCTGGAAATCGAGCCAACGCCACAGAAAAGAACGGCAACCTCCCTGACGAGGAAGATGGCGGCTACCAAGCCCCGAGGGGCGCCATTGCCTGCATCCTAGGGGGGGCGCATGAAGGGAATATGCCCTAGAGGCACTTAATAAACATAGTTTATTGGCAATATCCCAATCGTTCATTATATGTTTTATACCATGCTATAACTGTATTAAGCAAAAAAAATAATACAGGTGTGGTAGATAAACAACCAGGTCCCTAGTAGCCTCTACTAAGACTAGTTTCGTTGCGCGATTGATGATCGAGGTTTTCCGATCATAGGGCATGGCGCCGGTCGGCAATGGAAGTCATATCGTTAGGAGTAACGATGTGATGGACGTACCCAGTATTTATAGGACATAGTCATTACGCCTTAAGACCGTGAGACCAACTCTTATTATTATTATTTCTGGAAGATACTTTGATCGCACCAAACGTCGTATCTTATTTAGTATGACAATAACGGTGATACTTTTGGGTATCGGAAAGGAGTAGTTGAGACGAGGGGTCAACAGCGGGATTTGTCAGTCCACATAGCCGGATAGATACTCTAGGGCCCACTCGGTGAGATTATGTCAAATGAGTTTGCAAACATGTGACTAGGTCACCAGCTGACATAATATCATAGACGAGTAGAAGATAGCGATGTCGGTAAAGAGATCATGCTAGGTATGGAGATATCTGAGAATGATGCTCGGACACGCTAAGTATCGCAATGACAAATGGTTTAAGACTATACGTCCAGGTTTGATAGATGAAAGTCATTCGTTATATCACAGGGATTAATTCATGGGGTCCAGGCCTACGAGTTAGTCGTTGATCATAGAGGAGTCTTGATCGTACCTGTTATTATATCGAACCGCTAGGGTAACACACTTAAGGGGTTTCAACAAGACAACCGGAAAGGAAAGAGATCACCGGGAGCGTCCCGGGAGGGGTCCGATGGAGATCTGGCAGCGCCGAAAGAGTTTTCGGAGCTAGGAAAAATTATATATATTATGTTTGCTATTAATTAGTGTAATTAATATGCAAATATGATTTTATATATTTATTTTCGAATTTATTTAGGCTGATTTCCCTAAATGGGCCTTCTGGTCGAAAGAAGGCCCATGGGGGGGAAAACCCTCAAGGGAATTTTGTGGGGGAGGCTTGCCCGGCCTAGGTGGGCCAAATGGGGCCCACCTAGGGCCGGCGCACCAGCCTTGGCCGAACCAGGCATGTGAGATAGTCCCACATTGCCTGGCTGGCAAGGTTGGCTCCCCCTGGGAGCCTATATAAGAAGGGGCACCCCTGGCCTTTTAATTCACCAATTAATTCCCAATTTCTCTCTCGATCTCGTGGGTCCCTTGTTGGATCCACGCCGAGTAGAGGAGGGGGATCTCTTCCACCATTGCCGCTGCCGCGCTGCTGGTGTTCCGGTCCAAGTCTTCCGCTGCTCGTCCTGGACTGGAGCTTCGGAGGCCGTCGTCTCCACCGTATGTGTGCGACTCCCTGCGAGGTGCTGCGCTAGCGGTACTCGGAGGCCTACTTCCTCCATCCGACCTCGGGGTCATCTTCGTCGTCTTCGTCGCGCCGAGCTCTCCGCGACCTAGAGGTCGGCTACGTCGTCTTCGTCGTCAACGCTTGTGCGGGAGCGTAATCCCCGCTATTCGGTCTACGAGGGTATGTATTCCGATCTCCGCCGTACTTCTATATCTGCATAGTGTAGATCTTGGCTAGTTTAAGGATATCGTTGCTAGGAAATTTTTTGTTTTCTGCACACGATCCCCTTCAGTGCAGGCGCCGAAGTCGAACAACCAGTTCAAACAGTTCGCCCGCGAGCTCAACGCCGCCCTCCCAAGCACGGAAACCTCCAGGCCCCTCAAGTGGTCGCAGTACACCATCGCCTTCGACGTTCAGGACCACCCAAGTCCACCAAGACCGTTGGGACCCTCCCGCTGGCCTGCACCCCCACCATCGACAATGTGGTTGTATCCAAGACGCTCATTGACGGCGGAGCAGGCCTGAACGTCATCTCCATAGATACGTTTGAAGCGCTTCAAGTGCCCTACGAGAGGCTTATGCCCTCGAGGCCCTTCACGGGGGTCACCAGCGGCTCAATCGAGCCTCTAGGCCAGGTCAGGCTTGCCGTCACCTTCGAGAGCGAGGAAAATTACCGCACCGAGCACATCGACTTCGATGTTGCGCACATCGGCCTGCCGTACAACGCCATCCTCGGCTACCCAGCGCTCGCGAAGTTCATGGCTGTCACGCACCATGCGTACAATATGGTCAAGATCCCCGGCAGCACCGGCACGATCACCATACGTGGGCATGTCCTGGACGCTAGGCGTGCTGTGGAGACGGCCTACAAGACCGCCGCCATAGCCTTCCCCGCAGATGAGGACCAAGAGCCACTCGAGAGGCCCAAGAAGAAGAAGCAGTTGTTCTCCCAGGAGGCAGCTGCTACAAAGAAGATCTCTCTGAGCTCAAGTAGCTCGGGGGCTGAAGGCTCGGGGGCTAGCGTCACCATTGGCGCCGCGCTGCCTCCCAAATAGGAAAGCGCGCTCGTCGCCTTCCTCCAGGCAAACTCTGACATGTTCGCGTGGACACCGTCAGATATGTCTGGTGTACCAAGGGAGGTGATCGAGCACCACTTGGCCGTGTGCCCAAACGCGCGCCCCGTCAAGCAAAAAGCAAGAAAACAAGCCCCCGAGAAGCAAGCATTCATCGTCAAGGAGGTCGAGAAGCTCAAAGCGGCAAAAGTCGTCCGCGAAGTCGCGCACCCCACTTGGCTCTCCAACGGCGTGGTAGTACCAAAACCCGCCGGCGGAGGCCGCCTCTGCATCGACTACACGGACATAAACAAGGCCTGCCCCAAGGACCCTTACCCCATGCCCAGAATTGACCAGATCGTGGACTCTACGGCAGGCTACGACCTCCTCTGTTTCCTCGATGCCTTCTCTGGTTATCACCAAATTAAGATGGCTAAAGAGGACGAGGAGAAGACGGCTTTCCTCACCCCATGTGGTGTGTATTGCTACGTCTGCATGCCCTTCGGCCTAAAAAATGCCGGAGCCACTTTCCAGAGATTAATGAGGATAGCCCTTGGCGGGCAAATGGGGCGAAACACTGAGGCATATGTCGATGACATCGTCGTGAAGTCACGAGAAGGGAATACTCTGCTCGGAGACCTGGAAGAAACCTTCGCCAGCCTGCGCAAGGTGAACATCAAGCTCAACCCTGCAAAGTGCGTCTTTGGAGTACCTTCGGGCAAATTGCTGGGCTTCCTCGTGTCTCATCGGGGCATAGAGGCAAACCCAGACAAAATCAAGGCCATAGAAGGCATGCAACCTCCACGCAGACTCAAGGACATGCAACTCCTGGCGGGCTGCATGGCCAGCTTGGGCCGATTCATCTCCAAGTTCGGCGAAAGAGCCCTGCCGTTTTTCAAGATCATGAAAAGAACGGGCACTTTCAAGTGGACCCCTGAAGCTCAAAAGCATTTGAGGACTTGAAGAAGTACTTGGCCAGCCCACCTGTAATGGTCGCCCCAAGGCCTGGTGAGCACCTGAAGCTGTACTTGTCAGCCACCCCACAAACAGCCAGTGATGTCCTTGTGGTGGAAAGAGAGGAGCCTGTACTTCACAAGAAGAGTGCAACCACTCCAAAGAAAAAGCCTCTTGATAAAGAGCTCGACGAAGGGGCGGTCATCACAAGGCCCACGCCAGGCCCAAAGCCTCAAGAGGAGACTGCCCCGAGCCAACTACTGCAAGAGGTTCGGGCCGAAGGGACCGAGGAGGCTCAAAAGGCTAACACACTCGAGGCCCAAGAGGATCGCTGCGAGGCAACGCCCCTAGAGGCCACATCCCTTGAGGCCAAGTCCCTTGAGAGCAAGTCCCCCGAAGCCACGTCCCTCGAGGCCAAGTCCCTCGAGGCCACGTACCTCGAGGCCAAGCCCCTCGAGGACAAGTCCCTCGAGGCCAAGACCCTCGAGGCCCAGGCCAAGCCCCTTGAAGCCAACCCCCTCGAGGGCCAAGCTGGGCCACCTCAGGCGAAAGACCCCAAGGGAACAGAAACCACTCTCGTCGAGCATCCAGTTTACTTCGTCAGCACAGTACTGCGTGATGCTCGCGAGCGGTACCCGATGCAGCAGAAGCTTCTCCTCGCACTCCTCATCGCCTCAAGAAAGCTGCGGCACTACTTCCAGGGGCACCCCATCATGGTGGTAACCTCTTTCCCCCTGGAACAAATTCTGCGCAACCCAAATGCAACAGATCGTGTCGCAGGATGGAACATCGAGCTACAGCCATTCAATTTGCGCTTCAATACCACAAGGGTAATCAAAGGAAGAGCGCTGGCAGACTTCGTCGCCGAATGGACTGATCCAACCCCTGAAGAGCCCTGGGAAGAAGAGCACGAGTTCTCTGGAGCAGCAATGCCCAGTTAATGGACCATGAAGTTCGACGGAGCTTTCACTTGTCGCCACGATGGGGCGGGTGTAGTCCTGACCTCACCAAAAGGCGACAAGTTGTATTATGCAGTCCAGCTGTTCTTCGGAATCGACAAGATATCCAACAACATCGCCGAGTATGAAGGGTTTCTTGCTGGCCTACGCGCCACAATCGCCCTAGCCGTCAAGCATATACTCATCAAGGGCGACTCCCAGCTGTTCGTCAACTTCTCCAACAAAAGCTACAAGGCCAAGGACGACCACATGGCCGCATACCTTGAAGAGGTCCGTAGGCTAGAGAAGAACTTCAGGGGAATGGAGCTCATGCACATCCCAAGAAAGGAGAACCAAGAGGCTGATGACATCGCCAAGCGCGCATCAAAGAGGCAAGCCCAGCTGCCAGGTGTCTTTGAAGTAAGGCTCGTCAAGGCATCCATAAAGCAGCCCCTCGAGGCCCTGCCCGCAAGCACAGACGAAGCGCTCCCGCCTCCACCTGGAAGCGGAGCCCATGCTGCGGGCCCCCAACAGGGGAGCGTCTGTTGCTCATAGCGGTGCACCAAGAGGCAGGATGGATCGACGAGATCAAAGACTACCTCCACAAAGGGATTCTTCCCGAGGAAGATGTTGAAGCGGAGTGAATTGCCCGTCAAGCAAAATCGTACCGAATCCTCGAAGGAAATCTCTACCGCAAGCGCCCAAACGGCATCGCGCTCAAGTGCGTCCCTCCTGAAGAAGGAAAACTACTTATTAAGGACATCCACAGTCGGGAATGCGGCCACCATTCGTGCGCCCGCACCCTCGCAGGAAAAGTCTTCAGGAGCGGCTTCTACTGGCCTCAAGCGCTTCAAGATGCAACGGACATCATTCAAGCTTGTGAAGCCTGCCAGTTCCACGCCAAGCAAATCCACCAACCAGCACTGGGCCTAAAACCATTCCGCTCTCGTGGCCGTTTGCGGTCTGGGGGCTGGACATCCTGGGACACTTCCCAACGGCGCAAGGTGGATATCGCTACCTCTTTGTGGCCATCGACAAGTTCACAAAATGACCTGAAGTGGAGGCGACGCGTACAATCACAGCAGGCGCGGCGGTGAAATTCATCAGAGGCCTGGTCTGCCGCTTCGGAGTGCCTAACCGCATCGTCACCGACAATGGCTCGCAATTCACAAGCGGCATCTTCAGAGCCTACTGCCAGAAAATGGGCATCAAGCTCTGCTTCGCCTCAGTCGCCCATCCGCAAAGCAACGGACAGGCTGAGCGCGCAAACGCAGAGGTCCTCAAAGGCTTGAAGACCAGGACCTTCGATGTCCTCAAGGGCCACGGCAAGGGCTGGATCAATGAGCTACCCTCGGTGCTCTGGTCCATCCGTACCACGCCACCCAAGCCCACCGCGGAAACGCCGTTCGCACTCGTCTATGGAGCCGAAGCAGTCCTCCCCGCAGAGATAAAGCATGGATCCCCACGGGTCCTGGCCTTTAATGAGGACCAGCAAGAGGACCTCCACAACGACGACCTGCTGCTCGTTGAAGGACTAAGACGCCGCGCCGCTCTACGGGCGGCCAAGTACCAGCAGTCCCTGAGGCGCTACCACAGCCGCAATGCGCGCTCGCGCACCCTGGAGGCAGACGATCTCGTCCTCAGATGAATCCTCTCCACGGAAGGCCTCCACAGGCTGTCCCCGATGTGGGAAGGTCCCTACAGGGTCACCCACATCGCCAGGCCTGGCGCGGCTCGCCTCGAGACGGAAGACGGCGTCCCCGTCAAGAATCCATGGAACATCATGCATCTACGCAAGTTCTACCCGTGATCATCATCACGTCAGGACATTTAGCGAAAGAGGCAGCCCACGGCTCAACCTCCAAGCACCTTTTTGTCCCTCAAGGTTAAAAGCTCAAAGCTTAAACCTCGCAAACCTTTGTATCCGCCAGGAACAAGTAAAAAAAAGAGTGATTATTGTCAGGCCCGTGATCATTCTCACGTCAAGACGTCAAGCGGACGAGACAGCCTACGGCTCAACCTCTAAGCATTGTTCGTCTCTAGAGGTTAAAACGCCGAAAGGCTTAAACCTCCAAAAACATAGCTTTGTCTCCTAAAGGAACAAATCCAAAGTGGTCATTGCCACACCCGTGATCATTGTCACGTCGAGAAAACAAAGTGGAAGAGGCAGCTTATGGCTCAACCTCCAAGTAATGTCGACTCTAGAGGTTAAAACACCAAAAGGATTAAACCTCAAACAAATGCTTTGTCTCCTAAGGGAACAAACGCAACCGTGGTCATTGCCACGCACGTGATCATTGTCACGTCGAGACTCCTAGCGGACGAGGCAGCTTACGGCTCAACCTCCAAGCATTCTTGTCTCCGGAGGTTAAAACGCCAACGGCTTAAACCTCCAAAGCCCCAAAGGCTTCACTCGAGGGAAAAACCCTCTGAGCTCTCTATTAAAACGAGCCACCTCAGGCCGTTGAGAGTCTCAGCCACCAACAGGTGGTCCCCATGCCTCGACATGGTCAGAGCATTAACTTGGCAACCCCAAGCATAATGACTCAATCTCGTTCCTAAGTGAACTTAGCGCTTCGACGCCGCTTATGAAAAATTGTTTTTGGGAGGTTTTATTTACGCATAACTATTGTTGAAGTGTGCGCTTATATCTCTCCACATGCGTACCTCACGAGCGGGGGCTGAGTACGGTGCCAGTGCCTCAAATGACACACCAGCAACACTGCAAAATCCAAGAGTCCGAGCTCTGGCTGGAGGGCAATTCCCCCACAGACAAGCCATCTCTACAGAGGACCTTGGTACTTACTCTCCTCGCAAGGAACGCCTGAGGGGATCTATAAGCGCGCACGATCCCTCGATCCGTGTTTCAGCGTTTGGGTTCGCCCCTCTAATACCTGCAGGAAAGAATTCCCCCTCGAGCCTGAAGGGGCATCCGGGAGTGACCCCTCAAGTGGGTAACCTCGCCAGGCAAAGAGTCTCACCAGGAGTGACCCCTCAAGTGGGCAACCTCACCAGGCCAAGAGTGTCCCCAGGAGTGACCCCTCAAGTGGGCAACCTCGCCAGGCGAAAGGCCTCCACAGGGCGAAAACCTCGGGAAGCTAAGTCTCGCACCCACGCTTTAAGAGCGTTTCTCTCTCCCGAGCGCGCGTCTCTTCCCCTCGAGCAACTTCGCTTTCCCTTACGCTTCATGGACTACTCGCACGTCTAAGGGGGGCACTTTAGCATCGCGACTCAAGGCTCTTACCTCTCCTAGGCGTAAACTCCCCCCCGGCCTTGCGGAGTCTTTGCTCCCACGGACCGAGGTGGCGGAGTCATGGTACGAAGGGATGGGACCTAACGACGCAGAGAACAAATAGACATGAAGATGAGTCCAAAGAGACCTCAAGGGGGGCAGACGAGCTCGAATTTAAAACAGCAATTAAAGTATATTACAAGCCAAAAGTCTTGAGATGTCTAAAAGCACACAACCGGTGCAGATACAAACGCTCGCAAGCGCAATAGAGGATGGTTAAATGAGAAGCAGCACCGTCTTGGACCTCTTCCGCGGCGGCCTCGTCAGACTCGGCAGAGCAAGCCTCCTCCTCGCTGTCCCCCGACGCAGCCTCCGCACGCCTGAAGCGGTTGCAGAAGGCGTCCACCTGCTCGCGGAGGGAGCTTGAGACCCGCTGAGCGTCCTCGCCCTGGGCGTCTTCGGTCACAGAACCCAGGTCGAAGCCTGGCGTGAGAAGCTTGAGGTTGGTGAAGATGCGGTCCACCACCCCCCCCCCCCCCAAGAGCTGCCGACTCTCGTCCTCGATCATCTCCCGAAGCTCGGCGACGGGACCCTCGAGCGCCGCGAAGAGCTGTTCGAAGTAGACCAAGTACATGGCTACGTCGCCGTGGCCCCGGACGTCGGTATGCGGCGCCTCTGCTCCCAGCTGCGAAGCCAGCTCGTTGCCAGAGCGACCAGCGCCTCGAACATGCGCTCGCGCTGCTTCGTGAGTGCCTGAGCCGCGCTGGCGGAGTCTGAGGCCTCCGCCGCCCGCTGCATCGCCGGGGCCACCTGCTCCTCCACATCCTTGTCTAGGGAGTTGAGGTTGTGGACAGCCTCAAGGGGGCCGTCCTTGGCACGAGTAAGGCGGGCCTCTAGCTTGGAGTTGGCCTTCTCGAGCTCGGCGATCTTCCGAGCGTCCGCGGCGTGCTTGGCCTTGAAGCGGTCCTCCTGCGCCTGGGCCATGTCGCGGTACTTTTGGGAAGTGGACCTGCAAAACTGCTTCTCGCGCTCCGCGAGGGCGTCTTCGGCCTCCTTTTTCTTCTCGGCGAAGCGCCGCTCGAAGCGCTCGTAAGCCACCTTCTGGGCAGCGAATTTGTCCTCGTACTTCTGGGTCGCCTGGGCCAGCTAGCCCTCTCTCTCCTCGAGGGCCTCGCGTTGGGCAGCCAGGTCCTTCTCCGCCTGGAGGCGCTGCTCCCCGCGCTGCTGCAGCTCCTTCTCCTTGAGGACCAGCAGCTGCTCGCGCTCGGCAAAGGCCTTGCGGTCCTTCTCCAGAGCAGTCGATGCAGCCTGATGGGTGGAGAGCAGCTGAGCCTCTAGCTGGCCCAGCTCGCGGCGCTTCTGCGCCAACGAGCCCTCCATTGCCTCGCGTTCCGCCCCGACCTCACGCAGGAGGTTTGTCGCGGCGTCGCGTTCCGCCTGGAGGGGTTGGAGCAGCTCGGCGGCGTCGCGAATGGCCGCCTCAAGGGTCTCCTTGGCGAAGGTGGTGGCTTCCTCACGGGCAGCCTGCAGCGCCAAGTCCTCCTGCCGGCGCGTCTCGACCGCCGCGTGGAAGGACTCCCACGATTTCACCAGCTCCTTCTGCTGCTGAGCTAGCCATATATCCCCAAGGGCGAGGTGCGCCTCCAAGCCCTCCAGGGACTCCCTCACGAGGCCATAGGCGGCCTCACGACGCCCCGCGCTCCAGTCACAGCCGCGGAGCACCAGGACTCGGCTCGCAGAAGTGCCAGCCTCGGCGTCGAGTCCCGCAGGTCCGACCGCGGGAAGGACAAGGGGGCTTGCTGGAGCCCCGCCGGAGCCCGTGCCCGCGCCCCCTTCAGACCCTGCGGCCGCGAGGCGCTCCTCGCCTCCAGTCTGGCAGGGAGGGGAGAAGGAACCGTCCCCGGCAGACGCGCCCACGCCGACCGGCGTCTCGAAGGCCTCCGTCGCGGGCTGCGCAAAGGCGTTGGGCGCAGATGGTGCAGCACGCACACCCGGAGGCGTCGACACGCGCGGCGGCGTCAGCTCACGTGGCGGAGTGGCCTCGCGCGGAGGCGTAGCCGCACGTGGTGGAGTGACCTCGCACGGAGGCGTAGCCGCACGAGGCGGAGCGGCAGCACCAGCGGGCGCAGAAGTCCTCACCTCCGAGCCCTCCACCAATGGAGACTCGCGCGTGTTGCAGGGGCGTCCGGACCTACGGCGCTGTCCTTCTCTGGTGAACCAGCCGCCCCCGCGAGGGGCGCTGTCGCTTCCACTTGAGGCGCCTCCTCAAGGGGGACCGTTGGGGCCGCCCCCTCAGGCCCCGCGGCCTCGTCAATCACGGCCCCTGCCGTGGCGGTCTTCACCTCGGACGCCTTGCGGAGCCGGCGGCGCTTGGCATGCGCAGGTCCGCTGTCAAGAGCACAAGGAAAAACTTCAGCAAAAGATGAGATGGAATTAGAAACCAAAAGGGCAAATGACCCTACGGCGTGTAAACTCACCCTGGAGGGGGAGCGTCGGCGTCGACCCACGCAAGGCCTGACGAGCGCCATGAGGGGAAGGGCTTGGCAGCAGGCCTCGCGGGGGCGCCTCCGCTTTCCTCTTGGAAGGAACGTCAGAGGGCCTCGCCCCTGGGTGGTCCACGACGTCCTTGGTGCAAAGCCCGCACCTCCCCGGAGAACCCTCCGCGTCTGAGGCCTCTCCTTCCTCAGCTTCCTCCTCCACGGGGCGCGAGGGCGCCACCACGAAGGCATCTTCGTCGCCTGACGAGATGTCGCGAATCTCGTCAGCAAGGGGCCCAGCCCTAGAAGAGGAGACCTCCCCAGCTCTTCCTCCTCGCCCAGGCCAGCTCCAGAAGCCGAGGGAGAATCGGCCCCCTCTGCTCCCCGCGGGGCCGGCAGCGGCACATCAGAGTTCGCCGGGCCTGTCGGGGAGAACGAGGGCATCCCCTCTAGGCGGGCCATGCGCTCCGTCAGGTTGTACTGGTGAAGGGGCCGGAGCGCCGCGCGGACCTCATCCGCAGGGAGCACGGAGGGGTTGACGAAGAGCGCGGAGAGAATGTTGTCGACGACGTCCTTGTCGTTGTCCTCGACGTGGAGCCGCATCTTGTCGTTCGGCCCCGAGTACATCCACATGGGGACCGAGTGAGCTTGGAGGGGCACGATGCGGCGGGTCACAAAGTCCGCCACGACCATCTGCCCGGTGAGGCCCTCCTCGCGAAGGAAGCTCAGGCGCCCCATCAGGCTCGTGTTCTTGGCGCCGTCGAAGATAGCCTTGCCCCTGTGGGAGTTCTTCACCGGAGGCTCGTCGTGGACCTCGAGGAAGGCGCATGGACGCTCCACCCCGACGAAGAACCACTTATGGCGGAAGTCGTCTACCTTCTTCATCACGGACGTGATGGCCTTGCCCTCGCTCCAAGACATGGGGATGTAGACACCCCCCATGTCGTCGACGATGCGGAACGAAACGCAACCGGAGCGCTCGTTCTTCGCCGTGTTCCGGAGCACGTAGAAGCACCGGAACAACCCCACCGTGGGCTTCAGGCCCAGGTACGCCTCGCAGAGATAGGCGAAGACGGCGAGGATGAGGATGGAGTTGGGGTGCAGGTGCAGCAGTTGCACCTGGTAGAACGCCAGCACCGCCTCCAGGAACGGAGAGAAGGGCGGCACCAGTCCCGCGGCCAGGCAGTGATGGAAGACCGGGAAAAATCCCCTCGGGCGCTTCCCGTGCGCCGCAGGCTTCAGGGCGGTGGCACCGTGCTCGTTCGTCCGGTCCGCCACTAGGTATCGGAACTTGGAGAGCGCCTTCTCGTTGACGCGGACGCCAAGCAGCGCCCCGCCCATCACGGTCTCCGCGGCCTCCACCTGCGAGGAGGACCCCGCGGCGGCCTTGCCTTTGCTCTTGAGAGGACTCATCGTCAAGGGCGCGGAGATTGGAAGGAGTTGGAGAACATGAACTCGCAGGAGAGCGCGGAGGCGGAGAGCTCTATGGAGCGGAATTTTCTGCGAGGAGTTGGAAACGGTAACGGCTCCCTGCCACAGCGCTCGGGCTTTATGTCCCCTCCAAGAGCAGTTACCGGGACGTGGTGGGACCCCCCACGACTCACGCTCCAGATCGTGCAAAGCCGTTAGTCGTCCGAGTGCCGTGTGGCTCGGGCCGGCTGGGCACTAAGGGCCCACGACGCTTCGTGCCCATCATGGGCCCGGGGTCTACTGTCGGCCCAGTGGGAACTAGGGTATCAAGAGCCCATTCCCCCCAGGTCTCGCTCGCGGGCCAGACGGACGAAACGACTAAGGACCAGGCGTCACCGCCTGACAGGACCCTCGAGAGGCGATTCCCCTCGAGGGCCCGAAGAGGGAGCGAGGGCCTCAAGAGACCCCTCGCCTCAGGGGATCCTCCCCGTCAAGGAACCAACCCGCCTGAGGGAAGTCCGGCAGGAATCTCCCATCAGGCCTGGAGTGAAACATCGTCGCCAAGGAATCCCGACAGAGCGCATGTGACCTCTGTTGCGCCCGTACAGAGGCGCTCACACCCCCGTCATTGTCCCTGGCGATAAAGCGGTCAACAAAGCTGCACCGCCTACCGCACAGCTGTGAGGACCTTCTACTCTGACGATAAAGCAGGTCAACGGCGCAACCCTCCAACAGAGATCGTCATCGTGGGCTCCACCTCAGAGACTGCCCGCTCTGCGGGCGGTACAAGCGCGGTCGGCCGCATGTCGGTCACGGCGCCACCTTTATCAACAATGGACCGAGTCCATGGACGAATGGAGCGCGGTGGACTCGTGCTCCGCCCCGCCACTGGCAAGTGGGAGCCACCTTGAAGGCCAAGCCGAAGAAGAAGGCCTGAGGCGCCTATAAAAGGGAGAAGGCGTCCATCGTAGCGGTGGTCGGCTCTTTGCGTGCAGAACACCCTTTTAAACCCTAGCAGCTCTGGTTAGGTTAGCCTCTGGCTGGAGGAGGAAGAAGATCATCGCTTCCCTCCCCAGGCAAGAACTGCCTCAAGGGGGCTTCCGGCAAGCTCAATTGTACTGTAACCTCCCACATATAATTCAGACAGGCAGGAGTAGCGGTCTTACCCCATCACGAGGGCCGTGAACCTGGGTAAAGGACGGTGTTTTCCTTGGTCGGGTGTGCGTCTTCTTCGGGTCCGGCGAGCAGCGTCGCGGAGCCACTTGAGGGTTTAGACCTCCGCGTTCAATCCCCTCTCGAACTACACTTCAGGAAGTGAGTGCCCCCGATTCCCGGGAGTCATAACCTGACAGAGTGTGCCCTCCGGGTGAGGATTTCTTCAACGGGCCCACCATGTCCAGTCCCCATTGGGCGAAGGGCCAGGCTAGTGGTATCGTCTTCAACTCGGACGCCGGCATGTGCGGCTTGTTGGCAAACTCCTGGCACCCGGTACATTTCTTTACTAGATCTTCTGCGTCTTGCATAGCTGTTAGCCAGTAGAACCAGGCTCGTAATGCTTTGGCCACCTGTGCTCGACTGCTGGCGTGATGCCCGCAGATGCCCGCGTGGATCTCGAGTAGGATAGCTTGACCGTCGACTGGATCTATGCACCTTTGCAGGATCCCTGAGATGCTTCTCTTGTAGAGTTCTCCGTTGATGACGGTAAAACTTTTGGAGCGCCTGATGATGCGCTTTGCTTCGACTGGGTCTATTGGCAGCCTCTGGTGCAGTATGTATGTCAGGTACGGCCCCGTCCAGGTAGCTTCGACTAGCATGACTTCCATGAGATCCTTTTCTTGGCTTGGCGGGTTCGCGGTGCTTGCTGCCGGTGTGGAAGATTTTGCTGCAGGTCGAGTCTTGATGGACCTTTGCGTGATGCGCTCGAGAAAAACGCCGGGTGGTACCGGTACCCTATCTGATCCCATGTTGGCGAGGATGTCGGCTTCCTCGTTGCTGTCGCGGCCGATGTGTCGTAGCTCGCAGCCGTCGAAGGTGCCATCTAGCTGGTTGTACAGGTCTCTGTAGGCGATCATGTTGTCTGCGATGGCGTCGCTTGACTTCATGGTTTGCTCCACGACCAGATAGGAGTCGCCGTAGATCATGAGGTGTGTGGCGCCGCAATTCTTGGCCATCTGCATGCCGTGGATCAGGGCTTCGTATTCGGCTTCGTTGTTGGAGGGTGTTGGGAAGTCCATCTGCAGGACATACTTCAACTTGTCGCCTTTGGTGGAGATGAGCACAACTCCTGCCCCAGCCGCCATGAATTTCTTGGAGCCGTCGAAGTACATGGTCCATGCATTGGATAAGTCGGGGTAGTTTGGTAGTTGGGCTTCTATCCACTCGGTAGTGAATTCCGGAAGGACTTGGGCCTTGATAGACTTCGGGTGAGCATATTTCAGCCCCCAGGGTCCTAGCTCGACAACCCACTTGGCGACTCGTCCTGTCGCGCACTGATTGGTGAGGATGTTTGCTAGGCCGGAGGAGCTTACCACCGTGATCGGGTGCTCGGAGAAGTAATGGACAACTTTCCTTGAAGTCATGAAAACCCCGTACGCCAGCTTCTGGTAGTGTGGGTAGTTTTGCTTGGACAGTGTTAGAACTTCGCTGAGGTAGTAAACTGGCCTCTGGACAGGATGAGTATGCCCTTCTTCTTCTCGCTCAACCACGAGTACCGTGCTCACCACCCTGTTTTTCGCTGAGACGTATAGGTATAGCGGCTCGTTCTCCAGTGGTGCTACCAAGACTGGGAAGTCGTCAGGGTCTTTTTGAGCTGGTCGAACGTTTCTTGCGCCTCCTGTGTCCACTCGAATTTGTCTGTTTTCTTCATCAGTTGGTAGAAAGGCAGGGCCTTCTCACCCAACTTACTGATGAACCGGCTGAGAGCTGTGACTCGGCCGGCTAATCGTTGCACTTCCCGGAGTTTGGTGGGTGCTGGCATCGTGAGTATGTTCTGCACCTTCTCGGGATTTGCTTCGATTCCTCTTGCGGAGACAAGGTACCCCAGTAACTCTCCGGCTGGTACGTCGAATACACACTTTTCCGGGTTGAGTGTGATCTGATATGCATCTAGTGCTGCGAAGACCTTGCGGAGGTCGTCGACTAGGGTGTCCTCTTTCCGGGTCGTGACAACGATGTCATCGACGTAGACTTGGACAATTTGCCCGATAAGTCCTTTGAGGCATGCCTGCATGGTGCGCTGATATGTGGCGCCAGCGTTCTTCAACCCGAAGGGCATCGTCTGGTAGCAAAAGACGTTGTCGGGTGTGATGAATGTTGTTTTCTCTTCGTCTTCGATTTTTAGCCTGATCTGCTGGTAACCAGAGTAGGCGTCCAGGAAAGATAGGCGCTCGCAGCCTCCTGTCGATTCGACGATCTGGTCTATCCGCGGGAGTGGGAAATGATCCTTTGGACAACATTTATTGACTGCTGTAAAGTCTACACACATGCGCAGTTTCTTCGTCTTCTTCTTTTCCACCAGGACAGGGTTGGCGACCCAGTTCGAGTCCTTGATTTCTCGGATGAACTTGGCGTGCAGCACCCGGTCGATTTCGGCGGTGATTGCGTCCTGTTTGGGACCTGAGAAGCGCCGCATGGCTTGCTTGACTGGTCTTGCGTCCTTGTGGACTTTTAAAGAGTGCTTGTCGTGGTGGTGTCACGGCAGATGCCATAGGATGGCTAATTTGTGGGGCCGATGGACGTTGGTGGATCCGGGGAGGGATAGCGAGTTGAAGAACTCACACGGGGAGGATCCCGGTAGAACCGGAATCTCCCAAGAACACGAAACAAGAACAAAATGCAAAGGGGAAGATCTAACAAATACAAAGAAATGCACGAAGGCACACAACACACAGACGATATACCCAGGTTCAGGGCCCTCGTGAGGAGGTAACACCCCTACTCCTGCCTTTCCTCTCTATATATTGGTGGTATAAGAACTACAACTTGCTACAAGATCTGTCAAAGGAGGAAATACAAAGAACTAGATGAACTCAAGGTGAGAAGGAGTGAATGCTCTAAGAGTAAATGCAACTATAGCTTTGGCTCTGAAGTTGGTCTCTCCCTCTCAGGAGCAGTTATGGTGCCTTTTATAGAGTTCCGACCGGGAGGGCCGGAAACCCTAAACTGCCTCGGCCCCACCAGACAGGCCTAGCCGGGATGTCGTCACCGGCTAGTGCGACCTAGTCGCCGGGCTATCCGGTGTAGCCCCTGCGTCATCATCTCGTTAAGGACGGCAGGCGCCGTCCTGCATCATCATTTTCCCCTTGTCAGAGACAGGACATGTCTTTGCCCATCCCGGATAGCCTTTTCCTGATTGCCGGGCTAGGCATGTCAGGTCTTGTCGTACCATTGTCGTACCGTCTGACGCGCTCCCGTGTCAGGCGGGAGGTGCCCATGCTTCCGTGTCAGGCGGGAGGTGACCATGCTTCCGTGTCAGGCGGAATGGTACTTCCTCCTGCGACTTACGCGAAAGCCTGCTCTAGACCGTTGACGGCCTACCGGGATCCCTCTTGCCGGCTACCTCCTTGCTTGCCACAATGAGCTTCAGATCGACACACACACATCCCGGTTAGCACGTACCCGGACTACCTATCCGGCAAAGCCAAATACACCATCGTCCGGGAACCTCCTCGGTGTCCCTGGTCCGGGATCCTTTCCGGAGAAGTCCGAACTCATGTCAGGATGAGTAACTCTAGGCCTAGCCTCCCGAAGATGTCTTAGCCTACCAGCAAAGACATCTTCGAGAAGCTAGTTCTTAGAGGAACCATCCGCTCCTGCCCGTGCTGCAATTGTGAGGGCCTGGGATGTCTATTTATAGCTGCAAGACCTGACCCTTGCGGCTGCCAGGGGGCACTTTGCCCTCTCCCAGTGTCCAAGTGTCCAGCTACCCTTTCGGCACATCAGGAGGTGTTTTTTGCTGTCGCCAAAGGTCAAGCACTGTTGATATTTATTATAATATACCGGGATCTGCCCCTACCCGGGGGGCAGCCCCCCGACACTAGTCCCCGAAGCTGGTGCGGCACAGCGACCCCGGATGATGTGCGGGATCAGCTTTAATAACAAACTCTCCTCCGAGAACATATGACACCATCCTTTTATTCCATGCCGAGATCAATTCTTTCCGATATCTTCTCACCGAGATGATCTTAACCGGGAGGCGAAGCTTGCGACCGGGTAATATCATCTCAGGAAATCTTGACCGTTAATCTCCCGATGCCTTCGAGACAGCGAGCCAGGGCCCACCCGACGTCCCGTCTGCGCAGAGACGCACTCGAGTGCCTCTGCGCACGCGCGGTGTCGCTTGGGTTCCCGCGCCGGGGAGCCGCATCCGATCCGGAATCGAACCGTTGGGGCCGTGTGGCCCTCGGTGTGGCCGGATCGAGCGCTCCGGATAGCGCCACGTGGCTCGCGGCACAAAACAGATCCCACCCACGATCGTGGAGATCGTGGGCGGGAAAATCGGAAACCGCTCCGGAATCCCCCCCATAAATAGGGGACCGGAACGGTCTCCTTTACTTCTTCTTCTTCGCACTTCCTCTTCTCCACCGTCCCGAGCTCGTCGTCGCCGCTGCGCTCGTCGCCCGTACGACATCACGCTTGCCGTTCGCCGGAGTTCACACCCCGCCGTCGCCCTCGCACGTCGTCGATCTCCTCGTTCACCGGTGAGTTTTTCCTCTCCACTCCGATGCATTTCTTCGGTAGAATAACCGCCGGACTCCGGCCGTGCCCTAGCACGAGCACGGTTGCGCCGCCGCCGGTGACCACATTCGAGCGGCGCGCACGAAGCGCACGGCGAAGAACCACCGTGGCACTAGGACGTATATTTGTCACCCGCATTTGTGCCTCGTTTTAGTCTAGCGCGAGTCTTTTTTCCTCCGTTTAGTTTTGATTATTTGACCCACGGTAGATCTTGCTTCCCATGAATCCGGTAGTTTTTAGCAGTTTGTGCCCCGACATCCTCGTCTCCGATAGACTAACTCCGACTAACCGCCACTGCGCCTGCAGAATAGCCCGGATACTCCTGCCTACTTCTCCGACATGGGTGAAGAACGTGCTCGGGGGTGTTGGGATGGGTCCGAGACGAAGCAGTCGGATCTCGACTGGCTATATCGGACTCACCGGATTCCTCCAGAAGTCGAGAGCCGTCTCCTGGGAGAGGAGATCGCGCCGGAATCCCAACCCGGGGAAGTTGTGGTATTCTTATCACACTTCGAGCGCGGATTCGGGCTCCCGGCTAGCACATTTTTCCGCGACTTCCTCGACCTCTACGAGCTTCAACCTCACCATCTTCCCGCCAACGCCATAATGATGCTCTCGGTTTTTACCACGTACGCGGAGGCGTACCTCGGCATCTGGCCCTTCTTGGACCTCTGGGCCAAATATTTCATTCTCCGCCGCCAAGCGATCCCCAATCCGGATAAGAAGATTAAAGACTTAGTGGATTGCGGAGCGGCTACCATTATCCCCCGCGCGGACTCCGGATTCCCCATAGTCAAGGGGCTAGAGTCCTGCCGGAAGTGGCAACGGAGTTTCTTCTACGTGAAGAACCGGGAGCCCTCGGGAGATGGTCCGGGATCCTCGAACCCGGACTTCATCAATCTGCCCAAGTTCGTCATCGGTCCTCCGCGCGAGTTCCGTCTCTGGAAGCAGCTTCCGGATACTGAAGAGATTAGCTGCATGCACGACGTTCTGCGCGTGCTAACTCGGAAAATGACCGGGGACGATCTCCTACGCTGCTTCATCGTCCGTCGGGTCTGCCCCCTCCAACACCGAGTGCACAAGATGTGCCACATGTCCGGGAACTTTGATCCCACTAGGACCAGTATCCTTGGGCTAACTTATGCCGGGGTCGTCCGTCGTGTCCGAGCTATTGCCCGGACGGAGATGACGGAGGACTACACTTGGGGGGTCACTGGGGGATCCCGGAAAAAACCATGTGACCAGGTGCTTATATCAGTCTTTCGTGCCTTCGCCTTCGTTCATGCGTTCACCTGGACACCGACACGGCCTAATTTGTTTGCGCAGTTGTTCGAGCGTCAACACGAGGAAGACGCCGTCCACGTCAACGATACTTACGCGCCGGACTTCCCGAAACCGGACGTGATGCCGAGAGAGGATCCCGACGGCGAAGACCATCTCGCCATCCCTTTCGTTAAGGCACCGGGTAATCCTTCAACTCCAGAGGCAGTTTTCATTTCTTCGGATGACGAGGACGAGACTGACTGCCAGATCCTTGACGTTATTGACGCTCTCCCTCTGAATTGGGCCCCAGCAGTGGTTCCAAAACCGACAACCGGAACCAAACGCGTCGAGAGCCGGAAGCGCGCGGTTTCCGACACCGAGGGGGCCGACAACTCCGGCAACCCCCCCAAGAAGGGCAAATCGAGCAAGCAGACAACCGAGAAGCCTCCTCGGCGCCGGCAAAGGGGTCCTCCCCTTGCGGATTCCGGGTACGTTTTCCCTGCCTCATGTTATTTGACTTTGCTTTCTCCACAACTTTTACTAAGACATTTTCTTTCAGTGATGCGCTCGAGCTCCCGACACCTGCTATTCCTCCTCCTCCGGGAACTGGAACTCCCAGCCCGGCTCGGGCCTCTCCCTCACCTCTTCGCCCTTCTGCTGGAGGAAGTGAAGCCGCCGCCTCCGGTGCCGCACCGGCAAGCGTCACGACCTCGGATGCACCCCCGGTGATCGACGAGATCGCGGTGCAGGCCACGACCACCTCGGGAGAGATTGTTCTTCCGGATAGCCCGCGCCGGGTTCCCGGACTGGAGGCAGAGATCGCTAGCCCTCGCCGGCAACCTGCGTCAAGTGGAGCCTCTCGGCCGGCCGCGCCCAAGACCATCCCGGAGAAACAGCCTACAGCCTCCTCCCGGCCAGCAGATCAAATTCCCAAGTCTCGCGGGAAGACTTCTGGGCAGAAAACATCTTCTGCCCCGCCCGCAGCTGCTCCGACATCTTCGGCCCAAGAGCTGGTGCTGCGCACGGGTAAGTCTCCATCGTTACCACCGCCTCCTGCCAAGATCCCTACTGCAGCTTTGCGGATGTTGCGAGCAACGGTCAGCTCCTTTGTATCTTCAGGATCTCGGGACATCGCTGCCACCCGCGCTTCCGGCGGCTCCGGCATCCGGGTTGTTGATGACTTCAACAAGGCCTGGCTTGCCGCCGATGCTTCCGAGACTGTAGGGGACTTGCACGCTGCAGGTCCGAGCCGCAGCGCTCAAGCCCTGCATGCTCTCCAGGTGGCCGCGCTGGACGTCACCCGAGTAAGCGAGCTAAACTTTTCTTCTTTTATCCAAAACACACTTGTTCTTTCCACCACCACTAGTCCCCGAGATTGGTGCTTAGTGCTCTAGATTCCACCGAATAGCAGATCACTAGGTTCCAATCTTAGAGAAAAACCCAGGACTCGGACACCGAGTCCCCGAGATCCTCCCAACCGGATAGGTTGGTTAAAAAATTGCTCCATCACCACTAGTCCCCGAGATTGGTGCTTAGTGCTCTAGATTCCACCGAATAGCAGATCACTAGGTTCCAATCTTAGAGAAAAATTAGGACTCGGACACCGAGTCCCCGAGACCCTCCCAACCGGGTTCTTTACTTCTTTTTCCATACTGACTTTGCCTTCTTTGTCTTGCTACCAGGAGTGCAGCCAACAGCGCCGCAACATCTTCAACCGGGTTCTCTCTGAACTCGGTCAGGCGAAGAAGTGCGAAGATCGCCTCCGGGAAGAACGGGATGCCGCGCGCCAGGTCTCGGTGGACCAGAAGGCTGCCCTTGGTACCGCGCAAGCCGAGATTGCGCGCCTCAACGGCGAGCTCGCCAAGGCCCAGGCTACCATGTCGGAGATGAAGAAGGGCTTCATCGAGGCGAGCAAGAAGCAGAAGGAGACCCTGGACCAGTCAGTGGCACGCGCGGATAACGCCGAGGCCGAACTGGGTCTTCTTCGGTCGCGTTCTGACACTTGGCTCGCCGAGCTCACCGTGCTGAACCGGGATCTCAACAGTGAGTAATCCGACAACCCTCCTCTCCTGTTATTTCCTTTATTTGCTTTTCTTGTGACTTAGTCGTTTTGACAGCTCTTCTTTTTAAAGGAGAATTCGAGCACTCCCGTGAAGCTGCCGCCAAAGCTGTTGCCGCTGCCCGAGAGAAGCGTGCCGGGAAGGGTCCCATCTCGGATGCCTGGGACATCGAGGATCACCTCACCGCCCTGAAGGCCCGGATAGTACCTCTCCGGTCTATCGGGACGGAGCTTCTCAGCGCCGCGGTCCATGTCCACGGCGTACTGTGGCCAAGCATCCGCGGGACTCTCTCGATTCCGCAGCTCGCGGGAGCACTCCGGGGTGCCGGGAGTCGCCTTCACGCGTGGAAGCGTTCCGGTGCGCGGGCTGGTGCCGACCAGGTCTTGACCCAAGTACTTAGCTGGTACGAAGGTCTCGATCTGGCGGTGATTCAGCGCCTGCGTACGGTGTCGCCATGGGTGACCGATCCGGAGAAGGTCCAGCAGCGGCAGGAGGTGGCGCACCGCATCGCCAAGTGGTCCAACATCCATGCCTACACCGCCAGCCTTGTTTCCTCAGAGTCTGAATCAGACTATGCGGATTCCGAAGAAGATGATGTTGCTTCCGGCGAGGCGGAAGAAGATGTCCCGGAGGAAGATGACGCTGCTTCCGGTGCTGCGCCCGAGAAGGTGACTCCCTGGGATGCAACGTCTTCTCCGATACCTGAGGCCACCGAGACCGAGGTGCGCCCCGACGTCCCGAGTAGCGCCGCCGGAACCGAAGCCGAAGTTGCTCCTGCTGCTGGTGCCGCTGCTCCCGAGGTCGTCGCTCCCGAGGTCGTTGCTCCCGAGGTCGTTGCTCCGGAAGTCGCCGTTGAGAAGCCTACTTCCCCCACTGCTTAAAACACTTAGTAGCAAATTCGTTAAATCCTCGGGATGCCGGGTGCAATATGTATCGTACACTTATGCTATTTCTGCTTCATCGTGAACTATTTATTCGAACAAATTATGTCAATGTACTCAGCTTTTAGTTCCCGAATTGCCTTTCATGTTTACCGTACTTAGGTAATTTCTGCTCTTGTCTACCATTTCGGCGTTCGACAGTCGAGTCACAAAACTCAACATACGGCATACATTACTTAAAACAATCCGAGTTCCTACTAACCGAATACCCGACATAAAAAACAAGCGTGCCGGATAAGTTCCTTCTCCAAGTCCCCGAGACCATTTTCGTGTTCCCCACCTTCCCTCTCTTTGCTCTTGACTACCATTTCAGCGTTCGTCAGTCGAGTCACAAGATGATTTCACATGACATATATTACTCTGACTTTGAGAATCGGAGTTGGAACTTTCCCGGCATGCACATAATAAAAGAACTATCCGGCAGTCCCCGGGTTCTTTCCCGGGATGCCGGTACAAAATAATAAACGAACTTGACAAAAAATAACAACAGGACATGCATGTAACCAGGCAGTCCCCGGGTTCCTCCCGGGGTGCCTTACTTTCATTAATACTGAGAATTGAGATACAACATACACTGAGCCCTTTACGTGTAAAAGGGGCGAAGTAGAGCTACATTCCATGGACGCTTGGTTTCTTCACCGGATTTGTCCATTACACCTTTCCTAGCCTCCTGTGCATCTACAAGGTAATAAGAATCATTGTGCAATGCCCTGCTTATTACAAAAGGTCCCTCCCATGGAGGTGACAGCTTATGCATTCCGGCCGTGCGTTGGATGAGCCTCAGCACCAGATCTCCCTCCCGGAACACCCTTGGGTGTACCTTCCGGCTATGATATCGGCGAAGATTTTGCTGATAAATTGCAGATCGAGATAGTGCCAACTCTCTTGCCTCTTCGAGTAAATCCACATCATCTTCTCGGGCCTCCTTTGCCTCGGTCTCGGTGAA
This sequence comes from Poa annua, assembly GCA_026929855.1. Classification (NCBI taxonomy): domain Eukaryota; kingdom Viridiplantae; phylum Streptophyta; class Magnoliopsida; order Poales; family Poaceae; genus Poa; species Poa annua. Next base: position 83,963,622 of record CM049429.1, on the reverse strand, counting down.
CATTGTCACTCTCGGAGAATCATATTGTATGTCGGTTGGGAGTACTGCCTCAGCACCGTACACCATGAAGAATGGTGTGTACCCGGTAGATCTATTCGGTGTAGTCCGGAGACCCCATAACACCGCCGGCAACTCCTCTATCCAACATCCCGGAGTTCTCAACAATGGTTCGATCAAGCGAGCTTTGATACCAGCCAAGACTAAGGCGTTTGCCCTTTCGACTTGCCCATTTGCTTCCGGGTGTGCGACTGATGCTACATCTAGCCGGATTCCCTTCTCAGCACAAAATCGAGCGAATTCCCCCACAGCAAAATTTGTTCCATTATCTGTGATAATGCTGTGTGGGTATCCGTATCTCAAGATGATGTCTTTCAGGAATTGCACAGCGGTGTGTCCATCGCACTTCCGGATTGGCTTGACCTCTATCCACTTGGTAAACTTGTCCACCATACCTAGTATATGTGTCATGTTGCCCCTTGCCGGTTTGAATTGCCCGAACATGTCCAAATACCATACTGCAAATGGCCAAGTGATGGGGATTGTTTTCAGTGCTGACGCCGGCATGTGTATCCGGTGAGCAAATCTCTGGCATCCTCCACACTTCCGGACAATATCTTCTGCTTGCTGCAACGCAGTGGGCCAGTAGAACCCATGCCGGAACACCTTTGCCACCAGGGCCCTGGATGATGCATGATGTCCACACTCTCCCTGGTGTATCTCCAGGAGCATTTCTTGTCCTTCTGCCGGTTCCACACATCTCTGGAGTACCTCGGTGACACTTCTCTTGTACAGCTCTTGATTGATGACAGTGTATGCCTTTGATCTTCGCATTATCTGCCGGGCTTCCACCTCATTCTCCGGGAGGGTTCCCTCCAAGATGTAAGCCATGATGGGCTGTGCCCAATCCGGGACAGGTCGCACCGGGAACGTGGGAGCGTCTATGTCCATTGGTTCTGCCGACATCACCTCTATCATCATCTGTCTTTGCCTCTCTGAGCACTGGGAGGCAGTCCCCGGGTTCGATGTTATGCTCCCGACATCTACTTCCATGGGTACTGCATCTGAACCAGGCTCCTTGGGGATGAAGATAGAATCTGACTCGGGTGACGGCTGAATAGATGGCTTCCTCAAATGCTCCAGGGCTATCCCGGGTGGGATGGCATCCCGGGATGATCCTAGCTTAGACAAGACATCCGCTGCTTCGTTCTCTCCTCTGGGTATGTGCTTGAACTCGCATCCTTCAAAAAATCCAGAAATTTTTTGCACATGAAACCTGTACAAGGCCATGTTTGCATCTAGGGCATCCCAATTCCCCGACACCTGTTGCACCACGAGGTCGGAGTCACCGAAACACTCTATCCGGCGTATTCCGATTTCCTTGGCGACATTCAATCCGTGAACCAAAGCCTCATACTCCGCGACATTATTGGATGCCCGGAAATGGATCTGCAGCACATACTTCAGTACATCTTGCTTCAGGGAGGTGAGAACCACTCCGGCACCCAATCCGATCTTAGCCTTTGAGCCATCGAAATGCATCCTCCAGAAATTGTAATCCGGCATCGGAGGTTCATACTGCATCTCGGCCCAGTCCACCAAAAAGTCCGGCAGCGCCTGTGTAGCGTACCTGCTCTTAAAATAAGGCAGATACCTGTGTATAGTGCAAATCCCTGGATCGATTCATTTGCACACACAGTTTACGATGTAATATCACAACAAAGCATCAATTATATTACATCGATGATCCAGAATTACAAAATATTCTTTACAAATTGCATAGCATAGAGCTAGCATTGAAAAAGTACACAGCGGAATACAATAGCAGAGAGCCCCTATAACTTTCATGCTGCCACAGGCGAAAACATGTTGGTTGTAGACTCGAAACCTTTAACGAAACCTCACTCGTCATCTGATCAAATCTGCAATAAGAAAAATATTGCAACAACGTGGGTCAGATTCCATTAAAAATGGAGTCTGGCAAGTGACACTATGGTGGACACTTATGGAATAACTCTAAAGCCTATATGAATATTTGGCTGGTGGAGCTCAAGGCTAATTTGCATAAAGCCAATTTTTCCTATTCTTTTGAAAACACTTTTCTTCTATTCGAGACATCCGTGGCATGAAATCCACTGTCTCATTCTACCCTTGTTCATCCATCAAGTTTTACTTTTGAAGTTGGAATGGTGGAATCCTCCGTTGACGTCCTTGATCAGCTGCTCAAAATTGTCCGTAACCGGGGACACGGCTAAGTACTTAGTTTTACACTCTGCAGAGGTTGTGCACTTTCACCATTGTACCCATTCAACCCAAAGTATCCTTTACACACCATTTGTGATAAGGAAAGGAGAGAATGAGACGAGATCTTTCAGAAGCATTTTCCCTCCCCATACTGGCTTGACCCGTTCCACCTAACATCCCCTACATCTGCTTGTCAAGCCGGCGAGAGTCCACGCAACATAATTGATCAAGCCAGAGCCCATATGGCAATGGCTGCACTGGAAGCAATCGTCACTTGGAGTTCTTCAGATTCCTCTGTTCCTGGGTGGCCGTTCTCAAGTGTACATACTCGCCATAGAAATGGACATGAGTAGCCACTCAACATAAACCATCCGACCAATTACCACCCAGGTGTTTCATTCTTAACTTAGTAGAATTTAGATTTTCACAAAACAACATTTGCATAGCAACAATAATTCTACTAAGTATTGCATAGGAACCTAGACACAGGAATAAGGAATTCTACAGGTTTAGCATAGCAACACATGCATATAAAAATACACTAAGTAATGCATAAAAATAGGAAGTTTATGAGGTGTGCCACTTGCCTTTGAATGTTGTCGTTGTTCACAAACTCTTTTCAACAACGAACGTTTGCTCTCCGTTTAATCTAAGCAATATAAGCAAACAACAATACAACAATCAACAGCAAGCAAAACTCACAATGCATACAAACACATACTAGATGAATAAATGAGTTTTATAAAACTTTCTAAGGAAATATGTTTATGCATGATGTGCAAAATATTCCTAAGGGCTAGAAATGCTTTTCCATGCCATGGAAAATCTCTTAAGTTTATGCAAGGCAAATGTGTTGGTCCAAAAGGACTAAGGACTAAAGTCTTGAGTTGGATAAACCTACTTTGTTTTATATCTTTTGAAACAAGCACTCTAATGGCTTAGCCATGATGTGCAAACTAACTTATAGAAAAATACTAAGTCATTTGTTCAAGATGACCACAATTATTATCAACTCTTTGTAAGTTGGACATTCACTATAGTGAGAGAGACAGACACCCGGCCAGCCACTTAAATTGTGGAACAGGTCTCATGTACGTGGACATGTAAGGTTTGTTTCCAGGCCGCTTCATCCCACTATGCTGCTAGGATCCAACAACTTCAAGATGATAACATCATGATCAAAATTTGTTTAAGTCTAAGAGACAAGATTAGGAAAGAGGGAAGATAGAAAGGGAGATGTAGTTGTCTTCCAGGCTTCATCTCCAGACTTGTAGCTTTCTTCTGGATGATGTCTTGATTGAGCTCTTGGTAGTCTTGATGAATCTTCAGACTTGATAATTCTTGTATCCTTGAGGCTGGTCTTGGATTTACTTAGTCTTCATGAAATCTCAGAGGAGAGGAAAAAGACAGAGAGAAAGAATTAGAGAATAAAAAGGGGGTTGGCCTTCTTGAACTTCTTCTCACTTTTCTTCTAAGTGCTTGACATCTTGAGGAATGCTTCCAGAGTCTGTTTTCTTCTAAGTCCTTCATGAAGTCTCAGAGAGAAGAAAGAGAGAGAGAACAAGACTTGGGACATATTTCTGGTTGGTCTTCATGATCTTCTTCTTGATTTTCTTCTAAGTGCTTCTTCTCCTTGAAGATACTTCTGAAGTCTTGTTCTTGGCTAAGTCCTTCAATGGTCTTCTAGCTCCATCTTGAAACTACTAAGTCTCTAGTGCATAGCACTTTTCACAAAATACTAAGTTTGAAAATAATCCTAACTTAGAGAAAACTATTGAAGAGGGGTTTTCCTAAGAGAATTAAATATGCTATGAATGCAATGAAATTTTTAATCACAAGAAACATAAAAATAACTTTTGTGATTTCTTTAAATATATGCATGAATTTATAAATGCAATTTTAATTAAATTCCTAGTTTTGGAAAATAAAATAAAAGGAATAATTATAATAGTAAATTTTCCTATGACTGAATTTTTATAACAAAGTTTTATAATTAGTCTTAATAGACAGAGAGCATTTAATTAAATCTATTGCCAATGGATTTAATCAAAAATAATGTTTCTATTTAAAAGTTATTTCAAAATTAGTCAAACACTTCAATTTAAACACACCACTATGAAATCATTCAAAAATTAGTAAAAACTATTTTATAGCAGTGGCATTAATTTACAAATATTCCAAAGTTTCTAAAACATATTTATTTGCAATTTTTGGATTTATAGATTTAAAGTTATTACAAATATACTCAAATTCACCATTTGAAATTTGAATATTTTATACTAAGTCAAATTTGAATTTTGTCTGATCCAAATTATTCTACACATCCAGAGCTTCCCAAATATATAAAAATTATTAAATTTGGAGTTGTGGTTAAAAAGTTATGGATGTTTTAATTACAGGGACTAATCTGCAAATTTTCCAATTAAAATTATAATAGAAATTCGATTTACACGCTGGCGCTGACTGTGCCGTGACGTGGCGCTGACGTGGATGTCCACGTGGATAAGTGGATGAATCTGGATCGTTAGATCCAGATCCGATGGATCACATCTAACCGTACCGGTTCGTTTTAAAACTTCTATTCCTGACCACTGGATCTCGATCGGACGGTGGAGGATGGAAGACCATACCGGGCGGCGCTGTGGTCACCGGCGGTGAGGGAGACGGCGGCGCAGGCTCCGGCGTGGACGCTCCGGACGCTCCCGTGCCTCCCCGGATGCGAGAAGATGTCCACGACGCTCGGCGTGAAGCTGCGATGGCGATGAGGTCCTCTACGACGAGCCGCGCGTCCTCGAGCCGTGCTGGATCGTGGACGATGGCGCGGTGGTTCCGGCAAGCTCGGTTGTGACGTTCGGCTGCACAAAACTTGGCCCTAAGGCATGAGGAGGTGCGCAACGCAACAGGGGAGAAGGGGAGCGCGGTCTCGGGCGGGGAAGCGCTCACCTCGTTGCGGGATCGGCGAAAAACGGCGGCGGCGCTGGATGAACTCCGGCGAGCTTTCCAGCGGCCTGGCGGCGAGATTTAATTAGGGTTTCGAGGGGGAAAAGATGCGGCGGGGTCCGGGGTATAAATAGGAGGCATCGGAGACCAAATCCCGCACGAATCGGAGGAGATTTCTTCTCCGAATCGATCTCCTCCTCCTGCGGTTCATTCTGTTAGAGGAAGAAGAGGATCCGCTGACGTCAGCATGACGTCAGCCAGCTTTTTCTTTTCTGATTTATTTCCTTAATTCATATCTTTTGATTTATACTTCCAAATGATGTCAAATAAATTTCTAAAAATTTGTAAAATGATTATCTTTCTGTTAAACCAATTGTAGGTGTGTTTTAAACATTTTTGAAAATTAATATTTTGAAATATTGCTTAATTACAAATTTGACACTTAAAGTCAAATTTGGATATATTTCTTATTTAAATTTTCCTTTGGCTAAAATAAGTTTGTAAAAATATCCACATTCCAATATGTTTGAAATTAAGTTACTTAAACTTATTTTGCTGAAATCATTCATCTTTATCTTGGCATATTATTAAGAACAATATATAAATAATGTTTTTAGGAAAATGTGAAAGATAAGGTATTCATTTTTAATTGAAAATACTTTGTGCAACATTATATTTTAATTTATGATAATTCATTTGAAAACTTTATAACAACTTTGGAAAAGATTCCTGTTCTAATTTTATTCTTATTTGGATACTATTAATCATTTCATGTTTTGAAAATAGATGAATTACTTTAAGCAAATGGAATGCTTATTTGGCTAAGTGATTTAATTCAAATACTTATAGAGAACTAATTTATTTAAAAATAAAATGAATTGTAGTTTGTAAAATATTTATCAAATTGTATTTTAAGGTTTTTGAAATACAGTGAATAATAAAATGTTTAAACTGTGACATTTGAAATACTAAACTCATGTTTGGAGTCTTTCATAGTTGGTTTCTTTATGCATTTAACATTTTATTTAAATAAAAAGAAAAGTTTTAAATTTTAGTGATTTTTGAACATTATAAAATGTTGGGATGTTACAGCCTGCGACTTGATGGCGTCACGTCTCTCATACGCCGGAGCGTATGGCGACAACTGGATGGCCCATTTGGCTACCCGGCCGCTAGCATCCTTGCAACCGATGATCTCGGCGAGAGGAGCTTCGCATACCACAGTGATCGGGTGTTCCTGAAAGTAGTACTTGAGCTTGGTCACTGCCATGTACACCCCATACGCCATCTTCTGGTAGTGCGGGTAATTCTGCTTGGATTCCGAGATCACCTCACTGAGGTAATACACCGGCCTCTGCATCAGCTTGCCCCCCTCTTCCCTTTCTACTACCATCGCCACACTGACTACCCGGTTGGTTGCGGCAATATACAACATCATAGGTTCCTTGGGCAATGGGGATGCCAACACTGGTGCTGTTGAGAGCATTCTCTTCAAATCGTTGAACGCCGCATCCGCCTGCGGGGTCCAAACAAATGTCTTGCTCTTCTTCATCAGCTGGTACAGAGGCAAGGCCTTCTCCCCAAGTCGGCTCACAAACCGACTTAGGGACGCCAGACATCCGGTAAACTTCTGCACATCCTTGAGACGCACAGGCAACTTCATGCTCTCTATAGCACGAATTTTACCCGGGTTGACCTCGATTCCCCGGCTTGAGATGAGGAAACCGAGTAGATTCCCTGCCGGAACACCAAATGTGCACTTATCCGGATTCAACCTCATCCGGAATCTTCTTAGGTTCTTGAATGTTTCCCTCAGATCATCTATTAGTGAGGCTTTTTCTTTTGTTTTTATGACTATGTCATCGACATAGACCTCGGCATTCCGACCTATCTGATCGTGCAAGCATTTCTGCATGCATCTCTGGTATGTAGCACCAGCATTCCTCAATCCGAAAGTCATAACACGATAACAATAAGCCCCGTAAGGGGTAATAAAAGCGGTTTTTAATTGATCATCCGGATTCAAAGGTATCTGGTGGAAACCAGAATAAGCATCTAGAAAAGTTAAAAGCTCACTCCCGGCAGTGGAGTCTATCACTTGATCTATCCGGGGCAGCGGAAAGGGGTCTTTCGGGCATGCCTTATTGAGGTTGGTGAAGTCGATGCACATGCGCCACACCTTAAGCAGGAGGGGATCATCTTTCTTCTTTTCCACCAGGACCGGATTCGAAATCCAATCCGGGTGCAGCACCTCCATGATGAACCCGACGGCCAGCAGTATGGCTAGGTGTTCCATGACAGCAGCTCTTCTCTCATCCGAGAGGCGCCTAGTTGGTTGCTTCACCGGCTTCGCATCCGGTCGAACAAACAGAGAGTGCTCAGCCAACTCCCTCGGGACGCCTTGCAGATCGTCACTCGACCACGCAAAGGCATCCCGATTCTCACGGAGGAAGTCGACGAGCTCGCCTTCCTATTTGCTGTCCAGGTTGCTGCCAATGATAACTTGGCGCTCCGGGTTGCTGGGGTCCACGGACACCTTCTTGGTCTCCTTGGGGGGCTGAAATGACGCACCCTGCTCCGGGTTCACCATCCCGGGCATTCCGAGTTGGGAGGTCTTAGCCATCGCCACCACCTGCTGGATCCTCTTCTTCTCTTCTGCGATCACCAGGGATTCAGCTAAGCACGACCCCGCCGAGGCACACTCCATGGAGCGCTTGTGGTCTCCCGAGATGGTGATTATGCCGTTGGGTCCCGGCATCTTCATTTTGAGGTAGCCCATGTGCGTTGAGATCATGAACTTGGCGAGGGCCGGTCTGCCGATCAGTGCATGATACGGGCTCTCGAGGTCCACGACCTCGAACTCCAAGCTCTCGGTTCGGCAGTTCTCCCGAGTTCCGAATAGCACCTCAACCCAGATTTTTACCATGGGCGAGCAAGATACTCCGGGCACAATGCCATGGAAGGTTGTCTCAGTGGGCAGCAGGGTGTTCATGGATACTCCCAGCTTCAGCATCGTGTCCTTGTACATGATGTTAATGGCACTGCCATTGTCAATCAGAACCCGGCTGAAGCGGACGTTGAGGTTGGGTTCGACAAAAGTTGGGTCCACCACCAAGGCATACGCTCCCGGCTTGGGCATAACCCGGGGGTGATCCTTCCGGCTCCAGGTGATCTCCATCTCGGACCAGTGCAAGAATTTGGGCACCGCCGGAATCACGGCATTCACCTCCAGAGCATGCTGCCGCACACTCTTTCGGTCCGTAGGCTCTGTTACGAAGACCACATAGCTTTGATGCGCCTCCCGGTAGTTACCCTGCTGCTGTCCGGCTTGGTTGCCGTTGTCGTTCCGGGTGTGCACCACATTCACTGGGCGAGGTGGGGGTCCTCTCAGAGGAGGGGGAAGTCGGACATTGTTGGCCCCCGAGGTCGGAGGAGGGGGTCTCGGAATATTGGGCCGAGATGCCGGAGCACTCGGCCGAATACCTCCCGAGCTGCCCTCCTGCAACGTGCGCTGATACCAGATGCACTGCCGAGTAGAATGGTTTGCGGGCTTGTTGGCCTCCAGAGTGTGATAGCAGCATGGCTTATTCAGCATCTCCTCATACGTCAGGGGCTTCTTCTGCTCCACCCAGGTCTTCTGCACCTCCTGACTTTGACCCCAAGCTGGGCCACTTGTCTTTTGACGCTGGCTGTTGCCGGCATCCTCCTGTTCTCGGGGGGCTACCTCCTGCTCCCGGGTTACTTCTGCGACATGCTGCGCTGCATGGTGGTACTCGGGCTGATTCCTCTTGTGACCGAACTCTTGGCGATCATGGCTCCTGCTCGGTCCGGAATGCTGAGGTCCCGCATTCCTCCTGTTGGAGTCTCCGACATCCACCAGGGGTTGCATGGGATCTCCAAGCGTATAGGTATCAGCGATGCGCATGGTTTCCGCCAAAGTTGTCGGCATTTTTCTTTGCAGCTTCTGCCACAGCATAGAGCCATGCCGGCATCCCTGCGCAAACCAGGAAATGGCTTGTGCTTCCACCACTCCTTCGCAAGAGTTGCGAATATTGCTCCACCGGGTCAGGTACTCCCGGTCCGTCTCGTTGCTCCTTTGCCTACAGATGGCGAGCTGCTGAGGTCTGTTCGGTCTTTTGTACGTGCTGGTGAAGTTGCTGATGAATGCTTCCTCAAAATCTAACCAGCAGTCTATGCTACCCGACCTCAGGTTGTTCAACCAGATCCGGGCAGGTCCTTCCAACATTTGCGGTATATAACGTACCGCCCATCGTCTGTTTCCACCGGCTATGCTTACTGCAGTTACATAGTCGGTCAGCCAGTACTCCGGCTTCTTGCTGCCGTCATAGGTCTTGGCACCCCTGTTGAGCTGAAAGTTCCGAACAGGTGGTTCCCGCATAATCCGAGGTCCAAAGCAAGCAGGTCCCGGAGGTCCTTGCTCTTCCACCAACTCGGATTGGTGAATCCGGTCAAGCCGGAACCTCGCATCTGCCGGGTTCAGCTGTCTTGTTCCTATCCGAGATCCCAAGGGGTTCTCGTCCGGCTGATACTCGAGTTGCTGCATCCCCGAGTTACCATCATTGAGCCTATCCTGCATTGGGATCACGGCTTGACGGGGGACCGAGATGATTTCCCTCTGCGGGTTTCCCTGTACATGGGGAGGATTCCGGGGTGGATTACCACGGCCAACCGGGTTATTGTTTCCCACACCCAGGTTACCATCCCCACGGGTACTTCCTGCCTGTCCCGGGTTATGCTGTCCGGCTTGCCCTGCCTGCTGGATACCGGCAAATGCCGGGTCATAGGTCTGTAGCTGCTTGTTCTTCCCGGAACCTCTACTCCGGCTCCGGCTCTTGCTCTTGCTCTTGCTTCTGCTCGGATGCGGGGAAGAGGCCTCTCCATCTGACATCCGACTATTGGGTCTTGCTGAGTGCATTTGGGACCCTGCCCCGGGGTTCTTCTTCTTGAAGGCCTGGTTCTGCCGGTTGGCCTCGATCACCAACTCGTTGACCCCCTCCTGTTGCTTGCGCAGGGCTTCACCGGATAGCCCCACCAACTCGGCCATGGCGGCTTCGGCGGCCCTAAGAGTTTTTGCCGGTGAGCTGTACACCGGCTTCCCCGCAGAAATCCGGCTTCCGGTGTTGCTAGTGGTGGCTCCACCAGCCAGCTCCTCATTCACCATTCTTCCCTTCTTGCGCAGATCTGCAATGCGCTTCTCCCGGGAGTCTATCTTAGTGAATCCGTGAGCAGCATTGTACTCCCGGAGGCTAACGCTGAGCTCGCGACGGAGCTCGGTGATCTCCTTTGCCTCCGCGAGTAACAACTTCCGCTGCTCCTCTAATTCAGCCGAAGTGGCCTGTGTATCCGCTCCGGCAGTCACTGGTACAGTCAGCTTGGCTACCAGACCCGAGAGGGGATCCGGACGGCGTCGCGGCTGGGACGGCTGCGGATCACCATCTCGGGCCGCAGGTCTTTCCTGCGGGGGTTTGGCCAAGCGAGGGATGCCGTCAGTATCGCCATCAGCATCCTGGTATTCTTCCTCGGTGGTTCCGACCATCATCACTGCGACGGAACTCGGGGAGTGATCGGTACGCAGACCCCGAGCTGCGCAGAGCATGGGAGGGTCCTCAGCCTCCAGGACTACGTCTGGGTAGCTACAGACAACCTCGGTGGCCACGTAGGTGGTGAAACCACCGAAGTCAATAAGACACCCGTTCACCGGGAACGGTCTGTTCCGGAAACAACCGGCGTTGTCGGCGACGAAGTCCATCTCCCCTAGCCTTACGACCAGGCCAGAGAGAACCCGAACGTCGAAATGAACCGGGGAGCCCGTCCGGATGCGTATACCAGCCAACGCCACTGTCTGTCCCACGGTGGGCGCCAACTGTCGTGGTGGTGTCACGGCAGATGCCATAGGATGGCTAATTTGTGGGGCCGATGGACGTTGGTGGATCCGGGGAGGGATAGTGAGTTGAAGAACTCACACGGGGAGGATCCCGGTAGAACCGGAATCTCCCAAGAACACGAAACAAGAACAAAATGCAAAGGGGAAGATCTAACAAATACAAAGAAATGCACGAAGGCACACAACACACAGACGATATACCCAGGTTCAGGGCCCTCGTGAGGAGGTAACACCCCTACTCCTGCCTTTCCTCTCTATATATTGGTGGTATAAGAACTACAACTTGCTACAAGATCTGTCAAAGGAGGAAATACAAAGAACTAGATGAACTCAAGGTGAGAAGGAGTGAATGCTCTAAGAGTAAATGCAACTATAGCTTTGGCTCTGAAGTTGGTCTCTCCCTCTCAGGAGCAGTTATGGTGTCTTTTATAGAGTTCCGGCCGGGAGGGCCGGAAACCCTAAACTGCCTCGGCCCCACCAGACAGGCCTAGCCAGGATGTCGTCACCGGCTAGTGCGACCTAGTCGCCGGGCTATCCGGTGTAGCCCCTGCGTCATCATCTCGTTAAGGACGGCAGGCGCCGTCCTGCATCATCATTTTCCCCTTGTCAGAGACAGGACATGTCTTTGCCCATCCCGGATAGCCTTTTCCGGATTGCCGGGCTAGGCATGTCAGGTCTTGTCGTACCATTGTCGTACCGTCTGACGCGCTCCCGTGTCAGGCGGGAGGTGCCCATGCTTCCGTGTCAGGCGGGAGGTGACCATGCTTCCGTGTCAGGCGGAATGGTACTTCCTCCCGCGACTTACGGGAAAGCCTGCTCTAGACCGTTGACGGCCTACCGGGATCCCTCTTGCCGGCTACCTCCTTGCTTGCCACAATGAGCTTCGGATCGACACACACACATCCCGGTTAGCACGTACCCGGACTACCTATCCGGCAAAGCCAAATACACCATCGTCCGGGAACCTCCTCGGTGTCCCTGGTCCGGGATCCTTTCCGGAGAAGTCCGAACTCATGTCAGGATGAGTAACTCTAGGCCTAGCCTCCCGAAGATGTCTTAGCCTACCAGCAAAGACATCTTCGAGAAGCTAGTTCTTAGAGGAACCATCCGCTCCTGCCCGTGCTGCAATTGTGAGGGCCTGGGATGTCTATTTATAGCTGCAAGACCTGACCCTTGCGGCTGCCAGGGGGCACTTTGCCCTCTCCCAGTGTCCAAGTGTCCAGCTACCCTTTCGGCACATCAGGAGGTGTTTTTTGCTGTCGCCAAAGGTCAAGCACTGTTGATATTTATTATAATATACCGGGATCTGCCCCTACCCGGGGGGCAGCCCCCCGACAGTGCTCGGCGAGTTCCCTGGGTATTCCTGGCATGTCAGAAGGTTGCCATGCAAAGATTTTCCAGTTCTCACGCAGGAACTCGACGAGCGCGCTTTCCTATGCAGGGGTCAAGCTTGATGATACTTTGACTGTCTTGTTGCTGTCAGTCGGATGGACTTGGTGGGTGACGGTGTCTTCGTTTGTTTTGAAGGCGGCGTCCTTGGATGGCTTCTTGCGAGGTGGAAAGATGGTCTTGTCGTTGTCGGCTGATATGGCCTTGAAGTGCTCTTCGACCACGAAGAACTCAGAGATCCTGCTGAACTCTCGGTCGCAGCTGTTGGAGCGATCGAAGTCGTCGCGCACAGTGATTACTCCTTTAGGTCCAGGCAACTTGATCATCAGATAGGCGTAATGAGGTATGGCCATGAACCTGGCAAAAGTTGGGCGCCCAAGTATGGCGTGGTACTGTGATTTCCAGTCGACAACTTCGAAGTCGATCAACTCTTTTCTGAAGTGCTCGGGTGTGCCGAGGATGACGTCGAGTGTGATTGTTCCCATGGGCGTGATTGCTTGCCCTGGTACTATGCCGTGGAAGGTGGTCTCCGACTCTGGCAACTTCTCTGTCGACTTGTTCATTCTTCTCAGGGTATCGGCGAATATGATGTTGATGCCGCTGCCTCCGTCCATGAATACTTTCTTCAGGCTGTAGTCGCCAATTAGGGCTTCGATAACCAGAGCGGCGTGACCGGGTCGCGGCACCTCCGACGGGTGGTCTGCCCTGGAGAATGTGATTGGTGTCTCTGATCCTCTCAGGTAGTCTGGTACTGCGTGCGAGCTGGTGGTAGCCTGGAGTACTTGGCGGGTGATGAGCTTATGGGTCCTGTTCGAAGGGCGTCCTTTTTGGATCATGTTGATTTGTCCTCGCGCAGTCGGGTATGCGTCGTGCGCCGCCATCTAGACGTCATGCTGCGGCTGCTGCTGGGGGAAAGTTCCAGCCGCTTGTGTTGTGTTGTTGTTTGCGGGTGCTGCCTAAATAGTGAGTTGCAGAGTTGCCGTCAGTGCTTGCACATGAGTGATGATCTGCTGCATAGCCTGGTAAATCTTGCGCGCTTTTTGGCAGTCCTTCAACAGGTGGTTGGCGCCCCATTTGCCTGTCTCCGGGTTGCGGAACGAGTGATGCTTGCAAGGTTGCATCAGTTATTCGGCTGGGGTCAGCGGACGCTTCCACTCACGTTTCTGGATTCCGTCGTTGTGACTAATGTTGCCGCTGCTGCGGTTGTACTGCCCCGAGCTGGACCGTCGACTCTGATCATATTGTCGATTGTTATCTCGTGTGTCATCACGGGGGGTTTGATATCCCGCCGCTACTAGCTCGATGGTGTCTGAGTTGGTAAAACGTTGCTTCTTCTTCTGGCGCCCGTCTCGCTAGTTACTTGTTTCGGCTTCCTTCTTTGGGGAGGTGTCGCGGACGTAATCCTCTCCTTCGGCCCACTGGTTGGCTACCTTCATGAGCTCGATTGTAGTTTTCGGCTGGAGCCTACCGAATTCCTCGCGGAGGTCGAGGCGAGCAACGCCGTGCATGAAAGCATCCATCACCCTGTCTTCGGAGACGGGTTCCATGGTATTCCGGAGAAGCGTCCACCGCTAGATGTATGCGCGGAGTGACTCGTCTCTCCCTTGTTTGCAGGCTTGCAACTCGATGTAGGTAGTCGGCCTTGCGAATGTTCCAGAGAAACTCTTGATGAAAGTATCTTGGAATTCTTCCCAGGTTTTGAAGGAGTCCTTGGGCTGACTGGTGAGCCACCCGCGGCTGAGTCCTTGAGCATGAGGGATGTATTGCATTGCCGTAGTCGACGTCTCGCCTTGACAGGTGCAGGCGATGAGGTAGTCCTCGAGCCACAGGCGCGAGTCTTGCTTTCCATCGTACTTGGGGGTTCCTGCTGTCAGCTTGAAACCCTTAGGCATGCGGGTGTCGCGGATGTTGAAGCTAAAGCATGCGGCTCCACATGGCTCGAAGTTGCGATCGGTCGGGTCGTCCAGGTTCATCGTGTCGGCCGAACGCTGCCTGCGGTTTCGGTCCACCGTCCTTTGTGTGATGACGTTGCGAAGATCTTCGCCTGGTTGGGCTTGTCTTAGTGGCTGCACTGCCGGGGCCCCTGATGTTGCTGGCTCGCGGGTTTGGTGCTCTCGTTCTTCATGTGCCCGGTTGTTTGGTGCCCCAGTCGCCAGGGCTTCCTCGATTGCCTTCATGGACATGATCTGCTGCTTGTGGAGAAGTGCGTGTGGATCTCCCTCCGGCGGTTGCGTGAGCCGAAGATATGTCTCGACTGACATGATGGCGGCGTTCGCCGTTTTGGGGACAGGTATCCCATTCTCGTCCTCGGTGACGAAGGACGAGTCGAGATTTCGGGTGACCCTTGCTCGATCCGCGTCTGTCATGTGGGGAACACGAGCTCTGTGTCGCCGTCCTTCTTGGTTAACTTATGTGGAGGAAGTGAACGAGATGGCAGCCCGTCTGGCACTCGATGCATCCGCATCCCTCTTGCGCCTGAGCAGCTCGGACTTTTCGGCACGAAGTCGCTCGCCCTCCTTGCGTAGCAAGTACTGGACCGCCAGGTGGTCTTCTCTAGGCGCGTTGGGTGCAGGGAAAGTGCCATCGTCGACATGCTTTAGGGCCCTGATCCCCATGTCGCGCGTTATGGTGAGTCGTGCCTGGTCAGGCATGACCCCCTCCAGTGGATATGCGGGTTCCTCGTTGCCTTCTGGGGGCGCTGTGTCGGCCATGAAGACTTGCTGGGGGTAAACCTGGGTAGGAGTGTTTACGCTGCCACTGCTACTTCCTTGATCTGAATATTGCTTGGGATCGAGAATTGCTGCCACATGGTGGGCAACGCAGTCACCGTTGCGTCTTCGCAGGATCGTCACCGTGGTCGCGGACGGAGATCTCGCAGTCGCAGGGGCGAGTGCGATTGGCTTGGGGTAGACTTGATGGTCCCACGAAGATGCGTGCGACGCGGCAGTCAACGGCACGCCCTTGGTCGCACGCGCGGGTATAGTCGTAGTTGAGGTAGACCTTGACCTTGTCGGTCGTGCGACCGAGATGGTTGGAGTAGACTCGATCTGCGCGGCCATCGCCGAGGTTGCTGATGTAGTTGATGCAGGTACGATCTTCGTAGGTGTTTCAGGTGTGGCTCCCGCGGCGGGTGATGTTGACTGTGGCGCGCGGGTGACCGATGCAGGTGCCGCCGCCGCGCGTGGCGCGTTTGTCGCAGACCTGAATATGCCACGACTGTCGACGAAACAGTATATGGAGCCGAAGGTGATATGTATACCTTTACGCAGATCGGCGTACACCGAGCGGTGGGACGGCGGGTGGAAGGCGTACTCGAAGGAGCCGAAGCGGATGGGCTCCCGAGTGATGCAGACCTCGATGTTCATTGCGGATGGAGCCGGTGCGACCATGATTCCAACGCTTGTTATCTTTCCCACAGACGGCGCCAATTGACGAGGGTGCAACTCGACAAATCCCAGGGTTGTGCACCCCGGGTTGATTGAGGGGGAGAGAGGAGAGCGTTGGTGATCACGACGGCTGACAAGCGGGGATTTTACCCAGGTTTAGGCTCCCGGAGGATAACACCCTACTCCTGCTTGTCTGTTATTGATGGCGAGTTGCGATTACAATGGCGGCGAGATTGTGATCTCGCTAGGGTTTGTGGTGGTGGCTATTAGCGTGTCCTCTGGGACGAGCAACCCTCCTGGCTTTATAGGTAGCCAGGTCTCGGGTGGTCGGTGCCGATGGCAATTACAGATATGGCAGGTTATGAGACCTAACCAACTTGGACTAGGTTACACGGTACCCCTAGTGGGCCTTCTGTGGGCCTTCTCCAGCTTGGCGCGGCCCAGGTAGCCTCATCGTGGGCTAGTCGAAAGGTAGCCCCACGTCAGATGACCTGCGTCGACGGGCGTCGGGCGGAAGATGGGGAGGTGCCGACGGCAGGAGGAGGGTGCGCCGGCGGCAGAGGGGGAGGTGGCGCGGCGGCTGCAGGGGCGAGACGACGTCGCCCAGGCTCCTCAAAAGAGTTACCTCCGAGCACTCGCAAACATACGGAGCTTAACGACAACCCCCGGTCATTCAGATCCAGCTGAAATTGCAGGGGTAGATCTTATCTGGAATCCCGCAGGGCAACGGCGCCCGGCGGTATAGCTTAGGTGGAGAGAGGGGGCAAAACGGGCGGAGAAACAGCTCGGTCGGCCTGCAATACAATTAATTGTATTTTCCAATTAATTAATCCAATTAATATGCCTTGCTATATAAAGGGGGGAGGGGGTGTGCAAACTCCCTAGCTCCCCCATTGGGACTAAACAAAGGAGGAGGGGGGTGGCGCACCCACATGGTCTGGCCGAACCAGCCATGGGGCCCACCCCCCTTTGGTGGTGCGGCTCCCCCTCTTGGGCCCTCTTAGGGCCCATGTAGGTGGGAGCCCCCATTTTTCCTTTATTTAATTAATATAAAATTAATATAAAATATTATGAATTCATAATTAATATATTTAAATACTATTTAATATCCTGTGACTCCGAAACATTTTCCGAACCACCCGAACAACTTTTGGACATCTCTGGAACCATTCCAGACCTTCCCGGAACTCCTTCCGGACCACCGGAACTCTTTCCGGATCATTTCTCTCTCTCCAACAAAATCCTATATTATTCCAGAACCTATCTCCTGGTGTCGTTAAGACCTTAAGTTTGTTACGCTACTGTTCGAGAACACTCTAGACATGGTCGAGACACTCCGCTCACCAATGACCGTCAGGGATACCTGATGTATATGACGGCCCCTGCGCATTCCACGAGTATCGTCGTTAAACCATAAATATGATATTCATTCACTTTGTTTCTGCGATACTACCTTGTCCGAGATATGATCGTAGACACACCGATGTCTTTGTTGTATCTCGTTACCGACAAAGGTTATTAACTCGTCTGTGATATTACATCTCCATGACCTAGTCATAAGCTGCGCAACTATATAGATGTAATCTCACCGAGTGAGCCCAGAGTATCTTTCCATTACAAGAATGAACAAATCCCGCTCTTGATCCTTACGTCTCGATGCTCTTTCAGGATACCCAAGATGGACACCGTTATTGTCATGCTATATAAGACACAACGTTTGATGCTCTCAAAGCACCCCTACGAAGCATCAATACGTACGGTCTCACGGTCTAAGGAATAAGCTATCATATTCTTATCTATTGCAAATGAAAAACATCGTAATACGATCTTATTGCAATACTTTGCGTATTTCCATCACCTTATTCAACTAATAAGATGACCCCATTGTCAACCG
Source organism: Poa annua (assembly GCA_026929855.1). Classification (NCBI taxonomy): domain Eukaryota; kingdom Viridiplantae; phylum Streptophyta; class Magnoliopsida; order Poales; family Poaceae; genus Poa; species Poa annua. The sequence goes on along the minus strand of CM049429.1, from coordinate 83,945,867 downwards.
ACGTCATTGTCCTTGATCGGGAATCTCGATCAACTGTTGCCCAATGGACTAGTTCATATAGAGGCTCACTAGGGACCTGGTTGTCTATGTATCACACGTGTATTAATAATTCTGATTAATACATTTATAGCATAATACACAAACCCATTATAAACTTATGAGATAACGCAATAAATACTATTTATTTATTTGCCTCTAGGGCATATCTCCTTCAGAACCATAGTATCATCACAAATTTTAACTACAAACAATATTTTTGAACCATATTCAACTACTAGAGACTATGATACTACTCTAATCGTCCCAGTCGAAGGAGGAGGAGGAGCAATCGTCCCAGTCGAAGGAGGAGGAGGAGCTCATCTAGATCACCTTCACCGTCGACGGTACAGCCTCATCGTCGACCTTCTTCTTCTTCATCTCCTGCTCGCGCTTCCAGAAGAACTCATGCTCGTATTGCACGTACACGGGATGCTCCCGTGCGAATCGAGCCCTCGACTCCTCATCGGTGTCGAGCACCCAAGCCGACTCCTTCTTCTTATTCACCAGTCGGGTCTTCATCTTCGACTGCATCAGAGGCGCGAGAAAGATGGGGTCCTGCAGGGAGGTGATGCTCGGGTCGTTGAGCTGCTCCCGGGGAACGCCGAGACGCCACCCGGCGGCGTCGTACGCCCGAGCCGCCAAATCGGGGCTTTCATAGGTATCGAGGTAGTATCTCATGCCCTCGTGCTGCAGCTCGGCGCTCTTGCGGCCGCTCGGCCTCGCCCGCACGTCCTTGAAGCCGGAGGCGGCCTTCGTCTTTTTTGACGGCATGGCGGCGCGGCTCGGGGACGGAGGCGATGCTCGGGGTGGATGCGTTGCGGCTAGGGGAATGAGGCGGTGCTCGCGGGCGAAGGCGGGGTCAGGCGGAAGCGGGGTCGGGCGGCGACGGGGTCGGGCGTGGCCGGGTCGGACGGAGGCGGGGTCGGGCGAGCCGGGGTCGGGCGGAGGCGGCGTCGCCGGATCCGGCCGCCGTGTGCTCAGGTGAGCTCACCCTCGGCCCGGCGGCGGAGAATCGGGTGGCGGGGCGGAGGCGGAGAAGCTTGAGATGCGGGGGTGTGGCGCGGCGGCGCAGGAGCTCGCGAGGCGGGGGCGCGGCAGGGGCAGGCGCGGCGGAGGCGTGCGCGGCTCCTTGCAGCGCGGGGGCGGCCGGAGCCGGCGGCGGCACGGCAGCGACGCGGGGGGCGGCGGCAATGGCGGGGCGGGGTCGCGGGAGAAGAATGAAATTTCCCTCCCGCGCGCGTGCGACGGTCGAGTGCAGGTTGGGGCGATTTTCCCCTCCAACCCTCACCGGTACAGGTTGGAAGGAGAAAACCCGGGTTGACCCTTAATTTTTTTTACGGGTTTAAGTGTTTGAGGGCTCTGCTAGTTCGTGTTTTGCCACTCGAATCCGTAAAAAAGAAGTTATTTTTGAAGGGGATCGTGTGCAAAAAACAAAACAATTCCTAGCAACGATATCCTTAAACTAGCCAAGATCTACGTACGGCGAAGATCGGAATACATACCCTCGTAGACCGAATAGCGGGGATTACGCTCCCGCACAAGCGTTGACGACGAAGACGACATAGCTGACCTCTAGGTCGCGAAGAACTCGGCGCGACAAAGACGATGAAGATGACCCCGAGGTCGGGTGGAGGAAGTAGGCCTCCGAGCACCGCTAGCGCAGCACCTCGCAGGGCGTCACACACATACGGTGGAGACGACGGCCTCCGAAGCTCGAGTCCAGGACGAGCAGCGGAAGACTTGGACCGGAACACTAGCAGCGCGGCAGTGGGCTATGGTGGAAGAGATCCCCCTCCTCTACTCGACGCGACTCCGACAAAGGGAATCACGAGATCGAGAGAGAATTAGGGAATTAATTGGTGAATTAAAAGGCCAGGGGTGCCCCTTCTTATATAGGCCCCCATTGGGAGCCAACCTTGCCAGCCAGGCAATGTGGGACTATCCCCCATTGCCTGGTGCGGCTAGGCTGGTGCGCCGGCCACCTGGTGAGCCCCTTTTGACCCACCTAGTCCGGCCACCATGTCCCCCACCAAATTCCCTTGAGGAATTTTCCCCTCTTGGGCCTTCTTTCGACCAGAAGGCCCATTTAGGGAAATCAGCCTAAATAAATTCGAAAATAAATATATAAAATCATATTTAGACATTAATTACACTAATTAATATCAAACATATTATATATAATTTATTCTAGCTCAGAAAACTCTTTCGTCGCTGCCCGATCTCCATAGGACCATTCCCGGGACGTTGCCGGTGATCACTTTCCTTTCCGGTTGTCTTGTCGAAACCCCTTAAGTGTGTTACCCTAGCGGTTCGATATAATAACAGGTACGATCAAGACTCCTCTATGATCATCAACTTGAAGGAGATATGCCCTAGAGGCAATTAATAAAGTGTATTCTTCATCATATCTCGTTTGTTCATAATAGGTTTTTGTGTCATGCTAGAACTGTATTAAGCGGAAACATTAATGCGGGTGTGATACGTAAACAACCAGGTCCCTAGTAGCCTCTACTAAGAATAGTTTCGTTGCGCGATTGATGATCGAGGTTTCCCGGTCATGGGGCATGGCGCCGGTCGGCAATGAGAGTCATATCGCTGGAGAGTGATGTGATGGACATACCCAGATTTGGAGAACATAGTCGTTACACCTTTGACCGTGAGATCAACTCTTATTGATATTCCCCGAAGATACTTTGATTGCACCAAACGTCGTATCTTATTTAGTATGACAATAACGGTGATACTTTTGGGTATTGGAAAGGAGTATTGAGACGAGGGGTCAAGAGCGGGATTTGCCAGTCCGTATAGCAGGATAGATACTCTCGGACCCACTCGGTGAGATCATGTCTAATGAGCTTGCAAGCATGTGACTAGGTCACGGAGACATGAGATCATGAACGAGTAGAAGATAGCGTCGTCGGTAACGAGGTCGGGATTAGGTATGGAGATATCTATGGAGCGACGCTCGGACGTGCTAAGTATCGCTATGGCAAAAGGTCTAAGACTTCACGTTCAGGTTTGATAGATGAAAGTCATTCGTTATATCTCAGGGATTAATTCAGGGGGTCCAGGCCTACGGATTAGTCGTTGATCATTGAGGAGTCTTGATCATACCTGATATTATATCGAACCGCTAGGGTAACACACTTAAGGGGTTTCGACAAGACAACCGGAAAGGAAGGAGATCACCGGGAACGTCCCGGGAGAGGTCCGATGGAGATCGGGCAGCGCCGAAAGAGTTTTCGGAGCTAGGAAATATTATATATATTATGTTTGATATTAATTAGTGTTATTAATATGCAAATATGATTTATATATTTATTTTCGAATTTATTAAGGCAGATTTCCCTAAATGGGCCTTCCGGACGAAAGAAGGCCCAAGAGGGGAAAATTCCCTAGGGGAATTCGGTGGGGGCCAAGAGGGCCGGCCTAGGTGGGCCACAAGGGGCCCACCAAGGGGCCGGCGCACCTCTCTAGCCGAACCAGGCTGTGGGGGGTTAGTCCCACATTGCCTGGCTGGCAAGGTTGGCTCCCCTTGGGAGCCTATATAAGAAGGGGCACCCCCAGCCTTTTAATTCACCAATTAATTCCTGATTTCTCTCTCGATCTCGTGGTTCCCAAGTTGGAGCCGCGCCGAGCAAGAGGAGTCGGGGATCTCCTCCACCATAGCCCGCTGCCGCGCTGCTGGTGTTCCGGTCCAAGTCTTCCGCTGCTCGTCCTGGACTGGAGCTTCGGAGGCGTCGTCTCCACCGTACGTGTGCGACTCCCTGCGAGGTGCTGCGCTAGCGGTACTCGGAGGCCTGCTTCCTCTACACGACCTTGAGGTCGGCTACGTCGGTCTTCATCGACAACGTTTGTGCGGGAACGTAATCCCCGCTTTCGGTCTACAAGGGTACGTATTCCGATCTCCGTTCGTACTACTATATCTGCATAGAATAGATCTTGGCTAGTTTAAGGATATCGTTGCTAGGAAATTTTTTGTTTTCTGCACACGATACCCTTCAGTGGTATCAGAGCCGATCTATCGTAAGATATAGCTGTACGCTGTTAGAACCCGTGCTCTGCACGGGGGCACCGTTCCTGTTATTTGCTACCCTCTAGCGTGCACTTGTGTATTCCAGGGGCATTGAGTTGATGAAGCGGCCCGGACCGACTTTACGCGTACGCTTACGCGAGACTGGTTCCACTACTGACATACGGCTTGTACCGTATCTGTGGCTGGCGGGTGACAGTTTCTCTCTCTTTAGTTGGTCTTCGCATTTTCAATGGAGGGCCCGAAAGGGATGCTTAAACATGCAATTATTGGATCGTTGTTGTGGTCATAAGATTCGTAGGTATGAAGCGGTTCTATTTACGAAAGCCCCAAGCCACGTAAAATATGCAAAAGATAAAGTAGAAGCGTCTAACTTTATTTTGCAGGGGCTATGTGATATGGTCAAGGTAGGTTTATTAAATTGTTTATAAACTGCGGGCACCAAGAAGACCATGGCGCGATGGACTATATCACATTGCATTACATTTGATGTTTTGTGTGCATCTTATTTTGTGTGTGTTACACGGCGGTAGCTGAATAAGATGATCCCTTCAAAATACCACTAGTGTTCTCCCTCCAACGCGCACCACCAATAAAGTTCTACGTTATGAGGCAGGCCGTGATGATCGGGTGTCATACATATCTTCGTTCGCATACGGTGGGTGTAAGCCATGTTGCACAAGCGTCAGCGTGGAGGTCTTTGGTGGCGAGCCTAGCATACTCAGAGGTATGGCCTCGGAACAGGAAGACCGAAAGGTCGAGCACGAGTCACAAAATTGGTGTGGCGGACGATTTTGTCTACTCCTGAAGTTGTGCCGCCGGCTTTGATGATGAGGGGTGGTGCAATGGATGGGGGTCGTGTAATCGCTTAAACGACCAGGAGGGATGTTCGTTTGAGTGGGAGTTATGTCAGTTATTTTCTAAAATACTATAACTCAAAATTATTATGAACAAAGTCTTATGTTGTTGCAAATTCCATTGTAGATGTCTCGCCCCTCGTTTAACCTAGGTCTGTTCCTTGAGAAAGAAAAGCTTAAGACCAATGGGTCAAACTTCATGGCCTGGTTCCGCAACCTGAGGATCCTCCTCACTCCCCATAGGGTGGCCTACGTCATTGAGGCCGCCATAGGTGACCCTCCTGCAGATGATGCCTCTGAGGATGAGAAGAAGGTCTTCCAGACCCGATCGGAGGATTCTGCCTTTGTCCAGAGTGGCATGCTCTACGCCATGGAAGCCGACCTGCAGAAGCGCTTTGAGAAGATGAGCGCCTTTGAGATCATTTCGGATCTTAAGGTTGTCTTTGCGCCGCAGGCTAAGGCTGAGAGATATGAGGCTTCTGAGCTTTTCTTCTCAGCCAAGATGGAAGAGCATAGCAGTGTGAGCGAGCATGTAGTCAAGATGTCTGGCTACGTTCAACGCCTGAATGCTCTGGAGTGCAAGATTCCCGATGAGCTGGCGATTGACAGGGTGTTGCAATCGTTGCCACCAAGCTACAAAGGCTTCGTCATGAACTACAACATGCAGGGCATGGCTAAGTCCCTGGGTGAAGTGTTCGTGATGCTCAAGACTGCTGAGGTAGAGATTAAGAAGGAGCACACGTTGTTGATGGTCAACAAGACCGTTGATTTCAAGAAGTCCGGTGGCAAGGGAAAGCAGAGCTGGAAGTCCCGGAGGGAGGCCAAGTCGGCTGCCAAGTCCAGGACTAACAGGTCTGGTCCCAGAGCTAGCGTGGAGTGTTTCTACTACAAGGGGAAGGGTCACTGGAAGCGCAACTGCCCCAAGTATCTGGAGGATAGGAAGTCTGGCAAGACGGTCGACAAAGAGCAAGGTATATTTGATATACATGTTATAGATGTGTACCTTACATCCGCCCGGAGCAATACGTGGGTATTTGATACTGGTTCTGTTGCTCATATATGTAACTCTCAGGAGGAGTTACGGAATAGAAGGCGGCTGGCGAAGGATGAGGTGACGATGCGCGTCGGCAACGGATCGAGAGTCGACGTGGTGGCTGTCGGCACGCTCCCTCTGCATCTACCATCGGGATTAGTTTAGGGTTTAAATAAATGTTATTTTGTCCCATCCTTGAGTGTAAATATTATAAGTGGGTCTTGCCTGTTACAAGACGGTTATTCATTTAAATCAGTGTCAATCAATTGTGCTATTTATATGAATGATATCTTTTATGTTGATGCTCCCGAGAGTAATGGTTTATTCTTGCTGAATCTCGATCGTAGTACTCACATCCATAAAATAGAGGCCAAACGAATTAAGTGTAGTGACGATACCGCCATGTTTTTGTGGCATTGCCGTCTTGGTCATATTGGTATAAAGCGCATGAAGCGACTCCACTCCGATGGACTCTTGGACTCGTTGGACTTCGGGTCTCTCGATACATGCGAACCATGCCTCATGGGCAAAATGACCAGGACACCGTTCAAAGGTTTCGTTGAACGGGCGTCGGATTTGTTGGGGATCATACATACAGACGTATGTGGACCAATGAGCGTTTCGACACGCAATGGTTATCGTTACTTCGTCACCTTCACTGATGACTTGAGTAGATACGGTTATATCTACTTGATGAAACACAAGTCTGAAACGTTTGAAAAGTTCAAAGAATTCCAGAGTGAAGTTGAGAATCAGCTTAATAGGAAAATCAAGCATCTCCGGTCCGATCGCGGTGGAGAGTACTTGAGTTTTGAGTTTGGCACACATTTGAAGAGTTGTGGCATAGTGCCCCAACTTACGCCCGCCGGAACTCCGCAGCGTAACGGTGTGTCCGAGCGACGTAATCGTACTCTACTGGATAGTGTCCGATCTATGATGTCTCTTACCGATCTGCCAGTGTCCTTCTGGGGTTATGCGTTAGAAACAACCGCATTCATTTTAAATAGGGCTCCGTCCAAGTCCGTTGAAACGACACCGTATGAATTATGGTATGGCCACAAGCCTAAGTTATCGTTTCTGAAGGTTTGGGGTTGTGAGGCGTACGTTAAGAAACTACAGCCCGACAAACTCGAACCGAAGTCAGAGAAAGTCGTCTTTGTAGGATATCCGCGGGAAACCGTTGGGTACACCTTCTACAACCAAGCTGAGGGCAAAACTTTTGTCGCGAAGACCGGTACCTTTCTAGAGAAGGAGTTTCTCGCGAAAGGAGTAAGTGGGAGGAAGGTAGACCTCGATGAAATCGTTGATCCTGAACTCGAGATTCCGAGTGGCGCAACGGAAGCAATTCCGGAAACGTCCTCCGTGGAAGGAGTGGGAGAAACTGTCGAGGAAGATGTTCTACCTCGTAGGTCTGGTAGATCTCGGATCGCACCAGAATGGTATGGCAATATGGTTTGCACCGTCATGCTAGTCGAGCAGGACGAACCTACGAACTACAAGGAGGCGATGGAGAGTCTAGAGTCCGAGAAATGGCTTGAAGCCATGAAATCCGAAATAGGATCCATGTATGATAACCAAGTGTGGACCTTGGTGGATATTCCCGAAGGGCGCAAGGCCGTCGAGAATAAGTGGATCTTTAAGAAGAAGACTGATGCTGATGGTAATGTGACCGTCTATAAAGCTCGGCTTGTCGCAAAGGGTTTCCGACAAGTTCATGGAATTGACTACGATGAAACTTTTTCACCGGTAGCGATGCTTAAGTCTATTCGGATTTTGTTAGCAGTAGCTGCCTACTATGATTATGAAATCTGGCAGATGGACGTCAAAACGGCCTTCCTGAATGGAAACATTGAGGAAGAGTTGTACATGGTACAGCCGGAAGGTTTTGTCGATCCAGGAAGTGCTAACAAGGTGTGCAAGCTTCAGCGATCCATCTATGGATTGAAGCAGGCATCTCGGAGCTGGAATCTTCGCTTTGATGAGGTAATCAAAGGTTTTGGATTTATCCAGAATGTGGAAGAGACCTGTATTTACAAGAAAATGAGTGGGAGCTCGGTTGTGTTCTTAGCACTGTATGTTGACGACATATTGCTAATAGGGAATGATGTGGAACTTCTGAATAGCGTGAAGGAATATTTAAACAGCAAGTTTTCCATGAAGGACTTAGGAGAAGCTGCGTATGTTTTAGGCATAAAAATCTACCGTGATAGATCAAGGCGCCTATTAGCACTAAGTCAGAGTACTTATCTTGATAAAATATTGAAGCGTTTTCATATGGAGAAGGCAAAGAAGGGTTCTCCGCCGGTTATCAAGAATAAGATATTGCGTAAGGCGCAGTGTCCGGTGACGGAACTGGGTAAGGCCGAAATGACGAAACATCCTTATGCTTCAGCCATAGGATCGATCATGTATGCAATGTTGAGTACTCGACCAGATGTGGCATTAGCTCTAAGTTTGACAAGCCGGTTCCAGAGTAATCCTGGAATGCCGCATTGGGTAGCTGTTTAGAGCATTCTTAAGTATCTCAATAAGACAAAGGAAATGTTCCTTGTGTATGGTGGCTGCGATGAGGAACTTGGCGTAACGGGTTACGTAGATGCAAGTTTCTGCTCAGACCCCGATGACTGTAAGTCACAGACAGGTTACGTGTTCAAGGTGAATGGAGGCGCCGTGTGCTGGAGAAGTGGGAAGCAACCCATAGTCGCACAATCTACAATGGAGTCGGAGTACATTGCTGCCTACGAGGCCGCGAATGAAGCTGTGTGGCTGAGGAAGTACGTCATCGAACTTGGAGTGTTCCCGAGCGTGCAAGACCCCGTGGTCCTCTTCCGCGACAATACGGGTGCCATTGCGAACGCCAAGGAGCCAAGGTCTCACTCCACCGCCAAACACATTCTCCGACGCTTCCACGTGATACGTCAGTACGTACAAGAAGGCGATGTGAAGATTTGCAAAGTGCATACGGATCTGAATGTGGCAGATCCGCTGACGAAGCCTCTTCCGCTTGATAAGCATGAACAGCACCAGTTAGCTATGGGTGTTAGGCTTTTACCAAGTTGTAATCTAGATTAAATTGTACTCTAGTGCAAGTGGGAGACTGAAGGAGATCTGCCCTAGAGGCAATTAATAAAGTGTATTCTTTATCATATCTCGTTTGTTCATAATAGGTTTTTGTGTCATGCTAGAACCGTATTAAGCGGAAACATTAATGCGGGTGTGATACGTAAACAACCAGGTCCCTAGTAGCCTCTACTAAGACTAGTTTCGTTGCGTGATTGATGATCGAGGTTTCCCGGTCATGGGGCATGGCGCCGGTCGGCAATGAGAGTCATATCGCTGGAGAGTGATGTGATGGACATACCCAGATTTGGAGAACATAGTCGTTACACCTTTGACCGTGAGATCAACTCTTATTGATATTCCCCGAAGATACTTTGATTGCACCAAACGTCGTATCTTATTTAGTATGACAATAACGGTGATACTTTTGGGTATTGGAAAGGAGTATTGAGACGAGGAGTCAAGAGCGGGATTTGCCAGTCCGTATAGCAGGATAGATACTCTCGGGCCCACTCGGTGAGATCATGTCTAATGAGCTTGCAAGCATGTGACTAGGTCACGGAGACATGAGATCATGAACGAGTAGAAGATAGCGTCGTCGGTAACGAGGTCGGGATTAGGTATGGAGATATCTATGGAGCGACGCTCGGACGTGCTAAGTATCGCTATGGCAAAAGGTCTAAGACTTCACGTTCAGGTTTGATAGATGAAAGTCATTCGTTATATCTCAGGGATTAATTCAGGGGGTCCAGGCCTACGGATTAGTCGTTGATCATTGAGGAGTCTTGATCATACCTGATATTATATCGAACCGCTAGGGTAACACACTTAAGGGGTTTCGACAAGACAACCGGAAAGGAAGGAGATCACCGGGAACGTCCCGGGAGAGGTCCGATGGAGATCGGGCAGCGCCGAAAGAGTTTTCGGAGCTAGGAAATATTATATATATTATGTTTGATATTAATTAGTGTTATTAATATGCAAATATGATTTTATATATTTATTTTCGAATTTATTAAGGCAGATTTCCCTAAATGGGCCTTCCGGACGAAAGAAGGCCCAAGAGGGGAAAATTCCCTAGGGGAATTCGGTGGGGGCCAAGAGGGCCGGCCTAGGTGGGCCACAAGGGGCCCACCAAGGGGCCGGCGCACCTCTCTAGCCGAACCAGGCTGTGGGGGGTTAGTCCCACATTGCCTGGCTGGCAAGGTTGGCTCCCCTTGGGAGCTTATATAAGAAGGGGCACCCCCAGCCTTTTAATTCACCAATTAATTCCTGATTTCTCTCTCGATCTCGTGGTTCCCAAGTTGGAGCCGCGCCGAGCAAGAGGAGTCGGGGATCTCCTCCACCATAGCCCGCTGCCGCGCTGCTGGTGTTCCGGTCCAAGTCTTCCGCTGCTCGTCCTGGACTGGAGCTTCGGAGGCGTCGTCTCCACCGTACGTGTGCGACTCCCTGCGAGGTGCTGCGCTAGCGGTACTCGGAGGCCTGCTTCCTCTACACGACCTTGAGGTCGGCTACGTCGGTCTTCATCGACAACGTTTGTGCGGGAACGTAATCCCCGCTTTCGGTCTACAAGGGTACGTATTCCGATCTCCGTTCGTACTACTATATCTGCATAGAATAGATCTTGGCTAGTTTAAGGATATCGTTGCTAGGAAAAATTTTGTTTTCTGCACACGATCCCCTTCACAACTAACTCGTAGGCCTGGACCCCATGAATTAATCCCTATGATATAACGAATGACTTTCATCTATCAAACCTGGACGTCTAGTCTTAAACCCTTTGTCATGGCGATACTTAGCGTGTCCGAGCATCATTCTCAGATATCTCCATACCTAGCATGATCTCGTTACCGACATCGCTATCATCTACTCGTCTATGATATTATGTCAGCTGGTGACCTAGTCACATGTTTGCAAACTCATTTGACATAATCTCACCGAGTGGGCCCTAGAGTATCTATCCGGCTATGCGGACTGACAAATCCCGCTGTTGACCCCTCGTCTCAACTACTCCTTTCCGATACCCAAAAGTATCACCGTTATTGTCATACTAAATAAGATACGACGTTTGGTGCGATCAAAGTATCTTCCAGAAATAATAATAAGAGTTGGTCTCATGGTCTTAAGGCGTAATGACTATGTCCTATAAATACTGGGTATGTCCATCACATCGTTACACCTAACGACATGACTTCCATTGCCGACCGGCGCCATGCCCTATGATCGGAAAACCTCGATCATCAATCGCGCAACAAAACTAGTCTTAGTAGAGGCTTCTAGGGACCTGGTTGTTTATCTACCACACTTGTATTAATGTTTTCGCTTAATACAGTTATAGCATGGTATAAAACATATAATGAACGATTGGGATATTGCCAATAAACTATGTTTATTAAGTGCCTCTAGGGCATATTCCCTTCAGTCTCCCACTTGCACTAGAGTAACACTTAATCTAGTTTACAACTTGGTAAAAGCTCAACACCCATAGCATTTTGGTGCCTGCTCGCCTCGTGGAAGAGGAATACAGTCAATATATCTCACACATTGAGACCTATATGTGCTTTGCAACACTTCTATGTCACCTAGTTTGACATCATCCCGTATCTTACGATTACGGTGAAATATATCCTAGTGGATGGAGTGAGACTCGAGCATTCGCGTAGCATGCGCCTTAAAGGTCTAAGAGATCTATTAAGGGGACCACCTATGATCGGAAAACTGCTCAGTCCAATCACACTTGCTACTTCTGAGGTCACGATATATTTCTATACCTATGTAGATTATGCGACAATGCATTCATATGCGACTTCGCAAACTAACCATGTCTATTTTCAAAAGGACATCTCCTATATGAGATTTCTAGTCGCATGGGTCAGTGTCATAACTTGCATCATCGTAACCGCTTTACGGCAAGTTGACTTTCCACTCTTACCCTTTACTAGAAAACCTATCTTCAGTCCACACAAGGATCACTCTAGAACCTGTTCTTCAACCAAGAACTCGGGTCACACTAAGTCGAGCTTTCAATCTGATAGCATCTATGTCTAATACATAGATAATGTCGAACATCATTTGCTATCACTGAACATGTCAAGATAAACTTAATATTTTACCTAGTCATACAAGCAAGAACCTCTTTCTTTGCTTGTCCTATTGTGAAACACTTCAGAATCATGACTAAGGAAATATTTCGACTTAATGTTATTAAGCCCCTCACGATCTATACAATTATAAATCGGATGCCTAATACTCCTAACTTCATTTCATAGAAAATTTAATCACTTAAATAATCCTTTACACTCTACTAGAGGATCTGTGTCATTCAATATGTCGTTACATACAAAATCACGAATGACACCTAGCTCCCACTCAAATATGCCTTCCGCATATAAGATTAGGTAAAAGCTACTTAGCTCCCGCTCAAATATGTCTTCCGCATATAAGATCAAGGAAAGCTACTTTGCTCCCACTCACTTCTTTGCAAATGTAGGTTTCTTCAACTATTTTGGACAACTCCAAAATCCTTTGATCACATTATCAAAGTGAAGATTCCAGCTCCGATATGCTTGCTTCAGCCCATGAATGGACCACTGAAGTTTGCATACATCTTTAGCATCCTCAGGATTACAAACCATTCTTAATGACACTATTAAGAACCATGGTTTTCTCATCCATCTATCAATTTCTCATTCGAAATTATAGTAATTGCTAAACGACCCAGAATAGATTTAGGCTTCGCCACTTGAGACAAACTCTCATGTGGTCAACTTTTGAATCTGTCGGAACTGTTTCACGACAAATCGATCCTTCTCAATGTCTATTCTCTCATAAAATTCCATATACTATTAACATCCTAAATGCCATCAAGAAGATCTCCCAAGTCATTACCTGGTAATCGTATATCGATTTTATTTCGGATCATAAATGACTCATAGCCATTTCTCGGACTTAGGTCCACCATCTCTTATTCGTAGTTCGTAGGTCTATCATATTCCATTAATATGACCTTCATAACAAGATTGTCGTAACACACAGTGTGGAACACAACCTCGTATGCCTACGCTCTTAGTATGAGCTCAGAACATCATGATCTTGAATCATCAGCTTTTTCAAGCTGTGGAGACTGACACCGAACACACTTTTGGTTGCGCCACTCTGATGTCTGGAGAGGAAGTTCACCAACTTCGTCTCGCTCTACTTTCTTTCTCACTTATACCCTTGGACAAGAAACTATTTCTTTCGCAAGGTATATCCCGGCAAAGATTTTGCCTATGTCGTGAGACATGTACCCAACTAACTCTTTAGGTAGGGTATACTACAAAGATTAATCCATTTTAGGTTTGATTACATCGAAACACTAAATTGCTGAAACGACAATCCAGGCTCAAAAGTCATGCCATAACTCGTATGGTATTGTCTCCATGGATTCAAATGGTTTCCCTATTTGCTAACGTGAGTGTTTACGTTTCTACCATATGACTCTAATGATCACAATAATTTGGTAAGAGATTTATTTACCACACACTATCCGATAGGGTGGAATTACGACGTCCTAACACACCATAACACTATGGTGTTCCATGCGATGTAATTTGTGGAACTCTTCTCACAAGTCCTCCAATGATGTGCCAACATTATAACTCAAATCTTCATTCCTCGATATGCATCGCGGGAATTTGATTTTCTTGTTAAGTTTATTTCCTACTTCATTCTGAACTTGTTTGATTGAATCAAAGTTTCCAGACCAACATTCCCCGAGTGGATATCCATATATCTATTCGAATGTTCATGAAGTCTATGAAATAAAGACTTCCACTACACGTTAAAGTACTTCGTTGATTCACATACACCGAAATGCACGATTCTCAACAAGCTATACTCAAAACGTTCAGTGAAGTTCACGAAATAAATTTCTCCACTACCCGTCAATTACTTCATTGAACCACATACATCTCTACGTATGACTATCAGTAAGTTATATGCCCGCTTTCCGAAAACGGTGTCACAGTTATTTTGCAAGTGTCAAAAGATCAAATCTTAGTACTTGTAGATCCATCCGGTGTAGAGCTAATGCATTGACTATAACATTGACATGACTAAACGGTAGTGCCACACATATGTGGTGTCTTTATTAAGTTTGTATACTTTGGCATTAATATTATGAATGTGGGAGCTTCTACCATCTAAATTCAAATCGGCATATGATCATTACTTCATAATATAGGACACCAAATTTTTCACTATCATGTATGAACAAGTGTCTCGCTAGAGGAGACACAATTGTAACGATCATACTAACAGGCGATCATAAAGAATTTATTCAAATGGTAGATCTAGAGGGAGAGTGTCTATGGCCATCACAACAACTTGAGTGCCATTATCAACACGCAATGTCGCCTCATCCTTTCAAGCTACTCAAGCAGTAAACCTGGTTTTTCACAAAACATGACTAGTTCAAAACTTAGTCACTACTGCGAGTACTTGCTTAGCTAAAACATTCATAACATGTATATCATATATACACCATCATCATCGATGACTTCCGGTGATCTATTTCATCTTCTTGATACTTCCACCGTAATCAAGAACCATGAAGGTGAACGATTCCCCTTGGATGACATAGTCTATGACAGAGGATTTGCACTTGGCAACGATGTCTGTCATCCAGTGATTGAGCTGAGCAAGGCGTCTCAATGTTCATTAAGTATGAACATATGTCATTAAGTATGACCGCCACGTGCTCCCTCAATGTGTGTATTCTCTTCCATCTTGGTTGAGAAGACAATCAGTCAACATACTGATAAACTTCATCAACCCAACGTTTGGGGTACCCTGAGTTTAGCGACCATATCATATGTTCGCGATCTAAAAACTTGTACCCACCGTTGGTTCTCTATGGTAGAGATCATAGCATACACTGGACTATGATGATATCATCCGCACAAAATCCGATAATCCAAATTATCTTTTGTTAGCGGAATCTCCGGGTTTATCTCCTAGCGGGTATTGTAACACAAAGAGCTAAGAATTTAAACAAGGAGTATCCTCAAGCTAAAGCATAAAACTATGAATTTTGGACCCAACCTTTTAAGTTTCTCATTCGCAGGAATGCGGCTAATTTGAAAAGATGCTATCACAATGGTTAATATCTACAAAGATTTGCAAAACAGACTATGTTCATTATATTTTGAGTTCTAGTATTTTAGAAAATAACTATCCGAACTCCCACTCAAACGAACATCCCTCCTGGTCGTTTAAGCGATTACACGACCCCCATCCATTGCACCACCCCTCATCATCAGAGCCGGCGGCACAACTTCAAGAGTAGACAATTGTCCGCCACACCAATTTTGTGACTCGTGCTCGACCTTTCGGTCTCCCTGTTCCGAGGCCATATTTCTGAATATGCTAGGCTCGCCACCAAAAACCTCCATGCTGACGCTTGTGCAACATGTCTTACACCCACTGTATGCGAACGACGAGATGTATGACACCCGATCATCACGGCTTGCCTCATAACGTAGAACTTTCTTGGTGGTGCGCGTTGGAGGGAGAACACTAGTGGTATTTTGAAGGGATCATCTTATATAGCTACCTCCGTGTAACTAATATATACTATATATACAATCACACAATATAAGATGCACACAAAACATCAAATGTAATGCAATGTGATATAGTCCATTGCGCCATGGTCTTCTTGGCACCCGCAGTTTATAAACAATTTAATAAACCTACCTTGACCATATCACATATCCCCTGCAAAATAAAGTTAGACGCTTCTACTTTATCTTTTGCATATTTTACGTGGCTTGGGGCTTTCGTAAATAGAACCGCTTCATACCTAAGAACCTTATGACCACAACAACGATCCAATAATTGCATGTTTAAGCATCCCTTTCGGTCCCTCCATTGAAAATGCAAAGCCAACTAAAGAGAGAGAAACAGGCACCCGCCAGCCACAGATACGGTACAAGTCGTATGTCAGTAGTGGAACCAGTTTCACGTAAGCGTACGCGTAAAGTCGATCCGGGCCGCTTCATCAACTCGATGCCGCTGGAATCACAAGTGCACGCTAGAGGGTAGCAAATAACAGGAACAGTGCCCCCATGCAGAACACGGGTTCTAACAGCGTACAGCTGTATCTACCATAGATCGGCTCTGATACCACTGAAGGGTATCGTGTGCAGAAAACAAAAAATTCCTAGCAACGATATCCTTAAACTAGCCAAGATCTACACAATGCAGATATAGTAGTATGGCGGAGATCGGAATACATACCCTCGTAGACCGAATATCGGGGATTACGCTCCGGCACAAGCGTTGATGACGAAGACGACGTAACCGACCTCTAGGTCGCGAAGAACTCGGCGCGACGAAGACGACGAAGATGACCCCGAGGTCGGGTGGAGGAAGTAGGCCTCCGAGCACCGCTAGCGCAGCACCTCACAGGGCGTCACACACATACGGTGGAGACGACGGCCTCCGAAGCTCCAGTCCAGGACGAGCAGCGGAAGACTTGGACCGGAACACCATCAGCGCGGCAGCGGGCTATGGTGGAAGAGATCCCCCTCCTCTACTCGACGCGACTCCGACAAAGGGAATCACGAGATCGAGAGAGAATTAGGGAATTAATTGGTGAATTAAAAGGCCAGGGGTGCCCCTTCTTATATAGGCTCCCAGGGGGAGCCAACCTTGCCAGCCAGGCAATGTGGGACTATCCCCCATTGCCTGGTGCGGCTAGGCTGGTGCGCCGGCCACCTGGTGGGCCCTTTTTGGCCCACCTAGGCCGGCCACCATGTCCCCCACCAAATTCCCTTGAGGAATTTTCCCCTCTTGGGCCTTCTTTCGACCAGAAGGCCCATTTAGGGAAATCAGCCTAAATAAATTCGAAAATAAATATATAAAATCATATTTAGACATTAATTACACTAATTAATATCAAACTGATTATATATAATTTATTCTAGCTCAGAAAACTCTTTCGTCGCTGCCCGATCTCCATCGGACCATTCCCGGGACGTTCCTGGTGATCTCTTTCCTTTCCGGTTGTCTTGTCGAAACCCCTTAAGCGTGTTACCCTAGCGGTGCGATATAATAACAGGTACGATCAAGACTCCTCTATGATCATCAACTAACTCGTAGGCCTGGACCCCATGAATTAATCTCTGTGATATAACGAATGATTTCATCTATCAAACCTGGACGTCTAGTCTTAAACCCTTTGTCATGGCGATACTTAGCGTGTCCGAGCATCATTCTCAGATATCTCCATACCTAGCATGATCTCGTTACCGACATCGCTATCTTCTACTCGTTTATGATATTATGTCAGCTGGTGACCTAGTCACATGTTTGCAAACTCATTTGACATAATCTCACCGAGTGGGCCCTAGAGTATCTATCCGGCTATGC
This sequence comes from Poa annua, assembly GCA_026929855.1. Classification (NCBI taxonomy): domain Eukaryota; kingdom Viridiplantae; phylum Streptophyta; class Magnoliopsida; order Poales; family Poaceae; genus Poa; species Poa annua. The sequence continues at coordinate 83,928,430 of CM049429.1, read as the reverse complement.
GGACTGACAAATCCCGTTGTTGACCCCTCATCTCAACTACCCCCTTCCTATACCCAAAAGTATCACCTATCATTGTCACACTATATAAGATATGACGTTTGGTGCGATCAAAGTATCTTCCAGGGATAACAATAAGAGTTGATCTCACGGTCTTAAGGCGTAATGACTATGTCCTATAAATACTGGGTATGTCCATCACATCGTTACACCTAACGACATGACTTCCATTGCCGACCGGCGCCATGCCCTATGATCGAAAACCTCGATCATCAATCGCGCAACGAAACTAGTCTTAGTAGAGGCTACTAGGGACCTGGATGTTTATCTACCGCACCTGTATTAATGTTTTCGCTTAATACAGTTAAGCATGGTATAAAACATATAATGAACGATTGGGATATTGCCAATAAACTATGTTTATTAAGTGCCTCTAGGGCATATTCCCTTCAATTTTTAAGGGTTGGCCTTTTTAAGGGCACTGCTAGGGATGCTCTAAGCCACATGTGCCGGATTCCAACATTGGAAGATGCATTTTGACGGATCCAAGACAAAGATAGGGCTGGGTGCCGGGATAGTCCTGACAACACCAAAACAAGACCAGTTGAAATATATGCTGCACATACACTTCACTGCATCCAACAATGTGGCTGAGTATGAGGCATTGGGGCACGAAATCAAGGTGGCCAAGGAAATCGGCATTCGACGGATAGAGTGTTTTGGTGACTCGGACTTGGTCATACAGCAAGTCTCGGGAAATTGGGATGCATTAGATGCGAACATGGCGTCATATCGGTTCCATGTCCAGATGATCAGGGTGTTTTGAGGGGTGCGAGTTTAATCATATACCCCGGGTGGAAAATGAAGCGGCTGGCATTCTATCCAAGCTCGGTTCATCAAGAGATGCAATTCCACCCGGCATAGCCTTGGAGCATTTGAAGAAACTGTCAATCAAACCCTCACCAGAGTCTGAATCAATCTATGTACCCAAGGTACCAGTGTCGGAAGTCACACCAATGGAGGTGGATGTCGGATGCATAGCATAGAGCTCGTGGGGACTGCATCGTCTTACTCGGGGATTGTTGTATCTCACCCGGGGACTACACAGAAGATTTCCGACATTGTTATGTCGGTCCAACCTATGGAAATAGATGAACCACTATTCCCAGCACGACTTGTGCCGGAGTGGGCGCAACCTATTATGACTTATCTATCGGAAGATACCTTACCCGACATTGAAGTAAGAGCCCGGCAAGTACTGACAAGAGCAAAAGCATACATAGTGATCAACAAGGAGCTATATAAAAGAAGTGTGACGATTGTATTGCAACGCTGTGTGGGGCCCGGGGAAGGAGGAGAAATGTTATTGGAAATACACCAAGGTGAGTGTGGGAATCACGCTTCATCAAGGGCTTTGGTGGCAAAGGCATTCCGGCATGGATTTTATTGGCCCAGTGCGCTGCAGCAGGCAGAGGACATAGTCATAAAATGTGAGGGATGCCAAAGATTCGCTCACAGGATACATGCGCCGGCATCAGCACTCAAGACCATCCCCATTCCATAGCCAATTCGGAAGTGTGATGGACATACAGCTGTGGATTTCCTGAAGGATATCATCTTGAGATATGGCTACCCCCATAGTATCATCACCGACAATGGAACCAACTTTGATGTCGGAGAGTTTGCTCGGTTTTGTGCAGAAAAGAGGATCCGACTTGACGTTGCACCGGTAGCACACCCGGAAGCAAGTGGACAAGTGGAAAGAGCTAATGCACTAGTGTTGGCCGGCATCTAGGCTAGATTGATCGAACCACTAGTTAGAACACCAGGATGTTGGATAGAAGAACTACCGGCGGTACTATGGGGATTGAGAACAACACCGAACAGGTCAATCGGGTATACACCCGTCTTTCTTGTGTATGGAGCGGAGGCAGTGCTCCCAACCGACATACTCCAAGGGTGGCCATGTATACTGAAACCGAGGCAAAAGAGGCAAGAGAGAATGATGTGGACTTACTGGAAGAGGCAAGAGAATTAGCATTGTCGAGGTCGGCAATATAGCAGCAAAATCTGCAACGGTACCATAGTCGGAAGGTCCACCCACGGGTGTTCAGAGAAGGAGACTTGGTCCTGAGGTTGATACAAAGGACTGCCGGAATGCACAAATTGTCGCCTCCATGGGAGGGACCATTTATCGTTAGCAGGGCCTTGCACAACGATTCATACTACCTTGTAGACGCACAGGAAGCTAATAAAGGAGTGATGGACAAGTCGGGAGAGGAAACCAAGAGGCCATGGAATGTAGCTCTGCTTCGCCCCTTTTACTCATAAAAGGCGCAGTGTATGTATCCGAGTTTATAAATGAATGAAATGCCGGCACTCCGGGTTGAACTCGGGGACTGCCATGTTTGTCTATACTTGTGTTTTTTCTTACAGTATTTTTCTTTATAACTTTTGTATGTCGGCACCCCGACTTAAAACTCGGGGACTGTCTGGAGTGTTATCTGCATGCTTTGTTTATATCGTCCATATGCCGCATAAAATTTGACCTTATTCCAAAGAACAAGTAATGTATGTTGTATGAAGAGATCTCGTGACTCGACTGACAAACACCTAAAAGGTAGTCAAGAGCAGAGACTATGAAAATAGTGAACACGAAAACAAACTCGGGGACTTGGTCCAAGCTGTATTCGGCATATGTTGTTTTTTGTTATCAATGTCGTTCATTTATTATCCCGTATGTCGGATGACTTTAAGCCAAACCTCAAAAGTTTACAAGTACTGTATACTGTAAATGGCGATTTTGTGACTTGACTGTCAGACACCGAAATGGTAGACAAGAGCAGAAATGGCCAAATATGGTAAACATGAAGTAAACTCGGGGACTTGGGGCAAAGAAATTCAACATAATAAACTTGTTCGTTAACTTAGCAAAATAAACGTGACTATTTTGAGCATCTACTTAAAAGTATATATTACATGTTGCACCCGGCATTCCGGGGATTTGATAAGTTTGAGCTTAGAATTTACGCAGCCGAACCAGAGACACCAGTGTCGGCAGTAGAAGTATCGGCAGCGGTCGAGGGTGAAGTCGAGGCGGCAGTACCAGACGTCGATGCGAGTGGAGTCTCGGAGGCGGCCGGCTGGGACTGGCCGGTAGCTTCCAGGATAGCGGTGTCGGTAGCGGCCGACAGGGGAATGTCGGTTGTGGCCGGCTCAACGACGACGGCGGCAGCAGAAGAGGGAGTCTTGGCGGGCTCGACAATAGAAGTGTCGGGGACACTTGACTTGTGCAGCTCGGCATCTTGCTCGGCGCGCGAAGACGGAGTCTGGGTCACCGGAGTCTCCTTGGCAGACTCGGGGACTTTGTCGGGAATCTCGGGGAATTCGTCCTCCGGGGTTGGATCGACGTCTTCTTCTTCATCAGACTCGGCTTCCTCGCCATGCTCACCAGCCTCATAGTCCTCATCATCGGTGTAGGTGTCGCCCACGACATATTGATGGGGCTGAGAGTAGCGCGCCATATAGTCAGCAAGTTCTTGGCGCAGCATGATCTTGGCGGGGTCTGTAATCCATGGAGATCCCTCACGTTGTGTCCGCACTTGCTCCAGATTGATACCTTCGTACCAAGACAGCATGAAGGCTAGTACATGGTCAGCGCCAGCACGATCTGCAGAAGATCGTCACTCTCGGAGCCGGCTCTCAGCCTTCTTCAGCCGGTCAGCCAAGTCTGCGACATTGCTTGGAGGAACAGTGCCAGGCCATAGAACCCGGTGGGCTTTTATGCCGGCGTCCAGCACCTCAGTGCCGATGTGTAGCACCCCAACTTTTATTAAAGTTGGAACACCTGTATTATGTGCCAGTCCCTGGATCACTGCCAGCACCACAGTACAAAATATAAAGTATCATTGCATAAGTATTAAATTACTACAACGAGATCCAAATAATAGCCAATATGGCCTTATTACAAATTGCATAGCCATGAAGGCTAGCTAAAGTTCAAAGTTCACAGCGAAAGCAAAATAACATTGAGCCTCATCTTCAAGCATGCGCCACAGGCAGTCATGTTGGGTGTAGACTCGAGCCAATCATTCAGCATCAGAAATTCCTGCACATTGGAATATGCAGCCCCCGAAGGAGGTCAATACAATGATGTATTGGCAAGTGACTATGGTGGATAAATATACTGGCAAGTCTAACATCTATATGCATATTTGGCTTGGTGGGGTTGGAGGCTATTTGCAGAAAGCAAGTTTTCTCCTATCATTTTGTAAAACACTTTTATTTCTCGAAGACTTGGCACCGAGGGACAAAGCCCAGGTGTACTAACAATTCTTTCCTTAGTCAAAATATTACTTTATGAAAACAGTGTTGAGATTCTTCTGCCCATCCTTGCCCAGTTGCTCGAAATAGTCCATTTCCGGGGACACGGCTAAGTATTTAGTTTTAACTCTGCAGAGGTTGTGCACTTTCACCTTTAGACTCAATTTGTCCGAGAAATCCTATACACGTGGAGTGTATTATGGAAAGGAGAGAATTGAGACAAGAACTTTCAGAAAAAGAATGCAACCATACTAGCAAGACCCGTTCCACCTATCAACTCTACATATGCTTGTCAAGCCGACAGGTTGCACTCCCACAACTTAATCATTCTAGACAGAGCCCATTGTCAAAAGGTTGCACGGGAAGCTTCTAAACTTGGAGGGACTTGGTAATCTCTTCGTTCCTGGGTGGCCGTCCACAAGTGTACTTCTGGGTAACAACCACCATACTCATGGCCCTAAGTAGAATAGACATTCATCCTAGGCGATGACAACCACAAGCATAGTCCCAAAAGCCACTCAACATAAGCCATAACAACCAATTCCACCCAGATGTGCATTTTAGATTTTTAACACTTAGAAACCTTTCCATAACATGGTAAACATTTTTATAGCATGGCTAAGCAACTAATAAAATCTTTTCATGGCTGCTTAGGAAAAAGGGTGACTACACACTACTAGGATATTTGTAAAATACCAACTAACTTAGCATTATAACATACATCAAAATCCCTATCATGCACACTACTCAAAATATACTACTTATGCATATAGAAAATATGGGATATTGTATGAATGTCACTTGCCTTGGTAACAGGAGGAACAAGCACATCAAGAATAACAATCACAAGCAAGTCCTTCCTCTTCTTCACAATCTAGCACAAACAATGAATAACATAAATACCAACACCATATCATCACAACACTAAACATAATCATGTATGCATGAATGATATGCTATGATGATAAGACACACTTATTAATAATTCTCATTTTCTGTCATTAATAAATGAATATAATGTTTAGGTATTTCTTATTTTATTTATCAATTAGATAATTTAAAAGAATATAGCAAAACTTTGATTTCTATAATTACACTTTTATGACATCTTCAATTTGGACATTTATTAATATTGCTGGACAGAGGGAAATTATACAATCTTAAAACAAATACTTTTATTTCTAAATCATTTTTATTATTTAAGTTATTATTTTAATGGCCGAAATACTCCTCTGATAATTATACCAATTATAATTGGTCAATGGGAAAAACAAATGATGTAGAAATAAACTACATGAGCAGAGCTTTCCAATGACATAAAGTTTATCAAATTTGGACTTACAGGTCAAAAGTTATGAATTTTTCAAGTTTTAATAGTTTTCTGTTTTAATTTCTAAATTTTATTCGAAATAGAAAAAGAATCGGCCACGCGGCGCGATCTGATTCGTCCGTACCGATTCGACGCGGATCGGCAGCGTGGGCCGTCCGATCTCCTTTATAACGAGCGCTCGGGATTAAATAGATCTAGATCCGTTGGATCTAGATCCAACGGTCCGAAAACGGAGACCACGCGCGGGCGGCGCGGCTCGCCATTAACTCCCGACCGCGGCGGCGCCACGGCCGGCATTGCACGCGCTCGCATCCTAGGGACCTACGGGATGGATGGTTCTTACCGAAACGTGGAGAAGGTCGATGCGGGGACGGTGGCGAGGTGGCGGTCTCCGGCGTGAATTCCTCCTCGCGTAATCGCTCGCCGGAGTAGCACGAGGCGGCGATTCTCCTCGGGCGAGCACGGACACGGCGTTGCGCTGCGGGAAGGAGTTCAAAACCATGTCAAGAAGCTCCGCAAGGAAAAGTTAAAGCGAGAGGAAGCAACGATACGGCACGGGGTGGTTAGGGTTGCGCGCACGGCGAGGTTCTCACCGACGGCGACGGCGGAAGAGCGGGGTCTCTAGCGGCCAGCACAGGGGCTCTTTGGAGGAGTGGTTTGGGGCAAAACACGGAGGAGCTCGGGGGCTTTTAGTAGGGGAAAACCGCGAGGTAAATGGAGCAGTAAATCGCCGTATTCAAACGAAATCAAATCGGGCGTTTCGGTCGGAGACGTGGGCGTGATTTGGGGACGAACGGCTCCGCGGGGCAGATGACAGGTGGGTTCCACCTGTCAGCGACTGCGAGCGAGCGCGCGGGGCGCTGGGCCGCTGGCGGGCTGCTCGGCTACGCGCGCGCGGCAGATAGTTACGGACCACGGCCCACTCGCTCCGAAATTCGAATATTTTTATTTAAAACCCTTTTCTGTTTTTAATTACTGATTTCAAAAATGATTTTTAAATCTATTCAAAACATTTCAGAAAAATTCATAAAAATATGTTTCGGAAAGGTTATTGAAAATGGAACTTTTTAACATTATTCTTGCCCATATATAAATTAGTAAAATTTTATTTATTAATGGAGTTTTAAATAAACACTTTATGGAATTTGTAGATTATATATATTTAGATTTGAAGTTTTATTTGATTATTTTTGTGAGGTATTCTTATGCTCAATGATGCATGATGCTTAAATGCAAGTTTTTAAATTTTTGCAAAATTTGGGATGTTACACGATGAGCTTGAGAGGAGTCACCCGGGCACTCAGAGCGATCAAGTGATCCTCGACATCCCACTCGGAGGAGATAGGATCGTCTTCCACGCGTTTGCCCCGGGTCTTCTCAACAGCCTTCAGAGCCGCAGCTTGGGAGTGCTCAAAGTGTTCTGAGCGAAGGGCTGTAACAGAGTTAATTTACATCCCGACATAAGAAGGGTGTGTCGGAAAGCAATTCGGAGATACCAAAAGAAGATACGACGGAAACTTACTATCCATCTGGGCATTGAGTTTCTTCAACTCCACCAGCCAAGAATTGCACCGGGTCTGCAAAGTGCTAAGCCGGAGCTCAGTCGTGTTGGCGCGTGCCTCGACCGCCTCTACCAGCTGGGTCTGAGTCTCCCCGGCAGCGGTTAGCCGGGATTCCAGAGTGGCCTTAGCGACTTGCGCGTTAATGAGTTCACGCTGCAAACGGAACACCTTGTCCTTCTCTTCGGAATAAGCGAGCTTTTGTGTGGCAAGTTCCTGCTCAAGCTGCCCGTGCTGTGCGAGAAGCTCCCGATGTGACTTCTTGAGGTGCCCAAACTCGTGTGTCACGCGCCAAAAAACCTCGCTACGCGCGTGCATCACATCCTACAAAGTATTAAAGGCACGGTGAGTGTCGGAAATTTTAAGTGGCAAGAACACAAGAAGACGAATTATGATAGAGTTCGGAGATGTTCTGAAGATTCATGTCGAGTATTCTACACTCAGAAAGAGTTTGATCACTCGACAAAAATCTCGGGGACTAGTGTCGGAAATAAATTTTCTGAAGATTCATGCCGAGTATTCTACACTCAGAAGAGTTTGATCACTTGACAAAAATCTTGCGGACTAGTGTCGGAAATAAATTTTCTGAAGATTCATGCCGAGTATTCTGCACTCAATAGAGTTTGGTCACTCGGCATAAATCTCGGGGACTAGTGGAGTGGGGAGTAGGATAAGTTACCTCGGTGGTTTTTGTGGCTTGGAGGACTGTGACATGCATCTGGTGCATAGCTTGTGCAGTCTTGCCTGGCCCGACATGATGCATGGTGGAGGAGAGCTTGGTCGAGGTGGGCCCGATGTTGGCGTTATTCCAGTCAACAATCAGTTGATCGACTTGACTGTAGGGGCGAGCATCGTGGACGACCGTCACTTCAGACTGGCCGCTCTCGGTGGCAGCAACCTCCTTGCCAGCAGTGGCCTTCAGCAATTTCAATGCAGCAGTGGGAGGAGTAGCTTGCAGGAAGTTGATAACTATCCGTTTCTTGACTAGAGGAGCGGGAGTGGGGCCCTTGGCCAAAGTTGTAATCGTCCCTTGCCTTGGGAAGTGGGCGTCTTCTGAGGCACTGACTTCTGAGTCGGTGGTGGCACTGCCGAGCTGGACGGTGGTGTCAGAGTCTTGGCCGATTGGAGTACCGGCGAGGTAGTAGGCTTTTTCCCTTGTGTCTGAGAGACCTTAGGAGGAATCTCGAAAGACTGTGTGTCGGGCTCATAAGTCGGTGCAGTAGCTGGGCCCGACTTGGACGTAGCAGGGGGAGTCGGCGGCAGGTCGGCTGCGGGAATACTGCACGAGGGCGAGTCGGGCACCAGGATCGGACTCGAACGCCCCGAGGCACTCGAGTCGGCAACGACACATTTGGGTGCGCCTGGGTCAAGCTCGAGGGCGGCACTACGTGAGGTATAAAACAAAGAAGTTAACTCGAGTAAAAGGTGTGTCGGTCAATTGCTAAGAGGAGTCAAGACAAGGGTAAAACGAGAGTACATACCTGGTGGAGGTCGGAGGTGTCTTTCTCGGGGGCTTCTTGCCCATGGCCTTGGATCTCTTGGCCGGAGGAGCGGCACTCTACGGGTTGCTCGAAGAGGAAGAGTCGGTGGAAGCATGTTTGCGCGGGGCTCCCGCGGCAGTCAAAGTAGCTGGTGTCGAAGAGGTCGGGTAAGCATAGGCCACAGGTGTGGCAGCAGGAATCTCTAGGATCACACAATCGTCATCATCCGACCAATCTTGTAAGACGGAACGGGTTGGAGGCTTACTCGCGGCAGCGGCGCGGGGCGCCGGGATGGGCATGTTGTCCTCGTCATCCGGATCTTCCGTCGGAGGGGTTTCCGGCACAGGGAGGTCGGTTTGCCAATGGCCCTCGTCATACTGGGCTGCTTCCTCCTTGTGACGGTCAAATCGCTAAGGAAAAGCAAAAGTTATTAGCAAGCCGATGTAAAACAGGAAACGAACATGAGAGTAATCCAACATAAAGGATGTGTCGGAAGGTATGTAAAATAACTTACTTGTGCCGGAGGATTGGCACGGTCATGTGGAACCATGCCCCATTCCCACTCGTCGCCCATCTCGGTCGTGGCAATAGCTCGGACACGACGGTGAATGGAGGCCTTATCGAGCTCGATTGTACTAACCCGAGTCGGGTCGTACTGGCCACTCATATGGAAAATCTTGTGAGCCCGAGATTGAAGAGGACAAACTCGGCGGACAATGAATGTCCGGAAAAGATCGCCAGCGGTGAGGGTATCCTTGATGGTGAGAAGATACTTGTTGATCAGATTGATCTCCCCGATATATTTCTTTGGGTAGAGCAGCCAGTTGAGCTGAGCAGTGGGGGGCTCGATGCGAAACTCCGGGAGATTGATGTAATCTACGGCGGTGGCCTTTACCGTGAGCTCCGGGTTGCGCACGTAGAAGAAGCTCCTCTGCCACTTCCGGCAGGATTCTAACCCTGTAATCTTGGGGAAGTCAACAAACTTCTGGACAGTAACCGTAGCAGCGCCGTAGGCGGTATAACCTTTTCTTTGACCCCCGGGTTCGGGACACTCTGTTTCCGGACCTGGAAATACTTGGCCTAGAGATTCACAATAGGCCAGACACCGAGATAGGCCTCAGAGAAGGAGACAAAGGCATAGAGGGATGTCATGGAGTTCACCGGGAGATGGTGGGGTTGAAGCCCGAAAGTGTCCAGGAAGTTGCCGAAGAAACGGCTGGCCGGAAGGCCAAAGCCGCGCTCGAAGTGGGCGACAAAGACAACCCGTTCCCCCTCTCGAGGCTCGGGCTCGTTCTCCTCCCTCGGCAACCGGCATATAACTTGTTCCAGGATACGTCGTGACCGATGTTGTTGGGGATATATCAACTAGGGGTATAACCAGCATGGATGAATCCGGCTAGTCCAGGGTGGCCCAAGGGTGGTAAGGCCAAGGCCTGTCGGGCGGCCCAGATAGCTCACGTACAAGGAAGTAGGCGGATGGTCCAAGGAAGGCGGAAGGCCGAAGCCCATCAAGCCACCGAGCCCAAGACGGAAGGCGGCAACTAAGCCGGCTAGGTCTAGGACTCTGTTTACTTGCCGGACAAGTACTTACCTTGTACCCTGGGGTCTGGCCGCCTATATAAGCCGGCCACCAGGGAGCCTTTATGGGGAGAGCTCAGAGACAATCTCCATAGGCATCATACCCATTGTATCCTGTTCACGGCTATTGCCTCATAGTGAATTATAGCAGCACGTAGGATCCCGCCACCGCTGTGGGATCCGAAGCTGGGTAAAATCGCCGTGTTCAATCCCGACCTCGACGACACCAACCTTCTTCCCCACAATCCATATGTAGGCTAGAGGACCCCCGTCTCCTATCAAATATGCCGATACCACGACAGTTGGCGCCCACCGTGGGGCATAAGGTTCTTGGCGTCACGTTCCAGGCGGGAACACTTGACGGCGTGGGCAAACAGATCGCCGTCGGTCGCGTCACAAGATATGGCGGTCATAGCTACGTCAACTCAGATGAGTCCTGGCTCCCGGCAGACGACTACCTTATCGGATGCGCAATCGTGCCGATCGGAGGGATCGACGTCTTCATCGGGTACACGCCAGAGGCGTACGGCCTACCGCGTTTCTACAACCCCACCCACCAACCCTTCGACCAAGCAGTCGACCGGCAAGATGGATCCGAATCCGCCTTCTCCCAGGAGTCGGCCGGATCTGATTTCCACTTCGTCGGAGTTGTCGGACTGGGATCCGACTCCCAGCCGGAAAACAACGATCCTGAGTCAATCCTCCCTGCTCTACAGGAGGACGCGATGTCAGATGCCGGATCCAGATCTACCGTTCAAGTCAACATAGACTCTGACTCCGATGATGATGCTAGTCTCTTCGAAGAGAAGATCAAACCCCGCTTTTCCAGTGGTAATCCGGCTCCCTCAGAGGGTACAGCGGATACAGACATACCTGACAAGCTGGCTATGATGGTTCTTGTCGGTCACGAGACAACCCCAGTTACTTCGGAAGCGCAAAACAAGCCGGCGGAAGAAGCCGGGGACACCACTGCCGGCCAGCTCATTGAATGTTCCGACAAGGTGTGCGCAAAGAAGAAAACTGGCCTCGAGAAAGGCGGCAGCAGCAAACCCACGGATTTGCTCTCCGTCATCAAAGAAGTAGACGAGATCATGAACACTCCGGTGAACAAAAACACCCCACTCGACGAAGTGGAAGAGCTTAGGCTTAACATGCTTAAGCACTCTGACTTCCTGCGAAAAATAGAGGAGCACGTTGAGAGCCTTGCGAAGAAGATCAAGAAAGAGCAGGAGAAGATGTCGGCCAAAACAAGCCGGCAACTCTTCAAGGAGAAAAGGTCATCAAAAAACCGCCGTGGAAAAGAGCCGCGTACGCAAGCAACGACAGCGGCTCAAGACCTAGGGTTCGATTGGCGTACGGCACCACAGCGAGTGGATAGAAGGGGGGATGTTGTTTTCTGCACCCCTATCCTCAACGCGGCTGCCGCGCTAGATACCCTGGACGACAACACTTACACGGCGGAAGAAAAGCTGGCCAACGCAAGACACTTCGTGAGCAAAGCCCTAGAACAACAAGCTCGCGCTGATTCCTACGGCCACATGGCGGATGCTCGCGGGGGAGACCTAGAGTCTAAGTCGGGCAAGTGCAAAGCTGCACCCGGCGCCGGCCCCGAAGGCCCGTCTGGCTCCAGTAGCCATGGCGACAAAAGGAAGGCAACGCCACCTCCAAAGAAGGCGCCGCCGCCAAAGCCAAGGCGGGACGAGAATTCAAGGACGGGAAGCAGAGGAGACCTACCACCTCCACCTCAGCCAAGACGCGACAATGGTGGTAGCCGGAACAACAGGCAGCCGCCTAGAAAAGATGCCGGCAAAGACCCTCCAAGGAGAGGCCGCAGCCGGTCTCCGCAGCGTAGCACTGGCAGCAAGAGGAGAGAGGAGGTAGAAGGGCCTAGGCGCAGCATAAGCCGGGCGGCGCAGGACGAGCCGGACGCAAACAGAGGCGCACGGCAGCTCGATCCAAAAGACGCACGACACCGCCTACAAGACATAGCAAGAGGAAAGGAGCCGCTATACTCTGGACCAAAGTGCTTCGGTGACGCCATCCGCAGAGAGCCGTTCCCCAAGGACATGACATCAGTGTCAAAAAACTGTTCTAGGTACAACGGCCTCGTTAAGCCGGACTCATGGCTATCCGACTACGCCATGGCCATAGAGATTGCCGGCGGGAGCAGCCATATTGCCGTCCGCTACCTACCTCTCATGTTGGAAGGCACGACAAGAGCTTGGATCGACAACCTTCCTGAAAAGTCCATCCATAGCTGGTACGGCATGGAAAAGGTTTTCTCCCAGCACTTCCAAGGAACATACAAGCGTCCAAATACCTACACGGATTTGCAGCGCTGTGTCCAAAAGCCGGACGAAACCATGACAGATTTTGTCAGCCGTTGGATATCCGAAAAGGCCAACTGTCATGGTGTTTCGTACGCACAGGCTATCCATGCCTTCTACACGGGCCTACAGAAGAAGTCCTTGCTCCGTCATAGGCTCGTCCGCGAGCAAATCACGGACCTTGGTGAGATGCTCAACCTGGCCGCCCAGTACGCGGCGGCGGATGACGACGCCTGGGACGATGACCCAGACGTCAACATCATACCAAAGCGGAACAACAAACGCAAGCAGGCGGCGGATGACAAAGCCGGACCTTCCAATGAGGTAGCCGTAGCGTTCCAAGGAAACGCCGGCAAAAAGAAGTGGAAAAATAAGAAAGATAGTCGCGAAGCCGGCTCAGGGCCTAAGGCGGCGCGAATCACTTATGAACAGGCAAAGCTTTTGCCGTGTCCCATCCACGCCTCATTGGGCAAGGTCAACCATATGCTTGGAGAGTGCCGTTTCATGGACGACTTCAAAAAGGATCCCACAGTCGGCTGGAAGTCAAAGAAGTCAAAGAAGAACGACAAGAAAGACAACAAGGAGGATGAGGATGACGACGACATGTCTATCTCAAGCGAAGATGACGCAGCCGCCAAGAAAAAGAAGCCATATCCGAAGGTCAAAGAATCTCTTGTGTGCTTTGTCGGCACGCCTTCGGCTAAGGCGGATAAGGCGGAAATGCGCGAACTCAACGCGACAATGCCGGACGTCCCTCAGTACTTGAACTGGTCTGAGGCAACAATCACTTGGGACCGGTCCGACCACCCTGATCACGTTCCTCACCCAGGCAAGTACGCCCTTGTCGTCGATCCCATTGTCGACAACTTCAGACTCACAAAGGTACTTATGGATGGCGGCAGCAGCCTCAACATCCTGTACTATGACACACTAAGCCGCATGAACCTATCAGAGGGTCAGCTGGACCACAGCAACCTCACCTTTCATGGCATAGTGCCCGGCAGGCAAGCAAAGTCAATGGGAAGCATCAGGCTGAAGGTAACTTTCGGGCCAAAAGAGAACTACCGCTCAGAGTTCCTTAGGTTTGAAGTTGTCCCCTTCAAAAGCGCCTATCATGCAATCTTCGGACGACCGGCTTTCGCCAAGTTCATGGCAAGGCCGTGCTACATATACAGCAAGCTTAAAATGCCGGGGGAAAACGGAACCATCACGGTTTCCGGCAACTTCCAGAAAGCCAAGGAGTGCGAGCGTGGCATGGCCGCCTTCGCAGAAGCCGTCATCCACAAGGAAGAACTCGCGCTGCTCGGGGCGGATTCAGACAACTCCATGCCAAAGCCAAAGATGGATGTCAAGAAGACTTTCGAAGCTTCAGAAGACACCAAAAAGGCGGACCTCATCCCAGGTGACAAGTCTAAACAAGTTGTCATCGGCTCCAACCTTGACAGCAAATAGGAAGGCGCGCTCGTCGAGTTCCTCTGTGAGAATCGTGACATCTTCGCATGGTCGCCTTCCGACATGCCTGGTGTACCGAGGGAACTTGTCGAGCACTCGCTCAACGTCATAAAAGGATCCAAGCCGGTGAAGCAAGCAACAAGACGTTTTGGAGATGAGAGACGCAAGGCTATAGGAAAGGAGATAAATAGGCTGAAGGCCGCCAATTTCATAAAAGAAGTTGTACACACCGATTGGGTGGCAAATCCTGTACTTGTCCCAAAGAAGAATAAAGAGCTGAGGATGTGTATTGACTATACCGGTGTTAACAAGTGCTGCCCAAAGGATCCCTTTGCGTTGCCTAGAATTGACCAAGTCGTAGACTCCACAGCAGGCTCCGAGCTGCTTTGTTTTCTGGACGCCTACTCAGGATACACCAAATCAAGATGAGAGAGTCAGATCAGCTGAAAATATCTTTCACAACTCCATACGGAAATTTCTGCTACATTACAATGCCTTTCGGTTTGAAGAATGCAGGGGCAACATACCAGCGCTGTATGCAAAACTGCCTGCACGAACAGATCGGCCGCAATGTTCACGTCTATGTAGACGACATCGCGGTAATGTCAAAAAAGAAGGCAGATCTCCTAGAGGACTTGGAAGAAACTTTTCAGAATCTCCGGAGGTATCAGATGAAACTCAATCCCGCCAAGTGCGTTTTCGGCGTCCCAGCCGGCAAACTCCTCGGATTCATCGTCTCAGAACGAGGGATTGAGGTTAACCCGGAGAAGATCAAGGCCATCCAAAACATATCCAGACCTACTTGTCTGAAGGACGTGCAGCGCCTAGCCGGATCGGCGGCAGCCGTCAGTCGTTTCATAAGCCGCCTAGGGGAAAAGGCAATGCCTCTCTACCGGCTACTAAAGAAATCCGACAACTTCGAGTGGACAGCAGAGGCAGACGCCGCCTTGCAACAACTTAAGGAGGCCCTCGTATCCGCTCCGATATTGGCAGCACCTCGATCACAGGAACCAATGCTGTTGTACATCGCGGCAACAGGAGCTGTTGTCAGCATTGTCTTGGCTGTGGAAAGAAAGGAGAACGAAGCCGCGACGTGTGAGCAGCGACCGGTCTACTTCATCAGTGAAGTATTCTCCGCCTCCAAGCAGAGGTATCCGCATTACCAAAAGCTGGCTTATGGTGTATTCTTCGCCGCCAGAAAGCTTAGGCATTACTTCCAGGAACACACAGTGACAGTAGTCAGCAAGGCACCGTTGGGAGACATAATTAACAATGCAGAGGCAACAGGTCGAGTTGCCAAATGGGGCATCGAACTTGCCGCCTTTGATATAGTCTATAAACCACGGACCGCCATCAAATCTCAAGCGCTTGCAGACTTTGTCGCCGACTGGACAGAGGCAATGGAGGAAACAGCACTCCCCGAGTCAGAATATTGGGTCATGCACTTTGACGGATCAAAGATGCTCAAAGGCTCGGGGGCTGGAGTCGTTCTACGTACGCCTAAAGGTGACAAGCTTAGCTACGTGTTACAAATCCACTTCACAGCAACCAACAATGTTGCCGAATACGAAGCCTTGCTTCACGGGTTACACGTGGCAAACGACCTAGGCGTCAAAAGAATCCTCTGTTATGGCGACTCAGATCTGGTCGCGCAGCAAGTAAGCGGAACATGGGATGCGAAAAGTGCAACAATGGCAGCTTACAGAGCCAAAGTTGACGAATTTGCAAAAAACTTCGTAGGCTACGAAGTCCGACACGTTCCAAGAGCTGAGAATGAGGCGGCAGACACACTTGCAAGACTTGGATCGGAACGCAAAAAGGTACCAAAAGATATCTTCCTGGAGCAATTTGCACAAGCCATCCATTAAAGACGCCGATTTGATGGACCCCGACTCAGAAGAACCGGTAGAAGCGGCAAGTCTCGCTGTCTACTTAACACAGCCGGATTGGACAGTCCCATACCTCGATTTTCTAATCGACCAAAAGTTGCCGGAAGACGATGAGGTGCTAAAAAGGCAGATCATAAGGCGAGCCAAGGCATTCACGATAATAAAAGGCGAGCTATATAAGCGAAGCACTTGCGACATCTATCAGCGGTGCATACAGCCGGAAGAAGGCCGGGAAATTCTAAAGGACATACATATTGGCACCTGCGGGCATCATGCTTCCGCTAGGTCCATTGTATCAAAAGCTTTCCGCCAAGGTTTCTACTGGCTCACCGCCAAAGAAGACGCCGAGAACATTGTAAAGACATGCAAAGGCTGCCAGTTGTACGCCCGCCAACCTCATTTGCCGGCACAAGAGCTAACGACGATCCCAATCACCTGGTCGTTCGCGGTCTGGGGCTTGGACATGGTGGGTCCCTTTAAAAAGGCGCGAGGTGGGTACACTCACCTATTGGTCGCTGTCGACAAGTTCACCAAATGGGTCGAAGCCAAACCGATCAGCAAACTTGATGCACGAACAGCCACCAATTTTCTCTGGGGAATTATCTCTCGTTTTGGAGTTCCACACAGCATTATCACCGATAATGGCAGCAATCTGTCTCAAGGTGACATAGAAGAATACTGCAGCGATCTGGGCATCCGGCTTGATTTGGCATCCGTGTCGCATCCTCAATCCAATGGACAAGTAGAGCGTACAAACGGCCTAGTCTTATCAGGACTTAAGCCTCGTCTCGAAGCTCCATTACACAGGGCAGCCGGTGCTTGGGCAGATGAGTTACAGTCGGTATTGTGGAGTTTGCGCACAACGCCAAACAGGTCTACCAACTACACTCCTTTCTTCTTAGTATATGGCGCAGAGGCAGTGCTACCTACCGACATGAAATACGACTCCCAAAGAGTTCAAGCCTGCATCGAGCAAGACGTGGAAGGTGCAAGACAGGATAGCCTAGACCTGCTAGACGAAGAAAGAGACGTCGCTCTCCATCGCTCCGCCTTGTACCAGCAACAACTTCGCCGCTATCATAGCCGGAGAGTGCGGAAGCGAAGCTTCAGAACAGGTGACCTAGTTCTCCGCCTAATTCAAGACAGAAAAGGCTTGCACAATTTATCCCCGCCATGGGAAGGACCGTTTATAGTCACAAAGGCGCTGCTCAATGGTTCCTACTACCTAGCCGACATCCGCGATGAAGACGAAAAGAAAATGCGCAAGAAGGCGGCAGGAAAAAGGGGAACCAAGCGCAAGAAAGGCATTGACGATCCATTCGAGCAAACAAGACGGCCTTGGAATATTGAGCAGCTACGTCCTTTCTACACTTAGCAATTTATAATTGTGATAAGTTAAATATGGTTGTGAAATAAAAGTCTATGGTTCCTCATCTGTGTTGAGATGCATGCCATCTTTTGTCTTTTCTTGCAATCATATTTCCCCTATGTATCTAAGTTACCTATTTTCTAGCTCCGTGCAAAGGTTCAAACTGGTAGATACTTGCAGCTTTCGAGCCAACCCAAAGCAAAAACAAACTTTTTGCGCCGCCTAATTCCTTTACCTCTGATTACTTATATGTGGTTCGCCTAGTAGTATGTCTTTGACACCAACATGTTGGCTTTGGTCTCTGATTCTAAACAAATGGTCTAACCCTGGTTGTTTCAGCTAAAGTTACCGGCTGAGGTTTCGTCAACATACAAAAAGTCAAGCATATAAGTCAGGGTAAAATTAAGGCGGGCCATATAAATAAAGACAAAGTAAAACTTGTCAGCCAGTTTCCGCCTAGTGAAGCAGCAACAAAAGTATATACAAATATTACAAGTTAATGTTGCATTGTTTCAGGGGCCGACAAAATAAGGCTGGTGGGAGGCAAGGACAAGAAAAGATATGGCTCGGGGGAGCATCTACATCAGACTTGGGGGCTGACAACTTCAGCCCCAGAGCTATCACTCCCCCCCCCCCCCCCCCCCCGCCTCAGCCGCGCCGGCAGCTCCAGCTCCCTCTCCGCCAGGCACAGGATGGCGCCGGTAGAAGATTGAAGTGTCCACCATGTCGGCGACTCGCGTGGCGTAGCCGGAAACGCTGTCCAGAACAGCGGCCGGCTCAACCTCGCTACCGTCTTCATACGTTGACGGCATGCCTTCGGTGACGGCTTCTATCTCCGCCTCGGGGTAGTGCGCCATGAACAACCCAAGGGCGGTCTTGGCTCCACCCCGTGCCGCCGACTTCAGCGAGCTTTTGTGCAATTTGGTCGCCTGTTCCAAGATGGCGGGCACGTCGCTGAACTCGGTCGGCTCCTGGCTGCCAGACGAAGTGAAGAACTTGGCGGCAAACCGCTTGGACGCCGCCAAAGTCTCGGCGATCAGCTCGCCCAGACGCGCAAGGCGATCCAGGCGGGGGCTGACAACCTTGTCATCGCCTAAACCGGCGGGAACTACATCAAAAATAAAAGCCATAAGTTTGGCTCAGGCTAAAGCAACATGGCAGTATCAAAAAAGGAGCAAGAAATTACCAAGGACCGAGTTATGGAAAGCCGACAACTCAATCATATGAGTTGCCAGCGCGTGCCAACTTGTTGCGCAGGCTTTCCAGCTCACCAGTGAGCTGGCTGGATTCCTGCGCAAACTTGAGTTGTTGGGCCTCCATCTCCTTTTGATGAGCCGCCTTCAACTCCAAGTTGGCGGCCGCCAAGTCTGAAGCTTCATTCATAAGAGCTTGCATATCAGTGGACGCCTTCAGGATATCCTGGGCGTGGTCTAGCAGTTCTACAAATATGGATTCCTAAGCTAAATGATTGACGGAAACATAGGTCAAAAGCATAGTTGGAGAAAGGGATCAACCCTTCCTTCATCTTTTTTGCGGGCCGCCTCCAGTTCGACGATCCGCCTGTCCTTGGCCTCGCACTCCTTCTTCAGGTCGCGGTGGCGCCGGTTTATCTCGACTCGGGAGGAGACGAGCTCGACGTTGGCGGACACAAGGCCCTGCAAGAAAAAACAAAGGCATATAACATATTGTCGAATAACCACTAAGCCGGCAGTCAAAGTTTCTTTTGACTTGCCATCTAAGTGCTCGGGGGAAAGACTATGTATATGCCGGAGGGGTAGAAACTTACAGATAGGTCGCCCTCCAAGTCGGCGAAGGCCTGCGAGGCAAAGGCGGCAAAAGCCAAAGTTGACTCCTTGGCCTCCTTAAAGGTAGACCAAGGGTCCCTGACTTTGCCGCCGCCCGCAGTCGGGGCTGCCCTCCGAGACCCGCCGGCAGTCGACTCCAGCAACCCTTCGTTGGCGGCGCGCGATAGCGCGGCATCATCGGCCGTAGCCTCAGCCAGCAGAAGGGGAGTTTGGGGCGCGCGGTCGGCGGAAGGGGCCCTTGGCGGAGCACCTGAGGCCGGAGCTGGGGGCTGACGTCAAGCGTCGCCCATGAAGCTGTCGGCGTGGAGCGGAGGGGTTGGCGGCACGGTGGCCGGCGAGCCGCCTTGGGCCGCTTACCTTTGCCAAGGAGCCTGGTCGTCAACCGGGAGGTTGCGACCCTTTCCCTGTTAACAAAAAGCAAGCACAGTCAATTGGCCAGTATTGAAGAGTTTTGTCGTCTGATAAAGCCAAAGTTGAGTACCTTCGGGGGATGTTAATCCCCACGTTCTCGCCAATGTTGGCGAGAGTCGGCTCGGTAGCCGACGCGATCCGTTTCCTCCTCTCGGCATTCGCCGTAGAGGAAGCAGCGCCGGACGCCTTGCGCTTCTTCGTCTTCCCGGCTTCCGACTCGTAGAAGTCGGGAGCCAGGTCATCCTCCCTCAACTCGGAGAGCTGAAAAAGAAGACATGTTAAAGGAACTCAATCCTAGCCGGCAAAGCTGTCAAACAAGGGGCAAAGGAAGAAAATATTTACCTCGAGGGGAGGGTTGTCGTGGGTGTGCATGGGCACGCCCTCGGTCGCCTTCACCGACCCCGCCTTGACGAGGCTGCGGAGCCGGAATGCCAGGTCGGCGACCGGCAATATCTCTTCGCTCACGCGAAGAGAGGCTGTGTCAGTAGGCGAATACTGACACATCTTGTGCGGGCTGTACCGCAGGGGGAGGATTTGCCAGCCGAGCCAGCAAATGACGGTGTCGACCCCATCCAGCTGGGGGGGAGCCATCGTCCTCGTGAGGAACTCAATCCGCCTTTGAATAAGGCGGAGTTCCTCCGTCAACTTGGGCACCGCCTCGTCCCAGCATGGGCGAGGCATGGGTGCCGCGTTGACGAATGCCGGGATGCCGACTTGGCGGCCCGGCGCTGCCATGTCTTGGCAGTAGAAGAATGTGGAGGTCAAGCCCTTGACGGACTCAAGGTATGGTATCTTAGGATACCATTGGCGGCCCTGGCGGCAGTTGAAGGTGATACTGCCGCAGGTCGCCAGCCCGCCGTCCGGCACCGTCTGTCGCCGGCAACGGAAGCAGTATCTGAAGAAGTCTAAACTAGGCCTAATACCTAGGTAGCCTTCAAACAGAGCTGTGAAGCCGGCTAAGACTAATATACTATTGGGTGCGATGTTATGGGGCTGGAGCCCATAGTGATCCAAGACCTCGCTAAAAAAGGCGGAAGGCGGAAGCGCCATTCCCCTGACAAGGTGGGAGGTAAGGATTACCCGCTCTTCGGCTTCCGGGGCCAGGATGATGTCTCCCAAGGCGGCCCTCCACCGGCAATCCTCCCGAGTGGGGAGGTAGCCGACAGCCTCCAAATCTTGGAGGGCGTCTTCGTCGACGATAGAAGGCAGCCAGTAGCGGGACCCGAGGTCCGCCGCTTCTTCTTCCTCGTCGCCGGGGGCGTTCGCCGTCGCCGTTGCTGTGGTGGTCGGTGGAGGAGCCGAGGAGCCCGCCGCGGGTGCGCGCGCGGAGGAAGTCCGAGGGACGACGGCGGTGACATTGCCCGCCGTCGCCGCTGCCGCGGGGCAGGTTATGGCGCCGCCCATCGACGCCGCGAGCGCGGCGTCGGTCGCCGGGCCGCTCGACGCCGTCGAATGGGTTGGACCGGTGGACATCGCCGCGAAAAAAGGTCGCCGGAGGGGAGAAGTTCGCCGGAGCTCGTTCGGAGGCAGGGAGCAAGGAAGTGGAAGAGGCAAGGGCGCACGGGGAGCAAAGGCTGGGTAAAGAAAATGGACCGTTTGGCTACCTATTTATAGGGCCAGGCGTTGCTCCCTGTGCAACGGCGTTTTTAGTCGGACACGTGTCCAGCATCCGTTGCAGCCCATGATTACACGATCTCCACGCCTCCTCTTTTCCCGCAATTTGTGATCGTGGCGAGATTCCCGCCTAGGCTGTTTTCAAACAGTCGTGAAGCCGGCTAGGTGGAAACCGCCAAGAAGAATGCTCGGCAAAAATTGCCGAGTAGCCGTCTTTTCCCATGATGGACAAAGGCGGACGCATGTCAACATCAAGACACGCGTGCCTCGTTGATTTTCAGAATGGTTCAAGTCCTGCAGCCGCCAACTTTGGCAGATGAAGAATCAAGAAGAAGCCGGCGCCTGGAGAACTTCAACCTTTCTGGGGGCTAATGTTGGGGATATATCAACTAGGGGTATAACCAGCATGGATCAATCCGGCTAGTCCAGGGTGGCCCAAGGGTGGTAAGGCCAAGGCCTGCCGGGCGGCCCAGATAGCTGACGTACAAGGAAGTAGGCGGACGGTCCAAGGAAGGCGGAAGGCCGAAGCCCATCAAGCCACCGAGCCCAAGACGGAAGGCGGCAACTAAGCCGGCTAGGTCTAGGACTCTGTTTACTTGCCGGACAAGTACTTACCTTGTACCCTGGGGTTTGGCCGCCTATATAAGCCGGCCACCAGGGAGCCTTTAGGGGGAGAGCTCAGAGACAATCTCCATAGGCATCATACCCATTGTAACCTGTTCACGGCTATTGCCTCATAGTGAATTATAGCAGCACGTAGGATCCCGCCACCGCTGTGGGATCCGAAGCTGGGTAAACTCGCCGTGTTCAATCCCGACCTCGACGACACCAACCTTCTTCCCCACAATCCATACGTAGGCTAGAGGACCCCCGTCTCCTATCAAATATGCCGATACCACGACAGATGTAGCCATGCAAGATCCTTCTTGTTGGTGTCGGATCCTTCCCAGCCACCCAAGATTCCTTCGGCAGCCATATCGGTAGGCTCATCCTATTGGTTTGTGGTCATTCCGGAGAAAACCTGTGAAGGCAAAACACCGAGTTAAGAATACCGACATAACAAATGTCGGAGCAGGTTGATACACGGAACACGGCGGATAAGTCGGGCATAAAAAGGATAATGTCGGATTTACTAGACGAAGAAGATCTAGAGCAACCATGGAAAATTACAGTAAATGTAGAAGTAAAATACTAGGGGAAGGCAAACTGCAACCATAGCAGACCCAATCTTCCCTACTGCCTAAGGTCTAAATGGATGTTGCAAATTGGGTGCGGATATGGGCTAAAACAGTGTGAATCCTCCGGTGATTTCACAGGTAAAAGGCTCGAACCACTCCTAAACGCAGTGATCAACGATGAACACCGGCAGCGGCGACGAACTACCGTAGTGAGAGATCGAGAACGTGGGGAATGGGATTGAAATCTTACTGGAGAAAAGATGGGCGCGACGAGATCGCGCGGCGAAGGAGGCAGAGAGGATGAACAGCCTCCAATTGAGGACGACGACGAGATTCGTTGACGGACGCAGGCGCAAGTTCGCTCGGCGGCGCGGCGGCGGAGGGGTTGAGGAGGGCAAGAGGGAGAGAATGAGGAGTGAGGAGGACGAAGAGGCACGCATGCCCATATTTAAGAGGGAAGGAGAAGCGGCGGTTTCCGATTTTCCCGCCGTGGAACCGTTTCGAATACATCGTGGGATCGTGTGTGGCAAGTGGAGCGGTTGAGATTCGTGTGCATCGTGCGATCAGCCACACAGCCGACCACAGGAGTCCAACGGCTAGGCGGCGCGATCCGGTGTGCCGAGCCACCCGAAAACCAAGGTGGCGCACCTGAGTCAAATACACTCGAGTGCCTGAGGGATTTGAAGTCAGGTGGGCCCCGTGGAGGCTTGTGCAGGACGGTTTGTAAGTGAAATAAACTAATAAACACGGGAGAGATGATCTCGTGATGACAGGTCACGAAAGAAGATCTACAAAAAGATTTGGGTGTGTCAAAAAATTGAGTCGGACACGAAAGGTCGGAAGGAATGCGAGCAACCCGGCAGGGTGAGGTCGGATAACCTTTGTATCAAAATGACAAGAATAAGTCGGGAAACTTTGCTACCCGACAGGGCAATGTCGGAGCTCGTTGTATAAGGAGAATTGTATTTTAATTTGGTCTGGCCCACCATCCAGGGATGTCGGACTGCACCAGCTTCGGGGACTAGTGTCGGGGGGCTACCCCCGGGTAGGGTAGAGACTCGGACAAGTTGGCCCCACTAGAAGTCAGATTGGCCCTTTGACTAGCTGAACGGGAATCCGGCACCTAGAGGGGGGGGTGAATAGGTGCTATTACAAATTTTAGGTCTTTTCAAATTTAGGCTCAACACAAAGGTAAATTCTCTAGATATGCAACTATGATGAATTTACCTAAATGAGAATCTAAGCAATAACAAGATAAGCAAGTAAGGGAGCAAAGGGTAAAGGGAACCAAGTGAAGCACGCGGAGACGAAGATGTAATCCCGAGTTCCACCCTAGGGTGTACGTCTCGTTTGGAGAGGTGTGCGCTACCACAACAGGTTAGCCGCAACGTCACACAGGCTCACCTTCTTCTCCGATGAACTCAACCACAAAGGTTTCGAGTCCACCTTCCACTATTGATCCCCTTTTAGGGCGGAGATCGAATCCCTTACAAACGCTTGAGGCACACACCCACAACTGAATTGGGGGCTCCCAAGAAGACCACAAAAGGTCAAGGACCACAAAAGGTCAAGGTAACACCAAGAGTACAACAATGGTGAACTAGGTTTTCCCACCGGAAACCCTAGCCACGAAATCCCCAAGTGAATGGGGGAGAAATGCAAATCCCTTCGGTGAGGATGTAGATCCGGGCCTTCTCCTCCAATCCTCCAAAGATCTATGAATTTGGGTGGGGGGATTGCGAGATCTTGATGATTTGAGCTTTCAAGAATGGTAGGAGAGAGAAAATCTGAGAGCTCACTGTTCTTGAGTGAGTGAGGGGGTATTTATACTCCCCCTCAAAATCTGGCCGTTGGCTGTCTTGGTCATCCGGAAATTCCGGTATTAGTACCACCGGAAATTCCGGTACCCCGGAATATCCGGGTCTTTGAAAATATCCGAGCTGAATTTCCGGTTGAGATCAGAACCAATTCTGAACTTGACTTAGTCGATTTTCTGAGGTTGACTCGGAATATCCGAGTCCTTGAAATTTCCGAGCTGAATTTTCGATTGGAGTCAGTGCCACTTCTGAATCTTGACTTTGCCAATTTTCTTGAGGTTGACTCGGAATATCCGGGTTGGTGAACCGGAATATCCGAGTCCTTGAAATTTCCGAGCTGATTTTCCGATTGGAGTCAGTACCACTTCTGAATCTTGACTTAGCCAATTTTCTTGAGGTTGACTCGGAATATCCGGGTTGGTGAACCGGAATATCCGGGTCCTTGAAATTTCCGAGCTGATTTTCCGATTGAAGTCAGTAGAACTTCTGAACTTGACTTAGCCAATTTTCTGGGGATGACCCGGAATATCCGGGTTGGTGAACCGGAATATCCGGGTCTGGGAAGAATTCCAGAAACTCTTTTTCTCTACAATTTGGCTTTAGGATTTGTGATAAGAGTTTCACCCAAACTGAAATACTTAGCAATAGGATTAGTATCATTGGTATTGTTAACTAACACACAAAACATTAGGGATTAAGAAATGTTCTTTCAATCTCCCCCTTTTTGGTGTTAGATGACAATACCAAGATTTGCATAGAAACAAACAGCAATATCATGTTTTTGGCAGAAAATGACTCCCCCTAAATAAATGCAAGTATGCAACACAAAATAACAAAGGATAGGAGCAATTTTATAACAATAACCACAAGATATCACAAAGGAGAAACGAGACAAAATGTAAGATTATGGAAGCACTTGAGACTAGATAGATTTTCATACCTTGTGCATATAGAATATGAAGAGAATATCAACACAATCAATTCGAAGTCTCAAGCATAATATAATGATAGCATCAACCATTGTCTCAATACAAAGATATCACAAATGACAAAAAGAGAGTTTCACAAGTAACTAAAAAACACGATAAATGGACACAAGCGCAAATAAATGATAAGCGCATAAGCTTGTGCCCAACCCTTGCAAATCCCCGAAGAAGTTCCTAGTAGAGCAACTTCTCCCCCTTTGGCATCGAAACGCCAAAAAGGAAGAAGAGCGATGCTACGTCCCATGGAAGTCTTCAGTCCGAGGGGTCCTCCTCCTCATCATCATCAGCATCCTCATCATCATCATCGTCCTCATACTCCTCAGACGCTGCCTCCTCATCCTCATCTTCATCCTCCTCTTCATAGTCATAGCCTGTGGTGTACGAGCTGCCGCCAAGGTCCTGGTCAATCAGTGTCCATGGAGCCAAGGAACCCTGGTTCCACTGAGCAAAGGACAGGGGCTCAGACAGATCAGCAGGAGCAGGAGAGCCAGAAGCATGGTGAAGGATCAAGTCTTGCTTGTAGTCCTGCTGACGGCGATCCTTGTAGGCATTGTATTGCTCCTTGCGGATGTCCACATTCATGAAAAGGATGTTGCGCTGGAACCAGTTCAGCTTCTTGACATGCGCATGAGTGGTGGGAACATGAGTAGAGGTAGCAGCAGCCCTCCTAGCATCACCCATGAAAGATCCACCTGGAGCTGATGTAGTAGAAGGCCTAGGAGGGGGCTTGACCACAGTCTTCTTCACATAGAGTTTCTTGAAGTCATGTGGCACCAAATCACTGCTGCTGACGTTGAGGTTGGGGAACTTAAACAGGAGAAGCTTCATAATGTACGGAGCATAAGGAATGGAGACCCTGGTGGTCATAGCCTCATACATCTCATTATAGATGTAATCCATCACATCTACTCTCCAGTCAGTATCAGAACCCGAGTCCTCCACAATGCGGTTGGCGTGAAGGAGCAGGTTGCAGAGAGGGGTAACCACGTTGTCATTGTTGCCACCACTCGGTGCAATGTTCTCGCGCAGGATGCGCACAAGAACATCATACAAAGGCAGCAAGTCACGAGTGAATCCAGGGGTGGCTCCCACACCATATAAGTGAGCTGTCTCCTTCTTGTTGAGCTTGTATGGGGAGTGCATGCGAGTGCCTTGGGGATTTTCACCATCAAACCTGTAGCCCAATACCTTGCCAAACTCCTCGAAGTTGGACTCACAGTAAGATTCCCCAGTCATCCATTTCATGGTCTTCTTCGAGTCACCCTTGATCACTAGGGTGGCGAAGAACTGCATAACAAGTTGCGCGTTTTAGGCACAACGGATGAGCGCCAATCTCTCCAAACCCATGGTCTTGACAATGTGGATGGCCTCTGAAAAAGCAGTTTTCTTCTGTAGTGATGCAAAGTCGAATGGGTGCATGGGTCGAATTGGCTTCGACAGAGAGAGATATAGATCCACAAATATATGCTCTTGAGCTTGGCACCAAAAACTGCGATCATCGAGAGAGGTGTCTCTTGCGCTGAGGTACCAGTCCTCCTGCCTCAGCTGAGAGTAATCAACAGAATGCATCTTGGAATAGTTCGGACGTTGGGGACTAGGAGCATTCTTTCTCTTCTTGGATGAGGGCTTGCTAGCAACAACTTTCTTCTTCCTCTGAGGTGCAAGGCCCTTTCCTTTGTTGACTGATTGCTTGGAGACAGGTGCTCTACCAGTGTGCCTTGAACCCCCTGCGGACGGACTTCCACCTGAACATGTGAATTTGATCATAGATGGTAGCATAAGGTAAGTGCACACAAGTCAGGAGAAAATACACACATTAGATAGGCATTCGATGGATCATACGTAGTTAAACATAAGTTAATCTTAAAACTGCTCTGTTCGGCTCGGAATATCCGGGTCAGACATGACCGGAAATTACGGGGGACCGGAAATTCCGAGTCAATCTGGACCGGATATTCCGAGTCAGACAGAAACTGCAGATCTGAGATTTGACTCGGTCTAAAACTAGATCGATCCAATGTAATGCAAAACTAATGTATGTAGAAGGCAGGGAATAGTCCTAAGAACAATCTCTACCAAGCAACATTGAAACAAATAACTCCACATCAAGATCCAAGTGCAAGCACATAAGGAAGAAGAAAAGTGAAGTTACCCTCATCCATTGAGGCCATTGCTTGGAGGAGTGAGTTCCCGGGGCGGAGGAGGAGCAGATCCGGCCGAGAAAGAGCTTCCCCGGCGGACTGTAACATCCCAACATTCTATAATGTTCAAAAATCACTAAAATTTAAAACTTTTCTTTTTAGTAAAATAAAATAGTAAATGCATAAGAAAACCAACTATAAAAGACTTCAAAGTTTAATATTTCCAATGTCCCAAGTTGTTAGGAAGATTCAAATGCATAAAATAAAATGTTGCACAAATTATCTTCAATTAAAAAGGGATACATTATCTTTTCCATTTTCATATAGTTGTGTTATATCATTAATATGTATACCAAAGCCAAAAGGGAATTTAGAAATTGAAAATGAGTTTAAATAACTTAAATCCAAACATATTGAAATGTGGGTATTTTTACAAATTTATTTTAGCCAAAGGAAAATTTAAAGGAGATAGAAATTCAAATTTGACTTTAAGTGTCAAATTTGTAATTAAGCAATAATTCAAAATATTATTTTTCAAAAATGTTCAAAACATGCCCACAATTGGTTTAACAGAAAGATAAACATTTTACAAATTTTTAGAAATTTATTTGACATCATTTGGAGTTATAAATCAAAAGATATGAATTAAAGAAATAAAATCAGAAAATAAAATGCTGGCTGACGTCATGCTGACGTCAGCGGATCTTCTTCTTCCTCTAACCGAACGAAGAGAGATCGAATCGGAGACGATTTCTTCCCGATTCGTGCGGGATTCGAACTCCTGCAGCCCCCTATTTAATCCCCCGAAACCGCCGCATCTTTTTCCCCAACACCCTAGCTAAACCGTGCCCCCAGGCCGCCGACCTCGCCGGAGTCCGCACCACCCGCCGCCGTATTTCTTCGATCTCCGGCGAGTGGAGATCCTTTTCGGAGCCGTGAGCCCTCCTAACTCACCCCCGCATCCGTGCGCATCCCCTGGCTACTTCCCTCGCCTCCCATCGCAGCCAAACGCAGCGTCTCGTGCTCGACCCGAGGTCGCCGGAGTGCCGTGGCTCCGCTTGCGTGTCCCCGCTGCATCAGGAAGAAAGGGAAGACGCCGCCACCTCCATCGCTCTTCCCGCGACGCGCCGCGCTCGGGGCTGCCCTCCTCGCATCCGGGGAGGCACGGGAGCGACCGGAGCGTCCACGCCGGAGCCCGCGCCGCCGTCTCCTTCGTCGCCGGTGACCGTTGCGCCGCCACCTCCTGGAAACCCACGGTGAGCCCTTGGATCTGCTGTTAACGGCTCAGATTAGATCGTCGCGGACGAACGGGTACGCTCTGATCTGGACCGTCAGATCCAGATCTGACGGCCCAGATCAATCACTTAACCACGTCAGCGCCACGTGGACAGCACAGTCAGCGCCAGTCAGCAGCCACGTCAGCGCCAACGTGTAAATCGAATTTCTATTTAATTTTAATTGGAAAATTTGCAGATTAGTCCCTGTAAGTAAAA
Source organism: Poa annua (assembly GCA_026929855.1). Taxonomy (NCBI): domain Eukaryota; kingdom Viridiplantae; phylum Streptophyta; class Magnoliopsida; order Poales; family Poaceae; genus Poa; species Poa annua. The sequence goes on along the minus strand of CM049429.1, from coordinate 83,899,680 downwards.
CATGTATAATTTTTTAACCACAACTCCAAATTTAATAATTTTTATATATTTGAAAAGCTCTGGATGTGTAGAATAATTTGGATCTGACAAAATTCAAATTTGACTTAGTATAAAATATTCAAATTTCAAATGGTGAATTTGAGTATATTTGTAATAACTTTAAATCTATAAATCCAAAAATTGCAAATAAATATGTTTTAGAAACTTTGGAATATTTGTAAATTAATGACACTGCTATAAAATATTTTTGAGTAAATTTTGAATGATTTCATAGTGGTGTGTTTAAATTGAAGTGTTTGACTTATTTGGAAATAACTTTTAATAGAAACAATATTTTGATTAAATCCAATTGCAATAAATTTAATTAAAAGATCTCTGTCTATTAACATTAATTATAAAATTTTGTTATAAAGATTCAGTCATAGGAAACTTTAATCTTATAATTATTCCTTTTAGTTATTTTCCAAAACTAGGAATTTATTTAAATTGCATTTATAAACTCATGCATATTTATAAAGAAAATCACAAAAGTGAGTTTGATGCTTCTTGTGATTTAAAATTTCATTTCATTCATAGCATATTTCATATTGTAGATATAATTCTCAAAGGAAAACCCCTCTTCAATAGTTTTCTATAAGTTAGAATTATTTTCAAACTTAGTATTGTGGGAAAAGTGCTATGCACTAGGTACTTAGTAGTTTTCAAGATGGAGCTAGAAGACCATTGAAGGACTTAGCCAAAAACAAGACTTCAGAAGTATCTTCAAGGAGAAGAAACACTTAGAAGAAAATCAAGAAGAAAATCATGAAGGACTTAGAAGAAAACAGACTCTGGAAGCATTCCCAAAGATGGCAAGCACTTAGAAGAAAAGTGAGAGGAAGTTCAAGAAGGCCAACCCCCTTTGTTATTCTCTAAGTCTTTCTCTCTGTCTTTCCCTCTCCTCTGAGATTTCATGAAGACTAAGTAAATCCAAGACCAGCCTCGAGGATACAAGAATCATCAAGTCTGAAGATTCATCAAGACTACCAAGAGCTCAATTAAGGCATCACCCAGAAGAAAGTTACAAGTCTGGAGATGAAGCCTGGAGGACAACTACATCTTTCTTTCTATCTTTTCCCTCTTTCCTAATCTTGTCCTTTAGACTTAAACAAAATTTGATCATGATGTTATCTTCTTGATGTTGTTGGATCCTAGCAGCATAGTGGGATGAAGCGGCCTGGAAACAAACCTTACATGTCCACGTACATGAGACCTGTTCCACAATTTAAGTGGCTGGCCGGGTGTCTGTCTCTCTCACTATAGTGAATGTCCAATTTATAAAGAGTGGATAATAATTGTGATCATCTTGAACAAATGACTTAGTATTTTTCTCTAAGTTAGTTTGCACATCATGGCTAAGCCATTGGAGTGCTAGCTTCAAGAAGATATAAAACAAAGTATGTTTATCCAACTTAAGACTTTAGCCTTAGTCCTTTTGGACCAACCTATTTACCTTACCATAACTTAAAAGAATTTCATGGCATGAAAAAGCATTTCTAGCTTTAGGAATATTTTGCACATAATGCATAAACATATTTTCCTTAGAAAGTTTTATAAAACTTATTTATTCATCTAGTATGTGTTGTATGCATTGTGAGTTTTGCTTGCTGTTGATTGTTGTATTGTCGTTTGCTTATATTGTTTAGATTAAACGGAGAGCAAACGTTTGTTGTGAAAAGAGTTTGTGAACAACGACAACATTCAAAGGCAAGTGGCACACCTCATAAACTTCCTATTTTTATGCATTACTTAGTGTATTTTTATATGCATGTGTTGCTATGCTAAACCTGTAGAATTCCTTATTCCTGTGTCTAGGTTCCTATATCATACTTAGCAGAAATATTGATGCTATGCAATTGATGAAAGGTTTTACAAAATGTTAAGTCACTACTCAGGACTGTGCTCATGGCTGTCTTCGCCTAGGATGAATTTCTATTCTACTTAGGGCTGTGAGCATGGTGATTTTTACCTGAGAGTGCACATCCACTAAGTTAAATGAAACACCTGGGTGGAATTGGTTGTTTGTTTTATGTTGAGTGGCTTTTGGGACTATACTTGTGGTTGTCTTCGCCTAGGATGAATTTCTATTCTACTTAGGGCCATGAGTATGGTGGTTTTCACCCAGAAGTGCACTTGTGGACGGCCACCCAGGAACAGAGGAATCTGAAGAACTCCAAGTGACGATTGCTTCTAGTGCAACCATTAGTCAATGGGCTCTGGCTAGATGGATTAAGTTGTGTGGACTCGCCCCGGCCTGACAGGTGGTGGTAGAGGTTTTGTAGGTGGAGCGCGTCAGGCCGTTATGGGGTGCGAAAATGCTTCTGAAAAGTCTCGTCTCAACTCTCTCCTTTTCCTTAGCACAAATGGTGTGCTTGAGGATAGTTTGGGTTTGTTGGGTCTAATGGTGAAAGTGCACAACCTCTGCAGAGTGTAAAACTAAGTACTTAGCCGTGTCCTCGGTTACGGACAATTTTGAGCAGCTGATCAAGGACGTCAACGGAGGATTCCACCATTCCAATTTCTAAGTTAAAAGTTGATGGGTGAACAAGGGAAGATGAGATTTATGGTTTTCATGCCATACTCGTCGATTTCAAGAAAAGAGTTTTCAAAGGAATAGGAAAAATTGGCTTTATGCAAATTAGCCTTGAGCTCCACCAACCAAATATTCATATAGGCTTTAGAGTTATTCCATAAGTGTCCACCATAGTGTCACTTGCCAGACTCCATTTTTAATGGAATCTGACCCACGTTGTTGCAATATTTTTCTTATTGCAGATTGTTCAGATGACGAGTGAGGTTTCGTAAAGGTTTCGAGTCTACAACCAACATGTTTTTCGCCTGTGGCAGCATGAAAGTTATAGAGGCTCTCTGCTATTGTATTCCGCTGTGTATTTTTCCAATGCTAGCTTTACGCTATGCAACTTGTATAAAATATTTTGTAATTCTGGATCATCGATGTAATAAAATTGACCTTTGTTGTGATATTACATCGTAAATTGTGTGTGCAAATGAATCGATCCAGGGATTTGCACTATACACAGGTATCTGCCTTATTTTGAGAGCAGGTACGCTACACGGACGGAGTGCTCCGGAGGGGCTTGGGAACAGCAGGGGCGGCGGCTGGAGGAGAGGGAGGTCGGGGGTGGAAGAAAGGCACTAATGAGCCCTTCACCCCGAGCCTACCCTTATATTTCAGGACAAACTGCCAGACCGGATATTCCGGTATAAGTTACACCGGATATTCCGGTTCAAAATGAACCGGATATTCCGACCTGCTGAACCAAAATCCCAGTTTTCAAATGGATGACTTGTGTGCAATAGAGAGAAATGTTTTCAGGGGAAAGTAGGTTTGGGATAGATTTCCAAACTGATATTGGTACACCATACTCAACTCACAACAACCAAATCGAACCAAAAGAGCCAAGTTGAGTAGGTTTCCCACATGCATGAAAAGGAGAGCAAATAGCAACATAAAGCTCCAAATAACATCAACTCTTCAAGGAGAAGAGGTCACCATGTAGGAGTGTATGGCATGTTACCGCGAAGATGTATCTTGGGTACATAACCAATACTCGTCGTTTTAGCTCATTAGTCACAAGAATGAATATAGAGATAAAAGAACACTTGATATCGGCATAATGGGGGGAGGGATGGTCCAATGTATTAGGACCGCACTCCCCCTATTTCCATGCCTACATCTAAACTAGATAAGATGCAATTACGCCCTAGGTGAGTGTGCAAGCGATCAAGCCAAGGACCTCGAATCAATGATATTAAGCTCATTCCTCAAAAAGCAAAACCTTCCTTCCTCAAGGGGCTTCGTGAAGATATCCGCCAATTGATCCCTTGTGCCCACATATGATAAGTCAATGTCTCCACGGGACACATGATCTCTTATGAAATGATGGCGGATCTCAATATGCTTGGTTCTTGAATGTTGCACCGGGTTGTAGGCAATCTTGATGGCACTTTCGTTGTCACATAAAAGAGGCACTTTGTCGCAATCGACTCCGTACTCCTTTAAAGTTTGCCTCATCCATAGCAACTGAGTGCAACAACTAGCGGCTGCAACATATTCAGCTTCGGCGGTGGAGAGAGATATGTAATTTTGCTTCTTAGAAGACCAACTCACCAAGGACCTCCCAATAAATTGACAAGCACCGGAGGTTGACTTCCTATCATCATGATCTCCCGCCCAATCGGAATCCGTGAATCCACATAATGAGAAATTTGCATCCTTGGGATACCACAATCCATAAGTTGGGGTATAAGCCAAATATCGAAAGATTCTCTTGACCGCCACATCATGGCTTTCTTTAGGAGCCGCTTGATATCTTGCACACACTCCTACGGCTAGCACTATATCTGGTCTAGATGCACAAAGGTAGAGGAGAGATCCAATCATGGAGCGGTATACCTTTTGATCCACATCCTTACCCTTCGGGTTGAGCTCAAGGTGGCATTTGGTTTGCATTGGAGTAGAGGCACCCTTGAGATCAAGCAACTCGTACTTCTTGAGCATGTCTTGAATGTACTTTGCTTGGTTGATGAACGTTCCTTCCCTCAATTGTTTGATCTCAAATCCGAGGAAGAACTTCATCTCGCCCATCATAGACATCTCAAACCTGTCAGTCATAAGCTTAGAGAATTCTTCGTTAAATGCTTTGTTAGTCGATCCAAATATAATGTCATCCACATATAATTGACAAATGAAAAGCTCCCCATTAACTTTCTTAGTGAAAAGTGTGGGGTCGATTTCCCCAACTTGGAATCCACGGTCTACAAGTAGTTCTCTAAGGTGCTCGTACCACGCTCGTGGGGCTTGTTTAAGGCCATAGAGTGCCTTATCCAACTTGTAGACATGGTTCGGATACTTGAGGTCTTCGAACCCCGGTGGTTGCTTAACATAAACAAGTTCATTTAGTGGACCATTTAGAAAAGCGGATTTAACATCCATTTGTTGCAACTTAAAGTTATGGTGAGAGGCATAGGCAAGAAGAATACGGATGGACTCAAGTCGAGCCACGGGCGCGTAGGTTTCTCCAAAGTCAATGCCTTCAATTTGAGAGTAACCTTGAGCCACCAATCTTGCCTTGTTCCTTATCACCATGCCATGTTCATCTTGCTTGTTCTTGAATATCCACTTGGTGCCGATAACATTGCGACAATCTTTGGGTCTTTCCACCAACTTCCACACTTTGTTGCGCTCGAAGTTGTTGAGCTCTTCATGCATGGCATCAAGCCAATCTTTATCTTCAAGAGCTTCAAAGACCTTCTTGGGTTCCACCATGGAGATGTGAGCTTGATGTTCACTAAAGCTTGCGAGTTGTCTTCGGGTAGAGACCTTGCTTCTCACATCACCAAGCACCTTGTCAAGAGATAGAGCTCTTAATTCTTGTGAGGTGCCAACCCTATTCAAGCGGAGGATCTCGATTTCCCTCCGAGTGGTGGGAGGAATCGCTTGATCATCTTGATCATTCATGTCTCCGCCTTGACTGAATTGATGGCCTTGATCAACCATTGGAGTGGAGTCCATTGGTGAGGGAGAGGGTTGATCTTGGCCTTGCGAACTGCCACCGGGAATGTCAGCAGAACCGGATATTCCGGGTTCAGGAACCGGAAATTCCGGTCCACCGGAATTTCCGAGTCCATCTTGACCCGGATATTCCGGTCCTCCGGAAATTCCAGGAGCAGCTGTAGAATCTTGTTCTTCTTCTTGGCAGGGTGCATTGGGCACGGTGTTGTCGATGGGTGTTCCTTGTGTTGGGGTGGTCACCACTTGTGAAGAACTTGGTCCTTGTTGATCAACCTCATAATAGAGTTCAACGGGGCGGTGGACTCCCAACCCCATTCTTCGGATAGCATCTTGAGGTTCATCATCACCTACACCGGAAACACCACTTTGCTCCACGAGGGAGCCGTCATTCTCCTCGAATACCACACTACAAGTTTCTATGATTATGCACGAGGCCTTATCATAGACTCTATAAGTGTGGGATTCGGATCCGTAGCCCACAAATGTCCCTTCAAGAGACTTAGAATCAAACTTGCCCAAACGAACACCTTTGATGAGATAAAAACACTTACAACCAAATACTCGGAAGTAGGAGATATTGGGCTTGTTCCCGGTGAGCACTTCATAAGGTGTCTTCATGAGTCCTTTGCGAAAGAAGAGCCGGTTGGATGAATGGCAAGCGGTGTTGACGGCTTCGGCCCAAAAGTTGTGAGGGGACTTGAACTCCGCCATCATTGACCTTGCCATCTCAATAAGTGTGCGGTTCTTCCTTTCGGCTACACCATTTTGTTGGGGAGTATAAGCAGCGGAATACTGATGACGAATCCCTTCTTCACTAAGGAACTCGTTTAAGGTGTAGTTCTTGAACTCGGACCCATTGTCACTTCATATCACCAAGATAGGGACATTGTGTTGACGTTGAGCTTCATTGGAGAAGTCGATGATAGTTTGTTGAGTCTCCATCTTCGTCTTGAAGAAGAAAACCCATGTGTATCTTGAATAGTCATCAACAATCACCAAGCAATATTTCTTGCCACCAAGACTAGCTTCCGGAATGGGACCAAAGAGGTCAACATGGAGAAGCTCCAAAACCCTCTTTGACGAAATGATGGTCTTGCTTGGATGGTAGATGTCATGCATTTTTCCTTCAACACACGCCCTACACATTCCATCCTTCGAGAAAGAAACATGGTCTTTTAGCCCTAGGATATGGCCACCCTTGTGGAGACTTTGCAAAGTCCTCATGTTGACGTGGGCTAGTCGGCGATGCCATAGCCAACCCAAGTCCGCCTTTGCGAATAGGCACATTGTATGGGAAGTGGTGACTCCGGAGAAGTCAACCACATAGAGCCCATTCTCAATGTACCCAACGAAAGACACATTGAGAGACTTGCTCCGCAAGAGAATGATCATTTCCTTTTCGAAGACAACGGTATAACCCAAACAAGTTAAGGAATGGACGGAGATCAAGTTGAAACCTAGGGACTCGACAAGCAAGACATTCACAAGTGTGATGTCCGGTGCCACTACCACCTTGCCGAGCCCTATTACCTTAGACTTAGAATTATCACCATATGTAACGGTCATTTGATCATCATTGGGCTTCAACTCCGTTACAATATCCTTGCTTCCGGTCATATGACTAGTGCACCCACTATCAATTATCCATTTCGATCCTCCGGAAGCAAGGCCCTACACACAATCAATTCTTGGATTTAGGTACCCATTTTGCAATGGGTGCCTTTTGGTTAGCAACAAGGGTCTTTGGTACCCAAATAGCATATTCAATGTAACCATCAAAAGGACCAATGTATCTAGCATAGACATTCCCATAATAATCAACATATAAAGCATAGTTGGGGTTAGCTATGACCGCAAAGTCATTACGAGTGGGAGTGCCCCTTGTGGCATTTCCACTCGCAATGTCAACCTTCTTGGCTTGTGCGGACTTGGTCTTCTTCTTGATCTCCTTCTTCTCCTTAGCAACATAGCCTAGACCTTCCTTGCCCTTGTGGGGCCCTCGCTCATGAAGAGGAGTAGTGAGTGTCCCCTTACCTTTATCAAGAGATGTCTTGGGCTTGGTTGCCATAGAAGGAACAAACAAAACCCTAGGAATACCCTTCACAACATTTGCATTAGCATTCAACGGAGTAGAGGTGCTAGGTTTCTCAAGAGTAGATATCCGAGATTGGAGTTGATCACGAGACTTGAGAAGACGTTCGTGATCACTTGTCAACACCTTGTGAGCATTGTCAAGTGACTCGAAGTCTTCACAAAGTCTAGCATGAGCAACTACAAGCTCAGACTTTTCATTTTGCACAATTTTACATTTAGCAAAGTAGAGATCACGATCCTTAGTGCTCTTAGCAAGTTTCTCCTCGAGGAGAGCATGAGCTTCTTGTTCATCTTCGAGAGAGGATTGGAGAGACACCTTAGCGTGTGCATCCTCTCTCTCAATCTCACCTTTTAGTTCAAGCTCATCCTCAAGCTCACCTATACGACTCATGATTGAGCCAAAGTGTTTCTTTCCTTCTCCTTGCAAGTTAGTCATGAATTTATCAAAAGCAATGATTTCTTCCTTGACTTCTAGGCTCATAGCTGAAGGGGTTACGGTGCAGAAAACAATAATTTTCTAGCGAGCGGAACCCTAACTAGCCAGGATCTATCTATCTAGTACATGTGATAACGGTGGCGGAACGGGTTACATTACCTCCATGTTGACCGATAGCGGGGATTACGCTCCCGCACAAGCGTTGACGATGAAGTCGTACGTAGCCGACCTCGAGGTCGCGGAGAACTTGCCGCGATGTCGGAGTCGATGACGCCGGGGTGTCGACGATGATCTGCGTCGACGGGCGTCGGGCGGAAGAAGGCAGAGCGCCAGCACCGGGGCTGGCGCGCCGGCAGCAGAGGGGGGGGCGCGGCGGCTGCAGGGGGCGAGACGACGTCGCCCAAGCTCCTCAATAGAGTAGCCTCCGAGCACTCGCAAACATACGGAGCCTAGCGACGACTCCCGGTCATTCAGATCCAGCTGAAATCGCAGGAGTAGATCTTATCTGGAATCCCGCAGAGCAACGGCGCTCTGCGGTATGGCTTAGGTGGAGAGAGACCCCCTTCCTCAGCTCGGCGCGGCTCCAACTTGGGAACCACGAGATCGAGAGACAAATTGGGAATTAATTGAATTTCCTATGAATTAAATCAATTAATATGCCTTGCTATATAAAGGGGGAAGGGGGTGTGCAAACTCCTTGGCTCCCCCATGTGGGACTAAAGGTTGGGGGGTGGTGCGCACCCACCATGGGCCAGCTGAACCCCCTTGGGGCCCACCCCCCTTTGTGGGGTGCGGCTCCCCCTCTTGGGCCCTCTTAGGGCCCATGTAGGTGGGAGCCCCCTTTTTCCTTTATTTAATTAATATTAAATTAATATAAAAATCCCATTAATTCATAATTAATATATTTATATATAATTCAACATCCCATGACTCCGAAACTATTTCAGAACCACCCGAACAACTTTCGGACATTCTCGGAACCCTTCCATAGCTCCCCGGAACTCCTTCCGGACCACCGGAACTCTTTCCGGATCATTTCTCTCTCTCCAATAAAAACCCATAAAATTCCAGAACCTATCTCCTAGCGTCGCTAAGACCTTAAGTTTGTTACGCTACGGTTCGGGAACACTCCAGACATGGTCGAGACACTCCGCTCACCAATGATCGTCAGGGATACCTGGAAATATATGACGACCCCTGTGCATTCCACGAATATCGTCGTTGAACCATAAGTATGATATTCATTCCCTTTGTCTCTGCGATACTACCTTGTCCGAGATATGATCGTAGACACACCGATGCCTTTGCTGTATCTCGTTACCGACGAAGGTTATTAACTCGTCTGTGATATTACATCTCCATGACCTAGTCATAAGCTGCAGCTATATAGATGCAATATCACCGAGTGGGCCCAGAGTATCTTTCCATTACAAGAATGAACAAATCCCGCTCTTGATCCTTACGTCTCGATGCTCTTTCGGAATACCCAAGATGGACACCGTTATTGTCATGCTATATAAGACACGACGTTTGATGCTCTCAAAGCACTCCTACGAAGCAACAATAAGTACGGTCTCACGGTCTAAGGAATAAGCTATCATACTCTTATCTATTGCAAATGACAAACATCGTAATACGATCTTATTGCAATACTTTGCGTATGTCCACCACCTTATTCAACTAACAAGATGACCCCATTGTCAACCGACGTCATTGTCCTTGATCGGGAATCTCGATCAACTGTTGCCCAATGGACTAGCTCATATAGAGGCTTGCTAGGGACCTGGTTGTCTATGTATCACACGTGTATTAACAATTCCGATTAATACAGTTATAGCATAATACACAAACCTATTATAAACTTATGAGATAATGCAATAAATACTACTTATTTATTTGCCTCTAGGGCATATCCATGATTGTACATGCTTTTGCGATTCACTGGCATCAACTTGCTTGATATCACCATGTTGTCTAACAACATATATGCAAATACCGTAACTAAGTGAGACTTCTGCTTCCCAGCGCTTACTCTGATTATACTAACCAGATAACTGCCCTGAAAAACACACTCAGCCATGCAGAGCCCCTTGTAACAATTACAAACTTGCGATATCTACATACTTTCACACCAATGTAGAAAACTTGACATTCAAATGTCAATCCCTTAACTAACGCACTTCTACTTCCAGTAAATTCCAAATTTACTTTCATAACTGTTCTTCATTCCAAGAACATCGGTTATATTTCATCGAGCAGATAACATGGTTTCTGTATGATGTCTAATATTACATAATAGACCCACATGTCATACAACCATTACTTTCACGCATCATTACTCTTAATGATCAATTGGATTCCAAAGGACCATCCTTTTGATTCTATTCTGACTCCTCAGATATAATCCAACATAACTCGACTAACTATTTAAAATTTCCGTTCTATTTCAAAACAGACACTAACTTTTAAATAGTTTCACAACTTCATCCTATTCTATTGGTACAGTTTCACAATGTGTTAACTACACAAGATGAATTCGACTCCCACTCAAATTATGTCTCCACATATTTGATAACACGAGCTCCCACTCAAAAACATGTTATCCACATATTTGAGTTCCCAAGCTCCCACTCAAAAATATGTTCTTCACATATTTCTCCTGAGTGAACTAACTATGACTCCCACTTAAATCGACGTCTTGGTTAAACCAAAATCATTGATCTACTATCAATTCGAATTTAATACAAACTACAGTATTACATTAATACAAATCACTCAGACTTCAAGCATGTCTACAAAAATGTAGTCAACAAATTTGATCTTGTCCAAGACACATTTCTCGACAAGACATGCTACCGCGTCTTTCTTATAGTCACATTTCTCATATAACACCTTATATGACGATTAAACAATCTTATTACTCTAATAAGAATTGCAGCAACAATTACTCTCTTAATCCTTTCAAATGCAACTTTGGATTTCCAGGCTCAAAAAGCCTTTGTTCGTATTCCGATATTTTCTCAACTCTCTTTGTATTCATAAAGTGCACCTTGATCTGTCAACAAGATCTGAAACACTTAATATTGTGCTGTGACCTGACAGCAATATTAAATATAACAACACTTTATTTAGAAGCTTCTTTCATGAAAATATTATGATCTTTATGAAGAGGATTGCAAGCAGAAAACAATTTTCTAGTCTCCCTCACTCTTAATCACCAAATTTTTACTTGTAGACATATACTCTTTGGAACACCTTCCAACATTCTACTTTTATGAATATAGGTCTAACACCTTATTTCAAGCTTCTAATTCCAATCCATAAACCATAATTCGAAAAATCATATTTTCCTCGGAATTACATAGACAACAAACCAAGTTTTGTTTCTATTTGGTTTTGGAATACACTCCCATCCAATGCGAGCAATCTACAAAGAACTATTCATGTATATTCCGAATTATCGTATAATCATATACATGTCGACACTACTGTCGATCCCACGAATTCTCGTTGAGAAAAATATCTATTTTCTAAAGTGGACATCGACTATAATGTTTTAAACATATTAGGAGATTCTAAGACAGATTCTGACAGACCACACTTTATTTGAAATAGAGTATGATTATAATACCCCATATATCATCATATATGACATTATAATATTGTGAAACACATTTCCACAAGTCTTTTTTGTTAAAACCATAATTCAAAAATATTGTCCTTCGATCGTATCTTGTGAATACAATATTCACTAATCTTTCTTCTGAAAAACCCCATTTGATCTCTTATCAAATTAATTTCAAACTTATGATTTATCAGGCAAATACTCCTATTCACCAGTAATCATAGAAGAATTTGGATCAAGCAAAAACACCATTAATTAATCATTAAAAATGACTCTCAATTAATTTCCTCTTGTATTGCTACTTCAATACTTCATTTCAAAATTAATCAATTCGGCACTCGAAATACTTAAATGGACCAAAATTATCCATTACTTCTTTCATTGCCTTTATGACTAAATTCGATGGTGTTTGTTCTTTGGACACATAATTTTATCATTCCCGCTATTATAAATGTATATCATACACATAATGTAATTGAGATGTGATGCAAATTACTCATAATATGAAACAACTGTTTTGTTTCATAACATAAAACAACTGATTTGTTCTATATGAATAATTATGTCTTGTAACATTCAAGACACCAAACTAGATCACACTCTCACTATTACAAAATGTCTTATCAAAAACTATTGATGATAACTAATATGATATCTCGAGGGCGTGCACTACTGGCCATGAACTTGCCATCACTTGTGCACTGTCACGTCACCCTTCGCCGCATACTTGTGATAATCAGGGACTGTTTCATAAACAGAACAAGTATCAAATACTTTTCATCAATTATGATAAGAATACATTTATATCTTCGTATATCAAATATACCCGTAGCGACGAAGAACTCTTCTTCGATGGAGTCAACTTTTAGAACTTGTTCACGAACGTGAAGAAGCTCATCGTGTCTCTATAGCATATTCACGCACATGCTATTCGCAGCTAGGAGGCAAAGCGCAATCTCTATTGCACTGGAGTTCGCTATCTAGAAATTGTAGATATTCGTAAGCCTGAAGTAGATGTCATACAACTTCTTCAATTGAGTCTCCAGACAGGTATGCTCCCCATGTGAATGGTCCGGAACTTTCTAAGCTGTCTGAACTTCTCAAGACTCAATTCATCTTTGAAGTGACCTTTGATCGCATCAATCACAACATATGGCTCCAGGTGTTGAATACAACTTTCAACTCTAGTGCTAGGCATACGCTCATGACGACCTTCACTTCCATGAAAATATCATGATGCTTACGGAACTCATCATCTTTCTCCTTGCTATCAGAATCATCTGGTATAATTCCTAACTAATGTTCTAGCACATATAGGATGTTTGTTGTGTTTGGAGAATGTTTCTAAAACCAATGCACCAGCTGATGAAGTTGGACCCGTCGGCTTCCAAGGTAGAATCCGAGCTCTTGAAGAAGTAACCGAAGTGTAGTTCCGTAGTCTCCAGATGTGATCGCAAAAGAGGTAAGATAAGTTTATAATATATAGGTGAGTTTTAGTTCTATAATCTCATTATCAAAAACACACCTCACCAAGATTATTATCCCTAAAATAATAATGGCGATTACACGACCCTCATCCACCACACTACCCCCGATCATCACGGCCGGCAGCACGGCTTCAAAGGTGGACATAAAATGTCGATCATAACAACTCTATAACTCGTGCTCGATCTTTCGATCTTCCCGTGTTCCGAGGCCATACCTCTGAGTATGCTAGGCTCGCCAATCAAACCTTGAAGACCTGCGCGTGCAACATGGCTTACACCCACTGTATGCGAACGACGAGATGTGTGAGACCCGATCATCACGGCCTGCCTCATAACGTAGAACTTTCTTGGTGGTGCGCAACGAGGGAGAACACAATTTTGGTATTTGTTAGGGATCATCCTATTTATGATGCTACCGTTGTATATCTAGCATATAAGCAATCAATAGGATGCACACACAACAGCACACAATAATGATGCAATGAAGTGCGATGTGACATGGTCGATGCGCCTGGACCTTCATGGCGTCATGTGCCTGGCCCCCGGCGCCCCGGCATGGCTCCGAGTCTACAGAGCCCTCCATTGCCTTCGACAGTACGAGTAATATCAAAACTTACCGTAACCATGTCACATGAAATAACGCCTCTGCAAAACAAAGTTAGACGCCTCTAGCTTTATTTAGTTTTGCAAGTTTTACGTGGCATATAGGCTTATTCGTAAGAGAACCGCTTCCCTACCTACGAACTTTGTACCACAACGTCGATCGTATAATTGCATGTTTAAGCATCCCTTTCGGGCCCTCCATTGAAAATGCTTTGCCGACTAGAGAGAGAGAAACAGACACCCGCCAGCCACAGATACGGTGCAAGCCGTATGTCAGTAGTGGAACCAGTCTCGCGTAAGCGTACGCGTAAAGTCGGTCCGGGCCGCTTCATCAACTCAATACCGAAGGCATCGCAAGTGCACGCTAGAGGGTAGCAAATATAAGAAAGACGCCCTCATTCAACATGAGTTCTAACCGTACCAGCAATACTACGCATAGATCGGCTCTGATACCACTGAAGGGGTTACGGTGCAGAAAACAATAATTTTCTAGCGAGCGGAACCCTAACTAGCCAGGATCTATCTATCTAGTACATGTGATAACGGTGGCGGAACGGGTTACATTACCTCCATGTAGACCGATAGCGGGGATTACGCTCCCGCACAAGCGTTGACGATGAAGTCGTACGTAGCCGACCTCGAGGTCGCGGAGAACTTGCCGCGATGTCGGAGTCGATGACGCCGGGGTGTCGACGATGATCTGCGTCGACGGGCGTCGGGCGGAAGAAGGCAGAGCGCCAGCACCGGGGCTGGCGCGCCGGCAGCAGAGGGGGGGGCGCGGCGGCTGCAGGGGGCGAGACGACGTCGCCCAAGCTCCTCAATAGAGTAGCCTCCGAGCACTCGCAAACATACGGAGCCTAGCGACGACTCCCGGTCATTCAGATCCAGCTGAAATCGCAGGAGTAGATCTTATCTGGAATCCCGCAGAGCAACGGCGCTCTGCGGTATGGCTTAGGTGGAGAGAGACCCCCTTCCTCAGCTCGGCGCGGCTCCAACTTGGGAACCACGAGATCGAGAGACAAATTGGGAATTAATTGAATTTCCTATGAATTAAATCAATTAATATGCCTTGCTATATAAAGGGGGAAGGGGGTGTGCAAACTCCTTGGCTCCCCCATGTGGGACTAAAGGTTGGGGGGGTGGTGCGCACCCACCATGGGCCAGCCGAACCCCCTTGGGGCCCACCCCCCTTTGTGGGGTGCGGCTCCCCCTCTTGGGCCCTCTTAGGGCCCATGTAGGTGGGAGCCCCCTTTTTCCTTTATTTAATTAATATTAAATTAATATAAAAATCCCATTAATTCATAATTAATATATTTATATATAATTCAACATCCCATGACTCCGAAACTATTTCAGAACCACCCGAACAACTTTCGGACATTCTCGGAACCCTTCCATAGCTCCCCGGAACTCCTTCCGGACCACCGGAACTCTTTCCGGATCATTTCTCTCTCTCCAATAAAAACCCATAAAATTCCAGAACCTATCTCCTAGCGTCGCTAAGACCTTAAGTTTGTTACGCTACGGTTCGGGAACACTCCAGACATGGTCGAGACACTCCGCTCACCAATGATCGTCAGGGATACCTGGAAATATATGACGACCCCTGTGCATTCCACGAATATCGTCGTTGAACCATAAGTATGATATTCATTCCCTTTGTCTCTGCGATACTACCTTGTCCGAGATATGATCGTAGACACACCGATGTCTTTGCTGTATCTCATTACCGACGAAGGTTATTAACTCGTCTGTGATATTACATCTCCATGACCTAGTCATAAGCTGCAGCTATATAGATGCAATATCACCGAGTGGGCCCAGAGTATCTTTCCATTACAAGAATGAACAAATCCCGCTCTTGATCCTTACGTCTCGATGCTCTTTCGGAATACCCAAGATGGACACCGTTATTGTCATGCTATATAAGACACGACGTTTGATGCTCTCAAAGCACTCCTACGAAGCAACAATAAGTACGGTCTCACGGTCTAAGGAATAAGCTATCATACTCTTATCTATTGCAAATGACAAACATCGTAATACGATCTTATTGCAATACTTTGCGTATGTCCACCACCTTATTCAACTAACAAGATGACCCCATTGTCAACCGACGTCATTGTCCTTGATCGGGAATCTCGATCAACTGTTGCCCAATGGACTAGCTCATATAGAGGCTTGCTAGGGACCTGGTTGTCTATGTATCACACGTGTATGAACAATTCCGATTAATACAGTTATAGCATAATACACAAACCTATTATAAACTTATGAGATAATGCAATAAATACTACTTATTTATTTGCCTCTAGGGCATATCTCCTTCAATAGCATCATCAATGTCATGTGATATGGAGTTGGGGGATAGTTGTACCTCGGATGTCTTTGCCATAAGACATCTTCCATTCTTGACGATGAGGCTCTCGTTTGGTGAGGAGAAGAGTGATGGAGTTGTGGAAGACATGGCTAGTGCGGCCACTTGCTTTGGAGTATCCTCCTTGTCACTATCTTCATCATCGGTGGGATATTGCTCTTGAGTCACCAAGACAATCTTTTGGTTCTTCTTGAAGAAAGGCTTCTTCATGGGCATGGGCCCCTTGCCCTTCGTCTTGGCCACGAGCCTCCCACCATGATCCTCTCTTCTCTCCCATGGGCAATCGGCAACAAAGTGGCTCTTGTCATCGCAGTTATAGCAAAGTCTCACTTTGTTGAATGGCTTTCCTCCGTTGGGGGGAAACTTCTTGTCAATCCTTGCTTTGGCCCTTCCGGGGTTCTTCCAAAAGGTTCTTGCCGCAAGACCCAAGTGTTGAGTGAGAGTGCTTGAGAGAGCTTCACTAGATAGCTCGACTTGATCATCACACTCCTCTTCATCCTCCTCTTCGACGGTGGCCTTCAACGCAATTGAGGCATGCTTGTGCATCCCTATGGCTCTAGCTCTTGCATCTTGTGCAATCTTGGAGGCCACCTTATATGCGGTAATCTCTTGCATAACTTCATTGGATGTCATCTTTGCAAAGTCATGTCTCCCTTGGAGTGTCTTCAAATCCGTGTCCTCAAAGGGCATGAGAGCGGTCACATACTTCCTCTTGATCCAAGCATCATTAATGTACTCCGCCCCGAGGTTCTTGAAGGAGTTGGCAACCAACACCAACCTCCGGTACATGTCCTCGTGGCTTTCTCCATCCAACTTGTAGAACCCTTCCACCTCATTGCATAAGGCATCATACCGGTTCTTCTTCATGCTCTCATTCCCAACGAAGATGTCGGAAAGAGCATTCCAAACTTCCTTGGCGGTGGAGAATTGTTGAATGAGCGCCATGTCCTTCTCTCCAACGGCCATTTGGAGTTGATGAAGAGCGGTGGCGTTGAGTTGGCTATCAACCACCTCTCTTCTTGTCAAGTTGGTTGGATCATGGGGCTTGTATCCTTCTTCAATGATGCGCCAAAGCTCAATGGAGGCACTACATAGATGAGACTTCATTAGAAATACCCATTGAGAGAAATGAGTAGGTTTAAGCTTAGAAGGATCACTTCTAAAGTTTACATGAGGGTGAGGGATAGGAGGGTTAGGAGAGTAATTATGGTTGACATTATGAAATTCCTCTCCTTTGGGGGTGTTAGAGGAGCTAGGTGGTTCATCCTTTTCCGCCATCCCGGGAACACTTGAGGTAACATCTTTGGACCCATCCGAAGATGACTCCTTAGAGTTCCCCGCATGTTCCTTAGGAGGAGGAGAGGGAGAAGTAGCCTCGGGCTCCTTAGACTTCAAGAGTGCCATGAGCATCTCATTCATCTTGAGGAGTTGGGCCTCCAAGGACGATCTCATATCAATAAGATCGGCCATGGTTGCCCCTTTGGCTAACGCCTCCTTCTCCGCCTCTAATTTTTCACGGGCGGCCCTCTCGGCATCGGATTCCGTCATCGTTGCACTTAGGCGGTTAAGCCCTTAAAAGTGAACTTGGCTCTGATACCAATTGAACGGGAATCCGGCACCTAGAGGGGGGGGGGGGGTGAATAGGTGCTGTTACAAATTTTAGGTCTTTTCAAATTTAGGCTCAACACAAAGGTAAATTCTCTAGATATGCAACTACGATGAATTTACCTAAATGAGAATCTAAGCAATAACAAGATAAGCAAGTAAGGGAGCAAAGGGTAAAGGGAACCAAGTGAAGCACGCGGAGACGAAGATGTAATCCCGAGTTCCACCCAAGGGTGTACGTCTCGTTTGGAGAGGTGTGCGCTACCACAACAGGTTAGCCGCAACGCCACAAAGGCTCACCTTCTTCTCCGATGAACTCAACCACAAAGGTTTCGAGTCCACCTTCCACTATTGATCCCCTTTTAGGGTGGAGATCGAATCCCTTACAAACGCTTGAGGCACACACCCACAACTGAATTGGGGGCTCCCAAGAAGACCACAAAAGGTCAAGGACCACAAAAGGTCAAGGTAACACCAAGAGTACAACAATGGTGAACTAGGTTTTCCCATCGGAAACCCTAGCCACGAAATCCCCAAGTGAATGGGGTAGAAATGCAAATCCCTTCGGTGAGGATGTAGATCCGGGCCTTCTCCTCCAATCCTCCAAAGATCTATGAATTTGGGTGGGGGGATTGGGAGATCTT
This sequence comes from Poa annua, assembly GCA_026929855.1. NCBI lineage: Eukaryota > Viridiplantae > Streptophyta > Magnoliopsida > Poales > Poaceae > Poa > Poa annua. The sequence continues at coordinate 83,881,234 of CM049429.1, read as the reverse complement.
GATGATTTGAGCTTTCAAGAATGGTAGGAGAGAGAAAATCTGAGAGCTCACTGTTCTTGAGTGAGTGAGGGGGTATTTATACTCCCCCTCAAAATCTGGCCGTTGGCTGTCTTGGTCACCCGGAAATTCCGGTATAAGTACCACCGGAAATTCCGGTGCCCCGGAATATCCGGGTCTTTGAAAATATCCGAGCTGAATTTCCGGTTGAGATCAGAACCAATTTTGAACTTGACTTAGTCGATTTTCTGAGGTTGACTCGGAATATCCGAGTCCTTGAAATTTCCGAGCTGAATTTCCGATTGGAGTCAGTGCCACTTCTGAATCTTGACTTTGCCAATTTTCTTGAGGTTGACTCGGAATATCCGGGTTGGTGAACCGGAATATCCGAGTCCTTGAAATTTCCGAGCTGATTTTCCGATTGGAGTCAGTACCACTTCTGAATCTTGACTTAGCCAATTTTCTTGAGGTTGACTCAGAATATCCGGGTTGGTGAACCGGAATATCCGGGTCCTTGAAATTTCCGAGCTGATTTTCCGATTGAAGTCAGTAGAACTTCTGAACTTGACTTAGCCAATTTTCTGGGGATGACCCGGAATATCCGGGTTGGTGAACCGGATTATCCGGGTCTGGGAAGAATTCCAGAAACTCTTTTTCTCTACAATTTGGCTTTAGGATTTGTGATAAGAGTTTCACCCAAACTGAAATACTTAGCAATAGGATTAGTATCATTGGTATTGTTAACTAACACACAAAACATTAGGGATTAAGAAATGTTCTTTCACTAGCTTCAAGAGTCACTTGACCTTTAGTGTTACAGTAAGATGGCCTTTGGGGCAGAGCAAAGGGTGACCTTTGGGATTAAGCTGGAGCTGTCACTTGGAGGAGGCAAGGTGTAGGTGGGTGCACTATAAATAGACCCCCAGACCCTCATCCTCATTCAGGCAGAAGCGGGGGGTTCTCCTAAGCACCAGCTTCTCGAAGATGTGTTTGGCAATGAGACTAAGACATCTTCGAGTAGCTGGGCCTAGGGCTACTCTCTTGATTGATCCAGAGCGCATAGCAGAGACATGGCAAGAGCAGGGAGTTCTTCTGAGAACCAGTTTCTCAAATATGTCTTTGGGAGCAGGACTAAGACATCTTCGAGGAACTGGGCCCAGGATTACTCTCTCAGGAGAAACAAGAGGGTTAAGGCAGCAGAGACACAGACACATAAGAGCTAACCCGACTTATCTGTATGTCGGAGATGACCGACATTTAACACCCGATAGAGGCCGGGGTACGCCGCCTGAGATATACGGATTTTACCTAAACCGACATAACCCGGGCGACATTGCCATGTCGGCACCGTTCCTCTATTTTGTGGTGTGCAGGTTGGAGGCGTCGGCTTACCCGTGTCCAAACTCGGAGGAGGTCCCCGACAGTGCAAGTCCGGCACGGCAGCGCCGGGCTGCAGATGATGATCCGGCATATCCCTGCCGGATTAGTAAAGATACCCCGACATACTTTATGTTGGGAAAGAAGTCAAGGGCAAGGACAATCATATCTCTCACATAGAAGCTAAGTCACATCCCGGCTGACACGGAAGCAGAATAGAAGGCGAAGTACCGCACGGACGTGACTATTCCACTGTAGCACTGACGTGCTGACAGGGGACACGGCATGGGCAAGCCAAGTCTCAACCCTGACACGAAGATCATCATCAACTAGCTCGGCGCTATCAGGACTAGGTCTTGACGACCTGACAGAGGCTACTCGGTTAGCTCGGCGGCTAGGCCGGCTAGGCCACGTCGGCATTACCGTTAACACGGGGTCACTGCCAAGTGGACTCGGGCCAGTTAGGGTTTCCGGTCAACCCGGTCAGGACTCTATAAATACCGCCATAACTCCTCCTGCAAGGGGACGCCCACATTCTGTTGGGAGAGTTATTGCTCTGAGTTCTATTTCCTTGCTCCCTCTAGCATTTAGTGTTCTTGGAGGAAAACAGCTCAAGGAGCACCTCTGTAGTTCTTGATATACACACATAAGAGAGAGACAGAGGCAGGAGTAGGGGTGTTACCTCCCCACGAGGGCCCCGAACCTGGGTACATCGTGGTGTTTGCGTGGTTGTGTTTGTGTTTCCTCGGTGTTGAGTGTTTCTTTGGTGTTCTTGTGAGTTCTTGAGCTCACCCGTGCATGTCTTGCAACATGCAAACCCTACCCGGATCCCCCAGCGCACGTCCGGCTCCCAACTTTAGCCACCCTGTGACATATGTCGTGACACCACCACGACAACACGTGTCCTAACCGTGCCGCCTCCCACCACGACATCGACCACCGCTGCCGCCACCACGATGTCGAGCATGGCGCGAGCTAGCCAGAGGTGGAGGAGACGTTGGAGGTGGAGGAGAAGCCAGACCGAACATGTCGTGCCATGTGGCCTTGCCGCTGTCATGCTCGATATGCCATGCCTCCTTGGGAATTGGAGCCCGCATACCAACCCGACACGACACGATTAGAAGCATGTCGCATACCAACCCGACACGACACGATTAGAAGCATGTCGCATCCGTGCCTAAGGACCGGAGCTCGAGCTTGTCCCCGACCTACCTCGTCCCCAAGGACCGGAGCACGATTAGACATCTAGCTCATCCCCGACCTACCTCATCCCCAAGGACCGGAGCTCGAGCTTGTCGTCACCCTGTACTAGAGAGCTCATTTTGCCATTGCAATAGCTGTTGATTTCCACCAGTTCGTGAACATAAACCCTGATGTGGAGATGTCAGTTGTTGATATGCCCATATTTTAATGGATAGACTATCCAATACCTCCTTTAGCTAATCACATCACATAAACCATGTCCGTAAAAATTTCGTTCTTCAGATTTTGCACACTTCTAAAATCTGAATAGCATCAATCACTTATTTATGCCACATACCTAATCTAGTGGTATCACGGACATTTCACAATTTACCATGTCAAATAAGCTAAATTTTCAGAAGCGCAAAAGAATAGGAGGAACCAGTTTCTAGGATTTCCTTCCACCACAGTTTCTTCCCACCCAGAAAAAATTGCACAATTAGTAAAGATTTTGTTTGCCTGCCGGCTCTAACCATTTTGCCGCGGACAAAGAACCTCACACCCCGCGGTTGACTTCGTGCTAGTGGCCTAGTGGGTGCTGGCCGCTGTCACCCACGGACGACAGTATGACAGGATGCTTTTGTCCTGACCAGTAAACAACGGGATATCGGGAAGAACATATACACGCATTACGCCGCACGTACCGGCTTGGTTTTCCTCCGTCATTAACTTGTTATTGTATATTGTATTGACCTCTTTGCGGGTTGACCGTTGACACACGGCTTATGCGTTCTAATTCTTAGATGATGCTTTGGTTGTTGAAGGTGATTAAATATGGAGATTGGAATTGAGGTGGAACGTACGGTAGGAGGTTGAGGTATGTATTTTTTTGGCGAAACACGGTACAGCGCAAACGCTTATATACACAAGCATATACTCACCTCTAGGAACACCCCTATGAACACACGCACGTACACCTCCGAGAGACTGAGCCGTGGATCAGGTTTTGAGATTGACGAAGTCACCACAGTCGTCTCGCTATCGACGGGAACGTCGTCTCTCACTGAATAATATTTCATCTAAATAAGAAACATGAACATCAAATTTGGGGTTTGAACCCTGATGGGTCGGGGGTACAACCACTCTCCTAACCGTTCTTGTTGAGGTATGTATCTTGAAATTGATTCAAGACAGACACGCGGGAGATGGGAGATATATGGAGGAAATTAACTTATCCCAATATGATCTACCGATGAAACTTAATTCCAACATGGTTTTCCAATACAAAATGAAATTAACTTATGCCAAGATGGTATGCATGGATATACTATGACATCTTCTTCGAGTGTAATAAATGAAGGATGTTTGCTGGGCGTGCGTATCAATCTTAGGCCAATGATCTTGTATATGATTCTCTTTTGTGTTGGCGTACGGGCGTACGGCGCTGGCTAGTCTGATACTCACATGTATACATTCTGGCAACTGAATCTGTTCCAACGACCTTCAGGCCGTATGGCTGCAGACCTGCAGCGGGATCGCCTCAACTACCAACAATTTCGAATGGTGAGAATAACGAGATCTCATGGATGATCAGAGGGACGATTCTTAATCATGTCTATAACGGTAGTTGATCTGTAATCCCATGCACAAATGAAAAAAAGAAATATTTGATAGATGCGCAAATGCAGGATGCAGGATTCAGAAAATACCGGTTTCAGAGACCAACAGGTTGCAGATACCTCCCTATATGCATTGGACGTCAAGTACATACATGGTTCGTCCCGAAAGCAGTGCTCAATTATGAAGCACGATGTTATAGGTTCCTCGCTCTCCTTTGCCAAGATAAAGACGTGGGTCTCGTCGCTGGGGTCACATGGTACATGAATCAAATTATTCAGCTAGCGCCGATTATAAAACGGCAGTAATACTGCTAAAGTCGTAAAACACAGCAAGCTGAAGAATTCTCCTGGCTGGCACGAGAACGAGTGATCGAATGCGTTTGTGTCGCTCCTCTCGTGTATGATCAGCATTAGCGATGGCCGAAAGACATCATAATGATGCTTGAGTCAACTATGCACGCATATGTGCATTTTGAGAAGGAAGTAGATCAAAGATGATCATGGCTCATGACCCATTCTTAATTCCTGTGCTGTCGTTGCAACCGTTGACAACTACCTCGTGTGGTTTTATTTATTGGAATCATGCATGGAGTTAGAGGATATGGTCACCTCTTCTGTTGATTAGCGGCAATATTGCAATCATGCACCTAAATCCATCCCACCAATCGTGTGTTTTTAAGGCTTTGCTTAGAAGCTCTGTATTTTATTTTTTCTATTTTGGCATAGGATTACTTGTACCATGGTGAAGGTATTGTTGCGAGACATGAGGCGTCAAACTTGTTTCTTTTTTTATTGAATTCCACTATCTACCCTCTAGTTATACGTTTGTGATACTAATTACCCCATCCATGAAAAATCGTCTAGATTACCCATTTTATAAACTTTGAATCCTCCTTTTCTAATACAAATCGGATGGGCAAGATGTGAGGTGATGACTATGACTCGAAAGTATCATAAGTGCATGTTTACTCAATGTGATATGATGGTAGCATAAGTGCATGTTTACTCAATGTTTGTACAAACTGCACGAATGATTTATGTAGGCAAAGCTAATGTGGATATGATTGATATCTAGCTGCTTACATCCTTATATATAAGCACTTATGAGCGAAAGAAATATATATGTACCTTAAAGTAAACCTCATCTATCAGTGCAACAGAATTCCACCAAAATTGACTTTTTTTAAACAGAGACAAAAGGCCAAAAAATTACTTGATTTCATGCTTGAAAAATCCCCCCCTCCAAAATAGGCTTTCGCTCCACTTTCTAAATAAAGCAATGCCCATACAATCCAGCTGAGTGAGATATGTTCCTAATACAACGAGTGAGATTTATTCCTAATACGTACTCCCTTCGTATCAAAATATAAAATGTTTTAGCACAAGATATGTCCACATGCATTTAGACATATCTTAATGCAAGATTTACGTGGAGTACGAACTTGTGAGTTTGTAGACCAAGTTTGTGAGACTCGGGGGCTCTCGTAACGATTACAGCATATGCTTCCTCCAATATAGGGCGTTAGCTACTTCTAGTACATCAAGTGTTAACCTAGAGAACAAAGTGTGCTTATTATAACAGGTGCATCCTTCCAAACTGAACTTATCAACATGTGTGGTTTTCCTGTGTTGTACTTGGTGTTCTATTCTTGTACTTTGACTTGAGATCGTATTATTTTTCAGGTACAGCAGATCCATAATTGTTCGGTTAGCTTTTTCCTCCAAGGCCAACTTGTCACGTTCTCGTCAGTAATTCGCCACAATCCCCGGCCCCAAATGTTCATTATAAATACTTGTGTCGTGGAGACTCCCTCAACTCACCCACCGAACACTCGAGCTAAAGTTTGAGCTGCTAGTGCGAGCTAGCTAGAAGAAGCAACTTAAACAGCAGCAATGGCGGAAAGTTGCACCTTACCGCTACTTGGCGCACTGCTGGTGCTCTCACTTCTTGTGAGCCCCATTGCATGCTCCCCCAAGCTCGCCATGCCCAGCTCCAAGCCTCCAGTCAAGGCCGCCCCAGTAAACAAAACCACTACCTATACTGTCCCCGCTGCTCCTGCCACCTACGGCTACGGCTGGTTAGCGGCCGGCGCGACGTATTACGGCAGCCCCAACGGCGCCGGAAGCGACGGTATGGTAGTGCTAGTGCATGCTCTCTTTATTATGATCTATCGATCTTATGCATTGGACCTACATAACACCGGCATTCTGCATTCATCGAGCTGAAATGACAATGAAATAAATTCGCAGGTGGCGCGTGCGGCTACCAAAGCGCTGTCGGGCAGCCACCGTTCTCGTCGATGATCGCCGCCGGGAGCACGCCACTGTTCTTGGGAGGCAAGGGCTGCGGCGCGTGCTATGATGTGAGCATAACTCCATTAACAGTGCAAAAAAGTGGTGCGCTCGATCGTCTGATCCTGATAAAATTTGTTCATGTGTACGCAGGTGGTATGCACGAGTAACAAGGCGTGCTCCGGCAAGCCTATAACAGTCGTCATTACCGACTTGAGCCCCGGCAATCTCTACCCCGGCGAGCCAGCCCATTTCGACATGAGCGGCACCAGCTTGGGCGCCATGGCCAAGCCCGGCAAGGCCGACCAACTCCGTGCCGGCGGTGTCATCAGAATCCAGTACAAGAGGTATGCATTTGTAAAAAGGATCGATGGAGCCTCTGCAGTCTGCGATTACTCGGATACTACAGGAATCATGTGTACTGATCTTGGTGTTTCTGTTGATCGTAGGGTGCCATGCAAGTACCCTGGCGTGAAGATCACCTTCAGGGTGGACCCGGGCTCCAACCCGTTCTACTTCAAGACCCTGATCGAGTTCACGAACGGCGACGGCGACCTCAAGGCCGTCGCCCTGAAGATGGGCGGCAGCAGGTCCTGGACACCCATGGTGCACGACTGGGGTGCATTGTGGCGTCTCAACAACGGCAAGCGGCTGCAAGGGCCCTTCTCGCTCCGGCTCACCTCCGGCTCCGGCAGGGTCCTTGCCATCAACAACGTCATCCCCGTCAACTGGAAGGCCGGAGCTACGTACCGCTCGTTGGTCAACTACCCCTAAATTCTTTTTTTTTTTGCTCCTTAGTCAACTACCCGTGTGTGAATCTATACCGCGGGAAAAAATGCCAGAAGAGGAGAAGGTCACAAAAATAGTGCCCTTCCCTAGGCCTCCATATGGCTCTGCGTTCCCCTAGCGATGCGTCTCTATTTTATTTTGTTTTTCCTCTGTTCTGTAATTTTTTTGTTGAGGAGAGGCTTGGACTGCAGCTAAAGTCGCGTGCCGATGTATCAAGTTGTGTGTTTTTTTCACCACGCGATCCACGAGGGAAATGAATAAATTGTCACATGACTGAATTTACATAGTCAAATTCAGCCTTGCTTTAATGAGCAGAACTTAGCTCTATGTTTATTTTTTTAATGGAAAGGCTATGTTGTGAACCTCAAACTGTTATGAAGAAAAAAAATACTTCATATGTATACATTTGTGTGAAGATGTGCGTACAAATTATCATGAGTCATTTTGTTGTGTGCTACACAAATAAAATGACAAATATGCAGACAAAAAATAGATCTAGTAATTGCAATTTTGAATCCACATTTTTTTACTAAACAATTACAGAGATGTTAGGACAAGACTAAATAAATAAATATTTTAATATGCATTTCAAGGGGGGGAAATACCAATCTCCATATAGACCAAAGCAGATGCAAAGGAAAATGCTTGCGTTAGGGCGACCTAACGCGCCCTGGCGTAGGTCGCTCGCTCCGCGCGCGCTGCTTGGTAGGCGGGCTGCTCGTGGGCCGCGTGCGTAGGCATGTCTTGCGTAGTATATCTGGGCTGCTGGGTTTTTTGGCCTAATAACATGTTTGACTTTATTTTATTTTTTTAATAATTGTTTTTGCTAAGTTTTTTGTTGGATACTTTTTTAATAGTTATCAATTTTTTTTATTATAGTTGTTTAATCGAAATAAGTACTTTTTTGTTGCAAAGTAATCCGGAATAACTTTTTTGGTTGCTAAGTCATTTTTTATTCTGTTATTACGCTGTAAAAATAAGGTTTTTTTTGTTGTAATAGATTTTCTTTTTTGTTGAAATAGGTGGTGATTTTTGTTACAAACGAAGTTGTGGCAAAACATTTGTTTTGTTTACCTACTTTTGGATTTCTACAAATACATGATTTTGTTGTAATAGTCTGTAGTTTTTGTTAAAATAGCTGGTGATTTTTGTTGTACATGGATCTTCAACAACAGTTGTCCACTTTTTTAATTGCCACGAACAAATAAGTTTTTGTTGTATTATGGTGTGATTTTTGTTGAAACTGTTGATAATTTTTGTGGTAACTATAGGTGACATTTGTTGCGAAACAATCTGCACTAAAATGTTATTATTTAATATTATGTAACATTATTTTTCTTTAAAAAGTTGCGTTGATTTGTTGCGATAATATATATTTTTTGTACACGAGGTGATTCATTTTGTTGTAACACACGGGATTTTTGTTGCAGCATGAGGGTAAATCACCAGGATGACATTTTTGGTGTAAATACTAAAAAAACGAGGGGCAGCAAAAGATACTGCTTCGGTTTAAGTGGATCCTGGGTGGAGTGCGGGTTGAGTTTCAAAAAACTGGGGGACGTAAATGCAAAAAAGTAATTAACAAATCTGGAGCGTTGGATGGCGATCTGACGGCTCTGGAGGGGACCTACAACGCCCCTTTTTAGGGCGACCTACGCCTAGCATGCGCCAGATGCAAATCCTTGCACTGGCTAGTTGCAATGCTTTTCTTGCCTACTGCCTTTCTACTCTCTGTTCTAACCTGATCGATATATACATCCATTAAATAAACATTACCTCTGTTCCAAAATATAAAACCTTTTGATAGGCTAGCCTACCAAAATGTGTTATATTTTAGAACGGAGGTAGTACATGTGAATATATGTTGCATGTTTCTTCTTTTGTCATAGGGAGGTAGCTAACCCATTAACTGGTTCTCCGCTATTGCATGATATTTATTAGATATCAAATGGTTAGCTTTATTTTCATACTATTACCTATTTATTTTCAGTTTGAAATTCATATAAAACCAACCACCAATTACCCTTCATCAATCTTGATGTTTGCCAACTCCAGAGTAGATGTTGCACAGTGCACATTTATACGCGTCCTTTTGTACTACAGAACTACATGCCACATGTAATAGAAGGAAGAAAATGTGTATTTTAACTGTACATACTCTCCAGTTCTCAGCTGCTTACACAGTACAGTATAGTCTGATCTCAACTAAGTGTGACAGCAGGTCAGTGCAGCAGTATAGCTTCTTCAGACAAATGTTACTTTAGACAACATGTAGCAAGAACTAAGAATTCTCAAAGGTGAGCTTTCTTCTGGTTGTAATGGATAAACATTGGATGGAACTGAATCACAGTTCATCGTAAACAGGAGGAGCAGTTGTTGGGGCAGGTTCCTGGCGCACTTTAGGTATAATGTCTTCGGCTGATATTGAGCCAGATCTGATAGCATCAGCCAGCTTCCTTTGCAGTGTCAACAGACCAATACGTCTCGAGACAACATAAAGAACCGCCAAGGAGAAAATCAGAAACCCAATTGTCAGGATGATCCTGAAACAGATATAATTAGCAATTGGCACAACCCAGACAGCATTGCCATTACATAGCCAGAAACTTGTCTTGCAGGTAAGAAGTCAAATGCATAATACAACAGAGTGTAGGTATTATCACTTAAACCCATTTGTTTCACTTCTTACGTAGATTTTTCTGACTGGAAAACTATAATGGAGACTGTATGACCACATCATATGCCATCACCAATAAGGCTGGTTTTTGAGCTCTACCAAAAATTGATGGTACCTACCTATCAAGAACATCTTGTCGTTGCATCGTGGATAGCAAACCACGGGTACGCATCAGCAAAGAACGGTGTCCTTGATATTCGCCTTCAGCCTGCTGAAGAACACTTGTTGATTCATCTGCATATTTTTTAAAAATTAGCTCACAACTTGGCCTAGTTCTTATTCATATGTCTGTGCCATAGTTTTTGGAGTACAAAGAGGTCAATACTGTTCAGGTCTTTAAGAGAGTATCTCCAGAAAGGGAACATACAAGTGGGCGTCTTGAACACAGGCTTAATAACAGGAAAACTTACCAAAAGTTGACAAGGTATTAGCACTTCTTTCCACTTCCTGTCGACATACAAAAAAGACATTTGAACTTCTACCAAGAAAATAATAGCATGCAGAATATCAATTAAGCGAGCAGGAGTGCTAACCTGAACCATCAACTGCCGAGATCGGCGTAGGCTCTCAGTAATGCTTTCTGCAGCGGATGTCATCCCAGCTTTTGTCCTGCAACATTTAGTATTTTAGCATTCATTACAGAAACATAAAGTATGTACTTCGATGAATATAAGGTGGTCCTTTGTTTTGTGCAATTCATCACAAGAAAAATATCTTGAGATGATGGGATCCCTAAACAAATAAAAAATATTAACATAAAAATTACTAACTGTTTGCCCACACTCCCATAGTTTAAATAAGGCTGCTCATAGTTGGGGGTAACATAGACTCTATGTTACTATCTCTATAGTGGGTAGTAACTTATCATGCAAGATACTCCCTCGGATCCAAAAAGAGTGTCGCCAATACAGCCATAAAATTTTGCCTGCTACGTTTATTTCTTCCTGACACTTAAAATGGTACGGACTCATTACATGTTGGGGTGTGTGATGTTATGGTAACTAGTTATGTTATCCATTTGCCTCTCTCTTCATTAACTGCATGCCACATCATATTTTTTTCCTATGTGGCATCTATGTTACTACCTTAGTCTAAGGAATAAGTTTTTTATCCCCTACTCTGTTTGTATCGGTGGTTAACATCACCACTTGTTTATCCGTCCAGAGGCCGAGTGATACAGAGTCCTCATTCAAGCACGAGGGCTGTGACCAAATTTATGTGATTTTATTTTTTCTTTCTAGTGATGTTCTTACTCAGGTTCTTCTTTTCATTGCTATATTTCCTGAACCCTTCCAATTTGTGCAATTGGATTCAGTTACTCAAGGTTCTCCATCATTTGTTGTGGGCATTTGATGCTTCCACCCTTACAAATGGCATCCTTGATATGATCTCTCCAGACAAAATTATGAGTTTGCATACCGGTTTGCTCCTAGACAGGTTATGTGCTTGGAGTTGCATAAATATCTACCTAAATCTCAAATTTCCTCAGTACTGTTACAGTTGCCCCCAGCAATTTGACTGAAGACGCGGGGGTTTTGCCGCTGATGACAAGCAGGTCAGTAGGCAGAGAAGAGGACATATTTATTATTTTTATTTGCTGCTGCTTATTGACTGGGATGCTACCCTGGCAAATATTACGTGATGTAAGCTGCTAGTGTGACAAAAACAACCGCCAGACAACAAAACTAGTCAGCTGAACCACAAATAGTTCAATGAGTCAAGTAGACATTTTCAGTAATCCCAGTTAGGGAGATTACTTGTTCTGTTAGCTAAATTCACAATGGATGCCCTTGTAGGCCTAATGCGGTGTGTTATGCTTGCAAGGACTCTCCATGAAACTGAATAGATCATCAAACACGATTTGCAGCTAACGTCTCAAATATTGTACTCCCTCCGTTCCATATTAGATGACTTACATTTGTCTACATGTGAATGTATCTATACATGTAACATGTCTAGATACATCGAAATGTAGATAAACGGAAGTCGTCTAATTTGGAACGGATAGAGTACTATATAATAACAGGAAAAAGACCTCACGTGACCAACTTACTGGAGATTGCGCCTCCGAATGGTGGACTCTTCTCCACCTCCCAGAAGAAGCTCCCTCTAGAGAAAGCACGATTAGAATGTGAGAGTGCCTTAAATACAGGCAAGCATGCATTGCTCAGGCTATAAACAATTAAATAAATGGAGCATACTCTGAAGAGAAATCACAGACCTCTTCTTCAGCAGCTTTCTTAATGTTAGCTTTTGCTTGTAAGTTAGCACCCCTAACGCGCGCGCGCAGCCTGAAAACACGAAATCAGTTGTTAGAAAAACTCACGACAAAGCAAACAAAAGGGAGATTAATCTAAGAATGGCTTACTTCTGATACTGTTCCTTCCATGACACTAAAGTTGCCTGGCCAGACTGCACTTCTTCAAAACTGGGTAGCTGCTCTGCTAGAAGATCAAGCCTGCACTGCAGAGCATTGAGTAATTGCAGTGCATCTTGTGCAGAACCATTCAACCTAGGAAGAGAATTTGCTTCTTCTGTCCCTTTTCCCATCTTTCCACATGACTCAATTGCAGCAATGCACACCTCAAGTTGTGTAACTACTTGGCTCCAATCCTTTTTCAGGTTTTCAACAGCTTGGGTGACCTCATCCATCCTAATATCTGCATGAGTCAATTTTGAGGATTTACCATGCTGTCACTAATGAAGCAATAACTGGCAAAGACAAGACTCAATGGAAACACAATCTAGGCTATAAACATTCAACTGGACCACTGACCAACCAGCAGTAAATCCTCTATTAATATGCTGAGCATCAATCTTACTACCTCAATGGAAGATTTACTTCCCAAAATCTTCACTTGAGCTAAGGAAAGGACAGGAATTTCTGCCCCAGCTAGCAGAAACAACAGCTACCGCTCAAGCTGTGTAGTACCATGGCTGGAGAAGTGGAGCTCCAAAAACAAATTCACTTGGACAAACGTTATTACCCAAAACAAAACAAAATGCAACAAAACTTCCCAGGTCAATCCAAATGCCTCACAAGGAGGTGGAGGCATCAGATAAGCCATAAGTGAGCATTCACACGTTCATTTGATGAATATTATGCCTAAGCAAGAAACATACGTACAACTAAAATCAAAATATGCCATAGTGCACCCAATGAGATGAATATCAAATCATGTAAGTGAAAAACCACAAGAATAAAAGTATGCCAATCGGCAGAGGAATATACGGCTCGATGACATGAATGATAGCTACTTTCTGAAATGATGGATTTTGTTTCAAACAGCTTGTAGCACCTTTTTAAATCAATCTCATCAAGTGTCCACACAAACGAAAGTAAATTTTTGAATACTGGACTGAACTCTCGATTTAACAACCAGTCAAAGAATATTGCAAGAAAATTATAACGAAATGGGAACATCAAAATTTAGAACAGAGATTACCATATGGTTGAGTTTAGAAGTTAACCAAGAAAATAAGAAAGTATACACCCCATATATGCTCTAAGCATGATGAATAGATCATACCAACTGCAAGCAGTTCAAAGAAAGAAATATAGGGAAATGGAGATAGGTCATTCATCTTGTTTACAGGGTCATGGTAACAAATAGGACAGTTTGGAAGGGAATTTGGTTGTGTCGCTGAACAAAATTTAATATATGTGATTCAAGTATATTATCATGACAACCAGAGCACCAAGCAGTAGCAAAAATAACTTTACTAGGAAAACTGCAACAACACCAAATACAAAGTTGTGTCTCATTTAACACACACACAAAACGGAAAATTCTGCCAATGGTAGGGAGCTGGTTTCATTACCATATACAGATATATTTGATGATATTTTCCTTAAGAAAGTGAATTTTTTATTTGGGCATTGAAACGGAGCTTTCAAACTAGGGTCCCCATTCAGTTTCAGCTGATAATGGAAATGAGCTACAATTCTATTTTTTTTTTGGGCCAACGGGAAATGAATTATGAAAACACTACCCAGTTTGAAATCATGTTTGGTTGTTGTATACTCACATTCTACACTGGATTGGACCAGCGGGGACTACTCGTCCAGCTTGGCATACTCCACCCAGATTATCTCCCTCTCAAAGTTTCTGATTGCCAACATTTGGATAGCACAGGCCGACCAAAGTGCTGCATTTTCTCCTGGCTAGTGTTTACATGGAAGTATCCTTACAGCAGACCTACTTGCCATTTGTGTATGGCCACATTACTCTGCCACTAGTTGCTGGGGTACGGCTCAAAGACTAGTGTTGCCACTAGTGCTTGATTAGTCGATATGTCGTTAAGCTATAACGGCAATGAAATATCTAGTACTTAACTACTAATAGTATATATTATACCATACTATGAATATTGAGGGCATGGGAGGTGGAGAGGAACCTTGACAATTGCATCTAGTGGCCAGGGCCTCCACTCGAGAGCAGAGGAGAACAATTATTACCTGCTGCCTGCGGTGGAGTTAGTTTGCTGCAGTCACCGGAGTGTCCTGAGCTGACTTGTTCCGTCGGTGTAGCAGCTGCCTTAATGCAGTCTCATGAAGAGCTCAGGTGCAGCAAGCCAGCAACAGCCCTGAAGGAGATCGGGGGAGGGGGAGGGGGGGATCCATAGAGGAGGCTGTGGTAGCGAGCCGCCGGCAGCCAGGGGAGAGGCGGCTGGGAGTGGTGGGATGGCTCGATCTGGTTTCTGGAGGTAGGGTTCACGGGCAGGGGCTTATTGCCCAGTCCAAACCTGACTAAACTGGCCCCTTTTGCCAGAATATTTAGTCGCTCGACTCAGGAACCTAACAGTATGGGGACATACCAGCTGCAAATGCCTACGTTCTGGAAAAAACTACTCCTAACCCTTCTATCATGTACCAAGGCTGAGAATTTAGTCTTTGTCCTAGCACCATCAGATGAACCACGTTTTTCACGTAACCCCCTTACATGTTTCATACTGCAAGAAATCGTTAGCGGAGTCAGTTTGGAGATTCCTATAGCGACGCTGGAATTGGCAACGGATAAAATCGTGGGTGAAGAACAGACCCGATCTGATCAAACAAATGCGGTTATGATTTTTTTTTAAACTGAATCGACATAATAATAATAAGCTGGAACACATTTTTCACAGTACAGGAAGAAAAAATTCACTGTCCAAATGTCAATTCTGGATTTGCAATAGACTTCACCTTCCCAGAGCAAACACAACAAAAGTTCTTACTAAAATCTGAGAGGATTCCATTAGATGTTTTCGACTGGAAAAATGGCAACAAACAGACTGAGCCTATATCATCAAGCCAGGCTAGATATTTGGTCCAATTAACTGCAGTGTGTTAAGGTTGTTGAGCAAAAAATTGTTTGCCAGAAAAACATACACAGTTTCTTTTCACGTGAAAGTAATCTAAGCAATGAGGCAGTAGTTGTAGCACAAGAAATATATATGTTCCACAATCTAAGGATCATATATATGCTAGTAGCTGGGTGACGGACTTGCGGCGAGTCCTACCAAAATTTTACCGGCCATGGATATATCTGTAATGTATTTGTAACTACTGGTACATGAATATCTTGCAAAAAATCCGCCAAGAAAATAGATGAAATTGTTAAATATTAGCTACACTGAGTGACCTCATTCTGCAGCCAAAACAGCCTAATATTCAAGACTAGGTGAATCATCTTAGCGTACTGATTTAAGCGCAGGACCTAACCATATGCCAGTAAATGAAGATTTTGCTGTATACGACTAAGATAGATTTGGCATGCATGGAAGGTTAAGTTGAAAACGCAAAGGAGGCTAGATCTGATACATGCCACTACGGCACGGCATTAGACGAATGCCATTCAGTATGTTGCAATTAGGATTATGCCACTCGATACTAAAGTTAGTCCAGAAGAATACGATTTCTGTTTCTCTGTGTCGGTTAGCAGATCGAGAAATTCCCTAATGATATACCAAACAGCGTGGCCGGCGAACAGCTACAGCGTGGCGTCGTGGCGATAACTAGTGATCCTTGCAGGAGCAAGATGCTACGTACCTCGGCCACCGGGATGCAGCGCCTCCCTCGCTGCTTCTGTACGGTTTCGCCCAACGTCCGCCACCGGAGACGAGAGATGTGGATAAGCCTAGCTCAACCAACGCAAATCGTCGAGGGGAAGTGTCAAGAATGGTGGTGGTGCGGCTGGGCAGCGCGAAGAGGAGCGTGGTGGTGCTCAGCCTGGGAAGCCAGGACGGAGGTGGAGGAGGATCCGTTGCGGTGGCCGGTCGCCGGTGGGGAGAAAGAGAAAGAAAGATCGGATCGAATCGAATCGGCTCCAGTAGTGTGGGTTGGGCCCTTTGACTGGTTTCGGCCCATGGGCCAGCACAGGCCGTTGGATGCACGCAAGCAAATACCACTCCGATTTCCACTGATGAAAGTTTGTTTCGAGGATATTTTCCCGTTCGTAGCGATCTTGCCGCGCGCGTCAATGGCAGAACAGAACGCCGAGCACGAACCCTTCAAGTCTCCGTACATGCAGGGGCAAGGCATTGCAGCCGTAGAAGCTAAAGCAATCCAATGTCTATTCTTATAGTTCACTGCGCCACTATCTTTAGTAGAGGCATGCAGATATATAATACGTGCCACGACACCAATCACCCGTCCTAGCTTGCTTCCTCCCGATGCGCGCCACTGCCCGAATAAACGCGAGGAAGAGGCCGAGATCGATCGATCCATCATGGCGATGGTCATGGAGAACCAGCAGCAGCAGCCGGTGGTCGTAGTGCCGCAGATGCAGATCCCGCGCCCGCCGCCGCCGCCTCCGCCACCGGCGCCGCCGCTGGCGTACAGGCACCACTGCAGGGTGTGCAAGAAGGGGTTCGTGTGCGGGCGGGCGCTGGGCGGCCACATGAGGGCGCACGGGATCGCGGATCAGGACGACGGGCTTAGCGCCGAGGACGACACGTTGGAGTTGGACGATGATGATGATGATGATGATACATCGGCGGCAGTGGCACCCTACGGCGGCGAGTCGTCCGACCAGCAGGCCACCACGACGGCGACGGCGGCGAAACGCATGTACGGCCTCCGCACCAACCCCGGGCGGCTACGGAACTGCCGGGTATGCGAGAACTGCGGGAAGGAGTTCACGTCGTGGAAGTCGCTGCTCGATCACGGCAGGTGCAGCTTTGGCGAGGACCTGGATCATGAGTTGCGTTCGTCGTCGCCGCCGCGCAACCCCGAGGATGGCGTGGAGGAGGACGACGAGGAGGAAGAAGGAGACCTCGCGTTGGCATCCGGGTGGTCCAAGGGGAAACGTTCGCGCCGCGCCAAGGCGATGGCCGCCGGCGCCATATCGGAACTGATGCAGCCGTCGAGCGAGGAGGAGGACCTCGCCAATTGCCTCGTCATGCTCTCGTCGTCCCGTGTTGTCACGCAGCAGCCTGCAGCAGTCGCCGACCAGGAGTCGTGCGCGTCGGCGAGCAAGGACGAAGAGATCAGGAACTGCAGGCTCCTGCTGCCGCAGCCGCAGCCGATCTCGATCGTCGCCCCACTAGCTGCGCAGATGAGGACGTTTCCCGCGCCGCAGATAGTGGTGGCGCACCACGTTCCGGCCGTGCCGCGCGGCCTGTTCGAGTGCAAGGCGTGCAAGAAGGTGTTCACCTCGCACCAGGCTCTCGGGGGGCACCGTGCCAGCCACAAGAAAGTCAAAGGGTGCTTTGCCGCCAAGCTAGACGGCAACCGCGGTGAAACTACTGTAATCGCAGCAGCAGGTGCTCCACACGACAGCACCAAGCTGGCCGCCGCCATGGCCGAAGTCATACCAGATACCAGTACAGAAGCAAAGACTGCTAGCCTCGATGCCAATGCCAGCGGCAAGACGATGAACGTGGGCGCCGGCGAGCTTGTCGTGGCCACCGACGTCGCGCCGGCACCATCCACCTTCTCACCGTTCAAGAAGAAGGGGAAGGTGCATGAATGCTCCATCTGCCACCGCGTGTTCACGTCAGGGCAGGCGCTCGGCGGCCACAAGAGATGTCACTGGCTCACCACCGGCGCGACGGACCCGGCCAAGCTCCAGCCCGTTGTTCCAGATCACCTCATGGCCGCCATGTGCCACCACCTCACCCTCGGCCGACCGATGTTCGACACGGCCGATCAGCGAATCCTGGACCTCAACGTGCCAACAAATCCGTCGGCTGAGGCGATCGCCACCAGACAGGCCGCCGAGCTCAACGACATCCCGCTCTGCCTCAACGCGCCGGCGTCCATGTACGTCCATTCCTGGACAGGGCACAGCAACGCCAGCCACGTGAACAAGACCGGGACGAGCAGCCGCAACGACGCGGCAGGCGGCGGCGGCGGCGGGGGCGCGGCCACAGAGGACGAGGCGGACAGCACCAGTGCGAAGAGGGCCAAAATTAGCGACCTCAAGGACATGAAGGTGGCCGGGGAGTCACTGCCGTGGCTGCAGGTAGGCATCGGCATTTCGTCGTCCGATGACAAAGAGAAGAGTACTCAAGAGTGAGCCTGCCAAGTGTCAAGAAGAGGCACCAGATGAGGATCACATCAATTAATTAATCTACTAATCAAGTTACTGTATTAGATTTTGACTTTTGTTGGGTATATAGTGTATGTAAGTACTTATAATGATCACTCTATAATGTATAAGCATGTAATATATAGCTAAGTTAGACATCTATTTCTGATGCATGTCATTTCAACTTCCGGGTTGTTTCCAACAAGACACAACAACGAGAAGCATTTTTATCCCCTTTTCTCCTATTTTCTAGATTGATTCATCAATGTATATATTGTTCAGCCCAAGTTTCTCAAGTAGGTAAAACATGTAAAGGAAATGTCAATGAACTCGTCTCCTAACGAGTTGTGTTGAGTTGGAAATGAGTTAAACCAGCCGAATAACGACTTGTACTCCTCTCTCTTAAACTAGTTAAACTCCCTCCGTCCTAGAATTGTTCTGTGGTTTAGGCATTTAATTTAGTATAATCATGTTAAAGTATGACATACATGAGCATTCATGTATCAAATATTTTACGTCAATAATCAAACATGTTTAAAATTGTCCCTAGCTAGGTGCAGTGCTATCCTGTCATATGATGCAGTGACGGTGTAAGACACCGACATCATTTACATAACCTAAAGCGACGGGATCCTTGCAATATATGAAGTGCCCCACGTGTCCATGTGCCTGTGGTGCGTTCTGCCGTTGGGGCCCTTGTGTCAGCGTTCAATGGATTACCGACTATCGAGTCGTCTTGTTGTTTGGCCTGGACGCGTGGGGAGCAGGAGCAGGATGGAGGAACAAATGTGTGAGCTCCCAGAATATCCGCCGCCTGCGATTCCGCCCGCCTCCATCGCCAGTGGTCATCGTTGATCATTGGAACGGCTCCGCCTCGCTCTCCTCTTATGATTCCATGGCGCCTCAATGTTCCGACACTGCACATGCCCAACATGGCAAACCCTAGCATAGTTTGGTTCCCTGGTGTGCGGCCCAGCCGTCGTCGGTGTTGCCTCCTGCTGCTCTGCAACAATCATTTTCGTTCATCCTCACTTTGCATCCTGCCGCTCCTTCCTCGGAAGCGACACCGACCTTCTCGGCCTCGCCTTGCAGCAGGCATCAACCTCTTCCTTCCCCCATTGCAACACAGGCGTTCTCTTCTATCATGGAGCCCGTTCCGATGCGTCGTGGACGTGGACCGTGCCTCCTCTTATCCCGGCGTGCCGTCCTGAAGAAGGTGTGTCACAGACTCACAGTAGTTCCCGGTGAGTTGCTATTGACTCTCTCTGACGCCTGCACCACAACACCAATCTATCCTCCTGCTCACGGTACAACTTTTTTTTTATGTATCTTGAATGGTATATACAGATGTAGTATCCGAACTCGCGTACCAACACACACCCCACGCATGCACACAACACCACACTCACACTAGTACGCCAGCTAAGAAATACAACCATACACCCACACGTTTAGGAATACTATCGCTGTGGCATGACGTGTGAAGGGTGAGGCGCTCACAAATTCGCTCCCCCCACGAGTCGAACCGTGGGCGGGCAGGCTGGCCACTGCGCAACATGCGCGTCCTCGCTCACGGTACACCTTTGTCTCTCTTGAATACTCACTAATGTATTCAGTCAATTTCAGATTTTTTTTCTCCTCGCAACAAAACTGTAGAAGTACACCTATTTTTGACACATCAAGAAGCAGCAGACAATTGATTTGCTCTCTAGCCACGTGAAGTTGGAAGTTTAAAGTCATTTCAAAGGCTATGTTATTCTGCTCATATCACTTCTTCGTTTGGTTGCAGAAGAGCTGCAGGTGTGTTACTTTTAGTCTGCACATGATGTTTGGCTTGATGAAATAATCTTAAAATCTGAAGCATTACTTTATTTGTATTATTGTGAAACTGCAATCCAATCAAAGCATTTTCTATCAGGAACTACTACGATCCATTTCAGAAACAGTGAGTACCTACTATTGCAAGCTCTCTTCTTTGAAATCTGAGAAGAACATGCCATTTTCCTATTTATATAGATCAATAAGTACTATACAGTTGATTTTTTTGTTTTCCATGTGTATATGGAAGTATGTATTCATCGTATACTGAAGCTTGTATAATTGTAAGAGATAGGTCTTCAATACACATAACCCTACACATCCATCTCATTTGCCTCTTATATTAGTATGATCATTCTATTATTAATTTGGCAGCTGAGCTTTTCAAATTATTTGTTATCTACTGAAAGATTTAAGATCCTATCTGTACTTTATGTAGTTACCTTTGAAGCAAAATCTGATTAAATATCTGAATCATGATATTCGAAATGGCATGATTTTGGTATATGAGAACCAACGAATGCGGTATTTAATAAGGAAAATGTGCCTTGCACCTACAAATTATACACCATTCTCCGATACTTTCTCCCTGCATGATTTATCCTTTCTACGTTGAGCGTTTTATAAAACAAATAATCTATCTAACGTCCGTGTCCTACAGAACTCCTCAATCCGGCGGATGCATGTTAGGAATCTCTCCCTATAAGGGCGTGAGATCAACGCCATGTATGCATGAAAGGATTCTTTTCCATAACTGAAAATTCAAAATAAATTATCTCTTCAACCGTAAATCCGATTGACGATTCGTTTTCTCCATTGGGTTCGGATCGACGAGAACTTCAAAACAAGATCCCATCTTAATATGTTTTGATAAACTTTTTTTTTCATCATTAGTTGCCAGATTATATTGTCGTAGTTGCCATATTACTAGTTAACACTTACCACCCAAATAATACCTCGTTACCAGGTAAATTTTATGTGTTTTTTGACATATCCATGATTTACACATCAAATAGTGAGTATTTGAGTCATTCAAAAACACGTAAAATATGAAATACCATCATGAAACGATTTACGTTGGTGAGTAAAGAAGTTCAAATAACCAGCCAACCATTTGATTTTAATCTTGCAACCAACTTGATAATACCTGGTGACTAAGTGATTATAATCTGGTAACTTGGGTCACAAAAAAATATTGTCAAAACATATCAAGATGGGATTTAGTTTTAAAGATCTCGTCACGACAAAGTCAACCGTGAAAACGGATTTTTAATTTGATTTATGGCTTGAGAAATAAAACATTTTAAACTCTAATATCCAAAAAGCATCTACGTGGCAACTACATGCAATACTCGGTTGCCATATTATTTCCATGCCCACGAAAAGCTAATCTAGGGCACGTGCCCTTAATAGCAAGGTCCTTTATAAAATAAATTATAGTTGATAATCTCTTATCACAACAACTTTATTTCTGGCTGCGTAACTGTTTTGTTCAGCTAAACTCAAAGGATATTACTCCAAATGAGAAGTAGGAACTTGATGAGGCTCTGCCGATTCCCGAGAGAGGTGCTTACTGTGGTCCATATTTTCCTTGTTCAATACGATAAACATTGCTAAAAAGAGGTATAGTCTAAACCTGCGTGCATGAGTGTACTTTGGGGCAGCATAGCCTGCAGTTTTGTTTTCATGTCCATGTTTTTCCCCGTCTTTGAACTCAACTAATTTTGTTATGCCCCTTATTTTGCTGGCACGCGAGTGTAGACACATAAACATAGTATTGTGTAAAAGAGTACTATGTGTAGATTGACTCTAAGATATATGCCAAATCATAGTATAAAATGGTACTTCCCTATTTATAGGACATCCTTTATCTCCTTGGAGTGAAGATTAAATTAACAATTACATAACACTACAAAGTAATCAACTTGTAGCAGTTCTCTGCTATTCAAATAAATTTAGTAGCCAGGAATGAAATAGTTAAAGTGTTTTTCTGATGTTCAAATAGATTTAGAAGGTACTTGGTGGATTATGAACGCCAAAAGCTCATCTTGGTCAGTGGTTTATTCATCAAACACAATACCACTTATTTATAATTTATCTATTCAAGGTGTCAAAAATGTTTTTTATGTTTGTGATTCTTTGGAGAGATGCTAGCTTTCAACTTCTGGCTTCGGCTTTGTTTTCTTAACGGAGGAGTTTCTGCCTTCTTTAGTTATTAAGTTCTTGCACTAGAACCTTCAGATTTGACTCTTGACGATGTTCAAATCCGCTTATGTATTGTTTAAGCTTATTTCAATTCAAATGCTATACTTAGTATCTTGAAGTTAATTCTTGGCTGAATTTTTTTCAAGGATGTTTGCTAATTCATCACATGTTAGCTAATCTTTCATCTCATTTGGTGTGGTTTCTTTGCTATTCTTATATATTAATTTCCATCTATTCATGTGAACCTTTACACGTAAATCTTGGAAAATCCAGTGTAAATACACCGAGGGTGGTCCCTCAAGCACGACTACAAAATATGTTATTTTCCTAGTTTTGCAGCTTGGATGTTAGTGTTTGTAGCTTGCATATTGAAAATATGCAAAACGGCAGATGTGTAGTTTTGTTGTAGTATTTGGATCTAATTTTATGTTTCTGGACTGTCCCAAGGGTCTCCTACATTCGTCAGATATGTGCCATGAGGCAAAGTTTTCATTTTCGCACCATGGTGTCAAGTTCTGCAATCTAGAGGAAGCTTTGTCTGCAATGATGTCTCACAAAGACAAAGTTAGTGCTGGGCTCACATATAGTGTTGAAGTATGCTTTCAAGAAGAACAAGGTTAAATATGTGAAAGGCTTTAGGAGAGGTATCTGAGGGAAGAAGCTAATTGTTGCCACTGGCTCATATGTGAAATCTCTCCCTGGAGTTCAATAGATGAGAAAAACTGTGACATCTATTGGTGCTCTTGGACTTCCAGAATTATGAAAGAATTTGGTGGTGGGGCCGGATATATCTGTCTAGAGATGGGTTCAATTTGGATCGAATTTAGGTTCCTTGGCGGTTTACACACTCAATTGGCGTGCCCACTTTTCGATAACTTTCAACCTGAAGTTCTAGATGGTAGAAGTAGTTATGAATTGATGTGCCCACTTTTCCATTGCAAACTGCAGCTTATTCTTGGTGTCCTTTCTGTATGTAAGCCATAACATTTTTACACTAATTTATTCATAGAACTCATGAAATAAGAGGTGGTAAGCTGCCACTTATTTGTTGCCACATTGTCTGATTGGGTTGAGAAAATTACAATCTCGCTGCTTTAACAACTCAAACTATTCAGTTAGATAACCAATCTGATCTCAAGGTCCCTAACAAATGCTCCATTTGCGCAGCCGAAAACTACACGAGTCTTATATTCGTGTGAACTATTTGGGTCTTTCTTCGGGATTTGTCATATTCCAGTAACGCCAAGGAAGTTGAAGGTGTGTTACTTAATACCAAAAGGCATATCAATTCTAATGACGCAAGCACTTTTAATTCATGTGTTTTTTGTACACTTAATTCTAACTCTTTTTTTCCACCTACGATTTTACTACTGAAGCAGAAAATCCCCCAAAAAATAGTCCAAACTCTCTGCATGCAACCAGCAGGAAAGATAATACTATGGGGACATTCGGAAGACCCAGTGCAAGCAGAATACTACACTTACGCAGATAGCCGTATGGTCATCAGTGATATGGAATAATTTTCTCTACGACAACAAACTAGCTGTAGGCCAGAAGGTGATGCTTCTATTTCACCGCTGCGAAGACATCACCAAAGTTACCAAAGTGATGCACATGACTCTCAAAGTCTCAATGTCTTCTGACCTACTCTACCGTATTGTGAAACCATATCTATGATTAATATACCCTCTCCTATCTCCTATATTCGAACACATTGGTTACCAGTCGAACTATTCTCATGGTCACTTCTGACTTGCGGTCCTAATTTCGTTATTTACTGCGTAATGTAATTTTATTTGCGATTTAAAAATGGATATTTTCTCCCCACTATAATTTTATTTGGCCTAACACATATATATCACAAATCAGTCTTTCGTCCCGCTTTATAAATAAACTCACACCGTTTAAAATCGATGTTGGGCCAGACAGCACAACGCCCAAAAGACCACGGCCGAACCGATACAAGGTGAAAAGGAACCCTCTAAAGACAGATCAAAGATAGAAAACCAAAAAGAAAAGGAAAACCGAGCTTGCCACCGAGAACTCCGACGCCGGATCGAGAGGGAACGAGTCTCCATGATGGCGCCCCCAACAGGCTGACGACGCAAAGCGCCGCCGCCGTCCAGACCAAAAGGTCCAGGTTTTCACCGAATCCCTAGTGCGGAGAAGGCACCCACAACACCGCCCCCTAGAGGGTTACGACACGCGCATGCGTCATCGCTGTGGGACCGAAGCGCAGAGCTTTAGCTCGGAAGCACCTTACTACCATGCTAAGTGCATAGAAGGCACCCTCAACAGCGCCCCCAAGAGGGTAGCGACACCCGCAGGCGTCGTCGCTGTTGGCGCCAAGACGCAAAGCTTTCGCTCGGAAGCACCTTGCTACCACACTCGAACTCATGAAGCGCCAAAAGTCTCGAGCCAGTTCACCAGGACGCGATCTGAGAGCCACCACAGCCGAAGCACAGCCAGCACCAGGCACTCCTCCCGCCAACTTCACGCCACCCACGTGGTCCGAGAAGACGACCAACACCGCTGCCACATCACTCGTCGTAGAGTCGCACGCGCAGACCACCTTCCGAGGTCGCGGCCCCGGCATCCAAGATCTCCCCCTCGGGGACTGGCAGGTGTCTAGACAACAAATCCATAGGAATAGACAGTAGAAGGACCGAGGTCAACTGTCCTAGGGCGGTGGGGGTACAACTAGCAGGACGCGCCCACCGGTCATACCCGGAAGACGACCAACTAGCAGGACTGCTAGGCGGTCACCGGATCCAAGCCCTCCTAGCTCAAATCCAGCACCCCATCCACTCACGGACGGGGAAAGGGTTCCTGACAACACCGGGAACCACTGAAACCACCAGGCAGCAGGGCCGAGAGCCCTCCAACTCCGGCCAGCTCCGCCAGCCACCGTCTCGGGGCCGAGCTACCTCAGCACCTTCCCGTCACCTACTTCAGAGGAGAGCCGCCATCGAGCCTCCTACCGCCCCCGACCAAGAACTCCGGCCCAAAGCAACAACCCGCGTCATCCGAGCCGCCGCCGCCACCACAGGACGTCGACATCCCTGGCCCGCCCCACCGCCGTGCCCTCGGCCAGCACGGGGCCCAAGCTAGAGAGAGGTTGCCAACCCGGTTGCACCACCACGAGGAAGACGAGTAAAAAAAGGAGGGACAACTCCAAGTCCACTGCCGCATGATTTCCAGGTAGTAGCAGGACCGCAACCACTTCCAACCGGAGGGGAACAGCCCTCCGCCGCCAACGACGGCCGCCGACCGGACGGGGCAGCAGGTCTCGTCAGGCCCAAGCTCGGGCCTGGATCAGACCCACCTGGTCCAGATCTAGGCCCAGACCGGGCCCGAGAGAACCCGACGCCCCGTTGCAGCGAGGTGGTCGCTGCTGCCGCCGCCACCTACCAGGCTCGCGCCGCCCTGACCGTCTCCTCCTCGCCGTGTCCCGCCGCCATGGGCTGCCCGGCCGAAGACGCCGCCCCATCCGCTCCCCAGCCAACCGAGCAGCGCCGCCGTCCACCACAGCCATCGCTGCCGCGAGCGCACCACCGCAGAGCCGCCGCGCCGCCGGCTAGCGGCCACGTTGCGATGCCCCCGATGCCCCCTGCTCGCTGGAGCGGACGGGACGAAGAGGACTGTTTCACGACGGCTCGCACACATATATATTATATATACATAGTACGCATTTTAAAAAAAGTTCTTTAACAGTCCCGGCCACATTATAATTTCTCTATGTCGACAACACATGTTCTTCCTACAAAATTGTATGCCGATTAAGACATTGAATCCACAAACCTACACATATGAAATATAGAAAACAACTGCATATAAACAGCGGGCGCAACGAAGCATGCCTATCCTTCTAGTAGACATGTAAAGGGCCATGGTCACACACTAATGTTTTATGTGGTAATTATTTCCATTATTTGTGCATTTTTAGTACTCCCTCTAGTCCCTTTTGATTGTCGCCAGAGGGTAACTAGTTTAGTAGAAACATGGTGTACACCTCACGACAACCAATTCTGATGGGAGGTAGTATTTTCTTTCTTGTGTCGGTATCCGGATATTGAGATTCAGTTTTATACTTACTCTTTTTGCATGAGCCACTTGTAAGTTAAAAGAGAGTAGTCGTGGGTATATTTTGAACTTTCCATAGTTATACATCACCTGGACAAGCTAACTACAACTCGTATATCGAGTTTTCTTGAGCATGCCAACTTCAAGAATTGCAATGTTTCCTGGGTACAATTGCTTCATGATGGAGCCTCACATTTTCATCTCCCTAGGATCAGTCTTTCCAACATCATGCATCTTCTCTCGCATATTTTAACTATGTGAAAAAGATCTAATATTCTAACTTGTAAAGAAGAAGAAGAATAAATTTCTCTACACTGGTGCTCCTTGTTACCAGCATCTCCCATCTTTTTATTAAAAAAGTTTTTTTCAACCGAGAGACTCGCTACAAAAATGCACAAAATAATGTTGAGACTTCTTGCATTTATTAAGTCGTCTTCCAGTAGAAACAATTGTGGCACATGCATATTATTATAGAATGGTAAGACCATCATCTCTATTGGATGAAAAACTAATCCCTTGATCAGCCCATGTTCATTCGCCTTTTTATGAGCACCGCTAGCCTACCAACCATGATAACATAATACGTAAAAGGGGCAAAGAATTCCCATGTCTAACTTTTTGTAAGTTGCATAGAAGGCACCCTCAACAGCGCCCCCAAGAGGGTAGCGACACCCGCAGGCGTCGTCGCTGTTGGCGCCAAGACGCAAAGCTTTCGCTCGGAAGCACCTTGCTACCACACTCAAACTCACGAAGCGCCAAAAGTCTCGAGCCAGTTCACCAGGACGCGATCTGAGAGCCGCCACAGCCGAAGCACAGCCAGCACCAGGCACTCCTCCCGCCAACTTCACGCCACCCACGTGGTCCGAGAAGACGACCAACACCGCTGTCACGTCACTCGTCGTAGAGTCGCACGCGCAGACCACCTTCCGAGGTCGCCGCCCCGGCATCCAAGATCTCGCCCTCGGGGAGTGGCAGGTGTCTAGACAACAAATCCATAGGAATAAACAGTAGAAGGACCGAGGTCAACTGTGAACGGGAATCCGGCACCTAGAAGGGGGGGGGGTGAATAGGTGCTATTACAAATTTTAGGTCTTTTCAAATTTAGGCTCAACACAAAGGTAAATTCTCTAGATATGCAACTACGGTGAATTTACCTAAATGATAATCTAAGCAATAAGAAGATAAGCAAGTAAGGGAGCAAAGGTAAAGGGAACCAAGTGAAGCACGCGGAGACGAAGATGTAATCCCGAGTTCCACCCAAGGGTGTACGTCTCGTTTGGAGAGGTGTGCGCTACCACAACAGGTTAGCCGCAACGCCACAAAGGCTCACCTTCTTCTCCGATGAACTCAACCACAAAGGTTTCGAGTCCACCTTCCACTATTGATCCCCTTTTTGGGCGGAGATCGAATCCCTTACAAACGCTTGAGGCACACACCCACAACTGAATTGGGGGCTCCCAAGAAGACCACAAAAGGTTAAGGACCACAAAAGGTCAAGGTAACACCAAGAGTACAACAATGGTGAACTAGGTTTTTCCACCGGAAACCCTAGCCACGAAATCCCCAAGTGAATGGGGGAGAAATGCAAATCCCTTCGGTGAGGATGTAGATCCGGGCCTTCTCCTCCAATCCTTCAAAGATCAATGAATTTGGGTGGGGGGATTGGGAGATCTTGATGGTTTGAGCTTTCAAGAATGGTACGAGAGAGAAAATCTGAGAGCTGGCTGTTCTTGAGTGAGTGAGGGGGTATTTATACTCCCCCTCAAAATCTGGCCGTTGGCTGTCTTGGGCACCCGGAAATTCCGGTTTAAGTAACACCGGAAATTCCGGTCACCCGGAATATCCGGGCCTTTGAAAATATCCGAGCTGAATTTCCGGTTGAGATCAGAACCAATTCTGAACTTGATGTGACGCCCTAAAATCGGTACTATGTAGATTTAAGCGATCCCGCCGAAATCCGCATAATAACGATTTTAGGTCGTCCACCAGACATAATGGCACGCCGAAACATGCGCATTATGTGGGTGGAATTGTGATAACATTATAACAGTTCTGATACATCCACAAATACAACAGAAGATATAATTACAACAACGACTCGAACGAGTCAAGATACAAATGAGACAATACAAAGATTCAAATGACAGCGGAAGCAAAAAAAAGTATCCGACTACGGATAAGATGCAAATTGGACTAAGAGTCCTGAAGATAAGCGATGGCGCCATATCCCTGCCCAGCCAAGACGGAGGGATTCCCAAGCTAACGTCGTCAGACTTCAAACCTGTTGACTGCACATAAAACACATCCCAAAAGAGGGCCAGGGCACTCCCTGGCAAGCAAAACCGACTTGCCTACTTTCTACACCATCTCCCAAAATATAGGGGAGGTGGACTTAGCGGCAGCAGCACTAGCAACATAAAGAGACACGCTACAACTTCCGTCTAATCAGAGAAGGATAAGAGAGCGCATAAGGTAACCATCTACAACTAACACCAAACATAACCCATTCTCGAATTAACCCCCTCAACCAAATATGAGGAAGCAATTCGGGAAACTCACACGTTGAACAGTTTTAATTATAATTTATTGTGAGAATAATTCTATATTACTAGTCAAATTAATTAACATTAATTAGGTGCAATTTGTCTAGATCTTGTTAGCCAGCATCATCACCAAAGTCATCCATAACCGTGGACACGGCTCATCGATAAGATTATACCCTGCAGGGGTGCACTACTGTACCCATACTCGCATGATAAACCCAAGCAAGCATCAGGGCTTCTCAACACGACTTATTCCTTCACTACAGCAAGTCCAAGTGCCACCCATATGAGTTGTTACCCGCGACAAGAGTCCGGCCGAATCTCAATTGCGGACTCATTAGTTTGTGTCCACGCGCCATGCGGCTCAAACCACAGTAGGAACTGTCCGCTTCGCGCGCACCACCCCTATATGACCCCCCGTATCAAGTAACCTCTCCTCAATCATCATCATCATGCACATGCATATGCGCAAATGGAAAACCCGAACTAGTTGCGGCACATGGACAAGCTGTAGATCCGTTCAAAGTCGAGGGGGGCTCCATAGGGCCTCCCACAAGTGGTTAGTGCGCTCAAAATTGGACCCGAGGACAAAATCTCAGTTCCTAGGTCGACACTGAGCAGAACAAAACACCTTACAAGGCCTTCCGCCTGGTGCCTTATCTTTTAATTATAATACCCCAACATAAGACAACATTTTATTAAGGTAGAATAATCTATCATACTAAGCAGATGAAACATAAGACCAACAGACGACTCACACAAACAACTCTAAGCATGCGCTACGACTCGCAAGGCCAACAGATAAACATGCAATGGGTATTAGGTTGTGGGGATAAAGCTGTATGGGCTGCAGGATAAACATGTGATGGGATCGCAATTCAAGAATCGAATACTAGGGTAGCAGAGATCAACGGCAGGAATGAAAGACAATGTATAGGTAAACAAGCAAACTTTGCTTGCCTGGAATCCCGCATGGAAGCAGATCTTGTCGTTGCTCACACATCTCAACGTCGTATCCGCGAAGAAGCAACAAACACTGGAAAGCGTAAAAGATGCATTTTATAACTACGGCAAAGATCCAGCATGATCATGTGAGAATGATGCATGACATGGCAAGATGCAATACGAGATGCACTTAATCCAAATTAAGCGGGACCGGGATTCCGACAATTAATATTAATGTTAAAGTTATTTATCTACCCAACAAATTAAATGTTCGTTAACATGACAACACATGGCATGGGTGATCTAATTAAATTAAATGGAATAGGCATTAATTAAATAAAGCCCAACACATTCCATATTTAATTATATAGGTGCAACAAATAAATTACACTAAGCAATTAAAATAAAAGATGCAAAATGGCATAAGAATGTCATATTAATGTTTATTTCATTTTTCTGATAATAATGGATATAAATTTTATACTATTTGGAGTTATAAAACATAAGATATGAATTTAGCAAGATTAAATCATTTTCTGGAAAAAGAAAGGACTTCTGGATCTTTTTGCACCGGAGAGAAGCTAGCCTCAGCAACTGACCCGTGGGGATAATGCTGACCTGCAGCTGGCTAGGCGGAGGTCACACTGACGAGCGGGGCTCGGTTGTCAGATCGGAAAAAAGAAAGATAAAAGGTGGGATTTTGTTTTGCTTTGGGGAAGATTCGAACTTGGGCCTCCTGGATAGAATGGATGGAACGCAGCCACTAGCCTGCTGTGATGGATGTGTTCATAAAGCAGCCCGACCCTAAAAGAGGATATTAGGCGATGTTTAACTGAATTAGACACAAAAGTTCAGACTTTGGCCACGGATCCGAGCAAAAGGAAAAAAAGTTTAGATTGATGCATCCCTCGGATTCGAACTCGAGACCGAAACCGTGCGGAAGAGGGACGCAACCACCAGGACGGATCGGTGTTGATGACAGAAAACCGGGGTTGTACTAGATGGACCGACAAGGAGATGTAAATTGAATCTGACAGAAAAGTTTCAGACTTGCACGATTTCTTCATCGTAACAGAGACGGACGAAGGACAGATGCCCGCGACGCATACGGGAGGAATTCGATCGGGGAGAGAAAGGGAATCGGAGGAGAATATCACAGGGAGAGGCTTGGTGTAGTTGTTCTTGCTCGAGGAGGAACGACGGCGTCGAGTTGTTGTGGCGAAGGTCGCCGGTGTTGAAGAAGACATGGACGAGCTCGTCGGCCACAAAGGCTCACGGTCCAATTGCTTCGGCGAAGAGCTTGGCGAGGACGAGGCGCAGCTCCAGAGGTTCCCCGCGTCTCTTCGACGACGGCGTTGCAGCGGCGCAACAAGAGGTCTTCCGCCCATGGAGGAAAACAGAGGGAGAGGAGGAAGGGGAAGCAGAGGGGATGGTGGCGGCGCTGGATGGGGAGTCGATCTAGGGTTTGGGGGGAGTAGGGGGGCGTGGCTTAAGGAGGGGAAAGGGAAGGGGGCAGGTGAGCAGTGGGGGCCATGGCCACAGAGGTGGTCACGTTTCTCCCCCTCTGTTCCGTACGGAGAAGAAGAGGTGAGGAGGAGTTGGCCGGGCTAGGAGAAGAGGCGAGATGGCCCAGGGAGTATTTTTCTCCCTGTTAATTATTTCCTTTGCTTTATTCTTTGCTGTTTTATGTTTTTAAAACAAAATAGAAAAAGGAAAGATGTATAGATTTTTGAAACATATTTATAGTTTAAAAAATACACAATTTAATATATTAGTTTGAATATTTACAAAACATTTGAAAACTCATATTTGAATTAATTTGAAATTAAAAGTGGGAAATAATTTAAATGGAGTTGAATTTAAATGCAACAATTTAAAATAAGATTGACAAATGCAAATGATGCATGATGATGTCATGTTGATGCAAAAAGAAAACAACAAAAAAAACTAATTGGGGATAAATCCCGGGGCGTTACAATCGACACCACTAACAAGGGATCGCGTCCCGCGATCCACGTCGAGACCACAAGAAGAGAGGGGTAACTATCGAGTCTTCACGCTCCGGGATGAACTTCTCGACACCACTAACAAGGGATTGTTGCTCCACCTTGAAATTCTCGACACCACTAACAAGGGATTGTTGCTCACGACGAAGAAGACTCTGAAAGATCGAACATAATAGGATAAAAGGTAAGAAATCGTCCACCCACACGTAGGATCCTAAAACTTTGAAAGTTTGGATAAGGGAAGAGACTCCAAAACAAATAAGGTAAGAGGAGAAATAGAATTGAGATAAGGAGTAAAAAGAAACCTATTGACATATTTTTCAAAAATAATTTAAGTCAAATAGTTTTCGACACTCTAGAAACAACGACCGTTAGCGAGGTTATCCTACAGTCTTTTGCGGACCCGCTGCTTCGATAGCCATTCGTATCGAAACAACAAGGAGATCGAAACCAAGGCTCTGATACCACTTTGTGACGCCATAAAATCGGTACTATGTAGATTTAAGCGATCCCGCCGAAATCCGTATAATAACGATTTTAGGTCGCCCACCAGACATAATGTGCACGCCGAAACATGCGCATTATGTGGGTGGAATTGTGATAACATTACAACAGTTCCGATACATCCACAAATACAACAGAAGATATAATTACAACAACGACTCGAACGAGTCAAGATACAAATGAGACAATACAAATATTCAAATGACAGCGGAAGCAAAAAAAAGTATCCGACTACGGATAAGATGCAAATTGGACTAAGAGTCCTGAAGATAAGCGATGGCGCCATATCCCTGCCCAGCCAAGACGGAGGGATTCCCAAGCTAACATCGTCAGACTTCAAACCTGTTGACTGCACATAAAACACATCCCAAAAGAGGGCCAGGGCACTCCCTGGCAAGCAAAACCGACTTGCCTACTTTCTACACCATCTCCCAAAATATAGGGGAGGTGGACTTAGCGGCAGCAGCACTAGCAACATAAAGAGACACGCTACAACTTCCGTCTAATCAGAGAGGGATAAGAGAGCGCATAAGGTAACCATCTACAACTAACACCAAGCATAACCCATTCTCGAATTAACCCCCTCAACCAAATATGAGGAAGCAATTCGGGAAACTCACACGTTGAACAGTTTTAATTATAATTTATTGTGAAAATAATTCTATATTACTAGTCAAATTAATTAACATTAATTAGGTGCAAGTTGTCTAGATCTTGTTAGCCAGCATCATCACCAAAGTCGTCCATAACCGTGGACACGGCTCATCGATAAGATTACACCCTGCAGGGGTGCACTACTGTACCCATACTCGCATGATCAACCCAAGCAAGCATCAGGGCTTCTCAACACGACTTATTCCTTCACTACAACAAGTCCAAGTGCCACCCATATGAGTTGTTACCCGCGACAAGAGTCCGGCCGAATCTCAATTGCGGACTCATTAGTTTGTGTCCACGCGCCATGCGGCTCAAACCACAGTAGGAAATGTCCGCTTCGCGCGCACCACCCCTATATGACCCCCCTTATCAAGTAACCTCTCCTCAATCATCATCATCGTGCACATGCATATGCGCAAATGGAAAACCCGAACTAGTTGCGGCACATGGACAAGCTGTAGATCCGTTCAAAGTCGAGGGGGGATCCATAGGGCCTCCCACAAGTGGTTAGTGCGCTCAAAATTGGACCCGAGGACAAAATCTCAGTTCCTAGGTCGACACTGAGCAGAACAAAACACCTCGCAAGGCCTTCCGCCTGGTGCCTTATCTTTTAATTATAATACCCCAACATAAGACAACATTTTATTAAGGTAGAATAATCTATCATACTAAGCAGATGAAACATAAGACCAACAGACGACTCGCACAAACAACTCTAAGCATGCGCTACGACTCGCAAGGCCAACAGATAAACATGCAATGGGTATTAGGTTGTGGGGATAAAGCTGTATGGGCTGCAGGATAAACATGTGATGGGATCGCAATTCAAGAATCGAATACTAGGGTAGCAGAGATCAACGGCAGGAATGAAAGACAATGTATAGGTAAACAAGCAAACTTTGCTTGCCTGGAATCCCGCATGGAAGCAGATCTTGTCGTTGCTCACACATCTCAACGTCGTATCATCGAAGAAGCAACAAACACTGGAAAGCGTAAAAGATGCATTTTATAACTACGGCAAAGATCCAGCATGATCATGTGAGAATGATGCATGACATGGCAAGATGCAATACGAGATGCACTTAATCCAAATTAAGCGGGACCGGGATTCCGACAATTAATATTAATGTTAAAGTTATTTATCTACCCAACAAATTAAATGTTCGTTAACATGACAACACATGGCATGGGTGATCTAATTAAATTAAATGGAATAGGCATTAATTAAATAAAGCCCAACACATTCCATATTTAATTATATAGGTGCAACAAATAAATTACACTAAGCAATTAAAATAAAAGATGCAAAATGGCATAAGAATGTCATATTAATGTTTATTTCATTTTTCTGATAATAATGGATATAAATTTTATACTATTTGGAGTTATAAAACATAAGATATGAATTTAGCAAGATTAAATCATTTTCCGGAAAAAGAAAAGACTTCTGGATCTTCTTGCACCGGAGAGAAGCTAGCCTCAGCACCTGACCCGTGGGGCCAATGCTGACCTGCAGCTGGCTAGGCGGAGGTCACACTGACGAGCGGGGCCCGGTTGTCAGATCGGAAAAAAGAAAGATAAAAGGTGGGATTTTGTTTTGCTTTGGGGAAGATTCAAACTTGGGCCTCCTGGATAGAATGGATGGAACGCAGCCACTAGCCTGCTGTGATGGATGTGTTCATAAAGCAGCCCGACCCTAAAAGAGGATATTAGGCGATGTTTAACTGAATTAGACACAAAAGTTCAGACTTTGGCCACGGATCCGAGCAAAAGGAAAAAAGTTTAGATTGATGCATCCCTCGGATTCGAACTCGAGACCGAAACCGTGCGGAAGAGGGACGCAACCACCAGGACGGATCGGTGTTGATGACAGAAAACCGGGGTTGTACTAGATGGACCGACAAGGAGATGTAAATTGAATCTGACAGAAAAGTTTCAGACTTGCACGATTTCTTCATCGTAACAGAGACGGACGAAGGACAGATGCCCGCGACGCATACGGGAGGAATTCGATCGGGGAGAGAAAGGGAATCGGAGGAGAATCTCACAGGGAGAGGCTTGGTGTAGTTGTTCTTGCTCGAGGAGGAACGACGGCGTCGAGTTGTTGTGGCGAAGGTCGCCGGTGTTGAAGAAGACATGGACGAGCTCGTCGGCCACAGAGGCTCACAGTCCAATTGCTTCGGCGAAGAGCTTGGCGAGGACGAGGCACAGCTCCAGAGGTTCCCCGCGTCTCTTCGACGACGGCGTTGCAGCGGCGCAACGAGACGTCTTCCGCCCATGGAGGAAAACAGAGGGAGAGGAGGAAGGGGAAGCAGAGGGGATGGTAGCGGCGCTGGATGGGGAGTCGATCTAGGGTTTGGGGGGAGCAGGTGAGCAGTGGGGGCCATGGCCACAAAGGTGGTCACGTTTCTCCCCCTCTGTTCCGTACGGAGAAGAAGAGGTGAGGAGGAGTGGGCCGGGCTAGGAGAAGAGGCGAGATGGCCCAGGGAGTATTTTTCTCCCTGTTAATTATTTCCTTTGCTTTATTCTTTGCTGTTTTATGTTTTTAAAACAAAATAGAAAAAGGAAAGATGTATAGATTTTTGAAACATATTTATAGTTTCAAAAATACACAATTTAATATATTAGTTTGAATATTTACAAAACATTTGAAAACTCATATTTGAATTAATTTGAAATTAAAAGTGGGAAAGAATTTAAATGGAGTTGAATTTAAATGCAACAATTTATAATAAGATTGACAAATGCAAATGATGCATGATGATGTCATGTTGATGCAAAAAGAAAACAACAAAAAAACTAATTGGGGATAAATCCCGGGGCGTTACACTTGACTTAGCCGATTTTCTGAGGTTGACTCGGAATATCCGAGTCCTTGAAATTTCCGACCTGAATTTCCGATTGGAGTCAGTACCACTTCTGAATCTTGACTTAGCCAATTTTCCTGGGGTTGACTCGGAATATCCGGGTTGGTGAACCGGAATATCCGGGTCCTTGAAATTTCCGAGCTGCTTTTCCGATTGGAGTCAGTACCACTTCTGAATCTTGACTTAGCCAATTTTCCTGGAGTTGACTCGGAATATCCGGGTTGGTGAACCGGAATATCCGGGTCCTTGAAATTTCCGATCTGATTTTCCGATTGAAGTCAGTAGTACTTCTGAACTTGACTTAGCCAATTTTCTGGGGTTGACTCGGAATATCCGGGTTGGAGAACCGGAATATCCGAGTCTAGGAAAAATTCCAGAAACTCTTTTTCTCTACAATTTGGCTTTAGGATTTGTCATATGAGTTTCACCCAAACTGAAATACTTAGCAATAGGATTAGTATATCATTGGTATTGTTAACTAACACACAAAACACTAGGGATTAAGAAATGTTCTTTCAAACTGAATATCATGTTTTTGGCAGAAAATGGCTCCCCCTAAATAAATGCAAGTAAGCAACACAATATGACAAAGGATAGGAGCAATTTTATAACAACAACCACAAGATATCACAAAGAAGACACGAGACAAAATGTAATATTATGGAAGCAATTGAGACTAGATAGATTTTCATACCTTGTGTATATAGAATATGAAGAGAATACCAACACAATCAATTCGAAGTCTCAACCATAATATAAAGATAGCATCAACCATTGTCTCAATACAAAGTTATCACAAATGAAATAAAGAGAGTTTCTGTAGCGTACCTGCACTTTAAATAAGGCAGATACCTGTGTATAGTGCAAATCCCTGGATCGATTCATTTGCACACACAGTTTACGATGTAATATCACAACAAAGGTCAATTTTATTACATCGATGATCCAGAATTACAAAATATTTGATACAAGTTGCATAGCATAAAGCTAGCTTTGAAAAGTACACAGCGGAAATACTATAGCAGTGAGCCTCTATAACTTTCATGCTGCCACAGGCGAAGACATGTTGGTTGTAGACTCGAAACCTTTAACGAAACCTCACTCGTCATCTGATCAAATCTGCAATAAGAAAAATATTGCAACAACGTGGGTCAGATTCCATTAAAAATGGAGTCTGGCAAGTGACACTATGGTGGACACTTAAGGCAGTAACTCTAAAGCCTATATGAATATTTGGCTGGTGGAGCTCAAGGCTAATTTGCATAAAGCCAATTTTTCCTACTCTTTTGAAAACACTTTTCTTGAAATCGACGAGTATGGCATGAAAACCATAAATCTCATCTTCCCTTGTTCACCCATCAAGTTTTATTTCTGAAGTTGGAATGGTGGAATCCTCCGTTGACGTCCTTGATCAGCTGCTCAAAATTGTCCGTAACCGGGCACACGGCTAAGTACTTAGTTTTACACTCTGCAGAGGTTGTGCACTTAAAAGCGACTGGGTTTTAATTATCTAGGTGGCTACCACCCTTAAAAGAAAAGTTTTGTTGATAATTCAACATCCTAATGCACAACCATAAATCAAGATAATCCATTACAAACATCATCTAACAAACACCAGCAACAAGGTTCAAACACAAGCAAATGCATACATGAAAATTTCAAACTTATTTTAAGAAATCGAACAATTCTTTTATCAAACGAAACTCACTAAAGTCGTGGGAATACGAAAGCAACAGCACTGCCATACCACAATTTGATAGGTCAATACACTAAATCGATTCGATAAGCTAAAAGATAAATGGTGGTCCTTCTAACATGGTTTTGATTGTTACACTTATCCCTCCTAATTATTACGCTTGCGTTTTATTGCGTGGTTATTTGCCACAGGCTTGACTTCTTCCTCAGTTGATTCTTCAAACAGCACCTCTTCGGGATCTTCTTCCACTGGTCCTTCCTCCTTCGTAGCTGTAGATACAGTCACATTTCCAGTGCCTTGGTCACCTCCTTCTTCAGCTACTGGCGGTGGTGGAGGTGGAGTGAGTTGCGCCTCAAGCATGGCAATTTGCTCATCCTTGCCAAGGTTCTCCAAATGTAGGTCATGGATGAGTTCCTCCAACTGACCAATAAGATTTTCAGATGCCTGGAGTTCTTGGGTTTTTGCGTGTATGACGGCTTGTGCATGATTTGCGACGTCATGAGTCTGTTGGACCCTCCTGGTCAGACAGTTGATGAGATAATCCAAGTCTTCAAACGTCTTGTTAACGAGGGGCAGGTCCAGGAAATTTCCCGTGTGAGCCATCGAGAGACCATGTGCATTCCTCTTCCCAAAGGCACGGAAGGGCGATCCTGGTGCTAGCTTGAATCGATACTTGTAACACAGACGAGCCATTAAGTCCACCATAGCTATGTTCACTCCCTCAATCCACTCTGGGTAGTAGGTGACATAGTCCACGGGCTCGAAGTATGGCATCGTAGGATCCGGGGTCATGATGGTGCGTATTTCCCAACGTATCCCATGGGGTATGTTGGTCTCCTCCTTCCTTCCTCGGAAATAAGGTGGTGGTAGCTTCAATTCACTTGTCAATCTAGACAGCTGCCTCCCGAAGATGAAACCAGACAAAACTCCAGCATACGCAGTCTCAGTGTATTCTCCCATCTAAAATTTTGAACAGGTAAGAGTATTAGAATTTAAAAGAAAAGGGAAAGATGCAAGACAAGATAAATAATGTAAAGCCATATTAAAGAAAAGTTCAAGATTCAATCATGTTTTGGAATCCTAGTTTAGTTAAATATTTAACTTTTGGGGTCTTAGTCCAATCCTAGGGGTTTCGAACCTACAAGCAACACAGTGCTCTGATACCATCTGTAGCGTACCTGCACTTTAAATAAGGCAGATACCTGTGTATAGTGCAAATCCCTGGATCGATTCATTTGCACACACAGTTTACGATGTAATATCACAACAAAGGTCAATTTTATTACATCGATGATCCAGAATTACAAAATATTTGATACAAGTTGCATAGCATAAAGCTAGCTTTGAAAAGTACACATCGGAAATACTATAGCAGTGAGCCTCTATAACTTTCATGCTGCCACAGGCGAAGACATGTTGGTTGTAGACTCGAAACCTTTAACGAAACCTCACTCGTCATCTGATCAAATCTGCAATAAGAAAAATATTGCAACAACGTGGGTCAGATTCCATTAAAAATGGAGTCTGGCAAGTGACACTATGGTGGACACTTAAGGCAGTAACTCTAAAGCCTATATGAATATTTGGCTGGTGGAGCTCAAGGCTAATTTGCATAAAGCCAATTTTTCCTACTCTTTTGAAAACACTTTTCTTGAAATCGACGAGTATGGCATGAAAACCATAAATCTCATCTTCCCTTGTTCACCCATCAAGTTTTATTTCTGAAGTTGGAATGGTGGAATCCTCCGTTGACGTCCTTGATCAGCTGCTCAAAATTGTCCGTAACCGGGGACACGACTAAGTACTTAGTTTTACACTCTGCAGAGGTTGTGCACTTTCACCACTGTACCCATTCAACCCAAGGTATCCTTTACACACCATTTGTGATAAGGAAAGGAGAGAATGAGACGAGATCTTTCAGAAGCATTTTCCCTCCCACCTGGCTTGACCCGTTCCACCTAACATCCCCCTACATCTGCTTGTCAAGCCGGAGAGAGTCCACGCAACATAATTGATCAAGCCAGAGCCCATATGGCAATGGCTGCACTGGAAGCAATCGTCACTCGGAGTTCTTCAGATTCCTTTGTTCCTGGGTGGTCGTTCTCAAGTGTACATACTATAGGAACCATAGAAATGGACCTGAGTAGCCACTCAACATAAACCATCCGACCAATTACCACCCAGGTGTTTCATTAACTTAGTGGATGTGCACTCTCAGGTAAAAATCACCATGCTCACAGCCCTAAGTAGAATAGAAATTCATCCTAGGCGAAGACAGCCATGAGCACAGTCCTGAGTAGTCACTTAACATTTTGTGAAAACCTTTCATCAATTGCATAGCATCAATATTTCTGCTAAGTATGATATAGGAACCTAGACACAGGAATAAGGGATTCTACACAGGTTTAGCATAGCAACACATGCATATAAAAATACACTAAGTAATGCATAAGAAATAATAGGAAGTTTATGAGGTGTTCCACTTGCCTTTGAATGTTGTCGATGTTCACAACTCTTTTCAACGATACTCGGGACTCTCCGTTCAGTCTAAACAATACAAACAAACAACAATACAACAATCATAAAACAACACAACACTTACAAACAAGTTTCTTAAACTTCTAAGGAAAACATGACATGCATGATATGCAAGTTATTTCTAAGGACTAGAGGTGCAAGCCATGCCATGGAAAATCTTTTAAGTTAATGCAAGGAAAATAGGTGGGTCAAGAATGACTAAGGACTAAGGTCTTAAGCTGGATAAAATACTTTGTTTTATATCCTCTTTAAACAAGCACTCTAATGGCTTAGCCATGATGTGCAAAATACCTAGAGAAAAATACTAAGTCATTTGTTCAAGATGATCAACAATTATTATCAACTCTTTGTAAATTGGACATTCACTATAGTGAGAGAGACAGACACCCGGCCAGCCACTTAAATTGTGGAACAGGTCTCATGTACGTGGACATGTAAGGTTTGTTTCCAGGCCGCTTCATCCCACTATGCTGCTAGGATCCAACAACTTCAAGATGATAACATCATGATCAAAATTTGTTTAAGTCTAAAAGACAAGATTAGGAAAGAGGGAAAAGATAGAAAGAAAGATGTAGTTGTCCTCCAGGCTTCATCTCCAGACTTGTAACTTTCTTTTGGATGATGTCTTGATTGAAGTTTTGGTAGACTGGATAATTCTTCAGACTTGGTGGTTCTTGCATCCTCGAGGCTGGTCTTGGATTTACTTAGTCTTCATGAATTTCTTAGAGGAGAAGAAAAGACAGAGAGAGAGACTTAGAGAATAAAAGGGGGTTGGCCTTCTTGAACTTCTTCTCACTTTTCTTCTAAGTGCTTGATATCTTGGGGATGCTTCCAGAGTCTATTTTCTTCTAAGTCCTTCATGAACTTCTTCTTGATTTTCTTCTAAGTGTTTCTTCTCCTTGAAGATACTTCTGAAGTCTTGTTTTTGGCTAAGTCCTTCAATGGTCTTCTAGCTCCATCTTGAAATTTACTAAGTGTCTAAGTGTGTAGCACTTTTTCCCGAAACACTAAGTTTGAAAATAATCCTAACTTAGAGAAAATGGGTAGGAGTTTTCCTTATAGAAAATATGACTATAAAATATGCTATGCATGAAATGCAATTTTTAAATCACAAGCAACATAACTAATTTTTTTGTAAATTTTATAGCATATGCATAAAGTTATAGTTTGCAACTTAATTAGTTTCTAATTTGCAAAACATAATAACAGGAAACAAATAGATTAAAATTTTATGTGTTTTATATTTTATAACACAATTTTCTTTATAGATGTTGTTAATAGCCAGAGGTGGTTTAATTATATTTAATGCAATTTGATTTAATCAAAAATAATATTTCTATTAAAAGTTATTTCAAAATTAGTCAAACTATTCAAATTAAACTCACAACTATGAAATCATTCAAAATTTACTCAAAAATATTTTATAGCAGTGACATTAATTTACAAATATTCTAAAGTTTCTAAAACATATTTATTTGCAATTTTTGGATTTATAGATCTAAAGTTATTACAAATATACTCAAATCACCATTTGAAATTTGAATACTTTATACTAAGTCAAATTTGAATTTTGTCAGATCCAAAATATTCTACATGTCAAGAGCTTTCCAAATATATAAAAATTATTAAATTTGGGGTTATGGTTAAAAAGTTGTGACAGATCTAAGTGACAGGGGTTTTTCTGCAAAACTGCCAAATAAGCTAATTAAAAGAATTTATTTTCTGACGTGGCAGCTGACTGGGATGCTGACTGTGCAGGCCACGTCAGCGCTGACGTGTTTAAGTGGATGAATCTGGATCGTTAGATCCAGATCTGACGGACGACAGGGAATCATACCGGTTCGTTTAAATTTCTAATCGTGGCCGCTGAGATCGGATCGAACGGCCAGGATGGAATGACCTTACCGTGGCGGCGCTCCGGTGGCCGGCGATGGAGGGGACGGCGGCGCTGCCTCGGTCGACGACGGATTCGTTGCTCCGGTGGTTCCCCGGGCGTGGGGCGAGTGTCAAAAGGCTCCCCACAGCACGGCGAGTTGGATGGGAGCGGTGGCGTGGGCTCGGCTGCCGTGCAGCGACGAGGAGGCGCGGGCGGAGCGGTGAAGTTCCGGCGAGCTTGGGTTGTGCAAGGACCGGACGTTCGGCTGCACAAAAAATTAGCCCTAAGGCATGAGGAGGTGCGCAACGAAACAGGAGAGACGAGGAGCGCGGTCTCGGGCGGGGAAGTGCTCACCTCGTCGCGAGATCAGTGGAAAACGGCGGCGGCCTGGGTGTACTCCGGCGAGCCCGTGCGGCGGCCTGGCGGCGCGATTTGATAGGGTTTCGAGGGGAAAAGACGCGGCGGGGTCCGGGGTTTATATAGGGGCTGCAGGAGATCGTATGCCGCACGAATCGGAGAGGAAATCGACTCCAATTCGAATCCATATTCTGCGCTTCGTTCGGTTAGAGGTTGAAGAAGATATGCTGACGTCAGCATGACGTCAGCCAGTATTTTCTTTTCTGATTTTATTTCTTTAATTCATATCTTTTGATTTAAATGTCCAAATGATGTCAATTTAATTTCTAAAAATTTGTAAAAATAATATCTTGCTGTTAAACCAGTTGTGGGTATGTTTTGAATATTTTTGAAAATTCATATTTTGAAATATTGTTTAATTACAAATTTGACACTTAAAGTCACATTTGAATTTCTATCTCATTTAAATTTTCCTTTGGCTAAAATAAATTTGTAAAAATACCCCCATTTCAATATGTTTGAATTTAAGTTATTTAAACTCATTTTCAATTTCTAAATTCATTTTTGGCTTTGGTATAATTATTAAATAACTAAATATAAATAATGTTTAGGAAAATGTGAAAGATAAGGTATTCATTTTCAATTGAAAATAATTTGTGCACCATTTTATTTTACATTATGATAATTCATTTGAAACTTCATAACAACTTTGGACAAGACCTTTGTTTTAATTTTATTCTTATTTAGGATATATTAATCATTTCATGCTTTAA
This sequence comes from Poa annua, assembly GCA_026929855.1. Classification (NCBI taxonomy): domain Eukaryota; kingdom Viridiplantae; phylum Streptophyta; class Magnoliopsida; order Poales; family Poaceae; genus Poa; species Poa annua. The sequence goes on along the minus strand of CM049429.1, from coordinate 83,837,920 downwards.
AAATAGATGAATTTCATTTAAGCAATGAAATGTCTATTTGGCTAATTCATTAATTTAAAAACTATGAAGTTTTAAAGTTATACACTATAGGCTTATAGTTTCCAACTATATTTTGATCTTAGTTAAAGAAATGAAAACCTTTTAGTAATTATATATCATTTTGAATAATCTTATATTTATGAATAGATATGGCTAAGTGGTTTTAATTTAAATACTTATACAGAAACTAATTTATTTAAAATAAAATGAATTGTAGTTTGTAACATTTTTGTCAAATTATATTTTAAGGTTTTGAAATACATGGGATAATAAAATGTTTTAAACTGTGACATTTGAAATATTAAGCTTTGAAGTCTTTTATAGTTGGTTTCCTTATGCATTTAATATTTTATTTTAATAAAAAGAAAAGTTTTAAATTTTAGTGATTTTTGAACATTATAAAATGTTGGGATGTTACAGTTTCACAAGTAACTTAAAACACGATAAATGGACACAAGCGCAAATAAATGATAAACGCATAAGCTTGTGCCGACCCTTGCAAATCCCCGAAGAAGTCCTAGTAGAGCAACTTCTCCCCCTTTGGCATCGAAACGCCAAAAAGGAAGAAGAGTGATGCTACGTCCCCAAAGGTAAAGGGAACCAAGTGAAGCACGCGGAGACGAAGATGTAATCCCGAGTTCCACCCAAGGGTGTACGTATCGTTTGGAGAGGTGTGCGCTACCACAACAGGTTAGCCGCAACGCCACAAAGGCTCACCTTCTTCTCCGATGAACTCAACCACAAAGGTTTCGAGTCCACCTTCCACTATTGATCCCCTTTTTGGGCGGAGATCGAATCCCTTACAAACGCTTGAGGCACACACCCACAACTGAATTGGGGGCTCCCAAGAAGACCACAAAAGGTCAAGGACCACAAAAGGTCAAGGTAACACCAAGAGTACAACAATGGTGAACTAGGTTTTCCCACCGGAAACCCTAGCCACGAAATCCCCAAGTGAATGGGGGAGAAATGCAAATCCCTTCGGTGAGGATGTAGATCCGGGCCTTCTCCTCCAATCCTCCAAAGATCAATGAATTTGGGTGGGGGGATTGGGAGATCTTGATGATTTGAGCTTTCAAGAATGGTAGGAGAGAGAAAATCTGAGAGCTGGCTGTTCTTGAGTGAGTGAGGGGGTATTTATACTCCCCCTCAAAATCTGGCCGTTGGCTGTCTTGGGCACCCGGAAATTCCGGTTTAAGTAACACCGGAAATTCCGGTCACCCGGAATATCCGGGGCTTTGAAAATATCCGAGCTGAATTTCCGGTTGAGATCAGAACCAATTCTGAACTTGACTTAGCCGATTTTCTGAGGTTGACTCGGAATATCCGAGTCCTTGAAATTTCCGAGCTGAATTTCCGATTAGAGTCAGTACCACTTCTGAATCTTGACTTAGCCAATTTTCCTGGGGTTGACTCGGAATATCCGGGTTGGTGAACCGGAATATCCGGGTCCTTGAAATTTCTGAGCTGCTTTTCCGATTGGAGTCAGTACCACTTCTGAATCTTGACTTAGCCAATTTTCCTGGAGTTGACTCGGAATATCCGGGTTGGTGAACCGGAATATCCGGGTCCTTGAAATTTCCGATCTGATTTTCCGATTGAAGTCAGTAGTACTTCTGAACTTGACTTAGCCAATTTTCTGGGGTTGACTCTGAATATCCGGGTTGGAGAACCGGAATATCCGAGTCTGGGAAAAATTCCAGAAACTCTTTTTCTCTACAATTTGGCTTTAGGATTTGTGATATGAGTTTCACCCAAACTGAAATACTTAGCAATAGGATTAGTATATCATTGGTATTGTTAACTAACACACAAAACACTAGGGATTAAGAAATGTTCTTTCAAACTGTCCTAGGGCGGTGGGGGTACAACTAGCAGGACGCGCCCACCGGTCATACCCGGAAGACGACCAACTAGCAGGACTGCTAGGCGGTCACCGGATCCAAGCCCTCCTGGCTCAAATCCAGCACCCCATCCACTCACGGACGGGGAAAGGGTTCGTGACAACACCGGAACCACTGAAACCACCAGGCAGCAGGGCCGAGAGCCCTCCACCTCCGGCCAGCTCCGCCAGCCACCGTCTCGGAGCCGAGCTACCTCAGCACCTCCCCGTCACCTACTTCAGAGGAGAGCCGCCATCGAGCCTCATACCGCCCCCGACCAAGAACTCCGGCCCAAAGCCACAACCCGCGTCATCCGAGCCGCCACCGCCGCCACCACATGACAACGACATCCCTGGCACGCCCCACCGCCGTGCCCTCGGTTAGCACAAGGCCCAAGCTATCGAGAGGTCGCCAACCCGGCTGCACCACCACGAGGAAGACGAGTAAAAAAAGGAGGGACAACGCCAAGTCCACTGCCGCATGATTTCTAGGTAGTAGCAGGACCGCAACCACTTCCAACCGGAGGGGAACAGCCGTCCGCCGCCAATGACGGCCGCCGACCGGACGGGGCAGCAGGTCTCGTCAGACCCAAGCTCGGGCCCGGATCAGACCCACCTGGTCCAGATCTAGGCCCAGATCGGGCCCGAGAGAACCCGCCGCCCTGTTGCAGCGAGGTGGTCCCTGCTGCCGCCGTCCACCTACCAGGCTCGCGCCGCCCTGACCGTCTCCTCCTCGCCATGTCCCGCCGCCATGGGCTGCCCGGCCGAAGACGCCGCCCCATCCGCTCCCCAACCAACCGAGCAGCGCCGCCGTCCACCACAGCCAGCTGCCGCGAGCGCACCACCGCAGAGCCACCGTGCCGCCGGCTAGCGGCCACGTTGCGACGCCCCCTGCTCAGCGCCGCATCCTCGTCGGACACGCCGGCCCACACCGCCACCACCGTGCGAGGAGGAGAAGTCACCTCGCCGCCACCGACGCCGCCCGGGATTTGCCCGGCGATGCCCTCCGGCGGCGGCGAGATGGAGCGAAGGAGGAGAGGAGGTCGAGGTCGGGGGCGGCTAGGGTTTCGCCCCTCCGCTCGCTGGAGCGGACAGAATGAAGAGGATTGTTTCACGACAGCTCGCACGCATATATATTATATATACATAGTACGCATTTTAAAAAAAGTTCTTTAACAGTCCCGGCCACATTATAATTTCTCTATGTCGACAACACATGTTCTTCCTACAAAATTGTATGCCGATTAAGACATTGAATCCACAAACCTACACATATGAAATATAGAAAACAACTGCATATAAACAGCGGGCGCAACGAAGCATGCCTATCCTTCTAGTAGACATGTAAAGGGCCATGGTCACACACTAATGTTTTATGTGGTAATTATTTCCATTATTGTGCATTTTTAGTACTCCCTCTAGTCCCTTTTGATTGTCGCCAGAGGGTAACTAGTTTAGTAGAAACATGGTGTACACCTCACGACAACCAATTCTGATGGGAGGTAGTATTTTCTTTCTTGTGTCGGTATCCGGATATTGAGATTCAGTTTTATACTTACACCTCACGACAACCCGCGTCATCCGAGCCGCCGCCGCCACCACATGACGTCGACATCCCTAGCCCGCCCCACCGCCGTGCCCTCGGCCAGCACGGGGCCCAAGCTAGAGAGAGGTTGCCAACCCGGCTGCACCACCACGAGGAAGACGAGTAAAAAAAGGAGGGACAACGCCAAGTCCACTGCCGCATGATTTCCAGGTAGTAGCAGGACCGCAACCACTTCCAACCGGAGGGGAACAACCCTCCGCCGCCAACGACGGCCGCCGACCGGACGGGGCAACAGGTCTCGTCAGGCCCAAGCTCGGGCCTGGATCAGACCCACCTGGTCCAGATCTAGGCCCAGACCGGGCCCGAGAGAACCCGACGCCCCGTTGCAGCGAGGTGGTCGCTGCTGCCGCCGTCCACCTACCAGGCTCGCGCCGCCCTGACCGTCTCCTCCTCGTCGTGTCCCGCCGCCATGGGCTGCCCGGCCGAAGACGCCGCCCCATCCGCTCCCCAGCCAACCGAGCAGCGCCGCCGTCCACCACAGCCATCGCTGCCGCGAGCGCACCACCGCAGAGCCGCCGCGCCGCCGGCTAGCGGCCTCGTTGCGAAGCCCCCTGCTCGCTGGAGCGGACGGGACGAAGAGGACTGTTTCACGACGGCTCGCACGCATATATATTATATATACATAGTACGCATTTTAAAAAAAAGTTCTTTAACAGTCCCGGCTACATTATAATTTCTCTATGTCGACAACACATGTTCTTCCTACAAAATTGTATGCCGATTAAGACATTGAATCCACAAACCTACACATATGAAATATAGAAAACAACTGCATATAAACAGCGGGCGCAACGAAGCATGCCTATCCTTCTAGTAGACATGTAAAGAGCCATGGTCACACACTAATGTTTTATGTGGTAATTATTTCCATTATTTGTGCATTTTTAGTACTCCCTCTAGTCCCTTTTGATTGTCGCCAGAGGGTAACTAGTTTAGTAGAAACATGGTGTACACCTCACGACAACCAATTCTGATGGGAGGTAGTATTTTCTTTCTTGTGTCGGTATCCGGATATTGAGATTCAGTTTTATACTTACTCTTTTTGCATGAGCCACTTGTAAGTTAAACGAGAGTAGTCGTGGGTATATTTTGAACTTTCCATAGTTATACATCACCTGGACAAGCTAACTACAACTCGTATATCGAGTTTTCTTGAGCATGCCAACTTCAAGAATTGCAATGTTTCCTGGGTACAATTGCTTCATGATGGAGCCTCACATTTTCCTCTCCTTAGGATCAGTCTTTCCAACATCATGCATCTTCTCTCGCATATTTTAACTATGTGAAAAAGATCTAATATTCTAACTTGTAAAGAAGAAGAAGAATAAATTTCTCTACACTGGTGCTCCTCGTTACCAGCATCTCCCATCTTTTTATTAAAAATGTTTTTTTTTAACCGAGAGACTCGCTACAAAAATGCACAAAATAATGTTGAGACTTCTTGCATTTATTAAGTCGTCTTCCAGTAGAAACAATTGTGGCACATGCATATTATTATAGAACGGTAAGACCATCATCTCTATTAGATGAAAAACTAATCCCTTGATCAACCCATGTTCATTCGCCTTTTTATGAGCACTGCTAGCCTACCCTCCATCTTTCTTCGATGTTACGACGCATCTCCTGGTTCACCTATTCGAAGAGATTCAAGTTCTCGGTCCTGTATTTCTGCACAGAATGTTCCCATTTGAGAGGTTCATGGCCGTCTTAAAGAAATATGTGCATAACCGTGCTAGGCCAGAAGGAAGCATCTCCAACGGCTACGGTAACGAGGAGGTCATTAAGTGCTACCTTGGTGGCCCCGTATATCGATGAACACAAGAATCTTGTACGCTCTCTAGTCTCTACACGCGGGGAAGTCTGACAACTGGATTGTACGTACACACATGGCGACGTTCGGCGGTTGGTTGCGAGCACATCTTGAAAATAAAGACAAGGTTGATGAACAGTTACACTTGTTGGCCAGGGCACCATCTACAACTATATGTACTTTCCAAGGGTACGAGATAAATGAGAATACATTTTACACGAGTGTCCAAGATAAAAAGAGCACGAACCAAAACAGTGGTGTTCGCATTGATGCAACAAACAACAATGGGCAGAAGAACACATATTATGGTTGCATAGAGGAGATATGGGAACTTGACTATGTACCTTCTTTTAAGATCCCTTTGTTTCGGTGCAAATGGGTCAATCTGAAAGGCGGGGTTGAGGTAGACAAGATGTACGGAATGACAACAGTGGATCTAAACAATCTTGCGTACAAAGACGAACCATTCGTGCTAGCACATGATGTGGCTCATGTTTTCTATGTGAAAGACATGTCTAGCAGACCCAAAAAAAGAAACATCCTGAGAGTGGAGGAGCCGAGGCGTCACATAGTTCTTTCATGAAAAAGAAACATCGTGGGAGTGGAGGACAAGACAGACATGTCAGATGATTATAATAATTTTGATGAAATTCCGCCTTTCGTAGTGAACATTGACCCAATCATCAAGTTGATTGAAGAAGATGCTCCATGGTTCCGACGCAGAAGAACTGGCGGTGTTGTGTGATGTAGATGTTGGTGCGATATGTAATATGTAATATATTAAACTTTTTATATGAAGAAGATGCTCCATTTTTACCTGCATATCAAATGGATCCGTCGGCGTTGATAGAACAAAACACACGATTTGTATATATTCCTCAGTAGATGAATTGAACTATTCTTTTGATAGAACAAAACACACGATTTCACCTGCATACAGCCCCACGGTGGCTCCTGAGTGCCTGCATATCAAATGCACCGTGGGGCATATGCAGGGAATCCGAGTGATTTGTATACCACACACCACCCGGCTAGGCACTAGAAGGAGAAAACACTGAGTGCTCGCCTCGTCCGAGAGAGGGCTATATATAGGGTCACGGGCTCAACCAGTGGTACTGATAGTGTTGATCCAACAGCTCTCAAGTGCTCAAAAGAAGCACACCCCTGATCCAACGGCTAACAAATGTTTCAAAGAAACACACGATCCGTGTGCTTCTTTAGTCCCGGTTTGAAACTGAAAGCGTTAATCGAACAGCTCAGAAGCAATCAAAAGAAACACACACCTGATCAAACAGCTTACAAGTGCTTGAAAGAAACACACGATCCGTGTGCTTCTTTAGTCCCGGTTTGGAAGTTAAAGACGTGCATGTTCAGTGTTTATTTGTCGATGTTCTGTAATGGTTATTGATGTAGTTCATTATATAATGCAGATGGACCGACAATGGATGTATGGTGACCGACGCACTGCCGAGTACATGACAGGTTTGAGGAAATATTTAGAGAAAGCCCAGGCCCACAGTACAATGGTTTCATGTGTTGTCCATGTGTCAATTGTCAGAATAAGACAGATCACCCAAACGCGAGAACCCTTCAAAGTCATCTTATTCGGCATGGTTTCATGCCCAGCTATAATTGTTGGACGAAGGACGGAGAAAAAGGGGTTATGATGGAAGACAATGAAGAAGAGGAAGATGATGACAACTATCCTATGTTCCCGGAGTACGGAGATTCTGCAACGGGGGAAGCTGAAGCTGAAGAGGCACCAGATGAGCCCGCTGACGATCTTGGTAGGGCCATTGCTGATGCAAAAAGAGAGTGCGGAACTGAAAAGGAGAGGTTGAAGTTCGACCAGATGTTAGAGGATCACAAGAAATTGTTGTATCCAAGTTGCGGAAGATGGTCAGAAAAAGCTGGGTACCACACTGGAATTACTGCAGTGGAAGGCAAAGTGTGGTGTGACTGACAAGAGATTTGGAAAGTTGCTGCAGATAATTAGGAAGATGCTTCCAAAGGTCAACGAGTTGCCCGGCAGCACGTACGAAGCAAAGAAGGTTGTGTGCCCTCTAGGATTAGACGTGCATAAGATACATGCCTGCCCTAATGACTGCATCCTCTACCGCGGTGAGTATGAGAATTTGGATGCATGTCCAGTATGCACTGCATTGCGGTATAAGATCAGACGAGATGACCCTGGTGAAGTTGAGGGTGAGCGTCCCCGGAAGAGGGTTCCTGCCAAGGTGATGTGGTATGCTCCTATAATACCACGGTTGAAACGCCTATTCGCGAATAAAGAGCATGCCAAGTTGTTGCGATGGCACAAAGAGGACCGTAAGAAAGACGCGATGTGTAGACACCCCGCTGATGGGTCGCAGTGGAGAAAAATTGAGAGAGAGTTCCCGGAATTTGAAGATGACGCAAGGAACTTAAGGTTTGGTCTAAGTACAGACGGCTTCAATCCGTTTGGGGAGCAGAGCAGCAGTCATAGCACATGGCCTGTGACTCTATGTATTTATAACCTTCCTCCTTGGTTGTGCATGAAGCGGAAGTTCATTATGATGCCATTGCTCATCCAAGGCCCGAAGCAACCCGGCGACGACCTTGATGTGTACCTCAGGCCATTATTTGAAGAACTTTTACAGTTGTGGCGGGAAGAAGGTGTACGGGTGTGGGATGAGCACAAACATGAGGAATTTGACCTACGAGCTTTGCTTTTTGTAACAATTAACGATTGGCCTGCTCTTGTTAACCTCTCAGGGCAGTCGACCAAGGGGTACAATGCATGCACACACTGTTTGGGTGAGACTGAATGTTTATATTTGGATAAATGTAAGAAGCGTGTGTATCTGGGGCATCGTCGATTTCTTCCGATGAGGCATACCGCAAGGAAGAAAGGCAAGCATTTTAAAGGTGAGGCTGATCACAGTAGGAGTCCTGTCAACCGTATTGGTGAAGAAATATTTGATATGGTAAAGGATCTAAAAGTAATCTTTGGAAAGGGTCCTGGAGGACAGCAGGTTCCGAAAGACGCTAACGGGCACGCACCCATGTGGAAGAAAAAATCTATATTTTGGGAGCTACCATATTGGAAGGTCCTAGAGGTTAGATCTGCTATCGACGTGATGCACGTGACGAAGAATGTTTGCGTGAACCTGCTAGGCTACTTGGGCGTGTACGGGAAGAAAAAAGATACAGAGGAAGCACGGGAGGACCAGAAACGTGTGAAAGAACGAGACGGCCTAAGTCCCGAACACTACGAAGGTCCTGCCAGCTACGCTCTTACCAAACAAGAGAAAGTAATATTCACCTGATCAAACGGCTTACAAGTGGTTGAAAGAAACACACGATCCGTGTGTTTCTTTAGTCCCGGTTTGGAAGTTAAAGTGTTGATCGAACAGCTCAGAATTCCAAAGTTTACAAAAGTTATACAAATTCACATTCAAAATAGTTTTAAACTAATTAAAATAATGGTTATATAAAAGAGAAAATGTTTTTGTATTAGTTAGTCAAATTCAAACACTTTTCATATTGAAAGTTTTTTCAAATTCCAAAGTTATTTAAAACAGAAAATAGAAAACAGAAAAAGAAAAGAAAAAGAAAAAACCCCATCTATCCCGGGTGGTGGCTCAGCCAGGGACATATGGGGTGCTATCTATCCCGGGTGGTGGCTCAGCCCGGGACAGATGGGGTGCTATCTGTCCCGGATGCAGCCACGGCCCGGGACATATGACCCCTATTTTTCCCGGGCTGAGCCACCACCCGGGACAGATAGCCTCTCCCCTATATAACCAACACTTAGCCACGGTTCGAGCCACAAGCCGGAGCAATTTCACATCGACGTCGTCAGGCTGCCGAATTTTTCCGTCGCGCCGCCGCCTCCTTCCTCGCCGCCCCCGCGCCTCCGGCCATCCCTGTGCGCGCCTCCGGCCATCCCGACGCCGCTGCGCACTGCTGCCGCCCTCGTCGTCCCAGCGCATCCATCCTTCCCCGTGCGCGCCTCCGGCCATCTTTGTCGTCTTCTTCCTCGCCGAGACCGGAGCTCCGCCGAGCCATTTTCGAGGGCGACGTGGGTGAGTCCTCTTATCCTCCTCCCTCTCTCTCGATGCAACCGTGCCGCACTCCGCCGCCACCGCGTGCGTCACCTAGGAGAAGAAATCAAACCCTAGCTAGAGTTCTTCCGACCGCCGCCGCTTCGGTCGTCGCCGGTGACTCTCCGATGAAATTGCGCTAGCGGCGCCACCACTGCTAGGCCCCCCTCGTCGCCCTCTATAGAATGCACCAATCAATTCGTGCAAAATCGCACGAATTCGTTGAATTCGACCTCTACTGGATTCGGTTCACCATTGATGACGTCAGCACGACGTCATCATTTTCAGAAACTATGTTAAACTATAGAAAATCATAATTAAATTATTTTAAATCAGAAAAATACAAACTTTTTATCAAAATATTCATAAAAAGAAAATACATGTTGTTGTGTCATTATTTTGTGTGTTTGAATAAGTTTGAATAAACAAAAAAATTGTTGGAATATCGTTGCAAATGCAAATGTGATATTATTTTGTGTGTCATGACAAAATTTGTTGAATTCAAACACTTTTCCAACATTGAAGCAAATGTTTTGAATTTTCATAGCTCAACACTTGGTCATTGAAAAAAAAATCATAGAAAATTGTTAGGTCATTAGCAATTGATGTTTAGTTGTTGAAGTAGTGTAATGTGTTGAATTATTGTAATGTGTTGAAATATTGTAATGTGTTGATACAGGTTCTCTGATTTGTCACCGTGTCGGAGCCACCGCAGTGTCGGAGCGCTGCCCCCTCGGATTTTGCGCCCTTTCGGAGCCCCAACTTTCTTCGACTACTCCGCCACTGTCAGACGAGCAAGAAAATGTAAATGGATTATTTAAGATGTATTATTGGTTTTTTAAATGGAATATTCGACTATTTTAGTGAAATATAAATGGATGATTGAAATATAAATTAACATATTATATATTGTTCGACTACATTATTAACACATTACTATTGCAAATGTAAATGGATTGAAATCCCTTGCAGAAAATATGGACACAAGTAGAAACCTTGAACAAGAAGAGGACATGTTCGGCATCATCCGCGAAAGTGATGGATTGGACCAACAAGAAGAGGAACACTTAGACGATTTCACCGGGCAATTTCTGAACGAGTCCGGTGATGGACTGGAGGGGCAGTCAGACGGAATAGACGTCACCGACAGTTCAGCTCACCGACAGTTCACCGACTCTACTGTTGGAAAGTCGGCCGCCGAGGTAGATATATGCCATCAGGTTTTTGTCTCCGTTGAATAGATTTGTGTGTATACATATATTAACTATCACTTTTTCTTGTGTTTAGCCGTCGGCGGGCCATGAACCGGGACCAAGCAAAAAAACATCCGTGAAACGAGGCGGGCCACGAACCGGGACCAAAAAGCTCCAAGGGAAACAGAAGTACCACATCGACGCAATCAATGAAAAAGGCAAACCGATTGCTCCCGCTAACCATGCAAGGAAATTTGTAGCTCAGTGCGGAGTCATCGTTCGGGACAGACTCTCCATCAGGGCTCAAGAATGGTATAAGCCAAAGGTGCCAAAAGAGGGGGTTATTTATGTCTCGGATGAAGACAAACAACTCCTTTGTGATGAGCTCCTGCAGAATTTCACTTTACCGGAAGAGGAGGATGTAGAGAAGCCGGTTATAGAGAATCGATGCAAGGCCTGAACTTATATTGAGATGGGTGAATTGTTCCGCAGCTGGAAGAAAAGGCTAAACAGGTTCATAACTGAAGGTAAGACTCCAGAATTTGTCGGAGTCTATGAAAAGATAAAAGATGAGTGACCCGAATTTAAGGCGTACAAGCAATCAGAAGCCGCTAAGAAAATCTCATCGAGAAATAAGAAAAATGCAGAGAAAAGATATATCACCATAACATGGGGTCAGGTGGCTACCTGACGGCCATGCCTAAGTGGACGAAAATGGAGGATGAGTTTTTGGCTAAAGGTATAGAGATCGAGACGTTTGACTGGCCAGACGGGCTTAAGGCTTGGTTCTATGGGCATGGTGGAAAGTTAGACCCTGAAACAGGTGACTGTCTTTTTATCAAGGAGCACGGACCTGACCCTATTGAAGCTCTCAGAGAGGTATGGAAGGAGGTCACGGAAGGCAGGTTCCACCCTAACAGAGAGAAGGACGAGCTATCGCGAGCCCTTAAGAATCCTGAACACAGTGGACGAACACGAGGAACCGTCGGCTCCATACCGTGGATAATTGGGTTTCCCAAAGATGTTGGCACTTACAGAAGCCGATCGAGAAAGAAGAAAGAGCATGCCGACCGGGCCCAGTGGATGGAAAATAAATTACTACAGCATGAGAAGGAGATAGCAGAGCTGAAGGCAGCGTAGACTCGACGGATGCCCTGCGAATCTGAGACGCCCGAAGATCCTTCTCCTGATCCAAAATCAATGCGGAGAAGCAGCGTGGCTTCGACGGAGCTCGATCGCCACAATGATATGTCGGGTCCTCGTCACCCCGTGGATAATATCGTGCAGCGGGAACTTTGCGACCTACATGTGCCATGCTTGAACATAACCGTGAAGGTGGCGCACGGCTTTGCCCTACCGCCTAGACCAAATGGAACTTACCATTGCCGCCCTATTCCAGATGGCTATGCTGTTGTCGGAGTTGATGAGGTTATCAAGACATATGAGGGAATTAAGCTGGACTTCCCTACGGGTGAAGACGAGGTTGAGTTGAGATTTGCCCTCAAGAGTACCTGCTTATGGAAAAAGGAATACATCGTGTTCCCACACATGCAGCAAAATCGCCCTCCCAGTCCACATGCCAGTCCACATAACTACAACAACGACAACCAATGCGCTAGTCCAGACACCCCCCACAACGACACCAAGGCGCTAGTCCATCTCCGCCGCCGCGTGAGCGTACTCCGCCGCCTCCGCAAAAGAAGCGGAAGTGCACCGTTGCGTCGACTAGTACTCAGAAAAGCGAAACGGGGAAGACTCGCTTTGTGAACTCTCGCGAAGATGTCGCGGTCAACGAGATCCAGGCTTCCCAGAGAAAAAAGGCAAAAAAGATGCCTTTGCCTGTTCTGGTATATTCTTCGGATGCGATACGGTGGGCCATAGAATTTCTTACGCATCCATCGTAATATGAACTAAATATGGACGATGACTACACACGCGTTCTGGTGCGTACATCTAGGAGAGTGCGGGAAGAACAAAAATATGCTGTCACCCAGAAGAGAGATGTTCCACAGCTCGGAATGCAGGCGGGACAATCGGCCCCTCCACTCATATTGGCGCCTTACAACCGGAACCCGGTCGATGATGTACTTTCGCAGCAAGCTAGAGATATGGGTATAACTCTGGCAGAGCTTAAGGCATTACAATCTGGCGAGAGTGTCACCATACATGAGGTGGTGCGGAAATATGTGAGAGGAGAAGATCTTGTCGACCCTGCTATGGTGCGCACTCTACCAGCTAGGTTGCACCAACTAAATGCATGGTACATGCATACTACGAAAAGTCAAGAAGGAGACTGGCTCTATGGGAAAATTCCAACGGATTTTTATGGCCCAGGTGATGATGAGATTCAAATTGAGTATTGCGAATTATGGCAGTTATTCAATTTTGACGCGCTCGACAAATCTATCATCAGTGCCTTTTGCATGTAAGTAATTAAATTATGTATATATGTAGTAATTCTCTAGCTCAACTTGTTTTTCATTGCTTGTAATTATCCTTATCACTATATTACTTTTGTACTCTATTATGCAGGCTGAAAATTATACAATCTCGAAAGCTGGGACTCAATCACAAGATTGGATTCATTGACCCTAATCGAGTTCATCATCATGGTTTGTTACATTACCCAGAGAATACGGAGGAGCTTTTGCTTACTTATTTGATGGCGCAACATTACAAAACACCATAATTTTCCCGTTCAACTTCGAGTGAGTTGTTTACTTTCTTATACATACTCAATGCTAAGTATATGTAATTGATGATTTAGTTATTAACAAATATAAACATATGGCAGATTTCACTGGGTATTATTTGAGATTGATGTTGAAAAGGCAATAGTTGATGTCTTCGAACCATTATCGAAACCTGAAGAAAAGTTCGACGGCACGAAACAGATGCTCCAGAGGTAATTTCGTTCATTATCACAATCGACCTCGTCTTTTCTAATAATATATAGTAATTAGTAAACTTCTTTACTAATTTTTCATACCGTAAACTTCAGGTTTTGGGACAAGTTCACCTCTTTCCACAAGGACGTCGGTATAGCCCGGAACCTCACTTTTAAATGGCGAGAGGTAAGCCGTACTAGCTAGGTTCCACGTATGCATATTCTTAATTTCAGTCTCACAATACCATTTTTTCAATATTTTTGATTATTTATTATTGGTTTCTTATCTTATTCTATCATAAAGTGCGCGAATCAGCAACAAGACACCAATTTGTGTGAATTCTATGTCTGCGAGTTCATCCGAATTCACTTCAATGAGGGTGCAGACTGGAATAGCGTACGTTAACAATTTATTCAAACTTGTTCACTTTTCAAATTGAATTATTTTCATAATGGTTGATATATTGGTGTTGATCTCTCCTTTTTAGTTTGAGACGATCCGGAACAGGCTTGATGCAAAAGACCGCCTACTACCAATTGCGGAGGAAATTGCGGGCTTTCTGCTTGACTATGTCATAAAGCCAGACGCAGAATGCAGTATAATCCAGCCGCCGAAAAAGACCATCCCGAGGAAAAAATAGGGTCTAATGCATCTCTGTCATGTAATGATCTCTGTTTGTAAATATTTAGACATGATCTTCCGGTTGTAAATATTTGTTGTAAATATCTCGTGTACTAGTAGTATTCATGACTGTATCCCGAGGAAAGAATCGTGTATTCATGATATATATTATATAGTAGCGTATAATATGCAACTCGATCTTGTTTGAAATGAAACATAAATATCAAAAACAGAAACACAAAAGAATCAGTAACATAAATATCAAAAACAGAAACACAAATAGAAAACAGGAAACAAAAAAAAGAAACAAAAAAGAAAATAAAAAATCATATATACTGTCCCGGTTCGTGATACGAACCGGGACAAATGAGTGGCAGCCGGAGGCTGGCTTGTTTGGCCACGTGACCCCCCTATTGGTCCCGGGCCGTGGCGTGCCCGGAACAAATAGGGGAGGCTATTTGTCCCGAACACGCTGTCCCGGGCGCGTGCCCGGGACAAAAAGCACTCCCGACCCGGGACAAGTGGCTTGTTTTGCTCTAGTGTGATGTCCAATTTCCTTGCATGAATATCGAGCGGTTTTTTCAGGTCAACTTTTACGCCCTCCTAAAAACATTTGATTAAAAATTTTACCTCAAAAAAAACATTTGATAAAATAGAGGTGAAATCATCTAACAGTTCTCTGAAGTCAACTTTTACATCCTCCTGCAGTACTACTTGATAAGATTGAATACCATCAGAACCAGTCAACCAGCTGCTTTGTTGTGCTCGCCTAAAAACAACTTTTACAAGCTTCTTTATGCTTAAATTTTCGGTTACAAACATTTGTCAACTTTAAAATTTTGCTCACATCCTATGAGATACAATCTCATCGCCCAGTGTCCGCAGCCTGGCTTCACCTAGTTCCGAGAGGATGTCCTTCAGAAAAGGGCACCAAAAATAGCAGAAAAAAGACTTACACAATTTTTCTTTGGAAATTGCAAAAAATTCCGTCGCCGGGACTTGAACCCGGGTCTCTCGGGTGAGAGCCGAGTATCCTAACCACCTAGACTACGACGGATGCTTGCCTGAATTTATAAATTTACTTACTTATCACTTTTGTACTCCGGAACTCATAAGATCGATCAGTTTCGCAATTTTCTTTGTACGGTGAAAGATCGATCAGTTACTTGATACATACAGTTCTTCCATTAACCAAAGACCTCTGTATGCAATTTCGCCGGAATAGCTGAAAAACAACCATCACAAAATCACATCTGAAAAAAAAACATCACAACATCACGTCGATCAACTACTCTAGATATATACATTTGTTCTGCTAACCAAGTCTTCAGTATGCAATTTCACCTGAATAGTTCAAAGACAACCTGTACTGCACCTGCACGCACGCACGCACAATGGAGACGTACGTAGGTGCAGTCTGACGAGGGACGAACTGCACGTCGCTGGTATCTTGACCCGATTGATCCACCCATATATGCATCATGCATGCATGTTCCATCCTCACGCAAAATTGCTAAAGCCAAGGAGGATCGATGCCATGACTCCACCCTCCTCTGATTGAACACTTGCCAAGGCACTGCAGATTTCAAGGCGGATCATGCATGCATGCATTTTCATCTGTTGAAGATAGGGCTGTTCCTCCAGTACGCTTCGATCTCCAAGTCTTTGCTAGTCCTTGATGCTACTGAATTCCAAAAGAGTCTTTGAGTTGTTCATCTGATTGAGTCTGACGGTAATCGATCGATCGGTCACCCCTGTCCTGTGTCCATGCTCTATCTCCTGCTAGGGGCAAACCAGTTCTCGCATGGTTTAAACAGGGATCTTTACAGGGTGGAAGATGGAGTACTGCACAGACAATCGGAGCAGCCGGTATATATATCCATCTACACGCCCGTAGTTCATTTGGACTTTGGAACCCTTCCATTTATGCTCCTACGTGCATAGATAAAGGGGCCAAACGACGTTATCTGCATATAGCTTGACTTGCCTCAACCGCTTTCACAAAGCTATGGCACTTCTGTAATTCTGAACTCTACTAGTAGCGATGTATATGTGCACTGAAGCAGTAGCGATGTGCAGCTGGAAAAGTCGGACACGCGGTGCCAAGCTATGCCTTGCCTCGTCTAACTGACTAACCACAGCGAAATAGTAACAGAGAAATTTTCTTGGCTAGCTTGGGCTTCGCCACTTCAACCCTCAGAGTGTATTGTCTTCGATGATGTCAAATCCTCCATGCTCATCATGGGAGGCGGAAGGCCGCGCCATGGCCACGCTTGTTATTATGCTTGCATGTCTCGTGGGAGCTTTGAAACGAACGGAACGTGAGGATTTTGAAGGACTTTAGCACAAGGATTTCCATCATTTTCGCTCGCTTCAAGTTAGAGGCGAAATTCGGTTTTCACGGGACCAAAAAATGTAGGTCTCTTACTTCCAGGGAAAAAGGCTTTGGTCAATGAATTAAGGCAAGCCTTTTGTCGTTGTTTACAAATACTGAGGAATTTTGCTGAAGTTACTTTAAATATAGAAAAACAGTTCTACGTGTTGAGGCGGATCTGCGCATTATTTGTTCCCATTGCTCCCTTTGGCATCTTAAAGAAGGGTGAATCGGGAGACTATGATGATAGTAAACATGCTATTTTTTCATATAAATAATTGAGCTCCGTCATTTAAATTCATATATGTTGTCACGATGAATTTTATTAGAGTTAACTCTCAAAACTTCATTATTGATCGAACAATTCAACCTTCAATTGTTGATACAAACTTGTAGGATTTTACAAGGGTATACTCCCACGCAGCATGGGCATCAAAGTCGACGAATATGGTCATGTTCTCCCCATGGCAGGCACAAGGCGATGAGTCGAACAAAAGAGACTCATACTCTTTTGTGTGTGTGCCACAAAGAGTTTTGTAATCGAGGCACACACTCACACTCACGCCGTAGAAAGGCAAGGTTTGAAGACTCGTGTGTAAGGGGGGATGCGCTCACCAATGACGCACATCGGAAAGTGTCGGCGGATATGAATCATGTGGACAAGTGGCGGAAACACCATACAAGGTTGATAAAGTAGGGCGGAGGAAATTTCAAAAAAAAAAAAGTAGGGCGGAGGGAGGCTGGCAGACACTCTTTGTATTTGGCGGCGTGTTGTTTGACACTTATGTAGTAATAACTCGAGTGTCCGCTACCCCTCCCTCGTCGTTGGCGCTTTCGGGTGGTAGGTTTGCAATTTGTGCCGGGAAAAAGTTGATCAAACACTAGAAGTTGAAAGCTTATCACATTGGAAATGTATTATACGTACCATTAATTGTATACCAATACCAATGAACTGCTTAAGGTGTTATAACTTCTTATCATAAAAAGCATATATCTGCATCCCACAGAAATAGAAAGCGATTTGCAGATTTTCACACAAGCAGTTAATATAAGGCTGACAAAATATGAAAGCAGCACATCCGTGATTTGATATGCTGCGCAGAAGCCAGGCAGCAGAGAGACCCCTACCTATGGAAAGTGTCAACGCGAGATATTATTAAATAACAAGAAACCGAGAGAATAAATATAAATGAAAGGAAAATAAATAAATAAATAAATAGGACGGAAGAAGCTTGGCTGTTCCGCTATATTCTAACTTCCCCCGCAGCTCTCTCATCGCCATCGATCGTAGCTCCGCTTCTGCCACGCTTTCCCCGAGCGAGCTCCGCAGGCATGGCGAAGACCACATGCAAGCTCTGCTTCCGCCGCTTCGCCAGCCCCCGCGCCCTCGCTGGGCACATGCGCTCCCACTCCGTGGCCGCCGCCGCCGCGAGGCAGCAGCAGATCTCCTCGGCGTCCTCCGCGTCCACCTCCTTCACCGCCGCCGCAGCCGCAGCCGCCGCCGCGGACGACGAGGACGCTGCTCCTGCTGCAGCAGGGTTCAACTTCAAGAAGCCCCTCCCACCAATCTACGCGCTCCGTGAGAACCCGAAGCGCAGCCTGCGCGTGTCGGACGTCGTGGGCTTCTCGGATCGCGAGAGCGAGGCGGAGTCCACCCCGCCGCGGCCCCCCAAGCGCGCGTACGCGGGCGAGGCCGAGCCGGTGAGCTCGCTGTCGGACGCGGCGGCGACGCCCGAGGAGGACGTGGCGCTGTCCCTGATGATGCTCTCCCGCGACTCCTGGCCCTCCTCGGCGGACGACTACTCGGACGACGACGACGACAGCGACGGCGTCGGCGTAGGCTACGCGGTCCCCGCCGCCCGCCGTCCCGATCCGGCGCCCGCGCCCGCGGCGGAGAAGCGCACGCGGTTCCAGTGCGGCGCGTGCAAGAAGGTGTTCCGCTCCTACCAGGCCCTCGGCGGGCACCGCGCCAGCCACGTGCGCGGGGGCCGGGGCGGCTGCTGCGCGCCGCCCGTCGCGCCTCCTCTACCTCCTCCGCAGCCGCGGCCATTGACGGAACGGTACGCGGACGACGAGCGCGAGTGCCCCTACTGCTACCGCGTGTTCCCGTCCGGGCAGGCCCTGGGCGGGCACAAGAGGTCCCACGTCTGCTCCGCCGCCGCAGCCGCAGCGCAGGCGCACGCCGCCAACGCCAACGCGGACCCGATCGCCAAGGAGCTCGGCGGCATGATCGATCTGAACATCGCGCTGCCGTTCGAGGAGGTGGAGCTGTCGGCCGTGTCAGATCCCCGCTTCGGCCCTTCCACCCCAGCCTCCTGATCGAAGCAAGCAAGCAAGTGATCAGAGCCAGGTGAGCAAGCAAGCAAGCAAAGCATTAGGGAAGGAGGAAAGATCCAAGAAACCAAAAGGTAACAAACAAAAAAGAGACAGGGAGATCATAAAACAGAAAAGAAGAGAGATACTAGTAAGAAAGAAGCGTCTTTGGGAGTTGTTAGTTTGTCGATCGATTTGCTCGTACATTCGATTTCATTGATCACTGTGTTTAGAACCGTACCGTACACAATTGAATTTGTTGGTGTTCCTTTCTGTTAGTACAGTACCATGCATGCATTCGTTTCAAGCTATGGTATATTGATGCTAGTAGCTATAGCTCCTCTGGTTGGTTGTTTTCCCGATGATGATCTGAAGCAAACTAGCTTAGCATGACACCTGCCGGAAGAACAAGAATTGGACGCGAAATTAGCTTAGCATTTGTTAGCTGAACTCTACTATTCCCCATATGTGCAGTGCAGACTGCAGAGTAGATTAGATTACACACACATGAACCAAGCAGTGTACTAGTATGACCGAGTACGTAGCTGAGAAACTAGTAGTGCTGGAAACAAAAGCACAATGCAGTAGGATAGCAGTGTGGTAGCTAGGCTTGCAGCTCCAGCTTTTGTGTGTCCAAAGTCACGATGATACCAGCGGTGTGCAGCAGTACTTGGAATCGCTTTGCTCCGTGTTCTGTCCTGTTGCTTGCTTTCTTTTGCTCATGCTCTTGCTTGCTGCCAATGCCCATGGCACTGACTGCATGCCCGGTGCAGCAGAGAGCAGAGTACACCCCACCCTGCATGCTGCTGTTCGTTCTGCATTCCCTGCTGCTGTTGTAGCTGGAAGATCATGAACAGTACTACCAGCTCGCACCCTGCGTGTCCCTTGTGTCTGTCGTCTGTTCCCTGTTCCCTACAATACCATAC
The DNA here is from genome assembly GCA_026929855.1 of Poa annua. Classification (NCBI taxonomy): domain Eukaryota; kingdom Viridiplantae; phylum Streptophyta; class Magnoliopsida; order Poales; family Poaceae; genus Poa; species Poa annua. Next base: position 83,818,183 of record CM049429.1, on the reverse strand, counting down.
ATGCTCTCTCTGCACGTAGGTCCCAGCGACACGATTGCAGGGTGCAGATTGCCATGGAGCAAGTATTGTAGGGATGATTATTATAGGCAGCCCGATCCTTCTTTGTTAATGGAGGAGGAAGAAACGGCAGTCGTTTTTTTGTAGGACTCCACTTTCGAAGGCAGGCGGTTAGCATGCAGACCTCGATCACCACCGCTGCCGGCCACGTGCTGCGAATTCGTCCGGTCATATTTTAGCAGGCAGGCAGGCATTAACACGCACACACGGGAGTTACTAGTCGCTGTTTGACGCTGGGTGGCCTGCCGTATCTGGATTGTGGAAGGCGAAGCCGGTGGGCTCGCATCCCGAAGCGGATCTCGAGCGGCCAGAATGGCTGACGCGTGGGGTCGGGCCAGTTGGATACTACTGTTGGTCGTACGTAACCCCGTGCGGGACGGGACGGGACGGACCGGTGCGTGGTGTGGGGTTAAATAAAGCGCGTGGTGGGCCCGGGCGACTGCACTGGGGTGGTGACGTTCGCCGGAGCTGTTCACGGCCGTCCGATCAGTCCTGCGTCCGATACGCCTCTCTATCGGTCGTGACACTAGGTAACTAGTGATGATATCACGTTAACTGCATGTACGAAATCATGAACTTGCTACAGATACTCTGCATTTTGGAGTGAAATTCCAGGTCCTGCTCTTGCTTAATTCTGTATGCATGATGGTGCATTGGATGCTACTACTCCGCTTTAGGCAAAGTATTTTGTTTTTCCTATAGCTAATGTCATGTCCGGCCTACCTCCTGGAGAGTTTTTTTTTTGCTGTCCTATTCATTCCTTTCCTGCCTCCTAGTGGAAGCTTTGGAAATTCTTCGTGTCCGGAATCCGGACGGACTATCCTTAGTTAATATGAACGGTGACAGTACTGAAAGTGAAGTATGCATGTCTAGCAACCAACTTAGTACCAACCTTTAGGCTTTAGCTAGTTTGCTCTCCTTTAATTTCCAAGTACCCAACAAATGCAGGTACTGAGCAAGTTCCACGCACGCATCAGTCGTGATTCTGTGGCTTGGTTCAGTAAAGTTGCTCACACCAGTCGCATGGATCCATCCATGTATACGCATATGCGGTGCTGCCATATGTTGGTATTAGCTTATAGCATTACACCTAGCTGCTAGCATGACATTAATTCATCCTAATTCTAAAATAATACGTAAGTACTTGGAAATGGACTTGTTTAGCTATAATTAATTCATTAAAATGTGGCTAGCTAGCTCATTGCCTCGATCTTCTCCGTGCTGCTCGATCGCCTCGCTCACATGGTAGCTAGGAGCAAACAAGCAAGCCGTGAAGGCCCAAGACCGCACACCGTACCTTGTCACGCTTTACGCTGTGTCTCAGCCATTGGAATCGGCAAGTACGGCACGCCCCGCGCGCGCGCTGGTCCACAAGCAATGCAAGCAAAGCACCGGTAGCTAGCAAGCTATACTAGCTGGCTCACTCTGTCCATTATCCCGTCTTAACCCCCCTACCTAATTTTACTGCTAGCTAGGACTAGGACTAGGACACGGTATATGTCCAAAGAAAATATTAAACATGTAATTAAGCTGCTAATTAAACACTGCAAATCTGAGCCCAGCTGTGTTCCAGCGGCCATAGCTAGTAATGAATACATAGGGATGACAATGTGCACCGATCACCCATGTAATTTGCGTCTAAAAACCCTTATTAGGTTAAGGGTATATACGGGATGAAAAATATTCATGAGTATGTAAATGAGAAAATATCATACCCATTTTACAGGTGTCGGATCATGCATACCCGAGTACCCATCTAAGACCATCTCTAGCAGACCCCTAAAGCGGGACGGGCCTTTATTTTTCTGATGACTAACAAACTGGAACCGAACACCGCCGCGCGGTCGAGGAGTACGATTGCCGCCATGTGCACCGCTTCGAGGCGGGCAGCTAGCTCCTCCGGCAATGGAACACATGCATCGATGTTGTCGAAGAGGGAGGAATATATAGAAGCACCTCCCACTCGAGGGATACGACTCGACGACATTCGCCGGGGCCGGAGAGCTTTGTCCTCGACAGCGGTATTGACATTGTCACTGCGATGCTAATGGGGCGCATCGAGCGGAAGGAAGATCGGAGGAGATCGACGACCTCCTCTTATAACGGGGGGGGGGGGGGGGGGGGGTCGTCGGTGAGCGTGTGGAGCAACAGAAACGGGAGAAGTGGCGTCGTTAGTTCGAGGCGCATAAGAGTGTCTTCATCGACCTCGACACCGACGAGGTGAGAGCCGTCGCACCATAAGACTCCGATGAGCCAATTTTTTATCTTAGTTAGGGCTTGGACGGTGACATGAAGATTTCCCTATGTAATTTTTTAGAAAAATGCTATGTGTGGCTTCTGTTCGGAGGTGATCGTGAAAACTAGTGTGTGTTCATCTCCCCCGAATGTGCATACCTGTGTAGTGGTACTCACGCATGGCATGCTGCTAGAAAAAAAATTGCGTAGTACCAGCTCGAGCAGTGCTCGCAGATGGAAGGGCAAGAGCAAGTGGCGCTGGTATTATTCCAATCCAAGGTTCACGCAAAACTGGAACATATCATACAATACAAATCGGTGCTGTAGGAAGTAGGAACACAGCGGAGGCAGGAAAATATATGTTGGTGAGGAAAACTGGAAGTATTCTGTCCCACATTAGACGGCCCTCGCTTGTGATCTTCTTCGTCAAGCTAGCTTGCACCGGCGAACTAGGACAGCTTTTATCTGGGGACAAACTGACGCATGTGCCTGCATGCATGAGTGCAAGCCATAGATAGCTAGCTCCTGATCGCATGCTTTGCAGTTTCCACAGCTAGAGCAAGCAGCAAGCTCAGCTGTTAAGCTCGACGCATTTTTGCGAGAATTCAGTACAAAGTGACCGAGCAAGTGTTGGTTTTGGGCCGGCGTGAAAGCTGCGATGTGAAAAGAGTTGGGGCACAAGTACTATGTAGTACTAGTAGTATATGTATAGGAATGTATACTTTGCTTTGCCTTCACTGCTGGTATGCTGTATTGCTGTACGTGGAGATGCAGCGAGCGGACCGACAGAGAATGCACTGAGCTCATCCATTATTGCTTCTTCTTGCGGCTAGACCTAGGCCTCTGGAGCCCGGATGCTGCCTGCCTGTGCAAATGTGGGGTGCAGGCGTATCCCTACCCTCGTTTTTACCCCGACAAAACAAACACGTCTGCATCAGCGTGGCGGTGATCCGTAGCAACAGACCATCTCTACTTCTCTGGGTTATGTTTTTTCGACAGAAGAAAGACGCTCTCCGGTTCTCTGGTTTTACAAGTGCTGGGCCGATCACGCGTCTGTCTCGGACCAACTAGAACGAAGGCCCAGTGACACACCTCACTGGTTAATTACGTTTTCTTCTGCTTTTCATGCGTTTTCCATGCTCGGTCGATCGGTGCCTATGAGCCACCCATATATGCGTGCTGTATTGATCTGCAGCACGTCTTTGCTGCTCTGCAATTGTGCATTGATTTGCCTATCAAGTCGAGTTTTTCACTTAGGACTTTCCGAGTAGGTATCTACATGTTGTATCAGTTTCAGAATGCAAAAACTCGCTGAGACCTTGTTTGTTACTTGGGTATTTTAGGGGCGCTACAGGAGTAACAGCGCACCCCGACGGCATTTGCCGTCGGGCTCAGCATTGAAACCCTCGGCGTCAACGAACCAGACGGCCACCGTCGGGCTAAGGCCGTCGACCTGTGATCCATCGGGCTCACGCCGTTACCGTCGGGCTCGTGCATTACGCCGACGGTGTTTTTTGGCCGTCGGGTTCATAATACCGTCGGCGGACGAAACACGTAAACGACGCTCCGGCCGTTAGACGGCAGCTAGCCCGACAGCAATGCCGTCGGCCTAATGACACACGCGTCAGCTGCTGGCGCTCCGTCGAGCACATGCCACACGGTGAGCCCGACGGTAATACCGTCGGCCTCACCACGAACCGATAATTTCTGCCAGCAGTAGGCCGACGGCATTGCCGTTCGCCTCACCACGACGTGAAAAACAACAGCATTTTGCTACATTTTAATTATTCCCTGCAAATTTCAATTTTTTTTCTGGCACAGATTTACATATAATTCTAACACATTTGAATGTGGCAGATCATATAGCTCAAATTGTTCACACAACATAACACAAATCATCGGGTAAACATTCACACAAACATCATCTATATCACACGTTTTTACACGTTTCTACATGATCAAGTACCATACATAAACTTCCACACGGTTTCTACACGGATGAATTACAAGCTCATGAAGCGACATCTATCCGAAGGAACTCTCAACCACAAAGTCCACCGCCAAGAGCATGATCACTACAAAATGAAAAGGAACTCCGGTTAGCATGGCAAATGTATCAAGTCCAAATTCATGCAAGGAAAAATGATCAAAGTCATGCAAACCTTCTAAGTCCAAATTCATGCAATGAAAAATGATCAAAGTCATGCAAATGTTCTAAGTCCAAATTCATGCTAATCGTTCTAAGTCCAAATCCATGCAAACATTATAAGTACAAATTCATACAAATGTTCTAAGTCCAAACTGAATCATGAAAAATAGTTTTAAGTCTATGGTTGGTTTATCTCCGAGTTTTTCATGAACTAACCGGGTTCGGTGATTGTCGACGCGACTCGTAGCTCTCGTGGTGGGGTGCTCGAGTCAGCGAGGTAGAAGCACCCAGGCTAGGACCTTGTGAGTGAACCGGAGTGGCCATGGGTGAGGCAGAAGCTTGACCAAATGGAGCCAGTGCCCGTGAAGAAGACGATCCCTACATGTTTGAACAAAATATGACTAAGAGTAAATATCTAGATGTACAAAAAATGACTTAGTGAATCTTTGGTGAAGTACTAACATGAGTCGCCTGTGTGTAGTGTGCGACGAAATCGGCGTAGCACGGCCGTGGAGGGTACGGCGGTGGTGGCGGAGCCGGTACTGGCTCGGGTAGTGGAGTACCATCTCTCATTGCCGTAGTAAGCGCCTGCAAGTGAGTTTATATGCCATGCATCATGAAGGACAAACTCAGAATATGAAATTTATTGGCTAGTAGATTGGATGGACCACAACTCACCGTCATATAGGAAAACTGATGCGACTGCTGAGCTTGATACACAACCGCCGAATGATCCTGCATCTGCTGCATCCAAGCATCCCGAGCCTCTTGTTAGGCTTGTTCCATTTTCTTAAATATGACATAATGAATCTCATGAGCATACACATATATGAATGATAACTAAGAATGAAGAAGAAAAATGAGAGAAAGCTTACATGGTCCACGGCACGGGCGGGTCTAGCACACGTGCACGAGGTGGAACAGAAACACCCGTGATTTATTTGACACGTGTGTAATTGGTGGTAGGCTCGATCACCGTGTCAAACATCTCGAAGCGGCCATATGGCCTTCCATGTCCTGCGAGAAACACGACCCTCTCGTCGACTGGCTCCGTAACGGGGTCAGAATCCGGTCCATTCAGCTCCTTGTACCTGATGGCCTTCATAACAAGTAAACAATTAGTAAGTAAAAATTATTTCTTGCTTGCATTTAGTAAACATGATCTTGAAAAATAAACCTAGTCTTGTACTCCTCAAGGTTACCAGTGGTTGTGCCATAGTATGGATCCTCGCCGTTCTTGACCACCTTCTTCTTATGAGCCAATTGCCACACTTCAAACTCTCCCATGTCCCGCCCTTCATTAGCGGCCATCTAAAATACATACAACAAATGGTATGCATTAAAAAGGAAACACTGTCGGGGAAAACGAGTAGGTTGTTTCATATATATACCTGATGATCCTTGTAGTGGTAGAAGTGTCGGTTCCCTTGACTGTGTGTTCCCTCATGGCCGCGACTGAGACTGTTTTGAATGCTCTTGGCCTTGAAATCTAGATCTTTCCAGGTCCACATATCCACCAATTTCTCCCAGCCATCCTTCTTTCCCAAAGCCCACTTTGGACAAATCTTAAGATGAAAACATCTCAAGTGAAGAACAGATAATGCACTTTACGATGGACATGGAATAAAAAGAAAATTTCATTACCCCCATGAAATCCTCGTGGGACATCTTCTCAGCAAGTTTGATCTCAAGGATTTTCTTATTGTTGTATCTCTTGCCTTTCTCAGCCTAGAACAGATATTGCAAGTAGAACATGATGCTTGTCGGTGTCGCTCAAGGAGAGTTCAATCATATGGAGAGCGGAAGCGTTTAGTTGCTTTTCGGCGAACTCTCTCTTGGTCATGTTGCTTGGATCCTCCACAATGTATCCTTCTTCAATAATCCTCCAAAGCTCGATGGAGGCACTGTTGACATGAGATTTCATTGAGCGTTGCCAACTAGCAAAAGCTAATGCATTGAGCTTAGGTGGGGGACCTAAAGGGTTTATGCGGGTAGTGATAATTGGATCGGGAGAGTACCATCCCCGAACGGCATGATACTCTTCCTTTTCCTCATGCGAGTTGGGAGATGACTTAGGCTTATCATTTGCTTTCACCTCCTTCTCTTTTTGCTCTTTATCCTCCTTGGGTCCACCCTCATCGGAGTTAGAAGCTTTTTCAAGCGGGATGAAATCCGAGGACTTGTTGTTAATGAGTTTATTGAGCAAGTCACGAAACTCATTAAACCTAGCATCCATGGAAGATGTCAAAGTTGTTTCCAAAGCTTTGATATCGGCCATGGATGCCGCGGTGGCTTGGTCCTTTTTAAGGGACTCATTAGCCTCGGCAAGCCTTGCGGTCTCATCCTCACTTTGTGTCATACTTCTCTTAGGCGGTTAAACCCGAAAAGAGAGCCTTAGCTCTGATACCAATTGAAAGGATCGGTATGACACCTAGAGGGGGGGGGGGGGGGGGGTGAATAGGTGCTAATTCAAATTTTAGTTCTTTTTCAAATTAGGCTTGACACAAAAGGTAAATTCACTAGATATGCAACTAAGGTGAATTTCCTATATGACAAGCTAGCAACTAAGCAAGATATAATAAGGCAATAAATAAGGATAGAAGTAACCGAAGTGAAGACACGAGACGATAAGGATGTATTCCCGAGTTCCTCCCTTGAATGGGAGTACGTCTCGTTGGAGAGGTGTGAACCAACACAATGGTTCAACGGCCACAAAGGCCTCACCCTAATCTCCGGTGAACCGCACCACAAAGGTTTGGTCCACTTTCCACTATCGGAATCCTTCGAGGCGGAATCCGGAGCCTTTACAACAACGATTCGGGGCACGACCCACAAAGGGCTTGGGGGCTCCCGAACAGCTACAATCTATCACAAAGACAATAGGTAAGTACAACAATGGGCTAGGTTTCCTAGTGGAAGCCCTAGCAAGTGTTCCCTCAAATGAATGAGGGGGAAATGAAGAACGGCTCGGTGAAGATGTAGATCGGGGCCTTCTCCTTCAATCCTCCAAAGATCAACGAGTTTGGATGGGGGGATTGGGAGATCTTGAGATTCTTGGCTTGCAACAATGGAGCTCCTCCTTTTCTAGGTCAAGCACTTTTCTGGAGGAAGGAGGAGGGGTATTTATACCCCTCCAAAGATGTAACCGTTGCAGCCAAAAACCCAGGCCGGAAACTCCGGCCCTAGTGGCCGGAAACTCCGGCCAGGGCGGAAACTCTGGCCTAGGGAGGCCGGAAACTCCGGGGGCCACCAGGGGCTGAACACAAGATCTTCAAACTGAACTTGGACATCTTCGAGATACACGAGGCCGGAAACTTTGGCCTGGGGCGGAAACTCCGGTCCATGGGACCGGAAACTCCGCCCCCCACCAGGGGCTGAGCACAACTTCGGCAACCGAGCAACGGAGAAGATTCCGGTCCTCAGGGACCGGAAACTTCAGGCAGGGCCGGAAACTCCGGCCCCCTGGACCGGAAACTCCGGCCCCCACCAGGGGCTGAGCACACTTTCAGTGCTGTCTCTTTTTCTCCTCTTTTGGTGCTGATGCATCTGAAGAGTTCCTAGATTATCCTGCATTACTTAACACCAACTTAATACATCCACATGTTGTTAACTAACACACAAAACACAGAGATCATAGAAATGTTCTTTCAATCTCCCCCTTTTTGGTGTTAGATGACAACATATGGATTTGCAATAACAGTAATTTCACTAACATGTAATGATAGCTGAAAGAGCTCCCCCTAGATGGGTGCATCAAGAATATTTGCTTTGGAATGCACGTGTACACATATAGAGGCAAATTCGAACAACAATTTGCAAGCATGATAAGTAGGCAATACATTTCACAAATAAGACATAGTATAGTATGGGTTGAGTGTTAGGAGATAAACCATACCTTGTGCATAAAACTGAAGATATTAACCCCATATAATCAAGGCACAATAGTAGTATCAACCACATAATATAAGAAATCCAAATGTCTTACACACACATAGTTCATGACAAAGAGAAGGCAAATGAGTTCGAAATTCAAATAACATAACAAGGACACAAGCGCAATAAAATGATAGAGGCACATGCTTGTGTCCCAACCCATGCAAATCCCGGAGAGAACCTAATAGAACTACTTCTCCCCCTTTGGCACCGAGACACCAAAAAGGGGAAAAGAGCATAACTAACGGGCCCATGAAGATCACTCGGTGTCTTCATCCATGTCGTCATCTCCTTCGTTGTCGTAGTCCTCATCGGAGAGGTTCATGGGAGCCTTGCCGTGGTTGTGAGACGAGGTAGGAAAGGAGGTCACATCCGAAAAATCAGCCCAAGGAAAGACATCCTGATTCCATTGCTCAAGAGGGACCGTGTCAGAAGAAGATGAGGAAATGATGGGAATGCCAGCTTCATCTTCTTCCGGAGGAGGAGTAACATTTCCATTGTTCATTTTGCGCATCTCCTTGATCATAAAATTTTGGTTGCTCAAAATGTGTTTCTCTCTCACATATGACCCATGATTCTCCTTGTGAATGGCAACATCCATGCATAGCAGTTTCCTCTTCCACCAAGAGAGCTTGCGAAATTCTGCGTTTACCTTGGCCTTCCCTTGAAGACTAGTGGGGGGATCGGCATTCTTACTTCTCCTCTTAGGTAAGGGAACGTCCTCTTCATCACTAGTTTGTGGAGGAGGTGCATGAGAGGATGAAGCTTGCTTTGTGTGCTTGGAGAGAATATGGAGAGTACCCTTGGCATGCTTGATGAAGGTAGAGCGATCAAGTGTGGGCACTTTGGAGAGAATGAGCTTCATCACATAGGGAGCATAGAGTGGATTCTTGTGCTCGAAAATGGCCCAATGCATCTCGCACTTAATGAAATCCATGACATCCACCTCTTGGCCACGGCACTCCGGACCGGCTTGAAGGACCCTGTAAGCATGGTAGAGTAGGTTGACAAGGCCTCCTCGAATAGCATCCACATTCCCGGCTTGAGGAGCAAGGTTGAGCCGAACCATGCGGAGGAAGATGTTGAAGGTGGGAAGGAGGTCTTGATTAGAGCCCACAGAAGAAGCAACGGAGTAAAGAGGGCGCAACCGGCTCTTGTTATATGCAGTCCCTTCCACATGCATCCTCATCCCAACTGGAGTAGTGGCCCCCTTGAATTCATAGCCCAGAGCTGTCGCAAACTCCACAAAGTTGGAGGTGCACTTGATAGGTCCAGTCATCCACGTCATAGTGACATCCTCATCATTGTCAAACACCACCGTGGCAAAGAACTGCTGCACAAGCTGAATATCAAAATCCTGCTGAGTGTAAGAGATGAGCTTTTCCAGACCAAGCTTCCTAGCAATCCAAACAGCCTCCCGAAAGTATGCTTTCTTGTTCAGCGCCTCAAGATCCAGAATCTTCTGTTCACAGACTGCGTGCTTCTCAATCCGGGCATAAATCTCCTGCATAATCAGCAGTTGCTCCCTCCTAGGGAAATTGGGGTTGGTGGTGTTGGGAGGCAAGTCATAGAACTGTTGTGACCTCATACGACGGAACTCAGGCTTTCCCATACCCAGAACAGTGGTCAAAGAGTCAAAATGGGCTTGCTCGGCCTCTTCTTCATTATCAAAACCACCAAGTTCAGCTTGTCTAGTGGCTTCCTCATCAATAGTGCTCTGTTGTCTCATGCGGCCACTGCTGCTATCAAATATAAGATTGTTCCTTGTTTGAGCTCTTTCTTTACTTGAAGCAAGGAGCGGATTCCGAGTGACCACCTTTTTTCTATGACCTGTGAAACAGAGAGTACAAGGATAGCAAGGAGATAAGTTTGCATGTCCAAGAAAGCCAAAAGAAGAAAATTAAAAGTGTCAGAATTTCTCTCAGATATGAGCTAGGCCGGAGTTTCCGGCCACAGGGGCGGATATTCCGGTCCACACCGGAGTTTCCGGTGCAGGAGGGGCCGGAGTTTCCGCCCTGTGGCAGGAAAACTGCAATCTAGGTCAAATCTAAGGAAAAATTGAGCACAACTAATTTTCTAGGGATTGAAATGCCAACACTAGGGTTCTACACCATGCAGCACAGGCAGAACTTCTCTCAAAACAAGATCTAGAGTGAAAACCTAGAGAGAGAGAGAAGAAAGCCTTTACCCGACATGCTGGAGGTCAAATGCGAGGGAGAAGGATCCCTAGCACTTGAACGGAGGAGGGGCCGGTGGCACGGCGGATTCCGGCGGCGGGGAGCGGCCGGAGTGGTCCTTGGAGGCGGCGGCGGCTGGGGGAGGAGTGGGGGTCGGGGGTGTGTGAGGAGTTGTGGGACAACTCCTCACCCCGATCCGCTTTGAAGATCCCAGCGAAACTGCCCAGACCGGAGTTTCCGGCCCTAGACACCGGAGTCTCCGGCCCTGGCCAGAGATTCCGGTTCTAGGGGCGGAAACTTCAGTCAGACCGGAATCTCCGGCCTGGAAGGCCGGAGTTTCCGGCCCCACCGACTCCAAATCCCAGGTTTTAATGTGTTTTGGACATGCAAAGGCAAGAGGAGCAGTTTTTAAGATGAGGTAGGCCTGGGATAAGACAAATGGTCACTGGAGATGGTACCATGCACTCAAGTTTGGTAAGAGACAACAAAAGCGACATTAAGAAGCAACGCTTGAGTGCATTTTCCATAAGAGCAAGAATGAAACAAAGAAAACAAGATAACACCACAAGAGTATCAATTCTTCACAACGAAGAAGTTGGTGGCCAAGGCCACCATGTATGAGATTATGTGGTGTGATACCGCGAAGATATATCTTGGGTTCACCGCCATTACTCAACATTTAAGCTCGCAATTCATAAGAATGAACAAAAGGAGACGAAAACAATTCTTACTATTGGCATAATGGGGGGAGGGAAAGTCCAATAGATTAGGACCGCACTCCCCCTATGTCCATGCCTACACCTACACCAAAATAGAAAGTTGAGATAGAGGTGTGCATGCAAGGTAGTCAACCAATGCTCCTAGAATCCACGATATTTAGCTCATGCCTCAAAAAGGTGAACCGTGCTTCGTCAAGTGGCTTGGTGAACATATCGGCAAGTTGAATCTTCGTTGGAATATAACCAAGCTCAATATCACCCCGGTTGATGTGATCTCGAATAAAATGATAGCGAATCTCAATATGCTTCGTTCTTGAGTGCTCCACGGGGTTGTGACCAATCTTGATAGCACTTTCATTGTCACATAAAAGAGGCACTTTGTCACAAAGGACACCGTATTCCTTTAAAGTTTGCCTCATCCAAAGTAATTGAGTGCAAGCACTAGCGGCTGCCACATACTCGGCTTCGGTGGTAGATAAGGATATGCAATTTTGCTTCTTGGAGGACCAACTCACCAAAGATTTCCCAAGGAATTGACATGCACCGGAAGTAGACTTCCTATCATCCTTGCAACCGGCCCAATCCGAATCCGTGTAACCGGCAAGAGAGAAGTTGGACCCCCTAGGATACCACAAACCAAACCTTGGGGTATAAACCAAATATCGGAAGATTCGATTCACCGCTATCAAGTGACTTTCTTTAGGAGCCGCTTGATACCTTGCACACACTCCTACACTCAACACAATATCGGGTCTAGATGCACAAAGATAAAGCAAAGAACCAATCATAGAGCGATAGAGTTTTTGATCGACATCTTTACCCTTTGGACTAAGTTCAAGATGGCATTTGGTGTCCATAGGAAACCTCTTCTCTTTTGCATCTTGCATCTTGAACCTCTTGAGCATGTCTTGGATGTATTTGGCTTGAGAGATGAAAGTCCCTCCACTTAATTGCTTTATTTCAAAACCAAGAAAGAATTTCAACTCTCCCATCATGGACATCTCGAACCTATCCGTCATAAGCTTTGAAAATTCATCATTGAAAGCTTTGTTAGATGAGCCAAAGATAATATCATCAACATAAAGTTGACATATGAAGAGCTCCCCTTTTACCCTCTTTGTGAAGAGAGTGGGATCGATTTGCCCCACTTCAAAGCCACGGTCTAGCAATAGCTCTCTTAGGTGCTCATACCAAGCTCGAGGTGCTTGTTTGAGACCATAGAGGGCCTTATCAAGCTTGTAGACATGGTTTGGGAAGTGTGGGTCCTCAAATCCCGGAGGTTTCTTTACATATACCAACTCCTTTAAGGGACCATTAAGAAATGCACTCTTCACATCCATTTGTTGCAACTTAAAATTAAAATGAGATGCATAGGCAAGTAGGATACGGATGGACTCAAGACGAGCCACGGGAGCATAGGTCTCTCCAAAATCAATGCCTTCAACTTGAGAGTACCCTTGAGCTACCAATCTCGCCTTGTTCCTTACAACCAATCCATGCTCATCTTGCTTGTTCTTGAATATCCACTTGGTGCCAATAACATTGCGGCAATCCTTTGGCTTTTCTACTAGATTCCATACTTTGTTGCGCTTGAAGTTGTTGAGTTCTTCATGCATGGCTTCCAACCAATCCGGATCTTCAAGTGCTTCAAACACCTTCTTTGGTTCAATCATAGAGATATGAGCTTGATGTTCACTAAAGCTTGCCAATTGACTTCTTGTGGAAACCTTGCGAGATACATCACCAATGATGGCTTCAAGCTTGTGACACTTGATTTCCAAGTTTCTCTTGACTCTTTCTTGACGACGGGTTTCGATATCCCCATTGTTGCGTGGGATTTCGGCTTGATCACCTAGATCATTTGAGTCCCCGTCTTGACGGTCTTGATGAGCATTGCCATCTTGTTGCACATTTTCAATGATGGGAGAAGATGGATGCTCTTTCTCTTGATCTTGACTAGGGTTGAGAATAGGAGTTCTTGAATCTTGTGAGACCTCTTGGTCAACTTGAGGAGGAACTTGATCTTGTTCTTGGATAGGTGTCTCATTTGCTTCCATAGAGGGTGCCACTTCAACTTGTGATGATGGAATCTCCACTTGAGTGGAGCTTGTACTTCCTTGAGGAGGCTCATGATGAATCTCGATGGGGCGATGAAATCCAACACCCATCCTTTGTATTGCATCTTGAGGTTCCTCGTTATCTACATCACAAACATGAAATTGCGCCACTTGGGAGCCGTCATTCTCATCAAACCTCACACTACAAGATTCTACAACTCTCCCTAAGGATTTGTCATAGACTCTATAAGTGTGAGAGTTTGCACCATACCCAACAAGAACACCTTCTAAGGCTTTAACTTCAAACTTAGAAAGATGTACACCTTTGATTTTGTAGAAACACTTACAACCAAAAACTCGATAGTAGGAGATGTTGGGCTTGTTGCCGGTAAGCATTTCATATGGAGTTTCCTTCTTCCCTTTGCGAAAGAATAACCGGTTGGAGGAGTGACACGCCGTGGAGATAGCTTCGGCCCACAAGAAGAGTGGAGACTTAAACTCCGCCAACATGGACCTAGCCATATCCATAAGAGTCCGGTTCTTCCTCTCGGCTACCCCGTTTTGTTGAGGAGTATATGCGGCGGAGTATTGATGTCGAATTCCCTCGTCGCTAAGAAACTCATTTAGGGTGTAGTTCTTGAACTCGGAGCCATTGTCACTTCTAATGGCCAATATGGGAAGATTGTGTTGACGTTGAACTTCATTGGAGAAATCGATGATGGTTTGTTGAGTTTCATCCTTCGTCTTGAAGAAGAAAACCCAAGTGAATCTTGAATAGTCATCGACAATCACCAAACAATATTTCTTCCCACCAAGGCTAGGTTGAGGTACGGCACCAAAAAGATCAACGTGAAGAAGTTCCAATACCCTTGATGATGAGATGATGGTCTTGCTTGGGTGGGGAGAATCATGCATCTTTCCTTCAACACAAGCCCTACAAAGACGATCTCTAGAAAAAGAAACATTCTCATTTAGTCCAAGAATGTGGCCACCCTTGTGAAGACTTTGCAAAGTTCTCATATTGACATGGGACAAGCGGCGATGCCACAACCACCCCACGTCGACCTTTCCGAATAGGCATATTGCTTGAGTGTTGGTTGACCCCAAAAAGTCTACCACAAACAACTCATTTTCAACATGCCCAACGAACATGACCTTTAGAGTCTTGCTCCTCAAGAGTACCACCATATCAAGAGTAAAATAGACATCAAAGTTCATCTTATTAAGAGCACGAACGGACATAAGATTGTAACCTAGAGACTCAACAAGCATGACATTTACAAGGGTGATATCCCTTGCAACTACCACCTTGCCAAGACTCTTTACCTCGGCTTTGGACTTGTCACCATAAGAGACGGTTGAGTGATTTAAATTTGGTCTCAACTCCGTCATGATCTCCTTGCTTCCGGTCATATGACTAGTGCATCCACTATCAATCACCCATTTAGATCCACCGGAAGCATAGTCCTACAAGAAATCATTTCTTGCATTTAGGTACCCATTTTTCAATGGGTCCCTTTCGGTTAGCAACAAGGGTCTTAGGAACCCAAATAGAATAGTCAATGTAACCATCATAAGGACCAACATATTTTTCATAAACATCACCATAATAATCAACATAAAGAATGTAGTTGGGATTGTTATGCCCCGCAAAGTCACTACGAGTGGTCTTGCCCCTAGTGGCATTACCACTCGCAATGTTAGTCTTAGCTTGTGCCGGCTTGGTCTTGTTCTCCTTGGTGTTGCTCACCTTCTTCTTTGCCTCGGCCACATACCCAAGACCTTCCTTTCCTTTGTGTGGTTTTAGCTCAAACAAATAAGCAAAACCCTTATCGTTACCTTTAGGAATAGAGGTCTTAGCATGATCCACCTTTAACCTAGCATTTTCTTCAATGACATTTTCATGAACACGAGGAAGAATGGTTATGCTAGTTGAGCAAGTTTTAGAGAGTTGAGTTTGGAGTTGCTCATGTGACTTAACAAGGATGGAGTGGGTCGTTTTCAAGACCTTGTGAGCTTTATCAAGCTTCTCCATATCCTCAAGAAGTATAGTATTTGCAACCCCAAGTTCAACTTTCTCCTTTTTAATCACTTTATATTTGGCGAAGACATGATCTCTATCCTTAATGATTTTACTAATGATTTCATCATTTTTAGCATCAAGAGATTCAAGTCTTTCCTCTAGAGTGGTTCTATATTCACTTTCTTCATCAAGAGAGCTATTTAAGGATGCTATGGAAGCATTCAAGGAAGCAATGGTGAGAGAATCCTCTCTCTCAATCTTACTCTTTTCTTGAAGAAGTTCTTCGGCCGCACATAGTTGTCTCATGAGAGACTCAACATGTTCCTTGGCCTCACCTTGCAAGTTAGTCACAAAAGTATCGAAGGCAACTAGTTCCTTCTTAATCTCAAGACTAGATTGATCATGCATAGTCTTAGGAGAAGGGGATGATACCTCGGTGACATGAGCCATGAGGCAACGAGCGGTATTGATGGAGAGGTTCTCATTGGGGGATTCAAAGAGAGATGATGATGAAGTGGAGACAATAGCCAATGCGGCTACCTCATTGTTAGGTGCATCTTCATCTTCGGAATCACTTGTGGCATATTCCTCTTGTGCCACCAACACAATTCTCGGTGCCTTCTTGAAGAAGGGCTTTCTTGGTCTTGCGGGCTTCTTTTGAATCAACTTGGAGTGATCCTTTGGGATAAGCTTCCCGCCATTTTGCTCACGGTTCTCATAAGGGCACTCTCTTATGTAGTGGTTCTTGTCATGACAATTGTAGCATGTCTTTGTCCTTGAGGCAAGCTCTTTCTTGCCACTTGTGTTGTTATCTCGATCAACACGAGCTTTAGCACTAGCCGGGTCATTCCAAAACACTCTTGTGGCAAGTGCAATGTGACCATTGAGGGCTTGCTCAAGATCATGTGGAGCAATGTTACTAGGACAAGCTTCAACTTCATCATTGGCATCTAGGCAAGTCACCTTGGCCTTCAAGGCAAGAGAGGGACCTTGTCTCATTCCCATGGCCCTAGCACGGTTATCTTCGGCATTCTTGGTGGCAACCTTGGAGGCTTGAACTTCTTGCATAACTTCATGGGAAGACAATTGAAGGTAGTTGTATCTTCCTTGAATGGACTTCAACTCCATTGGCTCCGAGGGCAAGAGAGCATTCTCATACTTCCTCTTGACCCAAGCATCATCAACATATGTTGCTCCCACATCATAAAAGGCTTTGGCAAGAGTCTTGAGTCTACCATACATCTCTTCATGGGTCTCGTTGTCAAGCATGTAGAAACCTTCGGCGGCATTGCTCAAGGATTCGTATCTATTTCTCTTCATGCTTTCATTTCCAAGGAAGGCACGCTCAAGACAATCCCAAGCTTCTTTGGCGGTGGTGGCATGTAGAACATGATGCTTGTCGGTGTCGCTCAAGGAGAGTTCAATCATATGGAGAGCGGAAGCGTTTAGTTGCTTTTCGGCGAACTCTCTCTTGGTCATGTTGCTTGGATCCTCCACAATGTATCCTTCTTCAATAATCCTCCAAAGCTCGATGGAGGCACTGTTGACATGAGATTTCATTGAGCGTTGCCAACTAGCAAAAGCTAATGCATTGAGCTTAGGTGGGGGACCTAAAGGGTTTATGCGGGTAGTGATAATTGGATCGGGAGAGTACCATTCCCGAACGGCATGATACTCTTCCTTTTCCTCATGCGAGTTGGGAGATGACTTAGGCTTATCATTTGCTTTCACCTCCTTCTCTTTTTGCTCTTTATCCTCCTTGGGTCCACCCTCATCGGAGTTAGAAGCTTTTTCAAGCGGGATGAAATCCGAGGACTTGTTCTTAATGAGTTTATTGAGCAAGTCACGAAACTCATTAAACCTAGCATCCATGGAAGATGTCAAAGTTGTTTCCAAAGCTTTGATATCGGCCATGGATGCCGCGGTGGCTTGGTCCTTTTTAAGGGACTCATTAGCCTCGGCAAGCCTTGCGGTCTCATCCTCACTTTGTGTCATACTTCTCTTAGGCGGTTAAACCCGAAAAGAGAGCCTTAGCTCTGATACCAATTGAAAGGATCGGTATGACACCTAGAGGGGGGGTGAATAGGTGCTAATTCAAATTTTAGTTCTTTTTCAAATTAGGCTTGACACAAAAGGTAAATTCACTAGATATGCAACTAAGGTGAATTTCCTATATGACAAGCTAGCAACTAAGCAAGATATAATAAGGCAATAAATAAGGATAGAAGTTACCGAAGTGAAGACACGAGACGATAAGGATGTATTCCCGAGTTCCTCCCTTGAATGGGAGTACGTCTCGTTGGAGAGGTGTGAACCAACACAATGGTTCAACGGCCACAAAGGCCTCACCCTAATCTCCGGTGAACCGCACCACAAAGGTTTGGTCCACTTTCCACTATCGGAATCCTTCGAGGCGGAATCCGGAGCCTTTACAACAACGATTCGGGGCACGACCCACAAAGGGCTTGGGGGCTCCCGAACAGCTACAATCTGTCACAAAGACAATAGGTAAGTACAACAATGGGCTAGGTTTCCTAGTGGAAGCCCTAGCAAGTGTTCCCTCAAATGAATGAGGGGGAAATGAAGAACGGCTCGGTAAAGATGTAGATCAGGGCCTTCTCCTTCAATCCTCCAAAGATCAACGAGTTTGGATGGGGGGATTGGGAGATCTTGAGATTCTTGGCTTCCAACAATGGAGCTCCTCCTTTTCTAGGTCAAGCACTTTTCTGGAGGAAGGAGGAGGGGTATTTATACCCCTCCAAAGATGTAACCGTTGCAGCCAAAAACCCAGGCCGGAAACTCCGGCCCTAGTGGCCGGAAACTCCGGCCAGGGCGGAAACTCCGGCCTAGGGAGGCCGGAAACTCCGGGGGCCACCAGGGGCTGAACACAAGATCTTCAAACTGAACTTGGACATCTTCGAGATACACGAGGCCGGAAACTTTGGCCTGGGGCGGAAACTCCGGTCCATGGGACCGGAAACTCCGCCCCCCACCAGGGGCTGAGCACAACTTCGGCAACCGAGCAACGGAGAAGATTCCGGTCCTCAGGGACCGGAAACTTCAGGCAGGGCCGGAAACTCCGGCCCCCTGGACCGGAAACTCCGGCCCCCACCAGGGGCTGAGCACACTTTCAGTGCTGTCTCTTTTTCTCCTCTTTTGGTGTTGATGCATCTGAAGAGTTCCTAGATTATCCTGCATTACTTAACACCAACTTAATACATCCACATGTTGTTAACTAACACACAAAACACAGAGATCATAGAAATGTTCTTTCACACATGCAAAGACAATATTAGTATGCAAGGAGAGTTAGCCACATACTTATATGATCAAGAGATAGCCACTTACTTTTTGTTGACCGGCCTAATAAGAATTTTTCCCTCTTGAGATCTTAATCTTCTTGGAAGATTCATTATTCCTCGAGTCGACAAGGCCCAAGCTCCTCCCCCTCGTGCTGCAAATTAAAATTAAAATGCAAATTAGAGTTCAAATAAAATGTAAGTGAACAAAACTAAGTGGTAGGAATAGGAGAAAATAGTGTACCTCCTCCTCCTCGACGTGCTGCTCTAGGTCCTCCTCAACGGGCTGCTCCGGGTCCTCATCGTTCTGCTGCTCGACGTCCACCCCGAAGTACTGCTGCTCGAAGCACTGCTGCTGAGGCTGCTCCACCCCGAAGTACTGCTGCTGAGGCTCCTCCCCCTCGAAGTACTGCAGCTGAGGCTCCTCCACCACGAAGTGCCCGTTGTGATAGTCCTGACTCTTAAGCCTGTTGACTCTGCCCGTTGTTAAATTGACTCCGTTACTCATGTTAGAACAATAACCATCTGGGAACTTCACATTGTGTTTGAGCCAATTGAATTGCTCCTTCTTTTGGGCAGCTAGAAGGCAGAAGTCAACATTTGGCTTGACCCAATTTCTTCGATTGCCCTCAGGACGCTGCATGTTTAGTTTTATTCTGTCACAAAGCCTCTCTTGATCGACCCTAGCCTTGACATTGTCCTTCGTCTTCTCATGAATGTCTAGGGTTGTGTGAAAGACGGACTCTGCGACATTCTTTTCGGTGTGCATCACATCGATGTTATGAGAAAGTTTGAGGTCCTTGTAATAGGGGAGTTGTGTCAAACCTGGTATGTGAGTCCAGTTGTGTGTCTCACCATATCCAATAAAATATTTGCCTTTGGTCTTAGGATTTAGAGCACCTAGCTCGTCATCAACAACTTTACCATCAAACGTTGGTATCTTGTTTACTTCACTGACAACTTTGTCTTTCAAGAAGTGTTTTTTGTCCTCTCTGAATCTATGACCTTCTTCGAGGAACTGTCGATTCTTGTCAAAGGCGGAATACTTGCCACCCTTCTTCAGCCATACGAACATAAGAGCATGCCTGCACACTGGGGATGGCATCTTTCCAGCTGTACAATGTCCGCAGAATAGGGCATACCCGGGTAGGTCATGCATGGAATACTGGTACCAAACTGTAATGCGGAAGTTTTTCTTCGTTGCCCGGTCATATGTCCATGTGCCGTGTGCCCAAGAATGTTACAAATCATTGATTAGCGGCTGCATGTACACACTCAAATTCTTCCCTGCACATTCAGGCCCCGGAATGATCAAAGAGAACAATATGGTCTTGCATTGCATTAAGACTCCGGGAGGGAGATTGAGCGGCATAACAAACATGGGCCAACAGTTGTACGATCTAGCCGACATACCGAATGGGTTGAAACCATCGGTTGCTATCGCAATTCTGACATTTCGAGACTCTTGAGCTTTATCAGGGTATGCTCTGTCGAAATGTTTCCACGCTTCACCATCAGCCGGATGTTTCATCTTCTTCTTTTTATCATGAATATCAGGGTATCTCTTCCCCGTCTTGTGCCATGTCATCTGTTTGGCAGTCTCCTCATCCATGTAAAGGCGCTGGATCCTTTTTATGAATGGGAGATACCGAAGAATCTTTACAGCAACTTCCGTCTGCACCATTTCACCTTCCGCGCCCTTCACCTCTACATACCTAGAGGCCCCACACTTGCTACAGTGAGTGTGATTCACAAACTCTTTCCGAAACAGAAGGCAACCCTTAGGACAACAATGTATCTTCTCATAATCCATGCAAAGCGATCATGATTTTCTTCGACTCGTACATGGTACGAGGCAGATAATGTCCTTTAGGGAGCATGTTACCCATTGTTTTCAAATGATCTTCAAAGCTTGATCGGGTTTGGCCGTGTTTGGCCTTATCAGCTAACAGTTGCGATATGGCATCAAGCTGAGAGACTTCTGCACCCGGATAAAGAGGTTTCTTCGCGGTGGCCATCATTTCAAGGAAGGCCTTCGCGGTTTCCTCTGGTTCATCCGGTAAATCCGATTCCTCCTGTTCATCCGGATCTTCTGGAGGTGGCGAATGTGCCTGATTTGCATAGTGAAGATCAACAAGCATTTTGCAATGCCATCGTGGGCATTGCCATCGATGTGTTGCCGCATCACCACCTCTCTAACACGGTCACTCTCGGGAAAGTTGATTTGCATGTTAAAGTCGGGCATATATCCGTAAAGCCAAAGGTGTTTTGTCATCTCTAAGCTACCCTGACGGTTATTCATCTTGCACCGAGCACAAGGGCAAAGCGGACGAACTGTCTTAGAACCACGGTGTGCGTCCTTCACATAATATTCAGTTTTCACCTGCCACTCAGCTATCATGTCAGTCCTACTAATACGACCACTGTACATCCACTCACCATCAGCCATCTGCACTTAGAGGTAATAACAGCAAAAATAGCATTTGATATCAAATAAATGGCATTAAATTAAATACAAGATATTCTCTACCGGGGAAAACGCGTGCATCATCCTACATCTCTATTAGGATAGCCTTCTAGCAGCCGCCGGATCCATAGATTTAGTACGTTCTCCATGCTCTACCCCGATCCGAGACAGAATTTCAGCAGCACCTCCCTGCTGCTCTCCTGATACACGTCTCGGCAAAAAGCCGAGAGGATGTGCATCCGGAGAACAACGGGGAGGCACTACCGAAATCCCGACTCGGACCAGAGCAGAACATAGAGAACGTACCCAACTACGCATCCGCCGACTGTCCCATAAATGCCGAAGCGTTACGCATCATAATATGATGACCTCTAACGCATATTTATCCGCGTAACGCTTTCGGACGGGAAAAGACACCTAGGTTACGCGACTTGACGTGAAACTAATATCTAGAACATAAAAATGCAAGAAAGGAGAAGGAGTTTTATCTCACCCTCCGCTGTAGAGGAAGTAGTCGAACAACACGAACACGACGACGGCTCGAAGACGGCGGGGGCTCCGAGACGACGGCTCCGGGACGACGGCTCCGAGAAACCTACATGATAAAATATAATGCAGATTAATACTAGCAATATATTGTCATATTTTTACATCACCCCACCACTAATCCTAGCAGTAACCCCACCAATAACAGTAGCACTAACCCTAACAGTAGAACTAACCCTAACAATAGCATTAGCACTAGCAATACACACACAAAATTACCGGGAAGGTGCGAGGAGGTGCTCGAAGTCGGGGAGGAGGTGCTCAGGACCGGGAAGGAGGAGGAGGACGCCGGGTAGGGCAGCTCGGTCTCGGGCGAGGGAAGGAGGAGGACGGCCGTGGAGGAAGGAGGAGGAGGACGGCAGGCTGCGTGGGGCGAGGGCGGCGTGCGGGCGACGGGAGGGCTCAGGAAGGAGGACGAGGAGGCAGCGGCGCAGCGGGGGAGGAGGCGGCGAGCTGCAGGCGGCGTGTGGGCGGGGGAGGGCTCGGGGAGGAGGACGGCGGCGTGCGAGCGGCGAGCGGAGGCGTGCGGCGGCGCGGGCGGGCGAAGGGGGTGTGGGCGGCGTGCGGGCAGGCGCGGCGGCCTGCGGGCGTGCGGGAGGGCGGAGGCGGGGCGGCGTGCGGGAGGGAGGGCGGCGGCAGGGGGATCGACTCGTGCGGATTGGGTGGATGGGGAATAAGCCCCAATCCCCTGTGCGGGTTGACTAAATTCTTGCAACAGCTAGCCCGACGGCATTACCGTCGGGCTTAGTCTTTCTTTCTTTTTCCCAAAAAATCAATTATTTTTTTTATAAATTAATCTATTGCAATTTTTTTAATTTACAGTTACCAAAATATAAATTATAATTTCATTTACTAATATTGTTTTAATAACATATTTGGACACCCCGGACCGACACGGCGATACCTCTCTCGGCGATCTTCCTCTAAACATTTACTAATATGTTTTAAAAACATATGTTATTATTTTAATAACATATATTAGGGTTCTATGCAAGTTTTTATGGGGTATTGACGCTCCGGACCCCCTCTACGGTGAAACCCTACTCTCGTTGGAGAAAAGTCTGACCTGTCGATCTACCCCTCTAAACGGCGCCGGGAGGGGGTAGACACATGATTTTTTTTGATTGGCTGTGTTCGGTTAGTATATTGGACCATAAAAAACAAACATTTCATATGTTTCGTCGCACGATTCCATGCCTGACACCCGAAACGGGTGTTTTCACCTCTAAGTGCAAGAACTTACTACGGAGTAAGAGGGGTCAGTGAAGCGGGTCGCACCTAAGAGCTGTATCTTGGTTCCCACAAACTACCAACACACTATTATACATATATTAGGGGTCTAGGCAAGTTTTGATGGGGTCTTGACGCTCCGCACCCCCTCTACGGTGAAACCCTACTCCCGTTGGAGAAAAGTCTGGCCTGTCGATCTACCCCTCTAAACGGCGCTGAGAGGGGGTAGACGCGTGTTTTTTTTGCTTGGATGTGTTAGGTTGGTATATTGGACCATAAAAACAAACATTTCATGTGTTCCGTCGCACGAATCCATGCCTGACACCCGAAACGGGGGTTTTCACCTCTAAGTGCAAGAACTTACTACGGAGTAAGAGGGGTCAGTGAAGCGGGTCGCACCTCGGAGATGTATCTTGGTTCCCACAAACTACCAACACACTATTATACATATATTAGGGGTCTATGCAAGTTTTGATGGGGTCTCGACGCTCCGGACCCCCTCTACGGCGAAACCTACTCCCGCTGGAGAAAAGTCTGACATGTCCATCTACCCCTCTAAACGGCGCCGGGAGGGGGTAGACGCATGAATTTTTTTGCTTGGTTGTGTTAGGTTGGTATATTGGACCATAAAAAACAAACATTTCATGTGTTCCGTCGCACGATTTCATGCCTAACACCCGAAACGGCGGTTTTCACCTCTAAGTGCAAGAACTTACTACGCAGTAAGAGGGGTCAGTGAAGCGGGTCGCGCCTCAGAGATGTATCTTGGTTCCCACAAAATACTAACACACTATTATACATATATTATGGGTCTAGGAAAGTTTAGATGGGGTCTTGACGCTCCGGACCCCCTCTACGGCGAAACCCTACTCCCGCTGGAGAAAAGTCTGACTTGTCGATCTACCCCTCTATACGGCGCCAGGAGGGGGTAGACGCATGATTTTTTTTGATTGGTTGTGTTAGGTTGGTATATTGGACCATAAAAAACAAACATTTCATATATTTCGTCGCACGATTCCATGCCTGACACCCGAAACGGGGGTTTTCACCTCTAAGTGCAAGAACTTACTACAAAGTAAGAGGGGTCAGTGAAGCGGGTCGCGCCTCGGAGATGTGTCTTGGTTCCCACAAACTACCAACACACTATTATACAGATAGTAGGGGTCTTTTCAAGTTTTGATGGGGTCTTGACGCTCCGGACCCCCTCTACGGCGAAACCCTACTCCCGCTGGAGAAAAGTCTGACATGTCGATCTGCCCCTCTAAACGGCGCCGGGAGGGGGTAGACGCATGAATTTTTTTGCTTGGATGTGTTAGGTTGGTATATTGGACCATAAAAAACAAACATTTCATGTGTTCCGTCACACGATTCCATGCATGACACCCAAAACGGGGGTTTCACCTCTAAGTGCAAGAACTTACTACGGAGTAAGAGGGGTCAGTGAAGCGGGTCGCACCTCGGAGATGTATCTTAGTTCCCACAAACTACCAACACACTATTATACATATATTAGGGGTCTATGCAAGTTTTTATGGGGTCTCCACGCTCCGGACCCCCTCTACGGCGAAACCCTACTCCCGCCGGAGAAAAGTCTGACCTGTCGATCTACCCCTCTAAACGGCGCCGTGACGGGGTAGACGCATGAATTTTTTTGCTTGTATGTGTTAGGTTTGTATATTGTACCATAAAAAACAAACATTTCATGTGTTCCGTCACACGATTTCATGCCTGACACCCGAAACGGGGGTTTTCACCTCTAAGTGCAAGAACTTACTACGGAGTAAGAGGAGTCAGTGAAGCGGGTCGCACCTCGGAGATGTATCTTGGTTCCCACAAACTACAACACCCTAGTATACATATATTAGGTGTCTATGCAAGATTTGATGGGGTCTTGATGCTCCGGACCCCTTCTACGGCGAAACCCTACTCCCACTGAAGAAAAGTCTGACATGTCGATCTACCCCTCTAAACGGCGCCGGGAGGGGGTAGACGCATGAATTTTTTGCTTGGCTGTGTTAGGTAGGTATATTGGACCATAAAAAACAAACATTTCATGTGTTCCGTCGCACGATTCCATTCTTGACACCCGAAACGGGGGTTTTCACCAAAAGTGCAAGAACTTACTTCGGAGTAGGAGGGGTCAGTGAAGCGGGTCGCACCTCGGATATGTATCTTGGTTCTCACAAACTACCAACACACTAGTATACATATATTAGGGGTCTATGTAAGTTTTGATGGGGTCTTGACGCTCTGGACCCCCTCTACGGCGAAACCTACTCCCGCTGGAGAAAAGTCTGACCTGTCGATCTACCCTCTAAACGGCGCCGGGAGGGGGTAGACGCATGGATTTTTTGCTTGGATGTGTTAGGTTGGTATATTGGACCATAAAAACAAACATTTCATGTGTTCCGTCGCACGATTACATGCCTGACACCCGAAACGGGGGTTTTCACCTCTAAATTCCGGAACCCCGCCACAACAAAACACCAGAGATACCCGCATATGTGTACAAAACACCGGAGAATCCTGACGCATTATGGCCACATTTGATCACAATATTTGTACAAATTAGTTCGTATGTTATTTATTGTGATTTAGTACCCCTACAAATAATATTTTTGAATGTAATCTAATATTTTAAGAAAAACTGGAAAATAGTGTACTGAGCCCAACGGTATTACCGTCGGCGTCAGAGTGGGTGGTTACGGCGCCGTCAGATCGCTACGCTCAGACGTCCATGCGGGGCAGTAGTCCGACGGTATTCCTACGCCGACGGTGGCCGTCGGGCTCATTGATGTGACGCTGACGGCACTCTGAGCCCGACGGTGGCCGTCGGGCTAACCACTAGGACGCCGACGGCACTTTGAGCCTGACGGTATTTCTCAAGCCGTCGGTGTCATGTTGTGACGCCGACGGCCCCGACATTTGACCGTCAGCGTTATATTTACCGTCGGGCTGAGCTGCCACTCCTGTAGTGGGGATTGGTGGGGATAATCCTCTAGTGGATTGGGTGAAACACAAACTTCACCCAATTCCTAGGAGATTGGGGATCCAATCCACTAGGTAGGGGTAGTGTATTGAATCCCCTAGGGGATTGACAAAAAATGAACTAGAGTTTAGGAATTTGTGGGGAAATGTGTGGATAAAACCTATCTAATATACTACAAATGATGTTCGGGGGTATGTGGGGATTTTAGAGTTTGTCCGGGATAATCCCCACAATCCCCTGAAAAATTCTAAAAACAAACAGGGCCTGAGGAAGTTCCAAACAGAACCCCTTGTAGTTGTAGCTAGAAATCCTCTACACATCCACACCGTACTTTTCATCTTGTTGGAATCCCCTAACAGATGCAGGACAATATCTTGAACAACATCACTGAGTGGCTGACCACGTTCCAGGTTTTGGTTCCCGAACGAAAAAAAAACCGAGGGGGCTCGGGATTCCCGGTTACCGCGGTAACCGAGAAATCCCGGATGGTTACCGGACGAATTTAAAATTTAAATTTTGAATTCAAATTGTCTGGAAAGGTTATTGACGTGCTATACTCAATTTGATCAGAATTCTGAACGTGGCGGTATGGCTTCGTTCCGTTCGTAACAGTGGTCTTAAGTTCGAACCTTGGTGCCCACCTTTTTCATTATTATGTACATTGGGACATTACAGTGTGAAATATGTTTTAATTATCAAAAAAATTGATGCGGCCAACAAAACTTGAACCCAGTACCTGCTGTGATGCCGGGAAGGTCACAACCACTGGGATACATCGCTGGAGTTGTCCATGATATGAGCATGCATCTATGTATAAGCATTTACAGAGTTTAAATTTAAACTTTTCGAAAAAACTCGATTTTTTTTGCCTAGGAAGCCCATTTCCCGGGGGTGCTCGGGAAACCCGGTTACCGCCTGGTAACTCGGGATCCCGACCGGTAACCAAAACCTTGACCACGTTCCTGCATGTTTTGCATGATCTCGAAAATCTTAGTCATGTTCTCAGGCTCATGTCCATAAACCTCATAAAGCTTCAGCATGAGTTCAAGCTAGCCCTCCTAATATTTCTTTTTGACTGTACGCCCTCCTAATATAGCACATCCGGTTTTCTGAAAAATTCTAATCGAAAACGGGTTGACAACTTGACGTGGTCTATTCCTGACCAAACTGCATACGTCTGGTCAGTTATATGACCAGTTACTCATGTTTTTCGGTTGTGTGACTTAAGTGCACATGCGGACGAGTGCCAATTACTCGTAAAATTGGCAGTCCTAAGGTCAATCTGTTTTAACGAACGATGTCTTCCACATTATCTTGTTTATGGTAAATTCACTTCTAAACAATGATTCTGTACATCTTTTGGTATTGGTGCATAGATCGTCAGAAGTAATCACGTAAGAACGGATACATCTTTTTCTAGAGGAGAAAATTACGGTCTGACTTAACTGCAGAACGCCTCCCACGGACTACATTTGAGATATCCCACGGAGTAACTAGGACTACTGTATTTATAGCTTGGTGGCTCTAAATGCTAGCCATTTTGGGATGAGAAGAATTGCTGCAGCTTGGACGCCATCTCCGGGAAGACCCGAATGGGGCGGTAGTCCTTGTTGAGGCAGACGGCGGTGGCCGTCGCTTCCAAAACGAGCTGCCATTAGAAGAGGTGGTCGATGGATTGATGTTATATTCAATTTATGAGCGACAAAGCACTCACGCTAAGATCACACTGTACACATTAATACATTATCCTACCTCATGATCCGGCAGCGTCTCAATGAAGTGCTGGACGAGTATCCTCGCGCCCTTAATTTCGATAACCTTCACCCTGACGACAAACTTAGCACCGCGCTGCATTCAAGTATATGCAAACGTAGAAAGAAGATTAAACCTTGAGATATTTCAGCCTTTCACGTTACTTATATATATATATATGCATGAATTACCCCTAATGGCGTGAAGTACTTGAGGTTCAGCTCCGACAGTGCCATGGCGTTGCCAGTGCAGCAAGGGAGGCCGTGCTGATGTCAAGACCCGCCATTGTTGCCTCTCGAGCTGCCGGATCGAAGATACGTGAATCCAAAGGAAATATAAACCCGAGGTCTGAAGAGTACAGGTACCGATGGTATATGTATCGGGTGCAAGCTAGCTAGGGCTGACCTTTCTCGATGTAGACACAATAGACGGCATGGTTGACGACACCATACTGATCGAGTTCGCTATCGCGGACGCTCATCTCCAGTTCGAAGAATTTGCCCGCCCTGGTTGTTGATTTGCATCAACAGAAACATAGGAAGATCATCTATATATATTGGCCTAACTTAAGTGTTGCACTGAGGATTAAAAAAAGGGCTTGAAATTCGAAGAAACCTTAGTTTTGTATCTTGGCTGATATTTTTGTTGGAGATGCCTTGAAGGGATCCTGCGGCCAGGGCCCTCACATGGCTGGACCGATGTGAGTGAACGGCCGAGAGCGTGGCGAGGTGGCTTGAGCAAGAAAAGGCTCTAGCCCGAGCACAGACAATCACAGATGATGGTGGTGGGTGCTTGGTGTAAGGAGCGAGATTGGTACCTGCAGGTTGCTGCATGGGGCGGAAATGAGGAGTCATATATATGGTGGTCATATCTCATATCCTGGAGGTATACGTATACGTATGAACGTACATACATGTTATATAGAGCGGCAGCGTTGAGCGTGTGTGTTCCATTCTCGCCATGTGAAAGATGAAATCGTTGTGCCTGGGCTAAATGTTTGTCTGTTATTTGTGTGTTCATAGTCACCGGTCCCCTCGCCCTCGGCCACATGGATACCGAATAGATTGTACATTCGCCATAAGTGTAGCCGTTAGGAGATGTCATGCATAAGTTTATAATCCATCAACCACTAACCAGCAACCAGTACCACGATAGCTACGTAGAGTACTACACTGAATATGTTTACTGTCGCCACATCAAAGAGCTGCATCGCTGTGTCGGTCCTGGTGGATTGGCTGAAAACTCCACATCAACGTTCATCTGTCTTCACACATATCAGTCTCGATCACTCACCACCTCAGATGGAACCAAGAATGTATCACCACAATTCACGGCTAAGCTCAATACCATCTCTAAAACCATGGCCAAAAAAATGCAGACATGTTGCACTGCATGTATTACTACTCTCCGTTACAACATGCAGGAACACTATTCCTAGCGCTTGCAGAAATTCCCCATATCGCACAAAGGTAAATGGACTCATTTTTCCACATTATTAATGTGCATCAACTGAAGCGGATATACCATCCATCAAGAAATTAAAAACCACTGAATTGTTTTTATATCTGCAAGGCTTTACAAATGATCCAACTGAAGTAACTTTTTTAAACTACTGGAGGGGGTATAGGTAATGCCGCTACTCCGTGGAATGTGCTCCCACGATTGATGGAATGCTTTGTTCATCACATCACGCAGCAATTCTCTCCTGATTCAAGCATTTCCGGAGACCTGTAACACAAAAAAGATTCCTAGTTAGTCAGTCCTTTCAATGTAATTGAGGTCATACATGACATTGTGAACAACAATATGAGACACTACAATTTAAAAAGCACGCTATCTATACTACAACATAATTTCTTTAACATCAAAGTATAATTGATGTTCACAGCACAATCATATGACCTTGCTAATTTGGTTCCATAACTAGCTGATCAACAACTCAAGATGCAGCCAATTACCAAGGAAAGGCTTACTAGGACTTGAAGAGAAAATGACTACAAAAAACTTCCAAGTTGGTTCACAAATAAACAGTCTGTGCATTTACATTCACATACTAGGACATGATGTGCGGTCAATAGTACAGATGTATCTAGGCAGCGAGATCGAAGCAATTCATGCTAATCCAAGCAGTTTATTTTTTGCAGTTTGAATCCAAAAGCAAAAAAGGTTGTGTTTTGCAGCTAACAGAAGATGAACAACGATCACCAAAAAGAAGATATAAGAGAAGCAAAATCACAACTCCGTCTATAAGAGTAAAATGATACTTTTTTATTGACACCATTTAAAAAAATTATGATCTTCAATAATAGAATTTGACCACTATGTATCACAACTACTCCCTCCGTTCCTAATTAGATGACTTTCATTTAAAAGTGGATGTATCTAGACTTGTAACATGTCTAGATACATCCACTTTTAGACAAATGGAAGTCATCTATTTTAGAACGGAGGGAGTATAAATTAGTACTATCTACTGGGCTAGTGGTACTGTATCCACGTAAAATTAAAAGATATCAGTAGTCCCATCAAGCATATGAACCTCTGTTTAGATGAACGTGCAGATAAAAGCAGTAACGACCGCATTATACAGATTAAAAGGGGAAGGTCTGGAAGACTTACAGTTGTCCCAACTTGCTCAGGTCTAGATCTGGTACAATATCTTGAACAAGATCACTGGGTGGCTGCCCACATTCTTGCATGTTTTGCATGATCTCGAAAATCTTAGTCATGTTCTCAGGCTCATGTTCGTAAACCTCATTAAGCTTCAGCATGAGTTCAAGCTGATTACTGTAACGCTCATAGTCTTCTTTGCTTATCTTGCTTTTGTTATCTTCCAACCATTGTGGGTACTTGTCTACAATGTCCTTCATGGGTTCATGAAGAATCTCCTTGGAGAGAAGTTGTTTCATCATTGTTTCAACAATAGAGTCCATATCCTGTGGAAGACGAGTAGTGTAAAGAAAATGTGGTCATAGTTGTATGAATACAGCATAACTTTGACTGCATTTCAATGTCCAAAAAATAATCTCGAAACTTTCTAACATCAACCATTAATTTAACAGCTTCCTTGAACAAACTTCCCATGTTTTGTGTCATACAAATTGTAGAATAGCAGCCAGCATATATGACTACCTCCCAAATTAACCAGCAATCTGCCAAAAATGGTGTGATAGTTAACAAGGGAAGCTGCACCAGGAATGCTTTCAGAATCCGAGTGTGCAAAAGATTTTTCTTGGTAAAATACTGGGTATCCATACTCTTCTAACCAGTTTTATCTTTAGGACTTCTCATAAATAGTCACGCATGCCCACAAAAATTGGCGACTTTGTTGCACAGCTTAACAAACCAAACATAGAATTGGAGCTAGCTTACGGCACCAGCTGAATTGCTATTAAAATTAAGGAGAATGCACTCGAAAATCAAATTACACCAGTGACTTCCTTCACCCATATCTCTCTAGGAGGTCAATTGACTAGTTTCCTATGTTGACATAACACAATTTTTGAAAACAAAATACCACAGCTTTCTGCAGGCAACTGCATGAACTTTCCAGGCAAAACAATCTTAAGCTAAGTAATCTCCATATGTGGGTTCACCGTTCCAGCCTAGTGTTCCATGCAAACACTTCAAACTAAGGAGCATGTACTTCAAATTCAAATTACACATATGGGTTCCTTCACCCCGTACTCTAGGAGTTCAATTTACTGATTTCCTAAGTTGAAATATCACCAACTTTTCAAAAGAATAGAACACGGCCTTTTGCAGGGAACTGCATGAACTTCCCAGGCAAATAATCTTGAGCTAACTAGTCTCCATATGCCAGTTCACCGCTCCAGCCTAGTTTCCATGTCACATCTTTTACCAGCATAAATTGAGCAGCATGCCGTGTACAATTACTTGAAGTCTCCATAATCTTTTCTAATTTCCGTCCAACAACAACATCAACAAGCACAGTAAAGCAATGGTACCTGGGCGCCTGCAAAGTCCTGGAACTGCTTGACGAAGTCCTCCATCATGGCCTCGTCGTCGAGTCCCCCGATCCCGCCGGTGGCCGTCTCGAGCCCCCGCACGGCCTCCCGCGTCTCGCGGGTCAGCTTCTCGAGCGCCTCCGACGCGTGCGCTCCCCTCGGCGGCGGCGGCGGGGGCTGCCTCGCCGCGCGCCGCCTGGGCGCCCTGGGGTCAGGCAGCGACATCCCCAGCCCCTTCACCGGCCTCGCGTCCCCGGACGACGACGACGACGCCGACGCATCGCAGCTGCTGCAGACGTAATAATCACAGATTCAGTCGAAATCGTGGCGGAAAAATTTGGACTTGGCATGGCAGGGGGGACCTCTTGGGGGCGGCGGCGAGATCGAGGCTGGTGAAGTCGTCGAGGGCGCTGTCGAGGAGCTGGTCGAGGTCGTCGCCGGCGGCGGCGGCGGGGTTAGAAGAGGAGGAGGAGGCCATGGGAGGTCTGGCTTGGGAGCTTGGAGGTGGCGCCGGATTCGGTGGCTGGTCTTCTTCTCGGCGTCTGGGGTTTGCGAGTAAAAGAGGAGGAGGAGGAGGCAAGCAAGGTAGTCGTCAGGAACACGGCCGGCAATGGATCGATCCCTCCTCCCACTAGGAAGGATAGCACTCGTAATCTCGGCCGTCCGATCGTTATCATTGCAACCATATACCGTTCATATACAATCATCATGAAACATGATTAGCGCCATGCCTAAAATATTATATTAGCTTGGTATATATATGGCGCTATAGCATGCTATTAGCGAAACGTATGTATTGGTTTGTTGAGCGAGATAACTCTCTTTTATTTTTATTAGAGAGTACGCAAATGCGTACCGTAATGTTATAGAAGGCAAAAATAGTTAAAGAACAGGCTCCGACAGGCCAGGAACTCCCACACACAACACCCTAAGCTACTCTCTCGCGACATGGGTGAGAACTCCAATACCCTCCCTACTAAAAGCTCTCAGATCCTTGAACTCCTCGGTCACCAGCTCAGCTAGCCTCACCGCTGAATGTTGTTTTTGTGTATTGTTGAAGCACCAGACGTTTCTATTCTTCCACACGAAGTGACAAACCGTGCAGACAAGAGGGTCAAGCCATGTCCTGTCCTTGGTCTGGAATCCTCGCCTAGCCTCCAACCACCATCCTTCCAAAGTAGCCTTAGACGATGGTGTGTGTAGAACGATGCCCAGACGAAGAGCGCATCTGAACCACACCTCCCTTGCGAACACACACTGCACGAGGATGTGCTCGGCAGTATCCTCCTCCTGGAGGCAGACAAAGCAGGCATTGGTGTGCTGCTGCAGCCCATGGCGCGTGCGTCGGTCCGCAGTCCAAATCCTGTGTTGTGCTGCCAGGTAGACGAAAAACTTGCTCTTCGGCGTCGCATGACAGTGCCAGATTGGCTCCGCCAGAGCGTAATGGATGCCCCCATGTAACAGCATATCATATGTGGAGCAAGCTCTGTACCTATTAGTCGGAGAGCACGGCCAGCTGAAGACATCACTGATTTCTGTGTTTCTCTGCACCTCCCTGATCGCTACCCACAGCTCAACACATTCCCTCGCACCTCTGAATGCCAGCGTCTCCTGAATATCCAACAGCCAAGCGTTTGATTCCAAGCCCTTCTCCACCGTGCGTGAGTTCCGTGCTCTAGAATTGATAGCTTGAACAATCCCAGGCGCGATGTCCTTCGCCTCTCTGCCATTGATCCAACGGTCCGACCAAAATAAGGTGCTCTTACCATCCCCCACTGCGATCGAGGCTAGGGCTTTGAAAACCGATGTCGCCTCTCTATCCTTAATCATTGGCAGCCCCTGCCAGGGCCGGCCTTGGTCCGTTCTCCTCATCCACTCCCATCTTGTGCGCAATGCCAAGCCTTGCAGGCGCAAGTTCCGTATCCCCAATCCTCCCAGCTCGTAGGGCTTGCAGATGCGATCCCATGCCACCAAGCATTGTCCGCCGTTGGCCCGTTCTTTCCCGGCCCACAGGAACCCCCGAAAACCTCTCCCAAGTTCCTCCAGAAGCCAAATCGGAGGTTCAGAGACTTACAGGTGGTGAACAATCCGAGATGTCATCACCGTCTTTACCAGCACCAATCTGTCAGGCCTCCCGATTAGTCCACGCTGCCAGGCCGGAGTAATTTTTGTCGTTGCGTCGAGCATGGGTTGCCATTGACACTTGGTGAGGGGCTTTAGGGCTAACTGCAGCCCTAAATATTTGATTGGAAATTCAGTTATAGGGCATCGGAGCAGGTTCCCAATCCTCTCCCTCTCCACTTCTCCCGCACGAATCAGGGTGGCAGATGTCTTATAGAAATTGACCCATAGGCCAGATGCCCTGCCAAACATGCTGAGAATCTCCTTAACCGCCAGGAGATCAAGGGTATCGGGCTTGATGAAAAGCACCACATCATCAGTGTATATCGAGATCCTTTGCGCCGGTGTGGTTTGGGCAATGGGCGAGAATAGCTGACTGTCGCAGGCCCTCTCCACTAACAGCATCACAACCTCCATAACCAAAACAAAAAGCTGAGGAGACAGAGGGTCTCCTTGCCGCAAGCCTGGGACCTGGTGAATCTTCTTCCCCGGCACGCCGTTGACAATCACCTTTGTGCTAGCAGTCCTGAGGCAGATCGCCAGCCAACGCAGATAGGCATCTGGGAACCCCAACCGCCGCAGCACCTCAAAAGAAAGGGCCAGGACACCGTATCGAAAGCTCTCGAGATGTCTAACTTAAGAAGCACCCCAGATTCTCTCCTTCCGTTGATCTTCCTAGCAAGCTGCCTGACCAGAACAAAGTTATCATGCAAATGTCTACCCTTGATAAAGGCTGATTGGTTGGCGCTAACTAGCTCTCCCATCATTGGCCGTAGCCGATTCGCCAGAAACTTAGTGAAGAGTTTTGCCACACTGTGTACTAAGCTGATAGGTTTGTAGTCACCCACCTCCATCGGGTCCTGCTTCTTGGGTACCAACGTCATTAGAGCATGGTTGAGCCTGCCGAAATTGCGCTCGTCTCCCACAAAGAGCTTAAGCAAAGCTGCCATTATCTCAAGTTTATGATGGGCCAAGCCCGCTTGTAGAATGCCCCAATAAAGCCATCCGGGCCTGGAGCCCGGTCAGATGGCAGTTCTTTGATAATCTCATACACTTCAGCTTCAGTGAAGATCGTCCCAATCTCCGAGAGGTCGTGTTGTGGCATCCCCAAGGCCTCCAGATCCAGCGACACGTCTCTGGTCTGGATCGTGCCAAGCAGTGTGTTGTAAACCTCGTAGAACTTTTCTTCCTTTTCCTTTTGACCAGTTATCCACTGCTCGCCGTGCCTTAACGCAGGTATGAACGTCTTAACCCTTCTGCCATTTGCTACCAGGTGGAACAGCCGCGAGTTAGCATCACCATCCTTCAACCACCTCAAACGTGATCGCTGACGCGCCATAGTCCTCTCCAGCGAGCATAACCCGAGCAAACTGTACTTAAAGCCACCACTCTCCAGTCGATAGATTCCGCCGTTCCTGGGCTTCATCAAACCTGTGGATCAGAAAGTTGGCCATTGCAATCTGTAACTTCAAATTACCCATCTTACGGTCCCCCCAAGCTTGCAGGTGCGGAGCCAGGTTGCGGAAGCAGGCGTCCGGCCTGAGGTAGGGGTCCGTGATCGTATGGTCGCATTTCCAACCCTCCTTGACCGCCTCCTCGAACCCATCAAGACGCAGCCAGAACAGTTCGAACTTGAAACGTTGCTTCGACCGATGGTTGGCGCCCATGGTCAGGTGGATAGGGGCATGATAAGAAACTCCGGATGAGAGGGTCTGGAGGAGAGCATCTGGGTATAGCAATTCCCAGTCGATAGAGACCAGGGCTCGATCCAATTTGGACATCGTAGGCGACCTCCTCTCATTACTCCAAGTAAACATGCGTCCGTGCATGTAAACCTCTTTCAACTCCATGGTACTAACAAAGTCTTTGAATCTATTCATGTTAAGTCGGTCAAGATTGGAATTGCTTTTCTCCAAGGCCCTAAGGATCATATTGAAATCACCAATGATAATCCACGACCCAGGGCACAGGCTACGGCGCTCAGATAGCTCAGACAGAAATTGGGCCTTATCCTCATTCGATTGTGGCCCATAAACCACCGTAATCCACCATACCCCTCCATCCCTAGAATGCACTTCTCCTGTGATCGCATGTGAGTCCAAGGAGAGCGTCGACACCTGCAGAGCATTCGAACTCCATGCTAGCAAGATGCCACCTCGAGTTTGCATCGCCAGTAAGAACATGAACTCATCAAAAGACGGTCCCAAGCATTGATCCACGATGTTGCGATCCACCACCTCCATCTTCGTCTCCTGTAGACATACTAGATTGACACAAAGAGAGTCTACGAACTCCCGAATGGAATCCCTCTTTGCAGGATCATTAAGTCCTCGAGGGTTCCAGCTTAGAATTTTGGGGCTACAATCCATTAAAAAACTAAGAAGAAGCTCTGATAGCCGCCAGCCAATCAGGCTAGCGCACTGACCTCCCTCCCGCCTGTGATCCAAACCACATCCTGGACCTCGGCAATCTCCTCCAGAGGCGGCATTGTCTTACCGAAGATAGCTGCCAAAACACGCAACTGCGGCTCCCGCACCGGCGAGTCAAACAGCTGCCTGATCTCCTGTACTGCAGACTCGCTGGCGTTCAGATTTATCGCCGAAATCCCCAAAGCTTTCAGAAGCGACGCTTCCGCCGCCGACACCTTTTTCAGTTGTTTCGCAACTGGTTTCGCTGGGGGGCTTGGGGCAGGGAACCGTCCACTGCGGTGCGGCGTGAAGGGCTCGGCCTCAGATCGTAGCGCCATGATCGCCTGGACTTCCTTAAGCAGAGGAGGCGCGAGCGTCTTGAGAATCTTTGCGCAAAAAGTACGCATGCGCCCCAGCTCCTATGCCGAACTTCCCGCCTACTGCACTGATCCAATGGGCTCCTAAGTACTGAAGTGGTCGGCAACCTGCGCGATAGGCGAGAGCTCAGAGGAGCTCCGGCCCACCAACTCCTGAACTGCAGCCCGTGGGCCATCGTCCTCCACCGAGAGTGACACCACAAAAACTTCCTTCGTGGATCTCTGTACACTAGGCGTCCCCTCCTCTGTTGCCACGTCCGACGAATCCTGGACTGGCGAACAAAAAGTAGAGGCCCCGACTGTGCTTTCGCCAGCTGTCACCGCAGGGGTGGGGACAGGCGCACCCAACGGTGCTGCACTCTGAGCCACCAACCCCACCACACCCGCGCCCACAACCATGCCAGCATCGGGATCCCCCACCGAGACAGGTGTAGCCACTACTCCAGCATGCACAGTCCCAACGGTCATCACTACCCGGTCTGCCACAGCAGCGGAGACCGGCCGCCACTGCAAAGATCTTGGCTCCATTCTCCCTGTACCAGCCACTTTATGTTGCGGCACATGTGCGCTTGCCGCGCCTCGATTCAAACTTGCCGCCCACCTCTGCTGACCAGTCAACCTTGTCTGCCTACGGGTCGGGCCCTGCATCGGAGGCGGCCTCCAATCAGACGGCCGATCAGCTGCCACCTGTCAGTACGGTCGCCTTGTCCCAGCACCACCTCCGGTGGCGTGGCCGCCGCCGCGCCTGTCAGGGACACCCAACTTCCATGGCGGCCGCCTTGCCGTTCGGCCACCATGCCCATCCGGGCTATGCGGGAGGCCACTCTGCCCATAATTGGAAGACGCAGGACAGAACATCCAATCTTCCGGGTCTTCGTCTTCCTCCACTCGGTCGACGTGAATGAGCACATTGTACTTGAGAAGCTTGATTTCTGAGATCGGTGGGATGCACACAGTGTTCACTGAGTCATCAGAGAACTCACGCGCCGGGGATGGCGTTTCCTCACCAGCCTCTGCTGGCTCCGGGATCGCCAAGGTCATCGCCGGTGGGATGCGCTCAACATTGTTAGACCAAGCCGTCAGCTTGAACGCCGAGAGATCCAAGCGAGAGGCAGTCTCCGGCGCAATCGACTCAACCGAGCACGAACTCCCCAACAATTCCTCCACCACTTCCCTGTCCCAAGCATGGGCAGGTATACCCTCCACGACGAGGTTCACCTTGGAGTGCCAAATCTCCGACGTTGCCTGCGCGAACCTGTTCCACTTCTTGAAGAACAGCACGAATCCTCCACACTCCAGGGAGGGATGAGATGCCAGCCTGCTCTGCGCCTCCGCAGACATGGCGATGAGGAAGTCCTCCGGCCTGAAAGGGTGCACCGAGAACTCCGCTACCGGGATGTTGGCGACGCAGATGAGCGCCTCCTTCACCTGCTCGCGCCTGCGCCAGCTCCCCTGCTCGCCGAACCAGAGGCCGCCATGGAGGGAGAGGGGACAGAAGTGGAGGGTGGGCGCCGGTGCCGGAGCAGCTGCCGGCGTGGGGGAGGTGGACGCCGTGGCCGGAGTGGCCGGCGTCGTGGGCGGCTGGGCGCGCGAGCGCTAGGACGCAATCGCTGGTGCGCTTGGAGAATGCATTGAAAGGTACTGGTAGCAAGATAACTCTCAAAACGCTACATTTTTGTTCCATGAGTAGGTCATAACAGCTCGACCAGCGCTTCCAATGTTACATCTCCACCTGCGCTTCCAATGTTACATCTCCACCTGCGCTTCCAATGTTACATCACTTCATGTCCTCCCTGTTAGCCAATAAAAATTAAAATTAAAGCGACGGTTTTCATTAATTTATCATACATCTTATAAAATACGATGGAATTTTGAACACAAAAACCTAAACCTTCCAATGCTGGCGGCTTCTCTGAATGGGCTACCAAAGAAGGATTATAGTATGAAAGGTGGATTCGTACTTCTCTAACACGTATCCATTGAGTGCGTCGGTCGACTCTGATTGCGTGCTCTGTTTCATTCGATGGGGAACGATTGTTTTACCTTTTTTTGTGAGTTTTAAACGGGCCCAGATGCACCATAAAAGGTCAACTCAATGGACAGAGCAACGCCCCCCAGGGACAATTAGCCCATTACGTAAGTGTAAGAAGACCTGACAATCAGAATAATGAGAAGTAAAAATGTTCATAACATGAGAGTGGTGTGAGAGGCCTTGATTTTAACTCAGTATATAATGTCCCTAATAAATCAAAAGGGCTCTCAGGGGTTGGTTGCGTGTGTATGAGGCTTTGAACTGTGACAATGCAAGTTCGAGATGTTTGGTTGTCGTATGAGGGTGGTTACAATGCACAGTGAAATTACTCGTCCATTCTTCAATCAACCTTACCATTGTCTCCATTGCATGGTGATCTGTGTACTTTTTTACTGATCAAGCTATAATAATAAAATAAAATAGTTATATGAGCTACTTATATGCATGATCGATGCATAGGCCTGAATGGCATTTGCTTCCACCTAAAGTTTTTCCCCCTTTGACAGAGACACATAGTAGCAACACGTACGGACATGGAAAAACTGGAAGAAAGTGAGGTTCCAGTTTATTGATCAGAACTGAATGCAAGGCCTATCTTGCTTGCGAATTACAGTGCCAAGAGACTGACACAGCCACTGATCACATTTCTCAGTGGCAAAGAACATGACTAGCACTAGAAGTACAAGAATATCAATCAATCAGAACAAATTAACAGGGGGCAGCAACATGTTTCGACCCTAGCTACAGTTTCCAACGCTGCAAAATTGTCGCCTCAGAAACTATCAGTTATTTTTATCTCCTTCTCATACCGAGTGCTTCTTCCATCTCACCAAGGAATTCAGGAACCGCATTACCTGCACGAGAAGCAACGATTAGGAATCCAAATTCGGTGAACAAAATCAGCAGGGAAATAAGGGAGGAGAGAGAGAGAGAGAGAGAGAGAGAGAGAGAGAGAGAGAGAGAGCTTTACTTCAGACGGGTCTCTGAGGGAGTAGAAGGCTTCGGTTTCCTTGGGCGCCTGCGAGACCAGTATCCCGTATCCGCAGTTTCTCTCTCGGAGCACCTTGAAGGCGTCTTCGTCAGTTCGGTCGTCTCCGATGTAGATGGGGAACACGTTCTCGGAGTCGCTTAGCCCGAGAGACTGAAGCAGAAACTCGACGGCCTTCCCCTTGTCCCAGTCGATCACCGGACGAACCTCTAAAACCTGCAGGGATGACACAGTTAGCTTCTGTCGAGAAATCGATCAAGGGATGATGGTAACTGAACACGACGGTATCGGCTTCTGAATTACGTACCATTCGCCCATTGGTGACTTTGAGGAGGGGGAAACCCTCAAGCACTTCGTTTACCAGCCGTGCCACCAGTTTCCAGTCCTGCGAGCAGCAAAGCAGGGGAACGTCAGGTGCATCCAAAGAAGCAGATCTTGGGCAGGAGCACATCGAGTGCTTGATGCGCATAATGCTTACCTTCTCGTCTACGTTGCGGTAGTGGACAGACACGCAGAACTTGTTGTCTTCGACGGTCGCGCCTTCGATTCCGCTTGTGACTTCCAATAGGGCCTTGGAAACCTGTTGCACAAAATGCAGGTTAATACATCTGAATTAAAAAACCTTTTGCCTAAACTGAACTTTACATGATCACTCTCAGTGTCTAAAGTTTAAGTGGTCTAGTTTACCAAGTTTGATACTACTTAGATAGGAAACGCACCTCATCAATCATAGGCAGAAACTCGCGTGCAGGTTGGAAGAGATTGGCTTCTTTTCCCTGTAAGTAGAGAGGTAAGAAACCGTGAGTATTGCGCATACAACGTATTATGTGAATGTAAAAAAGAGGGAATATGGTACTACAAATTTACTACGGAGTATCTTTTTCTGAAGTAATAAGACACTGAGCTTCAGCGCAAACAAAAAAAGACACTGAGCAATAAATCCTCACCTTCTCAGAATCGTGTTCATAATTTGCTGAAGATGTCATTATGTCCATCCCATGGCTTCCAGCATAGCAGAGTTCCTTCAGTTTCACAAATTCAAGAACCTGCGTAAATGAGAAGATATGCCAAATTAATCAAACAATTGCCCCCATATCGGATTATCACATTAGAACAGGAATACACGCAAATACTCCCTCCGTTCCAAATTAGATGACTTTTGTTTGTACAAAAAGTGGATGTACATGTTTATACAAATGAAAGTCATCTAATATGGAACGGAGCGATAGATAGTAGCAACCAATTAATACCTTCTTGCGGGACCTTCCGCTGACGATTGCGGCAGGGAAGTGCTTGGCAACGTTTCTAACAGCAGCTCTCATCTGAGGAATAAGTTGTTGTACAAAATATAAGCATCTGTTCACTTGTTGATATCCAAGAAGGAAATGTTACTAGTTGCTAAGCAGTTAAGCTGATTTACCACAGGGGACATGACGGCTTTGTCGGGATCATCGACTATCGGTGACAGGGTGCCATCATAGTCCAAGAACACGGCAATCTTCTTGCCTTGTGCACTGGCTACGATCTGCTTGAAGGAAGCCAGAGCAGAAGGGCAGTTTGCCTACAGCACAAGACACATATCTGTAAGCCTTTCTTCAGAAGAGGACCCTTTACCACCACCTGCTAGGCCACACACAACAGGATCATGAAATCTTACCATCCATGCACTGTAGGCAGGATCTTCCTCAGGCAAATTTTCCTGGCCGAACGCTACGTTGTGCCTCTTACGTGGCGACGAGGATTTCATCGCATCCAGGAGCCCGTTGACGAGGACCTCCTCGATCGTGCGCCTACTGACGTTTACGCCGGCGCCACCAGCGCTGGAGTAGCCTCCGGGCATGACCGAAAATGGCATCATGTTCGAAGGCAGAACTCCCATCAATTGCTGGCCCATGGCCATCGGATTGGTGATGACCGGTGAGCCGTTGCTCATATCCATTGGGTCGAATCGATCAGGAAAAAAACGTGAAGTTGGGTGATCGATTTCTCCTTCAGTGATTTTACTCAATCAGCCTACTGTCTTGTCGATGAAGAACCACTTCTTCAGTGTTTTCTTGTCACTGTAGGTGTAGAGGAAGTTCAGCAACAGAAGTATACCTGAGAACTGAGCAGAGAAGGGAGGTTAGAGAAAGTGACATTTATACAGTGAGAAAAACATAAGGTAATTAGGATGGTTTGTCCCTTGTCATGCTGAGACAGATGATATCTATATCACCAGACTGGATTTATTTCATAGGAGAAGCCATACAAAGCCAGCTCCATTGCACTCTAGTTTTCAAAGTACTACACAGATAAAAAAGAGAGGATATTTTCAGTTACCGGTAAGATCAAATACTAGACTAGTTACTTCCATGATATGGACAATTACACATGGATCAGGTGTCAAACCATGGTAAATACGTGTCCTTGTCAATCATGGAAGGAACGCAAGAAAAATCCGGATACGCAGAAGGAAAACGAAAAGGCCCAAAGTACAATCTGCAGTGTGGTTAACAGTAAAATATCGGTTTGACCTTTAACTGTGTGGTTAACAGTAGAATATCAATTTCTCTTTCTAGAACAAAAAAAAGTCGGTTCTCGTAACAAAAAAAGAAGATGTAAAGTGTCGGTTGCAAAATAGTACTAGTATCTGCCACAAGAAAATATGAGATGTGCTGGTTGACACAATTTATCAATATTTTCCTATTAGAAAATATATTAACATCTCCAATGATATGCCAGGTCTAATCACTGAGACCATGTGTGCCCTGGCCCAGGTGTTAATGTCTTGGCGAGTTTTTATGTTTCTTATTCTTTCTTTTCTTCCTTCCTCTGCGAGGACTTCTGAACTTAAGAAACGGTAGGTAAACCTAACACATATATGTTCTGTACGCAAGTAAACGCAATTGCCATGCTAAGGGTACGAAACTGAAAGACAATATACCTCTATATTAGCCATGACGAAAGCATAAGAACGTCAGCTCCTATGTTATATTACTAAGCCATGATGAAAGCATGAGAAGGTCAGTTGATAGGTTCATCAGGTGACAAAGTCAGCTGGAAGTCTGTGCGGGTGTTTGATTTGACTAATTAGTTTGGTACACATCTTTGTTCTCAAGGAATAAAAATTAAGTAGAAAATTATTAACAGAACCTTGCCCATATACGCTAACATGCCAAGAAATATTCAGGACATTGACAAACTAGAGAGTTGAAAAGGGACTGCAAAAATCAAGAAACAAAATGGCAACAGAAGTGGGTCCAATCACAGTTGTAGAGTCTGCTAGCAAATTATAACCACGAAACTGTTGTCACCAAATTTCACACGGAAAGGGAGGCGGAGATGCAGAGGAACAGAAGAACTGATGTCTGTCCGTGCCTCCGTGATACAGAGGAACAGAGGAACTGAAGTTCAGTTTTGGCATTTTCCTGCGCATAGATTTTTCTTTCGGCAGATGCATAAACAACCAAGAACTTCCAGGAATTCCAAAGTATATCTTGAAAATAAATAAAATGTAAGGACAAATATTTCACCAACTGAACATAAATGCAGGCAAGCAAACTAGATGACTGGCTAGGAGGAGAAGAACATGCACACCTCAACGAAAGTGACTTGAATTGAAGGAGAGGTGAGCCACAGAGCCAGTACACGGCGAGAGGAAGAGGAGAAGAGAGGAGGAGAGAATGGCGTTGATGCGAGGACTATTTATAGAGGCTGAGGCAGTGAGGCAAGGAAAAGCGCCAGGAAAATCTTGAAGAATTCAATGGCGCCTATATGTTTTGTTAGGCAGTATTTGTTAGGGGCACTCGTGGGAGTCCACGCGATTTCGTGCCTTTCTCATGCGTCTAGGTTCAGAGAACAAGGACTCCTGCCACCCGTTGAAAAAGAGAGTAAAGAATAGGTCAGTGATGTGGGCCTAGCTCAACTGGTTGGCTCCTTGTGGTGGAACCAGCCCACCCAGGTTCAAGTCCTAGATTTGACATGGGTGGTCACGCTTTTCTGGATTTTCCAGGAATTAACCGGCGCTATGCTTTCAGTGGTAGGTGACGTGCCCGTCAACAGCGAGGCGCCTGTGGTGACTTCGTCAACCTCAAGATCTGCCGGACCGGTCTCTCGGAGGTGCTCATAGGGGTAGGGTTTGCGTGCGTACGTTCATAGGGGTGTCTGTACGTGTGTGTTTGTGAGCGTCTGCGTCTGTACTGTGTTTCTCAAAAAAAAAAGAAAATAGGTCAATTACCGGTGGTGGATACTACTTCACTTAAGAAAAATGTACTTAGGAAAAAAACAGTGGCACGAGAAAATCAACTTTTTTTTTAAATTTTCCACATATATTAAACCAACAAAGAGTAAATGATTATATCGATTATAAAAACAAAGATAAAATACAAATATGTTAGATGTTCAAGCCCTTTCTTCATCCATGACACAATCTTGTATTTTTCTGAAGGCAGCCGTAAAATAACGCCAAAACCACCAAACCACACACCTATGAATACGTTCTCCTTTTTAATTTTGAGCCGCAATACCAAGGCTTTGTGCACACACGTAGACATTAAATTAATCAAGCAACATTGGCAAGAGCACCACCACTGATATTTCAGAGACAAATAACCGAGCCACTTTGTCGATGACGTTGGGAGCCGAGAGAACGAATCACCATTGCCGAAGACGTAGTAGCCGGGATAGATAACGCGAGGACAAACCTTGCCGCAACCATGAAAAACAATCCAAGATTGATCTGATGAAACAAGATCTAAAGAACCATACCTAGACAAATTTAATCTTCCAAAGCCACCATTGACGTCGAGAAGAAGATCTCGCCGACGATCAAAGCGTGGAATGTCACTTATTGCAGACGATATCATCTCCATTAACAAAGAAGATAACAACCAAAACCAAACTCTAACATTAATGACCCTTGTATAGCGCCCTGCGCAGGTGCGAGGTCCCCATCCCTCCTAGTGCCAGAGCGACACCTAGAGGAGTTGAGGACCCGTCAATTGTTGAACGAAGGCGACGATGAAGT
Source organism: Poa annua (assembly GCA_026929855.1). Lineage (NCBI taxonomy): Eukaryota > Viridiplantae > Streptophyta > Magnoliopsida > Poales > Poaceae > Poa > Poa annua. Next base: position 83,773,651 of record CM049429.1, on the reverse strand, counting down.
TGCAGATGATGCTGGTGGCGGTGACTAGGGTTGAAACCCTAGCCGCCGCCTTTCGGCACGAGAAAATAACTTATTGGTATTGCCACATTTAGAGTCAATCCGACGTGATTTTGCAAATAGTGTTTATTTCCAAAAATAGATGGCATTTTAGGAGGCGTGTTGTTAAACTTTTCCTAACTTTGTTTGTTAATATGTAAATTATATATTGGGAACAAGTAAATGGAAAAAATATCAAGTAAATTGGAAACTATTTTTTTCATAAGTTTTATTTATATGACCTTTAACTAGCCAGGGCGGCCAATTGTTCAATGCACTCTTCCATGATTGTTGCTTTGGTTGGTTGTTATTGTTTTCGCCTTGTTTTCTGTCAATTAACAAGACAATTCTCATAATCTTAAATAAAAACCGTAAGCCTCTTGCCTTATTATTTTCAAAACAAAAAAACTATACATATGTCGAATTATTGGTAAAGGTTGCACTTTGAGACCAAATTCATACACACCACATCATGTATTAATTTTTTGGCGGAACAACTGTGTCAAGCTTTTTGTTGCCAAATATGGCGGGATAGAATCGAAGGAGAGTACATACAACAAACTGAAAAGACATCACACTAGATTTGAGAGGTATTAGGGGAGGAAAAGCATCAGTTAGAACCATATTATTTTCGCCAATTGATTGGTTAATTCTTATTTTCTCAATGAAAATAGTAAGTCTTTTACCTCATTTAAGAAAAAGTCTATTCATAAACAAGAGTCGTGGCCAATGTTTCATTTGGAGATGAATCCATATACATCACATCACGTATTAATTTTGATGTAACAGTGTGTCGTGCTATTCATTTCCAAATACGGTTGGATAGAACCCAATCTAGAGACTACATACAAAAACACAAAAGAAGACACACTAGCGCTAAGAGGTATTAGTGGAGGAATAAGGATCAACTGGTAAATGTAGATTTTTTAATGGAAAAACCGGAGTACTTATTTTCTAGTAAGGCACATATTATTATAATTATTTGAAAAAGGAGAAAGCTCACACAATTTTCATGTTGGTGTGAATCCCCACATGTGTCGACCTACAATATGTACATAAATGTGCACATATTTTGTGTGTGTCTCTGAGATCACACGTTGGTTGGAATGTAGACATGATTATAAGTTTATAACCAAATAATATGTGACACCTTTTGTCATAAGCTAAAATCAACAATACAAAACTTACAAATACAAGAAATGACATTAGAAACATTAGTCTGTAGTAAACCATTAGAAACAGATGGACCACTTCAAGATTTCATATGATTGGTAGAAGTTATGGTCATGACACGAATCTAAAAGGGTGAATCAACTAGGTAATATAGATTTGTGTGGCACGTGGGTCGAAAAATCATTTTGTCTCATGATCCCTTTCTTTTAGAAAAAAAATCAGAAACAATACTTACATGTTTTAATAAATATGAGAAGAATCTAAATTTAGTCAATAATGCATAAGACAATCATGCAAAATCACAATGAATTATTTGTATCATGGACTACATAAAAAATGTTTCTATCATGTACAGCGTGTAGAAATTTTTTTCCTCAGATTTTTAAAAATTGTAACGATGTTGTTTGAAAAAAAGGTAAAAAGATTTGCTTTTTTAAATTGATTGTTTTACATAAAACCAATTATTCCCAGAGTATGAACTGTAGATAACATGTGTGCTTGAAATGTAGGTGCGCCCAGCAATTAGTCCCCTAGGTGATCGCCAGCGACCGCAGGGAGCACGCATTCAACCACCGGACCGACGCGTAGCCCACCTTGTGGCGGGGTCCACGTCAGCGTCCTTGTCAGCGAGGAGCTGGAGTCGCATCAGCATCGACGCCGCACCCGCCGTCAGTAGTCACCGCCGCCGCCTCGTGGTCCACGGCCGCCGTCGTCGCCAAGGAAACATCCTACCAGTACCAGTGCTCCTCTCCTCCGCGCCGACCCGCCGCCCACGGTTAACGCCGCTCCGGCCCGACCGTAGGCACACACCTCTCCCTTTCGCTCGACGACGTACGACGGCGACGTACTCCGGCCAACCGTTGTCCGACTGATGGGTCGGGTCGGACGGAGTCACTGCGTTCGCTTTCACTTCCATTACTGCTCCACTGCCCACTGGGGTGCTTTTGCCACAGGCCGGCTTCCGCTCAACGCCGCCGTCGCCGTCGCCGTCTTGATTGCCGCTGGGGTACAGTGTCTTCGCCGGCCGTAGCTGTCCGTCTGCACGTTCTCGACTGGACCTGGGCTGCAGTAGCTCCAGTACATAGATTTTCTCCAAGTTGCAACAACGTTGATGACTTGATGTAACAGATGCAGGTTAGCAGGTACCCTACCCTACCGTCGGTTGAAACAAGCAAGCCGGTGAACTGAAAACCTTGTGCGAAATTAAGCAACGACCTCGACCTTCTTCATTAAAGGTGTAAAGCTAGCTGTCGCGGCGAGTGATCTTTGTGCTTGTTTTGCGGCTCTTCGGCGACGACAAGAGCCGCCAAGCCCAACCAGCAAGAGCTTATTTTCGTTTTTTCCTCTATTTTCCTACCTCGGATTGAAGAAACAACGAACGAGTTTGGGAGCGGCTTGCCATGCTTGGTGGCTGGAACCGGACCGACAAGATGACATAAACAACTGACAAGGCCGGTCTTTGCAAATAAACTAGCCATGACTCAACAGCATAACCGATGGGCATGCATGATCGATGTATGTACGTTTGACATACACTAATACATACTCTCTCCGTTATAAAAGGATATCTCAGTTTTATTTAAATTTGTATGTATGTACACCCTAAAACATGTCTAGATACATACAAACTGATAAGTAATACGTGCATTCAGAATGACCCAAATAGAGACGCGACAAATAGAAATTTGCCCAAGGAGATGGGAGGGCTTGGTGTTAAGGACCTTAAGAAATTTGCTCGAGCCTTACGTCTTAGGTGGCCATGGTATGAATGGACGGAACCGGAGAGGCCATGGGTTGGATTGGGTAACCCTAGTGACAAGAAGGATATGGACCTATTCTATGAATCAATTGACATCACCATTGGAGATGGGAAAACAGCCCCTTTTTGGCAATCGCCGTGGCTTGAGGGGCTAAAGCCTTGCCTTATCGCGCCGACCATCTTCGCAATCTCCAAAAGAAAAAAAATTGCGGGTTCAACAAGCCCTCCACAATGATACTTGGATCCGAAACTTGAGCTTTGAAAATGGCATCTCGGTAACTCACATCCAAGAGTTTCATAATCTTTGGAATAAGATCCAAGAGGTGCACTTAATTGAGGGCGTGCCGGACACCATTTCTTGGAAGCACAGCTCCAACGGCATGTATACAACGGCTTCGGCTTATATGGCACAACTTGATGACCCTCCCACACCTATTATGAAGGAGGTGGGTTGGGGTAATTGGGCTCCTCCTAAATGCAAATTCTTCGCATGGTTGATACTACAAAACAAGGTGTGGACGGCGGATCGCCTAGAGAGACGAGGATGGCTAAATTGTGGCTTGTGCCAAATATGCAAGAGAGAACCGGAGACCGCGACGCACATCATGTTCAAATGTAGGTACTCCTTACACATTTGGAAGGGTGTGGAAGATTGACTCGGAATTGGTGGCATGCACATTTTAAGTTGGTCCAACTTCACATCAGTGCAACAATGGTGGAGTTCCTTAACCGGAGCCAATGGACATGCAAGAAAAGGCCTCGCTTCATTACTCCTCCTAATTACTTGGGAGATTTGGAATGAGAGGAATGCTAGAGTTTTTAGAAAGGTCGCCACTATGCCGAATGTAATAATCTCGTCCATTAAGAGAGCCGCGTATCTTTGGGGTATCGCGGGTGCGAAACATTTGAGCTCAATCATGCCGCGAGAGTAGTTATTTTTAGTCCTTCGGTTAACGCGTCGCGCGTTATTGTAACTTGTGCTCAACTTCTTCTTAATAATTGAAATAGGCAAAGCTTTTGTCTTGTTTCAAAAAAAACAAATAGAAATTTGCCTATGATTTTAATTTTCATACGTCTCGGACTGAAACGGACCTCACTATTTCTTTCTACAGAAACTTGTGCTCCATGTACAATATTGTACTCCCTCAGATCGATAAATATTGTCGTGCGGTGTGTATGAATTTGCACACATGACAGTTATTTCTGAAGGCGCGGTTAACCAATGAGAAATTTAGTAATGCGTCTTTTTTTAAAGAACGAAGTACTGGTGGTGATGCGATCAAAAGATTTGATACATCTCGGACTGAAATGGACCTCGCTATTCCATGTATAATTTTTAGAAATGAGATGCTCCATGTATAATAGAATACAGCAACAGACGCAACGGTCGGTGGCTGGCCAAGCTACTTCATGACGAAGTTAACACCAATCCTTGTAAGAAAAACGTGCCGCTACAAGGGATCGCCATTTCGTTTTCAGTCGCCAACCAAAACGATTACGATATTACGTCGATTTGAACAGGTGTTAAATCCAAAGCGTCATTGCTGGCGACGCGATTAGTCCGAGCATAGGTGTGCAATTGCCCCTTGGATGAGCGTTTTCGAGTCGCCTGCACGCCTAATGCCGCCGCTAACCGGCTGCCAAAAGGCAAATCCAGAGAGCACGAGCATTAGAAAACAAGTGCATGTGCAGAACGATGGGCACCCTATGTAGCAATATGTAAGTGTACTTGACCATACCTAATCAGGAAAAAATAGATCTTGCCTTCTCCGTTTGGTTGGTCTTCTCCAACCCTCGCTGACTGACTGCCTCGGCAGCTGCTACCGCGTCTCGTGTTTCCCAGTTAGATGCCTGCGGTAGCAGTACACGTAGCAGCAGTTTGTGGTTAGTAAATAGTCAATTGAAGATCGTGATGCCTGAATTCAGATTCACCAACGCAGCAACCTAGATGAACTCATCATCTACGGTAGTTGCTTGTATCAAACATTACTATTATCAATGAGGAAGACACAGCAACCGAGCGAGTACCAAGAAAAATGTTCAGGACCAACAGGACAGCAACGCATCACACGTAAGTACGCATGACTACTTACAAAAACTTGATGACAGAGCGCCGGAAGTAAGCCAACAAGGAAAACCTACAATCTCCTCAAATACATTTGGTTCAGAAGCATGTGTTTGTGCATCCCTCAGATCTCATCTACTTACTAGGGGTGTCTTAGATAACCATCAAGCTTAAGAGGACTAAACAAGTGCAAGTGCAAGCCAGCCAGCAAAGATTGTTGATCTTATCGTCTTAATTTTCCTTATCACCGTGATTAACAAACCCCACATGTCGCATAAAACACAATGCTGTGCACTAGCTTCAGGAGTTTCCTCCTGTCACTATGCAAGCAAACAAAAGAAACAAACAAGCACAGAACGCGGCAACAGCATCGCACTATACACCACCATCACGCTGAGCGGTCAAGGGAGGAAGCTAATGATTCCAAAATCCAAAGACAAAATGGTCCAACTTGGCAGATGAGAAAGACAACTTCAATTTGCAGTTCATCCCTCCTTGCCCAGCCAACATGAGCCCAAGGATATTAATTGACATGCACCTAACCTGCATATTCTCAAAAGATATACTATTACTTGATGCACTTCTGCAACGAGATTGCAAAATCTTCAAGGATATTTCAAAGTTTTTGGTAACTAATGTTACAACTTGGTATTTGCTTCCGTGTAATTAATGGGAACATGTCAGGGCAACAGGACACCAAGATATCATATACACTGACAGATGCAGCTATGTTAGGACCAAAGAGGTAAAGAGATGGAAGACTGCCCAGAAACTAGCTAGACAAAATAGCTAAATTTATGGTATTGCCAGAAGGAGCATCGAAGACTGCTGCACCATTTAACTGAAAAAAAAACGAGAGGAACATTTCGTTCTTGAAGCTATGAGAAGGAAAATGTGGAATCATTGTTCCATCATTTCAGCTTCGTAAATTTCTTCATGGTAAACAAGAACAAAATAACATGGACACGAATTATGCGAGATCTGTTATAGCCTTCTACAAGTGCAACTGCCAGGCTGGAAACAACAAGAACCCTAGACTGCATCTACACACAGTGGATCTACTATGCAAACATTTGGATCTTAGGATGCATTTCTGGAAACCACATTACCTAACTCCACAGTGCTATCCTCACATGGAAGCACTGTAAAGATACTGTTCTATAGGACCACTTGGGTTTATGATGCTAACCAATCACAATTTATTTATTTAGTATAAGACTGTAGCTGGTAAGTCGAGTTTTTGATGTATTGGATTGGACCACCAGAATACATACTATTCTGAGTTTCATTGCATAGCTAGGAATTCCTATTGGTTTGGACCACACACAACTTAGATTTCTGTTTTGACTAGTGTTTGTGCGTGAACCCAATTCTACACACTGCATCTGGTCCAGTTTCTTGGGAAATAGTTGTCAGAGCTAATGCAACTAAATTTGTGCCCAACAGCAAGAATCCAAAATTAAGATGTTCAAGCAAAGAACAATACAATATTGGTCAGGGAAGCTTTGAAGAATATGTGCATCTAAAATACATCTTGCAACCACCACCAAGTGTAGAATTCAATAGTCTTCGGTACATCCAATGAAATAATGCTAAATGCTGAATTGTATTCAGTGGTTCACTTCCCTTCAGATCGATACCAAAGATAAAACTTCAAGGTAATGTAATTTACTAATTGTTTGTGGACCTATATCCCAACACACTAAAGTTATGGCTGAGTACATTTTGTTCTTGGCCAGGCATTTCATACATATGGTTGTAAATTTAATGGTACTATACATTAAAGTAATCACAACAATTACAAGTTCACTCTTTCTTTTTTGTGTACCACTCGACAATGCCCTACTCAAACGGGTGAGGTGGCCGTGGGTAAAATCACCATCCCTATGTGTTTTTTCCAATCTTTACAGTTGACAAGATTCTAGTAAGTTGCTGATACCAGAAAGTATTATTTCTCCAAAATAATATTTACTTAAACTGTACTTACAAAATGAGATGACTTGAGCCGTATTCAACATGTATAATTATAACTAAAATTGAATAATGATGGGATCACAAAAGAAAATCCTTAAACCAACCGACTCCAAGTTCTGATTCTGGTTGATAATATGAGCTAATATGATGACTACCTGATAATTAGTTGTTGTATTTCTAGAATTGTTTTTAGTCCAAGTAATAATCAATCCAGTTTGTCTCTCTGGCATTAGAGCCATAAATATTTGTTCCAGCCCAACAGAAATTTTGAAGAATGAACTTGAGACAAGCCACATGCGTTTAGGTACAAAGCGATTCAATTGGGGCACAAAAGCCGTTAAACAATTTTGTCCAATAGCTAATGGATGATTGCAGCAATACTAATGACTCAATTACCCATAGGAACATAAAAATAAAGGACAGACCCAGTGCCAGAAACTCCCACACCATGTGGAGTCTGACTGTCTGGGGATGAATTACAAGTCAAGCCTTGCCCCTGCAAAGTGCAATGCAGAGAGGCTGAGGCGAACCTAGTACCTCTTGGCACAAGTGGAACATCACTGGGAGATTTATCACTGTTATTCGAATTAAACATAGTGGCACTGCTAGTTAAAATAAAGTGAATTGGGATCTTCAGATAGTGTTCAACTAGCTATCATGGCATCATGTGAACCATTTATTCTTCATGTTGTATAGCATAATATACCCAGGTAAGAAAATGCATAGAAACTAGCATAAGGCAATTGAACATCAGGAGTCATGTAGTAACACTTACTCTCGGCAAATCTACTTTTGCTAAAGCATAACTAATGCAAATACTGCACGAAATGTTGGAAAATAACATAAACAGTGTGTGTCTGTCTCAGTTTCAGATAGTACAAAAGATGCTAGTTATGACTTATGAGCCAAAGTACATCTCATGCAAAAGTTGCACATAAAAGCAATCTGATGTAGAAGTCGGTTAAGTAAAAGTCTGTTAACTCCTTGCAGATGAATTGGTGGGTCAATTACTATCAATCTAGCATAACCCAGTTATCACCAAAAGGATCCACACAAGCAACATACAAAGTAAAACTGATTTCGATGGCCGTATGTACAGTTATACATGATGTGAACAACACAGTAAACATCAGTATTGTTAATTTACCGGGAAATGTATTTCAGAGGAAGAACAATGCGAAGAACTAAATTTGCAAATCTAAGAGAGTTAAATGAAAAACCATATTTCCGCTAGATGTCAAACAAACATGCAACAAGCAGCATGAATTGTTTGTTCATAGTTCATGAAAATCCAACTAGGCTACTGATAACACTTTATAAGTACAGTTCATGTATCCCAAATTCAGGAAACTAGGCAGAAAAATATTAGACCCCATGCAATACATACATCTAAGCAATACAGAGAACAACTCCAATCACACGCCATTACAAGAAGAATTTGCTCAGCATTTTCCTTGCATATGAGCATATCTTATCATCTCCTCCAAGGTCCTACGATTCCGTCAGACACAGGAACAGTCACAGCCGAACATACAGAAATGGCGTCTTCCTCGTTGTTGTACGTATTCAAATTGTGTTGAAACTTTTTTACACGGAGTTTCCTTATCATCTCTATATTCCTCCAAGAAACCAAGATTTGCGCAACACAAAGAACTAGAGAAAATGAAAAGAAGAGCTAGAACCAGCGAGGCAAGAAGAGGGGCTAACTACCGGGCGAAGGGCGGCAATGGTCGAAGCGGCGGAGCACCTCCGGGTTGTGCATGGAGAGCACGAAGCGCGACAGAGCCTCGAGGAAGAGCGCCGCCTGGTGGCCCCCGGCGGCGGCGACGAGCTCCGAAAGAACGCCTCGACGGAGCCGGTTAGCCTCGAGAGCGACGGCCTTGAGCTCCTCCAGGAACGCCTCGAGTTCGGCCGCGCCGGCCACTTCCGCGGCGGTGAACGCCTCCTGGGCGCGGCGGAGGCGGTCGGAGACGGCGGGGACGGCGGCCCGGATCCGGCGGTCGACGCGGTCGGCGGCGGCGAGGAGCCGCGGCGAGGGCGAGAGCGACCGGAGGAGGGAGGTGATGAGGGACGGGTGGAGGTCGCCGAGCCAGAGGAAGGGGAGCTCCAGGGGCGACCGCCAGTCCCCGGCGCAGACGGCCTGCGCGGGGTCCTGGCGCGCGGCCGCGTCGAGCGCGGACCAGTGCGCCTGGAAGTGGGCCTCGACGGCGGCGGCGGCCGAGGAGATCGGGTCGGTCCGGGAGCCGGAGGAGGAGGAGAGCGCGCGGCGGAGCAGCGGGAGGAGCGGCGAGCGGAGGGTGGCCAGCCAGGCGCCGAAGAAGTCCCGCATTGGCCGCCGGGCGCCCGGCGCCCCTCGGCCGGGCGGAGGAGGCCTCGGCATGCTTCCGCACGCGGAGGCGGCGACGGAGGCGGGCGATTGGGCGGTTGCGTCCGGTGGGGTTTCGCCGTTGTGGAGTTTTCGGCTCGGGGTGCGCCGTCGCCGCTGGGAGCCTGGTAACGTTGATGGGCTGGCAGTGCTGGAAGGAAGTTTTGGCCCAGTCCAGGTTAACGAACGCACTCACATGCAATGCAATTCATCGGAAATCCTTAAAAAAGGTTCGTTTGCAAAGTTCCACGCATGCGCTTCGGACAAGTGTCGTAAAATTTCGTTCATTTCTGCTCTCACCTTTTCTCCACGCGGTGACAAGTGGCAGCTCCCTGGTGGTGGGCAGAGGGTTCTACATGCATTTATTTTGAGATTCGTTTTTTAAAAACAAAATATCTTGAGAACCGTTTATCCGATTTACGAACCGTTTTCACTTTTGAACTCCTCACGTCGAGATCTTCAAAACTAGATCCATATTGATAGGTTTCGACAAACTTTTTTTTTGTACTTTGGATTGTGTATGTTTTGTACACACTAAGTGTAGTCGGACGTACAAACTGAATTTTGTAGTTATACGTACAACTTGCTATGTGTAGTTATTTGTACAACCCGAATGTATTTCTACGTACAACATGTCATGTGTTGCTGTACAAACCGGTCTATGTTGCTGTACAACCCGGTCTGTATGTTGCTGTACAACCTGGTTTTTATTGCTGTACAACGCGGTCTCCGTTGCTGTACAATCCGGCCGGGGTTGCTGTACGTATAAACTGATTTGTGTTGCTGTACAACCCGGTCTGTGTTGTACAACCCGGTCTGCGTTGTTGTACATCCTGTTCTACGTTGATGCACTATCATAGTTTGTGTTTTATACAAATTTAATAAAAGATCCAGATCTAAATCTGGATTTGAATCTGGATCAGTCCATCCGCGGGACCACCTCAATTTGCGTGTCCACGTGGCGGCAGCAGCTCACGCGCGGGATCACGAAATAGACCTTCGCGAAGGCCACCCTTTCCCTAATCCAACCCCAATTCATCACTTAAATCATCCAAACATGATTTGACATTCACCCTTCAATAGCACATGATATTTACATTATAGCCTCAGCCCATACAGTGTCAGGTCTGTGAAAACAAACATCCAAATAGACGAGACTGAAGCATAATCAAGCATAGTGATGGATACATGCACAGGAGAAAACAATATGGAGTGTCAGGTGGAGATTTCAGCCGTCCAATTTTTTTAATGAAGGTAAAAGTTTTGTTTTTATCCATTAATTAAGAATAAGTGTCTGGTTTATTTAAGGAGAAATCGAGCGAAAACCACACAACGAACACCAATACCGAAACACCTAAAGCAAGCAACAACCATAAGCAAACAACCACTCACCCAATGTACCACAACCACAAACAAACAAACAACATGACCAACTCAAATGGGTTGAACAATCCAGAAAAAGTTGAAGCTTTCCTTATGATTCCAAGCTTTTTTCTTGCTCTCCGCCTAAAGGTCTTTTCCACCTTCATGAATACACCATCTGAGGTTGTCCCCGTCAAGACGTAAGCAATATCCTTTCCATATTCAGGACGAGCCACCTCCAAATTCATAATCAAGTTACAAACCTTTTTACCAAAAAGGACCTCAGAGTTCATCGTTGCAACACCCATGTGTGGATCTTTCAAAATCATCATAATAATGCATAAACACATGGCTCAAACATACAAGATGACACTGCACAATTTCATCTGAAACTATCCATGGGTGTGGCGGCGAATTTATCTTTACGCCAGCCCCATAACAATGCATCAGCACTTGGATCTTCTTTTGTGTAGCCACAACTTCATATAGTTTGTTTATGTCCAATAACCAGACCAAGACAAACTTGAGACTTTTGTATAAACTTCGCATAAACATTAGCAATATCTGATTGCATATTGTAGTCCTTGCGTGTTCTTCTATCGGTTATGGAATTAGGTTGTAGTCAGGTTAATCAGGTGTTCCAACGTGGTCAATAACAACTAATGTGTTGATTTAGATATTGCATTGATACATCGTTAACACACGTTGTACTCGGATCTTCAAACTTATCTCTATCAAAATTAGCATCATAGAGAACTTTGTATGTGGCAAGATGGTTAGAAGGGTGGTTATACCCCAGCCCACCAGAGTTCAAAGTCCAGATTTAACGCTGGTGTTTCTCATTTAGACGTAATATTCTTCAGTGGGAGGCGACGTTCTCATCGACCGCGAGGTGTCTGTGGTGACTTCGTCAATCTACCTGACCCGCCGGTCCAGTCTCTCGGAGGTGCTAATAGGGGTAGGGTGTGCTTCCGTGTGTTAATAGGGGTAAGTGTGTGCGCGTGTATATTAGCGTTTACGTTTTACCGTGTTTATATAAAAAAAATGTCAACCTTATAAAAAATATATTACAGTAAAGGGAGTGCATATGTCTCAGGCGCCTGATTTTTTCTTAAGTCTCAATCGACTCAGAAAAGTGCAACTGCAATTTAAAAAAAATGCAACTGAAACGAGTTACACTTTTCTGACAAAAAAGTGCAATTACATTTTTTTACCTGAAAAGTGCAACTGATGCATATTTTCATGGGTGACTGAGACATAAGAAAATCTCAGACACCTGAGAATTAGCAATACCGTACAGTAAAACTAGTTATCCATCATAATGGCCAAAAAATCAAGCCAGCTCTGAAAAGAATAATAAGAGGAAAAATTACGAGAAACAATAACAACGCATTCACAACGCACGGGACTATGTATTTCCTGGATCAACAGAATGGCGAGCGAGCCGGCAGGTGCTGCTTCCGGCTCCGCTTCCGGAGCGACCCGCCGCAGCTCGGCCCCGCCTCCGCCGACGCCCTCGGCCGCTTCCCGTTCTGCGGCTCGTCCTCCCCGACGACGGCGGCGGCCTTCCGACTCACGCGCAACGCGCACCTCAGCCCCCGCTCGCTCTCCCCCAGATGCTTCACCTGCGTACGTCGATCCACTCGTCAAATGAACCAAGCCGTGCGTGCGCCAACGCACACGATCGGTCCCGTCTATCCATGATCGATCAGGTGCTCACTCACCTTGCAGAAGAGGGAGCAGTAGTCGTGCCCCGGCGAGAGCGGCCGAGCGCACGCTGCGCAGGGGTTCTCCGCGCTGGCCGAGCGCTTCCTCGCCGTGCGCTCGTTCAGGAACACCACCTCGTGCTCGCTCACCGAGTGCGACTGCATGCAGGCAAAGCATGCGCGGAGAGAGACCGTCGGCCATGAATTAATGGTCAGAACTTGCATGCCAGAAGGCCGCGAAACGGAATAATCACGCCCGCCGCCTATCCTATGGATCAGGCGATGTCGGTCGGCGATGTGCGTACCTGGATGCCGGTGCAATCGAACAGTTTCAGGTCGTCGACGCGGACGACGAAGCAGGACGCGTACTTCCATATCTGTTTTTTTCCCCGTCAAACGGAACAACAACAACAACAACAAGATAGATCAGAACATGCATGGTGCCCGCATCTCATCGTCATCGCATCGATCACGCGCGGAAATTAATCAAAGATCGGTGACGGCCGGCGTAAACCTGGAGGACGTTGTGGGAGGGGCCGTGGGGGAGGCAGTGGCGGCACAGCGCGGCGGCGCAGTCGGCGCAGAAGTGGTTCTTGTCGTTCTTGCGCTCCGCCGGGTGGGCGGCGCACGCGTCGAAGAACTCCTCCGATAGCAGGCCGCGTAGCCACTGGGGGGCGCCGCGCGCGGCGCTAGGCTGCATCGCTGCGCCGGCCGCCGGCCGGACCTACCTACACGCACGGCCGCCGCACACGGCGCGTGATCGATCGATCGGGGCGCCCGGGAGCCGTATATTGTACAAGCGAGGTGAATGAATTGGGTTGCGGCGGCCGCGGGTTGGGACGGAGAGGGGCTTGACAGTCATCGATTCAAAGAGCGAAAAGCGCGGGGGCTTCTATCCGTGTATGCGGAGCTGATTCTCTCTGCCGATCTGCTTGCTATTCTAGCGATGGTGAACAGAGCGTTGAGTATGTAACCAATATTCCAATTATATTAATCCAAGTATAAACGATAGTGTTAATGATATGCTGAAACTTAACAGTGTAATCATGTACTATGCATATAGTAAATACATCTACGCAAATTACTAGTACAACAAACAAGTAAATAATCAGGAGGGGTATGAACATATCATACCCGATAGTTGGCCAATTGGCCGAAGCGGAAGCATCGGCGTCGTCGGCAGCCCTCTTGTCCGCGGCAGCCTTCTCGATCTCGGCGTCAGTGCTCATGGTGATGACAAAGGCGACGAGGACGTAGTTGAAGTAGAGGACGTAGAGGATGAAGATTGACGAGCAGTCGTGTAAGAGACGCTCACCAAAAACCTAATCGCCACTGTCCCTACAGAAAACGGAGAGGCGGAGTTTCGGAGGCCTGCTCTCCCGTCGACCGTGTACGCGGCGGACGGGATGAGATCAGCGATGGCAGCGACAGGTTAGGAGGAACGGCGGTGATGGCTGTGGGCAGATGAGTTCTTCTGTCTGATGTGTCTTCGGAGAGGAGCGACCTCTCCTTTTATGCACATACGCGGGAGACAAAGGGTCCAGGCGAAACACACGTAATGAATAATCGTTAAGACTGAAAACGCACGTACTTAAGAGCACTTAAGACACGACATTTCAGCTAGCAATCAATCTCCATTAACGCATAACGTTTCGTGACCGTTGACATTTTATTCCTGCGTGACAAAAAGAATACATCGGCTCGGCGAGATTCCCGCAACCCGCGTCGCGTCGTGACGTGTCGTGACGAGTCGAGGCGGGCGGCGGAGGAGGAGCGCGCGTGTGGTACACAGCCATTCTCCTCATACCTCATACCAACTCATACTAGTAGTAGAGTGCCTCAGTATATAAGCTGATGCACATCTCATCCAACTAGCAGTATGGGACTAAACTCCCACCACATGCCATGACAACATGGGCCTTAGGGATTTTCAGGAATTGATAATGGGCTAAAAGGCCCAATATTTCAGCAATCCCCACCAGATCCCAAAGACCCATGAATATGTTATCTGTTTCAAACATTGTTTTGATATACCAGTATTTTCAGTAGAGACCTGTTAAGGTTGAACTCTACCTAGAGAAATTAGCTACACTCCTTCACAACTAACAATGGACTAGGCTTTGAACTGTCAGTTTGGCGTAAAGTAGTTTCACTAACTGTCTTACCAGTACTAGGCTGCCGAAGTCTGACACCTCGGGTGGAGCATATTAGTCACTCCTGACCTTTTCATGAATTTACTAGAGATCACCCTAATCTCATAGACTGTGACCAACAGTCAGATTCATATAGTTGTGTTCCTCCAAAGATCGCTCTGTAGGATAGCGTCTTGCTTATGCAAAGCTTTGGAACACATTAAGACAAACGTCAACCTGCCATACAGCAAAACCGAGAGTATTGCATCTCAACGGAGTGTGTTAGTATAGTTTACTCTCTCCAGTTAACCAATAGGTTGTTCTTTCCAGGTCCTACTTCACGGGATCTCCGATCATATAAGTTGGGTTACTACCATGACAACTCATGTGGGTTTCATACCCATCTCCCTCGATGCATTTTCTATCACACCACGTGATAGCCCTTTAGTAAAGGGATCTGCCAGATTCTTAGCCGACTGGATATAATCCAACGCTATAACTCCGGAGTTTCTTAAATGTCTGACATATTTTAATCTCATTCTTATGTGTTTGTTGGACTGCATGTTGTCCTTTGAACTCTTCACCTTGGCAATCACTGTTTGGTTATCACAGTTCATAACGATAGCCAGAACTGGCTTTTCAACCACTGGCAAGTCCATCAAAAGATCTCGAAGCCATCCTGCTTCGACACCAGATGTGTCCAATGCTGTTAATTCTGCTTCCATTGTCGGTCTCGTTAGGATCATTTGCTTGCAAGACTTCCAGGAAACAGCACCACCCCCAAGGGTAAACACATACCCTGTTGTGGCTTTCATCTCATCAGCATCAGAGATCCAATTCGCATCACGGTACCCTTCAAGCACTGACGGACTTCCAGAATAGTGAAGTCCGTAGTTCTCAGTACCTTTCAGATAGCGCATAATTCTTTCGACAGCATGCCAATGCACATCACCCGGATTGGAAACAAACCGGCTAAGTTTGCAAACCGCAAACATGATGTCAGGCCTTGTCGCGCTAGCTAGATACATGAGAGAACCTATTACTTGAGAGTACCTCAGTTGTCCTTAGCCGTGCCAGTAAACTTTCGAATCTGCACACTAGGATCATAAGGCGTTGGAGAAGCTTTGCAGTCCGAAAATCCAAATCGACTCAAAATCTTCCCAACATAATGGGATTGCAAAAGTGTTATCCCACCCTCATTATCTCTCAATAGCTTGATGTTCAGAATAACATCAGCCACACCAAGGTCTTTCATCTCAAAGTTTTGAGATAGAAAAGACTTGACCTCCTCAATGACTTTGAGGTTGGTCCCAAAAATCAGTATGTCATCAACATACAAGCACAATATAACTCCTTCGCCCCACCATGGCGATAGTATACGCATTTGTCAGCCTCATTAACAACAAAACCAGCAGAGGTTAAAGTTGTATTGAATTTCTCATGCCATTGCTTAGGCAGTTGTTTCAGGCCATATAAAGATTTCAATAACTTACATACCTTTCCTTCCTGACCATCTAATACAAAGCCATCTGGTTGTTGCATATAGATTTTCTCGTCTAACTCTCCATTTAGGAAAGCCGTCTTAACATCCATTTGATGGACAAGAAGACCATGCGAGGCTGCCAACGAGAGTAAAACTCGTATGGTGGTCAGTCTAGCCACATGTGAGTAAGTATCGAAGAAATCTTCTTCTTCTTTCTAGGCATAGCCCTTGGCCACAAGCCTAGCATTGTACTTTTCAATCGTATCATCAGGCCTAAGCTTCTTTTTGAACACCCACTTGCATCCCAACGGTTTACAACCGTAAGGACGTTCAGTAATTTCCCATGTCCCGTTAGCCATGATGGAATCCATCTCGCTACGGATTGCTTCTTTCCAGTAATCAGCATCCGAAGATGCATAAGCCTCTGAAATAGAAGTGGGGGTGTCATCCACAAGGTACACGAGAAAATCATCGCCAAAGGACTTTGCAGTCCTCTGTCGCTTGCCCCTACCAAGGGTTTCCTCATCATCCTTCTCAGGATTTTTATCATGGGTTTGTTCATAATATTTCATAGGAATGGCAGGCTCAGGAGTTTTTTCAGATTCCTGTATAGAGGTGCTTTGCATATATCTCATAGGAAAAACATCCTCAAAGAAAGTAGCATCTTTAGACTCCATAATCGTACCGACCTTCACGTCAGGTACATCAGATTTCACTACCAAGAATCTATAGCCAACGCTATTCTTAGCGTAGCCCAAATTAACACAGTCCATGGTCTTAGGTCCAAGCTTACGCTTTTTGGGGATCGGCACATTGTCTTTCGCCAAACATCCCCAAGTACGTAAGTATGAGGGTGTTGTCCTTCTCTTCTCCCATTGTTCATAGGGAGTGAGTTCATTATCTTTTGTTGGAACCTTATTCAGGACATGACATGATGTCAATAGCGTCTCCCCCCACCATGCCTTGGATAATCCCGATGTATCTAACATGGCGTTAACCAAATCAGTTAGAGTACGGTTTTTCCGTTCGGCAACCCCATTTTACTGGGGAAAATAGGGAGGCGTCCTCTCATGAATAATTCCATGTTCCATACAGAAAGAGTCGAACTCATTAGAGAAGTACTCTCCACCACGATCAGACCGGATGTGTTTAATTTTCTTTTCAAGTTGGTTCTCAACTTCTGCTTTATAGATTTTAAAGTAGTGTAGAGCCTCATCTTTAGTACCTAACAAATATACATAGCAAAATCTAGTGGAATCATCTATCAGTGTCATGAAGTATCTCTTTCCACCTTTAGTCAAAACACCATTCATCTCACAAAGATCAGAATGTATAAGTTCTAACGGCGCCAAGTGTCTTTCCTCCACAGCTTTATGAGGCTTGCGAGGTTGCTTTGCTTGAACACACGAAAGACATTTACAACCTTTGGCTAAAGTGAAAGATGGGATTAAACTTAGTTTTACGAGCCGCGTCATACAACCGAAACCAATGTGACAAAGACGTGAATGCCAAACTTCTGTTTCATTAACTTTCGAATGAATATTGTTCACGACTTTATTACAGAAATCGGCAAGAGAAAAGCGGAACATGCCTCCGCATTCATAACCTTTTCCAACAAATAGTCCATATTTCGTAACAACTACTTTATTAGACTCGAATGCCAACTTAAACCCTCTCTACATAGAAGGGAGCCACTAATGAGATTCTTCTTGATGGCGGGGACATGCTGAACGTTCTTGAGCTGCATGATCCTTCCCGAAGTAAACTTCAGATCGACCGTGCCAACACCAAGAACAGAAGCACTCGCGCCATTCCCCATCAATACCGATCCGTTCCCTGTGACCTGATAAGAAGAAAACAATGAAATGTCAGCACACACATGAGTATTTGCACCAGTATCAATCCACCATTCGTTAGACTGAAAAACTGAAAATACAGTAAACAAATTACCGTACCCGGATGCACCGTTCTCATTGTTGCTCACGATCATGTTGACAGACTTGGGGTCTTGTCCTGGTTTCCTGAACTTCTTCGGGCACTTAGGAGCCCAATGTTCCTCTGAACCACATGTGTAGCATGCACCTTTCTTCTTATCCTTCTTGAAAGGTTTGTTACCCTTCTTCTTGAAGTCGATATTCTGTTGGACGACAGTTTTTCCCTTGTGCTTGTGGGAGTTGAATTTCTTCTGTACCATATTGGCAACAGAAGCACCTTCGCCTTTTCCATGCGAGTCCTTTGCCCTTGAATTCTGCTCAACACTCAAATGGCCAATGACATCCTCAACAGAGAATTCACGCCTCTGATGTTTCAGAGTAGTAGCAAAGTTGAAAGTGCATGGTTGCCCCCATACGTGGTTTTGGTAATGAATGACAATCCTTATGGACTAATGTTTACATTGAGATATTCTTATAGATCTTGTCCATGGGAAAATATAGGAGTTCATGTGTTGGACTCTTCAAGATGACATAATGACCAATGCTCTATTCAAGGGTTAATATGAAGAATGGTCATGTATAGAGTTGAGCTCATCGCAAGTATGGCTTGGAATAGAAGATTGAGTGAACAATCATGTTTACCCCCAAGCCATCTTACATATCAAGAGAAGAAGATGAAGAGCAAGTTCAATATGATGCATCTCGGAAGATATCTTTTGATTGAAGCTTGCAAAGGAGACATGAAGACGAAGCTTAGCGAGGCCCTCCCATAATGGAGTATGGGGGAGCATTTGGAGAAGTCCTCATTAAGCATGTGCTAGCAAGCACAATCAAGAAAGGTGTTTCAACTTGAGAGAGTCAAGATCGTCATCATCGAGCTCAAGTGGAATGCGCAAGGCAAAGGTATGATCTTGATAGGTTTTCTATTTTACCGGTCTCATGGTGTTAATGGGAGACCGGGTTTTAAGATAGATGGCGTACTATCAAGAGGGGCTCTCGAGTGAGTAACTTGATCACATCTTTGTGGAGAGCTCAAACCTTTGCATACTTGCCATTTCATCTTTCTTGGTTCTTACTTGGTTTTTCTCCTTGTTGGGTTTTGGTGCTTGTTGTGATCTTCACGACAAGCCCAAGTTCACCGAAAAAGAATTTCATATGGAAAACTTGCTGCGTTTTCGGTTTTGGAGGTTTGCCGATCATTCCTTTTTAGAGAGGTTTTAACCTCCTCCATTTGGTTTTATCTTTCATTGTTGTACTATGAGGTTTATCTACATGATCTTGTAAAGCTCTTCGTTGTGATTCCAACGAGCCAAAAATCATCGAAAACGGAGTCCGGATGGAAAAGATATTGACGTTTTCGTTATCGGTTTTGCTGCAGTTTTTCCTAGGCCGGAGTCTCCGGTCCTAGACCGGAGTTTCCGGTCTGTGCATGACCGGAGTCTCCGGAATCAACGTTTTTCTCCAAACGTTGTTCAACCCCTGGTGGGGGGCGGAGTTTCCGGCCCTAGAGGCCGGAGTTTCCGCCCCTGGATGAACTTTCCGGCCCAGGGCACCGGAGAGTTTGCCCAAGCCTCGGCGGTGTTGACAGTGTTCAGCCCCTGGTGGGGGCCGGAGTTTCCGGTCCCAGTAGGCCGGAGTTTCCGCCCTTGGCCGGAGTTTCCGGCCCTAGTGACCGGAAACTCCGGTGTGAAGTTTTCCTGCAACGGCTCTTTTTCGTGGGACCTATAAAAAGGCCCCTTCTTCCCCAGAGAGAGCAGCTTCTTCCAAGCACGAATTATCCCCCTCTCTCTCCTCCATTGTTGACCTTGGAAAGCTTGCCCCTCTCTCATTTCCTCCCATGATTTTTGCATATCTTTGAGGGATTTGAGAGAGGAGATCTAGATCTACATTTCCACCAATCCATCTCTCCTCTAAGTGAGGGGAACCTAGTAGATCTTGATCTTGGAGTTCTTGGTGCATCTCCTCTTTGTTCTTCCTCTCTTATTCCCCCATAAGCATTTGTTGCTTTGTTGGAATTCGAGAGTGAAGGATTTGAGCACTTGTGCTCTTGCCTTTTGCATTTGGTGCATCGGTTTGCTCTCCACGAGGATTCGTGGAAGTTGAAAGTTTGTGAGCTTGTTACTCTTGGGTCCTTGGACCCTAGACGCCTTTGTGGTGGTTGGACCCTTGTGTGGTCACTTGAAGCCGTTCGGGAGCCCCCAATCCCATTGTGGGTTGTGCCCCGGATTGTTGTTGGAAGCCGTTCGGGAGCCCCCAATCCCATTGTGGGTTGTGCCCCGAATTGTTGTTGAAAGGCTCCGGATTCCGCCTCGAAGGAATTCCGATAGTGGAAGGTGAACCAAGCCTTTGTGGTGCGGTTCATCGGAGAAGAAGGTGAAACCTTTGTGGTTGTTGAACCGTTGTGTCGGTTCACACCTCTCCAACGAGACGTACTCCCTTAACAAGGAGGAACTCGGGAATACATCCTCGTCTCCGCGTGCCTCGGTTATTTCTATACCCGAGCTTTTACTTATGCACTTTACATTGTGATAGCCTTCGTGCTTGAAGTATTCTATATTGCTATCACCTTGTTGTTTGTCTTGCTTAGCATAAGTTGTTGGTGCACATAGGTGAGCCTAGTTTATTTAGGTTGTCGGCTTGTTAATTTAAACACCTAGTTTTATTCCGCAATTAATAAGCCTAAACCGGAAAAGTTTTAAACCGCCTATTCACCCCCCCTCTAGGCGACATCATTGTCCTTTCAATTGGTATCAGAGCCTGGGCTCTCTTTTTGGGCTTTACCGCCTAGAGAGTAAAAGATGTCGTTTAGAGAATTAGTGCACGATCCCACTTTCATATTCGATGGCACAAATTATGATGTTTGGAAAATTCGCATGCTTAATCTATTTAGGGCCATGGGTCCAAATTATATTAAGAGGATTGTAGATGTGGGTTTTTCTCCTCCAAAGGATTCCCAAGAATTATCTTTAGAGGATGAGATAAACTCTCATCTCGAGACTCAAGTTACTAATGGTCTTATGTGTGCTTTGACCGATGTAGTTCTTGCTTCAATCATGCCTTTTCGAAATGCACATGAGCTTTGGACCAAGCTTCAAGATATATATGAAGTGTCCAAAATTATTGAGGATGATTGTTCTCCTTCCACTTCCGGCCGTGATGAGTTCACAACTTCGCCCACTTCACCAACATGTGATTTGTCACAAGGTAATGATATGGTGAGTGGTGATAGAAATTGCATTGTTGATGGTGAATATTCTATTGACTATACTTCATCTCTATCTCATTGCAATGTTCTATCTTTAGACTTAAACTCTTCTAGCACTCCAAACGCCATACATGCTAGAGTTGATAGTCCTTGCATATCATGTAATAGTTGTTTAACTAAATCTCATGATGATATGCTTCATATGTCTTGTTGCCATGAAAACAATACTTCCATATCCTCTATTTCTTGCATGACTAACAATGTAGAGGAATCCCAACATTTGTTGGAACAAGACATGGACCTCAACGGTGCTTCAAGTTTTTCTTCATCCTCTTCAACCATTAATCATGTTTGCCTTATGGCTAAGGATTCCGAGGTATCTCCCACCTCGAATTCAAATTGTGATGATGTGGATGAGGATTCTCATGAAGAAGGTTTTGACATTGAATCCTTAACCAAGATGGGTGAGATGGTACTTAGTGTTCTCCCCAAAGGTAGTAAAGCTATCCCTCCTCTTTGTGAAATCATTGATTATGTTACTAAGAGTTGGGAATTCATTGAGGATTTGGAAAGTCAATTTGATGAGAAATGTCAAATTGAGAGAGATGACTCTATCACCATAGCTTCTTTGAAAGCTTCTCTTGAAGAGGAAGAAGAGCTTAGGGTTTCTCTTGAAGAGAAACTTGAATCCCTTGATGAGTCTAATGATCTTATTATTGCTAAAATCATTAAGGAAAGAGATCATGCCCTTGCTAAGTATAAAGTGCTTAAAATTGAAAAAGTTGAATTTGGTGTTGGCAATGCTAGACTAAATGAGGACATAGAGAGACTTGACAAAGCTCACAAGGCTTTAGAAAGTGAACATTCTCTCCTTATCAAGTCTCATGATCAACTCCAAACTCAACTATCTAAGAATGACAAGCTTGTCAAATTATCTTCTTCCATCTCTACTATTAATGATGCTTGTGCTACTAACTCCACTTCTTGTGAAGCATCTATTTTGAAGGAGAATGTTGAGCTAAGGGCTCAACTTGAGTTGCTATCTAATAAGTATGGGAAATTGGAAGAAATTCATGAAAAGCTTTCTAGCTCTAATGATGATCTTCTAGCATCCCATGCTAGGCTAAAGTTAGCTCATGAGGCTATTATGTCAAAGGTAACATCTTGTGAGTCTCATGTGGACAATGGCACAATTTCTACTCTTAATGCTATATTGCCAAATGCAAGTCCTAGTGATTCATCAACTCATAATGTTGCTACATCCTGTGATGCATTACTTTCCATGCCTTGTTGCTCTAACAATGAAGCCTCTACTTCCTCTAGTTTTTGTGTTGATACTAACCATGTAGAGGAATTAAATGAGCTCAAGGCCCTAGTCACTTATTTGAAGAAAGACTTGGAAAAGCGTCATGTTGGGGATTCTACACTTGACAATATGTTGAGTGTTCAAAGACGCCCCAATGACAAGAGTGGACTTGGATTCAACTCCAATATCAAGAACAAGTCCAAGCTTAACAAGAAGAACAAGGGCCAAGAACAAGTCAAGGATTCGGTCAAGATTGTTTGCTTCAAGTGCAAAGTTGAAGGGCACCATGTTAGATCTTGCCCTTTGAAGAAGAAGGCTCTTAGTGAGAAGCAACAAGGGAAGAAGACTCAAGTTCAAACTCAAGCTCCTCAAGTTGAAGAACGGTCTCTTCCCAAGAAGAATCAAGCTACCCCTCCTCAAGTCAAGACTCCAACTAAGAAGAGAGGAGGAAGTAGATGTTGCTACCTATGCCGTGAGAAGGGTCACCTTGCTTCTTCATGCACAAATGGTACCTTATCCAACCCCATTATAGTTGATGATGTTTATTCTCTTCGGAAGGATAAGGTTGGCAATGTGTTTGCCAAATTTGTTGGTACTCAAAGTGGTGTCAAGAAAAGAACCATTTGGGTTGCCAAACCTATTGTGACTAACCTCTTAGGACCCAACTTGCTTGGGGACCAACAAGCTAAAACTTGATCAATAGGTGTTGTTGGAGGACATTTGAGACTTGGATACACTATGAAGAATTAAGGGATCTTCATCAATTATATTCTCTCAAGTCAAGTCATATGGATTATATTGTTCTATCTCATATCAAATGTTTCTCCTTGCGGTAACTTTTATTTAAATCATATATACATTGAAAGTTGCTTGCACCCTTGCATGTGTTAGGATTAGTACCTTGCTAGAGTTTGTATGTGGTGTGCTCTCTACTTACTTATTTTGAGAAATCAAGTATGTGTACTTTGGTTTGCACACCATCTACTTGTTTTGATCCCTATTGCTTTTATTTGCTATCTTATCTTGTTGGCTCTCTTTGAGAGATAAATGGACTATCCATTTTTGGAGAGTGATATGCTTCGTGCACTTTACAATCCTAAAAATGTGTGTACATGAGGAATACCACTTAGTGTTGATATATCAATATTATCTATTCTCTTTGTGGTATGTCATGCTCATGAGAAATTCAA
The DNA here is from genome assembly GCA_026929855.1 of Poa annua. Taxonomy (NCBI): domain Eukaryota; kingdom Viridiplantae; phylum Streptophyta; class Magnoliopsida; order Poales; family Poaceae; genus Poa; species Poa annua. Next base: position 83,749,961 of record CM049429.1, on the reverse strand, counting down.
ATTACATAATGTCCATTAATTTCTATAGTTGTTTTTGTTTGCCTCATGTGTTAAAATAAATGGATTATCACATTATGGGGGAGTAATAAGCTATGTGCATATTACAAGCCTAGAAAATGTGAAAATGTGAGGTTTTGCCACCTAGCACTGATATTGCTAATTATCTTGTTCCTATGTGGCATGTTGCTCAAACAAGTTCCCATTTACTTAAATGCTCTTTGTCTCTCACTCTTTTGGATCTTGTTTGTGAAGGATGTTCTTGATATGGCTTTCCCTAAATATGTTCTCATATATCTTTTTGGGAAGCCAATTGATTCAAGCTACTCCTTGGAGTTGCTTTGCATTATCACATGATTTGTGAATCTATCAAGAATATCTATCTAAGCATGGCTTTTAATTCCTATACTTTGCCACATGCTTATGTTTTGTGAATATGGTCTTGAATATATCTTTGCAATCCACGCCCGAGAATTATCTCCATACATTACTTGTCGTGACAAGTGATAATCATAATTTGTGGTATATATATTGATCATATTCACTTGACTCTTGCTTTGAATTGCCTTATTTGATTGCCAAGAATTTAGTTTGATCTAACTTTCTTTTGTCTTCCTTGTATCTTTTGGATCCTTTATTTCTCTACTTGAAATTTGTTTTGTGCTTTCTTGAGTTGGGACTTGCAACGAACCAATTCTTGTGCATTGACCTTCAAGAGTCATACTTCTTAATAATGCACTATTCTTTGGGAAGCTATCCTACTTTGAGTAAAACACCGTTCTTAAAATTGGTATTGCAATTTCTTGCCTTTCTTGAACATGACTAGTGTTTGCATATATATATGAAGAGTGATGATCTCATTTGTGTGCATTTTGTATTCAAATACAAAATCATAAATAATGTACACATCTTGGGGGAGCAATCCTATATGCTTTAGAACATTAGTTGTCTTCATATGATATTTGATCCCGATGACATGTCTCCTTGGAAGACAAACATTTTTCGTCTTGGTACTTTGTGCCATCATGAAAAGTGTAGAGGTTTTGGTTTATTCCTTGATGATATGTTCATCAATTGGTTTCTTGATTTCATTGGTATCTTTTCAAAGTGGTATCTTCAATCATGTGTTGATTTGGGTATTTGATATAATTTGGACAATTTGTTTTCTTCTCACACTTGTGTGTGTGTTTTGTTGGTTTACTTGGTGTTTTGTCTAAATTATATCTCGCCTGGTTCTCGAAAGTCTTGTGCATGCATATTTATTATATGTATATCTTATGGCATGATTACCTTCGTTAATCCAATATATAGGATAAACTCCATCAAATCCTAAATGGAGAAGATGTGCATGAAATTCAATTTCATATCAATATGCACATATTTATGTGGAGTTTGTCCTATGTATTGTAGTTGCTCTAACTACTTTGGACCCAATGAGTTTGGGTACCATGTTGTACTTAAATTTGTTTTAGGTAAACTTGAGATGCATTGGAAGCTAGTCTCGTCTACAAGAAAGGTGTTGTCACCATGTGCTTATTGGAGTCAAGCTTGGATGACCATGAGCCCCTATCTTTTACATCACCAATGCTATCTCGGTAACAAGTATCTACCTCATGCATACATTTCTATCTTTCAACCTTGTATAGGTTGTATCTCGGCATGAATCTTTTGTTGCAATTAATTTGGTACTTGCAAAACATCTTTATTGCAAATGTGGGCAAGCCGAGATGATTACATATCAAGGGGCATATATATAATCATTTTCATGATTCACCAATCCCAAATATGTTAATCCAACACTTTCTACTCTATATCTCGCATATGCAATATTGATTGTTTCTTCAAATCATTTGCCTTTTGTGATACTTGTTATCTCTCTCTCGGAGCATCCCTTTTATCTCCTTATCCCTTGTGGATAGTTTTTGATGCTATGATGAGTATGTGTTGGAAGTTCATCTATATCCCTTTAAGATAAAATTGAGCTTTGTGCTATGCTTTTAAGCAAAGATCTTATTGGTGTATTTATGACTTCGTCTTGGATATCATGACCTTTTCCCTTGTACATATCTTGTATGTACATGTTTATTTGTAGACCCATATCTTAGTGATTCGTGTCTACTTAGAAACTTATATACATGAGATTAGTTACATCTTTTATTGATATTCCCATTCTTTAGTGACCACCTCTTATTGCTTTTGTTTCTTTGGTGGTTTCTAAAAGGCACAAGCTTTATTTTTCTTGAGTTATACTTTTGCATCTAAATAAGCTTGTGGAGTTATTTGCTATATCTCTTTTGGTATGTGAGTATGGGAAAGACATGATATGCACTATATGCAACTCTTCTTGAAAGACTATGTTGATGCTTTGGCTCATCCTTGTATTAGTCTCCTAAAATGTCTTTATATCTCACACCCATCCTTTTATTTTCTGCTCCTTGCTCATGTTGCAAAACATTTTATTTGTTGCAAGTTGGTTTGCCTTCTTTTCTCATTTATATTCTCTTGCATGGGTTTGTGTTCGATTTTATCTAGGAGGGAGTGAGGATTCCATGTTGTGCACACTATATTGAAATACAAATCCTATTTGTGCACGTACCTTGGGGAGTTCCCTCATGATATTTAGAACACTTTTTGGATCCTTTGGATTGATTGCTTCTTTCGTTGAAGTATCTTTCTATTTGATATTCTCTTGCAATCTTTGGATCCTCAATATAGTTTGATCTCCCTCCATCTATTCTTCATTGGATATGTGCATTTGATTTCACTCACATTATGAGAAATGCACACTTTTATGGGGGAGCTCTTATTATATTAGCCTTCTTACTTTTCACCCATTTCGGCAATCAATGCCAATGGGGGAGAAATTTAGAGGGTTTAAGGGAATATGGGTTTGTTCTCTTGCGGTTATCTTGCATCCTTGCTCTTTGTGTTGCATGGCTGCTTAAATTCATTATATAAACCCTCGTAAAAGGGATTGTCATCAATTACCAAAATGGGGGAGATTGAAAGTGCATGGTTGCCCCCATACGTGGTTTTGGTAATGAATGACAATCCTTATGGACTAATGTTTACATTGAGATATTCTTATAGATCTTGTCCATGGGAAAATATAGGAGTTCATGTGTTGGACTCTTCAAGATGACATAATGACCAATGCTCTATTCAAGGGTTAATATGAAGAATGGTCATGTATAGAGTTGAGCTCATCGCAAGTATGGCTTGGAATAGAAGATTGAGTGAACAATCATGTTTACCCCCAAGCCATCTTACATATCAAGAGAAGAAGATGAAGAGCAAGTTCAATATGATGCATCTCGGAAGATATCTTTTGATTAAAGCTTGCAAAGGAGACATGAAGACGAAGCTTAGCGAGGCCCTCCCATAATGGAGTATGGGGGAGCATTTGGAGAAGTCCTCATTAAGCATGTGCTAGCAAGCACAATCAAGACAGATGTTTCAACTTGAGAGAGTCAAGATCGTCATCATCGAGCTCAAGTGGAATGCGCAAGGCAAAGGTATGATCTTGATAGGTTTTCTATTTTACCGGTCTCATGGTGTTAATGGGAGACCGGGTTTTAAGATAGATGGCGTACTATCAAGAGGGGCTCTCGAGTGAGTAACTTGATCACATCTTTGTGGAGAGCTCAAACCTTTGCATACTTGCCATTTCATCTTTCTTGGTTCTTACTTGGTTTTTCTCCTTGTTGGGTTTTGGTGCTTGTTGTGATCTTCACGACAAGCCCAAGTTCACCGAAAACGAATTTCATATGGAAAACTTGTTGCGTTTTCGGTTTTGGAGGTTTGCCGATCATTCATTTTTAGAGAGGTTTTAACCTCCTCCATTTGGTTTTATCTTTCATTGTTGTACTATGAGGTTTATCTACATGATCTTGTAAAGCTCTTCGTTGTGATTCCAACGAGCCAAAAATCATCGAAAACGGAGTCCGGATGGAAAAGATATTGACGTTTTCGTTATCGGTTTTGCTGCAGTTTTTCCTAGGCCGGAGTCTCCGGTCCTAGACCGGAGTTTCCGGTCTGTGCATGACCGGAGTCTCCGGAATCAACGTTTTTCTCCAAACGTTGTTCAACCCCTGGTGGGGGGCGGAGTTTCCGGCCCTAGAGGCCGGAGTTTCCGCCCCTGGATGAACTTTCCGGCCCAGGGCACCGGAGAGTTTGCCCAAGCCTCGGCGGTGTTGACAGTGTTCAACCCCTGGTGGGGGCCGGAGTTTCCGGTCCCAGTAGGCCGGAGTTTCCGCCCTTGGCCGGAGTTTCCGGCCCTAGTGACCGGAAACTCCGGTGTGAAGTTTTCCTGCAACGGCTCTTTTTCGTGGGACCTATAAAAAGGCCCCTTCTTCCCCAGAGAGAGCAGCTTCTTCCAAGCACGAATTATCCCCCTCTCTCTCCTCCATTGTTGACCTTGGAAAGCTTGCCCCTCTCTCATTTCCTCCCATGATTCTTGCATATCTTTGAGGGATTTGAGAGAGGAGATCTAGATCTACATTTCCACCAATCCATCTCTCCTCTAAGTGAGGGGAACCTAGTAGATCTTGATCTTGGAGTTCTTGGTGCATCTCCTCTTTGTTCTTCCTCTCTTATTCCCCCATAAGCATTTGTTGCTTTGTTGGAATTCGAGAGTGAAGGATTTGAGCACTTGTGCTCTTGCCTTTTGCATTTGGTGCATCGGTTTGCTCTCCACGAGGATTCGTGGAAGTTGAAAGTTTGTGAGCTTGTTACTCTTGGGTCCTTGGACCCTAGACGCCTTTGTGGTGGTTGGACCCTTGTGTGGTCACTTGAAGCCGTTCGGGAGCCCCCAATCCCATTGTGGGTTGTGCCCCGGATTGTTGTTGGAACCGTTCGGGAGCCCCCAATCCCATTGTGGGTTGTGCCCCGAATTGTTGTTGAAAGGCTCCGGATTCCGCCTCGAAGGAATTCCGATAGTGGAAGGTGAACCAAGCCTTTGTGGTGCGGTTCATCGGAGAAGAAGGTGAAACCTTTGTGGTTGTTGAACCATTGTGTCGGTTCACACCTCTCCAACGAGACGTACTCCCTTAACAAGGAGGAACTCGGGAATAAATCCTCGTCTCTTAGCATAAGTTGTTGGTGCACATAGGTGAGCCTAGTTTATTTAGGTTGTCGGCTTGTTAATTTAAACACCTAGTTTTATTCCGCAATTAATAAGCCTAAACCGGAAAAGTTTTAAACCGCCTATTCACCCCCCTCTAGGCGACATCATTGTCCTTTCAAAAGTTCCTCCAGGAGTTGGGCAGTTTATGCATCCCGCGACAAACTTGCCCGGTAACACACACTTCAGAAGCTCAAGCTCCTTAGCGATGTATTGTATCTCATGAGCTTGTTCCAATACAGAACGGTTATCAACCATCTTGTAGTCATGGAACTGCTCTATAGTGTACATCTCGCTTCCAGCATCAGTTGCGCCGAATTTAGATTCGAGCGCCTCCCACAAATGTTTGGCAACCCGCACATGTAAATATGCTCAACCAACTTATCTCCGATCACGCTCAGAACGGCTCCAATAAAGACGACGGTGGCATCCCTAAACGCCTTCTCCTGTTCAGGAGTAATCGTCAGTGGGAGTGACATCGGCGACCCAGAACACGTTCATCGCAGTGAGCCATAAGATGGTTTTGGTTTGCCAACGTTTAAAATATGTCCCCGTAAACGAGACTGGTTTCAGTGCAGCAGCAAAACCATTCACCGAAAATTGCCTACACAAAATTAGGTTTTTGGATTGTTGAGTATGTAAGCAATTTTCCAATTATATTAATCCAAGTATAAACTAAAATCATGACGTAGATAGTGCTAATGACATGCTGAAACTTAACGGTGTAATCGTGTACTAGGCATATAGTAGATACATCTACGCAAATTACTAGTACAACAAACAAGTAAATAATCAGGAGGGGTATGAACATATCATACCCGATAGTTGGCCAATTGGCCGAAGCGGAAGCATCGGCGTCATCGGCAGCCCTCTTGTCCGCGGCAGCCTTCTCGATCTCGGCGTCAGTGCTCATGGTGATGACGAAGGCGACGAGGACGTAGTTGAAGTAGAGGACGTAGAGGATGAAGATTGGCGAGCAGTCGCGTAAGAGATGCTCCCCAAAAACCTAATCGCCCCTCTCCGGTACAGGAAACGGAGAGGCGGGGTTTCGGAGGCCTGCTCTCCCGTCGACCGTGTACGCGGCGGACGGGATGGGATCAACGATGGCAGCGACAAGTTAGGAGGAACGGCGGTGGCGGCTGTGGGCAGATGAGTTCTTCTGTCTGATGTGTCTTCAGAGAGGAGCGCCTCTCCTTTTATGCACAGACGCGGGAGACAAAGGGTCCAGGCGAAACACACGTAATGAATAATCGTTAAGACTGAAAACGCACGTACTTAAGAGCACTTAAGACACAACGTTTCAGCTAGCAATCAATCTCCATTACCGCAGAGCGTTTCGTGACCGTTGACATTTTATTCCTATGTGACAAAAAGAATACATCGGCTCGGCGAGATTCCCACAACCCGCGGCGCGTCGTGACGTGTCGTGACGAGGCAAGGCGAGGCGTGGTGAGGCGGGCGGCAGAGGAGGAGGAGCGCGCGTGTGGTACACAGTCATTCTCCTCATACCTCATACCAACTCATACTAGCAGTAGAGTGTCTCAGTATATAAGCCGATGCACATCTCATCTAACTAGCAGTATGGGACTAAACTCCCACCACATGCCATGACAACATGAGCCTTAGGGATTTTCAGGAATTGATAATGAGCTAAAAGGCCCAATATTTCAGCACAGAGTACTATAACCAGTGCCTTCTGAAAATTCTAATTATGTTGAGAACGGGGAAGTGATAGGACTCATTTTCTTAAAATTACCCTATATATGAAAGTTCGTGGGATTCATCCCTAAATCAGCCCTCCACGTCACCCGCAAAACGCCATCTGACCGGACGGCTAGGATACGCCCAAAACCAGCACCCAAATGCGGGTTACTGTAGCACGGGCTCTAGGCCAATCACGTGGCGCCGCGTGTCCCGGTTACTGGCCGGTCGGAGCCGGTTCCCACCGGTCACCGTGCCTATTTGTAGAAAAGCCACTTCAAAATTCATACAGTAACCCGCAGTCCATTTTCCACAACTGCCTAGGACCTGTTCGCAATTCCAAAAAACTTCACATGTTTTCTGGCATAACGCCCCCCACACTCGCCCCCCTCCCTTCTTCTTCTCTTCCGTGACGTGGAGGCCGCCGCCGCCCCCGACCGCCTTCCTCGCGCTCTCGCCGCCACCTCGCCCTCTCCACCTCGCACGCCTCCTTCTCCTCCTCATCGCCATCCCCACACGGCTCCTTCCCCACGCGCTATGGCCCCTGTGTGGCCTTCTTAGTGGCTGGCTCTGTCGCGCCGGCCACAGCCTCCTCGACCGCCGCCTGAGCTCATCCAGCTCCGCCCCACCGGATCTCGCCCAGGCCGAGCGCCGCCCGGCTGCGGCCTCTTCTCCTCTCCTCCGGCTCCGGTGCACCGCGCCAAGCTCCGCCCCGACCTCAGTAGGTCGCTCTCCTCCTCCTCCGGCCTGTGCTGTTCGGCGGCGTCGAGCCCGTGCTTGCCCGAGCTCCTGCCCACGCCGCCGTGTCCCTGATGCTCGGCAGGAGATCGACTCTGCGCCTGCAGGTATGATTGTTTCCTCCTCTCCTCCCCTCTCATATCCTACCTCCCATCCCCTGTCCCGTACTGATTTCTTTTTATGATAAAGCCTCTCTATAATTACAGCATCTGGGTCTCGAACTGTAGTTGCGAGATGACTATTTTGGTTTCCCTATTGTTCTCCTGATTTACTGCTCAAAGTTAATGTCTCGCGCTAGATTTTCATTTTTTTTGTCTACCGAAACCTATTGCTGGTTGGATCCGGTCTGATTTCTTGAGCAATGGCTATTGATCCTTGAGCAGGCCTAACATCTGTGATCTATAGGAAACTTGGGTAGGCGATGCAAACGCTGTCAGTGCAGGAATTGTCTCCTAAAAAAGGTACCACATGTCTAGGCCAAAGAAATATATGAAATAGGGCTGCCGTTCAGGTATATTCACATCATTTTCACGATCCTTCTTTTCTGAACACCCATCTGCACCTATTAATTTACTGTCCAGGCACACAGTTGGATCCCAACATTCAACTCACATGCTACTCTCTGTATAATATGTCCGCCATATTTTCGCATAGGATGTGATCGCTTAGTAACATAGCTTGCATTAGCTTGCATCGATTATATAGTATGAGCACTTAAATCCAACTCTTGCTTTAGGGAAACGCCATTGAAGGATGCATAGGACAGGATAATTGCTGCAGAATTTCAGAGTATATTAGTTATGTATAGCAACTTAAATTTGATCCGCTTTGTCCGCTGCAGAATTTCAGAGTATATTAGTTATGTATAGCAACTTAAATTTGATCCCCTTTGTCGTCATCCTATACTGCATACATAAGAATGCATAACTAGGAACTGGGAGCTACATTGCCACTGATGAGGTATCTCACTATCCATTTAGGATTTACAATCAAGGTTTAGACTTTCTTCTCTTCTGATGCATGCAGTTTATACTGACTACACTGAAATTTTGACAGGGTGGATTGGAAGCGGAGCTGGAAGAATTGAACGGAGTAGAATTAGAATCTCAGCTACTAGAGCTTTTTTTAGGAGTCTTAACTGTGCAACTCTCTTTGGAATCGATAACAATAGAGACATTAGAACGATAGGCATGCTCTATAACCTATGTTACTGAAAGGCTTCACTAATTTATTGGTTAGCAGTACTTGAGAAGTCATCCCTGACAGCTTGGATGGAAGGAGGGCTTGATTATATGGCTCTCAAAAGTGTAGGCACTGATGGGATTCGCATCATCTCAAGTGTTCTCGGTGAAAGTATTGCTCTTCATCATTATATACGGCAAGTGCTGAGATTGAGCAAAGGCACCAACTATTTCCATTTGATTGCAAGGTTTTAACATTATTATTAGAGTTTTAATGCGCTACGTATTTAGGTCAATGATATGGTTGAGCAATTTACTAAAATCAATCATTTCATGTAGAAGACCGAGGACTGCACAATGAAAAGAAATAAGGTATTTCAACTTGTGGGCAAGGCTAATTCTAATCTTGGAGATGTTATCACCAGACTTGGCCCTTTTGACAGGTATGCCATCTATCCTGGAAGGGTCTCACTTCCTCCTCTGCGTATTCAAACATACCATTTTGGCACAATGAATGTACTACCATTTTCTAGAAGGAAGGGATTTATTGTGTACCAATCCCATTTGCTGCATTGTATTGTGGAGTAGCAGGCATGTAACTCTGTAAAAAAATGATGCAACTTAATATGCTACTCAGGCGATTGAGCGGCGTTTGAGACCATATGGACGTCAGAGTCGCCGAGGGTGACCAATTTCACGGCGGCGGACGATGTCAAACATGTGACCGATTTAGCGGGACTTGTGATAGTAGTGCGAGCGAGACAAGCAACTTCAAGTGTTTGGGCTTTCCTTAAAGCGTTCACAGTAGAGATGTGGTGTGTAACATGTGCTCTTTTCATTTTTGTGTGAGTAGTTGTTTCAATTCTTCAACATGGAACTGATGAATAATTTTGAGAATTTGCACAACAACAAGTTCTGACAATATTTTGGTAGATTTCTTTTGCTACTCCAAGGATGTGTTTTATCTTAGGTTACCATATCTGTTCTGTGTGAAGATTCGGACTGGAAATATTAATCGAGGCAAAGTGGTTTTTTTAATTTTAATTTCTTTCATTTTCCTACTAGAAGCAAACTTTCAGGTTTAGTTTCTTAAATATGTTATTTGCACAATGAAAGTCCACTGGATGCATCACATGATATTATGCTTAATTTCCATTACCTCTTCTAGATGACTACATTTGTCATTTTAGAGTATGAGTTTTGTTACATAATCATGATCTCGATATTTGATGGTCTATGCATTTTATTAACGATTTAGGGTTAAAGAATGAGACAAGTGGTTAACACTGGCACTTTATTACACTATTATAAGATTCACAAGTGAATATGATATCCAGTACGACCACAAAGCGCGGTGCCAGCCTATTTGAATTGATATATATTTCTCCACTTTTTACTGTAACATTTGCTTTCTCTTTATTGATTATGCTGACACGCACCACCGCCAACATACGCTTCCTCCGTCAAATCCAAGGACACGATGACCTCCGCCACCGCGTCCTCTACCTCCTCACCGCCGGAATCACGTCAGGACGGCCGGAGTCACCGACTTACCACCGGGGCTCGCCGCCGCCGTATTCTGCCTCCGCCGCCGCAAGAATTGGTCGCCGCCAGCGACTGCAGCGAACAAATGACCCGCCGCGTGGCCCGTTAGGTTCCTTTCCTCCTCTTACGGATCTGCAGGATCTCAGGGCCCGTGCGCACGCCGCCGTGCAGCACAAACTTTGCCGCGTCCGCCGTCGGTGACGTCGAGGGCTGACGTCACAATGTGACGCTGGCGCGTAGGTCCCGCCTGTCGGGCACTTTTCCAACTACATAAAAGAAAAAAATCATATATTCCAATGTATAGCTCAGAAAAGTACAGACAAAATACCAAAATTTGAAGAAAAATATATCTTTCTAACCAACACATTTACATGCATGTTTACACTATTCAAAAAAATTACAATAAATGATATAGTTTTCACATTAATTAGACCAATTTTTTTATATTAATTGGACCAATTCATAGATCGTGAAAACATTTCGATAAATGCCATCGCATTTTTTGGCTATTACTGCCATATAATCACAATTTAAATGTACATGTATCAAAGTTTCAAATATTCCTACTCAAATTTCAAATTACAGATAAATTCAAAAACCTCAAAAATTCATATCTTCCAATGTATAACTCAGAAAAATACAAACAAAATACCCAAATTTTAAGAAAATTATATCTTTCCAACCTACACATTTACATGCATGTTTATATAGCTCAATTTTTTTTACAACGAACGATATAGTTTTTACATTAACTAGCCAAATCTTTTTATTAACCGACCCCAAGTCCTAGATTTTACATAAACTGGCTTAATTTCTTTTTATATTAACTAGACTAATTCCAGATCGTAAAAACATTTTGGTAAATGATATGCCACGGTGCCTAGTAAACTATATATAGATAGAGGTCTCTCCTTTGATTCGTATGATTTTTTTTATGGTCACCGGGGGAGGGGGGACAAAGTCCCCACCTGAATTTTCGTATTTATCATTTTGTAAGACGACGAGGTTTTCCTTTTACACATGATGTAAAGCAGCTCAAACTATCAGCAGAGAAAAAGGCGAAAAGAAGAGAACTATGATGCACATCGATGCATGGCGTTTTCTGTACAGCACAACCAAGCATCAGCATCATCCTCGCTGCCGGGTGGCAGCCGAGCTTTCCATAACAGAGCTTCGTCGTGGCAGTTCCGAGGCAGAAAGGGAAGGCTGGGAGCTTGCTCTCGGAACGCCACCGCATTCTGGTGTTTCCAGAGGTTCCATAGGTAGAGGAGGACGAAGGTGGATGCCGTGGCCTTGGGGATGGCAGCCGGGGACCCGTATACGTGCAACTGCCGAACGTCGGGGCATGGCGGGAAGCGGTAGCCGAGGACATCCCAGAACCTCGCCGCCATGGAGCACTCGAAGATGATGTGGTTTGGAGATTCTTCGGGAGCGTCCCAGATAGGACGGTGGGCCTCCGCCTCCGTCAGCACCTTCTTCTTGAGCAGCGAGCTCTAGGACTGGATCCTGGACTTGGAGAGCAGCCATGCGAAGACACGCACTTTGGAGGGAGCCCGGTTCGCCCAGATGAACTCGTGGGAAGGAGAGGAGACCGCTCCCCAGGCCTGGAGCTTGTAGAACGCCGCAGCGTCCAGCGATCCATCTTTCTGCGCGCAACATGTCAAAGAACAAGTGTCCGTCTCATGTGAGAGCACCAAATCCTCCAGCAGATTCGTATGACTTTCAAAATGCAGGAATAGAAAACGAGATAAGATTGGACTGTCATTTCCGATTGAATCTACATGATTTAGAGTCTACAGGAATTTTCGTCAAGTAGTGTTTGAATCGCAAGAAACGCAAAGTGATTGTAAGAGTTTTCCTTCAAAATATACTGCAATGCATCAATGAAAAAACAACAAGGATTTTTGCTAAATATAAAAGGCTCTATAGTCCGACTTTAAATTAATAAAACCACATAGTTTGCCAACAATTGTTACAGCATTGCCGCATACAGTTTAGTCAAAGTAGAGCGGCATGTTGCGACATACAACTTAGCCAAAGTAGAGCGACAAGATATAGGTTCTTGGAAGACATTTGCAAAAGTGTTCTTTTGTCGGCGGTACTCAGGTATACAATCATCTCGGGAAAGTGAGATATAGGTTGAACAGTTTCCACACACCGACACAACTTGAAGGGGTGCAATGGCACGAGGAGAGTACTAGCTTCATGATGGACGACGATATGTTCATCAAACATGTCGCGGTAAGATTTTGTACTTCCAATTGTTCAATTACTTTGCAACTCCTTATTATGATGAAACTCTAATATGATTTCAGCTTCACCCTAAACATGAAGCTTACATCAACCAGTCAAGTTAGAACTATGATCAGATGAAGATCATCTTCGGCAAGATTCGTCCGAAGAATCCTATCGGGGTTGACGTTGCAGCTCGCTCTGAGCCACTTGACGGACAATGAAGCGGAATGTGCATCCTACATTTCGATGAACCCTCACTAGAGGAAGTAGTGGTTCACTTGTTTCTTCGCACGACCTATGATGAGGTGATGATGGTGGTGTTGTTGAACAATTAACTTTGCTCTCCTAGATTATGAAGTACTAAGATGGTGAACTTGTGATATATTTTGCGAAGCGGTATATATTAAAACCTCAGATGATGAACTTGTAGTGCATCACCAGCAGTGGTGGTGATGAATTCGTGGTCCACCCGTTTTCTCTACACTCTCTAAGCAAGACACTAAACCCCCTACTCTACGTGTTAGTTTAATGTTGATTGTACGTAGTCTTTATTTTAAGAGGCATGTGTGATGGTAAGCGTGTAAGGACACATAAACAAACACCAAGTGTTTGCAATAGAGCTCCTGAAATTGGTCACGGGTAAACGGGCTTGGCTTTCTCTTTTTGGGCAACCAAACGGGCTACACAATGTGGCTCAGGTCGTGTTCTTCAGGGCCTGACATGGGGAGCCACATATACAAGGAGGTTAATGCTGCAGGTAAACAAACACACCCTTATAGTTTCATTTTGTAAACTTTGGTACCTAGAAGGCCTAGTGTAGGTGACGATCCGACTGATTGCCTATGAGATTGAAGTAATTAATCTTTGATGTGGAATTTGTGGGTTTGCTGCACGGAGAAATATAGAGGAAGTGATTGTGAGATTTTAATTAACTTTTAATCAAATATTTCCTATCATGCATTTAATACTTCTACAAAAGCCTGATGTTGCTTGGTAACTTTAACTTCTCAATTTTCCACTTGGTAATAATTAATGGTAGATTACTATGCAATGTTGGTCCAGATAATATTTATGCTAATATCTCGAAGAAGAAAAATGTATCACCAATTACTATGTACGAGCAGGCATCAGCATCTAGCAGGTTAGCTAGATGAGCTATGCAGAATCATCTTTGTTTGACCGTTTATAGCAGCGGACAACACTGAAACTGCTGGTGTCCTTTCAGACATCTGAGGAGATGTTGTAAGGTCGCAAGATTTCAAAACATATTGTAACTACAAAACAGTTCCATGCTCTTTTATATCAGTTGAGTAAACAAACGGGTTGATGCAACAGGGAATTCTTATGAAATATTCCCTCATGTTTTAAGTTTTGACTAGATTCACATGTGTATCTAGAAATGTTTTAGTGTGCATGTATACTCATTCAATTATGCATCTACTCAACACGTACAATGTCTAAAACATGTTATATTAAAAAAACGGAGGGAGTGGGCACCAGCTTCGTGTAAGAATTGCTATCTTAACTTCAGGACAAATAACCGGCAGAGCAAGCTATGGATTTCTGTTATTTCATTTAAGGAGGCAGCAACAGTCCGATAGCTAAGTTAAACAGTGAAAATATCACAAAAAACATGCATTTGAGGAACCCAATGAGTGCAATCATAATGTCCTTTTCACTTAGGCAAGTCTATTAGTTCAGCCCTGATTCTTGGCAAATTATACAATAAATTATGGATGTGTTCAGGATGGGAAGGCTGGGAGGCTTGCCTTTTCACTTTGTACAAGATTGAAATGAGATGATGATGGCCTGATGGTCAATATATATATTTTTTTAGAAAAGGGGGTGCGGATTCCTGGCCTCTGCATCAAAGAGATGCACACAGCCGACCACAATTATTTAAGAATTGACCATCAAAAAAAAATTAAGAATAGTATTCAAGTGTTACAGTTCATGGATCACTCAAAGTGGATACTAAAATCAGTCACTTAAGCAAGGAGATACTAAACATCTATTTTTCTATTATGTTGCCACCTAGTCCGATAGAAGATAGCCCGCACAACCAATGGTCAATATATGGATATCAGTTTTTCTTTCTTTTTGAAGGGGACATGTGTTAGTTAAGTTGAATCTAAAACAGTACATTTTTTAGTTGCCTTTCCTCTATATACTTGTTCCATCTCTCCGATCTCACCGGTCAATTAAATCCTTTAGGCATTATGGCATATCTCTTCTAAAAGGCATGCGTTACATGCAAAAGGTATGGATATCATTCATTGTTCTTCTACATTCTGTAGCTAAATTTACATAGCTGCAGAAAAGGGCGGGAATCTGGATGCCAAGTAACTGTGGCACTAGAGCTGAACACGCTAAAGGTCCCGGGTCGGGAGGGCTTTTTGTTCCGGCCACGCGCCCGGGACAGCGTGTTCGGGATAAATAGCCTCCCCTATTTGTCCCGGGCACGTCACGGTCCGGGACCAATAGGGGGTCACGTGGTTCGTAATACAAATCGGGGCAGTACGTACGATTTTTTTTTCTTTTTTTGTTTCCTGTTTTTTGTTTACTGTTTTCTATTTTACTGATTCTTTTACGTTTCTGTTTTTTATATTTATTTTTTATTTCAAACAAGATCGAGTTGCATATTATACGCTACTATATAGTATATATCATGAATACACAAAAAATTTCTCGGGATGGTCACATACTAGTAATGCACGAGTTTAGAACCGTAAGATCATGTATAAATATTTACAACCGTAAGATCATGTCTAAATATTTACAACCAGAGATAATTGCATGACAGAAGAGGCATTCGACCCTATTTTTTCCTCGGGATGGTCTTTTTCGGCTGGATTATACTGCATTCTGCGCCTGGCTTTATGACATAGTCAAGCAGAAAGCCCGCAATTTCCTCCGCAATTGGTAGTAGGCGGTCTTTTGCATTAAGCCTGTTCCGGATCGTCTCAAACTAAAAAGGAGAGATCAACACCAATATATCCATCATCATGAAAATAATTCAATTTGAAAAGTGAATAAGTTTGAATCAATTGTTAACATACACCATTCCAGTCTGCCCCCTCATTGAAGTGAATTCGGATGAACTCGCAGACATAGAATCCATACAAATTGGTGCCCTGTTGCTGCTTCGTGCACTTTATGATAGAATAAGATAAGAAACCAATCAAAAAATAATCAAAAATATTGAAAAAATGGTATTGTGAGACTAAAATTAAAAATATGCATACGTGGAACCTAGCTAGTATGGCTTACCTCTCGCCATTTAAAGTGAGCTTCCGGGCTATACCGACTCCTTGTGGAAAGAGGTGAACTTGTCCCTAACCCTGAGTTTACGGTATAGAAAATTAGTAAAGAAGTTTATTAATTATGATATATTATTAGAAAAGACGAGGTCGATTGTGATAATGAACGAAATTACCTCTGGAGCATCTCTTCTGTGCCGTCGAAATTTTCTTCAGGTTTCGATAATGGGTCCAAGACATTAACGATTGCCTTTTCAACATCAATCTCAAATAATACCCAGTGAAATCTGTCATATGTTTATATTTTTTAATAATTAAATCATCAATTACATATACTTAACATCGAGTATGTATAAGAAAGTAAACAACTCACTCGAAGTTAAACGGGATAACTATGGTGTTTTTGTAATGTTGCGCCATCAAGTAAGTAAGCAAAAGATCCTCCGTATTCTCTGGGTAATGTAACAAACCATGATGATGAACTCGATTAGGGTCAATGAATCCAATCTTGTGATTGAGTCCCAACTTTCGAGATTGTATAATTTTTAGCCTGCATAATAGAGTACAAAGGAATATAGTGATGAGGATAATTACAAGCAATGAAAATTAAGTTGAGCTAGAGAATTAATGACATATATACATAATTTCATTACTTACATGCAAAAGGCACTCATGATAGATTTGTCGAGCGCGTCAAAGTTGAATAACTGCCATAATTTGCAATACTCAATTTGAATCTCATCATCACCTGGGACATAAAAATTCTTTGAAATTTTCCCATAGAGATAGTCTCCTTCTTGACTTTTCGTGGTACGCATGTACCATGCATTTAATTGGTGCAACCTATCTGGTAGGGTACGCACCATAGCAGGCTCGACAAGATCTTCTCCTCTAACATATTTCCGCACCACCTCATGTATGGTGACACTCTCGCCAGATTGTAATGCCTTAAGCTCTACCAGAGATAGACCCATATCTCTAGCTTGCTGGGAAAGTACATCGTCGACCGGGTTCCGGTTGTAAGGCGCCAATATGAGTGGGGGGGCGATTGTTCCGCCTGCATTCCGAGCTGTGGAACATCTCTCTTATGGGTGGCAGCAAGTTTTTGTTCTTCCCGCACTCTCCTAGCTGTACGCACCAGAACGTGTGTGTAGTCATCGTCCATATTTCGTTCATATTGCGACGGATGGGTAAGAAATTCTATGGCCCACCGTATCGCCTCCGAAGAATATACCGGAAAAGGCAAAGTCATCTTTTTTGCCTTATTTCTCTGCGCAGCCTGGATCTCGTTGACCCATATATCGACATCTTCGCGAGAGTTCATAAAGCGAGACTTCCCCGTTTCGCTTTTCTGAGTACTAGTCGACGTAGTGGTGCACTTCCGCTTCTTTTGCGGAGGCGACGGAACCCGTTGACGCGGTAGCGGAGTCCGTTGACGCGGCGGCGGAGTACGCTCACGCGACGGCGGAGATGGACTAGCGCCTTGATTGTTGTTGTGGGGGGTGTCTGGACTAGCGCATTGGTTGTCGTTGTTGTAGTTCTGTGGACTGGCATGTGGACTGGGAGGGCGATTTTGCTGCATATGTGGGAACACGATGTTTTCCTTTTTCCATAAGCAGGTACTCTTGAGGGCAAATCTCACATTAACCTCGTCTTAACCCGTAGGGAAGTCCAGCTTAATTCCCTCATATGTCTTCATAACCTCATCAACCCCGACAACAGCATAGCCATCTGGAATAGGGCGGCAATGGTAAGTTCCATTTGGTCTAGGCGGTAGGGCACAACTGTGCGCCACCTTCACGGTTATGTTCAAGCATGACACATGTAGGTCGCAAAGTTCCCGCTGCACGATATTATCCACGGGGTGACGAGGACCCGGCATATCATTGTGGCGATCGAGCTCCGTCGAAGCCACGCTTCTTCTCCGCATTGATTTTGGATCAGGAGAAGGATCTTCGGGCATCTCAGATTCGCAGGGCATCCGTCGAGTCTGCTTCTCTGCCTTCAGCTCTGCTATCTTCTTCTCATGCTCTAGTAGTTTATTTTCCATCCTCTGGACCCGGTCGGCATGCTCTTTCTTCTTTCTCGCTCGGCTTCTGTAAGTGCCAACATCTTTGGGAAACCTAAGTATCCACTGTACGGAGCCGACGGTTCCTCGTGTTCGTCCACTGTGTTCAGGATTCCCAAGTGCTCGCGATAGCTCGTCCTTCTCTTTGTTAGGGTGGAACTTGCCTTCCGTGACCTCCTTCCATACCTCTCTGAGTGCTTCAATAGGGTCAGCTCTGTGCTCCTTGGTAAAAAGACAGTCACCTTTTACAGGGTCTAACTTTCCACCATGCCCATAGAACCAAGCCTTAAGGCGGTCTGGCCAGTCAAATGTCTCGATCTCTATACCTTTAGCCAATAACTCATCCTCCATTTTCGTCCACTTAGGCATGGCCGTCAGGTAGCCACCTGACCCCATGTTATGGTGATATATCTTTTTTTCAGCATTTTTCTTATTTCTCGCTGAGATTCTCTTAGCGGCTTCCGATTTCTTGTACGCCTTAAATTCTGTCAACTCATCTTTTATCTTTTCATAGATTCCGACAAATTTTGGAGTCGTACCTTCAGTTACGAACTTGTTTAGCCTTTTCTTCCAGCTGCGGAACAGTTCAGCCATCTCCATATAAGTCAAGGCTTTGCATCGATTCTGTATAACTGGGTCTAGTTCATCCTCCTCTTCCGGTAAAGTGAAATTCTGCATGAGCTCGTCCCAAAGGAGTTGTCTGTCTTCATCCGAGACTTTAATAACCCCCTCTTTTGGCACCTTTGGCTTATACCATTCTTGAGCCCTGATGGAGAGTCTGTCCCGAACGATGACTCCGCACTGAGCTACAAATTTCCTTGCGTGGTTAGCAGGAGCAATCGGTTTGCCTTTTTCATTGATTGCGTCGATGTGGTACTTCTATTTCCCTTGGAGCTTTTTGGTCCCGGGTCGTGGCCCGCCTCGTTTCACGGATGCTTTTTTGCTTGGTCCCGGTTTGTGGCCCGCCGACGGCTAAACACAAGAAAAAGTGATAGTTAATATATGTATACACACACATCTATTCAACGGTGACAAAAACCTGAGGGCATATATCTACCTCGGCGGACGACTTTCTAACAGTAGAGTCGGTGAACTGTCGGTGACGTCTATTCCGTCTGAATGTCCCTCCAGTCCATCACCGGACTCGTTCAGAAATTGTCTGGTGAAATCGTCTAAGTGGTCCTCTTCTTGTTCATGGTTTCTACCGGGGTCCAATTCATCACCTTCGCGGATGATGCCGAACATTTCCTCTTCTTGTTCAAGGTTTCTACCGGTGTCCATAGTTTATGCAAGATTTCAATTGCATAAACACATTTCAATTTCAACCCGGAGCAAAGTTATTTGAATTGTACAAACACATTAAGACATTTCAATTTTACAAACACATTTAAATCGTATCGAGTATTTCAATTTATCGTTTACATTGCTCTTTTGTAGTATCTCGATTATAGCAAAGAAGGTTAAATATCACTAATATACATCTCGAATAATCCATTTGAAGCAACAAAGCTATTACATTTTCTTTCTCGTCTCTTATGGTGGCGGAGTAGTCCAACAAAGCTGGGGCTCCCTGACGGCGGCGGCTCCGACACCGTGACAAATCCGAGTATCTGCATCATCAAAACTGAGTATTATTTAACTAGCAATAATTTCAACACATTACAATAATTTGACCTAGACTTGAACAGCTAAACATATTACAATGTAAATGATATTTATCGCATAGCATTGATATTTAACCAGCTAAAAACCTTAACTAAATAAACCTACAAGTAACTTCAACTAACTAAACCTACAACTAACTACATTGTAAAATCAGTGGCAAAATCAATTAACACATTTTGTATTTTCACATTGCAAAAATTAACACATTTTGTATATATTTTCAATTTGCTAACACATTGCAACAACTAACATATTTTGTATATATTTTCTATTTGCTAACACGTTGCAACAATTAACACATTTTGTAAAATCAGTGGCAAAATCACATTGCAACAATTAACATATTTTGTATTTTCACATTGCAATAATTAACACATTTTTTATATATTTTCAATTTGCTAACACATTGCAACAACTAACATATTTTGTATATATTTTCAATTTGCTAACATATTGCAACAATTAACACATTTTGTAAAATCAGTGGCAAAATCACATTACAACAATTAACACATTTTGTATTTTCAATTTGCAACAATTATCACATGAAAATAAGTGGCAAAATTAAATTATAAAATGTGAGATGGCCGGAGTAGGGATGGCCGGAGAGGGAGAAGGAGAGCCGCACCTCGGATGGCCGGAGTTGGGGGCGGACAGAGGCGCACGCGCACGGCGACGGCGGCGGCCGGAGTTGGGGACGGACGGAAGCGCGCGCACGGGGATGACGGCGGCCGGTCGGAGTTGCGCGTGGACGGAAGCGCGCGCGCACGGGGACGACAGTGGCCGGAGTTTGGCGCGGACGACCGGAGTAGAGCGGGAACAGAGGTGTGGGCGGGCACGATGGTTGGCGCACGGGGACGACGGCGGCCGGAGTAGGGGGAGATGCGCGGCGGCGGCAGCGACGAAAATTTTTGGCAGCCTGGCGGCGCTAGGTCTGATTTGCTCTGGGTTGAGCCACCACTCGTGGCTAAGTGTTGCTTATATAGCAACACTCTATTTGTCCCGGGTGGTTGCTCAGCCCGGGACAAATAGGGGTCATCTGTCCCAGGTCGTGGCTGCACCCGGGATAGATAGCAACCTATTTGTCCCGGGCTGAGCCACCACCCGGGATAGATGGGGTTTTTTCTTTTTCTTTTCTTTTTTTTCTATTATCTGTTTTAAATAACTTTGGAATTTGAAACAACTTTCAATATGAAAAGTGTTTGAATTTAACTAACTAATACAAAAACATTTTTTGTTTTCTATAATAATTATTTTAATTAGTTTAAAACTATTTTGAATGTGAATTTGTATAACTTTTGCGAACTTTGGAATTTGAAAAAACTTTCAATATGAAAAGTGTTTGAATTTGACTAACTAATACAAAAACATTTTCTCTTTTCTATAACCATTATTTTAATTAGTTTAAAACTAGTTTGAATGTGAATTTGTATAACTTTTGCAAACTTTGGAATTTGAAAAAACTTTCAATATGAAAAGTGTTTGAATTTGACTAACTAATACAAAAACATTTTCTATTTTCTGTAACCATTATTTTAATTAGTTTAAAACTAGTTTGAATGTGAATTTGTATAACTTTTGCAAACTTTGGAATTTGAAAAAACTTTCAATATGAAAAGTGTTTGAATTTGACTAACTAATACAAAAACATTTTCTCTTTTCTATAACCATTATTTTAATTAGTTTAAAACTAGTTTAAATGTGAATTTGTATAACTTTTGCAAACTTTGGAATTTGAGTGTTTCTTTCTATGGCTTCTGAGCTGTTCGATCAACACTTTAACTTCCAAACCGGGACTAAAGAAGTAGACGGGTCGTGTGTTTCTTTCAGACACTTGTTAGCCGTTTGATCAAGTGTGTGTTTCTTTTGATTGCTTATGAGTTGTTCGATCAACGCTTTCAGTTCCAAACCGGGACTAAAGAAGCACACGGATCGTGTGTTTCTTTGAAACACTTGTTAGCCGTTGGATCAGGGGTGTGCTTCTTTTGAGCACTTGTGAGCTGTTGGATCAACACTATCAGTACCACTGGTTGAGCCCGTGACCCTATATATAGCCCCCTCTCGGACGAGGCGAGCACTCAGTGTTTCCTCCTTCTAGTGCCCGACCGGGTGGTGTGGTATACAAATCACTCGGATTCACTGCATACGCTGCACGGTGCATTTGATATGCAGGCACTCAAGAGCCACCGTGGGGTTGTATGCAGGTGAAATCGTGTGTTTTGTTTTATCAAAATAGTAGTTCAATTCATCTACTGAGGAATATATACAAAACACTCGGATTCCCTGCATACGCCCCACGGTGCATTTGATATGCAGGCACTCAGGAGCCACCATGGGGCTGTATGCAGGTGAAATCGTGTGTTTTGTTCTATCAACGCCGACGGATCCATTTGATATGCAGGTAAAAATGGAGCATCTTCTTCATATATTAATTATTTCACATCGCACCAACATCTCCATCACACAACACCGCCAGTTCTTCTGGGTCGGAACCATGGAGCATCTTCTTCAATCAACTTGATGATTAGGTCAATGTTCACTACGAATGGCGGAATTTCATCAAAATTATTATAATCATCTGACATGTCTGTCTTGTCCTCCACTCTCACGATGTTTATTTTTTCTGAAAGAACTATGTGGCGCCTCAGCTCCTCCACTCCCAGGATGTTTCTTTTTTTGGGTCTGCTAGACATGTCTTTCACATACAAAACCTGAGCCACATCATTGGCTAGCACGAATGGTTCATCTCTGTAAGCAAGATTGTTTAGATCCACTGTTGTCATTCCGTACATCTTGTCTACCTCAACCCCGCCTTTCAGATTGACCCATTTGCACCGAAACAAAGGGGTCTTAAACAATGAAAAAAATAGCGCGCTACAAAATATAGCGTGACCCTTTTTAAAATACTACAAACGCTATAGCGTGTTATAGCGTGCTATTTTTTAAATAGCGTTTGACAAAAAAAACGGTAATATATAGTCTGAATTAGTGAATATTAAGGATTTTTTCAACAGAAATAATCAGTAATACGTGCAAAACCAGTCCACTTACCAAATCCATGGCACGAACAAAAAATAGGAGATACATATCCATGAACAAAATAATAAGGTTTAAAACAGAACTACATGTACAATATTAATCAGAATTATTGGTCTCATCTTCTACTTCACTAGACGAACAACCAGATTGCACACCATCATCATTATCGAAGACAGGAAACATCTTCTTCCTACGAACTCTCTTTACTTGTGATGTTGATCCTTCAACTTATATATTATCAGGTTCATAGGAGTTTGGGAGCTCTTCCTAGGAAGTAGGAACTCTATTTCCTTGTGATGTTCTTCCTAGTAGCTTGGGAGCTGGACTTTTATAGTTTTGTTACATATTTAGGCCGATGGGAGCTGGGCTTTATTTGGGCCAATGAGTTCCAGCAGTTTTTTGTAGCGTGCTATACGCTATATTATTTAGCGTGGTATAGCGCGATATAGCGCGTATATAACGTGTGCAGCGCTGTAGCGAGCATTTTAGTCTAAATATAGCGTAGCCTGCTCGAAAACGCTATAACGCGCTATAAACACCGATATAGCACGCTATTTTTTTCATTGGTCTTAAAAGAAGGTCCATAGTCAAGTTCCCATATCTGCTCTATGCAACCATTCTATGTGTTCTTCTGCCCATTGTTGTTTGTTGCATCAATACGAACACCACTGTTTTGGTTCGTGCTCTTTTTATCTTGGACACTCGTGTAAAATGTATTCTCATTTATCTCGTACCCTTGGAAAGTACATATAGTTGTAGATGGTGCCCTGGCCAACAAGTGTAACTGTTCATCAACCTTGTCTTTATTTTCAAGATGTGCTCGCAACCAACCGCCGAACGTCGCCATGTGTGTACGTACAATCCAGTTGTCAGACTTCCCCGCGTGTAGAGACTAGAGAGCGTACAAGATTCTTGTGTTCATCGATATACGGGGCCACCAAGGTAGCACTTAATGACCTCCTCGTTACCGTAGCCGTTGGAGATGCCTCCTCGTTACCGTAGCACTTTATTTTGAAGATGTGCTCGCAACCAACCGTCAAAAGTCGTCATGTGTGTACGTACAATCCAGTTGTCAGACTTCCCCGCGTGTAGGGAGCGTACAAGATTCTTGTGTTCATCGATATACGGGGCCACCAAGGTAGAACTTTGTAGAACTGTATAGTGTGCTTCCATAAATATTTCAAAGAAAGAATGTCCATCCATAAAATTTTTTTGTTTTCTTTCCTAGTGTACCTTTTCCACTATGTCTACCCTCATGTCGTGATTGTGGAACACCTATCGGCTTAAGGTCATGAATAAAGTCAACACAGAACTCAATGACCTCCTCGTTACCGTAGTCGTTGGAGATGCTACCTTCAGGCCTAACACGGTTATGAACATATTTCTTTAAAATGGCCATGAACCTCTCAAATGGGAACATATTGTGCAGAAATACATGACTTAGAACTTGAATCTCTTTGACTATGTGAACCAGGAGATGTGTCATAATCACATGGCAATCATGAGACTTTAGGTTCTGAAATTTTTGAAGTCTCACATTTACTATCCTCTTTATATTTGACGAGAAGGCAGTCGTGACCTTGATACTGCTCAGGCATTCAAAGAATATTACTTTCGCTTGTTTCGTAAGAGCGTAGCTGGCAGGACCTTTGTAGTGTTCGGGACTTAGGCCGTCTCGTTCTTTCACACGTTTCTGGTCCTCCCGTGCTTCCTCTGTATCTTTTTTCTTCCCGTACACGCCCAAGTATCCTAGCAGGTTCACACAAACATTCTTCGTCACGTGCATCACGTCGATAGCAGATCGAACCTCTAGAACCTTCCAATATGGTAGCTCCCAAAATATAGATTTTTTCTTCCACATGGGTGCGAGCCCGTTAGCGTCTTTCGGAACCTGTTGTCCTCCAAGACCCTTTCCAAATATTACTTTTAGATCCTTGACCATATCAAATATTTTTTCACCAGTACGGTTGACAGGCCTCCTACTGTGATCAGACTCACCTTTAAAATGCTTGCCTTTCTTCCTTGCGGTATGCCTGATCGGAAAAAATCGACGATGCCCCAGATACACACACTTTTTACATTTATCCAAATATAAACATTCAGTCTCACCCAAACAGTGTGTGCATGCATTGTACCCCTTGGTCGACTGTCCTGAGAGGTTAGCAAGAGCAGGCCAATCGTTAATTGTTACAAAAAGCAAAACTTGTAGGTCAAATTCCTCTTGTTTGTGCTCATCCCACACCCGTACACCTTCTTCCCGTCACAATTGTAAAAGTTCTTCAACTAATGGCCTGAGGTACACATCAAGTTCGTCGCCAGGTTGCTTCGGGTCTTGGATGAGCAATGTCATCATAATGAACTTTCTCTTCATGCACAACCAAGGAGCAAGGTTATAAATACATAGAGTCACATGCCATGTGCTATGACTGCTGCTCTGCTCCCCAAACGGATTGAATCGGTCTGTACTTAGACCAAATCTTAAGTTCCTTGCATCATCTGCAAATTCCGGGAACTCTCTCTCAATTTTTCTGCATTGCGACCCATCAGCGGGGTGTGTGCACATTGCGTCTCTCTTACGGTTCTCTTTGTGCCATCGCAACATCTTGGCATGCTCTTTGTTCGTGAACAGGCGTTTCAGCCGTGGTATTATAGGAGCACCACATCACCTTGGCAAGAACCCTCTTCCGGGGACACTCACCCTCAACTTCACCACGGTCACTCGTCTGATCTTATACCGCAATGCAGTGCATACCGGACATGCATCCAAATTCTCGTACTCACCGCGGTAGAGGATGCAGTCATTAGGGCAGGCATGTATCTTCTACACGTCTAATCCTAGAGGGCACACAACCTTCTTTGCTTCGTACGTGTTGTCGGACAACTCGTTGACCTTTAGAAGCATTTTCCTAATAATCTGCAGCAACTTTTCAAATCCCTTGTCAGTCACACCACACTCTGCCTTCCACTGCAGTAATTTCTGTGTGGTACTCAGCTTTTTCGCAACTTGGATACAACAATTTCTTGTGATCCTCTAACATCTGGTCAAACTTTAACATCTCCTTTTCAGTTCCACACTCTCTCTTTGCATCAGCAATGGCCCGACCAAGATCGCCAGCGGGCTCATCTGGTGCCTCTTCATCTTCAGCTTCCCCCGTTGCAGTATCTCCGTACTCCGGGAACATAGGATAGTTGTCATCATTTTCCCCTTCTTCACTGTCTTCCATCATAACCCCTTTTTCTACATGCTTCGTCCAACAATTATAGCTGGCCATGAAACCGTGCCGAAATAAGATGACTTTGAATGGTTCTCGCGCTTGAGTGATCTTTCTTATTCTGACAGTTGACACATGGACAACACATGAAACCATTTGTACTGTGGGCCTGAGCTTTCTCTAGAAATTTCCTCAAACCTGTCATGTACTCGGCAGTGCGTCGGTCACCATACATCCATTGTCGATTCATCTGCATTATATAATGAAGTACATCAATAACCATTACAGAACATCGACAAATAACCACTGGACATGCACGTACGGTATCAATTAATTATAAATGAAATGAGAGAAAAATTAACCTCGATCGAAAAGAAGGATAAACTTTAAGTGTAAATCAAATCATTTTGTGAACTCTATCGGGCATTTCATCGAACACCTTTCATGCATACGTAAAAAAATTAACTAGCACACACCCCCTCCTACCATTTCATAAAAAAATGCCTCCAATGGTTTTGGAAGAGGGGGGACTGCTGAGTATATATAGTCATGGGACAAATGGCCTGCTCCACATACACCTGGGCTCTACAGGCCCCATTTGTCCCGGTTTATAATACGACCGAGACAGATGAGCTATTTGTTTTTGGTCCTTTGGCCTATTCTCTACTAATGTGGTTATTGTGTGATCATCCTTCAGCTGGTCGGCTTGATGATGCATCGTACCTGCATTCCCTCTTTCTGCAGATGGATATTAAGTACTTACGGTATGTGCATGCCATTATCACAATTATGCTTAGATTTGGTCAGTTGATGTACTTGATCTGTCTCTTAATCTTAAAATACAGCAATGCAGGAACTGCAATGACGAAGATGAAACTGTTTCGGCATCATCTTACTGCGTTTACTGGAACATCATTTTCTTCCGTTATATTGACTCATTTCTGTTTCTACCATTTTACCACATGATGCAACTCGTTACTCTGACTTAAGAAAGTGTAACGACAGTTTGAATATCTCCTTTCCAGAATGGTGATTTGTCCAAATCACTCTGTCTTATGAATATTTTCTGGAGTAGCCATGTAACAATTGATCACGTAATCATATTTCTGACAGGTGAACTCTAAGTCACTGATGCATGTCGAAGGAAGTCAAATATATTCTTTGTCAACAGTTTGTTATGCTGTCATAATCTCTGATGACTTATGAGACCAGAGAATAGAAAATAACAGTAATTTTACTGCTGAAATCATGTTTTTCTTTGCTGCAGTGCCCTCCCTAAGTTTGTTTTCCACATCCTTCTGTTCTTTTACTAGTTTTCCGTAATGTGAGAAATTATATCAATGAAAAAGGGTAACCCAGTTAAAAGCTACTCCCTCCGTTCTAAATTAATTGACTCAGATTTAGCACAACTTGTACTAAATCTGAGTCAATTAAGTCAGAACGGAGGGAGTATTTAAGATATCAACAAAAAATTCTTTACTGAAATGTTATATGGGCTAGTGGATTTGCAGTTTTTCTCCTGCACCTAGTATGTCGCTACTTGCAGAACAGAAAATTTCTGATAACAGTTTCTTCTCTGCATTTTCTATGAATCAGGCACCACGCCAATGTCTGACTGCTATATGTACACTAACCTGATTTTATTTTCCATGCTTTCAGACCAAGTGAAAGTAGCATTGCAGGTGTGCCATTAACCAGAGAGTACGAAGCAGTTGGATCATAAAAACTTAGGACAGGATCTGCTCCTCTGAACGCGCACTGCAAAACAAGACGCCATCATAGTTCTCATAGCCATCGGACATTGGCCCATTCAGAAGACAAGCTAGTTTAAGATCGAACAAGCAAGAGAAGGGCTTCTTCCAAACGACCGGGGAGAGCAAAGGCGATATTGTTGAAGTATACAAGGGCATTCTTTGACACTTTGACCTCTACTAGGATGGGAGCAATATCTGATATGACAGTCGCCGCCCAGCTCAAGTAATCATGCTTGTTCCTTGTTTAAAGAAGGGCTCTTGCTTTCCTTTGCAAGTCTTGATCCTTTCCTGTTCCTCCAATGCCAAACAAAAGTTACTAACGGCCTGCCCACTCCTTGTTACTTTAAGTCTGGATCTTCTTTCGACTACTATGAATAATGAAATTATACTTAAGTGTCATCTGTTTGACAATGTGCTAACATATATAGCTCGTCTATAGGTGTTGTACCATTACTCTGTCAGTGACAAACAAGTAGATCACACTTATTATAGCTGCCAATAAATGTGGTCGCTTCTGGTTTGCTGGGGTTGCGCTTGACAAGGGAGAGAGACCATTCAATTTTGGAAATCATTTTCTTGTCAGTAGCGAGCTACTGTACTAATTAGTTCAGTCTTTCATGCAGGATAAAAATAGTGCACATCAAGGAGAGGAGTTACTATAACCATGTGATAGACTGATGAATTTATGACCATCATGTGTTTCTCTTCTTCTAGGTCAGAATTACTAGGAGAGTAGTTCTCAGTTCTCACTCCTGGATGCTGCTGCTTGGACTTGATGGCCACTCATGTGTTGAACTGGTGATGTATAATGTATTCAGTATTCTCTCGTACCTTCAGGGTTAAACAAACTACAAGTTCTTCCATTGCAGTGTGCTTACCCAGTTGCTTTGTCCTTCGGATTAATTAACTAGCCTATGATTCTGCGAGTCTTCTCTGCATATTATAAGTATAAGATACCATCTGTTGCAAGTAAACTATTGCTAATGCACATTCCAGCATCAACAACAGTGAGGAAGGGGACCAGAGAAGCTGAGGAGGAGTACATGTCCTGTGTGTACATCTACTACTCTACATTTGAAATCACCATAAACATTTAGTTAAGACTTGACATTTCAAATGTATCCTTCGTTGCATGGACTCTCCGACCCAGAAAGAACCTGTGGCCCCCAGCACTGCGGAAACGGATCGAGTGTTTGAATGTACCTTTGAGATGAACTGATTCAAACTTGAGTCTTGGCACCTTGAGTTTTGTTACCACTCAGGTCAGGTTTCCTGCCTTTTAAGGCTTTTAGAAGTTTGAGCTTTTCAAGTAACTTGCGCATGAGCGCTTTATACATTGATTCCACTTTATTTGAGCAGATTCAGATGGACCACAAAGTGAACAAAAATCATACCTGAAAGCTTAAAGATCATTATTTTTGGAACGATGGATCGAGACTTAAGAATGTAGTGCCTGAAAAGTCCGTGCACGGTTACCATGCATCTGTTCTTACATGGACGCTAGTCTCAGTTTCTCACACATAATAAGAATGACTTCGATATGATATGGAACAAACTGAGTCTTGAGCTGGTCTGTCCTAGCTCATTCAACGACATGAATGGTACACGGAATTTCAAAGATTTTTCGGGGAAGCAAAAAAGCTAGCGTCGTGCATGGCCGCATGGCCTCGAGTTGGCGAGAAAGCTACGGTGGTGATCATGGCGATAGTACAGCACCAGCGGCCGGGATAAGACGGCTATGATCAGTAGCATGAAGCAAGAACCGGAAGCAGTACCCGTTTTAGTGTATTTTTCTTTCCAGTTCATGGAGAAACGAGAAGCTGCCAAGCTGGTAGTGAAAGGCGCCAAAGGCAATAAGCATGCAGACTGTATACTCATTGTTCAATCGGCCGGGCGCTGATGTGTGTGGCAATATTAAAATCGGACGAAGACGATGCGCTGAGTTGTGTGTCTCTGAAGATGATTGATTTGAATATACATGCCCTGTTCCTGTCTCTGAAGTACATACTAACCCGGTAATTGTTAGCAAAAGAACAAACCCAATCCTTTTCACAGTGAACTAGACCTGAAAAAAGCTCTTGCGGCGGTAGCTTGGCTACTGATCCATGGAAGCATTCACGCATGTACTACTGTTGATCAGATTCAGTATAGCATATCACGAGGCGAACAGAGACGCTGGAATTGAAGACAATACGAGCAGTGCCAAGCGCAAACGCCTCCTCCTCGTTTACAGGCGCAGGGTCCCAAACGCAGTGACGACGCGGCTCCGGCGTCCACCGGCCGTTCCATTCTCTTTGTCTCACCTCCACACGAAAGCCTAGAAATCCCTCCCCATCGATCAGGACAACGCCGGGGAATAAACCACAGTAACCTCACACTCGCCAAGTATAGAGCATAGTAGTCGTAGACACCAAGTGCAGTGCTGTACATCGACTGTGCATGCCTTAAATCGTATGCCTGCAACTGCAAGATTGGTACGGGCGAAGCGGTGCGTGATCGATCGAACGAGGATTTTTCATGGAGGAAGAACGAGTGCTAGCATGCAATGCAAGTGATGGTTAACTTAACACAGGAGTAATCAAGTGCTAAGATTAATATTAGCGGCCGCAGGGTTACTGGGCGTTGTTTTCTTCTTCTTCTTTACATTACAGCTTGTAGATGATGAGGAAGCATGGGAGCACGGCCCGCCGGTCCAGCACCACCAGCTCGCCCTTGCCGCACCGGACGGACTCGTACTCCTCCCTGCCCACGGCCTCGGGGTCGGAGCAGACACCCCCTTCAGCCACCCGGCCGGCGATCACCCTGCACAGGAACATGGCCCGCCTGCCTCTCTCTGGCCCACGCCCACGCCCGCTCGCGTGCGCGTGCGCGCCGCCGCTGCCGTCGAATGTCCGGACCACCCGCAGGGTCGACGCCGCCGCGCCATCCGACCCGTGCAGCGGCGGCGCCGGGGAGAACCGCATCATCTCGTTGCCGTCCGCGGCGCTGCGTGCCGCGCCGCCGGCCCGCGCGCGCACGGCGGCGCGGTACTCCTCGAAGCGCGCCACGGCGCGCGCCTGGTTGTGCACGCGGAACAGCATCTCCACCTCCCCCGCGAACGGCGGCGTCGTCGTCTGCGGAAGCGGAGACGACCACGACGAGAGGAAGATGATCTCGACAACCTGCCGCGAGGAGTGCCCCGCAGGCAGCTCGGTCAGCGCCGGCATTGGGCCGAGCGGGCTAGGCGGGGGCGACTGCTGCGGCACCGTGGTCGCTTTGGCCTTAGCCGCCGCCTTGTGCTTCGTCTTGGTCTCCGGACCTGTCTTCGAGCTCGACCTCAGCTTGGGCTTGCACGAGGAGGCCTTCTTGCTCCCGTGGATGTCGCCGGAGCTGGCGCAGCTGGACCGGAGCAGGAGGTGGGACTTCTTGGGCAGTGCGGCCACGTCTTCGGCGGCCGTGGACTTGCAGTGGAGGGACCGAACCCAGCTCCCCGCTGCCATCGGGCGGCGCCCGGGCGTCGGAGGCTTCTCCGGCATAAGTTGGCCGGCCGGCCGATATCACCGAGGACGTGGTGTTTCGTTCTCGCAGCTCACTTGGGAGACCGTGTGTGGTAAAGTAGGAGGCGAATGCTTATGGTGGTAGTGCTTCCTGTCGCTCGGCAATTTGTATGTTTAAGCTTTGCTGCCGAGGTGATGCAGGACGAGATGCTGCCGCCAACTGGGCTGCCGAGGTAGCGCAGCAAATCTGTACTCACGGGCTGCCGAAGTGACCAGTATGATATAAGAGAGAAAAAACTACTGTGCTCTGGTTTTTTTTTAAACACGCTCATATCACTCACCTCCACACATATACCGCATACCCCTATGCACACCTTGAGAAGATTGAACCGGGACTCGTGGCTCGTTATCAACAGAAACGTCTGTCTGCCACCAATTTTTTTTTGAACCTCTCTAAAGAAAACTGAGCCGACGAGTCAGCTTTTAAGATTGATGAATTTACCACATGCCGATTTGGAAATTCATCCAAATTGGTGCACTCGTATTTACCTTGAAATGCAACATATATAGATCCTATAGAAATTTCGGAAACCAATAATGGAGTGGCGACCCTAGGAAATTATAATAGGGTATCCATAGGTACTCATTTTGTCAAAATCATCAATTATTTATGTCAAAATCATCACCGTTTTGCTATAATTGTTTTTGCAAAAGTTATGGATATTCGCTTGCATACCCAGAAATACGCCTGGTGCCACCCCTACAGTAATGGAGTCCGAGCTTCATGGAGCCATTTATTTGGGAAAATAAATTCAAATGCCCTAATTTGAAGTTTCAACAAAATAAATGTATACTACGTTGTATCCTACCAATGCGAAAAATCTCAAATAAAAATATGTCATATTTTAACAAATTTGGATGAGTTAAAAGTTCTCACTACCCACTTCTTCCAAAATGTTGGACTTTTGTCATTTTTGTGCAAGCCGAAATATAAGGTTGAGATTTTACACGTCTGTCTGCAAAATACAACTTTGTCTACGTCCAAATTTTTATAACACTTCAAAATATAATTGTCGGATCACCTCAGCCATGTGTAATTAACTTTTTTTAAAGGAAAATCATGTGTAGTTGACTAATGACACGGCACCAATCTCACACGCAAAGAGACCGGACACGCAGACAACGATCACGACGACAATGTGCTCTAGTGTCACAGAGAGAGAAGCGCCGTATGCTATAGCACGTAGCTAGGCTGTTCCCGTAGGATTCCAATAGCCCCCACGCCATCAGCTATTGCGATGTTGTACGTAGGACAAATCGGACAACTCAAAAGGGAGTCCACGGAAGAGGCGTGTGGGATGGACGTAGCTCCAACTGTGCAACTGTTGTGTGTGTCATCGATCCATCATGGCACTCATGAGGTTCATCGAGATCGATCGCCCGGGCATAACCTTGCGGTCAATGGCGGAGCGGCTCGGCGGCCCTTCCCGTTCTATTTTTAGCCAAAAAATCAACATGACATAACTTATTTAACGAGTGTTATATATAGATGAAACCATACATGTGTACTTTTTGGTGTGACTTTCTATTAACTAGCGAGAGGTGGCCCTGGTAAATGCGCGGACATCATCTTCGATGTATTGAATATGTCTGTGTACTAAATTTGAGTACTGGAAAATACCGAAATATAAATAAGAGTATCTGAAGAGAAAATCACACACACATGTAAAATTTGAAGCCAGGGGAGTAGGTTCTATTTTCAAAAAACAAAATCATGCCAACACTGGTAGTTTTTCAACGGACAATGTATTTTAGGTATGTGCATACGTGTCGTCGTAGTGTGCTCGCAAATATACCTACATCCTATATTTATATACTCCCTCTTCATCCCAAAATAGTTAGCATATATTTATCTAAATATGTGCATAGTACTCCCTTCTCAATCATGTATGTCTATTTCGAGTATGTTATATTGTTGTGTTCTTATGAACATGTTATTGTGTTGAGATGATGTTATATAGAAGAAAACCATATTGTATCCGTCTAATACTCATTGTCTCAAATAGATGAAAACTCATCAGACCGTGGTCTGATAACAATAATTCTCGTGGCTCATCTTTTTATTATTATAAGCAAATATCGCCTTTTACCATATATTTATGAGTGTAGACTTCTCGATAAGCATCTGTTTCTTTCGGCGGAGAGCCAATAGTGATAGTATTTTCAATGGACGGTGTATTATAGGTATGTCCATACATATAATTGTAGTGTGCTCACGAATCTATACTTCTTATAAGACAAAACTCCACTAACATACATTTAATTAGTCTATCTCTACATGCAAGGTGTCCACATCATCCACAATTTGAGCCATTTATGTATCCATGTCATCCACATCATTCACTATTTGAGACATTTATTTTATACATGATTCTATATTTATTAATGATATTTATCCATACATGCAATTATTCCCATCATAAATTCATTTAGCCATACAATTTTGCACATCGTCACCCATTTCAGCAGTTACATATACTGAAATTTCATGTAACGATATGTATATTTTTGACTATTGTACAAATTCCATCATATTCCCAAGGAGTTTTTCCATTTCATGCATCAAATATTCTTTTTATACCATAATAATATTTTGTAAGGTACCCGCTGCAACGCGCGGGGTATGCTCTAGTATATCTTATGATTATTAAGTCTTCTTAATCATGCACGATATATTTATATATACTCCCTCTATCCAAAACAGTTAATTATAAAATTTTTTCTAAACTCACTCTGATAGAAAATAATTGACACATTGGATCTATCTAATGCTAGTGTTTTTCAAGTGGACAACGCTCATCGGGTAGTGGTCGGGTACCAAATTTTCTTGTGGCTTGTCCTTTCATTTTATAATCAAACATCATCAATTTGAGCCATATATGTATAATTGTTGACGATTATATTCTCAATTATGAGTAGTCGTGTCTGTCTACAGAGCTAACTTTTTCAATTGATCGGTGTATTATAAGTATATTCATATAATGTAGTCTTCCCCGTCATGAACAAATCTCTCCGTCCAGAAATAGTTGACATAGATTTTTTAAATTGGGATGTAGTAATCCTTTCGATAAAAAAAATGAAGGATACAGATTTGTCTACATACAAATATATCTGGATATTTTTAAGTGTATAGATATATTCATTCATATTTAGACAAATTTATTAGAACCACCATGTTAAAAATAATGTGTGCAGTTTTCTTTCTGAGGGCAGATAAAAAGAGATGCATAAGTACTATAAACTCAATAGATCGCTAGCTAGCTCTTGCCTTGGTATTTTTCTCTACCTATCAGTAGCGAACATCTGCTCTTATATGTCATGGATCCACACATTTTTTTTAAGCTGACCGGTCGGTTGCATAATTAATCTACTTCAATATGACGTGGGTCCACACAATTCTTTATAAGCTCGCCGGTCAGTTACTTTCCAAACCTAAACACGTGACATCCATTTTTTTTTGCATGAAGGTGACAATAGACTTGTGCTAATAAATAAAAGGTTACGTTGTTATTGTTATTTTTATTAAATCTTAACCGTATATTTTAGATTCAACCATCAAAAATAATTAAAATGATGTGAATTAACCTGCCTCTATTCTAAATCCCCGTATTGTGTTTTTAGTATATAATAGAGTTGGTATTATATTTTTACCATTTTTCATATATGTTAACTTTAGACTAAATTTGTACGCCATATTTCCCCATGTGGTGTGGCGTTGATCATATCAGAGCTATGTGTGTGAGCATTTGTTGGAAGGTCCAACATTTATGGTGTGGTGATCCAATTATAGATGTTCTTATATATATGCCATATTCCACGGATCTTGTGCACGAGTCTTATGCATACTCCCTCCGTTCCGTAATATAACATGTTGTATAGAATCTAGATTCACACTAAAATGAGTGCACATATACGCTAAAACATGTCTACATATATGTATGTACATATGAATGTGTATTTTTTTAATGTCTTGTATTGTAGAACGAATATAGTATTTGTTTATGAGAGACCTGAGAAAGAGACTTTAGGAGTATGTGAAGGTAGAGGTGCAATTAGCACGGATGCAGATCATACCTTTACCACTTTTATTTTCATATTTTCAAGACAAATACAAAATATGTGAATGTTGTCGACTACGAATGCAAAACATGTATTGCTCAAGTATGGTGTGGATCGCTGGGTGTTTTCTCAGGCCATAAATCTGAAGACTCGTATCTTTTGTTTGACCCTAGAAAGACTCATATATTTAACGAGTCAACTAGAAAATGTTAAGTATACTAATAAATATACAATTATTTCATGTCTGGTCATAGATAAATATATTTCACCACTTTTTAGTTTGCTTGGATTGGATAATTGCCATGTAGGGTTAGAATTACTAAAATTGGCAAACAAAATGTTATTTAGACACGGATAAATCTATTTCCACATCCACATTTATTTCAAATTTTAATATTTCCATTTTTCAAACATGAATGTGCAATAATTTGGCTTATCCACTACCAATTTTGGTTTGCTTTACAGAACTAAGCCAGATCTAGAGTTACCATTGGCAATGGCCGTTCACAATCAATCTAACCACACGGTTGGACAATGGTAACTCTGGAGCTGGTTTTTTTTTTTGAAATTTACCAACACATATATTAGGTCAGCAAGCCTCCTCATTAAAACCCTGCCAGTCTCTTTCGGTACCCTGGTTAGCGAAAGAGTGCGTCTGAAACTTGTCGCCTTTAAGCATTCACCACAGTTACATCATCCGCCAAAGCGTTTACAAGATAGTCGGGGGGTCCTCATGCCAAACAAATGACATAGGTCCCTCCACATGTCTAGCTAACAAGTGAGCCGCCATGTTGGCTTCCCTAGGGGTATGTTCAAAAATCATAACTGCAAAGTTGCGACACAAGAAATTACAGTCTTCAAAAATTGTCGCTGCCTGTCCAAGAGAATTTCCGTCATTCCTCATTACCTCGATCACCTCCATGCTGTCAGAGTTCACTTCAATTTTATTGCAGCCAATCTCACCTGCTAGTATCAACCCATCCCGGAGTGCTAGTGCCTCGGCTGTCGTTACATCGGAGACAAACGGAAGAGCACGACAACTTCCCTCTATAAAGAAACCCATGTCATCGCGAATAATTGCACCAGTACTTCCTGTACCTGTATCAACCTCAAAGACAGCATCCACGTTAAGCTTGAAAAAATCTGCTCTAGGTTTAATCCACCCATGTCGCTGAATACCACTCTTTTTCTTTTTTGCTCTTGTATAGTTCAGAACAAGAGTTGATATTGCATGTGTCGTCCTCGCCGGCGACTGAACCGTCTCGCCGTGTGTTGCCTTCCTTCGCTCCCACCAAATGTACCATACAGTGACAGCAACAAGATCGTTGCGATCCCCATGTTCCAGGAAAGGAGCTTTAGCTGTTTTATTCCGGAGTAGAGCCTCAAGCACGGATCGGCCTTCCACTTCAACAACACATGCTTCCCTAATGATTGCCTCCATTCCAAGCAGCTTCCATATATCACGAACTCTGGGGCAACAAAAAAACGCATGCCGTATGCTCTCACACTCCGTATTACACAGCGTACATTGGGCACTGATTTGCATATGTCTATTAGCCAGGACCCCATTACACGGAATAGCACCAAGAAGCGATCTCCAACAATGAATTTTAATTTTCGCAGGCACATTTAGAGACCATAGCGTTTTCCAAACTGGTAGTGTTGACGAGGATCCATAACCGCTGGTCCTCCTCAACTTCTGGCCATGTTGATGCTCCCACTCCATATGATAACAAGAACGTACCGAGAAAGTTCCTGATTTAGTATAGTGCCATCCAATAAAATCCTCCATCATATTCCGAGCCAAAGGGATGTTCAGTATTCGTTGCGCATCAATAGGCCAAAAAGTTTCTCTAATCATTTGTTCGTCCCAAGACTCGCTATTGACATCAATTAGCTCAGACACCCTAGTCAGAAGAATATTACCCCTCCTCATTGTCACTTTTCTGTTCGGGCTACTCGGAATCCACAGGTCATTCCAAATATCAATCTGAGATCCATCTCCGACTCGCCACATATGTCCACGCTTAAAAGTCTGAATTCCCGCCCATATACTTTGCCAAGTGTATGAACTCCCTTTTTTCAGCGTACAATTTAGAAGGTCACCTGAAGGGAAGTATTTAGCACGGAGAACAGATGCACATAGAGAATCTGGTTGAACTATAATTCTCCAACACTGCTTGGCCAACATTGCGAGATTGAAACATTGCAAATCCCGGAAGCCCATACCACCTTGTCCTTTGAGAACACACATTTTCCACCACGCAAACCAGTGCATATGTTTTTGTTGATCGTCATCTCCCCACCAGAATTGGGACATTGCAGATATAATCCCTTTGATAATCTGTTTGGGTAGCTTGAAAACCGACATCGCATACGCGGGTATAGCCTGAATGATAGCTTTAAGCAAAACTTCCTTCCCTCCCAAGGACATCTTTTTCTCCTTCCAACCACTTAGCAGTTTACAGATC
The DNA here is from genome assembly GCA_026929855.1 of Poa annua. Classification (NCBI taxonomy): domain Eukaryota; kingdom Viridiplantae; phylum Streptophyta; class Magnoliopsida; order Poales; family Poaceae; genus Poa; species Poa annua. The sequence continues at coordinate 83,712,378 of CM049429.1, read as the reverse complement.
CTATCAATGAGGTGTTGAAAACAGTCTGACCTGTCTACCCCAACGAGAGTTGGCAGACCAAGATATTTATCCGTGATTGCCTCCGTCATGATATTCAGTATCGAACACACCTCTGCTCTCATGTCAACCGTTGTGCACGGACTAAAGAAGACACTTGATTTGGCTTCACTTACAAGTTGACCTGACGCCAAACAGTAATCATCCAAAACTCTTTTCAGACTAGCGGCATTGGTAGCGTCGGCTCGCATGAGAATGAGCGAGTCATCTGCAAATAGGAGATGCGAAACAGTAGGGGCGTTCCTGCAGACGCAAACAGTAGCCCTCTCCTCAGATTTCAGAAGGCTTGTAAGTCCCTCGGCACACAAGAGAAACAAATAAGGTGAGAGGGGCCCCCTTGACGGAGACCCCGAGATGGGATAATATAATCAGAAAGATCATTGTTAATTCGAACTTGATATCTTACCGAAGAAACGCAGGCCATAATTAATTGCACCCAGTTTTGATCAAAGCCTAGTTGTAGCAAAATTTTCTGCAAGAATGACCACTCTACTCTGTCATATGCCTTGTGCTTGTCCAGCTTTACCGTACAAGTTCCATATTTTCTCACCCTTTTCTTTTTTATAGCGTGATAGGAGCTGGCTTAGCAAAGGGCATGTACAGTGGTTCCGTCGGCCTACGTCTATAGCAAAGCTCCATGTCACCTATAGTCTGTGTTATAGACAACACGTAGAATTGATTAGCTATTTAACCGGCTATAAGTTTCTAACTGCATGCCGTGTCAATTAAATTTGAAAATCAATCTAGACTCGTTCCGAAAGGAAAAAAACTGCCGGTTCCAGACACCCGCACGTACAACGCAAGAATAGCCGTCGTTAGCTAGCGAACTTTACGGGATTAGACCGTCTGTAATTCTGCAGACGACTGGCTCGTTTACGCTACTCTCATTTCCTCCACCTAGAAATATATCCAACATGGCCAGCGCTATAGTACATTGGTGCAACATCACACCACTACATGTCAAGATCGTCTCCACCCAAATCGACAGCGTGTTTCTCATGGAGGGACATGCATCTCGCATCACTTAGACTTCCGATTAAACAATTGGACAACACGCGCTTGATGTTTCTAGTTTTGAACGAAAGGCAAATCCCGCGTCTTTTAGCACATTTAAAAGGCAGGATCAAAGGTGCGTTATGTACGCGTGCATGCGCTCTGACGTCTCGATCCTTCCGTAGAGCTTCAGCTAGGATAGACATCACATAAGCGGGCCGTTGATTTGAATCACGTACTATTACGGGCAGCGCACAGTCCTACTCCTAGTAGCGGCTGTGTGTAGCGAGTTCAACTTTCGAAGTTCAAATCAACTTAATTTAAACCGTCTGGCTTATTAAGAAGCCATCGACAGCGTGAGCGAGGATCGAAGGCAGTGATAGCATCGGAATCTGGACGCCTCCGGCGGTAAAGAAATTCCACTAGGCCCAAGCCGATTTCGAAGGGGATTTGAAGGGAGGCGGTGGGGATTAGTTCAGACTTCAGAGGCGACTGATAGGGCTGGAATCGAGCCGAGCCGAGCCGGCTCGAGGCTCGGCTCGGGTAGGCTCGGTAAAACTCGAGCCGAGCCCGGCTTGGCTCGACCGAAAAAAAATGCTGAAGAATGGGCTCGTGGCTCGGCTCGGCCAGCTTGAGGCTCGGCTCGGCCGGCTCGCGAGCCCCAGGTATCTGTTTTTTTCTACTACATGATTTCACCAAGTCAACCTCGTCCCCGTCGTCTCCCCAACCCTGAGTCTCTCTCGACCTGTTCTAAATCGCGAGCCCCAGCGCTGGATGGAGCTAGGGTTCTTCCGTCGGCCGCCGCCCGCTAGAACCGCCGCGGCTGCCCCCGCCACCAGCGCCGCGCTCGCCGCCCGCCACCACTGCCACGACGCCCCGCTCCTACTCCTCTAGGTACGTACGGCCGGCGTCTTCTCTTCGTACGATTTCCAGCAGCATCCGGCATCCTCCGCCTCCGGTCCTCCCGTACACGCATGCACTCATGCAGCCTCTGTGTGTGTGGTGGGCGAAGACAGAGGAAGGAAACACCGGAGATTCGATTTCCAGCAGCATCCTCCCGTCCCGTAGGCCTAGTTTTGATTTGCATCAATTTCTGCCCCTGTAGCTACGGCCTGGCTGGCCTGCTCTGCTCCTCCTGCGATTGATAGAAGTTGTGTATTATTCATAGAAGCTGTAGCTACGGCCGGGTCTGTGTATTATTCATACAAGCTGTGTATTATTCCCCATAGAAGTTGTGTATTATCCATAAGTAGCGATTGATTCTGTGTATTGATTCCGTGTATTTTTTAGGGACTCAATGCAACCTGGACATGAGAAAAGTGCTGGTTCGTGGGCACGTTCAGAGAAGCTGCAATCACAGAAATCACAGAGAAACAAGATTGCGTATGAGAAGGCGATGAAGTCCAGAACTGCTGGTTTACTAGGCATCTCTTCGATGACTAGACCGCCTGCGTCGGAAGCAGCAGGCGCTTCGTCGCAGCCGGAGGCAGGAGCTTCACCGCCACAAACGGTAATTTGGGTGACCTTTTTGGAATTGATGCAAAAACATTTAACATGTTTTTACTTGCTGTTTGTTTAGTATGACTAATCGTGCTCATAACTCTATGTGCAGCCGGCATCCGACGAGGAGGAAAATTCTTATGACAAGAACGATGACATGTCGGAGGATGATGCGTTTGTTGATGGTTGTATTGAGATACCAAAAGATGGTCATATTGAAATATCCGATGATGATGGTGTAGATAAGAGAAACAAGAAGCGACAAAAGGGAATGAAGGTTGGTCCGAAGGTTCTCGTTCAATCGAACAGCAAGTCTAGTTCAAAGGTATGGGATCACTTTGAGAAGGTTCCTCAGCCATCGCCAACGGAGCCTGGTGTCATGGTGCTTATGGCACAGTGTAACTATTGCAAGAAGTTCTTCTCCTACAAAAAGGAGAAAGGGGGAGCCACTTCTCATCTCGGGAGACACATAAAGAATTCTTGTGCAGATTACAAGCTCGCAATGGCACAGTTGGCTAGTCAAACCCTTCTCAATTTTCAGCCAACTAGTGCATGTGATGCCGGTATTCCTGTTTTGAACTCTTCTAGGGAGTTTAGTCAAGATGAGGTTAAGAAGTTAATTGCCAAGATGATTATATGTCATGATTATCCGTTTAAGATGGTAGAGCACACATGGTTCAATGTAGTGATGAAGTATTTGAATCCACGTTATGAGTTTATTGGTAGAAAAACCATTAGAAAAGAATGCTTGAAGGTGTTTGAATCGGAGAGAGAGATTCTTATGAAAGTTCTAAAAGGTGTGGACAACATTGCTTTAACTACAGATTTGTGGACATCCAATCAAACACTTTCCTATATGTGTTTAGTTGCACACTTCATTGATAAAAATTGGAATATGCAATGTCGTGTGCTGAATTTTGTGGAGTTGGACCCTCCACATAGTGGAAATGTGATTGCTCAAGCGGTGTTTGAATGTGTGGCTGCATGGCATATAGAAGATAAAATCATCGCAATCACTCTAGATAATGCAGCCAACAATGACAAAGCAATCCGGAATTTGAAGGCTAAATTCGCTGCTAGAGGCTCCCATTGCTTTGTTCCCAAATACTTTCATGTCCGTTGTTGTGCTCATATCATTAATTTGGTGGTGACCGATGGAACAACAACCATATCCCAGTTGACAACCAATGTGAGGGAAACAGTGAAGTACATAAAGAAATCAAATTCTCGAATGCACACATTTGTGGAAATTTGCCGTGAACTTGCAATGACAATTGGTGAGGGGCTGAAACTTGATGTGACCACTAGATGGAATTCAACTTTTAACATGCTAAGAACAGCCATTGCTTATAGGGATGCATTGGATTCTTATGCGGACAGAGATGCAAACTACACATGGAAGCCCTCAAATGATGAATGGACGATGTTCAATACCATTACACCGATTCTTGGTAGGTTGGCTGAGGTTTCCACTGCATTCTCTGGCTCTAAATATCCTACTTCCAATATATTTTATCCTCACATTGTCAATGTCAAGATAGCACTTAGAGAGGCTTGTGGTTCCACCAATCCAAAGCTGAAAGTTATGGGGGATGCGATGATGGACAAATTCAACAAGTATTGGGATGAGCCCAATAATGTCATGGTCATTGCTACCATTCTTGACCCAAGGTACAAGCTGAGATACATTTGTTGGTGTTTCAAGAGGATTTATGATGATGAGAAAGCCAGGGCTGAATATAATTTGATAGATGTAGAGCTAGCAAAATTGTATGAGACTTATGATATGCATCACCGACATGAGAAGGCTGATTCTTTTAGAGCAAGTGCATCCTCCTCTACAATTGTCGATACAAGTTCCTCTCTACCTTCAAGTGCTAGCGAGTTTACCAACTTCTTGAGCGCATCTTCTATGGAGACATCAAAGAATGAGCTTAACAAGTATCTTGATGAGGAGAATGAGAGCTTGCGAAATACAAACTTTGATGTGCTATTGTGGTGGAAGCTGAATGCACATAGATACCCCGTGATATCAAAGATGGCAAAGAATTTCTTGAGTATACCGGCCACTTCCGTGTCATCGGAATCAACTTTTAGCACCGGGGGTCGAGTTCTTGATGACTATAGGAGTTCTCTAAAACCAGCCATGGTTGAGGCATTGGTGTGTTCTTCTAGCTGGATTAAAGGTTCTCAAAATGATACCAAAGTTTCAATGGATGTGGTATGTGCTATTGTTATATATACTTATGTTTCTCTGTTTTGTTGTAGTTCTTATGCTCCTGTAACTTACTTTTTGTTCTCTCTTTTAGGAGCCAGATAATGATGATGATGTTGAGACCATCTCTTTTCCAAAAAGTGTGGTGGCGAGCAACTGGTAACTTCTTATACTTAACAAAATCGAGTAAATGATGCTTATTTCTTGTATGTACTTGCTGGATTTTTTTATGCAGCCAAAAACATGAAGCAACTAGTGCAAATGATGCTTATTTGTTGTATATACTTGCTGGAATTTTTTATGTAGCCAAAAAACGTGAAACAACTAGTGCAAATGTTGCGTTTGATTGCTGAAATTTTGTTTGTTTGTATTACAGATTTGACATGGCCTCTTACAATTGACAAACAACGACGAGAAGAAGATGAAATGATGGCGGAATGGTCCTTTTGTGGTTAAACTTTATGTTAAATTGCTAAGACTTGTGTTTGGATCGAGTTACAACTCATGCTGCGATCTATTTGTCGGACTAAGTTCACTCGTGTTCGTTATGTATGAGATTATTGGATCTATTTGTGCGGTGGACTCCTCATTTATGCCACTTTTATGTTTAGTGATATATATCCATGCTCTCTTGTTGATTATAATTGTCAAACGTTGCAATTTTAGCATAGGTCATGTCAAATTTTTGTATTTCATCGAGCCTTCGAGCCGGCTTGCGAGCTTCACCGAGCCGGCTTGTCGAGCCTCGAGCCCTACTCCGAAGGTTTAGGCTTGGCTTGTCCGACCTTCGAGCCGAGCCGAGCCCGAGCCGAGCCTTGTCGAGCCCGAGCCAAGCCTCGAGCCTCGAGCTTCAAGTCCACCCCTAGCGACTGACAGTTTAACACGGGGCCAGCTAGTCGGCCTGTGCTTCAGTGTTCGAGGCCTCGAACCGAGCCAGCTTCTAGGGGTGGACATGAAGCTCGAGGCTCGAGGCTCGGCTCGGACTCGGCTCGGCTCAAAGGTCGGACAAGGCAAGCCTATATCTTCCAGATAAGGCTCGAGGCTCGACAAGCCGGCTCGATGAAGCTCGCAAGCCGGTTCGAAGGCTCGATAAAATAGAAAAAAAATAACATGGCATTTGCTAAAAAACTTAACAATTCACAATTATAATCAACAATAGAGCATGCATAACATAGTCTAACAAATTTCACATGTATATGTACATGCGGTGAAATAGTTTTATACATCACAAACACATGCACTTAGTTCAACAAATAAACTCACGATATGAGTTGTAGCTCGATTGAAACAGAAGTCTTAACAATAGTCTTATACGTAAGATACACCGCTAGGCAATCCAAACGACACACTGAAAACAAACTAGATTTTAACTCATTAAAGCATTGTTCAAAACAAGATATATACAACATACCTAATTCAGAAGTGCTTACTGTTTTTTATCAAGAAAATTTGATCAACGTTTTTAGGACACTTCAGTGCAAATGCATCGAATACTAAAAATCAAACCACTAGCTAGCAGCATGCATGCGTACATGCTTGACACAATTCAATCTGTGCTCTTTGTTACCACTGACTCCACGAGCTAGGAGGAGATGATTGATCGTCAGTAGAGGAGGAGCAACAAACAGCAGGCCAACGAGAGTAGCTGGTCAGGAAGCAGCAGCCGAGTTCCCCACGACTGGCCTGCGCACCGATGGGGGCTAATCGAAGAATCAGCCCCGCCGGTGATCTTTATGAGGACCGCCAATCAATCGGTCGCTAGGATCCCGGCGAAAGCAGCAGCCTCACATACGACTGTAGCACAGACAACAAGAGGCCGACCGGCCGGCGGCAGAAGAAGTGCGGAGAGCGGTGAGCTAGCTGATATCCAGCAGAGTGGCGGAGGATTGGGACTGGGCGCCACGCGTTGGTCGGCAGTCTCGACACCTCTGGAGGACAGGACAAGCCGGACGGTGGTGGTGGACTGGACTGGAGGAACGCAGCTCCCCGGCCGGCGACGGCTAGACAAGCGGGGATCGCTCGGGTTAAATTAGATGGGATTTGGTGGCCGGCTCACGAGCCGACCAAGCCGAGCCTCGAGCCTGGCGAGCCTGATTTTCTAAAATGTTTTACTGTCAAGCCGAGCCAGGCTCGGCTCGAGTTTTGTCGAGCCTAGTCGAGCCGAGCCACGACTCGATTCCAACCCTACCAGCGTCCAGTGAACATATACACTGTAGAGCATCCTGACCCTGGTCCTGGACTGATGAAACTCTGGCTCGCTTACAAGTCTGCATGATGTGCTGCGCCGTTGGCCGTTTCTTGCAGATGGAGTGCTGTATCCTCCTGCTGTGCTGTACATCCGCGTTGTATTGGTACAACTTCGAGCCTGGTAAAAACTACTCCTTGGATCAGACACATCGAATGCAATCAGCACCTCTTTGGAGCATCACAGTAGACCCCGGTTCAGAAATTTCCACCCGATAGCTCTTTTTAATGGCCGAACATGTACCGTATATCGGCCCGCCGTATAAAAACATCCGGGGATATGAATAAGCGTTTCCTCTACTACTATATAAAAAATACCAGGAAGTGCGCGCACCCATTCCCTCCGCCACATTTGGTCTCCTAGGCCGTTAGGATTAGCAAACTCCGGTGAGATATATTTCGCTTCTCTCAACTTTTTTTTCTTCTCCGACAGATTGATGGTCTTCACCTTCGGTCACGGTCGTGGGGCAACTCAGGGGCGGTTGGGAGCGGTCTCTAGGCAAACGCACCTCACGAGGCACCACCGTCGCAAGCTGGCGGGCACGACGCAAAGCTCGGAAGCTTGAACCACGCCATGGTGATCTCCAACGATGAGAATGAGGAGCGCAAGGCCGCACGGTCCAAGCAAGCACGGGACCATGGTCGCCTCTCCGGCCACGACGGTTGGCGAGCACATCATGCCGCACGTAGTGCGAACTCATGAGACCCCGTCGAAGCTTGAAGATACTAAGACGGTGGTGACGAAGGAACAATGCTCATCGACGTTGGGAACCAGCTCGCCTGCATGCAGCGCACCTCCCGTGAAGTTCTACCTCAACATAGATGACGAACCTATGTTTTGCGAGTTCGATGCATGAACCTTGTTCTTTGTTTGCTTACGGTTTGGTTTTACCGTGTATGTATAAACTATGTTATGTATTTTGTCTTTGTTTTTACAAACTCTGTTTGAACTACTAATCACCTGAGAAATAGTTTTTGAAATTTTAGTGCCATTTTGCAGTAGACGGAAACTGAAACTAGTTAGACGGTTCGCAATTTTTGCAATTTTCCAGGATATGCTATAGACCAATTCAAGCATCTTTTTTTACGAAGGTGCAAGTATTTTTTTATTTCTATAACTACGTGCAATCATCTTTGTTTATTTGAGAGAAATCTTTATTTTCTTAGGAAGGCGGGGCAAACATGTAGTGTTTGGTTAGGCTTTTTTGCTTGGCTTTTGATTTTGGCTAACCCTCTTAAATACAATGTAAACAGAAGGCCCCAATATCAAATGTACTAAGAAAATCCAGTACTATCACTTATAAACACAAAGCCCAAATTAAAAGAGTAATGAGGCCAGCCCAGCGCGTACAAAACGTCGGGCACGTCCACTCTCCACCTGTGGGCAGTGGGCCGGGCCATCACGCCATCAAGGCACATGTGCTTTTTGTTGTTGTAGTTTCTGTTCTTTTCTGGAATAGTTTTTTTTCTCATTCCTTTTAATGTCTATTTAATTTTCCATTTCCGTTTGTATATTCCTTGTTCTTATGTTTCCATTTTTATTTTATATTCTTTTGTTATTTTTTCATAGTTTGTAATAGATGAAGAATCATCCAAAAGGCCATGGGGAGAATAGGTCTGCAAAATCTAGATTTTGCACCGGGAGAAGCGCGATTAGGTTTTGAGAGCGTCTCAGCGCGACTGCTTGCTTTTACCGATTTCAGTTACGCTGATTGTTGAACTCCGATTGCGTCAACTCCAACATTCAACGTTGAAGTCAGCTTTGCATATGGGCCCTCTTCATCCCCATGGCCGACAACGACAACGCCGTTTTGGTGGGGCCTTCTCGGTCAAACACGTGACTTCTCTCTATTTGCACTAGTATTTGGTTCATATATATATGATAGATTGTGTGTGGTTAAATGTGCCGGTGCATATGTGATGTTGATATTCATAATTATTCTCATGTTGAAATTGCCTAATAAGTCAATCTCGAATTTTCTTGTCCTAAACACATTGTTATTCTGGTTTGTGTTGTTTCTTGGATGTGATATGATGTATCTATGTTGTGTCTATATTCTTTTAATATATTAAAGCAAGCAAGTCATCTCATTAAAAACCTTCTCAATCCACTAAGGTACCCTGACAAGTAAGAGAGTGCGTAAGAAACTTGCTACCCATCATCAACCTATAGTTACATCATTTTGCAAGCAACGAGAAATAAAACTAGGGATAAAATTAATCCAAATACTCACTCCATTCACAAATAAGTGTCTCAAGTCTCTCAGAAAGCAGATGTATTATTTACAGACAGAGGAAGTATATTTTTTCTAGTCTCAGAAGCTTGCTTGACTCTAAGGCTCCGTTTGGTTTGACTTCCAAACCAACTTCGCGGTGGCAAACAGAGAATCTGAACCAAACAATTTTTTCACCACATCAGATTTTCCAAACGCAGCTGCGTTCGGCAGTAGTATTCTCGTAGCGCCTGTTCCAGCTTCTATCGCGGTGAATACTTTCGTCTATGTAAATTTACCCACGTTGCCATTGATAAGTCGTACCGGTTCGATATTCTTTTCCATCGCTGGTCGAGGGAAGCTCTTTTCCTTGTATCTGGGACCAACAAACGGCTAGGGTTCTAGCCGCCGCCTCTCCGGCCCGAGCCCGCCAGCCGGCGGCGAAGCGCTCGGTCATCCGTCCCTCTCCTTTGTGTGTAGTTCCTCCGTCGCCATTCATCGTCTCGGCCGGTAGTCAGCGCCTCGACCGTGGTGTTGGCCGCATAGAGTGTGGATAGGGTGTCCTCCAGCGAACGTGCGTGCCTAATGCAGCAATGAGGTGGATGACATGGTGTACGTGCTATTGCTTGAAGCCGTGGATCGTCGTCGTCGTTACTACTACTTCAAGTGCAAGCAGAGATGATCAGATGACAGTGGCATACACAACAGATATGCCAAGGTGCTGTGAAGTGACCCTATCTCAACTGGTTTGGTTCCTTGTGGTGGAACCAGCCCACCCAGGTTCAAGTCCCAGACTTGGCATGGGTGCTCACACTTTTCTGGATTTTCAAGATTTAACCGACGTTATGCTTTCAGTGGGAGGTGACGTGCCCGTCAACAGCGAGGCGCCCGTGGTGACTTCGTCAAGCTCAAGATATGCCGGACCAGTCTATCGGAGGTGCTCATAGGGGTAGGATTTATGTGTGTGCGGTCATAGAGGTGTCTGTACGTGCGTGTTTGTGAGCGTCTGCGTCTGTACTGTGTTTCTCAAAAAAAGATATGCCAATGTGACGAGGGTTCGGTGATAATCAAGGTGACTAGAGGCGGTCCAGCAAGGCTCCGACGAGGCCAACTCCGGCAAGTGTCCGACAATAATCAAAGTGGTTGAAGGCGGCTCTGTCAAGACACATCGTATCTTTGCCGATTTCCGGTATTGTGTTCCGATCGGGGGTAAAGGATTTGCGCGTTAGAGCTCCCACAAGGTGCTCCGGTGCGATGGTCCTGCAAGGCGTGGCGAACTCTAGCGAGGTTCTGAACAACTCCAATGATGTTTCTGCTGAAGGCGCTCACATGGGTGTTACAGATGATTTCACACATAATCCACAGTTCAACGTTGTTTCAGCCAAACAACTTTAAGCTTTTGCCACAGTTCTAACCTCAGAGTAACTTTTTCACAGTTCACAGTTCACAGCTTTTTAAAAATCCACAGCTAAACAAAACACACCCTAAGATAGTCGTCCTTTGCTACAAAAATCTGAATTTCTCGTCAGATGGCAATAGCACGAGAGTTTTCCCACAACTGGGTGTGGCCGCCGTGCTTATCCGAGCCATTCATCCAGCATCGCACGGTCGCTATCAAAAAATTACAAAAAAAATCCTCATCTTTTACGTAATTACGTTTCTGTCCTCGGCTCAACTCGCCGGAGCCCACCGCCGCGCCGCGCCGCGCTCAGCTGCTCGCCCTCGCCGTCCGGACGCCTGCTGCTCGCCCTCGCCTCCCGGCCGCCCACCGCCGCTCGCCCGCGCACTCGCCGCGCCGCCGCTCGCCCTCGCCGCTCTGCGCCTGCTGCTCGCCCTCGCCCCCGGCCGCCCACCGCCGCGCCGCAGCTTGCCGTTTCGCGCTCGCCGCCCCGCTCCTCCGAGCCGGCTCAACTCACCGAAGCCCGGAGCTTGCCGACGCCGCGCTCCTCCGCGAGCTCGGCCCCGCTCCTCCGCGCCGCAGCTCGCCACCCCCGCTCCCTCGCGCCAGCCGGAGTTCCGCCACGGGGGACTCATTCGTAGCAATTTCAGAAAGTGGAGAGATTTTTGTGTAAAAGTATAGCGTGAATCTTGATGCAAATCACCACAGCTGGACGGTGGGAGATAGGCGCGGCCACACCCAGTTGTGGGATGTAGTTTTCGCAATAGCACGGGACTCTTCAGACTGCAGTTGTGATTTGAGATCTTCCATTCGCGTCCTCCCGATCTGGCTAGCGAAACAGAGGAAAGCGTCGGTGAACTAACGTCCATCTCGGCTGGTCCTCGCATCTGCCGGCGCGCATGGCTCCCGCATCCACCTCGCCGCCGCCACAGGCTCTTGCTAAGTCCACTCTCATTGGGGGCGTGGGGGATCTGGATGCAGCGGTTTCTCTCCGCCTCCACGCCCTGTTCCTCCCGGTGCCCCGCCTCCTCCTCAAGGCCCTCGAGGTCGCCGGCGACGGCCGCATCTGGCTCCCCGTCCCCATCTCCCTGCTCCTGATCTCCACCACCACCTCCTCCGAGGTCTCCCCTCTCCTCGTTGGCCTCGTCGTGGGCCTGGTGCTCGACATCGCCTTCGTCGGCCTCGCCAAGCTCATCTTCCGCCGCCCGCGCCCCGCGTACAACGCCGCGGACATGTACGTCGCCGTCGCCGTAGACCACTGGTCCTTCCCCAGCGGCCACTCCTCCCGGGCTTTCCTCGTTGCCGCCTTCCTCGCCGGCAGCGGTCTCCTCCCCCGCGAGGCACTGTACCTCTGGGCGGCCGCGACTTCGGCGTCAAGGGTGCTTCTTGGCCGGCACTACGTTCTCGATGTTGTCGCCGGTGCTTGGCTGGGCGTGCTGGAGGCATGGCTCAGCAACTTCATCTTGAGTTATTTGTGCGGCCGCGGCGGCTTCCTTGTATGCTAACTCTCATTCTTGCACGATTGGTTGTTGAATTGCTGCACAAAAGTGCAATTTTTCTTACGAGCTGTTCAAGTTTGCGAGCATCCGGGCTGTTTTTATTACAGTACCTGAATTTAGTATACATGAAAGGGGAATCGAATCGAGTTGCTTCGCTTTGAGCAATCTTATGGCACAATTGTTGCTAGATGGTGGTTTCCTCACTATATGATAATTGCAAATGCCAATTGACAACTACTTGTAATATTTGATGTTCTAACATGATTACTCTATCTTCATCATGACATTTAGTCATTTTACAGGTGGTTGGCTAGATTTACACTGCTTATGCTCCGTGCATTGGAAACATTTGTTTCAGATTTCAGTGAATGTTCATAGTGTACGTGCTTATGCTACAATTGATTCGTGTACAGTATACTACCATAGTTTTGGTAGATATTTCATGCTAATTTGATCTATTATCATCTGCAGGAAGGCATGTTTTAGGAACATTGATCATTCATCTAATCTCATGTTAGGGCACCTATATCCTGCTAAAACGTCTGAAATTCAGCCTGATCATCTCAATCAATAGTATGAATTATTAACATAGAAGTACAGAACTAGGATATATTGTTCAGTGTTCTTTAAGAAAAGGATATCGTTCAGTGTGCTTCTGAGAAGACATTGTATATGTGTTCGGGAGATCATACATAAGATGTCAGGTGTTGTTACCAAATGTTGAGAGATAGTCAGATCCAGTATATTGGAGCCGACAATCGTGAATGAGAAATTGAGAAGTTTTTGAGGAATTTAATTCTACTGTTTTGTGGCAAGACCTTTGCTACTTCAGCAACAACTGCATCTTCAGCTAGTATATATCCTGATCATGTTTGATTGTGAGATGCCCTTGAAAAAATTGTGCAGCAATGATGAAGAGGCTCGTTTCTGTTGAAAATTTGTGCAACAATGATGAAGAGGCTCGTTTCTGTTGTAGAAGCTTCAGATCTGAGTGACTAATAACCTAACGTTGCCATCATTTCTCCTCAATGTCCTGATGATGCTTACCGGGCAGTTCACAGGTTGGCCGAGCTCACACAGGTGGGTAGCTAGTAACCATACCATCATGTCATGTCTCTATCCACATAAAGTTCTCTGAATTGCTGAGCATGCCCTGAACGAGATACTAAACACAGTTGCTTCTTTCTGAGCAGTCTTATGGTACAAATAAAATTGTTGCGACCTGGTGGTTCCTTCACATTTTGATCATTGCATTTGAAAACTGCTTGTAGAATTGACTTTCTAACATGGCGGTGCGGAAATCTGGCAGACATTGCAAGCGCGGCCTTATGGTGCTCTTTTTTCTTCATGACATCTTGGTTATTCCTGATTTGTGTACATTGGATATGCTACCGTAACCGTAGCATTGGATCTGTCATTTCTTATTCAAAATGATGAAAACCAGAATCTAGCTGTCTTTTCTTATTCAAAATGATGAAACACAGCATCGGGCTGGTTTTGATTTTGTCAAAGAAAAGGGGGGCCTATCACCCTGTTAAGTTCAGCTTGGTTCTGTCGATTAATCTGAAATTAACACAGAAGTACAGAACTAGGATATGCTAGTAGTACAGAATGTAATTAATACCAGGTGCTGTTTCCAAACATTGAAAGTGAATGGGGGAGAACTTTCCAACTGAATGTTTATCTGTATCGCTGGCTGACAATCCGGGATGAGAAAACAATGAGTACTCAGGAATTCAGTACTACTGTCTTGCCGCAAGACCTTTGATATTTCAGCAACAACTGCATCATCAGCTGACCTTGTCTGATCGTGACATGTCCTTGAAAAGATTGCGATGATAGTTGAAGAGGCTCGTTTCCGGGCTAGAAGCTTCAGGTCTCAGTCATGAGTTCATGACAAGTTGTTAATATAACGTCAACTCCTCCAATGGCACCCCCAGAATGTGTTCTTTTTTCAAACAATTATGTCTGCATTTGTTTAGTCCATCTTTTATATTAAAAGATGACACACTGTTTCATAACTGTTTTATCGTCACAATAATTCATACATAAATGTGTGGCCGTGAAATGCTCACATATGCCCCAGTGTTCTCTTTGAGAGCATCTTCATTGGCACCCTCCAAATTCGTGGAGGTGTCGGACATGCGTCCGGTGAAATGGAGTGCAGCCCATATCACCCCTCCAAAGCTCCCCTTACCCCCCAAACGGCCCTAGAATTGGAGGAACGGATCAAACACCTTTCGGGCAGCGGAATAGTCACTGATTCAATTTTGCATCGCGTGGGAACACCGCGGTTGGTGTCGACGTGCAACTGCCACCATGTCGATTCGGGGTGTTGTTCGCACCACTTCAATTCTATAATTTAATAATTAAAACCACACATTAACATATTTTCTAATTTTATCAATCCATCAATTTTTATAATGTGTTTCTCAAAAAAAAAATTGTAAATTGAATGCAAAATCAATGATGAAGATAAGCGGGGACATTCTTGTATGAAAACCGGTTTGAAGAAACGGAAAATCTATACTACAGGCAACTTACACGGGGCTTAACTCCACGCTCGCATGCGCACCGTCGGATCCCGGATGAAACGGTGATCTGTTGCTCCACGCAGTGGCGTCATTTTTCTCTCCGCGCACGCACGTCCCAACAACAGTTCGTGTCATGGTGGTATCACGGCAGATGTCATGAGATGGCTAATGTGTGGAGCCGATGGACGCTGGTGGATCCGGGGAGGGCTAGCGAGCTGAGAAGCTCACACGATAAGAAGGTCTGAAACACTCACAAACACCGAAGAACACACACGAACATCTTCAAAGCCCAAGCAAATGCACGATGGCGACAAAACACACGATATACCCATGTTCGGGACCCTCGTGAGGAGGTAAGACCCCTACTCTTGCCTTTCCTCTCACTATATGGATGACATAAGATCTACAACTTGCTCCTTGAGCTGTTTCGGTGATGAACTAGATGAACTAAAGAGGGAGAAGAAGTAAATGCTCTAGGAGTAAATGAGACTATAGTTTTGGCACACTGGTTGGTCGTCCCTCCACAGGAGGAGTTATGACGCCTTTTATAGAGTTCCGTACGGAGGGCCGGAAACCCTAATCTGGGTTGGGCCCACCGGCCAGGCCAACAGTTATGTCGACATCGGCTAGTGCGACCTAGCCGCCGAGCTATCCGACATAGCCCTGCCGTCATCATCCCGGCAAGGACCGAAGGCGCCGTCCTGGATCATCATTGTCCCCTTGTCAGAGACAAGACATGTCTTTGCCCATGCCTAGTAGCCTTTTCCGGATTGTCGGGCTAGGCATGTCCGGTCTTGTCGCAGCGTTATCGTACCGGCTGACACGCTCCCGTGTCAGGCGGGAGGTGACTATGCTTCCTTGTCAGGAGGGATATGATTTCCCCCGTGCCAGGCGGAAAGCTTGTACCTGCTCCTTGACTTCTGCCCGACATGCCCCATGTCGGTTCCTCACTCCGGTATCTCCAGAGAGCCGCCCTGCACATCGGATACAACCAAGCAGAACTAAAATAGGTTAATCGGTTAGACTTATACCAGGATGTCTACCCGGGCAACCGGGTTCTCCTCTACCAGAGACCATACCGCCCGAGACCATACCGGAGGATCCCAACATACTGCCAAGTCGGTCAATCCTTCCGGTCAGGACCGAGCTCCACCTAGAGCCCGGGTAGCGACTCAAGAGAAGTATCTCTAGGCCTAATTTCCCGAAGATGTCTTAGGCTCTCACCAAAGACATCTTCGAGAAACTAGTTCTTAGAGAAACTCTCTGCTGGTGCTTGTGCCGCTCTGGGGTCTGGGGGTCTATTTATAGTCTCCACAGATGACCCTTGCGGCCCCCAGTAGTCACTCTGGACCTGACAACCACCCAAAGTTCAAGTTGCCCCTTCGGCACGCCAAAGGACAACTCTTAGCCACTTCCAAAGGTCAACTCCTGTAGCCATACCGCCGGTCTGAACCGGGTTCTACCCTACCCCGCGGCAGCCCCCGACAGTTCGAAAATTCAAAAAGTTTTGTACTTCAAATCGTTTATCTGATTGAAAATCTGTTTTCACTATTAGTCTAGTCGCGACGATATCTTCAAAACTAGATCCCATGTTGATATGTTCTGACAACTTTTTTTTGGCCCAAAATTTACCACCCCGTAACACATAAGTTACCATACTATTTCGGTAATATTTACCATTTTTTCGAAAATATTTCCAAACCAATACAGATGAACTTATCAACACAAAATCAATATAGTTAACATATTATTTCGGTATATTTTACCTAATACTGATAAACTTATCACCCAGTATAATCCATGTGTTCGTGATGTAGTTATCCATACACGAAATCAATGTAGTTTCATAATATTCTCGATAATAGTTATCAGCTAAACAATGATAGAGTTACCCCAATATTAATAATTATCTGGGTGGTAGCTTATAAAAATGAATCATAGTTTGGATGGTAACTTACATAAATACAATTTGGTAATTCACGTGTTAATGGGTGGTAACTTTTGAGTCATAAAAAATATCAGTGAAACATATCAACATGGGATCTAGTTTTAAAGATCTCAACGCGACTAGTCCAACGATGAAAACATATCATAAATCTGATAAACGGTTTGAGTTAAAAAACATTTTAAATTTTTAAATTTTAATTTAATGCACAATGATATCAGCAATTTTAAATTTTAATGCAAGCATGTAAAAATCACACTCGACTCCTTTTTTGGACATGCTTTGTCTTTGAAGAAATCGCATGGAAAAGATCGACGCAGCGTCGGTCGGAGTGCAAGCGGACAAAAAGCAAAGGCAAAGGGTGCGGGGAGCTAGGATCTTTTCCCCGGCGGCGACGTGGGAGCCG
The DNA here is from genome assembly GCA_026929855.1 of Poa annua. Taxonomy (NCBI): domain Eukaryota; kingdom Viridiplantae; phylum Streptophyta; class Magnoliopsida; order Poales; family Poaceae; genus Poa; species Poa annua. Next base: position 83,695,373 of record CM049429.1, on the reverse strand, counting down.
TATCCAACCCCAATCCCAACTGGCGACTCCGCCGCCGTCCGCCGTCGCCCAAAATCCAGCCAGCTATGGTAGTACGACTCCTCAACGAACGCGCGCGCACAAATTAAAAACCCGGATTACCCACGACGCAACCTCCCAGAGTCCCAATCAATCTCACGGTCTCCCCCAATCACCAGCGTTCCCCAACCGAAACCGCCTAATCCATCATCCATCTCTCGCAATCAATCAAAATCCTTCCTTTAGTTTAAGCCGACACCAATTCGTTCCACCCTCCGGAGTCCCCTCCTCTTCCTCCTCCGATTCGTCTTCTCCCAATCCCCTGCCTCCTCCTTCATAGCCAGGGTAGCCCCAGCCGCCTGTTGCCTGTTTGATGTTTGGCTTCTACTAGGAGCCGCGGCAGCCGTTCTTGGATCGTTTCTTGCGAGTAGGACAAGGAGCATTGGTTGTTTCTTTGTTTGTCTCGAGTCGTCTCGTCGCTGTTCTGATCCTCCCCCTTCGTCGGCGCCATGAGTAATACGCTGCTTCGAATCTACCCATCCGAGCTCAAGATGCCATGTAAGTCGCTCCCCTCCCACGACAGTTCCTTCCTGCTGTTTCTCGATGCGTATTGGCCTGCGGGTGTGGGGGCACTCTGTCTGACCAGATCGCGGCCGTTTCGATGGTCTGAACAGTCGAGCTCAAGAAGGCGAATTCAGGGTGCATCGAGCTCATCAACAAGACCGATCAGCGCGTGGCTTTCAAGGTCAGGATTCTCGCTGACCTGTTTTCTTCTTCTTCTTACTGAGAGCTGCTGCAGTCCGATGCGCATGCAGGGATCAGCCTGACGGGTTCCTGATCCGGGATGCTCAATGTGCAGGTGAAAACAACAAACCCAAGAAAGTATGCTGTGCGGCCGACCTCCGGCATCGTGCCGCCAGGGGGATCCTGCGGTGTCACAAGTGCGTCTGCGTTAACTTGCATCTGACTGATGCCTTATTGCTACTACTACTCGAATTTGATCGATGCGCCAAAAACTCACCTGGCATTTGTTGCTCTGTGCGTGCAGTTACGATGCAGGCGCCCAAGGAGATCCCTCAGGATTACCACTGCAAGGACAAGTTTCTTGTTCAGAGCGTCGTAGTGGAGGAAGGGATAACAAGTAAGGACATCGTCCCTGAGATGGTAAGTTCTTGCAGCACTCGAGTCTGTGGAGGTGGAATATAGTCTCTGGAGGTTGATGATTGTCATATAAATGTTCTGGTTTCTTACGAACTACTTTTATGGTTTATAGTTCGGTAGAGCGCCTGATAGAGTGGTGGAGGATTTCAAGCTGCGTGTGATCTACATCCCTGCAAATCCCCCCTCACCAGTTCCTGAGGGGGATGAGGAAGAGATTGCAGATACGGAGGTGGACCATGAAGTGTTCAGACAATCCATGATCCATGCTGTAAGTAGTGGGCATTGCTGCTTAATCCTGTAAGAAATAATTTCCATGTTTGTTCCTAATAATGATTGGTTTGCCCCCTTTCCCTTTTCAGGCATCTAGGCAAGGGCACACATCTGGATCACAACCTTCATATGATGAGGTGAGTCTTTATTCCCACTAAAACTAGCATCCCCGTGCTATCTGATCTCTCACCGACAGAGCATGCATGTCTCTTGGGCATTATGTATGCGATTTTTTCTTGGAAACCATGTAATCATCTTCATGATTATTCTGTTTTGTAGTGTTGTTGGTGGCTTAGTTTCATTTTCTTCGTCAAATTATACTTTATGAAAACATGTAATGGCAATACAGAAAAATAGCTCTTGTAGGGACTATCATATGCTTGTACGCTACAGATTGTTGCTATAACCTACTAGTGATTAGATTTTTGTAAGAATACATTAACTAGATTTTAGAGTGCATAGTAATAGCTAGTCTCATTTAAAAAAAAAGGATTCCCCTCTCTAGCTGCTATCAGTGTGTCAGAAGACTGGTATATATGTTTATTAATGTTAGTCTAAGATATTAGTATTTTCCTTTATTTTTATATAATCTTGAAAGTCGATGCACAACTCTATATTTCTAACATTCTGTGATTCTGTAGGAGGTCTCTATGGTTAATTCCGAAGTTGCTAAATATGTAGATGAAAACAAGAAGCTTCAGCAAGAGATGGTATGACTCTCTTAGAGGAAATCATGAATTGTCTCCCTACTATATTTACATTATTTCCGCATAGCCATTTTGTTGTTCTGCTATTTTTTTATGGATTCGTATGATCTTAGTTAATTATTTCAAGAAAAAAATTAAAGAGATCAATTTATCATCCCAATTATGCAGAGAAACTAGGTAAATCTTGACGTGGTATTGCTTTCACAGTCATACTGCACAAATTGCTAAAAGCAGCAAGAAATTAACCTGAGCAGTCTAAGAGTTCTGCAAAATAGGATAAATTCTCTCGAGCTATTATAATACGATATGGAAAGATCAAAAATATGTCAACGGGAGTTCTGTCCAAGATAATAATGTTATCTCCACTTATCTGGACAACACGATATTAGATGAAGTCAACTTGTTTGCTTATCCGAACCAAACTCTGTAAGCAAATTTTGATTTTGTTTCCTGATATCTAATGCTAGTCAACACTGTTTCATGTTCAGGTACAGCTTAGGGGGAAAAGACAGTCTCCTGGGGGTTTCTCATCTACATTTGTTCTCTTCATATTCCTGTTATGTGTCATTGTTGGATACTTGATGACAGGTCGGAAGGTTTAGCCACAAATAGGGGCTACATAAACGATCGTGCTACCTCTCCTTTTGCTACCTCTCCTTTTGATACTTCGTCTCTTTGTTCCTTTTTAGTATAGTCTACAGTGTATAGAAATGGTTCCTGGGTTTGACGTCATACATGGTGTGGGAGTGTCATTTTTTGTTGGAACATACAAAAAGGTGTACCGCGGATCTCGTCACTCGCCCCTTTGAAAATAAGATTGAAATCAGATCTGCATTGTTTCTTGGTTCAGCTCCTGAACATGTAAGAACTCTGTTTCCATTTTTCACACCTTTGTTGATTCGGCGATGCTGCATATCAGCATATGGCGTGAAGGTGATTGTCTTTTCATTAGAGTTTGTATATTTGCATTACTAGTAGAACCCTTACTAGTATCCTACTAGCCAGAACTTTTTTTTTTTTAGATACACTAGCCAGAACTAGTACGTATAAGCCACACAAGCTAGTTAGGCAGCCTATTTATTAAGCCCACAAGCAGGTAACACCCTAAAGCCTAGACTCGTTAAGCCCATCCAACACCAGGTTAAGCCCTCTGAACAAGCTAGAAAAGATCCTCACCAAAAAACAAAAGCTAGACGAGTCGTCAAGTAGAACCAGCTGAGCTGATCAGTAACTTCCCTTTTCTCTTATATTTGTTTCCTATTTTTAAGATGTAGTTTCTCTCGTTTTGAAGATATCCTGGAGTGATTCGGATGGCATATGCAAAAATAGATGTGAGAGAATTAGAGGCTCAATTTATGGGTATCATGTTATCATGTTCAAATATGATGCAGAAGCCATTACTTTTTTTGAGTACCCAAACCCTCTCTCCTATTCCTATTACCCAGGATGTATATAGGTATCCAAAATTTGGTTATGATGTTGCAAATGCTCTTATAAGTAGGAACTTAGCCAACAACATTGTTAGCAAATGACCCGCAAGGCCCCAACAACATGCGCGAGGAGCACCCTCTGCACCTTGCCTGGGTCAGGCGCGTCCGGGTCGGGCTCGAGGTCGTCGTCGTCGACCTCGTGCCGCGGCACCTCGGTGTACGTCCAGCCCGGGGGACCTTCGGTGTGGAGGGCCTCCGCGCGAGCTGCCCGCTCAACCGCCATGGCGGACCGCCCGACATCGACTGAGGGGGAGGTGAGGGCGAAGCCGGTGGAGGAGGAGAAGAATGTGGGGGCGGAGGCCGTCGCCTCGTCCCGCTGCTCGGTCATGAGCTCGCCACGAAGCTGGGTCGCTCCACGCACGGCGGCCAGGGTAGCCTGCTCCGCGGCGATCTCCTCGAGGATGGCGACGTATGCTACGGCGTACGCTACGGCCTCCTCCGTGTCATAGGTGAACCGGGCGTAGGCCTGCGCCACCGGCTCGTCGTCGGGGAAGCGGTTGTGCGCCATCGCGACAATCCTAGCCCAGGTATTGTCGGGGTGTTCGGCCATTGTTTTGTGTTGGCTGAGCATCACCGACGACGCCTTATAAAGACCGCGACGGGTGGCAAAACGAAAGGCCGGCACGCGGGAAGCGGATGGCGTGAAACGCCGTCGTGGATGGAAACGTGGGAAACGGTGTGCGGAAAGCCGATGCGGCGGTCGTGTCGCTAATTTTACCGCCACAACAGTGGCCTAATTTGCGTCGGGCTGTTGGGCCACTTCCGGCGCCAAACCAGACACAATGCCTCGTGTACGTGTTCTTCAGAGTTCAGACCACAGAAACGGGCGGAGGCAAACACATCACGCATGCATCTTGTTGCCAAAACGTCTCTGCATCTCTGTAGGACGATCTACCGGCCAGTCTCCTCACACACGCTGGCGTCTGAGCTGTGTGACATGTGAATCGTATTCTGAAGCAACACGACGACTGATGCTGAGGTAGATACCATGGCAGATTGGCAGGGAAGATATAGATGGAGCTAGCTCTGCCTAGCCAGGGAGGATGACTGGATGAGAGGAAGATGTGCATGGGCATTGGGCAGCACAGCATTGACCACCCGGCTCACGAGCAGAGCAAGCTGACGAGCCGTCTTCTTGGAGCTTTGTCACCGTCTTACTGCCATTCTATCTTGCCAGCTCCACGGCCACCTGGCCTCCGCATGGGTTCCTGTGCACTGCTAGCTAGCCACCAATCCGACATGTCATCTGCGCATTTCAGCGAGCCATGATTCGAAGATCTGCCTCTGCGCTCAATCTGGCCACACCTCAAGCTTGCCCCATTGTCTCACGGACTTTACAGGAGTACAGGACGGAGCTACGAGTATTACTTGGGAGTCGAGAGTTGAGGCTGAGACATCTCCACCGGGGCTTCAAGTTCGTGTCTGGCACCCCTAATTGAGACTCAATTGGAGGATGTTGGATATGTTTCCGTTCAAATAGAGGGTGCAACACACAGTGGCGCACCGCAGAGAGCATACCTAAAAAGAATTTTCATTTATTTTTGCAGTTTTACTTTACTTGCTGCAGCTCAAGATTCTAAATATATGAAACGTAAACTCTAGCCGCTGCTATTACAACTACAACTTGTAGTTCTTGATGAAGACCAAGACGTAGTTGTCGCTGTCAAACTCGAAGCACAATACGTACCCCTGCTCAAACTTGTATGCATCGACGGATATCTTTCATCCTTTGGTGAAGTACAAATCCCTCTGGTCACTCACGGCCGTCTTCACCGCCTAGCTGCCATTCTCGTACGCGGCACAGTGTCTTCGAGTTTCAACGCAAACACCGCCGGGAGGCTCAAGCGCCTCTCGATGCTATTGTACATGGCAACCATGAACTAGGAACTGCACAACTACGTGAACAAGTCTTCAGTGGACAGTGAGGTCGACACTGACAACGAGACATTGCCGCTGCACCTCTGTCATGACTGCCGCGCCCACTCGCCAAGGAATTAGACGGAGCAGATTTAGTGAAGTTTGGAAAACGAGAGGCGAGTGGTGTGGTGTGTTGCCGGTATGGTGGGGGTGCCTTTTATAGCGGGCCGGGCGAGGATCGACGTGGGAAACATAGGTGGGAAGCGGTCGCGTCAGGCTAGAAGCGGAAGTGTGTGAGCATGCGTTGCGTCGGAGTTAACGGCGGCGACACGTCTCCGCCGCGCATGCGCTTGGGAAGCCGGGAAAGACTAGAGCCCCGCGTGCAAGAAACACTACCCGTGCGACAGATGCACCGTCATCCAGTCCATTCGTCACCTGTGGAAACGCCTCGCCATTTACGTTTGTCGAACGACTTATTGCATGACGTCACTAACAGATTTTGCGCGGTTTCTATGTATGACAAGCAAGAGGGGGTGTCGAACTCATGTCCGGCACCCTCGAGAGGGCCACCAAATTTGGAGGCCCTTTAAGGGGGTGTCAGACACAAAATCGCTTGGACGAGACTACTCGGGGTGCCGTTGAGGGCTTTTTTGACGTCCAGACCCCGTTGGTATTTTCGAGAGTCGTTTGGAGTGTGCCGGTGGAGATGCTCTAAGGGAGGTATCTACAAATATAGCTTCTTTTAGGGAGTGCTTTCACAACAAAGAGGCTAGGCTAGGGTTTCTTCACCAAGGTATGTAGCTAGGTTCTCCCCTACAAATACCCACGTACGATCGGCTCTTCAGTCGTACAGACTTGCACAAGCATTCTCTTAGCTATCCCTGTGTGCCAGCGGCCTAGCTTCTCTGCACCATCGGGTTCTCGTCAGACATGGCACCGAAGGCCTTCCTCCTCGTGGCCCTCAGTCTGGTCCTCGTCTTCACCGTGGCCAACGCATGCGGCACGAGCTGCCCGACGCCCAACCCGGCCACGCCCACTCCGCCGACGCCGACCTATAGCAAGTGCCCCAAGAACGCGCTCAAGCTCGCGGCGTGCGCCAACGTGCTGGGCCTCGTCAGCGCCGAGCTTGGCCAGCCACCGGCCGAGCCATGCTGCAGCATCCTCGGCGGCCTCGCCGACCTCGAGGCGGCCGTCTGCCTCTGCACGGCCATCAAGGCCAACGTGCTCGGCATCAGCCTCGACATCCCCGTCAAGCTCAGCCTCCTCGTCAACTACTGCGGCAAGAACCTCCCGAGTGGCTTTATTTGCGCTTGATTCAGCCGCGTAGTTCATTTTCTCGTTGCATGCAGCGCGCAAATATGGATAGGGCGCTCATTTCGGGACTGTGCATGCATGTTCAGTTCATCAGCGTCCTTCTCTGATTGTTCTGTTGGTTCTGAATGTAGAACTGATGTATCTGGTGTGCCAAATGTTGTTCTTTTTTCGCCTCTTATTGTATCTGGTGTGCCAAATGTTGTTCTGATTGTTCTGGAGAGTTTCTTATGCAATGATGCAATGGTTTTATGCTTATAAACTGGGACGTATTTGCAATTGCTGTGTATATATAGAGCCATCGTGTGGTGCATGGTGTTGTAGACTTGTAGTACGTACTCAAGATGTGCCGCACTGCCGCAGTATAAACTACACCACTACTTGACAGTTGATTATATGTATATTTTTATGTGTCTTAAAATAAAAATTGTAAGCAATGATGTTTTAAGTTATTAAATGCAGAAGATATGAAATTACCGAATATTTGGTCAAAATCAAACCTCAATAAGAAAAAAATTGTAGAACCAGTTTAAGCAAGATAGAGATAATTCATACAAAATTGTAGAACCAATTTGAGCAAGATAGAAATAATTCATATATAAAAAATTCAAACACCATAGACTGTACTTTGTCCATGTTTGATTTTAAGAGAATCAAAATTTTCTTGTCACGCGCGGTTAAATATTAATTGTGGTTTGACTGGAGGATTTTTTTCTGAACTAGTACTATCTCCATTCCAATGAATATAACGTATAAATTTAGTTAAAAGACAAACTTTACTAAAGTTACAAAATATAAACGTATAAACTGTCGCACCGAGAACCATTGCGTTGGGCTAGCAGATCGGTGGCCCCGCCACAGTCGCCCAACGGTTAGGGTTTTGCCTGCCGAGTTCATCCGGCGAGTGAGAAGGGAGGTGGACGGTTGTGGCGGCGACGTGGGGGTTTGGAACAGTTGAGATTGAGATCGAGTTGCCCCACCTAGTGGGATTGGTTTTCCTAAAATGTGCTTATTTATCCTTATCCTGAGTTTGTGATACAATCTTCATTCATGTTCACAAATTCCTACGCTTGGGTGGAGTGGAATTCTCTAGAAGCATTCACGTTATCTCTCCGAGAGTCCGAGACGGCGATCGAGCTCGCCAGTCGCCACAAACTCGGCGTGACCCACTCACCCACACCATGACACCACGAGTAGCAGCAGGATCAGGCAAGACGTACATACTGGCCGGCGCAGCCCTGGTCCTAGCTGCACCGCCCGGCCGTTGCGTGCTCGGGATCTCCCCTAGATCGAGAGCCGCCCGTGAACGCGGGTGGGCCGGGCGTCGTGCGCCATGGCTCCGCGTGAGCACGAAAGACAGAATAATTTGCCTGCTACAGTACATTCTTGCCACTGGCAGTCTGGGACTGCCAACACCATGAGCAGGCGCTCAGAGGCGCGCTCCGTGACTCCATCGGTGTTCCCCGCGCCGGCGCTAGCGTTTAGCACAACGGTCTATCCGCTCTCGTGCTCTCATGTGGCCCGCCGGCCGGCCCGGTCTTCTGATCTAGCTGCGCGGCTGCGCCTTGGCGGTTTACGTGTGCCCAGCCTGCCGGTGGAAGGAAGAGGACGCTTCTCGGGAAGAGAATGCTGAGCTGTTGGGCGTTTTTTTTTGACAGAGCTGTTGGGCCGTTAAGGGCATCTCCAACGGCATGAGGCCAAACGTGGCCCAAAATTAAGCGCGGTGACGTAAATGTGTCCTCCCTTTGATCGGGCCCGTCTGTCAGTGACCACGGCCACTACTTTAACCGAAGACGCGACGACTCGAAGGCGAAAGGATATGCCTCTGCTTCTACATCTGCGCCGCCATGAATCGCGACGCTCACTGACCTCCCTACGCCGGCGCTAGTGCTTATCACGACTGTCTCTCCACTCTCGCGTTCTCATGTGGACCGCAGGTCAGCCCGGTCATCTGATCTAGCTGCACCTTGACGGTTTACGCGTATAGCCTTATGGGATACACCAAAACATTACTGGATACATCCAAAATTTTCATTTATTCCTTTTAAATTCGTAAATATGGTTTGGTTTTTCAATAATAATAGGATCACTACAATTTTTGGGAGCTGGAAATCTCCGCTCATTTAGGTCCCTATATATTACACCATTACTTTCGAGAGTTACGTATCGTCACCATAATTGGCATGTGCGAAACCAGATACCACACCGTCGCTCACCTCAAACTATAGACTAATAAGTATAAACCATATACTGTACCCGAGTGGCAGATTTCACTCACTATTGCCTTCTACTCACTCCATTCTGAATTAATTGATTCAGATTTTGCACTAATTCTGAGTCAATTAATTCAGAACGGAGTGAGTAGGTTCTATATGAAGTTAAAATGTAACTTATGTCTACTCTTTGGCAACCAAACAAAATTTAGGGACCAAAGAAATCCATCAAAAATCACACAAAATAACGACCACTCTTGATAAGCCAAAGTCACAAGAAAACTAATCCGTTCTCGAAGTCTACACACAAGAACACACAATCCCTACTACATATCAACTTTTAATTTTTCATAAGGTTGAAACAGGCAATGCAATCGTATGATATATCGCGAATACAAATCGGGTAGTTTGAAACCCTCAAATCGCATACACTAACATTTCCTTTGTAACTCTTTACGTAATGGCACTCGATCTCACTGACGCTGAGCGACTCGTTATCCATTCGCGGGGAAGCACAATTTCAGTTTTCCACCAATGGGTCGTTTTGTATCAATCATTTTCATGAAATTCATTTCTGATCTCGTTCCTAAATGTGTTGGCCGTCATGAAACTGGAATGTCGTTTCAATTAGAATTTCAAAGAATGCCTAAAAGTTAAGATGTCTGAAATGTTGTCATTTCTCTCATATTCATTTGATTTCATATTGGCCCAATGAAATAGAAGGATGGGTGCCAAAAGCGAGTGCTAAGTTTTTTTTTTCTAGGGAATTCATCCCTAAGTAATACTGAAAGTGAAAGCATATACTGTGTGCTGTATGTAAAAGACGGCCTGTATTCGGAATTCGGGCCGAGCGTAGGGTCTGACTTCAGCTGGGCCTGGATGTGAAACAAACACTGATTTGCGGAGTTTTTCGGTCACTCGTCAATCTCCAAAGTCCAAATCTTTGGCCAGAGCATCGACCATGGACACCGCCGCGGCCGATCTCGAGTCGCGTCAGCTCGGCATCCTCCGCCGCATCGATGAGCTCGAGCTCGCCGCCGAGCAGCGCCGCCTCGGGGCTCTGTCCCTCTCCGACGCCGATGCGGAGCTGGAGCCGTGCGGCACCGAGGTGCGGCTCTCGGCCCTCCTGGCCGCGCGCGGCGTGCGCGAGTTCGCCTTCCGGCGCGTTCCCGCCGACTACTACGACCGCTCCCTCGAGGAGCGCCGTGACATCCTCTCCGCCGACTCAATTTCCCAGCTCTGCAAGAGCATCGTTATGGTACGGCCTCTTCCCTTTCATTCCGATGAGGCGTTTTGTCGAACACCTGGCCTGCACAATTGCGCTCAGTTGTGGCAAGTGACTATCATGACTTTCCTCTGGCATTATTTTCGAGCAGTTTGTATTTGTGTTTTTCTGTGGATTTAGATGAGTACTGGGTTGTTTGATAATTATGAACTACAGAGGTTGCCTCAATATTAGTCGATCATCTTTCCAAATGATAGACGTTTGGGCCCTCAATGTCATTTTAGTTGGAGTAAACCACTTAATATTTTCATTTCTTCATATTTATGATTATTGGATGAAAAAATGCTATTGATACTATTTGGCTAATGTCAATTATCCGTTAGAAGTGTGTGCAAAAGATTGCTACTATCCTATATGATTTGTTCGCAAAATAGTTGATTGTTTCACTGTATGGTTGTACCATGATGTTAAAGTGCTATTCTTTTTGTAGAAACTAGAAAAGCATGCTCTAAGTTTCAGTTACTAGAAGTAGTTCAAACATTGCTGTAACTAACAAGGTTAAATTACTAATGATAAAGAGTTGTTTTGACACCTAGTGTTGGATTCCAAGATTTTGATTTAAATCATGTGTTAGGATCATAAACAAAAATTGTTTCTTGTTGGTGGATAAGTATATATACATATTTCTGTGATGTTAGGTAGACTGGTAGAAAACAAGGGAAGGAATGGTATTTTATAGCACAAAAGTGTGCTTTCATTGATTGAGTGCAGAACTGCAGATGAATAGCTTTGAGGTATACTGTTATACTATTGTTATGACCTATGACAGGACGGAACCTAACCATGGTATTTATGGTTTAATGGGTCCTTATCATTTTATTTCACCATCTTAGGGCCTCTTTGGTACAAAGGATTTTCAAAGGAATTTCATAGGATTCCAATCAATAGGAAATTTTCCTATGGAGTCCATTTGGTTTAAAGGAATGAATCCTCCAAAATTCCTATGGAATGCTTTCCTACACTACGATCTCATAGGAATTCTAGCAAGAGATTGGACCTCATGGAAAAACTCCTATGAGTCTATGAAAACTATGACCTATAGCCAACTCCATAGAAAATTCCTGTGTATTTCCTGTGCTGCAACCAAACTAGTGTGAGAAGTTCCTGCGTTTTCAGTTCCAGATTCCACATGTCATGACATTCTATTCCTACGTTTTTCTTACTTCTACGGTTTTCAATTCCTGTAAACCAAAGAGGTCCTTAACTCCTTATTGATTGCTGCCCTTGTAAAAACATAGACATTTTCTTGCTAATTTTTGTTGTTAGCAAAAGTTGTTTGTAATATGTTGTATTAATGATTCAGTGGCTTCTAGTCTAGGTCAGATTTGTCTATGCCAAAAATTTAGATTGAATACAAAGGTATTGCAGTATTAGTCTATTGATAGAACCTCTCACTTTTTTCCCGAATTTCTCTTTCAACAGATTTTGTTTTTTCTGCTTCTCAAAGTATAGTTGGATTTGGATATGACTTAATAGATTGATTATGTGTCGATGTCACTAAAAAACCTTAAGTTTTCATCACCATTTACACAGTTTTTTAACATTGGTATTTGGCATCAATTAAGACTTGTTATCCCTGGATATATTCTCTGACATTGAAATAGATCCACCTTTCGTAGGTGAATACAAAAGCTGCTGCTGATGTAGTTGACTGCAGTAACCCAAAGAATTCTAAATATTATGTTGTTATTGTTCAGGTAAGCTTGTAATATCACAATGCAGTGTACGATGTTCAAACTTCAATACCCACTGCAGTATATTTTATCTCAATAACATGTATACGCTTTGCAGTATATGGCACGGCTTAATGCTGAAAACGTCAAGAACTTCCTGTATGCCCTAAACGAGAATCAAATACCTAAAAAGAGATTTAACAGTAAGATAATTTTCAGTGTATTGAAAATTCTACATTCTCGGTTACTTATTTCTAGGCAGATGTATAGCACCATGGATTGATAGTCATATATTCTATAGAAATATAGAATCATTAGCTTTTCTGTAGCTTAGATAGAAATAGATTGCATATGCTGATTTTCTCACTTTCAAGATCTTCAGATTTGCGGTCTCAGAAAAGTGAAATGTTTATTTTTGTTTAATGTAGTGAGGCTTGCACCAGAAGAGGAGTCATGCAGGCTTACTGGGTTTGTGCACAATGCTGTGACATGCATTGGAATGCAAACAGACATACCGGTAATGTAATTTAATTTTACATGCATCTTCTTGAAGGATGTATGTTGGTGAAGATACTATTGAGGGTTATATTCATATATTTTTTTACGTGAAGGTTATATTCATACTGAAAGATCACAAAGAGATGAATAACGCAGTATTTTGTTTATTCACATATTAGGTTATGTGCTTAATGTACATGTTCTTCAACCTTTATAGTCCTTCTCGCATTTTGTAAGATTAAAGGAATGCTACATATTAAATTGTGACTATAACCGAAACATCTTATCAAGTAATCCTTTTGATAAAATACTTGTTCAAATATAGATGTTCTAGATGATTGAAAGTAATTGTTTACTCTCTAATTATTTCGTAGCACTAGTTGCTTTTTTCTTCGTTTCTCTAAAATGTCAAGATCATATATTGTGAAAATAGATCGCGGGGTGAACATTGTGAGGTGTCTTACACATTCGGTTTGTCTTGATCAGGTTATCATAGATGAAGCCATCACCAAGTTGGGTGAGGATTTCTTCTGGCTAGGTGGTGGAGAAGTTGACCTCAAGCTTGGGATGCGGACCTCCGAGTTCCTAAAAGCCTTCAATCCATTTGTGGTGAACTGTAGTTAATGAATCATAATCACAAAGGCAACAGAAGCATAGGATCCATGTAGATTACCCAGCCTTCATCAACGCACTGCCAGTGAGGTACACTAGGCTTTTGCTTGGATCTGGGGTTGGCATGTCTGTCTTTTTTGGAGCAGGCGTTTCCCTTCTGGTTACTCCTCTCACATTTGTTACATTATTTACAGCTGACTGTTGGTAAGATTGATGTAGCAGAGGGGACATTCTTGGGAAGATCGATATAATTGCCACAAGTAGGCTTATACTATTACTTTGTAGTTTGGGCCTGAGAGTTGAAAACCAGAGAAACCAAGTGTGTTACCAGACATCTGGCTACGCTCACCTTGAAAGAAGAAAAAAAATCTGGCTACAGAACCGAAGTTTGTTTCTCCCTTGTTGTACTCAACAATTTTCCCATGGAACATATTGGCTAATTTTACAAGTCTAAACCGTTGTTGATAGAAAATATTAATTGCACTTTGAAGTTACGATGCATGTAGTTTGTGGCTTATAAACATGAGATTTGATTCAAGAGTTAAACCTTTAACAGAATTTGAATTCTAGGCTAATTTAAAGCGAATCAGAAACCCAATAACCGTCGATAATCGTACTTAGTTGCACCTGGGGGAAGGCTTTCGATGTTTTTTCTTGGACACACAAATTTCCGAGCTAACAATATTTTCACTGCAAAGCTCGCTGTGTTCAGGCAAAAATGACAACCTCGCAGTAGAATATATATATGTTACCATCTTCTTTCTCATGTTTACTGCCCTATCCAACTCTAGTGAACCATGATGTTGCTTACAGTCTGTTGTTTCAGAATGCCATTAGAGACTGACGATGAATGATTTGTAACTGACAATCTTACGAATACACATGTTGCAATTAGAGGATATTTCGTGTTGCCAAGCATGGTTCACTAGAGAAGAGGGGTATATGCATGTGCAACATGGACTAGATTATCGGTCCGATAAGGATTTATACATGTTCAGGTCTCCTTTAGGATAATAACCCTACCCTTGTGTGCTATTTATTTTTCTCGCTAGAGATTTACAAGGCGTGCTACTACCATTTTGAGGGGCTCTACAACTTGTTGGATATTTGTGCATGTTGAGCTGCCAAGCTTGAGCTAAACACGGGAGATCAGACAAAACTACATTAAGCAGGTCACAAAACTGCACTCCCAAATTTAAAAAAAAAAAGCACTCCCACGGTAGCTAAAATCTTTTGAGTTTGTTTTTGGATTTCTTACTCAGACACTTCTGACCGGGAGCCAAAACTGCATTCCCATGGGAGGACTTTTGTCGAATATTTACAAAAATAACCATAAAATTCCATTCCTATGAACTAGTAGTGTTTTGTAGGAGAGGATATTTCGTGTTGCCAAGCACCAGGAATATGTATCTTTTAAAAAATCTAAAAATATTTACAAGTTTCAAAAAAAATTGAAAACAATCCTTGATGTAGCCAATGATGTATTCCACAAACGTGTACAGAATCAACTTCAATAGTTTCTATCCAAACTACACAAAAAAGACAAAAGTGTGGATCTCAATATGCATATTTTAGATCTCCAAATTTATCAGATTTGTTTCATTTTCTCACGCATAATACAAAGTATTTAAATTTATTTTTGTATGATTGTCGGATACATCATTGTGTACCACCAAGATATTTAAAAAAAATTGAACGTGTAAATATTTTTTTGTATTTTTTAAAGACCAGGATCACTGGTGGTCAAGAGCCAAATACACTTTTCATGTTTGTATGGGCATTTGTCGAAGACTTATTATTTGGGAGAAGGTTTATGTTGCTTAATGTCCATACCGCACTTGCCACCACCACATCACGAGAAGGCTCATGTGGTGGGCGACTGGGCGTGCCTCCATTCGGGCACCATTTGCCGAAGATTAACATCGATGATGTCATCTCATTAAATGAAAAAGGTACTTGCAATGTATTATATTTAACCGGAGCACTCTTTGGGCTTGCAACATGTGATTTACTCATATATACATAAATATATGTTGTAATAACTCTAATGCAACACCGGAAGCACAAGATCAGCTAAAATGGGGAGTACATGAGCCAAATGCATGATTACTATCAGAGCAATTCTTGAATTTATTCAGGGGGGGTCAAGCCAAGAGGTAAGCCATGCTTACGGGCTGGCATGCACTATCTGTTGTGAACTGCTGGTGCTGCGAGTGCAGCTGGGTAGTCCATGGCTACTAGGGTTCCTTCTGTGTACACGGTACTCGCCTTCGATCCTAGCTGCTCTCCGTTAGAGCCACGAGATGAGCCACCTGCAAATTGCATCACCACTGGCTATGAAATATTACTGTGAATGCATGTTCAGTCGAGGCGAAGGAAAGCTGTACTCACACCGGCATGTGTGTGTGCCATATGACATAGGAGTATATGTAACATATCTATGCTATGCATGCCTTTATATATGCATGTATGTAATATATTAGCAGATGTATTCTCGTCTGAGCTATCTAATTGTTTGCCAGGATAAATCTGAGCCATCTAGCTAGCTACAACAACACAACCCACTTGAACTGAGTCTTCTCAGAAATTATCTCAATATATATCGTAGGCGAACTCTATGTCGTTGAAGTTGTAGAAAATGACTACATAGTTAAAGGAGCAGAGATAAAGCTTGAAGCTTCTGCTGGTGAGACTCAAGGCCTCAAGGGGGAAATATACAGGATAACTAGATAAAGGATGACGCGATGACATATATATCATCTCATGACGGCTCTGATCAGTGACCGATATATATGTTCAGTTATGATACGGAGTACGCATTGTAGGCTGGGCATAATCCAGGTGAATTCCTTGGTCATCGCTGTGCTTGCGGTGAGGAAGCTGTTGCGAAACCCTAGCGACATGTCTTCTGTTTCGTATTCCACCTGATCGATAGACGGATGCTGCTCTCCCGCCCGTCGATTGATCACCGATGCTGCTTCCGACGACCCGAGCCTTCTTCCCCGTATCATGAACCATGAACGAGTTTCTCATCTGCTTCTTTGTGTCACCAGCCTCGTCCTAAAACACCACAAAACAGAGATGATAAAGTTAGAAATGACATAGACCAATTACTGGATAAACAGGATGATGTTAGGACTAAACTTTGGATGATAAGGAAGAGTTGTCGTTGCTTGAGTACTTGACATCGAATCGGAGGTGGCGAGCTTCGCATGAGGTAATGTAGAGAGTTAAAAAGATGAACACCACGAGAATGGTGTATGCGGTGCTGAGCTTTAGCTTCCTCTTGAGAGCTAGGGGAGTGGAGCTTAGGCTAAACATGGAGGACACCGGCCAGTGTGATTGGTGACTCCTCAGGAAACATTAATAGGTAAGATAACTTAGAGAAGGGGCATGGGAGGGGTAGAAGCAGAAAGGTGGTTGTGTTAGGAAGCTCAATGGTAGGAACAATGGTTGCACGCATCGCAGCACCTGTCGTACGCAAATCTTGTAAACAAAGGGAAGACGCGCGGCATGAGGGCTGCTCGACATGAAAACCGAGGCAGAGTCATCTCCTTAACCGCACATGAATGTCTCGATCCATCCCCTTTTTTGAGGCTTCTATACAGATTTTGTAGGCAACCCAATGCATGCTTATAGTATTACTGACAGCCATTTTCTTGATCATGTGCCTCGCTATTATTACATGCAGTGCGATCTACCACTGTGACTACCACAAGTGGTTAGCGTAGGGGCGCTGCACGTACGTCCTTATAACCAAATTAATCCGAGTACGGTTTTGATAGCCTCGATGTGACCAAGTTGGCATACTTACGCCCTACTTTACTGATTAATTTGTTTGGTTGCTTATTAACGCGTTCCTGGATTTTGTTAGTTGAGATCCGCGCGTTGACATGTCCGAATTGTAGAATTCTTTCAGAACCACGGAGACCCAGGCCCATTTTTTTGTAAATGATAAATCTCTCCAAGGATATATCGATCAATGTCAAACGCTTTGCTTTATAACCAAATTCAAGAGATGGCCGCCCAGCTCTTTCTTCAATGCCGCTTCGCCACTCAGATATGGTCTTCTCTAAAGTCTTGGCTTGAGCTTTATGATTTTTCACCGAGGGGTTGGCATGCATGTGATCCAAACCGTAGAAGATTGGTGGCTCGAAGTGATCACAAAAGGAAGCACTTCCGGAAGGCTTTAGCCTCGCTCACATTGCTCGTCTCTTGAAAGATATGGAAGGAAAGAGTCGCATGGTTTTCCAGTACCAATCTATGCTCGTCTCTAAGAGCAATACAGCCTTCGAGGAAGAGTTCATGATGTACATACAGTGGATTGGTGAGTTCCGGAGCTGAAACAAGCAAATGCGGTCAGGCGTAAGCGAACAAGCGGCGCATCGGTGAGCCGCGTGTGGGGGATGAGAGCTACGCCATCGATAGATGTATGCGAAGATGAGTGTTGCTTGGGAGGCGAGGCAAAGATATGATCGATGCATTCTTGCAAAGGTGGCGTGGGAGAAAGTGCCGGAGAAAGGCACGAGAGAGATCGCGCTTGTCTCGCCGTGTCGGCCGCTGCCGACTCGTCGCGCACGTGCGCGCCTGTCGGTTCTTAGCTGGGCACGCCTCCGTGTGTGTGGCTCTCCGTGCGATGCATGCGGTGTGACACGCGCTGGAAATCTATCCATAGTACTATATATAAAAGCTGGTCGAATTCGCGTTCAAAATGACTATCCACATCACCTTTTTCTCATCAGCCGTTTGATGGGCGCGTTCGACGGCTGAGATGTACTCCAGACACCCTCCAAAATGCGGGTACTGTAGCTCCGTCGTCCGCACCAATCAGAACGTGCCACGTCTCTCGGTTACCACCCGGTCAGGCCGGTTCCCACCGGTCATCACGGCTATTTTACAAAAATACGCCTGACAAATAGGAGCGCCACCCCGCGGTCCACATTTTAGAATAGCAGAGGACCTCTTTGCAATATTGGTAAACTTCACATAGTATTTTGCAAAAATAACCCTCAGCAACGCTCTTCCCCTCCCTCTCTCCCCGCGACCGGGAGATCGCCGCCGACGTCGCCGTGCTCCGCCGCCGCTGCGGGCCTCCCCGGGTAGATCGACGGCCATGGGGAGCTCCACAGCCACGCTCGCTCCCTCCTCGCCGCAGATCGGTGGCCGAAACGCCTCGACGTCGCCGGAATCGACGACGCCATACGCGTTGGGCTCCGCCGCGTGCGGACGCCACCGCCGCCGCTCCGACGACCCAGAGGGGGCGGCGTCGCCACCTACGGGTAGGCCGCGTCTGTGCGTGTCAGGCGAGCGTACACGCGCATCCTGGCTCGCCGTCGCGCGACGCCGGCGTTGTCAGCGCCGCCGCGACCGCGGCACCAGCCCTGCCCACGGATGACGTCAGGAGGGCGTCACTGTGGGCCCGGAGCGTCAGCGTCTAGCCAGGAAAAAAATTACCAGTTCTGTAAATTAATAACTTCAAATCTATACATCAGAAAAAATGAAAAAAATATCAAAACGATCACAAAAAAATAAACTAATTATTTATGCCATGTTGCTAAAATATTTGAAAGATTTTAAAACAGCGAAAATTTGAAAAATATTCAGATTCATTCCTTACTATTGTAGGTTTAGTTTTGCAAAAAAGATTAGTTATGTAAAATTAATATCTTTAAATCTATCCATCAGTAAAATGAAAAAAAACAAATGATCACACCACAAGACCCAATTACTTATGCCATAATAGTACTATATATATAGTACTATATATAAAAGCTGGTCGAATTCGCGTTCAAAATGGCTATCCACATCACCCTTTTCTCATCAGCCGTTCGATGGACGCGTTCGACGGCTGAGATGCACTCCAGACACCCTCCAAAATGTGGGTACTGTAGCTCCGTCTTCCGCACCAATCAGAACGTGCCACGTCTCTCGGTTACCACCCGGTCAGGCCGGTTCCCACCAGTCACCACGGCTATTTTACAAAAACACGCCTGACAAATAGGAGCGCCACCCTGCGGTCCACATTTTAGAATAGCAGATGACCTCTTTGCAATATTGGTAAACTTCACATAGTATTTTGCAAAAATAACCCTCAGCAACGCTCTTCCCCTCCCTCTCTCCCGCGACCGGGAGATCGCCGCCGACGTCGCCGTGCTCCGTCGCCGCTGCGGGCCTCCCCGGGTAGATCGACGGCCATGGGGAGCTCCACAGCCACGCTCGCTCCCTCCTCGCCGCAGATCGGTGGCCGAAACGCCCCGCCGTCGCCGGAATCAACGACGCCGTATGCGTTGGGCTCCGCCGCGTGCGTACGCCACCGCCGCCGCTCCGACGACCCAGAGGGGGCGGCGCCGCCACCTACGGGTAGGCCGCGTCTGTGCGCGTCAGGCGAGCGTACGCGCGCATCCTGGCTCGCCGTCGCGCGACGCCGGCGTTTTCAGCGCCGCCGCGACTGCGGCACCAGCTCTGCCCACGGATGACGTCAGGAGGGCGTCACTGTGGGCCCGGAGCGTCAGCCTCTAGCCAGGAAAAAAAATTACCAGTTCTGTAAATTAATAACTTCAAATCTATACATCAGAAAAAATGAAAAAAATATTAAAACGATCACAAAAAAATAAACTAATTATTTATGCCATGTTGCTAAAATATTTGAAAGTTTTTAAAACAGCGAAATGTTGAAAAATATTCAGATTCATTCCTTACTATTGTAGGTTTAGTTTTGCAAAAAAGATTAGTTATGTAAAATTAATATCTTTAAATCTATCCATCAGTAAAATGAAAAAAAAAATGATCACACCACAAGACCCAATTACTTATGCCACAATAGCTAAAATATTTGAACGTCTTTAATACGGTGTAGATTTGTAAAGAATTCAAATTCATTTCCCAATATTATAGATTTAATTTCATAAATACCCATACAATGTATTTCATGTGCTTACAAATTAAATTACGATTTTCAGGCACAAATACGAACTTACTACAATATTTTATGCCACAATATTTTTACTTCTAACAACATGGAGTCTCAGTTTTATAAATTCTCATACAATGAATTTTATCTAATTACGAATTAAATTATAAATTTCAGACAGAAATACAAGCTTTTCTAAAGACACAGACATATTTAAATTTTTTAAATAACTTTCAAATATACTCATTTCTTTGAGCAGAAAACAAATCTGAAAACGCACCATCTTCAATAATTCTCGAAAACTAAACAATTTTCATGCGCAAACCTCCATATTTTTACAATATCCAAACATCAACTTTAAATCTTATTTACTAGGAGTGTGCAATTATCAAACCTACAAAAATTCAAAATGTTGAAAACACCGAATTAAAATTTTGTTTACTACACAGGCGCGGCATTGCCGCGCTAAGTTGCCTAGTCATCCATCATGGACGGACCAAGCTACAACAATTAACTGAGCCATGCCTCGACTCAGAACCATCACCGGGATCAGGTCGGTGAGGGAGAAGAAGGACCTAGACAACGGCGGAGGGTTGGCGGTGATGTCGGCGTGCAGGTGGCGAGGGCTCATCGCTGAGCTTGAGAATGAGAAATACTAGTTGGACATATCTGCGGCGTCCAACTGAGCAGAGTATTGCAATTTTGAAGTGGTTTTCTCACATTTAGTTGGATGTTCTCGGCTTATTTTGGGACGTCCATTCATTCTCCATCCGACAGGCGTGGTGGTCGTTATGATTTTCTTTACAGAAAGACTCCTGCAAATAGTATGTATTTTTCGAAAAAGATACCTACAAATATTGATCTAAAAAATTATGAATTCATGGATCTGAAAATCTTGTTAATGCATAAGAGTACATACATGTACTTATCCAGCAAAATGTTATTGTAGCTTCGTTCGGAGAACCGTCATAAGACGGGTATCAGTATCCGTGACAACACGTTTCCTCTATCGGCAGGAGAAAGGACTACATGTGGGGATCCAGTAGTAAGTAGCACGACGAACAACTTGTAACAAAATGAGCAATTACCATTAGTGGTGTTCCATTTGGGAAAAAAAAATCATGTTCGTGTGAAACAAAGACGCTCAATAGCTTCAACAAATTTCTTCCAAGACTCCTATCTGTCACCCATTACGAGCAGTTACTCGGGCCGACATTGTACTGAACTGGGAGGACGAAATCGATTTTAGGGAGGTGGGCCTCCATAAATGGCGTGGGCCTACTGGACCGCTTTCAAATCGTACCCTCTTGTGGCCCACCTTCATTTAGAAATTCCTTTTGCATCTTTCTCTCCTCTGTCGATGGTGTGAGAGTCGAATGCATTTCGATAAAAGGATAATGTATTAATAAAAACGAAATCAAAACTACTTCCAGAGAAATCTCATCCTTATCTGCCCGGCAGCTGGCCGATTCTCCGGTGAATCATGAGAAAACCGTAAGCAAACTGAGCGGCGGGATACTGAAGTGACAGGGCAAGGCCCTTCGAAGAGGCGACGGGCAATGGATTGGAGAGTTGGAGGGGAGATGAAGAAGGCTGCCATGGCCCATGGCCCAAGGTGGACCACTCGAGAGCTCATTCTAGCTTTCCATCATTATATGCCAAAAGACACTCGGCTCACACTGTCTTTGATCTATAAATAGGAAAGGAACAATCCAAGTTACTCCTAGAATTTGTTCGTGTCCGGGAGTACGAAAAACGATTGTGGTTTGTTTGGAGCTGGTATGGTATCGCCCCCGGGAGTGAAGGAGGAGGCAACACATCCTCCTCATTATCCATGCTGATGTGACATTGGACGTGCTATTGTCGCCTGGCCTGGGGAGATTGTATGTAACGGAGAGCCGCACTCGCATTCCCTAATAACATGTCCATACCGTAATGTTAAGTTTGAGTACATACAGCTAATATGATGCTCAAAAAACTTGTGGCAATGTCGGTTGCATCCTGCGTCTGTGTGTGGTATGTACAAAGTTGACGTGTCTTGTCCAGTGACGCCCTAGACCAACAGAGACAACCATGTTCTGATTGCACGACCTAGCCGATGAACGTACTCGGCCATGTTGTGCGGGGTCGTGGGGCTACGGTTATACTCCATAAGACATGCGGAAAGCAACGTCGGCTCGCGTAATCCAGTTCTCTATATGTATTTTAAAAAAACAAATTACTTACAAGTTTAAGAAATCTGATGAAATTGTCAGATGTAGTCAAAGATATATGCTACTAGAACGTACAATCTCAATGCGAATTGTTTCTATTATGGATTACAAGAAAATGACAAAATCTTGTATTAGACGATCAAACTCGTGTGTACTCTGATCCTCGCATTTGTCTTTTTTGTGTAGATCAACATATAAAACTATTTACACTGGAATTTTGAACTTTTGTGGGATATATTATTAACAACATGCATAATTGTTTTCTTCTGATTTTTAAAAACTTGTAAGGATGGGTTTTAATTTTTAGAAAATGAAGGCTGGGTGTAAGAAATCTAGACTCACTAAAACCGTTCCATCTTTTTGTATAGCGCTAATATGATGTTGAAAATAACTTTTGTCAATTGCGGTTCTTAGAGCTAACAGCTAAGCCAGACGTACTAATCACGAGGCCATGCTGCTAAACAACGTCGAAGCCTGGCAGCCTATCTGCATAGGCCAAAGACCGACGGATGATCGCCTCACGCCAAGCGATGTATCGAAACAAATCGTACAGGGGTGTTTTCGTCAATACAAGTCGCAATGATGGCATAGATTTGTTTGGGACCAATGAGCTTTAAAAAAATCATTCTTTCCCCCACTATCCCTTTCTTTCTTTCGGGGCCTTCGGTTATTATTATTTCCTTTTTGGACCTGCCGGCCCAGGTCTCGAGCCTCCGGTCACAGTCATTACTGTTCAAAAGACTGTAAAAGGGAGCTAGGTGACTGGCGATGGTAAAAAAATGGCACAGGATTCTCTGCCCTGCAGCTCACACCCGGCGCCTCAAATGCAATGTCCAATCCAAGGTAACTGGCCCAATTACAAAAAGATATCTCAGACACGTGTCAAATGGAGACTGTAGTTTTTTTCTCTTAGTTCATGCATGGTATTTAACGGCGAGAAAATGTTCAGCACCTACGGTCGTCATTAGAAAAAAGATGAAAGCAAAACCTTACGTGAGCTCTCTTTTTCTCCTAATCTTAGCCGCGGGCAGGGAAGAAGCTTGTTTCCACCGAATCTCCGGCCAGCGGGCGAGCTCGGCCCTCTCCCTCCGCTTGCTGCTTCGACGGTAGGAGGGAGGGGATCCCGTCTTCTCCATTTTTACATGGTAGTTAGGGTTTAGATAGTTCTGCTATGGTGCGTCGTTGGGGTGGTGCGAGCGTTGTCCGGGTAAATAAATATGCCTCAACTCCACTCCCACATCAGCGTTTTTCTTCATGGAGGCGCCTCGGAGTTGGTGGCATCGTGTGTTTGTCGATTTTTTAGATCGGTGGTTTTAGTGTTTATGGATGGTGTCGGCGAGGCGGTAGCGGCGACGCCATCAGGTGTGTCTCTCTTTCTGCTTTGTCCCCGGTGTTGTGACTTTCTCGTTCGACGTTGTAGTCGTACGGGGACGTCAGTTCTGAAGTTTGATGGCGTGTCCGGGGACATGTTGCCTCGGTCTGATTCTTTCAACGGTAATGGTTTTGCTTTTAGCAAACTACTTTTGAGATCGGTAAAGCTGTTGATCAGCGATGGAGCCGCATCGAGCTCAAGTGAAGAGGTCATCTGTCTTCCGTCCCTTTGGTGATCACTTTGGTGTTGTCGAAGGAGGGGGATATGCGTTGGTTTTTTGCATATCTTTATCCTATCTTTTTCAGATATGTAAGTTTAGTGTGTACGTATATTGTAACTTGATCTTTTTATACAAATGAGAATTGTATTACCATGCAAAAAAAAAGGAAAAAGGATGAAAGCTATAATAAAATGTTGCCACAGCGCTCTCCTTTCTTCCCTTCGAGCACTCCACTATGGGCGGCTAAACGGAGAAAATTGCAAACAAAACCAATGATGAAGTTACATTAAACACAAAATCAAAATATTTTTTTACGGCTAACCGTAATTTTGATTTAATATGTTCTGGCTAGTCCAAATAGCTATTTTAGAGCATCTCTAGCAGATCCCCGTCTGACCCGCATCTGCATAATAACAATCAATATGACGTTTGGAAGTGGAAAACACACAGCCAGACCCCGCATCGAACCCCCAAATCCCAAATATTATGCAGGCTACCCGGTTCCGCGCGGCGAAGACATCAGATACTCCCTCCGTCCAAAAATAAAAGTCTCAAGTTTATTAAAAAAAAGATGTATCTAGAGAAAACCATGTGTAGATACATTTTCTTTTTAACAAACTTGAAACACTTATTTATGGACGGGGGAGTATCCAGTTTCATCAGCCCTCCTCCGCCCGAACCTCATCCTCACTCCCGCGTTGGCCCGAAGGTAGTTTCAACATATTCTTGAATATGTTGTTATGCAGTTCGATTAACTGCCCTGGGAGGCCACATTTCGACCTGCAAATATCGTATCGTGTGGCTTGCATCCATTTGGACCGACGTCATCTCAGGAAATCATCATCGAAGATAATGCAAGATAAGTGATTTTTATTTACTAAATGAGCTTATTCACCCGAGTGTAATAAAAATGGGGTCTGATCCGTCCCGTACGATTCATTGCATGCACCGTTATCAAAGTTTTTATTTTCATTCCACACTTGCCATAAAGTGATATAACTACTTGTATGCTGAATTTAAGAAAAACTATATACCTGAAAGTTTTATTTATTTTAAGTCTAATTTCTCAGTTATAGAACCTCCTCCGTTCCAATGTTCATCCATTTTAGTGAAACTTAAAACAATTGTTTTAAAACTATTAAACATAATTGACCAAGGTGCGTTAAAAATGACTAAAGCAGTTAGTAGGATTAGTAACCGTCAAGACGGGCGGTTTTAATGATTCGGCTGATCCTCAGGGTTTGAGTCTAGGAGGGTAGCGTAGCATTACGACAGCAGCGTGACTCACATACCCGTACGTGCTGCCACTACCGCAGTACAACATACCAAAACAGCCGTCAAAAAGCCCCAACGAATTTTCGCGGTCAATACAACTACCTCTCCCCCATTGACTGACCCAGCTCACTGCCTCACCACAATAATATCACTCTCTACATACAGATATACTAGTCCACAGAAATAAAAACCCATGCATTTCGATTTCTTGGAAGGAAGAAATTCAAGTGAATACTGAGGAAGTGGGAGCAGATAATATAAAACGGAAACCTAGGGTGAAAGAAAAGCAGAGAAGCAGAGTGAAAACGATGGGGGGAGTGAGCGAGTACACTTTTAAAAACCTTTTTTATGTTGCACGCATCCAGGGACGATAGCAGACTAGCAGTAGAGAGAGAGGTAGGAGAGGAGACGAGACGAGGGAGGCCGTCCACCACCACACAGCGAGGAGAGAGAGAGAGAGAGAGCTCGGAGGGTCGGAGCTTGGAGAGCAGAGAGGCACAAGGCAGGCAAGGGCACACACTGCTCCTCCTGCTAGCCAGCCCCCACCTCCACCTCCTCCTCCTCCCTGTTCTATACTCTCGCACGCCAACGCCAAGCAGGAGCCACATCCAAACGCACCAACAAATTCCGCGCGCCGCCCCAGATCTCGCTCAGCTAGACTACTGGAGTATGTGGGATTAGGTAGATGAGGGCGGCGCTGTTCGGTGCCGACCGGAGCGGGGGACCCGGCCTCGCCAAAGATCTGCTCTACTGGCCGGCGGGGGCGCCGGAGCCCAGGTCCGTGCTCGACTGTTCGCGGAGGCTCAGCCCGCCCAACTCCACCTCCAACTCCACGCTGTCGTCGTCCCTCGGCGGCGGCGTGGCGGCGGTCTCCGAGGGCAGCGCCGGCGAAGCCGATGCCACCAAATGGGGGGACCACGGCGCCGGGAGGAAGGACGACGACTGGGGCGGTGAGCTGCCGCCCATACCCGGGGCGCTCGACATGGTCGGCGCCGCCGAGGGATGGGCCGCGGCGGCAGGGCAAGACCAGACCTTTCTGAACTGGATCATGGGGGCGGCAGGGGACCTGGAGCTGCCCGTCGTCCCGCCGCTCCCAATGCATCAGCACCCGCTCGTCGACAACAATGCGGGGTTCGGGTTCTCGCCCGTGCTGGACCCGCTCCTCGGCTTCTCGCTCGACCACCACCACCACCTCGGCCTCGGCGGCGGCGCCTCCTCCGACCTCTCGTCCTCGGGCGCGACGATGTCCCACTCCACAGCAGCCGGCGGCGGAAGCAAAGCCTCCTCTGCATTCGGCCTCTTCTCGCCGGAGCCCGCCTCCCTCCAGCCGCCGCCGCCTCCCATGCTCTTCCACGAAGGTATCGACACAAAGCCCCCTCTTCTTCTCGGAGCGCACCCGCCACCCGTGTCCACCCTCCACCACTACCAGCACCAGCACCAACCGCAGCACCCCGCCGCATCCTTCTTCTCGTCCTTCCCCGACCACTACCAGCAGCGCTCACCACTTCACCAGCCGCCACCAAAACGCCACCACTCCGTCCCAGACGACCTCTACCTCTCCCGCAACCACCTCGGCCCCTCGGCCGCGGGGCAAGGTCTCGCCTTTCCCCTGCTCCATGGCGCCTCAGCTCCGTTCCAGCTCCAGCCTTCGCCTTCGCCGCCTCGCGGGGCGTTGAAGACGACGGCTGGAGAGGCGGCGCAGCAGCAGCTGCTCGACGAGCTTGCTGCGGCGGCCAAGGCGGCTGAGGCCGGCAATTCCACTGGCGCGCGAGAGATATTGGCGCGGCTCAATCACCAGCTTCCCCCACCGCTCGGGAAGCCCTTCCTCCGCTCCGCCTCCTACCTCAAGGAGGCCCTCCACCTCGCGCTCGCCGACGGCCACTACGGCGGCGCCTCGCCGCGCCTCACCTCCCCGCTCGACGTCGCACTCAAGCTGGCGGCCTATAAGTCCTTCTCCGACCTCTCGCCCGTGCTGCAGTTCGCTAACTTCACCGCCACGCAGGCGCTGCTCGACGAAATCGCCTGCAGCACCGCGTCCTGCATCCATGTCATCGACTTCGACCTTGGCGTGGGCGGCCAGTGGGCTTCTTTCTTGCAGGAGCTCGCTCACCGCCGTGGCGGCGGCGGCGGCGGCGGCGTGGATTTGCCCTTGCTCAAGCTCACGGCCTTCGTCTCAGCCGCTTCTCACCACCCACTGGAGCTTCATCTTACTCGGGACAACCTCGCACAGTTTGCTGCTGATCTCGGGATCCCCTTCGAGTTCAATGCCGTCAGTCTTGATGCGTTCAGTCCGGCGGAGCTCATTTCTCCTACCGGGGATGAAATCGTAGCTGTTAGCCTCCCCGTCGCTTGCTCTGCTCGTGCGCCACCGCTGCCTGTGATCCTTCGGTTGGTGAAGCAGCTTGGACCCAAGATCGTGGTCGCTATGGACTATGGAGCTGATCGTGCTGACCTCCCGTTCTCACAGCACTTCCTGCATTGCTTCCAGTCTTGCATGTTCCTCCTCGACTCGCTTGATGCCGCTGGAATTGACGCGGATTCTGCATGTAAGATTGAGAGGTTTCTGATCCAGCCAAGAGTTGAAGACGCCGTGCTTGGGCGGCGCAAGGCAGACAAGGCAATGGCGTGGCGGAGTGCGTTTGCAGCTGCTGGCTTCACACCTGTGCCGCTCAGCAACCTCGCCGAGGCGCAGGCTGACTGCCTCCTGAAGCGGGTGCAGGTCCGAGGGTTCCATGTGGAGAAACGAGGGGTTGGGCTCACACTCTACTGGCAGCGCGGCGAGCTTGTCTCAGTATCGGCATGGCGGTGCTGATCGTCGGTCGCCGCCACGGCATCTTCCTTCAACTCCAGTAATGTTCATTTTGTCTTGCAGTTAAATGTTGCGAAGGAGAAACTAAACTACTATCTTGCTTGTTGGACACCCACGTATTATTGTTTTTCGTCGCAGCTTATTAGCTAGGTCTAGCGGATTTAGCGACATTTGTGTCAGTATCTCTATACTGTAATGATGTTGCTCTAGGTTCTTACCACGATGTTTGCACTCTCTGCTCGTTTAGCATTTATCATGTCATTTCAAGGATTGCTTGTGAGTGGAGAGTATAATTTAACCAGTGAACGGTTCTATCTATGGTACAGTATTGATATTTTCTCATGTTGCTTTAGTTATTCCTGGTGTATCTTAATTAGTTGTGCATTTTTGTTGTTTAATTGAACTGCCTGGATGATTGTAGTTATCTGTTTATTATCGCAATGCTTACAATAGTCTGAATTGTTTCTTTGCTGGTGGGGGGTTGACTATCAAAGGGCTATAGTAGATGATTTTTTCTTTGCCATAGGGCATTAGAAACAAACAGAATACTATAAAAGAGAGCTGAACTGAAATTCACAAAGTGAGCTAGGGATCCCATTGATGTCCACCTCTGATTTAATTCACATTGCTGCCTTTTTATATATGAAGGTGCAGTGTACTTGATATGTAGAGGAACTATACACATGTATTCTATGTCTATAAAATAGATTGTCACATAGTTTGAATATAGCTGTAGTACTTAGTCTGAAGTTTTGACTTGTTCCCATCATGTGATGTCTTTCCAAGATAGCCACGTATTGAAAAAAAGAATGTGAAGGATATCTCTAGGAATAGATGGTGATACTTGATTTGCTAACGTGCCAAACATGGAGGGCAAACAACATGATGAGCCCTTGGCGCTCCCCTGGTCATTCTGTTATATTTCCACAATAGACTTCATGCCAGTAGAACATGACAAGCACAAAACAACACACGCCAAGAGTAATTTTCTGGGTATGCGCTGTGGTGAGGTATGTTCATAGGCAAAGCTAGTAAAGGTAACAATGTTTGGCTACTTGCTGGCGCCTTGTTGGTATTTGTTTCAAGAAAGATGGGCACCGTTTGTTTCTAGGTGAAGATAGGGCATAGTTTCTCATAGGCTTGGTGCCTCGTTGGTGTTTATTTTCTACTTATTGGCCAGCCATGCCTGACGTAGATTGCTGTATGTACAAGCCATTTGCTTTGTAAACATCTTAAAGAGCAGAGCACACGTTCCCTCTAATTCTAAAAAATAGATTAGTTAGCTCCTCTCTCGAACGCCTGGATCCTGCAGAACTGGGGCTGTTTTATATTACAAAATTCAGATCGAATTCATGTGTCATGTCTCGCCTCCTGGTTTGCTTCCGTTAAACCTTTAACCGCATCTAAACTACTGTCTACTACAGTAATTTGCACTGTAGGACTACCCTGTGAGGCTGTGACTTTGCTTGTCACTCACAGTAGAGACAACTCTGCTACCAAGTTTTATAATCACCATCTACCCCTCTGCATAATGCGTGCATGCATACACATAACCCTACCACTCTACCAAGTGCCATCATATGATGTGCCCTCTGCTACCTTGGGTTTTAAAAATGCCAGGGCCTATTTTATCTTGGATTTCTTTACTTATAAAAATACAGAAGACTGAGACCCAGACAAGGTTGCTGGCTGCCCCTATAATTTTCTAGGGCTTATTTCATCTGCGCTCATCTCCCACATGGCGGTGTCCCCCCTTCCACATTCTCGCCTTCATGATCGCGCCTGCCCCCGTGCTGGCTTCCAGCCACTTAAAAATCATCGTCATCTGTACTGCTTGCATTAGTTTGTTTGAGAAGCTTTTCACCGGAGGGCGGGAAGCCGCCAACAAATCTGAGATTTGAAAGCCTGAAAAATGCCCATGTTATCGGTGTGACAGCGGAGTGCTCAGTTTACCTTTCCTCCTAGCGAGGAACCGACGATCTTGTGCATCAGAGAGATACTTTCTGAGAAACATCGAGTACAGCATGCGCGTACATCATAAAAAAAAAGAGTACATCATGCGCGTACACAACACACATACACCCTTTCGTGTAGAGGTATTAGCACCAGGGGTACAACAACTTGTCCGGTGAGAGCAAAAATATACAAGAACTTGTAAAAGTGTAAAAAGTGGTACAACAACTTGGTTGGTTGTTTGAAACTGGTACAACTCCACTCAGAAGTCGACATGTGGCGAACAGTTGGCTGCCACGGTGGATTTTCTTGCGCAGGGCTGGCAGTGTTGTTTTACATTAAAACCCAGTTATTTGTGCAGTCACGGTGTATTTGGCATGGCCTCTTTTGTTGTGGTTAGATCTTTTGCAAACTGAACAATGCATGGCCACTCCAGCTTTGGTGATGAATTTTGCACCATTTATCTCCTTCTCTTCGGGTGTTTTTCTTCTGTTCTGCCTGGGCCTTCCTAAAACTTTGGTGTACAAAGGTGGGTAATAGGCACACCATTCTGCTTCTTCCAATGGCATCTTGCCCTCAGTGGTGCCAAGTTGTAAGCATATGCCTTCTTGTATATTCAATTGAATAACACTTGTGCACAAGCTAAGAGATCATTTTTAAGAGTTCCCCTTTATGTTTCTTGTGAAAGTTCTGATAAATATGCCTGCCACAAAATCAGTGCTCTGAATCTGGAAACACATATGTCACTGCATTAATAAGCCCCTGCCAAAGGTGAGAAAGAATATGTTAGTGATATCGCTTATCGAGAACTTATCGGTCGACACATAAAAAATCGGCCGATTAATCGGAATATCGAAAGAACTTGCACAGTGGGTATATATGTTAGTGATATCGCTTATCGAGAACTTATCGGTCGACACATGAAAAATCGGCCGATTAATCGGAATATCGAAAGAACTTGCACAGTGGGGGTTAAATACCTTCTGCTTGTCACTCATGATGGTGAAGTGAGAGGTGTTTGTGATGTTCAGATCATCTCTTAAAGTGGTCAAGAACCATTCCCAAGAAGTTTTGCACTCCACCTCAACTAGACCCATAGCTAGAGAATAAATACAGACATTACCATCTAAGCCCACTGCAGTCAGCAAAATTCCTTTGTATCTTGTTTTCAGGTGACATTCATCTATGCATATGAATGGCCTGCATCCTTCAAGGAAACCTCTTTTACATGCATCATAAGACCAGTAGAGTGTTGCCAGATGATTCTTTGGAGGTACACCTCCCTGCTCTGTTGAACTGTTAGTGGTAAGAAAGAACTTGGAGCTAGGATTTGCTCTCCTCATCTCTTGGCCATAGTCCCACAACAAATTAAATTGCTCTGCCTCATCACCATGGATAATGGTCAGAGCCTCCTTCCTTGCTCTCCTTAGCTTCATTGATTTGGTGTCAAATTGAACTCCCTCTGTATTTTTGTAGCAAATGTGGTAAGATCCATTTTCTGGTTGTCTCTAAACTCATCTAGGAAGCAGTTGGTCAGAAAGTTGGCAGTCAGTGCCTTGGTCTCCCAAACTCTCTCACACATGTGAACATCATAGAACTATCTCACCACCATTGCATTTGTTCTACTGTCTGCAGAGGCCTTCAAGAACCAGAGGCATCCTCCTTCACGTTCTCCATCACACACTGCCTCTATCCTGGTGCCTTCATTCCTGCTTTTTCTCACTTTCACTCTCTCCTTAATGTTGTATGCTTTAATTGCATCATCCTCCAGCTCTGTTATTTCTCGCATATCATTACATTCATTCAATGATCTATCCACATTGGACTCAAACATGTCACCATCACCATCCTCTGCATCAAAATCACTGTCATATAATTCACTGTCAGTTTCATCACCATCTTCTATATTTCCATGGACACTAGAGCTACCCACATTTCTTGAATTAAGTTCTATTGCATATGAGGACTGACTGTCTGGAACACTTGACCTGGTTGCACTTCCAGCTTGCTTTGTTGGTTCACCTAACTTGGAAATGTAGTCAGGTCGAAGTACCTCCAGGAAATTGGCGTGATCAACCATGATTTCCAGTGTCTTGTGCTCACTGACACTGACGGCATCTATCATTGCAACACTCACAGAGTCACTGTCAATGCAGACAAGACCAGTAGCAATTGCATCACCAGGTAAACTCCAATAAAATTTCATTCTGTCAGTGATTACATGACCAAGTTGCTTCACAAAATCCTGAATCCAAAGTAGAGACCAAGTATATGTGCTGTAGTTGTCAAAGTAATCTACGGTCCTACTCATATACTCAATAGGCCCATGGAGATTACTGAAAAAACCATTGTGAGCATATGCCACTGAAAACCTATTTGAATCAACCCCTGCATATATGTACATATAAGTGTTAAAACTTCAGAAAATTCAGTTCATGGCAATCAGATGCTTCACAACAATTGGAGGTAGTAACACTCAGATGAAACACACAAGCATTACAACAATAACACACAACACATAACATAGCAGTAAAAAAAACTGCCTTTTATGTCGAAAAACTTGCCTTTTATGTCCAAAAACCTGCCTTTTTATGTCGAAAAACCTGCCTTTTTTGTCAATTATATGAACAATCAAAACAGGGCATGTAAAGTAGTAATTTTTACAACGATTCTCAGCTAATTCACAACGAAAGCATCACCAAAAAACAGTTTGTTTCATCAAAAAAGCTTCCTATCTACGGAATCATCGAATGGCATCAAATCAAACCAGCGGAGCTGGGCGGCTTAATACTCGGTAAAATCAAAGAAATTGGCAGCGATTTCGTGCGCAAAATCGATCTACGCTAATGACGGATGTCACTACCACTGCAAATCGCCGATACCTCTTGATCAAAACTGGCGGCGATCACGGCGCCCAACTGGCCTACCTAAACTCACGCCCACGGCGAACGAGGAAACTGCAATTCAGGAGAGAAGGACGGCACATACCGTACTCTGGAGCCTTCATGGCGTACGTACGGTACACAGGGTCATCCGCCATTGCCGCCGCCGAGGACGTGCAGCGAGGAGAGACGACGGCGGCGAAACTTGCGCGACTGATTACGAACGACCGAACCAAAGACAGACCCGCTATGTAGGCACTGGGCCGGGGACCGGTTTGTAAATAACAAAGAAAACTGGTTGCTCCCCGTCTGGACAAAAAATAAATTTGGAGAGTTTTTGGGGTTTTCTGCATAAAATTGTATCCACCATGGCAGCCAACTGTTCGCCACATGTCGACTTCTGAGTGGAGTTGTACCAATTTCAAACAACCAACCAAGTTGTTGTACCACTTTTTGCACTTTTGCAAGTTTTTGTATGTTTTTGCTCCCACCGGACAAGTTGTTGTACCCCTGGTTCTAATACCTCTTTCGTATATAAACAAATGTCTTAACCTAGAGCAACTTGTGAACATTTTTTTGTCCCTATAATACGTGAGATTAAAAATATCGCAGGAGGCAATAAAACAATCTCCATGTCACATTTTTTCCAATTCTTGTAAGCTTTAGCATCTTACGCTACAAAACTCTCACGTTTTTACCATATCATGACTTTGGTTTTTAATATCACCTATCCCCATATATTACTTTACGGGTGCCCCTGGAATCCAGAGCTTCAATCCTCAACAATGGACCCATTGTCATCGATGGCATCCACAGGGCCCAGGGATGGAGCCAGGGGTGCGAGCTGGTTCCATGGCCCCCTGTGTCATATTTTTTTGTGAAAACACACCTATATAATCTATGTTTGGACCCCTAAATTTATGAGAAATTAGCAATATGGTCCCCTCCAACTAGTTTAGTCTTCATGTGGCCCCTCTATTTGCCAATCCTGGCTCCGTCCCTGCACATGCCAGAGTCCAAATTCATGCATTGTCTCGTTCCCTTGGACATGTAGAAGCTATCTCTGCGGCGGAAACCCTCACCAAAGATATCTAGGGATAGCGTGAGCAGGAGTAACTACTGAGCGAGAGGGCGGAGGCGAGGGCACGATTCAGCATGCCATGTCACCAAGTGTATCAAGTTCAGATCGATGAAAGCAGGATTGCTAGAAGATAACCCGCTTGTAGATGTGAGTACATTCTTGAGGTGCCACCAAGTCCGAATATGGATATAAAGCACTTGATGAAATAAGGACATCCAAGTGAATGTGATCTTATTGATATGGAAGATATAATGTTACAAGGAATACAATGCAACATCGAAATATCTATGTGTTCAAATAATCTTACGGTGAGTAAAGGTTGTTGTACACAAAATTGTGCAAAAGACTTAACATTGAGCGATTCATAATACACAAGTAGAAAATCAGAAAAAAACATAGGACATGTCAGGACAAAGCACCATGCTTGGGTACTCATCCCATCATTGGGTTCACTCTCTTGTACACGTGGGTTCATACTAGTAATTGGAGAAATTAAATAGTTAAGTATGAAAGGATTATCACAATTTTATTGGGTTCAGCTGAACCCAATGCCTATGTGCTTGCTCCGCGACTGCTCACATATGCTCCATTTATATTGGATGAGTATGTAGATGGAGTTGTAGGGGATCCCTCTCCTTGTCTGAAAGGAACAATTATAATACCGTGTCCAAGATCATTCAGACAAACTCCCCATTCAATGATACATAATTTTACGAATCATGCATAAGGTCTTTGTGGATTACACATCTAGTCATTTTCTAGTTCCTAGAGAGTGTACCTAGAACTTCGAAAGATGCTCTGCATATTTTCTATCACAAAACTTAAGTAAGACAAAACACCGAAGGCTGCTGCAAGAGATGATGTGTATGTGTAAGGATTTGGTAGGCGGACAAAATAACCAAGGTTAACTATGTACCACATTGCATTCGACCACCAAAAAATAAAGAGAGCAGGGAACCAAACAATTTACATATACTACAATTTGCACAAAGAAAACTAAAATTAATATTATTTATACTAAACTTCTATACTTACATATAATTCATTTTATAAAACTACAATTTTTTACGGTAAATTTTTCTTGTACATGGTTGGAAAATTTTGATTAACCACAATTGTTTTTGCCAAGTACAAGCTGTGGTTTTCTTTGTTATACAAATATAACATTTATCATAAGAACACATTAATTGAGTATATATTATATTTTATTACAAAAGCTACATTATTTTTTCTTGAGACATTGCCCAATCTGTATATCAAATCTCAATTTAAAAAAAATCATATGCCTCCAAATATTAGTTAATGTCATTTTTATGAGTCATGACTATATATATTCATGTGTGTCTGTTCCAACGCCTCTAATTTTTTGGTGGAGCCCCTAAAGTGCAATGTTTAACCAATATTCAGATATCAGTTTCTAGCATAGGTTACGTACAAGAAAATAGAAAATTCTAGAGTGTATAATTTGCTTAAATATGAGGTACTTGTGATCTGACTGTGAGCTTGTATTGTTACTGGTTTTTTAGTCATATGAGTATTACATGTGTGGGTTCAGTAAATAGTTGAAAATGCACTCGCACTAAGTATTTGTATTAAAGTGATCACTTGTGTTAATCACGGATAGCTTCAGACGTTACTTTCAGTTTGTGAAATTTCTAAACCATGCATAGCTTTGCAGTACACATTAGATCTAAACTGTGAAGCTACCCAAAATTGATTGGTCACCTAATTTGTGCACGACATAGTACATTTTACGTACTTAAAAGTTTGTCACTTTTCTCATCATTAAAATCAATTAGTTGTGAATTATACTTCATTGTAAAGTCTGGCCATTCTGAAGAATTGTTGCAGATGTTAGTATATTATCTTCAATTTTTTGGGATCAAGATCGAACATGTTAAAGTAGTAAAACTCGTGGGACAATCTACACTTCAACACACCTATAGTTTTTTTCTTATATAATGATTATTTATCCTTTCCGAGGATTATCTCATGCGGGAGATAAATTCCCATTCTAACCTTAAGCCACAAGAGTGTCTTTAGTGCATAGTGGCTTGTAGTGTCCTGGACAGTATGTTAACCCTGAACAAAAGTTGCACCAATGTGAGGTGCACCACAAACCCCATTGCATGTATTACTTTCCCCTTGAGTTTGGTTACGTCGACAACTTGATGGGGTGACGTGACAACACTGGAGCCAGGCAAGACAAGGCCAGGATAGGAGAGTGAAGTGGATCGTGTGCAGAAAACAAATTTTTTCCTACCGACGATATCCTAAAAGCAAGCCAAGATCTATTCTATGTAGATATAGTAGTACGAACGGAGATCGGAATACGTACCCTTGTAGACCGAAAGCGGGGATTACGTTCCCGCACAAACGTTGTCGATGAAGACCGACGAAGCCGACCTCAAGGTCGTGTAGAGGAAGCAGGCCTCCGAGTACCGTTAGCGCAGCACCTCACAGGGAGTCGCACACGTACGGTGGAGACGACGCCTCCGAAGCTCCAGTCCAGGACGAGCAGCGGAAGACTTGGACCGGAACACCAGCAGCGCGACAGCGGGCTATGGTGGAGGAGATCCCCTCTTCCTCAGCTCGGCGCGGCTCCGACTTGGGAACCACGAGATCGAGAGAGAAATCAAGAATTAATTGGTGAATTAAAAGGCTGGGGGTGCCCCTTCTTATATAGGCTCCCAAGGGGAGCCTACCTTGCAAGCCAGGCAATGTGGGACTATCCCCACATAGCCTGGTTCGGCCAAGGGGGTGCGCCGGCCCCCTGGTGGGCCCCTTGTGGCCCACCTAGGCCGGCCCCAAAGCTCCCACCAAATTCCCAAGGGGGTTCCCCCCCTCTTGGGCCTTCTTTCGTGCGGAAGGCCCATTTAGGGAAATCTGCCTTAATAAATTCGAAAATAAATATATAAAATTATATTTGCATATTAATAACACTAATTAATATCAAACATAATATATATAATTTTTCCTAGCTCCGAAAACTCTTTCGGCGCTGTCCGATCTCCATCGGACCTCTCCCGGGACGCTCCCGGTGATCTCCTTCCTTTCCGGGTGTCTTGTCAAAACCCCTTAAGTGTGTTACCCTAGCGGTTCGATATAATATCAGGTATGATCAAGACTCCTCAATGATCAACGACTAACTCGTAGGCCTGGACCCCATGAATTAATCCCTGAGATATAACGAATGACTTTCATCTATCAAACCTGAACGTGAAGTCTTAGACCTTTTGCCATAGCGATACTTAGCACGTCCGAGAGTCGTTCCATGGATATCTCCATACCTAATCCCGACCTCGTTACCGACGACGCTATCTTCTACTCGTTCATGATCTCATGTCTCCGTGACCTAGTCACATGCTTGCAAGCTCATTAGACATGATCTCACCGAGTGGGCCCAAGAGTATCTATCCTGCTATGCGGACTGGCAAATCCCGCTCTTGACCCCTCGTCTCAACTACTCCTTTCGGATACCCAAAAGTATCACCGTTATTGTCATACTAAATAAGATACGACGTTTGGTGCAATCAAAGTATCTTCCGGGAATATCAATAAGAGTTTATCTCACGGTCAAAGGTGTAACGACTATGTTCTCCAAATCTGGGTATGTCCATCACATCGCTCTCCAGCAATATGACTCTCATTGCCGATCGGCGCCATGCCCCATGACCGGGAAACCTCGATCATCAATCACGCAACGAAACTAGTCTTAGTAGAGGCTACTAGGGACCTGGTTGTTTACGTATCACACCCGCATTAATGTTTCCTCTTAATACGGTTCTAGCATGACACAAAAACCTATTATGAACAAACGAGATATGATAAATAATACACTTTATTAATGGCCTCTAGGGCATATCTCCTTCAGTCTCCCACTTGCACTAGAGTACAACTTAATCTAGATTACAACTTGGTAAAAGCTTAACACCCATAGCTAACTGGTGCTGTTCATGCTTATCAAGCGGGAGAGGCTTCGTGAGCGGATCTGCCACATTCAGATCCGTATGCACTTTGCAAATCTTCACATCGCCTCCTTGTACGTACTGACGTATCACATGGAAGCGTCGGAGAATGTGTTTGGCGGTGGAGTGAGACCTTGGCTCCTTGGCGTTCGCAATGGCACCCGTATTGTCGCAGAAGAGGATCACGGGGTCTTACACGCTCGGGAACACTCCAAGTTCGACGACGAACTTCCTCAGCCACACAGCTTCATTCGCAGCCTCGCAGGCAGCAATGTACTCCGACTCCATTGTAGATTGTGCGACTATGGGTTGCTTCCCACTTCTCCAGCACACGGCGCCTCCATTCACCTTGAATACGTAACCTGTCTGTGACTTACAGTCATCGGGGTCTGAGCAGAAACTTGCATCTACGTAACCCGTTACGCCAAGTTCTTCATCGCAGCCACCATACACAAGGAACATTTCCTTTGTCTTATTGAGATACTTAAGAATGCTCTTAACAGCTACCCAATGCGGCATTACAGGATTACTCTGGAACCGGCTTGTCAAACTTAGAGCTAATGCCACATCTGGTCTAGTACTCAATATTGCATACATGATCGATCCTATGGCTGAAGCATAAGGATGTTTCGTCATTTCGGCCTTACCCAGTTCCGTCACCGGACACCGCGCCTTACGCAATATCTTATTCTTGATAACCGGCAGAGGACCCTTCTTTGCCTTCTCCATATGAAAACGCTTCAGTATTTTATCAAGATAAGTACTCTGACTTAGTGCTAATAGGCGCCTTGATCTATCATGATAGATTTTTATGCCTAAAACATACGCAGCTTCTCCTAAATCCTTCATGGAAAACTTACTGTTTAAATATTCCTTCATGCTATTCAGAAGTTCCACATCATTCCCTATTAGCAATATGTCGTCAACATACAGTGCTAAGAACACAACCGAGCTCCCACTCATTTTCTTGTAAATACAGGTCTCTTCCACATTCTGGATAAATCCAAAACCTTTGATTACCTCATCAAAGCGAAGATTCCAGCTCCGAGATGCCTGCTTCAATCCATAGATGGATCGCTGAAGCTTGCACACCTTGTTAGCACTTCCTGGATCGACAAAACCTTCCGGCTGTACCATGTACAACTCTTCCTCAATGTTTCCATTCAGGAAGGCCGTTTTGACGTCCATCTGCCAGATTTCATAATCATAGTAGGCAGCTACCGCTAACAAAATCCGAATAGACTTAAGCATCGCTACCGGTGAAAAAGTTTCATCGTAGTCAATTCCATGAACTTGTCGGAAACCCTTTGCGACAAGCCGAGCTTTATAGACGGTCACATTACCATCAGCATCAGTCTTCTTCTTAAAGATCCACTTATTCTCGACGGCCTTGCGCCCTTCGGGAATATCCACCAAAGTCCACACTTTGTTATCATACATGGATCCTATTTCGGATTTCATGGCTTCAAGCCATTTCTCGGACTCTAGACTCTCCATCGCCTCCTTGTAGTTCGTAGGTTCGTCTTGCTCGACTAGCATGACGGTGCAAACCATGTTGCCATACCATTCTGGTGGGATCCGAGATCTACCAGACCTACGAGGTAGAACATCTTCCTCGACAGTTTCTCCCACTCCTTCCACGGAGGACGTTTCCGGAATTGCTTCCGTTGCGCCACTCGGAATCTCGAGTTCGGGATCAACGATTTCATCGAGGTCTACCTTCCTCCCACTTACTCCTTTCGCGAGAAACTCCTTCTCTAGAAAGGTACCGGTCTTCGCGACAAAAGTTTTGCCCTCAGCTTGGTTGTAGAAGGTGTACCCAACGGTTTCCCGCGGATATCCTACAAAGACGACTTTCTCCGACTTCGGTTCGAGCTTGTCGGGCTGTAGTTTCTTAACGTACGCCTCACAACCCCAAACCTTCAGAAACGATAACTTAGGCTTTTGGCCATACCATAATTCATACGGCGTCGTTTCAACGGATTTGGACGGAGCCCTATTTAAAATGAATGCGGCTGTTTCTAACGCATAACCCCAGAAGGATACTGGTAGATCGGTAAGAGACATCATAGATCGGACACTATCCAGTAGAGTACGATTACGTCGCTCGGACACACCGTTACGCTGCTGCGTTCCGGCGGGCGTAAGTTGGGGCACTATGCCACAACTCTTCAGATGTGTGCCAAACTCAAAACTCAAGTACTCTCCACCGCGATCGGATCGGAGATGCTTGATTTTCCTATTAAGCTGATTCTCAACTTCACTCTAGAATTCTTTGAACTTTTCAAACGTTTCAGACTTGTGTTTCATCAAATAGATATAACCGTATCTACTCAAGTCATCAGTGAAGGTGACGAAGTAACGATAACCATTGCGTGTCGAAACGCTCATCAGTCCACACACATCTGTATGTATGATCCCCAACAAATCCGACGCCCGTTCAACGAAACCTTTGAACGGTGTCCTGGTCATTTTGCCCATGAGGCATGGTTCACATGTATCGAGGGATCCGAAATCCAACGAGTCCAAGAGTCCATCGGAGTGGAGTCGCTTCATGCGCTTTATACCAATATGACCAAGTCGGCAATGCCACATAAACATGGCGGTATCGTCACTACACTTAATTCGTTTGGCTTCTATGTTATGGATGTGAGTACTACGATCGATATTCAACAAGAATAAACCGTTATTCTCGGGAGCATCAACATAAAATATATCATTCATATAAATAGCACAATTGTTTGACACTGATTTAAATGAATAACCGTCTTGTAACAGGCAAGACCCACTTATAATGTTTACACTCAAGGATGGCACAAAATAACATTTATTTAAAACCAAAACTAATCCCGATGGTAGATGCAGAGGGAGCGTGCCGACAGCCACCACGTCGACTCTCGATCCGTTGCCGACGCGCATCGTCACCTCATCCTTCGCCAGCCGCCTTCTATTCCGTAACTCCTCCTGAGAGTTACATATATGAGCAACAGAACCAGTATCAAATACCCACGTATTGCTCCGGGCGGATGTAAGGTACACATCTATAACATGTATATCAAATATACCTTGCTCTTTGTCGACCGTCTTGCCAGACTTCCTATCCTCCAGATACTTGGGGCAGTTGCGCTTCCAGTGACCCTTCTCCTTGCAGTAGAAACACTCCACGCTAGCTCTGGGACCAAACCTGTTAGTCCTGGGCTTGGCAGCCAATTTTGCCTCCCTCCGGGACTTCCAGCTCTGCTTTCCCTTGCCACCGGACTTCTTGAAATCAACGGTCTTGTTGACCATCAACAGTGTGTGCTCCTTCTTAATCTCTACCTCAGCAGTCTTGAGCATCACGAACACTTCACCCAGGGACTTAGCCATGCCCTGCATGTTGTAGTTCATGACGAAGCCTTTGTAGCTTGGTGGCAACGATTGCAACACCCTGTCAATCGCCAGCTCATCGAGAATCTTGCATTCCAGAGCATTCAGGCGTTGAACGTAGCCAGACATCTTGACTACATGCTCGCTCACACTGCTATGCTCTTCCATCTTGGCTGAGAAGAAAAGCTCAGAAGCCTCATATCTCTCAGCCTTAGCCTGCGGCGCAAAGACAGCCTTAAGATCCGAGATGATCTCAAAGGCGCTCATCTTCTCAAAGCGCTTCTGCAGGTCGGCTTCCATGGCGTAGAGCATGCCACTCTAGACAAAGGCAGAATCCTCCGATCGGGTCTGGAATACCTTCTTCTCATCCTCAGAGGCATCATCTGCAGGAGGGTCACCTATGGCGGCCTCAATGACGTAGGCCACCCTATGGGGAGTGAGGAGGATCCTCAGGTTGCGGAACCAGGCCATGAAGTTTGACCCATTGGTCTTAATCTTTTCTTTCTCAAGGAACAGACCTAGGTTAAACGAGGGGCGAGACATCTACAATGGAATTTGCAACAACATAAGACTTTGTTCATAATAATTTTGAGTTATAGTATTTTAGAAAATAACTAACATAACTCCCACTCAAACGAACATCCCTCCTGGTCGTTTAAGCGATTACACGACCTCCATCCATTGCACCACCCCTCATCATCAAAGCCGGCGGCACAACTTCAAGAGTAGACAAAATCGTCCGCCATACCAATTTTGTGACTCGTGCTCGACCTTCCGGTCTTCCTGTTCCGAGGCCATACCTCTGAGTATGCTAGGCTCGCCACCAAAGACCTCCACGCTGACGCTTGTGCAACATGGCTTACACCCACTGTATGCGAACGACGAGATGTGTGACACCCGATCATCACGGCCTGCCTCATAACGTAGAACTTTCTTGGTGGTGCGCGTTGGAGGGAGAACACTAGTGGTATTTTGAAGGGATCATCTTATTCAGCTACCGCCGTGTAACACACAATCACACAAAAATAAGATGCACACAAAACATCAAATGTAATGCAATGTGATATAGTCCATCGCGCCATGGTCTTCTTAGCGCCCGCAGTTTATAAACAATTTAATAAACCTACCTTGACCATATCACATAGCCCCTGCAAAATAAAGTTAGACGCTTC
This sequence comes from Poa annua, assembly GCA_026929855.1. Classification (NCBI taxonomy): domain Eukaryota; kingdom Viridiplantae; phylum Streptophyta; class Magnoliopsida; order Poales; family Poaceae; genus Poa; species Poa annua. The sequence continues at coordinate 83,653,078 of CM049429.1, read as the reverse complement.
TACTTTATCTTTTGCATATTTTACGTGGCTTGGGGCTTTCGTAAATAGAACCGCTTCATACCTACGAATCTTAAGACCACAACAACGATCCAATAATTGCATGTTTAAGCATCCCTTTCGGGCCCTCCATTGAAAATGCGAAGACCAACCAAAGAGAGAGAAACGGTCACCCGCCAGCCACATATACGGTACACGCCGTATGTCAGTAGTGGAACCAGTCTCGCGTAAAGTCGGTCCGGGCCACTTCATCAACTCAATGCCGCTGGAATACACAAGTGCACGCTAGAGGGTAGCAAATAACAGGAACGGTGCCCCCGTGCATAGCACGGGTTCTAACAGCGTACAGCTATATCTACGATAGATCGGCTCTGATACCACTGAAGGGGATCGTGTGCAGAAAACAAAAAATTTCCTACCGACGATATCCTAAAAGCAAGCCAAGATCTATTCTATCCAGATATAGTAGTACGAACGGAGATCGGAATACGTACCCTTGTAGACCGAAAGCGGGGATTACGTTCCCGCACAAACGTTGTCGATGAAGACCGACGAAGCCGACCTCAAGGTCGTGTAGAGGAAGCAGGCCTCCGAGTACCGCTAGCGCAGCACCTCGCAGGGAGTCGCACACGTACGGTGGAGACTACGCCTCCGAAGCTCCAGTCCAGGACGAGCAGCGGAAGACTTGGACCGGAACACCAGCAGCGCGGCAGCGGGCTATGGTGGAGGAGATCCCCTCTTCCTCAGCTCGGCGCGGCTCCGACTTGGGAACCACGAGATTGAGAGAGAAATCAAGAATTAATTGGTGAATTAAAAGGCTGGGGGTTCCCCTTCTTATATAGGCTCCCAAGGGGAGCCTACCTTGCCAGCCAGGCAATGTGGGACTATCCCCACATAGCCTGGTTCGGCCAAGGGGGTGCGCCGGCCCCCTGGTGGGCCCCTTGTGGCCCACCTAGGCCGGCCCCAAAGCTCCCATCGAATTCCCAAGGGGGTTCCCCCCCCCTCTTGGGCCTTCTTTCGTGCGGAAGGCCCATTTAGGGAAATCTGCCTTAATAAATTCGAAAATAAATATATAAAATCATATTTGCATATTAATAACACTAATTAATATCAAACATAATATATATAATTTTTCCTAGCTCTGAAAACTCTTTCGGCGCTGCCCGATCTCCATCGGACCTCTCCCGGGACGCTCCCGGTGATCTCCTTCCTTTCCGGTTGTCTTGTCGAAACCCCTTAAGTGTGTTACCCTAGCGGTTCTATATAATATCAGGTATGATCAAGACTCCTCAATGATCAACGACTAACTCGTAGGCCTGGACCCCATGAATTAATCCCTGAGATATAACGAATGACTTTCATCTATCAAACCTGAACGTGAAGTCTTAGACCTTTTGCCATAGCGATACTTAGCACGTCCGAGAGTCGTTCCATGGCTATCTCCATACCTAATCCCGACCTCGTTACCGACGACGCTATCTTCTACTCGTTCATGATCTCATGTCTCCGTGACCTAGTCACATGCTTGCAAGCTCATTAGACATGATCTCACCGAGTGGGCCCAAGAGTATCTATCCTGCTATGCGGACTGGCAAATCCCGCTCTTGACCCCTCGTCTCAACTACTCCTTTCGGATACCCAAAAGTATCACCGTTATTGTCATACTAAATAAGATACGACGTTTGGTGCAATCAAAGTATCTTCCGGGAATATCAATAAGAGTTGATCTCACGGTCAAAGGTGTAACGACTATGTTCTCCAAATCTGGGTATGTCCATCACATCGCTCTCCAGCGATATGACTCTTATTGCCGACCGGCGCCATGCCCCATGACCGGGAAACCTCGATCATCAATCGCGCAACGAAACTAGTCTTAGTAGAGGCTATTAGGGACCTGGTTGTTTACGTATCACACCCGCATTAATGTTTCCGCTTAATACGGTTCTAGCATGACACAAAAACCTATTATGAACAAACGAGATATGATAAAGAATACACTTTATTAATTGCCTCTAGGGCATATCTCCTTCAGAGAGATCAGGAGGACAGGTCGATGCAACATGAGATAAGGCGCGGCTTAAGACATGCGGCGTTGATACATCTGTAAGGGCATTCCACCCTAAAGATGTTTTGGTTCAGATGATACTAGATCTAGAGAAGGACTACGGTTAGCTATGAAGTTTCTACTCTGGTTTTTCTTTTTACTTTTTTTTGGGGAGAATGATGGTTGGAGACCCCATATTTAAGAAGAATAATAAGTGGCGCACTATTTTACTTGATTGAGTCTAAGATATGTTGTGTTGTTAAGAGGGATTTTCTTGTTGAACAAGAGGGGAAACCATGCACATATCTCCTTGTGAATATTATGGTAAGGATCCTACATGATCGGGATGGGAACAAAAGGTTTTTATTCCATCGCCTGTAATTAGTTCAGATCCTACCTAGAATATTTTGAACTGTCTTCCAAACGTATACAAACTAATCCATAACACTAGGTTTTGTGATGACCTATTTAACCTACCTCTTCTTTCCCGAAGAGGTACCCATAAATTGATCTAAACATAATACACTGAATTTGTCTCTCTACCATTATTGAGCACTTCAAAAGTTTGAGATATTTTAGTTTGAGCACTCGAATTCAAATCCTTCGAGAAAACAAGAGATGAGATCTACGATTAAATTTTTCACCAAGGGAAAACTAATTTCCACTTGATTTTTTCAACTTTCTTGTTACTCTTGATTTTTGTTTAGGAAACTCTATGCGGGCAGGGTCGCCCAAAATTTTCCGTGTTATTGAATTGATATGGCAAATATTTGTGAGGGTTTAGAGGTCACCTCAATGCTTACCACTAGTCATTAAGCTCCTATTTTGTGAAGGAGATTCAAGAAAACGAAGGTGATCTTTCGTCTGGGGTGGTTCGTGGTAACCTGTTCTTTGCAACATTGACGTAATTTATCCCCGAAAAATGAATATCGCGGATACATCTTTCGAGTTTGAAATTCCTTATTGCATCGCATAGGCTAGTATAATTAGGTGGTTAGAAAACGTTACATTTGGTATGCAATGCAGACCACTAAGAGGGGACATTACATGAGAACGAACTCTTGATCATGAGGTCGAGAACTCTTGATCATCACCGTGCACCCCTTGCCTCCTTCATACCATTCAGCTCCTGATGTTGCGAAACCGCTCGTGAGTCCTCGCATTGCATACCAACCATGAATGCCAGCCTGCAGCCCTGGACCAGGAAAAGGCAGACGGACTAGTGGAACCGTTGCTGCTTTTTCCTTAATCCAAGTCGTTAAACAGTGCTGATCCATTGGTTTCTTCAAAGCTATGTCTGTGTTGTCAATGTTTGTCTGTTACGACGACTGCTGCTTTCATCCAACATGCATAGCCCTCCTTAGTTTCTGTAGATACGAAAGCTGTTCAGCTCCTCTCAAACAGTGTATTGTAGGTCATGAAAAGGATACCTCGAATAGCTTTTATTTTTTGAGTGAACCTCGAATTAGCTAGGGCACCTCGATTTGGGGACTTATGTGAGGTCCTAGCCTTGTAGGCCAAATCAAATCATCTAGGCAGGCGGCTTGATCTTGATTTTAAAGAAGGTACTAATCAATTGGGACTGCTGCACAAAGGCAAGCACTCTACCTAGCTCACCAACTCTACAATTTAGAACATAAATTTATTTTCAAAATTTGTCCTAGCATAAGGTCTTTTGTGTGTAAATCACCGTTTCTATCTCAGCTTTTTTTTTTATCTTTCAAAGTAGTTTCAGTTATATCCGGTGCCGTCCTTTTCTCCCATTTCTAACTATTTCTTCCTCTTCCTCAATGTTCTCTTCTTCTCTTGATCTTGTGAGTATTTTTTAAATAGGATTTACCCCGTTTTATAAATAAAGTCTAACGATTGAACCGATACAAGTTGATAAGCAAACCTTATAACACGACATATCAAAGATAACCAATATTGTACAAAAGAAACCAGACTTTCCACCGAAGAGCCCAGTAGGGTGTTGAGAAGTACCGAATCTCCACGACGACGCCCACCCAAGAGGGTGACAACGTATAACACCGCCGCAAGGGGTTTACCCGGATCCCTAATGTAGACAAGGTACCCACAAGGCCACAACAACGGCTTCAAGGCGTTACGACACCCGCAGGCGACGACGCCGTTGACGCCGGAGTGCAGAGCTTGCGCTTGAAAAAATATTCCTACCACACCTAATATCACGAGCCGTGCATAGTTACGCTCACCGTTGGAGTTGTCTTTATCATTTCTGTAGCGTGGGTATTGGCGTATTGCGCTGCTCTCCGGCCGTGTTGGTCCGTCCAGGGGACCCGCCCTGGATGGCTTTTGGCAAAAGAGGCCAGCCTTGCTTTCTTTTCGCCATTGGATGGACGTTCCAAAAGATGATGGCAAAGACCAAATCTTGTGGGCGAAAAGGCGGGAAGGAAGGTTGCATCACCTCACACGCCCCTACTGATCCGATTTGATGATCATTTCCATGAGCCCCACTCTTCCTCTTTTATTGTTTTTCCCGGGCAGGTTCATATCCACTTCAGCTCTAAAACAGCTAAACGTAGAGTGCGGCTATTTGGAAAGGATATTTTGCTTTTCCTGGCTTTTGTGGGCAATGCGATGCTAGAAGCCTCCAAAGATGAGCAATGTGATGGAAAAGCGCCAGAGATTGTTGCCTTGTGTTCATGGAGAAGGTACTAACTGATCACTAGGTGCCCTCATGTTGACGCGTCCTAGATTTTCCATGTTTCCATGGGAGGAAAAATATTTGTCGTGGGCCTTTGCGCCTGCTGGTTGATTATGAAGGTGCAACGCAGTGTCTAGACCAGAAATGGTACTGGTTAAATATATCATCAAAAGTGGTAACTTAATTTAAAAAAATTAAATTTATATTTACACATTCTAAAAACTTAAAAAATGATCCGGACACAACGAACGACATGCCCTACAAGAATATAATACCACAATGCAAAATTATTTGTGTTATGAGCCACATATAAAAATGATAAAACAGACATACATAGTTGGAGATAATTAAAACGAGACCTAAGGGCACTAGCACCCAACGCTTACTTTTATAGAAGAAAGGAGCTGCAAGCAGCGCGCGGGCCGATAGTTGGAATTAAACACATCTATTGCAACATCTATTGGATTCATCCTTAGCTAATTTTAGGGATTTTTTCCAAAAAAAGAACACGTAAATACGATTTTTCACACCATTAAAATAGCAAGATCATCACATCTCGATGGCACGAATCTCTATAAATACAAACTCTCATCTTATATTCACTTTTTACATGATGTACACATGTTTCAGTTCAAAAGGTAGAGAAACAGCTGGGCACTTCTCACTACGAGTACAACGTTGAGCTGCTATTAGCCTCTTCCGCGTACTTGCAACTTTTTTTGAAACGGAATAAAAGCGTTGTCTCTATCTGTTAATATTAAGGAGTTTGCAATAACGAAATATGAAGACCGTTATTTATACGACATCAAATTACCCAAACAATTGGCACCCCGCAAGAAGCGACAAGTGGGCACATCGCGTTACGCTCATTCCAAACATTCCATTCCAATTGAGGAGGATCCACTTGTCACCAACATTCACAAATCTTTGAAGGAGAGAGCCTTGAAGGTCCAACCAATATTTGATTGATTCCTTAACCCTTCTTTTTTAGCCTACAATAGACAAAAAGTTGGTTTATTGTTTCTGGAGCCCTACATCCGACGAAAACTGAACATCCTTTTTGAACTCTATTGTTTCTGAGATTTTGCATTAGGAGGCTTTATTGCATACCTTTTTGAATTCTTTGTGTATAGCTAATCTATTGTTAAAAAAAGAGAGGGACAACCCACAGTTTAGCTAATCTATTTGCAATGCTGACCACGCAAATAATTTGGTATTAGAAGAAGCTCAAACCTTCCAAACCACTTTTTCCATGTTGGAGGAGATGGATCCAAAATTGCATATTATAGGCCGAGAGTCAAGCTGCCGTACGTGCAACGACAGGGGCTGTAGCGTAGCTCATTAATGCGCGTGTATGTATTGTGAGGTAGGTCGCCAAGCCAAATCGCGTCGACGGCGACGCATGGTCGCAAATAGACACCGCCCACGAGCTCAACTCATATACTATCCTGTACCACCAGGATCCAGTGGTGCTCGTGTTTACCACGGAACAGAAACTTCCTTCACGCCTGCATGATTTTCTTTTCTGCAACTCTGGGGCATTTGCAGTTTCGCTGTAGTACTGCATGCGAACTGCTTGCTGTGGTAGAGCATGTGAGTGGTGTTGACAGATAGCTGTAGGGCGCCAAAGACTATGTACCAACTGTATCCGGGTCTACGCCAAAGACTGAGTGGTGGTGTGGTGTAAACGGGTCCATTTTTCCGTACATAACTGTTGGCCATTGGTTTGTGGCGCTGTGCACGTCACATGTTGGGATTTGGATGCATGCCCAATTTTTCCCCAAGTACTCTACAGCACTAGCATGAGTATTTGGGACATCTGACCTGCAACTCACATTGCTTGTTTTTTTCCGAAAATGCCAAATATTTATGGAAACAACCCTTATAGAAATAGACTTACGAGAATTAAAAATAAGATACGAGGACTTAGTGTCAGCAACGCCTTCTTCTGCCTACATCCATCGACGTCACGAGGTATGCTGAGCTTGGTGCCGTTTTTTGACATTCTTAACACCGCGGAGATCGATGAACCATTGTCGGTCGAAACTAGAGACGGAGTTCCGAGACACACAACCATGCCGCCAGCTCAGCCGCTGAGACAAATCTACAACAAAAGTAGTTGAAAGGAAATCCACCACTCCAAGAGCAGCAGCAGTCAAACAAACAACTCACTGCCTCCTCAGAACGCCACCGGTGAGACTGCTGCTGCCCCGATGGACAAGAAAATGATATTCTTGCTCCACCCATTGCCACCACTGTTCTATTGTCGGTTACCGAAAGCCAGATTTAGGGACATGTCTATGACGTCAGACGTACACCCGAGATCCCTACGCCCTTCTTTTATTGGAGCTTTGGTTCCATTCAAACAGAAAAATTGGCATATATGCTTTAAGTTGTGATAATTATCATATAATTAGAACGGACTATCATTTCTTTTTGTGAATAGCATTGGTTTCATCAGTATATACCCTTGTAAGTTGACCTCTCTTTTTAGCTTTCTGAAATATATATTGTAAAACCTAGACTAAGCAATTTCCATCAATGTGAGAAAACATAACATATATTAAGCATCAGAGAGCTTTGATGACATTTTAATTTGCATTAGAAATTATTTCTTACTACCAATGAAATATATCAATGGAATTAGGCCGGTCCAAACAAAATTTAAATCAGTGATATATGTTTATATTAAACTTTTGTACTTAATATAGCATGTTATAGTATTTCTTAGTATAATTTTAATTTATTTATTTATGATTGCTAACTACATAAAAGATAAATGTAGTTTTAGCGTTCATTTTATATAGTTGCAATGCATATAACTGAAGCCACATTTGCTTCTTGCTATATTTCAGTTATATTTTATTCTTAGTTTTCTTCGCTGGTTAATTTATGATAAATGTATATGATATGCAGTGTATACATGTTTATGGTAGCGATATATAAAGCACATAGTCTAACAAATATCTTAAGATATGGTTTTAGTGTATGATTAGATGAATATTTATAGAAAATTATAGATTATAAACTGGCATTGCCATGATTTACTTCTCATATCATGTGTTCAAATATGTCTTGCAAGATATATTGGGTACACTAATGAGTTGAGAACGTGTACATGATGTGTACTCGGTATTATTATCCCTAATACAAATTAATTACTAATAAATAAACAGTTAAACATATTATACTACTTTTGCGTAAATATGATTCGATTGTTTGATATACGCGTCCGCAACACACTCAGTATCGTGTCTACAGAAGTTGTGGTGTAAGTTTCTAAGATATATAATTCATGCACACAGTTGATAAAATTTTACAAATGTAGGTCTTCCATCAAAAGGGCAGCTACAAAATAGTTATACTCATTGATTAGATTGATTTGTTCCTACTACATATGTGGCACACACTATTAGTTTTCCATGTGGACCTCCTCTCGAAATCTAGCCTTTTAGTATATATTTAATAGACTTTTCACATAATAGATAACAATATAACACTAATTAGTACACTTCTTCCCGGATAGGATAACAAGACGTTACGAGGAGTTTCGAAATAGTCCGGATACAAAGTTTCATGTATGGAATGTGGTTTATAGGGTTCCCGAAAAGTTTGGGAATTCACCGGTATTGTACTCGAGGGGGTCCCATGGTGGGGCCCACTTATCCGGATGGGTCAAGATGATGCATCAACCCTACATGGGCCAGCGTCACCAAAACATTGTCCCACGAGGCCAAGGGCAAAATCCTAGCCCAAATATGGAAAGGCAGGAGGAGATTTGGATGCCAAGTCCCCTGCCTTGACACCAGACCTAGGAAGGTGGGGGCGCTTCCCCTACCCCCAAAACCTATATAAGGAGGGGGTAGGCGCACAAGGAGTGGATCCTAAAAACCATAGCCGCCTCTTGCCCCTCTTCTTCCTCCACTTACTCCAAAACCGCTTGGCAAAGACCTGTAGTAATTCCACCATACTCCACCACCCCGCCATCGTGTTGTTGATCATGACTCCATCTACCTCTCATCTCACCTTGATGGATCAAGAAGGAGTATACTTCACCGAGCTTACGTGTGCACATATCGGCGGTACCCTTCTTTGCATCAGTGATACGATTGGTTGGCAAAGAAAAGTACGACTACACCAGTCACGTTTGTGAAATTGTTTCTGCTCATGTTCGTTAAGTGTAAAAATATCTAATCTCCCTCATTACATGTATTCTCCTAGATTATATATTGGTTTTTTATTTGTGTCTCGTAGATTTTTTGTTTTCTAATTCTATGATACGACTCGCATCAAGAATAACAAAGAAGAGTCATAAAAAGAAGACATAGGATGAAAGTAAATACAACACGTCCAAGAATCAAAAACTTAGTAACAAAAACATGAAGACACAAAAATCCTAGAGCTAGCTACAAGCAGCATACAGGTAAGTCTCAAAAGCAGAGCTGAAACGTTGTAACACATAGTCTTTATTTATTTGATTTGAGTCGATAGAAACTATAAAGATAGGTAGATCTTGAAGGTAAAAAGTGAAATTGTTTCCATATTCAACTCAATTCATTTCACAAAAACAATTCCTTGTAATATCTTACACATCAATATGATGAAACTGATGAAGTATTGCATTGAACATAAGATATATCTGGTTTGTGGCATGAGTATAACCTATGTTGAGTCCAGTTCTTCAAATTGTGACAGCGGATGCCTCTTAGAGTTGATCCTTCATGGCCGATACTAAAGCATCAAAGCATCAAATATTTGTCGCTACATGTGAAGCATTTTTAGCCACACTAATTGTGACAAAGGTAACATGATTATACACAAAATATTCTTCAACGTATATTTGGCGACCGCGTCTATATAATGGACATGAGCCCAAGTGGTAGGGTTGACAACTCCTGACGTGAGCTAAACTTTGGTAACTTATCCATTCATGTCTGAAAAGATCCCCTCCCTCCATTATCTAAGTTCATGAGAGAGTTAGCAAATTTGGCTGAGCACCAAACAAGATCAAGTTTGAACCAACATGATCTGCTTGTTACTCTAATAGACTCGGCATCTCTTAAACTTTTAACTGTCGACGGGTGAGCATCTAGCCCGTGGTTTTGCATGAAAAATTGTATAAACCATTTCGTTGATTGCACTTGAAATCAGTTGGAGTGATCGAGTCAAACTATCGGAGCTTGGCTAGCGGAGAAACGTTTAAATCCACGAGAATTAGGTGCATGCGTGTATATCATCTAATTTACTATTTGCCACACTTAGTTCTTATTTTTTTGTATCTTTCCCAATCTCACATGCTGAGAAATTCCTTGTGTATCTTGTTCTTTGTGTCTAAGATTTCGCGCTTAAGTTGCTGCATCTCTTTATTATACTTTTTGGAGCATCAATAATCCTACAAGAACTCTGCTTATATCTGTTGTCGTTTCAATTTTGCTCTGTTTTATCTGTATCCTTCATATTGTCCTGCTGGAGCTGGTGGATTTGTAGATGCTCGTGTTGTCTGTTATGTGGGTTACTTTCTTTGTTCGGCTTAAAACTCCAACGATCATTTGGTTCGTGACACTCCAACGATCATTTGGTTCGTGACACTCCAACGATCATTTGGTTTGTGGCTGATGATTGTCGTAGTCTTTATGTATGACCTTACAACTGTTTATCAGTTTTAGAAATGAAATCGGGAGCGGTGCTCCTTATCGAAAAAGCATGACACTTGCTACTTCCTCTGTTCCATAATATAAGTCTATATAGCTATTTTCTGCACACATGTACCTAGATATGTTTTAGTGCAAGGTATGTGTGCAAAAAGCATCTAGAAAGTTCTATATTGTGAAACGGAGAGAGTAGTTGGTAAGATAGAATATTCAAAACTTAGACCTGAAGTGAATCACAGATATAATGTAGACCATGTTGGTAAGAAGCTGATCTAACGCAACAAATAATGAAAAGAGAGATAGTAGTATCATGTTATGCTATGCTATAATAGCACACAAAACTCAAGAATTTGATGTCATTTAGATCTTGTACACATTGCACTGAGATTATATAAATATATAAATAGGCTAAGACTATACCATCATATCATACTACTTCTACTACTACTACACTACACGTCGGGGTTATATTATCCATCAGTTCATATGCATGATACTTCTGAATTACACCCTCCACTATGAATACCTTACCAGTCTAAAAAAAAGCACGGTGATTATCATAGATGGGCAATCATCAGGCATCAACTGCATGTCTCTGTCTACCCACTGGAAAGCAAGCAGTGCATGCGTGCTGCTGCGCTGCTGTCTGGTCCAAACTGGTGGAGTGCAAAGTAGATGCAGCGTAACCTGCAATAACCATAACCCCATCTTAAGCTTAACAAAAGTTCACATGGGGCGGCCTTGCATTACGGCACCACATGTCCTGGCTACACTTAAACACACCACAACTAAAGCTACTCCGCCAGTTAGGCCAAAACTGAAGCCTCCTAAGTCTTAACTCGCCACGAGAAGCAAGATCCCTAAGTAAACTTGTCGTAGTGATCCAAGCAGCGAGAGAGGAACACGCGATGAGATCTTCCTCAGATACGCGACGATATTGAAAGCTGGAAGCGCTGAGGTCCGAATCATGGGGATGAAGACGAATACTATACAACCTGCACTGATGAGAAAAGAGCTCCCTTGTCCCTAGTATGATAGTATCTAATCAACCAAGGAAGGCTGCAACCTTTTGCTCTCGTCTCATCGGGAGGAAAGGTGAATGCGTGCCCCGGCCCTTTGATTGGAGTTGGAGAAGATCGTACGTACGTCGAGTAACACAAGAACACTCCGTATTGCAATCGATGGGTGTGGCCATCATCTCCTGCCCTGGCAAAGTGTGGTGCAATAATGCAAACCCTTTTCGATGGTGGTCATGATATATTACTGTTTCTGTCTTGGCTCACTCACAGTGTCACACGGGCGGTTTGGCATCGAAATTCAGACCCCCAAGGTGGATGTGATGGGTCCCACAAACAAGACAGACATCCATGAATGATGGATACTTAACTAAAAAATCGCAGAAGAAAACAGAGAAGGGAACATGCTAATACTCTCGAGGCAAGGGGTAAAGTGGGCGGTTGCTCTTGTCTAACCACGAGCATCAACACGTCTCGATCAATCACGTTCGGGGACAAAGGTAGGTAGCGCGGGAGAGGAGTGGCAACGTGAAAGGTGGCGCTTTTGGAGAAGCACCATGGGCACACATGCGTGTAGAAATATGGCCAAATATGGGCGGTCATATATACGTGTAACTGGACAATCTTTCTTGCGTGATCCATGATGATGGATCGAGCGCGTAGGGCAAACGCTTCCTCGCTCTCCTTTTCCCGCAAGATCTTTTACGTGCGCAACGGAAGAATGGAGTACTCATCATGTTCTTGGAAAAAAGATATGGCTTGAGGGCGATGGAAAGGGGACCAATTATTTTATGTGTGTGTGTGTGAGAGAGTAGAGCTTTTACTTTATTTATGTGTGTGCAGTTGTGCAAGAAGACACCTCCGCAATCTCGTCTCTTCATGTCACTCCTTGTTTCGTGGTCCTCCTCCTCTGGAACATACAACATTCAGACGAGCATAATTTGCAAACTTGTGAAAAGTGCCTTCGCGCACATCTAATTACCAAAATACGACTCCTACTGAGACTTGATGCGCAGTGATGGAGGCGGCTGCCGATGGGCGATGACGGCGGCGCTCAATAGAAATTGAGGTCGATCACCCCGGCCTCCCCCGCTTGCTAGCGTCGGAAATGCTCCAGCGGGCGCTACTCCGCCTCCCAGCAGCGGAGCATTCAGCGTCCAAATCTCACACATGCACACACATACAGATAAAACAGAAACACGCATATTCCCGTTCCACAAAAAATACAAATAGAGTAAAAGAGTTTGTTATTTTCCAGTTTTACTTGAAATTTGAGATGGCCACAAATTAGCTAATAGGCCAAGGAAAGGCATGCAACAAAACCGGTAGCTTTCACAGCCCACGCGCCCCCTTCCACGGAATTGTGGCGGCAGGCACACCAAACAGCAACGGCGGCAGCAAACACCAAATAACGGCTCGCGAGTGCTTGTCCCTGTTCTTGCCTGTTCCTCTCACGCGCGCGCTTCCTCTTGGGTCAAAGCTAACGCCTATCGACCTAGGCCGATCTTCTTGGCCAAGCTGCGGCAAGACCACGATTGATCCATATCTATCCATTCCTCCGAGGTGATCGATCCCCTGCTACCTTTTTCGATGTGCGGTATATATGGGCTCCATCGGGATAAGGCCGGCCGAGCGGCTAAGTGTACATACGGCGATCTGTTGCTCTTCACCCGTGAAAATGGAGACAAGTGTCGATCTCTCTTCCTCGCCACTGGCTTATTGCTTGGCGCTGTGAGGAAGAAGACAGGGTCACACAGACGTGAGAGAGGTTGACATGGACTCTAGCTTATTAGCCTGGCTGTAATGGATGATAGCGAACTTACCCTAACTGTCCACCACGCAAAAGGGGTCATTTATGTATGTACCAACAAAACGGAGATTTCGGTGGTTACATTTAAACCTTTTTTCTAGCTCTAGTTTATTTTAGAAGATTGGAGTGGATTATTACGGATTCCGGAAAATCCCTACTAGCTAGTAATGTATTTTAAAGGATTAGATGGCCTTAGATATCCCCCGCCGTCCCTCTCATTTTTATCAAAAATTAAAACTCTAGTTTATACTAATGTATTGTAGAGGAAGAATATTTATGACAATTTATGGGAATTGGGTGTTCACATAAATCACTCACATTCCCATTCCTCTCATCCCTAGAAAACGTGTGTCCATGGTTGCAGATGTATGTGTTCCTCCTGCCTAGCCAGAATGCCCATATGTTTAGGGTTCGTCAGAATGTACTGCCTGCTACCCCTTAGTCCAAAATTAGTTGATTTTTATTTGTCAAATGCAGGTGTATCCAAACGTATTTTATTGCATAGATGCACACATATTCAGATAAGTTAATGTTAAATAATTTGAAACGGAGTGAGTAACTAGGTATTTTCTTATGTAGATACACTTAGCCAGATAAATTGATGTTACATAATTTGGAACCATTTGGAACCGAGGGAGTAGCAAGGTAGGCAGGAGAGCATGCATGCATGCATGTGGTAAAGTGCATCTAGGAGTGTACATGCATGATCATATTCATACAGGGAATATATTCTTGCTCCCGTCAGTATGAAGACTGTTTGTTATTTCGTACAAATATCCTCTACCTCGGTTAACTCTATTTAATTGGCATGTATCGACTTGACATCTTCTTTTTTGGCAGATAATAACGTATTGCCACTATAAATGAAGCTAGGTTTTAAGAAAAACCACCGGGACACCTTTTTAGGATTGTCTAACAGTTGCACAAAATTACCAACAGGCAACAGCTAACAAAACGATCGAGAATTAACTAAATCTCAGTTAGTTGCGTATAACTGCAAAGCATGGCGCCTGTGATGACTTCGTCAACCCAAGATCTGTCAGACCAGTCTCTCGAAGGTACTCATAGGGGTAGGGTTTACGTGTGTGCGTTCATAGTGGTGTCTGTATATATCATAGAGTTGCAACTCACGTGCAACTCTCACCAGCATGAACCACAAGCGAATCCAGCGGCTAAGGCCATGTATAACGGAGACGCTAAGAAAATATTCTGGCAGTTTTTTAGGAGCTGACGCAAAAAACAAGCGTCCGACGCTTACAAAACACACACAAAAATCAAGCCCTTAGCGCCCGACGCTTGTCCATGATTTTGAATTGACTTTTTAAGCGTCCGTATAAGCGCTTTGGAGTTTACATGCCCTAAGGAAGCGATCGAGATTTAGTTAAATCTAAAACGTATTAGAATAAGCAAAGCATATATTCTTTTTGAAACGTATAATAGCACGACAATGAGAAGGTCAATGACCATATGGCAATACTTGCGAAAAGAGGATTGAGCGTACACGCTGTGTACAGGCGAATAAAAGATGACTAATTACTTGGACGAGATTTTGTACAGAGATGGCAGTTGGCCAGACGTCCATATTAGGCACACTATCGCACAACTGACACAAGTGCTCAAAGCAGAGTGGTAGCAACATTCAGGTACGTGCTTCTGGATCCTTTATCGGCAAACACAAAGGCGGTCCCGGATCTTCTCTCTGTAGTATGGCATGTATCACCATGTGGCAAATTGGCAAGGTTCATAAAACCGAAGTGTAGTCATCTGTACATGCCCACCACAGCGCAAACGCGGGCTGTGTTGCAACTCCTCTGCTTTCGGTGCAGATTCCGTGTCATTTCCCCAAAGCACCGTATGTATCTTCCGTTGCAAAGTTCTATGGAGCTTCGGAGTGTAAAATAGTTTCAGTCAGCGGTGATGTTTTCAGAATTACAGCCCGTCGCCTTCGTGCAACATCTGATCAGCTATTTTCGAATTCAACTGCAAGATTGAGGTTATACATCTGTCAATAAGGCCTTGAAGACAGCCAGTGATCACAAATATAGTACACATGGAAATACTTACAGCAGGATTTGTGAAAACTATTAGCTGCTTATCAGCTGTTGAAGCAACAAGGGTAGTGTTATCTTCGTTTAGAGCAACAGATGTGATATCCTGTCCTTCTACCAGCTTTAGCACATGAATTACCTGATAGTATATCTCTTATTGGTGAGAGTGCTCACATGAAATAGCAGATAACCACATAAGTTCTAATAAAATATTTTTGAGTGTTCACCTCAAGTTTTTGCAGGTCAATGAAGCAGACCGAGGGCACATGAATAGATAACCTGGTCTCCTTTGACTCTGGTACATCATAATCATAACCAGGCTGCTCAATTACATAACCTTCATCGATAGCAGTGCAGCCATCACAAGCACAACTACCAGTTAAAGATGTTCCGATTAAAGCAAACTGACCATCTGTAGAAACCTCAATGCAACTAACACGCCCTGAGAAGGGTGACAAAACCGAGGTAGCCATAGCGATTCCATTAACAGTGAAGGTGGATAGTCTCTTATCCGATTCATTCCAAATCAATATAATTCCTTGAGAAGATAAGCATATCAAATGCGCTTCTCTCACATCCAGCTTCCTTATGAGCCGGCCTGTTCTCAGCGAATGTAGAAGGACACCAGACATATGTGAAAACGAAACAACTAGTCCCAAGTCAGAACTAACAGAGCAGCAAGTTACTTCTCCGAGATGTCCTCTTAGAACATGCATAGGACCTTCAATTCGCCGCTTCCTGGAGATTTCCAAAGTTCTGCTTGTACTGCTACCGCCACCACTACTATTGGCTACAGGACTACTTGGTGTTGTTGGTGTAGAAGGTGGAGGTTCTGGAGTATTTTTCCAATGTGAAGAGCTCATCTGATGTATCCTCCATAGTATTACTGTTGTGTCACGAGATCCTGTGACAAAATAATTGTTATCTGGAGATAGTGCGAGACAGTTCACAGGAGCAATATGCCCAGATGCAGTTTCAATGGTCCTTGCTCCATCTGAGGAGATCAACTTCACAGAATTATCTGCATGTCCACCTACAGTGAAAGAAAAATGAACATAAAAAAACGCAGTAAAGCACCAGTCTGACAATATTTCATAATGACGTTTTTTTGGCATAAGATGATAGCATGAAGGAAACTAATGCGGTAAGCGCATAATTAAATTTAGTACACATTTTTATTCAGGAACTAATAAGGAAACTAGTTGTCTGACACCAGCTTGTAGTGTGTCACTCTGGACATCAGGTTTCATCTAGACAAGAACAAAAAAAAATGAGAAATGAAGAACACTAGTTTTCCAACAAATAACAATGAGTGGGAAAAAAACACATGGTATAGGTGGTGAGCAACCAAATCAAAAAAAAAATGAGTGGGAAAAAAAGAAAGCTTTGAAAAACAGAGAGAAAATGAGGTGAGAATACAATAATTACCAGTTATAACCTCTCTGTCACATGTGACGACAACAGATGACGAAGTTTGGATTGCAGAAGCAGCGAAAGCTATAGCCCTCGGGAAATGATAGTCTTCTGCAGAAGCAGGTCCTTTGAAGATGCGCCTTATTGCGCCGCCACTTGAATTTATGGCATTTCTACCGGGATGAAAGAGGAAAGGTGTCCCTAGATCATCTGGGGTGCTCGGCTGCCAATGGTGAAGTGCCACATGTGCTGCAGGCACATTTGCATCCACAACTACAATACAGTCATTTGATACAAGCATTGCACTAGCAGGAACATTGCACTGGTCTGGATTAGGAAGTAAATAAGATCTGACTTCATTTGGGTTTCGGAATATTGTCTACACAGAAAACAAAAAGGTAATTAGTTGGTATATTAAGTCATGAGATAGGAGAAAGTAGAAAATGCACAAGCATTTGGAATCTCCAGTGCTTGGATAAACTGTACAAGTCGTGAAAAAACTACTTTTTTATGACACGTGAAACCAATTATAATGTTATGCAATGTGAAATACTCCCTCTGTTTCTGAATATAGGGTGTATAGTTTTCTGCACGAATATTAAGACATGCGTATTTTGCACATTGGACTCATTTTTTTCTGGGAAAAATGGTGAGAGATGAGTTCTTAACAGGCACAAAATAAATACAATCCGTTAAATCCCACTTTTGAGACTAGGTCTCGTTTTTTTATGGGTCAAATTGTTCATAAATAGAAAATACACCTTATATTATGGATTTTTTTTCAAAAAACTATACACCTTATATCAAGGAACGGACGGAGTATAATATTCATCTCCACATTTCGAAACACAAAAAACAAATTCCCATCAGAAAATAGAATGAAAATATATTTTGTGCAGGTTGAAGATCCACATGGTGGATAACCTAGCCGAAGCTGAAAGGGGATGGCGATGGCCACAGGAATTGCAATATCTGTTATGCTTAAGCCAGCCGGAGACGAAACCATTTATGTAAATAATGAACTTCCATTGTGCAGATTTGTAACACGGTGCACTCTTGGCACATTCTCGAACTAAATTACTGGTGCGATGAATGAGAGCCTCAGCCTGGAGCCGTGATACAGGTTGTGTAAATTCTGCGACATGCAAATTTGCGCTACGTGGGAGGTTCTGAAGTAGAGGTATCAACAAATTTTGAAACAGATTGCTGCAGCCGCAAGAGGTGGCCTTAGAGCAATACTGTACTTGAAAGAAAAGGTTCATTCTGGTTGCTAAATAAAATGATATGCCTACATCGTAATTCATAATCATTGAGATCGCAGTTGCATGTACCGAGGACAGTGAGCATGCACCACTAAACTGATGTTTTCGTTTTAAAATTGGAATACTATATAGTATATTTTTTCTCGAACATGAGTATAACTTATAAAATTCTTTGATAATGTTTCTTCTAGAGACATGAATATGGATGTATCCCTATTATGTCTATAAACTCTTGAATGGTAGGTTATTATGTCCCTTGAATAAACTTTCACATCATTAATAAGAAAGTGCGTGATTTTGCTCACGAAACTCATACATGACAATGGTGATTACTAACTATGTATGGTCTTTTGTACCTACTTGGGATAGTTACAATTACGGACCAGCATGTCAATAAATCAACATTTGTATCAAGAACAAAACAGGAAAGATGCTTGTAAATATCACCTGCAGCTGTAAGATATCTGCCAAAGGTCTTCGACGCATGTGTGGAACTGTCAGCAACTGAGATGGTGTTTGTCCAACATTCACTATTTGATCTTGTACAATATTCCGTTGCACCTTCAGTAGTTTCAGCAAAATGTGAACAGCTAAATGATTACCAAGATAATCAAAAAGGTTGGATGCGAAGAACTTACTGGATCAGCGATTTTATCAATATCTACCATCCCCTCGTATGTAGCGTAGGGAAAAACATTGTTAGCCATCATTGCTTCTTTACCTCTTTGTCTATATCTGAACAAGGAAAAGTTAAGGTTATAAAATAGACAGTTAATGACATTATACAAGCCTCTAAGGATCAACAAACTAAAGATGTAAAATGATAATCAATGAATATTTTCTCTACTGTTGTGTTTGATAGAAAAAAGGCAATGGATGTATTTCTTCTCTGTGGTCAACACCAAAATCAGAAATTGCACTCCATACTTCTTTTAACAGAAGAAATTGTACTTCTATCATGTCTCATGCACTAAATATAGCAGTAGCAGTCCAACGATTGCCTTACGGTAGAAATAACCAGACAAACATGATGGAGCAACATGCCCTTGGTTTAACAGATTTATCTTTCCCCAAAACAAATGAATCAATAGTTCATTTACTGCATAATTCCAACTGTATTTCCAACTTTATATAAGTTATTTGTATGGTTTTATACATTTCTTAATGTAAGATCTGTCAGAATTATCACGATTAAATCATAATCATTGCAGGTAAGTATGCGGAAAGATGATATTCATCCATGAGATTCAGCAATCAATGCATATATCCCCAGGGCAGCGACTACATGCGCCTCCCCATGTATTAAATCGACATAGTACACCAGCGCTAAAGCCCGCCGAGGCCATCACACAGCATCTCAGACCGTTGCGCCAAGGTTGGTCCAGTCACCCCTCATGATCTTCTGTTTAGCCTACCAGCTCCGTCTTGCCTATTTTAACTACCTCGTGACCCCTTTCTATATTAGCCCTCGGTTACACGTGTCTGACTCAAAAACACCTAGGCCTCCACATATATCAAGTTCAACCGTAGCCCTATACACAGTTATACCAAGTCAGTTTTAGTGCCGGGACCTCCCCCACCGCTTCCATTCAAACAAAAGAATAGCATTGAGCCTTTGATAAGGATCCATTAAGGGAAATGGCAGGGGTGGTGTCGATTTTCCTTTCATTCTAGTATCCATTCATGAAGCATTTGATTCCTTACTAACAAATGATTTTTGGTACACTGGAAAGCTATCCAAAAAAAAAAGTTGAAGCCGTTATCAGCTCGAATGGGATAGGTGCATTCCTTCACATCATGCTTACTGTAGTGTGAATGGGATAGCTAATAGCCTTAGTATTCCCAACATAGAGAAGTTCTGACTGAGGTCATTTTTGGTAAATACATTAAACAGGTACAAGAGGTTTGAACAAGTCGATGAAAGAATGGACATAGTATGCATGGCATTGGCAATGCGGAAGGGATCAGTGGATATGATTGAGTAAATAAAGCAGTTATGTTAAAAGAAACGGAGCATCACAAAACAAACATACCCAAATATTAGATCAACCCATTCATGCAAATGAGCAGATACATGATCACTCTCAAGAGCCTTCCGATGTTTATGTATAAAATCAACAGGGTTCTCAGCCCAAGGAGGTAATGCTACAGAGCCTGCAGTGAAACTCAAATTTATGGGGATCAGCTTCACTGTCTGCATAAAGACTCTTTTAATAATAGAATGGCAAGGATAAATGGTATTCAGTTATTCCTTCCAATCTACAAATATGTGGAGTATGAGTTTAGTCAAAATTCAAATCTTACTAAGTTTGACCAAATATATAGAGAATATCAACAAATACAATATTGCATAAATACATTGTGAAAATATATCTTACGGTTGACTTATTGAAATTGATTTTTTAATTGTAGATTAATATCTTTGCATATATACTTGGTCAAACTTAAAAAGCTTTGACTGACTTAACTCATACACCATGTATTTGTGGACTGGGAGAGTATGAAGTAGGTGAGCACCAACACTGAGCTGACACAAATGCTAGTGGCACGTCTTTCCCTACTGAGTTACACTCGGTTCTATTATGTGTATAAGACTGAAGTGAACTTACCTAGCTTTTTAATAAGTTGATTTGTCCCGAAGCCAATGGAATTCACATCAGTAAATACCTCAGGAAGGTAAAACATCTCTGGAACCTAGAGAAAACAAAATCACATGATTAGATTCCAATATAAATTAATTAGACTTATGCAATAAGTATTGTGCAATATTTATGTGGAAATGTGTCTGGAGCATATTTTTTAACATAACTTACTAGCTCTTTTACATCAGTCATGTTGTCAAGGACACTATTCCAGGTCCGGGGGATATCAGAGAACATGTGATCATCATCACCGAACTTGCCACCTTGCCGCTGAATATGAAGGGTAGTGAAAGGTTCTATCCTGGCAAGATAATACAATACCTGCAGTAGAGGTCAATATCAATACACCATCATTGCAATGAAGGTAAACTAAAATATATATATAATCAACTAGAGGAGGGACTGTCCTTGAAATGTAGTGAGGAATCAGTTGATATTACAGAATAACTTCATAAGTACACCTTAGCCCAAACAAAAGGCGCAGCACAAGCAACAAAGTGAACAAAAGCATGCAAGATTTAAAAGTACGCACCGTGCCAGGACTAGAATAATGTGAACCATAGTGGAATTTTGGGACGACCGGATCATTGAAGCTAGAGTAATGCTCTTGGAATTTCTTCAGCCGTGCCGAATTAAGAGCACCAATTGGCTTCATTGAAAAGAATCAGTACCATCACCCGTGTTAATAAATGGAAAAGCAGGGAAACACATAAGATTCCTCCAGATTAGTAGATTACTATTATCAGCGAGAACAGAAGTACAAAATTTACCTTTGAAAGATCTCGGTACGAGGAAGGATCTTCCAGGTTCAGTATTTTGGACTGATAATCTGATACTACCCATGGGAAGACAGGATACTGCAAAAATAGGTAGCAGTCATTAAAAGAAAGCAGAAGCAAGGACCCATCAGATTCATAAATGATAATTCTAAAGCAAGAATGCCTGTGTGATGTCATTGTAACTGCGCCCAGCAAGAGTGTTCAGTTCCATTAAGTAATCAAAATTGCTAATCTGCACAAGAAAGTTATACTCAGATCTTGACTCTACTTGACATACATGATAACAGAAATGAGTTCTACTCATTACCTCCCATTTAGCCCAGCGCTCCATTAATTGTGTCTGTATAAGGATTTTCTCACGTTTCTAGAACAAAACAGAATATATTAGTGCCACCAATAGGTGTAGATCAAAACATTCAAGTTACTTAACTGCGTTGAACACCAACCTGGGTTGCTAGAAATATATCACTCAAGTAAGGAGGCTTGGTGTGAATGATGGCCCGATAAGCATGCCTACATGCTTCTTTATCCTAAATACAGTTTAGATACAACTTTAAAATGGTTATTCACACATAAGATTCAAACAGTGTAAAGTGAGTCTCACAAATGATGTACCTCAAAGTCAAAGAAGAAATTTGATCTATCTACCATAAATAA
This sequence comes from Poa annua, assembly GCA_026929855.1. Classification (NCBI taxonomy): domain Eukaryota; kingdom Viridiplantae; phylum Streptophyta; class Magnoliopsida; order Poales; family Poaceae; genus Poa; species Poa annua. Next base: position 83,631,094 of record CM049429.1, on the reverse strand, counting down.
TTCCAAAGCACTTTGACGTAACAAATATCTGCAACAGTTAATTTGAATCAGTATGACACATACATACATAAACCCTAAACAGTCAGTGTCAGTTGAAGTCCACAGATATATGAGGCATAGATGGTTACGAAGCTGAACGTCTCAATTAACTTAATACTAGGTAACAACTTTAATGAAGATTAGATAATAAAAATAACATTTACCTTCTATAATAAATCTGATGCACTGAAGATATGAACCAGCTCCGATCTTTGTCTTGCTGATCATATTGGCCACTAGTAGATGCAACATCATCCATGTAACTGTCACTCTCACTCTCACTTATATGCTCATCAACAATGAAGTTAATCCTCTTTGATGTGACCTGAGAAAAAGATATACTTGGGGTTAAGACGAATATTAGCATGAATCATTAGGAGATGAAGTAGAATATTGTTGTGCGATGAAAACAAGAACAAAAAAGAACTTGTTAGCTCAGACTTGATTCAGACAGGTTTGGACACCATTATATAAGTATTTGATATTCTTAAACTAGATAAATCACAAGATGGTGATAAAAAATCTTCAGTGTGCCGATAATTTTTGGATGTTGGAATAAGAACAGGTGCATCCCTAACAAAAGATGAAAATACTGTTATTAGTTGTTTCAGAATGTTTGAAGAATAGAGAACTTGTCTCTAGCAAGATTGTTAGGTCGGTGGTTGTACCCCCACCAGAGTTCAAACCCCAGGTTTGACGCTGGTGTTTCTCATTTAGACGGAATATTCTTCAGTGGGAGGCGACGTTCCCGTCGACAGCGAGGCGCCTGTGGTGACTTCGTCAATCTCAAGACCTGACCCGTCGGCTCAGTCTCTCGGAGGTGCTCATAGGGGTAGGGTGTGCGTGCGTGCGTTCATAGGGGTGAGTGTGTACACGTGTATATGAACGCTTGAGTTGTACTGTGTTTCTCAAAAAAAAATGTTTGAAGAATAGAGTTACCCCAACAGTTGGCTCATGCTTTGAGAAGATGGGTTAGTTGATTGAGAAAAATAAGATATTGCTCTCATTTGTCCATTTAACCTGCACAAGTTCAATTTTAGCTTTTCTTGATTTTGTTTGTGGGTTTCAGGCTACGCTTTGTTTTTCAGTTTTCAACTTGATTGTGCTGTGACTTCGTTACTGTTGAACATTGTAAGTTTTAAGCAAATTACTTTTTCTTACTATAACATATTTCACTTTCCCTCTCCCTTCATCTTCTCCAGAGAAAAACTTGTAATACCAAGAAACACTGCAGATGAAATTAGTGGGGATATTGTGTAAACCAGATACTCACACCTTTATTTACGGTGCTAGACTACTACCAGATTTAGTACGAGATCGTTTGGGATTACGCTATGACTCAAACTCTTCATAGACTGATATGATGAAATTCACTAGCTAAGGTCATGGGAGAACTGAGGTTGATTAGAGTCCGGCCAAGGCAAAGACATCAAAGTTTCGACCATATTGATAAAGAAGGGAAGCCTGAACTTCTAGTCATGATTCATTTCAGTTCAGCTTTAAGTAATATATGCCATAATCATGAATGAGAAGGCTGGCGCTTCTAATAGAAGTTCTTTGGATTCCCTAAGAAAAGCTTTTACAGTAGGTACAACTATACAGGTGGAAGTACGTACATCAGCACACACTTACTTGAAAGGTTCCCCGTACAGTCTTCAGTGGCCGCACCATCGTTGATGGTAGTTCAATTATAATTCTTTTATCTTCTTCACCGGACCTGTAACCAGGTGTAACTACTGTGGATCGCACCAAGTTGCGAACACCAGAGAAGTCTGAACTTCTCGAATCCGTTGATCCTTTAAAAGGATCAGGTGGCAAGGAATTTCTTAGTTGATCATCTACACTGCTGCAAATAGTATCAGTTTCTATCTGCTCAGCGTCTTCATGTCCTCCATCCTCTGACATTGCTTCAGCCCCTATAATCAACGAACTAGTTGGGAGAGCATTTGTAAATCGAGTGCTCTCTTCCTCTTTGTGGCATGGATTGGATTCAACACCATCACAAAGAAGATTCTGCTCCTCAAAATTAACAACTGCGCCCAAATGATCTGACCCATTGTAGTTTCTTTTCATGAATCTTCTCATCCTTGATGAACACTCAGTAAAATCTAACTTCCAAAATATCTGTATGACAATATGTAGAAAGGTACAATAAGATCTCTACAGTAATAAAATGTATCATGATGGTTTTTTAATAGCAATGCAAGAAAGTGTAAAAGAAAAACATGATTTGGTCTGTACGCTATCAGGAGTACACAGAAGTTCTCCAAAAGGTCCATAGAGTCTATTTGTCTCTACTAAGCAATGAAGAAGACGTCGCCATGCCCGAACTCGAACAGACGCACAACGACGGTTCAAAATATCAACCTGTGTTCGCCTCTCCATCTGAAATACCAAATATCAGAAGCGGAAGCATTCTGTGCGATGTTTATAGCGTGCTGTTCAATGTTAACATACCTGAACTCGTTGCAAATTCCGTGCTAAGGCAAAACTTGAAACAAGGAGTGCAACATATTTGTACGAAAGGGCAGAAAAATCTCTTCCTGAGACCGACTTTGAATCAGCAGATTGCAAACACTCCATCCAAGCAGCACCCATAGCTTCAGATGTATTCCACCTCTGGGCTCGCTCAATATCACCTGCAGACCTCCTTTGTCCTGAAGTTGCCATTGCTATAGCACTAAGACCCCTTCTTGAGCCAATCTTAGAAGTACGTTCAAGGTCACGAGCAGCAGCCAAGGCTGTCACTTTAGCAGATGCTTTGTCCTTTGGAGCAGATGCATGAAGGATGGGTGTTGTATCAAGAGGCTTCTGGAAACTTGAGAATGTGTGTAATTTAGCTGATCTACGCTCAAGCAATGAGGTGTCACGCCTGCGCAACTTATTTGTTGGTGGTGCGATTGTTTCTGCCCCAGAGGCACCAGCAGCAATCATGGCCAATGCCATTGCAACAGGAGGAGAAGCAAAAACAGCAGCCCAGCCAGGAGATACCATTGAAACAGCAGCCTGAATACAAAGCAAAACAAAAATCCTACTGTCAAAACAATAATGAGATCTTTGTCCAAGAGGAGCAACAATAAGTTTCATATTTAACATAATAGCCTTCCCCAAGCATAATGTCTAGATATAAATATCTACGCTAATTAGTCAAAGCACCAGTTAAAAATAAATTCTCAAACATATGAATGGAAGTATACAGTATAACTATTAAAAAGCATCTGGTCTTAAGTTAATGAGCCAAATTAAGAGTTCTATTTGCCAAAGTACCATTTCCTCTAGAAAGCTATAAAATTCTAACAAGCATCACTAGATCAGAAGTAGACAGCTCAGCAAAAGAACCGGCTACTTCAGTTGTTACCTATCTTGTATGACCTATTTAGAATCAATTGTTACCTCAACAGGTAAAGCATCTGCCGCCGAAGGACAATCATCAACAACTAGAGGATTTTGTCCATCCGAAGATGCAATCTCGTGAATAACAGCCAAAATAGAGCGATATCTTTTCAGCACAGCTGCAAATGGTGGCATGATCAATTCAAGATACTTCTTCCTTAATGGTTTTCTGTCACTACTTACAGCTTGCCATACCTGTAGATATTGTAAACTTCATGAATTCATAAATAACACATAATACACAAACTTTGCTGGATTTGTCTAATAAAGCCAAACAGCTTAAACAGACAGACAGCAGCGGCATAGAGTTATACGATTATCCTACGTTAGGTCCTATAAATAGTGGGGCTCTTTTTTCCCTCGGAAAAGAGCAATGGACATGTAAGTACAAGATGTAGAATGTAATGTGGCAATGGACTGTGGGAAACCACACTTATTTGGATCCACATCACAAAACGGAAGCCTGTTTGGTAAATGAATATTTCTGAGCAACACTTTGGTACGTTCAATTTTGACTTGAATACCGAAAATTTATCAGGAGATACAGGGGTGTTCTGAGCTTGTCAATATTTCGTAGTTCAAAATCATGTCAGAGGTGTGGTGATTTTCATGGAACACTGGTATGTTTCTAGATGCAGCATATTCTTCCATCAGTGAAAAACAGTGTTACCTCGGAATAAAGGACAGAAGATGCAACCAGAACCCTCTGTCTCTTAGATTCAGAAACGGGCATATTCAGAATGGGGCCAAGCACTCTGTCAAAAACAAGAGTTCCAAATATCAGTGAATGATTCAAAAAAAACTATGAAGAACTAATGGACAAAATGAATAGTACGGAGTACAGAATGAAAGGCCACTGGTTACTATCTATCATAATGTGATAATTCTGGATCAAATCTTTTTCTTGCACTATTATTTCATACTCCCTCCGTTTCACAATATAATGTTATAGGTGTTGTGCATATTTTCTAGATTCACACTAAAATAAATGTACACATACACTAAAATGTGTCTAGATACATATATGTACATGTGAATGTGGAAAAAGGCTAAAACATCTTATATTGTGGAACGGATGGAGTAGATGATACTTAATAGCTGACAAGGTGTACCTCCATAGAAGTGCAGCCTCAGGTTTTCTGGTAGAAGAACAACAGTTACCATCAAGTGCAATCGCACTTCCAGATTGACAACTCAATCCTTCTGATCCAACATTATTCATGCTAATGTTCCTCATTAAAAGGTCGCCTTCCCCAGCATCATCCTCCCTCATCGAAATAAGAGTCAACCGGAGCATGCAAAAAAATGGCTGATCACTATCTATTAACTGATTAAGTGCACTCATAACACCCGTGCCAGCACCAGATCCCCCTCCAGAGCCCAGGCCAGCCCCAAATCCAGAATCTAGTAGAAGTGTCCGCAGCATTGCAACTGATTTCTTCACTAATGGAAGTTCAATCCAGTTCCCACTGGAGTCTTTCTCTACAACAGATTTCCAAGCTTCCCAACCACTACCTCCTCCTCCGAAGATATTAGATTTGGGTGGAATACATACACCATACCACAACCGGCTTCTATACTTCCAACCTTCAGAAAGATCTGAAATACAGCTCCCATAGGATACAAATGCATGCCTGACAGATCCATAAGGTTCAGCTGCTGCTGCTGCTGTTATGCGTTCCATCACCTCAGCAGAAATTTGCCCATTTGTATCAGACATAGAAGCAAGAACCTGGAATATTTTTGCACACCAATGATAAAGTAAGATGTATGAAGTAGATGAAACTGACCATAAGAGTATAAGACTATGGACTATGAAGGGGGGTTCTGAAATAAGCTACACTACACAGAGTATCCTTCTGGATTATACGCATACTTATTTCCAATATATATATATATAGACATGCTTGTCAAGTTCTAAGAAACGGTTTAACTCCTATAATAAGTAGTGTCCTTATTGAAAAGAAACAGTGTGCACATGCTTGTCAAGTTCCAAGAAATAGTGTAATTTTTATAATGGATGGTGCCCTTATTGACTCTTGAATTCAAAAATACCATCATTCCCTCCTCATCATCTTCATCAGAAGTTTCTCTAGAAACTGGACTTCCAGTCATACTTATATTCTCAAACCAATACAATACCACTAATGAATTTAATATCTTCAGCAACGACCTAATAGCATCTCGCAAATTTTAAAAATTCTCTCAGAAGAAAAAGTTGACCAACATGTAAAAATACTGAAAGAACATGAAAACTTGGAGCTACATAATAAAACTGTGAACATAAACTGAAATTATGAAAATATGATTTTGATGTGCCTTCTAGATATACATACATCAACCGGCAGTCCACCGGCATCACTGGACAAAGACTGCCTTGAGCCCCCAGCTTCTAAAGGCTCGCTACCAGTTCTGCTCAAAGACCTACTGGAAGCCATCGATGCAGGAGATGCAGTACTGTCAATTAAGCAGGATGTAAAAAATTGTTGACTGCGTGACCTAAGATGATCTTCTACAAGCATCATCAGAACTATAGCATTCTCAGCCAAGACTAGTGAGACATGGGCAGCTTTTTCTGCTTGCATTTTTGCTTCTTTAGGTACCTCCACTGCAACACTACCAGATGCTGCAACAGTAATTCCCTCAGACTGCTGTAGGGACAAACAAGAAAATAACATCAAATGTTAAATGATAAAACCATAACTTGTAAATTAACAGACACTATGTTTTACGTTCACAAGATTGAGCTCAGCTGCACAATGTTGTATAGAATCACATGAATGTATCAAGAGTATCATATTTCATAACAAAAGTGGAGTTTGGGAAAGAATTATACATATTTTTGCTGTTTCGTGGGATAGCAATGATGAAAAATATGCTATTCCAAATTGACTTGAACACAAGGAATTAGGAATCTTATTTACAAACTCTGGATACTTCAGGACTAAGCTAGCTCCATCTAACAGCCAATTGGATTCTCTTGGTTACCAAAAACAACTATGGATATGATGATGACAAGATTAATTCTAGCTGTGTTATGCCTCACTGGCTTTAGGTTATTCAGTGGTCACGCAGTTGAAATCTCGGTTATATCGAGTCCCTAGTCGTCACCAGAATTGTTTTGTTGCTGTTCTTTTGAGCAAATCATTATTTCCGGTGTGACCGGGCTTCCGAGCGGAGTCACCGGCTTGAGCGAAGCTTCAATCACGGTGCCACCAGAGGACCGTTGGAAGGTTCTTGGTATGAACTGTTTGATGAAGCGGTTTCCTTACAAAGGATTGGTTTCATCTCATACACTATAAGATTGGTTTCCTTACAAAGGGAATACAACCTTATATTATATAGGCTTTCTAGGTCGGTCACTGATCGCTCAAAAGTAACAACCCTAAACTGATCAGTGATCCAGCTTGCAGCAGCCGGAAACTACAAAATGGCTCCATTATAGAGCTATTCCAAACTAACTCAAACACAAGGACTTAAGACTCTTACTTCTAGGACTCCTACATACCCTGGATATTTCAGGACTAAGCTAGCGCCATCTAACAGCCAACTGGATTCTCCAGATGCCGCAACAACAGATATGATGATCATAAGATATATGAAAAAAAAATGCCTTGCTAGCTGGCGTACTGTATTGTCAAAACAATAGAAGAACAAGTCTCAAACAATAATATTTGTGAAAGAAGGTAGTATCAACCTGAACTCGAAGCTCCTGGGCAGAAAAATCAAGCAGACTACCCAGTAATCTCCTTTTGAAAATTGGTAATGATTCTTCACGCCTAGAAAAAAATTAACACAACACATCATATTGCAAGATAATGATATGTTCTTCTAGAACCATGTTCTCGCAAGCTGATGTGACGAGGCGGTAAACAAATAAATTTACAGGCTAAAGCTATTTGTAGAAGATACAAGGAGAATATTTAGAAGGAATTTCAAGTTTTAGATCATACGCAGTCCTGCATAATCATAATGCCATGCTTCAACAATTTTAAAATTCTGGTGTTTTTATCACCTAAACATTTCTTCTGTAATGATAGATACAGAAATCATGGATTGGATACAATATACATAACTAACTACAAATAATGGCACAGGAGCATTGCTGCTTATTGACCTTTTATTTACCTAATTCTTTGGTCCCACGTGCTAGATCCCCCAACCATTGAAAGCCATTCTGCACAGTGTATTGTTGCTTCTACATCCTGCAGTGTTAGATCAATAAAACCCATCAAGATACAGTAAAGTAACCTTGTAAAAGAAAAGGCATCAAGTCCAAGCACAACGTTACCATAGGAGAAAGTTAAGGTCCTTTCTCGAAAAAAAAGAAGTAACTTATGATCCTACTACCACAGGACAGAAATATAAGACACCCATTTTCAAGATTTATCATTGAACAATGATTAGCCAAATTATATGTGGATTATCTTATATATACATATCACTAAATGATGATTTTAAATACGAACCCGACAATATCAATTATGTATTACATAATACACATACTATTGAACAAACTTTTGGTCAAAGATAAATCTTGAAAAGCGCGCCTTATATTTCTGAACAGCGCTATGTCCAAATAGAAACACAATAGATCATAGTCACTTGCCTTCCACCCATCTTTTTGCTGCATTGAATGCTCCAGCATAATAATTAGAAACTTATGTATGGCATCTTCAAGTTCATATATGCTTACACCATCTGAATCTTTGTTATCACCCATCTACATATCAACTTTACATATTAGAATCCACAGCAGAGAATGTACAAAAGCGAAAAATATAGAATACAACTGACATCTTATTTTAATGAACTGCAATATGTTGGATTCGTCATGAAATAAACATTACCTCGTGATTAGAAATCATAACCTCCAAAATCCATTCAGGCCATTCCGCAATGGAAGTCATAGTACTTCTATTCTCGGGGTGACTACAAACCAAAAACAGAAGATCCTGAAATAATATAGAAGGCACCAATAAGTGATCAAAATTTAGGAGAAATAATAAATTCCATTAAAAAAATCAAAGTAAAAAAGTACTTATGTTTCTTAGCTTTGGAAAATCCATGTTCAGCATTCACAATTTGACTGATTGGGTTTACAACAATAATTAACTAATGCAGCTAATGAAGAGTTGAAGGCAATACTTTCAATGACGATCATGCAAATAGCTCGGCTAATGCAGCTTTGGGATATGGTAGATGAAAAAAAAAAAAAAGTCTGTTGCTGAATCGTTGAGCATGGTATCTAGGGTGGAGACATCTTGTTTTGTTTTTGCAAAGGTGACCGCATACATCATTCATCAGTATTTAAGACACAAACGGCAAAGTTGTACAAATACAAACAACAAGAAATTTCATGGAGAAAAGAAGCTAACAAAATCAGATTGACAATGACAAAAACACAAACTTATTGGATGCAAATTTAATGTTCCCAGCAAGATCATAGCTTCAAAAAACAAAAATAATGACATTGGTGTAAGGAATGTAAATCAAGAGAATACAAAGAACGGAACAGATTTCAGTGAGCATATCATCAGTAATAATATTCATTATTAATATAAAAATCAGGAAATAAAATGTACCTGAATGGCACGAGCTTGGAATGCTCGTGATGCATATGGCAGAGAACGGAGTAGAACTAACAAGAGCGGAATATGTTGAAAGCGATAAGAAGATTCATGAAAGTTTACATTATCATTTGCTGCAGAAATATTGATCTGCAGTCAACAAAACAAGACATAATTAAGGATTTCCAGAGTAAAATAAGTCTGGTCTATGAGATGCTTAAATGAGCAATGTTTGAAGATAAATTTTGAAGAACTTTTATTTGGAAGTCTTGCTTTGATAAGATTCCAAATATTTATCTAATTCAAGTACTTGAAAAGTGATAACACAATCTAGTACAAGGCAAAAAGTTAATTCCATGAACCAATTAGCGCAGTGATGAAAACATATCACATATCCATTCTCTATAAGTCAGTTAAAGAACATACCGCAGCAGACATTAAAGACCTATATACATTTCTGGTCATATGCCTTCTTGGAGCTGCTTGGAAAGCTTTCTGCAATGCGAAGAGCAGTAAAGATACTCTGTCTTCGAACATGGAATTTCCTTCACCATTTGCAGTTGTCACAAAACCACTTGGCAACTTTGGTTTTGCAATAGGTGAGGCAAGCTTCAAGTGACCTGAGGCAACTAAAGCGCCCAAAACATGAACTATCCCAACAATTATCCCATCACCATTATCGATATTGTATACATTATTCTGAACATTGTCAGAGATATTTTGGAAGTCAGTGCCACCCAAATTATTTATGAACTGATTCTTTAGTAAGCACCATTTACTAGTGGATTCAAGTTCAGTGTTAGCTTCATGAGAAAGTGACTCATCACCAACTGACTGGATCTCGTGATTGCAGTTTGCTTCAGTCGTAGTTGGTTTCAAGACTGAATCAGTGTTACTAAATTTTGCATGAGAACTTCCATATTTAGCCTCCCTCTGCAAAATAACAAGTAATGCCTCTACACCTCCACAAGAAATAAATGACTGGGCAAACATGTGCGCTCTACTGCTATTCGGGTGCACAATCAATCTGTAGATGAGGAGCAAGACCCTAGCAACCTGCCAAGAAAGCACATTATTAAAATCACCATAACAATTCTCTTAACCAGTTACCACATAGAGAAGCTATACAATAGTAGTAAGAGTGAGTTTGGTGCATAACTCATGGTACAGACCACCACGATTAAGCAAAGAACATATAACTCAAAATATGACAACAATTTAACTACTCCCTCCCTTCACTTTTATAGGGCGCACCACCTACCCTTTCCATTTTTGCCACATACATACATAAATGAGTGAATCTAGACTTATACTGTACATAGAATCACTTAATTTGGTATGTATGTGGCCAAAATGGAATGGGTAGGTGTGTGCCTTATAAAAGTGAACGGAGGGAGTAACAAAAAAGTAGTTTCTCTTCAGAATTTCGTTGTTATGAAACAAAGACTTCCAAATATGCAATACTCAAAATTTGTGACCACAACATATTATACCAAACTACGCAATTCCAAACTCTGAACAAATGGAAAAGATATTTAATGTATAAACATCGTCCTGGTCAATAAGAGAAATGCTAGCAAAACTTGGATGAGAGTCTTTGTTTCTTGGCAAGAGGCATGTAATGTTGTACTCGACTGCCAGTGTCGAGTCCAGTTACCTGGTTAACTTGTGGGCAGTCGACAACAAATCCTACCAAACGACGAATATCATCAGAAGCCATTGTAGAAGAAGCTGCTCCTATCAATAGTTCAATAACAACCAAAAGCTCATCAACAAGAGAATTCACTTTCCCTATAGGTCTGTCAATTCCAGTAAATGCGAAGGTATCTATTGAATCTCCTTCACGAGTTACCCAATAACATCTTCTGCATCCATCAAGAAGCACTTGCAACGCATTTGCATCATACATGCAAGAGGATTCTGCAAAAACCATGTCTGCGAGTGAAGAGAGAAGCTTTTTCTGCAGAACATAGTTGCATGAGCTCCACATCTTCAGGTCTAACAACAAAGTGCTAAAGAGCTGTAGTTTTAGACGAGGATCATTTCTCTGAGACAGACACAAAGATACAATTGCAGTAACAAGCTCCTCATCACTCAGTATCTCATTCTTCCCACTTTCCAATCTCGACAGTGTTTCCAATAAATGATGTAAGACTTGTGATATGAGCTCTGGTCCATGGGTACGGCAGAGCTCTTCCTTATTTCCAGGATGTTGAATTGCTAGGGAAATTATCCTGAAAATAGGAACAGAAAGAGAAGAAGTGGCAAGAGACAGTGACAAATCACCAAGTATAGGTTCCAGGTTATCCATCTCGACATTGCTCACAGTCAATGGTAGTAAAGCCATTGGACCTCCACAAGCTAATGCCCATAAAGATTCTGCAGGTCGCACGCGATAAGATACGTGAACCATCCCAACAACTTCTGCGTGCCTTCGGTGAGTACCTAAGATTGAATACAATAATATCAATAGTTATCCTTCTGAACCAGCCTAAGCAACCTTTTATGAATATCAGTTGTTGTATAACATTAGTTTCGGCACTAATTAGAACCTAGTTCCCTGGTAATGGTTAATAGCATGTGAGGATGACAATAGGAATGATTGATGGGAAACTGGGAAACAAACTCAAGCCACCTTTTTGAATTCATATGTACTAACAATATTGCATGATCTATGTTGTGGTAAGTGGCAACCGCTAAAAACACCCTCGTCCCTGGTAGTGATTAAAGGTATGTCAATTTGTGACAAGTGACAGCCACTAAAGACAGCAAAAAAATTCGACCAATACAGGAATTCATGCAGAGCTGAGAAACCAAATTTATAAAGACTGCATATGCAATAAACGGCAGGCCAAATAGGAAATACAGAAGATTTGTGTTCCCTTTACCAGGATTATACCTCACCATGGTTCAACTCCCCAAGTAACACCAAAGATACGAGTATAATTAGGCAAGGCCATTCTGCTAACATGTTTTAGTGCTTTTCTTTGTTGTCCTTTTGCATTCTCCGTTGGGGTTCTTCTATGACTTAATAGGTTGGTAGTTTCGTAAATTAAAATAAAGAAAGACATATAAGATTGACAGCTCAACTATAGAACGAACCTGTTGAACCAGAAGGTGAAGCATCAGCGCAAAATCGGCCGTTAAGTAGGCTAGGATGGTAAAGAAGATGTAAGCTTCCTCCAATCTCCATGTCAAGTGTATAACTATCTTCTGACATTTCCCTAATATGGTCACAGCTAGCTTTCCAAGGCAAACCAGCGCCATTGCTGAAGCTGGGAAGTGCATCTCCTCCCCTGGAAGCTAGCCGGGTCATTCTCTCTGGCCCAATTGGTTCCACGAAAATATAGATAGGCCCCATTTCGGCAAACAATGGGCATTGCCGCTGGCGCGGCTGCAAGCCATCGATAGTTGGTGGTGGATTCTTCCCAATGCAGCAGAAAGCCAGCGGTTTCAAGATACGTGGGAACTCAAACGGACAGCTCTCATGAAGGTTTCCATCCACATACAACCGCAGTTCACTCTCAACGCTGCCGAGCAAACCCTGCTTGGTTGTGCACTCCAAACCAACGAAGTACCAGCACTGTGGTTTGAATTCATAGGTGAAACGCAGGGAAGCCTTATTCCCCTTTCCAGTCCCACTCTCCACAACTAGAAACTGGCCATGGAAATAAGCCTCCACGCCATCGTTATCAGCAGTGAGGAAACTGAAAAGCCAGGGCATGTACTTCATCCCTTCTCCAGCAAGTGTGCAAGCAGCGGCAGCCGTCGCCCATGCCGATGATTTCCCAGACGACGTCGATGCTGCAGCCACTGCAGTGGCCACTGTGGCCATAGATATGCTGCGTGGGTTTGAGAACGCCTCTACATATATCCATGTGGCAAACCCAAAACCGTTCGAGAATGGCCACCGGCTGTCCCCAGGGGCAAGCAAGCCAGAGCTCTCGCCATCGAACTCGAACGTCGTCGCAGGCCCCTTGGCCTCATTGCAGCCAACAGCTTTCTCCAACGCAAGTGTGAGCGGCGTCGCCCAGCGTGTCCCGAGCGCCTTCTTGACCAAAAGGAGCCAGGAATGTAAGTCCTTGACACTCACCGAGTTCCCGCCGAGAACCTGGATGCACTGCACTAGAGGTGCCCCGTCCCAATAATCCCTGCTGCTCTGGCCCATTCGGACGAACAGCTTCTCTGCGGCGTCGAGGAGGACGGCGAGGATGCCCGAGGCCGAGCACATTGTGCGGTTGCGGGCGCAGGCGGTGAGGGTGGCGAGGAGGCCGCGGGCCATCCGGGTGCGCGGCGACGGCTCGACGCCGCACGGGAGGTAGGGCAGCAGCTCGGCCGCGACGGCGGCCGCGCGCGAGCTGGCCATGATGCTGGGGGCCGTGGTGCCCTCGTCGCAGTCGAGGCCGTCCACGCCGCCCATCGTGATCATCAGCACGTCCACGATGAAATGCGAGACCTCGCCGCCGTTCTCCTCGGACGAGGAGACCATCTCGCGGAGGCGCTCGGCCCCGCCGCCCATGATCACGGCGTCCACCGCGTGCACCACCGCCTCCGGGACCTCCGACGGCACGGACGGCGCCAGGCGTCTCCGCAGCGGCGGCGGAGGGGCCGGCCGCGAAGAAGGGGCCGGCGGCGAGTCCGCGTCCGACATCTCCTCGTCGTCGTACCGCTCGCCGCCGCCGGGCGACGCGACGTCGAAGTGCTGCTGGAGGCCGCCGTCGTCCTCCCACGGCGAGGTCGGCGAGGCGTCGGACATGTCGTGGCGCGAGTCCTCTCCCTCCATTATTAATTACACCGGCTCACGTAAGCTCCATGGAAAAAATCGACGAAAATGTGAGAAATCGGGAGCAATGGGGAAGGAAGGATCAAGCGCAATGTGCGGGGAAATTGACGGGGAAAATCGGGGGGAAAGTTTGCAGAGGGGATGTGAGGCCAGGGAGGAGTTTGGAGAAGAGGGATTAGCGGTGGTGGCTGGCGCGGGTGCATGGCGGAGGAGCGGAGGAGAAGCGGCCCGAGAGGCGGGGAAGGCGAAGAACTGGTGTGGTGTCGTGGCTCGGTGGCTGGTTCAGCTCTCGAGCTACCTTAAAACGTCGAGATTGCTCGCCAATATTGTCATCACTTATCAACGTTTTCCAACTTAGGCCTTGTTTACTTGTTTTTTACCCTTTTTCTAGTGTATTTTAGTTGATTTGACGGGATTATCCCGAATCCCGATAAAAACTTATGTTGGGTTGGCGGAGGGATGAGTAGAGGTTTAGTATAACATGTGCTTATGTTTCATTAGTCTCTTGATCGGGTACCCAAACTGGGTAATTTCCATTTCATTAAAAGAATAGATTATGAGAAATGCTCTTCCGCTTTCTCGGAAGTTTATTTTTATAAATTTAAAATATATTGATGGTTGTGATTAACTTTATATCAGGTCTAAAAGTGATGTAACAGGAGTACTAACTAGGTGGGATTAGCACCCCTATTCTCCACCTCTAATTACAGTTATTGATGTGATTTTCAAATTCATGCAAAATAACTTATGGGAAAGCACATGAGCACTTCACATAGATTCTAAATTACTGGTCTTAGCGGAAGAGGAGCTCTAAAGCCGAGAAAAGGGAGCCAACTAGCAGAGGATAAATATCCGTCTGAATGCAGTCGACTGGAGAAGATGAAGACAAGGAAGAGCCATTCTTCATACATAGAAGCAAGTGGTCGAAATAGAAAGCACACAAGCAGAATTATATACAACTATTGAGGTTTGGTTAGGCTTGGTTATGATGACATTGAGTTGAAAGATTGCATGTTTGAATCTTGTCCCCGCCTCTGCATAAGTATCCACCGACTTTCATAGTTTTCGTGTGATCATAGAAGAAACTTTTGGGACTGTCCCGACAGTATAAAAAGACCGATAACAAAGAAAGGAGACTATGGTTACTCTAGGGCTCTACCTATACTAGTAGTCGTGCACGTGCAATGCATGTCTATAGAATCATATAAATAAAAAATCCAAAATTTCATACTTTGTTGAATTTTTTTTCAAATCACTTTGTTAAGTCCTGGTAAATAAAGCTACCAATAGAGATTGTAGATTGATCAAATCAGACAGAAAATGCTAGATGCACTAACTTAATATCACTCTAAGAGGTGGACCTTAACATGATTTAAAATAAAACATAGGTGGTAAAATTTATGTGGTTCTTGCCTGATGAAATAGAAGATTAACACAGGTAACATGATACCACCACAGAAATCTAGTCGCCCTCACAGCTCATGAGTCTAGAATCGGATGTTTATAAGTCAAGAGGAGGAGGAGTTCACATCAACAACATTTTTCTTGAATGACTATAGGTTTTCATGACCAAGACATGTAATAGAAAATCTCAAAAAGAAAAGACATGTAATCGAAAAAAGATCAAAACTTCCTACATACAACAGAGGTGTAGTGTAATGAAGAAAAAACGCAAATCCCTCGCCCCTCCAAGATGTTGATGGGCATGGAAACAATTCGATTGGATAAAGTTTAAATAAAACGCTTAATTAAATATATATCATCGCAATAAGGATTTATGCTCCTAGGAGTGTACAGAGTGCTGGGCGTTGATACATCTCCAACGTATCCATAATTTCTTGTGTTCCATGATATGTTATATCATGTTATTACATGTTTTATATGCATTTTATATAGTTTTATGTATTTTCTGGGACTAACCTATTAACAAGATGTCATAGTGTCAGTTCCCTGTTTTCTGTTGTTTTTCGTTTCAGAAAAGTCTTAAGGAAATATCCGTCAAATTTCAAACGAGCCAACCAATATTTATTTTTGGAATACTTGTGACCAGAAGAACTAAATATTCGTGGCGTGGGCCAGAAGCCAGCCGCGCCGGGAGGTGGTGTGGCGCTCCCGGGCGCCCACCGACCTAGCTCTTTCACCCATATAAACCCCTCTGACCTAAAAACTCCATACGATTAATCACTTTTTCCTCCACGGATCCCGAGCCGCCGCCGTCACCACTTCGGGAGAGATCAGAACTACTCCCAGGCACCCTGCCGGGAGGGGGAATCGTCCCCGGAGGCCTCTACGTCCCCATGACCGCCTCCGGTCTGATGCGTGAGTAGTCTACCTTGGACTACGGGCCCATAGCAGTAGCTAGATGGTTGTCTTCTCCTCCTGTGCTATCATGTTTAGATCTTGTGAGCTGCCTATCATCATCAAGATCATCTTTATGTAATTCTCCATGTTGTGTTTGCTGGGATCCGATGAATATTGAGTACTAAAGTTATTTCTTCATAATATATCATGTATGTGCTATTTAATGATCTTGCATGCTCTCTGTTACTTGTGTATGTGAAAGAACATTTTCCCTCATGTGTGGTTTTGGTAATTATATGACAATCTCTATGGACTAATGTTTGCATTGAGATATCCTTGCAGATCTTGTCCATGGAATTGTGGAGCCCATGTGTTGGACTCATGAAGTTTATGTGTTGAGTGAAGCTTATTGCAAGTATGTCTTGAAGGATTTAAGACATCATATTAGTAAAGAAATGTTGGAAGATACAAGGTTGATCAAGATGTTGATAAACACATAAAGCTACAAGATGTACCAAGAGCGATCATGTATCTCTTGGGTTGGTAAACACTTGTATGTATAGCTTTGTGAACTAAACCATGATATATGTGTGTGGGGTATCATTACATGAGGTTAGATATCTTCTCATGGGCTTGCATCAAATGAAGATTTCATATAGCTCATGGAGGATGACATCATGTGGTGATCGTCATCAAGGTGAGATGTACAAGACCAAGAGAAGCTTCTTGAAGAGATCCTATGCTTGGAGCTTGCTATGGATATATGAAGACGAAGCTTAGCGAGACTCTCCCATTGTGAGAATGGGGAGTATTTGGAGAAGTCTT
The DNA here is from genome assembly GCA_026929855.1 of Poa annua. Lineage (NCBI taxonomy): Eukaryota > Viridiplantae > Streptophyta > Magnoliopsida > Poales > Poaceae > Poa > Poa annua. Next base: position 83,614,183 of record CM049429.1, on the reverse strand, counting down.
CATCAAGCATGTGCTTGGACGCACAATCAAGAAAGATGAACCACTTGAAGAGATCAAGATAGTCATCATCTAACTCAAGTGGAATGCTCAAGGCAAAGGTATGATCTTGATAGGGCTATAGGATAGATAGGCGTACTATCAAGAGGGGCTCTCAAGTGAGTAACTTGATCGCATCGTTGTGGAGAGCTCAAACCTTTTCATACTTGGCATATCATATTTCTTGGTTCTTATTTGGCTTTTATGGTGGTGAGGAACTAGAGCTTGGTTCATCTCCATGTCAAGCTCTTATTCATCGGAAACGGTCTTACTTTGGAAAACTTGTTGGCTTTCATCCATGTGAGTATTTAGAGCTTGGTTTATCTCCATACTAAGCTCTAGTTCATCAAAAACGGATTTCATATGAATATCTTGTTACGTTTTTGATATTGGAGGTTTTACCGGTTTACATGTTTTAGAAAAGTTAAACATTTTCCCATTTTATTTTATCCTCACATGATGTACTATGATGTTTCTATGCACATTCTTATAGAGCTCTTTGTAACGATTACAACGAGCCGAAAATCATCAAAAACGGAGTCCGGATGAAAAAGTTACTGCAGTTTTCGTTTCGCTGTTTCTGTCAGTTTTCGGGGACTCGGAAATTCCGAAAAAGTGAAATTTCCGATCACAATTTCCGGTTCAAATCAGTACCGAATTTCCGACTGGAGCAAATTTCCGGTCCAAATTTCCGACCGGAATTTCTGGTTTTCTCTGAGTCCAACGGTAAGAATTTCTGGGGGGTATAAAAACTCCCCCTCTTATTCTTCCTTGGCCCATCCAAGGGAGCACGAATTTTCCTTCTCTCCTACTCCATTGTTGACCTTGGAAAGCTTGATTTCTCTCAATCCCCCCATTGATTTTTCCATATTCTTTTGGGAAAGTTGAGAGGATATCTAGATCTACAATCCTACCAATCCATCTCTCCTCTAAGTGAGGGGAACCTAGTGGATCTAGTTCTTGGAGTTCCTTTGTGGTTCTTCTCTTTGTTCTTCCTATCTTCTCCCCCATAAGCATTAGTTGGTTTTGGTGGGATTTGGGAGTGAAGGATTTGATTCCTTTGTGGTTTTCTTTGTTCTTCCTCTCTTATTCCCCCCATAAACATTTGTTTTTTTGTTGGAATTTGAGTGTGAAGTACTTGAGCACTTCGTGTGCTCTTGCCATTGCATTTGCGTCGGTTTGAGCCCTCCACGAAGATTCGTGGTGGTGATACTTGTGAGCTTGTTACTCTTGGGTCATTGGACCCTAGACGCCTTTTGTGGCCGGCCTTTTGTGGCCAAAACCTTTTGTGGTCATCTTGAGAGCCCCCAATTAAGTTGTGGGTGTGTGCCTCAAGAGTGTTCTACGGGATTCGATCTCCGCCCCAAAGGAGATCAATAGTGGAAGGTGAACTCGCAACCTTTTGTGGTTGAGTTAATCAGGAGAAGAAGGTGAGCCTTTGTGGCGTTGCGGCTAACCTGTTGTGGTTGCGCACACCTCTACAAACGAGACGTACACTCTTTGGGTGGAACTCGGGAATACATCCTTGTCTCCACGTGCCTTGGTTATTTCTATACCCGAGCTCTTTACTTATGCACTTTACATTGTGGAAGCCTTCGTGCTTGAAGTTATCTATCTTGCTAGCTAGCATCTTGTTACTTGTATTGTTTAGCATAAGTTGTTGGTGCACATAGGTGAACCTAGTATATTTAGGTTGTATGCTTGTTAAAGTAAACCTCTAGTTTTATTCCGCCTTTATCAAGCATACCGGAATTTCCGGGTCATTATTGGACTGGATATTCCGGCTCCTCGGAAAAAAATTAAATCGCCTATTCACCCCCCCCTCTAGGCGACGTCTATTCGTTCAATTGGTATCAGAGCCAGGTTATCTCATTATTAGGACTAACCGCCTAGAGATAAAGATGTCGTTTAGAGATCTAGTGCACAATCCCACTTATAGATTCGATGGTACAAATTATGATGTTTGGAAAATTCGCATGCTTAGTCTTTTTAAAGACATGGGTTCAAATTTAGAGATGATTGTAGATATGGGTTTTTCTCCTGCAAAGGATTCAGAAGAATTTCTTTAGAGGATGAGAAAAACTCTTATCTCGATACTCTAGCATCTAATGGTCTTATATGTGCTTTGAGCGATGTAGTCCTTGCGTCAATCATGCCTTTTCGGAGCGCTCATGAATTATGGACAATACTTCAAGATATATATGAGGTGTCCAACATTTCTAAGGATGATTGTCCTCCTTCCACATCCGGTCGTGATGAGCTCACGTCTTCCTCCACTTCACCGACATGTGGTTTGCCACAAGGTAATGATATGGTGAGTGGTGATAGAAATTGCATTATTGATGGTGAATCCACTATCTACTATACTTCTCACCCATCTTATTTCAATGCTCTATCTTTGGACTTAAACACCTCTAGCACTTCAAATGTCATACATGCTAGTGTTGATAGTCCTTGCATATCATGTAGTAGTTGCTTAACTAAATCTCTTGATGATGCTTTCCTTGTCTTGTTGCCATGATCAAAATGTTTATATTTTCTCTAGTACTTCTTTGGCTAACAATGTAGAGGAATCCCAACAATTGTTGGAACAAGACATGGACCTCAATGGTGTTTCAAGTAACTCTTCATCATCTTCATCCACTACTCACTTTTGCCTTATGGGTAAGGAGTTTAAGGTATCTCCTACCGTGCACTCCAATATATCTCATGATGATGATAATGATGATGATCTAATTAAGGAGAAGTTTGATATTGTCTCTCATGCTCTCTTAAATAATAAAATAGCTCATGAGAGCTTCTTAGAAATCATGACTACCCTTGTTGAGCTCAAGGAGACCTTTGAGGCTATGGAGACCCGTTGTCATGAAGGGTGGGGTTTTGCTCGTGATTCTGCGGGTGAGGTCCACAATCTTGAGAATGCTCTTGAGGAAGAGCAAGAAACTCGGGTTGCTCTCGAGGAGAGATTGGAATCTAGTGAGGAGTTAAACAATGAAGTAATTGTTAAACACACTAAAAACATGACCATGCAATTGCTAAATGTAATGTGCTTAGTAAAGAAAATGCTAAGTTAAACAATGAGCTTGTCATGATGTCTTCTTCCATTTCTAATGTTAATGATGCTTGTGCTACTAACTCCACTTTGTGTGAAGCATCTATTTTGAAGGACAATGTTGAGCTAAGGGCTCAACTTGATTTGCTAACTAGCAAGTATGGGATATTGGAAGAAAATCATGAAAAGCTTTCAAGCTCTAATGAGGATCTTCTAGCATCCCATGCTAGGCTAAAGTTAGCTCATGAGACGGTCACTACGAAGGTAAAGTCTTGTGAGCCTCTTGTGGACACTAGCACAACTTCAACTACTAATGCTTTATTGCAATGTGCTAGTACTAGTAATTCTACATCACATACCATTGCTAAGTCTTGTGATGAATTACATTCCTTGCCTTGTTGCTCTAACAATGTAGCATCTACTTCCTCTAGTATTTGTGTTGAAACTAACCATGTAGAGGAACTCAAAGAGCTCAAGGTACAAGTCACTTCTTTGAAGAAAGACTTGAAGAAGTGTCATGAAGGGAAGTCCACCCTCGACAACATGTTGAGAGTGCAACAACTTCCTCCGACAAGAGTGGACTTGAATTCAACTCCAATAACAAGTCAGTCCAATGTCAAGAAGAAGCACAAGTTCATCAAGAAGAAGGGCCAAGAACAAGTTATTGATTCGGCCAAGATTGTGTGCTTCAAGTGCAAGGTTGATGAGCACCATGTTAGATCTTGCCCTTTGAAGAAGAAGCCTCTTAGTGAGAAGCAACAAGGGAAGCAACCTCAAGTTCAAACTCAAGCTTCCCAAGTTGAATAACTTCCCCTTCCCAAGAAGAAAGGTAAAAGCCGACTTTGCTACAAATGTCGTGGGAATGATCACTTTGCTTCTTCATGCACTCATGGTAACTTATCCAACCCCACTACAATTGATAATGTTCATTCTCTTCGGAAGGATAAGGTTGGCAATGTGTTTGCCAAAGATATTGGTACCCAAAGTGGTGTCAAGAAAAGAACCGTTTGGGTTACCAAGCCTATTGTGACTAACCTCTTACAACCCAACTTGGCTGGGTACCAACAAGTTAAAACTTGATCAATAGGTGTAAGCGGAGGACATTGGAAACTTGACTACATCATGAAGAATTAAGTGATCTTCATCATTCATATTCTCTCAAGTCAAGTCAATTGGAGTATATTGTCTTAGCATATATCCAATGCTCCTCCTTGCGGTAACTTGTGTTTAATTCATATGTATACATTGAAAGTTACTTGCACCCTTGCATGTGTTTGGTTTTGTACCTTACTAGTGTTTTATATGTGTTGTGCACTCTGCTTACTTTCTATTGAGTAATCAAGCTTGTGTATGTTGGTTTGCACACCATGTATGTTTTGAGCCTCTTGTCTATTTGCTTTCATCTTAATTGGCTCTTTTAGGGATTTTAATGGACTATCTCATTTTGGGGAGTGATGTGATTTTTGGTAACTCACTATCCTAAAAATGTGTATACATGAGGAATACCACTTAGTGGTGATATTTCAATATTATCTACTCTCTTTGTGGTATGTCTTACTCATGAGAAATTCAAATTCTAATGTCCATTAATTATCTCTTATTGGATTTCTTTTGCCGCTTGTTAACAAAGAATGGGTTATCACATTATGGGGGAGTAATAAGCTATGTGTATATTACAAGCCTAGAAAATGTGAACATGTGAGGTAGTGTCACCTAGAGTTGATATTGTTGATTATCTTGTTCCTAGGTGGCATGGTACTCAAACAAGTTCCATATTTGCGTAAATGCATTTTGTTCACCCATGTTTTGGTATCTTGTTTGTGAGAGAGTTTCTTGATGCTTAGTATGATCATTAAATATGTGAAGTCATCAAGAATCTCTAGATAAGCATGTTTTTCAATTCTTATATTTTGGCACATGCTTATGTTTTGTGAATATGATCTTGAATACATATATATGTCATGTACCACCGAGAACTATCTATATACAATCATTGTCTTTGACAAGTGATAATTATATTTGTGGTAAATGTATTGATCATATTTACATTGGCTATTATTAATAAATTGTCTTATTCTATCGCCAAGTTTGTTTTGGTTTAACTACCCTTTTGTCGTCCTTGCTTCATTTGGATCTTTTTGTTGCTCTACTCATAGTTTGTGTTGTGCTTTCTTGAGTTAGTAAAAGCAAGGATCCCATTGTTGTGCATTTACATTCGAAGAGTTTATTCTAAGTAGTGCACCATCCTTGGGGGAGCTATCCTACATTGAGTAGAACATCATCCTTTTAATTGTTATCGGGTCTTATTGCTTTTCTTGAACCTTGTGCTCAAAAGGATATCTGGAGGGTAATGATCCCACTTGTGTGCATTTTGTATATACATACAAGATCTCAAATAATGCACTAATCATGGGAAAGCTACTCTATACTCTTTAGAACACTATTCTTTAAATTGGTTTTGTATCTTTTTGCTCTTCTTGAACATGACTAATGGTCTAACTGTAACATCCCAACATTTTATAATGTTCAAAAATCATTAAAATTTAAAAAAAATGTTTTTGATTAAAATAGAATATTAAAATGCATAAGAAAACCAATTATAAAAGACTTAAGGCATATTAAAAAGATTTATTAATTCAAATATCTCAAGTAATCACTAATTTTCAAAACTTGTTACAAGTTAAACATTTTTATTATTCCATTGTATTTTCTTAAGCCTCATTATATAAATTGACAAATGTGTTACAAACTTTCAAAGCATTTTATTTTAATAAAATAGTTTACTTATAAGTAATTGATTTCAACCACTTAGCCATATCTATTCATAAATTCAAGACTATTAAAATGGTATTATTGCCAAATGGTTTTCATTATTTTAACTAAGTTCAAAATATAGTTTGTAAATTATAAGCCTATAGTTTATAACTTTAAAACTTCATAAATTAAAATTAATAAATTATCCAAATAAACATTTCATTTGCTTAAATGAAGTTCATATATTTTCAAAGCATGAAATGATTAATATATTCAAAATAAGAAATGAATTAAAACTAAAAGCTTTTCCAAAGTTGTTATGAAGTTTCAATTGAATTAGCTTAATATAAAATATAATGGTGCACAAATTATTTTGAATTAAAATGAATACATTATTTTCCCTTTTTATTTTCATATAGTATGTGTTAAGTTATTTAGTAATTATACTAAAGCCTAAAATGAATTTAGTATTTGGAAATGAGTTTAAATGACTTAAATTCAAACATATTAGAATGTGGGTATTTTACAAATTTTATTTAGCCAACAGAAAATGTAATTAAGATATAATTTCAAATTTGACTTTAAGTGTCAAATTTGTATTTAATCAATATTTCAAAATATTATTTTTCAAAAATGTTCAAAACATGCCCACAACTGGTTTAACACAAAGATAATAATTTTACAAAATTTTAGAAATTAATTTGACATCATTTGAACATTTAAATCAAAAGATATGAATTAAATAAATAAAACAGAAAAAAAATACCTGGATGACGTCATCGCTGACGTCATCGTCGTCTTCCTCCGGCTGGAAATCTCGCCGGCGATTTCCTTTCCAAAATCCGGGCGAAATCAACGCGTTCAGTTTCCTCCGAGCTTCCCCATAAGTAGCCCTGCCTCTCCTCTCGCTTTCCCCCTCGAAACCCTAGAAATCCCGCCCCTAGGCTGCCCGCAAATCACCGCCGCCGTGCCGCCATCGCCGCCGCCGTTTTCTTCGGTTCCGGTGAGCTAACGCAAACCCCGAGCTCCCTCTCTTGCCCCATCTTCTTCCTTATGTCCGTGCGCATCCTTGTGATATTTTTCGTGTAAATTTTAATGTGCCAGGTCGAGTTGCCCGTGCTTTACCAAAGCCGCCGCCGCCTCGCGAACTCCGGCGAGGAATAGAACGAGCACCGGAGCGCCCCGCCACCAACCACCTCCTCCACCGTCTTCGTCGAGCCGCGCCGCACTCGGGGCGACCATCCGCGCATCCAGGGGAGTCCCGCAACCTCGCCGCCGTCCACGCCCGAGCGCCGCCGCCGCCATCGCCTCCAACTTCGGTGAGTCCCGCCGCTGGTTTTTGGTCAACACTCATGGACCGTACGATTAAGATCCAGCGGCCACGATTAGAACTTTAACGCGAAGGGGTACGATTTGATCTGGACCGCCAGATCCAGATCCGACGGCCCAGATCTATCCACTTATCCACGTCAGCGCTGACTCAACGTGCTTAGTCAGCAGCCACTTCAGATCCAGTCAGCGCCCAGTCAACAGATCTGACACTTTTGCAGAAAGCCCCTGCATATTCAAACCTTCATAACCTTTTAACCACTTATCCAAATTTGATAATTTTTATATATTTGGAAAGCCCTTGACATGTAGAATATTTTGGAACTGTTAGAATTCAAATTTACTTAGTATAAATTATTTAAATTTCAAATGGATGATTTGAGTATATTTGTAATAACTTTAAATCTTTAAATCCAAAAGTTACAAATAAAATTGTTTTAGAAACTTTAGAATATTTGTAACTTGATGCCTCTAATATAAAATATTTGGAGTAGTATTTGAATGATTTGATAGTTATATATTTAATTTGAAAAGTTTGAATATTTTCAACATAACTATTAATAAAAATATTATTTTTGATTAAATCAAATTGCAATAAATTTAAATAAATTCCCCCTGTCTATTAACACTATTTATAAAATTATGTTATAAAAATTTAATCATAGAAAACTTTAATCTTATAATTATTCCTTTTATTATATTTTCCAAAAATAGAAAATAATTAAATTGCATGTATAAATTCATGCATATTTATAAAGAAATCACAAAAGTTATTTTGATGATTTCTTGTGATTAAAAATTGCATTTCATGCATAAAATATATTATTATATAATTATATCCCTCATAGGAAAACCTCTTCATTATTTTTCTCTAAGATAGAAGTATTTTCAACTTAGCATTTTGGTAAAGTGCTACACTTAGACACTTAGTAATTTTCAACATGGAGCTAGAAGACCAATGAAGGACTTAGCCAAAACAAGACTTCAGGAGTATCTCCAAGGAGTAGAAGCACTTAGAAGAAAGATCAAGAAGAAGTTCATGAAGACCAACCAGAAATATTTTCTAAGTCTTGCACCCTCTTTCTTTGTTTTCTCCCTCCTTCTCTGAGACTTCATGAAGACTAAGTAAATCCAAGACCAGTCTAGGTGATACAAAAATCATCAAGTCTGAAGATTATTCAAGTCTACCAAGAATTCAATCAAGACATCACCATGGAGAATATTACAAGTCTGGAGATGAAGCCTGGAAGACCAACTAGATCTTTCTCTCTATCTTTTCCCTCTTTCCTAATCTTGTCTTTCACTTTAGACTTAAACAATTTTTGATCATGATATTATCATCTTGAAGTTTGTTGGATCCTAGTATCCAATTTACGAAGAGTTGTTAATAATTGTTGATCACCTTGAAGAATAGACTTAGTATTTTATCTAAGTAGATATACACATCATGACTAAGTCATTAGAGTACTTATTCAAGATAAATTATAACAAAGGTATTTTTATCCAACTTGACCTTAGTCCTTAGTCATTTTGACCAACGCATTTCCTTGCATTAACTTAAAAGATCATGGCATGACATGCATCTCTAGTCCTTAGAAATAATTTGCATATCATGCATGACATGTTTTCCTTAGAAGTTTAAGAAACTTGTTTGTATGTGTTGTGTTGTTTTGTTTTATGTATTGTTGTTTGTTTATATTGTTTAGACTGAACGGAGAGACCCGAGTTCGTTGAAAAGAGTTTGTGAGTAAAGACTTCATCCAAAGGCAAGTGGCACACCTCATAAACTTCCTACTATTTTCTATATGCATTACTTAGTGTATTTTTATATAAGCATGTGTAGGATAGCATTGCTATGCTAAACCTGTGTAGAATTCCTTATTTCTGTGTCTAGGTTCCTATGCAATACTTATTAGAATTATTGATGCTATGCAAATGTTGTTTTGTGAAAATCTAAATTCTACTAAGTTAAGAATGAAACACCTGGGTGGTAAAAGGCTGTATGGTGGCGAGGTTGAGTGGCTACTCAGGCCCATGCCTATGGTTCCTGGAGTACGTGCACTTGTGAACGGCCACCCAGGAACAGAGGAATCTGAAGAACTCCGAGTGACGATTGCTTCTAGTGCAGCCATTACCATATGGGCTCTGGCTTGATCAATTATGTTGTGTGGACTCTCTCCGGCTTGACAAGCAGATGTAGGGGGATGTTAGGTGGAACGGGTCAAGCCAGAGTGGGAGGGAAAATGCTTCTGAAAGATCTCGTCTCATTCTTCTCTTTTTCCTTATCACTATAAGTGCGTAAAGGATAGTTTGGGTTGAATGGGTAAAATGGTGAACGTGCACAACCTCTACAGAGTGTAAAACTAAGTACTTAGTCGTGTCCCCGGTACGGACAATTTGAGCAGCTGATCACGGGCGTCAACGGAGGATTCCACCATTCCAACTTCAGAAATAAAACTTGATGGGTGAACAAGGGTAGAATGAGACCATGGTTTTCATGCCACAGGTGTCTCGAATAGAAGAAAAGTGTTGTCCAAAGAGTTAGGAAAAATTGGCTTTATGCAAAATAGTCTTGAACTCCACTAGCCAAATATGCATATAGGTTATAGAGTTTTCCTCTAAGTGTCCACCATAGTGTCACTTGCCAGACTCCATTTTTTATGGAATCTGACCTACGTTGTTGCAATATTTTTCTTATTGCAGAATTGTTCAGATGACGAGTGAGGTTTCGTTTAAAGGTTTCGAGTCTGCAACCAACATGTTTTCGCTTGTGGCAACATGAAGTTGATGGAGACTCACTGCTATTGTATTTCCGTTGTGTACTATTTAAAAGCTAGCTTTATGCTATGCAACTTGTATTGAATATTTTGTAAGTATAGATCATCGATGTAATAAAATTGATACTTTGTTGTGATATTACATCGTAAACTGTGTGTGCAAACGAATCGATCCAGGGATTTGCACTATACACAGGTATCTGCCTTATTGAAAGTGCAGGTACGCTACAGTAACAATGTATATGGAGAGTGATGATCTCATTTATGTGCATTTTGTATTCAAATACAAGATCTTAAATAATGCACAAATCTTGGGGGAGCAATCCTATTTGCTTTATAACATTAGTTATATTCAATTGGTATTTGATCCCGATGACATGTCTTTTTGAAAGACAAACATTTTTTGTCTTGGTATTTTATGCCATCATGAAAAGTGTAGAGGGCTTGGTTTATTTGTTGGAACCTTACTCCTCTTTGTGGATTTGGATATCTCATCCCACGGTTCTTAGTGTACCTTCTTGGATGAGATGAAATCTTCGAGCATGTTGAAAGAGCATTCTAGTAAACCCTTGTTTTGGTGCTAATGACAACACAATATGTGATCTAACATTGCTGGTAAAGTTTGCAGGTTATTTGTAGGATGTTAGCAAAAAGGAAAGTATCAAAACGGGCGCAGCAGAAGGACTCCAGCAAGCCTTGCTCCAGGCAGCGGTAGTACCGCTGGCTCAAGCGGTAGTACCGTTGCACTGGTCTCTCTCCAGTGCACGGGGCAGTACCTGGTTGCCGCTAGCGGTACCGCCCGAGGTACCGCCGTTTTCGGCGCTCTATTTCTAAGAACGGTACCTCGAGCGGTACCAGAGCGGTGGTACCGGGCTCGAGCGGTACTACCGGCTCATCCAGCGGTAGTACCGCCGCTCTCCGCACTGGCTAGAGCCCAGCTCGGAGCGCTGGCTGCCGCTGGCGGTACCGCCCAAGGTACCGCCGATTTCGACGCTCTGTTTCCCAGAGCCATACCTCGAGCGGTACCGGAGCGGTATTACCGTCCCCTCCAACGGTACTACCGGCCCTCCTGGCGGTAGCACCGCCACGAAGCTCTGGAATCCATGCGTTGTCGCCGAGGAAGCCAACGGCTGGTTTCAAAGTGCCAGCGGTACTACCGGCTCATTCAGCGGTAGTACTGCTATGTGTTTTCTCTTGCAGATTTGAGGTCAGCTCGTGCCCAGGTGCCGCTGGTGGTACCGCCGGAGGTACCGCCGTTTTCGGCGCTCTGTTTCGTGGAGCGGTACCTCCAGCGGTACCAGAGAGGTACTACTGTCTCCTCCAACGGTACTACCGGCCCTCCTGGCGGTAGCACCGCCACGAAGCTCTGGAATCCATGCGCTGCCGTCGAGGAAGCCAACGGCTGGTTTCAAAGTGCCAGCGGTACTACCGGCCCTCCCAGCGGTAGTACCGCTGCGTAAGTTTCAGCTTCCAACGGCCAGTTTTTGGAGGAGCTATAAAAGGACCCCTTCACCTACCTTTGAAGGTTGGAGCTTCTACACTCTCTCTCCTCCATTACTATGAAGCTTCGAGCTCCAAGATCTCCCAATCCTCCCACTCAAACTTGTTGACCTTTGGAGGATTGAAGGAGAAAGCCCCGATCTACATCGTCACCAAAGCGTTCTTATTTCCCCCCCCCCCCCATTAACTTGGGGATTTCGTGGCTAGGGTTTCCGGTGGGAAAACCTAGTTCACCATTGTTGTACTCTTGGTGTTGCCTTGACCTTTTTGTGGTCCTTGACCTTTTGTGGTCATCTTGAGATCCCCCAATTAAGTTGTGGGTGCGTGCCTCAAGCGTTTGTAAGGGATTCGATCTCCGCCCTAAAAGGGGATCAATAGTGGAAGGTGAACTCGCAACCTTTATGGTTGAGTTCATCGGAGAAGAAGGTGAGCCTTTATGGCGTTGCGGCTAACCTGTTGTGGTAGCGCACACCTCTCCAAACGAGACGTACACCCTTGGGTGGAACTCGGGATTACACCTTCGTCTCCGCGTGCTTCACTTGGTTCCCCTTATCCTTACTCCCTTACTTGCTTGTCTTGTATGCTTATTTATCTTGTTATTGCTTAGTTTGTCATTTAGGTAAATTCACCGTAGTTGCATATCTAGAGAATTTATCTTTGTGTTGAGCCTAAATTTTAAAAGACCTAAAATTTATAATGGCACCTATTCACCCCCCCACCCTCTAGGTGTCGGATTCCCGTTCAATTGGTATCAGAGCCAGGTTCACTTTTAAGGGCTTAACCGCCTAAGTGCAACGATGACAGAATCCAATGCCGAGAGGGCCGCCCGTGAAAAATTGGAGGCGGATAAGGAGGCGTTAGTCAAAGGGGCAACCATGGCTGATCTCATAGATATGAAATCGTCCTTGGAGGCCTAACTCTTCAAGATGAATGAGATGCTCATGGCACTCTTGAATTCTAAGGAGCCCGAGGCTACTTCTCCCTCTCCTCCTCCTAAGGAGCACGGTGGGAACTCTAAGGAGTCATCCTCGGATGGGTCCAAAGATGTTCCTCCAAGTGCTTCCCCCGAGAAGGCGGAAAAGGATGAATCACCTAGCTCCTCTAATACCCTCAAAGGTGAGGAATTTCATAATGTTAACCATAATTACTCTCCTAACCCGCATATCCCTCACCCTCATGTTAACTTTAGAAGTGATCCTACTAAGCTCAAACCTACTCATTTCTCTAAGTGGCAATTTCAAATGAAGTCTCATTTATGTAGTGCCTCCAATGAGCTATGACGCATCATTGAAGAAGGATTCAAGGCTCATGATCCAACCAACTTGACAAGAAGAGAGGTGGTTGATAGACAACTCAATGCCACCGCTCTTTATCAACTCCAAATGGCCGTTGCAGAGAAGGACATGCCGCTTATTCAACAATTCTCCACCGCCAAAGAAATTTGGAATGCTATTTCCGACATCTTCGTCGGCAATGAGAGCATGAAGAAGAACCGGTATGAGGCCTTATTCAATGAGGTGAAAGGGTTCTACAAGTTGGATGGAGAAAGTCATGAGGACATGTACCGGAGGTTGGTGTTGATTGCTAACACCTTCAAGAACCTCGGTGCGGTCTACATTGATGACGCTTGGATCAAGAGGAAGTTCGTGACCGCTCTCTTGCCCTTTGAGGAAACGGACTTAAAGACACTCCAAGGGAGACATGACTTCGCGAAGATGACATCCAATGAAGTCATGCAAGAGATGACCGCTTACAAGGTGGCCTCCAATATTGCACAAGATGCAAGAGCTAGAGCCATAGGGATGCACAAGCATGCCTCAATTTCCCTGAAGGCCACCGTTGAAGAAGAGGATGAAGATGAGTATGATGATCAAGTCGAGCTATCTATTGAGACTCTCTCAAGTACTCTCACTCAACACATGGGTCTTGCGGCAAGAACGTTTTGGAAGAACCCCGGAAGGGCCAAAGCGAGGATTGACAAGAAGTTCCCCTCCAATGGAGGAAAGCCAAGAAACAAGGTGAGGCTTTGCTATAATTTTGATGACAAAAGCCACTTTGTTGTACATTGCTCATGGGAAAGAAGAGAGTATCATGGTGGGAGGCTCGTGGCCAAGACAAAGGGCAAGGGGCCCATGCCCATGAAGAAGCCCTACTTCAAGAAGAACCAAAATATTGTCTTGGTAACTCAAGAGCAATATCCCACCGATGATGAAGATAGTTACAAGGAGGATACTCCAATGCAAGTGGCCGCACTATCCATTTCATCCACACACCCGTCGCTCTTCTCCTCACCAAATGAGAGCCCCATCATCAAGAATGCAAGATGTCTTATGGCAAAGACATCCGAGGTAAAATTGTCCCCTACCTCCATATCCCATGAAATTGATGATGGTATGAGCTTAGAAGTCAAGAAAGAAATTATTGCTTTTGATAAATTCTTGACTAACTTGCAAGGAGAAGGAAAGAAACACTTTGTCTCAATTATGAGTCGTATAGGTGAGCTTGAGGATGAGCTTGAGTTAAAAGGGGAGATTGAGAGAGAGGATGCTCACACTAAAGTGTATCTCCAATCCTCCCTTGAAGATGAACAAGAAGCTCATGCTCTCCTCAAGGAGAAACTGGCTAAGATCACTAAGGATCGTGATCTTTACTTTGCTAAATGTAAATTGTGCAAAATGAAAAGTCCGAGCTTGTAGTCGCTCATGTTAGACTTTGCGAAGACTTCGAGTCACTTGAAAATACTTACAAGGTATTGACAAGTGATCACGAACGTCTTCTCAAGTCTCGTGATCAACTCCAAACTCGGATATCTACTCTTAGAAACCTAGCACCTCTACTCCTTTGAATACTAATGCAAATGTTGTCAAGGATAAAGCTAGGGTTTTGTTTGTTCCCTCCATGGCAACCGAGTCCAAGACCTCTCTTGATAAATGTAATGGAACAATCACTTCTCCTCTTCATGAGCGAGTGCCCCACAAGGGTAACGAAGGTCTAGGCTATGTTGCTAAGGAGGAGAAGAACATCAAGAAGAAGGCCAAGCCCGCACAAGCCAAGAAAGATGACATTGCGAGTGGAAATGTCACAAGGGGCACTCCCACTCGTGATGACCTTGCCGGCATATCTAACCCCAATTATGCTTTATATGTAGATTATTATGGGGATGTCTATGCTAGATACATTGGTCCTTTTGATGGTTATATTGAATATGCTATTTGGGTCCCAAAGACCCTTGTTGCTAACCAAAAGGCACCCATTGCAAAATGGGTACCTAAATCAAAGAATTGATTGTGTGTAGGGACTTGCTTCCGGAGGATCGAAATGGATAATTGATAGTGGGTGCACTAGTCATATGACCGGAAGCAAGGAGATTGTAACGGAGTTGAAGCCTAATGATGATCAAATGACCGTTACATATGGTGACAATTCAAAGTCTAAGGTAATAGGGCTCGGCAATGCGGTAGTGGCACCGAACATCACACTTGTGAATGTCTTGCTTGTCGAGTCCCTAGGCTTCAACTTGATCTCAGTCCATTCTTTAACTTGTTTGGGTTATACCGTTGTCTTCGAAAAGGAAATGGTTATCCTTATGCGGAGCAAGTCTCTCACTATGTCTTTCGTTGGGTACATTGAGAATGAGCTCTATGTGGTTGACTTCTCCGGAGTCACCACTTCCCATTCAATGTGCCTATTCGCTAAGGCGGACTTGGGTTGGTTATGGCATCACCGACTAGCCCATGTCAACATGTGGACTTTGCAAAGTATCCACAAGGGTGGCCATATCCTAGGACTAAAAGACCATGTTTCTTTCTCGAAGGATCGAATGTGTAGGGATTGTGTTGAAGGAAAAATGCATGACATTCACCATCCAAGCAAGACCATCATTTCATCAACAAGGGTTTTGGAGCTTCTCCATGTTGACCTCTTTGGTCCCATTCCGGAAGCTAGTCTTGGTGGCAAAAATATTGCTTGGTGATTGTTGATGACTATTCAAGATACACATGGGTTTTCTTCTTCAAGTCGAAGGTGGAGACTCAACAAACTATCATAGACTTCTCCAATGAAGCTCAACGTCAACACAATGTCCCTATCTTGGTGATAAGAAGTGACAATGGTTCCGAGTTCAAGAACTACACCTTGAACGAGTTCCTTAGTGAAGAAGGGATTCGTCATCAATATTCCGCTGATTATACTCCCCAACAAAATGGTGTAGCCGAAAGGAAGAACCGCACACTTATTGAGATGGCAAGATCGATGATGGCCGAGTTCAAGTTCCCTCACAACTTTTGGGCCGAAGCCGTCAACACCGCTTGTCATTCATCCAACCGGCTCTTCTTTCGCGAAGGACTCATGAAGACTCCTTATGAAGTGCTTACCGGGAACAAGCCCAATATCTCTTACTTCCGGGTTTTTGGTTGTAAGTGTTTCTATCTCATCAAAGGCGTGTGTTTGGGCAAGTTTGATTCTAAGTCTCTTGAAGGGACGTTTGTGGGCTACGGTTCCGAATCTCATACTTATAGAGTCTATGATAAGGCCTCGCGCATTATCATAGAAACTTGTAGTGTGGTGTTCGAGGAGAATGATGGCTCCCTTGTGGAGCAAAGTGGTGTTTCCGATGTAGGTGATGATCAACCTCAAGGTGCTATCTGAAAGATGGGGTTAGGAGTCCACCGCCCCGTTGAAGTCTATTAGGAGGTTGCTCAACAAGGATCAAGCTCTACACAAGTGGTGGATACCCCAACACAAGAAACACCCAATAACAACACCGTGCCCAACACGCCCAGCCAAGAAGAAGCACAAGATCCTCCAGCTGCTCCAGGAATTTCCGGAGGGCCGGAAAATCCGGTTCAAACTGGAGTCGGAAATTCCGGTGATTCGGAATTTCCGATCCATACTGAACCCGGAATATCCGCTCCTGCTGACATTCCCGGTGGCAGCTCGCAGCAAGGCCAAGATCAACCTACTCCCCCACCTCTGGACGTCACTCCCATGGTTGATCAAGGCCATCAAAACTGTCAAGGCGGAGACATGAATGATCAAGATGATCAAGCGATCCCTCCCACCACTAGGAGGGAAATCGAGATCCGCCGCTTGAATAGGGTGGGCACCTCACAATAATTAAGAGCTCTATCTCTTGACAAGGTGCTTGGTGATGTGAGAAGCAAGGTCTCTACCCGAAGACAACTTGCAAGCTTTAGTGAACATCAAACTCACATCTCCATGGTGGAACCCAAGAAAGTCTTTGAAGCTCTTGAAGATAAAGATTGGCTTGATGCTATGCATGAAGAACTTGCATGAAGAACTCAACAACTATGAGCGCAACAAAGTGTGGAAGTTGGTGGAAAGACCCAAAGATTGCCGCAATGTTATCGGCACCAAGTGGATATTCAAGAACAAGCAAGATGAACATGGCATGGTGGTGAGGAACAAGGCAAGATTGGCAGCTCAAGGTTACTCCCAGATTGAAGGCATTGACTTTGGAGAAACCTATGCACATGTGGCTCGTCTTGAGTCAATTCGTATACTTCTTGCCTATGCCTCTCATCATAACTTTAAGTTACAACAAATAGATGTTAAATCCGCTTTTCTTAATGGTCCACTAAATGAACTTGTTTATGGGAAGCAACCACCGGGGTTTGAGGACCTCAAGTATCCGAACCATGTCTACAAGTTGGATAAGGCACTCTATGGCCTTAAACAAGCCCCACGTGTGTGGTACGAGCACCTTAGAGAACTACTTGTAGACCGTGGGTTCCAAGTTGGGGAAATCGACCCCACCCTTTTCACTAATAAAGTAAATGGAGAGTTTTTCATTTGTCAATTATATCTGGATGACATTATATTTGGGTCTACTAACCAAGCATTTAACAAAGAATTCTCTAAGCTTATGACTGACAGGTTTGAGATGTCTATGATGGGTGAGATGAAGTTCTTCCTATGATTTGAGATCAAACAATTGAAGGAAGGAACGTTCATCAACCAAGCAAAGTACATTCAAGACATGCTCAAGAAGTATGGGTTGCTTGAACTCAAGGGTGCCTCGACCCCAATGCAAACAAAATGCCACCTTGAGCTCAACCCCAAGGGTAAGGATGTGGATCAAAAGGTATATCGCTCCATGATTGGATCTCTTCTTTACATTTGTGCATCTAGACCGGATATAGTGCTAGCCGTAGGAGTGTGTGTAAGATATCAAGCGGATCCTAAAGAAATCTATGATATGGCGGTCAAGAGAATCTTTAGATATTTGGCTTATACCCCAACCTATGGATTGTGGTACCCCAAGGATGCACATTTCTCATTATGTGGGTACATGGATTCGATTGGGCGGGAGATCAAGATGATAGGAAGTCAACCTCCGGTGCTTGTCAATTTATTGGGAGGTCCTTGGTAAGTTGGTCTTCTAAGAAGCAAAATTGTATATCTCTCTCCACCGCCGAAGCTGAGTATGTTGCCGCCGCAAGTTGCTGCACTCAATTGCTATGGATGAGGCAAACTTTAAAGGAGTACGGAGTCGATTGCGGCAAAGTGCCTCTTCTATGTGACAATGGAAGTGCCATCAAGATTGCTTACAACCCGGTGCAACATTCAAGAACCAAGCATATTGAGATCCGCCACCATTTCATAAGAGATCATGTGGCCCGAGGAGATATTGACTTATCATATGTGGGAACAAGGGATCAATTGGCGGATATCTTCACGAAACCCCTTGAGGAAGGAAGGTTTTGCTTTTTGAGGAATGAGCTCAATATCATTGATTCGAGGTCCTTAGCTTGATCGCTTGCACACTCACCTAGGACGTAACTGCATATTATCTTGTCTAGATGTAGGCATGGACATAGGGGGAGTGTGTTCCTAATACATTGGACCAAGTGTTATTTTAACTCTATATTCATTCTTATGTCTAAATGAGCTAAAATGACGAGTATTGGTTATGTACCCAAGATATATCTTCGCGGTGACATGCCATACGCTCCAACATGTTAGGCTCGGCCACCGCCCTCTTCACCGTCTAAGAAGAGTTAGATTTCATGTTTTTCGTGGAGTTCTTTTTGCCCTCTCTTGGTTTGTGGGAAACTGTAACATCCCAACATTTTATAATGTTCAAAAATCACTAAAATTTAAAACTTTTCTTTTTATTAAAATACAATATTAAATGTATGAGAAAACCAACTATAAAAGACTTCAAGGTTTAATATTTCCAATGTCACAGTTTAAAACATTTTATTATTCCATGTAATTCAAAACCTTAAAATATAATTTGACAAATATTTTAGAAACTACAATCCATTTTTATTTTAAATAAATTAGTTTCTTTATAATTATTTGAATTAAACCACTTAGCCATAACTATTCATAAATAAAAGATTATTCAAAATAGTATATAATTACTAAATGGTTTTCATTCCTTTAACTATGTTCAAAATATAGTTTGGAAATTATAAGCCTATAGAGTATAACTTTAAAACTTCATAGAATTTAAATTAATGAATTAGCCAAATAAACCTCTCACTTGCTTAAAAGAATTTCATCTATTTCCCAAGCATGAAATGATTAATATATTCTAAATAAGAATAGAACTAAAACAAAAATCCTTTCCAAAGTTGTTATGAAGTTTTCAAATGAAATTATCATAATATAAAATATAATGATGCACAAGTTATATTCAATTAAAAATGAATAATTTATATTCCACATTTCCTAAACATTATTTATATTTAGTTCTTTAATATTATGCCAAAATAAAGATGAATGATTTCAGCAAAACAAGTTTAAATAACTTAAATTCAAACATATTGAAATGTGGGTATTTTACAAATTTTATTTAGCCAAAAGAAAATCTAAATAAGATAGAAATTCAAATTTAACTTTAAGTGTCAAATTTGTAATTAATCAATATTTCAAAATATTATTTTTGAAAAGTGTTCAAAACACTTCCACAATTGGTTTAACAGAAGGATAATAATATTACAAATTTTTAGAAATTAATTTGACATCATTTGGACATTTAAATCAAAAGATATGAATTAAACAAATAAAAATAGAAAAAGAAAAATTGCTGACGTCATGCTGACGTCAGCCCATCTTCAACCTCCGGCCGAGAAATCCGCACCCGATCTCGATCTCAAATCCGAGCGATTCGTGCGGGATTCGTTACCATGGATGAGCCCATATAAACCCCCGCGTTCTCCTCTGTCTTTTGCCCCAAAACCCTAGCCCAAGGACGCCGCCAGGCCGCCGTACGAGCACGCCGGAGTTCGCCTCCTCCGCCGCCATTTGTCCTCCCTTCCCGGCGAGGTAGACCATCCCCGAGCCCGAGGCTCCCTCCAACGGATTCGTTGTGTCCGTGCGCACCATCTCATGCTCTGGAGCTCTCTTTCCGCAGCCAAACGAAGAGGGGCACGTACTGCCGAGGACGCCGGAGCAAGCAGTGCGTCCGCCCGCGACTCCACGCCTCTACGCGACGCCATCGAGGCCTCCACCCCGTCCATCCTCTTCGCCGTGTCCTCCCACGCCTCGCCGTCATTTCTCTGGAGTGAGGTGACCACGGGAGCGAGAAAACCATCCACGCCGGAGCCGCGCCGCCGTCGTTCTCTTCTCCGGCGAGGTTGCGCCGCCACGGTATGGTCCAAGCATCCTGCGCCGTCCGATTAGATCTCCACGGCTTAGATTAGATGGTCGAGGACGAACGGGTACGCTCCGATCTGGACCGTCAGATCCAGATCTGACGGCCCAGATCAGATGACTTATACACGTCAGCGCCACGTAGACAGCCCAGTCAGCGCCGCGTGTCAGCCACGTCAGCGCCAGCGTGTATTTAATTTTTCTATTTTAATTTTAATTGGAAAATTGCAGATTAGTCCCTGTAATGAAAACAATCATAACTTTTCAACCACAACTCCAAAATTAATAATTTTTATATATTTGGAAAGCTCTGGATGTGTAGATTATTTTGGATCTGACAAAATTCAAATTTGACTTAGTATAAAATATTCAAATTTCAAATGGTGAATTTGAGTATATTTGCAATAACTTTAAATCTATAAATCCAAAAATTGCAAATAAATATGTTTTAGAAACTTTGGAATATTTGTAAATGAATACCACTGCTATAAAATATTTTTGAGTAATTTTTGAATGATTTCATAGTTGTGTGTTTAATTTGAATAGTTTGACTAATTTTGAAATAACTTTTAATAGAAACATTATTTTTGATTAAATCCAATTGCAATAGATTTAATTAAATGCTTTCTGTCTATTAACATTAATTATAAAATTTTGTTATAAAAATTTAATCATAGGAAACTTTAATCTTATAAGTATTTCTGTTATTATATTTTCCAAAACTAGAAATTTATTAAATTGCATTTATAAACTTATGCATATTTATAAAGAAATCACAAAAGATATTTTGATGTTTCTTGTGATTTAAAATTGCATTTCATTCATTGCATATTTTATATTGTAGATATAATTCTCAAAGGAAAACCCCTCTTCTATAGTTTTCTCTAAGTTAGGATTATTTTCAAACTTAGTATTTTGTGAAAAGTGCTATGCACTAGACACTTAGTAGTTTTCAAGATGGAGCTGGAAGACCAATGAAGGACTTAGCCAAAATCAAGACATCAGAAGTACCATCAAGGAGAGGAAACACTTAGAAGAAAATCAAGAAGAAGTTCATGAAGGACTTAGAAGAAAACAGACTCTGGAAGCATCCCCCAGATGTCAAGCACTTAGAAGAAAAGTGAGAAGAAGTTCAAGAAGGCCAACTCCCTTTTATTCTCTAAGTCTCTCTCTCTGTCTTTTCTTCTCCTCTGAGATTTCATGAGGACTAAGTAAATCGAAGACCAGCCTCGAGGATACAAGAACCAGCAAGTCTGAAGATTTATCAAGTCTATACTTCAATCAAGACATCATCAAGGAGATTATTACAAGTCTGGAGATGAAGCCTTGAGGACAACTACATCTTTCTTTCTATCTTTCCCTCTTTCCTAATCTTGTCTTCTAGACTTAAACAAAATTTGATCATGATGTTATCATCTTGAAGTTGTTGGATCCTAGCAGCATAGTGGGATGAAGCGGCCTGGAAACAAACCTTACATGTCCACGTACATGAGACCTGTTCCACAATTTAAGTGGCTGGCCGGGTGTCTGTCTCTCTCACTATAGTGAATGTCCAACTTACAAAGAGTTGATAATAATTGTGATCATCTTGAACAAATGACTTAGTATTTTTCTCTAAGTATTTTGCACATCATGGCTCAGCCATTAGAGTGCTTGTTTCAAGAAAATATAAAACAAGGTATGTTTATCCAACCTAAGACCCTAGCCCTTAGTCCTTTTTGGACCAATCTATTTGCCTTGCATTAACTTAAAAGATTTTCCATGGCATGGCTTGCACCTCTAGTCCTTAGAAATAACTTGCATATCATGCATGTCATGTTTTCCTTAGAAGTTTAAGAAACTTGTTTGTAAGTGTTGTGTTGTTTTATGATTGTTGTATTGTTGTTTGTTTGTATTGTTTAGACTGAACGGAGAGTCCCGAGTATCGTTGAAAAGAGTTGTGAACAACGACAACATTCAAAGGCAAGTGGCACACCTCATAAACTTCCTATTTTTTTTTGCATTACTTAGTGTATTTTTAAATGCATGTGTTACTATGCTAAACCTGTGTAGAATCCCTTATACCTGTGTCTAGGTACCTATGCAATACTTAGTATAATTATTGTTGCTATGCAAATGTTGTTTTGTGAAAATCTAAATTCTACTAAGTTAAGAATGAAACACCTGGGTGGTAATTGGTCGGATGGTTTATGTTGAGTGGCTACTCGGTCCATTTCTATGGTTCCTAAAGAGTAATGCACACTTGAGAACGGCCACCCAGGAACAGAGGAATCTGAAGAACTCCGAGTGACGATTGCTTCCCGTGCAGCCTTTTGACAATGGGCTCTGTCTAGAATAATTAAGTTGTGGGGGTGCAACCTGTCAGCTTGACAAGCAGATGTAGGGGGATGATAGGTGGAACGGGTCTTGCTAGTATGGTTGCATTCTTCTTCTGAAAGTTCTTGTCTCAATTCTCTCCTTTCCTTAATACACTCCGCGTGTATAGGATTTCTCGGACAAATTGAGTCTAAAGGTGAAAGTGCACAACCTCTGCAGAGTGTAAAACTAAGTACTTAGCCGTGTCCCCGGTTACGGACGATTTTGAGCAGCTGATCAAGGACGTCAACGGAGGATTCCATCATTTCAACTTCAAAAGTAAAACTTGATGGGTGAACAAGGGAAGATGAGATTTATGGTTTTCATGCCATACTCGTCGAGATTTCAAGAAAAGTGTTTTCCAAAGAGTTAAGAAAAATTGGCTTTATGCAAATTAGCCTTGAGCTCCACCAGCCAAATATTCATATAGGCTTTAGAGTTATTCCATAAGTGTCCACCATAGTGTCACTTGCCAGACTCCATTTTTAATGGAATCTGACCCACGTTGTTGCAATATTTTTCTTATTGCAGATTGATCAGATGACGAGTGAGGTTTCGTTAAAGGTTTCGAGTCTACAACCAACATGTTTTCGCCTGTGGCAACATGAAAGTTATTAGAGACTCACTGCTATTGTATTCCGCTGTGTACTTTTCAAAGCTAGCTTTATGCTATGCAATTTGTAAAGAATATTTTGTAATTCTGGATCATCGATGTAATAAAGTTGACGCTTTGTTGTGATATTACATCGTAACTGTGTGTGCAAATGAATCGATCCAGGGATTTGCACTATACATAGGTATCTGCCTTATTTAAAGTGCAGGTACGCTACAGATGGTATCAGAGCACTGTGTTGCCTGTAGGTTCGAAACCCTAGGTTTGGATAGAAATAGGATTTGACCATAGGATTGAAAATCTATTTTTCTTCACATTTCTAAAAACAAATCTTTTCACCATGTTTTCTCGTATTCTCATCTACTATCAACCTTCTAAAAACCTCTTATCTTTTTTCTAGATGACCATGTTCTTGTAGTCTAAGTCTGATTCTGCTGCTTCATATGGAAAAGCTACGATTAATCATGAAGTTATGCATGCATGGAAGACCACTGAAGAACCAAGATTCGACCGACACTTCGAAGATATTCAAGAAAGTTGAACTAGAACTTGAAGCACCCACGAAGGAGGTAGATTTGACCACCACTTAAATAGAACGACGATATCGTGTTAGTGTATTGATCATATCAACTTAGCTATATGACAATACTAGATTGATTGTTTGTTGTGAACCTTGTTGCTTGATGTTTGTTAGATGTTGATTGATTATGCTAGGAATTGGTTGCCTTGTTCTAAAAATTATTGAATTCTCCATAGTACATATAATTAACTCATTTAGTTTCTAAAAACCAGCAGATGTCTCACTTCAATATCAACAACAGTAAATTTTACCCAACTACGCGAATGCTGTTAAGGGACCAGAGTCAGAAGGTGATCAATGACCACTCGCCAAAGATTGATCAAAACCATAGGGATGTTGAAGAGGACCCTATGACCAAACTGAAGGCATGCAAAACTTGTGAAGAGATAGGACATACGTTCGAAGATTGCTCTGATGAGTGGCCCCATGGTCACATCAGACGTCCAATTAATGGACGCCGCTCCAAAAGGATTATTTGCTTCCTGTGTGAAGGAACGACCCATGTTCCAATCCAATGCCCATATTATCCCTTGGTGCAACAAGCTAACCAGCAAGCCAAGGAAGGAATGCAAAAGTCTCTCATGAAGACCCTGGAGGAACAAAGACAAAAGAGTGAATCCAAGAAGGATCTAAGCCACTTAACATGCTTCAGGTGCAAGGATAAAGGACACTATGCCAGTTGTTGCCCTGAGTGGAAGAAGAATAAATCTCTCCAAAGGACCGAGTGGAAAGCGTGAGTGCTAAAAGTTTTCTGTATCCACCACATGCCATTGTATTTTGAACACTTGTACGCTCTACACCAGAGGAATAAACAAGATTACACAAAGTTTCTAGACTGACCACAAAAATTTCTTTTAAGGGTGGTAGCCACCTAGAGAATTCAAACCCAGTCGCTTAAACACACAGATCTCAAACTATCTTCTTTTCATCCTTCTAATCAGAAAAACCATTCACTGTCAAGTTTTCAAGTTTCCATGTCGGAAATTTCATTTCCCAAAACATCTCGAGTATCAGAATCATTCAAGCCCTTGCTTTCTTTTCTAGCCTCTCCGAATCTCGGGGACGAGATTCCTTTTAAGGGTGGTAGTCTGTAACATCCCAACATTTTATAATGTTCAAAAATCACTAAAATTTAAAACTTTTCTTTTTATTAAAATACAATATTAAATGTATGAGAAAACCAACTATAAAAGACTTCAAGGTTTAATATTTCCAATGTCACAGTTTAAAACATTTTATTATTCCATGTAATTCAAAACCTTAAAATATAATTTGACAAATATTTTAGAAACTACAATCCATTTTTATTTTAAATAAATTAGTTTCTTTATAATTATTTGAATTAAACCACTTAGCCATAACTATTCATAAATAAAAGATTATTCAAAATAGTATATAATTACTAAATGGTTTTCATTCCTTTAACTATGTTCAAAATATAGTTTGGAAATTATAAGCCTATAGAGTATAACTTTAAAACTTCATAGAATTTAAATTAATGAATTAGCCAAATAAACCTCTCACTTGCTTAAAAGAATTTCATCTATTTCCCAAGCATGAAATGATTAATATATTCTAAATAAGAATAGAACTAAAACAAAAATCCTTTCCAAAGTTGTTATGAAGTTTTCAAATGAAATTATCATAATATAAAATATAATGATGCACAAGTTATATTCAATTAAAAATGAATAATTTATATTCCACATTTCCTAAACATTATTTATATTTAGTTCTTTAATATTATGCCAAAATAAAGATGAATGATTTCAGCAAAACAAGTTTAAATAACTTAAATTCAAACATATTGAAATGTGGGTATTTTACAAATTTTATTTAGCCAAAAGAAAATCTAAATAAGATAGAAATTCAAATTTAACTTTAAGTGTCAAATTTGTAATTAATCAATATTTCAAAATATTATTTTTGAAAAGTGTTCAAAACACTTCCACAATTGGTTTACAGAAGGATAATAATATTACAAATTTTTAGAAATTAATTTGACATCATTTGGACATTTAAATCAAAAGATATGAATTAAACAAATAAAAATAGAAAAAGAAAAATTGCTGACGTCATGCTGACGTCAGCCCATCTTCAACCTCCGGCCGAGAAATCCGCACCCGATCTCGATCTCAAATCCGAGCGATTCGTGCGGGATTCGTTACCATGGATGAGCCCATATAAACCCCCGCGTTCTCCTCTGTCTTTTGCCCCAAAACCCTAGCCCAAGGACGCCGCCAGGCCGCCGTACGAGCACGCCGGAGTTCGCCTCCTCCGCCGCCGTTTGTCCTCCCTTCCCGGCGAGGTAGACCATCCCCGAGCCCGAGGCTCCCTCCAACGGATTCGTTGTGTCCGTGCGCACCATCTCATGCTCTGGAGCTCTCTTTCCGCAGCCAAACGAAGAGGGGCACGTACTGCCGAGGACGCCGGAGCAAGCAGTGCGTCCGCCCGCGACTCCACGCCTCTACGCGACGCCATCGAGGCCTCCACCCCGTCCATCCTCTTCGTCGTGTCCTCCCACGCCTCGCCGTCATTTCTCTGGAGTGAGGTGACCACGGGAGCGAGAAAACCATCCACGCCGGAGCCGCGCCGCCGTCGTTCTCTTCTCCGGCGAGGTTGCGCCGCCACGGTATGGTCCAAGCATCCTGCGCCGTCCGATTAGATCTCCACGGCTTAGATTAGATGGTCGAGGACGAACGGGTACGCTCCGATCTGGACCGTCAGATCCAGATCTGACGGCCCAGATCAGATGACTTATACACGTCAGCGCCACGTAGACAGCCCAGTCAGCGCCGCGTGTCAGCCACGTCAGCGCCAGCGTGTATTTAATTTTTCTATTTTAATTTTAATTGGAAAATTGCAGATTAGTCCCTGTAATGAAAACAATCATAACTTTTCAACCACAACTCTAAAATTAATAATTTTTATATATTTGGAAAGCTCTGGATGTGTAGATTATTTTGGATCTGACAAAATTCAAATTTGACTTAGTATAAAATATTCAAATTTCAAATGGTGAATTTGAGTATATTTGCAATAACTTTAAATCTATAAATCCAAAAATTGCAAATAAATATGTTTTAGAAACTTTGGAATATTTGTAAATGAATACCACTGCTATAAAATATTTTTGAGTAATTTTTGAATGATTTCATAGTTGTGTGTTTAATTTGAATAGTTTGACTAATTTTGAAATAACTTTTAATAGAAACATTATTTTTGATTAAATCCAATTGCAATAGATTTAATTAAATGCTTTCTGTCTATTAACATTAATTATAAAATTTTGTTATAAAAATTTAATCATAGGAAACTTTAATCTTATAAGTATTTCTGTTATTATATTTTCCAAAACTAGAAATTTATTAAATTGCATTTATAAACTTATGCATATTTATAAAGAAATCACAAAAGATATTTTGATGTTTCTTGTGATTTAAAATTGCATTTCATTCATTGCATATTTTATATTGTAGATATAATTCTCAAAGGAAAACCCCTCTTCTATAGTTTTCTCTAAGTTAGGATTATTTTCAAACTTAGTATTTTGTGAAAAGTGCTATGCACTAGACACTTAGTAGTTTTCAAGATGGAGCTGGAAGACCAATGAAGGACTTAGCCAAAATCAAGACATCAGAAGTACCATCAAGGAGAGGAAACACTTAGAAGAAAATCAAGAAGAAGTTCATGAAGGACTTAGAAGAAAACAGACTCTGGAAGCATCCCCCAGATGTCAAGCACTTAGAAGAAAAGTGAGAAGAAGTTCAAGAAGGCCAACTCCCTTTTATTCTCTAAGTCTCTCTCTCTGTCTTTTCTTCTCCTCTGAGATTTCATGAGGACTAAGTAAATCGAAGACCAGCCTCGAGGATACAAGAACCAGCAAGTCTGAAGATTTATCAAGTCTATACTTCAATCAAGACATCATCAAGGAGATTATTACAAGTCTGGAGATGAAGCCTTGAGGACAACTACATCTTTCTTTCTATCTTTCCCTCTTTCCTAATCTTGTCTTCTAGACTTAAACAAAATTTGATCATGATGTTATCATCTTGAAGTTGTTGGATCCTAGCAGCATAGTGGGATGAAGCGGCCTGGAAACAAACCTTACATGTCCACGTACATGAGACCTGTTCCACAATTTAAGTGGCTGGCCGGGTGTCTGTCTCTCTCACTATAGTGAATGTCCAACTTACAAAGAGTTGATAATAATTGTGATCATCTTGAACAAATGACTTAGTATTTTTCTCTAAGTATTTTGCACATCATGGCTCAGCCATTAGAGTGCTTGTTTCAAGAAAATATAAAACAAGGTATGTTTATCCAACCTAAGACCCTAGCCCTTAGTCCTTTTTGGACCAATCTATTTGCCTTGCATTAACTTAAAAGATTTTCCATGGCATGGCTTGCACCTCTAGTCCTTAGAAATAACTTGCATATCATGCATGTCATGTTTTCCTTAGAAGTTTAAGAAACTTGTTTGTAAGTGTTGTGTTGTTTTATGATTGTTGTATTGTTGTTAGTTTGTATTGTTTAGACTGAACGGAGAGTCCCGAGTATCGTTGAAAAGAGTTGTGAACAACGACAACATTCAAAGGCAAGTGGCACACCTCATAAACTTCCTATTTTTTTTTGCATTACTTAGTGTATTTTTAAATGCATGTGTTACTATGCTAAACCTGTGTAGAATCCCTTATACCTGTGTCTAGGTACCTATGCAATACTTAGTATAATTATTGTTGCTATGCAAATGTTGTTTTGTGAAAATCTAAATTCTACTAAGTTAAGAATGAAACACCTGGGTGGTAATTGGTCGGATGGTTTATGTTGAGTGGCTACTCGGTCCATTTCTATGGTTCCTAAAGAGTAATGCACACTTGAGAACGGCCACCCAGGAACAGAGGAATCTGAAGAACTCCGAGTGACGATTGCTTCCCGTGCAGCCTTTTGACAATGGGCTCTGTCTAGAATAATTAAGTTGTGGGGGTGCAACCTGTCAGCTTGACAAGCAGATGTAGGGGGATGATAGGTGGAACGGGTCTTGCTAGTATGGTTGCATTCTTCTTCTGAAAGTTCTTGTCTCAATTCTCTCCTTTCCTTAATACACTCCGCGTGTATAGGATTTCTCGGACAAATTGAGTCTAAAGGTGAAAGTGCACAACCTCTGCAGAGTGTAAAACTAAGTACTTAGCCGTGTCCCCGGTTACGGACGATTTTGAGCAGCTGATCAAGGACGTCAACGGAGGATTCCATCATTTCAACTTCAAAAGTAAAACTTGATGGGTGAACAAGGGAAGATGAGATTTATGGTTTTCATGCCATACTCGTCGAGATTTCAAGAAAAGTGTTTTCCAAAGAGTTAAGAAAAATTGGCTTTATGCAAATTAGCCTTGAGCTCCACCAGCCAAATATTCATATAGGCTTTAGAGTTATTCCATAAGTGTCCACCATAGTGTCACTTGCCAGACTCCATTTTTAATGGAATCTGACCCACGTTGTTGCAATATTTTTCTTATTGCAGATTGATCAGATGACGAGTGAGGTTTCGTTAAAGGTTTCGAGTCTACAACCAACATGTTTTCGCCTGTGGCAACATGAAAGTTATTAGAGACTCACTGCTATTGTATTCCGCTGTGTACTTTTCAAAGCTAGCTTTATGCTATGCAATTTGTAAAGAATATTTTGTAATTCTGGATCATCGATGTAATAAAGTTGACGCTTTGTTGTGATATTACATCGTAACTGTGTGTGCAAATGAATCGATCCAGGGATTTGCACTATACACAGGTATCTGCCTTATTTAAAGTGCAGGTACGCTACAGAAACACACTCATTTTGTTCTTCGTGAGTTTAATGCTTTTTGCAAAGTGAGTGTGAACTACCACTCTCGGGTTGAGTTTCTATCCTAAGCCCCAACTCGCACCCCTAAAGCCATTCTCTCTCAATGCCTTGTTCCATACCCTTGGTTGTGTGGATGGTCGGAACCGGTGTCAAGAACGTGTTGTGGGCATCATTTTGAGCCACTGTTCTTTTTTCCCAGGCGCCGGTACTACCGGTCACCCTAGCGGTACTACCGCTGCATCGCACAAGCGGTACTACCGTGCGCAGTGGCAGCTCCGCTCGGGCGCCCGAAAGAACCGGGCAGTACTCTTGCTGGACAGAGCGGTACTACCGATGCGGGATTTTTGGTCGATAAGGGCACGGGACTGGGTGGTTTGGAGAGTATAACCTCTCACTTTCCCCCAACCCCATCTCCTTCTCCTCCACTTCCCCGCCGCCTCCGGCCACTCCACCGCCGGGAAGAGTTCTCCTCGGCCTAGGACCTCGTGCTCCGGTAGGACTCCATCATCTCTCCTCCGCCTCGATCCTTCACCATGAGCTCCGGTAAGCCAAATCCCTCTCTCATCTAGTTGATGGATAGAGATGAAATTAGTGCTTCCCTTCGGATTTGTGGTTGAATGAGTTGGTAGAGATGCTTCGTTATGGATTGAGAACAATGTGTACAAGTTTCATGGAAAGTTATAGGCTAGATTTAAAGTTTCCATCTTAGATTTGTTGGAGCAACCCTAGATAGGTCTAAGGCTTGTCTTAAAGCTTACATCTATCAATGCTGCACCTCCATACACGAATGTGACACTTTACATCTAGATTTAGCATTCCTAGAATTTTGTATCCTTGTGTTCTTCGTTCATAATTCATGGAACTTGTGCATTCTCATCTATATGTTTTCCATCTCAATCTCTTCTTAGGTAGCGGTCGTTCCAAGTACACGGCAAGTAGGAAGAAGCAAAAGTCCGCTCCCTCCGATGAAGCTCAAGATGCACTCAACAATTTGCAACGCCGGAAGTATCCGGCCCCAACCAAGTCCATTCCTAAGTGCCCAAAGACAGCTAGTCAGCTCAGTGAGTCCGAGTTCGCGGCAAAGAGGGTGGTGGATTTCTATGTGATTGATCGTATGGATCAAGTCCCCTCCGTCCGTGGAAGCAATCCTTTTTTCCACAACTCCTTCCAAGAAGAATGTTACCGTGAGATCCTTTTGAAGAAACCAACGGATAACACCGTCAATCAACATCACATAAACATTGAGTACATGAGATTGAAGCCCAACTACTTTGGTGAGGCGTTGGAGATTTGTGAGGAGTTTGATCTTTTCCACATAATAGAACTTGAGCAAGACTATGATGAGGAGATTGTGGCGCAGTTCTTGGCAACCGTCCACATGGGCAATGAGACAACAAGGAGAATCAAGTGGATGACCAAGGAAAAAGTGTTTGAAGCATCTTGGAAAGATATTGCCGAGTCTCTCAACTATCAAGAGTTTGGACCTTTCCCTCCGGAAGAGTTTGACGAGACCCACTTGAAGGAGATATGTCCTAGAGGCAAATAAATAAGTAGTATTTGTTGCATTATCTCATAAGTTTATAATAGGTTTGTGTATTATGCTATAACTGTATTAATCAGAATTATTAATACACGTGTGATACATAGACAACCAGGTCCCTAGTGAGCCTCTATATGAACTAGTCCATTGGTCAACAGTTGATCGAGATTCCCGATCAAGGACAATGACGTCGGTTGACAATGGGGTCATCTTATTAGTTGAATAAGATGATGGACATACGCAAAGTATTGCAATAAGATCATATTATGATGTTTTTCATTTGCAATAGATAAGAATATGATAGATTATTCCTTAGACCGTGAGACCGTACTTATTGATGCTTCGTAGGGGTGCTTTGAGAGCATCAAACGTTGTGTCTTATATAGCATGACAATAACGGTGTCCATCTTGGGTATCCCGAAAGAGCATCGAGACGTAAGGATCAAGAGCGGGATGTGTTCATTCTTGTAATGGAAAGATACTCTGGGCCCACTCGGTGAGATTACATCTATATAGCTGCACAGCTTATGACTAGGTCATGGAGATGTAATATCGCAGACGAGTTAATAACCATTGTCGGTAACGAGATACAACAAAGACATCGGTGTGTCTACGATCATATCTCGGACAAGGTAGTATGGCAGAAACAAAGGGAATGAATATCATATTTATCGTTGAACGACGATATTCGTAGAATGCACAGTGGCCGTCATATACATCCAGGTATCCCTGACGGTCATTGGTGAGCGGAGTGTCTCGACCATGTC
Organism: Poa annua; assembly: GCA_026929855.1. Lineage (NCBI taxonomy): Eukaryota > Viridiplantae > Streptophyta > Magnoliopsida > Poales > Poaceae > Poa > Poa annua. The sequence continues at coordinate 83,582,417 of CM049429.1, read as the reverse complement.
TGGAGTGTTCTCGAACCGTAGCGTAACAAACTTAAGGTCTTAACGACGCCAGGAGATAGGTTCTGGAATATTATAGGTTTTTGTTGGAGAGAGAGAAATGACCCGGAAAGAGTTCTGGTGGTCCGGAAGGAGTTCCGCGAAGGTCTTGAATGGTTCCAGAGATATCCGAAAGTTGTTCGGGTGATTCGGAAATTGTTTCGGAGTCACGGGATATTAAATAGTATTTAAATATATCAATTATGAATTAATTATATTTTATATTAATTTAATATTAATTAAATAAAGGAAAAAAGGGGGCTCCCACCTACATGGGCCCTAAGAGGGCCCAAGAGGGGAGCCGCACCACCAAAGGAAAGGGGGGCTTGGGCCCCCCTAGTCCGAGTTGGACTAGGAGGGGGGCCAGCCCATGGGGGGTTCGGCCGAACCCCCCCTCCCTCTCCTCCTTTAGTCCCACATGGGGGAGGCAAGGTGTTTGCACACCCCCTCCCTCCTTTATATAGCAAGGCATATTAATTGGATTAATTCATTGGAAAATATAATTAATTGTATTGCAGGCCGGCCGAGTTGCTTCTCCGCCCGTTTTGCCCCCTCTCTCCACCTAAGCTATACCGCCGGGCGTCGTTGCCCTGCGGGATTCCAGATAAGATCTACCCCTGCGATTTCAGCTGGATCTGAATGGCCGGGGGTTGTCGTTAAGTTCCGTATGTTTGCGAGTGCTCGCAGGCAACTCTTTTGAGGAGCCTGGGCGACGTCGTCTCGCCCCCTGCAGCCGCCGCGCCACCTCCCCCTTTGCCGCCGGCGCCTTGCCACCTTCTGCCCGACGCCCGACGCTCGTCGACGCAGGTCATCGTCGACACCCCGGCGTCATCGTCTTCGTCATCGCGGCAAGTTCTCCGCGACCTCGAGGTCGGATACGCACGACTTCATCGTCAACGCTTGTGCGGGAGCGTAACCCCCGCTATCGGTCTACATGGAGGTAATGTAACCAGTTCCGCCACCGTTATCACATGTACTAGATAGATAGATCCTGCCTAGTTAGGGTTTCGTTCGCTAGAAAAATTATTGTTTTCTGCACCGTAACCCCTTCAGTGGTATCAGAGCCAATCTATGCGTAGTACTGCTGGTACGGTTAGAACTCATGTTGAATGAGGACGTCTTTCTTATATTTGCTACCCTCTAGCGTGCACTTGCGATGCCTTCGGTATTGAGTTGATGAAGCGGCCCAGACCGAATTTACGCGTACGCTTACGCGAGACTGGTTCCACTACTGACATACGGCTTGCACCGTATCTGTGGCTGGCGGGTGTTTGTTTCTCTCTCTCTAGTCGGCAAAGCATTTTCAGTGGAGGGCCCGAAAGGGATGCTTAAACATGCAATTATACGATCGACGTTGTGGTACAAAGTTCGTAGGTAGGGAAGCGATTCTCTTACGAATAAGCCTATTTGCCACGTAAAACTTGCAAAACTAAATAAAGCTATAGGCGTCTAACTTTGTTTTGCAGAGGCGTTATTTTATGTGACATGGTTACGGTAAGTTTTGATATTACTCGTACTGTCGGAGGCAATGGATGGCTCCGTAGACTCGGAGCCATGCCGGGGCGCCGGGGGCCAGGCATATGGCGCCATGAAGGTCCAGGCGCATCGACCATGTCACATCGCACTTCATTGCATCATTATTGTGTGCTGTTGTGTGTGCATCCTATTGATTGATTATATGCTAGATATACAACGGTAGCATCTTGAATAGGATGATCCCAAACAAATACCAAAATTGTGTTCTCCCTTGTTGCGCACCACCAAGAAAGTTCTATGTTATGAGGCAGGCCGTGATGATCGGGTGTCACACATCTCGTCGTTCGCATACAGTGGGTGTAAGCCATGTTGCACGCGCAGGGTCTTCGAGGTTTGATTGGCGAGCCTAGCATATTCAGAAATATGGCCTCGGAACACGGGAAGATCGAGATCGAGCACGAGTCACAAAGTTGTTGTGATCAACATTTTATGTCCACCTTTGAAGTTGTGCTGCCGGCCGTGATGATCGGGGGTGGTGTGGTGGATGAGTGTCGTGTAATCTCCATTATTATTTTTAGGGATAATAATCATGGTGTGGTGTGTTTTGATAATGTGATTATAAAACTAAAACTCACCTATATATTATAAACTTTACCTTACCTCTTTTGCGATCACATCTGTAGACTACGCAACTATACTTCGGTTACTTCCTCAAGAGCCCGGATTCTACCTTAGAAGCCGACGGGTCCAACTTCATCAGCTGGTACAAGGGTTTTAGAAACACCCTCGAACACAACAACATTCTGTATGTTCTCGATGAAGCGTTAGGACAAAGACCAGGGGATTCTGCAAGCGAGGAGGAGGAAGATGATTTCCGTAGGCGTCGAGACATATTCATCGAAGTGGAGATCACCATGACCGTATGCCTAGCACCTGAGTTGAAAGAGTTATTTCAACGCAAGGAACCATGCGTCATGATTGATGCGATAAAGACACACTTCGGGGATGAATTAAAGCGTGAGCAATTCAGGCAGCTTAGAATGTTCCAGACCATTCATATGGAGGAGCATACCTGTCTGGAGACACATTTGAAGAGATTGTATGACATCTACTTCCAGCTGACGATGGTCTTCGATTACTGGATGGCAGATTCTTGTGCCATTCGGACTGTCCTAATATCTCTGCCTCCTAGCTATGAGAAGCATGTGCGCAAGTACATTTTGAAGGCCGACGATATGAACTTCTACAAGTTCGTGTCTGAATTCAAATCTCAGAAAGTTGATTCCATCGAAGGAGAGATATTCGATGCTACAGGTATATATTTGATATATACAGAATTATGAATTCGCCTCTTGATATATGATGAAGTATTTGATACTTGTTCTGTTTGTGAAACAGGTCCTGATTATCACATATATGCGGCGCAGTATGATGTGACCTGGCGCTGAAGATGGTGATCAAGGAGTTGATGGCCATTTGGTGTTCACGTCCTCAAGTTATCATAGTTATCATTAATAGTTTTTGATAAGATCTTTTGTAATAGTGAGCAAGTGTGTGTCTTGATTGTTACAAGACAAAGTTATTCATGTAATAAGACAAGTTCAGTTGTTTTATGTTATGGAACAAGTCAGTGGTTTTATATTATGAATAAAGATTCCACATCTCAATTACATCGATTGTATGATAAGTGTTCATAATTGTAGAAATGATAAAAATAGCATGTCCTATGAAAAAGAGTTCTATTACTAGAACAAACACCGTCAAATTTAGTCATAAAGGCAATGAAAGAAGTAATGGATAATTTTGGTCCATTTAAGTATTTCGAGTGCCAAATTGATTAAGCTTGAAATGGAGTATTGAACTAGCAATACAAGAGGAAATTAATTGAGAGTCATTTTTAATGATTAATTAATGGTGTTTTTGCTTGATCCGAATTCTTCTATGATTACTGGTGAATAGGAGTATTTGCCTGATAAATCATAAGTCTGAAATTAATTTGATAAAAGATCAAATGGGGTTTTTCAGAAGAAAGAATGGTGAATATTATATTCACAAGATTCGATCAAAGGACAATATTTTTGAATTATGGTTTCAACATAAAAGACTTGTGGAAATATGTTTCACAATATTATAATGTCATATATGGTGATATATGGGGTATTATAATCATACTCTATTTTAAATAAAGTGTGCTCTGTCAGAATCAGTCTTAGAAACTCCTAATATGTTCGAAACATTATAGTCGATGTCCACTTTAGAAAATAGATATTTTCTTCAACGAGAATTCGTAGGATCGAAAGTAGTGTCGACATGTATATGATTATGCGATAACTCGGAATATACATGAATAATTCTTTGTATATTGCTCGCATTGGATGGGAGTGTATTCTAAAGCCAAATAGAAACAAAACTTATTTTGTTGTCTATGTAATTCCGAGGAAAAATATGATTTTTCGAATTATGGATTATGGATTGGAATTAGAAGCTTGAAATAAGGTGTCAGACCTATGTTGGAAGGTGTTCCAAAGAGTATATGTCTACAAATGAAAATTTGGTGATTAAGAGTGAGGGAGACTAGAAAATTGTTTTCTGCTTGCAATCCTCTTCATAAAGACCATAATATTTTCATGAAAGAAGCTTCTAAATAAAGTGTTGTTATATTTAATATTGCTGTCAGGTCATAGCACAATATTAAATGTTTCAGATCTTGTTGACAGATCAAGGTGCACTTTATGAATACAAAGAAAGTTGAGAAAATATCAGAATATGAACAAAGGCTTTTTTAGCCTGGAAATCCAAGTTACATTTGAAAGGATTAAAAGAGTAATTGTTGCTACAATTCTTATTAGAGGAATAAGATTGTTTAATCATCATATAAAGTGTTATATGAGAAATGTGACTATAAGAAAGACGTGGAAGCATGTCTTGTCAAGAAAAGTGTCTTGGACAAGATCAGATTTGTTGACTACATTTATGTAGACATGCTTGAAGTCTGAAGGATTTGTATTAATGTAATACTGTAGTTTGTATTAAATTTGAATTGATAATAGATCAATGATTTTGGTTTGACCAAAAATGTCGATTTAAGTGGGAGTCATAGTTAGTTTACTCAGGTGGAATATGTAAATGACATATTTTTGAGTGGGAGCTTAGGAACTCAAATATGTGGATGCCACGTTTTTGAGTGGGAGCTCGTGTTCTCAAATATGTGGAAACATGTTTTGAGTGGGAGCCGAATTCATCTTGTGTAAATGACACATTGTGAAATTGTACCATCAGAATAGATGAGAAGGATGAAGTTGTGAAACTATTTGAAAGTTAGTGTCTATTTGGAATAGAACGGGAATTTTAAATAGTTAGTCGAGTTGGTTTTGGATTATATCTGAGGAGTCAGAATAGAGTAAAAAGGATGGTCCTTTGAAATCCAATTGATCATTAAGAGTAATGATACAAGGTAGTAATGGTTGTATGACATGTTGGTCTATTATGTAATACTAGACATCATACAAAAACCATATTATCTGCTCGATGAAATATAACCGATGTTTTTAGGAAAAGAACAATTGTAAAAGTAAATTTAGAATTTACTGGAAGTAGAAGTGTGTTAGTTGATGGATTGACATTAGAATGTCAAGTTTTCTGCATTGGTGTGAAAGTATGTAGATATCGCGAGTTTGTAATCGTTACAAGGGGCTCATAGTGACTGAGTGTGCTTTCTAGGCAGTTATCTGGTTGGTATAATCAGAGTAAGCGCTGGGAAACAGAAGTCTCACTTAGTTACGGTATTTGCATATATGTTATTGGATAACATGGTGATATCAAGCAAGATGATATCAATGAATCACAAAAGTATGCACAATCATGTATTGTGCAGATTGTCAGAGTAACACTCTTCCATAAGCAAGCATTATCAAATGATTCTTATTTGATAAGGGATTTTGATAAAGTAAAATGCAGCTAGTTTATTTGTACTCTAGTGCAAGTGGGAGACTGAAGGAGATATGTCCTAGAGGCAAATAAATAAGTAGTATTTGTTACATTATCTCATAAGTTTATTATAGGTTTGTGTATTATGCTATAACTGTATTAATCAGAATTATTAATACACGTGTGATACATAGACAACCAGGTCTCTAGTGAGCCTCTATATGAACTAGTCCATTGGGCAACAGTTGATCGAGATTCCTGATCAAGGACAATGACGTCGGCTGACAATGGGGTCATCTTATTAGTTGAATAAGATGATGGACATACGCAAAGTATTGCAATAAGATCGTATTACGATGTTTGTCATTTGCAATAGATAAGAATATGATAGATTATTCCTTAATCCGTGAGAACGTACTTATTGATGCTTCGTAGGGGTGCTTTGAGAGCATCAAACGTTGTGTCTTATATAGCATGACAATAACGGTGTCCATCTTGGGTATCCCGAAAGAGCATCGAGACGTAAGGATCAAGAGCGGGATTTGTTCATTCTTGTAATGGAAAGATACTCTGGGCCCACTCGGTGAGATTACATCTATATAGCTGCGCAGCTTCTGACTAGGTCATGGAGATGTAATATCGTAGACGAGTAAATAACCTTTGTCGGTAACGAGATACAACAAAGACATCGGTGTGTCTACGATCATATCTCGGACAAGGTAGTATAATGAATATCATATTTATGGTTCAACGACGATATTCGTAGAATGCACAGGGGCCGTCATATACATCCAGGTATCCCTGACGGTCATTGGTGAGCGGAGTGTCTCGACCATGTCTGGAGTGTTCCCGAACCGTAGCGTAACAAACTTAAGGTCTTAACGACACCAGGAGATAGGTTCTGAAATATTATAGGTTTTTGTTGGAGAGAGAGAAATGATCCGGAAAGAGTTCCGGTGGTCCGGAAGGAGTTCCGGGAAGGTCTGGAATGGTTCCAGAGATGTTCGAAAGTTGTTCGGGTGATTCGGAAATTGTTTCGGAGTCACGGGATATTAAATAGTATTTAAATATATTAATTATGAATTAATTATATTTTATATTAATTAAATAAAGGAAAAAGGGGGCTCCCACCTACATGGGCCCTAAGAGGGCCCAAGAGGGGAGCCGCACCACCAAAGGAAAGGGGGGCTTGGCCCCCCTAGTCCGAGTTGGACTAGGAGGGGGCCAGCCCATGGGGGGTTCGGCCGACCCCCCCCCCCCTCCCTCTCCTCCTTTAGTCCCACATGGGGGAGGCAAGGTGTTTGCACACCCCCTCCCCCTTTATATAGCAAGGCATATTAATTGGATTAATTCATTGGAAAATACAATTAATTGTATTGCAGGCCGGCCGAGTTGCTTCTCCGCCCGTTTTGCCCCCTCTCTCCACCTAAGCTATACCGCCGGGCGCCGTTGCCCTGCGGGATTCCAGATAAGATCTACCCCTGCGATTTCAGCTGGATCTGAATGACCGGGGGTTGTCGTTAAGTTCCGTATGTTTGCGAGTGCTCGGAGGTAACTCTTTTGAGGAGCCTGGGCGACGTCGTCTCGCCCCCTGCAGCCGCCGCGCCATCTCCCCCTCTGCCGCTGGCGCCTCCCCGCTGCCGTCGGCGCCTCGCCACCTTCTGCCCGACGCCCGACGCTCGTCGACGCAGGTCATCGTCGACACCCCGGCGTCATCGTCTTCGTCATCGCGGCAAGTTCTCCGCGACCTCGAGGTCGGCTACGCACGACTTCATCGTCAACGCTTGTGCGGGAGGGTAACCCCCGCTATCGGTCTACATGGAAGTAATGTAACCAGTTCCGCCACCGTTATCACATGTACTAGATAGATAGATCCTGACTAGTTAGGGTTTCGTTCGCTAGAAAAAATATTGTTTTCGTTCACATGTACTTGAAGAACTTGATGGTCCTCACCATGCAAATGAAAGGTCAAGGCAAGAAACTTGATGTGATGGACTACATTTGCATGAGCTTTGGCATGTGATTAGCAAGAAGAATATCTCCTTTGCTCCCTTGATCATGAGGATTGTGGTGTGGAAGTGGCTTGAGCACAATGACATTGATGACCTCGGTGACACCGAGAAGTGGACTCCTCACAAGGGCAAGCGGCTACTTGTCAAGCAACACAAACTCAAGCCTAGCAAGGAGGTGAATGAAGAAGCCGGGGCCTCCAATGCCTCCAAGGGTGGTTCCTTCTCATGGATGGCTCGTGCGATGAAGAAGATCTTCACGGTGTCCAAGAAAGTTGAGCGACACCAATTTGATGTTCATGAAGAGAAGATGAAGGCTCGCCAAGCCGAGGTTGCTCGCCGCCGTGCCGAAGGGGAAGATGTGCCTTCCGGGTCCGAGCGAAACATCCCCACTTGGGATGAATGGCAATCAAAGGACGACAAGGGAGAGATCATTGTGTGGTTGAGCCCCGAGCATGACGATGCTTCTTCCTCTCACCCAGACTGGGAACCTTGGGGCGTGTAGACTCGATCTTTTCCTTTTTGGTGCTTTGGTGCCAAAGGGGGAGAGATAACTATTAGGTTGCTCTCCGGGAATTTGCAGGGTGGTGTCACGGCTTTTCTCTTATTTCAACCCTTTTAAGCTTGTGAACACCTAAATTTATTTGAAACTCCTATGTGTTTGCATGGTGTAAGACATGTATATCCTATTATCTTCCTTTAAGTTACTCACTTGTCCTTTGGATATTCTTGCATTTGTGGTTGATCTAATTGTGGCATGGGATGCAAAAATTTAGGGGGAGCATTGATCCTAGATGTCGTGCATTTGTGTATTCAAAGAATTCTAAAAAGTATGCATGTATCTAGGCGGAGCTCCGTCGAAATTTTGTGAACTCTCGCCGTTTATGTTGTGTTGTCATCAAACACCAAAAAGGGGGAGATTGAAAGAGCATTCTCTAGTAAACCCTTGTTTTGATGCTAATGACAACACAATTTGTGATCTAACATTGCTGGTAAAGTTTGCAGGTTGTTTGTAGGATGTTAGCAAAAAGGAAAGTATCAAATGGGCGCAACTGAAGGACTCCAGCAAGCCTTGCTCTAGGCAGCGGTAGTACCGCTGGCTCCAGCGGTAGTACCGCTGCACTGGTCTCTCTCCAGTGCACGGGGCAGTACCTGGTTGCCGCTAGCGGTACCGCCCGAGGTACCGCCGTTTTCGGCGCTCTATTTCTAAGAACGGTACCTCGAGCAGTACCAGAGCGATGGTACCGGGCTCGAGCGGTACTACCGGCTCATCCAACGGTAGTACCGCCGCTCTCCGCACTGGCTAGAGCCTAGCTCGGAGCGCTGGCTGCCGCTGGCGGTACCGCCCGAGGTACCGCCGATTTCGGCGCTCTGTTTCCCAGAGCGGTACCTCGAGCGGTACCGGAGCGGTACTACCGGCCTCCAGCGGTACTACCGGCTCATTCAGCGGTAGTACCGCTATGTGTTTTCTCTTGCATATTTGAGGTCAGCTCGTGCCCAGGTGCCGCTGGTGGTACCGCCGGATGTACCGCCGTTTTCGGCGCTCTGTTTCGTGGAGCGGTACCTCCAGCGGTACCAGAGCGGTACTACCGTCCACTCCAACGGTACTACCGGCCCTCCTGGCGGTAGCACCGCCACGAAGCTCTTGAATCCATGCGCTGCCGCCGAGGAAGCCAACGGCTGGTTTCAAAGTGCCAGCGGTACTACCGGCCCTCCCAGCGGTAGTACCGTTGCGTAAGTTTCAGCTTCCAACGGCCAGTTTTTTGAGTAGCTATAAAAGGACCCCTTCACCTACCTTTGAAGGTTGGAGATTCTACACTCTCTCTCCTCCATTACTACGAAGCTTCGAGCTCCAAGATCTCCCAATCCTCCCACTCAAACTTGTTGACCTTTGGAGGATTGAAGGAGAAAGCACCGATCTACATCGTCACCAAAGCGTTCTTATTCCCCTCCCCCCCCCCCCCATTCACTTGGGGATTTCGTGGCTAGGGTTTTCGGTAACCTAGTTCACCATTGTTGTACTCTTGGTGTTGCCTTGACCTTTTGTGGTCATCTTGAGAGCCCCCAATTAAGTTGTGGGTGCGTGCCTGAAGCGTTTGTAAGGGATTCGATCTCCGCCCTAAAAGAGGATCAATAGTGGAAGGTGAACTCGCAACCTTTGTGGTTGAGTTCATCGGAGAAGAAGGTGAGGCTTTGTGGCGTTGCGGCTAACCTGTTGTGGTAGCGCACACCTCTCCAAACGAGACGTACACCCTTGGGTGGAACTCCGGATTACACCTTCGTCTCTGCGTGCTTCACTTGGTTCCCCTTATCCTTACTCCCTTACTTGCTTGTCTTGTACGCTTATTTATCTTGTTATCGCTTAGTTTGTCATTTAGGTAAATTCACCGTAGTTGCATATCTAGAGAATTTATCTTTGTGTTGAGCCTAATTTTGAAAAGACCTAAAATTTGTAATAGCACCGCGTGATTCACTTGGTTCCCCTTATCCTTACTCCCTTACTTTCTTGTCTTGTACGCTTATTTATCTTGTTATTGCTTAGTTTGTCATTTAGGTAAATTCACCATAGTTGCATATCTAGAGAATTTATCTTTGTGTTGAGCCTAAATTTGAAAAGACCTAAAATTTGTAATAGCACCTATTCACCCCCCCTTTAGGTGCCGGATTCCCGTTCACATGTTTGCTTGTTTTATTTTTTATGCTCATTGGTTTGGCCTTGACCGTGTTTTCATTTGATATCTTTTCAAATTGGTTTCTCCAATCATGGGTTGGTTTGATTCTTTGATACAATGAGGACAAATCTTTCTCTTGCCACACTTTTTTGTAGCTTCTCGATTTAATTGGTGTTTTGTCCAAATTGTATCTCGTTTGGTTCTTGAAAGTTTTGTGCATGCATATTTACTATATGTATATCTTATGACATGCTTACTTTCGTTGATCATATATATAGGATAAACTCCATCAAATCCTAAATGGCTAAGATGTGCATGAAGTTCTATTTCATATCAATATGCACATATTTATGTGGAGTTTGTCCTATGTATTGTAGTTGGTCTAACTACTTTGGACCCAATTAGTTTGGGTACCATTGTGTACTTGATTTGTTTTAGGTACATGGGAGATGTATTGGAAGCTTGCTTCTTTTTAAAGAAGATGTCTTCACCATGTGCTTCTTGGAGCCAAGCTTGGATGACTGTGAACTCTCATCTTCTACACCGTCAATGCTATCTCGGTAACAAGTATCTAACTCATGCATATACTGAAAGAACATTTCTATGATCTATGTGTTTTGTGTGTTAGTTAACAACATGTGGATGTATTAAGTTGGTGTTAAGTAATGCAGGATAATCTAGGAACTCTTCAGATGCATCAGCACCAAAAGAGGAGAAAAAGAGACAGCACTGAAAGTGTGCTCAACCCCTGGTGGGGGCCGGAGTTTCCGGTCCAGGGGGCCGGAGTTTCCGCCCCTGCCTGAAGTTTCCGGTCCCTGAGGACCGGAATCTTCTCCGATGCTCGGTTGCCGAAGTTGTGCTCAGCCCCTGGTGGGGGGCGGAGTTTTCGGTCCCATGGACCGGAGTTTCCGCCCCAGGCCAAAGTTTCCGGCCTCGTGTATCTCGAAGATGTCCAAGTTCAGATTGAAGATCTGGTGTTCAGCCCCTGGTGGCCCCCGGAGTTTCCGGCCTCCCTAGGCCGGAGTTTCCGCCCACTAGGGCCGGAGTTTCCGGCCTGGGATTTGGCTGCAACGGCTACATCTTTGGAGGGGTATAAATACCCCTCCTCCTTCCTTCAAAAAAGTGCTTGACCTAAAATAGGAGGAGCTCCATTGTTGCAAGCCAAGAATCCCAAGATCTCCCAATCCCCCCATTCAAACTCGTTGATCTTTGGAGGATTGAAGGAGAAGGCCCCGATCTACATCTTCACCGAGCCGTTCTTCATTTCCCCCTCATTCATTTGAGGGAACACTTGCTAGGGCTTCCTCTAGGAAACCTAGCTCATTGTTGTACTTACCTATTGTCTTTGTGACAGATTGTAGCTGTTCGGGAGCCCCCAAGCCCTTTGTGGGTCGTGCCCCGAATCGTTGTTGTAAAGGCTCCGGATTCCGCCTCGAAGGATTCCGATAGTGAAAGTGGACCAAACCTTTGTGGTGTGGTTCACCGGAGATTAGGGTGAGGCCTTTGTGGCCGTTGAACCATTGTGTTGGTTCACACCTCTCCAACGAGACGTACTCCCATTCAAGGGAGGAACTCGGGAATACATCCTTGTCGTCTCGTGTCTTCACTTCGGTTACTTCTATCCTTATTTATTTCCTTATTATATCTTGCTTAGTTGCTAGCTTGCCATATAGGAAATTCACCTTAGTTGCATATCTAGTGAATTTACCTTTTGTGTCAAGCCTAATTTGAAAAAGAACTAAAATTTGAATTAGCACCTATTCACCCCCCCCCCCCCCCTCTAGGTGTCATACCGATCCTTTCAATTGGTATCAGAGCTAAGGCTCTCTTTTCGGGTTTAACCGCCTAAGAGAAGTATGACACAAAGTGAGGATGAGACCGCAAGGCTTGCCGAGGCTAATGAGTCCCTTAAAAAGGACCAAGCCACCGCGGCATCCATGGCCGATATCAAAGCTTTGGAAACAACTTTGACATCTTCCATGGATGCTAGGTTTAATGAGTTTCGTGACTTGCTCAATAAACTCATTAACAACAAGCCCTCGGATATCATCCCGCTTGAAAAAGCTTCTAACTCCGATGAGGGTGGACCCAAGGAGGATAAAGAGCAAAAAGAGAAGGAGGTGAAAGCAAATGATAAGCCTAAGTCATCTCCCAACTCGCATGAGGAAAAGGAAGAGTATCATGCCGTTCGGGGATGGTACTCTCCCGATCCAATTATCACTACCCGCATAAACCCTTTAGGTCCCCCACCTAAGCTTAATGCATTAGCTTTTGCTAGTTGGCAACGCTCAATGAAATCTCATGTCAACAGTGCCTCCATCGAGCTTTGGAGAATTATTGAAGAAGGATACATAGTGGAGGATCCAAGCAACATGACCAAGAGAGAGTTCGCCGAAAAGCAACTAAACGCTTCCGCTCTCCATATGATTGAACTCTCCTTGAGCGACAACGACAAGCATCATGTTCTACATGCCACCACCGCCAAAGAAGCTTGGGATTGTCTTGAGCGTGCCTTCCTTGGAAATGAAAGCATGAAGAGAAATAGATATGAATCTTTGAGCAATGCCGCCGAAGGTTTCTACATGCTTGACAACGAGACCCATGAAGAGATGTATGGTAGACTCAAGACTCTTGCCAAAGCCTTTTATGATGTGGGAGCAACATATGTTGATGATGCTTGGGTCAAGAGGAAGTATGAGAATGCTCTCTTGCCCTCGGAGCCAATGGAGTTGAAGTCTATTCAAGGAAGATACAACTACCTTCAATTGTCTTCCCATGAAGTTATGCAAGAAGTCCAAGCCTCCAAGGTTGCCACCAAGAATGCCTAAGATAACCGTGCTAGGGCCATGGGAATGAGGCAAGGTCCCTCTCTTGCCTTGAAGGCCAAGGTGACTTGCCTAGATGCCAATGATGAAGTTGAACCTTGTCCTGGCAACATTGCTCCACATGATCTTGAGCAAGCCCTCAATGGTCACATTGCACTTGCCACAAGAGTGTTTTGGAATGACCCGGCTAGTGCTAAAGCTCGTGTTGATCGAGATAACAACTCAAGTGGCAAGAAAGAGCTTGCCTAAAGGACAAAGACATGCTACAATTGTCATGACAAGAACCACTACATAAGAGAGTGCCCTTATGAGAACCGTGAGCAAAATGGTTGGAAACTTATCCCAAAGGATCACTCCAAGTTGATTCAAAAGAAGCCCGCAAGACCAAGAAAGCCCTTCTTCAAGAAGGCACCGAGAATAGTGTTGGTGGCACAAGAGGAATATGCCACAAGTGATTCCGAAGATGAAGATGCACCTAACAAAGAGGTAGCCGCATTGTCTATTGTCTCCACTTCATCATCATCTCTCTTTGAATCCCCCAATGAGAACCTCTCCATCAACACCGCTCGTTGCCTCATGGCTCATGTCACCGAGGTATCATCCCCTTCTCCTAAGACTATGCATGATCAATCTAGTCTTGAGATTAAGAAGGAATTAGTTGCCTTCGATACTTTTGTGACTAACTTGCAAGGTGAGGCCAAGGAACATGTTGAGTCTCTCATGAGACAACTATGTGTGGCCGAAGAACTTCTTCAAGAAAAGAGTAAGATTGAGAGAGAGGATTCTCTCACCATTGCTTCCTTGAATGCTTCCATAGCATCCTTAAATAGCTCTCTTGATGAAGAAAGTGAATATAGAACCACTCTAGAGGAAAGACTTGAATCTCTTGATGCTAAAAATGATGAAATCATTAGTAAAATCATTAAGGATAGAGATCATGTTTTTGCCAAATATAAAGTGATTAAAAAGGAGAAAGTTGAACTTGGGGTTGCAAATACTATACTTCTTGAGGATATGGAGAAGCTTGATAAAGCTCACAAGGTCTTGAAAACGACCCACTCCATCCTTGTTAAGTCACATGAGCAACTCCAAACTCAACTCTCTAAAACTTGCTCAACTAGCATAACCATTCTTCCTCGTGTTCATGAAAATGTCATTGAAGAAAATGCTAGGTTAAAGGTGGATCATGCTAAGACCTCTATTCCCAAAGGTAACGATAAGGGTTTTTCTTATTTGTTTGAGTTAAAACCACACAAAGGAAAGGAAGGTCTTGGGTATGTGGCCGAGGCAAAGAAGAAGGTGAGCAACACCAAGGAGAACAAGACCAAGCCCGCACAAGCTAAGACTAACATTGCGAGTGGTACTGCCACTAGGGGCAAGACCACTCGTAGTGACTTTGCGGGGCATAACAATCCCAACTACATTCTTTATGTTGATTATTATGGTGATGTTTATGCAAAATATGTTGGTCCTTATGATGGTTACATTGACTATTCTATTTGGGTTCCTAAGACCCTTGTTGCTAACCGAAAGGGACCCATTGAGAAATGGGTACCTAAATGCAAGAAATGATTTCTTGTAGGACTATGCTTCCGGTGGATCTAAATGGGTGATTGATAGTGGATGCACTAGTCATATGACCGGAAGCAAGGAGATCATGACGGAGTTGAGACCAAATTTAAATCACTCAACCGTCTCTTATGGTGACAAGTCCAAAGCCGAGGTAAAGAGTCTTGGCAAGGTGGTAGTTGCAAGGGATATCACCCTTGTAAATGTCATGCTTGTTGAGTCTCTAGGTTACAATCTTATGTCCGTTCGTGCTCTTAATAAGATGAACTTTGATGTCTATTTTACTCTTGATATGGTGGTACTCTTGAGGAGCAAGACTCTAAAGGTCATGTTCGTTGGGCATGTTGAAAATGAGTTGTTTGTGGTAGACTTTTCGGGGTCAACCAACACTCAAGCAATATGCCTATTCGGAAAGGCCGACGTGGGGTGGTTGTGGCATCGCCGCTTGTCCCATGTTAATATGAGAACTTTGCAAAGTCTCCATAAGGGTGGCCACATTCTTGGACTAAATGAGAATGTTTCTTTTTCTAGAGATCGTCTTTGTAGGGCTTGTGTTGAAGGAAAGATGCATGATTCTCCCCACCCAAGCAAGACCATCATTTCATCATCAAGGGTATTGGAACTTCTTCATGTTGATCTTTTTGGTGTCGTACCTCAACCTAGCCTTGGTGGGAAGAAATATTGTTTGGTGATTGTCGATGACTATTCAAGATTCACTTGGGTTTTCTTCTTCAAGACGAAGGATGAAACTCAACAAACCATCATCGAATTCTCCAATGAAGTTCAACGTCAACACAATCTTCCCATATTGGTCATTAGAAGTGACAATGGCTCCGAGTTCAAGAACTACACCCTAAATGAGTTTCTTAGTGACGAGGGAATTCGACATCAATACTCCGCCGCATATACTCCTCAACAAAACGGTGTAGCCGAGAGGAAGAACCGGACTCTTATGGATATGGCTAGGTCCATGTTGGCGGAGTTTAAGTCTCCACTCTTCTTGTGGGCCGAAGCTATCTCCACGGCGTGTCACTCCTTCAACCGGTTATTCTTTCGCAAAGGGAAGAAGGAAACTCCATATGAAATGCTTACCGGCAACAAGCCCAACATCTCCTACTATCGAGTCTTTGGTTGTAAGTGTTTCTACAAAATCAAAGGTGTACATCTTTCTAAGTTTGAAGTTAAAGCCTTAGAAGGTGTTCTTGTTGGGTATGGTGCGAACTCTCACACTTATAGAGTCTACGACAAATCCTTAGGGAGAGTTGTAGAATCTTGTAGTGTGAGGTTTGATGAGAATGACGGCTCCCAAGTGGCGCAATTTCATGTTTGTGATGTAGATAACGAGGAACCTCAAGATGCAATACAAAGAATGGGTGTTGGATTTCATCGCCCCATCGAGATTCATCATGAGCCTCCTCAAGGAAGTACAAGCTCCACTCAAGTGGAGTCCATCATCACAAGTTGAAGTGGCACCCTCTATGGAAGCAAATGAGACACCTATCCAAGAACAAGATCAAGTTCCTCCTCAAGTTGACCAAGAGGTCTCACAAGATTCAAGAACTCCTATTCTCAACCCTAGTCAAGATCAAGAGCAAGAGCATCCATCTTCTCCCATCATTGAAAATGTGCAACAAGATGGCAATGCTCATCAAGACCGCAAGACGGGGACTCAAATGATCTAGGTGATCAAGCCGAAATCCCACGCAACAATGGGGATATCGAAACCCGTCGTCAAGAAAGAGTAAAGAGAAACTTGGAAATCAAGTGTCACAAGCTTGAAGCCATCATTGGTGATGTATCTCGCAAGGTTTCCACAAGAAGTCAATTGGCAAGCTTTAGTGAACATCAAGCTCATATCTCTATGATTGAACCAAAGAAGGTGTTTGAAGCACTTGAAGATCCGGATTGGTTGGAAGCCATGCATGAAGAACTCAACAACTTCAAGCGCAACAAAGTATGGAATCTAGTAGAAAAGCCAAAGGATTGCCGCAATGTTATTGGCACCAAGTGGATATTCAAGAACAAGCAAGATGAGCATGGATTGGTTGTAAGGAACAAGGCGAGATTGGTAGCTCAAGGGTACTCTCAAGTTGAAGGCATTGATTTTGGAGAGACCTATGCTCCCGTGGCTCGTCTTGAGTCCATCCGTATCCTACTTGCCTATGCATCTCATTTAATTTTAAGTTGCAACAAATGGATGTGAAGAGTGCATTTCTTAATGGTCCCTTAAAGGAGTTGGTATATGTAAAGCAACCTCCGGGATTTGAGGATCCACACTTCCCAAACCATGTCTACAAGCTTGATAAGGCCCTCTATGGTCTCAAACAAGCACCTCGAGCTTGGTATGAGCACCTAAGAGAGCTATTGCTAGACCGTGGCTTTGAAGTGGGGCAAATCGATCCCACTCTCTTCACAAAGAGGGTAAAAGGGGAGCTTTTCATATGTCAACTTTATGTTGATGATATTATCTTTGGCTCATCTAACAAAGCTTTCAATGATGAATTTTCAAAGCTTATGACGGATAGGTTCGAGATGTCCATGATGGGAGAGTTGAAATTCTTTCTTGGTTTTGAAATCAAGCAATTAAGTGGAGGGACTTTCATATCTCAAGCCAAATACATCCAAGACATGCTCAAGAGGTTCAAGATGCAAGATGCAAAAGAGAAGAGGTTTCCTATGGACACCAAATGCCATCTTAAACTTAGTCCAAAGGGTAAAGATGTCGATCAAAAACTCTATCGCTCTATGATTGGTTCTTTGCTTTATCTTTGTGCATCTAGACCCGATATTGTGTTGATTGTAGGAGTGTGTGCAAGGTATCAAGCGGCTCCTAAAGAAAGTCACTTGATAGCGGTGAATCGAATCTTCCGATATTTGGTTTATACCCCAAGGTTTGGTTTGTGGTATCCTAGGGGGTCCAACTTCTCTCTTGCCGGTTACACGGATTCGGATTGGGCCGGTTGCAAGGATGATAGGAAGTCTACTTCCGGTGCATGTCAATTCCTTGGGAAATCTTTGGTGAGTTGGTCCTCCAAGAAGCAAAATTGCATATCCTTATCTACCACCGAAGCCGAGTATGTGGCGGCCGCTAGTGCTTGCACTCAATTACTTTGGATGAGGCAAACTTTAAAGGAATACGGTGTCCTTTGTGACAAAGTGCCTCTTTTATGTGACAATGAAAGTGCTATCAAGATTGGTCACAACCCCGTGGAGCACTCAAGAACGAAGCATATTGAGATTCGCTATCATTTTATTCGAGATCACATCAACCGGGGTGACATTGAGCTTGGTTATATTCCAACGAAGATTCAACTTGCCGATATGTTCACCAAGCCACTTGACGAAGCACGGTTCACATTTTTGAGGCATGAGCTAAATATCGTGGATTCTAGGAGCATTGGTTGACTACCTTGCATACACACCTCTATCTCAACTTTCTATTTTGGTCTAGGTATAGGCATGGACATAGGGGGAGTGCGGTCCTAATCTAGTGGACTTTCCCTCCCCCCATTATGCCAATAGTAAGAATTGTTTTCGTCTCCTTTTGTTCATTCTTATGAATTGTGAGCCTAAATGTTGAGTAATGGCGGTGAACCCAAGATATATCTTCGCGGTATCACACCACATAATCTCATACATGGTGGCCTTGGCCACCAACTTCTTCGTTGTGAAGAATTGATACTCTTGTGGTGTTATCTTGTTTTCTTTGTTTCATTCTTGCTCTTATGGAAAATGCACTCAAGCGTTGCTTCTTAATGTCGCTTTGGTTGTTTCTTACCAAACTTGAGTGCATGGTACCATCTCCAGTGACCATTTGTCTTATCCCAGGCCTACCTCATCTTAAAAACTGCTCCTCTTGCCTTTGCATGTCCAAAACACATTAAAACCTGGGATTTGGAGTCGGTGGGGCCGGAAACTCCGGTCTTCCAGGCCGGAGACTCCGGTCTGACTGAAGTTTCCGTCCCTAGAACCGGAATCTCTGGCCAGGGCCGGAGACTCCGGTGTCTAGGGCCGGAAACTCCGGTCTAGGCAGTTTCGCTGGGATCTTCAAAGGGGATCGGGGTGAGGAGTTGTTCCACAACTCCCCACACACCCCCGACCCCCACTCCTCTCCCAGCCGCCGCAGCCGCCTCCAAGGACCACTCCGGCCGCTCCCCGCCGCCGGAATCCGCCGTGCCACCGGCCCCTCCTCCGTACAAGTGCTAGGGATCCTTCTCCCTCGCATTTTGACCTCCACCATGTCGGGTAAAGGTTTTTCTTCTCTCTCTCTCTAGGTTTTCACTCTAGATCTTGTTTTGAGAGAAGTTCTGCCTGTGCTGCATGGTGTAGAACCCTAGTGTTGGCATTTCAATCTCTAGAAAATTAGTTGTGCTCAATTTTTCCTTAGATTTGAACTAGATTGCAGTTTTCCTGCCACAGGGCGGAAACTCCGGTCCCTCATGCACCGGAATCTCCGGTCTGGACCGGAATATCCGGTCCTGTGGCCGGAAACTCCGGTCTAGCTCATATCTGAGAGAAATTCTGACACTTTTAATTTTCTCCTTTTGGCTTTCTTGGACATGCAAACTTATCTCCATGCTATCCATGTACTATCTGTTTCACAGGTCAGAGGAAAAAGGTGGTCACTCGGAATCCGCTCCTTGCTTCAAGTAAAGAAAGAGCTCAAACAAGGGACAAGCTTATTTTTGATAGCAGCAGTGGCCGCATGAGACAACAGAGCACTATTGATGAGGAGGCCACTAGACAAGCTGAACTTGGTGGTTTTGATAATGAAGAAGAGGCCGAGCAAGCCCATTTTGACTCTTTGACCACTGTTCTGGGTATGGGAAAAACTGAGTTCCGTCGTATGAGGTCACAACAGTTCTATGACTTGCCTCCCAACACCACCAACCCCAATTTCCCAAGGAGGGAGCAGCAGCTGATTATGCAGGAGATTTATGCCCGGATTGAGAAGCACGCAGTCTGTGAACAGAAGATTCTGGATCTTGAGGCGCTGAACAAGAAAGCATACTTTCGGGAGGCTGTTTGGATTGCTAGGAAGCTTGGTCTGGAAAAGCTCATCTCTTACACTCAGCAGGATTATGATATTCAGCTTGTGCAGCAGTTCTTTGCCACGGTGGTGTTTGACAATGATGAGGATGTCACTATGACGTGGATGACTGGACCTATCAGGTGCACCTCCAACTTTGTGGAGTTTGCGATAGCTCTGGGCTATGATTTCAAGGGGGCCACTACTCCAGTTGGGATGAGGATGCATGTGGAAGGGACTGCATATAACAAGAGCCGTTTGCGCCCTCTTTACTCCGTTGCTTCTTCTGTGGGCTCTAATAAAGACCTCCTTCCCACCTTCAACATCTTCCTCCGCATGGTTCGGCTCAACCTTGCTCCTCAAGCCGGGAATGTGGATGCTATTCGAGGAGGCCTTGTCAACCTACTCTACCATGCTTACAGGGTCCTTCAAGCCGGTCCGGAGTGCCGTGGCCAAGAGGTGGATGTGATGGATTTCATTAAGTGTGAGATGCATTGGGACATTTTCGAGCACAAGAATCCACTCTACGCTCCCTATGTGATGAAGCTCATTCTCTCCAAAGTGCCCACACTTGATCGCTCTACCTTCATCAAGCATGCGAAGGGTACTCTCCATATTCTCTCCAAGCACACAAAGCAAGCTTCATCCTCTCATGCACCTCCTCCACAAACTACTGATGAAGAGGACGTTCCCTTACCTAAGAGGAGAAGTAAGAATGTCGATCCCCCCACTAGTCTTCAAGGGAAGGCCAAGGTAAACGCAGAATTTCGCAAGCTCTCTTGGTGGAAGAGGAAACTGCTATGCATGGATGTTGCCATTCACAAGGAGAATCATGGGTCATATGTGAGAGAGAAACACATTTTGAGCAACCAAAATTTGATGATCAAGGAGATGCGCAAAATGAACAATGGAAATGTTACTCCTCCTCTGGAAGAAGATGAAGCTGGCATTCCCATCATTTCCTCATCTTCGTCTGACACGGTCCCTCTTGAGCAATGGAATCAGGATGTCTTTCCTTGGGCTGATTATTCGGATGTGACCTCCTTTCCTACCTCGTCTCACAACCACGGCAAGGCTCCATGAACCTCTCCGATGAGGACTACGACAACGAAGGAGATGACGACATGGATGAAGACACCGAGTGATCTTCATGGGCCCGTTAGTTATGCTCTTTTCCCCTTTTTGGTGTCTCGGTGCCAAAGGGGGAGAAGTAGTTCTATTAGGTTCTCTCCGGGATTTGCATGGGTTGGGACACAAGCATGTGCCTCTATCATTTTATTGCGCTTGTGTCCTTGTTATGTTATTTGAATGTCGAACTTATTTGCCTTCTCTTTGACATGAACTATGTGTGTGTAAGTCATGTGGATTTCTTATATTATGTGGTTAAGACTAATATTGTGCCCTGGTTATATGGGGTTAATATCTTCAGTTTTGTGCACAAGGTATGTCTTATTTGTGAAAGGTATTGCCTACCTTTCGTACTTGCAATTTGTTGTTCGAATTTGCCTCTATATGTGTGCACGTGCATTCCAAAGCAAAATTTTCTTGATGCACACATCTAGGGGGAGCTCTTTCAGCTATCATTACATGTTAGTGAAATTACTGTTATTGCAAATCCATATGTTGTCATCTAACACCAAAAAGGGGGAGATTGAAAGAACATTTCTATGATCTCTGTGTTTTGTGTGTTAGTTAACAACATGTGGATGTATTAAGTTGGTGTTAAGTAATGCAGGATAATCTAGGAACTCTTCAGATGCATCAGCACCAAAAGAGGAGAAAAAGAGACAGCACTGAAAGTGTGCTCAGCCCCTGGTGGGGGCCGGAGTTTCCGGTCCAGGGTGCCGGAGTTTCCGCCCCTGCCTGAAGTTTCCGGTCCCTGAGGACCGGAATCTTCTCCGATGCTCGGTTGCCGAAGTTGTGCTCAGCCCCTGGTGGGGGGCGGAGTTTCCGGTCCCATGGACCGGAGTTTCCGCCCCAGGCCAAAGTTTCCGGCCTCGTGTATCTCGAAGATGTCCAAGCTCAGATTGAAGATCTGGTGTTCAGCCCCTGGTGGCCCCCGGAGTTTCCGGCCTCCCTAGGCCGGAGTTTCCGCCCCTGGCCGGAGTTTCCGGCCACTAGGGCCTGAGTTTCCGGCCTGGGATTTGGCTGCAACGGCTACATCTTTGGAGGGGTATAAATACCCCTCCTCCTTCCTTCAGAAAAGTGCTTGACCTAAAATAGGAGGAGCTCCATTGTTGCAAGCCAAGAATCCCAAGATCTCCCAATCCCCCCATTCAAACTCGTTGATCTTTGGAGGATTGAAGGAGAAGGCCCCGATCTACATCTTCACCGAGCCGTTCTTCATTTCCCCCTCATTCATTTGAGGGAACACTTGCTAGGGCTTCCTCTAGGAAACCTAGCCCATTGTTGTACTTACCTATTGTCTTTGTGACAGATTGTAGCTGTTCGGGAGCCCCCAAGCCCTTTGTGGGTCGTGCCCCGAATCGTTGTTGTAAAGGCTCCGGATTCCGCCTCGAAGGATTCCGATAGTGAAAGTGGACCAAACCTTTGTGGTGCGGTTCACCGGAGATTAGGGTGAGGCCTTTGTGGCCGTTGAACCATTGTGTTGGTTCACACCTCTCCAACGAGACGTACTCCCATTCAAGGGAGGAACTCGGGAATACATCCTTGTCGTCTCGTGTCTTCACTTCGGTTACTTCTATCCTTATTTATTGCCTTATTATATCTTACTTAGTTGCTAGCTTGTCATATAGGAAATTCACCTTAGTTGCATATCTAGTGAATTTACCTTTTGTGTCAAGCCTAATT
The DNA here is from genome assembly GCA_026929855.1 of Poa annua. Lineage (NCBI taxonomy): Eukaryota > Viridiplantae > Streptophyta > Magnoliopsida > Poales > Poaceae > Poa > Poa annua. Next base: position 83,560,063 of record CM049429.1, on the reverse strand, counting down.
TGAAAAAGAACTAAAATTTGAATTAGCACCTATTCACCCCCCCCCCCCTCTAGGTGTCATACCGATCCTTTCATATACTTCTAGCTTGCAACCTTGTGTAGGTTGTTCTTTGGCATGAGTTTCTCTAAGTTGCATTTGATATGGTTTTTGAAAAGTTTCTTTCAAAAATATCTTCATTGCTAATGTGAGTAAGCCAGAATGATTACACATCAAGGGGATTTACGTAATCATCTTCATGATTCACCGATCCCCAATATGTTAATCTAGCAAATTCGTTTCAAAATCTCTCATGTGCAATATTGATGAATTCTCATAAACCATTTGCGTTATGTGATATTTGTTTTGTGTCTCAAAGTATCCCAACTATCACTTACCTATGTGGGTATTTGTGATCCTTTGAGAACTTGGTGTTGGAAGTTCATCTATACCCTCTAATAATAATTTGAGCTATGTGCTTTGCTTTTAAGCAAAAATCTTATCGGTGTATTTATGACTTCCTCTTGGATACCATGAGCTTTACCTTGTACCTACATTGTGTGTGCATGTTTCTTTGTGGACTTAGTGTCCACTTAGAAACTTATACACATGAGGGTAGTTACAGATTTAATTGGTATTCAAAATCTTTAGTGATCACCTTTTATTACTTTCTTTATTCTTTGGTGATCTCTAAAAGTCACAAGCTTTGTTCTTCTATTGGTTTCACATTGCCTCTTAATAAGCTTGTGATCCTATTTGATTTATCCTCTTGGGTGTGCTTGTTTGCGAAATACATGATACGCACTATGTGCCTCATAATTTGAAGACTATGGTGTTGCTTAGGCTCATCCTTGTTTAGTCTCCTAAATTGTATTTCCATGTCACACCCATCCCTTCCCGATTGAGCAAGTCGTTATTTTCCACTTCTCTCTTTTTGCTCAACATTTGTTTGTTGCAAGGTATACTATCTTCTTAACTATACAACCTTGCACCTTTTTGTGTTCAAAAGCATCTAGGAGGGAATGAGGATTCCATGTTGTGCACATTATATTGAAATGCAAATCCTTGATTGTGCACGTACCTTGGGGAGTTCCCTCTTGATTTTTAGAACACTTGGTTGATCTTATCATAATATACTATTGTGCTCAATTGGTTTTGGATCCCTTGATTGCTTGCTTCTTTGTGAATGCTTTCCCCATTTGCAATTGGTATCCTTCCAATGGATTTCAATTGATATCTTTCTTGTGCAATTTTTGGATCCTCAGTATAGTTTGATCCCCTTCAGCTATTCGTCATTGGATAAGTGCATTTGATTTCACTCATATCATGATAAATGCATAAATCATGAAGGAGGTCGTATTAGGTTACCTTTCCAAAGCCTTTCACCCATTTCGGCAATCGTTGCCAATGGGGGAGAAGTTTTGGAGGGTTGAATGGAATTGGCCTTTGTACTTTGGTATATTCTTAAGTATTTGCCTTCCTTGCCTTTGCATTCGTTGCTTGGTTTTATATATAGTGAAAACTCCACCATCGGTAATGGTCGATAATATATGCAATAAATTCATGTTCATACACACGTGCATAAATTATGGGGGAGTTTGCTCCATATATGTGGATGGACTAACATCACATACCTTTGTAGTATTTGATGTTAGTGCAACCATTCTTGTTCGTTAAATCCATATTGTAAACCCTCTCAAAATAGATTGTCATCAATTACCAAAATGGGGGAGATTGAAATAACCTTTTCCCTCATGTGTGGTTGGTAATTATATGACAATCTCTATGGACTAATGTTTGCATTGAGATATCCTTGCAGATCTTGTCCATGGAATTGTGGAGTCCATGTGTTGGACTCTTGAAGCTTATGTGTTGAGTGAAGCTTATTGCAAGTATGTCTTGAAGGATTTAAGACATCATATTAGTGAAGAAATGTTGGAAAATACAAGGTTGATCAAGATGTTGATAAACACATAAAGCTACAAGATTTACCAAGAGCGATCATGTATCTCTTGGGTTGGTAAACACTTGTTTGTATAGCTTTGTGAACTAAACCATGATATATGTGTGTGTGGTATCATTACATGAGGTTAGGTATCTTCCCATGGGCTTGCATCAAATGAAGATTTCATATAGCTCATGGAGGATGACATCATGTGGTGATCGTCATCAAGGTGAGATGTACAAGACCAAGAGAAGTTTCTTGAAGAGATCCCATGCTTGGAGCTTGCTATGGATATATGAAGACGAAGCTTAGCGAGACTCTCCCATTGTGAGCATGGGGGAGTATTTGGAGAAGTCTTCATCAAGCATGTGCTTGGATGCACAATCAAGAAAGATGAACCACTTGAAGAGATCAAGATAGTCATCATCTAACTGAAGTGGAATGCTCAAGGCAAAGGTATGATCTTGATAGGGCTATAGGATAGATAGGCGTACTATAAAGAGGGGCTCTCAAGTGAGTAACTTGATCGCATCGTTGTGGAGAGCTCAAACCTTTGCATACTTGGCATATCATATTTCTTGGTTCTTATTTGGCTTTTATGGTGGTGAGGAACTAGAGCTTGATTTATCTCCATGTCAAGCTCTTGTTTATCGGAAACGGTCTTACTTTGGAAAACTTGTTGGCTTTCATCCATGTGAGGATTTAGAGCTTGGTTTATCTCCATACTAAGCTCTAGTTCATCAAAAACGGATTTCGTATGAATATCTTGTTACGTTTTTTATATTGGAGGTTTTACTGGTTTACATGTTTTAGGAAAGTTAAACCTTTTCCCATTTGATTTTATCCTCGCATGATGGACTATGATGTTTCTATGCACATTCTTATAGAGCTCGTTGTAACAATTACAATGAGCCGAAAATCATCAAAAACGGAGTCCGGATGAAAAAGTTACTGCCGTTTTCGTTTCGCTGTTTCTGTCAGTTTTGGGGAATCGGAAATTCCGAAGAAGTGAAATTTCCGATCAAAATTTCCGGTTCAAGTCAGTACCGAAATCTCCGACTGGAGCAAATTTCCGGTCCAAATTTCTGACCGAAATTTCCGGTTTTCTCTGGGTCCAACGGTAAGAATTTCTGGCAGGTATAAAAACTCCCCCTCTTCTTCTTCCTTGGCCCATCAAGGGAGCATGAATTTGCCCTCTCTCCTACTCCATTGTTGACCTTGGAAAACTTGATTTCTCTCAATCCCTCCATTGATTCTTTCATATTCTTTAGGGAAAGTTGAGAGGAGATCTAGATCTACAATCCTACCTATCCATCTCTCCTCTAAGTGAGGGGAACCTAGTGCATCTAGTTCTTGGAGTCCTTTGTGGTTCTTCTCTTTGTTCTTCCTCTCTTCTCCCCCCATAAGCATTAGTTGCTTTTGGTGGGATTTGGGAGTGAAGGATTTGACTCCTTTATGGTTTCCTTTGTTCTTCCTCTCTTATTTCCCCATAAACATTTGTTGTTTTGTTGGAATTTGAGAGTGAAGGACTTAAGCACTTCGTGTGCTCTTGCCATTGCATTTGCATCGGTTTGAGCCCTCCACGAAGATTCGTGGTGGTGATACTTGTGAGCTTGTTACTCTTGGGTCATTGGATCCTAGACGCATTTTGTGGCCGGCCTTTTGTGGCCAAGACCTTTTGTGGTCAAGACCTTTTGTGGTCATCTTGAGAGCCCCCAATTAAGTTGTGGGTGTGTGTCTCAAGAGTGTTGTGCGGGATTCGATCTCCGCCCCAAAGGAGATCAATAGTGGAAGGTGAACTCGCAACCTTTTGTGGTTGAGTTCATCAGGAGAAGAAGGTGAGCCTTTGTGGCGTTGCGGCTAACCTGTTGTGGTTGCGCACACCTCTCCAAACGAGACGTACAGCCTTTAGGTGGAACTCGGGAATACATCCTCGTCTCCGCGTGCCTCGGTTATTTCTATACCCGAGCTCTTTACTTATGCATTTTACATTGTGATAGCCTTCGTGCTTGAAGTTATCTATCTTGCTAGCTAGCACCGTGTTACTTGTATTGCTTAGCATAAGTTGTTGGTGCACATAGGTGAACCTAGTATATTTAGGTTGTATGATTGTTAAAGTAAATCTCTAGTTTTATTCCGCTTTTATCAAGCATACCGGAATTTCCGGATCATTATTAGACCGGATATTCCGGCTCCTCAGAAAAAGTTTTAAATCGCCTATTCACACCCCCCCCCCCCTCTAGGTGACGTCTATCCGTTCAGTATGCTCTCGCCAAGTAGATGCTTGTAACTCCAAGAGGAGTATTTATGCTCGATAGTAGGTTCATGTCTCTATTTAATATGGGGCAGTGACAGAAAGCTCTAAGGTTGTAGATGTAATGTTGCTACTAGGGATAAAACAATAGTATTTTATCTAAGGATGATGTTACTTACTTACTTTACACACAGTGCTTAAGGCGATAATCTGTTGCATGCAACTTAATACTGAAAGGGGTGCAGACGCTAACCGAAAGGTGGAATATTAGTCAGAGATACGGTTGGAACGGTCTATGTGTATTGTTATAATGCCCGAATGAATCTCAAACTAGACACCATATCATTAATATATGCATTGGGTTGCTTATTATTATTATGTCAATTGCCTAGCTGTAATTTATTTACCACGCATAGATAAATGTTATTATTATTTATGGAGAGACATCACTAGTGAAATGTGAACCCCGGTCCTTCTCATTAATCTGATAAAACCACATCTGCAAATCTATTAATTTCTGCAAATATCACTCTTTATTTCACACATATGTTTAATCCTTTGTTACAACAAGTCGGTGAGATTGACAACCTCACTGTTAAGTTGGGGTAAAGTATCTTGATTATTTGTGTGTAAGCTCCACGTCAATTTAGCACCATCATTTTTCTGCTGCCTTGACACCTCAAGTGAATCCTTCATCTCCTACTGATTCGATAACCTTGGTTTCATACTGAGAAAACTTGTTGCTGCACTACTTCACACCTTTCTTTTGGGGTCTCCCAACAACACACCCACATGTACATCAAGCGTCTGCATAGATGATTTTCGTCTTAAATATCAGTCATGTCAACTTCCAGCTGACCAACTGAACAATTATTCTCAGCTAAAAATAGAAATACCTCAACATTTTATGAGTTCATATTGGTGGCTGGATGTCTTGATCAGGTCACGGCCACTCAAACTGCAGGTGAGAGTACAAGAAAAATGATGTAAGCACACAGTTCAATCCCAATAGATGCAAGTAACAGGTTGGTTCCTTGCAAGTTAGGAGTTAGCATGCTCTCCTATGATCTGTTGTTCTCCCGTTTTTAGTTCCCGAAGTCATTGTTGAGATATCACAAAGCAACAGTCCACCCATCTTGATATTTACATAGAAGCATAGCAGAAAAATGAGTGGAACTACTTTCACCATCTTGATATTTATATCCGGTTTCTATATCTAAAATATGAAGTGGTACTAGAGGGTCATATGGAAACTTCTGGGCGTGGCCCAGCATTAAAAGAGTCAATCTCATTTAGATTGTAGTATTAACTAACAAGTTGGGCGATCCATTTCGATTTCAACAGTTGAAGTCATTAACGAACTAGCTTTCTTCTAAAGAATATACCACTTTGTTGGCTGGCCTAGAAAATCTTCCTGACCTTGACTGTCATCCTCTCTTTCAGTAATACAGTAATAGGGTTACTAGCTACAACTATTTTTATATTCCAATTCAATTATTAACAGTGTAGGAGTTCAAAGTGCATCTTCCAACTCCCAACTACGCTCAATTGGTATAGACTTGAAGATCTTAATTCTTTCATGAACTATCAATCTTATTTCTTTCCCATGACCAATAGAAACGTGCAAATCAAGAATTTCATTCGAATTTCAGAACTCAGCATCCTGCTGCTCATGGTCATGGACGACACCATTGTGATAAAGGTCGTAATTAGAGAGGAATCATTATCACAAGGCATAGAGGAGGAGGTCATAAGCGCCTACATAGTAAAAAAATCTTAAACAACTCAGTCAAACCAAGCAGCGAACAAAGTTAGTGTAGATGTGTCCATATTGGGAACTTGCCAAACAGTTTGGGTCAAATCCTGAAGAAAGCTCAAAAGCGCTCTCTCCGGCTTTGTTTCTCTATTTTTCTTTGGAACGGGGATGAATTTCAATCTTTTCTTCCCCGTTCACTCAACTACCATGCTTAGTTAGTCCGTCTGGAAGTAGTGTTATCGATGGATTTCCTTCCATTCGTCCTAGTATGGAAGAAGTAAATAAAAAGTATTGCGTCTCGATCTATACGAAAGGGCACTGGTTTTTCCTTTCGGTTTCATTGATAGCAAAAGAGTACGCTAGCTAGCGGAGCCATAAAAATCTTTCTAGCAAGAATCTCATTTTTTGGTATTACGAAGGGGGAATTGGCCCAAAAAAAGACGCAGTCAGGTGCCGACAGCTTGTTCAAGTACCCCCCCCCCCCCTGAACCGCGCAAAATTATTACACGACCTTTTCTGACAGCTCTGTATAATTGATTGTATGATTTAAAGAAAAAAAACTCCTTGTTTGAAGGAACAAATCCCTACAGGGGTGCAAATTTTCACAAAAGATCCGAGAAGGAGTGAATTGATTGATCATGGTACGAAGCCCCGAGAGGGAAGCTAAAGCACTCTTTCACATTGTCACACACCTGCAAAACAAAATAGGTATCCTTCTTTTTAATAAAATGGGTGGTTTGACCGAGCTTCTTTCATCATATCATTTTGCAACGGAGAAAAAAGAAGAACGCTCCATCAAAGACTTGATCAACACTTGTTGGAAGCTTTGGGTCTAATCATATATATGACCATAGTGGTATGGTTCCATAAAAAACTACTGGAGGCCATTACCGAGTCTCCATCTGCGCCTACATGTGAGAGCCACTTTTTTGGGCTTCCCTATGAAATGAGGCATGGAACGGAGCCACTACGAAGAAATTCTGGGAGTTACGAAAGAAGCTTCGGACTCATATTGTTCATGGGTTGAGAACGGGAGTGGGAGTGGGAGGTCTAGGTTTAGCTCAGAGGAAAGAAGTGAGAGCGATCTCCCGTGTTAGAGGGGAAGATTAGCAAAGGAAAAAGACAGAGGGATGGGATCTACATCTTATTATCTTCACATGAACTGCAGGATCGCTTCTGGATATTTTGACTCTTCCATGTTGTGTTTGGGACCCAATACGGTCCGGATTGCTAGCTCCCGTTCATAGTTTTGCTACAGCTATATCGCATTTGTCCTACCGGTCTAAGGAAGAACTTATATTGCATTTCACCGGGATTTCACTGATCGGGTATCCATCGACACATGGCTTAATCCCGATCACATCCTGAGGCAATAATAGAGCAAATAATTTATAAATTACTCCACCACGAGCAGCGAAAACACGCTCAGCCAATCCTCACAATTCACAAGTAAGGAAGTTCCTAAAGACTAATTGTTGTTTTCAAGGATCGTCGAAGAGCTTGATTCGAGAGCTGGGAATGCATCATCAGATATCCACCCCGACTTACCGCGGCTGCTAGCACAGAGTTAGCCAGGGCTTCTTCCTCTTTTCGGTGGGTCCTGTTGCGTCTACGAAAGCGAACACCATGGACTGACAAAGAGCTTTTTAGGCAAATCTGGAAGATCGGTTATGAAAAAAATGAAATCCGGAGGGTCTAGACTTACCCAGATATTTCTCGGAACTAATATCTCGGAACTGAAACAAAACCTGTTTCTTAGCAAATCCAGAGTGTGGAATTGATCCAGAATTATATTGCGGACAACAACAAAATATTTTCTCCGACTTAAAATCAAATTTAAACTACATGTGCATGAAAACATTGTTATAAATGGATATAAATTTCATATTTGACTACTTATTTAACCCTTTACCTTATATGCCTGAAAATATATGAGAAATTTGGCGCGGAAATATTAGTTGTTGCAATGGCAAAGATTCCTGGTATATAAAGGAGATGGTGGTGGGGGATATCTCGTATCACACAGTATATGAAAAGGCATGCACGAGCAGAAAAGCAACGAATGAGATAAAAAAAGTGAAAACATAGCGATTACCTAGGACACATTAGGCTTCACACCTGGCATCAAATGCAAATATGTTCTAGTTTACAGCAGTAACAGAGACTATGACACCAAACATGAGGGGAAACAAGAATGAAGGCGGCATACAGTCTCATACAGAACACAACACTTTGCTTCCAGGAAAAGAATGACAGGAAAAATGGATGGGGAGGAACTGCAAGAACAGGTTTGGGTGTATGTAGTAGCCGGGCTTGGGTTTTCATTTAGAGGGCTCGCGCCTTAACGATGTCCATGCTCATCTCGCTCGGGTCAGTCGCCTGTAGCTCCACCTGGATGCCCTCGAGCTCCCTCTTGAAGCGGTCCTTGGAGCTCGCGTACAACATCTTGCTCCTCACCCTTGATGTGTCAGGAGCCCTGCAGAAGAAATAACAGGACGAAAAACAAGGCTGCTTCAGTGTTCAGCTGAAAATAGCTGGAGGCAGTTGTGAGGTTACACAATCATGCTTAAGGATTTTTACAATATCACAGTAGATTTGTTCATGTCAAGACACAACATTACTGAAATGAGGAAGTAGCTGGTTACTGGTTAGAACAAACAGCTTGTGGCCTTTTGGGGAGTCTTAATTCTGAATCCATGCTGACAAATGGCCACAAATGATCACTATGATTTACGAGAAAATTATGATGGCACTTCTTCCTTGCTGTTAGCATCTGTAACACAAACTTGAATTAATAACATATCAATTTCTTGAAATGTTAATATCAACTTCTTGAGATGCTACACGGTTTGGGTGAATGGTGAGACAATGGGCCAAACTACTGTAACAATGATAAAAGCTATGTAGCATCGCTAGTTCGCTACCAATTTTTTCAGCAAAGCACTTGTACTCCGTGAAGTTTTAATTGAAGTTATTCTCTAGTCTTCTAAACTCATGCTCTGAGATGACTCAAAATTTTCCTTTCCGCACCCTAAAATGTGTTTTCGTCGTCGTGTTATTCTTCTTGCATCATTGGTAAAGCATAATAGGGCTGATATCAATAGGACACAAATGTTTAGCTGAACAAAGTGAAAGGTTTACATAGAAATCCTTAAGTAAATTTTTAAATGTACAAAGATGTGTGTTGTCATATTTCTTGATGTAGATGTATGCTGCTATATTCCTTGTGGTAAATAGGCTAGTGAGTGTATTCCTGGTTTCTCTGCGAGCGGATTTAACAAAATTACAGGGTCCGCTCATCAGCATCATATGAAATAAATTTCTGCCTGTTCTTAAATAACAGATTAGATATGTTAATTTTCTCAAGAACAAGTGGCAATGGTGTGCTGTTAATCTGTTATGTATCTCGTGGGAGCCAAATGGCACAATGAAATGCCAAACTGCATTGATCTAACATGCATAGCTGATTTTTTCAGATTGAATCCCATCTTATTTTTGAGAAATTTATACCAGCAACTGCCATCCATAAGATCCGATGAAAAAACCTATTAGAATTGAAACATACAACGGAAATGGAACACATATAATGATAAACCAAAAATGAGTTCTTACCAAGAGATGAAGAAGATCTTGCTCTTCTGGCAGTTCTCATCAGTGACGAAATCAAAATCAAACACCGCGTAGCGGCACTCATCAGCAGGCAAGCAGGCCGCGAAATCATCATAGCTCTCATTAGGCTGCCCCAACCTGTCTACCACCACCTGCTGCACCTTCTCGTTGATCTTGAACACTATAAAGCGCAAGGTCCTCTTCGCCTTAAGGTCTTGGAACTTGAGTTTGCATTCGTCGCAAACAGCCATTCCCGACGCAGAATTCGACTTACAAGAAGGAATCCCCATAACATATTAACATACACCACCCCGTTATAAGGAAACAATTTCTTGAACAGCATTCCATAAGAATGAGATGGGGCTGTACTCACCATGGTTGATGCTTTCTCCTTTTCTCCTTTCTTAATTCCTTTCTTTGGTTGAGAAATGAACAACAGCAATGGGGAGAGGAAGGGAGGGAATGTGCAGCTGCAGAAGGAGGGGCAAGATTTGAAGGCCAGAAAGAGAGGAGGGAGGAGGCAAAATATAGGGAGGGCGGGGATGGGCAATCCAGATGGAAGCCTGCATGATGCCACTATGTTCGGGGAGGGCCATTTGACCAAGCACGTCCCCTCCTTTGGTGCGTGAGAACCAGAAACGCTGTGTCCAACCAATATGCGGGGCACCACCCATCCCTATAATAGACAGACCCTCACTCAGCAAAAATCATTTCATCATCAAAACAAATGCGTTGTGTATTTACTCTAAAAAAATATGTTTTTTTCTATTGGATATTGTATGTGACCTGTTTCTTTGGTGTGCATGGTAGTTTCGTCTGCTTGCAGCAGGAAGGGTTTTTCTTAGCCCCGGAGATGCTACTTCCCCAACTGCTAGCATATACATCAAAGAAGGACCGCTGTGATCTATCTGATACAACATTCTATAACATTGCTGTTTGGCATTGTTCAGACCTTGCCTCAACCAAACTAGATCCCGGTTCTTTGCTAAGACCCTTTGCTGCCATCACTCTCCAGACATCCTGAACATCCTTCCATCTGCCAGCTGCAGCATATACGTTCCCAAGCAGCACGCGGTTCCCGGTGTTCTCTGGATCAAGCTCAAGCAAATGCTTAGCCGCAATCTCCCCAAACTCGATATTCTTGTGAAGAACACAAGCACCCAGCAGGGAACCCCATACCGAGGTGCTGGGCTCGAATGGCATGTCGTTAATGAGGCCGTAGGCCTCCTTGATCCTCCCAGCACGGCCAACCATGTCGACCAGGGACGAGTAGTGCTCAACATTTGGCATAATGTCATGAATGTTACGCATGTCCTCAAACAGCTGAAGGCCTTCCTCTACCATGCCGGCATGGCTACAAGCGTACATCAAAGAGGCATACGTCACGGCATTCGGCGTCACCCCCAACTCCACCATCCTGTCGTATAGCAGGATGGCAGTTCGGGCATCCCCGTGCATACCGTACCCAGCAATGACAGTGGTCCAGGCAACAACATCCTTTTCAGGTAACCCGCAGAACAGCGTCCATGACATGTCAAGGCCACCTGCCTTGGAATACACATCGATTAAACCAGTTGCAACCTCTGTGCTCCGAAGAAATCCGAGAGTCAGCAAGTAACAGTGGATATTCATCGCTTGTCTCAGGTCTACAGATTCTGCATAGGCCGGCAGGATGCTTGCAGTTGTTGCAGAGTCTAGACGCGCCGAATCTGCAATCATCCGCTTGAACAATTCTATAGCTTTCTTCTCCCGTTTACTGCGAGTATAACCAGAGATAGCTGCATTCCATGTTTCTGTCCGCCGTGAGCCATTTTCAAGTGTCAACTCCATCATCTTCATATTATGGCACTTGGCATAAGCGTCAATAAGTGCAGTCTCAACAACGATGTCTGATCGAAGCCCAAGTCGAATGCACAATGCATGCGTGGACTTTGCACGCTTAGGTGACGGCAAGCTAGAACAAGCCGAGAGTAGATACGACATGGTCACTCCATTGGGCCATGGCGCACCACCGGTCATCAGCATGTCACAACCAAGAGAAAATGCCTCATTCACGTGGTCATTCAGCACATACGCACCGATCATCACCGTCCAAGAAACAACATTCTTATCATACTCATGGCCATCGAACAACCTCCGTGCATCCTCCAACCTCCCGCACTTCCCGTACATATCAATCAGTGCGTTTTTCACCGCGGCATAGTCCCCCAGGCCTCTCTCCTCAACCAACCGGTGCACGGCTCTCCCAACGCTCAAATTCTTGACTCGCGCACAAGCTGGCAGCACGGACACAACCGTGGCACGGTCAACCACGGTACCATAACCAACCATCTTGCCAAACACCTCCAGCGCCCTTTCTGCACAGCCATTCCTGACGCAGCCAGCAATCACCGCGTTCCAGGACACGACCGTACGGTTTTGCATCGCGTCGAACACCGCCTCCGCTTCGGCAACACGCCCGCAGCTCATGTACATGGAAATCAGTGCGTTCTGCACGTACCCGTCGGCGCCGAAGCCGGCGGCGAGCGCGCGACCGTGGACAGTTCGCCCATGGCGGATGAGGCGGAGGCCGGCGCAGGCCTTGGCTGCGAAGGGGAATGTGAGGTGGTCGAAGGAGCCCATCTGAGAGTAAAGAGTGAGAGCCTCTGTGTATCGGCCGAGGTCGGTGTAGGAGCGGAGGAGGGAGTTGGCCATGGAGACGGGAGGTGGGTGACGCATTTGGCCGAGCAGGTTGTGGGCATCGGACGGGAGGCCGCGCGCGCGGTACAAGGTGAAGAGGGGATAAAGACTGGTGGAGTGGAGGTGGCCCGACGTTAGGAGGAGGGCGTGAAGCTGGATGGTGGTGGTGGGAGCGAGCGGGGTCGAGTTCTTGGAGTGGAGGAGGGCGAGGCATTGCCGGACGAGCGGGCTGGGTTTCATTCAGGAATAGACAGAGCGGAGGAGGGCGTTCTTGGAGCGAAGCTTCTTTAAACCAGATTGCGAATTACTATTTCGATCTGTTGAGATAGTACAGTAGTTGACTTTCGTTGACCATTACAATTGCAAGACGCGTGGGCACCATACGGCCACAGCAACGGCAAGTAAATCGAAAATTTGACGAAAACAGTTAAATCCTGGTCGGATTATTACAGCAGGCAATCCACCTTGCAGGGCAGCCGGCGGAAGAAGTTGGAGGGCACGTCGGGCAGCCTCTGCCGGAGTGTCGGGTGGCGCATCAGGTAGAACCCTGTCAAGAGCGCCACCGCCTGGAACGGCGCGACGAACGTCACCACGGCGCAGCAGAGGCAGAGCAGCATGTACATGGCCGTGGCGCGCGGGTCCCGCCATGTCATGACGCACCGCGCGCGCTCCACGTGCGCCGCCACGTCGCCGACCATCTCCTGTATCCGCGCCCCGAGGCTGCGCAGCCTGTCGTACCGCATGCGCACCACCTCGTGGGGGCGCGCCGTCGGGAACTCGTCGAACTCCTCGTCCAGCTCGTCGGGGTGCGCCGTCTCGGCGTGCGACACCTTGGTGTCCACGTGCCACGGGTGCCTCGGCCGCCGCCGGTAGCCCCACAGGCCCAGGCAGAACTTGTAGAGGAAGAAGGTGGGCAGGATGAGGTTGGGGCAGCACACCAGCATGGCGTAGATGATGTGCACCGCCACCGTCGTCACCGGGTTCCTCCACCGGCACACGTCCACGAACCACCTCGCCGCCGCGAACAGAGGCGCCAGCGCGGCCATCACGCGGAAGAAGTGGGCCTTGCTGCGCCGCATGCTCCACCGGTGCGCGTGCGCCTCGCATAGGTGCTCCACGCACTCGCGGCGCAGCGGCAGGTCCGCACGGCCCATCCGGTGCGCGATCACCGCCACCGCCTCCCGCCACAGCCTCTCCTGATGCACCACGGACAGCGGGCAGTGGTAGTGCATCGGCGGCAGGTGCGGCCGCGCGTACGTCTGGAGCAGGCCCAGCGTCGACGTGCTCGAGAACCGCACGGCCAGGTGGAGCTCCCCCATCTTCTTGATGCCGCCGCCGTGGAGGGATATCAGCGGGTACGCGTGCGTGTGGATGCGGCCGGTCTCCAGCGTGGAGAGCCGGATGCGCACCTTGCCGAGGAGGACGTCGGCCCTGACGGCGTCGCCGGTCACGAGGCCGCCGCTCTCGCCGATCTGGCAGTTGTGGAAGACGGCGACGGTGAGCACGGTGCAGTGGTCGTGCACCTCCCAGAAGCACTGCTGGTGGAACCGCGGCGCGAGGCTGTCGATCACCGTCTGCGTGCGGAACCACTTGCTGCCGTATTTGGCCACGCAGTAGGTGTCGCAGGAGCCTCGCCCGTTTCGCGAGCGCAGCGCGCTGAGCCCGAAGGCGTGGTGGATGCCGAGCTCCACAAGGCCAATGGGCGGCCGCCCATGCCAGAGCTCCCTCGCCGCCGGGCGGACGTCGCTCAGGTAGTGGATAGGCTCTGACAGCACCCTGTATCCGCCCTCGAGGCACAGCCGGACGCAGACCTTGGATGAAAACTTCTCAATTTTCGTGGCTCCCTCTGGCTGCACCAAATTGTACCTGTAGATCGAGGAAAACAGCTTTCAGAGGATTAGCCAATCTTCGGTAAGTTTCATTTCAAGTTCCTTACTAGGTAAGAGTTGCGCTTAATTAGTACCATCTTGGTCGAATCGGGCGTGCGTCCCACCGGCGTTCGAAGTCCGTGAACGGAATGTGGACATGGCCGATGACCTCCTCCTTATCGACCTTGACGCGGTCCTCGACGGAGATGATGAGGTGATCCTCGAACGGCTCGGCGGCGACGAACAGGTGGTCCTCGTTCCAGCCGTAGGACGGCAGCCCGCGGGAGAAGCAGGTCTTGGTCCTGAGCACCTGCGTGGAGACGCGCGAGCGCACGAAGAGCTCGCCGACGCGGGCCTTGTCGGCGAACTCCACGTCGCGAGCCTCGATGACGTTGACGCGCACGTACCACAGCCGGGGCACCGCGTACTGCTTGCACCGGATGTGCGCGGCGAGGCCGGCGTCGACGGCGAAGGCGGCGTCCGCGTGCACGGCCAGCGGGAAGCACTCGTCGGCCTGCGTGCCGACCCACAGCGCCACCATCACCTCCCCGCCGCGCTCGCCGTTCTTGTCGAAGACGTGGTGCCACTGCGGCGCGAGCGCGCTGTCGGGGGGCACGCGCACGGGAACGTCGCCCAGGTCGAAGCGCGCGCGGCCGACGTACTCGCCCGCGGCGAAGCCCCGGCCGCGGACGAGCACCTCCAGGAACGACGCCTGTATGCGCTCCCTGGAGAAGGCGAACACGTCGTTCCACTCGGGCCCCACGGTCTTCTCGATGTGGCGCGTGGTGCAGGAGTAGCTCCCGAGCTTCAGCTCGGCCAGCGGGTCGAACTCAGCGCCCCACCGGAGCTCCCGCGCCTTGACGACGCGCACGTAGAGGTACTCCATCCTCTCCACCAGGTCGTACCCTGCTGTCCGGCCGCCGGGGAGGCGGGGCCTGGTCTCCTTGATCCCGAACTCATCGTACGGCGGCAGGCGGCCGAACGGGCCAAACCTCGGCAAGACGCCGGCCATGGTGATCGGAAGAGCTAGCAGCGATGCTGATCGAGTGACCCGGTGAGGATGTCGGGCGCCATTACTTATGTGCGTTCTGCGATCTGGCCACCAAACGGCCGTGACGCCGGTGCCCTTTTGGGTTGGCGAGACGTTGGGTGATCTACTGAGTTTAGTTGTTCAGACTACAGTAGTGTGTGGAATATTAGGAATTAGGCATAGAGCATGACTTCAACATAGTCTCGAATCTCGATCGATCATGGCGGCTGTGCGAGGCTGATCAACAAGATTAACAACCACGTTGGCGCGTAATGCTTGGCAGCTTAGTCAGACTAAGCCCTGGCCAGAGCAGATTAGTTAGAAACTTAGGATACACGCACTCACGCAATTAATGCTATCTCCATATCCACTTCCACGAAACAGGCCGTAGCCCCGCTTTGACCGAACCGATATAAAGTGATGAGAGCACCTCTTACAAAGCATATCACATATAAGAAATAAAAAACAGAGAACATCAAACTTGCACCCGGAGACAACCAGACCCACATGAAACCAGGCTCCACGACGACGCCCCCAAGAGGGTAACGACATGGCACATCGCCGTCGTCGAGACCGACGGTCAAGGGTTTTCACCCAGAGCCTTGGTGCGTCGAAAGAACCCACAACAGCCCACAACAGCGCCCCCAAGAGGGTAACCATACCCACAGGCACGGCCGTCATCGTCACCAAAGTGCTAAGCTTTCGCCCGAAATCCTTCGCACTGCGCCCGGTATAGAGGACCTGTTCACTGCCTCCGGGCCCGGCCTCCAGAACACGATATGGGAGTTGCTCACGCCGAAGCGTCTGCAACACCTGGACCCCTGCCGTCCGCTCCTCGCCATCCAAACAGCCAAGGAGAGAGACCACCACCACCGCTACGCCGCTCGCCGCAGAGACGCCCGTGCAGTCCACCTTCCAGGGTCGCCACCCCGGCGTCCACGACCTCAAACTGAGGGACCAACAAGCCGCGAGGCCACCGTGTCAAGCAAGTGGGGCCGACGAAAGAATTAGGCCTGCGAGAGTGGCAACTGCAACCAATAAGAGGAGATCCCGTCCTCCACCGTCAGATACGGTCGCCGGCCGGACGCAGAAGCAGGTCCGGTCAGGCCCAGATCTGCCCGCATGGCCAGGATCAGGCCTGACTAGTCCCGCTGCCGCGCTGCAGCGCCAAGGTTACAATTGTTTCTCCTGCAGAAAAGCCGAGGACGTGCGCACCGGCCGGGGCCCGTAAAGACCAGATCGGGCCCGCCTGGCCTAGATATGGGCCGGGAAACCCTAGCCATGGCCACACCCGAGCTGCACCTAGCCCTGCCACCGTGCTATCCCCAACTGCCGACGATGTGGAGCCACCGCCGCCACTGATGACGCGAGCGCCCGCCCATGGCCCTTGCTGGCCGGCCACCGGGAAGAGGACGCTGCCCCGCCCGAGCTCGGACGCCGCCATGACGCGCCGCCTCTGCCCTTGCGCGCAGGTCCGCGTAGCCTCCGCGCCGCTGCCAGCACGAGCTCGCCGCCACGCCACAGCCCCCCACGCCTAGAGCTGCGCCCCCACCGAACCGCCGCGTGTCGCGCCGCCGCCGCTGGAAGGGGGAGAACAGAGCCTCGCCGCCACCGATGCTGCCTGGGCTTTGCCCGACAGCGCCCCCGGCGGCGGCGAGGAGGAGGAGGAGTAGAGGGAGGGAGGCGGCGGAGCAGGGGAGGCCCCCGGTCGCCCGTGGCGGCGACGCGGGGGGGCTAAGGTTTCGAGCGGGGGCTGGGAGCGTTGCGAAGCTCTACGGCCGGTGTGTGCTGAAACTGATGAGACGTCGGATCGCATATCCACTTCCGACGCTTCATCAAATATACTTCGGCAACAAGATAACACCGAATGTTGTTTCAATGTACTTCCGGCATGCTTCTTGAGCTTTAGCGAAATGAGCTTTTCTTCTCTTCTTCACAAATGTAGCTCATGCTGCATAGATACCATCGGCAAGATAATACTCCGTGATGCAGTCATGGTCATTGACCTTGTAGTTGGAAGCAGATGCTTCACCACTAGCTAACTTGGTGAATCTATGCAATACATTGATGTCCCGACAAACTCAAATAAATAATGTCAAAAATCCATAGATCTTCCGATGTCACCGCTTCAAGAACAATGGTGGGATCATGACTCTTGCCACAATATTGTCCGTGTCATGCCTTCGTGAAAGGTCAATGATGTCGCCTAGAGGGGGGTGAATAGGCGGTTTAAAACTTTTCCGGTTTAGGCTTATTAATTGCGGAATAAAACTAGGTGTTTAAATTAACAAGCCGACAACCTAAATAAACTAGGCTCACCTATGTGCACCAACAACTTATGCTAAGAAGGACAAACAACAAGGTGATAGCTATAGAATACTTCAAGCGCGAAGGCTATCACAATGTAAATTGCATAAGTAAAAAGCTCGGGTATAGAAATAACCGAGCCACGTGGAGACGAGGATGTATTCCCGAGTTCCTCCTTGTTAAGGCAGTACATCTCGTTGGAGAGGTGTGAACCGACACAACGGTTCAATAACCACACAGGTTTCACCTTCTTCTCCGATGAACCGCACCACAAAGGCTTGGTTCACCTTCCACTATCGGAATTCCTTCGAGGCGGAATCCGGAGCCTTTCAACAACAATCCGGGGCACAACCCACAATGGGATTGGGGGCTCTCGAACGGCTTTCAACAACAACAATCCGGGGCACAACCCACAATGGGATTGGGGGCTCCCGAACGGCTTCAAGTGACCACACAAGGGTCCAACCACCACAAAGGCGTCTAGGGTCCAAGGACCCAAGAGTAACAAGCTCACAAACTTTCAACTTCCACGAATCCTCGTGGAGAGCACACCGATGCACCAAATGCAAAAGGCAAGAGCACAAGTGCTCAAATCCTTCACTCTCGAATTCCAACAAAGCAACAAATGCTTATGGGGGGATAAGAGAGGAAGAACAAAGAGGAGATGCACCAAGAACTCCATGAAGGGGTTACGGTGCAGAAAACAATAATTTTCTAGCGTACGAAACCCTAACTAGCCAGGATCTATCTATCTAGTACATGCGATAACGGTGTCGGAACGGGTTACATTACCTCCATGTAGACCGATAGCGGGGATTACGCTCCCGCACAAGCGTTGACGATGAAGTCGTACGTAGCCGACCTCGAGGTCGCGGAGAACTTGCCGCGATGTCGAAGTCGATGACGCCGGGGTGTCGATGATGATCTGCGTCGACGGGCGTCGGGCGGAAGAAGGCAGAGCGCCAGCACCGGGGCTGGTGCGCCGGCAGCAGAGGGGGGAGGCGCGGCGGCTGCAGGGGGCGAGACAACGTCGCCCAAGCTCCTCAAAAGAGTAGCCTCCGAGCACTCGCAAACATACGGAGCCTAGCGACAACTCCCGGTCATTCAGATCCAGCTGAAATCGCAGGAGTAGATCTTATCTGGAATCCCGCAGAGCAACGACGCTCTACGGTATGGCTTAGGTGGAGAGAGACCCCTTTCCTCAGCTCGGCGCGGCTCCGACTTGGGAACCACGAGATCGAGAGAGAAATTGGGAATTAATTGAATTTCCTATGAATTAAATCAATTAATATGCCTTGCTATATAAAGGGGGAAGGGGGTGTGCCAACCCCCTTTGCTCCCCCATGTGGGACTAAAGGAGGAGAGGGGAGGGGGGGGTTCGGCCGAACCCCCCATGGGCCCTCCAACTCCTAGTCCGAGTTGGACTAGGAGGCCCAGCCTTCCCCTTCCTTGTGGGGTGCGGTTTCCCCCTCATGGGCCCTCTTAGGGCCCATTTAGGTGGGAGCCCCCTTTTTCCTTTATTTAATTAATATTAAATTAATATAAAAATCCCATTAATTCATAATTAATATATTTATATATAATTCAATATCCCATGACTCCGAAACTATTTCGGAACCACCCGAACAACTTTCGGACATTCTCGGAACCATTCCATAGCTCCCCGGAACTCCTTCCGGACCACCGGAACTCTTTCCGGATCAATTTTCTCTCTCCAATAAAAACCTATAAAATTCCAGAACCTATCTCCTAGCGTCGCTAAGACGTTAAGTTTGTTACGCTACGGTTCGAGAACACTCCAGACATGGTCGAGACACTCCGCTCACCAATGATCGTCAGGGATACCTGGAAATATATGACGACCCCTGTGCATTCCACGAATATCGTCGTTGAACCATAAGTATGATATTCATTCCCTTTGTCTCTGCGATACTACCTTGTCCGAGATATGATCGTAGACACACCGATGCCTTTGCTGTATCTCGTTACCGACGAAGGTTATTAACTCGTCTGCGATATTACATCTCCATGACCTAGTCATAAGCTACGCAGCTATATAGATGCAATATCACTGAGTGGGCCCAGAGTATCTTTCCATTACTAGAATGAACAAATCCCGCTCTTGATCCTTACGTCTCGATGCTCTTTCGGAATACCCAAGATGGACACCGTTATTGTCATGCTATATAAGACACAACGTTTGATGCTCTCAAAGCACTCCTACGAAGCAACAATAAGTACGGTCTCACGGTCTAAGGAATAAGCTATCATACTCTTATCTATTGCAAATGACACACATCGTAATACGATCTTATTGCAATACTTTGCGTATGTCCATCACCTTATTCTACTAACAAGATGACCCCATTGTCAACGGACGTCATTGTCCTTGATCGGGAATCTCGATCAACTGTTGCCCAATGGACTAGCTCATATAGAGGCTTGCTAGGGACCTGGTTGTCTATGTATCACACGTGTATTAATAATTCCGATTAATACAGTTATAGCATAATACATAAACCTATTATAAACTTATGAGATAATGCAATAAATATTACTTATTTATTTGCCTCTAGGGCATATCTCCTTCAGTCTCCCACTTGCACTAGAGTACAAATAAACTAGTTGCATTTTACTTTTATCAGAACCCTTATCAAATAAGAATCATTTGATAATGCTTGCTCGTGGAAAAGTGTTACTGCACAATCCATGATTGTACATGCTTTTGCGATTCACTGGTATCAACTCGCTTGATATCATCACGTCGTCTAACAACATATGTGCGAATACCGTAACTAAGTGAGACTTCTGCTTCCCAGCGCTTACTCTAATTATACTAACCAGATAACTGCTCTGGAAAAACACACTTAGCCATGCAGAGCCCCTTGTAACAATTACAAACTCGCGATATCTACATCCTTTCACACCAATGTAGAAAACTTGACATTCAAATGTCAATCCCTTAACTAACGCACTTCTACTACCAGTAAATTCTAAATTTACTTTTATAACTGCTCTTATTCCAAGAACATCGGTTACATTTCATCGAGCAGATAATATGGTTTCTGTATGATGTCTAATATATACATAATAGACCCACATGTCATACAACCATTACCTTCATGCATCATTACTCTTAATGATCAATTGGATTCCAAAGGACCATCCTTTTGATTATATCCTGACTCCTCAGATATAACCCAACACAACTCAACTAACTATTTAAAATTCCCGTTCTATTTCAAAATAGACACTAACTTTTAAATAGTTTCACAACTTCATCCTATTCTATTGGTACAGTTTCACAATGTGTTAACTACACAAAATAAATTCGACTCCCACTCAAATTATGTCTCCACATATTTGACAACACGGGCTCCCACTCAAAAACGTGTCATCCACATATCTGAGTCCCTGAGCTCCCACTCAAAAATATGTTCCATACATATTCCACCTGAGTAAACTAACTACGACTCCCACTTAATTCGACATTTAGGTCAAACCAAAATCATTGTTCTAACATCAATTCGAATTTAATACAAACCACAGTATTACACTAATACAAATCCCTCAGACTTCAAGCATATCTACATAAACGTAGTCAACAAATTTGATCTTGTGCAAGACACATTTCTTGACAAGACATGCTCCTGCGTCTTTCTTATAGTCACATTTTCATATAACACTTTATATGACGATTAAACAATCTTATTCCTCTAATAAGAATTGCAGCAACAATTACTCTCTTAATCCTTTTAAACGTAACTTGGATTTCCAGGCTTAAGAGCCTTTGTTCGTATTCCGATACTTTCTCAACTTTCTTTGTATTCATAAAATGCACCTTGATATGTCAACAAGATCTGAAATACTTAATACAGTGCTGTGACCCGACAGCAATATTAAATATAACAGCACCTTATTCAGAAGTTTCTTTCATGAAAATATTATGATTTTTATGAAGAGGATTGCAAGCAGAAAACAATTTTCTAGTCTCCCTCACTCTTAATCACTAAACTTTCAGTAGCAGACATATACTCTTTGGAACATCTTCCAACATAAGTCTGACACTTTATTCCAAACTTCTAATTTCAATCCATAAACCATAATTCGAAAAGTCTTCTTTTCTCGGAATTACACAGACAACAAACTGAACTTTGTTTCTATTTGGTTTTGGAATACACTCTCATCCAATGCGAGCAATCTACAAAGAATTACTTATGTATATTCCGAATTATCGCATAATCATATACATGTCGACACTACTGTCGATCCTACGAATTCTCGTTGAGAAATATATCTATTTTCTAAAGTGGACATCGACTATAATGTTTCGAACGTATTAGGAGATTCTAAGACTGATTCTGACAGGCCACACTTTATTTAAAATAGAGCATGATTATAATTCCCCACATATCACTATATATGACATTATAATTATGTGAAGCAAATCACCACAAGCCTTTTGTGTTGAAAGCATAATTCAAAAATACTGTCCTTTGATCGAATTTCGTGAATACAATTTTCACTAATCTTTCTTCTGAAAAACCCCATTTGATCTATTATCAAATTAATTTCAGACTCCATAATTTATCGGGCAAATACTCCTATTTACCAAAATCATGGAAGAATTCGGATCATGCAATAACACCATTGATTAATCATTAAAAATGACTCTCAATCAATTTCCTCTAGTATTGCAACTTCAATACTGCATTTCAAACTTAATCAATTTTGGCACTCGAAATACTTAAATGGACCAAAAATATCCATTACTTCTTTTATTGCTTTTATGACTAAATTCGATGGCGTTTGTTCTAGCAATAGAACCTTTGTTCATGGGACAGGCTATTTAATCATATCTACAATTATGAATACTTATCATACAATCAATGTAACTGAGATGTGGAAACTTTATTCATAAGATAAAACAACTGACTTGTTCCATAACATAAAACAACTGAACTTGTCTTATTACATGAATAACTTTGTCTTGCATCAATCAAGACACACACACTCACTCACTATTACAAAAGATCGTATCAAAAACTATTAATGATAACTATGATAACTTGAGGACGTGAACACCAAAATGCCATCAACTCCTTGACTACCAGCTTCAGCGCCAGGTCACATCAAACTGCGCCGCATATACGTGATAATCAGGACCTGTTTCACAAACAGAGCAATTATCAAAAAATTCATCATATTCCATGGGCGAATTCATAATTCTGCATATATCAAATATATACCTGTAGCATCGAAGATCTCTCCTTCGATGGAATCAACCTTCAGAGACTGGAACTCACGTATGAATACGTAGAAGTTCATATCGTCGGCTTTCAAAATGTACTTACATACATGCTTCTCATAGCTAGGAGGTAGAGATATCAGGGCAGTCCGAATGGCACAGGAATCTGCCATCCAGTAATCGAAGACCATCGTCAGCTGGAAGTAGATGTCATACAATCTCTTCAAATGTGTCTTCAGACAGGTATGCTCCTCCATGTGAACGGTCTTGAACATTCTAAGCTGCCTGAATTGCTCACGCTTTAATTCATCCCCGAAGTGCGTCTTTATCGCATCCATCATGACGCTTGGCTCCTTGCGTCGAAACAACTCTTTCAACTCGGGTGCCAGGCATACGGTCATGGTGATCTCCACTTCAATGAATATGTCTCGACGCCTACGGAAATCATCTTCCTCCTCCTCGCTAGCAGAATATCCTGGTCCTTCTCCTACCGGTTCATCGAGAACATATAGAATGTTGTTGTGTTCGAGAATGTTTCTAAAACCCCTGTACCATCTGATGAAGTTGGACCCGTCGGCTTCTAATGTAGCATCCGGGCTCTTGAGGAAGTAACCGAAGTATAGTTGCGTAGTCTACAGATATGATCGCAAAAGAGGTAAGGTTAAGTTTATAATATGTAGGTGAGTTTTAGTTCTATAATCTCATTATCAAAAAAACACCTCACCAAGATTATTATCCCTAAAATAATAATGGCGATAACACGACCCTCATCCACCACACTACCCCCGATCATCACGGCCGGCAGCACAACTTCAAAGGTGGACATAAAATGTCGATCATAACAACTCTATGACTCGTGCTCGATCTTTCGATCTTCCCGTGTTCCGAGGCCATACCTATGAGTATGCTAGGCTCGCCAATCAAACCTCGAAGACCCTGCGCGTGCAACATGACTTACACCCACTGTATGCGAACGACGAGATGGGTGACACCCGATCATCACGGCCTGCCTCATAACGTAGAACTTTCTTGGTGGTGCGCAACGAGGGAGAACACAATTTTGGTATTTTGTTAGGGATCATCATATTCATGATGCTACCGTTGTATATCTAGCATATAAGCAATCAATAGGATGCACACACAACAAACCACAATAATAATGCAATGAAGTGCGATGTGACATGGTCGATGCGCCTGGACCTTCATGGCGCCATGTGCCTGGCCCCCGGCGCCCCTGCATGGCTCCGAGTCTACAGAGCCCTCCATTGCCTCCGACAGTACGAGTAATATCAAAACTTACCGTAACCATGTCACATAAAATAACGCCTCTGCAAAACAAAGTTAGACGCCTCTAGCTTTATTTAGTTTTGCAAGTTTTACGTGGCAAATAGGCTTATTCGTAAGAGAATCGCTTCCCTACCTACGAACTTTGTACCACAACGTCGATCGTATAATTGCATGTTTAAGCATCCCTTTCGGGCCCTCCATTGAAAATGCTTTGCCGACTAGAGAGAGAGAAACAGACACCCGCCAGCCACAGATACGGTGCAAGCCGTATGTCAGTAGTGGAACCAGTCTCGCGTAAGCGTACGCGTAAAGTCGGTCCGGGCCGCTTCATCAACTCAATACCGAAGGCATCGCAAGTGCACGCTAGAGGGTAGCAAATATAAGAAAGACGCCCTCATTCAACATGAGTTCTAACCGTACCAGCAGTACTACGCATAGATCGGCTCTGATACCACTGAAGGGGTTACGGTGCAGAAAACAATAATTTTCTAGCGTACGAAACCCTAACTAGCCAGGATCTATCTATCTAGTACATGCGATAACGGTGGCGGAACGGGTTACATTACCTCCATGTAGACCGATAGCGGGGATTACGCTCCCGCACAAGCGTTAACGATGAAGTCGTACGTAGCCGACCTCGAGGTCGCGGAGAACTTGCCGCGATGTCGAAGTCGATGACGCCGGGGTGTCGATGATGATCTGCGTCGACGGGCGTCGGGCGGAAGAAGGCAGAGCGCCAGCACCGGGGCTGGTGCGCCGGCAGCAGAGGGGGGAGGCGCGGCGGCTGCAGGGGGCAAGACGACGTCGCCCAAGCTCCTCAAAAGAGTAGCCTCCGAGCACTCGCAAACATACGGAGCCTAGCGACAACTCCCGGTCATTCAGATCCAGCTGAAATCGCAGGAGTAGATCTTATCTGGAATCCCGCAGAGCAACGGCGCTCTGCGGTATGGCTTAGGTGGAGAGAGACCCCTTTCCTCAGCTCGGCGCGGCTCCGACTTGGGAACCACGAGATCGAGAGAGAAATTGGGAATTAATTGAATTTCCTATGAATTAAATCAATTAATATGCCTTGCTATATAAAGGTGGAAGGGGGTGTGCCAACCCCTTTGCTCCCCCATGTGGGACTAAAGGAGGAGAGGGGAGGGGGGGTTCGGCCGAACCCCCCATGGGCCCTCCAACTCCTAGTCCGAGTTGGACTAGGAGGCCCAGCCTTCCCCTTCCTTGTGGGGTGCGGTTTCCCCCTCATGGGCCCTCTTAGGGCCCATTTAGGTGGGAGCCCCCTTTTTCCTTTATTTAATTAATATTAAATTAATATAAAAATCCCATTAATTCATAATTAATATATTTATATATAATTCAATATCCCATGACTCCGAAACTATTTCGGAACCACCCGAACAACTTTCGGACATTCTCGGAACCATTCCATAGCTCCCCGGAACTCCTTCCGGACCACCGGAACTCTTTCCGGATCAATTTTCTCTCTCCAATAAAAACCTATAAAATTCCAGAACCTATCTCCTAGCGTCGCTAAGACGTTAAGTTTGTTACGCTACGGTTCGGGAACACTCCAGACATGGTCGAGACACTCCGCTCACCAATGATCGTCAGGGATACCTGGAAATATATGACGACCCCTGTGCATTCCACGAATATCGTCGTTGAACCATAAGTATGATATTTATTCCCTTTGTCTCTGCGATACTACCTTGTCCGAGATATGATCGTAGACACACCGATGCCTTTGCTGTATCTCGTTACCGACGAAGGTTATTAACTCGTCTACGATATTACATCTCCATGACCTAGTCATAAGCTGCGCAGCTATATAGATGCAATATCACCGAGTGGGCCCAGAGTATCTTTCCATTACTAGAATGAACAAATCCCGCTCTTGATCCTTACGTCCCGATGCTCTTTCGGAATACCCAAGATGGACACCGTTATTGTCATGCTATATAAGACACAACGTTTGATGCTCTCAAAGCACTCCTACGAAGCAACAATAAGTACGGTCTCACGGTCTAAGGAATAAGCTATCATACTCTTATCTATTGCAAATGACACACATCGTAATACGATCTTATTGCAATACTTTGCGTATGTCCATCACCTTATTCTACTAACAAGATGACCCCATTGTCAACCGACGTCATTGTCCTTGATCGGGAATCTCGATCAACTGTTGCCCAATGGACTAGCTCATATAGAGGCTTGCTAGGGACCTGGTTGTCTATGTATCACACGTGTATTAATAATTCCGATTAATACAGTTATAGCATAATACATAAACCTATTATAAACTTATGAGATAATGCAATAAATATTACTTATTTATTTGCCTCTAGGGCATATCTCCTTCACTCCAAGATCAAGATCTATTAGGTTCCCCTCACTTAGAGGAGAGATGGATTGGTGGAAATGTAGATGTAGATCTCCTCTCTCAAATCCCTCAAAGATATGCAAGAATCATAGGAGGAAATGAGAGAGGGGCAAGCTTTCCAAGGTCAACAATGGAGGAGAGAGAGGGGGAACATTCGTGCTTGAAAAAGCTACTCTCTCTGGGGAAGAAGGGGCCTTTTTATAGGTCCCACGAAAAAGAGCCGTTGCAGGAAAAACTTCACACCGGAGTTTCCGGTCACTAGGGCCGGAAACTCCGGCCTACTGAGACCGAAAACTTCGGCCCCCACCAGGGGCTGAACACTGTCAACACCGCCGAGGCTTGGGCAAACTCTCCGGTGCCCTGGGCCGGAAAGTTCATCCAGGGGCGAAAACTCCGGCCTCTAGGGCCGGGAACTCCGCCCACCACCAGGGGCTGAACAGCTTCGAAGCAGCTTTGGAGAAAAACGTTGAGTCCGGAGACTCCGGTCCTGCACAGACCGGAGTTTCCGGTCTAGGACCGGAGACTCCGGCCTAGGACCGGAGACTCCGGCCTAGGAAAAACTGCAGCAAAACCGATAACGAAAACGTCAATATCTTTTCCATCCGGACTCCGTTTTCGATGATTTTTGGCTCGTTGGAATCACAACGAAGAGCTTTACAAGATCATGCAGATAAACCTCATAGTCCAACAATGGAAGATAAAACCAAATGGAGGAGGTTAAAACCTCTCTAAAAAGGAATGATCGGCAAACCTCCAAAACCGAAAACGCAACAAGTTTTTCATATGAAATTCGTTTTCGGTGAACTTGGGCTTGTCGTGAAGATCACAACAAGAACCAAAACCCAACAAGGAGAAAAACCAAGTAAGAACCAAGAAAGATGAAATGGCAAGTATGCAAAGGTTTGAACTCTCCACAAAGATGCGATCAAGTTACTCACTCGAGAGCCCCTCTTGATAGTACGCCATCTATCCTAAAACCCGGTCTCCCACTAACACCATGAGACCGGTAAAATAGAAAACCTATCAAGATCATACCTTTGCCTTGCGCATTCCACTTGAGCTCGATGATGACGATCTTGACTCTCTCAAGTTGAAACACCTTTCTTGATTGTGCTTGCTAGCACATGCTTAATGAGGACTTCTCCAAATGCTCCCCCATACTCCATTATGGGAGGGCCTCGCTAAGCTTCGTCTTCATGTCTCCTTTGCAAGCTTCAATCAAAAGATATCTTCCGAGATGCATTATATTGAAATTGCACTTCATCTTCTTCTCTTGATATATAAGATGGCTTGGGGGTAAACATGATTGTTCACTCAATCTTCTATTCCAAGCCATACTTGCGATGAGCTCAACTCTATACATGACCATTCTTCATATTAACCCTTGAATAGAGCATTGGTCATTATGTCATCTTGAAGAGTCCAACACATGAACTCCTATATTTCCCATGGACAAGATCTATAAGAATATCTCAATGTAAACATTAGTCCATAAGGATTGTCATTCATTACCAAAACCACATATGGGGGCAACCATGCACTTTCACTTCGGACAATTCTTTCACCTCCAGTGCATACAATTTACACTTCCTAGCATCCCAACCAACCTCTCTTCTCATTATGTGCAATCAATTTTTGCACATTTTCATCGTTTGGGGCTTGAAGATATTTGGGTCCAAACACCCGTATAACCGTCTTGGCAAACATCCGGACAATAACAATGGTGGTATGTTTGCCAATACGAAGGTACTCATCTGGATAGTCTACGGGGATGCCATAGGCAATCACACACATTGCCGCGGAAGATGAACTAAATCCAATTATCCCCGACAAGTAAAAAACCGACAATTCTTCTCACATGCTTCCACTATCTCGACAAACAGACTACGTCGCATGCGGAACCTCCTACGTAAGAGATGCGGCGGAGGTAGTGTTGCATCAGATTGGCGTTGGCCAAGTACCCAATTCCGCGGGATGCAAAGCCGACCGGAGATCGATCCCCGACATCGTTTGACGAATCTGATCTTCTCTCTTGCATCTCCTTCACCGCGAGGATGAGGGCGGCCTGGTCCGTGTCGTTGTCCTCGAGCGGTTCGTCGAGGTCCGAGGCAGACGATGACAACGAGTCATCGAGGACTAGGAGGAACTCCATGAAGAGGGAGGTGGACATCTAAAAAACTAAAAAACGATGTCAAAATCGAACCGTAGCGGCCTAATCGACCGTAGCTGCTGCTTTTTTTTTTGAAATTTAAAAGTTATCGGTAGCTGCTTCTTTATGTCGACAAACTGTTAGAATCGGGAAAAAACGGATAATAAATTGGTTGCCGTAAGCGCTGGCGTCCCCTGCGGTTTCGTCGAGATGAAGGCAGATGCATCGTGGACCGTCGAATATAGATCGGATGGCGGTGCCCCTAGGCGTCGACCAGACCGCGATTCTGCTCATACGTGGCGGACCAGCGACGCTGAACGTGGCCAGAGGCGCGCCCCAGCTGCGGCGCGGCGCGGCGCACGTCAGTCGTCAGTGTGCGAACGGGCACCGCGTATATGGCCGGCGGCGGCCACGCGGAGCGCAAGTCGAAGCAGATTTCGTGCACCACACCGCTGATTTAGCTATAAATCCCGGTCCGCCTCCGATCCCCCAATGCCTTCTCGCCCCGCTCCGTTCATCTCCCGCCTCCGCCTCCTCAGAACCGCCGTCGCCGCCTCCCCCGTCTCAGCGCTGCTCCACCCGCGCCTCGCCATCCCGGCCGCGCGGCCCGTGCCCCGCGCCTTCGTCGCCGCCTCGCCGCCGGTCGCCACCCGATTCGCGCAGTTCAGCATGGCCGCCGCCGCCTCCTCCGCCGCCTCTTCCGTCCACGACTTCACCGTCAAGGTTTGCCCTGCCCCCCTGCCTCATGCCCCGCCGGCCCCTTCAAATCTCCAATCCAATTTTCGCACCCTAATCCCTGCGGATTTTCTGTATTCGCACTTGCACACGCACACGCACCCGTCCCTGATCCCGCCGTTATCCACACCCTTGTACTACTAGTTCTGAACCAAAGAGTCTATAGTTGGAGTATTGTTTTCTTCATGCGCGGAGGCGGAGGTTGATTTACTAAGCGGAACTGCGGATTGTGGTGAAACTATATAAGAACGCTTCATTTCGTTCGTGCAGGATTCAAGCGGGAAAGATGTCGACCTGAGCACCTACAAGGGGAAGGTTCTCCTCATCGTCAATGTCGCGTCCCAGTGGTACACGGCTCCTTCACATCTGCTGTCTATCTTTTATGTCCATTTTTGTTCTATTTATTATGAAATTATTAGAAAGCGCCATGGAATTCTCTATTTTATGTTGAAATGATCCATGTTCTGTGGCGGTACTGATGCTCTGTAAGACTACCTATCATCTTGTACCACTCCTTTAGTTGCTGTAAATATGGCTTCGATTGATGGGCTATTCTCCTTTTGGAAAAAAAATTTAGTGTGATGCCCTGTATAGTTTAATTGACCTTTCCATTTAGTATTACTCCACAAATCTGGCAAATGAAAATTTACAATTTATTTGTTCTTGGTTTGCAATTTGAACACATACAAGTTTGAATTACCATCTTAAAGGTTGAGTAAAGAATGTATTTCGTACAACTAAATAATGAATTGGTGTTCGGCTAATATCCACCCTCATAAATGTAGTTAATGGTTCTTCAGGAATGGCAGTTGAATCAAATTATATATACATAGAGAAAATCACCCTGATCAGCTAAGTTAATTGCAGTTGGATAACTGGACTCTTCTCTGCAGATTAAGTGTTGTGACATTGAGTAGCGTTTTTGTTATATTTATCTATCCATTTGTGCCGGGTGATGTATGTCGGTAGAGGATGACTATTTTGTTGAATTAACAAAGCTAGTTGTTGCTCTTAATTACTGCAGTGGTTTGACCAATTCCAACTACACAGAACTGAGCCAGTTGTACGAGAAGTACAAGAACCAGGGTGAGTATTCAGTGTATTACTTTGTTTGTTCCTTTCCTTCACTATAGAATGTCTCTTTTGTCTATCTGCATATGGATTAGTTCCTTTATTTGGAGTTAATGATCTATAACACGCTGTGACAACAGGTTTTGAGATCCTTGCTTTTCCATGCAACCAGTTTGGTGGTCAGGAACCTGGCACTAATGAGGAGATTGTTCAGTTTGCTTGCACTCGCTTCAAGGCCGAGTATCCAATTTTTGACAAGGTAAATTTGTGCACAATACTTCTTCCTTCCTTTTTTGCGTGTTTCAGGCTGAAAGAAACGATTATCAGCGTGAGTGTACATTATAACTGCATCCATGAAAAGTCCTGATCATTTGACTGAGGAAATCCAGTTGAACATATGTTCTCTATTTTGTATGCAGCCTGTGATATAGATTCTGCATTCATTGTTGTTTATCAGACAATGTTTTGTTGTGGCTACTAACTTTTGTCTTGAAATGGAAACTGTTAAGTTGATGTATTCTAACTTAACATTGATTATCTGTTAGGTTGATGTCAATGGTAACGATGTTGCACCTATCTACAAGTTTCTGAAGACCAGCAAAGGCAGTATTTTCGGAGACAACATAAAGTGGAACTTCGCCAAGTTCTTGGTTGACAAGGAGGGGCGTGTAGTGGATCGCTACGCACCAACCACTTCCCCACTCAGCATCGAGGTAAGTTACAACAGTGTTATATGTGCCCCGTTTCGTCGAGCTTTTCTGTTCGTTAGTGCTTATCACTCTTTGTTGTACATCTCTGCAGAAGGACCTCAAGAAGCTGCTTGCTGCTAGTTCTTAAATCTTATTTGCTGGTTCGATGAGCTAGATGCATTGGTGCATTGTGTGGATCACCTGAAGCTTCAAATAATTAATGTTGTAATAACGGCTGTGCTTGGAACTGGCTATGCTGTATATGTGCTCAGTTACCCTGTGCAGTCCAACCTCGTACTAGTATATGACATGTACTAATGAATTTGGTGAGATGCATTACTACTTCTTTTCCTGAGTTATCTCCTGGATTTGTGTTGTGCCTGCGAGATCCCCAAGGAACAAGCTCTGAATGTCATGCTGCACTCCCTGATGGTTGTGGCTTGCTGTGTGTAAACGATGCTGCTGCTTCTCTCTGTAGCTTGTGTGTCGCTGAGGCTTTGTTACAGGCCTCACACCAACAGAAATGGCATATCTCAGAACTCAATACACAGAGCAAAAGTTTCTTGCTCAGTTTCAGACGCTGAGGTGATCAGAAAAATCATATTTTCCAGGCCCCAAATATTTGCCACATCCCTTTTGGGTTGCCCCTAGCCAATCACCTTAGCGGCTTTGTGCGGCTTCCCGGCCAGCGGCGGTTGGCAGTCTCCATTGCTGCTCTGGTACAGCAGTTCTGCCATCATCTCCAATCATGGCTTCATCATCTCCAATCCACTCACTCGTTGGCTTCATCATCAATTCATCATCCTTTCCACGCAGATTCCTCAACTGAACTGAGCATTCGGAATCCGTTTTCGAAATAAACAAGCAAATCCGTTGGAAAAGTGAGGCCGCCTAGCCTACCTAATGTGGCTCGGGAGCAGCGCCGCGCTACATAAACCCGTCGCCCACCACCAGCGTGCCCTCCTCCTCAGAGTCTCCGCCTGTTCCTCCTCCAACCCCGCAGCACCTTGGGCCCGCGGCCCGAGCCCTAGCCCCGGCGTCGCGGCCACCGCGATGCCTTCTTCGAACTCCGCGCCCACGACGCCCGCCGAGGAGACACCCGCCGCCGCCGTCGTAGGTGGGTTCCGCCTCACCGAGCCCGCCTTCCTCGAATCGCTGATGCCGAAGAAGGAGACCGGCGTCGACCGCTTCCTCGCCGCGCACCCGGAGTACGACGGCCGCGGCGCGCTCATCGCCATCTTCGGTCAGTGCCTTCCTGACCCCCACCCCCCCCTCCTCCGACTAGTCGATGTACGGTACTACCTGCCGCTGCCATGATGGTTGGCTGTAGACTGTTGACCCCGCCGCTGGAGACTGGATTTCGCTGAGGCGATCGTGTTGGCAGTTCGGTTGCATCTCTAGGCGGTAATTTTGACCTGATCTCAGAGTGGAGTTCACTTAGTCCAGTAATCGCTGCCCAGCCGTGCAGACTACTGTAAATTCGACACTCGCAGTTTAAGCCATGTGTCTACTGTCTAATGCTTATCGGATGTGGGACGTGATTTAGTGCTTATACAGTCATAAGCATAGTTGCAGCTTAGATGGGGTGACTTCACCTGCTTACATGACTCTCTATCTCTCTCAATGACTCTCTAACTCAATTTTCTCTGTAATCAGTTTTCTATTCTGTTATTGAGTAATTTATTCATTTAGTATATCTGTCATTGATTCATAGCATGTTTCAGTGTCAGTGCTTACATGTGTCATTGACTCATTATATTGGTTTAGTATATCTATCATTGATTCAGAGACAAACTGAATATTGTTTCAGTGATTCAGTCTAATGTCCATTTCTTTGACTAAAGATAGTCAACCTTAAATATAGAATCATTTTTTAACTAGTGCTTTAAATGCTATTCTTTTAAAATGATTTTCTATTTTAAGAGTGCTTTTCATTGCTATGTCGGGAGGTGTGTGAGCCTATAAATTTGTTGTCACATCTCACACCGAGTAATCATCCCTCTTTCTTTTGTTTACTTTCTTTTTGTAACATCCTTACAAGCTTACCCAAACTGAGGATGACATGTGCTAGGTGCGGATCAACCGATAGTCAATGTGAAGTACATATGAGCTTGCATAACCCATTCCATGTGTATCTCTCCAATGATGTCGAAATTACACAGAAAATTTCGACATCATTGGTGAGATACACATGGAATGGTTACACAAGCTCATATGTACTTCACATTGACCCTCGGTTGATCCGCATCTAGCACATGTCATCCTCGGTTTGGGCAAAATTGTAGGGATGTTACAAAAAGAAAGAGAACAAAAGAAAGAGGGATGATTCCTTGGTGTGAGAGGTGACAACAAATTTATATGCCCCCACACCCCTAACATTGCAATGAAAATCACTCTTAAAATAGAAAATCATTTTAAAAGGATAGCATTGAAAGCACTAGTTAAAAAATGATTATATATTTAATGTTGGTTATCTTTAGTCAAAGAAATGAAAGCTAGACTGAATCACTAAAACGAGATTCAATCTATCTCTGAATCAATCACATATATGCTGAATATAATGACTCAATGACACATGTAAGCACTGACACTGTGCTATGAATCAATGACATATATACTGAATCAATAAATTACTCAATAACAAAATAGAAAACTGATTACAGAGAAAATTGAATCAGAGAGTCTTTGAGAGAGAGTCAAAGTGATAGTCAAGACTGATACAGTAGAGAGAAGAGAGAGAGAGAGGGTGGTACTATTGTTATTGTAGCAGCATTTTGTTGGTACACATGACTGATTTAACATCTCCCTAGATGTTGCCTTGTTAAAACTGTGTAGTGCCTCTTCTCACTAAAGAAAAACACAGCCAATTTCTTTTCTCAAAAGCAATGTGCTCCTGCAAAGTAGTCATGTATGCATGATTTGAGATCAACATTCCCTGAAAGGTATTTTATTACAAGTTCACAACAGGACTAGATAATGCTGGGAAGGTTTATCGTTTGGGGAAGATCTAATGCACGCTACATGGGTATAGCTTGAGTCTTGAATGAATTGTGATGGGTCTGACTCTGGCATGCAATTGTGTACATTTAATAGGGTTTTATGCTGATGTGGCTTGCATGTGTGATAGATTCTGGAGTTGATCCGGCCGCGGCTGGGTTGCAGACAACTTCTGACGGGAAACCCAAGATCCTTGATGTTATTGATTGGTACTTAAGACACTTCCAGAAACTGCAAACTGCTCTATTTATGTACCAGCTTCTCTTGAATGATGTATTTACCAACGGGTATGCTCTTAAATGTAGCACTGGTAGTGGTGACGTTGACACGTCCAAAGTGGTGAAAGCTGACGCTGAAGGTGCTATAGTTGGTGCTTCAGGTTGGTCATGCTTTGAGTTGCTTTGTTGTTTATGTTACTTTTTTTTTGAGAAATTGTTACTGATCTAATGTGACATTTATTTATATTAATTAGCAAAAAGTGCTTAAACTGAAAACATTTTTTTTTCATTGTAAACTGTAACGATAGTACTCACTTGTAAGTTGTAATGTTTACTTTTTTAATGCTGTTCCACTTTAGCATCTACATATTGATTGTAATTCTTTTGGTATTTAATGTACCATATACCAATTGTATTTTAAGTTCTACTATTGTGTAAGTTGGGCATGGTCTTTTCAGGCTACTGCCTGTAACGCTCCATGCCTAGAAGAATATCCTTATTCTGGAAGGTGACTTCTTGCCCGATTCCCTGACATGCTTAACTCTGTTTACACCCAGGAACTCGTCTGATTGTAAACCCCTTATGGAAAAACCCTTCTCAAGAGTGGCGTGTTGGCTACAAATTAGTTTATGAACTCTTTACGGACACACTTATCTCTAGATTGAAGGTAAATTCGATATTTAATGACTGCATTCTGAAGTTTTTATATCACACTTGGTATTTAATGAAGAATATACTCACAATTACTTCAGAAGGAGAGAAAAAAGAAGTGGGATGAAGAAAACCAAGAAGCAATATCTGCAGCTCTGAACCAGCTAAATGAATTTGAAAAGGTTTGGAGTGACCTTTTTAATGCATATAGATTCATTCTGGGTACACTTTTCGTTCTCCTTCGCATGTCGTTTTTTTTTGTGTATATCAAATGTACTCTGTACAGATTACACTCTGCACAGTTGCTATTGTGAAGCATTGTGAATTTGTCTTGGTGGCAGATAAATGAAGCGGTTCAGCTAGGAGATACATAAAGCCATTTATCAAGTGAAAATTTTACCTATGTATTTCTAATATTGAGTTGATATTTAAGCTAATATGGGTACTGCTGGCCTTCAACTCTGCTTCGCCTTGAACTCTGCTTTTACGAGATTGTTCAAATACCTTTTTAAATGAGTGGCTAACCTGCACTGAAAATGATCGCAGAAACACAGTAAGCCTGATGATGCCAAACTGAAAAAGGCTAAAGAAGACCTTCAAGATAGACTTGACTGTCTGCGGAAACAAGCAGATGTAAGATAGCAAACATATTGCCTGGAATTTTTCGCTGATTTCAGCTTCTGTTGACGTCTCATTTCTATATCTGTAGGGTTATGATGACAGGGGACCTGTGATTGATGTTGTTGTATGGTATGATGGTGATGTGTGGAGGGTTGCAGTTGACACTCAGGGGCTTGAGGGTAACAAAGATTGTGGGAAACTAGCAGATTTTGTTCCGTTGACGAACTTCAGGTATGGTTGGTCTTGTAATTTTTAATGCTGTAAATTAGGCGATATAATCCCTTCCACACACAGTTCGTTTATGTGATACAAAATCATAATCTTAAGTACTTCTGAATTCGACTACAATGACATCAGTTTATGCCACATAAAATATATAATAAGTAGAGTATTTTTTTTTGAGGACAAGTAGAGTAATTGTTGGTCAGAGGCTTGTCATAATGGACCTTATATTTCGGGAGGGAATGAGTAAGCAATAAATCATAAGTCTATTTTCCCCCTTGTTGTACTCTCCAATCCCCTATGCCAAGCCACCCTTCCATCTTCATGGTGGTAGTTACCTAGTTCTATACAATTACAGCAGCACCCCTTCTTGTGGTTGGAGAAGCCAGTCGTTGTAGATTCTATGCAACTCTGTCCGTGACTTGTAGATCTAGTGACCCAGAAGACATTGATTAAATATGAGATGCTCTATTACCAAATCTATGAACATAATATACCAGGCATGTTTTCACTTGTACTTCAAACAGTATCCGTATAACCTAGGAGGTTATTGTCTAATTGTTTTCTTATCTGCAGGCTTGAGCGGAAGTTTGGGATTTTCAGCAAATTAGATGCTTGCTCTTTTGTAGCAAATGTGTATGATGATGGGAACCTTGTCAGTATAGTAACTGATTGCTCCCCGCATGCTACCCATGTTGCAGGCATTACGGCTGCTTTTCATCCTGAAGTATGTCTATTAACCCTTGACTTCTCATTTTGACCAAAAGCATACAAGTGCTAATTTATCGAGATGCTCTTAAACAGGAACCTTTGCTTAATGGAGTAGCACCTGGAGCACAACTAATTTCTTGTAGAATTGGAGATACCCGCCTAGGATCAATGGAGACAGGGACAGGCCTGGTTAGGGCTTTGATAGCTGCAGTAGAGGTTATAATACTCCCTCCATTTCGTTGTCATAGTAAATAACAGTGTAGTAGAGGTTACAACTCCGTCATAAATGCCTCCCAATCAAGTGCTTGATGTTTGAGAAATAGTTATTTTTTCGTTCTGTCTGACATCTCAAGTTGTTTTTACTGACTTGCTTCCTTGAATTGTGTATCCAGCACAAGTGTGATCTGATTAATATGAGCTATGGTGAGCCTGCTCTTCTTCCTGACTATGGAAGATTCATTGATCTTGTTAATGAGGTGAACTCCTGTTGCATCCTGTTATTTCTTATACTAATTTAGGGCATTATAGTCTTCTCTCTTGGAATGTTCTGTTGGAACTTAGCTGGAGCTCTATGTTATGTTACAGGTTGTAGACAAGCATCGTATTATATTTATTAGCAGTGCTGGAAACAATGGTCCCGCTTTAAACACTGTTGGTGCTCCTGGTGGGACTAGTTCAAGCATTATTGGTGTTGGTGCTTATGTCTCACCAGCTATGGCTGCTGGAGCTCACTGTGTCGTACAGCCTCCATCAGAGGGGATGGAATATACATGGTATGTGACCAGTCGATAATTCTGTTATTGCATTTTATAATATAGTTCTCAAACTATGGTATCATCTGAGCATCTTGAATCTAATTCTGAAACGTACGGTGAACATTGGGACGATGCTAGGCCAGGCGTGCTCATTGCCTCATTGTCCTCTATTTCTCAAACAAATTTGTTTTTGTTACTAATTGGAGTTCTTTGATTTTAAAGGTCTAGTCGAGGTCCGACAGCCGATGGGGATCTTGGTGTCTCCATTAGCGCGCCCGGAGGAGCAGTGGCTC
Organism: Poa annua; assembly: GCA_026929855.1. Lineage (NCBI taxonomy): Eukaryota > Viridiplantae > Streptophyta > Magnoliopsida > Poales > Poaceae > Poa > Poa annua. The sequence continues at coordinate 83,522,609 of CM049429.1, read as the reverse complement.
CTGTACCAACATGGACACTTCAGTCTCGCATGCTCATGAATGGTACTTCCATGTCATCTCCTTCTGCCTGCGGTGGGGTTGCTCTTCTTGTTAGTGCCATGAAGGTTTGTCTGGCCAACAACTTTTCCATTCATTCAATTAGGCCAACAGTGTTTTTGGTATTTAATTTACTAAGAAACCATGTATTCGGTGAACTATATATATTAGGCTGAATGTATTCCATTAAGCCCTTATACTGTGAGGAAGGCAATCGAGAACACAGCTGCATCTATAAGTGATGTGCCTGAGGAGAAACTGACTACAGGACATGGGCTTTTGCAAGTTGATAGGTTGTCACATTCTCTCTGTTATGGTATAGAGGAACATCCTTATTAATCTAGCGCTGTTGATTTGAGTTTAACATTATACTGTTGCTCCTTTTTCAGGGCTTTTGACTATGTGCGACAAGCTATAAAGTTGCCACTCGTTTCTTACAGGATCTCAATAAGTCAAGTAGGGAAGTCAAGTAAGTATCATATTATTCCATTAGTATTTCATGTTCACTAATGTAAGGCATTCTACCAGTATTTCAATATTGTTTACATACATTCTAAAATGAGTGAGTATGTACAAAATAAGTCTACATACACTTGAATCAAGAAAAATCTAATATCCCTTACATTAGTGAACGGAGAGAGTAATATTTTCTTCTGAATACTAATTTCATTTAATCAAGTGGTGGCAAGGTTCTTCTTTTTCATTAAGGCATTCTTAGTCGGTGTTCCATGCGTGCATTGCTCCTATTGATGCTACTATGCACATCTTCACACATCAAGCAATGTTGTTTATGTTTTACATTTTTCATTTTGGTTGTTGCTGAGTTGATGCTACCATGTCTGTTTTGCTATATTTATCCATTTCCCACTGCATGATAGACCAATTAAGCAATAAATCTTACAGAAGCTAATGAGAATGATCCTTACTGAACATCATACTACAATCACTAAAACTCTTCTGAAGAATTTATTTTCTCATTCTGTTTTCTTCTGAGAAGCTCTTCCGAAGCATTTACAACTGCTACACTTGATTGCGTAATGGATGAACATTCTTAAACTTAGATTCCAATGTCCATGAACAAATGTAGAGGACAGAGTAGTCATTAACAGCTTCTAGTGTACCTAGTATTGTATGGATAATTTGATATTTTCTTTTGATCTTGGAATACTGTCTTAGCCTTAGCAGTTTCCAACCTGACCAGAAACACTTGTAGATTCACACTAATTGATGTGAGTTCATATATTATATTTGGTAACATAACACAATGTACAATTTGCAGTTCCAAAGTTAAGAGGGATATATCTACGTGGGAGTAATGCATGTCAACAGACGAGTGAGGTTAGTTCCGGGTAACTTGTATGGATTATCCTGGCATGCTTATATTTTCCTTTCTCGAAAAAGTGTTGATTTTTTGGCAGTATATTTGACCACTATAAAATGATCATTTTATATTTCCTTAGAAGCCTAGTAGGAATGTATGACTCACTTATGATCAATAAGACTTAAAAAAAGCTTTACCAGTGTCTGTCTGTGTCCTGGATGGTCTCTATTGTTTCAATCATTACAGTTAACTTTATGTTTTATTGCTTTATTTTACAGTGGACTGTTCAACTTAACCCAAAATTTCATGAGGATGCCAGCAATTTAGAGCAATTGGTTCCATTTGAGGAATGCCTGCAGCTGCATTCTACTGATAGTTCGGTTGTCAATATTCCCGAGTATATATTGTTGACAAACAATGGGCGCAGTTTCAAGTTGGTACCTTTTCTCTGTTCAACTAAATGATTTATCCTTTCCCCATTCTTTGTCTCAACATTGATAATTTTAAATATGAAACTGTATTTGGTCTTGCTATAATTGTTTAGACTTCGGGTTTATATGGACATGCCTGGTAAACAGAACTTGCCTGTATAACAATATAGCTCATCTCACTATAGATAGTTATTATGCATGTTTGTGTCATACATACATGATTTACTGATGATGGATTTTCTTTTGTATTTATGCATGTAGCAATCTGACCAATAAAAACTAGTGAGACATTATAACTTAAAAAGGTTCCTAAAGCACAAATAATTGTATGTTAGCATCATAGAACACAGTGGCAGATGAAATTAAGATCTTTGCAGTTACACGTGCATATTAGCAGTTGTAAATAGTTTGTTCATTTGGTTCAAGTGTCACGCTTTCATTTTGTTTGCTTTTCCCTTTTGCAGCATTGTTGTCAATCCTGTTAATATTAGTAGTGGCCTTCACTACTTCGAAGTTTATGGCATGGATTGCAGAGCACCATGGCGTGGGCCCATTTTCCGAGTGCCAATTACTGTCATAAAGCCTATTGATCTATCTGGAGAGCCGCCAGTATTGTCACTTTCCAAACTTTACTTTAAGTCGGGTACTAATTTTATTCTTGCTTGCCGTGAGCGCTTTTACTTAAATTACATTGTCGTTGCTCGCATTCTTTTACATATATGCATATGTTAACGTGCCCTTTATTCATCAACATTGGGACTGTTTTGGGGAGTGAGCAAAGTGCACTCTTGGAGAACTAGATGCATGATGCTTATGTGCAGATCGGACTTCCGCTAGTATCATTCTCTTAATATATCCATATGTTAATGTACTCTGTATTCATTAACATTTGGGACAGTTTTGGGAAGTGCGCAAAGTGCACTTTTGGAGACCTAGCATGACTGTACCTTTGTCCACACCAACGCAATAAACTCTTGTCTTTCTGTCAGTGGAAATCACTTACAGTATGATCAAGCTCCCTTTCTCTTTGGTGATGAGTCAGGCATGGTTTTCAAGACGTCCGCCTAGGCAGTGGCGGAGCTACACACAAGCCAAACTGGGCTATGGCCCGCCCAGCCTAGCCCAAAACACTGAAGGAAAAAGGAAATTTGGCCCATTAAAGAAAAAAATGTGAAGTTCTTTGGGCTGGCCTGCCCTAAATTTTGCCTGAAGCTCCGCCAGTGCGCCTAGGCGTCAAGGCCCCCACCATCCGCCTTAGAAAAACGCCTTAACGCCTTAAAAACCATGGAATCGGCCACTATAGCTCGTTTATTTTGACCTATTAATACTATGCCGAATCAAGAAAGTGAGCTTAGCTCACATGGGGGTGGGGTTTGGATGTACAATCCCACTGCCTGTTTTCAGTTCCTATTTATAATACTTTTGGGGCCTCCTGTAGTCTTCTTTCAGAAAAAAAAACGTGTGAACCACGATAAGAAAAAAATGATCAGCAAATGCCAGTGTTCATTTGTGTAAAACTCTAGAACAGCCTTTATTTTTTCACTTCTATGGATACCTGCCATTTATTTAATTAACTTGTTCCATTTTAATACAAAATAAAGAGAAGTTGGTTTATTTCCATCTTCTTGATTGCAGGTCATATTGAAAGGAGGTTCATAAATGTGCCTATTGGGACTTCATGGGTGGAAGTTACCATGCGCACATCAGCATTTGATACTCCTAGAAGGTTCTATTTGGATACTGTTCAGGTATACACTAGTTCAATATTCTATCTTGATTCCTATGATTTGAAGATGTCACTTCTAACGTCAAATGTGAGTATTACAGATGTCTCCACTGAAGCGACCTATTAAATGGGAGGCTGTTGTTACTTTCTCTTCACCATCTCTCAAGAATTTCAGTTTTCCTGTTGAAGGTGGGTTACCTTTGGAGTTGTCTATAGCTCAGTTCTGGTCTAGTGGAAATGGTAGCCATGAACCTACATGTGTTAATATCGAGGTAACTTCCACTATTTTCTGATTAGCTCTAATCTTTGGCTGCTTAGCTAAAAGCCAAACGTGTGTAAATAGACTGGCATACCATATGGTTTTATTAATGACGTTCTGTTAAATATACTCATTTGCAACCTTGCAGATTGTGTTTCATGGAATTTCCATCGATCAGAATGTAATTTCCCTTGATGGTAGCGAGGCACCTATTCGTATTGTGGCTAGATCATTATTAGCATCAGAAAGGCTTGTTCCTGTTGCCACTCTGAACAAGGTTGGTCAAGAATCTATAGAAGGTTCTCACTAATCACTCTTTTTTCCAGATGTTGACTTTTTTTCTTGCAGATCAGGATACCTTATCGACCAGTGGAGAGTAACATGTGTCCGCTTCCCACCAGCCGCGATAAATTACCCTCTGGCAAGCAAATTATTGCACTGACTTTAACGTGAGTTATATTTGGTTATGGGTAACTATGCTCTAGTTAATTCTTGATATAGTTTTTACAATTTTCTTCCCTTTGAACATCTACAGATACAAATTCAAACTAGAGGATGGTGCTGAAATAAAGCCCCATCTGCCCCTACTTAACAACAGAATATACGATAATAAGTTTGAGTCTCAGTTCTACAGAATTTCAGATTCAAATAAGGTACACTTCTTTAAATTATACAGAATAGCTTGTTTAATTGCTGTTTCTCTTTAATGGCAGAATGGTTTAGATGTGATTCTAGTAACTGTCAATTCCTGTGGCAATTTCAACAATGCACGTAGTTTAACATTAATTGTATTACATTGAGTCTAATGTGGCACATATCTACAGGAGACACAAACCCTAGACTATTGTATGGCAGTATGCACTTCACAGAAACATTCTTACCTTTTGTTTTCTTTCTATTCTGCTTGTGCTAGTCCAGCATGAAATTACACTGTGTGTATGTGTTATTCATTCTTCTACCCCATTTTGTTGTCAAACCAAAAAGATAACCACAAATTCTATGCAGCACCCAATCAATTCGGTTTAGGTGTGATTCCAATAACTGGTATCCCTGGTGGTGATTTAAATAATGCACATGGTGCAACCCTGGTGGCAATTTAAATAATACACGCCCATGTGTCACATATGTACAGGAGACACAAACCCTAGATTGGCATTATGCACTTCCCTAATCCTGGAGCCATTATTAGTTCAACCTACATATCTGATGTTTTTATACTGACTTGGAATGTTTCCTTTTTGTTTGAAATAGTCTGTTTACTCTTCTGGCGATGTCTATCCTAGTTATGTCAAACTTTCAAAAGGTGAATACACTCTTCAATTATACATAAGGTACAGTCTCCCACCTACTAAGTAGTGTTGTATTTTATATATGGTTAGATGACTTGTATAATCTTACTAATTCTTTAGTGAGTTGTCATATATTTTTTCTCTGAAGACAATAGAGTTCAGAACTTAAGGTAGAGAAACTTACTATATTTTTTTTGGTTAATGTTATGTTTACATTATGTTGGCTTCTTAAAGGTACTTACTGTTACTCCTTATAGATATAACAATTAACTTGGAACACCTTCTTTGTAGGTATAACAGAAAAATCTTACTACAATTAGTAACCCCCCCCCCCCCCCCCCACCCACCCAACCAATAAACTAAATTCCGCAGTTGTGCGCAGCAAGCACAAACTTAAGGGTGATACTAACTGTGAATCATCTCGCCGCAACAGGTTATGCACTGAGAATAGAAAACTAGAGCATCCTAGAGATTAAATATTAGAAGTTGACAGTAGTACAAATATGACTAGGGCACGAGTGCCGAATGTTGTGGGATACATAATATGCCATCTTTTGGTAAATGAACAAAAGAGAGCATAGTTTTGTTTCTTCTAGACTGCATTTATTTGATGCTTTCTTAGTTTGTGAATTATGTGCTGCTGTTATGGTATTATTTTAAAATAGTTCTGATAGCTAAAAAATTGTCAATTAGAGCTGAAAAATAATACATTTCTTTGCACCTGTTCGAAATATGTCTTCTTTTTATTATGCATTTGCGTGGTTATCCCATGTTAGATGCTGTTGACTGTTTCATCTATGTTCTGCCGCATAAATTTATCTTATGGTGGTTGTAGGCATGAAAATGTGCAATTCTTGGAGAAGCTGGATCAATTGGTTCTATTTATTGAGAAGAAACTTGAGAAGAAGGTATTGCATCTAAACTAGAATTATGTTGCTAAACTTGCTTTCTTGATGGCTTGATGATGATTTTTCATGTTGACCGTGCATAACATAATATATTTTGACATAGAAGCCATGATTATTTGCCTTTTACTCTTTGGGAGATTGGCTGGGCCCATATAGGTAAATTATTGTGGAAATCTAGCTTAATCGTCTTTCTGCGAATTATCGTGTGCAAGCACTAGGGTTGCATATTAACACCTGTTATTTTTTTTTGTACATAGGAGACTACAGAAGAAATGTATCATCAATTAACACTATTTTGCATGCATGGAATCACACTCCTATAGGGCCCCCACATATTTCCACATTGAATTTGGCGTAGAGCATTATCCTCTTACTTTGAATCTTTCAGGATGGATTATGGGTCTCTCTTTCTCTCGATATGTCCAATTACTATGCACGTTGCAAGTGAAAAAAATGCTTGTCATGTATTTTGAACATGTAGAGTATTTATCTACCAATTAGCAATACAGGGTTGTTCAATGTTTGATCTGATTGCAGGATTGCATTCAATTAAGTTTCTACTCCGAACCTGATGGTCCTATAGTTGGAAATGCCACCTTTAAGTCCTCTATTTTAGTTCCCGGGTATGCTCCTTTTAAATGTTTACTGCCGTCTTATTGCTATAACACCTCGTCACCACTGTCTTTTCATTTTTGAAGAGAACCTGAAGCATTCTATGTGGGTCCGCCATCAAGAGAAAAATTTCCAAAGGTACATATCCTTTTGATGATATTTTGATTGGATATCAATAATATACTATATCAATTTTATAATTTTCCTTTTGGTAGGAGTTTTGCGATTTTTTTTTGATCCCTATGTTGAATTGCTTTGCAGAATTCTCCACCTGGTTCTGTTTTAGTTGGCTCCATAACCTATGGTATAGTAAGCTCATTCAACAAGAAAGAAGAACAAAACCAGTGTGCTCCAGTGTCTTATAGTATTTTATGTTCCATTCCACCATCGAAGGTCAGTACCACTGGATTAAATTGCCTACTCCTTTTAATATACCATCACTTATATTTGTTATCATGCTCCTTATAATGCTAGACCAACAGTTAAGATGTAAATGCATTGGATCACATTTATGGCCCTATCAGTTTCCAGTTTTCACCCATATGTTTTCAGCTGTATGTTGTCTCACATATTCAGGGTTTTGATATTGTGTACTGCAGGTCGATGATAATAAAGAAAAGGGGGTTTCAGTTGGGACAAAGAAAAGTGTTTCTGAACGATTAAATGACGAGGTTGACCACATTAGTAGTTACTTAATGTTGTTCACTTGAACTCAGATTATTGTTGAAGTTTCTAACACAACTATTTGTTTCATATTCTCTCAATTCGCTTTATTTGTTGTCAGTAATTATATATTTGTCTGTAGTATAAGTGTATGTCCATGATTTTTTTTATCAATGCTAAATCTTGTTCTTTGGATAGATTACAGCCTGCTTTAGTTGCTTGGTAAGAATCATGAAGAATGCTGTTAGTAGAGAAGAGATAAAAATAGTTTTCCTTATTGTAATTAAATCCCTGGGGGTTATATGATCCTCACAATAAATTGGATTAATAGGTTCGAGACACAAAGATAAAGTTTCTTTCCAGCCTGAAGCAAGAAAATGAGGATGACAAGTCTTCCTGGACCGAGCTTGTAGCTTCTCTTAAGGTAACAATGACTTCCATTTCTTAGTTATTTTATATTCTTATAATTTGAGATTCAATCAGAAAAACCAGATGTGAGGATTTAATTGTACCTGTGCTATTAAATGGACCAAGATTGTTGCATCCTCTTTCTTTTTTTACTTGAAACATCGGAGAATCTTATATACAAGCATTGTTATTCCTTTGTGTCTTGCTTTTTGTTTTGTCATTTATGAGGTTTACAGAGTGATATGACTCAACCCTCCGCAGATGTTTATTGTTTCGTTCACACATTTCACAGATCATGTCAATGTGAATTTGTAGCTCCTTGCAATCTGTTGTTTTCCCTTTCTTGTGTTGTTATGAGAATATGTTGTTTAAATATTCGCTGTGTTCCCTCAGTCAAATCTGACTTATTGTACATACTAAGAAATACAATTAAGAATATGCAATCACATGATGTATATTATGATTCTTTTTCTTGCTAAACATGTTCATCCTTCCGCTACTCTGCTATGAAAGTTGTGAACTAAATTAGGTTATAGTAATGTTTCCTCTGGTGTGAATTAACTTACCATAGCCTTTTCTGTCGTATTGCAGTTAGACTATCCGAAATATACTCCTTTGCTTTCCAAAATTTTGGAATGCGTACTTCAGGAATCAACCTCTGATGATAAAATTGGCCATCACAAAGAGGTAACTGATATTTAGTGCTTGTTTATCTTGTACTGCATATGTCTTGCATCTTTCACATGATAACTATATACTGCTTGATATAATTCCCCAGGTTAATTTGTTTTAGTTAACTAAATATTATTCAGTGCTCTTCAACGTCGCTTCAGATGGCACTATTTTTTGGGGGGGATATCAATTCTTTGGGGTTCCTGACATGGAACTACAGTAGTATTTAGTTAACTAAATATATTACTACTGTAGTTCCATGTCAGTATTTACTCTCAATTCAGCTGCCTTCAGTTTGTGCTTGAGTGTCAAAATTTATCTTCCAATAAGAGATATAATTCTGACTGTATCTGTGATCTCTTGGTGTTCAGGTTATTGTTGCAGCTGATGAGGTTGTGAACAGTATTGACAAAGAGGAACTGGCAAAGCTTCTATCTATAAAACCTGATCCTGAGGACGAAGAGTCACAGGTATATAAGATTATCTACTATCTTTGCTTCTTAGTTAGTCAAGTGTACCAGCTCCTATTGAATGTTGTTTTCCTGAAACATTAAATGCTAAATAGAAAACTAAGAAAAAGATGGAAGAAACACGAGACCAGCTAGCAGATGCACTATACCAAAAAGGTCTTGCACTGGCAGAGATCGAGTTGCTAAAGGTGTGTTATCTTCCCTCTCATCTTATATTTTCGCTTACCTGAATGTCAAGTTGCCTTATAGTTTATACTACATGCTTGCACAGTCAATGTTCAGAATCTAAAAACTAGGTTTGGCATCAGGCTGTTTAACAATCTACTTTAGAAACTTTGGTTATATTTGAATCTCTATGTTCAGATTGTTTATGAACTCTGTAAGGTACAGTAATTTTGTGTGTGAATCATGCACTACATTTTTTTTATGTCTTAGCCCGTGTTTTCTTGTGGTCACCTTGTATGTCCCAGCCGGATGCAATCTGATGAGTCTCGTACCCAGTTGCCCCACGAGAGTTGAGAAGCAGATCCAGAGAGAACGGCAGAACTCATTGTCACCATAGCTCTGCCATTGTTCTTTCTTTACCGCCCCTGCTAGTCTAGTCATTGTTGCTGGCAGCCTCTCTGCCAGTTGCACTCCCCGTGGGAGTGTGGAAGAGGTGGTTGGAAGCAAGAGAGGAGATGTAGGGATCGAGACATGTTAAAAGTAGGAACAAACAAACCAGAAAAGGGTAGATGGATGGACGTGCGTACGGTTGCGGATTGGGAGGACATCTGGGCTGGACTGGTGAGTATATGGAATTCCCGATACCAAACGAGGGTGAGACATTCCATGGACCCAGGCAGCCAGCCCAGTGTGCCTTGTCAATCCGAGGCTCTGAGCACTTCAAAACAAACAGAATGTGCCACCCCACCGAAGGGAGCTTATCTCCACGAAGACCAGTCAAGCCTGGAGCACAAGACCGGACCGGGTCATGGTACGCCAAACGGCTAGATTGTGGCCATGGCGGTGTAACACGATCCCACATAACCCGGTCATTACCACACACTTTACGGCGACTGTGAACTCCCATATAAGGCGGAAGGAGCGTACTGGATACGTTCACAACACATTGGCATACACAAACCCTGAGAGTCTAGTACAATATTCACAGATCAATCAACACCACCACCACAAAGAGGAGTAGGGTTGTTACCCGTGTTCATCCGGGAGCCCGAACATGTATACATTGTCGTGTCTCAGTGTGTGTTAGCCCATCTATTCTTGGCCTCGTACTACCTGACAAATTTATTTCTGGGTAAAAACCCCGACAATGGTGGACCGCTGACAGTGGCTTAAGAATGCATCTTTGAGCAGAAGCAATTGGTGGAGGTGGCATGCTGGAAGTAGCGGGCAGCAGAGATGAAGCCGAGCCAGCAGATGGCGTAGTGGCTGTGCACAATTCGCACGGTCTACAGAAGAACAGAGAGTACAAGAAATTGATTGGAAGGGAACCAAGCCGGGGGAAACTTGAACCCTAGAAACCTTTCTCTAATGCCATGTTAGGAATACATTTTTCTGATAGGGATGTATCTAAACGTGTATTAGTGTTTAGATTCACTCATTTCGACCCGTACGTAGTCCGTTTTGAAATGTCTAAAACATCTTATATGTTGGGTATGGAGGGAGTACATGTAAAGGTTTTTATATGGATACCTAAAACAGCTTTTAGAATTTGTTCATGCTAAGATGCCTCTTTTGGGTACCATGACAGTCTTGGTCTTAGCCTTTCATAAACTGGCAGTCTCGTAGTCTAGAACATGTGGTTATGATTTTTCTGCATTTTTACTTTATTATTTCTGGAAAAATCTTTCTTTCAGCCTGACGAGTTAACTGAGGCATCTGCTAAAGATGTTTTTGAGGAGAACTACAAAGAATTAATTAAATGGGTTGATGCCAAATCTACAAAATACGGCAATCTGACCGTCTTCCGCGAGAGGCGCTGCGGGAGATTTGGCTCGGCATTAAAGGTAAATTCTCCTTACCAAGTGCTCATTAGCATGTTCAGTTGAAATTATAAGAATTTCTATCAAAATAGAAGGTTGACTTTTTTAATGACTGAGTGCTTGAGGGATCTTTTTTTTAGTGAAGTGCTTGAGGGTTCTTGAGTATAGCATCACATAATATCTCTAATGAATCTACTCCCTCCGTTCCACAATATAATATGTTTTAGCCTTTTTCCACATACACATGTCCGAACTTGTATCTCGACACATTTTAGTGTATGTGTACACTTGTTTTGATATGAATCTATACTACATGGACAACACCTACAACATCTTATATTGTGGCACGGAGGGAGTAGTTCGCACATGTAATATTTACTCCTCAACCTATGTTCATTAGCTTTGCTTGGCTGTCAGCAAGTGGTATGTCCTAGAGGTCATTGCTAGGAAGACATACAGACTATTAATTATAACGTCTTACCACTCAATAAAGTCTTCCTCCCGGAAGCCATTTTGTTCTCCTACTCAATGATAAATCCATGCTAATTCATAGTGTGATCAGAAATTTTATCAAGCTCCATTGTAACTAATACGCTATGGTTAGAATGTATTCTGATGTCACACACATAAGGTTAAGGCCTGGGCCCTGGAGATCCAAACATAGCTATATGTTGTAAATACCTTTATCATTTAACAGATTGTTTTCACCCCGTACTTATTTCCGGTAAAAATCCCATTACCAGTTGCCATGTCCATCATATAAATTAGTTTGCACTAGCACGGTCTATTTGGTAAGCCATAACGCTGAAGCCAGATTATTCGACACTTGAAAGAACACAATCAAAACAAGAAAGGATCAAAACCAACAAAACCAGACTATTCAGCATTCTTGAAATCTGTTATGATTTTTTGTGTGGTTAAATTTTGGCAGAATTCCTGTATTTTATTCGTCCGTAAAGAAGAACCCCACTGTTTTCTGTTGTACTTGAATTCAGTTCATGCTCATATTGACTATCCTTATTTATGATGGGTTAGGTTCTAAATGGCATGATTCAAGAGGACTCTGAGTCACCGAAGAAAAAACTTTACGATCTGAAGATCCAGCTGATTGAGGAGATAGGCTGGGCACATGTATCAGCTTATGAGAAGCAGTGGATGCATGTCCGGTTTCCCCCCGCTTTGCCTCCATTTTAATTGGGGTATTTTCCCCCATAATGCATAAGTAGATTCAGTACCTCAAGTCATTGTTGGATGCAACATTTGTCGTTTTGGCAATCTCAAAATTGGCATTTATTCATTGAAACGGTAATAAGTCATGCAAGTGCTTGCACCTTTGGTTCCTGGTTCATACAGTTTTGCTTGCTTGTCATCCATTTTTTTCACCCGGATGATTGAGGGCTTGAGGCTATCAAATGCAGTTCCTTTCATGGTGTCGTATTGTAGCATAAAAACCAGCCGAAAAGGCTTGAGTGGTTGCACGATTAAATGATAGCTCATGGCCTCGTGCACCTAGCATCTGCACTTTGGTTGCGATTATCTAAGGGTAGGTAAAGCTGGAATGCGGACTCCTATCCACATCACAACGGTGCCAGTATCTGCAGTTCGTACGGCGCTACTATCATTTGCATGGATCGATCCATGCACGACAACAGTCGCTGAGCCGATATCCGTTTCCCCGCCAGGGAGCTTCGCCAACCGATGATTTTGTGGGCAGCACGGTTGAGGGAGTTCTTGCAGGGCCCTCTTCCCGGTGGGGTTATTGTGCAAGTCGATCTCTTTCCAACTGCTTAGTTTATTCCTTTTATTCTATCGTCTTATGTAAACTGAAATTCTAAATTATTATTTTGTTCTTTCATTTCCAAAGTGAGCCTACCTTTTGTGGTTCAGTTGAAAGATTTTGAGGGCAGCACGGTTGAGGGAGTTCTTGTGGGCTTAGTTTATGTTTTTGGTTCAACAGGTGACCGTCTCATTCTTGCACTGAAACATGATATCCATAGCCTTTCCTCTTCTGTAACAGTAGCACCAAACTAAGATCTGAGAAGAACGGAATCGTATTGCTAGCTTAACCAAGATGAGCCATCAAAATGTGAGAGCCGTCCCATACTCATGAGAAGTGACAGTCATTAACTTCATGACCTAAAAGGCAAAAAATAAGCAAAAGAAAGTTCACAATTTATGACTGCAAGACCAGTCATTGCAATCTGAGCAATTCGATACGAACGTTCTACCAGGCCCCTGAATATTCTAGGATTGGGCCCGTTGCTTTTTCTTCTTGTTCGCCCGTTCACGCCTCTCCTCGTCCTGAATCATTTGTAATTGCTCATCGTCCTCTTTTCTTCCAAGCTTTGCACTGTTTGTCCAAAGCAAAAAGTCGTTAACAATAAACAAGAAAAGCCTGTACTTATGGCTACGAAGATTGCATAATAGATAATCAGAAAGTACCTTCTTCTCTCTTCCATTTGTATGCTGGCATAACCTGCTTCCATATTCCTATCATCTCCATCCCTGCCAGCGTACTTCTCCGGATTGTAGCTGCACACGACGACCAAAAAGAAATTCAGTAAAAAGCAGGACAAAAAAGCCCGCTTCAACATAATACAGTACTACTTTTAGGAAGTATAAAGTAGAATAACTACGCCGGTTTTGGAAGGTTTAACTGGATATTATTAAGAAACAGCCGCGTACTTGTACATATTTCTGATTATCTGACGATAATTCTCCTCTTCGCTGATTTTCCTTTTCACTCCTTCCGTTTTCTTAGGGTGAATGTGAGCTGCACCTGTCGGAGACGCCTGCAAACACGCAGAGCCAGATTCAGATAAATATTCTTGAACGGTTGGCAATACTTCTGTAGTTTTGAAAGGATTATCAAAGCAGTAAGACTAAAACATAATTTGTGCTAAGGGAAAAAACACAAGGGGTAAATCAAGAAATTTACCTTTGGTCTTGAGGAAGGAGCCAGCTGTTTCTGTCCCAATATTCTTCGGTCCTGAGACATAGCAGATCCCTTCAGTGCAGGCTGCTGCTGCCTTTGCACGGTCGAATTCACCCTTCGGACTTGCGACGATGGCAGGGCGTGGTTCTGCTTCCTCTGAATCTGCGGCGGCCGCTGGGTTTGCGACGGCTGCTGCTGCTGCTGTTTTTGGATGGCAGGTGACGCCTGCGGCCTCTTGTTCTGCATCGAGCGCTGCAGGTTTTGGCCATTGGAGGATGGCTGTAGCCTTGGAGCTTTCTTGATGTCGATGGACGATCTGGGAGCGTTGCCGTTGCCAACTGAAGGATTCGTCTTCCGCCCGTTCGGCAGTGTCAGTGGCTTCTTCACCTGAGAAAGACGGCCCTGAATGGATCCATGGTCCTTTGACGCTCTAGCAGGTTGGGCTGCGGGCACCTCGTTATGTTTCGCAGCACATTGCATCGGCTTCGTCCCACAAACTTTGACGTCTACATGTAGAGATTAAGAGTATTAATCGTGTTGACAAAGAAATTGTATGTTGACCAAAACGCAGGAGCTAATTTGTACGCACCAGATTTTGGGGACACGGCAGGCTTATTTTCAGGTGAGTCCTTTGCCGGGGGAGGAGTATCAGCATCGTCCGAGAAGAGGTTCGAGTAGTCCCTGTTCTCCCGAAGCGTGTCGACCTTTCGTTTCACCTGAAACGCAAAACACAACATGTTCTCAATCACATGATCTCAAATGCGCAAAATAGCCTATCAATCTGGTGATGTCTAGTCATCAAACCTGAGTTACGATCTTCGGTTTCTGCTCATGGGCGCATGCATTTGGCTGAGCTTTCGAAGCCGATGGAGCAGCACCATCTCTCTGCACAAATAATCCAGTTCGTTTATAAATTAGGTGGATAGTTCAGAATGAGATTCTTGAGGATCAAGTTCAGCAGTCCATACCGTCGACGGTACATTCTGAATCTCCCTCATTATTGATGAGCTCCCTGCTTCCATGAGTCGAGGAGCAAGTGCAGGTGTGGATGGCCCGAAGAAGGTGCCAAATCTACAGAAAAATACTAACACGTTAGTAGCTGCAAGGGAATGCTGTAATCAAATAAAACCAAGCGACAACTACAGTAGCAGGAGTAGCAGCAATCATATCGGAACACTCACGTGGACCTGGCAGGCGCTTGCACCCATGGCGAGGAGCTAGTCTTTCCGGCGCCGACCCCGTTGGACTGATGCTGTTTCCTAAGCTTGGCCTTCAATTGCTCCCTTATGGAAAGGATCTCCTGCAGGCCAGCCGGAGGCTCTTCTTCCTCCTCCACAGCCATCTCCTCCTCCCCTTCCTCCTCATAATAATCCTCCGGCAGCTCTTGCTCCTCGTGGACCGCCACGTTATCACCGTCCTCGCTTCCGACGATGAAATCATCAAGGTCATCATACTCCTCGTCCACTAGCTGTATGAAATCAATAACCTCTTTTAAGAAATTAACATGTCAATGCGCTAATTAAATTGATAATTGTGCATATTATCCGTGAAATAATAATTAGCCGTATGGTTGTGATCTTGTCATGCGATCTTTATGGGAATTCGTTTCCTTCTTTTCAAGAATCAAGCTGGGAATTTTCTTGGCCAAAAGAATAAACAAGGAACAAACGATACGTTTTAATGGCAAGCTAGAGATCGATCTTACGTTGAGTTCATCGTGGTCGTAGTTCGCCATCTCCCCGACAATGATGATCTCGCCGAACGAAACTCGGAATCACAATTAATCCCTGAAAGAAAGTACGGATTTATCAATTAGTACACAAGTTTCATAAGCCTGCAATCAGTCATTATAGCCTGGAACGAATTGAAACTCGATCGAAATCATCGTGTTCAGCAAGAATCACAAGATCAATGAAATCTTCTTCGGAGAAAAAAATGGAAACAAATTCACGCGCAAGGAAAGATTAATTCAGGAGAAGACGTTTCGATCCCGGAAAGTAATATCGAAGGACGATCGTCGGCGAAACCTAGCAAGCTAAGAACATACATCGAGCCCTAAACGCGTACGTAGCGCAACCGCCTGATCGATCCAGCTAGCAGAGAACCGATCGACGTCGATCGATCGTAATTTTTCACGGCGCAAGGAATCATGCATGGAATCGATCGGGCGACCTCTCACCTGATCGACGATGGTGCGTGGCCGAGGTCGTCGAGAGGAGTCGATGAAGAGGGCGTCCGGGAACTCCTGCGTCTGGGCGAGCGGGGGAGGGAGAGCCCTCGATCGATCGGTACTTATAGCAGCAGCCCGAGCCCGACGCGCCTTCTTCTCCCAGCGGAAGGAGGAGGAGGAGCTGCCGCCTCGCCGGTCCTCCCATCCCATGTTATCTATCGTAGTCCGTAGCATAGCACTCCGAGAGATCGGGGGAAGCCCCAACCCCAACGCCTCCCGATTGCCTCCGTGCGTTCTGTGCCGCTGTAGCGAGATCGATCCATCGGCCAGACCAAGGCGATCGATCGAGCGACGGCCGATCCGGTTGCTGTTGCTCATCGCGCGCGGAATCATCGATCCATCCCACGTACGTGCCGTCTTTGTAGCTTACCTGCATGCGAACGGGCGGTTTAATTGGGAATAGGAGACCTGATCGGCATTGCTTTGGAAATAGCTGGCCCGAAGATTTCGGATCGGATCCTGAATTGATCGGGTGGTTTGCTAGCCCGAAATATGGGAAACGCTGGGTTTTATTTGGTTGTTCATAAATGCATGATCGTCGTAATTACGACTGATTCAATATTGTTAACGTAAATCTCGCGTACGTCCTACACCATATCTGAGCCATAATATCGTCTTTTATTAGGGCGTGCCTAGAGTTCTAAGCCGCTGACTACGCATTAGTTTTGGTCCAAAATTGTTCTGAAAAAATTCAGTTGCAACACACTTGCAACAGAAAAATCCAGTTACAACCCACTTGTAACTCAAAAAAAAAATCAGTTTCAATCAACTTGTAACTGGGAAAAATTCAGTTGCAGACCACTTGTAACGGGAAAAAACGTGAAAAAAAGAAAAGAAAAACACACGCATCTTGGCACATGATCGTTTTTTAGGAGGCCTCGTATTTAAGTGTCTAGCTAGGTAAGTGCTTAAAAGATTAGTCGTATTTGGATCCGTCCGATCAATTTAGGTGAATCGATCCTACGTGTCCGTCCCATCTATGTAGCTAAAAAATCGCATGTATAGTTTATTTATCTGTGCGTGTAACATCAAATGTAGCAAAAAAAATTAAGAAAATGTTAGATCGGATCGATGTAACAAAAAATCTGACCACAACGAAAAAAATTGCAGGTAGCGCTATTTGTAGCAAAAAATACATATATATATATGTAAAAAATTGTGACAAGTAGAAAAAAATGTTGTAGCACTTTAAAACATGACCATGTAGCAAAAAAAAATATCATATGCAGCAAATCCTAATTTAGCTGTAGCAAAACATCAGAAAGCAGCAGAAATCATCGTACTCCCTCCATCTAGATTTATAAGTCACTTCTCCACAATCTCTAGGACCAAGGCAGCATTGTATTGGACGAGCTGGATGGATTAAAAATGCTAAATATGCCTAATTTTGTGCTAAATCGAAGCTGTATTTATTGCGGAATCGAAACCATCGCAGGGCTAGTCAAATTCCTGGACGCATTCACACATTACATGCAAATCATGTCTGTGTTCACACTCCATGCAAACCAGTCTTATCGTTGGAGAATTGATTTCCTGTGGACATGCTCCTCTCTTCCCTAAGCCAAAACGCCTAATTAAATGTTAAGTACGCCCTACTGCTGGGAGCGCTCATATACACACGCACACTCAGCCCTATGAACGCACGCACATACATCCTACCCCTATGAACACCTCCGAGAGACTGAGTCAGCGGATCAGGAGCGGATTAGGTCTTGAGATTGACGAAGTCACCATAGGCGCCTCGCTGTCGACGGAAACGTCTGAAGGAGATATGCCCTAGAGGCAATTAATAAAGTGTATTCTTTATCATATCTCGTTTGTTCATAATAGGTTTTTGTGTCATGTTAGAACCGTATTAAGCGGAAACATTAATACAGGTGTGATACGTAAACAACCAGGTCCCTAGTAGCCCCTACTAAGACTAGTTTCGTTGCGCGATTGATGATCGAGGTTTCCCGGTCATGGGGCATGGCGCCGGTCGGCAATGGGAGTCATATCGCTGGAGAACGATGTGATGGACATACCCAGATTTGGCGTTACGCCTTTGACCGTGAGATCAACTCTTATTGTTATTCCTGGAAGATACTTTGATTGCACCAAACGTCGTATCTTATTTAGTATGACAATAACGGTGATAATTTTGGGTATCGGAAAGGAGTAGTTGAGACGAGGGGTCAAGAGCAGGATTTTCCAGTCCGCATAGCATGATAGATACTCTCGGGCCCACTCGGTGAGATAATGTCTAATGAGTTTGCAAGCATGTGACTAGGTCACGGAGACATGAGATCATGAACGAGTAGAAGATAGCGTCATCGGTAACGAGGTCGGGATTAGGTATGGAGATATCTATGGAACGACGCTCGGACGTGCTAAGTATCGCTATGGCAAAAGGTTTAAAACTTTATGTTCAGGTTTGATAGATGAAAGTCATTCGTTATATCACAGGGATTAATTCATGGGGTCCAGGCCTACGAGTTAGTCGTTGATCATAGAGGAGTCTTGGTCATACCTGTTATTATATCGAACCGCTAGGGTAACACACCTAAGGGGTTTCGACAAGACAACCGGAAAGGAAAGAGATCACCGGGAACGTCCCGGGAGGGGTCCGATGGAGATCGGGCAGCGACGAAAGAGTTTTCGGAGCTAGGAAAAATTATATATATTATGTTTGATATTAAAAAGTGTCATTAATATGCAAATATGATTTTATATATTTATTTTCGAATTTATTTAGTCTGATTTCCTTAAATGGGCCTTCTGGTCGAAAGAAGTCCCAAGAGGGGAAAAATCCCTAGTGGATTCGGTGGGGGCCAGGAGGGGCCGACCCAAGTGGGCCAAGGGCCCACTAAGGGGGCCGGCACACCCTCCAGTGCCGCACCAGGCATGTGGGATTAGTCCCACATTGCCTGGCTGGCAAGGTTGGCTCCCCCTGGGAGCATATATAAGAAAGGGCACCACTGGCCTTTTAATTCACCAATTAATTCCCGATTTCTCTCTCGATCTCGTGGTTCCCAAGTCGGAGCCGCGCCGAGCTGAGAAGGGGGATCTCTTCCACCATAGCCCGCTGCCGCGCTGCTGGTGTTCCGGTCCAAATCTTCTGCTGCTCGTCCTGGACTGGAGCTTCGGAGGCCGTCGTCTCCACCGTACGTGTGCGACTCCCTGCGAGGTGCTGCGCTTGCGGTACTCGGAGGTCTGCTTCCTCTACACGACCTTGAGGTCGGCTTCGTCGGTCTTCATCGACAACGTTTGTGCGGGAACGTAATCCCCGCTTTCGGTCTACAAGGGTACGTATTTCGATCTCCGTTCGTACTACTATATCTGCATAGAATAGATCTTGGCATGCTTTTAGGATATCGTTGGTAGGAAAATTTTTGTTTTCTGCACACGATCCCGTTCAGTGGTATCAGAGCCAGGTTTATCGTAGATATAGATGTACGCTGTTAGAACCCGTGCTCTGCACGGGGGCACCGTTCCTGTTATTTGCTACCCTCTAGCGTGCACTTGTGTATTCCAGCGGCATTGAGTTGATGAAGCGGCCCGGACCGACTTTACGCGTACGCTTACGCGAGACTGGTTCCACTACTGACATACGGCTTGTACCGTATATGTGGCTGGCGGGTGTCAATTTCTCTCTCTTTAGTTGGTCTTCGCATTTTCAATGGAGGGCCCGAAAGGGATGCTTAAACATGCAATTACTGGATCGTTGTTGTGGTCATAAGATTCGTAGGTATGAAGCGGTTCTATTTACGAAAGCCCCAAGCCACGTAAAATATGCAAAAGATAAAGTAGAAGCGTCTAAGTTTATTTTGCAGGGCTATGTGAAATGGTCAAGGTAGGTTTATTAAGTTGTTTATAAACTGCGGGCGCCAAGAAGACCATGGCGCAATGGACTATATCACATTGCATTACATTTGATGTTTTGTGTGCATCTTATATTGTGTGATTGTGTGTATAGTATACATTAGTTGCACGGCGGTAGCTGTATAAGATGATCCCTTTAAAATACCACTAGTGTTCTCCCTCCAACGCGCACCACCAAGAAAGTTCTACGTTATGAGGCAGGCCGTGATGATCGGGTGTCAGACATCTCGTCGTTCACATACAGTGGGTGTAAGCCATGTTGCACAAGCGTCAGCGTGGAGGTCTTTGGTGGCGAGCCTAGCATACTCAGAAGTATGGCCTCATAACAGGAAGACCGAAAGGTCGAGCACGAGTCACAAAATTGGTGTGGTGGACGATTTTGTCTACTCTTGAAGTTGTGCCGCCGGCTCTGATGATGAGGGGTGGTGCAATGGATGGGGGTCGTGTAATCACTTAAACAACCAGGAGGGATGTTCGTTTGAGTGGGAGTTATGTTAGTTATTTTCTAAAATACTTTAACTCAAAATTATTATGAACAAAGTCTTATGTTGTTGCAAATTCCATTGTAGATGTCTCGCCCCTCGTTTAACCTAGGTATGTTCCTTGAGAAAGAAAAGCTTAAGACCAATGGGTCAAACTTCATGGCCTGGTTCCGCAACCTGAGGATCCTCCTCACTCCCCATAGGGTGGCCTACGTCATTGAGGCCGCCATAGGTGACCCTCCTGCAGATGATGCCTCTGAGGATGAGAAGAAGGTCTTCCAGACCCGATCGGAGGATTCTGCCTTTGTCCAGATTGGCATGCTCTACGCCATGGAAGCCGACCTGCAGAAGCGCTTTGAGAAGATGAGTGCCTTTGAGATCATTTCGGATCTTAAGGCTGTCTTCGCGCCGCAGGCTAAGGCTGAGAGATATGAGCCTTCTGAGCTTTTCTTCTCAGCCAAGATGGAAGAGCATAGCAGTGTGAGCGAGCATGTAGTCAAGATGTCTGGCTACGTTCAATGCCTGAATGCTCTGGAATGCAAGATTCCCGATGAGCTGGCGATTGACAGGGTGTTGCAATCGTTGTCGCCAAGCTACAAAGGCTTCGTCATAAACTACAACATGCAGGGCATGGCTAAGCCCCTGGGTGAAGTGTTCGTGATGCTCAAGACTGTTGAGGTAGGGATTAAGAAGGAGCACACGCTGTTGATGGTCAACAAGACCGTTGATTTCAAGAAGTCCGGTGGCAAGGGAAAGCAGAGCTGGAAGTCCAGGAGGGAGGCAAAATTGGCTGCCAAGCCCAGGACTAACAGGTCTGGTCCCAGAGCTAGCGTGGAGTGCTTCTACTGCAAGGGGAAGGGTCACTGGAAGCGCAACTGCCCCAAGTATCTGGAGAATAGGAAGTCTGGCAAGACGGTCGACAAAGAGCAAGGTATATTTGATATACATGTTATAGATGTGTACCTTACATCCGCCCGGAGCAACACGTGGGTATTTGATACTGGTTCTGTTGCTCATATATGTAACTCTCAGGAGGAGTTACGGAATAGACGGCGGTTGGCGAAGGATGAGGTGACGATGCGCGTCGGCAACGGATCAAGAGTCGACGTGGTGGCTGTCGGCACGCTCCCTCTGCATCTACCATCGGGATTAGTTTTGGTTTTAAATAAGTGTTATTTTGTGCCATCCTTGAGTGTAAACATTATAAGTGGGTCTTGCCTGTTACAAGACGGTTATTCATTTAAATCAGTGTCAAGCAATTGTGCTATTTATATGAATGATATCTTTTATGTTGATGCTCCCGAGAATAACGGTTTATTCTTGTTGAATCTCGATCGTAGTACTCACATCCATAACATAGAAGCCAAACGGATTAAGTGTAGTGACGATACCGCCATGTTTTTGTGGCATTGCCGTCTTGGTCATATTGGTGTAAAGCGCATGAAGCAACTCCACTCCGATGGACTTTTGGACTCGTTGGATTTCGTTACCCTCGATACATACGAACCATGCCTTATGGGCAAAATGACCAGGACACCGTTCAAATGTTTCGTTGAACAGACGTCGGATTTATTGGGGATCATACATACAGATGTGTGTGGACCGATGAGCGTTTCGACACGCAATGGTTATCGTTACTTCGTCACCTTCACTGATGACTTGAGTAGATACGGTTATATCTATTTGATGAAACACAAGTCTAAAACGTTTGAAAAGTTCAAAGAATTCCAGAGTGAAGTTGAGAATCAGCTTAATAGGAAAATCAAGCATCTCCGATCCGATCGTGGCGGAGAATACTTGAGTTTTGAATTTGGCACACATCTGAAGAGTTGTGGCATAGTACCCCAACTTACGCCGGCTGGAACACCGCAGCGTAACGGCGTGTCCGAGCGACGTAATCGTACTCTACTGGATAGTGTTCGATCTATGATGTCTCTTCCCGATCTGCCAGTGTCCTTCTGGGGTTATGCGTTAGAAACAGCCGCATTCATTTTAAATAGGGCTCCGTCCAAGTCCGTTGAAACGACGCCGTATTAATTATGGTGTGGCCAAAAGCCTAAGTTATCGTTTCTGAAGGTTTGGGGTTGTGAGGCGTACGTTAAGAAACTACAGCCCGGCAAACTCGAACCGAAGTCGGAGAAAGTCGTCTTTGTAGGATATCCGCGGGAAACCGTTGGGTACACCTTCTACAACCAAGCTGAGGGCAAAACTTTTGTCGCGAAGACCGGTACCTTTCTAGAGAAGGAGTTTCTCGCGAAAGGAGTAAGTGGGAGGAAGGTAGACCTCGATGAAATCGTTGATCCTGAACTTGAGATTCCGAGTGGCGCAACGGAAGCAATTCCAGAAACGTCCTCCGTGGAAGGAGTGGGAGAAACTGTCGAGGAAGATGTTCTACCTCGTAGGTCTGGTAGATCTCGGATCGCACCAGAATGGTATGGCAACATGTTTTGCACCGTCATGCTAGTCGAGCAAGACGAACCTACGAACTACAAGGAGGCGATGGCGAGTCTAGAGTCCGAGAAATGGCTTGAAGCCATGAAATCCGAAATAGGATCCATGTATGATAACAAAGTGTGGACTTTGATGGATATTCCCGAAGGGCGCAAGGCCGTCGAGAATAAGTGGATCTTTAAGAAGAAGACTAATGCTGATGGTAATGTGACCGTCTATAAAGCTCGGCTTGTCGCAAAGGGTTTCCGACAAGTTCATGGAATTGACTACGATGAAACTTTTTCATCGGTAGCGGTGCTTAAGTCTATTCGGATTTTGTTAGCGGTAACTGCCTATTATGATTATGAAATCTGGCAGATGGACGTCAAAACGGCCTTCCTAAATGGAAACATTGAGGAAGAGTTGTACATGGTACAGCCGGAAGGTTTTGTCGATCCAGGAAGTGCTAACAAGGTGTGCAAGCTTCAGCGATCCATCTATGGATTGAAGCAGGCATCTCGGAGCTGGAATCTTCGCTTTGATGAGGTAATCAAAGGTTTTGGATTTATCCAAAATGTGGAAGAGACTTGTATTTACAAGAAAATGAGTGGGAGCTCGGTTGTGTTCTTAGCACTGTATGTTGACGACATATTGCTGATTGGGAATGATGTGAAACTTCTGAATAGCGTGAAAGAATATTTAAACAGTAAATTTTCCATGAAGAACTTAGAAGAAGTTGCGTATGTTTTAGGCATAAAAATCTATCGCGATAGATCAAGGCGCCTATTAGCACTAAGTCAGAGTACTTATCTTGATAAAATACTGAAGCATTTCCGTATGGAGAAGGCAAAGAAGGGTTCTCTGCCGGTTATCAAGAATAAGATATTGCGGCAGGCACAGTGTCCGGTGACGGAACTGGGTAAGGCCGAAATGACGAAACATCCTTATGCTTCAGCCATAGGATCGATCATGTATGCAATGTTGAGTACTAGACCGGATGTGGCATTAGCTCTAAGTTTGACAAGCCGGTTACAGAGTAATCCTGTAATGCCGCATTGGGTAGCTGTTAAGAGCATTCTTAAGTATCTCAATAAGACAAAGGAAATGTTTGTAACATCCCAACATTTTATAATGTTCAAAAATCACGAAAATTTAAAACTACTGACCTTCTCCTTCTATATTGGCCAGATCAGCACGAAACGAGAGATACTATGTTCTTCCAAAGCCCGAGGAAGATGTCGGAAAACCGCCCAAGCTTGAAATCGCTGACCCAACACGATCATCCGGGGTGAACAAGAATTGGGGATCGGATGCGGGCGAAATTTCCGCCAATGGCTGAGATGTTCAGTCGTCCTTTATTAAAATAAAATATTAAATGCATAAGAGAACCAACTATGAAAGAGTTTAATATTTTAAATATCACAGTTTAAACATGTTATTATTTACTGTATTTCAAAACCTTAATAGGTAATGTGACAAATATTTTACAAAATACAATCTATTTTATTCTAAGTAGATAGATTACTTATAAGTAATTGGCTTTAACCACTTAGCATTAGCTATAAATAAATTAATAAACTATTGAAAACATTGTCTATTTGCCAAAAGATTATTATTCATTTAACTAAGTTCAAAATATAGTTTGGAAATTATAAGCCTATAGTTTATAACCTTAAAACTTTGTAAATTAAAATTAATGAATTACCCAATAAACATTTCATTTGCTTACATGAATTTCATTTAATTTCAAAGCATGAACTGATTAATATATTCTATATAAGAAATGAATTAAATCTAAAATCTTTTCCAAAGTTGTTTATGAAGTTTTCAAATAATTTTATCTTAATATAAAATATAATGGTGCACAAATAATGTGAATTAAAAATGATTACATTACATTTTCTCTTTCCATTTCAAATGGTTGTAATGTGATATTTAATAATCTATTAAAGCTAAAATTTCTTTAATATTGGAATATGAGTTTAAATAACTTAAATTCAAACATTTTGAATATGGGTATTTCATAGAATTTATTTTAGCCAAAAAATAAAATTTATTAAACCCTAGTTTTAAATTTAACATAAAGTGTCAAATTTGTATTTAAGCAATATTTCAAAATATTATTTTTTCAAAAATGTTCAAAACATTGCTACAACTGGTTTAACACAAAGATAATAATTTTACAAATTTTTAGAAATTTGTTTGACCTCATTTGGACGATTAAATCAAAAGATATGAATTAAATAAATAAAACAGAAAAGGAAATTACCTGCTGACGTCAGCGATGACGTCATCGTCTTCCTCCTCCGGCGCAAATTCAGCCCGAGATCGACGGAGCTCAAATCCGCGCCGTGATCAACGCGAGCGTTTCTCTCCTCTGCCACTATTTAATCCCCATGACTTCCTCTACATTTCCCCCATGAAACCCTAGCCCAATTCGCCTCCAGGCCGCCGCAGTTGCTCGCCGGACTTCACCGAGCCGCCGTCCTTCTTCCTTCGAGTTCCGGCGAGAAAAGCAGCCCCCACCCCTGAGACCTCCTCCCCTCTCCTCCCCCCACTCGTGCGCATCCGTGGACACCTTTCTCGTGTCTCCTCCTCTACCAATCGTGCGGGGCCCGAGCAAGCAAAGCTCGCCGGCGCCCGAGCGCCTTCGGCCACGCCTCCACGGAGCTCCGGAGCGCCCGAGACGATGCCGTCGCCTCCATCGTCTTCCTCGCGACGAGCCGCACCCGAGGGCGCCATCCGCGCGTCCGGGGGAGCACTGCAGCGTCGTCCTCGTCCTCGCCGAGCGCAGCGCCGCCGTCGGCCTCCTCTCCGGCAAAATCCCGGCGCCGGCTTTTGGTCAACTCACGGTGAGCCATCCGATCCTTTTTCTACGGCTGAGATTAGAAGTTTAATTTGAATCGGTACCTTTAGATCTGGACCGTAGATCTAGATCTGGACGGCCCAGATCTATTCACTTATCCACGTAGGATCCAGTCAGCACGCACAGTCAGCGCCACGTCGTGCCTAGTCAGCGCTGACGTGGAAAATGAATTTCTCGAATTTAATTAATTTGGCAGTTTTGCAGAAAAGACCCTACACATTAGTTTTATCATATCTTTTTCTCTATTTATCCAAATTCAAATATTTTTATATATTTGGAAAGCTCTCGACATGTAGAATATTATGGATCTGCCAAATTTCAAATTTGACTTAGTTTAAAATATTCAAATTTCAAATGGTGAAATTGAGTATTTTTGTCATAACTTTAAATCTGTAAATTCAAAAATTGCAAATAAATTAGTTTTAGAAACTTTGGAATATTTGTAAATTTATGCCACTGCTATAAAATATTTTTGAGTAATATTTGAATGAATTCATAGTTATATATTTAAATTGAATAGTTTGAGTATTTTCAACATAACTATTAATAGAAATATTATTTTTGATTAAATAAAATTACAATAAATCTAATTAAATCACCTCTGGCTATTAACACCATTTATAAAAATTGTGTTATAAAATATAAATCACGTAAAACTTTAACCTATATGTTTTCCTTTTATTATGTTTGCAAAATTAGAAACTAATTAAAATTGCAATTATAACTTTATGCATACTTTATAAATATCACAAAAATTAGTATTATGTTTCTTGTGATTTAAAATTGCATAGCATATTTTATCTTATAGTTATATTTCCCATAAGGAATACTCCCCCCCCCCCCATTTTCTCTAAGTTAGGATTATTTTCAAACTTAGTATTTTGGTAAAAGTGCTATGCACTAGACACTTAGGATTTTCAACATGGAGCTAGAAGGCCAATGAAGGACTTAGCCAAAACAAGACTTCAGAAGTACCTTCAAGGAGCAGAAGCACTTAGAAGAAAATCAATAAGAATTTCATGAAGACCAACCAGCAATATTTTCTAAGTCTTTCTTCCTGTCTCTTTCTTTTCTCCCTTCTTCTCTGAGACTTCATGAAGACTAAGTTAAATCCAAGTCCAGCCTAGGTGATACAAAAATCATCAAGTCTGAATATTATTCAAGTCTACCAAGAATTAAATCAAGACATCACCTAGAAGAAAGTTACAAGTCTGGAGATGAAGCCTGGAGGACAACTACATCTGTCTTTCTTGATCACCTTATAGACTTAGTATTTTTCTCTAAGTATTTTGCACATCATGACTAAGCCATTAGAGTGCTTATTCAAGATAAATTATAACAAAGTTATTTTTCCAACCTATGACAGTCACTTTTTGACCAACCTATTTGCCTTACATTAACTCAAAATATTTTCTTAGCATGACATACATCTCTAGTCCTTAGGAATATTTTGCACCTCATGCATAACCATATTTTCCTTAGAAGTGTTATGAAACTTGTTTGTTTACTATGTATGTGCATGTATGTTTGTTGATTGTTGCATTGTTGTTTGTTTATACTGTTAGATTGAACGGAGAGCTCCGAATAACGTTGAAAAGAGTTTGTGAACAACGACAATATTCAAAGGCAAGTGGCACACCTCATAAACTTCCTATTATTTTCTATATGCATTACTTAGTGTATTTTTATATGCATGTGTAGGATAGTAGTGCTATGCTAAACCTGTGTAGAATTCCCTTACTCCTGTGTCTAGGTTCCTATATAATACTTAGTAGATATATTGATGCTATGCAATGATGAAAAGTTTTACAAAATGCAAGTGACTTCTCAGGACTGTGCTCATGGTTGTCGTCGCCTAGGATGAATGTCTGTTCTACTTAGGGCCGTGAGCATGGTGATTTTCACCTGAGAGTGCACATCCACTAAGTTAATGAATCTCCTGGGTGGATTGGTTGTATGGTGGCGAAGTTGAGTGGCTGCTCAGGTCCATGTCTATGGTTCCTGGAGTACGTGCACTTGTGGATGGCCACCCAGGGAACAGAGGAATCTGAAGAACTCCGAGTGACGATTGCTTCCCGTGCAGCCTTTTGACAATGGGCTATGTCTAGAATAATTAAGTTGCGAGGGTGCAACCTGTCAGCTTGACAAGCAGATGTAGGGGGATGATAGGTGGACCGGGTCTTGCTAGTATGGTTGCATTCTTCTTCTGAAAGTTCTTGTCTCAATTCTCTCCTTTCCTTAATACACTCCGCGTGTATAGGATTCTCGGGCTAATTGAGTCTAAAGGTGAAAGTGCACAACCTCTGCAGAGTGTAAAACTAAGTACTTAGCCGTGTCCCCGGTACGGACAATTTGAGCAGCTGATCACGGACGTCAACGGAGGATTCCACCATTCCAACTTCAGAAATAAAACTTGATGGGTGAACAAGGGAAGATGAGATTTATGGTTTTCATGCCATACTTGTCTTGATTTGAAGAAAGAGTTTTCCAAAAAGATAGGAAAAATTGGCTTTATGCAAAATAGCCTTGAACTCCACCAGCCAAATATGCATATAGGCTATAGAGTTATTCCATTAAATGTCCACCATAGTGTCACTTGCCAGACTCCATTTTTAATGGAATCTAACCCACGTTGTTGCAATATTTTTCTTATTGCAGATTATTCAGATGACGAGTGAGGTTTGGTTTATAGGTTTCGAGTCTACAACCAACATGTTTTCGCCTGTGGCAGCATGAAAGTGATCGAGACTCACTGCTATTTTATTTCCACTGTGTACTATTTCAAAGCTAGCTTTATGCTATGCAACTTGTAATGAATATTTTGTAAGTCTGGATCATCGATGTAATAAAATTGATACTTTGTTGTGATATTACATCGTAAACTGTGTGTGCAAACGAATCGATCCAGGGATTTGCACTATACACAGGTATCTGCCTTATTTAAAGTGCAGGTACGCTACAATGTTCCTTGTGTATGGTGGCTGCGATGAAGAACTTGTGAAAGAGCATTTTCCCTCATGTGTGGTTTTGGTAATTGAATGACAATCTCTGTGGACTAATGTTTGCATTGAGATATCCTTATAGATCTTGTCCATGAAATTGTGGAGTTCATGTGTTGGACTCTTAAAGCTTATGTGTTGAGTGAAGCTTATTGCAAGTATGTCTTGAAGGATTAAAGACATCATATTAGTGAAGAAATGTTGGAAGATACAAGATTGATCAAGATGTTGATCAACACACAAAGCTACAAGATGTACCAAGAGCGATCATGTATCTCTTGGGATGGTAAACACTTGTCCGCATAGCTTTGTGAACTAACCCATGATATATGTGTGTGGTATCTTTATATGAGGTTAGGTATCTTCCCATGGGCTTGCATCAAATGAAGATTTCATATAGCTCATGGAGGATGACGTCATGTGGTGATCGTCATCAAGGTGAGATGTGCAAGACCAAGAGGAGATTCTTGAAGAGATCCTATGCTTGGAGCTTGCTATGGATACAT
Source organism: Poa annua (assembly GCA_026929855.1). Taxonomy (NCBI): domain Eukaryota; kingdom Viridiplantae; phylum Streptophyta; class Magnoliopsida; order Poales; family Poaceae; genus Poa; species Poa annua. The sequence goes on along the minus strand of CM049429.1, from coordinate 83,493,520 downwards.
GAAGACGGAGCTTAGCGAGACTCTCCCATTGTGAGCATGGGGGAGTATTTGTACAAATCTTAATCAAGCATGTGCTTGGACACACAATTAAGAAAGATGAACCACTTGAAAAGATCAAGATATTCATCATCTAACTCAAGTGGAATGCTCAAGGCAAAGGTATGATCTTGATAGGGCTATAGGATAGATAGGCGTACTATCAAGAGGGGCTCTCAAGTTAGTAACTTGATCGCATCGTTGTGGAGAGCTCAAACCTTTGCATACTTGGCATATCATATTTCTTGGTTCTTATTTGACTTTTATGATGGTGAGGAACTAGAGCTTGGTTCATCTCCATGTCAAGATCTTGTTCATCGGAAACGGTCTTACTTTGGAAAACTTGTTGGCTTTCATCCATGTGAGGATTTAGAGCTTGGTTTATCTCCATACTAAGCTCTAGTTCATCAAAAACGGATTTCGTATGAATATCTTGTTACGTTTTTGATATTAGAGGTTTTACCGGTTTACATGTTTTAGGAAAGTTAAACATTTCCCCATTTGGTTTTATCCTCACATGATGGAATATGATGTTTCTATGCATATTCAAGTAGAGCTCGTTGTAACGATTACAACGAGCCAAACATCATCGAAAACGAAGTCCGGATGGAAAAGATATTGCAGTTTTGGTTTTGCTGTTTCTGTCAGTTTTCAGTCACTCGGAATATCCGATTCTGGACTGAATCGGAATATCCGATTCTCGTAGTTTTTCTCGAAAAAGAGGCACTGATTGGAACCGGAAAATCAGCTCGGAAATTTAACTTTTGGGCGGAATTTCCGGTCTAAATTCTGGGTGCAACGGTTCTATTTTCTGAGGGGGTATAAATACCCCTCCCTTTCTTCTTCCCTTGCCCAACCAAGGTAGCACAAATTTCCTCTCTCTCCTACTCCATTGTTGACCTTGGAAAGCTTGATTCCTCTCAATCCCTCCATTGATTCTTCCATATTCTTTAGGGAAAGTTGAGAGGAGATCTAGATCTACAATCCTACCAATCCATCTCTCCTCTAAGTGAGGGGAACCTAGTGGATCTAGTTCTTGGAGTTCCTTTGTGGTTTTTCTCTTTGTTCTTCCTCTATTCTCCCCCCATAAGCATTAGTTGCTTTTAGTGGGATTTGGGAGTGAAGGATTTGACTCCTTTGTGGTTTCCTTTGTTCTTCCTCTCTTATTCCTCCATACACATTTGTTGTTGTGTTGGAATTTGAGAGTGAAGGACTTGAGCACTTCGTGTGCTCTTGCCATTGCATTTGCATCGGTTTGAGCCCTCCACGAGGATTCGTGGTGGTGATACTTTTGAGCTTTTTACTCTTGGGTCATTGGACTCTAGACGCCTTTTGTGGCCAAGACCTTTTGTGATCAAGACCTTTTGTGGTCACTTGAGAGCCCCCAATTAAGTTGTGGGTGTGTGCCTCAAGCCTTGCGAGCCCCCAATTAAGTTGTGGGTGTGTGCCTCAAGAGTTGTACGGGATTCGATCTCCGCCCCAAAGGAGATCAATAGTGGAAGGTGAACTCGCAACCTTTTGTGGTTGAGTTCATCAGGAGAAGAAGGTGAGCCTTTGTGGCGTTGCGGCTAACCTGTTGTGGTTGCGCACACCTCTCCAAACGAGACGTACACCTTTGGGTGGAACTCGGGAATACATCCTCGTCTCCGCGTGCCTCGGTTATTTCTATACCCGAGCTCTTTACTTATGCACTTTACATTGTGATAGCCTTCGTGCTTGAAGTTATCTATCTTGCTATCACCTTGTTACTTGTATTGCTTAGCTTAAGTTGTTGGTGCACATAGGTGAGCCTAGTATTTATATCTAGGTTGTATGCTTGTTAAAGTAAACCTCTAGTTTATTCCGCCTTTATCAAGCATACCGGAATTTCCGGGTCATTCTTGGACCGGATATTCCGGCTCCTCGGAAAAAGTTTTAAATCGCCTATTCACCCCCCCCCCCCCCCTCTCTAGGCGACGTCTATCCGTTCAATTGGTATCAGAGCCAAGTCATCTCATTATTAGGACTAACCGCCTAGAGATAAAGATGTCGTTTAGAGATCTAGTGCACAATCCCACTTATAGATTCGATGGCACAAATTATGATGTTTGGAAAATTCGCATGCTTAATGTTTTTAGAGACATGGGTTCAAATTTAGAGAGTATTGTAGATATGGGTTTTTCTCCTCCAAAGGATTCACAAGAATTATCTTTAGAGGATGAGAAAAACTCTTATCTCGATACTCTAGCATCTAATGGTCTTATATGTGCTTTGAGCGATGTAGTCCTTGCGTCAATCATGCCTTTTTGGAGCGCTCATGAATTATGGACAAAACTTCAAGATATATATGAAGTGTCCAACATTTCCAAGGATGATTGTCCTCCTTCCACATCTGGTCGTGATGAGCTCACGTCTTCTTCCACTTCACCGACATGTGGTTTGCCACAAGGTAAATATATGGTGAGTGGTGATAGAAATTGCATTCTTGATGGAGAATCCACTATTGACTATACTTCACACCCATCTTATTGCAATGCTCTTTTTTTGGACTTAAACACCTCTAGCACTCCAAATGTCATACATGCTAGTGTTGACAGTCCTTGCATATCATGTAGTAGTTGCTTAACTAAAACTCATGATGATATGCTTTCCTTGTCTTGTTGCCATGATCAAAATGTTTCTACTTCCTCTAGTACTTGTTTGGCTAACAATGTAGAGGAATCCCAACAATTGTTGGAACAAGACATGGACCCCATTGGTGTTTCAAGTAACTCTTCATCGTCTTCATCCACTACTCACATTTGCCTTATGGCTAAGGAGTTTAAGGTATCTCCTACCGTGCACTCCAATATATCTCATGGTGATGATGATGATGATGTTGATGATGATACTAGTCTTGAAATCAAACAAGAAATTATTGCTTTTGATCATTTCATGACTAACTTGCAAGGAGTTGGCAAGAAACACTTTGGCTCTCTTATGAGCCGTATAGGTGAGCTTGAGGATGTTCTTGAGCTAAAAGGTGAGATTGAGAGAGAAGATGCCTATGAAAAGGTATCTCTTCAATCATCTCTAGAAGATGAACAAGAAACTAATGCTCACCTTCAAGAGCAACTTGAAACTATCATGGAGTCTCATAACTCCAAAATTGCTAAACTCACTAAAAAACATGATCATGGTATTGCCAAATGTAATGTGCTTAGTAAACAAAATGCTAAGTTAAATAGTGAGCTTGTCATGTTGTCTCCTTCCACTTCTAATGATAATGATGCTTCTGCTACTAACTCCACTTTGTGTGAAGCATCTATTTTAAAGGAGAATGTTGAGCTAAGGGCTCAACTTGATTTGCTAACTAGTAAGTATGGGAATTTGGAAGAAACTCATGAAAAGCTCTTTAGCTCTAATGAGGATCTTCTAGCATCCCATGCTAGGCTAAAGTTAGCTCATGAGGCGGTCACTACTAAGGTAACATCTTGTGAGCCTCTTATGGACACTAGCACAACTTCTACTACTAATGCTTTATTGCAATGTGCTAGTACTAGTAATTCTACATCACATACCATTGCTAAATCCTGTGATGAATTACATTCCTTGCCTTGTTGCTCTAACAATGTAGCATCTACTTCCTCTAGTATTTGTTTTGACACTAACCATGTAGAGGAACTTAAAGAGCTCAAGGCACAAGTCACTTCTTTGAAGAAAGACTTGAAGAAGTGTCATGAAGGGAAGTCCACCCTCGACAACATGTTGAGAGTGCAACAACTTCCTAATGACAATAGTGGACTTGGATTCAACTCCAATAATAAGAACAAGTCCAATGTCAAGAAGAAGCACAAGTTCGTCAAGAAGAAGGGCCAAGAACAAGCTATTGATTCGGCCAAGATTGTGTGCTTCAAGTGCAAGGTTGAAGGGCACCATGTTATATCTTGCCCGTTGAAGAAGAATCCTCTTAGTGATAAGCAACAAGGGAAGCGACCTCAAGTCCCAACTCAAGCTTCCCGAGTTGAAGAACCTTCCCTTCCCAAGAAGAAAGGTAAAAGCCGACTTTGCTACAAATGTCGTGGGAAGGATCACTTTGCTTCTTCATGCACTCATGGTAACTTATCCAACCCCACTACTATTGATAATGTTCATTCTCTTCGGAAGGATAAGGTTGGCAATGTGTTTGCCAAACTTATTGGTACTCAATGTGGTGTCAAGAAAAGAACCAATTGGGTTACCAAGCCTATTGTGACTAACCTCTTAGGACCCAACTTGGTTGGGGACCAACGATCTAAAACTTGATCAGTAGGTGAAAGCGGAGGACATTGGAGACTTGACTACATCATGAAGAATTAAGGGATCTTCATCATTCATATTCTCTCAAGTCAAGTCAATTGGAGTATATTGTCTTAGCATATATCCAATGCTCCTCCTTGCGGTAACTTGTATTTAAATTAATTTGTATACATTGAAAGTTACTTACACCCTTGCATGTGTTTGGTTTTGTACCTTACTAGTGCGTTATATGTGTTATGCACTCTACTTACTTTTGATTGAGTAATCAAGCTTGTGTATGTTGGTTTGCACACCATGTATGTTTTGAGCCTCTTGTCTATTTGCTTTCATCTTAATTGTCTCTTTTAGGGATATTAATGGACTATCCCATTTTGGGAGAGTGATGTGCTTTTTGGTAACACACTATCCTAAAATGTGTATTCATGAGGACTACCACTTAGTGGTGATATATCAATGTTATCTACTCTCTTTGTGGTATGTCTTACTCATGAGAAATTCAAATTCTAATGTCCATTAATTATCTCTTGGATTTCTTTTGCCTCTTGTTAAAAAGAATGGATTATCACATTATGGGGGAGTAATAAGCTATGTGCATATTACAAGCCTAGAAAATGTGAACATGTGAGGTAGTGTCACCTAGAGTTGATATTGTTGATTATCTTGTTGCTAGGTGGCATGGTACTCAAACAAGTTCCATATTTGCTTAAATTCTTTTTGTTCACCCATCTTTTGGTATCTTGTTTGTGAGAGAGTTTCTTGATGCTTAGTATGATCATCGATTATTTGAAGCCATCAAGAATCTCTACATAAGCATGGTTTTCAATTCTTTTATTTTGCCACATGCTTATGTTTTGTGAATATGATCTTGAATACATATATGTCATGTACCACCGAGAAATGTCTCCATACAATCATTGTCTTTGACAAGTGATAATTATATTTGTGGTAAATTTATTGATCATATTCACGTTGGCTATTGTTCTTAAGTTGTATTTTTCTATCGCCAAGTTTGTTTTGGTTTAACCATCCTTTTGTCTTCTTTACTTCATTTGGATCTTTTTGTTGCTCTACTCATAATTTGTGCTGAACTTTCTTGAGTTAGGAAAAGCAAGGATCCCATTGTTGTGCATTTACATCGAAGACTTAATTCTAAGTAACACACTGTTCTTGGGGGAGCTATCCTACATTGAGTAGAACATCATCCTTTTAATTGTTATCGGGTCTTATTGATTTTCTTGAACTTTGTGTTCAAAAAGATATATGGAGGGTAATGATCCCACTTGTGTGCATTTTGTATTTACATACAAAATCTCAAATAATGCACTAATCATGGGTAAGCTACTCTATACTCTTTAGAACACTATTCTTTAAATTGGTTTGGTATCTTATTGCTCTTCTTGAACATGATTAATGCTTTAACAATATATATGGAGAGTGATGATCACATTTGTGTGCATTTTGTATTCAAATACAAGATCATAAGTAATACACTAATCTTGGGGGAGAAATCCTATACGTTATTGAATATTAGTTATCTTCAATTAGTTTTTGATCCCGATGACATGTCTCTTTGAAAGACAAACATTTTTCGTCTTGGTACTTTGTGCCATCATGAAAATTGTAGAGGGCTTGGTTTATTATTTGTAACCTTACTCCTGTTTGTGGAGTTGGCTATCTCATCCCACGGTTCTTAGTGTACCTTCTTGGATGAGATGAAACCTAAGAGCATGTTTGCTTGTTTTATTTCTTATGCTCATTGGTTTAGCCTTGACCTTGTTTTCAGTTGATATATTTTCAAATTGGTTTCTCCAATCATGGGTTGGTTTGAGTCTTTGATACAATGAGGACAAATCTTTCTCTTGCCACACTTTTGTGTAGCTTCTTGATTTAATTGGTGTTTTGTCCAAATTGTATCTCGTTTGGTTCTTGAAAGTTTTGTGCATGCATATTTACTATTTGTATATCTTATGGCATGTTTACTTTCGTTGATCCAATATATAGGATAAACTCCATCAAATCCTAAATGGCTGAGATGTGCATGAAATTCTATTTCATATCAATATGCACATATTTATGTGGAGTTTGTCCTATGTATTGTAGTTGGTCTAACTACTTTGGACCCAATTAGCTTGGGTACCATTGTGTACTTGATTTGTTTTAGGTACATGGGAGATGCATTGGAAGCTTGCCTCTTTTTAAAAATGATGTCTTCACCATGTGCTTCTCAGAGCCAAGTTTGGATTATTGTGAACTCTCATCTTCTACACCATCAATGCTATCTCGGTAACAAGTATCTAACTCATGCATATACTTCTAGCTCTCAACCTTGTGTAGGTTGTTCTTTGGCATGAGTTTCTCTAAGTTGCATTTGATATGGTTTTTGCAAAGTTTTTTAAAAATATCTTCATTGCTAATGTGAGTAAGCCGGGATGATTACACATCAAGGGGATTTATATAATCATCTTCATGATTCACCGATTCCCAATATGTTAATCTAGCAAATTCATTTCAAAATCTCTCATGTGCAATATTGATGAATTCTCATAAATCATTTGCCTTATGTGATATTTGTTTTGTGTCTCGAAGTATCCCAACTATCACTTATCCTATGTGGGTATTTGTGATGCTTTGAGAACTTGGTGTTGGAAGTTCATCTATACCCTCTAAGAATAATTTAAGCTATGTGCTTTGCTCTTAAGCAAAAATCTTATCGGTGTATTTATGACTTCCTCTTGGATACCCTGTGCTTTACCTTGTACCTACATTGTGCGTGCATGTTTCTTTGTGGACTTAGTGTCCACTTAGAAACTTATACACATGAGGCTAGTTACATATTTAATTGGTATTCAAAATCTTTAGTGACCACCTTTTATTACTTTCTTGATTCTTTGGTGATCTCTAAAAGGCATAAGCTTTGTTTTTCTATTGGTTTCACATTGCCTCTTAATAAGCTTGTGATCCTATTTGATTTATCCTCTTGGGTGTGCTTGTTTGTGAAATATATGATATGCACTATGTGCCTCATAATTTGAAAGACTATGGTGATTCTTAGACACATCCTTGTTTAGTATCCTAAAATGTATTTTCATGGCACACCCATCCTTTATCGTTTGAGCAAGTCTTCATTTGTCACTTCTTTCTCTTGTTGCTCAACATTTGTTTGTTGCAAGGTATACTTATTTTCTTACCTATACAATCTTGCACCTTTTTGTGTTCGAAAGCATCTAGGAGGGAGTGAGGATTCCATGTTGTGCACACTATATTGAAATGCAAATCCTTCATTGTGCACGTACCTTGGGGAGTTCCCTCTTGATTTTTAGAACACTTGGTTGATCTTATCATAATATCCTATTGTGTGCAGTTGGCTTTGGATCCCTTGATTGCTTGCTTCTTTGTGAATGCTTTCCCCCTTTGCAATTGGTATCCTTCCGGTGGATTTCAATTGATATATTTCTTGTGCAACTTTTGGATCCTCAATATAGTTTGATCCCCTCCATCTATTCGTCATTGGATAAGTGCATTTGATTTCACTCATATTATGAGAAATGCATAAGGAGATCTTATTATGTTAACCTTCCAAAGCCTTTCGCCCATTTCGGCAATAGTTGCCAATGGGGGAGAAGTTTTGGAGGGTTGTATGGCCTTGGCTTTGTACTTTGGTATCTTTTTAATTATTTGCCTTCCTTGCCTTTGCATTCGTTGCTTGGTTTTTTATATATATTGGAAACTCCACCATCGGTAATGGTCGATAATATATGCAATGAATTCATGTTCATACACACGTGCATAAAATATGGGGGAGTTTGCTCTATATATGTGGATGGACTAACATCACATACCTTTGTAGTATTTGATGTTAGTGCAACCATTCTTGTTCGTTAAATTCCATATTATAAACCCTCTCAAAAGAGATTGTCATCAATTACCAAAATGGGGGAGATTGAAAGAGCATTTTCCCTCATGTGTGGTTTTGGTAATTGAATGACAATCTCTGTGGACTAATGTTTGCATTGAGATATCCTTATAGATCTTGTCCATGAAATTGTGTTGTTCATGTGTTGGACTCTTGAAGAAATGTTGGAAGATACAAGATTGATCAAGATGTTGATCAACACACAAAGCTACAAGATGTACCAAGAGCGATCATGTATCTCTTGGGATGGTAAACACTTGTCCGCATAGCTTTGTGAACTAACCCATGATATATGTGTGTGGTATCTTTATATGAGGTTAGGTATCTTCCCATGGGCTTGCATCAAATGAAGATTTCATATAGCTCAGGAGGATGACGTCATGTGGTGATCGTCATCAAGGTGAGATGTGTAAGACCAAGAGAATATTCTTGAAGAGATCCTATGCTTGGAGCTTGCTATGGATACATGAAGGCGGAGCTTAGCGAGACTCTCCCATTGTGAGCATGGGGGAGTATTTGTAAAAGTCTTAATCAAGCATGTGCTTGGACGCACAATTAAGAAAGATGAACCACTTGAAAAGATCAAGATATTCATCATCTAACTCAAGTGGAATGTTCAAGGCAAAGGTATAATCTTGATAGGGCTATAGGATAGATAGGCGTACTATCAAGAGGGGCTCTCAAGTTATTAACTTGATCGCATCGTTGTGGAGAGCTCAAACCTTTGCATACTTGGCATATCATATTTCTTGGTTCTTATTTGGCTTTTATGATGGTGAGGAACTAGAGCTTGGTTCATCTCCATGTCAAGCTCTTATTCATCAAAAACGGTCTTACTTTGGAAAACTTGTTGGCTTTCATCCATGTGAGGATTTAGAGCTTGGTTTATCTCCATACTAAGCTCTAGTTCATCAAAAACGGATTTCGTATGAATATCTTGTTACATTTTTTATATTGGAGGTTTTACCTGTTTACATGTTTTAGGAAAGTTAAACATTTCCCCATTTGGTTTTATCCTCACATGATGAAATATGATGTTTCTATGCATATTCAAGTAGCTCTCGTTGTAACGATTACAACGAGCCAAAAATCATCGAAAACGAAGTCCGGATGGAAAAGATATTGCAGTTTTGGTTTTGCTGTTTCTGTCAGTTTTCAGTCACTCGGAATATCCGATTCTGGACTGAATCAGAATATCCGATTCTCGCAGTTTTTCTCGAAAAAGAGGCACTGATTGGAACCGGAAAATCAGCTCGGAAATTTCACTTTTGGGCGGAATTTCCGGTCTAAATTCTGGGTGCAACGGTTCTATTTTCTGGGGGGGGGGGGGTATAAATACCCCTCCCCTTCTTCTTCCCTTGCCCAACCAAGGTAGCACAAATTTCCTCTCTCTCCTACTCCATTGTTGACCTTGGAAAGCTTGATTCCTCTCAATCCCTCCATTGATTCTTCCATATTCTTTAGGGAAAGTTGAGAGGAGATCTAGATCTACAATCCTACCAATCCATCTCTCCTCTAAGTGAGGGGAACCTAGTGGATCTAGTTCTTGGAGTTCCTTTGTGGTTTTTCTCTTTGTTCTTCCTCTCTTCTCCCCCCATAAGCATTAGTTGCTTTTAGTGGGATTTGGGAGTGAAGGATTTGACTCCTTTGTGGTTTCCTTTGTTCTTCCTCTCTTATTCCTCCATACACATTTGTTGTTGTGTTGGAATTTGAGAGTGAAGGACTTGAGCACTTCGTGTGCTCTTGCCATTGCATTTGCATCGGTTTGAGCCCTCCACGAGGATTCGTGGTGGTGATACTTTTGAGCTTTTTACTCTTGGGTCATTGGACTCTAGACGCCTTTTGTGGCCAAGACCTTTTGTGGTCAAGACCTTTTGTGGTCACTTGAGAGCCCCCAATTAAGTTGTGGGTGTGTGCCTCAAGCCTTGCGAGACCCCAATTAAGTTGTGGGTGTGTGCCTCAAGAGTTGTACGGGATTCGATCTCCGCCCCAAAGGAGATCAATAGTGGAAGGTGAACTCGCAACCTTTTGTGGTTGAGTTCATCAGGAGAAGAAGGTGAGCCTTTGTGGCGTTGCGGCTAACCTGTTGTGGTTGCGCACACCTCTCCAAACGAGACGTACACCTTTGGGTGGAACTCGGGAATACATCCTCGTCTCCGCGTGCCTCAGTTATTTCTATACCCGAGCTCTTTACTTATGCACTTTACATTGTGATAGCCTTCGTGCTTGAAGTTATCTATCTTGCTATCACCTTGTTACTTGTATTGCTTAGCTTAAGTTGTTGGTGCACATAGGTGAGCCTAGTATTTATATCTAGGTTGTATGCTTGTTAAAGTAAACCTCTAGTTTATTCCGCCTTTATCAAGCATACCGGAATTTCCGGGTCATTCTTGGACCGGATATTCCGGCTCCTCGGAAAAAGTTTTAAATCGCCTATTCACCCCCCCCCCCCTAGGCGACGTCTATCCGTTCAACTTGGCGTAACGGGTTACGTAGATGCAAGTTTCTGCTCAGACCCCGATGACTGTAAGTCACAGACAGGTTACGTTTTCAAGGTGAATGGAGGCGCCGTGTGCTGGAGAAGTGGGAAGCAACCCATAGTCGCACAATCTACAATGGAGTTGGAGTATATCGTTGCTTGCGAAGCCGCGAATGAAGCTGTGTGGCTGAGGAAGTTCGTCATCGAACTTGGAGTGTTCCCGAGCATGCAAGACCCCGTGATCCTCTTCTGCGACAATATGGGTGCCATTGCGAACGCCAAGGAGCCAAGGTCTCACTCCACCGCCAAACACATTCTCCGACGCTTCCATGTGATACGTCAGTACGTACAAGGAGGCGATGTGAAGATTTGCAAAGTGCATACGGATCTAAATGTGGCAGATCCACTGACGAAGCCTCTTCTGCTTGATAAGCATGAAAAGCACCAGTTAGCTATGGGTGTTAAGCTTTTACCAAGTTGTAATCTAGACTAAGTTGTACTCTAGTGCAAGTGGGAGACTGAAGGAGATATGCCCTAGAGGCAATTAATAAAGTGTATTCTTTATCATATCTCGTTTGTTCATAATAGGTTTTTGTGTCATGTTAGAACGGTATTAAGCGGAAACATTAATACGGGTGTGATATGTAAACAACCAGGTCCCTAGTAGCCCCTACTAAGACTAGTTTTGTTGCGCGATTGATGATCGAGGTTTCCCGGTCATGGGGCATGGCGCCGGTCGGCAATGGGAGTCATATCGCTGGAGAACGATGTGATGGACATACCCAGATTTGGAGAACGTAGTCGTTACGCCTTTGACCGTGATATCAACTCTTATTGTTATTCCTGGAAGATATTTTGACTGCACCAAACGTCGTATCTTATTTAGTATGACAATAACGGTGATACTTTTGGGTATCGGAAAGGAGTAGTTGAGACGAGGGGTCAAGAGCAGGATTTGCCAGTCCGCATAGCAGGATAGATACTCTCGGGCCCACTCGGTGAGATCATGTCTAATGAGCTTGCAAGCATGTGACTAGGTCACGGAGACATGAGATCATGAACGAGTAGAAGATATCGTCGTCGGTAACGAGGTCGGGATTAGGTATGGAGATATCTATGGAACGACGCTCGGACGTGCTAAGTATCGCTATGGCAAAAGGTTTAAGACTTTACGTTCAGGTTTGATAGATGAAAGTCATTCGTTATATCACAGGGATTAATTCATGGGGTCCAGGCCTACGAGTTAGTCGTTGATCATAGAGGAGTCTTGGTCATACATGTTATTATATCGAACCGCTAGGGTAACACACTTAAGGGGTTTCGACAAGACAACCGGAAAGGAAATAGATCACCGGGAACGTCCCAGGAGGGGTCCGATGGAGATCGGGCAGCGACGAAAGAGTTTTCGGAGCTAGGAAAAATTATATATATTATGTTTGATATTAATTAGTGTAATTAATATGCAAATATGATTTTATATATTTATTTTCGAAATTATTTAGGCTGATTTCACTAAATGGGCCTTCTGGTCGAAAGAAGGCCCAAGAGGGGAAAATCCCTAGGGGATTCGGTGGGGGCCAGGAGGGGCCGACCCAAGTGGGCCAAGGGCCCACTAAGGGGGCCGGCGCACCCTCCAGTGCCGCACCAGGCATGTGGGATTAGTCCCACATTGCCTGGCTGGCAAGGTTGGCTCCGCATGGGAGCCTATATAAGAAAGGGCACCCCTGGCCTTTTAATTCACCAATTAATTCCCGATTTCTCTCTCAATCTCGTGGTTCCCAAGTCGGAGCCGCGCCGAGATGAGAAGGGGGATCTCTTCCACCATAGCCCTCTGCCGCGCTGCTGGTGTTCCGGTCCAAGTCTTCCGCTGCTCGTCCTGGACTGGAGCTTCGGAGGCCGTCGTCTCCACCGTACGTGTGCGACTCCCTGCGAGGTGCTGCGTTTGCGGTACTCGGAGGTCTGCTTCCTCTACACGACCTTGAGGTCGGCTTCGTCGGTCTTCATCGACAACGTTTGTGCGGGAACGTAATCCCCGCTTTCGGTCTACAAGGGTACGTATTCCGATCTCCGTTCGTACTACTATATCTGCATAGAATAGATCTTGGCATGCTTTTAGGATATCGTTGGTAGGAAAATTTTTGTTTTCTGCACACGATCCCCTTCAACGTCGCCTCCCACTAAAGAATATTCCGACTAAATGAGAAACACCATCGTCAAATCTGGGATTTAAACTCTGGTGGGCTGAAGGTACAACCACCCACCTAACCATCTTGCCACATGCAAGTTATGCTCGTGCTTACACAACAGAAGGTATACACATGTAGCAAATCACAACATCATATGCTGATGTGTTGCAACTGAGATTTGACTATGTCGTCTCACAGAGGACTAACCTAATTCCCATTCTACTCATAACTATTAAACCCTTTTGGTTACTCTTCTCTAAGTATATAATTCACATTGTGAGAATCGTGTGCCATCCATATTTTGGGCTAAAGAAATTAATGAATCAAGATGTCAAAGTCTGAGGTTCCTCTTTTATAGATTTGGCACTACCTCCACAATAAAGGCACTGGTGTTAAAAGCCATTTTTTCAACTTGAAACTCGATTTGGCACAAACTATGCCTGCCCTAGCCACTTGGAACTCAATCATCCAACGAGTCCACCCCTCCTTGCTGACTTACATGTGACAACCTAAGAAAGTGAACATGTCGCTGCAACAGACTAGATACTAGAATGACTTATACTTTTTTTTAGATAAAAGGCACGACCTGCCTGACTTTAAATTAATAAAGCCAACGGCCAACGGTTACAACAGCACTGGGGAAAGAGCACCAGTAGGAAAGTTTGCACGATTACAAAGCGCCCGTAGGCACAAATAGTTTAAGAGACCAGCTGAACATGCAGCACAAGTAGCTAACAAAGAATAACAACAAGGACGGGACCACTGCTACGACGGCACTCCAACAACCACCAGCTAACGAGGAGGAGGGGTGTGCGACGCGGAGAAGAGATTTTGGACCAGCGATCTCAACTCATCCACCAACGACAAGAGGCTAGACTTGATCAGGGATGCCATTGCTGCAAGAAACGGCAAGAATGGCTTATACTCCTGGTAGATCATCCCTAAATTGTCCTGGTGCATCCTATTCATAGTGATTCTGGTAACAGAGTGTCTGAGTCACTAGGTGTGATTCAGCATATATTCATGCTTTCTTCGTACCTCTTCCAGTTTTCCAGAGAAAGAAAGAGGGTATAGGTTTGTTAGTCTAGCAGATGGTTCTTCCGTGTGAAGATGGAAGATATATAAAATGGATTCATTTAGCAACTCAGACTTCGGTGCTCACCAACCGATCGGCCAACTATCTTGAATTTTGTGATCTGCTTGTACACTATCTGATTATTTACAGGACATTCGTAAATTAAGAGCTTACAACCCATGTGCTGACATGGCTTGAAGGCCTCGAAGAGGGCACATGCCTGGAATAGCAACTTCATCACCACACACTGGCGGAGCTTCTCGAGGGCCAACCGGGGCCGTGGCCCCCCAGCGAAATGAGAAGTTTCTCATTAACTATTAGACTGCATGCCAGATTCCATCGAAAGCTCTTTGTACGTTCGTCTATACATGGTCTGGGGTGTGGTAGCATGCTCTCTCTCTCGACGTCTCACTCTCAACAGTCCAGGTATGCATGTGAACCGTGACCACCGTCCACCAGCTCCAGCACCCTCTCTCTCATCGTTCCCTACCCTGTCCTACTCCTCTCTTCTAGCTATTTTATTATTTACATGTTTCCTAGTAATTCCTAGCTCCTCCTACTTCAGTCCCACTGAATTTTTAGTTTTGGTTCTTGCATTAATTGGGAAAGTTCTAATTAGGTCTCAGAATTTGTACTAAATAAAATATTGTATCTATAGATTTCGGCATTTCCTTTTGGATTAGTGTGAATGGTTAATTAAGGAAAAACTATCATCCAACAGTAATGATTACCTCCACGGTTAAGTTATATTTGTGTGCACTTTCCTTAGAGTAACGTTTACCTATGTATATTGATGGAAAGATGTATTCCGGAGGCCATTTGAACAAAATTAGGTCCAAATTTCTCTAAATGCTAGAAATTCTTTTTTTAGGTTGTACGAGTAGGCATTTATATATTTTGCAGTCATATATGGCAGTTTGGGCCCCCCTTATATTTCGTTCAAGCTCCGCCACTGTCACCACATGTTTATAGAAAGATTTATCTATTGCCATCGTATATTTTTTCTTTCAATTATTGATCTGTATCAAATATACACGTGCCGCTCGTATCATGTACAATCAGAAATCAAAATGCAACCTTTTGTATAGTAAGTACTTCATGTTGGTATTTCTCACATAAAACTTCATGTTGTTCTCACATAAAATTTCTTTCCCAGCGTTCCGGGTTAGAGAGACAATGGGTCAATCAATGATGAGCACCTGAACACGCTAGAGCATTTAGCGGAACTCAAAAGTGATGGGAGCAGCCGTCAAGTGGTATAAGAAAATGAGTAAAATACATGAACAGTCACTGAACTTTAGTCGAAAATTCAATATGGGTCACCGTACTCAAGGAATACGATTTTACAGTATCTGTACTCACGAGCATGTGTCAACCTCGGTCACTGTACCCGATGTGTATTTGCTAACATGGCTTGTGTGGCCCCCACTGTCAGTCTCTCTGCTAGCATATGAGCGGAATAATTAGCAAAGCACCCCTGGGGCTGCAGCACCAGCTCCGATGACGAGCATCCCAAGAAGTCATTGGAGGCCAGCAGCTCCCCGACGCATCCCAGCTCCGGGCACTCCTTCTCGTCCAGCTCGCCCATTCCCCTCGTCATCGCCGCCGCCCCTACCCACCACGAATAGCGAGCACATCCCCGCCATGGCGCTCAGCGCGTGCAGCGTCTCCACCCCGTTGCTCACGTATGTCTCCGTGTACGACACCCTCCCCGGCGCCACGAACCCCGCATACACCTCCGCCATGAACACCTCGTCCTCCTGCAGCTCCTCTGTCTGCATGTCGTCTTCGTCCGCCAATGCTGCAGGCTCGGCGAGCCGGAACCTCGACACCGACACGCTCATCGACTGGTGCGCCGACAGCCGTGTCGCGTACGCCACGACCGGCCCGCCCAGGAACACCGCCACCACGTGGTGCACCGCTGACTCCTGCTCCTCTCTGCTGCAACGCTCTGCACGCGCGGCGACGCTGATGCTGGGGAGGTGGTGCTGGACGAGGTCCTCACGGTGCACGGCGCGCGCTGCAGGATCCGCTGGTTGAGTTGCCGCCGGTCGTCGCGCCGGGATACCATGCGCCCGCGGCCCGTCGTAGCGCTGCTCCTTATGGTAGGGCACGAGCGCACATCGCCGTCCCTGGACGCCAGGTTCGAGATGGCCGTCATATGCCGTACCGGCACGGCCGCGTTGTAGATGGTGAACCCGTGCGCCGCCGCCTCCACCTGGTCCATCTCCCGCGCGTACCCCCTCTGGTCTTCATCGTCGATGTCGTAGCCGCTGCTCCTGAGCTTCAGCCGGGCGTCCACGTCCTTGTACAGGTCCATGATGGCGTACTTGCGCGCCGGCATGAGCTCCACCAGGTGGAGCAGGCCACTGGGGCGCCGCTGCCCTTGGAGAGCTCGGCGACGCTGAGCATGGCGTTTACCCTGCCCACGCCGTGGACGCAGGCGAGCACTCTCAGCTCGTGGTCCACCTTCAAGTCCTGGAGGGAGTACGAGCGGTACTGGAACGCGCGGCGCTGCTGCCGGACCATGGCCATGATGTCGGACGACACAAGCAGTACCACTTGCGCCGTGTCGCCCCACACCCCGCTCTTGTCGCCGAAATTTATGGCCAGGATGTCAGAGTACCCCTTTACGTTCAACACGAACCCCAGCACCAGCGCCTCCCTCGCCGTGATGCCGAGCCACCGTGCCTTCGCTCTATGCCGACCATGACATACTCAATAGAGCAGAGCAGGAACGTATAGGATAGAATTCCTGCAAAAACACCCCTAGCAAACACGGCCATCACAAACAAGTGATCCACCTCTCCTAACAGTGGGTGGCGCACTAGCCACGTGAGCAAATACAGCGCGGGTACACAGGCGGTGACCGTGGTTGACACATGCTCGTGAGTACAGGTACCGTAAAATCGTATTCCTTGAGTACGGTGACCATATTGAATTTTCGACTAAAGTTCAGTGACTATTCATGGATTTTACTCTAAGAAAATCCTTAGAGGTTGAGATATGTAATTGTTTATCATGGAATACTTAAAAGGAAAAACGTAAATAAGTTGTAAATATAAAAGAGGAGGCTGAGGAGCGCACGAAGCAAGGCATGCTGGAAGAAGAACGCGGAATGCTGACGAGAGAATTGCTTCGAACCTGTTATTACAACAAAATATTGCGTAAAAGGTATTACAGTAACTAGTAAAATGCCCGTGCGTTGCTACGGGTTGATGAAAAATTTAATGTTGTATTTCTCAAACCAATTAACTCTCTATACTCATCCAAATATTTTAAGAATGAGGTCACTATCTATCTAATAGGAATCAATCAAAGAGTATCAAATAACCTAGGAACGTGAACCTGCCCAAGGATGTAATCCATGTTGGATATGGGCACGACCGCATGAAGGAGTAGTAATAAATAAATAAATAAAGAACATAGAGATTAACATAACGTATATGTACTGACCAAATATGTTGAGAAAGGAATGACTAATATGATTACATTGACCTCTGAACACTCAATATTATCCATAAACACTTGTCTCAGATCAAATAACAACATCAAACCCACTGAGATGGTCAGGTAAAACACACTGCCTGTTTCGCAAAAGTAGCCATGAATGAACACACCATTTTCTTAAAATGCGGCTTAAATAAGGATTTAAACATATTTCAGCAATTTGTACTTTGAGGTGAATATAACCTTACAATTGTGCGCAGGAGACAATATGCTCTACTCACTTAATTGTAACCTTATTTTTGGCGACAAGATATTTGTTTGATTTCAACCTTCTCTTCTAAATTAAAATAACTGCACTGTACAGTGCTCCAATTTGACGAAAGCATACAAGATTTAGTATTACGTAAAGTAGGCTGTCGACCACTCGTAAGATATTATTTCACATCTAAAACAAACACAAATGCTGAATTCTATCAAGGGTGGAGGTTTTTCAGTAACAGTTCCTCTTGCAAGATCTCAAGTACGAAGAAATTAATTGAAGTAATTGTTTCAGGTAAGTGAGAAATTTTCAATGAAAATAGATAAAATGTATCTTCAATTTACAAACTCATTTTACATATATTGTCTCAGTCTAATCTATGGAAGTAATTATCACCCCTAAATGAATTTTCATTATACTAATGTTACTGAGCATCAAATGTAAATAAGAGCACATATAAATAAACTGAAATATGTTTGCATAGATATGCAAGACGCAAGAAATCTAAATTAGTCTTGAACAGAGTACCTCTGTAATCTTTCTTGCATATTCGTTTCCAATATAAATCTCTTGATCTTTCAAAAAATATTTTTGTAATCTGGGATCGTATGCTCTATAGAAAACTGACGCATTAACTTGAAAACAAATTCAGAGTAAGCCATTTGAGAAAGTTTGTGTAAAATACAAAAACCAATTAATCTGGTTGTAGTCCTATTCTTTTATCGCATTGGGATGTTTTGAATTCTTAAAGAAACCAAATTGTTGTGTCCGTAATTTCTCCTGGGGAAGGCGAACCAAGTCGTGCAAGGAGAAGCGGAAAGAGGCGAGGTCCAAGAAGCACAAGCAGAGGTTACTCTTCTGGGTGCAGAACCAACTGAGCTCCTCCGTACCTCACCTCCCTCCGCCTTCCCGACCCTTCATGTTTTCGGTTCATGGAGTACAAGCTAGCTTAGCTGATCATCTCTTGTCACATGTCGCTGTGGATGCAGAAGGGACAACAGCAGATCTGCGGGAACCTTGTTACGCGTCCAACTGCCGAGTTCATCCAACAGCAGAGCTGCGGTCGAGTTCATCTGGAACAGCGCCAAGGTCATCTGACGAGGCGCAGATCGCGGCCGCGGTGGACCTCGCCGTCACGCGGCACGGCCGGCTCGCCGTCCTCTGTCGGCTCGCCGTCCTCTATAGCAACCCTGGCTCGAGGTCTTCGGCGGCTGCAGGCGCTGAAGGCGTCCGGTCTTCGGCAGGAGAAGGGCGAGGCGGAGCGGCTTCAGCAGCGGCGGGCATGAGGGGCGAGGCGGAGCGGCTTCAGCAGCGGCGGGCATGAGGGGCGAGGCGGAACGGCTTCAGCAGCGGCGGGCATGAGGGTGGAGTGGCTTCAGCGGCGGCGGGCATGAGGGTGGAGCGGCTTCAGCGGCGGCGGGCGTTTAGCGAGCGGCTCGTGCGAGTGCGGGTCTGCGGGCTCGCAAAATAACCACGACGGTTGGGGATGAAAGAAAGAAACGAACCGTTCAGTTTGGATCGCGGGTTGACATTTCAATGTTTGAGGGACTAAACTGTAAAAGTGGCACGACGTACCATCCTCACCTTAAGCCATATTATATAGTAGAGATAGAAAAACAGTGTACTTCTAAACAACTCAAATTCACAATCCAATGTAGACAATTCAACATCCTCACCAATTTCACCATTGGCCCATATCACAGTTTCCCTATTCTTCAGACTAGTTTCCGCCATGTAGTTACATGGATTTATTTCTTTTGAATCACTAATTTGAATAGATTAATAGTTCATACAACAGCAGAGTGTCATGGAGAATCAGGTTACATGACAACTATTTTAAAACTTAAATCGTGCTACATCAGTTGAAGAGTATAGTACATGTTTGAATGTGAACAAACAACATTTTAATTTGCAGCTTGGCGCGTCCGAAACACCTCTTTGGTCAATCCATAATAAATTAATTTAGCACTAGGCCATACAAGAAAATTCCAGCCAACAGGAGATCCACCAACCACATAAGATCCCTGCACAATTTTGACGAGGTGCTTTGGGTGAGATGCCATCTCACTGCTTTGGATTTTCTCTGCTGCACTCGCTGAGTTATTACTCATTAGGCTTGGGTGGCCGGTACACCGTCAGTTGCATTATTAGGAGGAATTGCAGTCTGACCTGTCTGAGGAACTTGACTTCTTTCTCCAGATGGAATGGGCTCGGTGGGCCCGTCCTTCACAGCTCCAGCTAAAGGCTTCTCTAAAGGTTTCACAGGTTCTGAAGAGGCACTGAGATCAAGCCTCATTTTCTTGGAGAGTTCCATGACTGTCTTTATCTCTGAAACACAAAAAAGACAATGAATGTCGAGATCCAGCATGTCAAAAGAGGTAAAAATATGAATACTGAACAAAACATGAGACACATCTGGTGGTTTATTTAGTTATTTTCAATACCAGAGAAAGTTCGAGAAACATCAATCATGAATTGCAGAAATTCCTTAATGGATACAAATGAAACAATATTGTGAAGTGCTCCTGTGCTTTCCGGAAAGTTTTTTCTGCACGAATTTTAAAGCGCACCGACGGCTGTGATTAGGTTCACATGGGATTTACAGGTGACGTAAGAGGAGTATTAACCAGGTGGGATTAGCACACCAATCCCCGCCCCTAATCACAGCCGTTGGTGCGCTTTAAAATTCATGCAGAAAAAATTCCCGGAAAGCACAGGAACACTTCACAACAATATTTTGTGTGACTTGTGAGTGTTGTGAAGAACATATTTCCGCATGACTAACACCACCGAGCATCTAGAACGATAATACTACATAATAAATTTGTAAACTGTAAAGGGTGTGAAATGCATAAACCTGTGTCCTCACATGTCAACAGGGTTTAAGTTATGAATGTCAATAGGCTTTTGTCTCAACAAACTAATAGGATGTATGTTTCAGTCTGCAGGACCGTATAACATAAGAGGCTGCATCAATCTCAAGATATAAATGTATAACAAAAGTGATTCACACACAAGAGATCCAACAGACAACTCTTCGCAAAAACTTTGACTACAGATCCAACAAAAGAAAGATCAGTGTGATATACTTTAATTGATTCGGCAATTCCATGATTAAAACACCAATTATGCAAATTGAGAGATGCAGTGGTAGTAGCCCCTCCAGTTCTCAGTACTGTGACCTTGGAGAGTTTGCTTAAAGCGCATAAAAGCTTGACATCGAGGGAGTTTAGGCCTTTTTATTTGCCACTTTTGGCCTTGCGATTAATACAGCACACTTGCAAGCAGCTTTGGCATGGCTCTCTTTATCTGGCGGCATTTGATTTCTTCTAGCTCGAAACAAAGCTATACTGCCTTCGTGTATTGTCGGGCCCACCAATATATAATTGCAACATGCACCACTTACCTGACTATGTAACCTCGCGAAGTCTGTTTGCACCGCTCGCCAAAAGGTTAGTTTGGCCATGGGAGGGCCGGAGCGCTCGGTCTAAATATTTTTAAGCTTAAGTCTCAACTGTTAAGACACCTTGGAAGATGAATTTATTTTGGATGAGACGCATAAGGATTATGTCCCTTATTCCCTATTTCAAAAAACATGTGTTTGACGTAACTAACCTGACCATACAAAATATAGCTAAAGGCCAAGAAACTAATTGGTTCCCTAAAAGTTATCCTCTTAACTGCACAACTACACTAATAGGAATCACAGAATAATTGCATATCTTATTAATCACATATTTTTTTGATATTTAATGACATGACCAAATCCCATTCTCTTTATTTGACTTTCGCATACATGAGTGGGTTCTCTGCTAGCCCTCCTGCTTGGTTGCATATGTGAGTAAACCTGCCGTTGGGTATTCATACCCGTTCCCCATGTCCATACCGAGACAAAAGGGGTAGGGTACGGCCAACTCTTTTTCTACCCATTGTAAGCGGGTAGGATACGGAGAATACTCATGGTCATCCAAATCGCAAGCTGGCTGCTGTATCTCCTTGCCGTCTAGTGGATTAGACAGTTCTTCTAATGGAGTCTCGCATGTACATATGGATATGGGTAATTAATACTTTACATGGGTAATGGAGAAACAGGGAGGGTAAGAATGGTAGAGGTGCAACCTGGGTACGGGTGTATCCATAATTCCATACCCTCCCCAACGACAGGTTTATATGTGAGTGCGTACTTCGTGCAATATGTTCAATGTAAAACATGCATTATATGTACACATTTGAATATAACACTAGTCTAGCATCCTACAGTTTTTATATGAATTTGATGTCAACGAGAAGTAAAAAAGACAAATTCTGCTGAAAAGAGAATTAATGAATAGATAGAGGTAAAGGTAACATTTACAATCTACTTAAATTGTCTCCTTTTTCTTGAAATTCATACCAAGTTTAGATCTTAAGTGCTAAGGATGCTTCGCTGTATGACATTCTAATATGCATAATTAGTTAATGACATCAACATGTTCGTGCAACTTTGACTTCGTTGGTGGCTAATTATTGTCTAAATTTTAAAAAACGATCCAGGATAAAATATGGAATAGCTTGCTCATGCTCTATATAGCTATATGAATGGTTAACGAGTGTCGCATACTACTACAAAATAAAGATTAAAAACATAGAGAATATGTTTTCAAACCCCATTGAATACTCCATTGAATTTTCACCAGTTAAGGCCCATCCACCACTTATTCTACCGTCCACGCACGTAGGCGATCACACATCATTTCAAACCCCTGAGTCTTTCCGACTTTCTCCATCATTTACCCCCCAACAATCGGAGGTCATTGTGGGAGCTCCCTTCCAGGTTACCAACTGGCACTCGACAACCACTCATATCATGTTCATGTTCATTGCCTCTCGCCTACACTCCCGCAACAGAACTTATAGTCCATCGTGTTCCATCTCATTTACAACCAATGGACCACAGCACCCACCCCCTCTAGATGAATTATGCGATCCAACTTCCAAGAGTGTAAATATTTGGATCCACGCCCAAAGAACAATTTTTTCTTTCCTTATCTTTCTTGGACCCTAGGTCATGTACAACATAACGTCTTTCTAACATGATTAGCTTGGAGATCAGATGAAATGAGGACATCAAATAGCTGAGAGGGCTCTATTCTACTGTCTCCTGATATGTTCGAGAGAAAAAATACCTCTCAGAATCTCATGAGCAGCATCACTCTTTCGGAAATCAGTAGCTTCATAAACCTTCAAAGAAACAGAGGTAAAGAGTTCAGAACAGATTACCAGCTTAGCATACAAAATAATTCAGCTAGCATAAGCAGCACGCGAGTGTTCAGATTGGGAGATTTCTTCTGCTGCCTCGCGGACGAAAATTTTCCCAATCCCCTGCTTGTCCTAGGTAAAGAGACCAACTAGCTAGCCATTTACACATATGAATAGCAGTGAAAAAAATACTAGGATACTGTGGCCTGTGGGAGTGCGGACCTGGATGAAGCGGAGGCGGAGATCGGAAACAGTGGCCCGGATCTTGTAGTAGGCGGAGTTGTGGAACCCCGCCTCCTCCAGCTTCCGCCTCTTGGGCGCCGGCGGATCGGGCTGAGGACGAAAAGGAGGGAGAGCATGGGAGACCTTGGCCGCGAGCTCGGGAGCTGGAGGAGGAGGCGGTGGCCGGGCTACGTTATCGGCGGCTGCATTCGGAGCGGCCATGTGCACCGCAGGCTCCGGTGCTGGAGGAGGAGGAGGTGGCGGAGCGGCGATGTCGGCTGCTGCGGTCGGAGGGGCTGGAGCAGGCGGCGACGGGGAGGGTGCTTCCGGAGGAGCCGTATCAGAAGGAGCAGGAGAGACCTGCACTGCGGGCACCGCGGCAGGAGGAGCAGGCGGCGGCGGAGCGGCGGTGTCGGCGGCTGCCATCGGAGCGGCCATGTCTCCCTCTGCGGCTAGGGGAAATGTATGTTTTTGCTCTCAACTTTGGTGGATCGTGGCATTTGTTTTCGGTTTATTAATCGTGTCATTTCAAATCAACAATCAAAAAAGGCAACATTTTATTTTGGGAGTGAATAACTATTGAGAATTAGAATTAAGTTGAGAACCTATGGTTGGATGGGTAGGACATGTACCTTTTCTTAGCGTTGTATTTGTCTAGTTAGATGGAGAATGAAGAAAAATGAAGATCTTTTACAAAATAAGAGAATGTCAATTTCATCATTGTAATATTTGCATTATCTTAGAAATACAATCTCTTATTAAAATATAATTAATTTCTGTTAGGATGACAATATAAGATAATGCATTATTCCACTTATAATTTTATCTTCTCTATCATTGTACACGTGTGATTGTACCCCATCACACTACAGTTTAAACCCTTGGTTTGGTTTGAAAGGGGATGTATTTTAGTGGAACACGATGTTCCCATCTATAATGAGATCAATCTTTCGAAAGTGTTCATAGGGTAAAGTGTACGTGTGTTCATATGGGTGAGTGTATATATATGATATATATGAGTGTGTATCTATACATTCCAATGATTCATGTCATTTTGCTCAATTGTAACTTCATGTGCAACGAAAAAAAAATCAGTTGTAGCTTATGACTAAGATGAATCAGGATGTAATTTAATGGGCTGTAGATCGACCGAGAATTAGCAAAATTGTACGCCATTATTTGTTTCTAAGTAAAGAACGGAAATATTTGGCTTTGAAGAATTACTTGTGCTTTCAAGGTCGTCACCGGCGTTTCTCTAATTACTCAATGCATTGCCGGAACTCCCGCACTAGTTAACTGGCATCCATTAATATATCTCGGAGTTAAGGTCACCATGAGCTATGCGATGGATGCATATATACCCTGCCATTCTGCCTCTGCGTCCTCTTGGCCCTTGTTCCATGGCGGAGACGACGCACGGAGTGTTGGAACTTCTGTTGGTCAGCGCCGAGGGCGTCAAGCATGCGCATCACCTAGGTCTGTGTTAGCTCACGACCATTCATAAAAAACTGCAGTCTCGCGGTAAATACGTATAGATCCTTGTGCTTAATTACCGTTCAGTTCTGTGGCTGCAGGACATCAGAGACACTACGTAACGATCCAATGCGGCGACCAGATCCGCGCCAGTAAGATCACACATGGTAAGTAAGCATTCTACTCCAGTTTAAAATGACTCTGAATTTCTGACAGTGGTATTGATAACTTGGATCACGGTCAGGTAAACATCGGAAGATCTGGTGGAACGAGAAGTTCAGGTTCTCGCTGTCGCCCGCCGAGTGCAGGAAGCTGGCCAAGGTCACGCTGAAGATCATGGAGAGGGACAAGTTCTCTGAAGACAGCTTGGTCGGCGAAATAAGGTACTTGCACGAACCGACGAACCGAACCGCGGAGGAAGTCGTTAGAAGCAGATCAGTCCATCATCCCTGATCTTCCATTCTTCCGACAAAATTAACCTCGATGGATCGTGGTTGCATTGCAGGGTGCATGTTGGCGAGATCATCAGGGAAGGCAGCGAGAGGGAGTTCCTGCAGATGAAGCCTGCCCCGTACAACATCGTGCTCCACGACGGCACCTACAGGGGAGAGCTCAAGCTCGGCCTCAAGTTCCTCAACAACATGGACAGTGCAGGAGAGATGCCTCCTCCGAGGCAGCCGTACGCCGTGTACAGGCCGTTTCTGAACATCACGCTGCCGTGCATCCCGTGGAGGAGGTTCTTCTTCTGCACTCGCTCCCACAAATGGACGGCGAAGAATAATTAGCAAAAACGGCCGCCGCTGCTTTTCTTCTTCTTTGGAGGAGGAGAGCTTATCAACGTTTTTTGTTTTGTTTTGAGAATGAGCTTATCAACGCTTATTCCCGTTTCTCTTAGATCCTGTCGACCTGCCATGAGCTGTGGCTGTTGATCCACATTCGATATTCGAAATGCAAACGTCCATTTTTGTAAATTGAACCCTGAATTTGAATCCCACAAGTTGGTACACTTGTTAATCCCGGTCTATACGGAAAAAAACATAAATCCTAAATCGTACTCACATTAGCAACATTGGTCCACCTATCATAACTATCTTTCAACCTTCTTTTCCTCTATTTCATTTTCACCACCGAGTTGGCGAGCCCGCATCCCTTTCATGTCTAGATCCATCCCACCCCTAACTTCGAAGCCACCTCCTCGACCACCCGCATCATTTTTTTCCTTAAGTATTTGCGTCACCGCCGCCAACTCTCTTGTCGTCGTCCTTCCTCTCTCGACTAATGAATCCCGCTGCTTCCACTCTTTGCTAGAATCTCGTGTTCGACGTTGCGTTGTTGTTCCCACATGGGCTGCCTACAGTGCGAGACCGGTGTGGTGGGAGCTCATGTCGGCATTGCCGTCACCTAGCGGTGCGAAACATGTGCGACAACGTGGCCTCGCCCTCAACGTGGTGATGTGTCTCGGGAGTGGCGCATGAGGAGCCCAACACTCGACGTTCTGGTCGATGCAAGGTTTGTGTAGCCCCTACAGTCCTTGTCCTTGCCGGGATCGCTGTGTTTCCTTGCAGTGGCAGAGCTTGGCCCAACTAATTGGGAGGGGGGGATAGATCATGCTACAGTAATTTTAGCCTAAGCAGGCAATGAGCTGCCTAACCACGGCCCCCCTGAACTGTGTGTAGGTCCGCCTCTGTTTCCCTGTGTAGGGTTCGGTCACAAGTTTACGGTACCAACTTACGGGAGTCAAAATTTGATCTTCGATTCACCTCTACATATTTAAGGTTAAGGTTTAGAGTGGACTTTGCCTAGTCAAAAAGGTAGCTTTCACGTACGAAGTTTTCTAGGAAGTTTAGGACGGCCTTTTGTTTCTCAAGCTTGCACTTTCTCAAATATCCTTTTTGGGTTTTTAAAAACTTGGTTTATATGCTGTGTTGGGTCGTGAGATGTTTGAGAAACTGTGATATGTGTATACTTATTTCTTGAAGGAGAGCGATCTATCCACCCCACGACGTTTTTTTCTCAGTTTGGACGCTGCTGGTTGCGGCCGCACGTGGGTATGTGGCAGTTATAGCTGGCAAGACGGGCACACTAACAGCACGACACGATAGCAACACGATTCTATTCGTGCGTGTCGGATCGGCACACGCGTCTTGGCTTGAAGTTGGGCACGGTCAAGCTGACACGAATGTGGCACGCCGGCACGACACAACACGATAAAAATAGCTGTAAAGTTTTAAAAAAGGCAATTATAGCTATAACATTTAATAAAATAAGTAAAAAATCTTTAAAAAGGTGAAAATGGTTAATCATGCCGTGTCAGACCTGTGTGCTTCAAGTCGAGGAGAGGTCCAGTCACTGGTAGGTCCATGTCCTGCCGCAGCCCATTTAAGTCTACCGTGCTTGGGCCAGGCAAAAAAATGTGCCTCGTGCTGTCCCGTTTGGTCCGGCCCATTTGGGCAGCTATAGCGGCAGCCTCGAAACAGCTGGAGAAATCCATGGAGATGGAGCCGCAAGTCCAAGCTCCTACCACGCCGTGCCCTTAACCCCTCTCCTCTCCCTCCTCGCATCGCAGTTCGCAAGCAAGTGGCGGCAGAGCGGGGAGGAGAAGCGGCGCGGCCGGCTGCGCAGACTCCTTCTCCCCTTCTCCTGTGAAGCGCCAACTGCGAGGCCGCCATCGGGAGCTTCCTCACAGCCACCGCAAGGTAAGAGAAGCTTTCCGCCCCCGAACTCGCCTAGCTCTGCCTTGGAGAGCCGTTCTTAATTTAGTCCATTCGGATCGAATCGGGTGCCGGTCTTCGCGTATACGAGCTGTTCGACGAAACGTCTCTCAGGAGATTATAGCTTACGGGGCAAAGATTCGGGGTCTGTTCGACGAAATGTCTAATGGAATCGGGGGTACTTTGGGTTTGGAGCTTGCATGTCAGTTATCATCGCCCGTGGTGCTGTCTCATGTTCGCTTTGTGAACAACGCATAGATCGCCTGTCAGGTTTAGTGCCGCTTGTATTAGTGCGAGTGCTGTTTCGTCGCTTCTTTGACCTTAGCCCTTAGGTGCAGTGCTCCTTAGGTGCTGCAGGTAATGCCCAGCTCAAAGTTCTTCATAGGATTCTCGAAAAACAGGTTCTTTATAGTCAGATGATCTCCTATGAAAGATACTTTTTTTGCTTA
Organism: Poa annua; assembly: GCA_026929855.1. Lineage (NCBI taxonomy): Eukaryota > Viridiplantae > Streptophyta > Magnoliopsida > Poales > Poaceae > Poa > Poa annua. Next base: position 83,465,772 of record CM049429.1, on the reverse strand, counting down.
CTACTCCATATAAGAGCTGCTTTGCTATGCTAAGTTTTCTTTATGCATTTCCTGCCTCTTGCAGATCTGAGTCAGCTGATTAGTTCGTTCACTTCTTTATGAACCGACGTGTACCTTGCTGCATGCTTGTCAAATATGAGCTCAAGTCGCAGACCTTCAAAAGCTCGAAAATCAACAATTAATTACCACCGGCTTCCATTTGCCGAGCAACAGTTATTTGACCCAGATGCATTTCTTTCAAAGGATCCTGGTGCCAATCGTCATCAACAAAGTACTCAATCAGGCAGTAGACCTATTGATAGAAGATTAACTACTCCTCAATTAGTGTCCGGATTGGCAGGGATCTGGAACCTTGTTCGCCAGCCAGAATCTTCTGGCACAGATCAAAGACCGGAGAGCTATGGAATTTTGCATAAGGAAGACCCTATGTGCTTTAGCAGGGACCAAAAAGGGCACACATTGACATCTGGCTGTGCTGAAAGCTCAACTGGCTTCAGCTCTCAGACCTCTTTATCAACACCAAAAGCAATTCACGAAGAACTTAGTTTAGTGAAGAAGATGTTGATGCTTACGTCATGCAGCAATATGTTTGGTGTTTCTCATGCGCATCTCACCGATAAACTTGGGAACATGCGTTTTTTGCACTGTCAAAATATATGCGCCATGGAGGCCGAAAAGATAGAAACTTATGCTGCTTCCAGCAATATGGACATTAATGAGGATGAGTGCCTCGGAAGGAATGATAACTATCGGTGCCAAGCAAGATTCATCCCAACTGAACAATGTATCAGCTCAAGTGGGAAGGCCGGTATCACGCATGCCTGTCAAAGTTCAGTACATGATGCTAAATCAAATGTAGATGTCTCTCGAGAATGTTTAAATTCATCAGCTTGCTCATCTCAGCAAATGTCAATTGGCAAAGAGGGAACAATAATGCTGGAACAACATATTACCAGTACATGTGAACATATTCAGCTTCAAGTCTCGACATGCACACTGGTGGGTGAGGCTGTTGTTCTACCAATTGCAAATCAGTATACTCATGGGGAATATATGTCTCAGCCGCATTCTGTAGAGAAGCGTTCACCAGAGTTTGAATCATCTTCTGAGCATCGATTTCATGGTGCGATTACTGCGAGCAAGCATGCTGTCGCAGGAGCAGTAGCTGGGACAGTTGTCAGTATTTCTCTACATCCGGTTGATACGGTGAAAACCATCATTCAAGCTAACAGTTCTGGACAAAGTTCATTCTATCACATACTAAGGCGCACCCTTGTTGAGAGAGGTAGTGTTTTAGATGGTATTTACACAATTACACACATTGAGATGCTATCAATTTTCCATAACTCTATCTTACTTCCATGTACTTTTTCCTCTTTAGAAACACGAGTGACTAGAATTCTTCATTCTTGGTAAATATTTCTACAGGTGTTTTAGGACTTTATGGAGGGCTTGCTAGCAAAATTGCTTGTTCTGCACCAATTTCAGCTATTTATACGTTAACTTACGAAATAGTAAAGGCTGCTCTTCTGCCTACTTTGGCAAAGGTGATTTCAGTTTAATATTTGCAACTTCTGTTAAAAACAAAGTTTAATTTTGCAACTGGTAGTTAATAACTAGTGTTCCATTTGTACATATCCTTCAATCTTATACCGCGCTACACTCAAATCTTTTCAGGAATATCATTCCATTGCTCATTGCGCTGCTGGTGGTTGTTCTAGTATTGCAACATCCTTTGTTTTTACCCCCAGTGAATGCATAAAACAACAGGTGCAAATGGGTTCACAGTATCAGAATTCCTGGTATTTAATCTTCATCATCTCTTCTTAGGTTGTTCTTTTTGTTACAAGATGTTTTTCTGTGCTGATAAACAATAAGAAGGCAGAAACATACTGATTTATCAGCCCCAGTTTTGTATCATGACTATCACTTTCCTTTATGTTGCTTGTTGAAATTATTTGGCACCATTGCTCGCATTTCATAACATACTTCTTTAGGTCTAATAAAAGTTTCATGCAATCAGGAAGGCTTTGGTAGGATGTCTTCAAAGGGGTGGCATTGCTTCTTTGTATGCTGGATGGGGGGCTGTTCTTTGCAGAAATATCCCACATTCTATAGTAAAGGTATCTTGAAGTTCAAATAGTTACATCCAAGTCCCGAAATTTAATTCTATAGCTGCTTTGATGTTTGATTTTGCTGTTAACTTCTTTTGAAATTTGCAGTTCTATGCCTACGAGAGCTTGAAGCAGTTTATGTTGAATTCATCACCTGCTAATAATCCTAAACTCGATTCTGGCCAGACAGTTAGTTCCTGAACCTTAACTTGCTTAACCATCTTATTTTCTAAGTATCCGCTTTTCAGAATTGACCTAGTACTGGTTACCTTTTTCTTATCACTAAATTCGTTTTTCCATTCATGCACACTTGTCCACTTACCTTAAAAATGATATAAATGCTTCAGATCGATCTTAATTGAATTACACATTTCTCATTTAGTTTCAAGTGAGTGGATCTTCAGTTAACCTCCTTTTTTCTCTTTGTGTTTCAGCTTTTCTGTGGAGGTTTTGCTGGGTCGACTGCTGCTTTGTTTACAACTCCATTCGATGTTGTGAAGACACGAGTACAGTTACAGGTAGAACACATGCTCAGTTCGTACATCACAAGTGTATGAATGTTACAATTTTATCTAATTTGGTTGGTCATTTAATGAAAAAGCCTGCAGGAGTTCACTTTTCAATCTCATAATCCGAACTGCAACCTAAAACTATTGGACAGTCCACTTTCACTCTCAGGTGGTTCCATAAGTGATTCTGGTTGATGTGGATGCCACATCTCCTCCATATCACTAGAACAAATAATCAACATCACTTCATTATTCCGATGCTATTTTCACAGAAGATTGCTATAAATGTATGGGAATTTTCCATTAGTTTGAGGTTACATGCCAACAGTTTTAGAGTTCGAGGTTGAAATGTGGACTTTCTTTTTCTGTTCTTAATCTAGTTAAATTGGTTAAAATGGAAAAATAAATCATGCGTCGCTCTTTTTTGTCTTTCAGTCTTAAACGGTTGTTAATGTTCGGTTCTTCAAAATCAAACCAAGGGTTGCTGCAGAACTAATTCTGAATATGTCTTCATGTTCATTAGGCACTCAGCCCTGTTAGGAAGTATGCAGGGGTTCATCATGCGCTTACACAAATTTTTCAGCAAGAAGGGTTGCGGGGTCTTTACAGGTACGAACATTATAAACCATGGTACAGACTTACATTTGTAATAGATCTAAATTCGTTTCCATTCTTGTCAGACTAAATTAGGTGCAAGCATGCAAATTATCACTCACCATCTTTGTTTCTAGGGGTTTAACTCCAAGGTTGGTTATGTATGTATCGCAAGGGGCGCTATTTTTTACATCCTACGAGTTTCTCAAAACAATTATGTTTCCTGAACAAGAGCTTCCTGCAATGAACGTTTGATCATAAAAGGGGAAGGCTCGAGGCTTCCCCGGTCGAATCTGGGATGGCCCGACTAGAGAATAGCTGTAGCTGTGGTTATCAGATTCAAACCATCTTTCTTTGGTCTTATAACAAACTAGTGTACATCATTTTTTGATACATAGATATTAGACAGACAACAGCACGTGGTTGGTAGTAACCATTTTGAGTAGAAAACCCAACATCTAGGTAGCAGGAATTTTGTATCATGAGAAAACTTGAAATGTAAAATTCCTTGCGGCAGAACATGTGAATATGAGTGTATCCTGGTTTTCTATTCTTACAGACAAAAAAATGGCATCTGATTTTTTTGACGTGGATATTTCATCTGTGCAGCGTCCAAAAGAATGAAATACAACAATCCATTAACTCCCAAGTTCTGAAAATTCAGAAATTTGAGTGGAAACTATCAACTCCTTTCATTTTGGCATTTATGATCCTGTCTCAGTAGACTAGCGTATATTCTGCATTCATTCTACAAATTACATCAACCATCAATAATCTTGCACTTGCCTGCCTTGATCAACTACTTTCTAGAAGGTTTTTTTTTTTTTTTTTTTTTGAAATTAACTACTTTCTAGAAGTTAAACATGCACGAATGCACCCGCATCTGGAATTTGTTCTGTCGGCAAAAGCCTGAGCAAATTTCATTCATGTACTATTAGTCTATTTACAGTAGCCAACAATAATTCCTTCATCCATGGCCAAAGGCTAAAACTGACATGGGCATCAAATTAGACACTGCTCTCATAACTGAAACCTCTCTATGACAATTCATATATACTCCGTATTTATCTACTTACATACACTACAGGTTACACCCATCCATCCACGATGAAATCTACATACTAGTATATGACATGGCAGAAAAACAGAGAGATTGCCAGGAATTCTAGAGAGTAGTTCTGTCCAGCTCTACGTGCGGTGCCTGCGTTGCGTAGGACGCCGGGAGGTTACAAACAGCTCTCCTCATGAACAGAAGTGATCGGCCGACGGCCTCCGCCCTCCAGTTAGCCGCGCCGGCGCGAACCTGGAGGTGAAGTCGGTCTCGGTCTCGCACTCTCCGAGTCCCCCGTCGTCGAAGTTCTGGGCGTAGCTGAGCGCGTCGTAGTTGAGCCCTCGGGCAGCTCCGAGGGCGAACGTCCGGCGGCGGTGCCGGCGAGGCACGCCGAGCGGCCTGCGACTGAGCCGGCTCCACACCGCCGACACGCACCACGACGAGACGCTGCGGCACACGTCCAGCACGGCCAGCACCACCTCCCGCTCTTTTCCCATTGCCTCCTCCTAACTCCTAAGCCCTCAGGCCTCAGCTGGGAGGAAGCAGAAGCGCCTAGTGTTGTATTGTAACCAACTCTAGCTAGTTTCTAGGAGAGCTAGCTACTTAGCTAGCAATGTTAGCACGGCGTTTCTATGATGTCAATAGGTTCTGACCTCTGGGTTATGGACGGGCGTTTAAATGCAACGCTGGTATAGAAGGCAAAAGCTCTTGCTGTGCTTCCAAAAGAGTCACTGTCCAAAATGAAAATAGAAACAAATATCCTACCTAGGTGTCAGGAGCTGGTGATGAAAAGCACTCAGATTTTATCGTCAAACAAAATATCACGCACGGAGACGTAGCGAAAATAGCAGCATTTATCTCTGGATGTAAAAGTTTGTGGCATATTCCGGATCCTGATTGCTTCAGGTCGGCGCAGCGTTGAAAAGTACATTTTGCTTTCATGTTTATATACTACAATTACAATGGGGAATTTATATACCCTAGTGCGGAAGCGAGGGGTACGTGGAGCTCGAGTAGCATCAATGGCGGTCTCAGACAGGTAGGGCTCGGATGGGAATCCTTCTCCACCCTCCCCCTTTCCCTGAGGCGCTCGGAGAAAAATAGTTAGGGAGCTTTCTGATCATAATGCTCTCCTACTTGACACTGGTGAAGTTTCATAATTTAGTAAACAAGTCTAGGAAATTTCGGTTAGATGTCTCCTGGTTGAAAAATGAGGTGTTCCTTCCCTCTGATTAAAAATCTCATTGTGACAAGAAAAGATCCATAAGTCGGTCTACATGCAACTCATAGTTGTCGTACCCCTTCGGCTCAGCTCACGCGACAGGCGATTCCTAGGTCATCGCCTCCTGCCGGCGGCGCCGTCGGGCCGCCCGCCTCCGTGGCCTCACAGCCATGGTCGCGTGGTGGATCCCGGTCCCTGCCGGCGGGAGGGCTCCATCCTCACAGTTGTTTTTGTGTTTTGTTAGATTTTGTGTCTTCTTTGGAGAGATCAGGCGGCGGCTGCTCTCTGAAGATGGAATACGCTCCTCCCCATCCAGCCTCCGCTCCGGCGACGTCTCTAGCGTTGTTGGAGAATGTGTGGAGGTTTGTCTCTGGTGGATCTCGTCAGATCTGGCCAGTATGTGTCTTTGGTGGATCCGGGTGGATCCGATCTTCGTTCGTCTCCGTTCATGTGTCAAAAAATTAGATGCTTCTGATCTCTTCATCTCTTCATCGGCGGCGATTGCTGTACTGGTGCGCTGGTGCCTTGGGGCCGTAGCACGACGACTTCCCGACTGTCTTCTACAGCAAGATTCGCCCGGCTCTGATCATGGAGGGGTGATGACAGCGGCGTGCCTTCGGCTCGCTCTAGTGTCTGTAGTCGTCGCTAGGTGGTCTCCGGATCTAGATGTAATTCTTATTGCTCCTGGTGTTCTTTGTACCGCCTTGATTGTTGATGAATAGATTGAAAGTTTCTTCGAAAAAAAAAAATCTCATTGTGAACATATTTTGTATTTTGAGCTACATCAAAATGACACATGCACAAATCTGAGTATAGTGAACAAACATTTTCAAATCTCTAGTTGTTCTCAATGATATATCTCAGAGATATGCAGATCTCATTTTGAGCTACAAAAAAAATGACACATGCACATATCTGAGTATAGTGAACCAACATTTTCAAATCTCCAAAATTTTCATCTTCGTATAGCCCATTATAAAAATAATTCCGCCTTGTGATTTTGCATCCTTATAGGATAGTACATCAGTAACTACATGCAATTTTTTAAAAATATATATAAGTATAAGTTTGGCTTTTATAAAAAATAAAGGGGAAGTGCCTTTTCACATAGGTAGTACGAATCATAAAATGTGGTTGGCTGAAGTGAATTAATGCCAGCATTTCCATTTCAATAATGTTTCCCAACGTGGGGGTGCAGAGTCCTCTCCCGTTTCATCCACATGTGAAGTGAAGCTCAAATGAAGCATGTCAATGGACTCGTGCCGCGAACAAGCCGGCACAAATCTCGCTTACCGTTGCTATGTTAGGCGTACCGACCCTGCAGGCACAAGTTTAGGGCACGAAGCATTCTCTGGTATGTGATCGGGAAGAACCATATGCATATTTCTCTTGGCCTTTGCTTCCTCTCCAATGGATTACCCGGCGGAGCGCTTAGCCGTCCTCCTCCTCCTCCTCGCCTCGCTGCTGGCCGTCGCCGTCGCCCACAACGACACCGGCGAACACAAGAACTACCTCATCATCGTGCGCAGGCCGTACGAGTACGACCAGCATGTGTTCAAGAACGTGTCGAGCTGGCACGCCTCGCTGCTGGCGTCCGTGTGCGATCAGGCCAAGGAGGAGCTCGAAGCGGACCCTGCCAACGCGCCGCGCCTCATCTACTCCTACCGCAACGTCGTCAATGGCTTCTCCGCCCGCCTCACCCGAGACGAGATCTACAACATGACCCACACGGACTGGTTCGTCAAGGCCATCCCGGAGAAGACCTACCAGCTCATGACCACGCACACGCCACGGATGCTCGGCCTCACCGGCCCGATCTTCCACGCCGGCGTGTGGAACCGGAGCAACATGGGCGAGGGGATCATCATCGGCGTCCTCGACGGCGGCATCACCCCCGGGCACCCGTCGTTCGACGGCGCGGGCATGCCGCCGCCGCCGGCCAAGTGGAAGGGCCGCTGCGACTTCAACAGCTCGGTGTGCAATAACAAGCTCATCGGCGCGCGGTCCTTCTTCGAGTCGGCGAGGTGGCGGTGGAAAGGGATCGACGACCCGGTGCTGCCCATCGACGACAGCGCGCACGGGACGCACACGTCGAGCACCGCGGCCGGCGCGTTCGTTCCGGGAGCCAACGCGATGGGCACTGGCAGGGGCACGGCGGCCGGCATGGCGCCCCGCGCGCACCTGGCGTTCTACCAGGTGTGCTTCGTGGGCAAGGGCTGCGACCGCGACGACATACTCGCGGCGATCGACGACGCCATGGACGACGGCGTCGACGTGCTCTCGATATCGCTCGGCGACGACTCTGCCGGCGACTTCGCCGCCGACCCCATTTCGCTCGGGGGATTCAGCAGCACCATGAGAGGCATCTTCGTCTGCACCGCGGCTGGGAACAATGGCCCTGACCCAGGGACGGTCGCCAACGAGGCGCCGTGGCTGCTCACCGTGGGCGCGGCCACAACCGACCGTAGGTTCCTTGCCGATGTTAAGCTTGGCAACGGAGTCGAGATCAACGGTGAAGCCTACTACCAGCCGAGCACCTACATGAGCGTGCAGCAGCCGTTGGTAAGGGGAGACACCACCGCCGATGGCACGTGTTCGGACCAGAGCGTCCTGACGGCCGAGCAAGTCAGCGGAAAGATTGTGCTTTGCTACACCGGCGGCAACCTGACCAACCTCGAGAAGGGGAGCATCCTGCACGACGCCGGCGCTGCCGCCATGATCATCGTTTCGCCGGATTGGGCTGGCTCGGTGATCCAATCCAAAGCACATGCCCTCCCGTCGACGACGGTGGAGTACAAGTGGGGGGACAAGATCGAGGCATACATGAATACCACGCAGAACCCGACGGCTCGACTGGTCTTCAGGGGGACGGTGTTCGGCAACCGCGTGTCGCCGGTCATGGCGTCATTCTCGTCGCGGGGCCCAAGCAGGCAAAACCCGGGGATTCTCAAGCCTGACATCACCGGACCTGGAGTGAACATCATAGCCGGCGTCACCATGCCCGACGGACTGGCCCAGCCGCCCAACCAGCTGGCGTACAGGTTCGACATCATGTCCGGCACGTCCATGGCCGCGCCGCACATCAGCGGGATCGCCGCGCTGATCAAGAAAGCCCACCCAACGTGGTCGCCGGCGGCGATCAAGTCGGCCATGATGACGACGACCGACACGAGGGATGGGCGCCGGATGCCGATACTGGACCATGACGGCCCTCCGGCCAACATGTTTGCGCTGGGCGCCGGCTTCATCAACCCCACGAGAGCCATGAACCCGGGACTGGTGTACAACCTCAGCGCCCATGACTACATCCCCTACCTGTGTGGGCTCGGGTACAGCGACCACGAGGTGAACTCCATCATCCACCCGGCGCCACCCATGTCGTGCAAGCAGTTACCGGTGGTCCAGCAGAAGGACCTCAACTACCCGTCCTTCACCGTCGTCCTAGACGAGGAGCCCTACGAAGTGAACGTCAGCCGCGCAGTGACGAACGTCGGGAACGGCAACGCGGTGTACGTGGCGTCCGTCGAGGTTCCGGCGACGCTATCGGTGACGGTGACGCCGGACAGGCTCAGGTTCACGGCGGTGAACCAGGTGCTGAGTTTCACGGTGACCATCAGGAGCAAGGACGGGCAGCTGAAGAAGCGCATCACGGAAGGGCACCTCAAGTGGGTCTCGCTCTTGCCGAAGCACGTCGTCCGTAGCCCGATCGTCGTGTCCTCTAAGAAGTTCTTCCAGAACCAGAAGAACGCGACGAGTACAGACCAGCACACGGGGTGATGCGCTAATTAACTTGACGGTACGTACGTGCGTAGTGATATCTTCGTTAGCGTTTAGCTTCGATCTTGAGCTAGGCCGGTGGATTTGGAACACGAAATTCAGAGAGTACGTAGATGTTCACTACGGGAGTGACAGCTCAGCCCGACGGACGCCGATTGCCAAATATCGGGGCTGTCGGCGTCACAACATGGCTCGAGAAATACCATCGGGTTCAAAGTGTCGTCGGCGTCCTAGTGGTGAGCTGCCGTCAGCGTCACATCAATGAGCCCGACGGCCACCGTCGGCGTCAAAACACCGTCGGACTACTACCCCCAGGTGGACGTCCACTCTCACGCCGACGGCAATACCGTCGGGCTCAATACACTATTTTCCAGTTTTTCTTAAAATATTAGATTACATTTAAAAATATTATTTGTAGGGGTACTAAATCACAATAAATAACATATGCACTAATTTGTACAAATATTATGATCAAATGTGGCCATAATATAAGGACACATATGCGGGTATCGCCGGTGTTTTGTTTTGGCGGGGTTCCGGTGAAAACCCCCATTTCGGGTGTCGGGTATAAAATCGTGCGACGGAACACATGAAATGTTTGTTTTTTATGGCCCAACATACCAACCTAACACAACCAATATTTTTTTTCCATGCGTCTACCCCCTCCCGGCGCCGTTTAGAGGGGTAGATCGACATGTTAGACTTTTCTCCAGCGGGAGTAGGGTTTTCGCCGTAGAGGGGGTCAGGAGCGTCAAGACCCCATCAAAACTATGTATACTAGTGTGTTGGTATTTTGTGGGAAACAAGATACATTTTCGAGGTGCGACCCGCTTCACTGACCCCTCTTATTCCGTAGTAAGTTCTTGCACTTAGAGGTGAAAACCCCTGTTTCGGGTGTCAGGCATGAAATCGTGTGACGGAACACATGAAATGTTTGTTTTTATGGTCCAACATACCAACCTAACACAACCAAGCAAAAAAATTCATGCGTCTACCCCTCCCGGTGCCGTTTAGAGGGGTAGATCGACATGTCAGACTTTTTTCTAGCGGGAGTAGGGTTTCGCCGTCGAGGGGGTCCGGAGCGTCAAGACCCCATCAAAACTTGCATACACCCCTAAACTATTTATACTAGTGTGTTGGTAGTTTGTGGGAACAAGATACATCTCCGAGATGCGACCCGCTTCACTGACCCCTCTTACTCCTTAGTAAGTTCTTGCACTTAGAAGTGAAAAACCCCGTTTCAGGTGTCGGGCATGAAATCGTGCGACGGAACACATGAAATGTTTGTTTTTTATGGTCCAATATACCAACCTATCACAACCAAGAAAAAAATTCATGCGTCTACCCCCTCCCGGCCGTTTAGAGGGGTAGATCGACAGGTCAAACTTTTCTCCAGCGGGAGTAGGGTTTCGCCGTAGAGGGGGTCCGGAGCGTCAAGACCCCATCAAAACTTGCATAGACCCCTAAAATATGTAACTAGTGTGTTGGTAGTTTGTGGGAACCAAGATACATTTCCGAGGTGCGACCCGCTTCACTGACCCCACTTACTCCGTAGTAAGTTATTACACTTAGAGGTGAAAACTCCCGTTTCGAGTGTCGGGCATGGAATCGTGCGACGGAACACATTAAATGTTGGTTCCTCATGGTCCAATATACCAACCTAACACAACCAAGTAAAAAAATTCATGCGTCTACTCCCCTAAAATATGTATACTAGTGTGTTGGTAGTTTGTGGGAACAAGATACATCTCCGAGATGCGACCCGCTTCACTGACCCCTCTTACTCCTTAGTAAGTTCTTGCACTTAGAAGTGAAAAACCCCGTTTCGGGTGTCGGGCATGGAATCGTGCGACGGAACATATGAAATGTTTGTTTTTTATGGGCCAATATACCAACCTAACACAACCAAGCAAAAAACCTTGGTACGTAGGGACGTAGTGGTGAGCCCGACGGCATTTCCGTCGGCCTCGTTCTCCAGCGTGAGCCCAGCAGCTGACGCGTGGGTGTAACGGCCGGAGCGCCGTCTGTGCGTTTCCAGCGCCGAGAGCATTATGATCCCGACGGCCGAAAAACACTGTCGGTGTAACGCGTGAGCCCGACGGCATTTTCGAGCCTGACGACAACGGCGTGAGCCCGATGGAAGACACGCCGGCGACACTAGCCCGACGGTTGCCGTCGGGCTCGTTTACGCCGAGGGTTTCCCTGATGAGCCCGACGACAAATGTCGTCGGGGTGAGCTGTTACTCCTGTAGTGGTTGATCTGTATAAGTTAATGAATTCCCTTGGTGAAAGTTTTGGTAGCTGAAACTATGTATGGAGTATGGATCATGGAACCATACAACTGCAAAGGCTAATTTTTTTTAAATAATACTTTTTTATTGAAATTTCGAGAAATATTACGCAGATTTAGGAAATATTAAAAATAATACGGCCTCGGCCTGGAGGAGGCCGAAAAGGCCGCGTCGGCCCGGAGGAGGCCGACCGGGGCTCGTCGGCCCAGAGATGGCCGACCAGGGGGGAGAGAGGTTCACGCGCCGGCCGAGTGCCTGATCGGCACCGAGTGGCCAGGGTTCGGCCACGTCACGGCCGAAAGGCCCGTCGGCCTCCTCCGAGCCGACGAGGTCGTGTTAAGAGACCCGCCGGCCCTTCTTCCTCCCGCGGCTGCTCTCTCATCTCTCTCTCTCTCATGTTCTCCCCAAACGAAAACCAGCAGCGTTTTAGAGCATCTATCCACTAGAAATTAGTGTAGGTTGTTTACTAAGTCTTTGGGGTGCCCGATCTATCATGGTGTAGGCTGTGGAGGCGAGTTGGACGGTGGGAGATTGGGTTTCGAAGGTGTTCGTGGTCGTGGTGGTGCTCCGGTGGTGGAGGCTCTGGGTGCACCTGTGGAGGAGGGTTCGGCTGCTGTGGTGGTGCTGCTGTCACGCTTCAAGGGTACGTGACTATTCTTACATTAGGATTAGGGTTTGTGTTATTTAGATTAGGGTTTGTGTTACTTAGATTAGGGTTAGTGTGTTGTTAGTATGGTAGGATTTTTAGTTAGCCCGGATGGATTCGTAGTTGGTATTGTATTAGTTTATGATTCCCGTTTGCAATAACTTTATGACAAGTTTTGATTACATCATTTAGTTGTTTCAGTATAATTAATGGGACGGTCGTATTAATATTGGATACATTTTAAAATTTGACTAGGTGAGAAAAATGTCGGATGTAGTAAAGTTTGTTTTCTACTACGGTGACGGTTCAGTACAACAAAATGAAGATGGGATGGACCTGAGTCAGTTTCAGCACATCGAGTTGGATCTGACTGCCCCTAAAAATTGGTCTGTTAGTCAGTTAAACTATTGGTTGGCAGAGTGTTTGAGATTAAATGCAGAAACACACACTGTCGGGGTGCACGCGTTATGATCGAGGTCCAGTAAAAAAATTAGGTACACTCTGAGACCGATTGATCGGGATTCTCAGTGGGTGAACTGGTTGCAAGGTTGTGAAAACAGGGGAAGCCACCCAGTTGCCTTGTTGCTTCCTGTCGTTAAGGAGGTAAATGTCAATCCTCCTGAAGGCGAGGGTGGGCACGATCCAGGGCAGAGCAGTTCAGCAACCATGGAAATTGAACATGATGACAGCCATGGTTATGATGGAGGCAGTGGTTATGAATCAGGGCAGAGTAGTATGGTTGGAGGGCATGATGACGGTGAAAATGTGGAGGCAGATGGGGATGAGGAAGATGGTGAAAGTGCATGGTTGCCCCCATGCGTGGTTTTGGTAATTAATGACAATCCTTATGGACTAATGTTTGCTTTGAGATATACTTGTAGATCTTGTCCATAGGAAAAGATTGGAGTTCATGTGTTGGACTCTAGTAGATTACATGATGATCAACGCTCTACTCAAGGGTTTATATGAAGAATGGTCATGTGAAGAGTTGAGCTCATTGCAAGTATGGCTTGGAATAGAAGATTGAGTGAACAATCATGTTTACCACCAAGCCATCATACATATCAAGAGAAGAAGATGAAGTGCAAGCTCAATATGATGCATCTCGAAGATATCATTTGATTGAAGGTTGCAAAGGAGTCATGAAGACGATGCTTAGCGAGGCCCTCCCATAATGGAGTATGGGGGAGCATTTGGAGAAGTCTTCATCAAGCATGTGCTAGCAAGCACAATCAAGAAAGGTGTTTCAACTTGAGAGAGTCAAGATCGTCATCATCGAGCTCAAGTGGAATGCGCAAGGCAAAGGTATGATCTTGATAGGTTTTCTATTTTACCGGTCTCATGGTGTTAGTGGGAGACCGGGTTTTAGGATAGACGGCGTACTATCAAGAGGGGCTCTCAAGTGAGTAACTTGATCGCATCGTTGTGGAGAGCTCAAACCTTTGCATACTTGGCATATCATATTTCTTGGTTCTTATTTGGCTTTTATGGTGGTGAGGAATTAGAGCTTGGTTCATCTCCATGTCAAGCTCTAGTTCATCGAAAACGGTTTTACCTTGGAAAACTAGTTGCGTTTTCGGTGGCGGAAATATTGCCGGTTCAACCGTGAGGAAAGTCCCACACCTTGCCATGTGTGGTGATTTTACTCTATTTATGGGATGCAATATTTTCACTTTTTGTAGCCTTCTCCTTGTCGGTACCTTTCCAACGGAGTTGGTCTCACCTCATTCGGAGTTCATTTGCAAAAGTTATAGCTGTGTTTTTGGTGTTCGGACAGGCCCGGTAGTACCGGAGAGTTTTGTTCCGGTAGTACCGCAGTCAGCCGGTAGTACCGGGCTCGCTGCGGTAGTACCGGGCTCTCTGCGGTACTACTCTCTGAAGTTGGTTTTTCGGGCGTTTTGGCACGGATGGCCCCGGTAGTACCGGGGTTGGAGCCCAGCACTTGGGCCCGGTAGTACCGGGGTATTTTTCCCCGGTAGTACCGCGCGCTCGGTTTTCTGCGTTGACGAAGGTACCGCAGGGCCGGTACTACCGGGCTTTAGGCCGGTACTACCGCCCTTGCGGAAGAAGATGCTGTTGCAACGGCCAGATATTTGTGCTAGACTATAAAAGGGGCCTTCTTCCCCAATGGTTGACAAGCTCTAGAGCAAGTCTTTCTCCTCTCTCTCCTCCATTGTTGCCCTTTGTAAAGCTTGCTCTTCCTCTCAATCCCTCCCATGGTTCTTGCTAATATTTGAGGGAAAGTGAGAGGTGATCTTGATCTACGTTTCCACCGATCGATTTCTCCTCTATGTGAGGGAAACCTTGTAGATCTTGATCTTGGAGTTCTTGGTGCATCTCCTCTTTGTTCTTCCTCTCTTATTCCCCCATAAGCATTTGTTGCTTTGTTGGAATTTGAGAGTGAAGGATTTGAGCACTTGTGCTCTTGCCTTTTGCATTTGGTGCATCGGTGTGCTCTCCACGAGGATTCGTGGAAGTTGAAAACTTGTGAACTTGTTACTCTTGGGTCCTTGGACCCTAGACGCCTTTGTGGTGGTTGGACCCTTGTGTGGTCACTTGAAGCCGTTCGGGAGCCCCCAATCCCATTGTGGGTTGTGCCCCGGATTGTTGTTGGAGGCCGTTCGGGAGCCCCCAATCCCATTGTGGGTTGTGCCCCGGATTGTTGTTGAAAGGCTCCGGATTCCGCCTCGAAGGAATTCCGATAGTGGAAGGTGAACCAAGCCTTTGTGGTGCGGTTCATCGGAGAAGAAGGTGAAACCTTTGTGGTTGTTGAACCGTTGTGTCGGTTCACACCTCTCCAACGAGACGTACTCCCTTAACAAGGAGGAACTCGGAAATACATCCTCGTCTCCGCGTGCTTCGGTTATTTCTATACCCGAGCTTTTACTTATGCACTTTACATTGTGATAGCCTTCGTGCTTGAAGTATTCTATATTGCTATCACCTTGTTGTTTGTCTTGCTTAGCATAAGTTGTTGGTGCACATAGGTGAGCCTAGTTTATTTAGGTTGTCGGCTTGTTAATTTAAACATCTAGTTTTATTCCGCAATTATCAAGCCTAAACCGGAAAAGTTTTAAACCGCCTATTCACCCCCCCCCCTCTAGGCGACATCATTGTCCTTTCAATTGGTATCAGAGCCTGGGCTCTCTTTTTGGGCTTTACCGCCTAGAGAGTAAAAGATGTCGTTTAGAGAATTAGTGCACGATCCCACTTTCATATTCGATGGCACAAATTATGATGTTTGGAAAATTCACATGCTTAATCTTTTTAGGGCCATGGGTCCAAATTATATTAAGAGGATTGTAGATGTGAGTTTATCTCCTCCAAAGGATTCCCAAGAATTATCTTTAGAGGATGAGATAAACTCTCATCTCGAGACTCAAGTTACTAATGGTCTTATGTGTGTTTTGAGCGATGTAGTTCTTGCTTCAATCATGCCTTTTCGAAATGCACATGAGCTTTGGACCAAGCTTCAAGATATATATGAAGTGTCCAAAATTATTGAGGATGATTGTTCTCCCTCCACCTCCGGCCGTGATGAGTTCACAACTTCTTCCACTTCACCAACATGTGATTCGTCACAAGGAAATGATATGGTGAGTGGTGATAGAAATTGCATTGGTGATGGTGAACTTACTATTGATTATACTTCTTCTCTATCACATTGTAATGTTCTATCTTTGGACTTAAACTCTTCTAGCACTCCAAATATCATACATGCTAGAGTTGATTGTCCTTGCATATCAAGTAATAGTTGTTTAACTAAATATGATGATGATATGCTCTCTATGTCTTGTTGTGATGAAAATTACTCTTCCATATCCTCTAGTATTTGCATGACTAACAATGTAGAGGAATCCCAACACTTGTTGGAACAAGACATGGAACTCAATGGAGCTTCAAGTATTTCTTCATCCTCTTCAACCATTAATCATGTTTGCCTTATGGCTAAGGATTCCGAGGTATCTCCCACCTCGAATCCAAATAGTGATGATGTGGATGAGGATTCTCATGAAGAAGGTTTTGACTTTGAATCCTTAACCAAGATGGGTGAGATGGTACTTGGTGCTCTCCCCAAAGGTAGTAAAGCTATCCCTCCTCTTTGTGAAATCATTGATTATGTTACTAAGAGTAGGGAATTCATTGAGGATTTGGAAAGTCAATTTGATGAGAAGTGTCAAATTGAGAGAGATGACTCTATCACCATAGCTTACTTGAACGCTTCTCTTGAAAAAGAAGAAGAGCTTAGGTCTTCTCTTGAAGAGAAACTTGAATCCCTTGATGAGTCTAATGATCTTATTATTGCTAAAATCATTAAGGAAAGAGATCATGCTATTGCAAAATATAAAGTGCTTAAAAAGGAAAAAGTTGAATTTGGTGTTGACAATGCTAGACTAAGTGAGGACATAGAGAAACTTGACAAAGCTCTCAAGGCTTTAGAAAGTGAACACTCTCTCCTCATCAAGTCTCATGATCAACTCCAAACTCAACTATCTAAGAATGATAAGCTTACCAATTTGTCTTCTTCCATTTCTAATGTTAATGATGCTTGTGCTACTAACTCCACTTCTTGTGAAGCATCTATTTTGAAGGAGAATGTTGAGCTAAGGGCTCAACTTGAGTTGCTATCTAGTAAGTATGGGAAATTGGAAGAAAGTCATGAAAAGCTTTCTAACTCTAATGATGATCTTCTAGCATCCCATGCTAGGCTAAAG
Organism: Poa annua; assembly: GCA_026929855.1. Classification (NCBI taxonomy): domain Eukaryota; kingdom Viridiplantae; phylum Streptophyta; class Magnoliopsida; order Poales; family Poaceae; genus Poa; species Poa annua. Next base: position 83,448,853 of record CM049429.1, on the reverse strand, counting down.
TTAGCTCATGAGGCTATCTCTACAAAGGTAACATCTTGTGAGCCTCATGTGGATATTGGCACAACTTCTTCTAGAAATGCCTTATTGCCATGTGCTAGTCCGAGTGATTCATCCACTCACAATGCTTCTACATCTTGTGATGAATTACTTTCCATACCTTGTTGCTCTAACAATGAAGCGTCTACTTCCTCTAGTGTTTTTGTTGATACTAACCATGTAGAGGAATTAAATGAGCTCAAGGCCCAAGTCACTTCTTTGAAGAAAGACTTGGAAAAGCGTCATGTTGGGAAGTCCACACTTGACAATATGTTGAGTGTTCAAAGACGCCCCAATGATAAGAGTGGACTTGGATTCAACTCAAACAACAAGAACAAGTCCAAGATCATTAAGAAGAAAAAGGGCCAAGAACAAGTCAAAGACTCGGCCAAGATTGTTTGCTTCAAGTGCAAAGTTGAAGGGCACCATGTTAGATCTTGCCCTTTGAAGAAGAAGGCTCTTAGTGAGAAGCAACAAGGGAATAAGCCTCAAGTTCAAACTCAAGCTCCTCAAGTTGAAGAACGGTCTCTTCCCAAGAAGAATCAAGCTACCCCTCCTCAAGTCAAGACTCCAACTAAGAAGAGAGGAGGAAGTAGATGTTGCTACCTATGCCGTGAGAAGGGTCACTTTGCTTCTTCATGCACTAATGGTACCTTATCCAACCCCATTATAGTTGATGATGTTTATTCTCTTCGGAAGGATAAGGTTGGCAATGTGTTTGCCAAATTTGTTGGTACTCAAAGTGGTGTCAAGAAAAGAACCATTTGGGTTACCAAACCTATTGTGACTAACCTCTTAGGACCCAACTTGGTTGGGGACCAACAAGCTAAAACTTGATCAATAGGCGTTGTTGGAGGGCTTTGGAGACTTGGCTACACTATGAAGAATTAAGGGATCTTCATCAATTATATTCTCTCAAGTCAAGTCATATGGATTATATTGTTCTATCTCATATCCAATGTTCCTCCTTGCGGTAACTTTTATTTAAATCATATATACATTGAAAGTTGCTTGCACCCTTGCATGTGTTAGGTTTTGTACCTTGCTAGTGTTTGTATGTGTTGTGCTCTCTACTTACTTATCTTGAGAAATCAAGTATGTGTATTTTGGTTTGCACACCATCTACTTGTTTTGAGCCCTATTGCTTTTATTTGCTATCTTATCTTGTTGGCTCTCTTTGAGAGATAAATGGACTATCCACTTTTGGAGAGTGATATGCTTCGTGCACTTTACAATCCTAAAAATGTGTGTACATGAGGAATACCACTTAGTGTTGATATATCAATATTATCTATTCTCTTTGTGGTATGTCATGCTCATGAGAAATTCAAATTATATAATGTCCATTAATTTCTCTAGTTGTTTTTGTTTGCCTCTTGTTTTAAAATAAATGGATTATCACATTATGGGGGAGTAATAAGCTATGTGCATATTACAAGCCTAGAAAATGTGAACATGTGAGGTTTTGCCACCTAGAATTGATATTGCTAATTATCTTGTTCCTATGTGGCATGTTGCTCAAACAAGTTCCCATTTACTTAAATGCTCATTGTCTCTCACTCTTTTGGATCTTATTCGTGGAGAATGTTCTTGATATGGCTTTCCCTAAATATGTTCTCATATATCTTTTTGGGAAGCCAATTGATTCAAGCTACTCCTTGGAGTTGCTTTGCATTATCACATGATTTGTGAATCTATCAAGAATATCTATCTAAGCATGGCTTTTAATTCCTATTCTTTGCCTCATGCTTATGTTTTGTGAATATGATCTTGAATATATCCTTGCAATCTACCACCGAGAAATATCTCCATACGTTACTTGTCTTGACAAGTGATAATCATATTTGGGGGTAAATATGTTGATCATATTCACTTTGGCTCTTGCTTTGAATTGCCTTATTTGATTGCCAAGTATTTGCTTTTGATCTAACTCTTATTTGTCTTCCTTGTATCTTTTGGATACTTTATTGCTCTACTTGAAATTTGTTTTGTGCTTTCTTGAGTTGGGAAAAGCAATGATCCAATTCTTGTGCATTGACATTCAAAAGTCATACTTTTTGATAATGCACTATTCTTTGGGAAGCTATCCTACTTTGAGTGGAACATCGTTCTTTAAATTGGTATTGCAATTTCTTACCTTTCTTGAATATGACTAGTGTTTGAATATCTATATAAATATATATATGGAGAGTGATGATCTCATTTGTGTGCATTTTGTATTCAAATGCAAGATCATAAATAATGCACACATCTTGGGGGAGCAATCCTATGTGCTTTCGAACATTAGTTGTCTTCATTTGGTATTTGATCCCGATGACGTGTCTCTTTGGAAGACAAACATTTTTCGTTTTGTCACTTTGTGCCATCATGAAAAGTGTAGAGGGTTTGGTTTATTATTTGATGTTATTTTCTTCAATTGGTTTCTTGCTTTCATTTGGTATCTTTTCAAAGTGGTTTCTTCAATCATGTGTTGATTTGGGCCTTTGATATAATTTGGACAATTCTTTTTCTTGTCGCACTTGTATGTGCTTTCTTGGTTTAATTGGTGTTTTGTCCAAATTATATCTCTTTTGGTTCTTGAAAGTCTTGTGCATGCATATTTACTACATGTATTTCTTTGGCATGCTTACTTTCGTTGAACCAATATATAGGATAAACTCCATCAAATCCTATATGGCTAAGATGTGCATGAAATTCAATTTCACATTAATATGCACATATTTATGTGGAGTTTGTCCTATGTATTGTAGTTGCTCTAACTACTTTGGACCCAATGAGTTTGGGTACCATTTTGTACTTGAATTTGTTTTAGGTACATGTGGAGATGCATTGGAAGCTTGTCTCATTTACAAGGAAGGTGGTGTCACCATGTGTTCATTGGAGCCAAGTTTGGATGATCGTTAACTCTTATACTATACATCACCAATGCTATCTCGGTAACAAGTATCTACCTCATGCATACATTTCTAGTTTTCAACCTTGTGTAGGTTGTATCTTGGCATGAATCTTTTTGTTGCAATTAATTTGATTCTTGCAAAACGTCTTTATTGCAAATGTGAGTAAGCCGGGATGATTACATATAAGAGGACTATATATTCATTTCTATGATTCATCGATCCCAATTATGTCAATCTAGCACTTTCTACTTAAAGTCTCTCATGTGCAACATTGATGAATTTTCAAAATCATTTGCGTTTTGTGTTACTTGTTATCTTACTCGGAGCATCCATTTGTTAACCTTTATCCCTCGTGGATAGTTTTTGATGCTATGATGAGTATGTGTTGGAAGTTCATTTATATTCCGTTAAGATATAATTCGGCTTTGTGCTATGTTTTTAAGCAAAGATCTTATTGGTGTATTTATGACTTCCTCTTGGATATCATGATTCTTTACCCTTGTATCTATCTTGTGTGTACATGTTTATTTGTAGACCCATATCTTAGTGATTCGTGTCTACTTAGAAACTTATACACATAAGAAAAGTTACATCTTTAATTGATATTCCAATTCTTTAGTGACCACCTCTTTTTGCTTTTGATTCTTTGGTGGTTTCTAAAAGGCACAAGCTTCATTTTTTTGTGCTATGCTTTTTGCATTTTACTAAGCTTGTGGAGCTATTTGCTTTATCTCTTTTGGTGTGGGGGTATGGGAAAGACATGATATGCACTATGTGCAACTCTTTTTGAAAGACTATGTTGATGCTTTGGCTCATCCTTGTATTAGTCTCCTAAAATGTCTTTGTATCTCACACCCATTCTTTTATTTGCCGCTCCTTGCTCTTGTTGCAAAACATTTTATTAGGTGAAAGTTGTTTTGCCTCCTTTATCATTTACATTCTCTTGCATGAGCTTGTGTTCGAATTCATCTAGGAGGGAGTGAGGATTCCATGTTGTGCACACTATATTGAAATACAAATCCTATTTATGCACGTACCTTGGGGAGTTCCCTCATGATATTTAGAACACTTTTCGGATCCTTTTGATTGCTTGCTTCTTTCGTTGAAGTATCTTTCCATTTGATATTCTTTTGCAATCTTTGGATCCTCTATATAGTTTGATCTCCCTCCATCTACTCGTCATTGGATATGTGCATTTGTTTTCACTCATATTATGAGAAATGCACACATTATGGGGGAGCTCTCACTATATTTGCCTTCTAAGTTTTTCTTTCCATTTCGGCAATCGATGCCAATGGGGGAGAAATTTAGAGGGTTTAAGAGAATATGGGTTTGTTCTCTTGCGGTTCTCTTGCATCCTTGCTCTTTGTGTTGCATGGTTGCTTAAATTCATTATATAAACCCTCGTAAAAGGGATTGTCATCAATTACCAAAATGGGGGAGATTGAAAGTGCATGGTTGCCCCCATGCGTGGTTTTGGTAATTAATGACAATCCTTATGGACTAATGTTTGCTTTGAGATATACTTGTAGATCTTGTCCATAGGAAAAGATTGGAGTTCATGTGTTGGACTCTAGTAGATTACATGATGATCAACGCTCTACTCAAGGGTTTATATGAAGAATGGTCATGTGAAGAGTTGAGCTCATTGCAAGTATGGCTTGGAATAGAAGATTGAGTGAACAATCATGTTTACCACCAAGCCATCATACATATCAAGAGAAGAAGATGAAGTGCAAGCTCAATATGATGCATCTCGAAGATATCATTTGATTGAAGGTTGCAAAGGAGTCATGAAGACGATGCTTAGCGAGGCCCTCCCATAATGGAGTATGGGGGAGCATTTGGAGAAGTCTTCATCAAGCATGTGCTAGCAAGCACAATCAAGAAAGGTGTTTCAACTTGAGAGAGTCAAGATCGTCATCATCGAGCTCAAGTGGAATGCGCAAGGCAAAGGTATGATCTTGATAGGTTTTCTATTTTACCGGTCTCATGGTGTTAGTGGGAGACCGGGTTTTAGGATAGACGGCGTACTATCAAGAGGGGCTCTCAAGTGAGTAACTTGATCGCATCGTTGTGGAGAGCTCAAACCTTTGCATACTTGGCATATCATATTTCTTGGTTCTTATTTGGCTTTTATGGTGGTGAGGAATTAGAGCTTGGTTCATCTCCATGTCAAGCTCTAGTTCATCGAAAACGGTTTTACCTTGGAAAACTAGTTGCGTTTTCGGTGGCGGAAATATTGCCGGTTCAACCGTGAGGAAAGTCCCACACCTTGCCATGTGTGGTGATTTTACTCTATTTATGGGATGCAATATTTTCACTTTTTGTAGCCTTCTCCTTGTCGGTACCTTTCCAACGGAGTTGGTCTCACCTCATTCGGAGTTCATTTGCAAAAGTTATAGCTGTGTTTTTGGTGTTCGGACAGGCCCGGTAGTACCGGAGAGTTTTGTTCCGGTAGTACCGCAGTCAGCCGGTAGTACCGGGCTCGCTGCGGTAGTACCGGGCTCTCTGCGGTACTACTCTCTGAAGTTGGTTTTTCGGGCGTTTTGGCACGGATGGCCCCGGTAGTACCGGGGTTGGAGCCCAGCACTTGGGCCCGGTAGTACCGGGGTATTTTTCCCCGGTAGTACCGCGCGCTCGGTTTTCTGCGTTGACGAAGGTACCGCAGGGCCGGTACTACCGGGCTTTAGGCCGGTACTACCGCCCTTGCGGAAGAAGATGCTGTTGCAACGGCCAGATATTTGTGCTAGACTATAAAAGGGGCCTTCTTCCCCAATGGTTGACAAGCTCTAGAGCAAGTCTTTCTCCTCTCTCTCCTCCATTGTTGCCCTTTGTAAAGCTTGCTCTTCCTCTCAATCCCTCCCATGGTTCTTGCTAATATTTGAGGGAAAGTGAGAGGTGATCTTGATCTACGTTTCCACCGATCGATTTCTCCTCTATGTGAGGGAAACCTTGTAGATCTTGATCTTGGAGTTCTTGGTGCATCTCCTCTTTGTTCTTCCTCTCTTATTCCCCCATAAGCATTTGTTGCTTTGTTGGAATTTGAGAGTGAAGGATTTGAGCACTTGTGCTCTTGCCTTTTGCATTTGGTGCATCGGTGTGCTCTCCACGAGGATTCGTGGAAGTTGAAAACTTGTGAACTTGTTACTCTTGGGTCCTTGGACCCTAGACGCCTTTGTGGTGGTTGGACCCTTGTGTGGTCACTTGAAGCCGTTCGGGAGCCCCCAATCCCATTGTGGGTTGTGCCCCGGATTGTTGTTGGAGGCCGTTCGGGAGCCCCCAATCCCATTGTGGGTTGTGCCCCGGATTGTTGTTGAAAGGCTCCGGATTCCGCCTCGAAGGAATTCCGATAGTGGAAGGTGAACCAAGCCTTTGTGGTGCGGTTCATCGGAGAAGAAGGTGAAACCTTTGTGGTTGTTGAACCGTTGTGTCGGTTCACACCTCTCCAACGAGACGTACTCCCTTAACAAGGAGGAACTCGGAAATACATCCTCGTCTCCGCGTGCTTCGGTTATTTCTATACCCGAGCTTTTACTTATGCACTTTACATTGTGATAGCCTTCGTGCTTGAAGTATTCTATATTGCTATCACCTTGTTGTTTGTCTTGCTTAGCATAAGTTGTTGGTGCACATAGGTGAGCCTAGTTTATTTAGGTTGTCGGCTTGTTAATTTAAACATCTAGTTTTATTCCGCAATTATCAAGCCTAAACCGGAAAAGTTTTAAACCGCCTATTCACCCCCCCCCCTCTAGGCGACATCATTGTCCTTTCAGATGGCCGAATGTAGAACGAGATGGAAGATGAAGATATTGAGGGTGATTGCGGGGACGGCAGTGATTCTGATTCGTCGAATGACGCAGAGTACGAGCCGGAGGTGCCTTATCCAGCTTCATGGACTCAGGACATCTCATCTGGCATGACTCTGGACGATGGTCATGATTCTTCCTGGCAATATCACCAGAGCAGGATGGCTGTGGGAGCAATGTACGCTGACAAGCAACATCTGCAGGAAGCAATCATACAGTGGGCAATGTCGACATCAAGGGTTTTCAAGACAACTGTGTCGAGTAAGAAATATCTGACCATGGAATGCTCGAGGATAGATTGTCCGGGTAGGGTGCACGCATATGTCCCCAAGTATGATACAAACTGGGTTGTGAGTGACATGGTATGATACAAGCTGCACGTACTGCGGCTGTGGCGTTTCATGTAGCCCAAGTAGCGGCACAAGCAGCTACAACGCATGCACCGCCTGAAGAAGAACCGATCGGTCTGTGTGATCTGCCAGGCTTTGACCCACCGGGCACGAGGAGAAAGGGTGGACGGTTGATTAAGAATTTTCAGCAGTGGATTGAGCATGAGCCCGTGGAGAGGTGGTCGTTGTTGCACGACTCATACGGAGCCAGATATGGCGTCATGACTACAAACCTTGCCGAAACATACAATTTTGTCCTCCGAGGGAACAGAGCCTTGCCATTAACTGCCCTTGTGGAGGGAATTTTCCAAGGCACGGTTAATTACTTCAGAGGCAAACACCAGCAAGCCGAAATGCATATACTTCGCACTCCAAACTCACCCTGGTGTGAAAAGATTACGAAGTACATGGATGCTAAGATGGAGAAGGCACGAACTTTCCAAGTGGTTGCCATCGGAAAACGTTGGGAGAAACGGGCGGGAAACGTTGGCGGGAGAAATAGGCGGGAACGGCTTGCGGGAGAAATGGGCGAAACGTTGGCGGGAGAAATAGGCGGGAACGGCTTGCGGGAGAAATGGGCGGGAAACTGTGGCGGGAGAAAAAGGCGGGAAATATCGGTGGCGGGAGAAATAGGTGGGGGAGAAATGCCTGCATGCAGGCCTCGGCTTTTATTTGGGCCGACAGAGACTAATCGGCCTGCTCTGGGCCGACCAGGTCCATGCCAGATCCGTGCAGGCGCGGATGCGGCCGACGAGCCCTGGTCGGCCAGCTCTGGGCCGACGAGCCCCAGTCGGCCTCCTCCGGGCCGACGAGCCCCAGTCGGCCTCCTCCAGGCCGAGGCCGTATTATTTTTAAAATTTCCTAAATCTGCGCAATATATCCCGAAATTTTAATAAAAAAAGTATTATTTAAAAAAAATTAGCCCTGCAAAGGGGCGTAGAAATAGAATGCATTATAGATGTTTGTTCTATATGTACCCTACTATTCTCTCTGTTCTGAATTAATTGACTCAGATTAACTTAGACTAAATCCAAGTCAATTAATTTAGAACGGAGGGAGTAGGACTGTAAATATCCTTCGCAAAAAAAGACGGTAAATATCCGTTAAAGAATACGAATATTATAGATGTGGACTTGCGGGTATTTTACTGAGTCCGCACTGGTCTTGTGTGAGTGTGATGCTGCAAGTGGCCAAGATAACACCCTGATCAACTTCTTCAAAACCGAAGCTTCGATGAGGGAGGCCGTGTCGTACTCCACGCTCGCGCAATGGCCGTTCCTGCTATACTTCCTTAAACTTCATTGACCGATATCTCGACATTGACATTCCTCCATTCATTTCACCTAGAATAAAGAGGAAAAGGGTTGACTTGAAGTCTTGAAGGAGTTACAAAACCCCCAAGTTGGCTCCGCCCCAGCCACTTCCAACGAACTTCCTCCGGCATCTCCGGCCGATTCCTCAGAGCGGCAACGCGCTTCTCGCCGCGGCGTTCGTTCTTCATAACGTCGGAATCAGAGGCGATGGAGGCAGTCGCAGCTCACAGGCGGTGGGACACGTCGGGAAGCGGCCGGTCGCAGTACAGCTTCAGGACCTCGGTGAGCAGCCTCATGGACATGAGCGATGGGATCGTTGAGGCGAGCCGGGGTGCCGAGGACAAGGTGTTCGTGGCCGTCGACGAGGAGTTCAAGCGCGGGAAGAGCGCCCTTCAGTGGGCGCTGCAGAACCTGGCCAAGGACGGCGCGAAGGTCGTGGTAGCTCACGTCCACTGCCCCGCGCAGATGATCCCCATGAGTAAGGCCTCCTTATTGTTTTTCTTTGGGTTATTTTCACCATGAATTTCCATTGACGAAGGAAGGTATCTTTGGAACTGGATGCCGATATCATTTTGCGATTCTCGTTGACTGCGCTGTTTCTTTATCAGACAGATGCATGTGACTTTGTCTGCATTTTTCTTTGGCAAACAGAAAGCCGAGCAAATGCTTGACTTTGACTCCTACCTAGCATTACTGATACACAGGGCAGCAGCAGGCATAAATATTCGCAAAATTATTTAAATGAAAAAAATGAATCCTACCTTTCAACTCGCACCTGACTTATTTTGCTTAACAGTTTGTCTTTATCATCTTGTGAACCCCCTGTATTTCGTTTATTCCAGTGGGAGCAAAAGTTCATTATACCAAGATGAATCCAGAACAGGTCAATGAACACCGAAAGTACGAGCTAGAAAAGGCATTGGGAAAACTAGATGAATATGTTGTGCTATGCACAAGACTCAAGGTTTTCTTCCCTACATCTGCTCTCCCTCTGTTTCGTAAATATACTCCTACCAAATAAGCCAACATATTGTACATCCGGGTTTCGATTCAGGCATAGACCAACATGAATTATTTGGGGATTTATATATTTTAAGGTGCACTCATGGAGTGTTGTTGCAAATCATAATCTAAAATTAACTTCAAACTCAGAATGTGTAGAAATACTCTATAAAAATGTATAATTCTCTTGTCATACTTATGACCTGTAATTGAATTTTAATTTCAAGGTTTATTCATAGGTAGAGTAATCCGTAAGTTCAGGAAGAATTTATTTTGGATTTATATTCATGTCGATGCCTTAACCAGCTAGATTGCACGAGTACAAGTGTACAACCTAAGGATGGGCTATGCCTAATAATTGCCACCAAATAATTTAGTATGCACTGGCCATATAGGAGAGTTTGTATGTATCCTGATCCATAATTAGCTTTTATCATTTTGCTATCATAGGTCAGCTGTGAGAAAATAATTATTGAGAACGATGATGTTGCTAAAGGACTTGAGGAGCTTATTACCCTTCATGGCATCACCAACCTAGTCATGGGAGCAGTATCAGACAGACATTACTCAAAGTATGGATCAAACACCTGATAGTTCTCTTAACATGCCCAATGTTGATCGTTTTGATCTGCAAAATATATAACAAAGTGATACATATTATTATCCCGCACATTACAAATTTATATATTGGCGCAATTTTTTGTTTGTTCCTGATTGCACCAATCCATGTATATAATTACTAACTAGTTAGAAATGAGAAAAAGTCATTTTACGGTTTCAAACATAAAACTTTTGTGCAATTGTAGGAAACTGAAAGCACCAAAGTCCAAGACATCACTCAGACTGATGGAGGCAGGAGCCCCATCATGTAAGATATGGTTTACATGTAAAGGACAACTGATATGTACCAGGTAAGCTTAAGCTACCAGCCTAAAAAGGATAGGTGGATTAGTTTTCCATTATATTAATTGCAGTACCCAGCATTGAACAAGATATGAACTTTTGTTATCATTTACCTTCCAATGGTTCATGCTGCAGGGAAGCAAACACAGCCATTCTTGTGATACCGCCATCGCCCGCAAGCACAGTTGCGTCATCATTATCAGCAAGCAGCATTTCCAGCCATATGAGATCAGTCAGGACTCACCACTCAGAGAGTGAAGCACCAAGCTCAAATGGAAGTCCATGGCAGGATCTGAACAAATCGAGATCAGACACGACACAGCATCCCTCTCGAGAAGCTAGCGGTACACCATCTCAGCTAATTGAACCTTTGGAACTCAATACGAATGGCAGGCCGACAAGAACACCATTGAGTTCTATGGATTCATGGGATGAATATGGGAGGAGATCGCAAGGCTCCTGGTACAATTTATCAAGGAATGATGATGCAATAAGTATATCTGGATCAGCAATGCCTCCTCCATTGCACGAGTCTGACGATGACCACTTTTCACCTCCTCATGAAATCGTACGTACCCCCTAGCTACGATCTCACAAGATTAATAACCAACAAAATGATTTGATCTAGTGAAATGCAACAGATAATTGATGTATTTATGCCATACAGGAGAGTCTAGGTGCCGATATTTACAGTAGACTTGAAGAAGCTCTCCGCGAATGTCAAGAATCGAAGAAAGAAGTGTTTGAAGAATCAACCAAGCGCCGAAAAGCAGAACTTGATGTGCTTTCAGCTCTTCAAAAGGTAACTGGTTCTGCTTTAAAAAAAAGCGAAGTTCAGTTCTTTTAAGGCGTATAATTCATACCGTGAAGTGTCTGAATAAAACAATCTAAACACAAGCTACTCTTATAGGCCAAGGAGTTGGAAAAGTTGTATCATCAGGAGGTAAGACGGCGGAAAACAGTTGAGGAGACACTCCTCGGACAAATACGGGAGATTGAAGAAACAAAGATTCGATGTGAGACAATATACGATGAACTACATGATGCAGAAGACGAGAAGGTCATACTGGAGCAACGGATAATAGAGATGAATTCTGATCTAGAAGATCACAAGCTGAAGCTGGCAACAAGCAAGTGCCTCCTAGAAGAACTCCAAGAAGATAAACAGAAGCTGCAACAAGACAGGGACGCTGCGGTGACTGCTGCCGAAGAGTTGCGCCAGACGAAAGAGCAGAGACTTTCTATGCCGGCCGAAGCGCTCAACACCGAGTTCTCTGCCTCTGAGCTTGAACAGGCAACTCGACACTTTGACGAAGCGCTCAAGATCGGCGAAGGTGGGTTCGGGTGTGTCTACAAAGGCTCACTTCGCAGCACAACCGTGGCTATAAAGTTGCTGCATCCAGAGAGCTTGCAGGGCCAGTCAGAATTCCACCAAGAGGTAATTCTTCAGATGACAGTTGACTTCAGTTCGTAGAGTCAGTCTTGTCTAAGAAGTGACACTATTGCAGGTTGCTGTCCTCAGCAGGGTACGACATCCGAACCTCGTTACGCTGATCGGGTCGTGCCGGGAGGCGTTCAGCCTGGTGTACGAGTTCCTACCGAACGGCAGCCTCGAGGAGCGGCTTACTTGCATCAACAACACGCCGCCGTTAACATGGCAGGTGCGCACCAGGATCATCGCCGAGATGTGCTCAGCGCTGACCTTCCTCCACTCGAACAAGCCGCACCCGGTGGTCCACGGCGACCTGAAGCCGGCCAACATCCTTCTCGACGCCAACCTCGTCAGCAAGCTGGGGGACTTCGGCATCTGCCGCCTCCTGATACAGTCCAACGCCTCCAGCACCACCACCAGGCTGTACCGGACGACCACACCGAGGGGGACCTTCGCGTACATGGACCCAGAGTTCATGTCCACCGGCGAGCTGACGCCACGGTCGGACGTCTATTCCTTCGGCATCATCATCCTGCAGCTCCTCACGGGCAGGATGCCCCAGAAGATCGCCGAGGTGGTAGAGGACGCGATGGACAAGGGGGATCTGCACTCGATCATCGATCCCTCTGCCGGGAGCTGGCCATTTGTGCAGGCGAACCAGCTCGCGCACCTTGGCCTACGGTGCGCCGAGATGAGCAGGAGGCGGCGGCCGGATCTCGCCGAGGTCTGGGTGCTGGTGGAGCCCCTGATGAAAGCCGCATCGATGACTGTCCGGCGACCAACGTTTGCAGCAGCGGCGCTGGATGAAGCGTCAACACCGTCCTACTTCCTCTGTCCGATCTTTCAGGTGGATGATGATGTGACAATGTCTGCCATGATCACTTGATCAGATGGTTCGAATTAAATCTGATCAAATTATTATTCTGTGAACAGGAGATGATGAGTGATCCGCACATTGCAGCAGACGGATTCACGTATGAAGCCGAAGCGATCAGAGGATGGCTCGACAGCGGGCACGACACCTCGCCAATGACGAACGTGAAGCTCGCGCACCGCGAGCTCACCCCAAACAGGGGGCTTCGCTCGGTGATTCTCGAGTGGCAGCAGCAGCAGCGCCTATACCATGAGGACTGGAGATAACAACATGACCCACATGTCACGACCCGATCTAGAGGGAGATCGAGATCGGACGGAGAATTGAGTGGATGGGAAGAGCAAGCAAGGAGATGAGAACAGAGAGAGGGGATGAGAGACTTCTTCACGTTCTATTCCTCCTTTTTCCCGAGACCATACAAAACGTTGGCTTATAACAGCGCCACACACACACCACGGCCTCAGGCCCACTGGATACACACACTACGGCCTCCGGCCCACTTGTCACACTGATACATCACTGGACGATGGAACAGGTGTGACATTGTCCTCTCCTTCAGTTGAGACTCCCTCCCAAATAGCTGCATGCGGGTATCGACGACGGAGCACATCCGACTCCCATGTTGCAGTGGCCTCTGGCATCGCAGTCCACTGAATTTTTAGTTGCACTGCTGCTTCATTGCCGCGTTTCACCATTCTTCTGTCCAATATAGCCATAGGAATTGTATCGCCTGTAGTCAAATCTGGCAACTTAGGTAACTTCACAAACACTGGTGAGTAATTGGGTGTGAAAGGCTTGAGCTGTGACACATGGAAAACTGGGTGAATACGACTGTCGGCTGGCAGCTTCAGCTTATATGACATTGTGCCGAACTTTGCTACCACTTCAAACGGACCAAAGAATTTGTAGGCCAATTTCGCACAAGGACGATTAGCGACCGAGGTCTGTGCATATTGCTGTAACTTAAGCAGTACCTGATCACCCACTTGGAACGAACGCTCAGTTTTGTTCTTGTCCGCCTTCCTTTTGCAGCGTGTTTGTGCCCGTGTTAATTGAGCACGCAACACTTCAGTATGATTTATCCAATCCAACTCACTCGCCATTGCTTCGGTGTTTGTTGTCTGTAAGATGCCTCCCAGATTTGGCTCCCGGCCATATAATGCTTTAAACGGTGAGCAACCCAATGACGCATGGTGACTGAAATTGTACCAGAACTCAGCCGTTGGCAACCATCGACGCCACTGCTTTGGGGAATCATGAATGGCACTCCGCAGATACATCTCGAGACACTGATTTACTCGCTCCGTTTGGCCATCTGTTTGTGGGTGGTACGCTGTGGAGTACAATAACTGAGTACCCGTTGTTGCAAACATCTCCCGCCACACGTTGCTGGTGAAAACTCGATCCCGGTCTGACACAATTGACAGTGGAACACCATGTAGCTTAATCACATGATCCCAGAGAGCCTTAGCCACAATGCTTGCTGTAAACGGATGTCGAAGAGGTATGAAGTGCGATAGCTTGGTGAAACGATCAACCACCACCAGTATAGCGTTAAAACCCTCTGATATTGGCAAGCCTTCCACGAAATCCATCGATATATCTTGCCAAGGGGCGGCCGGAATTGGTAATGGTTGCAGCTTTCCTGGTATCTTAATATTTTTGTGCTTGGATTGCTGGCACACCTGACACTGCCGAACATACTCTTCCACAGCTGTTCTTATCCCGGTCCAAGCAAACAACTTCTTGACTCGCTGGTAAGTAACAGTCACACCAGAATGACCTCCCACGGCACTGTCATGCATTGCACTAATCAGTTTTGTTCTTAGCGCCGAGTTCGCACCAATCCAAATGCGTCCTTTGAACCCGATCAACCCCTGTTGCAACGTAAAACCCTTCTCATCTGGGCTATGAACAGCGAGTTGCTGTAGCATCTCTTGTGCCACTGCATCCGTTTCATAGGAGTTGACAACCTCCTGGACCCAATTGGACTGACAAATGGAAAGTGCACTGACAGACAACAAGTGACCCACTCGCGACAGTGCATCCGCCGCGCCATTGTCAGCTCCCTTGCGATACACAAACTTGAACGGTAGCCCCACCAATTTTGCCATGGCTTTGCGTTGTAGCTCCGTGTCCAACTGTTGATCACCCAGATTGCATAAACTTTTGTGATCCATGACAATGGTGAATGGGCCCCGCTGTAAATAAGAACGCCAGCGATCGATAGCCATCATCACCGCTAAGAATTCCTTCTCATACGTAGACAACTTCTGATTACGGACCCCCAATGCTTTGCTGAAATATGCCAAGGGATGACCCTCTTGCATCAGGACTGCGCCAATGCCTGTGTCACAAGCGTCAGTCTCGAGCGAGAATGGTCGATCGAAATTTGGTAATGCCAGCACCGGAGTCTGAATCATAGCCTGTTTGAGCTTTTCAAATGCCTCCTGAGCTGTTGGATTCCACACAAAACCTTTCTTCGTCAACAATTGTGTCAGTGGCTTGGCAATTATACTGTAATGAGGTACAAACTTGCGATAATACCCCGTGAATCCTAGAATATCCCGCAGCTCCGTGGCATTCGTTGGTGTCTCCGTGGCATTCGTTGGTGTCGGCCACGCATGCATTGCCTGAGTCTTTGCCGGATCTGTTGCCACTCCATCAGCTGTAATAACGTGGCCCAAGTACTCAATGCGAGTTTGCGCGAACGAACACTTGGATTTCTTGGCGAACAACTGATTTTGACGCAGACGATCGAGCACCACTCGAAGATGCTCTTGATGCTCCTGCAAGGACTTACTGTACACAAGTATATCGTCCAAAAATACAATCACAAACTTACGTATAACGTCAGTGAAGATTGTATTCATCAAGCACTGAAACGTTGCCGGGGCGTTTGTCAGACCAAATGGCATGACCCGAAAGTGAAAATGGCCATGATGTGTCTTGAAGGCAGTCTTTTCTTCATCCTCTGGTCGCATGCGAATTTGGTGATAACCGGCCCGAAGATCTAGCTTAGAGAAGTAAGCTGAGCCTGCCAATTCATCGAGGAGCTCATCCACAATTGGCAATGGAAACTTGTTCTTGATGGTTATGAGATTCAGCCGACGGAAATCAATGCAAAACCGCCAACTTCCGTCCTTCTTTTTCACTAACAGTACGGGAGCTGCAAATGGACTCATACTGTGCACAATTGTTCCAGCTTTTATCATTTCCTGAACCTGTCGCTCAATTTCATCCTTCTGATGGGATGCATAACGATAAGGTTTTGCATTGGGAGGCTTAGCACCTTCCTCTAAAGTAATTGCATGATCGTACTGACGAGACGGTGGCAACCCTATTGGTTCATCAAACACATCGCGAAATTCAGATAACACCACTTGAACTTCCGGAGATGTAGTCAACTCTGATGATAGTTCAGTTGCCGGAAGCTGCTCGAGAACAACCATTGCCCATATCTCGTTGTGTTGTTCCCACTCATGTAACATGTGCAGAGTTGCAGTTGCTGGTGCTGTCGACTCGACAGTAGAAATTCCTTGTAGCTGAATTTGTTTTCCTTCGTGTGCAAATGTGATATTTTTCAATTTCCAATCACACTGCATCGGGCTGTATCTACCCAACCAATCCATGCCCAGTACACCATCATAAGCGCCTAATTCAATAACTCGCCAATTGGATGTGAATGTATGCCCTTGACTATTCCATTTCAGTGCTGACACCATTGTTTTGCACACCAACTGCTGCCCATTTGCAACCTTAACTTGCACTGTGGGAAATGGCAGACTGTCGAGCTCCAATGCGTGACACAAAAGATGCATCCAAAAAGCTATGTGTACTGCCAGAATCCAACAACAACACCATGACTTGATTGCCCACTTGTGCACATAGTCTGATGCACGCCGAGGATTCTGTCCCGTAGCTGCATTATCAGATAGTGCATAGCACTCAGCTTCTTCAGGTTCAGGTTCCTGTATCAATTCCAATGCACAGACTGCATCGTCAGTTAACACTTCGCCGAACTCCCCCACTTGTATAGTCAACAGCTGAGCAACTTGTTTCTTACACTGATGCTCCCGAGAGTAACGATCACCACACTCGAAACAGAGATTGTTCGCTCTTCGGAAATCCCGCAATTGCCTTTCGCGACCAAAGTCGTCCTGGCTAGGTGCGGAAATCCCCAACACCAGCTGCACGAGGAACAGTAGGCTGCCGAGCTGGGACTGATGCTGTAGGAGGTGGTTGTCCTGCCGGAACTATCCGACCTCGAGGACGAGTAGTTTCCAACTCCTCCTCCTGAATTTTGGCGAACACAGTAGCCCGCGTGATACTAGTCGGTGCCTGAATGCGTACCGCTGCACGAAGTTCATCCTTCAGACCTAACAAAAACCGAGTAACAAAAAACTTGGTGTTCAAGGAAGGATCCAAGGCCAACAGGTGATACATGTAGGTCTCAAATTGCTGTCTATACTCTGTCACAGACCCCGTCTGATTCAGCAACAGCAACTGACGCATCTGTGCTTCGAACTCATCAGGCCCAAATTCCTCCGCCAGTGCCGCCCGAAATCCATCCCAAGTGATCTCACTGCCCGACTGCCGAAACGCCTGCAGCCATAGAGCAGCGTGGCCATCCATGTACAGTGACGCCGTAGTAAACCACTGATTCTCCGGGACATGATACATGCCAAAATAGGTGCAGCAACGATCCAACCAGAGACTTGGCAAGGACCCGGAAAACCTAGGGAAGTCGTGTTTCGGTGGCTTTGCATACCCGAAATCATCGCCACGCTCCTCCCGGCGGTGATGTTGAATTGGCGGCGGTGGTTGTCACTGCAGTCGCTGTGTGGGCGGAATCACTTGCGCCTGCGGAACCAATGGCACTGCAGGTGGCTGTCGAATCAGCGGCTCGCCGTCGTTGGCCAACCGGGCTTGTGGCTGCGGACGCACCTCCGCACCCGACGCCGCCGTGCTCGCTGTCAAGGCCATCGCCTGCCTGGCCTCGTCGACGTCATGCTGCGTCAGCACCAGCTGCTGCTGCACCCCGGCCAAATCTGCGGAGATTTTATTGTTGAAGGAGATCTGCTCCGCATGACGCTTGTCGCCGGTGTTGACCTGCGAATCCAACCGCGTGATGATGGATTCCAACAACTTCTTCATCTCCTCCGCCTGGGTCGCCATTACCGCAAGCACTTGCTGTGTCTGCGCGCTTGGTTTGGGTGGTGCCGTCGCGCCCGCTCGAGCCGATCCGAGCGGATCAACAGGGAAAAATTTCTGGCTCTGGATACCAAATTGTCACGACCCGATCTAGAGGGAGATCGAGATCGGACGGAGAATTGAGTGGATGGGAAGAGGAAGCAAGGAGATGAGAACATAGAGAGGGGATGAGAGACTTCTTCACGTTCTAGTCCTCCTTTTTCCCGAGACCATACAAAACGTTGGCTTATAACAGCGCCACACACACACCACGGCCTCAGGCCCACTGGACACACACACTACGGCCTCCGGCCCACTTGTCACACTGATACATCACTGGACGATGGAACAGGTGTGACACCACACGAACTGGTTCGTCAAGGCCATCCCGGAGAACACCTACCAGCTTGGTGCGAAGTGAAACTAGCTTAACTGTTTAGTTTCTTGTGATGTAACCAACCCAAAGACGAGTTCAGTCTTTAAGGCTGCCCTCCAAAATATCAAAATATTTTTTTACTCTTACTACTAATCTAGTCCTACTTCATTACCTCGGCCCATTGACTCACGCCCTCAGCCCCCAGCCCACACAATTCTCACGATCTCACTCGCACGCACTAATGGCAGTAGCAACCGTTGCTTGGAAACATCGCGGCGCAAATCTTCCATATCAAAAAGGAGTTAGTTGTGCTAAATTACCCTATATATGAAAGTGCGTTGGATTCATCTTCAAATCTGCTATCCACGTCGCCCTTTAATCCTCGGCCGTTCGATCTGCCCGTCCAACGGCTCGGATTGCAAATTTGTGGAGGCAAACACTTCGGGTACTGTAGCTCGGGGGTCTCCTCCAATCACAGCAAGCCACGTCACCCGGTCGTCCGCCGGTGGTCGCCGGTTCCACCGGTCACCGTGTCTATTTTGCAGAAAAGGCACTCACAGATCGAAACGGTGCTCTGCGATCCATATTTTAACACAATGAAGGACCTATTTGAAAATAAGTAAAACTGTCTCGACCTTTCTGCAAAAACGTCCCACATAATCCCCCCTTTCTTTTCTCCAGAGGTCACCGCCGCTGCCGCGCCTCATCCCGCGTCGCCGTCGCCTCCTCCCGCGCCGGTCCGTCTCCTCCCGCGCCGCCCCGTCTCCTCCCGCTCCGCCCCGCCTCCTCCTGCGCCGTAGACGACGGTGAGGCACGCCCTAGCGTCTCCCGTCCGCACGCCTCCCCCCACACCTCCACCACCTCCGGGATCTACAGCCGGTGTTCTCGCACGATGGGGTCGTGCAGCTCGAGGCCACCACTCGGTTCCAGGAGCTGCTATCCACTAGGTGGGTCTTCAGTTCTCATGAAGTTGACGTCTTTGTATAATATTTCCCTTACTTGGAGTATATGGGGATGGAATTAAGGCGACTCTAGAATTAATTACGAGAGAACTTGTTCAGTTCTACATTTCTTTGGGGCTAGAATCACGAGAACCTTGTTTGAGTCTTAATTTACTTGCGGATTAGGTTGGGGGCAAGATCAATTGCTTCTCAGATGTTCTCTTCTGAGATTAAATTTCATTGAATATGCTATTTTATCCTTTGAAGCTTCCATTTAGCAATTGTCTTTACTTTGTCTCAATACTCTTCTGGGTCAACTTTTAGTTAATATCGGAAATACTTGTTTCAGTAACCCTGCTAGGCTTCAAAGTTTCAATAATTAGGGAGATATGGCATGGTTGTTTCGTTGTACATTATGTGTTAAACATATAATAGTAAATGGGCTTCAGTCTGGTTCATAGAGTAGTTTGGACAAAGTCTGATAGCTTGTTGGTTCATTGGTGCATTGCTTCCGTGTCAAAATTGTGAAAGTTTTACTTGCGGTGCTATTGCACAATGTATGTAGAACAGAGCGAGCCAATTGAAGAAGTGATTAGCACAAGTGTCGTTGCTTTCTTCATTATGTTCCTTACACGTGAGGACCATCCCCAACTCCATGCGAGAACAATCTGAATCAGAAGTTGGTTTAGTTGGGCAGTAGCTAAATTCAATCACACCCACTGACAAAAAATACTTTCGTTCAATTGTTACAGTTTGAGGCTGCATGGCACTCACAAGCATTGCATCAGGCACATCAGACAACACCAAACTGGTGGTTCAAGCTGGTGATGTGCCCATCTTTGTCAAGCTTTTCAACTCTCCGAGTGCAGATGTCCGCGAGCAGGTACATAAACAACTCTCGAATCAGGCCCTCGCCCCGCTTTATAAATAAAGCCACACCATTTGAGACCGCTGCTGGGCCAGACAGCACAACGCCCAAAAGTAGCTGCTGGGGCGGAAACAGCAAGAACACGCCCAAAAGAAAAGAGAAGAGAAAAAGAAGAAGAATAAAAAGCCAACAACGGCAGATCGACACAAGGGACCAGGCTCCACGACCAATACGCCCACCGAGGCCTCGCACCAAGCTCCTAGTGTTCCAAAGCGTCGGTACCCAACAACACCTTCAAGAAGGGATGCGACGACGACGACGCTGCCGCCAAGGGTTTCCCCCGGTACACAATTGAGGAGAGGGGACCCCCCGTCGCCCTTCAGGAAGGACTGGCGGCACTCGCAGGCACCACCGCGCCGGAGTCGAACATGCCGACTAGGATTTCTCCCGATCCCCCCTCACCCAGGCGCTCTGGACCACTCCACCAATCCGCCCACCACCCAGCGCATGGCCGTGAAGCCGTTCACACTGTCTCCCCACGGTACAAAGAGGAGAGGCCTACACACCGAAGAAGGAGAGCCGGGACTAGGAGCCGCCGCACCGCCGACGTGCGGGAGGGACCAACCTCCACCGTCAGAGGCGGTAACCGACCGGACACAACAGCAGGAGCACACCAGGCCCGCAAGCCCGACCGGGCCCCTCGAGGCCCGTGAAGTTCCCGCCGTCGCGCTGCAGCAGGCACGACGTTGGCGCTGACGCCCCACCTCCAAGCTGCTCTCCACCCCTAGTGTACAGAGAACCGTGCTAACGAGGACTCGGACTGACCCGCCTAAAACCTAGATGGGGTTCGAAGACCCAGATCTGGGCCGGGGACGGCGCGTCAGTCCAACACCACACCGGACACGGCCCTGCCGCCAAGAGGAGGCACCCACACCCTAAAACCGGCCTAACCCAACCCGGACTGCCCCGAGACCTGGATCACAGCACCGTCGCACTCCTAGCTGAACCGCGACCGAGCTCCCTACCAGGGACAGACCCGACGCGGGTGTTGGGAATAGCGGCACCGCCGCCGACAGATCCGGGCTAACCTGACCCAGATCCGGCCCGCAGCTGTGCAGCACGCATCGACAGATCTGGGCCCACCTGGCCCAGATCCAGCCCGCACACGCGCCAACAAACCCATCTGCACCACCAGCAACCACCACCCCGTCAGGCCGCGCTCGCCGGAAACCAGCGGCAACCCAGGGCCAAAGGACCCCGCCGCCGGCACGGACTCCACCTGCAAACCTCGCAAGTCGCCACGAGCCCGGACTGGGGACGCCCTGCCCAGCACCACCACGGTGCCCAGGAGCTGGCGCGAAGAGGCGCCCCCCGCGCTTGCCTGCAGCCGGAGCACCGCCGGAGCACCGCCGTGGCCCGCCAAAGCCCATCGGGGCCCGAACAAGCCCGTGAGCAGCAGGACTACAGAGGCGACTCTGTCGCGAGGAGGACGAGCCACCTTCGCCGCCGTCGATTGGCAAGGACCCATGGCCCCTCGCCGCCGCGCTTGCCGCCGACCACGCCCACCGCCGCCGGAGAGAAGCCCGCCGCCTTGCGCACGGAGGAGATCCCCGCCGCCACCATCACCGGCCACCGCCTGGGCCTTTGCCCGGCGCGACCTCCGGCAGCGGCGAGGAGGGAGGGGGGTGGGGGAGGGGGAGGGAGAGGGCGGCGCGGTCGCCCCCGAGCCGCCTAGGTCAGGCGACGCGGGTGCTGAGGGGGGTATATAAACAACTCACATAAGAATCGTCTTTTACTGGAGATACCTTTCTGCATTATTATGTTCCCTATTTGTATTTTCATGCTGTATGGGCTCCGGGGAATGTCGCTGGTGACTCTCCAAAGTGCCGGACCTGGATTTTCTTCTGCAGCTATCTCTATTTGAAAAACTGAAACTGTAATGTACACCAACTATAGATCGACTACTTCTTTTGATTGTTGAAAATAAAACATTGTATGTTGATTAGTGTATTTGCACATTCTAAATGAAATTTAACTTTACACTTCCTACTTTATAGAATGATATGTGGGGTCAACTCTTATTGTGAATAACTCTGAGCAAACTATGATGAAAAATGTGGTGCACAAGGTTTGATTTCCAGGATTAGCTCATGTTCATCATATTAGTTTTATGCCATGTCTACGTGATTCTTTTTACTGTGAAAAAACGGGAATGGAGAACAGTATGATATGTGCCACTCTGCTAGATAATTCCATCATGTCCACTTTTACATATGATGTACACCATATGAGGATACGCTAGGGGCTACTTTCTTTAGTTACAAGGCAGATGTTCTCAAACTAATTTCAGACGTTGGAGCTTTACACTTTAAGTCAAATATAGGATTGCAGCAAGTTCATGACATGTTTACAAAATGCCTATTTTTCCTATTCCGTTGAGTTATATACTTATACTAGTTAGCGTGCACGTGTCACGTATTTTTTAGTGTGACTATTCATATCACAATTCTTTCAACAGTGTCTCTATTCATTGCCCGGGCATATTTACGCTTGTCCTTAACTACACTTCAACTAAATGATCCAATATCTTTGTTCTATCTCTCGCTCAAGATCTCCTATAAGTCGAGATTAATTATCATGTAATTTTACTATACTTAAAAGATAATTCGAAGATACACTAAATGTACGATCTATAATTCTTGGTATTCTCCACCCCTACTATTATCGGCAAAATAAAACCTGATATAAATATCACAGTGGGAATGACAATAATATCCAAAAAAAATGATCAAACAATGGCATCCCTCACATATACACATACCCTCCATGCACTATGCTGCTCCCCTCCCCCCTATGGTAGAAATCTCTAAAGGTACTCTAGTGTTTCATACTCACTCGATTCAGGTTTGTTAGTTCTTTGAGTACATAGTGTCTAACTGATACACTATGCAACGTACTATTTATATGAAAGAAATCCATCGTTCCCCGTTCCTTAGATGAACTCCAATTCACTCCTCTTCAAACATTTCACGGATAAATTTTCTCGAATACAGCTTAGAACCGATCCTAATTCCCAAACATGATAAATAAATTTCTTTCTTTGCTTGCTTATGGGTTTGACAAATAGGCTTTTATTCCCTGTGTGCAGAAGATCAAAATTCAGAACCTCATATAATCATTTCGTGTTGCCGGTGGAGATTTTACGAATCAAAGAAGAAAATTAAATGGACTAGATAAAAAATGTAACGAAATGGCACTGCTAGCTATAACAAATCTCTGAATAGAAAGCTAGGACCATTCATCGTCAGGAGTATCTAGAATTCCAGAACGGGCCCTGGAAAAAAAAGATGAACACATTTAGTAAGACTGCTGGCAGCCATGTGACCCTTTCTTGTCTACAGAATGTATCTCTCCGGCGGCGAGCAAATCGATAGCATCAAGAACACACACCATATTGCAACCAAATTAAGCAGAGAAGCAAAATAAACTGAGCCTGGATGCCCAACGCCGTTGAAACTTACCAGCTATGTTAAGGAGATTGTGAGGAGCTGATGAACCGACCAATCAAGCAGTATCTTGGCACTGCATGAAAAACAATGAAGCAACAAAGCATCCGTGGCATGAGACACCCTAATAGTGGGCGACGGCGCGTGCAATCTGGTCGAGGCGGCAGAGGGGGATAAGATCTACCTTGATCTCCTTGCCTTCACCTAGGGCATGCAGAAGAAAGGTGAGGTGGAGTGAGGGCGGCGGCGTTGTGCCAATGATGTGGGTAGAGAAGAATAAAAGGCGCTCGGCCGGCCTGCCGGCAGCATCTCGTCTACCTCGCCAGTTAATTACATCTCGAGGTCACACCGTTGACATGGGCTGCTCGAACATCCAGTGAGAGCCCCATCGCGATGAAGGTCATGAAGCCGAGAGGGCGAGGAGGGAGAACATAGTTTTTATACAATGTTCCCGTAAGTCTAGCATTATTGGTGAAACAGATTGGGGCTTGACGGAGAAGAGGAGGCGGCCATGGGCCATGGCCAAAGGTCGTGCGAGAGGACGGTTTTCAGGCGTTAATTGGTTTCCAAATAAGACAGTAGTTATTTGGCTTCCAAATAAGACGGTAGTTAATTGGTTTCCAAATAACACGGTAATTAATTGGTTTGCTTTGTGGAGGTGTGGCCGGGCCGGGCGGACGGTGTAGCGTACCTGCACTTAAAATAAGGCAGATACCTGTGTATAGTGCAAATCCCTGGATCGGTTCATTTGCACACACAGTTTACGATGTAATATCACAACAAAGCGTCAATTTTATTACATCGATGATCCAGAATTACAAAATATTCATTACAAGTTGCTTAGCATAAAGCTAGCTTTGAAATAGTACACAGCTGAAATACAATAGCAGTGAGTCTCTATCACTTTCATGCTGCCACAGGCGAAAACATGTTGGTTGTAGACTCAAAACCTATATACGAAACCTCACTCGTCATCTGAACAATCTGCAATAAGAAAAATATTGCAACAACGTGGGTCAGATTCCATTAAAAATGGATTCTGGCAAGTGACACTATGGTGGACACTTAATGGAATAACTCTATAGCCTATATGCATATTTGGCTGGTGGAGTTCAAGGCTATTTTGCATAAAGCCAATTTTTCCTAACTCTTTGGAAAACACTTTTCTTCTATTCGAGACATCCGTGGCATGAAATCCACTGTCTCATTCTACCCTTGTTCACCCATCAAGTTTTTAATTTAGAAGTTGGAATGGTGGAATCCTCCGTTGACGTCCTCGTTCAGCTGCTCAATTGTCCGTTTCCGGGGACACGACTAAGTACTTAGATTTTAACTCTGCAGAGGTTGTGCACGTTCACCATTGTACCCATTCAACCCAGGTTATCCTTTACACACCATTTGTGATAAGGAAAGGAAAGAATAAGACGAGATCTTTCAGAAGCATTTTCCCTCCCACTCTGGCCTGACGCGCTCCACCTACAAATCCTCTACCACCACCTGTCAGGCCGGGGAGAGTCCATGCAGCTTAGTTGATCAAGCCAGAGCCCATATTGGCAATGGCTGCACGAGAAGCAATCTTTACTTGGAGTTCTTCAGATTCCTTTGCTCCTGGGTGGCCTTCCACAAGTGAATATTCCACAGGTAAAACCCCTGGGAACAACACTCAACTCATACAGCCAAGCAACCAATTTCCACCCATGTGTTTGATTAAAACTTAGTAGACTTTATCTTTTTCATCAAAATAGTTTTAGCATAGCATCACTATTCTACTAAGTAATTTCATAGGAACGTAGACACAGGAATAAAGAGGTCTATCATGGCTTGCATAGCAATGCTATCCTACACATGCTTATAGAAAATACTCTACTCATGCATAGAAATAATAGGACTTTTATGGGGGTGTGCCACTTGCCTTTGAATGTTGTCGTTGTTCACATACTCTTTTCAACAATGAACGTTTGCTCTCCGTTCAATCTAAATAATAAAAGCAAACAACAATACAACAATCAACAAACAACAATCATCAATCATACATGCACATACGTAGTTAACAAATAAGTTTCATAACACTTCTAAGGAAAACATGTTATGCATGATATGCAAATTATTTCTAAGGACTAGAGATGCATGTCATGCCATGAAATTCTTTTAAGTTAATGCAAGGCAATTAGGTTGGTCAAAATGAATAAGAACTAAAGTCATAGGTTGGACAAAATACTTTGTTATAACTCATCTTGAATAAGCACTAAATGACTTAGTCATGATGTGCATAACTACTTAGAGAAAATACTAACTCTATTCTTCAAGGTGATCAACAATTATTAACAACTCTTGTTAAATTGGATATTCACTATAGTGAGAGAGATAGACACCCGGCCAGCCACTTAAATTGTGGAACAGGTCTCATGTACGTGGACATGTAAGGTTAGTTTCCAGGCCGCTTCATCTCACTATGCCGCTAGGATCCAACAAACTTCAAGATGGTAATAACATGATCAAAAATCGTTTATGTCTAAAGTGAAAGATAAGATTAGGAAAGAGGGAAAAGATAGAAAGAAAGATGTAGTTGTCCTCCAGGCTTCATCTCCAGACTTGTAACTTTCTTCTGGATGATGTCTTGATTGAACTCTTGGTAGTCTTGATGAATCTTCAGACTTGATGATTTTTGTATCACCTAGGCTGGTCTTGGATTTACTTAGTCTTCATGAAGTCTCAGAGAAGGAGGGAGAAAGAAAGAAATAGGGACAAGACTTAGAAAATATTTCTGGTTGGTCTTCATGAACTTCTTCTTGATCTTTCTTCTAAGTGCTTCTACTCCTTGGAGATACTTCTGAAGTCTTGTTTTGGCTAAGTCCTTCATTGGTCTTCTAGCTCCATGTTGAAAATCCTAAGAGTCTAAGTGTATCACTTTACCAAAATGCTAAGTTGAAAATATTTCTAACTTAGAGAAAATGGGGAAGGAGTTTTCTTATGGGAAAATATAACTATATGTGAAAATAAGTTATGCATGCAATGCACTTTTAAATCCTAAGAAATATCATACAAAATTTGTGATGTTTATAAAGCATGCATTAGGCTATAAATGCAATTTAATTAATTTCTATTTTTGGAAAATATAATAAAAGGAAACATATACATTAAAGTTTTATGTGAATTAATTTTTATAGCACAATTTTCTTATAAATGGTGTTAATAGATGGAAGGGTTTTAAATAAATTTATAGCAATTTACCTTAATCAAAAATAATATTTTTATTAATAGTTATGTTGAAAATATTCAAACTATTCAAATTAAGTATATAACTATGATTTCATTCAAATATTACTCAAAAATATTTTATATCAGTGGCATTAATTTACAAATATTCCAAAGTCTCTAAAACAATTTTATTTGCAATTTTTGAATTTACAGATTTAAAGTTATGATAAAAATACTCAAATTCACCATTTGAAATTTGAATAATTTTAAACTAAGTCAAATTTGAATTTTGGCAGTTCTAAAATATTCTACATGTTAAGGGATTTCCAAATATATAAAAATTATTAAATTTGGAGTTGTGGTTAAAAAGTTATGAAGGTTTGAACTATAGGGGCTTTTCTGTAAAATTGCTATTTAATTTTATTCGGGAAAATAAAACAGAAATCCAGAGACACGTGGCGCGATCGGATTGGATCTGACGTGGCGCTGACTGGGACTGCTGACTGGGCGCTGCCGTGTTTAAGTGAATTGATCTGGGCCGTTGGATCTAGATCTAAGGGCTCAGATCTAACCGTACCTCTTCGTTTTAAAAGATCTAATCGTGTGCGTTGGTTGCAGATCGAACGGCTAGGAGTGAAACCGAGAGAGGAGCTCACCGGTGGCGGCGCTAGGTCACCGGAGCGTGGCGGGGACGGCTCGGTATTCGCGTTCTACGCGCTCTAGGAGGTCTCGGGACGAGCAAACTATACCGGAGCGCGTAGGGTGGCGAGGCGGTGTCGATGGCGAGCTCGGAGACCTCTTTGCGTCTGCGTTCTTCGGCAATCCTTCACCGGAGTTGGAGATGGCGATGGACGGCGTCGGTCGTGGATGCGCAGCTCGACCTAGCGCGAAATAAAACACCGCACCAAGTTAGAAAGATGCCTGAGGAAGAAAAACGAAGGATGGAGTAGGTGGGAGGGCTCGGCGTGGTCGACGTCCACCGGAAAAGGAGTTCCTCGCCGGCGGCAATGGCGAGATGGCGAGGTCGCGCGTGGACGGCCTGGGGGCGCTCTGGGAGGGTGGTCTGGGGGAAAAGGGAGAGGGCGAGGTGGGCTACTTGAAGGGCTATACGGGAGCTTTCAACGCAGCTTTAATCGTGCGAATTTACAGGGGATCAATCGGCCGTTTTCGAGCGAGATTTCTGGAGGTTGAAGACGCCTCCCCTGACAGGTGGGTCCCACTGTCAGGGATTTTTCTTTTTCCTTTTCTGATTTTCTATTTCCTTAATAACTTTTGATTTATAATTCCAAATGAAGTCAAATTAATTTCTAAAAATTTGTAAAAACAATATCTTTGTGTTAAACCAGTTGTGGGCATGTTTTGAATAATTTTAAAATTTAATATTTTGAATATTCCTTAAATACAAATTTGACACTTAAAGTCAAATTTGAAAATATATCTTAATTAAATTTTCTTTTGGCTGTATAAAATTTAATAAAACTACAATAATTATATAAGTTTGAATTAAGTTATTTAAACTCATATTCCCATAGTAAATAAATTTTAGCTTCAATAGATTAGTAAATATCCCATTACAAAAATTTGTAATGAAAGAGAAAATGAAATGTAAACATTTTTAATTCAAATTATTTTGTGCACCATTATAGTTTATATTAAGATAAATTATTTGAAAACTTCATAAACAACTTTGGAAAAGATTTTAGATTTAATTCTTTTCTTATATAGTATAATATATTCCTGAAATCATTTTATGTTTAGAAAATAAATGAAAATCATTGAATCTAATGAAATGTTTATTTGGATAATCCATTAATTATGAATTATATGAAGTTATTAAAATTATAAACTCTAGGCTTATAATTTCCAAATTATATTTTGAACTGAGGTAAATGAATCATAATCTTTTGACAAATAGACAAAGTTTTCAATAGTTTAAAATAACACTTGTAATTATTATTTTAATTTATTTATAGCTAAGGCTAAGTGGTTGAAATCAATTACTTATTAGTAAACTATTTACTTAAAATAAAATGGTTTGTGCTTTATAAAACATTTGTCAATTTACATATTAAGGTTTTTGAAATACAATGGATAATAAAATGTTGAACTAGAAACAACTTTTGAAAGAAAGTTAAACTGAGGTATTTGAAATAAAACTCTTTAATATGTTTGAAGTCTTTTACAGTTGGTTTTCTTATGCATTTACTGTTTTATTTTAATCCAAAATAAAAGTTTTAAATTTTAGTGATTTTTGAACATTATAAAATGTTGGGATGTTACAGACGGTGAGGATTTGGCACAACATTTCCTGCCGGTCGACAGGATCAATCAGATCCGTTAGTTTGTTGACCAGTAGTAAGGATCGTTAGATTTTGACAACTTAGGATGATCCGACGGATCTGGTTGTCCTGGGTACAGTTTTCTGGGTGGATGTAGCAAAGTTTTAGTTCGCTCTTTTATTAGTAGTGGAGATACAACTCTTGCAGTAGAGTTTTATAGATTTATGGGTTTAAGCATGATTGTCTGCACACTACATACATGATTTCCTTTTTGTTCTGCATAAGTTCCGTTATACGAGTGTGCACAACAGATTTAATTAGCGAAGGTAGAACAAAAAGGGTTATACGACGTTTTCCAGCTATGCACTATACTACACCTTTTTAAATAGTAACATGTCTGTTTTTTTGGTGCTGGTTGGGCACTAGAGGTCCCTGTTTTTAGACAGATATTCTTATGTTGGAATGGTTTAGTGATTCTTTCTTTGCCTCTGTGGTTTAACATGAGCATGCTACAGATTTTCTTTTATCCTGGTGAATTCGGAAGTGAATAATCTCTCATGATCTATATAAACTGAAGTGTCTGCATTAGAATCTTGAGTTCTTGAGCTTATCATATATTTGTGTCCTTTTTTTTTCATGTGTGAGAAGCCCAATCGTAACAGGACATGAGTATTAACCTAGATCGTCCTAGACTCAGTGGTGAAACAACTGTTCGAAATGCAGTCACCTAAGTTGCTGCCATGGTTGAAGAGAATGTGAAACTCAAAAGGTGTTTCATGTTTTCCACGACCGAGCATGGTGTTGTTTCATCTTGTGTGCATAACTGTCCTCAGCCAGGTGCACATACGATTTTATTTCATTTTGTCAAATTGTATCCAGACTATGGTCATCATTCTTCAGATCTTATTGCTTTTCAGCAGCTAAGCTTGACAATTAAACAACATGAACAGTAGTTTTCTCTCTTCCGGTTGACAATATTTAAATATAAAACTGAACATGTAATTGATGGTGTTCTTAATTAAAGAGTCAATAACGCTATTCATACATAAACTCTACCGGGATGTGCAAATTCATACAAAAACTTTCAAACTGGGGAAGAGTCATACAAAAACTTCAATGCACGTTGCCCACCAGGTCCATGGTAGTCCGAATTGCCCATCTGCTTGCCACGCAGGACATGATGTGTAAAGAACATTTTGCAATAACATCCCTGATACCTTTTCTCTGCCACGGATAGATCAGTTGTTACTGGCTTTGGGCGGAATTGAAAAACAGACACAGACCGCATATACCAGAGTTAGCGCCGATCTTTGCGGCAACTACCTTTCGCGAGGACGGACGCTTCGACGAAGACGATCTCTGCGCCGCCGCGAGTCTTTGAAGGCAATGGCTCCGGATGCGCAGCTCCAGCCTTGGTTTGACGAGGATCCTGATTATGGTATGCGGCTCTGCTCCTTCCCCACCCTCCTCGTTCCGTGTATCAAGTCGGGCGGGCATGTCCTGCGACGGGATGATCATGGGGTTGATTTAAGATCGTTTTTTGGTTGGGAATCGAGAATTCTACATGTATGAATGATGGTTAATCGATGCAAAATAGGATTGGGTTCGAATTTTCGTTTTGGCCAACGTACTGGGTCGTCCATGGAAACCAGAAATTGGGTTCGGATTTTCAGTTAACTGAACTTGTAACTGACAGACATGGAACTTATCTGTTAACTGAACTTGTACTGTGTTCTTCAAGTTAATGAAAACTGAACTTGTAACTGAACTTAACTTGGGCTGTGTTCTTCAAGTTTCAGTTAACTGAAATTGTAAGTGACAAACATGTACTGTACTTATCTGAATTTTTGTAATGTGCAGGAACAAATGCTGATCTATTCACAGTTGGACTTATACACAATGGATTCTTTGTAGGGAAAGGAGGGGATCTAACTTATATTCAGGGAACCACAGATTGGATTGACTTCTGTAACAGAGATACTTGGTCAATGTTGTGGTTAAAGGACATCCTACAACAACTAGGATATGCACTGGATGGGAAGTGTCATGTGTACTGGTCTCCACCCTGGAAAGAAATTCATGAGGGGTTGTTCTCTATCCAAACCGATGCTGATTGTGTGCACATGATAAATGCAGCTGACACTGTCAAGAAATTAGCATTGTTTGTTGATCACACCAATTACCTACAACGTTTGAGGCCTGAATCTATTAGCAACATTGTGTCATGTTCAGGTTTGGGAGATGCAGGTGCTTCAGGATCAGGAACAATACCTGTAGGAGCTTCTGGTTCAGGCACAATATATGTAGGTGCTGCTGGTTCAGGCACAGTTCCATTGTCACCCACACCAGCTACTGGAGGTTCTAGGAGAACATTTGTACACATAGAAGAAATATTAGAAGTGCAAGAAGATGAAGAAGATTCACAAGATTCAGATTTTGTAGACAGTGACTATGCAGTAGATGAAGGTGATGATGATTTGTTCACTGACAATGTGGACAGAGAAGTGAATGACCACAATGAAATTGTACCTGTGCATGAACCTGAAGATGATTCTGTACTGGATGATGCTGACCTTAATTTGAGGCCTCAGGAGCAACAGCTATTGCAGTACAAATTTTCTGTTTTCAATACAGAGGTAGATATGGAAGACCCGGTGCTCAAGGTTGGCATGGCATTTGCAGATGTGAAAGAAATGAGAGCAGCTCTGAATGCATACAGTGTAAGGAACAAGAGGAAAATAATAAAACCAAGGAATGAGAAGAGTAGAATTGATGCAATATGCAAGGTTGGTTGCCCATGGATGCTTAAAGCATCAAGTGATAGCAGGACATGTGCATTTGTTGTGAGAGCATACAATCATGTGCACACTTGTTCAAGAGAATGGCAACTCAAGGCACTGACAGCCCCATACCTTACACAAAGATTTATTAATGAATTTAGGGACAACATGAAGATGGGTTTGAAATCTTTTGCTGCAAAAGTTCAACGAGAATTCAACATGTGTCCTGATAGGTGGAAGTTGGGAAGGGCTAGAAAGGAGGCACTGAATATTATACATGGTGATGAGGATGCACAATTCAGTCAGTTGTGGGATTATGGAGATGAGTTAAGGAAATCAAATCCCGGATCCAAGTTTTTCTTGTCTTGCAATAAAGTTAAATGTGGTGATGTAACAAAAGAACATTTAGCTTCACTTTACTGGTCATATGATGGACTAAAGAGAGGGTTCTTAAGGGGTTGCAGGCCTCTAATTTGTGTTGATGGATGCCATATGAAAACAAAATACAAGGGGCAATTATTAACAACGGCTGGTATTGATCTCAATGATTGTATTTATCCTATTGCAATGGGATTGGTTGAAGTTGAGTGCACCAGTTCATGGGAGTGGTTTTAAACAACACTAAGAGATATATCAAACAGTGCTCCTTGGACTATCATTAGTGATAAACAGAAGGTAAGCAATTTTTCTTATGTTATAATTGCATCCAGTAGGTGAGATGCAGGTACCTCCAGTAGGTGATCAGGAGGTGGATGCAGATGAGGATGATTTTGATGATCCATCTTACATTCAACACATTCACAACCATGAAGCAGACCCTAGGTTGGATCCTACAGAGCAAATGAATTCAATGGTACATCACATGGGGCAGGAGGTACAGTTTATGGTCAATTAATTCATAGCAGTGGTCATTTATGTCATATTGAAAAGGTGTCGACAATTATCGAGACTTGTCGAGAACCATTGGGTAGGCCATTTATGACCTAGTAGATGGTTCTCGATGAGTCTCGACAATTGTCGACACGGAGGTGTCGACAATTGTTGAGACTCGTTGAGAACCATTTAGTCCTCGACGAGTGTCGACAATTTTGGACACCCCTTCTTACTCCTACATGACACTAACAAATACACCTACCTGTCACAGACCCATGTCCCACCTAATAGGACACATGGACCACAACCAGATGAGAGTTCATTTGTGCAATCAGAAAGAGAAAACCTGCAACCTCCCTCAGTTAGGGTCACTACTGCAACATCAAGAGGAAGGCTAAGGGGAAGAGCAAGAGGTAGAGGGAGGACAACCTCACAAGCTGGTGGTCACCAAGCTGTCAGGGGAGCAACAAGGAAAAGACAGGCTGATGCATCCACATCACAGAGACAAGATGAAGATGGAGGAAGAGCAAGAAATGCTTACAACCTGCTGTTTGGTGATGATGGGCAGCAACAGCAGCAAGTGCCAGCTGGAACAGAACTACCTGACCTGAACACAACAATGCAGCCATGATCATGTCAAGCAAATGCAACTAGCACAATATTTCTTGCCTTCTCTGTTTTTTCAATTGTTCTCGAGACAATGTAATGAACTTTTCCAGCACTGTACAATAGGATGATGTACTGAATCGATGGATCAAATGCTACCTTTTATTGCCTGCAATTATTTCTTGCAATAGCTATACCAGAATTATGGGAATGAATTTTAGCATAATATATAGTACAATTTGGAGACAAATATGTTTCTTCTTTTATTACTTGCATTATTTAGTTGCAGCAAACACAACAGTACAAGTACATATGAAGGTGTGCTCATATCTCACTAATAAATCATATGTTCCTATAATTTCATTGATTTCTAGCTTCTGATTCTTGATCACAGCTTCAAGCTATTTAAAACACACATGTACGCAACGGCCGGAGCTTCTAGCTTCTGATTCGTTTGTTTACTCTGACAGCAAGCGGCCGGAGCTCCCTGGTCCGGTTCTTGAAGTGCAGGAACTGGTTCACCTGCGTAGCCATAGCGAACGGGATGGTGCTCTGGTTGCTGGCCGCCCCTGCCACCGTGAAGTTCATGCCGTCGGAGAAGTTGGCGCCCGACGACTCCAGGTACGGGCTCAAATACCTGATCCCCAAGCTCTCCGCTGCACGAGTAAGGGACTGTCTGATAACACGTCGGAGCTAAGCTCTGCTCTGCTCTGCTACGTACCTATGAATTCGATGTAGAGGCGGCCGTCGGACCAGCGGCCGGTGGTCCGGTGGAAGAAGCGGCGGCGAGCGCGACAGTGAGCGGCGAGCTGCGAGGAGCGAGAGCGACGGCGACCTGCGAGCTGCAAGCAGCGAGAGCGACAGAGAGCTGCGAGGAGAGAGCGCGACGGCGAGCGACGAGCTGCGAGGAGCGAGCACGACGGCGAGCGGCGAGCTGGGAGGAGCGAGAGCAACGGCGAGCAGTGAGAGTGACAACGAGAGCTAGGGATTTGGATGCGGATGATTCGTTGCGGATTGGGGATTTCTGTCGGTCAGATTGAAACACACTTCTCCGCACAATTACAAAAATACAGGGGGTTTTGATGAAATTATTATTCGCACAACGTGTGCCCTGTCCGACGTGGCAGATCCACGTGTCGTCCTCGCATACGTCCGAACCAACCAATCCGCAATTAGAGTTTGTGTACCACCGTACCACATTTTGGAAGTTTTTGTATGAATTTGCACATCCCGATAGAGTTTATGTATGAATAGCGTTATTGACTCTTAATTAAACTATGGGCCCAGAAGTGAGTTTTTAATATTTGCTCTTACTAAATGATAAATGCATGACTCTGACCGACTGAATACAAGAGATATGCTACGAAGATCGTCACTGGAATGTTACTGACGTTTTTCATTGCGTTCTTTGCCCGACGTAAACAACTTAGGATTGGCTACACCTGTTCTTTCACTGCAACTTCAGCGTGAGGATCTGGAACTATCTTCAGATAAGCTGGTCACCTGGAGTCTCTTTCGAACATGTCTTTAAGCAAGCTCGACAACAATTTAACAAGCCATTCTTCTCCGAGGCGGTGATTCTGGCAGCTTGGCACATCTGGAAACAAAGAAATGAGTCAATTTTCCAACAAATTATGCCTTCGAGCTTGGAAAAGAGGTTTTGTAAATGAGATCACCTTGCATATGCATAGAGTGAAGACCAAACATGTACATGAGTTATCATCATGGATAGATAGTTTGTGTTAAAAACGAGTTGTAATTAGTTTGTAAATAGGTTTGTACATTCTTGCTCTCTCCCCTTAATAAAATATTGTGGGGCATTGCCCTACAGTGCTTGCTTCAATTTTTTTTGATAAATGCAATTTCTTCTATCCTATTTGTGTGACATATATGATTGAATGATACTTATATCTGACATAAAAAAAATCAATGCATTTTAAACCAGCATATTTCTTAATCGAATTTTATGTTGATTCAATTTATACCAAAAAAACTAGCATTTGTGCCATTTCTATACGAGGGCGTATGCCACAAACAGTGGGTTAGAATCTTTCTAGACAACTAATATAAACTAAATCGCTGCCTTATCATATAAGCATCCCCACGGATCCTTTGTATAATCATGTTGGTGTAGTAGTAGTATGTGGTTGTAAATCAGCTGTTTAACTGTTTCAAAATTAAGTTTTCTTTCAGGGAAAAGAGGTTGTATTTTTAAAACTGCTCATGCATACACTATACAAAAGGTATAATCATTTTCCCTTCTGTTTTATCACACATAACATATTGCGTACTATTTATGTAGCTTCAGAGAAACTTTGAGCATGTCTCTTCATTGTTATAAGAACTTAGTGCCACATAAGTAAAAAAACTTTACTGTCGATCGTATATTAGAACAACGGCAACAAGAACAATGCTCACTGTTATCCTATGTAATATCGCTACTTTATGTATAATTAGTTAGATGTTGCTGTGTATAACCACTGAGACTTTTTACTTCGGGTACCTCCATATTAGTGAGTACGTTGCTAAACAATATGCATGCGATCCCTACCTATTTGAACTCCTGCTATACGCTTAATGTAGACTGTTTAATTATGTTTACTGATTGTAAAACTTTCTTATTATTATTATGGGCCTACTTTAACATATTTACTTCCCACTGCATAACTGAAACCAACCAATTAGAACACCACACCAGCTGACATGACAACGATAAAAAATGTCCACTAAACCATATTAGTGAGTAGTAGATTCCATTTTTTGGAACGAAAAACATCAATCTCGAACTGATCTGTATATGAATTTTACTGAAATTAGCAAAGTGAAGACCCAAAATGACAAACATGACAAGTAGATCTAGCACACATTTCAGACAAGGTGGATATAATGTAGGAAAGATGTTTTGTACCAACAAAATATATATACTATCTTGAGATACATTCATACTACATCAACACAACAATATTACATTCCCCATTCCTACTATCTGTTGCAACACTCAATGAAACTACACGGGTGCGGCCTGTCGCCGCGCCATTTTACCTAGTATGTCCTGAGGCGTCGCTTAGATCGACCTATGTTTGAATGTTCAAATTCAGCTTACTCGTCAGATTGTGGTCCTGTGCTAGTGCTTCAATCTGTTTTTGTATGTGACTTTGCAATACTGGCAAACACTGATTTTTTTTAGATAAAGGGAATTTTATTACTTAAGAGTTTTAATCATTACACCCGGCATTTGCATAACTAAGATGTACACAACTACCAGTTCAAAAGTGACCAAACTCAAACATAAATAAAAAGGCGAATTACATATCAAAATGAGAAATTGTATATCCGTCCTAAGGAACTGGTAGGTCTATTCGGAGTGTTGCCATCCATGCCGGCAGAGTATCTCCCTGGCCACAGCCTCCAGCCTTGACGCCACCTCCAAAAAAGGTCTCGGTGCTCTACACGCTGGAGTGCCGACCATGCTCGTAGGGTAGCCGTACACCGATATATGACCTGCATAACAGTAACATTCAAATCGTTAAAAACCTTGTAATTTCTATATAGCCACATCGACTAGATAATGGCAATCGTGCCCATCCTATAGAAACTTTTAAACCTAGGATCCACACCATTTAGCCAGTTGTCAAAAACGTTTGCAACTGTATTTGGTGGATGTAAGGTAGAACCTATCTGGATGGCTGACCATATAGACCTCATGAATTCGCACAGGAAGAATAAGTGTGTAATGGTCTCATCGTGATGACAGAAAACACATTTTTTACTTCCGTGCCAATTGCGCTTTGTGAGGTTATCTTTAGTAAGAATGACACCTCGACGAAGATAACACGTAAACACTTTAGTTTTTAGCGGGATTTTCATCTTCCAAATTCTATTACTATCCTTAGTATCTACTGGGACTTCGGGTAGGATAAGAGCTCCATACATAGAATCAACCGAGAATTGACCATTCTTGGTGAGATTTCACTGAAATTTATCTGAACCTTCTGTTGGGGATATATCAACTAGGGGTGTAACCAACATGGATTAATCCGGCTAGTCCAGGGTGACCCAAGGGTGGTAAGGCTGAAGCCTGCCAGGCGGCCCAGATAGCTGACGTACAACGAAGTAGGCGGACGGTCCAAGGAAGGCGGAAGGCCGAAGCCCATCAAGCCACCAAGCCCAAGACGGAAGGCGGCAACTAAGCCGGCTAGGTCTAGGACTCTGTTTACTTGCCGGACAAGTACTTGCCTTGTACCCTGGGGTCAGGACGCCTATATAAGCCGGCTACCAGGGAGCCTTTAGGGCAGGCGCTTCAACACGCATCATACATATTGTAACCTGTTCATGGCTATTGCCTCATAGTGAATTATAGCAGCACGTAGGATCTCGCCACCGCTGTGGGATCCGAAGCTGGGTAAACTCGCCGTGTTCAATCCCGTCCTCGACGACACCAAACTTCTTCCCCACAATCCATACGTAGGCTAGAGGACCCCCGTCTCCTATCAATTATGCCGATACCACGACAGTTGGCACCCACCGTGGGGCATAAGGTTCCTGGCGTCACGTTCCAGGCGGGAACACTTGGCGACGTGGGCAAACAGATCGCCGTCAGCCGCGTCGCAAGGTATGGCGGCCACAGCTACATCAACTCGGATGAGTCCTGGCTCCCGGCGGACGACTACCTTATCGGATGCGCAATCGTACCGATCGGAGGGATCGACGTCTTCATCGGGTATACGCCAGAGGCGTACGGCCTACCACGTTTCTACAACCCCACCCACCAACCCTTCGACCAAGCAGTCGACCGACAAGATGGATCTGAATCCACCTTCTCCCAGGAGTCGGCCGAATCTGATTTCCACTTCGTCGGAGTTGTCGGACTGGGATCAGACTCCCAGCCGGAAAACAACGATCCTGAGTCAATCCTCCCTGCTCTACAGGAGGATGCGATGTCAGATGCCGGATCCAGATCTACCGTTCAAGTCAACGTAGACTCTGACTCTGATGATGATGCTAGTCTCTTCGAAGAGAAGATCAAAACCCGCTTTTCCAGTGGTAATCCGGCTCCTTCAGAGGGCACAGCGGATACTGACATGCCTGACAAGCTGGCTATGATGGTTGTTGTCGGTCACGAGACAACCCCAGTTACTTCGGAAGCGCAAAACAAGCCAGCGGAAGATGCCGGCGACACCACTGCCGGTCAACTCATTGAAAGTTCCGACAATGTGCGCGTAAAGAAGAAAACTGGCCTCGAGAAAGGCGGCAGCAGCAAACCCACGGATTTGCTCTCCGTCATCAAAGAAGTAGACGAGATCATAAATACTCCGGTGAATAAAGACACCCCACTTGACGAAGTGGAAGAGCTTAGGCTTAACATGCTTAAGCACTCTGACTTCCTGCGAAAAAGAGAGGAGCACGTTGAGAGCCTTGCGAAGAAAATCGAGAAAGAACAGGAGAAGATGTCGGCCAAAACAAGCCGGCAACTCTTCGAGGAGAAAAGGTCATCAAAAAACCGCCGTGGCAAAGAGCCGCCAACGCAAGCAACGACAGCGGCTCAAGATCTCGGGTTCGACTGGCGTACGGCACCACAACGCGTGGACAGAAGGGGAGATGTTGTCTTCTGCACCCCCATCCTCAACGCGGCCGCCGCACTAGATACCCTGGACGACAACACTTACACGGCGGAAGAAAAGCTGGCCAATGCAAGACACTTCGTGAGCAAGGCCCTAGAACAACAAGCTGGCACTGATTCCTACGGCCACATGGCGGATGCTCGCGGGGGAGACCTAGAGTCTAAGTCAGGAAAGTGCAAAGCTGCACCTGGCGCCGACCCTGAAGGCCCGTCTGGCTCCAGTAGCCATGGCGACAAAAGGAAGACAACGCCACCTCCAAAGAAGACGCCACCGCCAAAGCCAAGGCGGGACGAGAATTCAAGGACAGGAAGCAGAGGAGACCTGCCACCTCCATCCCAGCCAAGACGCGACAGCGGCGGTAGCCGGAACAATAGGCCGCCGCCTAGGAAAGATGTCGGCAACGACCCTCCCAGGAGAGGTCGAAGCCGGTGTCCGCAGCGTAGCACCGGCAGCAAGAAGAGAGAGGAGGCAGAAGGACCCAGGCGTAGCATAAGCCGGGCAGCGCAGGACGAGCCGGACGCAAATAGAGGCGCGCCGCAGCTCGAACCAAAAGACGCACGACACCGCCTAAAAGACATAGCAAGAGGAATGGAGCCGCTATACTCTGGACCAAAGTGCTTCGGTGACGCCATCCGCAGAGAGCCGTTCCCTAAGGACATGACATCAGTGTCAAAAAACTGTTCTAGGTACAACTGCCTCGTTAAGACGGATTCATGGCTAGCCGACTATGCCATGGCCATAGAAATTGCCGGCGGGAGCAGCTTCATTGCCGTCCGTTACCTACCTCTCATGTTGGAGGGCACGGGAAGGGCTTGGATCGACAACCTTCCTGAAAAGTCTATCCATAGCTGGTACGACATGGAAAAGGTTTTCTCCCAGCACTTCCAAGGAACATACAAGCGTCCAAATACCTACACGGATTTGCAACGCTGTATCCAAAAGCCGGACGAAACCATGACAGATTTTGTCAGCCGTTGGATATCCGAAAAAGCCAACTGTCATGGTGTTTCGGACGCACAGGCTATCCACGCCTTCTACACGGGCCTACAGAAGAAGTCCTTGCTCCGTCATAGGCTCGTCCGCGAGCAAATCACGGACCTTGGTGAGATGCTCAACCTAGCCGCCCAATACGCGGCGGCGGATGACGACGCCCGGGACGATGACCCAGACGTCAACATCATACCAAAGCGGAACAACAAGCGCAAGCAGGCGGCAGATGACAAAGCCGGACCTTCCAACGAGGTAGCTGTAGCATTCCAAGGGAATGCCGGCAAAAAGAAGTGGAAGAATAAGAAAGATGGTCGCGACACCGGCTCAGGGCCTAAGGCGGCGCGAATCACTTATGAACATGCAAAACTTTTGCCATGTCCCATCCACGCCTCACTGGGCAAGGTCAACCATATGCTTGGCGAGTGCCGTTTCATGGACGACTTCAAAAAGGACCCCACAGTCGGTTGGAAGTCAAAGAAGTCAAAGAAGAACGACAAGAAAGACAACAAGGAGGATGAGGATGACGACGACATGTCTATCTCAAGCGAAGATGACGCAGCCGCCAAGAAAAAGAAACCATATCCGAAGGTCAAAGAATCTCTTGTGTGCTTTGTCGGCACGCCTTCGGCTAAGGCGGAAATGCGCGAACTCAACGCGACAATGCCGGACGCCCCTCAGTATTTGAACTGGTCGGAAGCAACGATCACTTGGGACCGGTCCGACCACCCTGATCACGTTCCTCACCCAGGCAAGTACGCCCTTGTCGTCGATCCCATTGTCGACAACTTCAGACTCACAAAGGTACTTATGGATGGCGGCAGCAGCCTCAACATCCTGTACTATGACACACTAAGCCGCATGAACCTATCAGAGGATCAGCTGGACCACAGCAACCTCACTTTTCATGGCATAGTGCCCGGCAGGCAAGCAAAGTCAATGGGGAGCATTAGGCTGAAGGTAACTTTCGGACCAAAAGAGAATTACCACTCAGAGTTCCTCCGGTTCGAAGTTGTCCCCTTCAAAAGCGCCTATCATGCAATCTTCGGACGACCGGCTTTCGCCAAGTTCATGGCAAGGCCGTGCTACATATACATCAAGCTTAAAATGCGGGGGAGAACGGAACCATCACGATTTCCGGCAACTTCAAGAAAGCCAAGGAGTGCGAGCGTGGCATGGCCGCCTTCGCAGAAGCCGTCATCCACAAGGAAGAACTCAAGCTGCTCGGGGCGGATTCAGACAACTCCATGCCAAAGCCAAAGATTGATGTCAAGAAGACCTTCGAAGCTTCAGAAGACACCAAAAAGGCGGACCTCATCCCAGGTGACAAGTCTAAGCAAGTTGTCATCGGCTCCAACCTTGACAGCAAATAGGAAGGCGCGCTCGTCGAGTTCCTCCGTGAGAATCGTGACATCTTTGCATGGTCGCCTTCCGACATGCCTGGTGTACCGAGGGAACTTGCCGAGCACTCACTCAACGTCATAAAAGGATCCAAGCCGGTGAAGCAAGCAACAAGACGCTTTGGAGATGAGAGACGCAAGGCTATAGGAAAGGAGATAAATAGGCTGAAGGCCGCCAATTTCATAAAAGAGGTTGTACACACTGATTGGGTGGCAAATCCTGTACTTGTTCCAAAGAAGAATAAAGAGCTGAGGATGTGTATTGACTATACCGGTGTTAACAAGTGCTGCCCAAAGGATCCCTTTGTGCTGCCTAGAATTGACCAAGTCGTAGACTCCACAGCAGGCTCCGAGCTGCTTTGTTTTCTGGACGCCTACTCAGGATACCACCAAATCAAGATGAGAGAGTCAGATCAGCTGAAAACATCTTTCACCACTCCATACAGGACTTTCTGCTACATTACGATGCCTTTTGGCCTGAAGAATGCATGGGCGACATACCAGCGCTGTATGTAAAATTGCCTGCACGAACAAATCGGCCGCAATGTTCACGTCTACGTAGACGACATCACGGTGATGTCAAAAAAGAAGACAGATCTCCTAGAGGATTTGGAAGAAACGTTTCAGAATCTCCGGAGGTATCAGATGAAACTCAATCCCACCAAGTGCGTTTTCGGCGTTCCAGCCGGCAAACTGCTCGGGTTTATCGTCTCAGAACGAGGGATCGAGGTTAATCCGGAGAAGATCAAGGCCATCCAAAACATATCCAGACCCACTTGTCTGAAGCACGTGCAACGCCTAGCCGGATCGGCGGCAGTCGTCAGTCGTTTCATAAGCCACCTAGGGGAAAAGGCAATGCCTCTCTACCCGCTATTGAAGAAATCCGACAACTTTGAGTGGACAACAGAGGCAGACGCCGCCTTACAACAACTTAAGGAGGCCCTCGCATCCGCTCCGATATTGGTAGCACCTCGATCACAGGAACCAATGCTGCTGTACATCGCGGCAACAGGAGTTGTTGTCAGCGTTGTCTTGGCTGTGGAAAGAAAGGAGAACGAAGCCGCGACGTGTGAGCAACGACCGGTCTACTTCATCAGTGAAGTATTCTCCGCCTCCAAGCAGAGGTATCCGCATTACCAAAAGATGGCTTATGGTGTATTCTTTGCCGCCAGAAAGCTTAGGCATTACTTCCAGGAACACACAGTGACAGTAGTCAGCAAGGCACCGTTGGGAGACATAATCAACAATGCAGAGGCAACAGGTCGAGTTGCCAAATGGGGCATCAAACTTGCCGCCTTTGATATAGTCTATAAACCACGGACCGCCATTAAGTCTCAAGCGCTTGCAGATTTTGTCGCCGACTGGACAGAAGCCATGGAGGAAACGACACTCCCCGAATCAGAATATTGGGTCATGCACTTTGACGGATCAAAGATGCTCAAGGGCTCGGGGGCTGGAGTCGTTCTACGCACGCCTAAAGGTGACAAGCTTAGCTACGTGTTGCAAATCCACTTCACAGCAACCAACAACGTTGCCGAGTACGAAGCTTTGCTTCATGGGTTACACGTGGCAAACGACCTAGGCGTCAAAAGAATCCTCTGTTATGGCGACTCAAATTTGGTCGCGCAGCAAGTAAGCGGAACATGGGATGCGAAAAGCGAAACAATGGCGGCTTACAGAGCCAAAGTTGACGAATTCGCAAAAAACTTCGCGGGCTACAAAGTCCGGCATGTTCCAAGAGCTGAGAACGAGGCGGCAGACACACTTGCAAGACTAGGATCGGAACGCAAAAAGGTACCAAAAGATATTTTCCTAGAACATTTGCACAAGCCATCTATTAAAGGCGCCGATTTGATGGACCCCAATGCAGAAGAACCGGTAGAAGCGGCAAGTCTCGCTGTCTACTTGACACAGCCGGATTGGACAGTCCCATATCTCGATTTTCTAATCGACAAAAAGTTGCCGGAGGACGATGAGGTGCTAAAAAGGCAGATCATAAGGCGAGCCAAGGCATTCACGATAATAAAAGGCGAGCTATATAAGCGAAGCACGTGCGGCATCTATCAGCGGTGCATACAGCCGGAAGAAGGCCGGGAAATCCTGAAGGACATACATATTGGCACCTGCGGGCATCATGCTTCCGCCAGGTCCATTGTATCCAAAGCTTTCCGCCAAGGTTTCTACTGGCTCACCGCCAAAGAAGATACCGAGAACATCGTAAAAACATGCAAAGGCTGCCAGTTGTACGCTCGTCAACCTCACTTGCCGGCACAGGAACTGAGGACGATTCCAATCACCTGGCCGTTCGCGGTCTGGGGCTTAGACATGGTGGGTCCCTTCAAAAAGGCGCGTGGTGGGTATACCCACCTATTGGTTGTTGTCGACAAGTTCACCAAATGGGTCGAGGCTAAACCGATCAGCAAACTTGACGCACGAACAGCCACCAATTTCCTCTGGGGGATTATCTCTCGGTTTGGAGTTCCACACAACATTATCACTGATAATGGCAGCAACCTATCTCAAGGCGACATAGAAGAATACTGCAGTGATCTGGGTATCCGGCTTGATTTGGCATCCGTGTCACATCCTCAATCCAATGGACAAGTAGAGCGTACAAACGGCCTAGTCTTATCAGGACTTAAGCCTCGTCTCGAGGCTCCATTACACAGGGCAGCCGGTGCTTGGGCAGATGAGTTGCAGTCGGTACTATGGAGTTTGCGCACAACACCAAACAGATCTACCGGCTATACTCCTTTCTTCTTAGTATATGGCGCTGAGGCGGTGCTACCTACCGTCATGAAATACGATTCCCCAAGAGTTCAAGCCTACATCGAGCAAGACGTAGAAGGTGCAAGACAGGATAGCCTAGACCCGCTAGACGAAGAAAGAGACGTCGCTCTCCATCGCTCCGCCTTGTACCAGCAACAACTTCGCCGCTATCATAGCCGGAGAGTGCGGAAGCGAAGCTTCCGAACAGGTGACCTGGTTCTCCGCCTAATTCAAGACAAAAAAGGCTTGC
The DNA here is from genome assembly GCA_026929855.1 of Poa annua. NCBI lineage: Eukaryota > Viridiplantae > Streptophyta > Magnoliopsida > Poales > Poaceae > Poa > Poa annua. The sequence continues at coordinate 83,404,551 of CM049429.1, read as the reverse complement.
ACAAGTTATCCCCGCCATGGGAAGGACCGTTTATAGTCACAAAGGCGCTGCTCAATGGTTCCTACTACCTGGCCGAAATCCGCGACGAAGACGAAAATAAAATGCGCAAGAAGGCGGCAGGAAAAGGGGAACCAAGCGCAAAAGGGGCATTGACGATCCGTTCGAACAAACAAGACGGCCTTAGAATATTGAGCAGCTACGTCCTTTCTACACTTAGCAATTTATAATTGTAATAAGTTAAATATGATTATGAAATAAAAGCCTATGGTTCCTCATCTGTGTTGAGAAGCATGCCATCTTTTGTATTTTCTTGCAATCATATTTCCCCTATGTATCTAAGTTACCTATCTTTCTAGCTCCGTGCAAAGGTTCAAACTGGTAGATACTTGCAGCTTTCGAGCCAACCCAAAGCAAAAATAAACTTTTTTGCGCCGCCTAATTCCTTTACCTATGATTACTTATATGTGGTTCGCCTAGTAGTATGTCTTTGACACCAACATGTTGGCTTTGGTCTCTGATTCTAAACGCATGGTTTAGCCCTGGTTGTTTCAGCTAAAAGTTACCGGCTGAGGTTTCGTCAACATACAAAAAGTCAAACATATAAGTCAGGGTAAAATTAAGGCGGGCCATATAAATAAAGACAAAATAAAACTTGTCAGCTAGTTTCCGCCTAGCAAAGCAACAACAAAAGTATATACAAATATTACAAGTCAAAGTTGCATTGTTTCAGGGGCCGACAAATAAGGCTAAAAGGAGGCAAGGACAGAAAGCTATGGCTCGGGGGAGCGTCTACATCAGGCTTGGGGGCTGACAACTTCAGCCCCGGAACTATCACTCCCCTCCGCCTCCGCCGCGCCGGCAGCTCCAGCTTCCCCTCCGGCAGGCACAGGATGGCGCCGGTAGAAGACTGAAGTGTCCACCATATCGGCAACACGCGTGGCGTAGCCGGCAACGCTGTCCAGAACAGCGGCCGGCTCAACCTCGCTGCCGTCTTCATATGTAGACGGCATGCCTTCGGTGACGGCTTCTATCTCCGCCTCGGGGTAGTGTGCCATGAATAACCCAAGTGCGGTCTTGGCACCACCCCGCGCCGCCGACTTCAGCGAGCTCTTGTGCAGTTTGGTCGCCTGCTCCAAGATAGCGGGCACGTCGCTGAATTCGGTCGGTTCCTGGCTGCCGGAGGAGATGAAGAACTTGGCGGCAAACCGCTTGGACGCTGCCAAAGTCTCGGTGATCAGTTCGCCTAGACGCGCAAGGCGATCCAGGCGGGGGCTGACAACCTTGTCGTCGCCTAAACCGGCGGGAACTGTATCAAAAATGAAGCCATCAGTTTGGTTCAGGCTAAGAAAAATGGCAACGTCAAATAAGGAGTGAGAAATTACCAAGGGCCGAGTTATGGAAAGCGGACAACTCAATCATATGAGTTGCCAACGCATCCTCAGCAGTTTGGGCGCGAGAAGTCTGCTTGGAGATTTCCTCGGCAGCCGTCTTCTCCGCCTCCGCCAACTTCTTGCGCATGCTTTCTAGCTCACCAGTGAGCTGGCTAGACTCCTACGCAAATTTAAGCTGCTGGGCCTCCATCTCCTTCTGGTGATCCTCCTTCATCGCCAAGTTGGCGGCCGCCAAATCGGAAACTTCATTCATAAGAGCTTGCATATCAGTGGACGCCTTCAGTATATCCTGGGTGTGGTCTAGCAGTTCTACAAATATGGATTTGCTAACTAAATGATTGACGGCAACATAAGTCGAAAATATAGCTGAAGGCAAAGAGGATCAACCCTACCTTCATCTTTTTTGCGGGCCGCCTCCAACTCGGCAATCCGCAGGTCCTTAGCCTCGCACTCCTTCAGGTCGCGGCAGCGCCGGTTTATCTCGACTCGGGAGGAGACAAGCTCAACGTTGGCGGACACAAGGCCCTGCAGGACAAAACAAAGGCATAAAACATATTGTCGAATAACCACTAAGCCGGTAGTCAAATTTTTTTTAATATTTTGACCTGCCATCTAAGTGCTCGGGGGAAAGACTATGTATATGCCGGAGTGGTAAAAACTTACAGACAGGTCGCCCTCCAAATCGGCGGAGGCCTGGGAGGCGAAGTTGGCAAAAGCCAAGGCTGACTCCTTGGCCTCCTTAAAGGTGGACCAAGGGTCCCTGACTTTGCCGCCTCCCGCAGTCGGGGCTGCCCTCTGGGACCCGCCGGCAGTCGCCTTCAGCAACCCTTCCTTGGCGGCGCGCGATTGAGCGGCTTCATCGGCCGTAGCCTCAGCCAAAAGTAGGGGAGTCTTGGGTGCGCGGTCAGTGGAGGAGGTCCTTGGCGGCGCGCCAGAAGCCGGAGTCGGGGGCTGACGACGAGCGTCGCCCATAAAGTTGTCGGCTTGGGGCTGAGGAGTTGGTGGCACAGTAGTCGGCGAGCTGCCTTGAGGCCGCTTTCCCTAGCCAAGAAGCCTGGTCATTAACCGGGAAGTTGCGACCCTTTCCCTGTCAATAAAAAGCAAGCACAGTCAATTGGGTGCCAGTATTGAAGAAGTTTGTCGTCTATTAAAGGCAGAATTGAGTACCTTCGGGGGATGTTAATCCCCGCGTTCTCGCCAAGGTTGGCAAGAGCCGGCCTAGTAGCCGATGCGATCCGTTTCTTCCTCTCGGCAATCACCGTAGAGGAAGCGGCGCCGGATGCCTCGCGCTTCTTCGTCTTCCCGGCTTCCGACTCGTAGAAGTCGGGAGCCAGGTCATCCTCCCCCAAGTCGGAGAGCTGAAAAACAAGACAAGTTTAATGGAGCTCAAGTTTAGCCGGCGAAGCTATCAACAAGGGGCAAGGAACAAGATATCTACCATGAGGGGAGGGTTGTCGTGGGTGTGCATGGGCACGCCCTCCACCGCCTTCACCAGCCCCGCCTTGACGAGGCTGCGGAGCCGGAACGCCAGGTCGGCAACCGGCAACCTCTCTTCGCTTACGCGGAGAGAGGCCGTGGCAGTAGGCGAATACTGACACATTTTGTGCGGGCTGTACCGCAGGGGGAGGATCTGCCGGCCGAGCCAGCAGATGACGGTGTCGACCCCATCCAGCAGAGGGGGAGCCATCGTCCGTGTGAGGAATTCAATCCGCCTTTTAAAAAGGCGGAGTTCCTCCGTCAGCTTGGGCACCGCCTCGTCCCAGCATGGCCAGGGCATAGGCGGCGCGTTGACGAATTCCGGGATGCCAAATTGGCGTCCCGGAGCTGCCATATCTTGGCAGTAAAAGAATGTGGAGGTCCAGCCCTTGACGGATTCAAGGTATGGTATGGTATCTTAGGATACCATTGGCGGCCCTGGCGGCAGTTGAAAGTAACATTGCCGCAGGTTGCCAGCCCGCCGTCCGGCACAGTCTGACGCCGGCAACGGAAACAGTATCTGAAAAAGTCTAGACTAGGCCTAATACCTAGGTAGCCTTCGAACAGAGCTGTGAAGCCGGCTAAGACTAAGATGCTATTTGGGTGCTATGTTGTGGGGCTGGAGCCCATAGTGATCTAAAACCTCGCTAAAGAAGGCGGAAGGCGGCAGCGCCATTCCCCTAACTAAATGGGAGGTGAGGATTACCCGCTCCCCGGCTCTCGGAGCCGGGATGACGTCTCCGAAGGCGGCCCTCCATTGGCAGTCTTCCCGAGTAGGAAGGTAGCCGACAGGCTCCAAGTCTTGGAGGGCGTCTTCGTCGACTATGGAGGGAAGCCAGTAACGGGACCCGAGGTCCGCCGCTTCCTCTTCCTCGTCGACGGGAGCGCCTCTCGCCGTCGTCGCCACGGTGGACGATGGAGGAGCCGAAGAGACCACCGCCGACGCGCGCGCGGTAGGAATCCAAGGAGCGGCGGTGGCGACATTGCCCGCCGCCGCCGTCGCGGGACGAGTTACCGCGCCGCCCATCACCGTCGCGGGCGCGGTTTCGGTCGCCGGACCGCTCGATGCCGTGGAAGGAAGGTCTTGGCCGATGGACATCGCCGCGCGCGGAGGTCGTCGGAGGAGATGTGCTCGCCGGAGTTCGCTCGGAAGCAAGAAGCGGAGAAGTGGAAGGGCAAGAGGGCACGGAGAGCAAAGGCAGGGTGGCGAAAATGGAACATTTGGTTACCTATTTATAGGGCCGGGCGTTGCTCCCTGTGCAACGACACTTTTAGTCGGACACGTGTCTAGCATCCGTTGCAGCGCATGATCGCACGATCTCCACGCCTCCTCTTTTCCCGCAATTTGTGATCATGGCGAGATTCCCGCCTAGGCCGTTTTCAAACTGTCGTGAGACGGCTAAGTGGAATCCGTCAAAGAAGAATGCTCGGTGAAATTGCAGAGTAGCCGTCTTTTCCCATGTTGGATAAAGGCGGCCGCGTGTCAATATCAAGACGCGCATGCCTCGTTGATTTTCAGAATGGTTCAAGTCCTGCAGCCGCCAACTTTGGCAGATAAAGAATCAAGAAGAAGCCGGCGCCTGGAGAACTTCAACCTTTCTGGGGGCTAATGATGGGGATATATCAACTAGGGGTGTAACCAACATGGATTAATCCGGCTAGTCCAGGGTGGCCCAAGGGTGGTAAGGCTGAAGCCTGCCGGGCGGCCCAGATAGCTGACGTACAAGGAAGTAGGCGGACGGTCCAAGGAAGGCGGAAGGCCGAAGCCCATCAAGCCACCAAGCCCAAGACGGAAGGCGGCAACTAAGCCGGCTAGGTCTAGGACTCTGTTTACTTGCCGGACAAGTACTTGCCTTGTACCCTGGGGTCAGGACGCCTATATAAGCCGGCTACCAGGGAGCCTTTAGGACAGGCGCTTCAACACGCATCATACACATTGTAACCTGTTCACGGCTATTGCCTTATAGTGAATTATAGCAGCACGTAGGATCTCGCCACCGTTGTGGGATCCGAAACTGGGTAAACTCGCCGTGTTCAATCCCGTCCTCGACGACACCAACCTTCTTCCCCACAATCCATACGTAGGCTAGAGGACCCCCGTCTCCTATCAATTATGCCGATACCACGACACCTTCCGACAAATGGACTGGATCCAGTTGGATACGTAAGGCATTCCAAGATGCTTGTCTCGTTCCAAATAAGCTTCTTCGAAACGAAACATCCGGTGGGGAGGAACCCAACACCTTGGCGATCATGTCGCTTTTGTTTCGAACGATAGAGTATAGTGCCGAATATTGTTCTCTAAGGGTAACTTGGCCAAGCCATTTATCCTCCCAGAACCGAATTTCCGATCCATCCCTAATTGAGAAAGAGCCATGTGGGAAAAAATACTTCTTTGTAGTCATGAGACCAGCCCAGAAGTTGAATCTCCCAGTTTCCAGTGAACCTGGGAAACAACTTGATCTCTCACATACTTTCTCTTAAGGAGAGTTTGCCAAACTCCATCTTCCTTTAGAAGTTTGAAAAGCCATTTACCTAGCAAGGCTCTATTCTTGACCTCGAGTCCATGAACTCCGAGCCCTCCTTGGTCTTTAGGGCAACAAACCACACTCAATTTCGTCAGCCGATACTTTTTTCTCAGAATCCCCTTGCCAATAAAATCTAGACCGGAAATAATCCAGCCTTTTCAAGACTCCTTTGGGCAATTGGAAGATAGAGATCATATACAACACCATGTTTTTTAATACCGAGTTTATGAGCACTAATCTTCCACCCAAGGATAATAATTTTCCTTTCCAACTGTTTAAACGTAGTTGAAGTCTTTCTTCCACCTTTTTCCATTCAGCATTTGTAAGTTTCTGATAATGAATCAGAATACCCAAATAGTTGATAGGAAATTGACCTTGTTGATAGCCAAAAAGTTCAGCGTACAATTCAGCGTCCTCTTGAGCCTTGCCAAAGCAAAACAAATCACTTTTATGGAAATTAATCTTAAGACCCGAAAGAAGCTCAAATGCTGATAAAATCAGTTTAAGATTACGAGCTTTTTCGATATCATTTTCCATAAAAATAATTGTATCATCGGCATATTGGAGGATCGATAAACCACCATCAACAAGATGTGGAATCACTCATTCAAATTGACCCTCTGATTTAGCACGTTCGATCAAGATAGCCAACATATCAGCCACTATATTAAATAGCATTGGCGATAACGGGTCACCTTGTCTAAGGCCTTTTTCCGTTTGAAAGTACTTGCCAGTGTCATCATTGACCTTGATGGCAACGCTTCCCCCCGAAACAAAGCTATCTATTAACGCGCACCACTCAGAAGAAAAACCTTTCATTCTGAGCGTCTGCTGAAGGAAAGACTAATGGACTTTATTATAGGCTTTTTCAAAGTCAATTTTAAGGATTACCCCATTTAGCTTTTTCCTATGTAGTTCGTGAATTGTTTCATGCAAGATCGCAACTCCATCAAGAATTTTGCGGCCTTTTATAAATGCCGTCTGAGACGGACGAACCAAATGATCTGCCACACTGTTCAGTCGAATCGTAGCCACTTTGGTGAATATTTTAAAACTAATGTTAAGGAGGCAAATAGGTCTGAATTGTTGAATCGTTTCCGCCTCATTAACCTTAGGTTGTAAAATAATCTCACCAAAATTTAGACGAAACAACTCTAGTCCTCCAACATGAAGACAAGCGAACAGTTGAAGTAAATCCGACTTGATAACATCTCAAAAGTTCTGGTAGACCTCAGCTGGGAGACCATCAGGTCTAGGTGATGAATTATGTTTCATTTGAAAAACGGCCAACCTCACTTCCTCTTCTGAGTATAGTTTAGTAAGGAGACGATTTTCCGCATCTGAAACCTGGGGGATATCTTCTGTTCGGGTTTCATCCAGAGAGAAGTTTCCTTCCTCTGGGGCTCCGAACAGCCCTTTACAGTAATTTGTAATGTACGACTTTAGTTGTTCATGGCCTTCAATTGTTCCCTCGTCCTGAACTAGAGAGTGAATGCGCTTTTTCCTGTGTCTGCCATTGGCAATACTATGGAAATAGCGGGTATTCGAATCCCCTTCCAGAATGAATTGGGCTTTAGAACGTTGATACCATTTTAACTCCTCCTCTGTCAAGAGTTTTGCTATATGTGCGTTGGATTGGCTTTTGAGCTCAATCTCTTGCGCGAATAGTAAACGAACTTCTGTTGATGCTTCTAGAGCATCAATTATTGAGGAGAGTCGAACCTTCTCTTTTTTAAGTAGACCAGAGGTATGACATGCCCAGCCAACTAGGTGCGTGCATAAAGCATGTACCATATTGTTCCGCCGCTGAATAGGTATATCACCCACAACTGGTAATTCCCAAATTCTTGTAACCATCTCATGGAAGCCGTCACAATGTAGCCACCCAAGCTCAAACTTGAAACGTGGCTTACACTGTGGTCTAGGCAACCCAGTAGTCAAACGGATGGGAGCATGGTCCGACAAACCCTCAATACGTTATAGAGCCCGTACCGATACTAGTGGGAACCTTGATTCCCAATCTGTATCCATCAGTGCACGGTCAAGTTTCTCGTATGTAGGTTTAGGGAGAGAGTTAGCCCAAGTGAAATGTCTTCCCACCATTGTAACCTCTCTAAGGTCCAAGCTGTCAATGACTGCATTGAACAAAAGAGGCCAACGGTTGTCAAATCTACCCTTACTCTTCTCAAACGAATAACGTAGCAAATTGAAATCCCCTCCAGTGATAACAGGTTGGGGGTTATCTTTTGCCAAGTTTACCATTTCACAGAGAAAATCAGTCTTAGCCGTATCGTGAGCAGGTCCATACACGGCCACAAGACTCCAAATGAAGTTATCAGATTTATTACGCATGTGCATTTTAATATGAAAAGCACCATCTGTAACCTCCAACACTTCCATGGAATCAGTCCTGATGCCAAGTAGAATACCCCCGGAACGACCATGAGGGGGACGTGAGAACCAATAAAACTCTATACCGCCCGAAAGTCGGTTCAGAAGAGATTGTGAAAACTCACGTCTCCCCGTCTCAGAAATAGCTAAGAAATCCAAATTATGGTCCCGAACACAACCAGCAAAATGCAAATGTTTAACCAAGTCACCAAGACCTTTGCTATTTGCAAACATGCCATTCATTGGGAAACCATGGGGATTTGGATAACTTGGAACATTTCCGAAACTTGTTGTTGGTAGTTTTAGATTTCCGACCAGACGCTTTTAAGTCATACAATGAACTCAATCCGTCGTCATCCAAACCACCATCCAACACTTCACCAATTAGATAAGAAAAAAGCTGACCATTGATACGTCTCCAACGTATCCATAATTTCTTATGTTCCATGCTATGTTATATCATATTATTACATGTTTTATATGCATTTAATATAGTTTTATGCATTTTCTGGGACTAACCTATTAACAAGATGCCACAGTGTCAGTTCCTTGTTTTCTGCTGTTTTTGGTTTCAGAAAAGCTCTTAAGGAAATATCCGCCAAATTGGAAACGAGTCAACCATGATTTATTTTTGGAATATTTGCGTCCAGGAAAACCGAAGACGAGACGAAGAGGGGCCGTGAGGCGACCTCATCACCTGGTGGCGCGGCCCCACTACCAGCCACGCCAGGAGGTGAGGACTCCCCCTCGAGCGCCCACCGACCTAGGTCTTTCGCCCATATAACCCCCCACCCCTCCCGACCTAAAAACATAGCACGGTTGAATACTTTTTCCTCCACGGGCCCCGAGCCGCCGACGTCGTCACCACCACTTCGGGAGAGATCAGAACTGCTCCCCGGCACCCTGCCGAGAGGGGAAATCGTCCCCGAAGGCCTCTACGTCGCCATGACCGCCTCCGGACTGATGCGTGAGTAGTCTACCTTGGACTATGGGTCCATAGCAGTAGCTAGACGGTTGTATTCTCCTCTTGTGCTATCATGTTTAGATCTTGTGAGCTGCCTATCATGATCAAGATAATCTTTATGTAATTCTCCATGTTGTGTTTGCTGGGATCCGATGAATATTCAGTAATACAGTTATTGCTTCATAATATATCATGTGTGTACTATTTGATGATCTTGCATGCTCTCTGTTACTTGTGTATGCTCTGGCCAAGTAGATGCTCGTAACTCCAAGAGGGGGTATTTATGCTCGATAGTAGGTTCATGTCTCTATTTAATCTTGGGCAGTGACAAATAGCTCTAAAGTTGTAGATGTACTATTGCTATTAGGGATAAAACAGTAGTACTTTGTCTAAGGATGATGTTACTTACTTACTTTACACACAGTGCTTAAGGCGATAATCTGTTGCTTGCAACTTAATACTGAAAGGGGTGCGGACGCTAACCGGAAGATGGATTATTAGTCATACATGCGGTTGGAACGGTCTATGTATATTGTTGTAATGCCCGAATGAATCTCACACTAGACACCATATCATTAGTATATGCATTGGGTTGCTCATCATTATTCTGTCAACTGCCTAGCTGTAATTTGCTTACCATGAATGGATGAATGTTATTATTATTTATGGAGAGACACCACTAGTGAACTGTGGACCCCGGTCCTTCTCATTAATCTGATAAATCCACAACTGCAAACATGTTACTTTCTGCAAACAAACATCTTTCGTCCACACATACGTTTAATCTTTTGTTACAGCAAGCCGGTGGGATTGACACCCTCACCGTTGAGTTGGGGCAAAATACTTTGATTGTGTTGTGTGCAGATTTCACGTCTCCGACGCCGCACCAAGAGTTTCTGGCGCCGTTGACACATCGAGGGGAACGCTCATATCCTACTGGTTCGATAACCTTGGTTTCATAACTGAGGAAAATCTTGCTGCTCTGCTACTTCACACCCTCCTCTTGGGGATTCACCAACTACACGCTTAGCACCATCAAGAATTTATGGCGCCGTTGTCGGGGATTTGAAAATTCTTCACGAGAAGAGTTCTTGCACATCCAATCTTTTTATTTTGTTATTGTCTTGCTTAGTTTCTTTTTATTACTGTCTTGTTTGCTTAATATCAAAAATACAAAAAAAAATAGTTACTTGCATTACTTTTTTTATTTCGGTTTGCTATTATTTTCTGAATTTTGTTATTTCAGTTTGTTAAGTAATTTGCTAAAATGAGTTCTGCTGAGAATACTAAGTTGTGTAACTTTACGAGCACCAACAATAATGATTTTATATGCACACCTATTGCTTCACCTACATCTAAAGCTGAGTTCTTTGAAATTAATCCTGCTTTATTGAATCTTTTTATGAGAGAGCAATTCTCTGGTGTTAGTTCTGGTGATGCCGCTGCCCATCTAAATAACTTTGTTGAATTATGTGAAATGCAAAAATATAAGGATATAGATGGTGATATTATAAAACCAAAATTATTGCCTTTCTCCTTGAGAGGAAGAGCTAAAGAATGGTTGCTTTCATTGCCTAGGAATAGTATTGATTCATGGATTAAATGCAAAGATGCTTTCATTGGAAAATACTATCCGCCTGCTAAGATTATTTCTCTAAGAAGTAGCATCATGAATTTTAAACAACTTGATAGTGAACATGTTGCTCAAGCTTGGGAAAGAATGAAATTTTTGATAAAGAATTGCCCAACCCATGGACTAACTGCTTGGATGATCATCCAAACCTTTTATGAAGGACTGAATTTTTCTTCAAGAAACTTATTGCATTCAGCTGCGGGAGGCACCTTTATGTCCATCACTTTGGGGGCTGCAACAAAAATCTTGGATGATATGATGGTGAATTATTCTGAATGGCATACGGAGAGGACACCTCAAGGTAAGAAGGTAAATTTTGTTGAAAAAACCTCCTCTTTGAGTAAAAAGATTGATATTATTATGTCTATGCTTGCTAGTGGTAAATCCCATATTGATCCCAATAATGTTCCCTTATCTTCTTTAGTTGCACAAGAAGAGCATGTTGATGTGAACTTTATTAAAAGCAACAATTTTAAGAACAATGCCTATAGGAACAACTATGGTAATAACAACTATAAGCCCTATCCTCCTAATAATGGCAACTCTTATGGTAATCCTTATGGTAATTCTTATAACGACAATAGGACTACCACCTCTGAACTTAAAACCATGTTAAAAGATTGTATCACTACACAAACTTTGTTTAATAAAACTGGTATGGAAAAGCTTGGGGAAATTGATATTCTTGCGTCCAAAGTTGATAGTCTTGTTCTTGATGTTGAACTTTTAAAATCTAAAGTTATGCCTACTGAAACGAAAGAGGTTAATCCTTTTCTAAAATCAATGTCATCCAAATTCAAATTGATGAAAATGTTAGATTAATGGCTCAATTACGTGGTAGATGGGAAAGAGAGTGAGAACTAGAGAACGAGGCTAATATTGTTAAACCTTTTAGTATTACTACCTCTGAAAATAATGGTGTTTCACATGTTAGTAAAACTCCTACTATCCATGGTAACATAGTTGGTGTTGGAAATGTCTCCAAAAAATTAAAATTGCCTAAAACTACTGAAACTAGTGTTGACAAAAGTGCTGAAATTTTTAAAAACGTGAGAGAATGTGTTTCGGTTTGCTTTGATGATAATAATTTTGATTTTGATAATTTTAATATCTCTGAATTTATTAAGTACTTGCAAAAATTGGCCACAAGTCTTAATGCTAGCTCTCTTAATTTGGCTTTTACTGCTCATATTTCAAATGCTCACATTAAATCTAGGGGAGAAAAATTAAAACTTGATGCTTCTAACCCTAGGAAGTTAGAAGATGGTTGGGAGCCCATCATTAAAATGAAAATAGATAAGTTTGATTGCAATTCTTTGTGTGACCTTGGTGCAAGTATTTCTTTTATGCCTAAAAAGCTTTATGATATGTTTGATTTGTCACTATTGGAACATTGCTATTTGGATGTTTTTGTTGCTGATAATGCTTTGAAGAAACCTTTGGGGAGGATCAATGATATTCCTATTATGGTTAATAATAATATGGTCCCCGTTGATTTTATTGTCTTGAACATTGAATGCAATCCATCTTGTCCAATTGTGTTGGGAAGACCCTTTCTGAGAATTGTGGGTGCTATAATTGATATGAAAGAAGGTACCATCAAATATCAATTCCCACTCAAGAAAGGTATGAAACACTTCCCTAGGAAAAGAATGAAGCTACCTTTTGATTCTATTGTTCGTTCAAATTATGCTGTTGATGCTTCATATTTTGATAATACTTGAGTTTCACTTTGGTCCTAACTTAAAGGCGTTAAACAAAAGCGCTTATGGGAGACAACCCACTTTTATTTCCTGTTATTTTATTTTTCTTGTGTCAAGGACTTGTCCTACCTCTGTAGCAACTCCTTTGTATCTCTATTTTATTACAATGTTGTGCCCAATTAAGATTCTAGTTGAAAGTTGATGATTAAATTCATTCCTGTGCTGAAACAGATTTTTGCTGTCCACCGTAAAATTCATATCTCCCTACTGGAATGTCAGAAAAATCTGCCCTTTTTTGTCCGCAATTCAGATGCATACGCAACTTTCATTAGTTCTGAGTTTTCTTATATGAGAAAGTTAATGGCCTCGAAAAAATTCGTCTTTACGGACTGTTCTGTTTTTTGACAGATTCTGCCATTTTCTTTTGCAATGCCTCTTTTGCCATTTTGATTGGATCTTTTTATCCTTTTAAGTATCAGTGGCTGTAGCTAATGTCCAGTAGAATTGGTAGAAATTGTGTTCCTACAGAATATCATAATTTTTTGTGCACTACCTCTAATGAAGTTACTCTAAGTTTGGTGTGGAGAAAGTTTTCAAGAATCAAGAGAGAAGTATGATATAATGTGATCAAGAGGATAGTAAAGCCAAAGATTGGGGATGCCCCGGTGGTTTACCCCAATATAATTCAAGAAGACTCAAGCGTCAAAGCTTGGGGATGCCCAAGGCATCCCCTTATTCATCGACAAACTATCAGGTCCTTTCTAGTGAAACTATATTTTAATTATGTCACATATTATTGTTTATCTTGAAGCGTCTATTTGTTTTTGTTTTTGTTATTTTCATTCTCTGAATAAAATATATCCTAACATTATTTTGTGTGGGAGAGAGACATGCTCCGCTTTTTCATATGAATACTCGTATTATTCACTTATATTCGTTGGGTATTCTTGTTTTGTTATTGTTTGCTCTCTAGCTCTTGTTTTTCATGCATCTCTTGTTAGAGATGTTAGTTTTGTTATATTATACTCTCATATCTCATTGTTTAATTACTTGGAGAGTTTATCTTTTAAATAAGTTGATTGGTGTTTGGTTGAGAACATAAAATGCTAAATGTGATAGATGGTATAATTAAATAATACATTAATATTGTAGATCATTAAATTGTGTCACTTGAATCATTGATGTTGTTTTGAGATATTAATTTTCTTAATGGTAAACATGATGGTCTAATAAAGTGCAATGATTAAATGGTTGGTCTAAAGAAACTTGAAAATTGTGCCACACTTAAATTTCCAGTAGATTGCATAATGATATATGACTTCTATTTGCCTAAAGCAACCGTAATGACTTTATGTTATGCGCTACGGTCGGGGAAGCCAACGGTGACTTTGCCATTCGCCACGATCCCTCTAGGAGTAAATTTAATTATGCCTTGCATGATCATATTTTTATTTGGAATCTTTTTACTTGTGAGTTCTAAAACTGTTGTTTTCATGGCACTTCCACCACCATATTGCTAGCCTTTTCGGTACTTTGTTTTTCCCTTTCTCACAATGAGAGTTGGTTCATTTTTTGCGGGTACATCCAAACTCGTGGGAGATCTTGATCTTGTTCTCCTACACGTATAAGCCAAATATCTTTCTCAAAACATCCACCATACCTACCTACTACAAGATTTTCATAGTTGTTCCGAGATATATTGCCATGCAACATCGATCTTACATTACATGACTTGTTGTCATTCATTACTTGTTTATTGCTTTGCGTGATTCTATAAAGCTGATGTGTGGTTTTATCCATGTTACGCTAGAGCATTGCATAACCTGCTACACTGGCATAGGCACCGTTGTCATATGTATTCTTATGACACATTCATATTAGTTACTTGTATCATCAGTATGTTGTTTTATCATCATTAGTGTGTTGTCATATATCATGTATCATATTAGGATGCTTGCCCCTAAAAGTGAAAAGAGCCATGGAGGCCATCGGAAAGAGAAACATAAAAAGAAAAGAAAAAGAGAAAAAGGAGAAAAAAAAGAAAGAAATAAAAAAGGGGGCAGCATTACTATTCTTTATCACACACTTATGCTTATGTTACATCACCATATCATTTGTGATCATTTGTGCTCATGTTTAGCACCTTTACTCCATATGAGAGAGTTTTCATGTCTTAGTTGCATAACTATGTGGGAGAACTTTACACTATAGAACTTGGCTTGTATATTCCAATGATGAGCCTCCTCAAAAGTGCTCTAGGTCTTCGTGAGAAAGCAAGTTGGATTCACCCCCACTAGTTCCATTGGAGAGCTTTCATATACTTATAGCTCATTGTGCATCCGTTTTATGGCAATCACTGCTCCTTGCATAGCTTCGATTGTATGACTTTCTCTAGTCTAATGATCATCTATAGCTTTGTGAGCCTTTCTTCCGTTGGCCTTCCAAAACTCCGTTAACATTCTCTTAGCCATAACATCCTGGTGCTAGGAACCAACGTTGAACGCTTGCTTTTTCTTTTGAACAAATAATATATTGATCTTCTACGTGCATATTGCTATAATTGACTTTATCCTTTCATTAAGTTGTCATGTTTGTTGGAAGCATTAGATGATTATATTGTTGTGCTTGAAACTTAAATCATCTCTAATATCTACTTTACACAGTTGATTGGTATCTAGTACTATATCATTGAAAGCTTTGCTTGCTTCACCTACTTGTTTATTCATTACTCGTTTGATATCAATATAAACTACAACCCTTATTCATTTGATCTCAGTTTAGATGCCTTACATTATTACATGATCAAGATTGTGTTTAAGCATGTCACTTCGGAAATTATTCTTCTTTTATCGTTCTTGCCTACTCGGGACGAGTAGAACTAAGCATGGGGATGTTGATACGTCTCCAACATACCCATAATTTCTTATGTTCCATGCTATGTTATATCATATTATTACATGTTTTATATGCATTTTATATAGTTTTATGCATTTTATGTGACTAACCTATTAACAAGATGTCACAGTGCCAGCTCCATGTTTTCTGTTGTTTTTGGTTTCAGAAAAGCTCTTAAGGAAATATCCGCCAAATTGGAAACGAGTCAACAAGGATTTATTTTTGGAATATTTGCGTCCAGGAAAACCGAAGGCGAGACGAAGAGGGGACGCGAGGCGACCTCATCACCTGGTGGCGCGGCCCCACTACGAGTCGTGCCAGGAGGTGAGGAGGCCCCCTCAGGCGCCCACCGACCTAGGTCTTTCGCCCATATAAACCCCCCTGACCTAAAAACAGAGCACAGTTGAATACTTTTTCCTCCACGGGTCCCGAGCCGCCGCCGTCGTCACTACCACTTCGGGAGAGATCAGAACTGCTCCCTGGCACCCTGCCGGGAGGGGGAATCGTCCCCGGAGGCCTCTACGTCGCCATGACCGACTCCGGACTGATGCGTGAGTAGTCTACCTTGGACTATGGGTCCATAGCAGTAGCTAGATGGTTGTCTTCTCCTCTTGTGCTATCATGTTTAGATCTTGTGAGCTGCCTATCATGATCAAGATCATCTTTATGTAATTCTCCATGTTGTGTTTGCTGGGATCCGATGAATATTGAGTACTAAAGTTATTGCTTCATAATATATCATGTGTGTGCTATTTAATGATCTTGCATGCTCTCCGTTATTTGTGTATGCTCTGGCCAAGTAGATGCTCGTAACTCCAAGAGGGGGTGTTTATGCTCGATAATAGGTTCATGTCTCTATTTAATCTGGTACAGTGACAAAAAGCTCTAAGGTTCTCGATGTACTATTGCTACTAGGGATAAAACAGTAGTTCTTTGTCTAATGATGATGTTACTTACTTACTTTACACATAATATTTAAGGCGATAATCTGTTTCTTGCAACTTAATACTTAAAGGGGTGCGGACGCTAACCGAAAGGTGGATTATTCGTCATAGATGCGGTTGGAACGGTCTATGTATATTGTTTTAATTCCCGAATGAATCTCACACTAGGCACCATATCATTAGTATATGCATTGGGTTGCTCATCATTATTCTGTCAAGTGCCTAGATGTAATTTGTTTACCATGCATGGATGAATGTTATTATTATTTATGGAGAGACACCACTAGTGAACTGTGGACCCCGGTCCTTCTCATTAATCTGATAAAACCATAACTGCAAACATGTTATTTTCTGCAAACAAACATCTTTCTTCCAGACATACGTTTAATCTTTTGTTACAGCAAGCCGGTGGGATTGACACCCTCGCCGTTGAGTTGGGGCAAAATACTTTGATTGTGTTGTGTGCAGATTCCACGTCTCCGACGCCGCACCAAGAGTTTCTAGCGCCGTTGACACCTCGAGGGAAACGATCATCTCCTACTGGTTCGATAACCTTGGTTTCTTAACTGAGGTAAATCTTGCTACTCTGATACTTCACACCCTCCTCTTGGGGATTCACCAACTACACGCTTAGCTCCATCAACCATCTGATGTGGAATTCTCTTCTTCTTCATCCAAATAGGTGGAAGTCAACCTAGTCAAATTCCATATGCCTCAAGACTTTAGTTGACAAATCAACTTGTAAAGTACTACTACCAATATTAAAACCTATACTAGAAAGCTTTGACTGAATGGAGTTAGGAGAAAAAGAAAGAAAAGATTTAGAAACCAAATTCGTAACACTATAGTCAAGGTTGCGCATAGCCTTGCGGCACATGGCCTTCATCATGGAGTCCTCATCCGTCGCATATGCCCCATCCACCGCCACTCCGAACCTCCCGCTCCGTCGGGGTGGCGTGACCCCATCAGGGAAGGCCGACACAACAGAAGGTGGGTGGAAGGCGTGACAGAGTGAAAGAACATTTCTTAATCCCTAGTGTTTTGAGTGTTAGTTAACAATACCAATGATATACTAATCCTATTGCTAAGTATTTCAGTTTGTGTGAGTTGCATATCACATACCCCAAAGCCAAAATGTAGAGAAAAAGAGTTTCTGGAATTCTTCCCAGAACCGGAAATTTCCAGGATCGGAAATTCCGGGTCTCCTATTTCTACCAGAAAAGTGGCTAAGGAAAGGTTCGGAAGTGGTTCTGACTCAAACCGGAAAATCAACTCGGAAATTTCATTGACTCGGAATTTCCCTCCAGATTTGGCTAAGGAAAGAAGAGAAAGTGGTTTTGACTTCAACCGGAAAATCAACTCGGAAATTTCATCAGCTCGGAATTTCCGAGTCACCCAGAAAACCACTCCAGAATTTGGCTAAGGAAAGAAGAGGAAGACTTTCTGACTCCAACTGGAAAATCAGCTCGGAAATTTCACTGACTCGGAATTTCCGGGCAACCCTCAGAGACATGAATTTTTTTGGCTAAGTCAAGATGTCGAAGACGTTCTGATCTCAACCGGCAATTCAGCTCGGATATTTCATAGCACCAGATATTCCGGGTGACTCAGAATTTCCGGGAGTCACTTATACCGGAATTTCCGGGTCATCGAGACAGCCAACGGCTAGATTTTGGGAGGGGGTATAAATACCCCCTCACTCACTCAAGAACAGCTAGCTCTCAGATTTTCTCTCTCCTACTATTCTTGAAAGCTCAAATCATCAAGATCTCCCAATCCCTCCACCCAAATTCGTTGATCTTTGGAGGATTGGAGGAGAAGGCCCAGATCTACATCTTCACCGAAGGGATTTGCATTTCCTCCCCATTCACTTGGAGATTTCGTGGCTAGGGTTTCCGGTGGGAAAACCTAGTTCACCATTGTTGTAATCTTGGTGTTGCCTTGACCTTTTGTGGTCCTTGACCTGTTGTGGTCATCTTGAGAGCCCCCAATTAAGTTGTGGGTGCGTGCCTCAAGCGTTTGTAAGGGATTCGATCTCCGCCCTAAAAGGGGATCAATAGTGGAAGGTGAACTCGCAACCTTTGTGGTTGAGTTCATCGGAGAAGAAGGTGAGCCTTTGTGGCGTTGCGGCTAACCTGTTGTGGTAGCGCACACCTCTCCAAACGAGATGAACACCTTTGGATGGAACTCGGGATTACATCTTCGTCTCCGCGTGCTTCACTCGGTTCCCCTTATCCTTACTCCCTTACTTGTTTGTCTTGTTAGCTTATTTATCTTGTTTTTTGCTTCGGTTGTCATTTAGGTAAATTCACCATAATTTCATATATAGAGAATTTACCTTTGTGTTGAGCCTAAATTTGAAAAGACCTAAAATTTGTAATAGCACCTATTCACCCCCCCCCCCCTCTAGGTGCCGGATTCCCGTTCAATTGGTATCAGAGCCTTGTTCACTTTTAAGGGCTTAACCGCCTAAGTGCAACGATGACGGAATCCGATGCCGAGAGGGCCGCCCATGAGAAATTAGAGGCGGAGAAGGAGGCGTTAGCCAAAGGGGCAACCATGGCCGATCTTATAGATATGAGATCGTCCTTGGAGGCCCAACTCCTCAAGATGAATGAGATGCTCATGGCACTCTTGAAGTCTAAGGAGCCCGAGGCTACTTCTCCCTCTCCTCCTCCTAAGGAGCTTGGTGAGAACTCTAAGGAGTCATCTTCGGATGGGTCCAAAGATGTTCCTCCAAGTGTTTCCCTCGGGAAGGCGGAAAAGGATGAATCACCTAGCTCCTCTAACACCCCCAAAGGAGAGGAATTTCATAATGTCAACCATAATTACTCTCCTAACCCTCCTATCCCTCGCCCTCATGTAAACTTTAGAAGTGATCCTCCTAAGCTCAAACCTACTCATTTCTCTCAATGGCAATTTCTAATGAAGTCTCATCTATGTAGTGCCTCCCGCATCATTGAAGAAGGATTCAAGCCACATGATCCAACCAACTTGACAAGAAGAGAGGTGGTTGATAGCCAAATCAACGCCACCGCTCTTCATCAACTCCAAATGGCCGTTGGAGAGAAGGACATGTCGCTCATTCAACAATTCTCCACCGCCAAAGAAGTTTGGAATGCTCTTTCCGACATCTTCGTCGGGAATGAGAGCATGAAGAAGAACCGGTATGATGCCTTATGCAATGAGGTGGAAGGGTTCTACAAGTTGGATGGAGAAAGTCACGAGGACATGTACCGGAGGTTGGTGTTGGTTGCTAACACCTTCAAGAACCTCGGGACGGTCTACATTGATGACGCTTGGATCAAGAGGAAGTTCGTGACCGCTCTCTTGCCCTTCGAGGAAACGGACTTGAAGACACTCCAAGGGAGACATGACTTCGCGAAGATGACATCCAATGAAGTCATGCAAGAGATGACCGCGTACAAGGTGGCCTCCAAGATTGCACAAGATGCAAGAGCTAGAGCCATAGGGATGCACAAGCATGCCTCAATTGCCTTGAAGGCCACCGTTGAAGAAGAGGATGAAGAGTAGTATGATGATCAAGTCGAGCTATCTAGTGAGACTCTCTCAAGTACTCTTACTCAACACATGGGTCTTGCGGCAAGAACGTTTTGGAAGAACCCCGAAAGGGCCAAAGCGAGGATTGACAAGAAGTTCCACTCCAATGGAGGAAAGCCAAGCAACAAGGTAAGGCTTTGCTATAATTGTGATGACAAAGGCCACTTTGTTGCAGATTGCCCATGGGAAAGAAGAGAGGATCATGGTGGGAGGCTCGTGGCCAAGACGAAGGGCAAGGGGCCCATGCCCATGAAGAAGCCCTACTTTAAGAAGAACCAAAAGATTGTCTTGGTAACTCAAGAGCAATATCCCACCGATGATGAAGATAGTGACAAGGAGGATACCCCAACGCAAGTGGCCGCACTAGCCATTTCGTCCACACCTCCATCACTCTTCTCCTCACCAAACGAGAGCCCCATCATCAAGAATGCAAGATGTCTTATGGCAAAGACATCCGAGGTAAAATTGTCCCCTACCTCCATATCCCATGAAATTGATGATGCTATGAGCCTAGAAGTCAAGGAAGAAATTATTGCTTTTGATAAATTCATGACTAACTTGCAAGGATAAGGAAAGAAACACTTTGGCTCAATTATGAGTCGTATAGGTGAGCTTGAGGATGAGCTTGAATTAAAAGGTGAGATTGAGAGAGAGGATGCACACACTAAGGTGTCCCTCCAATCCTCTCTTGAAGATGAACAAGAAGCTCATGCTCTCCTCAAGGAGCAACTTGCTAAGTCACTAAGGATCGTGATCTTTACTTTGCTAAATGTAAAATTGTGCAAAATGAAAAGTATGAGCTTGTAGTTGCTCATGCTAGACTTTGCGAAGACTTCGAGTCACTTGAAAATACTCACAAGGTATTGACAAGTGATCACGAACGTCTCCTCAAGTCTCGTGATCAACTCCAAACTCGGATATCTATTCTTGAGAAACCTAGTACTTCTACTCCTTTGAATACTAATGTAAATGTTGTCAAGGATAAAGCTAGGGTCTTGTTTGTTCCTTCCATGGCAACCGAGACCAAGACCTCCATTGATAAAGGCAAGGGGACACTCACTACTCCTCTTCATGAGCGAGTGCCCCACAAGGGTAAGGAAGGTCTAGGCTATGTTGCTAAGGAGAAGAAGAAGATGATCAAGAAGAAGACCAAGCCCGCACAAGCCAAGAAAGATGATATAGCAAGTGGTCCACAAGGGGCACTCCCACTTGTGATGACTTTGCGGGCATATATAACCCCAATTATGCTTTATATGTTGATTATTATGGGGATGTCTATGCTAGATACATTGGTCCTTTTGATGGTTACATTGAATATGCTATTTGGGTTCCAAAGAACCTTGTTGCTAACCAAAAGGCACCCATTGCAAAATGGGTACCTAAACCAAAGAATTGATTGTGTGTAGGGTCTTGCTTCCGGAGGATCGAAATGGATAATTGATAGTGGGTGCACTAGTCATATGGCCGGAAGCAAGGAAATTGTAACGGAGTTGAAGCCCAATGATGATCAAATGACCGTTACATATGGTGACAATTCAAAGTCTAAGGTAATAGGGCTCGGCAAGGTGGTAGTGGCACCGGACATCACACTTGTGAATGTTTTGCTTGTCGGGTCCCTAGGTTTCAACTTGATCTCCGTCCATTCTTTAACTTCTTTGGGTTATACAGTTGTCTTCGAAAAGGAGATGGTTATCCTCATGCGGAGCAAGTCTCTCAATGTGTCTTTCGTTGGGTACATTGAGAATGGGCTCTAAGTGGTTGACTTCTCCGGAGTCACCACTTCCCATACAATGTGCCTATTCGCAAAGGCGGACTTGGGTTGGCTATGGCATCGCCGACTAGCCCATGTCAACATGAGGACTTTGCAAAGTATCCACAAGGGTGGCCATATCCTAGGACTAAAAGACCATGTTTCTTTCTCGAAGGATCGAATGTGTAGGGCTTGTGTTGAAGGAAAAATGTATGACATTCACCATCCAAGTAAGACCATCATTTCTTCAACAAGGGTTTTGGAGCTTCTCCATGTTGACCTCTTTGGTCCCATTCCGGAAGCTAGTCTTGGTGGGAAGAAATATTGCTTGGTGATTGTTGATGACTATTCAAGATACACATGGGTTTTCTTCTTCAAGTCGAAGGTGGAGACTCAACAAACTATCATCGACTTCTCCAATGAAGCTCAACGTCAACACAATGTCCCTATCTTGGTGATAAGAAGTTACAATGGTTCCGAGTTCAAGAACTACACCTTGAACGAGTTCCTTAGTGAAGAAGGGGTTTGTCATCAATATTCCGCTGCTTATACTCCCCAACAAAATGGTGTAGCCGAAAGGAAGAATCGCACTCTTATTGAGATGGCAAGGTCAATGATGGACGAGTTCAAGTCCGCACACAACTTTTGGGCCGAAGCCGTCAACACCGCTTGCCATTCATCCAACCGGCTCTTCTTTCGCAAAGGACTCATGAAGACCCCGTATGAAGTGTTCACCGGGAACAAGCCCAATATCTCTTACTTCCGAGTTTTTGGTTGTAAGTGTTTCTATCTCATCAAATGTGTTCCTTTGGGCAAGTTTGAATCTAAGTCTCTTGAAGAGACATTTGTGGGCTACGGGTCCGAATCCCATACTTATAGAGTCTATGATAAGGCCTCGCGTATTATCACAGAAACTTGTAGTGTGGTGTTCGAGGAGAATGACGGCTCCCTTGTGGAGCAAAGTGGTGTTTCCGTTGTAGGTGATGATCAATCTCAAGATGCTATCCGAAGAATGGGGTTGGGAGTCCACCACCCCGTTGAAGTCTATTATGAGTAGACTCAACAAGGATCAAACTCTTCTCAAGTGGTGGACGCTCCAACACAAGAAACACCCAACAACAACTCCGTGCCCAACACGCCCAGCCAAGAAGAAGCACAAGATCCTCCTACTGCTCCTGGAATTTTCGGAGGGCCGGAATATCCGGATCAAACTGGAATCGGAATTCCGGTGACCCGGAATTTCCGGTCCATACTGAACCTGGAATATCCGGTCCTGCTGACATTCCCGGTGGCAGCTCGCAGCAAGGCCTAGATCAACCCTCTCCCCCACCTCTGGACGTCACTCCAATGGTTTATCAAGGCCATCAAATCAGTCAAGGCGGAGACATGAATGATCAAGATGATCAAGCGATCCCTCCCACCACTCGGAGGGAAATCGAGATCCACCGCTTGAATAGGGTTGGCACCTCACAAGAGTTAAGAGCTCTATCTCTTGACAAGGTGCTTGGTGATGTGAGAAGCAAAGTCTCTACCCGAAGACAACTTGCAAGCTTTAGTGAACATCAAGCTCACATCTCCATGGTGGAACCCAAGAAGGTCTTTGAAGCTCTTGAAGATAAAGATTGTCTTGATGCTATGCATGAAGAGCTCAACAACTTTGAGCGCAACAAGGTGTGGAAGTTGGTGGAAAGACCCAAAGATTGCCGCAATGTTATCGGCACCAAGTGGATTTTCAAGAACAAGCAAGATGAACATGGCATGGTGGTGAGGAACAAGGCAAGATTGGTGGCTCAAGGTTACTCCCAAATTGAAGGCATTGACTTTGGAGAAACCTACGCGCCCGTGGCTCGACTTGAGTCAATTCGTATTCTTCTTGCCTATGCATCTCATCATAACTTTAAGTTGCAACAAATGGATGTTAAATCCGCTTTTCTAAATGGTCCACTAAATGAACTTGTTTATGTTAAGCAACCACCGGGGTTTGAAGACCTCAAGTATCTGAACCATGTCTACAAGTTAGATAAGGCACTCTATGGCCTTAAACAAGCCCCACGAGCGTGGTACGAGCACCTTAGAGAACTACTTGTAGACCGTGGATTCCAAGTTGGGGAAATCGACCCCACACTTTTCACTAAGAAAGTAAATGGAGAGCTTTTCATCTGTGAATTATATGTGGATGACATTATATTTGGATCTACTAACAAAGTATTTAACGAAGAATTCTCCAAGCTTACGACTGACAGGTTTGAGATGTCCATGATGGATGAGATGAAGTTCTTCCTTGGATTTGAGATCAAACAATTGAAGGAAGGAACGTTCATCAACCAAGCAAAGTATATTCAAGACATGCTCAAGAAGTACGAGTTGCTTGAGCTCAAGGGTGCCTCTACCCCAATGCAAACCAAATGCCACCTTGAGCTCAACCCCAAGGGTAAGGATGTGGATCAAAAGGTATACCGCTCCATGATTGGATCTCTTCTTTACCTTTGTGCATCTAGACCGGATATAGTGCTAGCCGTAGGAGTGTGTGCAGGATATCAAGCGGCTCCTAAAGAAAGCCATGATATGGCGGTCAAGAGGATCTTTAGATATTTGGCTTATACCCCAACCTTTGGATTGTGGTACCCCAAGGATGCACATTTCTCGTTATCTGGGTACACGGATTCCGATTGGGCGGGAGATCAAGATGATAGGAAGTCAACCTCCGGCGCTTGTCAATTTATTGGGAGGTCCTTGGTAAGTTGGTCTTCTAAGAAGCAAAATTGTATATCTCTCTCCACCGCCGAAGCCGAGTATGTTGCCGCCGCAAGTTGTTGCACTCAGTTGCTATGGATGAGGCAAACTTTAAAGGAGTACGGAGTCGATTGCGACAAAGTGCCTCTTCTATGTGACAATGAAAGTGCCATCAAGATTGCTTACAACCCGGTGCAACATTCAAGAACCAAGCATATTGAGATCCGCCATCATTTCATAAGAGATCATGTGGCCCGAGGAGACATTGACTTATCATATGTGGGCACAAGGGATCAATTGGCGGATATCTTCACGAAGCCCCTTGAGGAAGGAAGGTTTTGCTTTTTGAGGAATGAGCTCAATATCATTGATTCGAGGTCCTTAGCTTGATCGCTTGCACACTCTCCTAGGACGTAATTGCATCTTATCTTGTCTAGATGTAGGCATGGAAATAGGGGGAGTGCGGTCCTAATACATTGGACCATCCCTCCCCCCATTATGCCGATAGGTTATGTACCCAAGATACATCTTCGCGGTGACATGCCATACACTCCTACATGGTGGCCTCGGCTACCGACCTCTTCTCGTTGAAGAGTTGGTTTTATTTGGAGCTTATTGTTTCTATTTGCCCTCTTGTTCATGCATGTGGGAAACCTTCTCAACTTGGCGCTTTATGTTTCGTTTTGGTAGTTGTGAGTTGAGTATGGTGTACCAATGACAGTTTGGAAATATATCCCAAGCCTACTTCCCCCTGAAAACATTTCTCTCTATTGCACACAAGTCATCCATTTGAAAACTGGGATTTTAGTTCAACAGGTCGGAATATCTGGTTCATTTATGAATCGGAATATCCGGTGACTCAGAATTTCCGGTGTAAGTTACACCCGGAAATTCCGATCGGGCGGTTTGTCTAAAAAATATAAGGGCATGCTCAGGGTGAAGGACTCATTCGTGCCCTTCTTCCACCCCCGACCTCCCTCTCCTCCAACCGCCGCCCCTGCTGCTCCAAGATCTCTCTGGAGCACTCCGACCGCCGGGGAACCTCTTTCTAGGCCGGATCTGCTCCTCCTCTGCCCCAGGAACTCACTCCTCCAAGCAATGTCCTCAATGGATGAGGGTAACTTCACTTTTTCCCTATCCCTAAGTGCTCGCACTAGGATCTTGGTGTGGAGTTATTTGTTTCAAAATTTCTTGGTAGAGATTGTTTCTAGCTTCATTCCCTGCCATCTACATACATTAGTTTTGCATTGTGTTGGATCGATCTAGTTTTAGACCGAGTCAATCTCAGATCTGCACTGTTTCGGTCCAGGTCGGAATTTCCGACTCGACTTGAATCGGAATTTCCGGTCTTGCGGAATTTCGGGTTAGGTCTGAATCGGAATTTCCGAGCTGAACACTGCAGTTTTCAGATTCACTCATGTTTAACTACATATGATTCATCAAATGCCTACCTAATGTGTGTATCCTCTCCTGACTTGTGTGTACTTACCTTGTGCTACCCTCCATGCTCAAATTCACAGATTCTAGTGGGAGTCCTTCCCTCGCAGAGGCAACAAGGAACACCTCAAGGGCACCTGTTCACAAGACCCCTGTCAACAAGGGTAAGGGTCCTGCCTCCTCAAGCAACCCAATTGTTCCAAGGAAGAAGAAAGCACTTGCTAGCAGGCCTCCGTACAAGAAAAAGAAAATTGTCCCGGTTCCTCAACGACAGAACTATGCAAAGATGAACTCTGTTGACTACTCTCAGCTCCGACAAGGGGATTGGTACCTTAGGCCAAGGACAACACTCTGGATGATCGCAGCTTTTGGTGTCAAGAGCAAGAGTTCATACTCAAGGATCTCTACTACTCTCTGTCGAAGCCCATTTGGCCTATGCATCCGTTTAACCTTGCAGCTCTGCAGCAGAAAGCCTCTTTTGTTGAAGCTATACATCTTGTCAAGACTATGGGCTTGGAGAGGCTTGTGATCACTTGTTGTCCATACAACTCTCAGCTCGTGATGCAGTTCTTTGCCACTCTTGTGATGAAGGGTGACTCAAAGAAGATAATTAAGTGGATGACTGGTGACACTTTTTGTGAGTCCAACTTTGAGGAGTTTTCCAAGGTTTTGGGCTACAAGTTTGATGGTGACAACGCTCAAAGCTATCGCGTGCACCACCCTTTCAAACTCAACAAGAAACAGACCGTGCACTTATATGGTGAGGGAGGCATACCCGGCAATGCTCGAGATTTTCTTCCTCTTTATGATGTCCTCGTGCGCATCCTCCGTGAGAACATTGCACCAAGTGGTGGCAACAATGACAATGTGGTGACCCCTCTGTGCAACTTGCTTCTTCATAACAACCGTATTGTGGAGAACCCTGACAGTGATGAAGACTGGAGTGTGGATGTTATGGATTACATCCACAATGAGATGCATGAAGCCATGACCACCAAGGTCACTATCCCCTATGCTCCTTACATCATGAAACTCATCAAGTTCAAGTTTCCTGACCATGCCTTCAGTGATGATGAGTTGGAGGCGCATGACTTCAAGAAACTATATGAGAAGAAGACAATGGTCAAGCCTCCTCCTGTGCCTTCTTCTAGCTCAGCTCAGGGTGGATCGTTTATGGGTGATGCTAGGAGGGCTGCTGCTCCTACTTATGTCTCGGCCACTCATGCGAAGGTGAAGAAACTGAATTGGTTCCAACGCAACATCATGTGCATGAATGTGGACATCCGCAAGGAGCAATACACCGCCTACAAGGATCGTCGTCAGCTTGCCTACAATCAAGACTTGATCCTTCATCATGTGTCTGGCTCTCCTGCTCCTGCAGATCTCTCTGCTCCCCTGACCTTTGCTCAGTGGGACCAGGATTCTTTGGCTCCTTGGGCACAGATTGATCATGACCTTGGCGGCAGCTCGTACACCACTAGACATGCTTATGAGAACACTTCTGATGATGATGAGGAGGAGGCAGATGATGAGGAGACTCCCTCGGACTGAAGACCTTCACGGGACGTAGCATCGCTCCTCTTCTTTTTTGGCGTTTAGATGCCAAAGGGGGAGAAGTTGCTCTAGTAGGACTTTGGGGATTTGCAGGGGTTCGGGCACAAGCATATGCGTTTACCATTTCTTTGCGCTTGTGTCCATTTATCTTATTTGTGGCTGTTTGTTAAACTCTTTTATTATTTATGTGTATTGAGACAATGTTATGCTATCATTATCCTGTGGTTGAGACTTCAAATTTATTGTGTTGGTATTCTCTTCATATCCTATATACACAAGGTATGAAACTCTATCTAGTCTCAAATGCTACCATAACCTTACAATTTGTCTCCTTGCTCCTTTGTGATATCTTGTGTTTGTTATTATAAAATTGCTCCTATCCTTTGTCATCTTGTGTTTCATACATGCACTTGTTTAGGGGGAGCTATTTTCTGTTAAAAACATGGTATTGCATTTCGTTTCATTGCAAATCTTAGTATTGTCATCTAACACCAAAAAGGGGGAGATTGAAAGAACATTTCTTAATCCCTAGTGTTTTGAGTGTTAGTTAACAATACCAATGATATACTAATCCTATTGCTAAGTATTTCAGTTTGTGTGAGTTGCATATCACATACCCCAAAGCCAAAATGTAGAGAAAAAGAGTTTCTGGAATTCTTCCCAGAACCGGAATATTGGAGCCGGAAATTTCCAGGATCGGAAATTCCGGGTCTCCTATTTCTACCAGAAAAGTGGCTAAGGAAAGGTTCGGAAGTGGTTCTGACTCGAACCGGAAAATCAACTCGGAAATTTCATTGACTCGGAATTTCCGAGTCACCTGAAAACCACTCCAGATTTGGCTAAGGAAAGAAGAGAAAGTGGTTCTGACTTCAACCAGAAAATCAACTCGAAAATTTCATCAGCTCGGAATTTCCGAGTCACCCAGAAAACCACTCCAGAATTTGGCTAAAGAAAGAAGAGGAAGACGTTCTGACTCCAACCGGAAAATCAGCTCGGAAATTTCACTGACTCGGAATTTCCGGGCAACCCTCAGAAACTTGAAGAAATATGGATAAGTCAAGATGTCGAAGACGTTCTGATCTCAACCGGAAATTCAACTCGGATATTTCATAGCACCGGATATTCCGGGTGACTCGGAATTTCTGGGAGTCACTTATACCGGAATTTCCGGGTCATCGAGACAGCCAACGGCCAGATTTTGGGAGGGGTATAAATACCCCCTCACTCACTCAAGAACAGCTAGCTCTCAGATTTTCTCTCTCCTACTATTCTTGAAAGCTCAAATCATCAAGATCTCCCAATCCCTCCACCCAAATTCGTTGATCTTTGGAGGATTGGAGGAGAAGGCCCGGATCTACATCTTCACCGAAGGGATTTGCATTTCCTCCCCATTCACTTGGGGATTTCGTGGGTAGGGTTTCCGGTGGGAAAACCTAGTTCACCATTGTTGTAATCTTGGTGTTGCCTTGACCTTTTGTGGTCCTTGACCTGTTGTGGTCATCTTGAGAGCCCCCAATTAAGTTGTGGGTACGTGCCTCAAGCGTTTGTAAGGGATTCGATCTCCGCCCTAAAAGGGGATCAATAGTGGAAGGTGAACTCGCAACCTTTGTGGTTGAGTTCATCGGAGAAGAAGGTGAGCCTTTGTGGCGCTGCGGCTAACCTGTTGTGGTAGCGCACACCTCTCCAAGCGATACGTACACCCTTGGGTGGAACTCGGGATTACATCTTCGTCTCCGCGTGCTTCGCTCGGTTCCCCTTATCCTTACTCCCTTACTTGCTTGTCTTGTTAGCTTATTTATCTTGTTTTTGCTTCGGTTGTCATTTAGGTAAATTCACCATAGTTGCATATCTAGAGAATTTACCTTTGTGTTGAGCCTAAATTTGAAAAGACCTAAAATTTGTAATAGCACCTATTCACCCCCCCCCCCCCCCCCTCTAGGTGTCGGATTCCCGTTCATAGAGCCAACAACTAGCGGCTCCAGAAAAGGCGTGGCAGCCTGGGACGACAGAGGCGAAGTAACAACCGTCCCAAACGCCCGCGCATCCGGAGAAGTAGCAGCGTCAGACGGGTGAGTCAGAGTCGTAGTCGAGACTACACCCGTCTCGCCTGAGCTCAGCATGGTAGCCTAGGATAACAGAGGCGAAGTAGCAGCCGTCCCAAGCGCCCCCGCATCCGCAGAAGTAGCATCGTGAGACGGGAGAGTCAGATTCGTAGTCGAGACTACACCCGTCTCGCCCGTGCCCGAAACCGATCCATCACAAGGGGGTTGCGGTGAAGAAGACACCCCCCCCCCCTGGAGATCAGCCCCACATCAACGTCCAGCGCCGCATCCCGTTCAAGCACCTCCTGCGCCCTAGCTGCCAGCGGCAGCCCAGCAAAGGCACAACCCAACCCGAACTCGGGCAAGGCCTGCTCTAGGGACAGTGTAGCAGGTCATGGCGTCAACTCCTCTCCTGGGCCGTGGTTAGGCACAGGCGCGCGGCGCACAGCCGCCATGGCCAGGGAGGCCGACTGAAGCTCCATCACCCCTGCAGGGCTGCTAGCAAGTGGGCGGTGGACAAAGAGACAGTCCTCCAGCCCAACAACCTGAGAATCCTCTACACGAACCAAGCTCGGAAACTCCCTGTGAATCTTAGCTAAAATCTCAATCCCCCGAGCAGATTTTGGGAAGGGATTATACGGAGTGATAGCACAACTCAACAAGTGTCCAGCATTACCAATGTTGGACGCACCCGAGGTCTGACTAGTGTCAACGTCCATACTATGTAACATATTAACAATAGAAGCACCTGTGGAGTCCTCCACACCCTCCTCAGCACCCCCGAAGTCACCATCAGCATCATCTCCCTTTCGTCGCCAGAAGTATGGGACGAACTCTGCATCCGGAATAAAATCCGCAGACTCACGTCGGAAGACAAAAGCATACTCCTTCAGCTTAACAACACATGATGTACCTAAACAAGGACCATGGTGGTCCTGTTGCCTATCCAAAGGCTTGGAGGAAGGCATGGCCACCAGGATATGCACAATACCTCTACTCCTCAAGGTAACAAGATCAACATCCAGAGTTTGTCCAATCAAGGACCCAACAGCCCAAATACCAAGGAAATGCCTCACTGGATACGGGACCCCCTGGACTTGGACCCACACCTGCTCAAGCGCTCTCATAGGGTGAACAACATACTTCTTCCAGAACGAAATAGTGGTTGTAGCAAAGAAACCTGGCACCCCCATCTGCATCCCCTCCATCCGCTATAGGTCCCAGACAGAAGGGAACCCAATCAGGAAAGCGTATGTACCATGTGAGACCGATTCCCATGTCCAAGACGAGCTCGAGGGACACATCCTGGAGATCAAACTCTGAGCAGCTGCTGCAGGCACTTGATCACCTACAATCCGCACAAGAGCTGTGGGCGAGCATGTAGGAACCATGTGGGGCTTGGGAGCCGGAGAGTGGGACACCTGATGGTAGGGTGGGCCTCGTTATCACAAACGAGACAATAGTGTTTCATCGGACATCCCTTAGCTGAATGTGTATCCACCGCACACTTCCAACACCTAGAAGATTTCTTGGCTTTGCCACTGACCCCATCCTGCACCACGTCCTACAACTCGGTCCCTACAACCGATGAAACACCTTCCGGAGCTGCAACATCACC
The DNA here is from genome assembly GCA_026929855.1 of Poa annua. Lineage (NCBI taxonomy): Eukaryota > Viridiplantae > Streptophyta > Magnoliopsida > Poales > Poaceae > Poa > Poa annua. The sequence continues at coordinate 83,373,931 of CM049429.1, read as the reverse complement.
ACTAACCCCAGAAAACTGCTGGCCCTGCACCACCCAGGAGGCGGCATAAAGAACTGCGGCTGGAACATCTGTGGCGACTGTTGTTGAACAAAAGGAGGCGGCTGCTGCGACTGCTGCTACACAGGATGTTGCAGATATAGAAGTTGTGGAACCCCTTTCTTCTTCCTCTTGGGCCTAGGACCTTAAGCTCCCGACAAGGACATCGGAGACTGTTGTTGCACCGTAGGGAACCCGTATGGTTGCATAGGAGCAAACGACGACCCTTCGAACTGATGTTGCTGCGGCTTTGGCATGTACGCCGGCGGCCCCCCTTGACGAGACGGCATCTACGGTGGTTGAAATTGCGGCGGGCAGAACTGCGGGATGGGGAACGGCGCTAAGACTTGAACCGGCATGGCGCCTCTTTGTGGGTGAGAAATGAATGGCTAAATGATTTAATGGTGTGCTGCAACCGGAAAGAGATATTGAGATGCATTCGTGATGATCAAATCATGACACAATTTCAGAATTGACTGATCGGATCCAGACTTCCAGAGGACATTTGCCGCGTGAGAATAGTGTAATTTCTTGGAGGTCATGACAGTTTTCCTAGTGTTGCTAGAGAGTTCTAATTTCTAACTAGTGAATGATTTAATATTAGATGTTTGCTAATATGGATAGATGTTTGCGGTTGGTATAGATATTTTGATTTCAATTTGGAGGATTTCTTGTGCAACTTTTTTTTGAGGTTTTCTACAAAGAAAAAATGTCAGGTAACCTTGACTTTATCTTTTTGTTGTTGCTTCGATATATTAGTGTGTGTTTGGTCTGAAGCTTTGTGACATATTGGTCTTAAATAATTTTAGAAGTAGATAATGACTATTTTTCTTCAGAAACAACATTTAATCTACTCGCTGTGTTAACTTTGAGCCCACCCTCCAATTTAAACCTGGACTCGGCGTTGAACCAGCCCAACCAGGTTCAAATCCCAAATGTATGGATGCTCGCATTTTCCTGAATTTTTCATGACTTAATCGGCGATGCTTTCAGTGGTAGGTGACGTGCCAACAACGAGGCGTCCGTGACTTCGTCAACCTCAAGATTTGTCAGACCAGTCTCCCGTAGGAGTAGGGTTTACGTACGTACGTTCATAGGGGTGCCTGTATGTGCATTTTTGTTAGCGTTTGTACTGTGTTTTTTTTTTTTAAAAACTAATGACCACCCACACGCCACGGATGCTCGGCCTCACCGGCCCGATCTTCCACGGCGACATGTGGAACCAGAGCTACATGGGAGAGGGGATGATCATTGGGGTTAGGGCTGGAATTCGAGCCGAGTCGAGCCGGCTCAGCTTGACTCGGTAAAGCTCGGTCAACTAGCGAGTTCGACTCAGCTCGACTCGTTCAACAAACGAGTCCAACATTGGAACTCGGCTCGGCTTGCTGAACTCACGAGTTTGCTCGTTTAGCTTGGTAAAACTGTTAACATGCATTATAGTAGAATTGTATGTATATTTTTTCTAATTATTTAGACCTGTATGATAACGGCAATCTATAACAATATGAAAATATCAAGTAATATATAGTCGTTAAATTGTGATAATCATGTAAAATAATTCAAAAAATACTAAAATAATGTAACGATTTATTTTTATCAAGTTAAACGAGCCAAACGAGTAACTCGGAACTTGACTCGGCTTGACTAAACTGAGTTTGAGTTAAACAAGTCGAGTTCCGGGCTACTCGTTTAACTTGTGAGTTTCGAATTTTAGTTCCAGCCCTAATCGGCGTCCTAGAAGGCAGCGTCACCCCTGGGCACCCATCGTTCGACGGCGCGGGCATGCCGCAGCCGCCGGCCAAGTGGAAGGGCTGCTGCAACTTCAACAGCTCGGTGTGTAACAACAAGCTCATCGGCGCACGGTCGTTCTTCGAGTCGGCGAGGTGGCGGTGGAAAGGGATCGATGAAGGTGCTGCCCATCGACGACAGCGCGCACGGGACGCACATGAGCACCACGGCCGGTGCGTTCGTGCCGGGAGCCAACGCAATGGGCACTGGCAGGGGCACCGCGGCCGGCATGGTGCCACGCGCACATCTTGCGTTTTATTACCAGGTGTGCTTCGTGGGCAAGGGCTGCGAGCGCGACGACATACTCGCGGCGATTGACGACACGCCATGGACGACTGTGTCGACGTGCTCTCCATATCGCTGGGCGACGACTCTGCCGGCGACTTCGCCGCCGACCCCATTTCACTCGGTGGATTCAGCAGCACCATGAGAGGCATCTTCGTCTGCACCGCGGCTGGGAACAACGGCCCTGACCCAGGGACGGTGGCCAACGAGGCGCCGTGGGTGCGGCCACAACCGACCGTAGGTTCTTTGCCGATGTTAAGCTTGGCAACGGAGTCGAGATCAACGGTCAATCATACTACCACCCGAGCACCTACGTGAGCGTGCAACGGCCGTTGGTAAGGGGAGACACCGCCGACGATGGCACGTGTTTGGACCAGAGCGTCGTGACGGCCGAGCAAGTCAGCGGAAAGATTGTGCTTTGCTACACCGGCGGCAACCGGACCAACCTCGAAAAGCGGAGCATCCTGCATGACAACGGCGCTGCCGCCATGATCATCAGGGGGGACACGCTGCCGCCATGCCCTCCCGGCGACGACGGTACCATGACGGCCCTCCGGCCAACAGTTTGCGCTGAGCACCGGTTTCATTAACCCCACGAGAGCCATGAACCCGGGACTTGTGTACAACCTCAGCGCCCATGACTACATCCCCTACCTGTGTGGTCTCGGGTACAGCGACCACGAGGTGAACTCGATCATCCCCTACCTGTGTGGTCTCGGGACGGCATGTGTGCATGTACGTAGTGATTACTTCGTTAGTGTTTAGCTTCGATCTTGAGCTAGGACGGTGGATTTGGAACACGAAATTCAGAAAGTACGTAGATGTTGATCTGTATAAGTTCATGAATTCCCTTGGTGAAGGTTTTGGTTGCTGAAACTAGGTCTACACGAAATAACGTGGTGATCAACTTCTTCACCTAGGCCAAAAAGAAACCGAAACTTCGATGAGGCAGGCCACTCCTTGCTAATGGCCTTAAACTCCATTGACCACATCGACATGCCTCCATTACAAAAATAACGAACACATCGGCCTGTCCAAGAGGACGGTTGACCTGAAATCTTGAAGCGGTTACAAAACCCCAAGTTGGCTCCGCCCCAGCCACTTCCACCGAATTTCCTCCGGCATCTCCGGCCGATTCCTCAGAGCACCCCACCGCGGCATTCTTCATAGCGTCGGAATCAGAGACGATGTAGGAAGTCGCCCGCGTCGCAGCTCGCAGGCGGTGTGAGACGTCGGGAAGCGGCCGGTCGCAGTACAGCTTCAGGACCTCGGTGAGCAGCCCCATGGACATGATCGATGGGATCGTTGAGGCGAGCCAGACTGGCGGCGAGGCTAGCCGGGGTGCTGAGGACAAGGTGTTCGTGGCCGTCGACGAGGAGTTCAAGCGCGGGAAGAGCGCCCTGCAGTGGGCGCTGCGGAACCTGGCCAAGGACGGCGCGAAGGTCGTGATAGCTCACGTCCATTGCCCCGCGCAGATGATCCCCATGAGTAAGGCCTCCCCGCCTTTTTTGGGTTATTTTCACCATGAATTTCCCTTGAGGAAGGAAGGTATCTCTGGAACTGGATGCCGATACCATTTTTGATTCTCGTTGACAGCGTTGTTAATTTATCAGACAAATGCATGTGAGTTCGTCTGCATTTTTCTTTGGCCAGCACAAAGCCCAGCCAATACTTTGACTTTGTATGGTCCCAACGATAGGGCTATCTCATTTGCCATTATTGTACTTCTCTTGAAGTTTAAGCTCAGAGCCAATGTCGCAAGCTTAAAGAATGTTTCGGGGGAGAATACCTTGGTTGGGATGTAAACAGTCTCCACTCTCACTAAATTTGAGTCAATTAATTCAGAACGGAGGGGTAGATGATATCTTTCTTTTCACCACTCCACCTGCCTCTGCACCCCAATTTTAAGTATAGTCACACATTTCATTTTCTTTTGAAAACTCCGCCATTTGGTGTCAATCTAGCATTATTCATACACAGGATAGCAGTAGGCATAAATATTTGCAAAATAATTTAAATGAAAAAATGAATCCTACCTTTAAAAACACATGTCCGGGGAATGATCCCTCCATTAACTTTACGTAGGTGATGCCCGTTTTACTGGGTGTGCCTCGGCGCAACCATTTTAGGCACTGCTGGGACTTGAAACCGGGTCGGCTAGGCGCACACTCGCTGCTTTACTGCTGAGCTCCCACTCGGTTCTAAAAAAAATGAATCCTGACTCGCACATGGCCTATTTTGCTTAGGAGGATTTGTCTTTATCACCTTGTGAACCCTCTGTATTTCGTTTATTCCAGTGGGAGCAAAAGTTCATTATACCAAGATGCATCCAGAACAGGTCAAGGAACACAGAGATTACGAACTAGAAAAGGCATTGCGAAAAATAGATGAATATGTTGTGCTATGCACAAGACTCAAGGTTTTCTTTCCTACATCAGCTCTCTCTCTCTCTCTATATATATATATATCACTCATAAATACCAAATAAGACAACATATTGTACACCCGGGCTTTGGTTCAGGCATAGAATCTACATGAATAATTTGGGAATTTTATATATTTTATGGTGCAGTCATGGAGTGTTGTTGCAAATCAAAATCTAAAATTAACTTCAAACTCACTATGTGTAGAAATATAAAAGGTATAATTTCTCTTGTCATACTTATGATCTAATTGCATTTTAATTTCAAAGTTTATACATAGGTAGAGTAATCCGTAAGTTCAGGAAGAATTTATTTTGGATTTCTATTCATGTCGATGCCTCGGCCAGCTAGATTGCATGACTACAACCTAAGTATTGGTATGCCTAATAATTGCCATCAAATCTATACCTCTTATAAAGCAAAACCACACTAACATGCACTAATTATTTTCTATCTCAACATGCAAGGCATCCACATCATCCATTCTCTTAGCCAACCAAATGTCCATATCATCCCACTAATATTCATTAAAACCAATATTTACTTGCATGCAACATATACATGTCATTTACTTCTCATCATCCAATTGTCCATGTCACCTGTTTTTTATCATCAAATATAAAAAATATATCACGTCAACAAATTTTACCTTTTGAAATTTGTGACGTTGTATATTTTTTTATACAAATTCTTATCAATGGGTCTTATATTCTTTATACAAATTCTTATCCATGCGTCTTATATCCCTTTATTCGCATAGTAAAAAATAAAGATTTTTGTTGCAACGTGCGGGGTATGTTTATAGTAATTAAGTATGCACTGGCCAAATAGCAGAGTATGTATGTATCCTGATTGCATAATTAATTAGCTTATACCATTTTTCTATTATCATAGGTAAGCTGTGAGAAAATAATAATTGAGAACGACGATGTTGCTAAAGGACTTGAGGAGCTTATTACCCTTCATGGCATCACCAAGCTAGTCATGGGAGCAGTATCAGACAAACATTACTCAAAGTATGGATCAAACACATGATAGTTCTCTTAATCTGCAAAATATCATCATAACAAAGTGATACATATTATTAGCCACACGTTACAAATTTAAATATTGGCGCAATTGTTTGTTTGTTCCTAATTACACCAATCCATGTATAAAGTAGTACGAAATGAGAAAGAAGGTACTTAACAGTTTTAAACATAACATTGTTCTGCAATTGTAGGAAACTGAAAGCACCAAAGTCTAAGACATCACTCAGACTGATGGAGGCAGGAGCCCCATCATGTAAGATATGGTTTACATGTAAAGGACAACTGATATGTACCAGGTAATTAAGCTTAAGCTACCAACCTAAAAAATATAGGTGGATTAGTTTTCCATTATATTAATCGCAGTACCCTGCATTGAACAACATATGAAAATTTGTTCACATTTACCTGACAATGGTTCAATTCTTCAGGGAAGCAAACACAACCGTTCTTCTGATACCGTCATCGCCCGCAAGCACAGTTGCATCATCATTATCAGCAAGTAGCATTTCCAGCCATGTGAGGTCAGTCAGGACTCACCACTCCGAGAGTGAAGCACCAAGCTCAAATGGAAGTCCCTGGCAGGATCCGAACAGATCGAGATCAGACGTGATACAACATCCCTCTCGAGAAGCTAGCTATACACTATCTCAGCTATTTGAACCTTTGGAACTCAATATGAATGGCAGGCCGACAAGAACACCATTGAGTTCTATGGATTCATGGGATGAAAATGGAAGGAGATCGCAAGGCTCCCGGTATAATTTATCAAGGAACGATGATGAAATCAGTGTCTCTGGATCAGTAATGCCTCCTCCAATGCACGAGTCTGAAGATGGCCAATTTTCACCTCCTCATGAGATCGTACGTACCCCCTAGCTACTACTTGCTCCGTTTTTAAATATAAGATGTTTTACTATTGCATATATTGTCTAGATACGGACTAAAATGAGTGAATCTAGATACATGTAGGTACATGTGAATGTGGAAAATTGTCAAAACATCTTATATTTAAAAGCGGAGTGAGTATCTCACAAGATTAATAACCAACAAAATGATTTGACCTATTGAAATGCAACAGTAACTGATGTGTTTGTGCCATACAGGAGAGTCTAGGTGCCGATATTTACGGTACACTTCAAGAGGCTCTCCGCGAATGTCAAGAATCGAAGAAAGAAGTGTTCGAAGAATCAACCAAGCGCCGAAAAGCAGAACTTGATCTGCTTTCAGCTCTTCAAAAGGTAACTGGTTCTTCGTAAAAAAAACAAGCGTAATTCAGTTCTTTTAAGGCGTATAATTCATATTGTGACTCTTACAGGCCAAGGAGTTGGAGAAGTTGTATCATCAGGAGGTAAGACTGCGGAAAACAATTGAGGAGGCACTCATCAGACAGACACGGGAGATGGAAGAAACAAAGAATCAATGTGTGACGATATACGATGAACTACATGATGCAGAAGACGAGAAGGTCATGTTGGAGCAGCGGATAACAGAGATGAATTCTGATCTAGAAGATCACAAGCTGAAGCTGGCAACAAGCAAGTGTCTCCTAGAAGAACTCCAAAAAGATAAACAGAAGCTGCAACAAGAGAGGGACGCTGCGGTGACTGCTGCCGAAGAGTTGAGCCAGATGAAAGAGCAGAGACTTTCAATGCCGACCAAAGCACTAAACACCGAGTTCTCTGCCTCTGAGCTTGAACAGGCAACTCGACACTTTGACGAAGCGCTCAAGATCGGGGAAGGTGGGTTCGGGTGTGTCTACAAAGGCTTACTTCGCAGCACAACCGTGGCTATAAAGTTGCTGCATCGGGAGAGCTTGCAGGGCCAGTCAGAATTCCACCAAGAGGTAACTCTTTAGATGATCACAGTTGACATCAGTTTGTAGATAGAGTCACTCTTGTCTAAGCAGAGACACTACTTGCAGGTTGATGTCCTCAGCAGGGTACGGCATCCGAACCTTGTTACGCTGATCGGGTCGTGCCGGGAGGCGTTCGGCCTGGTGTACGAGTTCCTCCCGAACGGCAGCCTCGAGGAGCGGCTTACTTGCACGAACAACACGCCGCCGTTAACATGGCAGGTGCGCACCAGGATCATCGCCGAGATGTGCTCAGCCCTGACCTTCCTCCACTCAAACAAGCCGCACCCGGTGGTCCACGGTGACCTGAAGCCAGCCAACATCCTCCTCGACGCCAACCTCGTCAGCAAGCTGGGGGACTTCGGCATCTGCCGCCTCCTGATACAGTCCAATGCCTCCTCAACCACCACCAGGCCGTACCGGACGACCACACCGAGGGGGGCCTTTGCGTACATGGACCCGGAGTTCATGTCCACTGGTGAGCTGACGCCGCGGTCGGACGTCTACTCCTTCGGCATCATCATCCTGCAGCTCCTCACGGGCAGGCCGCCCCAGAAGATCGCCGAGGTGGTAGAGGACGCGATGGACAAGGGGGATCTGCACTCGATCGTCGATCCCTCTGCCGGGAGCTGGCCATTTGTGCAGGCGAACCAGCTCGCGCACCTTGGCCTGCGGTGCGCCGAGATGAGCAGGAGGCGGCGGCCGGATCTCGCCGAGGTCTGGGTGCTGGTGGAGCCCCTGATGAAAGCCGCCTCGATGACTGTCCGGCGGCTGACGTTTGCAGCAGCGTCGCCGGATGAAGCGTCAACGCCGTCCTACTTCCTCTGCCCGATCTTTCAGGTGGATGATGTGACAATGCCAGCCATGATCAGATGGTTCGAATAAAATCTGACCAAATTATTATCCTGTCAACAGGAGATGATGAGTGATCCGCACATTGCAGCAGACGGGTTCACGTATGAAGCCGAAGCGATCAGAGGGTGGCTTGACAGCGGGCACGACACCTCGCCAATGACGAACATGAAGCTCGTGCACCGTGAGCTCACCCCAAACAGGGGGCTCCGCTCGGTGATTCTTGAGTGGCAGCAGCAGCAGCAGCAGCACGGTGATTCTGGAGTGGCAGCAGCAGCAGCAGCGTCTATACCATGAGGACAGAGGACTGGAGATGACCAATCCCTGAGTACGCATGGAGAGCCCAATCTCAACTGTAAATCGTGTACATGGATAGAAATTTGGATCAATACTTTGGATCAAATTTGTTTGAAGAAGATTGTGTCCGTGCGTGGTTTCTAATGTGAAGCCGATTGACAGTTTGATATCCGTATCATTAAGCATGTGTAAGTGGGACCTCAATTATCCCACTTTGATTTGGGACTTTCAAGTCTTACACATTCATGCGTCATGGAATCTCCCGAAAGCACACACCCAAATCCGCAAACGCTGTTGCTGGAGGTGCCGGGGCAACACACCCGAAGGCAGCTTGCTGCTTGCTGATTCCACCACAAGGGGTTTAGCTTAACTCGGACCTCCATTGACCTGCCAAAAAGAACTTCGACGCGGGGTCGTTTTCTTGCTCTTTCCTTGTGTCCTTGTCGGATCACGGCAACACGGCTTCTGGTTGCTAAATGTCAGAATCAATCAATCCATTAAATAACAAAGTCTTACGAACAAGCCCTCTGCGTTGGTTACTTCTAATGCAAGTCTCTCAGCACTGCAACAGGGGACTCTTGACTCGCTCCTCGTTGGAGGCAGCAAGCAATGGACCCCGACGGCGGCGAGCACGAGACGCTGCGGGGCGCCTGGTACAGTCCCAGCTCATCGCTGGGCGATGAGTTGTATGAACAGATGTCCACCACAGCCGAGGAGGACAAGGTGTTCGTCGCCCTAGCCGAGGACATCAGCAACGCGATGAGCATATTGCTGTGGGTGATGAAGAACCTGGCAAAGGATGGAACCAGGATCGTCATAGCTCGTGTCTATAGGCCCACACCAGCGATCCACAAACGTAAGTCCCTACTTTCCACATCATCAAATTCTATTGATTGTCATCAGATAGTCAATTTTGGGTCATCATGTCACATTTCAGTGGGAGTAGAAGCTCGTCGTATAAAGTACAGAAAATTGATGAGGAAAAGAGCAGACAAGAACATGGATGAATATGCCATGACAGAGAAACGCCAAAGGAAAGATCTAGAGGTGCGGTTTCCTTCACCAATCAATGCATTTTTTTTTTTGCCTACCTCGTGAATGAATTGGTATCGGGCAATTTAGGCTCTATCTTTTGAACTCAGCTCAAAGACTGTATTTCCGTTTATAAAAGTAATTTTAAAGGGAGTAAGAGCCCGGTTGAAAAAAATCTCTTGAACTCAGCTCAAATTAACACTGAACATTCTGCTTTCCAGATTGACTGCGATAAAGTGTCAATTGAGATGGAAGATGTTGCAGAAGGACTCGCGAAACTTGTTGCTCTTCACGGTATCACCAAGCTTGTCATGGGAGCAGCCGCTGACCAACACTACTCAAAGTACCCTCACTGCCTCACACCTGCAGGCCTGCCCAACCCAGTTCTTTTCATCTTTTGCCAAAAAGGACCTACTGCTTTTTATGCCTAGTTCTATTTCTACCGTGGACTAATTTATTCTAGGCACATGTGTTTCTTTTTTAAATCACTATTTCAACCTACATACCAAGTTTATAAAACAAAGTCTCGTGTCGCCACAGTATAGCACAACTTTATTTATTTATTTTAGCACGCGGTTTACTAACAGAGCTTATTTATTTATTTTAGCACGCGGTTTACTAACAGAGCACCAAAGCGACTTACGGGTAATTAGGTATCCAAGCAGCCTGCAAGTAATGGAAAAGGATATATGCTTTGATGGTACCTCAGGAACATAATGGGTAACTCAGTATGTCTGATTTTTCAGCTGTTTTCGGTTCAGATGGGTAAATACTGTCTTTCTGGTTTTTAATAATGTAAATGAAATATTTTCCTAATAATCCAATTCAGCGTTATCTGAATATTGTATATATTACACTATTCAGATTACCAACAATTGATCAGGACATCACCGTATACTACCTCACTTTCCAGATATAAGGTGTATTAGTTTTTGAGAAAAAATCTAAAATATAACGTGTATAGCGTTCCACCACTTATCTGGACAACTTTACTGAGAACTTGATTATGTTCCTTTATCTCATGCAAAGTCTTCTTTTTTCCACGTCAACTAGTCAGAGATAATCCCGTCCAACACAATTGTGATTTTCCCCTCCAAGTGTGCATATTAATTTCCGTGCCAAAAACACACTGTCAGGAAAAGGAACATAACTACATGAGGACTGCATTTTCAAACTTTTAGATTATTTCCTAACAAGCAGCAAAGGAAGCACGCAGAGGCTTAGACAAAATGGTTTCTTAGATTAATCCAAACGTAATCTACATAAGTTACCAGAATGCACAACCTAACAATATTCTCAAACTACAGGGAAATGATAACACCAAAGTCCAAGACGGCACTCAAGCTGATGGAGACAGTAGCTCCATCATGCAAGATATGGTTCACCTGTAATGGGCATTTAATATGTACCAGGTAAAGTAAAGGAAGGTTCATACAATAACAGCAGTCTACTCACAAAATTCGGGAAAATGGCTGAACATCTGTGCACTTACAGCGAAATGAATCAAAATCTCCCTGCAATATCTCTGTCACCTGTACAAAGCAACACACCACCATCTTCAGCGTGCAGCATTTTGAGCCTAATTACATCAACGGCACTGAAGAATGAAGCGAGCTCGAAAGGATATAATTCAGGTACGTTATTTGACTCAGCAAAGAGTGACTCGGGTCATTATTTCGTCCCTGAATGTCATCTGATATAATAATTAAATTACTTAAGTTATAATTCTATGTAGAGGAAATTGTACATGAAGAATCATATGTGGAACAACAGGAGGTGTACCCTGAAGCTGAGCTATGGAAGAATGGAACAGATGAGGAATCTAACAAACGCACCAAAACCGAGTTGGATCTACTTTCAGCTCTTCAAAAAGTAAGCTTTGTTTCATGGATCCCCACTGCATATCCATTAGCAACTGAAGTAGCCTGCCTTTTTTTATAGAGTGTAATACAAAATTTAAGCTATTATTGCAGGCAAAAGAGATGGAGAATTTGTATCAAAATGAAAAAAGGCAGCGTGTAGACATGGATGGTGAGATTACGAGACAGAGGATGGAGATTGAAGAAACAAAGAGGCAGTGTGATGAACTATATTATGAGCTAAAAGATTTAAAGGAAAAGAGGCTCATGCAAAAACTAAAAGTAAGTATAGAAGTGTGTACCTCAGTTGTCTGATATGAAATCGTACAGAAAATCTGACAAAATAATTTTAAAGTATGTGTCTGAAGAAACTAGCAGAAGAAGAAGCGCTCAAAGAGATCTGCTCTCAGCTATTCAATGGGTAAGATAATGCTTCAGTGCTCCCAGTTATAAATTGCAGCTTCATATCTGGTTCTGCTTCCAAGAACAAGCATGATTCAGTTCTTTTAAGGCCCATATTTCAAATTGTAAAGCGTATGAAGTAAAACCATCTAAAGACAAGCTAATCTTACAGGGCAAGGAGTTGGACAAATTGTATCATCATGAGATAAGACAACGGAAGACAATTGACCAAACACTCATCAGACAGACGCGGGAGATCGAAAAAATGAAAATTGCAGAAAAAGAGAAGGTCATGTTGGAGCAGCGCATAACAGAGATGGAGTCTGCTCTAGAAGATCACAAGCAGAAACTGGCAACAAGTAAATACCTCCTAGAAGATTTGGAGAAGTTGTATCATCACGAGATAAGACAGAGGAAAACAAGTGAGGAGACACTCGTCAAACAGACACGGGAGATGGAAGAAACAAAGATTCAGTGTAAGACAATAAACGATGAACTACACGATGCAGAACAAGAGAAGGTCATGTTGGAGCAACGCATAACAGAGATGGAGTCTGATCTGGAAGATCACAAGCAGAAGCTGGCATCAAGCAAGGACCTTCTAGAAGAAATCCAAGAAGATAAAGAGAAGCTGCAACAAGAGCGGGATGCTGCAGTGACTGCAGTTGAAGAGTTGCGCCTGATGAACTGCCAGAAAATTTCGATGCCGGCTGAAGTACTAAACACTGAGTTCTCTGTCTTTGAGCTTGAACAGGCAACTCGACAATTCGACAAAGCCCTCAAGATCGGCGAAGGTGGATTCGGATGTGTCTACAAAGGCTCGCTTCACTGCACAACCGTGGCTATAAAGTTGCTGCATCCAGAAAGCTTGCAGGGCCAGTTGGAATTCCACCAAGAGGTAAATCTTCAGAAGATCATCATTGCCATAAGTTGTAGAGTCGATCATGTATAATCCTGCAGTGACACCATTGCAGGTTGCTGTCCTCAGCAAAGTACGGCATCCAAACCTCGTCACGCTGATCGGGTCATGCCGGGAGGCGTTTGGCCTGGTGTACGAGTTCCTCCCGAACGGCAGCCTCGAGGAGCGGCTTGCGTGCAAGAACAACACGCCGCCGTTAACATGGCAGGTGCGCACAAGGATCATCGCCGAGATGTGCTCGGCTCTGACCTTCCTGCACTCTAGCAAACCGCACCCGGTGGTCCACGGCGACCTGAAGCCGGACAACATCCTCCTCGACGCCAACCTCGTCAGCAAGCTGGGGGACTTCGGCCTCTGCCGCCTGCTGATACAGTCAAACACCTCAAGCACCACCACCAGGCTGAACCGGACGACGACGCCGAGGGGGACCTTCGCGTACATGGACCCGAAGTTAATGTCTACTGGCGAGCAGACGACGCGCTCGGACGTCTACTCTTTCGGCATCATTATCCTGCAGCTCCTGACGGGCAGGCCGCCCCAGAAGATCGCCCAGGTGGTGCAGGACGCAATGAAAAAGGGGGCTCTGCACTGTATCATCGATCCCTCCGCTGGGAGCTGGCCCTTCGTGCAGGCAAACCAGCTGGCGGGCCTCGGCCTACGGTGCGCCGATATGAGCAGGAGTCGGCGGCCAGATCTCCTCCGGGAGGTGTGGGTGGTGGTGGAACCCCTGATGAAAGCCACTTTGCTGAGGGTCCGGCGGCCGACGTTCTCAGCAGCCTCCTTGGATGAAGCGTCCACGCCGTCCTACTTTGTCTGCCCAATCTTGCAGGTAGATCATGACATAACAATGCATGATTTTTGGAGTACTAGATTAGAAGGTTCAGATAAGTCTGACTAAATTGTTCCTCTGTGATGGGTGGTGAACAGGACGTGATGAGTGATCCGCACATTGCGGCAGACGGGTTCACCTACGAAGCAGAGGCAATCAGAGGGTGGCTCGACAGCGGCCACAACACGTCGCCGATGACGAACCTGAAGCTGTTGAACACCATGCTCACCCCAAACAGGGGGCTCCGCTCGGTGATTCTCGAGTGGCAGCAGCAGCAGCAGCGCCGGAGCCATGAGGACTGGACATGACCCATCCCTGAGTACGAACGGAGAGCCCAATCTCTGTTAGCATTATTAATTTGATATCTTGTATCACATGTTTAGTTTTGATTTGCAAGTAGTAGGCGTTCATATAGCCTGTTGTGTTGTAGTCCGGCAAGGTGTGCGTTCGTGAGATGTGGCGAGCATGGCGAGATGCTGATGGTGGTGTGAAGCTGCCCTGCAAACGCTGAGGCCAATAGGTTGTAGGTGAACTAGCCAAAAAAATGTTAGTTGCATGTGAGTTGTGAGCTAGCTTTGTGCAAGCATGTAGTTGGCTTTGTTGGCCGAGTCAGATGGATCATGGAGATAGTTTAGGACGGTGAGTGCATGGAGCTAATTACTGGAGCTAACGCAATGGGTAAGATATTGCTTCATTGCTCCCGGTTACAATTTGCAGCTTCATATCTGGTTCTGCTTCAAAGAACAAGCGTAATTCAGTTCTTTTAAGGCCCGTATTTCAAATTGAAAAGCATATGAACTAAAAACCATCTAAAGAAAAGCTACTCTTACAGGGCACGGAGTTGGACAAGTTGTATCATCACGAGATAAGACAGTGGAAGACAATTGAGGAAACACTCGTCAGACAGACACGGGAGATCGAAGAAACGAAAATTGTAGAAGAGAAGGTCATGTTAGAGCAGCGCATAACAGAGATGGAGTCTACTCTAGAAGATCACAAGCAGAAGCTGGCAACAAGTAAATACCTCCTAGAAGAATTGGAGAAGTTGTATCATCAGAGAAGGTCATTTTCTAGAGATGAAATGTCCGTGAAGCCAAGAAAATAGAGGTGACATTCTTAATTGGACTTGAATATAGAAGTCTTTGCTTTAGAAAGCAAATGATGCAGTCTCTCGGAGGTGCTCATAGGGGTAGGGTGTGCGCGCGTGCGTTCATAGGGGTGAGTGTGTGCGCGTGTATTTGAGCGCTTGTGTTGTACTGTGTTTCTCAAATGCAGTCAGTTATGAATTCATCACATACGTGATTACGGCATGATGTTTGATGCGCCTTTACTGAAATCAGGACCGCTGGATGCGGCTGGCGGAGATTTTCTTATGAAATTTAATAACTGCTACAAAATTAGCAAGAAACTGTTTACTGCTAAAATGCATACCACGCGATCATATTGATGAAATTAATTCTTGACATTGTGATAAGCCGAAGACTATTTGAGAGAGAATCCACCGCGTGACCAACGATCACCAAAAAATCTTTGAACCAAAAACAAACCACAAAAACTGAAGGCACTACATATATCTAATAAATCATCAAACCCTAAAAAATGTGGGCGAATTGGGATATGAGTGTACAGGGGGATCAGCACTGACGGACCTTGCAGTTGAAATAACGGAGCCGCCACGCGCCCAGTACCAGGAAATTTTGGCAGGGGGCGATGAGCTGCAGGATGGCGTCGAGGTGGAGCAGTCGCCTTCGTCTGGTTCCTTCCAGCCTCCACCGGGAGATGAGCAGGCGGCGCCGTAAACTGGCGCTGAATCACCTTCCGGAGAAAAGCTATCTCTTCATTCCTGAGGGCTGTACTGCTGTAGCAACCTTGGGAGTTGCTTATTGGGCCTTTTAAACGTTTAATGGCCTGCTAGCTTCACTCTTGAGCCTGACTGGGATCAAAACGTTATTTTCACCGGTGTCATTTACTCCCTCAGTTTCTCCCTCAGTTTCTGAATGTAAGAGCTATAGTTTTCTGCACGGATATTAAGACATGCGTATTTGACATACTATGGACTCATTTGTCTTAGACAAAATTCAGAAGAGAGGACTCCCTAATAGACAACAAATGAAAACAATCCATAAAATCACTCCGTTCGAGAATGAAACTCACTTTTTTATCGGTAAATTCATCCAAAAATCGTTGTAAACCATATATTTTGAAATTTTTCTCAAAAAACTATAGCTCTTACATTATGGAATGGAGGGGGTATTATTTCAGGGGTGTTTGGGTCAGGGTCATCGGTGTGTTGCCTCCTCCTTTCCGCTCACACCTTCATTCTCTTCCTCCCTCTGATTTTAGAAAGCATACTAAACTTCGCTCCAATCTTTCTCCATTAGTAACAAGAGCAGCTCCATCTATCGATCTTTCATGAGTAAGCTTAGCTATACCGCTTAGGTTGCAAGGCAGCAAGCTCCCTTCTAATGCGTTCTTAGGCTGCTTGGAACCTTCTCGCTTAGTAAGCCGCCTTCGGCCCTTCCTCATTCTTACTCTGTTTGGTATTCTCTCGCGGGGTGTCAATTGACCCCGGCCCAACACTATAGTTTCGCCCCACGAAAAATCAGAGTCAGACAAGGTTGTGCTAGCTTCTGGTCACTTGTGGGCACGGTCGAATTTCTGACAGCCCACTACGCTTTTTGTTGTCGGAACAAATGCGAGGGGAAGGGAAGAATTAATAATCTTCGTTGGAGATGTCGAGAAAGAGCACCAAACACAACCTGATGCACCTCCATCTCCCCCGCAGCCGTCACCGACCGAACCACCGGCCGCCACCACGTGTGGCCGATGATGCGCCCGTGCCCCCTTGCCACACACCCTTCTCGAATCCCCTCCTCCGTTGGGCCGCCGCCCAAGGCCGTTAAGTTTTTCCAATCCTATATCGGTGATGTCACGACCAGCCACACCGGCCCCATTTCCGGCTCATCGTAGACTTCTCCGCCGCGGCGTCACCGACTCCGGCGAGGAGGGATGAGAGGATAAGGTGGAGATAAATCGGTATAGTTTTTTCGAGGAAAGAGATACAATCTCCACTGAAATATACCAAAATGATTGAACCATTAACACCATAAAAAGTTACAAGTTCAGTCAATTCAGACACTCAAAATTTTCATCGTGGTAACATCAAAACGGTAGCACCTTCATTTCAAAAATCGAAATTGTTTCAAGCTGCATTTTTTAAGAAAGAAAAGAAAAGAAAAGTGGCATGCCATAGACCAAGAGGCATACCTACATTGATTTGGCCAAATCATTTAGCACACCAACACTGAAAAAGGAAACACATGGTGTACTTTAATTACTTTGCTTGGACAACAATTGACTAATCATAATTGCTCATGACAAAGATACAATATCTGAATTCATGTGAGCTTCGGCATAGTTAAACTGTAAATCACCAAAGTATTTCCTTGCATGAAAATTACCCTGTAAACCACCAAAGGTTCCCTCCTCCAGATATATATATATATGCATATCCTCTAAGGCATTAAAACAAAACATATGGCATGTGTTGGAGGGTAAGATTTATCTAATTCTTTGTTAAAAAAATGGCACCTGGACTATATATCAGAAGCATGGGGTGTATTATACTTATTGCTGGTTCTTTTCCTCAATTGGATCATCGTTCTCGATCAACTTTTCATTCGAAGGATTGCACATAAGCCAACTAAATGCCATTAGTCGAGGAAAAATAAAGGCTAAGCTACTATAGGAGGAGGAAACAACCAAACTCCGCCCTAAAACTGTGAGCCATGCACACGGCAGGTGAAGTTTTATACTCAGCGAAATTCCTCTAATTTGCTAGTATATCCTCTCGGAGGCAATCAGTCGGCCTCAGTTAGCCATATATCCAAACATCATCATCCATTCCTACAAAATACCGTACTAGTACTAATCTGCATCAAAAGTATTGAAAAGGTTGGAAACCACCGAAAGCAGTTGGCGCCTGCGTGACGGCTGGTGCGTGTGGCGAGCAAGGCATGGCCGGTAGGACGTGACGCGATATGACGTTGTGCTTGCGACGTGAGAACAGTGGGACCGTGCTTCTTTCCAACGGCTTCTGTTTCTGCAAGCAACGGTCCACTGCATGTCTGCATGACAGTTGCTGGTATCTGTGATTAGGAGTGCATGTGATCAGTTAAATTTCACTACTGGGTCGGCGAGTAGACTTTTCCCTCCTCCTCCTCGCTGCTTTGAGAGTCCACCGCCGTTGTCGCCTAGATCCGGCCGCTTCTCCCGTTGGCGCGCGCGCTGGCTGGTATGAAGATGATCTAGGGTGCCGGCCCGAGTTGTATAGCAGTAGCTTAGGTTTTGGTTTGGTGTTTGGAGAGTTGTTCCGTGTGACGAATGGCGCTATGCCGTCTTCTCTCCCTCGAAGGTCTGCGGTTCCGGCGCTTGGGTACGGCGTCGACCGTGCCGGCGAGCTGTACTCCGTCAAGGCTCCGAGGTGGAGAAAGGACGGGGCCTGCAACTTGCAGGGAACCTTCTTCAATAAGTACTCCTTTATCCTTGCTCTCTATGGTCTTCTTCTTCTCCTGGCTTGCCATGGTGGTGTGAAGGACAGGAAGAAGGATGTGTGGAGGAGGATGTGCAGCAGCTACCCTAATGGTGTGGCGAACGCGCCGCTGGAGTGGGAGGATTTTCCGCCTGCTGGAGCTCCATGGTGGAGTACATCGGCGTCTGATTGCGACCGTTGTTGCCTCAATAATTGTTCGTTTTGTGTTGGAGCTGCTGATTCCAGAGCTGCCACTCTTCTGCGCTGCATCCGTTTCTGGGGAAGAAGAGAACTACTCTAGAGTGGTTGCTCTTTGGGAAGATTCTCAGGCTGGTGCTCCTGGAGTTCATCAATGGCGGCAAGCTTCTGCCGTCGTTATGTCTGGCCAAAGGGGCCACTCCATGCCGTGGTGCTGTGTGCGCCATGGTTCTTCAAACCTCCAGGCTGATGTGCCGTTCCGGAGGCCTCTATCCAGCTCGCCCTCAGCGTTTATCATCCATCCGTCTCCAAGTGGTTGCGTCCCCGGCGATGGCGTGGATGGCTGCAGTGTGAAGCTCATCGTCTTCCTTGGTGGAGAAGGACCCAATTGCGTTCCCCAATTTTTATGTGAGGTCCTTTTTGTAAAAGTCAAGTGCTTGGTGTAATTCTGGTTTTCTCTCTGGTTCTTGATGTAATCTGTAGCCCCACCGATCAATGTAGTCTGGACCCTTCGGGGTCCCTTGTTCAAAAAAAAATCACTACTGAAACAATATAGTGTTTTTAAAGAGAGATCACCAATGGCGATACGCATTCTTGATGCTGCATCTCATGGATCTTGGTTTACCGATCAGGTTTGAGCCGGGAAATATTGTGTTTGTTGTGCCTGAATGGAAAGTCAGGAGTGTTTTCTCAAAATCTCGCGCTGCAAGCCCTTTACGTCAGAGTACCGCGCTGTGTATTACTCCCCCTGTTCTGAATTAATTGATTCGGATTTAATACAACTTATACTAAATTTGATCCAATTAATTTAGAACGGATGGAGTACCTATTACGGTGTTAAACCTCAGCAAATGCGACTCTGGAATTCCGTTTCACTCAAACTTTACCATCCGCAAGACGTTGCAATCAAATCATGCCCTGCTTAGGTGTAAAGATTCCGTCTCTAGATGCATCATTCAATCTAGATGCATCATTCATGGGGCCTGCATATTGCCGGATAATCTGAACAAATTCCAGTACTCAGTAAAATGCATGTAATCTGTATCGATGCTTAATAAAGGCCTACTCTGAAACGAGAAGATTTTGTTTCAGAACAACAACAGTACGGCGATATTAGCTCTGCGGCGGCAACTTTACTCTCTCTCTCTCGCGGTGGTACAAGTTCCATTGCAGCTTGACACCTAGGCCCTTGGTACCATGTTGGATTTCGAGGACCTTTCAACCCTTTGAAGGAAGCGGCATGACAGTGGTGGTCATTCTTTTTGGGTGAATTGCACTGCAGTTCATCCAGCTAGCGCCATGGCCTATCGTGGTCGTGGGGAAAAAACTCACCAGATGAAGAAGCAAAGTGCGATGAAAGTCGTAGATGCGAGAGCATGCTGAATCAGTGATGGAAACAGTAGCGAGAGCTACAGGAAACAGCGTACTGATTCTTCTGCTTTATCATGCTCACTGTTTGAGGACAGCCTAAACAAAAAGGTTCACCATGTGCAGCATGGTCGACGCCGAAACAGTGGAGGAGGCCAGTGCGGCAGAAGAATGTAAGAAGCAAGGGAGAATCAAAAAATGCACACTACTAGCAATGAATCATGGGAAATGGACGTCACAATCGACTTGCACACTGAATGCACTGGAAAATCTGAATCACTTCTTCAATTCGACCCTCTCTGTTGCAAACATTGCATGAATCCAGTCCTTCTTTGATCTGAGTTCCGGATGACGATAGCTCACATTCATTATGAAACTGATATGTTTAGTGCAGACAAACAAACTGCTGAAAACCGGATAAGCTTGAGAGACAAAATAAAGCGAAAAAAGGCACCACACCAACCGCCACTCGACACTCCCGTGCTCGTCAGTCATCACCTCCAAGGCTCCACTCCCCGCTTTCCAGAACCACCTCGCCGTCCTCGCTCACCACCGCTGATGCCTTTATAACGCCCTCGCTTCGCTTGTGCTCCACCACCTCACAACGCACCCGCCGCCGCTGCTTGACTCCAAGAAGAGAGGTAGAGAGAGAGCTGCCCAGGAGCTTGCAGAGAGCGAGAATGGAGGGGAAGGAGGAGGACGTGCGTCTGGGCGCCAACAAGTTCTCGGAGCGGCAGCCCATCGGGACGGCGGCGCAGGGCGGCGGGGACGACAAGGACTACAAGGAGCCCCCGCCGGCGCCGCTCTTCGAGCCCGGGGAGCTCAAGTCCTGGTCTTTCTACCGCGCGGGCATCGCGGAGTTCGTCGCCACCTTCCTCTTCCTCTACATCACCGTCCTCACCGTCATGGGCGTCTCCAAGTCCCCCTCCAAGTGCGCCACCGTCGGCATCCAGGGCATCGCATGGTCCTTCGGGGGCATGATCTTCGCGCTCGTCTACTGCACCGCCGGCATCTCAGGTCAGTCTCTACTCTCTAGAGTTCCCTCTTAATTAATTAATTATAATCACCTTCTCTGAGTAATTAAGCAGCTGACAAATTCATTCGTTCTACTTACTAGATGTTTCCTTGCACATGCACCTCCTTCTTAGTTACATTTTGTTCTTGTACCATGTATATGTACCTCCATTGCACCTGGCGTTTTGTCTACTGTAATTTAATTAGTAGCGATTTGAAACATTAGTTGGCCCCCCTGTACCTGTACTGCTGCAGTATGCGAAACCTGTTCTTATGCAAAGCCAGGATTCCTAAATCCTAAGTCCTAACTAAAGGATAAAGCTCATGTTCTGATGCAACCCTTCTGTGATACTTCAAATCTTGATGCGTAAGCATGTTAAAGGTGCACCTTAAGCAACAGAAACCTTGCGCACAAAAAAGTGCACATGTGCAAACAGCAATTTGATTAGTTCATGCTGATACTTGTAGCCTTGTAGTGTCAAACAGATTTGCAGAAATAGGTTTAACATTCTATTTGCTTAAACTATCTACGGAAAGTACGGCATTTGCAGTTACTAGATCACTTCATTGTCAAATCGTACGATGCCTGTCAGCAAAGTATGTCAGCAAAGTACGACGCCAGTAATTTTGTGGCCGATTTTCGAGCACTACAGCTTCTGAATCTCAGGTTCTGCATGTTGAATATAAGAGTTCTCAGAATATAAAACGTAAGAGAACAGCAATGACGTAAGAGCAAAAGTACAAGCAAACTTCAGGGCACCTCTAATCTCTGTTATCCTCTATTGCAACAGGAGGACACATCAACCCGGCGGTGACTTTCGGGCTGTTCTTGGCCAGGAAGCTGTCCCTGACCAGGGCCATCTTCTACATAATTATGCAATGCCTTGGGGCCATCTGTGGAGCTGGAGTTGTGAAGGGCTTCCAGCAAGGGCTCTACATGGGCAACGGTGGTGGTGCCAATGTAGTTGCCAGTGGCTACACCAAGGGCGACGGCCTTGGTGCCGAGATCATTGGCACCTTCGTCCTGGTCTACACCGTCTTCTCCGCCACTGATGCCAAGAGGAATGCTAGGGACTCCCATGTTCCGGTAACTAATCTACATCTTACTTCCTAACTGTGTTTGATATGTGTAATACTACATGGTAATGTTGTCTAGATGTTAGTTTGGCATAAAGAACTATGCAATATTATTCTTATCATCAGTTAAGCCTAGCACATTCTGGTGAACAAGTACCTCCTGCATGTAAAATATGTTTTCTGTACGTAAATATAGTGAACTGATGTGCTAGAAACTTGCAAGTGTTAATGTGGTATGCAAGTTATGTCTCCAATTAAGACTGTCCAGTTCATCTTGCTTCTTCCAGTGAAATTTTGCTATGTATTTCAGTACCACACTAATATTTTCCATCCGTTTGTTGTTGAAAACAGATTCTTGCACCACTGCCGATTGGGTTCGCTGTGTTCCTGGTCCATCTGGCCACCATCCCCATCACCGGCACCGGCATCAACCCAGCTAGGAGCCTTGGGGCTGCCATCATCTACAACAGGGACCATGCCTGGAATGACCATGTGAGTGAAACCTACTCTCGCTTGCTTGCTGTTTTCAGAGAACTGGTCCACTAATAATCAAACTGCTTCCACCGAAGACACCAAACAGCACTTCGTGTGGGGCATATTTAGTTGATAGTTCTTTAGTTCTGGAAAGTCTGAACTGATCAGGGTTTCGTATGTAACCAACCACAACTAATCATACACTTGCCCGCAAAAAATGGGATAATCATACACTTATTGACTTAAATGACGCTAACATAGTGGAAATGCTACCTATAGTTGTTTAATAGCTCATTTGTTCTAAAAAGAAGTGAGACGTTTCATGATATGTAGCTGGCAACTACCAGTTTATATAGAGAATGGGGGCAAGTGTGTTCTCTGGTGCTTAACCTATGATGAATACCCTGACATTGTTTTCAATTTGCAGTGGATCTTCTGGGTCGGCCCCTTCGTCGGCGCTGCCCTGGCCGCCATGTACCACCAGGTGATCATCAGAGCCATTCCATTCAAGAGCAGGTCTTAAGCTGCCGCGTGCTGCCACCACATGACGATCCGACGAACGAGTTCCTTGTGATGTCTTGTTTCCCCGCCGTACTAGCGTGCCTTTCGGCGATCCTCCGTCTTTGTTCAAGATGGTCTCTCATTTAATGAATCCAGACTCGTGTAATTCAGTACTAAGTTAAGTGCTCTAATTGTGGAGATTTTAAGTTATAACATGTTGTTGCAATCTCCTTCTATATGCTCCCATTACCCTTTTGCATTGTTCACAGCAACGCTAAGCTAGTACTAGCTAACAATAGCTAAACAGAGAAAAAGATGAGAGAAAGGGTTTGGCCAGAATTGAGCAACGCTATGACCTATGAGAGCACTGAACCCTAGTGGTCATGCCAGTTTCTGGATCGGAGTGTTCGATTCGATATCATTTGAATCTGCAACTAGTTCCGGTAGTGGTGGACCTGGTTCTGGTTGCTTTGGTGGGTTGTGGGGGGATAGGCCAGGACGACTATGAAGATGGAGATGAAGATGATTGAAGGCACACACGGTGTAAAGGCCAATAGTGCGTGCTACGACACGCTCTACGCCACGCCACATGGGGTTGTCTGTTGATTGTGCTTGGTGCCCGAATTTGAAAGGTGCCAAAACACCCTTCCGAGTTTGTAGGTAACATAGTTTCTTTTCAGTTCACATAACATCCGTCTTGGGCGAAGTAATTTCCAAAGTCTCATTTTTTTCATCCAAAAACAATATTCAGCACATATGCACAGAGGCTGTAATACTGAAGAACGCACTGGGAGCTGGCTGCATCCCAGGACTACATTTTGAGCATGTTAATTCAATTAACGATGAAAATATAGGTACATCTTCCCGAGTTAATGTATACAATTATGGTGGGTTTGGCCTAGTAGGCAAGTACTAGGTACAGATACAGCACTTGCACGGTGCCGCTGGCTTACAGCAGTAGATTGAAACATGAAAATGAGACACAGTTGTTAATATTTGGGTAACGACTCGTTTTTTCTCATGTGCAAGTATGAGCCGCTAGATGAGTTTTCTTTTTGTACAAGGGAGTTCAATACTTCAATGCCCTCCGAACAACATATAACAAGAAAGAAATGAAAATGTAGATATGGGGGGAAGGGTATACATGTACAGCACTACCACTTTGAATCCTTCGGTAGAAAGATGCTCTAATCTACAATTGCGGACCAGGTAGTCTGGCGGTCTACGCCTCTTCCTAATAGGGCAGGCCTCATCTGTAAATTAAAAATGCCATGTTAACATGGATTGCGACCAAGACAGGTTTTGGTGTCCATAATATACATATAATCATTGTAAGACTTGAAGTCCGCAAGGTGATAGTGGAGCTCTCCAATGGTTAGTGCTTATGTAACTAGTACTCACTTGATTCGATTCATGAAGCTGAGGCCATTTTTTAGAATTTAAGAGAACTAACTAATAAATCACCACGTGACAGCAGCAATGAAATGCACTACTGAGTAAACGGCTTTAGCTAGTCAAAATATGCATCAAACATTTTTGTGCCTTAAGCAGAACAGGGAAATATAAGTCACTAACTGATAATATCATATAGGAGCGATTGTGAAAAGATGTTGGTGCTGTAAATATTGAATATCAGTTCTTTCGACAACATAGGAGAATGTAAAAAAATCCCATTCATTCTTTTTGAAAAGAAATATTGAATCTGGTAATTCTCAGTAAAGTCTGATAAGAGACGTACCTTTAGTTGAAACAAAAGGGATGGCACCGGAGAATCTATATCGATTGTCAACTGTCAGCATCTGAAATAATTAGTGGTAATCATTCTTGTACTATTATATAATTCCGGGTCATAACAAGAGATGTGCAACCCAGCATTGGAGCTACCTCATCAAGCTTTGATTCAATGCCTATCATGCAACCTTTGCTTGAGAATCAATGACCATGGTCGCGTCAAAGTCGTGGATTCCCAGATGTCAAGTTCAGTGAAGGTTTTAGCTTCACATGATTCCCTACGCCGTGCTGAGGAACATGCTTGGCAGGCAATGTCATATCGTTTAAATCTCGCACACTTCGTCTTCTCATTTTTCCAGACTGAGGTTTTGGAATATCAGCTTCAGAGACGGCCCTCTCCTGAATCCCTTTTGAGAATTGCTGCGGTCTACCAAAACGACCAACAACTGAATCAAGAGGCCGGCTAGCCGCTTCATCAAGGGCTCTAGATGTAATTGTGAAACCGTCACTGATGTAACCTGGTTGTCTAGTATGATTAAAAGCAATAGCTCCACTGCCACCTGTGACAGGAGTGGAAGCACCCGAAGTATTTCTGGGGCTAGAAATTGGAGATGGTGACATTCGACCATTCTGAAGTTGCGGGGATCTTGATCTCAGAAGAGGACTTCCACACGGAGAAACTGGGCAAGATATATTACTCCGTATACGAATATCGCTGCAGAGCATTAATCGTTAGATGACAGAAATTTTATGCAGATATGAAGGAAAGAAAATAGACTGCAGTAACATACCAAAGCACAAGGGTGAAATGAAATAACAATATGATTGCTTTATACACTACAGTGGGGGTCCGTTACAGTTTACATCAAATGAATCAGGAAGTACACAAGCAGAAATTGAAGTGTGGCAGATTTTAGTTTGTGTGTGCATGTGTAGTCTCATACGCAGGTCTCATTTTCCTAAGGTGCAG